>JAQPPZ010014908.1:1010000-3540000 GCA_028583015.1 Wollemia nobilis
CTGACAAGTGTAAACATTGTAGATAGTGTGACAGAACAGAATTAAACAAAGCCCAAGTAGTGGAAAATGTCTCAAAAAATTTGTAGTGGACTGTTATGTTGTTTTTCGGAATAGCATAGCTCTAGATGATGATTAAAATTTGGATGCGAACATGGATCATTATTGATACAGTGTGAACAAAGAGGACGACGTCTCACTTGGACCATGTAGATGGATAGTTGAGTGCATGACTCCAACATATCATTTTGCTAAAGGACATTGAATTAAATTTTGTTTGCAGAGTAAAATAGATGGTAATTAAACTTTGTTTGCAGAGTAAATATCACAGAGAGAATATTGTAACATTGTTAATAGGCATCACTTTTCTTCAGTTGAAGCAAATACATAGGATTGTGAGCATAGCAACGAGAATTGTTTAAAGAGGACTTATGATTTAAATTGTCCCAAATAAAATCTAGCCATCAAGGAGGTCAGTGACAAGAAGGGCTGGTTGTGCAGATTGCTTGAATATATAAAATTTTATTAAAATAATTGACATAATATTCTATAGTTGTGATAAACAATACACTAAGATTTGAGTTACGACATAATGGTCATATTGCTAGTGCAACTATGGGTATTATTTCAGGTTTATAGATCCAAGGAAAAGAAATATGATTGAGTAAGTTTTGGTTGGCATCATGGTTTAATTATTTAATAATTATTATATATTGCGAATGAAAGTAAATATATTGTTTACACAAGATGTAACAGATATATAAAACAAATAAGAACAAATTATGTTATATCAAACTGTAGCAAATGGTATAAAACTGTGTAAACTAATTAAAAATGACGAGAATAGAATTATCTGGGGATCATAAAGAAGGATTTGAAAGCCAAACGATGGGTCAGATAGATTGGAAAGATAAGATCGGGAGAGAAGATATATTGGAGAATTGAAGAACACATTTACTGCATGGAAGGACGTCATCCATTGTTATAGAGTTTAGGTTTTCTAAAGTCTAATGTTTTAATTGAAATATCAATCACATTTGACCTTATTGTTTTATTTAATAAAAATTATGCATGTGGATGGTGATTTTATTAAATAATTTAATGTCATTTATTTCATTACCCTAGAATAATGCATCTATTTTACTATTGATAGTGCGAATGCAGATCACAGTAGAGTAGGTTAAGATTTTCAAGAAAAAAATTTTGTAAATACAAGGTTGACAAATATTATTTTAGTAATTTGTCTATCTGTTCCAATTTTCTGCACATTTTATTTTTATTTTCCTAACCCTAATATTTTTTGTTTTATTTAATTTCATTTCACGTATAAATCAAAACCCTAATTTTTAATATAAAGTTTTCAATCTTATATTAGGGTAAATGTTATTTCATTTATTAAACTCTCGGTATTTCATATTCTAAAATCAACATTAGAGTTTAATTAATTAAATGGAAAAATCAAAACCCTAAGTTCATGCAAAGTTTCAATTTGATATTAGGGTAAATGTTATTTCATTTATTAAACTCTTGGTATTTCATATTCTAAAATCAACATTAGAGTTTAATTAATTAAATGGAAAATCAAAACCCTAAGTTCATGCAAAGTTTCAATTTGATATTAGGGTAAATGTTATTTCACTTATTAAACTCTTGGAGTTTCATGTTCTGAAATAAACATTAGAGTTAAATTAATTAATTCTTTTAAATAATTATAAAGTTCCAACATTAATTATTTGAATAATTTAATTTAAATCATTTTCCTAAGGTTTAATTCAAATATTTGCATTTCATAAAGTTTATTGGCAATATTTGATTTTTAATCTTACATGTGGGGAATTAATTTCATGAACAATCAATAGCATAACACAATAAAATATTACCAAACAGACCCCTTGTTAATAGTTATTTGCAAATCACTAAGGTATTCTAAGCACTTATTTTGATGCATTTTCATGACATATAAACACATTTAGTGAAAGGAACCTTGGAGAAATTTACATTTCTTTGCAAGAGAGGGTTTTCTAACCAAAATCCTAATTGTGAGTGTGATTTCACAACTGGGAAAAATTACCCCTCAATAATACCCTAATATTTCTAACAATATTTGGACTCTCCATCGCATCCTCGCCTTTGCTTTCGCTCATCGTCGTCTTTGCCTCTGTCACTATAGCCCTCACCCAAAGCAAATTTGCTTCTACAAACCTTGCCTCAATCCCTAAATGCCTCTCTACTTCTCCTGAATACCCACCTGCTATTCTTGAGCACCTCTGGGTGCTTTTCACCATCCTCGAGCATCCACAAGATTTTTTTTCTGCCATCGAGCACCCGTAAGTGTTTCATAACCTGCTATTGAAGACTAGTAAAACCCTCAGGTGTCGTAGGGCATCATCACACCATTTTCCTACAACAACTACTACATATCGGAGAACAACAAGTGAACAAGGTAAATATAGCATTGATTTATTTTATTTCATGTATTTTTAGATTTTGCTCACTTTCTTTATATTGCATAGTTAGATTTTGTATTAATTTTCTGAGGGTCTCACATTGTGGAGCCCTTACAGTTGCTATTGACCTATTTGTTATCTTTTTTGTATGCAAATTTGGAGATACTACACATTTGTTGAGTAGCTCCTTAAGCTGGAGTGGTCATGTATTGGATAGCACAAAGACCACTCACCTCTATTGGGATCAAAAGTGAGTTTGAAGACACCACCAACACTATTCACTAGGGTTTCGAAGAACCCTAGTATTGTAATATTTTGTATCAAAAGAAATCAAATTCTTTATTGTAACATTGGAGATTTGAGGCTCCCCCATATCAATAAAATTATCTCTTTTGTGAAATATTATCTCTTGGTTTCATTTATCTGTTATATTTGATGTTTCATTTTTGTATCTACACATAGGTATACCTATCTAAGCCCATGATAGCATCAACTAATTACATCACTATGGTGTCTAAGCTAGATTTGACCACAACTGACCCTTATTAGATTCTATAGTTGGAAAGTTAGTTACAAGGAGTGGCCATGAAATATGCTGAAGTGGCGATAGAATCAAAATCTCATTAAAAGAAATAATGGATAATGCTTAAGTAACTATAGCAAAAATCGATAACTTTAGTATTATTGTCATTGCACAACTCACCCCAATTGGGGACCCACTTAAGATTTTAAGTTTTACACCAAGATTTTAAACTTGTTTGCACCCATGTTTTACATTTTCTCGCATTGAATAAGTATTTTAAATTTCTTGAATTGAATATTTTAGAATGGATTGGATCTCAATTGCTCTCCATAGTTTAAATAATTCCATTTTTGAAGTTGTTTTTAGGGTTTTTTAATTTTACCATTTTTTGTAGTCGTAAACCTAAAATGACCATAACTTTTACTACAAAAATCCATTTTATGTGATTCAAAACTTGATAGGAAGATCTTAAAAATATCATCACAATAATACCAAATTCACATTAATAACCCTAATACTTTAGGAGTTTCAATAAAAATACCATTCAACCACATTAATTTCCTATGACAGTCCATGAACTTTAAATGGCTATGTATTTTGATCCATAGCTAATTTTCTAGTTATTTCAACTATTTTGGATACCCATTTGGCCTATTTAGAAGTGTAAAGTTTTATGAAATTCTAGGCACTTTGAAATTTGACCATATTTTGGACTACAATACTTTTTTGAGCTCTTAATCATGCATTAATTTCATAATTACAATAAGATAAGATTTATTATTTATTGAATCAGGTCTAAAACCAACGTTCTAATGAATATAGACATGCTTAGGTTATTTTTTGGCCTTATCACTAACATAATCACCCAATTTAAATCTTACACTAGAATATCAATGCAAAGTTTAGATTCAAATTTTACTTTTAGCCACCAATAATGACGTCACATATATCTCAAACGTCTCAGTAATTCATATACACCATTTTTCAACATACTAAAGTAAAGCCCTCGAATAATCCTAAGCTTCCGAGTCTATTCACTCAATTTTCCCTTTTGGCACTAAGGTTTTAGAAGCCTAAGACAAAAAAAAATTAAATCAAATTAACCCATGTATGTAAATAATTTAGATGTCTAAGCTAAGGGTCCATTTTAAGTATTTAAATTTCTACCTAAGGTCTAAGAAATAATACGTTTGAAAATGACTCTCCTAAATCTTCCTACAATTTTTTGTCTTATTCAAATGAATCTGATGGTCAGGAGGCAGGGTCGGGAGATCAAAGGCTATGAAGGATAGTCGGTGATCTGAAACATAATGTCCCAAACTTAATCTTCATTAATTAAAATTGTTGCCTAATTTTTTGTCTTATGCACCCTAAATATGAGGGCTAGGACCTGCAGTTGTGAAATCTATGGTTAGGAGACAATCAATAAGATTAAAAATCCTGAAACATAACACCCTAACCTTAGTCTTCATTAATTAAAATTGCCACCTAAAGTTTTGGCTTATGTGTCCTAAATCTGATGGCTAGGACCCATAGCCGAGATATCTATGATTAGGAGGCACAACCAATAAGATTAAAAATCCTGAAACATAACGCCCTTACCATAGTCTTTATTTATTAAAATTGTCACCTAAACTTTTATCTTATGCACCCTAAATCTGATAGCTAGGAACTACAATCGAGAAATCTACGTTTAGGAGGCATAGTCGGTAAGATTAAAAATCCCAAAATATAATGCCCCAACCTTAGTCTTCTTATTGCCTAAATTTTTGTCTTATGCATCCTAAATTTGATGGCTATGATCCATAGCTATAAAATCTATGATTAGGAGGCACAGTCGGTAAGATTAAAAAGCTCGAAATACAATGCCCCGATCTTAGTCTTCATTAATTAAAATTATCACCTAAATTTTTTTCTTATGTGCCTTAAATCTGATGGGTAGGGCCTGTAGCTAAGAAATCTATAATTAGAAGGCATAGTCAACAAGATTAAAAATCCCAAAGATTAACATTTGTCATCGTGAACAATGTCTTTTGTCTTATGCACCCTAAATGGACGATCTGAAAGTAGAGCCCAAAAAATCAATAGTTTGAAAGCATAGCCAAGAGATTGATGGCCTAGAATTATTCATGAGGAATAAAGTGCTAAAATTTGATTGGTCATGATGACATCATTTATTTTTTTAATAAGGTTTGAAGTTTAAAAAATAAAGTTTCCCTTTTTTAATATACCAATTATTCCAAGGGTTTAAATTTTTCTCTATCAACACTAAGGATCAATTTATTTTTTTATGTGCTCATATATCTTTAATGCTAAGGCTTAGAAAACCTAAGGAAATAAAATAAATAATTTCACTCCTCATCCTTATGCTCTCATTAAAATCATGAAAATTATTGAATAATCTAAATGTTTGACTTAATACTTGGGATATAAAATTAAAGCAAATCAAATAACTAATAAGAGCTCATTTCTTTGGAAAACAAATTATTCGAGAGTTTAACCTTATAAAATCAATTAATAAATTTTGGATAGCCAATAGCATTGTGCATTTGAGACAAGTTTAATTCAAAATCTAAATAATATCATAAGAAAATTTTTAAGGTATATTAATCGAAAGCAATAAATGTTAACACCTGAGATACTTATTGAAATATTAATAGTTAAACATATTAAGAGGATAAGCTCCAGCCTTCGTAATAATAAATAAATAAATGACGAAAACCTTAGTGTTGGATTTAATAATTTTAACATTAAAATTAGAATGGAACTTTAATGTTAAATCTAATACTTTGGACCTAAAATTCAAGGAAATTAAACCTTATAAAATCAATTAATTAAATTTGAACTAATATATGTTTTTCTTCTATGTTGCAGGTAAGAATCAGAAAGCGAGAAACAAAAAGGAATGAAATAAAGTAGAGGGAGTGAACCTAGACCTAATATTGGCCAGATTGTGCATTACAACTCAAACTACCTAAAGAGCAATAATTTGGCTACCTAATCTTCATAGAGATGTTGATGAAACAGTTAAGGATCCATGGCTAAAATTGAATATCTAAATCAATAAAATCCTCAATTAGACACCTCATCTTCTTAGTTGAAGATAGATCAAATAACAAACTCATTTAATTTTGTAAACCATTGAAATACAACTATAAGCCATTGAGAAATTCAAATTGTAAGGCTATAAATAGCCATTGAGACCTCATTCTAAGAGGTCGGATACCACTTTTATCAATAGATATTTTAGGATTTTCTTTTCTTTGTACATGGTGGATATCTATGCCCTTGTCATTGTACTTGGATACTCTTGTAATCACGTGATGCTAGCAAATATGATAATATAATGATTGAACATATTTTATCAATACAAGATACTAGAATTCTTGGTGTGATATGTGCATGTTGATGGTGGTTGCATTTGAGTCTATTCTAGTATTTTGTTTCTTTTCCCTTTGAATATAGCACCATATTGGTCTTAGATTGTGTGAATATTGATCAGGCTAAGGCTGGTTGTTTCAAATTATTGCTTCAATAGATTTAGTTTAAGGCTCAAAGATTTAATGGCTTGTTTTATTTCTCTTTAACCCTTTTCTTTTAAATTTTCTTTGAAGACTATTTAGAATAGGAGCAGAATAGTTTAATTTCATTCTTTGAAACTCAATTTATATGTTATATTTCAAAAAATTTAGGATAGATGTTGCTACGTGCTATAATTTTCATGATGATGATGCAATGTACATGATATATTGATAATTTAATACAGTAAGCCTATAATCTTTCTTTTCTTTAATTATTTAACACAATGCTTTAAGATTGAATGTTAGATTTCTAGTATTTAAAGCTTTAATAATGAATTAACACCAGCCCTTGTTAACAGTTATATGTAACCTTTGAGTTATCCATCTGCCTTCCATTTTATTCTTTCAATTTAAGATTTGATAATAACATACTCTATCAAAATTATTCCCTTTCAAGAGAACAATTGTTGTTCTAACCATTGGTGTATGTTGTAAATTGAGCTGATGTATCACTCAATAGAAAATGGTGCTAGAAGGAGGACTTGAAAGTTCTATTACATTATTACTATAGGCTTGAAACTACCTAAACTTTATGATTCACTGTTACTGTAGATCTAAATAACTTAATAGCCCAACAATTATGTTTTAACTATTACAAATGGATTTAATTTTGAGCTAATTTCTTGATTTCTTGAACTCGAATTGCTTATTCTCACTGTTATGCTTCCTCATATGTCATACTGCTTGACTGTTAAAACTAGAACCTAGGGTTATTATCACCAGGTCTAAGACCTTTGAAGGTGATACTAAATTTCATAGTCTTTCTCCTCCTATAAAACCCAAAAATAATAAAGATCAATCAAGTACTCTTCCTCCCATTAATACCTCATCCCAACCCATCACACTATATATTGATCCATTTATCACTCCATTAAGTACACCAATGTGTTGGACATTTTGAGCTCATTCAGTTGTCATTGATGTCAAAGTGAGAAATTTTCATTGATGCCAAAATGAACACATGAAGTTGTCATTAATACCATGGAGTACACCATCATTAACACCAGGAGCAATGCGAAGAGTTGAAGAAAAAGGTTATTAAAATATTATTCTACAAGGGTTTTTGTTAAACATCCTGATGGCAGAATTAAGGTTCTTATTAAAACCATGATGGCAGAATAATCAAATCAGTGGAGTACAATTTGAAGGTTTAAATTTTATCCCAAGGAAGACTTTAATTTTATTAAAGTAAAAGGTTTATAAATATAATTTATAAAATTTAAATTCTATTAGAATTTAAATAATTTATAAATTATAAAAGGTTTTAAAATGCATCGACATCATCGAATTAAATGGAGCGCCAACATCTAAGCCATATGGTGAATTCATGTATAAATAATATGCCAAGAGGTATTCAAAAGTTATCCCTCTTTGAATTAATTTTCATGCGACCAAGCTAAAAGAAATTCGTGCAATCGTTGAACATTGAGGAAGAAGACAAAGAGTTTGTTTGTCTTATTAGCACTATGAAGAAGATGAAAATGATGATCATAAGGTCTTACCCACATTGGACACGGTGGTCCATTGGTATAGTGCGTTTCGTGAGAGTGTTGGGAGTGGAAGAGTCCACGATCAATTTGTGTGGACATTAATTGGCGTGTTCGACTTGAGCACCAAGGGGAAAGATTTTGGTTCATGTTCGGTTTGAGCACTAGGTGTGGAAGAAAGATCACAAGGTGCTCGTGATGTTTCAAACATGCATCTAGCACATGCGGTGGTCAAATCCATGGCTAGAGCGCTCGTAGAGGCAGAGATTGTGGGTTCGAATCCCACTAGTGGCAAAGGTAATTTTTGATTAAAATTTTATATTGCCTAAAGTTTTCTAAGGGGTTATTTGGAGTTATAAGGGTTTGTGAAGGATTATTTTATTGGTAATTGATTTGTGTTATTTGGAGTAATAAGGGTTTATGAAAGGTTATTTTATTCATAATTGATTTGTGTTATTTGGAGTTAAAAGGGTTTATGAAAGATTGTTTTATTGAGAAGTGATTTATGTTATTGGAGTTATAAGGAAAGTAGATTTGATTTTTTCCAAAGTTATTTTTGCCATTAAATTTTATTAAAGAGGTTTTGAGTTATTTTGGTGGATGTTGAATTTATTTTTAGTTGGGATTTTATAAGGTGTTATTGGATAAATATTTTATGTATGTTGATGGTTGTTTTTGAAAGGTGGAGTGATAAGGTGTAATTGAGTATTTACATTATATTGTGAGAAAGATTTATCTTCTAACCTCTTTGATCTTGGCATAGAAGTGTTTGTGGTTGTGACAGATTTATGAGATTCCTTCATCATCAATAAAAAGATATGAGCACATTCTTCCATAGTTGAGTTGATTGATTGGTTTTCTGGAAAATAAGTTTGGAGTGAAAAGGACTTGATTAGGGTTTCCTATTGAGTGTGTTGAGTTAATACTTCAAGGTTTTCTGGAATAAAGAGTTGTTATTAAAACCTTATTTTATAAGCATTGTTGTTGAAGCCATTGATTGTGTGAAAAACTTGAGTGAGGGTTAGAGTATCATTGCTTTATAAGCATTGTTGTTGAAGTGAGTTGTTGTGCAAAGAACTTGAACTAGGGTTTAAAAAGAACATGAGTATCATTGTTATGTGAGATTTGTTGTTGAGCATTGTTGGAAATATTTTGAGTGAAGTGTTCATATGCTTGGACTAGGGTTTGTGAGCAAGGGTTGTTTCATTGAGTGATTGGTTGAGTAGATTTGATTGAGCCTAGTCAAGTGGATGTGTGAAGTGATTGTTCAAGTTCCATAAAACAAACTATTCTATATTCTGAATTGAGTTGAGAAAGTAATTGAGCATTGTGATAAGTATAGAACATATTGAGTCTCTAACAATTCTCTTTATGTTTCTATGAGATTGGACAAGTTCTGTGTGGACTTGTTAAGTAGATTTGAGGCAAGTCTTTGAGGAGACTTGTGGACTAATTTTGTGTGAGCTTTTTGTGGAATCTTACAATACAAATTTGGTTAAGTTCTAGAGAGGACTTATTGAGCAGATTGAAAAAGTTTTGTGTGGACTTGTTAAGCAGATTTGAGCAAGTTCTGTGTGGACTTGTTGAGCATATTTGAGCAAGTTTTGTATGGACTTGTTGAGCAGATTTGAGAAAGTTTTGTGTGGACTTGTTGAGAATATTTGAGCAATTTCTGTGTGGACTTGTTGAGCATATTTGAGCAAGTTTTGTGTGGACTTGTTGAGCAGATTTGAGCAAGTTTTGTGTGGACTTGTTGAGCAGATTTGAGCAAGTTCTATGTGGAATTGTTGAGCAAATTTGAGCAAGTTCTATGTGGACTTGTTGAGCATATTTGAGCAAGTTCTATATGGACTTGTGGAGTAGAGTTTGGTGTAAATTTGAGGATAGGTTTGTTCCAGACCAGAGATAGATATTGAACAGATTTGTGCTATATCGAAGGACTGAGTTTAGTGTAGATTTAAGACAGGGCTTTGGAGGTGACAGAGTAGAGAGAATAGTAGTCTCCAGTGGATAGAGATCCATTAGCCAGGGTAGTGAGGATAGGTCTTTTGATTGGGGAAAATAGTATTCAGTGGAGAGATATCCACAAGTTAGTACAGTGGAGGTAGTAGTCTTCTAGAGGATCACCAGCCAAAGCAAAGGAGAATGATTTCTCCCATGGATAGAGATCCATGAACTTGATTTAAGGGATTGGTATCTCCATTGGACAGAGGTCCATAAACATTGTAATAGAGAAAGAATTCCCAAGAGATTGATTGAGAAAATTTTAGTGAAATATTTTCTCCGTGGAGTAGCCCTCGAGTAGCCCACATTGGGTGAAGCACGTAAATTGTGGTGTCTCTATTGCTATCTTTACATTGCATAATATTGATTGAAAAAGTAAAAAGTGGTCTTATATTGTTCACCCCCCCTCTTAGTATAAGCTTGTGTTCTTTACAATGGCAGCATTTACACCCTGGTTAGGTGGTAGTAGTCCACTGAGTATTCATGGACCAATCCATGATATGCCTAAGAATTCTTAAAGGTATTTGCCTAGGTATATACTCGATGGAACTAGAATAGTTGAAGAGCACATACAAACCTATAAGGATGCTTTAATCGGATTGCAAGTTGAACATGAATATGTTGCATATAGAATGTTCCCCTCACCTTGGATGAATTAGCATATTACTAGTATATCAATTTACCTACAAATTCCATCACTTCCTGGGTTGAGCTAGAAATAACATTCATCAACCAATTTAGATTTCTCGTTGACTTAACTATTATATATCATCAATTTGCAACAACCATAAGGAAACTGAGTGAGCCGCTAAGACTATTCAATACCAGGTTTTATAAGCTTCATAACAATTTAACTCTATTATATACACTTAATGTTGATGTAGCCATACATATACATTTTAGAGATTTAAGCCCTCTCACACATATGTTCTTAAGGAAAGCACCTTAGATCACCACTTTACCCATGGAATATAGTGAAGCCTTAACTATAGAACAACAGTTAATACCTCAAGGTTTTAGAATCAATCAACTACCTTTGCTAGGATAGTCAGGTGCATTCAATCAAGTTTCAATGATCAATAAAGCTCTTTTACAATAGCTGTAAATATTGAATACTCTACAATATATAAATTTTAATCAATTTTATAATCCTATTACCACTCCTATCCATCATATTACTCCACCATACTTAGATAACCAATAAACTGCTCATTAGTATACCAAAAATAATGCATTTCCAAATGTTAATCCTAATCAGAATATCCCAACATTTCTAAATTATACTCAAAATAAAAATATACCTACTTTCTTGAATCCCACTGCACCTTCAAATAATGTAGTGAATCATACTACTATAGAAAAAAACAATAATGCTAATTCCCAGTTAGATAATCTATAGAGGTTAGTCCAAAATATTAGCAGCGATACGGTTCAATTACGGAAGCATGTACCTCAAAATCCTCCTCCTAATAACCCACATCAAAATAGAAAATTCTATTTCCAAATATTTAACCATCAATGGAATACACATCCAAATAATGGAGTACTAAACCCCATTGCTAATCAGAATTAGACTAATACCACAGTCAATATTTCATATTTAGCCTTAAACAATTGGTGTAGAATGTATTCCATTGCACAACACAGTGAAAATGACTATCCTAAATTCAAAATAGATTTAGACATACTTTAGAAAGAAATGGAAAATATGGATATAATACCTAATGAAGATAATACAAATCAAGCAAGCACTAGTAATAGAATAGCCTTAGTAGTAGAAACTTTTGAATCCTCATAAGGAGATGAAGAAGGATATGATGGATCTTTAGAAGAAGTACAACCCTATAGGTAGTTCAAGAAATAAAATCACAATTATATGCTTAGAAGCAAAGGCAAAGCACTCATCACTTCTTTTGCTCCACTGAAGAGTGCTTTGAAGCAAAGGCAAAGCACTCATAAAAATCTAGTTTGGAATTTTAAGTTTGACGAATCCAAGTCTAGGCAAGACATTGGAGTAGGTGTTGAGCTAATTAGCCCCAAATAAAAATCTTGTCTTGTATCCCATAGATTACAATTCCCGTGTACCTATAATACTATATAATATGAAGCATTAATATATGAACTACAATTAATCTAAAGATAAATATTAAATGTTTGAAAGTGTTAGAAGATTCTAAGTATGTGGTTAAACAATTTAGAAGTCAATATGCTTGCCATGATAAAAGGTTGATCCATTATATAAATAAAGAGATTTAATTAATGAATTCCTTGTTTTTAACATCAAACTAGTTTCTATAAGGAGCAATAGAAGTAGACTCCTAGGTAGTGGTAGCAAGTACACTGAAACCCAAGGATAACAGAAGGCTTATAAATTATTTTATAGAATTAGTAGCCTGTCCATCTATTCCAAATAACATACATAATTTTAAAGTGTTTAAAAATGATAAACATATGCAATATTTTATAACTAATTCTAGATTTTTTGAAAACCAACTCATAGATGAAGATGACAGAATCATGGATGAAGTTGATGCAGAAAATAATATAACACTGAAAACCAATATAATTTCCAAAGGTGTGGCTTCTCTTGAAAAAATATAAGGTATAGATTATAAAAGCAATGAATGTAGAAAACGTGTATTTCAAGATAAAGCATACGATACAATAAATATAGGTACTAGTGAAAATCCTCATAATGTTTTAATAGGAAAAACTTGCACTAGTAAAAAAAGAGAAGGAATCATACAAGCTCTTAAATATTATAAAGATGTCATATCTTGGAGCTATGAAGATCTAAAAATATATTATCAATAAATTATAACTCATACTATCCCTTTGAAACTAGAAACGAAGCCATTTAGGTAGAAACAAAGACCTGATAATCCATTGTTAAAACCCCTTATTCAAAAGGAATTTTAAAAGCTCTTAGATGCATGTATTATATTTCCCACTAGGCATTCCACCTGGGTAGCTAATATAGTACCTATTCAAAAAAAATAGAGAAATTTTTCTATGCACTAACTTTAGGAATCTTAATAAGACTTCTCAAAAAGATAATTATCCTTTGTCTTCCATAGATCAAATTTTACAAATGGTAAATGGATCTGAAATAATTTCTTTCTTAGATGGATATTCTAGATATAACTAGATTATGAGAGATCCTAAGGATAATATGAAGACTGCATTTACTACTAAATGGGGTACCTTCGCTTATAAAAGAATTCCCTTTGGATTAATTAATGTAGGTGCTACTTTTCAAAGAGCAATAGATTATGCTTTTAGAGACCTAATTGGCAAGTGCATAGTCATCTATGTTGATGATATTCCTATATTTTCAAAGAAATGTGTTAATCATGTTAATGATTTGAGAAAAGTATTCCAAAAATATAGAGAACATGGTATCTCACTAAACCCTAAGAAATAAATTTTTGGAGTAACTGAAGGAAAAATTTTAGGTCATGTTATTTCTAAAGATGGTATTTCAATTGAACTTGAAAGAGTAGAGGCAATACAAAAAATTCCTCTCCCAAGTAGTAAGAAAGAACTAAGGTCATTCTTTGGAAAGATTAATTTTGTTATAAATTTCATCTTAGGATTTGTAGAGATAGTCAAGCCACTGAATGATATGCTCAAGAAGGATGTTGACATTACTTGGACTTCTAAATCCCAAACAACATTTCAAATAATTAAATATGTTATATCTAATGCCCTAGTTTTAGTAAGTCTTCATTACACAACCATTTTACATCTATTTATTTGCTTCTAAAAACTCAATTGTTAGTGTCCTAACATAGAAGAATGAAAATAATGAAGAAAATCCAATAGTGTTAGAGTATATTACATTTTTGGGTACATGCCAATGTACCACCTTGGGTACAAAACTAGAATAGGAGTTTACTTTAGAGTAAAGTTAAGTAGTTACTTCAAGCAATGTAATAAATGCACAAGTGTCAATGTGTAATGATGTAAATGTACAAGGAGTCCACTTGTACATTTGTCAGGGGAAAGGTAAATGAAGATTCATAGGTAGAGTAAGGGCCAAGGAATATATCTTCCTATATATAGGCCTCATAGAGAGTGAAATGAGAGTAGTAGAGGATATAGTGAGTGTGGTAGAGAATATAGAGAGTGCATAGTATAGATTAGTAGTGGAGTACAATGTAGCTCTTTAAAATAGTTTATGGAGTGTTCATGTCCTCCATTATACTGCATTGTACTATTTTCGTGAGCTTTCATTAATGGTATATTTTTGAGTTATTACAAAATTTTATCTCTTTACTTTCTTGCATATTATAGTGTCATTATCATATAGTTATCATAGCTTGCTTATTTTACATCTTGTGGTTGTATTTCCTATATCATATACTCATCAAAAGCTAACATTGGTATCAGAGCACACGGTAGATCAAATAGGAAATAGGGAGAGCCACAAGTGATATTGAGAGTAGACAGCAAATCTCATTTCTAGAATTTTTGAGATTGTAGTTGGCTAGAGTCTTTCCACAGAGTTGCAAAAAAAATTGTAAAGACTAGGACTCAACTTCCACTAGATTGACAAATGAACTAGTGAATATTGATCATCTAGATTTAAGATTTCTTCCATTACAATACTAATACTTTGTTGTAGGAAAATGAGATTCAAAGAAAGTTGGGAAGTTGAACTACATAATGCTAGGAATAATATCTTCTTTGAAATCAATTCAAAACCAAAAGCAACAAATAGAAGATCAAATATTTGGAGGCCTGTAGAAAATATCCCATTGCTAGAGATTGTAGACTTGCAGAGTGTAGAAGAAAAAAAGGTCGTAGGAGTCTTATTGTAGATTTGAGGAGGAAGAGACTCTAGAGAACAGTCACAGTGAAGATAGGATATTGGTGAACTCCATTGAAGATTGAATACTTCACCTTGAAGGAGTAAAAAAAATTAGCTTGAGAAGCTGAAGAGACCTATAAGAGGTCCCATTGAAGAACTTCCAATTCGGGTTGATAGAAGATAGAGAATGACTAGCAAAGGTCTTATTCTAGAAGTAGTAGATTTCAAATAATTTGAGGGAGATCTCATTGTAGCACTTCCATAGTAGAAGGTTGAAGAAAAGACCTCATTGAAAAGACCACAAAAGTTATGAGAGTGAAGACCCTAGAGAAGAGGTCTCAGTAATAAATAAGGAGAAGGCTTGGAGAGCCTCATTGAAGGATATTTGAAGGTCATTAAAGGAGTTCCTAGGAGAACTCATTGGATAAATCTACCACCAAGGAGAATTTTATAATAGTGAAGAACTTGGGATAATTGCTGCCATCTGACAACAAGCCCAAGGGAGAAGGATTTGGCAAGAAGCTTACCAAATTTCATAGGAGATTGGTGAAGGCCTCAAAACTTTTATATTCTTGAGAAGAAGGCCTGGATTGAATTCATAATTAGACAAGGAAGAAGAAGGATAAATGGTATTGAAGAAACTACCAAACATGAGAGGTTTGAATATTACCATTGAAGGCTTGAAGGTCATTTAGGAGATAAGAGGTTGTTAATTTCATAGCAGAAAACTGAAGGGTTCTTGAAGGAAAATTTCTTAGCTACGATTTGGAGGAGTTCCCTACAAATTTTTTGAGATTCAAGGATAGAATTTTAGTGGATATATTTATTGCTTTGCAATATGAAATTTTCATATTTGAGAACAACAAGAAAGTAGCAACTTGGGTAGCATCAATAGCTGCTAAGTTTCATATTTCTAGGATACATCCTGAAGGAGAGTTGAAGCCACCAAACTACAAGTTTTAGGTAGCAAGTTAGAGGAGTTACAAAGCTACAAATTGGTGAGTTGAGAAGCTATTTTGGATAGAAAATAAGAGTTGTGAGTTCATATAGTAAAGCGTAGCAATTTTCTAAATCTAATCACCAAGATATTCATCATCTATATATTCATAAAGGTAAGCAACTTAGGTGTGAAAGGTTCAGTAGTTGAACTTTAATTATTTGTTTTATTATCAAGTTTCATTAGGCACCATATTAGAGTTTAAAATTTGCAAGGAGAAGGTTTCATATTGAAGTCTTCAAGGGAGTGCAGAAGATAATTTCTTATAAAGGTTAATACCTGCACATTAAAATAAGAGTTAGATAGTTTTTGACTGAAAGAAAAATATCATCTTCCTATTATCTATAAGACATTACTTTTAAGTGAAATTTGCATAGCTTATAGTGCAAGATTCAAATTAATTTTAAGAGTTCTTTACAAGGAGGAATAAGGAGAAATTACTAGTGCATTATACTAGTTACTCTTAAAATATTATTAAGTGCATTGGTTGTTAAGTTAAGGTGGAAGACCAAAGTGCACAAATCAGCATAATATCAAAGTGTCTAAAGACATTATTCAGTGCAAAAAACCTATAGCTTATTGAGGCATAAAGAATCCACATAAAAGGGTGATATTACCTCCAAGAGTAGAGAAGGAAGCCACAATATAAAACTAGAAAAATAAAGCTACAAAGGAGACTAGGAGAGTCTCAGATTAAGGTGCAAATAAGGAACCTTATTCAGGTTATTACATTGTTACAAAAGCACCATACTTATATTTTATGTTGCATCAAATGGATACAAAGTTTAAGTGTCTCAAGGGCACACTACATATATCACTATTACAATCTACAAACGGTCATCATTAACAAGATAAAGCACAAGAAAATTGCTAAGGAGTAGAGCCATCCAAAGGGCTCAATACCCATATTAGAAAGGTGTTAAAGACACCATTGTTTGATGCTACAGTCACAAGAAAACAATGTCATAGCAAAGACCACATATCATGGTGTAAAACTACAAAAAAAGGTGAATAGCAATATAATCCAAGCGTCAATAGTGCAAGTTGGAAACAACACATAATAGTTGGCAAGGTAAATAGAAGACAAGGTGAGTTACCCAAGCAATAGAAATGACATCCATGTACATTGGAGAAGAACCATTGCCAAGAAGCCAAGCTAACTTGTGAAAGGAGTTAGAGAGAATAGGTTTTGAAGTAAACAAATAAGTAGAGATAAGCTCTAGGGTTAAAATGAACATTGAGCTATTTGATTCCATGCAAAGAAGGTGCTTCCATTTGTCTTAACACTTCTAGTATTCGAGTGCCACTTGGCACAAGAGAATTGAGAGTGTTTGCAATCCTCCATAACGCTTGAGTTTGAAGAACACAAACTTATACTGAGAGGGGGGTGAACAGTATAAGACCTCTTTTTACTTTTTCCTTTATACTTCAAAATAGTAAAGCAATATACCCAAAGCAATATCAAAACAATGCACAATATCATCCACAAAGTGACACCAATTTTAACGTGGTTCACCCAGAATGCCTGGGCTACGTCCACAAAACTTTTCTCTAAAAGTTATCTCAAAGTTCTTTGGGAAACCTTCCCAATTACAATGTTTATGAGCCTCGGCCCAAAGGAGATACCTTCCCCCAATCTGAATTTATGAGCCTCTCGCTCAAAGGAGATACCTTCCCCTCTGCTCTGGAAATGATCCCTCGGAAGATCAACTGCCTCTACCTCTTGCCAAAGCACGTGGAACTCCTTTCCACCGAAGACCTCCTATCCTCAATGCTTAGCCTAAGAGACCTCTGCCTTCTATGATCACGTCCACAGTAGCTCAACAACCTGTACCAAACATAGTCAATCGGTCTAGTACAAGTCTTCCTCTGTCTGTTAGATCTGTCCAACTCTTGAACAAATCAATCCTCTACACACAAGCCTTCTCAAAGACTTGCCAAATCTGTCCTCAGGTTCTTCTCAAAGAACCAATGCACCTCTGTCCTCAAGTTCTCTGATAGAACTATCAAAAACTCAGCTCACAAGTCCTCTGCTAGGACCTGTCCAAATCTGCTCACAAGTCCCCATCGAAACCTGTCCAAAACCTGCTCACAAGTCCCCACCGAAACCTGTCCAAAACCTCAGCAAGCTCACCAAGAAAAACTTGCTTAGCATGAACCCACAAAGAGAATTGTTAGAGACCCAATGTGATTCATAAACCTCATAGAAGCATAAAGAGAATTGTTAGAGACTCAATATGTTCTATACTTAACTCCCAATCTCAATCTCAAATCTCATAGAAACATAAAGAGAATTGTTAGAGACCCAATATGTTCTATACTTAACTCCCAATCTCAATCTCAAATCTCATAGAAACATAAAGAGAATTGTTAGAGACCCAATATGTTCTATACTTAACTCCCAATATCAATCTCAACTCAATCTCAATCTCAAAAGAATAAGATAGATGTAGTATGCTTTTCTCAAGAATATGAAACACAACCCAACAATTGCCAACCATGCAATATCTCATATAACAATGATACTCATATTATTTTTACCAACAATTAGGGTTTCAACAACAATGCTCATCAAACAAGGTTTAGTCAACCAACACCATTCAACTCAACATCAACCTTGAAGCATTCAACCAATCATCACAAGAAAAGGAAACAAGTAGAAATCCTTTTCCCTCCAAGGATATTTGAACAAAACAGCCACCAACACAATATCACCAAATGCAAAGAATAACTTGCTCAAATCAACTCAATGGAGTAAGCCCAATATCATGTATCAAGTAAAGCACTAACTTGATCAAAACAACCTCTATGGAAGCAACTCAACCATCAATATCAAAACAGCCAACTAAGGGTTTCATCATCTCAATGCAAGTAGCAAGACTTACTAACATAAACCCTAGTGCAAAAAATGCTTCCTCTTCCTCAACCAGAATTATGCATTCACCCAAAAACTCATCAATGATTTTAATGCATAAACAATCTTCAATATCCAGAAAATAGGATTTACACCAAAAATACCTAGTAGACAACCTTTTCACTCCAAACTCAATTTCAGAAAATATACCATCAACAATATACATGGAAGAAGTTGCCCATACCTTTACTTTGATGAAGAAGGAGAACTCAAAATCTGTCACAACACTAACTCTCAATTTGCCACCAATTAGAGTTAGCAACTATACAACAATATACAATAATAAAGATCCAAATTAACACCTTATTTCTCCAACTTAATAAAAACCACCGGAAGTATAATATACATACAAAGTAAAACCTCTTTACACCTTATTACTCCACATAAACATTAAGCATCAATAAAACAATGTCAAAGCAAATATGATACCTTAACCTTATACCTCCAGCGCATTCACAACCACTATCCTTTGCACACCGCGACCAAAAGAAAATTACCCACGAAGAGAATCGAACTCGGCACCTCTGCCTTCTAGCGCCTTCGCTTAAACGCCACCGTCGTTGGGTCACAAGTGCCCAATGAAGAAATATAGTGTTGCCCTATATTTTATCTTCCTTTGACGCCAAGAATCTGGAAAACGTAAATGTCTTCCTCAAGCCACATGCAAACTGGTGAGCGCTGTCCAAAACGTAACTTACTGGGCAACAGAAATAATCATCCACACAGTGCAAACAAAAACTGTTATCCTTCGTGCAATCCAATCAATCGTAGGTGAAAGCAAACTATCGGATGTCAAAGCGCAAACTAAAAATGTAATTCGAGTGCAGTCCCAACAATTGTAGGTGAAGCGCAATCTGTCGGATGTCAAAGCGCAAACTGAAAATGCAAGAAATTACTTGGGCAACTCAATATCGATAATCAACTCTCAATGAAATACAACGCTTTCTCGAAGATCACAGAGCTACGATTTTCATTACTCGGAGTTACAATCACTTTAGAAAATCATCCCCACTTATATAGCCATTTCTCCTTAACTGTTTGACGTCGGCGCTCCTCCAACGATGGCAACACATCGGCGAAAGAAATCTTTTTTTCTCCGTCGCTTAAGGGTTGAAAGACCCTTTAATAATAATTAAAATAATAATTATTATTATTTTATTAATAATAAATTAAACTTAGACCCTTGTCAAAGGTTTGAGTTAATTTAATTATTAATAATAAACATGGACCTTCAAGGTTTTTCAAGAAGTAAAAACCTTTGCATTAAGTTAAGCTTGGTTTTAATAAAAACCCTTAATGAGTCCAAATGGTTTTAAGAAAAACCTTTAACCTTGTCACCATGGTTTTAATAAAAACCCTTTAACATTATGAAGCTTCTCAAGATATTTTTGACATCACACTCTTTTTGATATCAACACAAAAATGCCTTTTGACATCAATGACAACTTATACACTTGAGCAAAGGCAATGTACCCAAAGTACCCAAAATTGCCAACAATCTCCCCCTTTGTCATTGATGGCAAACCTTTACTGAAAACACTTCTCAAGAGCCAAAACTGAAACCAACTGTGCTAACTGACCAACTGTGCTCATGACCGAGAATCTTCCTTTGAAGTTTTGCTCCCCCTGACTTGAAGCTTTCCTCTTCACTTTGAAGCTCTCCCCCTTACTCATATCTCTCCCCCTTTGTCATCAATGGCAAAGGGCCACCTTTGGGGCTCGGGACTAAGAATGAGCCTCTTAGCTTAGTCCCTCCCCCACCTCTTGATGAGGTGATTAATTCTGGGGTGGGAGTAAAACTCCCATTAGGCACTGATCATCATCAGCGTCTATAACTTCCTTGTCGGGCCTTCTCTTGAACTCTTTGTCCATATTCCTGTTCTTGTCATTGTTCTTGTTCTTGTTCTCATCCCTGTTCTTATCCATGCCTTGATCCTTGGACCTGATCATACCATTGTTCCTGTTCCTGTACCTTGGAATTTCAGCTCTACACTGTCTGGTTGTGTGACCTTCATTGTTGCACTTATAACAAGTAACAATGTTATTTCTTTTAGGCATACCTGTTCTTTGAATCCACCAATTCTGACCAAACCTGTTCTGACCAAACCTGTTCTGACCAAACCTATTCTGGCCAAACCTGTTCTGACCAAACCTGTTCTGACCAAACCTATTCTGACCAAACCTGTTATGATCAAACCTGTTCCTGTTATTTGCCTTGCAATAAACTGCCTTGTGCCCAAACTATTGACAAGAGTAGCAATACCCTTGAAAGTAACTAGCACTTCTGAAACTGTCATTTACCTTCTTCACTTGAGCCATGCAATGTGAAGCTATGTGACCAAACCTGTGACAAGCAAAACATCTGCCTTGAAACTTTCCTTTATTTGACCTCTTAGGCTCCGAAAACTTCTTCTTCTCATTCTGAATTCTGTTTTCTATTTCTGTGCATCTATCATTCAAGGACTCATGATCTGAAATACTTTCCTCATCAGAACTCTCTTCCTTTTGGAGTCTCTTACTAGACTCTCCAACTTGTTCCTTGTGAGGCTTAACAAAACCAAGGCCTATTTTATCTGTTGTCTTTCTTTGACCTTTGATGAGTGACTTAACCTTTTTGGAGCTATCTTGAAACCTGTGAAGCTTATCCTTGTACTCTTTAGTTTCCTCTTTCAAAGAAGCCATTTTCTGTTCTAACTCACTATACTCAAGAACCTTAGATTCTAACTCATCCTTGAGTTCTTGTGTCTTAGCTATAGAGAAGTCAAGACTTTCTATAAGATCATCTCTCTCCATACAACATTCATCTAACTTATCCTTGAGTCTAGCATTCTTCTTTCTTTCCTTTTTCAAAGCACTAAGAGCACTAATAAGTTCACCTTTAAGATCTACTTCACCTTCCTCTATATGTTTGCTTTTTGAATCATCAAAGCCTTTTTCAGATTTCTTATCACTAGAGGTGCTACCCTTTTCAAAAACCATACATGCATCTTCCTTATAGTTTTCTGAAGCATCCTCATACATACTAGAAACCAAATCATTATTTGTGCAATCATCCTCAAGGTGACCAAAATTTCCACATCTAAGACATTTCATGATAATGAATCTATGTTTTGGTTCTTCCTCTTTTTCGGATATGAACAACATCTCATTTTCATTATCACTTGAAGAACTTTCACTATCACTACTAGAACACTTACTTGCTTTGTCTAGGTAGAAGCTCTTCTTGTGCTTGTGAGAATACCTCTTTCCTTGATTGTTGTGCTCATCTTTGTTCTTCCTGTGATGCTTGTGCTTTTCAGAATC
This sequence comes from Wollemia nobilis, assembly GCA_028583015.1. NCBI lineage: Eukaryota > Viridiplantae > Streptophyta > Pinopsida > Araucariales > Araucariaceae > Wollemia > Wollemia nobilis. The sequence continues at coordinate 1,032,067 of JAQPPZ010014908.1, forward strand.
CTTGCTCTTAGAATCCTGTTTATCTTCATCACTTTCATCCTTGGCAATAGTACAGTCAGTAGCATAATGACCAAACTTTCCACAATTGAAACATCTTACATTTTTCATACTTTTGTGCTTTCTAGAGAACTTGCCTTTCTTGCTGTAATATGCCTCTTCATCACTAGAAGACTCATCACTCTCTTGAAGTTGTTTACCCTTGGATTTCTTGGTAGCCTTGAAAGTTGCCTCTTTCTTGACATCAACCTTCACTTGAGTTCTCAACTCAAATGCTGCAAGTATACTATGGAGCTCATCCTTTTTCAACTTATCCAAATCTTTAGCTTCCTCAATAGCAGAAATATTTTCACTAAATCTATTAGGAAGAGATCTTAAAATCTTATCACAAACATCATTTTCAGCAAGCTCAAGACCTAAGTCTTTCATGGAGTTAACAACCTCATCCATACGAAGCATGTAGTCACTAATATTTTCATCATCATTCATCTTGAGTTGTTCAAACATACCTTTGAAGTGTCTCAACTTGGCCTTTCTGACATTTGTATCACCTGTATGAACCACCTTCAACTGATTCCACATTTCACTAGCTGTCTTGCAGTGAATCACTTTGGTGAGATCTGCTTTATGTAAGCCTTTCAGGATTGCATTCATTGCTTTTGAATTGTTGTGATGTAGGAGCCTTTCTTCTTTAGTATTAGGACCATGTTCAGGAATAGTGTACTCATCTTCAATCACTTCCCAAACCTCATTCCCAAGTGCCATTAGATGAACCTTCATCCTTGCACTCCAAAGACCAAAATCTGACCCATCAAGAATAGGTGTTGCATTGCCACTTGAATGATCCATTGTGTTCTTTACTAGCTTTTCCTTCAAGTTGTTAAACTTTTCGAAGGCACCCGCTCTGATACCAATTGAAGAACACAAGCTTATACTGAGAGGGGGTGAACAGTATAAGACCTCTTTTTACTTTTTCCTTTATACTTCAAAATAGTAAAGCAATATACCCAAAGCAATATCAAAACAATGCACAATATCATCCACAAAGTGACACCAATTTTAACGTGGTTCACCCAGAATGCCTGGGCTACGTCCACAAAACTTTTCTCTAAAAGTTATCTCAAAGTTCTTTGGGAAACCTTCCCAATTACAATGTTTATGAGCCTCGGCCCAAAGGAGATACCTTCCCCCAATCTGAATTTATGAGCCTCTGCTCAAAGGAGATACCTTCCCCTCTGCTCTGGAAATGATCCCTCAGAAGATCAACTGCCTCTACCTCTTGCCAGCACGTGGAACTCCTTTCCACCGAAGACCTCCTATCCTCAATGCTTAGCCTAAGAGACCTCTGCCTTCTATGATCACGTCCACAGTAGCTCAGCAACCTGTACCAAACATAGTCAGTCGGTCTAGTACAAGTCTTCCTCTGTCTATCAGATCTATCCAACTCTTGAACAAATCAATCCTCTACACACAAGCCTTCTCAAAGACTTGCCAAATCTATCCTCAGGTTCTTCTCAAAGAACCAATGCACCTCTATCCTCAAGTTCTCTGATAGAACTATCAAAACTCAGCTCACAAGTCCTCTGCTAGGACCTGTCCAAATCTGCTCACAAGTCCCCACCGAAACCTGTCCAAAAACCTGCTCACAAGTCCCCACCGAAACCTGTCCAAAACCTCAGCAAGCTCACCAAGAAAAACTTGCTTAGCATGAACCCACAAAGAGAATTGTTAGAGACCCAATGTGATTCATAAACCTCATAGAAGCATAAAGAGAATTGTTAGAGACTCAATATGTTCTATACTTAACTCCCAATCTCAATCTCAAATCTCATAGAAACATAAAGAGAATTGTTAGAGACCCAATATGTTCTATACTTAACTCCCAATCTCAATCTCAAATCTCATAGAAACATAAAGAGAATTGTTAGAGACCCAATATGTTCTATACTTAACTCCCAATATCAATCTCAACTCAATCTCAATCTCAAAAGAATAAGATAGATGTAGTATGCTTTTCTCAAGAATATGAAACACAACCCAACAATTGCCAACCATGCAATATCTCATATAACAATGATACTCATATTCTTTTTACCAACAATTAGGGTTTCAACAACAATGCTCATCAAACAAGGTTTAGTCAACCAACACCATTCAACTCAACATCAACCTTGAAGCATTCAACCAATCATCACAAGAAAAGGAAACAAGTAGAAATCCTTTTCCCTCCAAGGATATTTGAACAAAACAGCCACCAACACAATATCACCAAATGCAAAGAATAACTTGCTCAAATCAACTCAATGGAGTAAGCCCAATATCATGTATCAAGTAAAGCACTAACTTGATCAAAACAACCTCTATGGAAGCAACTCAACCATCAATATCAAAACAGCCAACTAAGGGTTTCATCATCTCAATGCAAGTAGCAAGACTTACTAACATAAACCCTAGTGCAAAAAATGCTTCCTCTTCCTCAACCAGAATTATGCATTCACCCAAAAACTCATCAATGATTTTAATGCATAAACAATCTTCAATATCCAGAAAATAGGATTTACACCAAAAATACCTAGTAGACAACCTTTTCACTCCAAACTCAATTTCAAAAAATATACCATCAACAATATACATGGAAGAAGTTGCCCATACCTTTACTTTGATGAAGAAGGAGAACTCAAAATCTGTCACAACACTAACTCTCAATTTGCCACCAATTAGAGTTAGCAACTATACAACAATATACAATAATAAAGATCCAAATTAACACCTTATTTCTCCAACTTAATAAAAACCAGAAGTATAATATACATACAAAGTAAAACCTCTTTACACCTTATTACTCCACATAAACATTAAGCATCAATAAAACAATGTCAAAGCAAATATGATAACTTAACCTTATACCTCCAGCGCATTCACAACCACTATCCTTTGCACACCGCGACCAAAAGAAAATTACCCACGAAGAGAATCGAACTCGGCACCTCTGCCTTCTAGCGCCTTCGCTTAAACGCCACCGTCGTTGGGTCACAAGTGCCCAATGAAGAAATACAGTGTTGCCCTATATTTTATCTTCCTTTGACGCCAAGAATCTGGAAAACGTAAATGTCTTCCTCAAGCCACATGCAAACTGGTGAGCGCTGTCCAAAACGTAACTTACTGGGCAACAGAAATAATCATCCACACAGTGCAAACAAAAATTGTTATCCTTCGTGCAATCCAATCAATCGTAGGTGAAAGCAAACTATCGGATGTCAAAGCGCAAACTGAAAACGTAATTCGAGTGCAGTCCCAACAATTGTAGGTGAAGCGCAATCTGTCGGATGTCAAAGCGCAAACTGAAAATGCAAGAAATTACTTGGGCAACTCAATATCGATAATCAACTCTCAATGAAATACAACGCTTTCTCGAAGATCACAGAGCTACGATTTTCATTACTCGGAGTTACAATCACTTTAGAAAATCATCCCCACTTATATAGCCATTTCTCCTTAACTGTTTGACGTCGGCGCTCCTCCAACGATGGCAACACATCGGCGAAAGAAATCTTTTTTTCTCCGTCGCTTAAGGGTTGAAAGACCCTTTAATAATAATTAAAATAATAATTATTATTATTTTATTAATAATAAATTAAACTTAGACCCTTGTCAAAGGTTTGAGTTAATTTAATTATTAATAATAAACATGGACCTTCAAGGTTTTTCAAGAAGTAAAAACCTTTGCATTAAGTTAAGCTTGGTTTTAATAAAAACCCTTAATGAGTCCAAATGGTTTTAAGAAAAACCTTTAACCTTGTCACCATGGTTTTAATAAAAACCCTTTAACATTATGAAGCTTCTCAAGATATTTTTGACATCACACTCTTTTTGATATCAACACAAAAATGCCTTTTGACATCAATGACAACTTATACACTTGAGCAAAGGCAATGTACCCAAAGTACCCAAAATTGCCAACAATCTCCCCCTTTGTCATTGATGGCAAACCTTTACTGAAAACACTTCTCAAGAGCCAAAACTGAAACCAATTGTGCCCACAACTGAGAATCTTCCTTTGAAGTTTTGCTCCCCTGACTTGAAGCTTTCCTCTTCACTTTGAAGCTCTCCCCCTTACTCATATCTCTCCCCCTTTGTCATCAATGGCAAAGGGCCACCTTTGGGGCTCGGGACTAAGAATGAGCCTCTTAGCTTAGTCCCTCCCCCACCTCCCGATGAGGTGATTAATTCGGGGTGGGAGTAAAACTCCCATTAGGCACCGATCATCATCAGTGTCTATAACTTCCTTGTCGGGCCTTCTCTTGAACTCTTTGTCCATATTCCTATTCTTGTCACTGTTCTTGTTCTTGTTCTCATCCCTGTTCTTATCCATGCCTTGATCCTTGGACCTGTTCATACCACTGTTCTTGTTCCTGTACCTTGGAATTTCAGCTCTACACTGTCTAGCTGTGTGACCTTCATTGTTGCACTTATAACAAGTAACAATGTTATTTCTTTTAGGCATACCTGTTCTTTGAATCCACCAGTTCTGACCAAACTTGTTCTGACCAAACCTGTTATGACCAAACCTATTCGGCCAAACCTGTTCTGACCAAACCTGTTCTGACCAAACCTATTCTGACCAAACCTGTTCTGATCAAACCTGTTCTGTTATTTGCCTTGCAATAAACTGCCTTGTGCCCAAACTGTTGACAAGAGTAGCAATACCCTTGAAAGTAACTAGCACTTCTGAAACTGTCATTTACCTTCTTCACTTGAGCCATGCAATGTGAAGCTATGTGACCAAACCTGTGACAAGCAAAACATCTCGCCTTGAAACTTTCCTTTATTTGACCTCTTAGGCTCGAAAACTTCTTCTTCTCATTCTGAATTCTGTTTTCTGTTTCTGTGCATCTATCATTCAAGGACTCATGATCTGAAATACTTTCCTCATCAGAACTCTCTTCCTTTTGGAGTCTCTTACTAGACTCTCCAACTTGTTCCTTGTGAGGCTTAACAAAACCAAGGCCTATTTTATCTGTTGTCTTTCTTTGACCTTTGATGAGTGACTTAACCTTTTTGGAGCTATCTTGAAACCTGTGAAGCTTATCCTTGTACTCTTTAGTTTCCTCTTTCAAAGAAGCCATTTTTTGTTCTAACTCACTATACTCAAGAACCTTAGATTCTAACTCATCCTTGAGTTCTTGTGTCTTAGCTATAGAGAAGTCAAGACTTTCTATAAGATCATCTCTCTCCATACAACATTCATCTAACTTATCCTTGAGTCTAGCATTCTTCTTTCTTTCCTTTTTCAAAGCACTAAGAGCACTAATAAGTTCACCTTTAAGATCTACTTCACCTTCCTCTATATGTTTGCTTTTTGAATCATCAAAGCCTTTTTCAGATTTCTTATCACTAGAGGTGCTACCCTTTTCAAAAACCATACATGCATCTTCCTTATAGTTTTCTGAAGCATCCTCATACATACTAGAAACCAAATCATTATTTGTGCAATCATCCTCAAGGTGACCAAAATTTCCACATCTAAGACATTTCATGATAATGAATCTATGTTTTGGTTCTTCCTCTTTTTCCGATATGAACAACATCTCATTTTCATTATCACTTGAAGAACTTTCACTATCACTACTAGAACACTTACTTGCTTTGTCTAGGTAGAAACTCTTCTTGTGCTTGTGAGAATACCTCTTTCCTTGATTGTTGTGCTCATCTTTGTTCTTCCTGTGATGCTTGTGCTTTTCAGAATCCTTGCTCTTAGAATCCTTGTTTATCTTCATCACTTTCATCCTTGGAAATAGTACAGTCAGTAGCATAATGACCAAACTTTCCACAATTGAAACATCTTACATTTTTCATACTTTTGTGCTTTCTAGAGAACTTGCCTTTCTTGCTGTAATATGCCTCTTCATCACTAGAAGACTCATCACTATCTTGAAGTTGTTTACCCTTGGATTTCTTGGTAGCCTTGAAAGCCGCCTCTTTCTTGACATCAACCTTCACTTGAGTTCTCAACTCAAATGCTGCAAGTATACTATGGAGCTCATCCTTTTTCAACTTATCCAAATCTTTAGCTTCCTCAATAGCAGAAATATTTTCACTAAATCTATTAGGAAGAGATCTTAAAATCTTATCACAAACATCATTTTCAGCAAGCTCAAGACCTAAGTCTTTCATGGAGTTAACAACCTCATCCATACGAAGCATGTAGTCACTAATATTTTCATCATCATTCATCTTGAGTTGTTCAAACATACCTTTGAAGTGTCTCAACTTGGCCTTTCCGACATTTGTATCACCCGTATGAACCACCTTCAACTGATTCCACATTTCACTAGCTGTCTTGCGATGAATCACTTTGGTGAGATCTGCTTTATGTAAGCCTTTTAGGATTGCATTCATTGCTTTTGAATTGTTGTGATGTAGGAGCCTTTCTTCTTTAGTATTAGGACCATGTTCAGGAATAGTGTACTCATCTTCAATCACTTCCCAAACCTCATTCCCAAGTGCCATTAGATGAACCTTCATCCTTGCACTCCAAAGACCAAAATCTGACCCATCAAGAATAGGTGTTGCATTGCCACTTGAATGATCCATTGTGTTCTTTACTAGCTTTTCCTTCAAGTTGTTAAACTTTTCGAAGGCACCCGCTCTGATACCAATTGAAGAACACAAGCTTATACTGAGAGGGGGGTGAACAGTATAAGACCTCTTTTTACTTTTTCCTTTATACTTCAAAATAGTAAAGCAATATACCCCAAAGCAATATCAAAACAATGCACAATATCATCCACAAAGTGACACCAATTTTAACGTGGTTCACCTAGAATGCTGGGCTACGTCCACAAAACTTTTCTCTAAAAGTTATCTCAAAGTTCTTTGGGAAACCTTCCCAATTACAATGTTTATGAGCCTCGGCCCAAAGGAGATACCTTCCCCCAATCTGAATTTATGAGCCTCTGCTCAAAGGAGATACCTTCCCCTCTGCTCTGGAAATGATCCCTCAGAAGATCAATTGCCTCTACCTCTTGCCAGCACGTGGAACTCCTTTCCACCGAAGACCTCCTGTCCTCAATGCTTAGCCTAAGAGACCTCTGCCTTCTATGATCACGTCCACAGTAGCTCAGAAACCTATACCAAACATAGTCAGTCGGTCTAGTACAAGTCTTCCTCTGTCTGTTAGATCTGTCCAACTCTTGAACAAATCAATCCTCTGCACACAAGCCTTCTCAAAGACTTGCCAAATCTATCCTCAGGTTCTTCTCAAAGAACCAATGCACCTCTGTCCTCAAGTTCTCTGATAGAACTATCAAAAACTCAGCTCACAAGTCCTCTGCTAGGACCTGTCCAAATCTGCTCACAAGTCCCCACCGAAACCTGTCCAAAACCTGCTCACAAGTCCCCACCGAAACCTGTCCAAAACCTCAGCAAGCTCACCAAGAAAAACTTGCTTAGCATGAACCCACAAAGAGAATTGTTAGAGACCCAATGTGATTCATAAACCTCATAGAAGCATAAAGAGAATTGTTAGAGACTCAATATGTTCTATACTTAACTCCCAATCTCAATCTCAAATCTCATAGAAACATAAAGAGAATTGTTAGAGACCCAATATGTTCTATACTTAACTCCCAATCTCAATCTCAAATCTCATAGAAACATAAAGAGAATTGTTAGAGACCCAATATGTTCTATACTTAACTCCCAATCTCAATCTCAACTCAATCTCAATCTCAAAAGAATAAGATAGATGTAGTATGCTTTTCTCAAGAATATGAAACACAACCCAACAATTGCCAACTATGCAATATCTCATATAACAATGATACTCATATTCTTTTTACCAACAATTAGGGTTTCAACAACAATGCTCATCAAACAAGGTTTAGTCAACCAACACCATTCAACTCAACATCAACCTTGAAGCATTCAACCAATCATCACAAGAAAAGGAAACAAGTAGAAATCCTTTTCCCTCCAAGGATATTTGAACAAAATAGCCACCAACACAATATCACCAAATGCAAAGAATAACTTGCTCAAATCAACTCAATGGAGTAAGCCCAATATCATGTATCAAGTAAAGCACTAACTTGATCAAAACAACCTCTATGGAAGCAACTCAACCATCAATATCAAAACAGCCAACTAAGGGTTTCATCATCTCAATGCAAGTAGCAAGACTTACTAACATAAACCCTAGTGCAAAAAATGCTTCCTCTTCCTCAACCAGAATTATGCATTCACCCAAAAACTCATCAATGATTTTAATGCATAAACAATCTTCAATATCCAGAAAATAGGATTTACACCAAAAATACCTAGTAGACAACCTTTTCACTCCAAACTCAATTTCAAAAAATATACCATCAACAATATACATGGAAGAAGTTGCCCATACCTTTACTTTGATGAAGAAGGAGAACTCAAAATCTGTCACAACACTAACTCTCAATTTGCCACCAATTAGAGTTAGCAACTATACAACAATATACAATAATAAAGATCCAAATTAACACCTTATTTCTCCAACTTAATAAAAACCACCGGAAGTATAATATACATACAAAGTAAAACCTCTTTACACCTTATTACTCCACATAAACATTAAGCATCAATAATAACAATGTCAAAGCAAATATGATACCTTAACCTTATACCTCCAGTGCATTCACAACCACTATCCTTTGCACACCGCGACCAAAAGAAAATTACCAACGAAGAGAATCGAACTCGGCACCTCTGCCTTCTAGCGCCTTCGCTTAAACACCACCGTCATTGGGTCACAAGTGCCCAATGAAGAAATACAGTGTTGCCCTATATTTTATCTTCCTTTGATGCCAAGAATTTGGAAAACGTAAATGTCTTCCACAAGCCACATGCAAACTGGTGAGCGCTGTCCAAAACGTAACTTATTGGGCAACAAAAATAATCATCCACATAGTGCAAACAAAAAACTGTTATCCTTCGTGCAATCCAATCAATCGTAGGTGAAAGCAAACTGTCGGATGTCAAAGCGCAAACCGAAAACGTAATTCGAGTGCGGTCCCAACAACTGTAGGTGAAGCGCAATCTGTCGGATGTCAAAGCGCAAACTAAAAACGCAAGAAATTACTTGGGCAACTCAATATCGATAATCAACTCTCAATGAAATACAACGCTTTCTCGAAGATCACAGAGCTACGATTTTCATTACTCGGAGTTACAATCACTTTAGAAAATCATCCCCACTTATATAGCCATTTCTCCTTAACTGTTTGACGTCGGCGCTCCTCCAACGATGGCAACACATCGACGAAAGAAATCTTTATCTCTCCGTCGCTTAAGGGTTGAAAGACCCTTTAATAATAATTAAAATAATTATTATTATTATTTTATTAATAATAAATTAAACTTAGACCCTTGTCAAAGGTTTGAGTTAATTTAATTATTAATAATAAACATGGACCTTCAAGGTTTTTCAAGAAGTAAAAACCTTTGCATTAAGTTAAGCTTGGTTTTAATAAAAACCCTTAATGAGTCCAAATGGTTTTAAGAAAAACCTTTAACCTTGTCACCATGGTTTTAATAAAAACCCTTTAACATTATGAAGCTTCTCAAGATATTTTTGACATCACACTCTTTTTGATATCAACACAAAAATGCCTTTTGACATCAATGACAACTTATACACTTGAGCAAAGGCAATGTACCCAAAGTACCCAAAATTGCCAACAGAGTTCAAGAAGAAGGACATACAGGTTGGTGAGGTGTTTCAATTTTGATTTCTTAATCATTGTTCAATGCTCAAGAAGAAAGGGCTTTCAAATAAAGTAATGCCCTTATTATCACTTCAACTCTCAAGAAGAGCATCTTTGACGCTCACCAACCATATCTAACGCTTAAGTGAGACACTCAAACCTACACCATGTAGTATAATTTTTTTAAGGCCTATAATAAGCATTTCTCAACATAAGAAGAGGACCAAAGTCTTGGGCAATGCCTAGTGCAACTTAGCACCTAGTGAAAGAAAGGGGAAATGTATTTATAGCCACCATGAGTAAGAGCATTGATAGAGGAAGCACATCTCCAGTGAGACTTGAGCACAGTAGTCAAAGTGAATTAAGAGGAGCAAGAGATGTCCTAGAAGAGCATCATTCAGAGGAAGAGCATTGAATGCTCATGGAGAAGATGCAAAAATTCCAGTGCTCATAGTTTACACATCAACGTCAATCCCAAAACCAATCAGCACACATAATTCAAAGGTATATTTGCAGTAAACATTTACTTTCGTTAAAATATAAAAGTATTTATTAGGTAGCTTATATATCTAAGGTTAGAGTTATATTACATTGGAGTATTTATAATCTTAGAAAGGAAAACAATTAAATCAAAGAGTGCATAACCTTAAGAATTAGCTCAAGGAGCATTTTTATCAAATATTTGCAAATAATTAATTAGGAGAAATAAGGGTTTCTACCTTAGATAATTAATATTATTTTGCAAATATTATTTTCTAAAGTTCCAAAATAGGGAGATATAAGGAGTGCTACATCAAACTTTAAATTATTGGAATTTAGAAAATTGAACCATTGAAAATTTAAGGATAGAGAAGCAAAATTATTGCTTGCTTAAAAAGAGTTGGAACTTATTTCTTATACTTGTCTCAGAGTCACATTAAAGGGATAAAAAGAATCCAACCATATAGAACATCATCAAATTAAGAAGTGCATAGTTCAATAGGAGAAATAAGGTGAAATAGGAGTTGATTATTATATTACCATCATTCTCAAAATATTACAAAATCAACTCAAAAGGTGAACTAATAGTAGCTAAGCACTTTATCAAGTTTATAGCTTACTCTATTCACTAGGGAGACATAAGTAATCCTACAAAACCTAATATTTGAAGAGGTTTTATCAAACTAGTTCACATACTCTACACTAGGGAGTCACAAGGCATCCTACACAAGGAGGAAAGATCAAGATACATATAATATACCACATTAAAGATGCAAAATTAGTTCTAACATAAACAATTCTACAAGTCAAATTAAAACGAACATTTGGTATATTGATTTTGGTGCCATCACATGACAGGAAATCTACAATGGTTTGATTGTCTTGAAATTACTAATGATTATAGGTTAAAAGTTGCAGATGGTAAAACCTATCATATACATGGATATGGGTGTGTAACACCTAGTAAATCATTTCTAAAATTTCTATTACATAATGTGATGTATGTTCCTAGATTAACATGTAATCTTATTTTAGTAACCAAGCTAGTGGAAAGTAAAATAGATAGTTAAATGGAGTCAATATGTGTCTCATCATAAATCAAAATGAGATAGAATCCACTGGATTAATCCAATAAAATATGTATACTCTAGACTCGATTGAGATTTCACAAGATATTATTGTATTTCAAAAAATACTAATGCATTATGTAAGGAATAGATTGCAAAAAACAAAGAACCCATATATCAGAAAATCGGGTGGGGAAATAGAAGATTCAAGATTAAAAGGATGAGAGGATAAAAAAACTATACATTACTTGTTCATCTACAAACCAAAGAAGAAGAAGAACCAGAACAATATTAAGATACTCATCCAACTTCAAACAAAGAGTACAATGAAGGAAGCAAGGGAAAAGAACTTAAATTCCAGAACCAAGATGAAGTTCCATATTGAAAACTAAAGTCTTCAATACCCAAATAATATAATACAAGGGGGTGTTAGAGTATATTACATTATTGGGTACATGTCAATGTACCACCTTCGGTACATAACTAGAGTAGGAGTTTACTTTAGAGTAAAGTTAAGTAGTTACTTCAAGCAATGTAATAAATGCACAAGTATCAATGTGCAATGATGTAAATGTACAAGGAGTCCACTTGTACATTAGTCATAGGAAAGGTAGATGAAGATTCATAGGTAGATTAAGGGCCAAGGAACATATATTCCTATATAGCCCTCATAGAGAGTGAAATGAGAGCATTAGAGGATATAGTGAGAGTGGTAGAGAATATATAGAGTGCATAGTATAGATTAGTAGAGGAGTATAATGTAGCTCTTAAAAATAGTTTATGGAGTGTTCATGTCCTCCATTATACCACATTGTACTATTTTTGTGAGTTATTGTAGAATTTTATCTCTTTACTTTCTTGTATATTATAGTGCCACTATCATATAGTTATCATGGCTTACTTATTTTACATATTGTGGTCACAATTCCTATATCATATACTCATCAAAAGCTAACAAATAGCCTTTATGAGCTCACCATTAAAATATGCCCAACTAAAATACATAATTATAGATAAGCAAGAATATTCTTTAGTAAAGGTAGTCAAGAAATTTAGGCATTATATTTTACATAGTATATTAGGATCCTAATCCTAACATTACATTATATATAATTACTATTATTTATTCATGGACCATCGCGTCCCTTCATATCATGTCTATTAGATAGATTTATATACACATTCATAGAAGGTGTCTTAAGGGCATCGAAGAATAAAATATATATTACATCTCCTTTGGATCATTGGGCAAGGAAACCTCCTTTTGATAAAGCAATATATAAAAGTGATTTACTTCCATTTTTTGTTTTGGCATCAAATTATTGCATTCTCCATTTGAATCTAATTATTAGGAACTTGGTTCATAACATCTTGTATCAGATATAATATCCATAAGGTCATTCATATACATTTTTTCACAAAAAATTTTCATAAGTTTCATCCATTCAACTCTGCACCATCTTCAATCAACCTTGTTATTCACTGTAAACCATATCACAAACGACCACTACAGAGTGCACTATTCATTCCAAAGTCAAAAACAAGCCTTGGACACCAAGGAACTATCAAAACTCAGTTTGGGTGCCATAAAAAACTTCATATATTAAAAGAAAATTAAAAAATTATGAGATAATAACAAAACAGATTGAAGACGTCGACGTTCGGGCAAGGTTATAAAATATTCCACCGAGCAGGGAAATTAACAAGGTCAAATATTATCAAAAATTAGTTTTACTTCCTACAAATCTTTGTGAAATGAACCAGATTTAAAAACCAAGTCCAAATTGCAAAAAAAAATCCAATCTAAACACTGTTTGATATTATTCAGTGCATCACAAGAACTCCGGCGAAATATTATAAGGTTTAAAAAATTTTATTAAAGTTTTAAAAAAAAATTGGCATCGACGACAAACTCTGATGTTAGAAAACGCAATGGAGGTACATTGGAGGGGACTTTTAGTCCCACATCCAATATACAAGGGAACTTCACGTGTTTAAATTACACATGATGTGCATAGTTTCATGTGACTTCTAGTCATGTTGCTTAGACCCTCATGTATGCCACAACCTGTTTGACTTGGATCCTAGTTGTTGATCACCACTTGTCCTTCTCTAACTTGCCCCCTCTATGCTTTGAATATTTCTCCCACAACTCTGCCACCATACCTCTTCGCTCCACCTCTCACTCATGCGTCTCCCTACTCTATCCCTGTGCTCAGCCTATAGTCGTCACCCTTGGTCATCGCTCCACTCTTCATCACTCATTTCCTGGTGCTCCTTGTGCCACCCCGCTACCTCTTGTCCACCCACACTCTGCTTCGCCCCCTCTGCCCCGCCACCTCCTACCAGTCATAATTGTTGTCTCCTCTCCAACCGCCCCGCTACCTCCTCTTGCCTATCGATGTCAAACAATTTTTTTTGGAATTATAGTTGTGCTAAACAAATTTTGCACAACAATATTCCAAATATTGCTAAAATTTTTGCTAAAAAATTATTGCAATATTTTTAGCAACTTTTAGCAACATTTTTTTTTTATTTTCTCCAAAAATCGTAATATTTTGCAAAAACAAAACCAAGAAATCATAAATCCACAAAAACTCTACCATGAAATATGGGAGAAGATCACAAGACCTTCCGAAGGAAGTTTCAAAAGAAGTTCTGCAAGGTTTGGTTGAATGGCAAGATGATTTTGAAACAAAAATAGCGACAAAAATCGTAGAATTAACCCTAAAAATCGATGCCACTAATGCAGAGTTAACAACAAAAATAGATACCACTAATCACTCTATGCACTTGGTACAACAAAATATGGCATTAATGCAAGTCGTCCAACCCATCATGGCACCCCCACAACAAGCATTACTAGGGGGACCACACACATCAATCCTACCTCGAACCACAAAATTGGATTTTCCAAAATTTGATGGAGGCAGCCCCACAAATTGGATATATCGGGTTGACCAGTATTTATATCTATATAAAATTTTGGAGAACCAAAAGGTCCGCATCGCATCCTTCCACCTAGAAAAATTGCTACTCAATGGTACTAGTGTTATGAAAAGACAAAAGGTACTCCCACATGGAATAAATTTACAAAAAATCTAATGATATGATTTGGCCCAAGCAAATTTGAAGATTTCACAAGGGCTCTTACCAAACTCCACCAAATATCTACGGTACAAGAATACCAGGCTCAATTCAAGAAGTTGGTAAACCTTACATCAGGACTCGATGCATCATTCTTTCAAAGTTGCTTCATTAGTGGCATGAAATAAGTACAAATACTCAATCCTATCAATATGATGCACGATGTTGCATTAGCACAAATGGTGAAAGAAAAAATCAATAACCAACTTCGACTAGGAAACCTATCTAAAGCAGACTCACAAAATACTTCCACCAACCCAAAACTAAATAAAGTCATGCCAATTAACCCTAAGGAAATGAAGGCAAGAAGAGAAAAGGGCCTTTGTTTTCATTGTGATGAGAAATTTATCCCTAATCACAAATGTATTACACCCAAATTATATATTATGGATGCAACTATTCCTTGTCAATCAACAACCAATGAAGATAAGATCAAGGTTTAACTAGTGGAGGATATGTCTTATGATAGACCTCAAGGTCTACTAGAAATTTTCTTCAATGCCCTTGCCAAAAATTCTTCTCCCCAAACTATGAAAGTCCCCGACTCCTTTAAACAATAAAACCTTATTGTGCTTATTGACTTCGAAAGTACACATAATTTTATTGACCCACGTGTGGAAAAACAAACTGACTACTTTATCCATCCTTGCAATAATTTTGAATTCATGATTGGTAATGGGGGAAGAATCGCTTGTAAAGGGAAATGTCGTAATATTAAGCTCACCTTGGGTGATTACACCATGAAACATGACATGTATGCAATTCCCTTAGGAGGATGCAA
Source organism: Wollemia nobilis (assembly GCA_028583015.1). Lineage (NCBI taxonomy): Eukaryota > Viridiplantae > Streptophyta > Pinopsida > Araucariales > Araucariaceae > Wollemia > Wollemia nobilis. The sequence continues at coordinate 1,047,276 of JAQPPZ010014908.1, forward strand.
TATCATCCTAGGAGTACAATGGTTATGAACACTAGGCACTAATAAATAGGATTTTGAAGATTTATGGATGAAATTCACAATAAAGAATCAAACATATACTCTTAAAGAATTAAAATCAGGTCCTTCTCCACTAGTAAGCTTCGATTGATTGGAGAAAATTATTCGTAAATGAGGCAAGGAAATGGTTGCCCACTTATTTTCTATCGAAGCCACCAAGAGAGCACAAAAATGGTTACCCCATGTCATCCTTATAATCCTCCTATTCTTCCTACTTATCCCTCACCAACACTTCCACCTTCAAATTATCCCTGCTTACGGAAAGATGACATTAAAAAAGTGCAAGAACATGCGCAAATACTACTTGGAAAACACAGAACAAAGCTCCTCACTTTGAGCTTTGAGGACAAAGATATTTTTAAGAGGGATGGCTTGTTAGGATCCTAATCCTAACATTACATTATATATAATTACTATTATTTATTCATGGACCATCGCGTCCCTTCATATCATGTCTATTAGATAGATTTATATACACATTCATAGAAGGTGTCTTAGGGGCATCGAAGAATAAAATATAAATTACATCTCCTTTGGAGCATTGGGCAGGGAAACCTCCTTCTGAAAAAGTGATATATAAAAGTGATTTACTTCCATTTTCTATTTTGGCATCAAATTATTGCATTCTCCATTTGAATCCAATTATTAGGAACCTAGCTCCTAACATAGTAGAATCTATGTGATTATGCCATACCTAGTTGTCAAACCTTGCTAATGCAAAATGAATTAGGTGAAAGAAGAGGTAAATGGATGGAAACCTTATAGGAATTTTATTTAGAGATCAAACCTATGAAATTGGTTAGAGGCTAAGGATTAAGTAAAACACTAGCTAAAATAAATCCTCAAATCCTCTGCCAACAATGTTTTTGTTAGCTTTTGAATCTTTAAACTTAAAGGCAATGCAACCACTAGTATGGAAATAAGCATGTAATTTTATAACTATGATAATGGCTAACTAATATGCTTGAAAACATGATAGAAAACTTGTTACAACACTCAAGAAATGTTCATATAAGAAAGCTCATAAAAATATACAATGCATTCCAATGGAGGTTACAACCTCTCCATTTTTGCAAAAATGGATCTATATTGTATCTACTACTACTCAACCTATGTACTCCAAAATCCTCTCATATTTATATTCTATGAAGGTTTTTTATATGAGATGCAACTTTTTGCCTTCAATATTCCTATGAGACCTCACTATTCTATTCTAAGGACTTATGTACATGTGGACTACATGCACATTTACATCATTGCATATTATAACACTTGTGCATTTATTATATTGCTTTAATAAAGTACTTAAGTCCTAATATACTCCTAATCTAAATATGTACCCATGAAGGTACATTAGTAAGGAACCAAATAATATAATATATTCCAACACCCCTCTGTATTATATTTTTTGGTTTTTGAAGACTTTAGTATTCAATAAGGATATTCATCCTTTGAGTATATTTCATCTTGATTAGGTTCTTCTGTAATGTCTTTGATTTACCTTGCACTGTATGTCTTCTTGATCTGATGCCTCTTATTATTCATCTTCTTTCTTGTCTTTGGGTCTAGTAGTATTTATTTCATATGTGGTTGTACTATCACCTGATTCCTACAAGATTATTTTCTCTTTGTCTTTATCCTTTGTATAACTATCCTTGTTGCATATAAAGGCTTCTAAAAAAATACTCAAGACATCATGATAAGATCTTGAGTTAGCAGAACTTGAAGTATTAATACTACATGATGATTGAAATATCTTCTCTAAGAAGGATTCATCTATCTTTATTTTCTCTTTGAGTGACTCAATTAATTATTTTTGCTTTGCAACCTCTTCTTTATGATTTTGAAGTGAAAGTAAATCCATATATAGAATGCTCCCAAATTCCAAAGGAACTGAAATATCTTTCTTTTCACTATCAATTGCTTCAATGATCCTTGAATGAAGATAGAATTCCATGGTTTTAAAATTCTCTTTTAGGACTTCACTATAGATCAATCTTGAAACAAGATCTAAGTTCTTAGTTTTGTCTAGTAGATTCTTGATTCCAAATTTTATAACATTTGTCCTTTCCTTTCTAATGGTGCTATTCATATCATTGTTCATTGTATTCTTTGAGGTTGACATCTTTATCTCCTTGTTTTGTTTGAGTGGACTATTGCAATGAGATGAATTTATTTCTCTAAATTCTAGGATGGATCAAACCTTGTAAAGAATGATTGACAAATGGAAATTTATCTCTTTAGAGTTCTTGATAGATCCTTTGATGTAGTCTACCTTATATCTCCCTAGTAATGAGATAACAAACTTTAGAATAATATTCAACTTCTATCACTTGTAACCAACTATTTGTAGAAAGCTTTAGAAGTGTAATTTCAAAGAATAAGATTGAAATGTTTATGAGATACTTAAGTTGGATTCTTTGTATCTTTTCTTTAAGTGTGAGACTAATAAGTTTACTTTTCCAACTAGTATTTTATGTAAGCAATAAACTTCAACTTTGAATCAATGCTATGATAAATATCTAAACTTCTATGATATAAGTTTGATGTAGGATTCCTTATATCTCCCAAGTTAGAAGTTTTTAGAAAGGTTATATATTTGCAAATCAGATTTTACTATCCTTATAACTCCTTGAACTAAAGTTTGCAAATAATGGAAGCAATAATAATAAATATTTTAATGCTTCTATTTTCTACTTCCTTCTTATGATAATCAAAATGCTTTTCTAGATATTAACACCTTATTACTCCTATATTTTAATTTCTCTATATTATAAGGTTTAGCTAATTTCAACCTTAGTGAACTTTGCAATATAACTCTTATCTTTTCAATACTAAGCTCAGTCTTGAAAGTTCTTTGTGATCAACTCAAACTCTACAAATTGGCGATAGTTGACTCCTTACCAACTTCAAGATGTTGTGTATGGTTTTTCACTCCTTATTTGTCATTGAACTGTGTGCCTTCTCCAAAATTCACTTGCTATCCTACGCTCATTTCTCCAGTCGATGAGTGTGCTTCTCTTTGATGTTCTTAGTGTTGACTTGAGCACTTCAAATCTACTAGTGGGTTTGCCCTTCAACATCAATTTTATTTCCTACATCCTCCTTTCTCCAATAGGTGCATTCGATAACTTTATTACTCCTCAAACCTTGTGTGCTCTCAACTCTTTAATTCTACCTTAGTTTTGCTTTGAATTATCTTTGAGTTGACATCATATTTGAGCACTACTTCGACACTTCCTTTTGAAGTGCTCTCTCTATAGGGTTAGTGCACAATGTAGGAAATATGGTACGAAGTGGCACTTGATTTTCTTAACTCCTTTCAACCACTTAGCACCTTCCCAAAATTGAATAACAAGTAGCACTGAATGGTTTGACTATTACCTTCAACGTCTCTAATATAATGCTTCTTACAAGGGTGTTATTATAATGATGCTTTGTTCAAGTATACTTCTAATGTTGCATGCTTGAGATACCTTCGATATACTGGTGACTATCTATGGTGTGCATGAGACATCTTCTTCTACATGGTGCAATACCTTCACCACTTTACCCTAACTCCCTTGGGCTATACAACCACTTTCTCTTGATTGCTTGATGCTCGTTCTCTACAGACTATGATGTTATTCTAGTGTTTCCACACTTGATATTTCCAACCACTTTACTTGAGATAAATGATGTTGATTCTCTCAACGCTTCTTTGGCAGAGATGGTTATCTTCCAACACTTCTTCAATAATTTCAACCAGGTGTACATGATAACTTCAGTGATGGGTAACTCCTTATATCTAAGAAAAATTTTAAAGGATGTGTGTGTCACTTTGATGTGTCTCCTCCCTGTCTAGTTGGTGCAACTACGTAGGTTTACTTTGCCAACTGTAATAGCTTCCACATTGTATGTCTTAGCTAAATGCTATACTTGCTTTGGTGCAAGTTATGTAGGTAAGAAGAATACTCACTCTAGCTAGTAATGATACTATTGTCAATGCTTATTTTATGTAGAACAAACCCTACATTACTGAGTTGAATGGAACGATGTCTGATTTTTGTCGATTGGAGGTAGACATTGAGTTTCACTATGATGCCTTCACCAAAGGCTATAAAATATGTAAGGTACCTTGCTTTACCTTTACCAAAGGCTATCATATTAGACCTTATAAAGTTTAACGTTCGTAGTAGATCTAATAGCTTCTTCTACCATTTTCTCAACGATCCTTGGAAGGATACGTATTATAGAAGTCTAAAAACAATCTATTATTTCCTCTTTCTGTAAATGACTTCTCTTATTGATTTGCTTGGAAATATAGGTAGGTAGATGATGTCCAAGATATCTCCCATTTTTCTTGGAGATACACCATTTTTTGGATATCCTTTTGAATGGCTCCAATACTATGCAAATGTAGAGTATGATGAGATAGGGGTTTTCCCCCCTGTGATCTTGAACTGAGCCATTTGACTTCTCAAAATGCAGGCTTCAACTTCCTTTGTAGGCTGATATAGATTGATGTCAATATTACCTTCAAATCCTTGGCAATATCTTTCTTGCTTGATTACTTTTGCACTCAATAATCCAAGCTTTTCAATAACTTTTTGCACTATAGTATATGCAAATCTGTAGAGTCTTCTTTTGCTTAGAATGATCAATAGAATGTTGATATATTTACTTATCTCAAAATATATCTAAATTGTATTCTTTTGTGCAGGTTGAACCTTGAAGTTTATAACTTTTGCACTACCTTGAAGACTTCTAGTTAAAAAACTATTTATGCAACCTTTAAATATTGAAATTGGTGCTTAAAAGAAACCAAATATAAAAGCTCAATTAATGAACCTTTTAGCATCTTTTTTGTATAAATTTCTACCTTTGTAGATGATGATGATGATGGTGATTTAATTCACCTAAAATGTTGACTTTTGTAGATGATATTGCAAATCTTATAGGCTATATAAAAATAGATCTTTGGATCACCTTTTTGCAGCTTCAACACTCCACTATTTTGCTACCTGAAACTGTGATTTGGTGGCTCCAATAATCCTTCCAAATGTACCTCTGAAATCTGAACTTTAGAAGCTACCAATGCTGCCCAGATTTCTGCTTTCTAGTTGTCCTCAAATCTGAAAAATTTTAGATTGTAAATCAGTCAAAACCTTCACCGAATCGCTATCCTTGAATCCCAAAAATTTGGTAGGAAATTCCTCCAGATTGTAGCTGAGATATTCCTCAAAAACCCTTCAATTTTCAGTTGTAAAATCAGTAAACCTTCTTTTCCAAGTAAACCTTCTAATCTTCCAAAGTCAATCTTCAAACCTATCAAGTTTAGTAGTTTCTTACTCCTTTCTCCTTGACTTAATTTATCTTCAATATTGGTCTATCTAATGGTCTTCTCAAGATTCTGAAAGTCTTGAGATCTTCTCTAAACTAATCTAAAATTTGACAAACTTATTACCAAATCTTTCTCCTTTGGGCTTGTTGTCAGATGACGATAATTGTCCCAACTCTTTTACTATCAGGAGCTTCTCCTTGGTAGTAAATTTCTCCAATGATTTATTCTAGGAACTCTTTCAATGAGTCTCACCAAGCCTTCTCCTTCTTTCTCATTGAGATCTCTCCTAGGGCCTTCAATCTTGCAGTTTCTCAAAAACTTCAATGATACCTTCCTTAATCTCTTCAATTTTCAACTATAGAAGTTTTGCAATGAGATCTCCTCCTTGGATCTCCTAAATCCACTGCTACTAAAATCTACAATAGGACATTTTTGTTAGTCCTTATCTATCCTCAATCTTCCACTATGGAAGTTTTCCAATAGGGCCTTCTATGGACCTCTTCTTCAATGTGAAGTTTTCAATCTTCAATGGAGATCACCATATCCAATATTCATTAGGACTCTTCTCCTTGAGTATCTTCTTCCTTCAATGGGATATTTTCTTAGGACCTTCTTCCTAGATTTACAATCTTCAATGTGGCTTCCTTGACCACTAGATCTCTCCTCAATCTTCAACTGTGAGTCTTCAATCCACAAATCTTTCAATGGGACCTTTCTCCTTAGGCCTCCAGATCTTCAATATTCAACTTGTTGCTTCAGGTATCGAATTGATTCAAATATGATATTCTTCCTAGATCTTGTAGGAAGCTTCCCAACTCTTATCTGAATCTCCTTTTTTCTATAATAAATATTAGGCAATAACAATAGATATTTTTATGAATCTATAGAAAACAAACTTCACTAGTTAGATTGCCAATCTAGTGGATTCAATGTTGATTTCTAGTCTTCACAAGTTTTTCTATAACTTTGTGGAAAAAATCTAGCCAATAGTAAATTTTAGAAATCTAAACTTGAGATTTACAATCTTCTCTTAATCACTCTTGTGGCTCTCACTACATCCTATTGATCTACCATGGTTGTAATACTACTATTAGCTTTTGAAGCTTTAAACTTAAAGGAAATGCAACCACAAGTATGGAAATAAGCATGCAATGTTATGACTATGATAATGGCTAACTAATATGCATGAAAATATCATAGAAAACTTGTTACAACACTCAATAAATGCTCATATAAGAAAGCTCACAAAAATATACTGATGTAGGAGCATCCAGTGGTGTAAGAGTGATCTTGCATCATCCAAAATTTATATTTGTTTTATTTTGTTATAAAGTTTTTTTAGTTTTTTAGAGGATGGAGAAATAGACCCAACGACGAAATAATAATCCCAATATCCTGAGCGGTTTGGGAGATATGTAAATTTTAAGGTCTTCTACCCTACCAAAACTAGTGAAAATCCTACTACTAAAACTTGAAGGTCAATTTTGAAGGCCTTAGAGGCCTCGTAGAGGGCTGAAAATGGTGGTAATATCCTTTATGACATTATTAAGCCACAAACCCCTTTGAGAGCTTTCCAAAAACATGCGCTAATAGTCATTTCAAGCAACGAGCGAGGAGTTATGACCCCGAGAAGTTTACCCCCGAAATTCAAATTTCAAATACATTGTTCTAGGCGGGAAAAGGGAAAAATAGGGTATTAGAGGGAAATTTTGAAATTGTAAAGTGGGGGTCTTTGTAAGCTCTATTTTCATAACAGTAATACAGGAAAAGCTTTGGCTCATTTTGCATTTTCTTTGCTTTCAATAGTTGGTTTTGTGTTCTATTGATGTTGAACTACTTCGTATACAATGTTCTCCAATGGAGGTCACAACCTCTCCATTTTTACAAAAATGGATCTACATTGTATCTGCTACTACTCAACCTATGCACTCCTAAATCCTCTAATATTTCTATTATATGAAGGCCTATATATAATGAGATGCAACTATTTGCCTTCAATATTCCTATGACACCTCACTATTCTATTCTAAGGACTTGTGTACATGTGGACTACATGCACATTTACATCATTGCACATTCTAACACTTGTGCATTTATTATATTGCTTTAATAAAGTACTTAAGTCCTAATATACTCCTATTCTAAATATGTATACATGAAGGTACATTAGTAAGAAACCAAATAATGTAATATATTTCAATAATTTTGTGGATAACATCACCAATGATGAGTGATACCAAGATATTGTATTCTATTTGTTGAACAAAAAATGCCCAAATGATTTCAATGCTACTCAAAGAAGGGCATTACATCTAAAGAGCGCTAACCTCATGATCAAAGTAGGTTCTCTGTATAGAAGAAACCATAAAAGAACCTATCTTAGGTGCCTAAATAAAGATGAAGCTACTCAAGTCCTTAATGACTTTCATGGCAAATATGGAACTGGACATGGTTTGGCCAATGCCACTGCAAATCAAATATTGAAAGTTGGATACTACTAGCCTCATATTTTTAAGGATGCCCATGCCCATGTTAGATCCTATCATACTTGTCAAGTTGTTGCTAGTAGAGAAATAAATATTACAATACCTTTACAACTAGTATTTTAGGCTCATCCTTTTGCCCAATGGGGATTAGACTTTGTAGGATTCATAAATCCCAATTCTTTAGCTAACCATAAATACATTTTAACTACAATAGATTATTGCACTCATTGGACAAAAGCTTAAGCCACTAAGATTTACACAAATAATGTTGTGATTCAGTTCCTTGAAGAACATATTTTCACCATATTTGGAATACCCTACTCTTTAGTCTTTGATAATGTTTTACCCTTTACCTCACTTAGTTCACAAAATGGTTTTATGATAACAAAGTGGCTTTAAAATTTTCTTCTAACTATTATCCACAAGGGAATGGTTTAGCCGAGTCTACCAATAAAATATTATTGACAATAATCAAGAAACTTTTAGAAATAAATCCTAGAGATTGGCACAACAAACTTAAGTATGCCTTATGGGCAGATAAGACAAGAATAAAAGCTTCAATAGGTACATCACCCTATCATCTGGTATATGGCCAAGACCCTATATTTTCCACCAATTTGAAATTGTTGACATTGCAGTTCATGAAAGATTACTTGGAAGTTAATGATAAAGTAGAAGCAAGGCTAACAAATTTGATGAATTAAGATGAGAAGAGAGGATGCTCTTCAACACTTTAGAAAACACCAAGGGATAGTTAAAATACGGTTTGACAAAAGAGCCAAAATCAAAGCTTTCAAAATTGATGACCTATTATTATTATGGGATAAAGCACATGAAAAGAAAGGAGACCATGATAAGTTTGATAACCTTTGGCTAGGTCCCTATCAAATATCAAAAAAATTGGGTGAGAATGCCTTTAGACTAAAGAATCTAAGTGGAGAAGATATCCCTTTACTAGTCAATGGGTAGTTCCTAAAACATTACTTTCATCCTTGAAGTAATAAAAAAAAGGTCATGTACTATAGTTTATGCTTGCTTCTCTAGTTTTATTTTCTTTATTTATTTATTTTTCTCATATTTATAGTTTTATTTTGTTATCATGCTTTCAGTTTGACTTCACGTTATTCGATTTTCTTGTTTTGATTGATTAGGTAGATTTCATTGTTGTGAGTTTTCTTTTGTTTTATGGTTTTAATTCTCATCTACATTTTTCTCCTCTAGTTGTGGCATGATCATACAATTGCAATTAACTCTTGATTTCTCTAAAATGAAATATTTTTTATTAATTAAATATGGAGGACTTGTTTGAAATTAGGTGTAACTAAAAATTAGTGAATCATATTATTTAGTAGCCATCCTTGGATTATGGACTAAAATAGATGAAACTAAAATAGTATAACATCTTGTTGAAGCTTCACATCTATCAACTATATTTAAATTATTTTTGGATCATAAAGAATGAAATCATCTTGGTTTGATAATTAGGTAAACATATATACACTCTATCCTTAGCCTTATAGATATCTAACCCAAAAGGCACATATAATATTTGCAATTTATCTAAATACTTCTTGATCAAGAAGGAAAAAAATAATAATGTAAATTAACTCAAGTGCTTGGGTGACCTGGATAACCTCTATTAGGGCTATAGATGCTTGGTTGGTAGTAGAGCAATATCTAGAAGAGATCAAGGTCATCTCCACCGAAGCTATGGATGCTTGACTAGTTGTGGAGCAATGCAAAGGTAAATATTTATGAGTGATATCCCTAATAGCCTAATTTCAAACAAAATGATGGAATTTTGATTGATTCAAAAATAAGGAATGAATGCACAAAGCACACACTAAGCTAAAGCAAATGGAACATCTATTTTCAGTTGAAATTGTTTAACCTCATCTTTCTTAAATGCTACTAAGTGATTTGCATTTTGCTAGTTTAAGTTTCCTTGATTTCAAGTTGAATTTTTTATCCAAAATGTTTAATAGCATTTTCTAGCAAATTTTGCCATTACACAACTCACCCGAATTAGGGACCTACTTGATATTTTAAGTTTTACACCAAGATCTTAAACTTGCTTGCACCCATGTTTTATATTTTCTTGCATTGAATAAGTCTTTTAAATTGCTTGAATTGAATATTTTAGAATGGATTGCATCTAAACTGCTCTTCATTGTTTAAAGAATTCTACTTTTGTAGTTATTTTTAGGGTTTTTTGAATTTTACCATTTTTAGTAGCTATAAACCTAAAATAACTATAACTTTTGCTACAAATCTCCATTTGATGTGATCCAAAGCATAATAGGAATGTCTTGAAATTATCTTCACAATGATATCAAATTCACGTGCACATACTCAATACTTCAAGAGTTTCAATAAAAATACCATTCAGCCATATTAATTTCCTGTGATAGTCCATGAACTTTAAATGGCTATATCTTTTGATCCATAGGAAATTTTCTAGTTATTTCAATGGTTTTGGATATTTATTTGGCCTATTTAGAAATTTGTAAAGCTTTATGAAATTTTAAGCACTTTGAAACTTTACCATATTTTGCACTACGGGACTTTTTCGCGCTATTAATAACGCATTAATTTTATAGTTGCAATAAGATAAGATTTATTCTCCATTGAATCAGGTCTAAAACCAACATTCTAATGAATATAGACATGCCCAAGTTATTTTTCTACCTTATCGCTAACATAATCACCCAATTTAAATCTCATCGGTGCTAGAAAATCAACGCAAAACTTAAATTAAAATTTTTCTTTTAGCCACCAATAATGACATCACATATCTCTCCAACATCTTAGTAATTCATATACACCATTTTTCAATCAACTAAGGTAAAGTCCTTGAATAACCCTGATATTTTGAGTCTATTCACTCAATTTTCCCTTTTGGCACTAAGGTTTTAAAAGCCTAAGACAAAAAAGAATTAAATCAAATTAACCCATGTACATAAATAATTTGGAAGTCTAAGCTAAAGGTCCATTTTACGTATCTAAATTTCTACCTAAGGTCTAATAAATAATATGTTTGAAAAAGACTCCCCTAAAGCTTACTACAAGTTTTTGTCTTATTCGAATGAATCCTACAGTCAGGAGACAGGTTCGAGAGATCAAAGGCTACGAAGGATAGTCATTGATCTGAAACATAGTTCCCTAACCTTAGTCTTCATTAATTAAAATTGCCACCTAAATTTTTGTCTTATGCACCCTAAATATGATGGCTAGGACTCGCAGCCAAGAAATATATGGTTAGGAGGCACAATGGGAAAGATTAAAAAGCCTAAAACATAATGCCCCAACCTTAGTCTTCATTAATTAAAATAATCACATAAAGTTTTGTCTTATGCACCCTAAATATAATGGCTAGGACCCACAACTGAGAATTCTATGATTAGGAGGTACAGTCGATAAGATTAAAAAGCCCAAAACATAATGCCCTGACCTTAGTCTTCATTAATTAAAATTATTGTCTAAAGTATTGTCTTATGCACCTAAATATTACGTCTAGGACCTACAGCCAAGAAATCTACGGTTAGGAGGCACATTCGTTAATATTAAAAAGCTTGAAAAATAATGCCCCAACCTTAGTCTTCATTATTTAAAATTTATGCCTAAATTTTTGTCTTATGCACCTTAAATCTGATGGCTAGGACCCATAGTCAAGAAATATATGGTTAGGAGGCACAACCAATAAGATTAAAAAGTCTAAAACATAACACCCCAACCTTAGTCTTCATTAATTATAATTGTTGCCTAAAGTTTTGTCTTATGTGCCCTAAATATGATGGCTAGGACCTGCAGCTAGGAAATCTACGGTTAGGAGGCACATCCAGTAAGATTAAAAAAGCTTGAAACATACCCTGACCTTAGTCTTAATTAATTAAAATAATCACCTAAAATTTTGTCTTATGCACTTATAGCTAGGACCCACATCCAATAAATCTATGGTTAGGAGGCACAGCCAGTAAGATTAAAAAGCCCAAAATATAACGCCCCGACCTTAGTCTTCATTAATTAAAATTGTGGCCTAAATTTTTATCTTATGCACCTCAAATCTAACAGCTAAGACTTGCAACCGAGAAATCTATGGTTAGGAGGTACAGTCGATAAGATTAAAAAGCCTAAAACATAATACCTCGACCTTAGTCTTCATTAATTAAAATTGTTGCCTAAAGTTTTATCTTATGCACTCTAAATCTAATGGCTAGGACCTATAGTCAAGAAATATACGATTAGGAGGCACATCTGATAAGATTAAAAGGCCCAAATATTAACATTTGTCATCGAGGACAATGTCTTTTATCTTATGTGCCCTAAATGGACAATCCAAAAGCAGAAATTTAAGAAATCAATGGCTTGGAAGCATAGCTGGGAGATTGATGGCCTAGAATTCTTCACGAGGAATAAAGTGCTAAAATTTGATTGGTCATGATGATGTCATTTAATTTTATTTAATAAGGTTTGAATTTTAAAAAAGAAATTTTCCCTTTTTTAATACGTCAAAGGGTTAACATTTTTCTCTATTAGCACTAAGGCTCAATTTATTTTTTTATGCGCTCATATATCTTTAATGCTAAGGCTTAGAAAACCTAAGGAAATAAAATAAATATTTTTGCTCCTCATCCTTATGCTCTCATTAAAACAACAAAAATTATTCAATAATCGAAACGTTCAACTTAACACTAGGATATAAAATTAAAGCAAATCAAAAAATTGATAAGAGCTCATTTCTTTGGGAAACGAATTATTCGAGAGTTCAAGGCATAATAAAGAAAATTAAAGTCTTTCTAAAGGAATTAAACCTTATAAAATCAATTAATAAAATTTGGATAGCCAATAGCATTGCACATTTGAGATAATTTTAATTTGAAATCTAAAGAATATCATAAGAAAAATTTAAAGGTATATTAATCGAGAGCAATAAATGTTAACGACTAAGAGACTTATTGAAATATTAATGGCTAAACATATTAAGAGGATAAACTCCGACCTTCATAATAATAAATAAAATAATAAAATAAATGATGAAAACCTTAGTTTTAAATTTAATAATTTTACCATTAAAATTAGAATGGAACTTTAATGTTATATCTAATACTTTGGACTTAAAATTCAAGAAAATAAAACCTTATAAAATCAATTAATTAAATTCGAACTAATATATGTTTTTCTTTTGTGTTGCAGGAAATAATCAGAAAGCGAGAAAAAAAAAAGAATGAAAGGAAGTAGATGGAGTGAACCTGGACCTAATCTTGGCCAGATTGTGCATGACAACTTAGACTACTTGAAGAGTGACGATTCAACTACCTAATCTTCACAGAGATGTTGATGAAACAGTTAAGGATCCATGGCTGAAATTGAAGATTTAAATCAAGAAAATTCTCAATTAGATACCTCGTCTTCTCAATTTAAGATAGCTCAGATAGCCAAGTCATTTATCACTATAAACCATTGAGAAATTCAAATTGTAAGGCTATATATAGCCATTGAGACCCCATTCCAAGAGGTCAAATTCCACTTTTCGCGATAGACATTTTAGGATTTTCTTTTCTTTGTAGATGATGGATATCATGCCCTTGTCATTGTACTTGGAGAATTACTCTCGTAATCACATGATGCTAGCAAGTCTAAGAATGTAATGATTGAACATATTTTATCAATACAAGATACTGGAATTCTTGGTGTAATCTACGCATGTTGATGGTGGTTGCATTTGAGTCTATTCTAGTATTTTGCTTATTTTCCCTTTAAAGATAGCACTGTCTTGGTCTTAGATTGTGTGAATGTTGATCGGGCTAAGGTTGGTTGATTCAAAATTATTGCTTCAATAGATTCAGTTTAAGGCTCCAAGATTCAATGGCTTGTTTTATTTCTCTCTTTAACCATTTTCTTTTAAAAAAAATTTGAAGACTATTTAGAATAGGAGTAGAATAGTTTAATTTCATTCTTTGAAACTTAGTTTATATGTTATATTTCAAAAAATTTAGGATAGATGTTGCTATGTGCTATAATTTTCATGATAATGATGCAATGTATGTGATATATTGATAATTTCAAGGTAGCAAGCCTAGAATCTTGCTTTTATTTAATTATTTAACACAATGCTTTGAGATTGAACGTTAGATTTCTAGTATTTCAAGCTTCAATAATGAATTGACACTCACCCTTGTTAATAGTTATATGTAACCTTTGAGTTATCCATCTACCTTCCCTTTTATTCTTTCAATTTAAGATTTGATAATAACATAGCCTATCACCCAAACCTTGGGGGATTAATGTTCCCTTTCAAGAGAGAAAATTTGTTGTTCTAACCGTTGGTGTGTGTTGACAATTGGGTAGATGTATCACTCAACATTTAGCAAGAAGTGGAGGCCTTAAAAAAGGACGCAATTGATGAGGAAGAACTATTAAAATAAATCAAATATTTGAAAAGCAAATCTTCACAAAGTAAGAAATAAAGGAAGTAGTTGAAGGACATCTTGGTTCCCCTCACATAAAAATAGAGTCAGTTTAAGAAACAACTAGAATAGCAAAAAAAATAGATCAACAATTAGAACACATGCAACATTCATGCAAGAAAAGAACAAAGATATTGCCTTTTTTTTAAATGAGAATTTGAAGGAAGGGGTAGAAGTGGAAAAGTGATGCACCTAGGATGCTTAACATATGGGGGACAATATTATAATTAAGGTAACAAATTCCAAGGTCTACTTTAATTTTGTTGGTATAGTATAAGCCATCAGACCAAACTACTAAGTCAATCCAACAAGTAGAGTATGGAATTCCAAAGATGGATATCAAGAGGTGTTGCAATAGTTGACTTATATATCAGTAAAATAGGTATATTAGTTTATGGTGATAGATAGAAAGGTGGCTAAGCAATTAAAGGTAAATCCTAATATCCAATGAAGGCTACAAGGATTTAAGAACATCCATACCACCTTGAAGGTGACAATATAGAAAAATGGTGGATGAAATAAAAGAGTTGATGAGTACTAAGCTGAACAATATTTTTGATACCAAGAGGATACTCTTCCCTGATGAACAAGTACATAAATTTTTTGAAGAGAAAAATAAAGTAAAAAGTGACACCTTATTTGATTAATTCAACAAGATAAAGTCATTGCTAGAGAAGCTTAAGGGGCTATTAGAAAAAAATAGGGGCTCTTCCAAAACCAATATGAAAACCTTGTAGAATAATTTGAGATGCTAACTTGCAGTTACCATGTGACATTGTATGATAGGTTTTGCTAAGGATGTTGCCATGAAGACCAAGAATAATTAACAAATTTTAAAATTTTGTAGTAGGATGATCCCAATTTTGTAGACTTTGTACCAAGGATAGAGGTAGGATCTAGTTTTTCTCACCAATTGATCTTGGAGCCCTATGAAATCACCAAACATATAGCCTGGCTACTACCTTCAAATTCCTAGTAATTAGGGGACACAAGAAATTAGGAGTCCCAAATTTGATTCCCCAAGAATAACTTTATAGGTCCCTAAAGTTTTAAAAGATAACAGAAAATTGGGTATAGAAGCAAAATTTTACTAAAAACTTATGATATGATTTGAAGTGTGATCCATTATAAAGGTGTGATTCACTCTTGATGAGCAAATTGCAATTTTGCAAAAGTAGTTAATCACTCTCTTTGAATGAGAAAATCATTTATTTTCAAGGCAAGTAGGACAAGGAGCACATAATCTAAGAAATTTTTTAGCAAAGTGATATTTTTATAATTTTATAGAAACAAAGCATTTTAGAGGACTTAATAGTTTAATGATAATTTTAGGGAAATTCAACATTCAGTCATGCATTGTTTTACTAAAAATACCCCTAAAATAGTAGATTTACTATAAGTATAAATTTGCTACCTCAAATATGAATAAATTTCTATAAATATGAGCTAAGTATCAATTGTATTATTTTTTTTCTATTGAAGAAATCAAAGCTACACTCTATAGAGTTCACACTATACATTTGCTCTAATTTTATAATAATAAAAAGACTATGTGTAACATTTTCTCTTTAATTGTGGCATAACCATTTTGGATTGTGGAATGCATAGTGATCATGGAATTGGATTTTTTATTTTTGTTAGTCTCATCCTTTCATTATGTATAGTTTCACATGCCTTAGAGCATACTAATGTTATTAAAATTCTTCATGTATTGATTGATGGTACATTCTCCTTGTTATGACCATGACCTTAATTTATTTTCATGCAATTTACTTTGATCTATTACATCCTTACCTTTACATGTTTAATTTATTGCATTGACTTTCAATTTGCATATTTGTATATGTTGGAAATATTGAGTTGTCATTGATGTCAAAGGGTGCATGGTATTCACGACAGAAATATTCTTCAAGGATGAGAAGTTCACAAGGTTGGACAATAGATCAACTATGTCAAAAAATGACTTGGGTGAATAACAAGCAATGGATAATTATTCAAGGCAAGGTATATCTCAAAGTAAAGGATTATAATATTTAGATATCATATTTAAATATTATAAAGAGAAGTTTTAAAAGTTGCTTGAGACAAAAAGATTTACCAGAGAAGGACAAAGGTTTAAAAGTTGCTTGGGATAAAAGATTTAAATATTACAAGAAGTGGACAAAGGTTTAAAAAGTTGCTTGGGTAAAAAAAAAGGATTTAAAAGTGGGACCAAGGATGGACATATTTAAATATAAGAGTTTAAAAGGTTAAATATTTAAATATTAGATTTAAATATTATAACCATAAAATATTTGAAAAGAAAAGGTGCCAAACATTATTAAAGAAGTAATAAATTTTCAAAGTAATAATTGAGCCGACTACCTTGGATAATTCAAACCACTTTAGGAGGTATATAAATATGTGATAATAATCACCTTTAAGAGATGCATGAAATCAAATTATTCCTGTGTGAGTGCGAACGGTAGAAGAGAGGAGGAAGACAACAAAAATTTTCAAGGCAGTGATAGACAGAGATAAAGGATACATCGTGCGCTATTGGTTTCGTTCGTTGGGGTAGCCCAGTTGGTTTTTGGCTGTGAATGGAGAGCTGCTAGGCAGAAGGTCAAGGGGTTAAAACCCCTTGACATCATTTTTATTGTGTGATTTGATGGTTGTTTGAGGCAAAGACAGGTTTAAATATTTTGGGCACCCCTTTTGTTTCATTAGTCGTGGTAGCACAGTTGGTTACAAGTGCTTGGAAAAGTGTTGCTATTCGTGAGGTCAGAGGTTCGATTCGCAATAGTGCATAAGGTATTTAAATTTTATTTTATTAAGTCTTGATTTAGGAGAAATAAGGGTTAAGGTGCTAATTTAATGTTATAATTTTTGCACATCAGTGAAAAGGGAGAAATAAGATTTTGTGGTGTTAGTATAAGGTGTCATTCTGAAAATTAATATAAGTGTTGTGATTTCTAAAATTAAATAATAGGAGAAATAAGGATTGAGGTGTTAACATAAAGGTTTTATTTTTGAAAATTATTAAAAGGAGATATAAGGGTTTTGTTGATTAATAAAGCTTTATTTTTGTGATTTTAAAAAGGGATATAACGTATTATTATTATTATGTTTTACTATGTACAATTTTGACAAGGGTTTTTAAATGAGAATGATTTGATATCTATTCAAGAAAAAGAGATTTGCTAACCAATTTTGAAGTGGCAAAAGAAAAGAAATTTATTTTTGTCAAGACAGGCACATGCAAAAGAAGACTATCATCATTGAGGCAGATTTAGAGGTATGGTGATTTAATTCCTTTCTCAAGGGTGGTTTTGTTTGAGGAAAATATTTTTGATGTCATATAGTTGGAGGTATAAGGATTGATTTGATGTACATTGATTTTTATTAATGTTGGGAGTAAATGTGCAAAGGTTATAGAATAAATTTGAAAGCAAAATTTGTGCATTATGATTGATTTTTTTGTGTGGAAAACATCCCATAAGGGATGCCAAATTCGGGTAAGACCCAAGGAGGCAGGGGTATCTCTTTCACCAAAATTGCCCAGGGCTTGCACCTGGCCTACCACCTTTGACATACTCAAGGAGCAAACCTGAAACAATAAAAAATAAGAACACACAAACACAAACACACAAGAAGATTAAAATAAAAAATTGCTCCTTGAGTGTGTCGAAAAGATAAAGCACAACCAAACACACACACACAATAAGATAAAAAAAACACAATATGAACCACACAAAAAAACACAAGAACAACATAAAAAAATAAACATGACAAAAACAATAGAAAGATACAAAGACAACCAACAAAAAAATGAAAAACAAAAACAACCAAAACCTTAAAAAAATAATAAAATAAAATAAAACAAAAAAACAACCAAAAATAGACAATAAACAAAAACATAGAAAACACTCACACACCAAAATGAAAAAACACCAATTAACACAAACATACAGAAACACAAGAACAAGAAAAATAAAAACACAAGAACAATAACAAAAAAACACAAAAAATAAAAACACAAAAACAGCAAAAAACAATACAAAAAACACAAAAACAAAACAAAACAAAAAACACACACACCTCAAAAAACTAAACTACCCTGATCGAACAAAAGAGAAGCAAAAATAAAGCAAGAAGAAACTAGGTACCTCCAGAACTGGAGCCATCCAAAGAAATGATAGACAGAAGAGCTTCCCTTATTTGTGAAGCCCACCATCTAGGAGGGTGGTCATAGCAAGTAAGATCACCTTTGTCCAAATCCCAATTAGCTAAAGCATCAACACTCTTGTTTTGATCTCTAACCACATGATTGTAATCAACTTTCAAAAATCCCATCTAGATTAACTGAATCTTCTCAATAATTCTTTTTATTCTCCAATCAACCTTATGATTCTTAGAAGGAGTCTTCAAAATATTAATCATGAGTTGAGATTCAGACTCAACTAGCACATTTTCCCATCCAACCTTAGTAGCCTCTTGAAGGCCTCTAAGGATACCATACCCCTTAGCAAGGTTATTGGAAAGAATACCCAAATTCTCAACAAAAGTAAAAACCAAGGAGCCATCTGAAAGTCTACCAATTCCTCCTACACTAGCTTTTCCAGGGTTCCCTCTAGAGGCTCCATCAATATTTACTTTTCCAAAATCCTTAGGAGGAGGTTGCCAATTCCTTGTTATATCCATCTTGCAATTACTCACATTCCCTTTAAAATTTCCATTAGAGGAGTTAATATTCAATCTTTGCATCACTTGATCCCATCTTTGGTGGGAGTTTTGGGGGTGATTAAGGAGTTGTTGGATTGATTCAACTAAGTTGGCAATGGTCTTTTGCCAAATATAGTGAATATCCTTCCTATATTGATTAAAAATTCGACTATTCCTTTCATTCCAGATATTCCAAAGAAGAATGGTAGAACCCATCCAAACTAATTGCCTAATAAAATGATCAACACCCTCTTGTTTAGGCCAATCCCTCCAAAGTTGTTCAAAAGTAAAAAAGTTGGACCACTGTAAGCCAAGTAAAGTGGCCATTCTCCTCCATAGCTCAGAGGCTAAAGTACACTCAATAAAAATATGACTGAGATTTTCTACATTCTTTCCACACATTTCACATCTAAAAGGGCCATGAAAACCATGCTTCATAAGTTGCTCACCAGTAAGCACCCTACGATGCAATAAAAACAAAGTAAAGAACCTCACCTTTGGCTAGAGCTTTTGAGCCCACAACTAAGAAAATATGTCAGATGATTGGTTGGGATTATTATGGCATAAGGTCAAATAATCTTGAGCAAATAAATACTCACCCTTAGTAGTGTTGTTCCATCTAAAACAATATTTTTCATGGGACCAAGAGAGAGATCTCATATGAAGGATACCTTGGATATCTTGTCTTTGCCTTTCTAGGATTTGAATAGGCCAGTCCTCAATAGGGATCCAATATCTACCAACCTTTGAATTACCAATATGGTACCGATAGTAATTAGCCACCTTTATCCAGTTAGCTCGGTGAAGCTCCTCCATCCAAGGCCTCCAATTGGGAAACTGAGTTATCAAAGTCTTGTGACCATCCCAAGTTTGCCTGTTGAACATTATGAATGATCCAAAATAATTTTTTCTTTATCAAATCCTCACCAGTCTTAAGAACTGCTAAAATGGGAGAACCTTTGGTAGGCAATTTATAGCAAATAAGGTCTTCAGGACTTTGTTCTCAGCATATTTAGCACGGATATTATTAGCCCAAAGAGCATTGGTGTTATGCAACATCTTCCAATATAATTTAGTAGCTAAAGCTTTGTTGTTATTAATAGAAGATCAAAATCCTAACCCCCCTTCATTCTTAGGAAGACATAAAGTGTCCCATCACCAAGGCCATTTTCTTTTCTCCTTAGTACCACTCCAAAGGAACCGATGACTAATTTGATCTAATTCTCGAAGAACAGCCTTTGGGATATTCAACATAAAAGAAATATAAATAGGAATAGCTTGAAGGACTGATTTTACCAAGGTGATTCTACCCCCAAAAGAAAGCCACTTGTTGGTCCACTTTCCAATTTTCTTCTTGACTTTGTCCAACAACCAATTCCAATATTTTTTTCTACCTTTGAATATTGATGGAAATAAAATTAAGTAAATATTTCAACGAAAAAACACAAAAAAAGGAGAGCGAACGAATTCAGCAAGAATGATGAATAAATAAGGGGATAGCAGGTCACCTTGCCTAATACCTCTAGAAGTTGGGAATGACTGAGAAGGCCTATCATTAATAAGAACTAAGTAGAAAACTGAAGATATACATCCCATAATCCAATCCATCCAATCCCGAGAGAAACCAAATTGCCTCAAAACTTTGATAAGGAAGTGCCAATCCACTCTATCATAAGCTTTGGATAAGTCTAACCGAATGAACATGGAAGGATATTTTTGCATATCCATGGAATGGATGGCTTCCTGAGCAAGAACTATCTCATCTACTATTTGACACCCTTCCATATAACCCCCTTGTTCAGGGGAAATAATCTTATGCAAAAGAGGCTTCAACATTTCTGCCATGATCTTAGTAATGATTTTGAGAAGAACATTACATAAAGCAATAGGTCTAAAAGTTGAGATATGATCAACCTCTTGAGCTTTTGGAACAAGATTAATATAAGTTTTATTGATAAACTTTAAAATTTATTTGGCTTTCCTGGCTTCTTCCACCACCTCTAATAAATCAGCATGAAGGATATCCTAGAACTCTTGATAAAGCTCAATGGGAAAACCATCAGGACCTGGGGTTTTCTCTTTTTGCATTTTAAAAACTACCTGTTGAAGATCATTGATAGTAACAGGAGCAGTCAAAATAGAGTTCTCCTTAGAAGTGATAAGAGAAGGGATTGCTTGAAGAATATTTTGTTGAGAAGTTGATTCAAGAGGAGTAGCAGTAAAAAGATTGGAAAAGTAATCGACAACAATAGAGTTCATGTCATTCCAAGTGTAGACAACATCTCCAGAATCTGATTTCAAGGAAGAAATAAAGTTGTGAGATATTCAATCTAGAAGAGATTTGTGGAAGAAATTTGTGTTTCGATCTCCTTTGAGCCATTGAATTCTATATTTTTGCTTCCATAAGAGTTTTTCTCTTTTTTTCCATTCCTCTAACTGAGTTGTGAGTTTAATTTCATCTGCACTTCTACTCTTTGTGAGGCCATCTAAACATATTTTATTATTCAAATTTTCAAGTTGAGCAATAACTTCATATTTTTTTATGAACATCCCCAAACTCCTAGTTCTAAGTCTTGATTTTGGATTTAATGTATTGCAGTCTTTTGGCAAAACAGAACATCTTAGTCCCATACCACCATTGTTGCACACGAGGTCTAAAGGAACTATCTCTGAGCCATATTAATTGAAAATGAAAATGAGAGAAACTCGCATTGATTTTCCATATTTCCACCATGATCGGCTAGTGATCCAAACCAACATTGTTAAGAGTCTCCACTTTAGGAATGTGACTATGGATTAAGAAATTTTTAGAGAGCAAAAACCTATGCAATCTCTCCATTATACAAGCTAAGCCTTGCCTTCTGTTAGACCAAGTCATAAGGCCATTATCTAGTTGGATATCCACAAGATGGAGGTTTACAATATATTCGCTCATGAGGCCAGTGCTTCTCTCCAAATTTCTATTTCCCCCTATTTTCTCATCTAGAGAGAGGATGGTATTGAAATCTCCTCTGATCAAGATCCAAGATTCAGGAAAATGAGATATAATATAAGTTATATCCTTCCACTTTCTTCTTTTTCCTCCAAAGTAGTCGAAGCATAAATAGTAATGCAGAGCATAATTTGGTTGGAATGTCTACTTTGAATAGCTATAGCCAAAAGACCCCAACTGCCAACCATATGGTGAATAACTACCTCTTTTGGTTCCCAAAGACAAGCAATGCCACCAAAATCCCTTGGGAACTGAGGAAAACCACTTTTCCAGCTGGCCAAATTTTACTAGCAATTGAGTCCATATCCTCTATTGACATCTTTGTTTCTTGAAGGAAAACAAGATATGGATGATTTATCTGAATCATTCTTCTAGTCTTTAATATTCCCTAGAGGAATATTAAAGACTCGAAGAATGATATTGATTAGTCTTCTAATATTCCAAGTGATGATCTTCATTAATACTAGGGCTAAAAAATTTGGGAAGGGCATTAATCTTACCTTCCTTTACAAGCTTTTCACCTTCTTTTACTATATGATATTGATTAGTCTTGCGACCTACCTTTTGATTAGAATCCATATTCAGTTTTTTTTCCTGTTTCTTAACTTACTCCAATTGAATCTGAGATGGCTTCTAACCTTGAAGAATGCTCATACACAACCAAAGTGTTACTAGAGGGTTCAACAGAGTCTATATTAGGACCTGTATTATTTGAAGTTTTGACATTTATAATATTGTTTTTCTTGTGTAAATTTTCTCCTTTTTTTTCTATTGAAAACCTTTGATATTTTGGTTTACCTCTGAGCTTTTCTCTTCATATTTAAATTGTGTTTCTAATATTTATGTTTCCATTATTTTCTCTTCCTCACTTGGGACATCATTCATGGAAAGGATTTCAAACATATTAGCAGATGACTTTGATTGATCCTTCATAATTAGTTTTTTCTGAGTGTTCTTCTTCTTAGGAATTTGGAAACCTGCTGAGTTTATATCTTCTTCTTTTGATCAAGAATTTTATTTGGGCAAGCACTAGCCAAATGACCATATTCATGGCAAATTCTACAATAAAAAGGAATATTATCATAGTCCACTACTTCCTCCCAAGTGTCTTGCCCAAATTGTAATGTGATATTTTTAGGTAAGGGTTTGTCAAAATCCATTAAAACATAAATCCGAGCATAAATAATATGTTCAAAATTTTAAGTACAATCAATAGTCATCATAAAAGTTCCTAAAGAGTTTCCAATTGAAGAAAAAATATTAGGATTTCAAAATTCAATAGGGAGGCCAAAGAGTCTAACCCACACGGGAGTTGTAAGGTATCTCTTCTTTGGCTTTAAATTTAGTATGTCAGGGCTTCATGAAAATCCCTACCCTTCCAGGGACCCCCTTGAAAAATTTTCTCTCTATATTCATTATTAGAAAATAAAAAAAGAAAATAACCATTTGGATAATAGAGATTTGTAACTCACATTTATTTTTCTAGATTTTTGCAACCCAGAATTTGAAAGCAGATAGGCTCAGATGAAAACCCACGAATTGACAAATTAGTCCTCTTTTTTCTAGATCTTCAATGTCATTCTGAATGTTACCCATATCCAGCTTAACAATAGGATTTCTATCAATTGCTTTAAGATTTCGTGACATGTTCAGCAAGAAAGAAAAAGTGTCGCGATATCGCGACATGTTAAGCAAGAAGGAAAAAGTGTCGCGATATCGTGACATGTTGCATTTTCGTGACCAAAAGAGAAGAGAAAGAGCAAGAAGGAAAAAATGTCGTGATATCGTGACATGTTAAGCAAGAAAGAAAGAGTGTCGCGATATCACGACATGTCGGATTTTCGCGTCCAAAAGAGAAGAGAAAGAGCAAGAAGGAAAAAGTGTCGCGATATCGCAACATGTCATTTTTTCATGACCAAAAGAGAAGAGAAAGAGCAAGAAGGAAAAAGTGTCACGATTTCGCGACATGTCGTCCTTTTGCGACCAAAAGAGAAGAGAAAGAGCAAGAAGGAAAAGTGTCACGATATCGCAACATGTCGCATTTTCACGACCAAAAGAGAAGAGAAAGAGGAGGAAAGGAAAAGTGTCGTGATATCGCGACAAGTTAAGAATGAAAGAAAGAGTGTAGCGATATCGTGACATGTCGCTTTTTCGTGACCAAAAGTGAAGAGAATGAGCAAAAAGGAAAAAGTGTCGCGATATCGTGACATGTCGTATTTTCGCGACCAAAAGAGAAGAGAAAGAGCAGGAAGGAAAAGTGTCGTGATTTTGCGACATGTCGCATTTTCGCGACCAAAAGATAAGAGAAAGAGGAGGAAAGAAAAAGTGTCACGATTTCGTGACATGTCACATTGTCGCGACCATAAGAGAAGAGAAAGTGTGAGGATGCGAAAGTGTCACAATTTCGCGACATGTTGGTTTTTCATGGGCAAAAGCCAAAATAAGGAGCGTGGAGGCGAAAGTGTTGCGATTTCGTGACATGTTGTTCCTTTCTGTTTAAAATCAACTAAAGAGGTAAAAGTGGTAGAAGCACCGCGATTTCGCGACATGTCGTTCTATCAACACATCATAGTTTCACGACGATCCAGAGCAAATGAAGAAAAAGACTCAAGGACGACACAATTTCGCGACATGTCGATTCTTCACGGATGGAAGCGGCAAGAGAACAAAACGGGCAACGAATGTCATGATTTTGCGACATGTCTCAGTTTTGCAATAGGCAGTAGCAAAAGAGCTGAACGGAGGTTGTTTGTCATGATTTTACGATAGGTCTCTTGGTCGCGACATGCTAGTGTTTCGCGACTCTCCAAAAAAAATGAAGGAAAAGTCATAAGGGCGTCACGATTTCGTGACATGTCTCTCGGGTGCAGTTGGAAGCGGCAAGCGTGCAGAATGGGAGACGATTGTCACGATTTCGTGACATGTCTAATGGGCGCAACATGTCGCATTTTTGTGATTTACAGTGGCATAGGTGTTGAACGTAGGTAGAATGTCGCGATTTCGCGACATGTCTATTTTTTGTGATAGGTCGCTTTTTCACGGATTTCCAAAGTAAAATATGGAAACGACTTAAGGATGTCACGATTTCGTGACATGGAGCGTATTCACGGTTGGAAACAGAAAGAGTGCAAATTGGGAGATGATTGCCACGATTCCGTGACATGTCTCATTTTCGCTACATGTTACCGTTTTGCGACTTTTCAGAGCAGGTGAAGGAGATGACCTCAGGTCGTCGCGAGTTTGTGACTAGTCATATTTTCATGGATGGGGCAGCAAGAGAGCAATGTGTTGGGCCACTGCCTGGGTTCCAAGGTGTTGGTAATATTGTGGAAGGGTCGATTCTCTTTTTTTGGCAATGTGGCCTCAGGAGGGGGATAATTGCATGGGATAGACTATCCCTATTGAGCTTTTATTTCGTTTCAGCATTGTGCTGATTTTGTAAAAGGTTTTGGGTCAACCTGTAAAACCCGATTGTAATGAAATTGTACCTTAATTACCAAAAAAAAAAAAGATATCCTGACTTTGTTTTCCTGGGATCAATCTTAGGCATTCTTATAGGTTTATGAGAAGCCCTAAGATTAATATTAGCATTGAGCTGAGGTTGTCCACAGTGGAGGGCATCCTTAAAATTTATTTTTGGGGCTGAGTCTTCCTAATTCTTACCCTTGATAGGGGTTTTCACAGTAGATTTATTTGTTGGGTGCACCTTAGCACCAAAATCACTTGAGATCTGAGCCATTTTTTGATCAGCTTCTTGAAACTTATTTTGTGATCTCTTTAATCCTTGCCCTAGACGTCGTGGAAAGGTATAGTTTTCACTTTTATTTTGTGCAGCAAATTGGAAGTCGTTGTCACTCAAGTTCACAACATGATCTATTGAAATATAGATTTCTAATCCATCTTGGATCCCCTACAATATATCCTACTAAAATATTGAGTATAAACCACAAAAATATTGGTCGCTAGGGCCCGAAGGCCCCGAAAACCAACCTCTGGAGATGCTTACACTCAACCTAGATGAAACCCTCGCACAATCGCTTACCAAAAATATTATTCATACATAAGGATGCACTAGGATCTGTGTTGCTCCTAATGATTTGAAAATTGGTGGAGACGTTCTAGGGTTTTTCAGGCATCTACCCTCAAAATTTCAGCTCAATCCAAGTTTGGATGAGTGAAATATGGTCGAAACAAGTTCAACATTTTCAACTCCATTCCATTATTGCTTATGGCTCTTCCATTTATATTTCAATATTGAAACAATAAGGATAACACCTTTTTCCCCATCGCATTATGATTGATTTTGAAGTGAGTATGGAAACAAGCAAAATATTATAAGTCTCACACAAATAGAAGAGTATTTTTTAAAGCAAGTCAAAGTGTCACATAGTGCAAGGATAGAGTGAAAGGATTTAATTGAGAAGAAGAACATATTAGGTACTTGTAATGCATATCATTCTCTATATGTTCATGAATATAAAATAATTTTGGGTAGAATATGTCTGAATTGCTTTAGTTGAGGAAAGCACATTAAAAAATAGGTGAAGAAATTGATGACATCATTATGCAAGATTTGGGAATAGATGAGCATTGTTTTGTATGCAATATTTGGGAATAGATGAGCATTTTTTGTATGCAAGATTTAGGAATAGATGAGCATTGTTTTGTATGCAATATTTGGGAATATATAAGCATTGTTTTGTATGCAATATTTTGGAATAGATGAGCATTGTATGCATGCAATATTTGGGAGTAGATGAGCAATGTTTGTAAGCAAGTTTTGGATCAGATTGTTGAGCATATTTGTGAGCGGGGTTTGGAGCAGTGTTGAGCACTTTTATGAGTAGGTTTTGTAAATATATTTGAGTAGATGTTGTGAGAAGATTTAATAGCTAATTTGAGCAAAGTTGTGAGCAGGATTTGTGAGCAGAGTTATGAGCAGGATTTGTGAGTAGGTTATGGAGCTGATTTGAGTAAAGTTGTGAGAAATATTGTGAGAAAATTTTGGAGTTGAGTTGAGCAAGGTTTGTGAATAATATTGTGATTAGGTTTAGGAGCATATCTAATCAGTATTTAGAGCATATAGGATTAGTGTCTCCTATGTATTGGTGTCCATGAACCAGAGCAAAGGAAATTGGTGTCTCCTATGGATTAGTTTCCATAAACCAGAGCAGAGGATATTGGTGTCTCTTATGGATTGAGGTCCACAAATTTGTGAGATGGGATAGGTGTCCACAAAAATTGTAATAGGGGTTGGAGCCTATAAAATTTATTTGAGATATTTATAAGAAATATTTCTTCATGGATGTAGCCCACATTGGGTGAACCATGTTAAATCTTTATCTCTTATGTGTATGGTGATTTGTGCATTGTTTCATTATTGCAATTGATAATAATTATAGTTATTACCTTGGAAAGAAAAGTAAAAGTTTTATCTTATAATGTTCACCTCCACCCTCTCATTATAAGCTTGTGTCTTTCAATTGGTATCAGATCAGGTTCCTTCGTGAAAGTCTAATAGCTTGAAGGAAGATCTTACAAGAACACACATGGCTCATAAGGAAGGGTTTAATAAAATAAGGCTCCATTATTTGATGGGACTAACTATACTTTCTAGAGTGTGAGAATGAAGACTTATTTGATGGCACATGGATATGATGTATGGCAATCCATTGAGGATGGATTTACAACACCTACAACACCTCCCATAGATGCAAATGGTAAGAAACCATATGAAAATAATGTTAGGGCAATGAATGCAATCTTAAGTGGGTTATGTGAATCAGATTTTGTGAAAGTCATGCAATGCACTTTAGCTAAAGAAATATGGGATAAGTTACAAAGAATATTTGAAGGAGACGACAAGGTAAAAATGGCAAAACTTCAAACTCATAGAAGGAAGTTTGAATACTTGAAGATGAAATATGAGGAATATATTTCTAGGTATCTACTACGTGTTGATGAAGTTGTTAACACCATTTGTGGACTAGGAGAAAATATTGAGGACTCTACTATTGTTTAGAAAATATTAAGGTCACTCCCTACGAGGTATGATGCAAAGGTTTTAGCAATAGAATAGATGAAGGATCTCAAAACCTTGAGCATGGATGAGCTACATGGAACTCTCATAGCCTATGATATGAGGATATAAAAAGATGAAACATCCAAATGAGAGGTAGCATTTAAAGCTTCAAAGAAGGCAAAGGATAAAGAACCATAATGAAGTGATAAATCAAGCAGTGAAGAAGAGGTTAACTTTTTGAGAAGAAATAATAAGGGTCCA
The DNA here is from genome assembly GCA_028583015.1 of Wollemia nobilis. Lineage (NCBI taxonomy): Eukaryota > Viridiplantae > Streptophyta > Pinopsida > Araucariales > Araucariaceae > Wollemia > Wollemia nobilis. Next base: position 1,075,588 of record JAQPPZ010014908.1, read on the forward strand.
AGAAAATACAATAATATGCATACTGTGAAATGTTTTAGTTGTGGTAACATTGGTCACTATGCAACTAATTGTCCATAAGCTAGAAATAGTAGCAGTGAAGAAGAAAAGAATACAAGAAGAAGAAAGAAAGAAGATTGTATCATGAAAAGAAAAAGAGGTACGATCAAGGCAATCATGAGAAGAAGATCTTTCAAAGACACAAGAAGAGTTTTTATGTTGAAGAAGCAAGAAGTGCTTAAGTGATAGTGATGAGAACCTCTCCTATAGTGAAAAAGAAGAAATCCTATTTTTGGCCATATAAGAGAATGAAGATGCTCCTATTGTAAAAGACCAAGAAGAAGAGAATGAAGATGCTTCTGTTTTCAAAGACCAAGAAGAAGAGAAAGAAGATGCTCTTGTGATTAAAGACCTAGAAAAATAGAAAGATTCAAAAAAGGAAGAGGAAGCCACAATTGATATGGAAAAGGAACTTGTTGTTGATCTTGAAGAGTTGAAAAATGAGAACTTAAGATTAAAGGCTCAAGTAAAAGAGGATGAGAAAACAAAGGCAAAGCTTCTACAAGATCTCACTTATTTAAAATTTAAGGTTGAAGAGGCAAGGAAAGTTGAAGAATGTATGGTTGAATAGTTAAAGGCAAAAGAGCTAGAATGTGAAAGACTAGAACATGAAGCTGACTTTCTAAGGAGGGGACTTGAAAAATTTAATAATAAGATATATTAGTTTAGGAAAATCTCAAAATATTTGGATGATATTATTAAAACACAGAGATCTCCATTTATAAATACCAAACATGGCTTTGAGGAAGGTTAAGAAGTACAAAAAGAGGAGTCAAGCTCAAAAGAAGCAGAAGCATCAAAGAAGGTATTTGAAGAAGAGCCTAAGACCTATGCTAATGTATTGAGAAATGGAAACATCAAAGAGGAAGAAAACAATGCACAATCAAGGAAACAAGGACCATCACAAAAAAACAAATATAGAACCATGAGATCATATCCTCCAAGGCAAGATGAATATTTCTTCCAAGTTTATTGTTACTCATGTAATCATTTTGGTCATAAAGCTATACATTGAGTAAGAATGATTATGGCTTCACCAAGAGAAATTTCAAGTCATTTATACCTTTCAAGGACTACAACATCTTATGTTTCAATTGCATTAATTTTGGGAATAAAGCTAAATTGTGTAGAACAGAGTTTTCGGAACTTCCAAGCAAGAAAAAGGATGCTCAAAATGTTCAAAGAGGTATGACTTCAAAAGTTTACAAAAAGAATACTGAAAAAGAAGAGCATTGTAAGTTGGGAGTAGTTTTACTCCCATTCCAAAATTGATCACCTCAATAAAATGAGGTGGTGAGGGGGATGTGCTAAGTGTATTATTTTTAGCCCCAAGGAGCCCTTTGCCATTGATGTCAAAGGGGGAGAATTCAGTGAGGGGGAGCAACTTGTCAGGGGGAGCAGATTTGGAATCTAGTTGCAGTAGAAGAAATTTTTTGTAGGGTTGCCATGAATGATAAAGGGGGAGATTGTTGGAAATATTGAGTTTTCATTGATGTCAAAGGGTGCATGGTATTCAAGACAAAAATATTCTTCAAGGATGAGAAGTTCACAAGGTTGGACAATAGATCAACTATGTCAAAAAAGGACTTGGGTGAATAGCAAGCAATGGATAATTATTCAAGGCAAGGTATATCTCAAAGTAAAGGATTATAATATTTAGATATCATATTTAAATATTATAAAGAGAAGTTTTAAAAGTTGCTTCAGACAAAAAGATTTACCAGAGAAGGACAAAGGTTTAAAAGTTGCTTGGGATAAAAGATTTAAATATTACAAGAAGTGGACAAAGGTTTAAAAAGTTGCTTGGGTAAAAAAAAAGGATTTAAAAGTGGGACCAAGGATGGACATATTTAAATATAAGAGTTTAAAAGGTTAAATATTTAAATCTTAGATTTAAATATTATAACCATAAAATATTTGAAAAGAAAATGCACCAAAAATTATTCAAGTGATAAATTTCGAAAGCAAAAATTGATCCGACTACCTTGGACAATTCGAAGCACTTTAGGAGGCATATAAATATGTGATAATATTTCATCTTTTGGAGATGCATGAAATCGAATTATTCCTGTGTGAGTGAGAACGACAAAAGATAGGAGGAAGATAGTAAAATTTTCAAGGCAACGATAGACAAAAATAAAGGATACATCGTGCGCTTTTGGTTTCATTCACTGGGGTAGCCCAACCGGTTGTTGGCTGTGTGTGGAGCACTGCTAGGTAGAAGGTCAAGGGATCAAAACCCCTCGACACCATTTTGTTGTGTGATTTGACGGTTGTTTGAGGCAGAGATAGGTTTAAATATTTTGGGTGCCCCTTTTGTTTCACCAGCTATGGTAGCGCAACTGGTTATAAGCGCTTGGGAAAGCGTTGTTTTTTGTGAGGTCAAAGGTTTGATTCACACCAGTGCATAAGGTATTTAAATTTTATTTTATTAAGTCTTGATTTAGGAGAAATAAGGGTTAAGGTTCTAATTTAATGTTATAATTTTTGCACATTAGTGAAAAGAGAGAAATAAGGTTTTGTAGTGTTAGTATAAGGTGTCATTCTAAAAATTAATATAAGTGTTGTGATTTCTAAAATTAAATAATAGGAGAAATAAGGATTGAGGTGTTAACATAAAGGTTTTATTTTTGAAAATTATTAAAAGGAGATATAAGGGTTTTTTTTATTAATAAAGCTTTATTTTTGTGAGTTTAAAAAGGAATATAAGGTATTATTCTTTTTAAGGTTTATTATGCACATTTTTGACAAGGGTTTTTAAATGAGAATGATTTGATATCTATTCAAGAAAAAGAGTTTTGCTAACCAATTTTGAAGTGGCAAAGAAAAGAAATTTATTTTTGTCAAGACAGGCACATGCAAAAGAAGACTATCATCATTGAGGTAGATTTAGAGGTATGGTGATTTAATTCCTTTATCAAGGGTGGTTTTGTTTGAGGAAAATATTTTTGATGTCATATAGTTGGAGGTATAAGGATTGATTTGATGTGTATTGAATTTTATTAATATTGGGAGTAAATATGCAAGGGTTATAGAACATATTTGAAAGCGAAGTTGTGCATTATGATTGATTTTGAAGTGAGTATGGAAACAAGAAAAATAGTATAAGTCTCACACAAATAGAAGAGTAGTTTTAAAGCAAATCAAAGTGTCACATAGTGCAAGGATAGAGTGAATGGATTTAATTAAGAAGAACATATTGGGTACTTGTAATGCATATCATTCTCTATATGTTCATGAAGATAAAAGAATTATGGTAGAATATGTCTGAATTACTTTAGTTGAGGTAACAGATGGCCAAATTGATGTAGTTAACAAATGTATGGGTACCTATCTAAGATATTTTGCTCAAGATAAACAATATCAATGGAGTCATTGGCTTTCTTTGGCAGAATGGTGGTACAACATTTTATACCATTATTCCATCAATATGTCTCCATTTGAAGCATTGTATGGAGTAAAACCACCAACAATAGCAGATTATGTTTTAGGTTCTTCCAAAGTGGCCCAAGTAGATGATTGGTTCCAACACCGATAGTCAATGCTCAACATTCTCAAAGACAATTTGGTCCAAGCACAAAATCGCATGAAGCATGTTGGACATTTTGAGTCCTTAAGTCAAAGTTATCATTGATGTCAAGAAATGAAGTCATCATTAATGTCAAGGAATTTGTCAAGAAACAAGTTATCAAAGTTGTCATTGATATCTAGGAAGAAGCTTCTAATAAAGTCAAAGGTCAAGAGGAACAATGAAAAGGTTAAAGGCAAAGGGCTCCATAATATTTTTAAATATTATGTGGAAGCATAAGTTAAAAGGTTTTCATAAAAACCCAAGAAAGTTTATTGCAAAGCTAAAGGAAGGTTTAATATTTATTTGATAAAATATTTAAATTCAAAATGAATTTAAATTTTATAAATGAATATTATTTATACCAAGGTACAAAGTGAAAGAGGGTTTAAATAAAACCAAAGGGTTTTAAAGAATTAATTTATAAAATTTAAATTCAAATAAATTTAAATATTTTATAAATTACTAAGCTTTAAAGGAAATAAGCATCGACGTCTAAAATCATTGAAGGTAATTCGAGCACCGACATCATGCATGGAGAAAGGAAATTAGTATATATGCTAATGCCTTAGAGGTATTTTAATTCATCCTTTTGCTCGGTAATCGAATGCGTGTAATTGTGTTTGAATTTGTGAGGAAGAAAGAGCGACCATTTTGTTTGAGCATTAGCGAATAGCGTTTAAGGGGTTTTGCACCAAAAGACCAAGCGCCAACTAGGCAGGTGGTCTAGTGGCAGAAAGGACAACGTTAGGGTGTTGGGCACAAGGAGACCTGCATTTGAAACGCAGTGACAATGGTTGTTGGCAGTTGCATTGGTGTCGAAGAGCGCCAAAGGAAAGGTGCATGTTTTGCGCAAGGCAAGCGAGGAAGGTTTTGGAGCACGTGGTGCTTGTTAGTCCCCAAGCTAGTGCCTAGCTTGCACGACATTGGGAGTCACGGTTAGAGCACCGGTTGAGGCTGCGTGGTGTGTTCAAATCCCCTCCAAGGCAAGGTAATAAATTTTGATTTTAATTTTTGTGTGTTGCCTAAAGTTTGGAGCTAAAAGGGTGCATGAAAGGATTGTTAGTTGGAAATAATTTTTGATAAGTTGGAGGAATAAGGTGTTAAGGTTTATTTTATAAAGTATTTCGTCATGTTGATTTATTGAAATATTAAAAGGATAGAGGGAGCTTCTTGTCTTAGGTTATTTTGAAAAGAATAGTGCATTGAATATTATTGGGAGATTATAAGGTGTAAATGGTAATTTACTTTTTGTAAATGTTGATGAATGTTTTCTTAAAGATGGAGTGATAAGGTGTATGTGTGTTTTGATGTTTACATTATATTTTGAGGAAATTAATCATCTTATAATTTCTTTGAGCTTGGCAAGAAGTGTTTGAGATTTTGGCAGATTTAGAAGATTTCTTCATCATCAAGAAAAAGGTATGAGCACATTTTCCAAAGTTTAATTTGATTGGTTGGTTTTTTAGAAAATAAGTTTGGAGTGAAAAGGACTTGATTAGGGTTTCCTTTTGAGTGTGTTTGAGTTAATGCATCAAGGTTTTCTGGAATAAAGAGTTGTGATTAAGACCTTGTTTAATAAGCATTGTTGTTGAAAACATTAGTTGTGTGAAGAACTTGAACTAGGGTTTGAGTATCATTGCTATGAGAGGATTGTTTTATAAGCATTGTTGTTGAAGTGAGTTGTTGAGCAAAGAACTTGAACTAGGGTTTGAGTATCATTGCTATGAGAGGATTGTTTTATAAGAATTGTTGTTGAAGTGAGTTGTTGAGAAAAGAAATTGAACTAGGGTTTGAAAAGAACATGAGTATCATTGCTATGTGAGATTTGTTGTTGAGAATTGTTGGAAACATTTTGAGTTGATGTTTACATGCTTGGACTAGGGTTTGTGAGAAAGGGGTGTTTCATTGAGTGATTGGTTGAGTAGAGTTGGTTGAGCCTAGTCAAGTGGATATGTGAAGTGATTTTTCAAGTTCCATAAAATAAACTATTCTATATTATGATTTGATTTGAGGTTGAGCATATTTGAGCAAGTTCTGTGTGAGCTTATTGAGCAGATTTGAGCAAGTTCTATGTGGACTTGTTGAGTAGATTTGAGCAAGTTTTGTATGGACTTGTTGAGCAGATTTGAGCAAGTTTTGTGTGAGCTTGTTGAGCAGATTTGAGCAAGTTCTATGTGGACTTGTTGAGCAGATTTGAGCAAGTTTTGTGTGGACTTGTTGAGCAGATTTGAGCAAGTTTTGTGTGGACTTGTTGAGCATATTTGAGCAAGTTCTATGTGGACTTGTTGAGCATATTTGAGCAAGTTCTGTGTGGACTTATTGAGCATATTTGAGCAAGTTATGTGTGGACTTGTTGAGCAGATTGGACAAGTTCTGTGTGGACTTGTTGAGCAGATTTGAGCAAGTTTTGTGTGAACTTGTTGAGCAGATTTGAGCAAGTTCTAAGTGGACTTGTTGAGTATATTTGAACACGTTCTATGTGGACTTGTGGAGTAGAGTTTGGTGCAGATTTGAGGACAAATTTGTGCCAAACCAATAAAAAATATTGAGTATATTTGTGCTAGATCGAAGGACTGAGTTTAGTACAAATTTGAGATAGAGCTTTGAAGGTGACAAAGCAAAGAGGACAATAGTCTCTAGTGGATAGAGATCCATCAGCCAGGGCAGTGAGGACAGGTCTTCTGAGTGGGTACAAGAGTATTCAATGGAGAGAGATCCATAAGCTAGTATAGTGGAGGCAACAGTCTTCTAGAGGATCACTAGCCAGAGTAGAGGAGAAGGAGTTCTCCTGTGGATAGAGATCCATGAAATTGATTTGGGGGATTGGTATCTCCATTGGAAAAAGGTCCATAAACATTGTAACAGGGAAAGGATTTCCAAGAGATTGATTGAGAAAATTTTAGTGAAATATTTTCTCCGTGGAGTAGCCCACATTGGGTGAACCACATAAATTATGGTGTCTCTATTATGTGTGGTGATTTGTGCATTGATTTGATTACTACTATTGATATTTCTATATATACATTGCATAATATTGATTTGAAAGAAAAGTAAAAAGTGATCTTATACTGTTCACCCCCCTCTTAGTATAAGCTTGTGTTCTTAAAAACAACAACAATATACACACCATTCTGAAAGATATTTAATACAAGTGATATGGTGTTCCTGCGTCTACAACCCTACAAACAACTATCATTGAAGATCAAGATCAGTTAGAAGTTGAATCCAATATTTAATGGTCCTTACAAAATAGTGCACCGCATAAGAGAAGTGGCATACGAACTAGAGCTTCCTCCCTCATCCTGTATACATCTAGTATTTAATGTTTCTTGTCTAAAGAAGGTGATCGAACAAAAAGTACACTCTCAATCAAAATTACGAGTACTTGATGAAGAAGGACGTATATATCTCCAACCAGAAGCAATTTTACATAGCAAATCACATATGCTTTGATCCCGTCACATCAAAGAGTTTATAATCAAATGGTAGGACCTACCAGAAGAAGATGCTACATGAAAACCAGAAAGTATTTTCCAGTAATTTCCAACTTTGAGGATAAAGCTTTCCGAGTAGGGGAGCCATGTTACAACCCTAATATAGCTTAGTCGTCTATATTCTAATATTATTATTTTTTCATCGATTAATATAAATAAGAGTAGAATATGTTTGATTTAATCATATTTCATCTATCAAATTCATTTGCGTAATCGCAAGGACTAAGCCCTCCTTAGTGGCGAAGGACTTAGCCCTCCTTAGTGGCGAAGGACTTAGCCCTCCTAAAGTGGTAAACATTATTCATTCTCATTCTGTATCCATATCTTTCGTGTGTTTGTATAAGTTGTTTGGCTCCACCTATTGTCTTAAAGGTATCAATTTCCTAGAATTCAATGGGCAACCCATACATCCTAACCCAAACTGGTACTAAGGATATCTTTACGTTTTTATGTGCAAAGCCTTCATATCAACGGGTAAGGAAGAGTACTAATCTTCCCATAAACCAAGGACCCCCTTTTAAGATTCTATATCTTTCATCCTTGGAGCAAAAAATGGCTAGGAATAAACATTTGGGAAGAAGGAATATACTTACTCCTAGAGACTTTCAACTCCTATCAATCCATTTTCTCAAGGGTAAAGCCCCTAGCCAAGACCCATTAAATTTACCAATAATTACCCTATCTTTGAGCAACAAGGATTGCTTCTCTGTGAGGTCCTCACTAACCTCTACTACTAGGGATGATTATAAGGATTTAGTTGTAAATCGATCCATGGAAAGGAAACTATAACTCAAAGTCTACTAAAATTTACGACTATATCCTACAGAGATTATATTAGTAGAAAATAAACCTATAATAATTTACACATAAAACTTCTAAAATAATGAAGGGGAAAAAGAAACTTAGTTGAAACATTCTATTCCTAGACATAATGTCCTACCTCGTTGATGTCCTAGCCCTCCATTGCTCCTCCCATCACTAAACCTTAGTTGATAGATATATGTAATCTCGTTTTCTGTGACTTAAAAATTTGTCACTTCCCTTGTTTCATATAGTCGACTTCACAGGGTCACAGCTCCCTCAATACCACTTGAATTTCTTCATATGACCACTCATTTTAGAACTATTCAAATTTTGTACAAATTAATCTGAGAATCATCTGAATTAGACAATTCTTCGCAAAGAAATGGATCCTAAAATATGAGATATTTTTAGGGAAAAATTGCCCTAATGCTGTCATAGTTTCAAACAATTGTCCTCATATGACCATATCTCTATGAATATTGTTTGGATTATTTCAAATGATCACTCATTTCAAAGCTTTTCGAATTTCGCATAAAATGACACAATAATTGTTTGAATTAGATAACTCCATGCAAAGATATGGCTCCTCGCTTTAGTTTCAATTGACTATCTTCATATGATCATAACTCTCTCAATACTTATTGGATTATTTTGAATGACCACTCATTTCAAAGCTTTTCAAATTCTATACAAAATGGCATAAAAGTTGTCTAAATTAGACAACTCTATGCAAAGATATAACTCTTGAAAAATTCTATGCCTAAACAAAATGTCTTGCCTCGCTGATGCCCTAGTCCTTAGTTGCTCCTCCCATCATATGAACCCTAGCTGATAGATATACGTAATTTTATTTTTTGTGACTTAAAAAATTGTCACTATCCTTGTTTCAGATGTCTGACTTCATAGGACCATAGCTCCTTCAATACTACTTGGATTTCTTGATATGACCACTCATTTTAAAGCTCTTTAAATTTTGCATAAATTGGTCTAAGAATCATCTGAATCAAACAATCATTTGCAAAGAAATGACTCTTAAAGGATGAGATATTTTTTAGGAAAAATTTGCCCTAACATTGTTCTAGTTTCGAATGACTATCCTCATATGATCATATATCCCTCAATATTGCTTGGATTCTTTCGAATAACCACTCATTTCAAATCTTTTCAAATTTTGCAAAAATGATACAAGAATTGTCTGAACTAAACAACTCTATGCAAAGATAGAACTTTTGAAAGACGTTTCATTTTTTAAAAAAGTTGCCCTAGTTCTACTGATTCATAATTTCCTTAGTAATAGCTAAATTCCATAAAGAATTCAAATATGTAAAAGAGATGAATAAGAAAATAGATTGATGGATACCCTCTCCACCAGCAAGATATTAAGCCCAACATACTTAGAAGAATTTTTACCCATTGTCTTTGACTCTCATTGTACAATCTTCAAATTACTTTTTGCCTAAGAGCTGCACTAACTTTGCATCTATAAGAACTTTTAAATCGAGACCTCCCCTAGTTTTATCATCACACACCTTGCTCCATTTCAACAAAGGAAATTTCTTTTTATCATATAATCCTGACCACAAAAGAAGATTGATGGATATCCTCTTCACCAACAAGATATTAGGCTCAAATACTTAGTTGTCTTTGTCTTTCTTTGTACAATCTCCAAAATACTTTTTTCCTAATAAGTTTGTATCCGTAAGAATTTTTAAACTGAAACCTCCCTAGTTTTATCATCACACACCTTGCTTCATTTCAACAAAAGAATTTTCTTTTTATCGTATAATCCTGAGCACAAAAATAACTGCATAATTAAAACAAACAAATATTAGTCTCAGGGGAACAATGCAACGATTCGGGCTTTGGCTCTTCTTTGGGAGGTCCGAGGTTCAAATCGCAGTGTGGGCGAGTGTGTGGTGGTTGTGTGTTAAATTCCCTATTGATAAGCATAGATCTCGGCTTTAGGAGGGGTCATGGTTGGGGGAGCCTGCTCAGCCATGTGCGTTGGTCGTAGGGGTTTCTCATGCTAACCAAATAAAAAAACAAATATTATATATATATATATATATATATATATATATATATATATATATATATATATATATATATAGGGGTCATGGTTGGGGGGAGCCCGCTCATTCCCGTGTGTTGGTCGTAGGGGTTTCTCACGCTAACCAAATAAAAAACAAATTATATATATATATATATATATATATATATATATATATATATATATATATATATGAGAGATGATACCTAGTTTTTAAATAATTAAAAAAAATATAACCATCCATCCATGCAAAGTTTCTTTCAAGTTTTAGATTTTAATTTGTAAACACACCTTGTTCCATTTCAATAAAAAATTCCTTTTAGTCCGCGAGGGCTAGGTGGATTGGTAAGACGTTGGGCACTTACCAAGAGGAGACCTAGGTTCAAACCTCGTGGGCATGCCCACTCTAGGGCAAAGGTAGTAGTTTGACTAGAATCCGTTGAGTGTGCGCCAGCTTGATGACGACGGTACCAACCTCGAGCCACCGGGGGTCTCCCTCACTTTGGGCCGTGTTTACCGAGGCGAGGTAGGGGTTATAGTGATAGCTCCATGATTTGACACTACGATTGGAGGCAATGTGATTTGACCCTATGACCAGTTGTTCAAAAAGGAAAGACAGTTGCCAATTCCCCTATGTAACAAAAAAAATAAAACAAAAAAAATTTCTTTTATCATATAATCCTCACCACAAAAATAACTGCATAATTAAAACAAATAAATATAGCTCTCGGCTTTACGAGGGATCATGGTTAAGAGGAGACTCCTCAACCCCGCGCATCGGTCACAGAGGTTTCTCACAATAACCTAACCAAAAAAATAAAAAAAATATTAGTTATATATATATAAGAGATGATATCTAATTTTGAAATGATTTTAAAGAATATGTAAGTAACCATCCATGTAAGGTTTGTTCATAAATCTTTAAACGATAAAAACTTGTATAAATTTTAAATTCTAATATATAAATTTTTATAAGTTACATAAACTTTTGAAAGAGTTGTCTTAACTAACCTATTTAAAATTGCAAAAACTTAAACCTTTAATATAAATCATCTATATATCTCATACGATTAGAACCAAAACCTACCCTAAATTACATATTTATGTGACTAGTTTTGGTATCATAATTGGAGAGATGACTGACCACTTGCTTAGCAAATTAAAATGCAACAAAATAATCCAACCAATACAGGACTGTTCATTCCTTCACCACGCTGACCAGATCATGCTTTAGGAAAAAGAGAAATAAAGCACAGGCCTGTTCATTCCTTCACCACGCTGACCAGATCATGCTTTAGGAAGAAGAGAAATAAAGCACGTTCCATATAACTCATAGATGGTTAAGCATCAAATTTTATAAAATTGGATAAGTGGTCACAAATTTATTTAGAAAATATCTATGTTGAAATTTTGAAGTATGTTTATGTTTTTTTTTTAAAAGTAGTAATTTGTGTTCCTAAATCTTCTGAATGCGTGTGACAACAGTATGAACCCCGATGAATGGACTGGTAATCCTATTCATGTCGAATTGTTTTAGGTAATTGTAGTTTAAATCTTATATTTAAAAATTAAAAAATAATATAAATGTGACAAACTTATTTATATTAAAAAATCCATAAAAGTTCAAATTATTATACGCTTGTTTGTTTTCAACCTATTCCTTCATTTGAATGGACTTCCATCCTTGATTTCACCCTTTCATAGTCCACACCAACTATCCTACGAATTAAAAAAAAAAAAAGCCCACACCATTTGCGTATACAGTTTTCTGTCGCCGAATAATTTATTAGGAGGGCTCTTTCCTTTTCCGTGTTCAGCTAGAGTTTGGTCTGTTTACCCGTATCATTTCTTTTATCGAATCCAGATCTGGAACCCTTTTTCAGGCCTGCCCACGTCCGCTTTGAACCAAATTGAGAGGCACCCCCATCGATTTATGTTCTGTATGGAATGAATTTCTGAATAACCATGGGGTGTTCGTCACACCCAAATTTTAATTGGTAGAAATAATGCGACCTAGGTTCAGATATCTTGGACCCTTTTCCAGATCTTGGGCACCTTATTCTGTGTACAACAGGTGTGTGTTGGGAGACAAGTAGATCTGGCAAAGATGCCCAGCGTTGGTGTGAAGCTGTACAGTGTGTTCTTCAAGCTGTTGCTCAAGCACAGGCTGAATAGCCAGGCCCAGGCAACAACAGATCATGATGGGCATGGAATCGCATCAAGATCTGGATCGAGTTCCGTGCCTGCACATGCTGCCTTTATTGATGGGATTGCCACCAAGGACATTCACATAGACACCCTCACCAATCTGTCAATCAGGATTTTCCTTCCAGAGTCATCTCTTCCTCCAGAGCAGTTATGCAATCCATCGCCCTCTGGCTTCTTTGGACATGTGATGGAAGATGCGCAAGTAGGAGTAGAGGATTTGGGTATTAGGAGAAGTAGCTACGGAGGGGCAGTTGATTCAAATGTTGAGGACATCAACAGGAGGAACAGCTATGGGGGTATTGGGGAGAGAGAGAGGGAAAGAATTGGCAATGGGGGTGAAACACCGGGACATGGACATGGAGTAGGGTTAGGGTTACCCAATGGGAAGAGAATGGGTGGCAGTCCCAATTACAAAGGGTATTTGCCTACCAATTCACAGGCTTTGAATAGAAGGCTGCCCATCATTTTTCAGTTCCACGGTGGGGGTTTTGTGGCTGGCAGCAAGGATTCTGCTTCCAACGATTTCTTTTGCAGGAGAATGGCCAAATTGTGTGATGCCATAGTTATTGCTGTCGGGTATAGACTTGCACCAGAAAACAAGTATCCAGCAGCCTTCGATGATGGTTTTGAGGCTCTTCGGTGGTTGGCAAAACAGGCTAATCTTGCTGAGTGCAGTAAGTCTCTTGGGAATGTCCCCAAGGGCCATCTTCGCAATGGTGAAGGTATTCGTGAAATTGTTGACACCTTTGGAGCTTCTCTTGTGGAGCCCTGGCTAGCAGCTCATGGAGATCCCTCCAGGTTTTTCACCAATGCTTCCTGTTCATTTTTATTTTTTATTTTATTTTTATATAAATTGGTTACACTAGATTGAAAGGGGCTCACCCGTATAACATCATTTTGATCACATAGTGGTATTACAATAGCATTCTGCATGTATTATTTTGCAAGATTTAGACCTGGGTTTCTTTTTTGAAAGTTAACAGTTGAGTTAATACCATTTGATAAATATTAAATTTCACCTATGAAATTTGAATCTTGGTTTAGAGTATGAAACTTTTCATTCCCCTCAACTGTTCTAAACTTTTTGACCTGAACCATACGATTGGAATTCTTCACTGTCAACCAACTGTCCAAAATCCGATGGGCAATGCTTCCTCTCCATTTGCTTGTCTTTTGCATTATGTTATTCACTTATTGTCTTGTCAGGTGGTTATTTCTTCCAATTGAGAAAGCAATCAACTCTGAACATCATGCTGAAAATCTTTGAAGTGTTTTTTTAATGTACTGAAATTTACTGAATACTCGCCAACAAATATATTTACAATGTTATCAAATAGCATTAGGTCAACCGGTTGGATTCCTTGTTCCTCAACTTTTAAGGAGGAGATTAAGGTTTAATTACCAAACCATATATACATCATTGTCAAACTTGTTGTAATACAGGTTGGACCTGTTTCAATCCATATAACTGATTAAAAAAATTATATTGACAATGTTGACATATATTTTTTTCTTTTGCTTGTGTGCAACTTTGGAGATACATATCCTGTATGATCATTTAAAGGGTACTTAATTGTGAATATCTTGGTCTTCCTTTGCATTATGTCTCCTCTTTAGGCCAGAAGGATTTTTTTTTTTTGCTCTTTCCCAAGAAGGGTGTCAAGCTTGATGAGTTTCCATTGGGTTGTTCTCTGTGCATATTCAGGGCATTTAATTAGTTACATCTTTTAGTTTACCATTCCTTTTAAGGATGTGGGCATAAGAAACTGTAAGGTCAGAAATAGAGAGGTCAATCTAATCTAATACCCCTGCAGGCTGTGAAGAATCTATTTTTTCTGTAAAGTAAAGGGATAAATCAAGAATCTTCAAGACTTGCTGCTGGCTCATTGATCTATTCAGCGGAAACCCTAATTAATTAAATACAACCTCTGGAAACACTGAAGTACATGGTAAAAATCATTGCTTAATAAGCTTATAAGTTTTGCAGCCTATATAATAAGTTTTGCCTTTTTTTAAAATTTTAATAAGCTAATAAGAAAGTACACTTAATAAAGCATAGAACTCATTTTACTGCTAACTAATTGAAATTATAAATTTGTTAAAAACTATACTAGTAAAGTTTTTTGTAAAACATCATAACAATGACATTCCTTATATTTCATTGTTCATTCTTGACATGCTTGGGTGGAAATAATACATGATCTTTATATATTATAAAGATTCTCCCTCCTTGAATTGCCTTGCTCTCAAATTATTTGGAGTGTTTGGAGATCGAAGTATTTTTTTGCTCTTTTCTGGTCTTATCTTACACCATTTTTTTTCAGTTGTCTTGGCTGTTGTACTAATATGCTTCAATAATAAAAACAACAATACTTGAAAAAATTTGGAATTGAAAAAGACTGTCCACCTGGTCCCATGACTTCTTCATGAATATTCATAAGAAACTTTGTTTCAACAAACAAATAATTTCTTCAATTTATATTGTGATAATGATATTGAATGATTGATTTTTGTTTTCTAGTTGCTATGATATTCTGTATCAAGACGCTCCAACAAAGCAAAGATTCAAAGCTTTGTTTATCTTCTTTGCAATACACTCTTCTGTATTTTTGACCAAAACAGAACCCATATTTTCAGCCTTGTGTGCAAATACAATTATGAAAAACGCAATGCAATTAAGGTCTCCTATTACACTATTCTGTTTTGCTAGTTGCTACGGTATTCTGTAAGAAGACGCTCTAACAAAGCAAATATTCAAAGCTTTATTTATCTTCTTTGCAATACACTCTTCCGTATTTTTGACCAAAACAGAACCCATATTTTCAGCCTTGTGTGCAAATACAATTATGAAAAACACAATGCAATTAAGGTCTCCTATCCTTTCTCCTCATTTCTTCAATTAGGATAACTGCTTGCTTATCATTTGCAAGTTCCCACCATTTGCATTCAATGCAACATTCTTTCAGTAAAACCTTATTTGTAGCTACCGTTAGTTTGAAGATAACATTAAGAAAACTCCTGTTTTCTGGGTCCTCCCTTTTTGAATTGTTCTTTATGGGCCTCAACATGAATTGGGTTTTCATTGTTTTTAGTTGGTATAAGCTAAGTTACCATGTTCGGGTTTGTGTTTGAGTTTGGTAATGATAAAAATTGTTGTTAGAAAAATCAGCTATAAAATTTGTCATGAACTTCGAAAAAAGAAGTAAATAAATATTTAATAATAATGTCCAAAATAAATATAAATATGTACAATGAACTTCACATTTCATACAAAAATGAGATTGACTTGCAAATGCCTCTATGAATGAGTTGCCCTAAGATCATTTTGCCCTATTGAGATTGTTTAAAATTTTTTCTTTGGTTGTTTTGTTTCAACCTTTAGTTTTTGTAGATGTAGAATGGAGTCAAGTAGATGTGGTAATGAAAGATAAAAATGTACAAGTTGTACACATACACACAATTTTCCATTGACTGTTATTTGTCCAATTATGTTTGTCAAAGTTGTTTGCGTAAGGTGGAAAATCACCCAAATTCGACATTTTTGATAAAGCCGCCTTATTTGGTAACACTCTATAAGTATCTTCTGGCATCTCCACATACCATTTTTTTCTCAATGACTTTACACAGGTTTTTATGAGGGGTCCTGGTCCCCTCATACTGAGTGGGGTTTGAACCTTGGACCTCTCAAAGAGAGGCCAAAGTCCTTAGCACTGCAGTAATCTGCACATACCATTCGGCTTCTATATGCAATTGGGTTTTGAGGTCAAGTTGTTCCCTCCTTTGGTTCTTGGGAAGGAGGGTGGGTGACTCTCCATACTGTTAGTGTTTGTCCAAGAGCCCAGGAAAATGTTCTGCTACCACTGTTGTGCTATAAACTTCTTGAGTCAGAAAGAGGAAAAACTATAGATCTGAACTTAAAAATAGAAAATTGAAGATTTGAATGGAATTTCTAAAAATAATTTATGGAAGCTGTAGAAATAAATTAAAAATTACTAGACTTGTAGTGCTTGAAATTTGGTAACTTCAATGAAATTAATTTGAACTGCCAACAAAATCAATGTGAAACTATTGAAAATTTGGAATTGACCTCCTTTTTTTTATATTCTCAAAAATTTGAAAAGCAAAGAGACTAAGACACTGCTTTGAAATAAATTTTATAATGCATAGAAGAGAAGAAAACTTCATGAGAAGGTGTGGATGCTGGGTTAAGCCACAGAGATCTCCAATTAATCTCTCCATAACCACTTACACACAAAAACATGAATACACTTGTTAGAACCATAGATCTATTTTTGCCTTCATTTTTTTAACCTTCATATTTTATGTCAGTGTAAGTAATTTATAATTTCTTGTTTTACCCTTCACATAACTAAATGTTGCTTTTGTTACTAATTAAGAAGAAAGGACAACTAGTAGAGAAGCACGGCTTATTTAGTTGCTTCAAAACTCTAGACCAAAAAGGATCTTCCAAAGATTATAAAATTTCCTCTCTTGCAACGTCTGTTGACTCTGGATATTTCTTTTTGGCTTGATGGCTTAAAGGGATATAGCTGTTTGTGATGAGGAGCATTTTATAAATAAATTTTCTCAACATTTAAATCTATCTAGTAGCCTTGTAGATATCCTCTGGACTGTTAGCGACGTAATTGGCAGGTGTCTAGAAAACCTCTTTGCCTTGAGGGAAATTGCTTCTAATTCTGAATCGCTTTTGAAATAACATGAAAATCTTTGCATGCTGTTTTTGTTTCTTGTTACAAACAAATGTGCCAAAATTTATCTTTTGACTAGCCCTTTTACCCTGCTTTTCTGGATATTGAGGTAAATGTTTTATCATTCCAAATAATCAGAGCCATGTATTAAGCCCCATTATGGAACTTATCTTCCCCAAAGAGTTCTATATTGAGATGCTAGTGTGTTTCCTTTTTCAACCTTGGTGTTCCCTTAGATCTCTTTCTATCTTCTTCCTTTGCCTCTAGGAGGATTATCCACATTTGGTTTAGGTTTCTGAGGGTGGATGCCTGTTATTCCCAAAGATTTATTCCCCTTCTGTCTGCCTCCTTCCAACTCCAAGTTCCCTGTTATGAAGAGTTTCATTGCTTCTATGGTAAATGTCAAAGTTCAGGCATAATTCCCTGTAAAATAAGAATAACACCCTGGTGGCGTTCACCAGTCAGTTTTCTTCTAGGTTTAGTTTCCATTGCAAACAACATAAAAATCAAGAATACTATTGAACGACAAAAAATTAAAGACTAAGGTCACACCATGATACCAAAAAAGACAATATATTTTGTATTTGTTTCTTGTGTAACAAGAAGCATAACATTTTTCCTCGAAAACAGGTCAGTCTTAAGAACCCTTGAAGAAAGAAAAAGGCAATATATGTAGCCTAGAAAATCATTTTTGTCTGGAATTTTTTTCAAAAGATATTCATATTTTTGAAAATCCCTTTAAGCATATATTTGCAAATGATTTAATGAAAATTTTTAGAAAAGCTTATAGAGATTTAAATTGATCTGTTAACTCCATCCCATATGCTATGAGTGAATCTTTCTCACAAATGTTAATAGTTGAATCAAGCTGTATATACCTAATGGTGTTCATTAATGTCTTGTTTGGACAATTTACAGGAAAGTGTGTTCTTCTAGGCTACTAGAAAAAGTATTTTTGTTGTTTTTTCTTTCTTTTTTAATGGGTTCTGAGACTGCCCTTTCTTTGATGTCA
This sequence comes from Wollemia nobilis, assembly GCA_028583015.1. Taxonomy (NCBI): domain Eukaryota; kingdom Viridiplantae; phylum Streptophyta; class Pinopsida; order Araucariales; family Araucariaceae; genus Wollemia; species Wollemia nobilis. The sequence goes on from JAQPPZ010014908.1 coordinate 1,093,493, forward strand.
TATACAATAAAGAAAAACCATTTCTTGGCATCCATGCAACTTGACCTCCCTCATAGAGGAACCTCCTCATTTTAATGCTGTTTGATCATAGAAACTAAAAGTAGAAGAGAATAGGATGGTGGAGGCCACCACATCATGCTTACTTGGGGATGTTAGCTTTCTAGACTCATTGGCAAGATCTACTCTGTTTTCTAATTTGAACTCTACATCTTGATGTTCAAAGCTCCCCATTTTTTAATATTAAAATATTATGTGCATGATGAATTTATAATCTTGGTGTGTTTATGTTGTTGATATATTTAATATTACATTTAAATTTCATTTTGATTTTCTATATTTAATTTGCCAACAGGCAACTACCATAGGCGCATTCCAACACTAGATGTGCTTTGTTCAATAAGAACCAGACACAGAATTGTCCTAAGATCAACACACAGTAGGATGCCCTAAATGTTGGACCATAGCCAAACAACTAACATATCTCAAGATCAAAGGGTTACAAATAGCTCATTTCGTTTTCCACTAATCACAACATCGATACACATACATAAACACACAAAATTGAAAATATTGTTTTCTGCATGTGGTTTTTTTATTTTCTTTTCTATTTTTTCGTGTCAATATTGAAAATTTGAGAATATATGAGTAATAATCTCTTAAATTTAAATTTGGTCAATGTTTTAAAGCAAATATATATATTTTTTGAAATATGGTGGATGTAAATTTGCCTGTCTTAATGAATAATTAAGACATTTGTGCTATCATAACAATGATTTAATAAATAATAAAAAAACAAGGCTGTGTGTGGCTTCTATTGGGGGCCACTCCCATTAAAATTACAAAACATTATATTGCTCTCATTACATTGCTATCAAGGTCAATTAAACCATAGCTAACTCACCTTTTCATAAAAGATAATTTTTTTTTTGGTATAAGGTAGAGGTGGTTATAAGGTCCACAAACCTTTTACAAAGTCAAAATGGGCTGGTTCTAGCATCAAGCCCGTATAATCAAAATACAAAATGGATCTTTCTAAGACTCACATTAAGCCATACTTAGAGTCCACAGTCCTATACTTGTCGCTTGACTATTCAGGATAAAACAAAAACCAAACAACACCTAGCACTTACTAACACTAGGTTGCTGTACTGTACACTTGTCACCTCCCAGGCCCCAGCAAATGGGATGCCTTTTCTGCCTAATTCCATCTGTCGGATTACTCATCATCAGCCCCTCTGATCTCCTGATGCTCTAACAGGTTTGATCTTAGCTCTTCTCTAGCAGCCAACACCAATAGTTCTTGAGGGAAGTTATCCTTCCAAATTTGCATCTCCCCAACAGAAACTGCAATATTTGCCATTAGATCCGCCGCCTGGTTCCCTTCTCTGAAGGTGTGTTGGATTCGGGCATTAACCAAATGAGATTTATGAATCTTTGCTTCTAGGATAAGCTCCAATATGGTCCAGCTGGGGTCTTTATCCTCCTTAATTGCCTTGATTATATTAAGCGAATCCCCTTCAAAGATAACTTCCTTATAACCCTCAAGTCCGGCAATTCTCATTGCACGCATGCGAGCTCGAGCTTACGCAAAATGATTTGTTTGAGTTCCCAAAGGCTCTGCAAAGGCAAGGACCACTTTTCCTTCCTCATTTCTCAAAACTCCTCCTGCTCCTGCAGCCCTCGGATTTCCTTTAGCTGCCCCGTCAAAATTAAACTTAACCCACTTTTGTGTGGGGGGTATCCACTTGACACCATCCCGTGGGTTGGTTGTAATGTCTAGGTCTGGAAGTTCCTCTCCCCAGTTCCATAAAATCCTCCTTTCCCTTAGAGACATGGTCTCATTTTTGAAGAAGAAAGTTTTCCAGTTTTCTTTCAAAGCTACGATTATTTTATTACCACATAACCTCGGGATATTTCTTACGTCCTTTAAATACTCTCTTATTTCTCTCATTCCATATCCCCCATAAAAAATGGGAGTAGGCTGAGCTTCCGAGCCAAGTCAAAAGCTTTGCCGGAAGGGGGAAGCCCACTGTATGCGAAGTCGGACATGCTATTTGGACGAGACCCAATCTATATGAAATTTGGATAGGATCATTTGGAAGAGCTGTACAAGAAAAATCACAAGTTAGAAATATATGACTTACAGATTCTATTGCTTTCTCACACAAGATACATCGATTGATGAATTGGAAACCTCTCCTTTGCAGATTATCTGTTGTCAGGATCTTATTTTGAACTGCCAACCAAAAGAAGAAAGCTATTTTTGGGGTTAAATTATTTAACCAAATAACAGAAGTCGGAGTCCAGCCATTGAATCCTGAGTGGATTAACTTATAGGCAATTTTTTTGAATAGATCCCACTTGTAGTTTTGCCCCAAATCGCCTTGTCTCTTCCTCCCCAAGGAATGATCGGGAACACCCTTAAAGCATCATTGAGTTTGGTTAGGGCCACCTTCTCTTGCTCGACAGATTATGAACTGCGATTTTCTTCCAAGAAGAAGTTTCCTGTGCTACAACAATAAAATCCCCTACTTTTCCTCCCATTTCCTTCGAAAGTTTATGTTGGAGGACCTGAAGGTCTAAGTTATCTTTCAGAGGGGCCTCTTCCAACCACGGGTCTTTCCAAAAGTCCACTTGTCTTCCATTACCAATTCTCCATCTGATGCCTTTCTTGACTACCTCCCGACATTCGAGCAAACAATTCCAAAAATAGGATCCTCTAGGAAGATTATCAACTTTCAGGAAGTCCTGATTATTTCTGATATATTTTGCCTTAAGAAGTTTTACCCATCCCAATTGATCATTATTGATAAATCTCCATACTGTTTGCCAATCGGAGCTTGATTCAATTCTTTCATTCTCTTTAACCCCAGGCCCCACGATCCTTGCTTGCACACACCGATTCCATGCTACCAACGAAATTCTCTTTCTCTCCTCCGAACCGGACCACAAGAAGTTGCGTTGAATTAGCTCCAATGTAGCTCGGACCTTTGCGGGCATTCTAAATAGAGACATGCGATTAAATTGGAATGCTCTGTAAAGTAGTTTGAACTAATAAGGCTTTTCCTGCGGAGCTGAGAAGGCTGCCCTTCCACCCTGCTAACTTTTTGGAGATCCTGTCAATGACTGAGTTCCACAAAGTAGCCTTCATTCTTCCTTCGAACATAGGCATGCCTAGATAAGTTGCTGGTAGAAGCTCCTTTCCACAACCGAAGAGGTTAGCTATTCTTTCCTCCCTCCCACCGGGCGTGTTAAAGAAATAGATGCTACTCTTCTTATAGTTTATGTGCTGTCTCGTCTGTCTCATACTTGGTTAGAATTCTCTTCAACTTCCTAGCTTGAGGCACCGATGCTTTGGACACAATGATTGTATCATCCACAAGCTGTTGGTGAGACAACTGCCTCTTTGTTGAGGCTGGTTTAAAACCTTCCAATTGACCATCCGCCACCGTTGCTGAAATGTTCCTACCCAATGCTTCCGCTAAAATAATAAACAAGTATGGAGACAAAGGATCTCCTTGTCGCAACCCCCTTTCACTCTTAAAGTAACCGGAGGGTGACCCATTCACCATGACGAGAAAATCTTGTAGTAGAGATACAACTAAAAATCAACTTAATCCACTGGGGACAGAAACCAAAGTTACCCAAAATCTTGGTGAGGAACCGCCATGAGACCCGATCGTAGGCTTTATTCATATCAAGCTTTAGTAACATACATGCTTCCTTACTAGTCACCATTGAATGAATAACCTCATGAATTGTGATGATACCATCCAATATTTGTCGCCCTTTCACAAAGCCACCTTGGTTCATATCAATGATGAAAGGAAGGATAACCTTCGACCTATTGGCAATTGTTTTTGTGAGAATCTTCATCGAGTGTTACATAAGCTGATAGGGCGAAAACTGGAAAATTCCATTGCTCCCACTAGTTTAGGGATGAGGACTAAATAAGTAGCATTAACTCCTTATGGGATTTCTATGTCATTTTGAGCCTCAATTATAGCTTTCACTACATCATTGCCTAGGATATCCCAAAACTTCTGGAAGAAAGTTGCGGGGAAGCCATCCGGTCCTGGGGAGCTGCATTACCATCCATGTCAAAAACGACCTTCTTGATTTCCTCCTTTGTGAAAGGACTAAGTAAGAATCCATTAAGATTATCGATTCTGAGGGGTGGAATGGCTGCCAGCAGAGAGTCCTCTTCTTCAATAGTCGGATTTACATCTTCTAGCAATGATTTAAAGTACTCAACCGCTTCCCTCCTTATGTCTTCCATATCTTTGGTGTTAGACCCATCGGCCATCTTGATCTCCTTAATTTTGTTAGTACTCCTGTGGCGAAGAGTAGAGACATGGAAGAACTTTGTATTTATGTCACCCTCCTTTAACCAACGCAGTCTGGATTTCTGCCTCCAAAAGGTTTCTTCAAATCCTAGCATCGTGTGGTATTCGGCTAATAGCTCCCTCTCCTGGTTTCTCAGATCCTCTGTAAGTTGCTCTGACTTCAGCTTCTCCTGTAGTTCATTGATCTTGTCTTTTAGTTACTGCCTTTTTAACAAAAATATTGCCAAAGGAAGTTTTGTTCCACTCTCTAATGTTAGCCTTCACATTCCTTAGTTTACATGCCACTTGGGCCAATTTCGAACCATTATACTTTTTGTCCCACCATTGGGCAACCAGATCCTTGAGATCCTGATGTTGGAACCACATAAGTTCGAATCGAAAGGGTCGATGTATCTTTTCTTAGAGTCCTCCCTGTTTCCCACGGAATTGGGTTGTGATCAGACCCGATTCTTGGGAGTGCCGTTAATGAAGAGTCCCCAAACCTCTCCAGGCATTCTTGAGAAAGAAGAAACCTATCTAATCTTATCTGAATTTGGTTTTCCTTCAATCTTTTGTTAGACCATGTATAGGAGAATCTACGCGAGGTCCACATCCATCGGCTCATGTTGCTCAACAAAATCTCTAAACTCGTAGATATCAGCGGTTATTCTTTGAGAGCCCCCCAATTTATCTACGGGATTAAGGTAGCAATTGAAATCCCCGCCACAATCCAAGGGTAGTTGGGGACCGTCTCCCTCAATTCAGCTAGGTGACTCCAAAGAACCCTTCTCGAGTCCCTGTCTAAGCTGGAGCATATACATTCGTTAAGATCCACTCTTCTGCGTGGTTTTATCCACACATAAGAGACAAATAAACCAACTAGACATCAGAATCACTCTACTATCAATCACATTTTTGTTCCACATAACCGGTAACCCTCCTGCTGTTCCGGTGGCCTCTTGGCCTACTACTTCAGCTTCTCGCCAAGTCCTATTCTTAAAAGGAATAACTCTACTCTCCTCCATTTTAGTTTCTTGCGGTAAAATCATATCCGGTTTGTGTTCTTGTCTAAGAGCATACAAAGCTCTTATTTTTGCGGGATTACTCCCACGAATATTCCATGAAAGAATCTTCATTTATGGGCTTTGGATCCTCGAGCCTTCGCCCCAAAGAGCAATCTTGCTTGAGTGCCATCGGCCACTCCTCGCTCGCTTCTTTACGCCTTAAGGCAGCATTGCTAGGTTTCCCTCTTCCTACCGAACCATATCCCCATACATCCGCTCTAGGTTGAAGTTCCTTGGGATTCACTTGGCTTCTAGTAACCATCTTGGGTAGGTCGGTCTTGGTATTTGGGGTAACAATCGGCTTTCCGAGGTTAGCTGGTCTTTTTGACGGTGGAGATGATTCCGTGCTCTTAGCTTCTTGATTAGTAGATTCTTTTTTCCCTGCTTTGGGGTTACACTTATCTTGGTGGTTCACCTCTTCCTCCTGAGTATCCTTGCTGTATTATTAGTTTCCTGCTCCTTCCTCTGATTTTTCTCCTCTAAATCCTTCTCTTGAGTCTCCTCTACCTCGGATTCCACTTCTTGGCTATCCATCTGATCTCACTTCAAATGATTTAATGCATCTAAAATATTCTCCATAGGGATGTTGATTTCCTTGGAATTTCTTCCCATAAATTTCTCTGCAGTACATGGGACCACTTCCACCAGAGCCTCCATAGGCCTCCCGTATCACCCAATCAAACTTACTTGCCCCGGGCATTGATCTATGGGGTTCTTTCCTTTGTGATTTGGCTCCGAGGCTTGCTTGTATCATCTTAGGAGCGAGGTTGAGCTTGAGGGTTCCCATCAAAGGGACCGGCTCCCCTGTGAGAGGGTTTTGGGGCATAGGAATTTTTGGGAGGAGGGTTAAAACGTTGCCTCTTGCTTACAATAGGGCGAACGGGGTCTACGATATTCGGATTTCGAGCTCCACGTCCTTGAGGCCCGGGTTGGGTAGGAATGGATATCTGTGGGGGAGGGATATTATTCTGGGTTTGAGGATCAGTATTTTTGAGTGGGGGCTGGTTCTTGGAAATGCAGTGGATACCCTGGTGCCCTACCTTCCCACAAACACTACACTTAAAAGACATATTTTCATATTCAAATACATGAGTATGAAGGCCAAACATAGACGACAAAATAATGGATTTAGGGAGCTCTTTACTCAGGTCCGCCAACACACACATGCGAGCAGACATGAGTCTTGTTTTGCTCAAGGTTGCAGGATCAATAGCTATTAGTTCTCCAATCTCTGTAGCTATCCCAGCCAATATTTGTTCATTCCAGAAAAGTAGAGGTAATCCTGGCATCTTAACCCAAATAGGAGCCAAATCCAGCACCTGAGTCTGGGGGTTGAAATCGGGGGACCAACGCTTCAGATACAAGCCCCTTTTCCCAAAAAACCAAGGACCTCCTTGGAGAGTCCTTTCCATGTCCTGTTCACATTGAAATGTCACCAAAAGAAAACTCTTGGGTAAAGCCTTAATCATCATACCGGCCCTTGGCTGCCATTTTTGGATGGCCCATCTCCTTATGACTTCCATGTCTGGCCTCACCCCCATAAATTTAGCCACCAAAGATGTTTTGCCCTCCATAGCCACATCTTGAGCTAAAGAATGCGGGACGTGCAACCTACCATTGACGAATTTTAGATTAAAACAAGAGTCGGATAATTTTTGCTTACCGCGAAGAGCATTAAGATATGAAGGTCTCCAGTTGCCAAGTTTCTCTTTGTCTCCTTCTTGGGTCTTCCTTTGATCCTGACGCATAGAGTCCTGGTCCCCCTCAAAGAAATCTTCAACCGCATCCGCCCAACGCCCTTGGACCGGTTCCAATAGAACTTCCTTGTCCACATTCTCCGCTTGGGGGCCTGCTATCTCGCCAGAGCCCCCACCTGCCGCGTCTGCTGATCTGCCCTCTGAAGTCCCACACCTAGGGTTTGATGCCCCTAGACCTCTCGCTCCTCCTCCTTGCTGCTCCATCCGTCACAACTTGTTGCCTCCCAAAACATAATAATCATAAAAGATAATTTTCATTTGCCTTTCTATCAAAGATATTCGTCATCTTCCTCGAACTGCTAAGTTTCCGCAATCAACTCCTTGATATCATTTTTATTAATAGAGAAAATCTCACTCCTGTAGTTGGCTAATAAAATTTGAATTTTGCCAAGATGAAAATTAACACCACAAATGGCTTTTGCTACCTGGTATCTATTCTTTTAGGGGGTCTTATTCATGCCCCTAATATTCCAAAATATCATTTTCATCATCACTTTTTGTTTTTATTTGTGGGCTTTGCCCTACTTCTTGTTAACACTCGCGATATTTGCTTTTGTTTTTCTATATCAATATCCCTCTGAGTTCCTTTTTCTCTGTGCTTGTTTCTTGGGTCTTTCTCTTTTTTTTTTTTCATTCCCACCAACACTTTCATCTTCGTTAGTCTCTTTGATTTTTTCACAATGAGATTTAGGTTTGTCTTGCTTTGAAGGATCTAAAGTGCGAGGAGTAACCTCAAAAGGACTTTCTTCTTTATGTTGCCCTAGAAACCCTTAAGTTCGAGTACACTCCTTCATAGCAATTATCTTCTTATGTGGTTGTAAAAACCCTTAATTGCTATGGATTTTGTCCATTCTCATTTTTTTACTATGCTTCTCTTGAAACCCTAAAGTTCAAGGGGTAACCCTACACTACTTTCTTTTCTATTGTCAAGAGATGATTTTATACTACCCGAGGAAAATTAAGATGATTTACCTAGAATAAACTTGATATACTCCGTCTCCTTTGTTTTAAAATTCTCCTCCACATCTTCCTTGGCACCATTAATTCCGTCTAATTTGAACTTGTACATTGTACTTTCTCATCCTTTGAATCCTTTTTTGTTTCTTCTAATGGTTAATCTGAGTGAACTATGGTGACATTTGCCATTTGATTCTGTATATAGGCTTTCTTTGCCTCTTCTTCTAGAGTGGAATATCCTTGATATAATCTAGTATCTATTACAATATGGTTTCCTTGCTTCATCTCGAAGTTTGTGTCATGACCAATTTTTTTTTCCCTCTTTTTCCATCGTCTTCACTTTTCAATCTCCTGCCATGTGTCTAGTCTAGTGTTATCGGGTTCGCGCACCCGGTAAGCAAGGTGTGTGAGCCCGTACCTGCAACTGTTCCTGTGTGTGGGTGCGGTGTCGGGTTCTGTTGGGCCAAACCCCAGCTAAACCCTATCTGATAGGGTTCGGTTAGGCTTGAACCTTGTTTGACAGGGTTTGGCCCAGTCGAACTCGAATGTGCGGCCTTGCTGCACCCAGCCCAAAAGGGCATAAAATATTAAAAAAACAAATATTTTAAGTCGTGTACCCACCATGACGTGCCGGATTCAAACCGCACCGTCCACCACTTCGTTATCGCTTGTCTTTTCTCAAATGGTTGTTGTCTCGCTTATGGACTCCTATCCATGAGTAAAGTTTATAAGTTCTCAGCGTGTCTTCTAATTTTTAGTTTTTTCTTGGTCTGAAACATCCCTATAATCTTCTGAAAAGGCGGGATTTACCCAATCTTTGTCATGGCGGACACTTATGCTTGAAATTGGCCAAACTCCGCGTTGTGGAACAATGAAGTGAACTGAAACAGTTGCTCCTTCTTTTAAGTAAATAATCTCTTCTTTTTGCAACAGGGAAATATAGATCGAGTCCGTGAGGCAACCTGTAAAGAGGGCTATTATTCGGCGGAATTCAACAATAATATTGAAAATTTATTTTAGCGTAGGTATTTTGTGGACGAGTTTTACTTATATTGTTTTCCTCGTATGATGGAATTTCGTTCCATATTAATACCTCCTCTCCTCCTCTGTTAATGGGTAGTTACGAAAAATAGTGAAGGCATGGGCGATTATGGTTGGTGAAAGTCCCGACTCAGAGTTCGATTCCCACGGGAGAAGGATTAAGTAGAGTAGTCACACGAGACTCTTACTTTTCTTGTGATTGTCAAAATTACTTTCTAATGAAAAAATAAGAAAAACAAATATCTTTTTTATTTTTATTTTTTTAAATTAGAAAATCAAACATTTTTTTTTAATTAGAAAAACAAACTTTATAAGACGCAATTAAAAAAAATTGAATGTTGTTTTTGTGGACATTAAAAAAAATTATTATGGGTTTAGTTTTTATTATAAATCTAAAATTTGATTGATTTGGACCCAAAAAAATAATTTAAAAAAACCATTTTTTTTAAAGTTTAAAGTTTTTAAATTTTTATATATAAATTTTTTTAAATTAAAAAATAGCTGCACCCGCACCCGGTGAACCTTGTTCTTGGCGGGGCCTGCACCTCCACCTGTGATCCCCGCCGCACCTGCACCCCCGGTAACCGTGGTCTACTCTCATAACAATTGCAGCAACCGAATGCAATGTTTTCATAATCCACTTGTCGATGCCATTCTCCTGATTCAGATTTAATTTTAATGGTTTGTGGCAAAGGTTTTGAAATATCCATAGCAACACATATCCGGATATATATAGCATGCTTTCGCTCCTAAGTAGTTGGTCCCTCTTGGATGAACTCCTCTACGGTATTTCCAATATTCTTTAGAACATCCTTATTGATAAGTTGATATGAAAAGCCTAATCCACATGGGAAGCTTTTTAATAGCTTTTTAATCCCTGTGAGTGTGGTCTATCGGCAAGGAAGCCACTTGCATAATCGGTGATGTGACCCGGGTTCAATCCCCATGGTGGATGTGTATAAGAAGTATTTACTTAAAAAAAAAAAATAGTTTCTATCTTAACTGAAAAATTCTCACTCCATGGTTTTAAATAAAGGGCATCTCTCCCACCAAACCATAGACCACCACCCATTATTTTATCCCTGATTTCCAAATTGGAAAAGATAATGAGGAAAAAACCTTTAGGAAGAAAAGTCATGGAGTAATTTGAATTCAATCCTCACTTCCACTTGATCCAATTTTGAATCTCTAAAAACCCAGGCCAGTATCCTTGGAACTTTCCTTGGAACATACATATTAACCCTTTGCTTTTAAGCATAGTTGAGAAAATTTGCAAAAAATCCCGATTTTGCCAATTTTTTCCCGATTCATAGGCTAGCCGATTTTTTCCCGATTTTGCCGATTTTTTCCCGAAAAATTTTGATATGCATGAAAAAAGTTTTTTTCAATGAAAAATTGCATTTTCTTCGATTTTTTCAATAAAAAATGCCGATTTTTTGCCGATTTTTTCCCCAATTTTTTGCCGATTCCGATTCTTTGCCGATTTTTAAACCAGCTGATTTACTACCCGATTCCGATTTTCTCAACTATGCTTTTAAGAACCATTGTATCATGCTTGATCATCTCATCCTTGATAATCACTTCTGGTGTAACATCTGCTTCTTGGATCAAACTTGCCATATATTTGCTCTTCCTCTTATCTCCAACTTGGGCATCCATACTTCCAGCTAGGGCATCCTGACTTCCAATTAGGGCTTTCAAATATGACTTTCCTTCTATGTTAACTAGTGAGGCTTGCTTCCAACTTGCACTCCCTCGCAAATTATATGCTTGATTTAATACATTTTTTTTTTTCTGGAGTACAAGGGATTGTACTCGAGTCCCCCACCCTTGACAAATCACAACTCTCTTCTTTAGAGTTTGAGAGTTTACAAATAGATTCAATTTTCATCTCAATTGAGTTGCTATAGCCAGAAACCTATATCATTTTCATTTTTTTAAAAACATGGGTTTTTATGAGGGGTCCCGATCCCCTTGTATCGGGGTTTGAACTTGGGTCTCCTAAATGACAACCCAAGGGCTTACCACTACGGTATCCCTTGTGGGTCTGCTTGATTTAATACATAATTATAATATTTAATATTTATATTGTTTGTAATTTTATTTTAAAATAATTGGATTGCAGCTTTCGTATATATATTAAATCATGGTGTATTCATTGTGGCTTTTTGTAGTATCAATATTGAAAATTTTAGAATAGACAAGTAAATAAATTTTTATTAAAATTTTAATTTTTAAATATGTGCATGTAAATTTGTCTCTCTTAATGAATAACTATTATATTTATACTATCATATAAGATGCTTTAGTGTATATATATATATATATAATTTATTGTAAAATAAATAAATATATTTTTAGGTAATTTACATGTTAATTTCTTCTCCTACTGGTGTTTTCTAATACATTATTGTGCTGTACACATATACATATCCACATGTAAATTCTTCATAGGTGGGGGTAATGGTCGTCTTAGCTGCCACAACCATAGAGGGTTCTCTCTTTTGCCAAACTAGAGTGGGACTCACATTTGGCAATGTCCTTTGGATGTGGGACTTTCCTAAGCAACATATTTTACAACACTGTAAAGTTCCACTTTACATGTTACCTGGGATTGAACCTAGCCCCAGACGCTTTGACCACTTGAGCCTACCCCATATGACAAATTTTGCTATATTTTTTATTTTTTTAAAAATATCTATTGCAATTTGCTGTACCTTGTACCCCTACACTCAGGTTTATAAAGCACTACACCATATACTATGCCTCCTCTAGAAGAGTGCCTGCAGCTCTTCCTCGAAACCTGGTAACCTTGCTAGATACCTATTTTCTTTTTCTGAAATCTTCCACAACCTCTAGAAGTTAAATCCTGAATGAAGGGACAAGCAGTTTGAAAGAAATTTACGTGAAAACCATTGTGGCCAAGTTACTTTTTCTTAATTTTAACTAAAACAAACTCTTAGTGTAGCCTCTGAAATTTGAGCAAGGTCATTTTATTTGAACTCTGACATTGTTAAAATAATAAAAACATGCCTACATTTATCTTGCATCATTGTCTTAGAGTTTCTGAGTAAATTTTTAAAAATCTAACGAATTCTTTTCCAACAATTTCATTATTCAGAATTGACCTATGGTCCTTTAGGATTTTGACTGATGTTATTGATGTTGCTCCTGAAAGTAAACTTGTGAAAGAAAGAAACATAAAAAGAAAGAAAGAAACTGTATTAATGTCTAGGACTCTAGCTGAATGAAAGTCAGAAGTATGTTCTGTTACATGGATGCGGTAAGCTAGAAAAAAGAGCTCTTAGTTAAAACTAAAATTTCAAACTCTATCAGGGATGGATCATGTCATCATGTGTAACATCACGCATTACAAGGTATAAAATCATGTGGTAAGAAAACAGTAGAACTATACTGTTGTCTTTACTTTTTAACAAGGCTTGCTTAGAGTTTAATTTCCGGGTTTCTTTTTCTTTTAGGAAATTATTTTCTAAATCCTCTTTTTGAGCAGATCATTGTTAGGACCTTGCAGCATGGAATAGTTAAAACTTCTATTATTTCCTGTTCTGGAGACTGGTTCCATTCCATACGGCTTTCTCCGAGGTTATAGTTTTGTTCTTTACCTCCCTGAGTTTGCATCTGGTTTAGGTGGTTGAGGTGTTCTGTAGTTTTCTGGTAGTTTCCAACAATTATGAGGGAAGCTCTATTTTGCAGTCAGAGAAGGAATATAGAGGGAGCACTTTTCTTAGAAGAAGTAAAGTAAAAGGAATTGGATGATGATCAGATCCAATTACAGGATTTATAAACTAATGTCCAAAAAATTGAAGGGAAAGTTGAGACAAGACATTTGTCTAATATCTTTGCTATGGACTTCCTTTCTGTTGATTAGACTATGTGAATTCTTCATCAGGGCATTTTGAATCCACGAGGTCTGTTTCAAAAACTGACAGGAGAGTCTGAAATAAGACATTTGTCTAATCTCTGGTATATGAACTTCCTATTCTTTGTTTTGTCTATGTGAATTCATCATTGGTGCAGTTTGAGTCCACAGGGTTTGTCACAAACAAAATCTTCTGTTGGTTTCATTAAAGGGTTGGAAATCTAGATTATATTCTTTTCTTTTTAGCGGGGTAAGTATTGCATGGCAATGCTTCGCAAAAATATAGTTACGAATGTTGCTTTGCTCAAATCAGAATGTGGTTGGCCTCAGTCTTTTATTATTGTGGCTAATATTTGAAAAGTACATGTTTGTGATATTTAAAACACCCTGTTCTTGGTAATGAAGCTTTCTCCTTTCAAGTAGTGGCAAGGTCTTCAGAGTATCTACTAGAGCCATTGCCATGGAAATGAAATATTTGTGGAGTCTACAGAAATTTCTTCCATGGTTTGATGGTAATACTGATTTGAGGACAAGGGTTCCAAGTGAACTTGAAGCATCTGCAACTTTGGACAAAGTATACCTCTCCTTGACACTATTAGTGGTTTTGCAATAGTCCAAGGGTTCCTGTTGGAGACACTTCTAGGTACTTGGTGGGAATCTGATTTTTATAAATTCTTTTAGGGCAGGCTTTTCAATTGTTCCTTTTGTCTTGAACACGATTGAAACATTTTTCTACAGGCTTTTGACTGTTATCAGTAGCCTGGAAATGGGCAGAATGATGTAGCCAGGCATCTTGAGAACAAGAAAGATTTTGGGCAGGAACAACAGCAATTTGTTGAGTACCTTCAACTTCAATTCCCATCACATTCAACTAGTTAGCATTCATTGGAGATAGTCTATAAAACATTAGTCTATAAAACATTAGCTGTGGAATTAGGAGTTCTGAACCCCTTTATAGGCTGGATGAATCTGGCTTCCTTCTGAGCTTGTCCATAGTTTCTTTAGGCATAATAATAATTACTATTAGTATCTATAAATTCTTCCTGAAGAAGGCATTTCTTGGGAATGCATATTGGTGACATCTTAGGCATTTAAATGGTACATGCTTATATAAATGCTTATATCTTAGCTGTTGAAAGTGGCTTCAGTTAGCAATCATGTCTGGAAGTCCATTGTTAAGCTCAACATAGAACACAAATCCTTGCACACACGCTGAAAGTTCATGTCTGACAGTAGGTTCTGAACTTCCATGATGTGTGTCCATTTTTCTTGAAGCATGTTCTCTCCAAAGTTGCCGAGGAGAGAAATGCAACTTCAACCCAAATTGGAAAAGTGGTGTACACTTGTTTTGAAGATGGAAATAAGGGGTCCTGAAGTCCAATTAAAATCCACTGTTACCGAGAAACCCAGGCCAAAATAAAGATAGTGTTCCTGTCAGCATGAGATGGGAATAAGACAAGGGACCTTTTTCCTGAACACGAGACCTTATCATTCAGGAGATCTTAAGCAGGAGTTCTAGGAAGGGCCATAGGATCTAAATTAAAATTTCCCAATCAGTAACTGGTAGCTTTCTTTTCCATGTCAGGAATAAAATCAATAGTTAATGTTGGGGGTATGCTCCACGTTTTGGCAATAGACTTTTCAGTAACTAGTCAGTGATGAGCAAGCTTAAATCTCGTCCTGATTAAAGCTTTAACTAGTTCAAGATGTGGGGCACTGGATGTCCTGGAGTAGCTGCATAATTCAAATTCATTTAGGGAGAAGAGAGTGAAGTTCCTACCTCACTGCATGAAAGAGATCCTGAAAGTTGAAAAATTATATTGTCGATAGCTAGCTCAGCAAAGTTGCAAACATAGAGTTGCCTTTAGAAGTAGCAGAAGCAGCAATGGTTAAAGTCCATCCAACGATAGATTTAGTAGCTATCAAGTTTTAAATATTTGTCTAACCATGAAATGTACATGATGCCATTCAATGTTTTATGACAGGCAAATGTCTTTAATGCTCGAATGCAATTTGAATCAATTCCTCACTCTCTTCATTTTCATTAATATGCAAGCATTCAACCTGTTGCAATATGTATCACGTTATAGTATAGATTTTACAAACTTTGATCTTTTAGTTCTTCTTATTGACATGGAAATACCATTTCTTGGGTCAGTTACCCTTCAGCTGAGATGGTCAGCTATTTCCCCTGGTTCACAGTCCATGTTACTGTGGCAGACACACATTACCGATGCCTCTTAATTTCTCAAGAATCATAAGCCATCAATGTTAGGACTGTTTCTGAGAGGTGCATAACACTTCCTCCTCTGATTGTTTAGCAAGCCTTGCTTGTTTCAGGCCATTATTCTGTGGAGATGATTAAATGTTGTATTGACACACTCATGGTGATCAATGACTATCTCATTCCTTATGCCAGTCCACATTCTGGTATATGTTGGAGCATTCTTTGATCTACAGCCTTATTCTTCATTCTTTGCCTAGCACTCTTCTTTCTGCATGGTTGTTTGTAATTTTCTAATATATAAATTCTAAGTTTCTTGACTTGCTTGGGGATTATTGGTTTTGTGTTTACTCCCTAGCTATAATATTTGTTGTTCTAGTTTTAATTAGTCTTTCAGAGCTCCAATTAGGATGCCTTCTTGCTATTGTTACTTGCTGGGATTTCAGGTTGTCAATTTGGTCAATTTGGTTCATTGTAGATATGAACATAAGTAATATAATTTCATTCTTTCTTTTTGAATAGGTTTCAAGTACAAGGTTTTGTTTGCTTTCTCTTTCATTGTTTTTTAGATTGAGAGAGGTAAGTTATATATTCAATATTTTTCTACTTGATCCATTTCAGGTTTCAATGTGTCTCTATTTCTTTTGGTCATCAGCTATTTAACTGTTTTCATTTGATGGTGATAAGATTGCTAGTTAACATGCTTTGAGAGATAAATGAATTGGTTTTCTTTATATGGTTGAGTTGGGTACCTTAGTACCTTTTAATGGATCCAATTCTAGTAGGGACAAAGTGTGGTGGATCTTTTGATCAATAGGTCAGGTGCCCAATTGCAATGAAGGATCCTTTATATGGAACAGATTGACAAGTCTTCATGTAAAACTTTGCTTAGCCACAGAAAATGAGGTTCTTAATGAGCATTGGTATCCAGTGTCCGAATCTTGTTTACAATTTGTACTGAATTTATTTATTTATAAGGTATTCGTGTTTATTATCCTTGACCTATTTAGTTAAATTGATATGATTTGATTAGCATTTTTCTTTTTTCTCATAGATATGTTAAATATTTCTCTTAAATTATAGGAAAGTATTTTTTGGTTACAGTTAAATAAAATTGTTGTGTAATGTGATTAGATTTTACGTATCTATAATTTATTTATTTATTTTTGCATACGTGCAGATATATTATATTCAAGGAATGCTTATGAATTATTTTTCATCTTGAATTTGTGTGGGCTTTGACCATTATTGGATGTACTAAATGCAAACTACTAAATTTGGAGTTCTATACAATTTTCGCACTTCTCTGCTTTTTGCCTTTGCATATATAATGTTTACATTTGTCTAATGCTTCTTTGGACGGTGCCTTAAATTGTTTTGAAGGTGTGTGCTTCTTGGAGTAAGCAGTGGTGCAAATATTGCTGACTACATTGCTAGGAAAGCAGTTCAAGTTGGCAAGCTTTTAGAACCTGTCAAAGTGGTTGCCCAAGTTCTCATGTATCCATTTTTCATTGGAAGTACTCCTACACACTCAGAGATCAAACTAGCTAATTCGTATTTCTATGACAAAGCTACATGCTTGTTGGCATGGAAATTGTTTCTACCTGAAGGAGAGTTCAGTTTGGACCATGTTGCAGCCAATCCTCTCATTCTTGGCAGGGAACCACCTTTGAAATTAATGCCTCCAACATTAACAGTTGTTGCAGAGCTTGACTGGATGAAAGATCGTGCAATTGCCTATTCCGAGGCATTGAGAAAAGTTAAGATTGATGCGCCAGTGCTCGAGTACAAGGATGCAGTTCATGAATTTGCAACACTTGATATCCTACTAAAATCTCGACAGGCAGAAGCATGTGCGGAAGATATTGCTATTTGGGTTAAGAAGTACATCTCTCTTAAGGGCCATGAATTTTCTTATTAATGTTGTAGCTTTTATTAAGAAACCTAAAAAAATCAGCATTGTTGAATGCGTTAAAATTCTTTTTATGTAGTCTATAATTGTCCTGAGTTTTTCATGATTCCCGAGATTTAAACCTTCTTATCAGCTAACAAGGGAAGATGAGTGGTTTCAAGATCTTTTCTGAGTTTTGTATATATGTACGTGCTGAATTGATGAGGTTGATTCTACCTTGGTTGGGGATGTTGCGTATTTTGCACATCTGGCTAAACTTTGTAAAGATGTCACATGCAGCTACCATTCTATGTGCTGCTGAGGATTAATCTTGATATTGATGTGAAATAGTTAGATCAATTTTGAATATTCTTTACCTGATTTCTGTCAATGGAAAATAAAGGTCATCAAGATGCTAACACTTTCTTTGCTTCCTTACAAGGGAAGAAATATCAAAGCATGTGCTTTGTGTACATTCAATGATGAAGTTCCCATCTTTACCCATATATGACTTCCAAGATTATTCGTCCTACCCCTAGTGTCATTGCATCATAAGATTGCTTGAACACCATATTTAGAATCATATAGTCCATTCAACAAATATGTGGAAAACTGAAAATTGAAGCGGCAACTTTGTGTGGCATGTTGACATATAAAATAACACGGTTGGAGAGACTGATGAGATTCTCTTTGGCATAGCATTTATTTTGGGTATTTATATGTGCCAAACCAGTTTTTGTAGTCTGATGTTTGAGGTCGCTTTTGTTAATTGTTACAGTTTCTTTTACAAGGAAAGACCTCCAATCTCTGATCAAACGATTGACATTTCCTCCTGTTGGCACAACAAATTGACCATGAAAATTACGGTTTTGGGTATTTCCTTCGAGTTACATAAATGCTAGTACTGTGATTCCAAGTCCCCTATTAAATATTATTTTAGATGTTGGGTTGTAAGAGACAGAAATTGTACGATGCCATAGGACTATTTAACTGTCCTATGTACTACCTTTTTATATCGATAATACTAATCGGAACAACTTTGGAATGTTGCACTGATTCAGAGTAGATTCACATGATTTCAGAATACTGAAAACATCACAAAAGCTGGTTGTAAGGGAAGAGATCAGTATTTCTGAATGGTTAATCCCATTATTTGATGGTTACTATCTTTCTAAACAACTATCTAAGAAGGGAGATCCATTCGAATAGTAACACAAGTTGATCTCACATGTAGCTGCCTTTGACTAGCTCATCAAATTCATTGTAGCAATCATGCACCATAAGTTGCCCAACCATTTTAACCATACTAACTATGCTGACTACTGTGCTCTAAATGAGTTAAAAGCTAAAGGTAGTCACATTAATGAAACGTGCACATGCTAAACACATGCACACTATAAATGGCTCTCATAACATGCACATAGAGGACTTCAGAGCGATCTCTTTGATATGAAGGTATCTGAACCAAAACATAGAAATTCGACTGATTTGAAACTTAGAATTTCAAGTTAATAAAGATTATAAAAGAGTGTAATTTAAAAATAAAAGTATATTAAATCAGGACATAGATATATAAGCAAAATAATAAAATGATTTTATTGCTCTGAAAATAAAGTACAAAAGTACAATGCAATTAATCTTTCAGAAGAGATGCGAGGTTAAAACATTACATCCATTACTTATGTTTTTTATAGTCAGAGGTGCATCTCTCTTTATACAAGAATTGGCGTGTTGGAAATCCACGGTATTGGTTATGGATGGTTACCCATATAGAAACATGGTGCTACACCTTTTGTAAGTTAAAAGGTCACCTAAAAATATGGTGATTCACATTACCAAGTGTATATTAAATGAAAAAATTTATAGTATTGAATATGGAAGGTCATTTATAGGGAAACACCATTTATAAGTTAAAAGGTCACCCATATGAAAATGTAGTAATTTTGTTTACGTGGAGCCAACCCAGCTCAAGCTAGAAAGCATTGCGCAAGCTTTCATGGATGCCAAGGGGTTCACCCCTTCTCTGCGCAAGTTCGAAGGGCCGGACGAAGAGATCACCAAGGACTTCGTGGATACCTGGGATAGAGGCGAGGTCAAAGTCCGTGGTGTCCACTTTAGAGTCACTTTGGAGCTGTTGTGTGAAATTAAAGGGCTGCCCCCTGCTGGGTGCTTTATTCGTCGAGACATACATAACTAGGAGGAAAATGACCAGTTTTTTGACAAGGGCAAGAATCTTGGGTGGGACAAGTCTGCCCTTTACCGGTCCTCTCTACCCAGCCCTTGGAACAAAGTCATTGTTCCAATTATGCAATATGTCACTTGCTACGACCCTGAGAAACCGTTGCGGAGTTTCCATCTTAGCTTTGTTAATCACCTCCACAAAGCCAAGCAAGTGTGCGTTTCGGGCTACTTGCTATACTCCTTCGCCATTTCCATTGAAACGTGCCAGAAAACCCACGCCAAACCCCTGCATTGAAGCCTTCTTGCGGTTATCCTTAAACATGTCATAGCAAACACACCTCTCCAAAAGGTAACCCCTCTGGCATCCAATCCTCCTCCGGTTTCCCCCACCAGTTCTGGGACCCGCAATGTGAGCCCTCCCAAGGACGGAAAACCTAGCCCAACGACCTGGTGCAAGCCCTCTCCCCACAGGAGTGCTAGACGCGTTTCTCAGAGGAAGCGGAATCCTGCAGAGGACGTCCTGTCGGCTCCCAGGTCTTTCGCGTGCTTAAAGAGGCCCAAGCAGGAGAAGGCGTCTTCTCTGACGCACACAATTTCAGATTTCGACAGTGGCAGTGAGGTTTCTTCCACCCACCTCCTTCTGAAGCTCGTCATCAATTCGATGGCTAATATTGTAGAGTCTGCCAATGACACTATCAAGGTCCTCAAACGATTTGCTCGGAAGCGCGACGAAACTTCTGATGATCCGGAGGAAGTCACCAAGAACTAAGGAGCAGAGGACTCTGTTTTTTGAGGGTTTGAGTCCCGACTGCCAGGGTAGGGCAACAATTTTACCAGTTGGGGTCTCTTTGATGTTTTTTGCAGATCTGGGCGTCCATATGCTACGGCTTCCTCACACTGTTTTTCTTGGTTTTGGATGTTTTTTCTTTCAGTTTTCTCTTATGAGATCCTCCAACCTTTTTGGTTGACTGGAAGGTGCTATGGCCCTTTTTGTAACGAGGTTTTGGGATCCTTTTAAAAAACCCGTTTTTTGTATAGAAATTTTCAACTTAACAAAAAAATGTAGTAATTCACATTCAAAGAGTTATAAAGTGCATGTTAAATGAAAATTATATATATGTATGACTTGTCTTTTTGTGTTTTGTATTCTAATAATGTGTAATAATGTGTTGAAATAGCTAGAGATGCATTTTGGCTACTAAAATCTAAAAATTTAAATTTCTTTTTTTTTCCTTAAGTATTTTGTTTTTATTTTTTTAGGGCCTCTGAATGTGTCGGCAACTATGTCTTGCAAAAATTGTTTTACTCTCTTTCATCTTTCTAACTGATAAGGAATGATAAGCAATAATTTAATGTTTTTAATGGTGGTTTAAGATTTTGCGTAGATTTACTTTATTTCCTATAGGTGGTTTATGATATGCTTTGTAAGAGCATCTCATAGGCCCATTGCATCGGATAGACAAACCCATTCCCTCTGACATGGCTTTATCTTGTAAGGTGGCTCCTATGAGATCTGACAAGCCATGTTAAATGCGATCTTATCTTGGGAGATACAATCCTATAAGGCCTTGTAATTGCCTATATAAGCAAGTGTTCCGAAACCAGTTTTGTATTGCAAAATCTTTTCCTGTGTCAACTGGTATCGGAGTATCTGAGCTCTTGTTATGATCTCTTGGTCCAAGTTTTTGAAGCTTAATGCTCAGGCTTCGTAAACGCCTTGAGCCCTGCTTATTGGCTCTTGAGCGTTTTATCTGCTTTCTTGAACGAATTTCAACGCAACTTCAGCTTGAGAGGTGGACAAAAGTTACGTATCCGACAATAATTCCTCCATTGCTCATTGTTTTCAAGAAGTCGTTGCGTAGTTGCAATTTGACGGTTGACGAACTTCCTTCTTTTCTTTACTTCTCTGCCTCCATTATCACGTGTGGGAGGCATCTTTGCCTTGTTCCATTTAGGAATTTCAGCTTTTTTTTTTTTTTTTTTCCCCAAAAAAAATCATAATTTCTATTTCATTAGAAAAAGAGATTACATTATGAAGTTGCCCAAGGCAAGCTGTAATAATCAGGCAGGAAACACACAGTCTGTCCCCACCTAAATGCAAGAGGTGTGCCAGGAGAACATCTACTGTTTGCGTTGCTCTCAACCCATGTTAGCTCCGAGGTGTCACATCATCATCGAGTTCGCTAGCCGTCTCTTCTTCACCATGTCAGCCTCAACGCTGGATTATAGAGGGATTTGCCCATATATTTTCGTGTCGAATTGGGGAGGTTTTCGACGAAATATTCGACAGACCTCAGCTTTTGCAATGGAAGAGGTGTGCTAGGACAACATCTACTGTTTGCGTTGCTCTCAACCCATGTTAGCTCCGAGGTGTCACATCATCATCGCGTTGCTCTCAACCCATGTTAGCTCCGAGGTGTCACATCATCATCGAGTTCGCTAGCCGTCTCTTCTTCACCATGTCAGCCTCAACGCTGGATTATAGAGGGATTTGCCCATATATTTTCGTGTCGAATTGGGGAGGTTTTCGACGAAGTATTCGACAGACCTCTGCTTCGTGCTTGCACGCGCCTCCAAGTCCTCCCTACCGAGACAACCTCCTTTGTGCACGTGTGTTTCATTCTTTTTGATTGCAAATGCATTTTTTCTCACTGCTCTTCCAACTTTTCCCACATTTCAGTTGTAGTCTACATCTCCTCTGCATCGTTGAAAAGCTCAATAGTCTCTAAAGAAACTATCAGAGTTTCACACTCTCAAATCATTGGCATTTACGTCGATTAGGCTACTAGATATCTCTTGCTCATTGATCGAACTGCACACACTCGAACCAATGAACTAAACCGTATCAGTTGATGACAACGTAGTCAGAAATTCCTAATCGTACAAGATAATGATGTGGTTCCACAAAGCAAGCATCGACACTATCCATATTTGACAAAAGATCACATTCCTCATTAGGGTATTAACTAGGGAACGAACCAAGTTTTTAATTATATGGTTAATGTCATTGTAGAAGTACAACCTATGTGGTGCCTTCGTTGCAACGATAGACATGACCTTGTTGAAAGCAGGAGCACCATTAGGTATTCATAGACTTTGCAATAGATAACATTTGTAGATTCAATAAGCTGTAGCCATTGGATAAGTATATTTACCATATACCAACAACCTTAAGTTATGCAATTAGCACTTGCTTTGCCTAACCCTGATAATGCTATACTAGAAAAATGTAGTACCATTGAGATAGATGAAGAGTCAACCATTAAATATGTCATATTACCATTACCAACCAACAAGGCATAAAGATCAAGGAAAAAGAAAAATGATGGCAAAATAATCAAATAATAAGAAGGTTGATGTGGGGAAAGGTACAATCATCCTAAGAAGGGGAATGTCACCTTTACACTTAAAAGATAAAGGGCCAATAATGGATTAAAAAGAGAAATAAATAGAGAAAGGAAATAGAGGGGGAGGCTATAAAAACACCTCAAAAGGAGGTCCAAAAAAAAAATGGTAAAAGGTAGAAGGTCGACAAAGGGAAGGAATTGATAGTAAATAATGGGGTAGAAAAGAATCCAGTAAACCAACTAAAATGGAATATGGTAAGGGGACAAATCCACTAAAAATATAGGTTGAAGTACCCTCTCTCATGTGCAAAGGAAATCAAACAACTTCTAGGTAGCCCATAAGCTTTGTTGCAAGAAGAAAGGCCCCGTTCACCAAATTGAATTTCATAGGAGAAATGAAAAAGATTTCAGCTAAGATCATCATGTTAACAACTTTGGCTTTACCTAAATAATGAGAATTGTTCTTTGAGGATATAAAATAATAACAGTAGAGTTATACAAAAGGTAAACAACCATAATCCTCTTTATCCCAAGTAGTCAAGCAATTAAATTTGATTGTAGAACAACCATCAAATATCAAAGCTAGTATTTCTAATGTCCAAAATGCTCCAAAACCTATGGACTTGAAGCCATCTCCATTCTACGCAATACTTAAGATTAAAAATTACATCTTTAAAAGTTGTATCATTGTTTCAAGGTTAGCGGTCATGGTCATGCCCAAGGTTGTAAGTTAAGAGATGGGTCTTCCTTATACCAAGTCAATCAAACATCAATTATAAATGGATGGAACTAGAGTCAATGTTGGGTTTTATCAAACATCTAGTCACGACCATAACCTAATACCCAAATTTTGTGGTAGTTAAATAAGTGATAGTCATAGACCTACCCCATATTTTGGAATGTTGTTGTCCAGGAAATTGACACAAAAGCTATCATGGGATGGTTATCTCATGATGGGTTATATGCATATGAAGGTGCCTAGGGATGAGAAAATTATTATGATTGAGAATGATCCACCTTGTAATTACCTCTTGTACAAACTAGAAGATGATGATATAGTAAATTGGAATGAACTCTTGGAATACATTAATGATGATTGGTATTAGGACGACAATCAAGACCTAGAGGTAGAAATGATAATCAATGTGTGACAAGATGATAGAGATCCCAAATGGGAGTATGAAGAAATAAAATTTGGGAGCTACCTAATAATAAGACTCCTTCCAAAATCCTCACCTTGATAAGGAATGGAGTTGAAAATATATGGACAATGTACTCTGATGGTGCTCAAACTAGGAATGGGGTAGGTATCAGGGTACAATTCATTGATCCTAAAGAGGCACAAGTCCATTACAACTATAAATTACTATTTAATTACATAAAAAACATAACTATACCTCTATATTGGTGTTGCTCATTCAATATGTCATGGCCATCCGTTGCAGTTGTCTAATGCACCTAATGCCTATGCCACATAGAGAATACACAATTTTAAAAGTCCTAAGAGCATGGGATGTGGCTCAAAGGACAACATCCAAGATTTTTTCTAAGGCTTGCTCCTTATTTAATGTGATCTTTAACACTTAAATCTTCTAAACTAATCCTAAGATATCAAGTCTTACTGAGGAAAAGGAAAAGATAAGGAACATAAAATAAACAATCCTAAGCTAAGAGTGGCAATGAGCCAAGATCACAAAACTTCTATGTATTAGTGGGATGAATGAACACATGCATCATTCATGATAGCTAAAATAAATACAATTTCAAACTAGCATAATTTTACCCATAATACTTGTAAAAGAACTATGGCAAATACTAGCCACAACTCATAAAAATTAACATACACATAAAGACCAAGATAGAAAGAAAGTAGTCACAACTCTTTATGTATATGTGAAATATTCAATACATGTATGCTAGAAAGAAAGAGGTTTGAAGCCTATACATAGATTGAAACAAGATTCGAGTCCAAACTAGTACACACAATAAGTGAGTGAAGAATTATACACAAGACTAGATGCTAGGCAGGAATATATAATTTTCCCCCTTGATACTAGGCTTCAAGTTGGGTATTTATACAATCAATTCAAAATTTGAAATTCAAAATTTTCCTCTCCTTAGAGATGGGTGGGAGACCTATGACCTCTATTGTTTCTTAGCTCAAGGAGTCCTAAATTCATGGCTGGTAGGTTTGAAGTTGGCTAAGGGTCTTTTCTCATTGAATGCTCTACTTACTAGTAGCTTCTTTCAAATTCCACGTTTATGAGCTTTCCTTCTATAGGAAACATGGGTTTTGGTGCTAATCATAGAGGTAAATTACTTTTCATAAAAGCATCTCACCAATCCCAAGGTTGATATTGATCTCATGGAATCCATTTCTTTAGTTACCCTACTGCTAGAGTGTCGTCTTTACTCAAGTCTCCTATCAAATCTAGTTGGAATTTGCTCTTGCTAATTGTCATTCACAATCTTGATGGACATTATTTTGCACATGATGTGACCTTTGGGATGTTATTGGAACTCCAATTTTTCCATGTGTTTATCTTTTGTTTTAGAGGGTTTGGTTACTATAATTTTACATTAGCTTTTCACCCGAACTCCTTTTGGGGATCCAATTTTCTTTGTTTTGTGCTTCTATCATCTTGAGCTTTCCTTGGGACTCTATTTTAAGTAATCGCGTTGTATTTTTGCCACTAGATTTTGTATGTAGTGAAAATTCATTATAGTTATGGTAGTTTGCAGGGGATCTCCATCCTGTTGGTGATGAAGGGCCCAAAATTTAGTAGCTTTATTCTTGGGCATAGAGTCATAACTAGAGTTTGTTCATTGCCTTTATAGCCTCTCTCCATTTTTCTTTGGAAGGCAACCTCACTTGGGTGATCTACAAGTAACTTTTTTCAAGCTTCCATAGATCTCCTGGATGAAAGGGGGCGAATTCATCTATAGTCCTTTGGAGGTGTCTCTTGAGCTGGGTTTCATGGCCTAGGCCACTTTATCATCAATAGATGAGTCTAGTTGTACCTTGATGTTTATCTATTGATTTAGCCATTATCGAAACTCTTATTTCAATAGGACTTTACCATTAGAGGTTCAAGTGGAAGGGAGAACTAATGGTATTAAAGAAGAGATGCACTCTCTCAACTCCCCCACTATCTAGGTTAGAGAGTTGACCCAATATTCACATCATCGTACAACCTGTTCTACAACCAAAACTTCAATAATCCTACAGGTTATTGTATATTGATCAATAATTCTTGCTATCATCCATCGATGATGACTAGTCTAAGCTATCAAAGTTTTGAATTATTCACCTTGGAAAACTGAGGGCTAGTAGTTATTATGAGATATTAAAGGTCCTTGTTAATTTTATGTTCAAGGAGGAGACCATCTAGATAAATTCCAGTAACAAAAATAGTCCTTCAACTACCTGAGCAAGCCCCTTCTATAGTATCTAATTAATCTTAGATATCTATACAACATCACTCACAAACTGCTTTAGCTCTAAAAATTTCCTCTTCTATTCTTTGAATGTTACTTTTTCGCCCTCCAGTTGAGTCATGATATAGATTGTTTGAGCTTTCGTTACTTTAACCTTAGCTTGGAAGGATTTGAGTGCATGCTTAGTATTCTTCAATTCTTTCTCCATTACCACCAATTTTCTTTTAAGAGCAAGGTACTCATGAGTTACAAACTTGTGTCCTTGCTCAACAAGTTTGACCTTGTCCTTTGGACTAGTGTCCTTGAGGTTGAGTTCAACTATAGTCACTTGGTAGTCTTGAGCTCACATCTCCCTTTCTAACTTGGACATGGTAAGCAAAAAATGGACTATGCCTAATGTAGCATTTTGAGGGAGGTAAGCGGTTCTTATCTATGTGGTGGAAAGCTAACCTACCTACCATGTTGTTTATTGTTGCACTTGCTATTGTGTATGCTATTGGGCTTGCTATAATTGAGGTAATAGTTTGAATATAGAAGTGATGGTCTTGGGATTCGATACTTGTAGATGTATTTCTAAGGGAAGGGATAAGAGCTTAAAAAAGGGTAGAGAGGTTGACTAACTTATAAGATATATATTTGTAGAGTTAGATCCAATGCTTGGGAATAATATGGAGGACACTATAGATTGGGTAGGTTGGGAGGTGATGAGTGGAGTGGCTGGGATAGAAGAGATGGGAGGAATGATAGAAGGGGTGCCTAAGGAAGATGTTATCAGGCTAGAAATGGAAAGAAGTAAGGTGGGCAATACTTTGGTTGGAAACCTCCTTTGATTTTGTTTGAATGATTATAAGGGCTACCTTTAAAGGTGGTGGATGGTTGTTCTTGGATTAGGATTTGTTATTTTGTTTCACAGGCACCTCAATGTCTAGAGATGACTTCCTATTCTTCTTAGAAATTTTACCCTGTTTTGACTCTTCTTAGGAATGCCTTTTCGATGATGATGTAGGTTGGCCCTAAATGGTTGAAACGAGGGGGTTCTAGGATATGAATCTCAACAATATGTACCCTTGGTTCTATTGATGTATCTAAGAGAGCCTAGATAATAGCTTGGTGGAGTTTTTTTGTTCTTACTAACTGGAAAAACTACACACTCGAGGTTTCTCCTTGAATTTCTTCCCAAGAATCATTGGTCTCTGGTTCATGTGCCTCATCATAACAATTGTTGAAACCTTCATATTTGATATTTTACTTAGGAATTAATATTATTCAAGTTCTTAGTGGAATATCCACCAATATGTAATGTTTTCATCGCTCCAATCCAATATATCCAGTCTTTCTTTCTTATTTTTTGGAGATTTTGTTATTGGGATTCACCTTGTCCTTGGCCTTGTAGAAACTAAAATAGGGCTCCTGATACTACTCAAAGGAGAATAAATCTGCTTTCTATAGTCATGGGTAGGTCCCTTCCTTGACAATTCATTAGGACTCTATCTATGGTCTAAAGCGGTGTTTGAATTTCTTAGCATTTGTTATTTTTGATAGCCAATCTAAGACTTTGTATTCTAGGTCATAAGGTCGATAATTATCTATTTTTTTGATGCTTAATTCCTTTAGTTTCTCTTCCAAGATGAGGGCTACTCTCCTTTTTCTCTATTGTGTTAGCAACATCTTGGGTATGCTTTTGGCATAATGCTTTACCTCTGATCAATTTAGTTTTCTTGACTTTGATGTCATTTTCAAGGATTCTAGTGACGTCTTACGGGAATGATGCCTCTGTTGTGGGACAACCGTCCCTTCGTCACTTTTGATTTGCTCTGCAAATCTTCTTTGTCTGTAATAATAAATAAAATGGTGAAACTCCCATTGCAGTGCCTCTCGAATCAGATCGCCTGCTGATTATTGTGGACGCTTGTGAAAAATAATGCGTCACCACCATAGGCAAATGCCAAATGCCAGATGCCACACGCCTGCAGTACGTTGCCAAACGCCAGACGAAAACTTTTAGAGGAATCCCCAATATTTTTCAAGATGCCAAGCTGCACATGATAGTCGCGATCCTCTGCAACAATCGATCAATTGCCAAGCTCTTAGAGTCAAACACTATAGGAAGAAAAATTAAATTTTTATTCCTCCTTCGTGATGCCATTTGTTGTCATCCATCGTGAGCAATCCCAACACCCGATCGTGGTCTGCGGTAATTACAGTTGCCCGCAATGTTGCACTGCTATGTGTCTCAGAGGGAATTGTTCACAAGCATCGATCTGATCTATCTTGATCAGATTCACCTCGTATTCTGGCGCATCACCAGCATCTGTTGGCAAGAATACACAATGTTGCTCTACGATCTGTCATCACCGTCTTGAACAAGGAGCGATCACCATCTGCTGCATCATAAATGATGTCTCCTGTTACAAGATCCTCTAGGCCATGACTTACTATTCTGCACTCGATCTGGTGCTTTAGATCTAGCCGATAACCTGGTTTTCTCACACCAGGGAAGGCGTTCAGCTTGCGAACAACATTACAAAGTCTCAGCAAAAAACTGTCACAGCATGGGAAAGATTATCCCACACGTATGCAACCAGACGTCTCCAAGCATTTTAAAAAGAAAACGACTCGGTAAATAAAATAACCAGCTTACAATGGTTGGTTGCCCCTTTCCAAACCTTTTGTTTGCCACTTAGGAATCCATTGACCCCTTACATCCATGTCTCTTAGTGTCATCCAATCAGATCCACACGTCTGCGTCTGGTCATATCCACATGTCATGTCCAGTTTCAGGTTGTCTGCCCCAGGTAATCCAACCGATCAAGTCTAAAGGTTTCAAGTCACCGTAGGTCGCCAGATCCGAGCTTTCTAAGATCCAACAGTCTCACATCTTCGTCAGTCGAGCTAGGTCTCCGAGACTAGTTTGTGCAAGTGACCATACATCACATCAACACAAGCAACGAGTGTCAGCTTGGGTGACTTCAGAGATTAGATCTGAAGTCAGATCCCTATTCGAAGCTATGCTAAACCCAATTGAAATCACCCCAAATTATGAGCGGAGCGATCCTCAATCCTCCCGCTCTAATACCATATTGTAGTAGGCAATAATAATTACTTCAGTATTGATTAGCATAGAATTTATACAACCATAGGCTAAATATAGCCATAATAATATCTCCCTAATCTTAGCTAACCATTACCAATATCTCGCTAATATCTGTCGACAAGAAATGTCGGTAGATATCCAACCTAGGTAGATAAAGACTAACCTAAGAAGAAAGTAAAGTAAACTATCCTAGAACCAAATGAGGTAATAGCTACAGTTACTAACAGTAACTCTAGCATCATTTATAGTTGAATGAATGACATTAACAATAATGTTATTGTTTTAAATCAAGTGCTTGAATTTATTTAGACTTTGGATCATAATATATACCTATGTTTCCACAAATTCATACCACTCCTCATAGTCTTCTAGGGTTTGGCTAAAGAATGCTATGGTGTGTTCACTATTTTTATAATCCTTTTGAGTAAGGATGACAACTATATTGAGCTCACCTCATAGGTAGAGAAAATGAAGTCCTTTCCAAAATATAGGTTGTTTAGCATCAAGACCTCTAACATGGCCTGCTTGATCTCCCAAAAATCCTTCTTTCCTTCCTTGATCTATTTAAACTATTGTTCTTTCTTCAATATTCATGTTATTGACTAAATGATGGTGGAAAAATCTGGTATAAACCTCTAGATAAAATTTACCTAATCTAGGAAATATTGGAGAGCTTTCTTATATTGCGTTAGTGATAGGTTGGCATAGCTTTAACCTAGTTTAGGTCTATGTTTGTCCCCTCTTTGGACACAATGTATCCCAAAAACTTACCTTATTGTACACAAAAAATATGCTTCTTTGAGTTTAAGCATACTCCAAACTCTTGATTATGCTCAAAAAATTTCTACAGGTGTTCCAAATGGTCTTATTTTCTCTTTGAAAAGCCCATGAGATCATCTAGATAAAATAGGATTATCTTGTTTAGGAGATTATTAAAAACAATATCCATAGCTCTTTCGAAACTCATCCCAAAATTGGACAAACCAAATGGCATGCCTTGGTAAGCAAAGGTACCTCAATTGGTGGTAAATGCTATTTTTTGTTGGTCCTCATCTTTTACCCACACTTGGTTATAGCCTAAGATCCCCTACACCAAAGAGAATTTTTTAGACCTAGCCACTATTTGTAGAATTTAGTCCATGGAAGGCAATATGTAGAGGTCCTTCAATGATACCTAATTGAGACCTATAAAATATATGCATAATTGGATTTATTCATTCTTCTTTTAAACAAGCACTATATTGGACACCCAGGTGGTATGCCTGAGAGAGCATATGATTTTTGCATTTATAATATTTATTAGCTTCTTCCTCATGAGGGGTTCAATCTTTAGATTGACTAACCTCTACTTTTACCTGATGAGCCTGGCACCCAGGTCTAGCTCTATTGTATGTTGGATGATATATTTATCGTATTATTTTAGATCTTTGTAGTTCCAAGCTATCACCTCAACATACCTTTGTCATAGGTTGATGAGGGTTTTTCTTTCTTCTAGAATGGATATATTTCCTATTCATAGTTTTTGCCTGATTGATACCTCTACTTACCAGTAATATTTTTTATCTACTACAATGCTTTTTCTACCTTTGAATCTATCATTTGGGTTAAATAGGAACTCTAGCATGAAAAACCCTTAGGAAGATTATTTCTCTTGAGCTAAATAATTTGATCTTCATAAGCTTCCTCTACTTTATGCACTAATTATTTTGTAAATTTGGCCTCTTACTAGATAAAGTGGACAATATATTCATTGTTATCAAAGAATTGCCATTGTGTCTCATTGTTAGGGACCATTTGCTTGATGATGATCTTGACATATTGACAATTATGCAACAAATCTTCTATCAAGTCAAATTGGGCACCGTTTACCACCATGCATCCAACATCAACAACTAGTTTAAGAAAAGTAGAAAATATGGGAATCAAAGATCTAAGAATATATGGTGACTCTAAATTAAGAGTGAATCAGGCCAATTCCCAGTGCACCACCAAGAATAAACATCTAAAATCTTATAAGCATTGATTTTGGTATCTTCTTGAGAGATTTTACTTGTATAAAATCAAAGTAACACCCAAATAACTAAATGCAAAAGTAGTTGAATTAGCAGGATTGGTGGTACGCTTTGAACCTACAATAAATATGTGGAATAAATAAAAAAACCTTAAGGTCATTTTTAGACCAGTAGTCCTAAATAATTATGAGCACTGGTAGGTCTTCAATAGTGAAAAATAGATCAAAGAGTTCCTAATTAGAGAGGCTTGATATGTTGAAGAGCAGAATGAGTATAGAGATGTCATCAAATATGGGATCATACAATTGAAGTTAAATTAGTTGCCTAAGGGTATGATCACACTAGAAAATTTATTTAGCCTAGATGATAAGGTAGTCTTAAGATGTAATATTCTATCTAACACCTTATTGCAGTAGCCAAAGGAAAATTCTATTGCTTGGAAAAGATTGTACTAAAGAATAATAGGTTCATTTCAAAAACTTGGCTATAAATATAGACTTAATTTCCTAGTCATACAAAGATATCAAGGTCTATGCCTACAATTTCACAAAGCAATATTGCAAGAGCATTAAACATTGTATTCCATGGAAGGTGCATAAATAATACATGAGAAGTAATTCGGTGAAAAACGTCTCCAACCAACCAAAGTGGTTGATAACGCAACCACCATGTGGAATATATGTGACAAAAATAATGTAATAAAAAATAACATATAGTATGAAATATGCTACCTATGCTAACATCTCCCCCTTATTACATTATTTTGAAATACAAATACTGTTGCGAAACAATTCAAATTTGACACGTGCAAGTGCCTTAGTGAAAATATTTGCAACCTGTTCATCAGTGGGAATGTACTAGAGTTGTATGTTGTATTTTGGAACCTCATATCGAATGAAATGATATTGAGTGTCAATGTGTTTGGTACATTCATGAAATACTGGATTCTTGACACGCTTCAAAACACCTTGATTATCGTAAAACAAGTGAATTGGAAGATTCTTTGGAAGACCCATACTTGAAAGAATGTGACTCAACCATATCACCTTGCACACTACTCCATGTGCTACGTGATATTCTGCCTCTGTAGAAGATAAAGTAACCACATGTTGCTTCTTATTGTGCCAAGAGATAGGTCTAGATCTAAGATGGAAAATGTATTAAGAAGTTGATTTTTGATCATCAATGGATTCGACATAGTCTGAGTCCGTGTATCCCTGTAAGAAGAATTTTTCATTCTTCTTGTACTCCAAGCCATAGTTGGTACTTTCACAGACATAGTGAAGAACCTGTTTTGCTGCTTTCCAATGACTCACCTTAGGTTCTTGAATGAACCTTAAAAGATAACCCATAATAAAAATGATATCTAGCTTGGTGTTGGTCAGATATATGAGACTCCCAATCAACTGGTGATAGAGAGTACCATCTACTTGTGGAGAAGTATCATATCGTGATAACTAAAGCCCTAGTTCCATTGGAGTTGCTTTAGGCTTACAATCAGTCATGCGATATTTTTTAATCAATGTATTGGCATACTTCTTCTATGTCACTCTGATATGATTCTTTTTGTGAGCCACTTCTAAACCAAGACAATAGTGAAGAAGTCCTAGATCTATCATTTCAAATGATTGTTTCAAGTCATCTTTCACTGCATCTATCATTTTCTTTGAACTTCTAATGATGATCAGATCATTCACATAGAGTATTAAAATCACTATGTCAGAGCCATTGTTCTTGATATAGAGATTAGCATTTGAAGGAATTATTTTGAATCCATGCTACAATAGGTGACTATCCATTTTGATGTACCAAGCTCGTGGAGCTTATTTTAACCCATACAAGGATTTAACCAACTTGTAAACTTTTTTCTCTTGGCCTTCAACCACAAATCCTTTTGGCTAGGTCATATACACTTTTTGCAAGTCACCATTTAAGAAGGCACTTTTGACATCCATCTGATGCAATTTCCATCTGAACTGAGCTGCCATAACACAAAGTACACGAATGGTAGTCATTCTTGCAATGGGTGCAAAAGTCTCTTCATAATCAATTCCTTCTTTCTAAGCATATACTTTTACAACAAGATGGGCCTTATGCTTATCAATAGTTCCATCTGCCTTATACTTCACTTAGAACACCCATTTGTAGCCTATAGGTTGCTTTCCTGAAGGTAGATCAACTAGCTTCCATGTGTTATTTTTCATGAGAGATGTATGTTCAGAATCCATAGCAGCCTTCCACTAAAGCTCACTAAGTGCATCTTGAAATATTGTGGGTTCATTCTCAACCAATGCAGACATATAAACCCTTTCATCATCCATATCTACTTCTCTGTATTCCTTTGTATATATAGATAGCTCATAAAACTGTTGGTAAAGCTCATCAACCTCTGAAGTAGATGCCTCTGCTCTCATCTACTGAGTCATGTTGCAAGTACAAGGTCGATCTAGAGTTAGATTTGGAAGTGAAGTTAACTTTGAATCTCTCAATGTGCTAGTATACCATTTTGGAACCTTTTTTTGGGGGGGTGGAGAATATTTCTCTTTCTTAGGCTCCTCTTCATCCAAATATACAACTGTAGATGTGTCATCTGATGTGAAAGCCTCATCAAATACAACATATCTACTTAAGTGAGTTTTATTGGTTTTAGGATCTATCAACCGATATCCCTTTGAATGCTCATCATAACCAAGAAAAATACATTGTAAGGATTTCTCATCTAACTTATTTATCTTTACCTTTGGAATATGCATGAATGCCTTACACCTAAAAATCCTTAGATGATAAATAGAGGATTTCCTACCACTCCATGCTTATTGTGGAGTCAATCCCTGTAGAGATTTTGTGGTTGATCTATTCAGGAGGTACATTGCTATATTGACTGCTTATTACCAATACTGTTGCTCAATATGTAAACCCTTAATCATACAATGAACCATTTCCATGATGGAACGGTTCCACCTATTAGCAACTCCATTTTGCTATGGAGTATAGGTTTTTGTGAGCTATATCTTAATCCCATGTGAATTCAAAAATGATAAAAATTCTTTGGAGGTATATTCCCCCCATTGATCTAAGCAGAGGGTCTTTATGGAACATTTGGACTCCTTTTCAAAATTCTTCTTGAACTGTTGGAAATACAAAAATACCTCTGATTTCAATTGTAGAAATAAAACACACATATCCATGAGTAGTCATCAAGAAACAACTGAAAATACCTCTTTTCACCATAATTGTTTGACATAGGACCACACATATCGATGTGTACCAAGTCCAAAGGTATCTTAGCTAGTGAAGATCTCACCTCAAATGGTACTCGGTGTTGCTTCCCTGCTAAGCAATTTGAGCAAACTAGAAAAGTAGATGAAATATTAGGAAGACCTTTCACCATCTCATATTTACTCAACTTGAGAAAATATCTTGAACTTAGATGCTCATATCTCTTGTGCCAAAGAGAAGTGTCCTCCTTTGTGTTTGTTGCCATGACAATATGAGGCATAGAAATAAAATCTAAGATAAATAAGCCATACTTGTATGAACTTGTTACTACATGCTTACTATTTTTGGTGATGAAGCATCACTTCCGACCATCCTCAACTCTGAAAAAAAATCCATGTTTTTATCCAAGATCTGAGGGATGGACAAAAAATTGTTTGCTAATACAGGAACATAGAGAAATTTATTAATATGACATTGTCCATCTAGAAGATTGACAAAAACATCTCCTTCACCCTGGAATTGGTAGGTCTTATCATCAATAATTGTCATTGGTTTTCCTTTCTTTGCCTCAAATATCTCAAACCACGATCTATCACAAGTCATGTGTTTGTTGGCTCCGAAATCAATGTACCACACATGATCCTTCTATTGAGAAGATGTGTGAGTCATGAGCACCTTGTGTACCCTCTCATAATCTGAGTCTGATTCCTCATAAGCAACATGTCCCTTGGGTTGCTTATTCTTCTTCTGTGGTTTATTTTTTATCTTTCCTTTTTTATTTTGATCTTGGTCATTGGGTTGTTTATTCTTGAACCAACTTCTGTTGGTGTCTATCATAAATTTTACAATATTTCTTTTCTTTCTGTTGAGGTTGTTTCCCTTTTCCTTTGGAAGAATATCCTCCCTTCTTAAATTTACCTTGCTTCTTTCCCCCTTGTTTTGATTAAAGTGAGTTATCTATCACTTCATCTCTTTGAAGCTATTTTTCCTCCTCAGTTTGAAGCAAATTTACCAACTCCACAAAAGTAACTTGTATACCAAACACTTGAAGAGATGTGATCAACATCTTGTGGGATTATAGAAAAGCTCTCAAAATGATTGAAGTCAAGAGCTTATCTTCCACTGCTTCTCACATAGCATTCAAATTGGATTTCAATTCTGTAACTCTACATAGGAACAATTCAACTATCTCACTAGATTTCATACTAAGTGTATGGAGTTGTGATTGAAGGTTAAGAATAGTGGACTGATTCTTCCCTTCATAAATGATAACCAAAGCATCCCACACTTATTTACCAGTTGTAGCATCACAAATATGAGGTTGTACCTCATCTGTAGTAGCAAACCGAATAAACATGAGAGACCTTCTATCCTTCTTATCAAATGCCTCTTGATATGGACTTGGTGAAGTAGGACATTTTGTAGTTCCAATCACTACATCCCATAAATCTTCAAATTGAAGGATAACTTTCATATTTGTTTTCCATGGTGCAAAATTAGAACCTTTGAGCAACTGTGAATCTGATAGATATTTGTGAACAGTGGCCATTGTGAAGGTTCCTTATATCACCAAATGGTCCCCCTTTCAATATACTTCAGAGAGCACGTGAAAGGAAATTCACTCAAATTTATGGCACCTACCTGAAAAACCTTCCAAAAAAGGATAATGAGTTGGAGGAGTTTAAGACAAACAATCAGAATGAATTAGGCTATAAAATAGAGTGAATATCAATAAAAACTGATCTCCTTATTTCTCCCTGACGATTTATAGAGAACAATAGATCATATGTCGTTGTTGTAGCTATGAAGTGGCAAATATAGTAGCCCAAAACATGACAACATTACCTGTAATTATGGGCCAGAGGTATCACATATACCAAAAATTGTGGTGCAATAAATTGCACAAATAGGTATAAAATTTGGGATCTTTCTTGTTTTTTATTTTACTTTATTTTAAATTATGATTGAAATGCAAAAAATAGGAAATTAAATGCAATAAAAAATCACAAGTGCCCACAAATTTTAACTATAGGTATCAGTTTCCACCTAAAATGCACCTATTACAATGCCTAACCTCCCCCTAATCCTATATAAACTTGGGATTTTTCTAGTTTATCCCCCTGACTGATCATTTCCCTGCAACTCTAGTTTTTTGCTATATTAGAACATCCTCACCCCCATCATTTGCATTTGTATTTTTAGATTTTATTGCAGGTTTTTACTGTGTTTCAGTCGGAGAAAGCTTGGATTGTCGCAGGTGATCCAACATGATTTCGAACGATCCTGTCGAGATCGGCGATGATCTCGTACGATCGTAGACGATTTTGAATGCAGTTCAGATTGGGGGCAACCAGAGCCCTGAGTTTGCATTTTCTACCTTTCCTTATTATTTAATTGTGGATTAGATTGATTTATTTATGTTCTGCATCCTAGAGTTCACCTCATTTAGCATATTTGCATGATAAAATTTAAAATAAGTTATTAAAATAGTGCTTCCCATTTGATTTGCTATCTAGATTTATTATTTAAGCATCTATACTGTTATTTCTATCATTTTGCATCATTCTTGCAATTGCATTTTTGGTTTTTGGTGTCTGTTCCATGATTGCAAGTTTCTGACGAATTCGTCAGGTCACCGACGATATTGTCTGATCTCAGACAATTGCCTATGATTTGGGATGATTTTGTACAATTACAGATGATCCTGTCATATTCGGGATGATCTGGACTCCTACAAGCTTTAGAATATTCATCAAACATCAGGAATCAGGTGTATTCCTCTCCATTTCACATAGTCTCTGTATTTAGGATTCATTCATGTTTTCTGTCTTTATATAAACCCAAAATTTCATATAGAATAGCTTAGATTTATTTTGGCCAACCTAGGAATATGAATGATTGAATATAAAATGAACACATCAAACCCATTCTCAACCTAGGCATGGAAACTGCCACTCAAAGTTTCCTGGTGAACCCCACCATCCATCGAAAATTCACCCTTATACCCCACCCCCAAAAGGCGCGACCTTCAAATGGCCTCTCCATCTGAGGTATTGTACCATCCTTCTTGCATCCCCATTTTAGGGCACAGATCCTTTAACCTAAAGGTAAGGGTGCAAAAAATTTGGGTGATACATTTTTGGTGAACCCGACGTGAAACTAAAACACCTTTTGAAAACAATAAAAAAAAAAAACACATTGTTAAGAACATCTAGAATCATTAGAAAAATGTTAAATTTACATATCATATTTATATGGTAGATTATAATAGAAGACGAGTTGTCACCATAAATGTTGAAAATCAATTAACAACCATAGAGATTACTTATGTGCTTAGAGTACCTCAAACAAATAGAGTCCAACCTTTATGGGACGAACTTGATAGGAGATTGGGTATTATTGAATCTAGATCTGTAGAAATTAGGCAAATTAAGAGGTTTGTCCTAGATAGAATCCTGGATCTCAATCAGGTGACTTTGTACCATGAACTTCAGAGAGCTTGCCATAGGTGGTTAGCAGATAAAAGAGCACTTGTGTCTTCAAAATTGTACACCTTTGAGGAATACCTTGAGAACGCAGTTGTAGTACATAAGTTTCTATCTCGTATAGAGGATCAAGAAGTCATTCTTACGGATAGAAAAAGATGGAATAAAGTTCCTAGAGCTATGTTGTATCGAGAATATTGCCATGAACTTTATTTTTATAAGTCAGAGTCTGAAGTAGATCATATTACCATAGCACACTTTGTCAAGTTCTTGAAAAACCACTTTCAATTTGAAGAGGAGCATTTCATGACTCCTGATGAACTTGATCCTATCAATGATATCCATAAACTATTTATAGAAAACTAAGTTATTCTTTTTACTATTGTTATTTCTTGCAACTAGCATGTTGTTTGTTATTTTTATACTTGTGAAATAATAATACAAAGAAAAAAAAAACAAAACATTTCCTTTTTAAGTATTATGGTAGGTATATAGTTAAAATATATACCTATCAACCCTATCACACACATATATATATATATATATATATATATATATATATATTTGCTAAAACCTGAGTTTAGTACAATGACTAGACTTAGGAATGGAAAACAAACCGAAGAAGAAGAAGATTGGTTAGGAATACCATTAATTGACCAAAATGTCCCTCCTGAGGACCAAGTTTAGGAAGAAGAAATCCTAGACCAGCAAGAAGAAGAGCTTGCTGTAGCAAATGAACAAGAAGAAATTAATAGAGAGGAAGGATCCTCATCCCCTAAAATGTCTCCAGGAGGAGCTATCACTTTTGAAAACATGGAACAATTTTGCAAGTTCATTAACACAAATATTGGTATTTTTAATAGAGCAGTCCATATGGAAAAGGATCAAATTAGTGACACTCAAGAAACTCTAGAAGACGTATTTCAAACACACACTAATCCCTTGTCCTTTATTGAACAAGAGAGTGATCAAGCTGGACCATCCAATTTGGATATAGTAGCTGCGATCTGGAACATGCAACAAAAACAGGTGACCCAACCACCTAAAGTGCCTGTTAGCAAGCCTAGGGTCATTCCCACACAAAAGAAACCATCATTTACTACTTTATTTCACCAAGCTATTGAGCAAAATACCTCAAATAAAAAAAACCCAAAACAAAACCAAACACCAATTACCAACAATCTGGGATACAACATAATACTATTACAAATCCCCTTCATAATGCTCTTCCTACCAACATTCTACATAATAGCAATATAGCATCTAATCCTTATGCCACACCATCATACACTCATAAATCCCATACCTATGTCCCACCGAACCAATATGGTGGACAACCTAGTAATATTGAAACCATGGTGAAACAATTAGTTTACCGCATGAAACAAATAGATCCCTACCGACCCTCGTACAATTATCGAGAGATGTGTAGTCAGCCTTTAGATACTATAGTTGTAGCACAACTGTATCCTAAATATTTTCCTATGTCTGTCCTACCCATATATAAAGGAACGGAAGATCCCATAGAGCATATTCATATGTTTAGGATAGCATGTCATGATATATCACATGATGACTTGTTATTACTAAAAATGTTCCCGAAAATCTTGGGAGGAATGGCATTAGAGTGGTATTATCAATTACCCACTAATTATTTGAGGAATTTCGAAGAAATTGCCGAGTCTTTTGTTCATAAATTTAGTGCCTATATCGAAAGACATGTGACCATTAAAGATTTGTATAACTTAAAACAAGACAAAGATGAATGCTTTGTTGATTTCCTAGCTAGGTGGAGACAATTGATAGGAAAATTTCACTTTGTGTTACCTTATAGGGAGATGTTGGACATCTTTATTAATAATTTATAAGAGCAACTATCTTACGAGTTATCAACTGCTACCTTGACCACCTTCGATTCAGCTATAGACTTAGCCTGAAGAGTGGAAGATGCTCTCATTAGGAGAGGTCAGCTTAAAAAGAAAGACAATGAGAAAACATCCAGAAATCAATATAAGAATAAACAAGTTGTGGGTGATGGAGTCACTGATAGCAGAAATATTACTAATGTTAATGTTGCAAAGACAACGAAGAAGTTTGTACTGAAACCTCCTGATAGACCTCCTCAAGAATTTACTAGGTTAAATCAACCTTTATCAACTATTCTACAACAATTATTAGAACAAGGTTTAATTCAATTACCAAATATCTGGGAACTTGATCCAACTATACCTGGATACAGAGCAGATTTACATTGTGACTTCCACAGAGGACCTGGACACACTACCAACTCTTGTAAAAGACTAAAACATAAAATACAGGACTTGATTGATAACAATGATATGGAGGTACAAGCCTTTCAAAATAAGCAAAATCCTCCTAATAACACTCAACATAACACCACACAAAACTAGAATCAGAACGTCAATCAGTCATTAGACATATTTCAACATCCTTTACCAAAACATGGTAAGGAGGTGGCTAATAAAATTGAACATTATAATGTGCCTCCTCCTTCTCGATATGTAGGAACTATTAGTGGGCATTTACCTATTCATGATCTGGAAACCTTTGACACAACTTTATCCGTGGTTACAACCAGACCTCTATATAATATGTAGATACTTGATCTTAGTGATACAAAATATGAGACTGAGAGTGATATGGAAATCACATCAAATCAATCGAATAGCTCTGAAGATGAATCATATACTATTCACCCTATCACAAATCATATGGTTCTAGAGGAACCATTTATAAGAAGAGTCACTACCAAACCATCATCCCACCAATTACTTTCTAATGAGTTAGCTATAAACGCTAGAGCAAGACCCATTCATCATCCGCAAAATAATATTGTGGGTACCATCGGAGCTGTTACTAGACAATAGGCTCAAAATTCTCAACAAGATCAAATTCAAAATGGTGGATCAACTCCATTTGTTTTGAAGGTTCCTAATAAAGGGAATCATGCACTTAATGTTCAACCTAAACCTCCTTATAATATTAATGAAAAATTATCAAATATTACAACTAGAATTTCCCTTTTGGACCTCTTAAGATCTTCTCCCACACATAGAGATGAATTAATGCTCACATTAAGCCAGATGATGGTACCACAAGACATTCACCCTCAAGACATGGCCAATACTATAATAACTCGTGAAGTTGATTGTATTGAATTTCGAGATAGAGACATACCACAACATAGTTTACATAAAGATAACCCTTTATATATTACCGCCTTAATTAGAGATTTAGCAGTCAAACGAGTTTTGATTGATAATGGTTCATCTTTAAATATTTGCACTTTTGACTTCTACCAAATATTTGGGTTTAGAAGTGATGAAATGAAAAGAACTGATATGATTATAAAAGCTTTCAATGACGAAACACAAGAAACGTGTGGAGTTATTATCATTCCATTGCAGGTTGGTCCAAGAACCTTGGATACGATCGTGTTTATTGTACATTGCCCTGCATCGTACAATATACTCTTGGGTCACCCTTGGATCAACGTGATGCGAGTTGTTCCCTTAACTTTACATCAATGTGTTAAATTCAAATTTAAGAATCAGTTGGTTACCATTCATGGTGATCCAAGACCTTTTGATATGTGTGCTTTGGCAGAACCTATTGGAGTTCAATTTTACCCCGTGCTATCATCCACACATCCTAATTCTCATTATCCATATAAACGTGTGAAACTCACACCCACAATGTCATCTACTTCTTCTCCATCAAATGCACCTTCACATATAGCCCAACAATCTTCTGAATAAACCGCATTAGGACCTAAGAAAGATCCTAATCCCACAACCAATGTCTCTTGTTCTACTCCTATAACTTCTATACCTATAATAGACCCATATATTGACACCTCTACACCGTCTATATCCACAAAATGCATATTCTCCACATCAGAAGACGTAGGAAATGTTCCTTCTACCTCTTATGCTCTTACTGATGAGCTCTTACCCGATCTATCTAAAATTCTTATATCAGAAGAAACAAATGTTTCTATGCAAGATTCCCTTGTTTTAAATAAATTGCCACCATCTCCTCGTACCTTGGGCCTCTCACAACCTATGGGAAGTATTTACCAAGTCGGGAGCTGTGCCTTTATTTATAAGGGATATGACTGGGGTAGAATACCCAGAAACATCGAAACTCATTATGATGGATATGCTCGATGTTATTTTACTAATGAGTATACTAAAGCCAAACCTATAATGCTTAAATTGGGATATAAAGGGAAAGGTTTGGGACCTTTCCAAAATGGTATGAAAGAACCTTTTGAGGTAGAGCCATGGCTCGCCCGATGTGGTGTGGGCCTATTTTCTAGTAAGGGTCAGCCATTCAAGGATGATGACCATCTTATATGTTACCAAGATTATTTAGATGAACGCAATGCTTTGCATTTAATGAATAAGCCATTCACATGTAATATGCTATCTATAGCTTATCCTGAGATGATCGCTGAATTCGACGATGAGTTGGAGGGAGATATCTTCCATGATGTCTCCATTGAGGAATTATTACATAACGGATTTTATTTTGATGGCTCTATACCTAGTATAGCCCAACTTGAGGCCACGACTCCTCAAGATGAATTATCCAAGTTAACCTTAGAAGAATTACAAGAATTGGGTGTTTCACCCACCCCACCTAATTTTGAGAGAGATCTACACATGGAAGTAGAAAATGTCATCAAAATTAACATTGGAACCGAGGATAACCCTCACATAATCAACATCGGATCAGAATTGAGTCAAGAAAAATAGGATAAATACATTACATTTCTTAAAGAATATGAAGATGTCTTTGCTTGGACATATGAAGATATGTCAGGTTTAAACCCTTCTGTAGGTATGCATCACCTATTAGTCCATCCGGATGCTAAACCTGTTAAACAAAAACTTAGAAAAATGCATCCTAAAGTGGCCTTACTAGTCAAAGGAGAGTTAGAAAAAATCCTGAATGTTATTTTTATACAAGCCATTGATTATGCTTGATGGATCTCGAATGTCGTTCCAATAACTAAGAAAGAAACTACTAAAGTTAGGGTTTGTACATACTATAGAGATATTAATGCTGCATGCCCTAAAGATGATTTTCCCCTTCCCAATATGGATCATATCATTGATTTTATTGTTGGGAGTGGAATGATATCCTTAATGGATGGATTTTCTGGTTATAATTAGATCAGGATAGCTCCTGAAGATTAGGCTAAAACAACCTTTATTACCCCTTGGGGGACCTTTGTTGGAAAGTGATGCCATTCGGTTTAAAGAATGCAGGTGCAACCTATCAACGAGCCATGACTTATATCTTTCATGATATGATGCATGATATACTAAATTATTATGTAGATGACATTATAGCTCGTTCTAATGAAGAAGATGACCATTTAGATGACTTGAGAAAAGTATTTTATCGGTTAAGCGAATATCTTATCCGATTGAATCCAGTAAAATGTATATTCGGAGTTAAGTCCCATAAATTATTGGGGGTTATAGTTTCTTTACGTGGCATCAAAATTGACCCTCTCAAGATTGTGGCTATCACTGATATGCCTGCACCCACAAATATATCTGAATTACGGAGTCTACAAGGTAAGCTTCAAGCCATCCGTCGCTTCATAGATAAGCTGGCAGATAAAATTGGACCCTTTCTTAAGCTTCTTAAGAAGGATGTCTCTTTACATTGGGACAACGAATGTCAGGAAGCATTTGAACTCCTCAAACAATATCTTCTTAACCCACCTATACTTTCACCACCTAGACCTGATTGCCCATTTATCTTGTATATTTTTGCTTCAAATTTTGCTTTAGGAGCTATGTTAACTCAACTTGATGATGAGAAGAGAGAGCGTGCTAATTATTACATTAGCAGAACATTAATTAGTTATGAAACCCGCTATACAACATTAGAGAAGTTATGTCTAGCAGTCGTATTTTCTACACAAAAATTACGCCATTATATGCTCAGTCAGAAAACATACGTTATTGCTAAATTCGATCCCTTGCGGTATCTCATGAGTCAACCTTATTTATCTAGTCGCACAGCAAAGTGGGTTCTTGCACTAAGCGAGTTTGAACTCACGTTTATAGGACAAAAGTTTGTTAAGGGTCAAATCATAGCAGATAAATTAGCTGTTGCACCCTTAGCATCCACCCATCCCCTCGTCATTGAGTTTCCTGACGAATGCCTTAAATTAGAGGTAGATCATTCAAAACAATGGTCCTTATACTTTGACGGAGCTCGATGCATGAGTGGGGCTGGTGCAGGTATTATTTTGATATCTCCATAGAAACACCT
Source organism: Wollemia nobilis (assembly GCA_028583015.1). Lineage (NCBI taxonomy): Eukaryota > Viridiplantae > Streptophyta > Pinopsida > Araucariales > Araucariaceae > Wollemia > Wollemia nobilis. The sequence continues at coordinate 1,137,726 of JAQPPZ010014908.1, forward strand.
CATACCTCTATCCTTTAAATTAATGTTTTCCTGTACTAATAACAATGCTGAATATGAGGCTCTAATCCTTGGATTACGAGTTGCCCTGGCACTAAAAATTAAAAATTTATTAGTTTTCGGTGATTATCAACTTGTCATAAATCAAATTAATGATGTTTATCAGACCAAAGATGATAAATTATGCCCATATAAAGCATACGTGTTACAATTAATATCTTTATTTGATCAAGTTACTTTGGAAGCTATTCCTTGAACTAGCAATTGTGCGGCTGACGTTATGGCCGTAGCTGCATCTCTTTTACCCTTGGAGTTAGATGATGAATATGCTACCATCATTATTCGTCGACTCCAGGAACCCAATTCAATTAAATCATGCTTGGAACCTTTGGACGTGTTTCTAATCAACGAAACCACTCCTAAAATTTGGTACACTGACATCCTCAATTTTATTCACAATGGAACCTTCCCTGAAGGTTTTAATAGAAACCAGCATCGGTTATTGCGTAGACGAGCAAGTCGCTTCGTCATAATTGGAAATACCTTATATAGGAGATATTTTGAAGGTATCATGCTGAGATGTTTGAATCTAGAAGAGTCTAGATCAACTTTGAGTGAAGCCCATGATGGATCTTGTGGGGGACACTTTAGTGGTAGTGCCATTGCTAAGAAGCTCCTTAGGATAGGATATTTTTGGCCTACCATGGAGAATGATGCACATGATTACGTGCGCCATTGAGACAAGTGCCAAAAAAATGCTGACCTTGTCCATGCGCCTGCACAAGAACTGTAGGCTATTTCATCTCCTTGGCCCTCTTCAAAATGGGGCTTAGACATTATTGGAAAAATCAATCCCGTGTCATCTAATGGACACAAATTCATCATAACCGCCATCGAGTATTTTACGAAGTGGGTTGAAGCTATGCCCTTAGATTATTGCACTGGAACTCAAGTTTCCAAATTTATTTTTAATCAAATTATTTATAGGTTCAAAATTCCTGCAAATCTCATCTTGGATAATGAAACTTGTTTAAAAAATAAATATGTAAAGAAACTATGTCAAAAATATTAAATTCAACATCGTTGGTCCACTCCCTATTATCCTCAGGGTAATGGCCAAGCAGAAGCATCTAATAAAACATTAATTAAAATTCTCAAAATACTGGTCAATAAATCTGGCCGAGATTGGCACATTCAATTATATCCTGCTTTGTGGGCCTATCGAACTAGCGTTCGTACGCCCACGAGCACTTCACCTTTTGTTTCGGTTTATGGCGCTGAAGTTGTTTTTCCCTTTGAATTAGAAGTTCCTTCTTTGGCTCTGCTACTTCAAGATACCAAAGTAGGAGATGAATATCGTGTTGGCAGATTTAGTCAACTGGAAATCCTAGATGAGAAGCGCATCAATGCTTTGGAGCATCTTCAAGCCTACCAAAACAAGCTCAAACGAGCATATCTTAAGAAAGTTCATCATCGATCCTTTGAGATCGACGACCTCGTCTTAAAAGAAAATAAAAAAATACTAATGCAACTAAATACCTTAAAGGTAAATTTGAACCTAACTGGCTTGGGCCATATATCATCACTGCTAAATTTGGATCGGGAGCATACAAATTAGCTACCTTAGATGGTAAATATCTTAAAGAACCTATGAACATTATGCATATTAAGCGCTATTACGCATAATTTTGGTAATTTCGTCACTGTATATATTGTACATATTGTCTCATTCCTAGTAAATTCATATAAAAATTTCAAAAACAGTCATATTATGTATTCTCTTAATTCATAAATCAAAATCAAAATCTAAAAAATCAAAATCATCAAAATATTCAAAAAACATCTTTTATTTTTGCACCTGTCAATTCTTGAAGTATTGCAGTTATATTTTCAGTTGTTTTGGATAAATTAGCATTTATTTGGAAACCCTCACTTTCACACTCACATGAATAAATATCTTGATCTTATTTGGTATGATTATTAATCTCTCTTATATCAAAGTCCACAGTTAAATTAAATAAAGTTTTGAGCATAGAGAACTGATCTTGTTATTTACTTGAACCAAGTATACCTTTTCACATTAAAATGATTTCATTGCAAATTCAAAACAATGCTACATAGTAGAAGTGGTCTCTTGAGCGAAAATTTTCCCCTGCTATCCTATCATGCATATGGTCTAGAATATTTGAGAATTGACAAAATGACAAGCTCACACCTGCCCAGAATAAAAATCCCTTGCTCTACAGCCAATCCGAGCAAGTATCCCTAGTATAGCAAGAAAAAGAAAAATAAAAACAAGAAAAATCATGAGAAAAAGAAGCATTATTTCAGTAGCATTTTGTACCATCTCAACAATATTTCAGCATTATCTCAGTATCAAGCAAAAATACAAAAAAAAAAAATGAGAGAGAAAATAAAAGAAAAAGCAAAAAGCAATAAAATCCCTTCCCCTACCCTTTGAAAAGAAAAGAAGGGTGAATGAGCTTGAATCCCTAGAATTCTCAATTATTCGAAAACTGTGAGGTAAGCCCCATAACAGGTGGTTTGTGCCCAACCCGCTTGGCCTTGGGTAACTCCTAGCGTGATGATATGTCTGTTACATTAGCAACCTTCTTTTTTATAGACCTATGTCTGCTTATGGATCAGCTAGCTCTTGATGACCTATCTTACATAGTAGTTTGGTACGGTTATATTCATATAAATCATGGTTAACGAACACTCATTTGGTTAATTCAAATTACTTGTATCAAATTATCTTGCTCAAAATTGGTAAATGAACAATAAAATTGCACACACATTTGTGTTTGAGATATTTTGTATCATTATGATAGATTGAGATTGGCAATGAACTCACACATGCACACGGGGTTCCTTATAAATCTAAATTTTGTCTTTGAGATAATTTAAAATATTTATGCAAATCTTCTGGAATAATTTGATTTTATTACTTGAGAATATTGGCTTAGCATAAAAACAATTACATACATTTTTTTTAAAATCCAAAATTTCTTTCAAAACATGTTCAAAAATCTAGCAATGAAGTCACATCTATATATTTTCTACTTTCGCAATGATGATCTAGTTCCTAAACCTAAATTGGAATTTTACGCCTAGTGCAAATCTTCATTTACTTTCTATTTATCTCAAAATCAAAAATCAACTATGCAATAAAACTATTACATCAATTTCTTCTTTGGATTTCGCGATGATGGTATAAGTCTATACATAAAATTCTATGCCTAGCGCAAGCCATCATTATAATTTTATTTCCCATTTATTTAATCCATAAAAGCATATGGCTTAAATCATTATGTTACACAATTGTGCTTTAAAAAGAACGAAAACTTTTCTATTTCATTTCATTATGTCAACATTCAGTTTTTTGCAACGATGGTATAATTCCTAGGCAATTGTTCAAATTTCTATCACACTTAGGAATTTTATGCCTAGCAAAAATCATATTTTTCATATTTCATGCATAATATTTTCATGGAAATCTGAAAACAAATCATCACCATCATCAATTTTCATCATCATCGTCCACAAAAATATGATTTGACCTAGAATCTTCGTCTAAAAAATGAAATAAATTTTGCTTTCTCATAAAGCGTGAAGAACTCGTATTTAACGCATTTTCTTTGGAAAATTTGCTAAAGAGGGGGCAAAATGTAGCACCCTAAAATTGGCGCAGTTAAACCATCACTAAAAAGATAAAAATTTGAATTTTAACCCCGAAACCGCCCGTTAACCGCTCACCTCATTTTTCGAGCCATTTTTAGAATTTGTTTTTACCATTGGATGATATCGTCGCCAATCTGATGATATTGTCCCAAATCAGACAAATTAATCTGGAACAGAACGTCCAGACGATTTCGTCCCAAAATCGAATTTTCATAATTAGCCTCTGTTTCAACAACCTCTCCAACTTGGGCAGAAGTGTGTCTGCACAGTTGGAGATTCCTACGTTGGAGATCTCCTAGATTGGGATGATCCCCAACCTCCTAAACTCCCCCTAATCCTATATAAACTTGGGATTTTCCCAGTTTATCCCCTCGGCTGATCATTTCCCTGCAACTCTAGTTTTTTGTTGTATTAGAACATCCTTGCCCCCATCATTTGCATTTGTATTTTCAAATTTTATTGCAGGTTTTTACTATGTTTCAGTCGAAGAAATCTCGGATCGTCGCAGGCGATCCAACATGATTTCGGATGATCCTGTCGATATCGGCGATGATCTCATACGATCGCAGATGATTTTGACTGCAGTTCAGATTGGGGGCAACTAGAGCCCTGAGTTTGCATTTTTTACCTTTCCTTCTTATTTAATTATGCATTAGATTGATTTATTTTTGTTCTACACCCTGGAGTTCACCTCATTTAGCATATTTGCATGATAAAATTTAAAATAAGTTATTAAAGTAGTGCTTCCCATTTGATTTGCTATATGGATTTATTATTTAAGCATCTATACTGTTATTTCTATCATTTTACATCATTCTTACAATTGCATTTTCAGTTTTTGGTGTCTGTTCCATGATTACAGGTTTATGATGAATTCGTCAGACGAATTCGTCAAGTCATCGACGATCTTGTCTGATCTCAGATGATCACTTGTGATTTGGGACGATTTTGTACAATTACAAATGATCCTGTCATATCCGAGATGATCTGGACTCCTACAAGCTTCAGAATCTTCATCAGACATCAGGAATTAGGTGTATTCCTCTCCATTTCACATAGTCTCTATATTTAGGATTCATTCGTGTTTTCTGCCTTCATATAAACCCAAAATTTCATATAGAATAGCTTAGATTCATTTTGGCCAACCTAGGAATATGAATTATTGAATATAAAATGAACACATCAAACCCATTCTCAACCTAGGCATGGAAACTACCACTCAAAGTTTCCTGGTGAACCCCACCATTCATCAAAAATTCACCCTTATACCCCTCCCCCAAGAGGCACGACCTTCAAAGGGCCTCTCCATCCGAGGTATTGTCCCATCCTTCTCGCATCCCCCTTCCAGGGCACGAATCCTTTAGCCCGAAGGTAAGGGTGCAAAAAATTTGGGCGATACACAATTTTTTTTTAGATGTCGGTTTCTATCGAAAATGCATCTTTTGTTACAATGATTTTTGAAAAATATTTGAGTTTTTGTTTGCAAACATGATATTCAAATCCATAATTTCCCCCTTTTTATCTTAGAATTTTGCAAGAAAAAGTAATGCTTTATCCCCCCTTTTTGTTGCAAAATAAACAAGATTGGAAAATTTTTGAGATACGCTTTCAATGTGCAGAAGAAACAAAGTGCAAATTTGTGTTCTTATCCCTCCATGAAAAAATGTACTTAGGTTTCTTGTTTTGGTTGTAGATGCAAAACAAATTTGATTTGAAAAAAAATTGCTTTCTTGCCTTCGTGTTTCAAAAACTATGTGAATAGTCTAACTTGGCTTTCTTATCTCTAAAAAAAAAATGAAATGCACTAGTTTAAAAAAAAAATTATAATTGCAAATAAAAAGGTAATTTGCAAAAATAAAAACTAAGGTAGAAAAAAATACCTTATTTGCACCCCGCACGAATTCTGTCAACCAAAAAATACACCCTACAAGTTTGGAACTCAAGCCTGCTAGCTAGCAATTTATCACAATTCTCCCGACCAACTCAACCACTGGGGCGTATGAGTATTAGAAGGCATGACCTGCCTTATAAAGATGTGCCATGAAAAAAAAAAAAATTTAATCATACGCTTCCGCCTTTGGTTTGCATGACAGTAGATGGGAAGCCACCAATCACGTCCCAATATTGAGAGGGCATAAAAATAGCCTCAAACTATGTTCTCCTTCACGTGAAACCAAGTACACCAAATGTGAAACTGCCTTTGATTTTCAGACATCAGGTTTGTTTACGTTAGAGAGTATGCATTCAGATTGCCGCTCAAACTTTGCTAACGATCTGCGTGACAATCTGCAATTCGGTCAAAATTTTGAGCGCTTGAGGTTTTTCAGGTTGTACCGTAGGTTTGGCTAGATAGAAATAACTTCCTGCCTATGGGCTATTGACATCAAAGAAACCTCCAATTGCTTCCCCATAGGTCTAAATCGCATCAGATTCACCACGCGATTCGATACTCTGTATCCACATTGATCTTACAGAGTACATCCTAAATGTACACATTGTCATATTAGTGCTATGAGTGTCAGTTTAAACTGCCTGCACATTTAAGAAATGTAATCTTGGAGTGCTATCAGATTGTTAGGGAGTGGTAAAGCCAACCACATTGTCCAAACAAAAAAAATACATTGACCAAAAATATTTCACGCTTTGATACCATATCACATGAGCATTAACCATTGTATTCCATGGAAGGGGTATAAATAATACATGAGAATTATTTTGGTGAACAACGTCTCCAGCCAACCAAAGTGGTTGATAACACACCTAACTACCCAAACCATGCCCTAACAACCATATGGAATATATGTGACAAAACTAATGTAATAAAATATAACATATAGTATGAAATATGCAACCTATGCTAACATCCCCTCCATATTACATTATTTTGAAATACAAAGACTGTTGCAAAACAATTCAAATTTGACACATGCAAGTGCCTTAGTGAAAATATTTGCAACCTGTTCATCATTGGGAATGTATTGGATCTATATGTTGTGTTTTAGAATCTCATCTCAAATGAAATGACATTGAGTGTCAATGTATTTGTTACGTTCATGAAATACTGGATTCTTGACATTCTTCAAAACACCTTTATTGTTGCAAAACAAGTGAATTGGAAGATTATTTGGAAGACCCATACTTGAAAGAATGTGACTCAACCATATCACCTTGCACACTGCTCCATGTGCTGCATGATATTCTACCTCTGTAGAAGATAAAGCAACCACCTATTGCTTCTTATTGTGCCAAGAGACAAGTCTAGATCCAATATGGAAAATGTATCCAGAAGTTGATTTTCGATCATCAATGGATCTGACATAGTCTAAGTTCGTGTATCCCTATAAGAAGATTTTTTCATTCTTCTTGTACTCCAGGCCATAGTTTGTACTTCCATGAACATAGTGAAGAACCCATTTTGCTGCTTTCTAATAACTCACCTTAGGTTCTTGCATGAACCTTAAAAGATAACCCATAAAAAAACTGATATCTAGCCTGGTGTCGGTCAGATATATGAGACTCCCAATCAACTGGTGATAGAGAGTACCATCTACCTGTGAAGTATCATATCGTGATAACTAAAGCCCTAGTTCTATTGGAGTTGCTTTAGGATTGCAATGAGTAATGAGATATCTTTTAATCAATGTCTTGGTATACTTCTTCTATGTCACTCTGATATGATTCTTTTTCTAAGCCACTTCTAAACCAAGACAATAGTGAAGAAGTCCTAGATCTATAATTTAAAATGATTGTTTTAAGTCATCTTTCACTGCATCTATCATTTTCTCTGAACTTCCAGTGATGATCAGATCATCCACATAGAGTACTAAAATCATTATGTTAGAACCATTGTTCTTGATATAGATATTAGCATCTGAAGAACTTCTTTTGAATCCACGCTACAATAGGTGACTATCCATTTTGATGTACCAAGCTCGTGGAGCTTGTTTTAATCCATAAAAGGATTTAACAAACTTGTAAACTTTCTACTCTTGGCCTTCAACCACAAATCCTTTAGGTTGGGTCATATATACTTCTTTCAAGTGACCATTTAAGAAGGCACTTTTGAAATCCATCTGATGTAACTTCCATCTGAATTGAGCTACCATAGCACAAAGTACATGAATGGTAGTCATTCTTGTAGTGGGTGCAAAAGTATTCATAATAAATTCCTTCTTTCTAAGCAGAGCCCTTTGCAACAATAGACCTTATGCTTATCAATAGTTCCATCTATCTTATACTTCACTTTGAACACCCATTTGTAGCCTATGGGTTTCTTTCCTGAAGGTAGATCAACTAGATTCCATGTGTTATTTTCATGAGAGATGTATGTTCAACATCCATAGCAACCTTCCACTAAGGCTCACTAAGTGCATCTTGAAATATTATGGGTTCATTCTCATCCAATGTAGACATATAAACCCTTTCATCATCCATATATACTTCTCTGTCTTCCTCTGCATCTACAAATATTTTATCAAACTGTTGGCAAAGCTCATCAACCTCTAAAGTAGATGCCTCTACTCTCATATGCGAGTCATGCTACGAGTACAAGGTCAATCTAGAGTTATATCTGGAAGTGAAGTCAACTTTGAATCTCTCAATGTGCTAGTATACCATTTTGGAACCTTTTTCTAGGGGGATGGAGTCTCTTTCTCTTTATTAGAATCCTATTCATCCAAGTATATAGCTGTATATATGTCATATTATGTGAAAGCCTCATAAAATACATCTCTACTTAAGTGAGTTTTCTTGGTTTTAGGATCTATCAATCGATATCCCTTTGAATTCTCATCATAACCAAGAAAAATACACTATAGGGATTTCTCATCTAAATTCTTTCTCTTTGCCTTTGGAATATGCATGAATGCCTTACACCCAAAAATACTTAGATGAGAAATAGAGGATTTCCTATCACTCCATGCTTCTTGTGGAGTCATTCCCTGTAGATCTTTTGTGGGTGCTCTATTCAGGAGGTACATTGATATATTGACTACTTCTGCCCAATAATGCTACTCAAGATGTGCTCCCTTAAGCATACAACAAACCATTTCCATGATGGAACAATTCCTCCTCTCAGAAACTCTATTTTGCTATGGAGTATAGGCTATTGTGAGTTGTCCCTTAATCCCATGTGAATTTAAAAATGATGAAAATTCTTTGGAGGTATATTCCCCCATCGATCTGAGTGGAGGGTCTTTATGGAATATTCAAAGTCCTCAACATTATTCTTGAACTGCTGGAAATACAAAAATACCTCTGATTTCAATTGTAGAAATAAAACCCATATCTTCGGTGAGTAGTCATCAACAAACAAATAAAAATACCTCTTTCCACCATAACTATTTGGCATAGGACCACACAGATTAGTGTGTACCAACTCCAAAGATATCTTAGCTGATGAAGAGCTCACCTCAAATGGTACTTGGTGTTTCTTCCTTGCTAAGAAATCCGAGCAAACTAGAAAATTGGGTGAAAGGTTGGGAAGACCTTTCACCATCTCATATTTACTCAACTCGAGCAAATATCTAAAACTCAGATACCCATATCTCTTGTACGAAAGATAAGTGGTATCCTTTGTGTTTGCCGCCATTGTAACATGAGGTATAGAAATGACATCTAAGTTAAACAAGCCATGCTTGTATGAACCTATTGCTACATGCTTACCCTTTTTAGTTATGAAGCATCACTTTCAGCCATCATCAACTCTGAAAACAACATCTATTTTTTTATCCAAGATCTAAGGGATGGATAACAAATTGTTTTCCAATCGAGGAACATAGAGAAATTTCTCAATCTGACATTGTCTATCTAGAAGAGTGACATAAACATCTCATTCACCCTAGACTCAATAGGTCTTATCATCAACAATTATCACTAGTTTTCCTTCCTTTGCCTCAAATATCTCAAACCATGATCTATCACAAGTCATGTGTTTACTGGCTCTGAAATCAATATACCACACATGATCCTTCTGCTGAGAAGATGTGCAAGTCATGAGCACCTTGTGTTCCCTCTCAAAATTTGAGTCTGATTCCTCATAAGAAACATGTCCCTTGGGTTGCTTATTCTACTTCTATGGTTTGTATTTACCCTTTCTCTTTTTCTTTTGATATTGGTAATTGGGTTGTTTATTCTTAAACCAACACCTGTTGGTATCATCGTTATCCATATCACATATTTTGCAATATTTATTTTCTTTATGTTGAGGTTTTTTCCATTTTCCTTTGGAATAATATCCTCACTTCTGAAAGTTACCTTACTTCTTTACCCCTTGTTTTGATTAAAGTACATTATCTGTCACTTCATTTTTTTGAAGCTGATTTGCCTCCTTAGTTTGAAGTAAATTTACCAACTCCACAAAAGTAACTTTTCTACCAGAAACTTGAAGGGATGTGATCAACATATTGTAGCATTCTGGTAAAGCTTTCAAAATGATTGAAGTCAAGAGTTTATCTTCCACTGCTTTTCCCATAACATTCAATTTGAATTTCAATTCTGCCACTCTACATAGGCACAATTCAACTGTCTCACCAAATTTCATACTAAGTGTATGGAGTTGAGATTAAAGGTTAAGAATAATGGACTAATTCTTCCTTTCATATATGGTAACAAAAGCATCCCACACTTGTTTACCAGTTGTAGCATCACAAATATGAGGTTGTACCTCATATGTAGTAGCAAGCAGAATAAACATGAGAGATCTTCTATCCTTCTTATAAAATACCTATTGATCTGGCCTTGGTGAAGTAGGATGTTTTGTAGTGCCAATCACTACATCCTACAAATCTTCAACCTGAAGGATAACTCTCATATTTTTTTTCCATGATGCAAAATTAGAACCTTTGAGCAACTGTGAATTTGACAAATACTTTTGAACAGTGGCCATTGTGAAGGTTCCTTATATCACCAAATGGTCCCCCTTTCTATATACTTCAGAGAGTACATGAAAGGGAATTCAATCAAATTGATGACACCTACCTCAAAACCCTTCCAAAAAAGGATAATGAGTTGGAGTTTAATCCAAACAATCAGAATGAATTAGGGTATAAAATGAAGTGAATATCAATAAAAATTGGCTCTCCTTATTTCTCCCCGATGATTTATAGAGAATAATAGCTTAGACATCATTGTTGCAGCTATGTTAGGTGGCAGATATAGTAGCCAAAAGAACGAAAAAATTACCTGTAAGTATGGGCCAAAGGTATCACATATACCGAACATTGTGAAGCAATAAATTAAACAAATAGGTGTAAAATTTGGGGTCTTTCTTGTTTGTTGTTGCGGGCCAAACAAGGTTAACTTATTTCCTACTTTTATCACATGCCCATGCATTTAATTTATCAACCCAGGGAGCTTCATAAACTTGTGAAGGGTCTTGAACAAGATTCCTTACAATACCACTTGAGATGAGTTCGCTAGTTCTACTATTGGGGGGTGTTTCAAACGATCGTCAATCATTCATACACTCCTCAATAATTTACATAAAAACAATTAAATCTACAGAAAGGAAATATTCACACATTCCTGGAAATAAACCTACTGCAATACTAGAAATAACAATGTGATAAACAATCTTATAAAAGCGGTAAACTAATCTAGAAAAACAAAGGAAAAATAGGGGAAGAAATACTGGCTTGGAGTGGGCCTAGGCTCCAGCAGCTTCCTCCCAGCTGAACACACACTTAGAAACTCTTAGAACTGTATTATAATTATCAAAGTATTACAATGCTTCTTCTGTATATCTCTCTATAATTACTATCAAAATATTCTATATATCCTTAGAGAGGTCTGTGTGTGTTTATATAGCACACCTGCAGAAATTCTATTACAAAGAAGTTGTAATAGTCAACTCATTCCAGACTAAACTAAGATAGTCTGGTAAATGTGATCAACATTTGCTAAAACTGACATTCGTTTCTAATAGTGGCGTGTTCACTGATTGGTTTGTGCTTCACCTGGTATTGGTAGGACATTCTCATATATTGGTGCGATCCCCAATTTAACTCTACATGACGTAGAGTTGGAACTGCACCAGTCGCTGTTGTCTACGTCATGCTTGTCTGGTCAATAGACGAAGAATAGGGGCGCCTTCTCTATGAGGAAGGTGCCTAAGTATGTTAGGTGCCTTCTCTATGAGGAAGGTGCCTAAGTATGTTAGGTGCCTTCTCTATGCGAAAGGTGCCTTACTGCCATTGGCACCTTCTTGGAGGAGGAAGACACTTATCTTCTGTTGGCACCTTCCTGTGAGAGGAAGGTGCTTACCTTCTAGTGGTGCCTTCCAGTCGCTTGCCTTCTAGTGGTGCCTTCCTTATGAGAGGAAGGCGCTTGCCTTCTAGTGGCACCTTCCTTATGAGAGGAAGGTGCTTGCATTCTAGTGGCACCTTCCTTATGAGAGGAAGGCGCTTGCCTTCTAGTGGCGTCTTCTTGTCGACGCCTTCCTTATGAGAGGAAGACACTTCTTTTTCTTTGGCACCTTCCTGGAAGAGGAAGGCGCTGGCCTTCTATTGGCGCCTTCCTGGGAGAGGAAGGCACTTGTATTTCCTTGGCACCTTCCTGGAAGAGGAAGGTGCCTACTTATGCTTGGTGCCTTCCTGGAAGAGGAATGTGCCTACCTTCTCTACGTTGATTCTAAAAGAAACAAAGTGCCAGGTCCATGAAAAGACCTCGACTGATCCAAATATGACTAAATCAACTACAATTCCACAAAAACATACTGAAAACACACGAATTAGATAACACGCATAATTTCATCAAATAATTATATAATCATTCATAAACATATGAAATCCTTATTATACATCCGCATAATAATCAAGAAAATGTATACAAAATATGAGTATTTCTGATGCTCATCATCACCCCACGCCTAACATATGCCACGCCCTCGTGGCATCAAAACTATAGGTAGCCCTATTGACCCCTCATCATTACCATTTCTTAGTGGATATGGTTGTACCTGTGGCCCGTGTCTGCCTCTTCTGTGCATTGGCATATGGAGGTGTGGCTCCTCTTTTTCTATGCGAAGCTGCGGGTGCTGCTATCACCTGTGATTTGCTCATCTTGGCCGCTATCGGAGGTGATCGAACCAACGTCGTCTCTGCTACCTAAAATGCGGCTTCTATAGCTTGCCATATTTTAGCGGCCGAAGGTATGACCGCTGCAAGAGGGATATATGAATTATCCCTCCTAAGATGAACTACTTGAGCTTTGTACAAGTAGGCTGCTTCAAGAGTAAGCCCCACATTCTCCTTTGCAATGGCAGTGGCCTCCAATTCGGGGCCATATACCCCCCATCATTCAAAATACCTTCTTATCATGGAGGGCCATCCCCGGGATGACCTATAAATCTCCCAGAACTGGCTATCCTCTCCTAGATTGATGTAGATACCAGAGTCCCCCTGCATCCTCGAGGTTTCCTTCCTGGTCTCCTTAGCTGCTGTCATCTCTTTGAGTAGTAGTTCAAACTATTTTCACCTCTCTGCGAACGACTGCATATCCCACTTGTCTTCTTCTGGCTTGGTGAAGGTCACCTTCACCTTCTTTCAAGCTGTCCTGGGCCCTTTGGCCTCTATAGAAAATATGGTGACTCGAACAGGGGTTTTCCATTTATTCCTTCTAAGGACCTACTTTGCGGTCCCTGGAGCGTTCTCCTCACTCTGGGGGACCTGTGCTGACGTCCCTAGGGATGCTTCTTCGCCCCTCCTGTCTGTATTGTGCCGACCCCTCAGGTTATTCTCTTCCTTCTTGAGGTCTGAGGAGTTCTTCCTTATCCCTCGGTCCTATTTGCTACTGTTGGCCCTCGTCCTACTCTGTATCACTCAAGATGATGATAGGGGTGTTGTGGGACTTCTTTCCCCTTCACTTCCAAAAATAGAGGAATTCTCCCGTGCCTCCGGGCTGCTCTGTCGAGCATCCGATCAAAATTCTCCCAAAGAGAATACTCGTTCTACAAATATGGGAGAATTCATCAGGACCTATTTTGCCCATTCAGTTTGGGTCGATGCTTCCCTTATTTCTATTCCCCTATCCTAGAGTAGCTGGTTCTCCTCCCGCAACTGCCGAAATAGCTGCTCGAGCTGGGCAATTCATTTTTCTCTCTTTCAATTCCCCTCTATGCTTGTTCTAGCAGTCCTCCAAAATTTGCTAGGCCATCCAACAATTGGTTTGCCACTCCAGCGCTTCCTCAAAGGCTACGTTGACCTGATCATTGCTCTCGGAAGTCCCTACATCTTGTGGGCTCTGATTTATCAATTATCGAAGGGTTTGGGCTGCAACGTCGACTTTCGAGTCACTCTGTTCTTCTACCAAGAGGAGTCATCATAGGCATTTCCTCTTGGGGACTGGTTCTGGTGGTTGGAACTCGGCCTCACTGCTAATAAGCGATGCTCCTTCCTCTTCATACTCGGGTACTAGGGAATGCCCTCTTTCCTCTGTGCATTCGACAACTGGTGAATGCCCTCTTTCTTCCATGAAATAGGGAAATTCTAATTGTCTGATACTTGCCATATTCTCTATAGGTCTTCCCTCTTCTTGCCCTATTTTAGCAACAACATCCTGTTGCCTTTCTTAGCCACCATCTCCCTCTATGTTGGGGTTCTGCCTCTATGCTTCTGCATGGCAAACCAGTGCTGATATCATCCCATGGTGGGCCAAGGTGGACGGTGCTTCCTTCTGGTACCTAGCAGCTTCTTCCTTCAGGGAATTTTCCAGGTAGAAGGGCACGTTCAACTTCCTTCCATGCACCAGGTGATTCAAAAACTGCACATGGTTAGCATGCAAATGGGTATACTTCCCGATGCATGTAAAGAATCAAGCAACCTTCTCGAATATCTTCCATAGATTCATGGGAAGGTTGCTTTTGGGTAGCCCTTCCTTATCTATCTGCACATTTTCTCTTGGTAGCAGCACTTCAGTGTACGGCTTTAGCAGTCTGCCTTTGTATATGCATTCCCTTGTGAGGGACAATCCAGTCGCCTACAAGATGTATTTGGGGGTGACCAAAATTTCTACCCCTCGCACCTGAGCTACATCTCCCCTCAAGGAGGTAGTGAATTCCTTGGATGCCTCCATATCCTGGCCCTGACTGACCAGGGTATAGTATTCAAACCATCCCTCGACCTCGAACTGTGCTTTTACCGCCCCCCTGATTCCTTCCGTATCACTCGGCTCATTATTTTTCACCATGTGATTCTTAGACCTTCCTCCCATGGCACCTTCCCTTACTAGTGCATTTTTTTTTTGTCCTTACTTCTTCAATAAGGCGCATTCTTATAGGGAAGGTGCCTATCCTTAGCATTTAATTCTAGGGTACGCCTTTCGAGCCATATCATTGACATGCAATTTCGGCCATGGGGGAATATGATTTTTATGATGACAATATTTTTTTTGGTATTGCATAATTTATGAATAATTAATTTAAATATTTGAGTTAGTATGCGCGTACCTTATTTGGTGTTTCATGCATCGTGAAGAGCATTGATTCGTTGATTTGTGACACGAGGGAGGGGTATGGTCATCTGATGCTGCTCATTCATGTGGTGATTTCATTTCGATCGAGGCATCCGGGAGACTTAAGTGTTGGTTGTACATGGAAGGCACTCTTTGGTACCTTACCAATGTGGAAGGTGCTTATATGGCACCTTCTCGATGTGTAAGGTGCTTATATGGTTGGATGCGCCTTTCGGTGGTGGAAGGCGCATCAACGCCTTCTCGATGTGGAAGGTGCTTATATGGTGCCTTCCCGATGTTGTCGGTGCTCTTTGAATGGATGTGCCTTCGATGGTGGAAGGTGTCTTTGATTGGATGCGCCTTTCGATGGTGGAAGGCACCTCTAATTGGATGCACCTTTCAGTGGTGGAAGGCACCTTTTTGATGATGGTGCCTTCCTGCTATGGAAGGTGCTTTTGAATGGGTGCGCCTTCCCGATGTGGAAGGCACCTCAGTTTGTATGTGCCTTCCTGATGTGGAAGGCACCTCGGTTTGTATGCGCCTTCCTGATGTGGAAGGCACCTCAAGATTTTTTTTTATTTGTGTGGCACCTTCCAGCCATGGAAGGCACCTATATATATATATATATATTTGTGTGCACCTTCTCTATAAGGAAGGCGCCTTCTTCTGGTGGGGCGCCTTCTTCTGGCTGGGTGCCTTCTTTATAAGGAAGACACCTTCTTCTGGCTAGGCACATTCTTTATAAGGAAGGTGCCTTATTCTAGCTATGTGCCTTATTTATAAGGAAGGCACCTTCTTCTTGGCAATCATGTTGCGATCGACTGGGAAAGGGTGATCAAGACTTCTTCGTCTCACTTCACGCTGCCTCAGCTTCTACCTACGAGTGTTGGTGTCAGAATGCTGAGCCGAATCAGGCCTGGTTTCCTAGATACCTATTCCTCGTGCTGTCAGGTCTTCCACCTATAAAAGCAAATGAAAAGAAAGAAAAATAAAGGCAGTAAGATGCATTTTGTGCCTGTTAGGTCCTGTATTAGGATGCCTGTAGCTTGCATGCGGGCGTCATCCCTAAAAAACACATCATAAGAAAAAAACTAAATTAACTAATTTTGGTGAGCACCTCCATGCTCACCATTTTTCTTGTTAAGAGTTTGGTCCAGATATAACAATATCGAGTCTCTCCCACATCTATTCTGGATTCCACCTTTAAGGTTTCAATCATGTTATAGGGGCGCATTCGATGGCCATTGACCGTTAACATGGTGTTGCTATCGTCAATTGTTCTAATGCGCACTGCCCCATTCTTGATGAGCTCTACCACCTCATATAGTCCCATCCATCTTTGCATTAATTTACCTTTTCTTTCCTAGAACCGAGAATTGTACAACAACACCCATTCTCCTTCTTGTAACTGCTTCAGTTTAATGTGGCGATCATGCCACTGCTTTCTTTACTTTTGTATGATTTTTGTTCTCTATAGAGCGTCCATTCAGATTTTTTCCAACTGATCTAGCTGTCGAATCCTTTCTTCTTGAGCATCATCCAAGCTCAAGTTCAATTCTGAAGCCATCCTCAATGTCTTGATTTCAAATTCAATGGGCATCATCGCACTCTTTCCATAGACCATTTGGAAGGGTGTGAAGCCTGTGGTGGATTTCCACATGGTATTATATGCCCAAATTGCCTCTGACAACCATGTAGCCCAATATTTTCTATGTTGTTGCACGGTCTTCATTAGGATGTTCTCTATTTCTCTGTTCGTCACTTCCACTTGCCCATTTACCTGTAGATGGTAGGGTGTAGTTTTATTATGCCAAACTCTGTATTGCTCCATCAGCTCCTTGATCAACCTTAAGGTAAATTGAGGCCCTTGGTCTGTTGTTATCTCTCTAGGGACCCCAAATCATGTAAAAATGTGGGTAAATAAGAAATCGACGATTGTTCTTTCTTTTGAATCTCTCAACACTTAAAATTCAACCCATTTGGTGACGTAATATCTACAGACCAAAATAAACCTCCTCCCTATTGAAGGTGGATTAATTGGTCCCACAAAGTCCATGTCCCACTTATCGAAGGGTTCCAGGTGTACCCGAGGCTGGAGGGGCATTTCGTCTCGATGGGTTGGTCTACCCATTTTTTGGTGTTCATCGCACTTGCTGGCGTATGCAACCGCATCCTTGAACAGAGTGGGCCAAAAGTACCCAGCCTGAAGGATTTTGTAGGTAGTTCATTTCCCTGTAGAGTGTCCTCTGCATGGTTCATCGTGACACGCTTTGAGAACTTCTAAGAACTCCTGCTCTGCTACACATCTCCTTATAATCTGGTCACGTCCTATTTTGAACAGGAGACCATCAATCCATAGGAACGATGCACTTTTCTCTATGACCATCTGCTTTTCTCGAAAAGAGAGAGCATGTGAGGTTCTTTCGATGGCCAAGTAATTGGCTATATCTGCATACCACGAGATTTGCTCACTAATGGTGAACAAATGTTCATCCAGAAATTGGTCTTCCACTGCTGTATGGTCTGTCGGTATCAATTTGGATAGAAAATATGCTACGATGTTGTATTTTCTTGGTTTGTCGACTATTGTGATGTCGAATTCCTACAACAACAAGAGCCACCTGATAATTCTTCCGCAAATGGCCGGCTTGCTCATCAAGTATCTGATAGCCATGTGGTCCGTGTGGACAATTACCTTATAACCAGTGATATAATGGTGGAATTTGTTTATGGCATGCACAACTGCAAGGAACTCCTTCTCCGTCACCATGTAGTTGAGCTTGGCTCTTGCCAAGTTTTTGTTGACATAGTAGATGGCATAAAATTCTTCGCCATCCTTCTGTCTGAGGACTGCTCCAATCGCATCGTTGGATGCATCACAGTAGATATGGAATGGTATGGCTAAATTTGGTCCTCTTAAAATCTGTGCAGATATCAGTTTTATCTTTAAGCAACTAAAATGCTTCTTCACAGTCTTTCGTCCAATTGAACTCCACATCTTTAGATAATAGAGTGTGTAGTGGTTTTGCAATTTTGTTGAATTCGACGATAAATCGCCGATAGTACCCGGTTGATCCAAGAAAACTCCTCACCTCTCTTTGTGTTCTGGGGTTGGGTAGGTCTCTGATGACCTCAAATTTTCTTTTATCAACCTTTATTCCTTCTACGGAGAGGTGGTGTCCCAGTATGATGCCTTATTGCATCATCATAAAGCATTTCTTATTGCTCAGGGACAAATTGTTTTCCTTGCTTCTTTTGAGCACTCTTTCCAAGTTCATGATTGCTTCATCAAAGGTTTCTCCTTAGACGGTGAAGCCATCCATGTATACTTTGACCGCATCTCCCATCATGTCTAAAAATATGCTAAGCACCACCCTTTGAAAGGTGGCAGGTGCATTGCACAATCCGAAAGGTAATACCCGATAGGCAAACGTTCCCCATGGGCAGGTGAACGTTGTCTTATCTTGATCCTCTTCTCCTATCTGGATTAGGTTGTATCCATTGAATCCATCCAGGAAGGAGAAATACTCCCTCCCTGAGAGTGTATCCAAGACTTGATCAATGAACGAGAGCAGAAAGTGGTCCTTCTTAGTCACTTTGTTTAATGCTATGTAGTCCACACAGATTCTCCATTTCTCGTTCTTTTTGTGGACTACCACTAACGATGATACCCACTCGCTATCAGAAATAGGATAGATGAATTCTACAGTCAAGAGTTTTTGCAGTTCTTCCTTGATAATGTCTTTCATTTCTGGATTCATTCTTCTCTGTAGTTGCTTGCTTGGAGTTGCTTGATCATCTAGGTATATACAATGGGCACAGATATCTGGGTTGATACCCTTCATATCTGAGTAATCCCATGTAAATTTCTATTGGTGTCTAACTAGGAGCTCTTCTACTTTCGTCAATTGTGTGGGAGTCAACCCATTGTTGACATTCAACGTTCTTCTTGGCCCGATGTATATCTGCTAAACATGGTGATCTTGGGTGCCAACCAATAGCGATCCAGGTGTAGATATGGACGACTACCCATGGAGGAACTCCACAATAGCACCATATTCGTCTTCTTCTGCCAAATCATCCAACATCATCATCAGCTGGATCATGGATAGCTCAATATTTTCATGCTCGGTCAACATGGGTTCTCCTACTGAGTCGACGGACTATGCTGGGGGTGAAATAGTCAACCTTTTAATGTTTCATCCATCGGAGATGGTCATCAGCCCATCTTGGTAGCTGATATAGGCATCAACTATTCCTAGCCATGGCCTTTCCAAGATGAGCAGGTAACCGCCTAGCATATTTTTAGATTGCAAGACTAAAAAGTTGGCTAGGTATTCCCATGCGTTGACTGTCACTATTACGTCTTCCAACATTCCTTCTGGTGCCATGGTCGATCGATTGGCCAGCTACAACACTGTTGCAGTGGGTTTTAGGTTCGTGAGTTGTAGCCTCTGCATGGTCTCCTGAGTCATTACGTTGATGGCTTCTTTGAGATCAACCAACGTATTGGACAAGGAATATCCCTTGATTTTTATAGTCAGCATCAGGCTGCCTGGATCTGCATACTTTGGATGGCATGTTTTGCCCATCATCAAATCTGCTAGTTTACCCATGACATTGATAGTCTGGGTTGCTCTTCGTCCTGGTTTCCTTAGACACATCTCTCTTATCGCCTTGGTATATATCGAAACATCTTGGATGGCTTGAAATAATGGAATTGTCATGGTGAGGTTCTTCAAGCTAGATAAGATATCGAACTCTGGCTGCATTACTTTCCTCTATTCTTGTAGTCGGTTGGGAAATTGAGCCTTTGATCTCTTTGGTGTTTCTTCTATCACCTCTTTTATAAGAGGTGTTTCTCCTAACTCTTCCTCCTCTTCTACCAGTGTAGGTGTTCCTACTCCTAGCTGTCTACCAGACCTAAGCTGAATATGGTATATCGAATACATCTCACCCTCCATGTTGTATGCTGGCTGGTTCACCCTGTTATTCAGATTTATCGTCGATTGTGCGGGTAGCTACGTAGGTATCACTGCTAGCAATGCCGGTAAATTATGTTGGGGGTGAGCTGGTGCTACATTCTGTGGAGCTTGATTCCATGCAGTGTGGCCTCTCCACTGCTGCCCAAGATATGGATATGGCATCCATGGCTACTAGTTCGGGAATGCTGCTAGGGGTGTGTTGGACCAGGGTGATGGCCCCCACCACCCCATGTTAGGTGGTTGAGGTGGGCCTTGGGGCATGTATGGTCCTCCCCCATATGATGACATTCTAGTTGGCATATTCCCCATAGGGGGTTGTGGCCAACTCTTCCGTTTGCCTATGAAATAGACATTCGCACTTTCAACATCCTCTTGATTACTGGGTAGTTACAGGCACAATCGAGTTTTATGGTTCAACTTGTAAATTGCGCATACTCTGAATTTGTTCTTCGGGCATGTATTCTTTGCATGCTTCCCTCTGCATTTTGGACAAAAATAAGCCAATGCTGCTTCGTTTTCTTGCTTCTTTTTCTCTAACAATAGCGTATCCATCTGCAATGCTAGAGATGAGAGCATTTCACTCTTTAAATCTTCCAGCATGTTACCTATTTTTGTCTTTGTGACTGAAGCAATCACTTTCATGGTTCTAGAAGTGGTCTTGCCTCTCCTTCTTGAGTAGTTCCGGCATAGTTATTGGATGTCTTCCATAGCATGCTTGTAGACATCACCTTCGAAAATCATGTTAAGAGCCTCTAATGATTCATTGGTAAGTCCTCTCAAAAATATGCTTTTGAAGGACTTATCAGATAGTCTCATGTGAGGAGATCATTGAATATTAAATTTGAATCTCTCCCAGTATTCCTTAAGAGACTCATCTTCTTTCTGCATCATGCTCAAGATCTCTTCTCTGGAGTCTCTTGCTCTCCCAAAATATTGGTATTGCTCTAAAAAGAGCTTCTTCATTTGATCCCAAGTGGCAATGTGTTTGTCTCCCAGACCGATGAACCACCGCAGCGCTGCATCGTCCAACGTGGAAGGAAAGAGTCTCAGCTTTTGTGTATTATTTTTGTAGTCCACATACCTGCATAAGACATCAAACTTAAATAAAAACAAGTCAGGGTCCTTAGTTGGGTATCCTTTGAAGGTCAGAAGGTGAGCAGGGGATATGTTTTTCATTTTGGTATCTCCTACTCCTTCATCAATCGGGAAACTAAATATAGATGAGACTTCTTCGTTGTCAGTCATTTTTTTAGGAAATGTGGTCTCTAATGCAGTATTTATTGCCTTATGGTCATTTAAGACTTTCTGAGTCAAGGCTCTAAGGTTGTTTTGTGTTATCGTCCGATCTTCTACAACTTTCCACAACAAGGCTTCCTCTAAGGGTGTCCTATTAAATAGGGGATTTATGATGATTCATTCTTCCCCAAGTTTATGGGATGATGAGGCACGTTGCACAAAGTGTGGATCCTCACTCCACTGGATTGCTGGTGTTGGGTCGGGCGAGTCTAATTCAAATTCAAAATGTTCGGCTGACTCAAGTTTTGATGGATTGGTTTTTATAAACCGACCGTCAGGTCCTCTTATTCTCAAAGAACTCATACAAGGTCAGATGGAAGGTTTCCAGGTATTGTAAATAATCTAGTTGAGATGATTCCTCGACAACGACACCAAAATGTTGCGAGCCAAACAAGGTTAACTTCTTTCCTACTTTTGTCACATGCCCATGCATTTAATTTATCAACCCAGGGAGCTTCGTAAACTTGCAAAGGGTCTTGAACAAGATTGCTTACAATACCACTTGAGATGAGTCCGCTAGTTCTACTATTGGGGGTGTTTCAAACAGTCGTCAATCATTCATACACTCCTCAATAATTTACGTAAAAATAATTAAATCTACAGAAAGGAAATATTCACGCATTCCTGGAAATAAACCTATTGCAATACTGGAAATAACAATGTGATAAACAATCTTGTAAGAGTGGTAAACTAATCTAGAAAAACACAAGAAAAATAGGGGAAGAAATACTGGCTTAGAGTGGGCCCAGGCTCCAGCAGCTTCCTCCCAGCTGAACACGCACTTAGAAACTCTTAGAATTGTATTATAATTATCAAAGTATTACAATGCTTCTTCTGTATATCTCTATATAATTACTATAAAAATATTCTATATATCCTCAGAGAGGTCTGCGTGTGTTTATATAGTACACCCGCAAAACTTCTATTACAAAGAAGTTGTAATAGTCGATTCATTCCAGACTAAACTAAAATAGTCTGGTAAATGTGATCAACATCTGATAAAACTGGTATTCATTTCTAATGGTGGCATGTTCACTAATTGGTTTGTGCTTCTCCTAGTATTGGTAGGACATTCTCATATGTCGGTGTGATCCCCAATTTAACTCTACATGACGTAGAGTTGGAACTGCACCAGTCATTTTTGTCCACATCGTGCTTGTCTGGTCAACGGGCGAAGAATAGGGATGCCTTCCCTATGAGGAAGGTGCCTAAGTATGTCGGGTGCCTTATCTATGTAGAAGGTGCCTTACTACCGTTGGCGCTTTCTTAGAGGAGGAAGGTGCTTATCTTCTGTTGGCACCTTCCTGTGAGAGGAAGGCGCTTACCTTCTAGTGGCGCCTTCCTGTCGAAGCCTTCCTTATGAGAGGAAGGCCCTTGCCTTCTAGTTGCCCCTTCCTTATGAGAGGAAGGTGCTTGCCTTATAGTGGCACCTTCCTTATGAGAGGAAGGCACTTGCCTTCTAGTGGCGCCTTCTTGTCGATGCCTTCCTTATGAGAGGAAGGTGCTTCTTTTCCTTTGGCGCCTTCCTGGAAGAGGAAGGCGCTGGCCTTCTATTGGCGCCTTCCTAGGAGAGGAAGGTGCTTGTATTTCCTTGGCACCTTCTTGGAAGAGGAAGGTGCCTACTTACACTTGGTGCCTTCTTGGAAGAGGAAGGCACCTACCTTCTCTGCGGCGATTCTGAAAGAAACAAAGTTCCAGGTCCATGAAAAGACCTCGACTGATCCAAATCTGACCAAATCTGACCAAATCAACTACAATTCCACAAAAACACACTGAAAACACAGTAATTAGATAACATGATAATTTCATCAAATAATTATATAATCATTCATAAACATATGCAATCCTTATTATACAACCGCATAATAATCAAGAAAATGTATACAAAATATGAGCATTTCCGATGCTCATCATTTTTTATTTTATTTTATTTTAACTTATCATTAAAATGCAAAAAATAGGAAATTAAATGCAATAAACAATCACAAGTGCCCACAAATTTTAACTATAGGTGTTGGTTTCCACCGAAAATGCACCTATTACAATGCCAATTTTTTTAAGATGTCGGTTTCCACCGAAAATGCATCTTTTGTTACAATAATTTTTGCAAAATATTTGAGTTTTTGTTTGCAAAAATGATATTCAAATCCACAATTTTCCCCCCTTTTGTATTAGAATTTTGCAAGAAAAAGTAATGCTTTATCCCCCCTTTTTGTTGCAAAATAAACAAGATTGGAAATTTTTTGAGATACCCTTTCAATGTGCAAAAGAAACAAAGTGTACATTTGTGTTCTTATCCCTCCATGAAAAAATGCACTAAGGTTTCTTGTTTTGGTTGTAGATGCAAAACAAATTTGTTTTAAAAAAAAAATTTGCTTTCTTGCCTTCATGTTTCAAAAACTAAGTGCATAGTCTAACTTGGCTTTCTTATCTCTCTCAAAAAAATGAAATGCACTAGTTTAAAAAAACATTTATAATTGCAAATTAAAAGGGAATTTGTAAAAATAAAAACTAAGGTATAAAAAAATACCTTATTTGCACCCCGCATGAATTCTATCAACCAAAAAATACACCCTGTAAGTTTGGAACTTGCACCTTCCGGCTAGCAACTTATCACAATTATCCCGACCAACTCAACCACCAGGAAGGATGAATATTAGAAAGCATGAACTACCTTATAAATATGTGCCATGAAAAAAATTAATTAATTTTTTCTAATCATACGCTTCCACCTTCGGTCTGTATGACAGTAGATGGGAAGCCGCCAATCATATCCTAATATTGATAGGGCACCAAAATAACCTCAAACTACATTCTCCTTCACATGAAACCAAGTGCACCAAATGTGAAACTGCCAATTATGTCCCAATAATGAGAGGGCACCAAAACAACCTCGAACTATGTTCTCCTTCATGTGAAACCAAGTGCATCAAATGTGAAATTGCCTTTAATTTTTGGATAGCAGGTTTGTTTATGTTAAAGAGTACGTGTTTAGATTGCTACTCAAACTTCACCTATGATTTGCGTGACATTCTGCAGTTCGATCAAAATTTTGAGCGCTTGAGGTTTGTCAAGTTGTACCGTAGGTTTGGTTGGACAAAAATTGCTTTTTGCCTGTGGGCTATTGACATCAAAGAAACCTCCAATCACTTCCCCATAGGTGTAAAACATGTCATATTCACCATGCAATTTAGCGCTCCATATCCACGTTGATCTCACAGAGTATGTACTAGAATGCACACATTGTCATATTAGTGCTACCAGCATTAGTTTGAACTACTGCACATTCAGGAAATATAATCTTGGAGTGTTGTCAAATTGTTATGGAGTGGTAAAGCCAACCACATTGTCCAAAAAAAAAAGTACATTACCCAAAAATCATTCACGCTCTAATACCATATTGTAGGAGCATTAACCATTGTATTCTATGGAAGGGGTATAAATAATACATGAGAAGCAATTTGGTGAATGTCTCCAACCAACCAAAGTGGTTGATAATGCACCTGACTACCCAAACCATGCCCTAACCACCATGTGGAATATATGCGATAAAAATAATGTAATAAAAGATAACATATAGTATGAAATATGCTACCTTTGCTAACAAGCAAACCATTGAGTTAAAACTTGATACTAGGAATTCCCACCAAAATAAAAGACCAATAAACCCCAAGATAAAGGTTGTAGTCAACAAATAGTAGTTAAAAATCCTACATGCCCAAATTATTTCCTCAATCAAACATTCTACATGGGTCACTAATATAGCACCAATACGTACAAAAATGGGAATTTTAAGTTGTGCATCAATTTCAAAAACCTAAATAGGATATCCTTAAAATATCACTACTCATTACCTACCATAATTTACATATTGTAAAAGGTGGTAGACTCACAAATGTTATCTCTTCTAGATGTCTTCTCTAGATATAACTAGATTTTGGTCAAGGATGAATTCCAACATAAGACAACTTTCACCCCTAAGTGGGGTACTTTTACATATCAGTGAATGCCTTTTAGTTTGTTGAATTCTAGAGAAAACGTTTAGAGAGAAATGGATATATATTTCTAAGGGATAGTGGGTGAGACCATGCTTATTTACCTTAATGATTTGATAGTCTTTTTCATAAATAGAAGAAAGCATATCAAGCATCAAGATATAATTTTCTAAAGGTTCCAAAAATTTGGTATATCTCTAAACCTCAATAAATACATCTTCATGGTATAGGAAGGTAAGTTATTAGTTCATGTTATATCTAAAGAAAGACTTACCATAGATCATGATAGAATCAAAGCTATTCAAGACCTATTATTACCTTTATTAATCAAGTGGATTAGGTCATTCTTGGGTAAGATCTAATTTGTGGCTAAATTCATTACCAACTTTGCATAGGTGGTTAGACTTATAACAAAAATTATTAAGAAAGATACCAACTTAGATTGGACCAAACAAGGAAAAAAATCCTTCCAACAGGTAAAATATGCCATCACCAAGGCCTTTAAGCTAATAAACCCTAATTTATACAAGGAATTTAAAATGTATGCATTTGGAATAGATAATAGTATTGTAGCTATCCTAACTCAAAAAAATGAACAAGATGAAGAGCAACCCATATCCTTCATGAGTTAAGCCATTCAAAATTATGAGAATAGACATACCCTAATTGAAAATAGGTGTTTTCCATCATGAAATCCCTGAAGAAGTTTAGGTAATCTCTCATGGATAAAGACTACTATATTCATAGTTCATCCTAATGTTAGGTCTACCATATTGCATGGTGAGCTAAAAAATAAAGGCTATATGGATCAATAAAATACAATAATTTGTCATTAAAATTAAGTCTACTAAGATAATTAAGGATATGCCCTTGTGTAAAAGACTAGTAAGGATAGTGTTTAAAGGATAGGTCACTCTAATTGAAGAAATAGATAGTGATTGGGGTATTATATGGATGAGTGATATGTATAGGTATTGGCCATAGGACAAGTCCTTGAGGGGTTATTTTCCAAGGAAATGAAAACACAAGCTTATACTGAGAGGGGGGGGTGAACAGTATAAGACCACTTTTTACTTTTCTTTACAAAATAGTATTAATCAATATAATCAATGGCAATATCAATAGAAATAACTAAAGCAATGCACAAATCATCACACACAATAGAGACACATATTTTAACGTGGTTCACCTAGTGTGGGCTACCTCCACAGAGAAAATATTTCTTCTAAATATTTCTTTCCCAACTCTTCTTGCATTTTCAACCTTATCTCTCAAGTCAGATATATCTTGTAGAATATTTGTCTTACATTTATCATATTCTTGTATTTGAGCCTTCAATTATGAATTTTCTCCTTTCAATTCAACAAGTTCCTTAAGAGTGGCTTCCTCCTTTTATTTATCTGAATCTTCCTCTTCTTCAATTTCTTCTATTATCAAAGTGGAGTTTCTTCTTGATACCTGCTTCGACTATTCTTGTTATCCTTTTATGACTCATTCTTTAGAACTTTAAATCTAAGAGAATCATCTTCATATTCACTACTATCAAACCCATTGCAATAACTTGCATCATGACCGAGTTGACCACAGACAAAACATTCTTCACCTTCTTGTGAACAATAAGCTGCATGATGACATGTATTTCCACAACTGGTACAAAAATTTATCAGTCTAGATATTTCTCCAATACTTGATTCATATATTGAATCTATTTCCATGTGTCCTACCAACACAAAAATATTAAACTCATATTCCTTTTATTTCATGACCATAGGTGTTCTTTTCTTCTTGTGTCTCATGCTTTTATTCTTGCCTTTCTTTGCCATTTATGTTCTTGCAATATCTTCCTTCAAGCTGTTAAACCCTTTATGAAGGAACCTGCTTTGATACCAATTGAAGAACACAAGTTTATATTGAGGGGGGGGGTGTGAACAGTATAAGATCACTTTTTACTTTTCTTTCCTAAATAATATTAATCAATATAATCAATGGCAATATCAATAGTAATAACCAAAGTAATGCACCAATCATCACACACAATAGAGACAAATTTTAACATGGTTCACCCAGTGTGGGCTACCTCCATAGAGAAAATATTTCTTCTAAATATTTCTCAAGTTATCTCTTGGGAATCTTTCCCAAATTATAATGTTTATGGACTTCTGTCCAAAGGAGATGTTGATCCCCTAATCTCAAGTTCATGGATCTCTTCCATAGGAGACCTCTTTCCCCTTCTTATTTGGCTAGTGATCTTCTAGAAGACTCTGTATCTATGCTACACTGACTGGTGGATCTCTTTCCACTTGAAGACTCCTCACTTAGATCTGTATTCAATTATCCTAGTTGTTGGATCTCTATCCACTGAGACTCTATCCTCTATACTCTGTCACCTCCAAAGCTCTATCTCAATACTGTACCAAACATAATTTAGTCGGTCTAGCATAGTTTTGCTCAATATCTTGTACTAAACACAATATAGTCGGTCTAGTACAATTTTGCTCAATAGGTTCACTTAGAACCTGCTCAAATCTGCTCAATTGGTCCACACAGAACCTGCTAATTATGGGTTTTCCTTACCTTTTTGGGTCTTATAGTTGATTAGGTACCCATTCACAATAAGTTCTTCTTCCACTCTATCATGTATTTATCATGATATGCTCTCCATGATCATGTTCTATATTACACTTGGGGTATCCCTTATTAAGTGCATCTCTTAGCAACTCTCCTTGGATGTCTCTACTTAAGTGCATATCTTAACAACCCTCCTTAGATATCTATCCATCCTCATTTATGAGTGTGCACATACCAAAGGTTTTCAATTGGCTAACCCACAACCATGTCATATAAGAGTTTTACATGGTCAACCCATAACCATCAATTTTATTATCGCTTCCCTCAACCACCTCCTTGCTTTATGGTTTTTGTAAACCACCTCCATACTCATGGTTACTGTTAACCACCTCCAACCTATGTGGTTACTCTCAAATACCTCCAACCTATGTGGTTAATCTCAACCACCTTCAACCTATGTGGTTACTCTCAATCACCTCCAAAGTTTTTCTTTTAATGGATTACCCATTACTATTACGTGCACATGTTTTATTCACTTCATTTTGAGAACACCCTATTCTTTCATATTATATCATTTTGACACTATTTTCAACAATTATTTTCAAGAACCAACTCACCATACAAACTACATATCATAAAATTGTTAGAGTGTTGGATACCATCGACCATGCACCCAAAATACAATGCTTCTTCACTATAGACCAACCCACTATTAAAGAACATTAAAACCACCTACCATTTGTCTATTTTAAATATTTTTACTATTCACACTTATATTTTAGTGTATGATATTTTTGACTCACTAATATAAATGATGACTCTCACAATGTGACTACTGACATTCACTAAATGCAAGGTATATGACCTCATAAAATATCTTTTTACTTTTTTTCCTTTTCTTTCTCCATGGTTCTAGATAGTCCTTTCTCTATGATTCTATATTTTGATGGAAAAATAAATCATTCCAAATAGAATGACATCATTGACCATGAATCCATTGTGTTAAATCAACTCTACCTATAGTTGTATCACCCATGGAATCTACTTTCTTGACCTTGACCTTCTCATGATGGTACCCATGCTTGTAGAGTGATAAATTCTTGTCCAACTTGCTCCCACTGCTACCTTAGAATCTCCCAGAGATACTTTTAATATCTCCATGTTGGCCAAACTATTATCCACCCTTTCAATAGACCCCATCTCCATTTGTAAA
The DNA here is from genome assembly GCA_028583015.1 of Wollemia nobilis. Lineage (NCBI taxonomy): Eukaryota > Viridiplantae > Streptophyta > Pinopsida > Araucariales > Araucariaceae > Wollemia > Wollemia nobilis. The sequence continues at coordinate 1,166,909 of JAQPPZ010014908.1, forward strand.
ATCCTTACTCATTTTTACACCCCCTAGCAAATTCTCTACATGATATCCCCTTTATTAGTTAGATATTTCAATGAACTTAAGTTTTAGCTTGGGTTGGGGTTGCTTAGGCACCATCATAGCCAATATTTCATTCTCCAAGGAGGCTTTCATCTCTTTTACCTTTGTATTCTCCCACAACTGGAACTATAGGATGAACCTGTGTGTGTTCCACCATATATCTACACTCATGATGCTCTTGAACATAAACTATAGTAGTGTCTTCACTTCCTCCTGGTAGTGTCTTTACTTCCTCCCTATAGTTGCACTCAGTGAACCTCGTCATAAACATGCTCCTTATTATGTTGTTGAGTGATGCTTCTTATACATGTTACTAGATCCAATGTCTCTTTAGTCATCAAAGATATGGGGACCATATTTTCCTCCATTGCTAAATGATGAGTGCTGCTCAACAATCCCACTATGGAAATGACTTGACCACCTCAAAGGGGTAGTGAACAACAAATATTGACTAGGAGGTGGAATGAATCCTCAATCAGGACACAATATTTGTTATCTAACAAAATTTCCATTCAATGATATTTAACCCAAAAAAATGCACATATTCATGCTTTGCATATGACAACCAATACCTAGTGATATTGGGATTTGATACCATTGTTAGCATTATATGGAGACCAAGAAAAATAGTGTAGCACAAAGACACAAATTATTTAAAACAAAGACACAAGGCTATAACATAAAAAATAGACACAACAATATCTACATTGATGCAAAGAAAACTCTACAATATTCTACATACTCGCACTTGATCCATGGTAACTTGTCACTCTTGACTATTAATTGGATAATGCAACTATACATACTATTAACTAGCCATTGCCACAATACACCTTATTGTATGGATAATGACACATACCTCCTATTATCCACTGATAAAATTAATTAATTTATTAATTCATTTTTTTGTTTGCATTTGCCTTGTGTGAGAACTATTCACCGAAATGTAAGTGACGTGCTACAAGATAAAATTATCTTTGTAGAATACGCAAAAAAAGTTTTAATAAAAATATTTATTTTTTGTTAATATAATGGATGCACGTGAACGTAGGTCAATGATCATGAAGTTTCACAAGTGTCAAGTAGACACTGTTGCTTTTTTAGTCTGATCACGATGAATAGTATGCACTTTGCTTATTATCAAACATGTTTTGGATGACTGTAATTAGGCACACCAAGAGTTTTTAAATTGTGAAAAGTGTTATTGAGAGAATAAGTAAATAACCCTGGTCTGCAAGATCAAACTTCACTATGCCAGAGTCGATGCTCTGATACCAAATGGTAAGACCCTAAGATATTATTGTAAAATTATTAATAAATTAATGTAAATTTAATCGCAGGACACTATAGGGGACGCCCTCCTTACCAATTAGAGGGGGCTCCCTCATTATAATATATGATTCTTATTATTCTTCTTGGATGGTGAGTTCTATACCTCTTCCTAATATTTATATTTAACCTAGGGCTACGTTGACGAAGAGATGTGACTATTCACATTATGACTTTAGATAATAATTAATTAAATGAATAATAATATTTAATAAATAAATAGTGTTAGGATATGGAATCCTAATAAACAAACCCCTCTTATTATGGGTCGATGATGAATGGAAGGACCACCTTAATTCTATTTGCAAGTACTTTGAAAAGGATCTTATATAGAGTGTTGCAAAGACTTATAGGAAAAAATTTAGAGAAGGATATTGCCCCAACCACCTTTGGAATAAGGGCCAAGAAATTTGAGTTCACATCTCTTGGAATATGCTTAGTTCTCTAAACCTCTTTCATCACTGCTATGATATCTATTCCCACAATATGCCAAAAATATTGAAAAAAACCTATCGAGAATCCATCAGGCCTAGGGGCTTTTTCCCCATTCATATCAAAGACAACTCTCTAGATTTCCTCATATTTGAGGGGGCTCAAAAGGTAACCATTCATCTTATTAGTAACCAAGGCTAGGATGTTCTATAGCATAGAGTTTATAGCTTTTTTATTCTAAGGGTTAGAAGAACCAATCAGATTTGTAAAGAAGTTTACTACTTCTTCTCTAATAGAGATCAGATCCTTCATAAATAAGCCATTTTATCTTACAATTTCCTTTATCTTGTTACTACTTTTGTGTCTCAATGTTGAAATGTGAAAAAAAATTGTATTACAATCTCCCTTTAAGCCAAGAGATCCTATATTTTTGGCACCAAAAAATTTCCTCATATGACAAAATATTATGATACTCAAAAAGCACCTAAATTTCCCTGTCTCTTAATTTTGTAGTTAAACCGTCATTGTTCACCATTATCTTAATGTCTTGCAATTGTTGGTTTAGCTCAAATTTCTTAATGAAGAGATGACCAAACATCAATTTGTTCCATTGCTTGAGATTCAAGCTGATATATCTCAACTTCTTAGCAACTTAGGAGATTTTCTTCCTTAAGAAATCAGTCTTCCACCAATCAAAATTTTGGATCTCTAGATTCTCATGCCTTAGCCACATCATCTCAAACTTGAAAGGGCTCTTGAAGAGTTTTTTTGTGCCTTTAGTCTCCCATAAGAGTGGATTATGATCTGAGCCCACTTTTGGAAGGGTTGAAAGGGTAGTATCACCAAAGGAATGGAGGCCTTCCTTTGATAGAAAAACCCAATATAATATAATTTGTATTAGTTTATTCTCAATAAATCTATTGCTCCATGTGTATCTTACCCTTCTAAGATCAACATCCATGAGTTTGTTGTCATTTATAAACTGGGCAAAATCTATCATTCCTTCAGATATTGTTGGATTACCTCCTTTTTATCTAACGATTTTAAAGGGGAATTGAAATCTCCAGCTAGAATCCAAGGAATACCCCTAAAGGCTTCCTTGAGTTGGCTTAGATTGTTCCAAAGGTGTTTTCTCCCCACTATAGTATTTGAGGCATAAATAGTTGTTTGGATCCATTTTTAGTTTCCTTGCAATATAAAAGTATTGAGATGAATCTCTCTGACTTTACTATCTGTCTACCTTCAAATATATTTTGGTCCCATAAATAGAGTAACCCCCCTAAAGCTCCTGAGGTAGGTCTTGCAACAAAATCTACCTCCTTCCATATTTGTTGTTTAATAGCTTCTATTATTTGTTGATCCACTTTGGTTTCTTGGAGTAGAATAATTTGAGGATTTTTATCTCTTCTCAATGTATACACCAATATTTGTTTGGAAAGGGCATTGAGTCCCCTTGTGTTCCAGGATAGCAATATCATTTCTTAGGCCCCCTAGTCAATATTTTTCTCCCACCCAAGGTTAAATTAGATTGGGTTTCATTTATAATTTCTTCCACAGTCTCTTGTTCTTTGATCTCTTGATTAATTTACCTTCCATATTTTCTTTTCATCCCTACATCATTACCTCCCTTGTTTTGATTTTTGGTATGTCAAATTGGGGTTGGGCCTATGTTATTTGAGTCCCCTAGATTCTTAGTTTTTTTTATTCTCCTCTTGGTTTATAGTCTCTAAATTTGGATGGTGGTCTTTCTCATTTGAATCAACACATACTATCAATTGTATGTTTTCTTCAATGTTCATTTCATTGTGCTTGTGGGAAATTGAATCAGGCATAACAATATCTAAATGGGTAAATGAATTAGATAGTGGGACTTTAAACTCCTTAGGATGGGGTTTTGAATACATACCTCCTAGATTTCCTCCAATATTTGACCCTCCTTGAGAACCTCTTACCGATATGGTTTGACCCTATGGTGTAATATTTCCTCTTGGCTATTCTTCAAATTTTGGTTTATGGTTTCCTTAGTATGCTTAGAACTCTCACCCAATTATTTCTTCTTTTACCATATATTTTGCTTTTAGATCAATTTACTTTGATTTGGGCATGCACTGGATGAATGTCCTAATTTCCTACAGCTCCCATACTTCATTGGGATATTTTCAAATTCAATAATCTAATTCCACACCCCATGTTTAGAAATAAGTTTAATTGACCCTAGTAGCTCCTTCACCATGTCTATGTTTATGCAAATTCTTGTATATATTAGTCATGATCGAAATAGGGTTATAGGGTCAATGGTGATAAGATGTCCTACTTCCTTCATAATTCCTTCTAGGGTTTCATCATTCCAATATTGAAAGGGTAGACCCAAAAACCTCGTCCAAACTAGCATCTGGATGAAACATTGAGTTTTAGGGTTAAAATATGGGCTCCACATGTACAAAATAGCCCTCAATGTCCATAAAATCATGGGTCACCCCATAGAATACAATTGATGTCCTCACTGATTTTAAGTTTCACCATAAAGAACCCCTTTGGCATTGCTACTATCTCCATGTGGCCTTGGGTCTATCATTTAGTTATTACCAATTTCCTCACAATATCAAGGTTTGGTTGTGCTCTCAAAAAACTCCCCATAAAATTCATTACTCCTTACACAACTATTAGATCCACCAAATCATCGAGAATGAAAAGTTATCATTTCTTTGACTATAGATCAAAGTGTAATTCTAGGGATTTTTTCTTCCCCTATACCAAATGTGACCAAGAGTGAGCTCTTGGATCAAAATAATTCTTCCTTGTATCCTCTATATTTTACCCTACCCTAATATTCACATCATTAACCCTAAAATTGAGGTCTATGCCTAATCCTCTATTATTGCCTTCCTATTGTTGCCTTGCTCTTACCATTGGAATATCTTTATAGTTAGCAAACCGCCTAATGGCACAATGCATAGACCCTCACATATCTCCCAATAATTTTGTGCACAAACCCTTGCAAATCTCATAGCGATATTGTACGTAAATCCTAACAAATCTCATGGCATCATTGTGTGTAAATCCTAGTAGACCTCTTGGCATCACTATGTGTAAACCCTAATAGATCTCCTGGCATCGTTGTATGCAAACCCTTGTAGATATCTCAATGGCATTGAGTGCAAACCCTCATAGATCTCTTGACATGCTAGGGATGGTCCTTAATAAAAGGTATTACATATTAAAATAATGTATTATACACAAAAATACTAATTTCTCAATACTTTAGACTTTAAACATTTATTTTAAAAAACATCTATTGAAATGCTTTCAAAAAAACATTATTTGAAATTATCTCTATAATTATTATAAATAATGTATTCACACATTGGACACTCTTTATATTAAAATGTAAATTAATATTCTACTTCATATAAAATCATGTATTTTATATGATAAAAAAATATTTTTGTTAGGAATTAAAAATATAATAATAATTTATATTAGGAATTCAATTAATATTTTAATGCCTTCATCAAAGTTTAAGTGTATGCCATGTTAAAAAATATTTTAATTATTATAAACAAGTTTCAATGCCCCAAAATCCTTAGAAGTGGGACTCATCAACATGCACTCATCCCATTAATTCTTCTATCTAGTACTAAATTTATTTATTTTTCCTATATCTCTTCCACTCATTTGGAATCTATGACCTAATAAAGATCTCCCAATTTTAAGAGAATCGTGTGTGCATATTTTGTGCCATAAAACACAACTTAGACTATTCCAGAAAACTTCATATAGTAGTCTCATCTATTACTTCTCCCACAAAAAATCTTGATTTTTTCTCATCCTTAATAAAAGTGTCACTCAAATCAATGATTTGGTCAAACAATTGTTAGACTCAAGTAGAGTCAGCCCAAGATGTCTATATTTATATAGAATATTGTAGCCTATTATGTTTTTAAATATTATAATGTTATCTCTAGTGATTAGCAAAAGGTTTTTTATAGACCCCAATTCTTCTTGTCCATCATGGAATACTTTTACAAATTTTATCTAAATTCAAAGTAGTATTATATACTCTTAAGAAGCGTAATTTCTTAACTCTATTTAAAATTTAAGTATTTAAATTAAAAATAATTAAAGAGTCACATAAGTATTAGCACTTAATGTTATGTCTTCCATTTGTGGAAATATTGCACTAGTACTCAAACATCCATAGGAGCCACTTATTTTTTACCGATCTATGGTACTAAAGCTATTTTGTCTCTTAAGATTGAAATTCCTTCATTTTGTTTTTATTAAAAAAAAATATTGAGTCATGACAAATATAGAGTCTATAAGAATCATTTTTCCAAGAAATACAATAAGAAGTTTTTATATCATGCCTTCAAAGTTGAGGAACTTATCCTAAAACTAGATAATTTTCATGAAAATACAAAAAATATTTTATCCACAAATGGCTCATCCCATAATCCACCAAGGAAACCTTTAGGTTCATGGCAATGATGTTGCAACATATGAATGTAATCAAGTTGGATGAACATGCCAACTCAATGCATGTCAGATATTTTCATGCATAGTATCTTTTATTTTACCTTATATTTATTCTTTTTCATGACTTCTCATGGATTTTTGTTGTTTGTTGCTTATGTTTGTTTGCTTTATGACTTTATGTTTGTTTTATTTTTTTTGTGCTTTTGGCATATCTATTACAAGTCTACATAGTCTATTTTCAAAAATAATTTTTTGTCAATGTTATAGAAAATAATTGATTTTATATTCCAAAAAGTGGTGATTTCATCAAAATCCTTTATCTTCTTGCTTATTATAATCTACTATACTTGATTCTAGCGTTCTAGGTTGTTTTTCCAATATATCTTTTATTTATTTCTTTTGAGTTCTTTTCATTTTCTTATGCCCTTTTTGCAAGGGGTATTGTTGAGTGGTATTTTCACACACTTATGAAATTACACTCTTCCTTAGGATTTGGGTTCCAAATCCCCTCTTGCAAAGAAGTTAAACAACCAAATTCTCCAAGGTCTCCATTGTATTAGCATTTGCAACTGTGTATTAGTAATCTCAAATGAAAATAATAAATTTAAAATGCTTGGAACACCTTAGTGATTACAAGTAACTGTAAACAAGGGGCAATGTTGGTTTATTTTACCATGAAGCTTTAGTGATTGTTCATTATTTTACTTTTTTTTAGATTTTGTAATTTTTTAATGTTCATTTTAAATAAATTAAACCTTCTGGAAAAATAAAATAAAATGAACAGAAATACAGAAAATTAAAAATTGAACACGTTCAGTTTGATGTTATCCTATTCTGACAAAACCGAAGATATGAGAGTTTCGTACATGCAACCTAGCCTATTTGACCTGCAAAACAAACACAATCAAAGTAAACTAGGTGCTGGCTCCTAGGGTTTAAAATAATTTCCAGATTGCAGACATTCACATGAAATAACCCAAAACAATGGCATGAATTTCATTTACAAATCTGAAATCTGAAAGGAGAAAAATAGAACAGTTAAAATGAAGCGTGCAGAAAATTTCTCCTTCTTTCTTGCCCATAAAATGCAAATTTCTGAACAATTCTACATTAAAAATATATCCTTTTACAATAGCAGAATCTCTGGTTTTTCTCAAAACCAGCAAAAGTGGAAGAAAAGCACTCCACAGCAGGCTCAGAACGGCTAATCACCCTCAACTCTGCAACCCTGCTCGTAGCGGTTTCCGACCCCTGTACCAATCTGTGCCTCTGCATTTTATACTTGCTGGTACGGCTCTCTGCTTCATTCTACGGTGCTTCGTTTCACCTTCCCGATTGTATCGCTTCGTATTCCAGATTGCTTCGTTTCACCTTCCCCACCTTTCCATTGCTTTTGATTTTGTGCTCGAGATCTTCTCTGTGAACTGTAACGCCTCTGTAGCCCTTACGCATGTACGCCACATATTTCATGCTTTTTTGCATGTTATGTAACGGCCCCATGTAAATCACGACCAAAAATAACATGTAGCTTTGCTCCTTTACTGTCACCGCGAAAACGCAAAATGTCACGATATCGTGACATTTTCCTGCCACCAGCCTTCTCCGCATTCATGCACAGCGAAAATGAGACATGTCGCGATATCGTGACGTTTTTCTGTCAGTAGCTTTGTTTCTCATCATGCATCGCAAAAATGATACATGTCGCGAAATCGCGAATTTTTTTTGCTTCGAGCCATCTTGCTGCAACCTGTCGCGAAATCGCGACCATTTTCTGTTTTGGGCCATCTTGCTGCAACCTGTCGCGAAATCACGACCATTTTCTGTTTTGGGCCATCTCGCTGCAACCTGTCGCGAAATCGCGACCATTTTCTGTTTCGTACCATTTCGTTGCAACCTGTCGCGAAATCGCGATGCCTTTTCATTTCGGGCTGTCCAGCTGTTTTATGTCACGAAATCGTGACACTTTTTTGTTTCGTACCATTTCACTGCAACCTGTCGTGAAATCACGACACATTTTCGATTCGGGCTGTCTTGCTGCATTTGGCCTGTTGCGAAATCGCGACATATTTTCCTTCCGTACCCCTTTGCTGCTTCCAGTCGCGAAATCGCGATGCTTTTCCACTTGGAGCTATTTTACGGCTTTCTATCATGAAATCACGACGCTTTTCCGTTTCGGGCCCCTTTGCTGTTTCCTGTCGCGAAATCGCGACGCTTTTCCGCTTCGTGCCCCTTTGCTGATTTTTTTGTCGCGAAATAATGACGCTTTTAGCGCCTTGCCCTGTTTGACTGGTTTGACCGCGATTTTGTGACATGTCATGATTTCACGACAATTTTTGATCAATGCCTCCTCCTGCCTGCCTGGGCCGCGAAAACACGACATGTCGTGATATCGCGGAAATTTTTGATTTTCGGCCGCGATAGAGCGACATGTCGCGATATCGCGACACTTTTTGATTTTCGGTCGCGACAGAGCGACATGTCGCGATATCACGACACTTTTTCTCCTTAGTGAAATTTTTGCTTTTTTCTTGATTTTTTAGCATCTGGGCTACTATGCAGTTTTCTTTGAAAGCATGCAAAAAAGGTGGGTCCCCAACTTTGGGGTGTGTTGTGGACTAGCCATAACAGGTATCACATTTGCTTTTATTACTACTCTGCATATTGTTGTTATCTTCCCCTTTATTTTTATGCTAGTGCTATTTACTTGAAACACCATAAAAAAATTGCCTAAGTCTACTTTCATACTATTTTCTAGATGGTACAACATGGATACCTAGGAAACATGCTAAAAATATTTTAAATTATTATATCTCATATTATAGTTACAATTAAAATATGAATCATGTGAATAAGCACCTTCTTATAGTGATCACCTTTGCATGTCACACTTTCCTCATCCTTCAGAAGCATAATACCCCAAAATGAATACCTTCTTGATCGCATGTTATTGTTCCCTTATCCTTCAAAATCATCATGTCCCATAATAAATGCATTTATTGGTTGCATGTGATGCTTTCTCATCCTTTTGAAGCATCATGCCCCTGAATGAAAACCTTCTTGGTTGCATGCCATGCTTTTTGTCATCCTTTAGAAGCATCATCATGGCCCATAACAAACACTTTTGATTACATATTTTGACTAAGGACTAATGAATAGTGCTTTATAAGATCACTAAAATTACATTCGCATCATCATGTTGGCCATAGATAGAGGCATAATTATTTATATTGTCATTTATATAACAAATATGTTTGTTACAATGCACCTTTCATTCAAAAAACATGTATACAATAAAAGTACAATGGAAAATAAAGAAGAATCATAATATATGCACAACACAAAATCTACTCTAAAAAAGAAAATCCTTAGCTATAGATCTTAACAATGTCAAAATAATAAGACAAACGTTAAACATTCACATGCCATGATGCTACTACCATGGGACGTCATATCCATTCCATATTTGCCATGTCAAATCATTTGCATGTCATGATTCCACTATAGTTGGTGCATCATGCTCATATCATATCTATTGTATCAAATCATTCACATGTCATGCTTCTACTATCATGGGCCATCATGCTCTATGGTATCAAAATATTTATGGTATGAAAAGTATCACTTCATGTTCTACGTAGCATTTGCTGAAGTTTTGCAATAACAATATAGAGGCAATACTTTTAGGGGTCGTGGCCTACTCTATTTCTATCTATCCCACACTAAGGAATGTTTTGTGTCACTTCTTTTCTATTTCACATGTAAAATACACATGAAACCACAAGAAATTTAGAAATGGTGACAAGGCAGGTATCATGTATGTGTATTCTCATATTTTCATTGCATATTCATTTATTTTATCATTTACTTCAAAATTTTATTAATTTTGTGTAGACAACAGTCTTAAAAGTTTCTACAATTTTTATTTTAGCTAGTTTTCACTTAAGTTGATTGTTTTATATGATTTTAGCCAATTATTTTTCCTTTGCATGATGTCATATGTCACCCTTCTAGTTTTTTTGTGACTAGATAGTCCCTTAAGCCTTTATTTTTAAACATGGATATAATGTGTACGATCAGTACCATATGTCTCATAACACATTCGTCAAAATATCAATAAATGACATTATTCTCACTTTAAGTGGTAATTTTATCGATTGGTCAAATTTAAGGTTTTGGGTAGCGCATCTAGAACCTTAACATGTTTAACACCAAGGGTTAATGGGATGCATCCTCTTAGTTGATAGTCATAGTATTAGAACCTTGAAAAGGTTTGATGCCAACCATTAATTTAAAGAGAAAAATTAGTAAACCTTTATTTTTTCATGATTATAAATACCAAAAAAATCATCATTTGATATCTCATAACCTTTCCCTATATCTCATTGTTGTCATTTTATTATCTTATTATTATCATGTTGCTTTATCTTTCTAGGATCCAAACATGATCCTTTCACACCAAATCCCTAGCCTTGGTAGGTGTCATCAATCTTCTTACTAGATAATTTGGCATCATCCATCAAAGGATGATGGAGTGATCCATTAGACTAGGTAGTTACCCGATAAAGCCATAATTGATAAAACTCTTTTAGGCCACTTTGGATATTCTACTAGACTCTGAATAGCCTTTCCACTATCATTGTGGATTCAAAAGTAAGCTCGATTATATTTTCTACACATTTATTCTTAGTTATTTTGGAAAAATATATTTTATTTATTACTAATTTAGTAATTTCTCACTACACTCAAGGGAAGTAATACCTATGCCAACATTGTGAAATATGGCTCCAATTGGGAACAAGCTACCCAGATATTTAGATAAAATCTTAGGCAAGGCCAAATGTGCATGAAATGAATTCACAAGGGAGGGTTTGAGTGAAGACAAGATCAAGATTCCAATCATTGGATCCTCGAGAATAGAGTTCATAGTAAGACAAACTAAAACAAAGTTCTAAAAGAGTAAATGTGTGCAAAAAAATTAAAATTGGAAGAGAAACATGACTTGGGTGCACCTGCCCAATTAAAGCTTCTGGTAATCATAGGCTGGTGATGATAAATAGAACATTGGGTAAGAGCAAATATAAATTTAGTCTTAAGAAGTGCCAACTAGACCAAAAATACATACATGTCTAAATATTTAAATTCTGATCAAAGTATAAAAGGGAGATTGTGCATAAAAAATTGGTGATCTAAATTTTGGTCAATCCCACCCCACCTAGGCTCTAATATTTTAGAAGGATAATTTTTCTCTAGGGGATTCCACCCCCAAAACCCTCACATGAAAGGTCACTAGCTCCCTATACCCCCTAGTTAATGTCATGACCCTAAGCCCTGCATATTGTGCTAAGGTGTTTGGTATTCCTGGGTGTATAGTTTCCCTCCTACAAAAGGATAACATTGAAGGCATCACCCTAGGGATTGATGAGGAGTGGCCACTGACCTAACAAAATTAATTTCCAAATATCTTCATGCCTAATCACAATATATTTCTAGCATGGGTAGCACCTGCAAAAGAACTAGGCCCTTGCAACATTAATGACTTTGGATCTAGACCTCATGTTATGTACAATCAATGCAAAAAGACCCAAGAAAGATCTTTAAAATAAGACTTTGAATTGTGAGAGGGAATTTTTTTCTATTTTTACCTATAAATATTAATGTTGTCTTCATAAAGGGGAGGAAGAAATTATTTTTGTTTCTAGTATATAATCTTAGGTAATTTTCTCTTACCTTTTGTTTTGTATATCAATCTAGACTCAAGCCTTGAGTCACTACATGTATAGGTTGTCGAGTCTCTCTCAATTTGATATGTGTAGGCCCAAAATGGCCACATCCTTAGAAAAATTTGAAAATTTATTCTAAGGCATAAGAAATCTCTAATCTGTTGAGGATATAGAGTATTTTGGAGCGGATCCGCTCAAGAAGGTTCCATTCTGCTCGATACTTAGTGCTTTTTGTAAATATGAGTGAAGTATTCTATTCTACCCAATGTCTAGTGTATTTTATAGTGGCTTCTCATGAAGTTCCCAATCTCTAATTCTGTTTGGGTTTTAATGACGTCAACACGTTTAAAGTGCAGATTGGCGATACTGCTTTATCTCGCACACTCTAGTGACTAAGTGTTGAGAATCCTCATTCCACTGAGTTCCAAGACTATTTTTGTGCGAAATGGTGACAAGTTCTACCCCGCTCAGTAAGAAGGCCATTTCCTGTTGTTTCTTGAGCGAAATAGCGAGAAGGTCATTTTCCATTTTTTCTTTAGCAGATTGACAACGAGCTCCATTCTGCTCCACACTTAGCGTATTTCTCTCTAAGTTTCGAATCTACTGGTCGAGAAGGTCATTTCCCATTTTTTCTTAAGCGGATTGACAATGAACTCCATTCTGCTCCACACTTAGCGTATTTCTCTCTAAGTTTTTAATCTACTGGTCGAAGCCATCTAAGCTGATGTCACCAATATTTTTGAGCAGATTGAAGATGAGATTTATTCTACTCAGTAAGCAGTGTATTTTTCTTGAAAGCTCAAATCCACTAGCTGAAGCCATCAAAGATGATGTCATCATTATTTTTGAGTGAATTGGTGATTTGTTCCACCCCGTTGGTTTACAGAGCATTGCTGAGGTTTAATCACAATCGTTCACTGAGAGCATCAATGGTGAATATTTTGCTAATATTTTCATGAGCATACAAATATGTATTCTTCGCAGATGAAAGCAGTCAGTTTGAAGTGGGTAGGTGAAGTGTCTAAGGGTATCAAGAATCAAGAACTAGAACAGTTATCGATCTATGGCAAAATGGAGTTCTTAAGAAAGTGAGCAGTCCATATCTGGGTTTTAACAACTTGAGGCCCAACTACCATTATCGAACCAGTAGGTTGTAGAGTTGAGCTACCATGGCAGATGACTTCCAATGGATTTCATGGATTCAACAAGTAAATGAAATTATGCCAGCATAGCTCTTTACTGAGTTGTCAAATTCTTAATCCTTGTAATGTCTCCCCCTATTATTTTCATTGTAAACTATAAATAGAGGTCAAACCCTCAATTTTTGGGGTTATATCTAGTGCGTTTGCTTGCCCTACTATGTAAATATTTTTTACAAACTAATGGGATGAGCATTACTCATATTTTTTGACTCAAGACTCGTTATCTTTGATATCTTTTGTTTAAGAGGTTCAAAACTGTGAATTGCATTTGTCAATGTTGTAACGGCTAGTTCATTCCATTTGCATTGGATTACTAGTTGTTATGGTAGTTGAAATCTATTCATAGTTAGATTTGTGTTAGCAAAAAAATTTATTTTTGTAAAGTCTGATTATTTATCTATTATGCTAAATTGGATTATCAGTATATTGGATATTGAAATTGATTCTTGGAACACATCTCTATTTTTTTCTTTATTATATGAAGATTTCATGGTTTTGGGTGTTGCTAATCCTGAGTGTGGGACACTGGAAGTAGTTTGTTAGAGGTTTTTCCTGTGTATGCCTATGTTGTTAGCCCTATCCGACCACTATTAATGCATAATCTCTTAACCCTAGACATTTTCTAACCCTATTCTTCAAAACCATTATTGAGCTTAATTGAGTCAACATTCTATTTAGTTGACAAGGAACCAACCTACATTGGAGGTTGGGTTGAAGTAATATTTTGTCCATCCAATTTTGAGTTTTGAGCTATGACTATCGGGTGCAAGCCTAACCAGAATATTGGAAGATAGATAGTTGCAGTATCAAGTAAAACTTGATGACAATTTAGTTCCCAATATTTTTGGCACGCTCGGTGGGACCTGTTTGCAAGAAGCACTAAAACTCATCATATAATTTATTGTTAAATCCTTTCCTAAAGGAATCAATATTTTGTGAATTGTCTTGACCTTGCTAAGTGAAGAGCTGTAAATTCACTCGATGACTCCCTAGTCTATGAACCCAGAAAAGTTATTCTTGTAGCTTGTAGTTTTTTCATGTATACCAGGTATTTCAAGAGGAATAACCTAGACTCCTTTTTCTACTATGAGATACCTTATAGAGTGTCTACTATTATAAGGGATTTGATTCATGATTTTTATTCAGAAGAAAATCCTCCTAAGGATAATCAGTTCATCCAAAACCACCTCCAATAGGAGCTACACCTGGGAACATGGCACAAAATGTAGTTCCAAATCAACCCTTGTAGAAGTACCCCAACTAGAATACAACTGGACCCCTTAGACTAGCCCAAATGCATGACATCCCTCAAGCTGTATCTAAGGCCATCACCACCTATGATGGATCTAGTAAAACTACATATGAGCACTACCAATATATTTTGAATCTGACAGCAATCCACAATATAAAAAATGAAGATGTTATTGTTATAATCCTAGCCCTATCCTTTAGAGGAAATATTCTGCATTGGTTTAGAACTCTTAAAGACAATACCATTACCTCATGAGCAACATTGGTTGAGCCCTTTGTGGAAGAATTTATTGAATCTACTGATCCTTTTTTCCTCCTTAATCAGTTCACATCTATGCAGAAGCATCAACAAGAAACTATTTTTTTGATTTCAACTTAAGGTTCAGTAGGACCTGGAAGAGAATTCCCCCTACAGCTAGACCAGTTGCAAGCCTTGCTTACATGTATAATATCAGAGCCCTTAGATCAAAGTTAGGCCTACAAACCCAATAATTTGGGGTGGAGACCTTTTCGTAGGTTATAATGTAGTTTTTCATGCAGAGAATGTCCTTATTAATGTGGGAAGATTACCCCCAAAAGCTGTGTTTCCATACAAATTGAAAACCACTAATATCTAAAGTCAAACAACTGCTTCATCTTATATGGACCCTCCTCCTTTGTCATCTCCATTTCTATAGATGAACCCCATTCCTCAGTTAAAAGTACCACCTGCTATAGTTCCTTTTCCTCCACTTCCTTCTCAAATTCCTCAAGAGTCCTCTGTCCTCCTATATCTAGAATACCTTGAAAAATCTTAGCAAAAATATGAATTCAATGGAGAAGAGAGATATAGAGAGGTCTCAACAAAGGATATTTCCTTATGTGAATAAAGATCAAAGACCTAGTCCTAGCAATAATACTGGGATTAGAGTAAGTGTAGTGTATGAATAGCCTGAGTGTTCTTCATAAATAAGTTTGGTGAGTGTATGGTTTTTGGTGTGCAATGACCCTCATGATTTACAATCTTGTGTTATGTACCAAAACTATGTACAACAAGCTATGGATAAAGTAGAAAAAAATCATAAAGGAAGAGTGAGCATGCTCTGACAACCTAACCAGATCATGGTTGGAAAATATCTTTATGAGGATGGACCCATTGCTATCATGACAAGGTCAAGAAAGAAAACACTCTAGGTTGATCCACAAAATATGGGTCAATTTTAGGTCCCCTCTCAGAAGAAGAAGGACCCACCTTACCAAAGTAGTGATACATTCCCTATCCCCCAAGCCAATGAAAAAGAGACATGGCTCCTAAGGGCCAAGAAAAGGTAGTTAGTTTTCCTAAAATAATTGAGAAATAAACTGAGGGAGATAGAATGAGGTCCAAGAATGAAGCCCAAGAGAGGCTTAGGTTCCCTTCCATTACCAAAAGGTAGAGAATTGATTCCACTCAATAGTATAAGATAAAATATGGTGAGCCAGAGAGGAGGCCTAAGAGACCCACCTCTATCACATTTTAATATAACATTATGGAGGAAATAAAAAATATACCATCCAAAGCTAGTCTATATGATACTCTCTTCATTCCTGGACAAATAGACCTACTAAAAGCTTCTCTGAACAAATATTCATAGGAAAAGCAGGCCACCACAATCCTAAACATACCCTCTAAAAATAAATAAATTTCCCCTGCCACTTTAAAGAACAAAAACCCTCCTTTTAACATTTCTCTAAGGATGGAGGGATGGATTGTTCGAAATTGTATGATTGACTCAAGGGCATCCACTATTGTCATGCCTAAAGAAGTTTGCAAGGATATGGGTATGGAGTATACCATATTCTACCCTAGAGTCCTACAATTAGATGGGATACATGTGAAGGCAATGGGAGTGGTAAAAGATGTCTTGATGAGGCTACATAGAGTACCTGAGGTAACTATAGTGCAATAAATAGTGGTGGTGGATCTAGAGCCTTATTTTGGCTTATGCCTTTCAAGAGGATTCGGTGCAAAATTTGGTGGATGCATGTGCATGGACTATTCCAGCATGGTAATTCCATTCAAAGGAAATAGGATAAGAATAACACTTGAGAAGAATGTGTCCTACCACATTGAAAAAATTGAAGAGAACATGTGCAATCTCACTCCTCTAGAGAAATTTGAATTTATGGATAACTTTGAAGAGTTGTAAATTGAAGATGAACTGCCTTTTAGGGAGGATTATAGTCAATTTGGGACAGGTATGGGCACATACAATATTTTTGTAGATATAGAGAAAACAGTTCCTTCTATATCTAATTAATCCTTGAGAGAAATAGAAATATGGACCATGCACTTTGATGGTGCAAGATGCAAAAATGGTGTTGGTGTTGGTGTAGTATTACAGTTCCAATCAGAAGGGACAAAGAGTTTCACATATAGGTTAACATGGTCATGCACTAATAATACTGTAAAATATGAGGCTCTATACCTTGGGTTAATGTAATATGAAAGCATGGGCATCAATATTTTGAACATATTTGGCGAATCTGAATTGATTGTCAACCAGGTAAGAGAGAGATGCAACAATAAGCACCATTACCTGAAAGTATATAGAAATAGGGTATGGGATTTAATGGAATCCTTTGATGCCCTAAAACTAAATTTTATTCCCAGAGGAAAGAATACCTTGGAAGATTCCTTAGTAGTAAGGGGATCTAATTTCAACCCTTCTACAGACATAGGAGTTACGAAGGATAAAGGGATCAAAATGATTTTTAGGCCTGTAGTGCTAGATAAGCAAATATTCTGGAAGGTCTTTGAAAGTGACGAACAAATCATTGATTTTATGGTAAGAGAAGCATGTTTATCTATTGTTCAAGAGGAAAATCCAAAAGAGATTGATCAATAGGATGTCATTCAACTCAAGAAAAATAATATACCCAGAGGGTTGGTTACTCTAGAGAGCCTGTTTGACAATGAAGATAGGAAAAATATTAGATCCATGGAAATCAATGAGAAAATCTATAAAGAAATTGAAATTGAAAGAGAAAAGAAGCTCAAAGTTGAAGTTCGATGTTATCTAGAAGAAGAGGAGAATATCAAATATTTATGCCTAAAGTACCAAGACATTGTAGCTTGGTCATATGAAGATCTTAAAGTATATGACAAGAAGGTCATCCAACACACAATTGAGCTAGAGCCTAATGTAAAACCATTCAGGCAGAAACAAAGGCCTATGAATCCCAGTATCGAAGCCATAATGAGAGAAGAACTTTTAAATTTTCTAAAGACTAAGATCATTTATCCAATAAAACATTCAACCTAGGTAGCCAACTTGGTACTTGTGAGGAAAAATAATGGTGATATCCGCTTGTGTGTAAATTTCAGAAACCTCAATCAAGCGTCACTAAAATATCATTACCCCCTCCTATAGATTGATCAAATCTTGTAGATTGTGGTAGGGGTAGAAAGGTTCTTGCTATTATATGGCTTCTCTGGCTATAACCAAATTTGGGTGAAGGATGAAGACCAGTTCAAAAAAACATTCACCACAAAATGGGGTACATTTACCTATCAGAGAATGCCTTTTGGGCTATCTAATGTAGGAGCCACATTCTAGAGAGCAATGGACTATGCTTTTGGAAAGCTTATTAACAAGGTCATTCTAATATATTTAGATGACATGACCGTGTTTTCCCTCAATAAGAAAGACCACTTGGCACACATAGAACAAGTCTTTTAGAATTGCAGAGAATTTGGCATCTTCCTCAATCCTAAGAAGTCATTTTTTTCAAATCATGAGAGAAAGTTGCTAAGTCATGTGGTATCCAAAGAAGGTATGACCATTGATCTGGATAGAATCAAATCCATTCTTCCTCTTCCACTATGTGTCAATAAAAAATCTTTGCAATCTTTCTTTGGTTAGATAAACTTTATCAGGAAATTCATCTCTAAATTTACTCAGAAGATGAAGCCTAAATATGAAGTACTGAAGAAGAATGTAGATTCCAAATGGACTAAAGTAAGAAACCAAGCCTTTAAAATCATCAAGTAATCCATTACTACAGCTCTAGTATTAGTCAATATAAACTTCAATAAGGACTTCATTCTTTATTTTTATGGAGTCGAGGAAAGTTATGCATCAGTTCTCACATAGAAAAATGATGAAGGAGAGGAGCACCCAATATTATTTTGGACACAAAATATTCATGAATATCAGGTTAGGTATAATTTCATTGAGAAACAAGTATTTTCTATAATGAAATATTTGAAAAAAATTAGGTAATACTTGGTTCAAAGCAAGACCCTGGTTTATGTGGTTCACTTGGATGTGAGAAGTTTCATTATACAAGGTGAACTAGGAGATAAGAGAGCTGGTTGGATTACTAAGATCTAAGAATATGATGTAGAAATCCATCCTACCAAGTTGGTCAGAGGTAGAGACCTATGCCAAGGCTTGACAGAAGTAGCAGTTTTAGCAGAAGTGATAACCTGCCAGTCAACAACAAATGATCATATTGTAGAATTACAGTTAGATGAATTGGACTGGGTAGATCAGATGACTAAGTAATTTCATACTAGATTATGCCCTCCTAATATTAATCCATCATAGAGAAGAAGATATAAACTTCAAGCTTTAAAGTATGTCTTGTTGCCAAATGGTCTATACAAAAGAAACTTGGATGGAGTTCTCCTAAGATGCATAAAATATGATCAACAACAAAAGGTTATAGAGGAGTTCCATGGAGGACTATCTGGAGGAAACTTATTAGGAAGAGTAACCACTTTGAATATTATCAAAGTAGGTTACTACTGGCCTACCATATTTTTTGACACCTTCAAAGTCATTAGAGCTTGCGATCAATGCCATCAGTATGTGGTAAGAACAAAGAACACATCATTTTCCCTTAAGCCAATTCAAGTGGAAGAACTCTTTCAGCAATGGGGGTTGGATTTCATAGGTGTAATCAATATAAATTTCTCAGTTAACCACAAGTACATTTTTACTACTATAGACTATCTCACCAGATGGGTAGAGGCTATTTCTACAAAGAAATCAGACCAAGAGGTGGTGATAAGTTTTGTAGAAATCTTGATTACAAGGTTTGGTGTTCTAGAAGCTTTAGTGAGCGATAATGGACCAACATTCATAGGGTCTAAATATATTGAGTTTACCAGCAAGTATGGCATTACCATAAAGAATACCTCTAACTACTACCCACAAGGAAATGGACTAGTAGAATCATCTAACAAGAATTTGCTAAGAATTTTGAGAAGATCATTGGAGGGTAATAAGAGAATTTGGAACCTACTACTAGAACAATCTCTATAGGCAGATATAATCACTACCAAGAAGTCCATCAAGACCTCCCCTTATGCCTTAGTATATGGCAAGGAGGTAGTGTTACTTGTTCATTTGGATATTTCAACACTCAAGCTGATAAACACAGAAGATGAATCTAAGTAGAATCCAATGGAAACAAGGTTGACACACTTGCTACAGCTAGAGGAGAAAAGAACTCAGGAATATGAAGATTTTCAAAAGTATTCAGTTGACATCAAAGCATGGTTTGACAAGAAGGCAAGGTTTAGAAAGTTCCAAGTTGGAGATTCTGTCCTCAGGTAGAATGTTGAAAGAGCTAAACCGGGATACCATCAGAAGTTTGACTCCTTCTGGGATGGCCCTTTCAAAATAGCAGAAGTTAAGGAGACCAATGTTTTCCATCTTGAACATCTTGAGGGAAACATACAGTAAATTCTGATCAATGGTTTTCACCTTAAACTCTATTTTAATTGAGATGTAGCTCATTGTAACATATGTACATATTTTGTATCATATACTTTTTATTTTATTTCAAGTTTTCAAATTTTGATAAAATGCTATATATATATATATATAAACTATAAAGTGAAAAGGTTGCAAAAAATAAGCTAAGTATCAGCGAAAAGCAGCAGGTTTCCATTCCACCCTCAAATGAACTAAGAAAGTAACAGAATGCTACACATATGTCTCTTCGCTCTTAAAGAGGCTAAGTGACAACAGATCATGGCAAGGGTTCTAATCCGCTAAAGTTCATGAATATTATTCAGAGGAAATCAAATCTTGTGCCATACCATTTCAAAATAAGGAAAATTAATTGTCTCGCGAGCTTCCTACACTATAAGTGATGAGTAGTCGTTATACCATCATTAAATCTCAAAGATCTTATCAATCCGGGGTGGTGTCCAAGGCTGTCTACGATAGAAAGTTCAAGCAGGGTTGTAGTTCAGCTCATTTGGAAGCAGCAGGTCTTATTGGTGGAATTGATTGTGTGGGGGTTTTGTGTCACTTCTACCCCTAAATTGCATAAATTTAACTTTAATCTATTTGCAAGAATGAAAAACTAATTGTTGTCTACAGAAATAAAGTCCTAATTACAATTGCTAAATTGAGACTTAATTGATTTGCATAAGGAAAATCCTAATTACAGTTGCTAAATGAGAAACCTATTTACTTTTGCAATGATGAGATAAAACAAGTAATCAACTTCGTCAATACTCTGAAACAGAAGGTCGTCAATCTTCTCGTGCAGTGTTTGACAACAAAAACAAGAATGCAGGAAATTATAGAAAACTTGTAAATTGCTGGAAATGTAAATTGCAGGGAATTGGAAAATTACTGAAAAATAAAGAAACTGATTATATCTATTGCTGATTACATCACAAATGTAAAATAGATGGATAAAAACTAAAACAGAAATCAAATACCACAAAATGCTGAAATTGACAAGTTCCACTACTTATTCTCGCTGCAGCAAAATCAGGATCGAAAACCCGTCTGTTAGTCCTTCTCCTAGATCTGAAAGTGGCCGGCCTCCTTTTCCAGAAGAAGGTATAATTTCTTCTCTAAGTCTTACTCACACTCAGACATAACAAAATAAATGAAATGAAAACTGCACTTTTATTGCTTCGTAAACATAATTACAATTCTCGCTGAAATCATTACGGATCCGCAATCTGCTACATGTGTCTATTATCTCTAATATGTCTAATCTCTAATCTAATATTTCTAATATCTAATATTCTTCCTAATAGCTCAACCTGTATGGGAGCTATCTTTTATAGATGCCTAAAATCTAATTACAAACATAAAATATGCTGTCCTGATATCCTGCATAATTTCCTGGCTTTATCCTAGAAGAAGATCAAATTTGATCTTTTCCATAAATGGTGGCTTTGGACGGCAAGGACGACAAAGTTATATGGGAGATATTTTCCCTTAACTTTCTCAACCTTCTTATCCCCTTTTCCACCGCCAAAAGTCAGTCAACAAGTCAAAAAGTACATTCTGTTTTCATTCCGAAGATAAGTGGCTCATTCCGAAGATACTGCAATTCTCATTCCGAAGATCCGCTCATTCCGAAGATACTGCAATTCTCATTTCGAAGATCCGCTCATTTCGAAGATACTACAATTCTCATTTCGAAGATCCACTCATTCCAAAGATACTACAATTCTCATTTCGAAGACACTGTGTTTTTCTCATTCCGAAGATATCTGTTCATTCCGAAGACACTGTGTTCATTTCGAAGACACTGTGTTCATTCCGAAGATCTTTAGAATGACCAACTGTGTTGACTCCAAATGGTTTTGGCTGCATTTCTCAGGTGTATTAGACCTCAGGATCAGATTGCAATAGTCTTCATTCTTCCTTGGATGTGAATTCCATGCCTTGCCATTCATTGGTAGCTTGCTGGAATTTATATGGAAAAACCAGTTTTCTGCTGCACAGTAATAAGTCTTTGTACTATTTGCTGAATTTAGAGAAACTAATGCTTAATGATCATCAAAATAAGACTACTGAAATGCTGCTGTCAACCTAAGCATGAAAATATAACATAAAACTATACAAGAACTGTTAAAAATCAGAATATAATGTCCTTAACACTCCAATCATGCAAACAGTTAATACAGAGCATATTAAATCAACTTAACTAGCATATAAGATAATTCACAAGAGTTTTAGGCGCTTTAGGCAGTTTTAACTATTTAAAACATGCTATAAATGAGGCTTATCCAGGCCTCATCATCCCCCCCAACTTATATTAATGCATGCCCTCATGCATTGCAATGGGCTATGGAGTCACAAATGTCCATACTCATATTCCATGTTTCATAGAACAATTTAGTGCCTGTGTAATTTCTCATGAAGATTTCTGAGTCATTATTCAAACTGATCATCTGATTGGGAATCCTCTTCAAAATAGGAGGGAACCAGAGTAATGATGGTTGGAGGCCTGAATATGAGACCTACCCAATAATGTTGCATAAAGGTATTTCTCTGGATTGAGAAGGCAATGCCTCAGAATGGAAGGGCACTGCTTCAAAGTGGAGGGGCACTACTTCAGAATGAGCACCTATGTATTCATCTTCCATAGATAATCCAAGCAGTAACTAAACCAAATCCTCCTCTTTATCTCGATGTAATTGATTGTCATCAACTTATGACAGCTTGCTTTTTAGTTTCTCCACTTTCTCGCTATAATTCTCTAATTTTCTTTTCATGTTTTTTCAATAACATCTTTTCTTTCCTCAATCCATCTCATTTGTATTTTTATAACACTCTTGGCTGCTCGTCGCTTGTTTTGTGATGTCCACCTCCTCTTCTTCATTTGACTCGTAACCTAATACCGACAAATCAACTACAGCTTTGTCGCTCAACAATGATCTCATCCTCTCGCTTCAGACCCCTACTCCCGTACAAGAGGTTCCATGAAATTATCTTATTATTACATCCAAATTCTCAGTGGCTTGTTGCACTTCTATGACATCATGGCTATCCTGTCTGGTCTTCTCTTCAATCATTTGTTCTTTTATCTCTTTTTGTTGGAGTCTTGCAGACCTCCTAGTCCTTAATGTATATTTTCTCTTCTTGCCCTATTTTCTTGTGGTAACAGGGGCTGTAGGGATAGCTTCAAGCTCTTCACTGTGAACTTCACTCTTATATTCTGACAGATAAATAACATCTTTAGAAAAATGAACCCTCTTCTATTTTATTTTTCTGCTATCAGTTTCAGCTCTTCTCTTCTTAGTCTGTGAGTTTGATGGTTCTGTTGTTGCTACTGGGTGTGTTTCTTTTTCTGCAATAGCCTCTGCAGTAGTTCCTATTTCTTCTTCTACAATAACCTCTACAACAGCTATTTCTTCTTCTACAACAACCTCTGCAGTAGCTGTTTCTTCTTCTACAACAACTACAACATCTGTTAGGTCACTGATTTCTGGTTGCTATAGGGTTTGCTCTTGTTCTTCTTCAAAAAGAATTTAATTTTTTTTTTCTTGTAATCATTAGCAAATATGTCTTCGGAAAGAAAATATGGCACACTTCCTTATTCTATGCTCGAACACCTGGCCATCAATCATTGGACATCCTTGCCATCAAATTTTCTTTACTATTTTTAGCTTGTCCATTCTGCATGCAAATTTTCCCACATGAGTGGTTATTATCAATGAATGGTGGTGGCATGTTTGTTAAATCTTCATTCCAAAGATTATGTTTCATTCTGAAGACTAAGCTGGGCATTTAATTTGAAGATAACCTCATTTCGAAGATAAACCTTCATTCTGAAGACACACCTTCATTCTGAAGACAAACCTTCATTCTGAAGACACACCTTCATTCCAAAGACAAACCTTCATTCTAAAGACACACCTTCATTCCGAAGACAAAGCTTCATTCTGAAGATACCATGGTTATTTGAAGATACAACAGTCATTCTGAAGACATAGCAGAAACCAACATTTTTCTCTTTCTCCAAGCATGTTTTGTTTATGCCAACTCTTATGAACACTTTTATACTAATGGTTAATTGTCATATACTATATATCAAATATTTACAATGAGAAAAGTGCAAGAAACATATATACCTGGTTAAAACAAGTTAATGCAAGTTTTGAAAGATGACTGCTTCTGTTGATATTCTGTTGAGGCTTCCTGCAACACTTCAAAAACAAGTGCAGCTGGTGAATTTGTACAATGGTGACTCAGAAATTTTAAGGTTATGCATGCCAGAAAACTGGTTTTCATGCATACCAACTCGATAGCGCCTTAGAAAAGGTTTTCACTGCTGAGCTATTCATTTTTCTCTCTTTTTTTTTTTTTTTTCTTTAACCTCTCCTTTTCTCTCTTTTTTTTTTTCTTTGTCTTTTTGATTCTGATTGTGCCCGTGAAGGAATTCATGACTTCCCTGAAATCATGCCCATGAAGGAATTCACAGCCAGAATTTATTCATCTTTTTGTTTTCTATTTTTTTTTCTTTTTCTTTTAAGATTCAAAGATATGATCATTTGGAATATTCATCAGAAGAAGCCTCTTCTGTCAAATGTAACTGTGTGAAATACCGAGCAAATTCCACCTTTGTTAGTGGTTTATGGTACAACCGTAAAAGATGTCCATTCACCACTAATATCCTCCTTACATCATCAACTAAAGAAAGTTGAACAACTTCATTCTCAAACTCCCCTGGTTCATCCTTGCTGCTCTTAATGTGATCATCATGCCACATTTTCCATTTTTGTTGAGTGAACTCTATTTGGTGAAGTGCTTCCAACCAAAGTTCATCAAATGCATTCAACTGCAAAATTTGTTTTTTTTGTACCCGCAACAACTCAATGCCAACTGCTAAAGATGCATAAAATGTTAGTAAAGCATTAGGATGTTGCACCAATATATCAAACAAATTTGCTCCCTGGTTTTTAGTCAACCAACTATTGTTGTTCAAAGGTTGTTTTGGTTGTGGTTCAGTTTGTTTTGTACCAGGCTTATTTGAATTGGTTCTTGGAGAAACATTTTTATTTACACCAATGGAGGCCAAAACTAAAGTATTCTTTTCATTTTCCTTATGTGTTCTAAGAAACTGTGGGCTTTCTGTACAATCATACTTAGGTGTAATAAGTTTACCCGAAAGCAAGTTAACTAATTTTCCACCTTTTTGTATGGTTTTAGGATATACTTTCTTCTTTTTTCTTGGTTTTCTAAAACACATTTCTTGAACAATCCTATTAATGATTGGTACAACTTGAGGTAAAGGGATTGTAACAGTTAAATGTTCTAATTCCTTTATCAAATCTGATTGTGAAGATGTTATTTTTGATATCTCAGACTGTTCAAAATATGATACTTTATTTGATGAGGTATCTTGTTCTTCTTGATGTTGTTTTAGTGTAGATTTGTTTTCATGTTCATTCTTTTTAACTTCACTTTCTACACTGATAAGTGGAATAGGTTCAAGCAAGTGGTTCACCCGAACACAACTGAGTTTTAACACAGCTCACTAACATTTATTAGGGTTGTATTTTTTGATTCAACCACAGAGACAGGGGTTACCTGTTTAACATGATTTGGACTGACCACAAGTTGAGTTGAAAACAGAGGTTGTTTTAATTTTTGTTGTTGTTGTCCATGATAGAAATTATGGATATAATTAGGCAACAAATTTGATTTTTGTTTTTGACAATGTTGCTGCCCTTTGTACAGATTTTGATGTTGTACCCATTGATATCCCTGTAATTTTGGCTGCAACCATGGTGGATGTTGTTGATTCCATTGTTGTTGCATCCATCCATGTTGAGACCATGCTTAGGAGGGTGCCCTTGGGAGTATGCCCATGGTGGTTGACTCCAACATTGTTGAAGTGGACCTGAAGCGGACCATGGCATATACCAAGGATTATTTCCCCAATGTGCAGGAAATTGAGAAGCATTCTGATATGGAAATTTATGAAAATTATTCCCTTGTCCTTGTCCTACAAAATTGATTTTTTTCATAGGTTGAGACTGTTTTTCAAAGACACTTTTAAGTTCAGGCAATAAACTACACAGATCTGTGGGGTGTCCTAATTGACAAATGCTACATGTAGCAGGTATAAATATTTTGTTCAAAGGACAATCATGAAGAGAGTGTTGCTTTTTACATTCTGAACAATAGATGGCTGAAGATTCAGTAGATTCATTTTTTTCATCTAATGTTCTATCATGTACTAAAATATCAGCCTCTTTCATGCATTCTTTCAAATCATGTTTTTCATTACCAATTCTGTGTTTTCTATGCCTTGAATGAGAGTAATTTTTACAGAGTTTAATAATTTCCTCAAATTTAAGTGCATTTGTATCTCCTCTTCCCAAGATATCCAATGCATCCCTAGATTCATCTTGTAGTCCCCTTAAGAATATGACTTTGCAAATTTCAGGTTCAACACTTCCACATCTCTTATGAACAAAAGAAAATCTGTCTATATAATCTTCTAAGATTTCATTTTCCTCTTGTTTCATTGTAAGAATTTCATCATTTTGATTCTTGACTTGACAATATTCTTGGTATCTCTCCAAGAATATGTTTTCCATCTCATCCCAAGTTCTAATTGAGTCAGGTGCTAAGGTGATAAACCATCGTAGAGCTAACTCTTTAAGAGTGGAAGGAAATAGTTTGAGCTTTTGATTGTCATTAGTGTAATCATGAGCTTGACATACAATTTTAAACTCAAACAAAAACATATCAGGATCTTCAGATGTAATTCCCTTGAAAGTTGGTAATACTGCAGGTGAAATGACCTTCATGGGAGCATTTTGATTAAGATCTAGTTGGATGGGATTTTGAAAAGTTCTGGCAAGTGCACTAGTTGCACTAGGGTGGAGCACATTGTTGGCTCTACCTTGATTCTCTTGTGAGCCTTCCATTGTAGGTTCCCAAAAACAATTATAAATCTTGTCAAATTTTCCCGATTGTATGGATTTGTCAAGAGAAAATGGTGTTGAACTACTTAATTTTCCTCCTTGTAATGATTTCTCAAAGGATCTTGCAGAGGTTGGAAGTGGATGATTGGGATTCTTTGAAAATTCCAACATTTTTGGAAATAAAAAATTTAGACATTTTTGACATAATTTCAACCTCTTGTGAAATTTTTCTTCTTGTGGTTTCTTGCTTATTTCCTAAATGGACTGAAATACAATTTACCAATAACAATTACTTATACCAGTCATTACATTCAGATTTTACTCTAAAATTCACAACTTAGCATATTTAATAATTATTGGACTGCTTTTCACCTTCTAACAACACCGTGTTCCCCGAAAACGGTGCCAAAATGATGAGTAGTCGTTATACCATCATTAAATCTCAAAGATCTTATCAATCTGGGGTGGTGTCCAAGGCTGTCTACGATAGAAAGTTCAAGCAGGGTTGTAGTTCAGTTCATTTGGAAGCAGCAGGTCTTTATTGGTGGAATTGATTGTGTGGGGGATTTGTGTCACTTCTACCCCTAAATTGCATAAATTTAACTTTAATCTATTTGCAAGAATGAAAAACTAATTGTTGTCTGCAGAAATAAAGTCCTAATTACAATTGCTAAATTGAGACTTAATTGATTTGCAGAAGGAAAATCCTAATTACAGCTTGCTAAATGAGAAACCTATTTACTTTTGCAATGATGAGATAAAACAAGTAATCAACTTCTATCAATACTCTGAAACAGAAGGTCGTCAATCTTCTGTGCAGTGTTTGACAGCAAAAACAAGAATGCAGGAAATTATAGAAAACTTGTAAATTGCTGGAAATGTAAATTGCAGGGAATTGGAAAATTACTGAAAAATAAAGAAACTGATTATATCTATTGCTGATTACATCACAAATGTAAAATAGATGGATAAAAACTAAAACAAAAATCAAATACCACAAAATGCTGAAATTGACAAGTTCCACTACTTATTCTACTGCAGCAAAATCAGGACTGAAAACCTGTCTGTTAGTCCTTCTCCTAGATTTGAAAGTGGCCGGCCTCCTTTTCCAGAAGAAGGTATAATTTCTTCTCTAAGTCTTACTCACACTCAGACATAACAAAATAAATGAAATGAAAACTGCACTTTTATTGCTTCAAAAACATAATTACAATTCTGCTGAAATCTGTTACAGATCTGCAATCTGTTATAGGTCTATTATCTCTAATATGTCTAATCTCTAATCTAATATTTCTAATATCTAATATTCTTAATAGCTCAACCTGTACGGGAGCTATCTTTTATAGATGCCTAAAATCTAATTACAAACATAAAATATGTTGTCCTGATATCCTGCAGAATTTCCTGGCTTTATCCTAGAAGAAGATCAAATTTGATCTTTTCCATAAATGGTGGCTTTGGACGGCAAGGACGGCAAAGTTATATGGGAGATATTTTCCCTTAACTTTCTCAACCTTATTATCCCCTTTTCCACCGCCAAAAGTCAGTCAACAAGTCAAAAAGTACATTCTGTTTTCATTCCGAAGATAAGTGGCTCATTCCGAAGATACTGCAATTCTCATTCGAAGATCCGCTCATTTCGAAGATACTGCAATTCTCATTTCGAAGATCCGCTCATTCCGAAGATACTGCAATTCTCATTCCGAAGATCCGCTCATTCCGAAGATACTGCAATTCTCATTTCGAAGACACTGTGTTTTTCTCATTCCGAAGATATCTGTTCATTTCGAAGACACTGTGTTCATTCCGAAGACACTGTGTTCATTCCGAAGATCTTTAGAATGACCAACTGTGTTGACTCCAAATGGTTTTGGCTGCATTTCTCAGGTGTATTAGACCTCAGGATCAGATTGCAATAGTCTTCATTCTTCCTTGGATGTGAATTCCATGCCTTGCCATTCATTGGTAGCTTGCTGGAATTTATATGGAAAAACCAGTTTTTTGCTACAAGTAATAAGTCTTTGTACTATTTGCTGAATTTAGAGAAACTAATGCTTAATGATCATCAAAATAAGACTACCGAAATGCTGCTGTCAACCTAAGCATGA
Organism: Wollemia nobilis; assembly: GCA_028583015.1. Taxonomy (NCBI): domain Eukaryota; kingdom Viridiplantae; phylum Streptophyta; class Pinopsida; order Araucariales; family Araucariaceae; genus Wollemia; species Wollemia nobilis. Next base: position 1,196,151 of record JAQPPZ010014908.1, read on the forward strand.
AAATATAACATAAAACTATACAAGAACTGTTAAAAATCAGAATATAATGTCCTTAACACTGCAATCATGCAAACAGTTAATACAGAGCATATTAAATCAACTTAACTAGCATATAAGATAATTCACAAGAGTTTTAGGCAGTTTTAGGCAATTTTAACTATTTAAAACATGCTATAAATGAGGCTTATCCAGGCCTCATCAATAAGTGTAGAAAAGTGCTCATGCTTTAGCCAATTAGTGAGTGATGTAACGTCTTCTAGCTACCATGAAATATAATTTTAATTTTAAAAGCATGCAAATGAACAGTTCTCACAATGGCCGCATTAATGGTGAAAGGTGTACATGCAATAGCCTTTAAAAGTTCTTAAACACAGAGCTCATTCAATTTTTGAAAAGTAACGCTTACTAAGTAGAAAGAGTGGAGAATAACCAAGCATTGTATGCAAGTGATAGAGAAATAATATTCTGATTTTTTTTTTGAAAATAACCTCTGAAGACACTTAATAAGCAGAACCCTTGGTAAAGGAAGAGTTGGGAAATTACATCGACAAAGCATAAGTTGTAGCTGACACCAAACTGGTCCTCACAAAGAGAACCAAGCTCAAAAAAAGCATCAATGATAGATACAATAAAGTTGTGACCTTACCAATTCAAGGTACTTCTGTTGTTTGCTCCTTTATGTATTTTTATATTTGTAATTCAGTTCATCCTTGTTTGGATTTGATAGTGACTATTGTTAAATTCTACGACCCAGGAGAAAAATTTGTAAATATGGCTAAAGGTAAAATCTTGTTCAGTATTACTGCTAAGGCTTGTCATGATCTTTTTGCCCTAGGAGTAGAACCACCCATAAGGCCAAAAGAGTTCAAAACATCCAAGCAAGATGGGTATTAATATTTTTAGAAGCGTGCTCATGAGGGTGAACCTTTTAGAAAATGGGTTTATAATAAATTCAAAATCATCAAATCCAAGAGAGGACTACCCAAATCCCATTGAGCAGTTTGTCCATCCAGAGCTCTATTCCATGTTAGCTTGTTTGGAGGGTTTGGATTCTGACCAAATCGTGAGGGATTGGAAAATAGCTTTTGCATACTATATTTCGAATGAGAGAATGTATGAGCCAGACATAGAAAAGAAGAGCATTAAGGTCATTTACTTTGACTGGCCAAGTTTCCTAGCTAAAATAATACTTGAACAATTAGTGAGAATGAAAAGGGATTCTGATACACCCTCTTTTTGATATTGTTCAAGTCTGGTTTGGATGTTCTTTTCTGTTGTAAGGAAGATGATGCCATGGATTCTTATAAAAATAAAGAATGACTAGGGAGACCCTATCCCTACATACTATTGGACTACTCATTTGAGGAGCACTGAGTTTGTGTATAGATTTAACTTAGAATTTCTATGGCCAATGCTGAAGATAATGTATGGGAAATGCCCTAGGTTACCATCGTTTACTAGGAAATTATTAATAACAAAGGGTTCCAAAGAAGGATATTGGTATGTCCTTACAATAGACATAGTGATTAGACTATATGGCTTCACTGGTAAGCCTTTTATGCTCCCTCATTTTGTCACATACAAATTATTAGCCCTAGAATATTTAAGGTAAGTGGATTTTATCAATATGAATTATGGCTTTGGAAGGAAGATAAAATGTTTTTTGACCTACCGAAGTGTTGATGATGTAACTATCACCAAGAAGGGCCAAGGTGAACAAATCATCCATTATTTGGATAGGCTGGGCCTATTCTACATTCCCCAAAGGTGGATATACAACCCAAATGACAAATTCCATGAAAGAAACATCACCATTAATGGAGAGAAGACCTAAAAATTTGAGAAAACCTCAAGGTCTCATTTTGAACAGGGAAGAAATAATAAGGAAAATGCTCCTTTGGATTGGAATGTTGCCAAGATGGAACAAATTCCTCCATGGTTAAATTTCTACGAGCATACAATTGAATTTGATTCATATAAGAATGAAAATCATCAATTGTAGGAGTCTACGATTAGAGAAGTTGAGGGTAAGAAGAAATGGAATGAAGCTAAGATAGTAGATTGGTGGAGGATGAGAGTGGAAACCAACACAAAATCCAAGTTTGGATGAGTAATCGACAATGATTTTTCTGATATATATGATAAGAATATCACAACTTGGAAGACAAAGGACCCAAATAATATAGTGCTAATTTACAAGAAACCTTAACCAGGGTCATATTCTCCATCCCCACCTTCACAAGAGGAAAATCAAGGAGAAGGGGTTGATACTCCATTAACTGTTGCTGAAGCTCTTAAGACATTTGAGCCCTCAACAAAACAACTAGAGAATTACCCGAAAGGGGCACAATTAATGAGTAGAATGCACTATTCTTATGAGAGGACCATTAGCACAAAAGTAATTAAGATAGTAACTGGGCCCAAGTGCCTGGCTCTGGGTGGAGAACCCCCTACAACAAAAATAGATTGGAATGAGAGATAAGAACTTTGTGTTTGCACCAGTGAGTTTCACCACTGCAGCAATAGTGGAGTTAAATCTTATTTTTGAAGAAACATTACAGGAGGAACCAATGCAGGAAGGGTTATCTGGGGAAGATATAGAGAATGATATGATGGCAACCTTGCAAGTCTTTAAAAGAAAATTCAAAAAATAACTGGAGGGAACTCAGAAGGAGATCTATAAGAAGCAGAAGGTGGATAAGGAGAAAATTGTTGCAAAAATCCCTATCACAGTTGTAGAAGAGTTAGTACAATAAACACAACAACAAAGTATAGAGACAAAACCAGAACACCCTATATCTGTAGGTGAAGGTATAATTTCTATCCCCTCTTCTCCTTCTCTTCCTCTTTCCCCAAAGAAAACTCCTTCCCCTTCTGAGGAAAAGGTTGTAACAAAAGCATCCTCTCTCCCTCACAATTCACCACCCGTCTCATCTTTAAATACAGAGGATCAAGTCAACTCATCTCCTCCAAATTCACCTAAAATTCCTCCTTCATCATCCCTCGTAATTCCATATTTTCCATTGCAACCTCCCACATCATATGAAACACAAGCTATTTCATCCACACCCACTCACCCCTCTGTGAGTTTTACTGTAGTTTCCATGAGTTTTCCAATTGTAACAGTAGCGATAGTCACAAAATCCCCTCTATTCACTACTACCAAGCCATCGTTAGCTACTGAGTTTGCTCTCCCTTATCTTATAGCCTCTCCTCCTCTCGTAAGTTATCCTATGCTATAAAAATTACAAAAGGAAAAGGAAACTTCACAAAAAATTCAATATTTTTGAGCAGAGAAGCTGTCCAAACCTTCTAAGAGGTTGGCTACAAAGAGAAGTACCATATCTGTTGATTCAATTTCAAGGCAGAGAGCATCCAGATCCATTATTCCTCTAGTGAGTAATCATGAAACTGAGATGACTGCTCAATACTATCACCTAGAAGAGTATACAAAAGATATTGAACAGTTACCTATAGAAGATGAGTTGGTTATAGCTAAGATCCACTTGGACACTTTCTATGTCAAGGTTGATATATAAAAAGAGAAAGTGGACAAGCTGGAGCAGACAATAGAAAATATGGAAAATATAGTCACCAACCAAAAATAGATAGAGAAAGCTATCAAAAATTAAGCAAAGAACTAGCAGAGCAAATTCCAAGAGGCCAATAAGATCAAGTAACAAGTAGAGGAGCAATTGAAGAAAAATGAAGAACAAGCCAAGGAAATATAAAGCTTGAAGCACCAAATTCAGATTGAAAAGGCTAGTCTTTAGGCTTCTCGAAGGCAGGTGTAAAGAAAGTAAGAAAATAACTGTTGTCTGAGGTTTTGGATAAATGCTCAGAGTTGTAGCCCATCACCGACTACATGGATGATGCCAGTAACCTACTTTAGAATATTCAGGAAGACCTAGATAGCTTTACTAGAGAACTGCAACCCATGGTGATTTCAACCGAGCAAATTTATAAGCTAGAATATAGTAGGCTCAGTGAGACTGCTAAACCTATTCCTAACAAAGAATGGAATACTGCTAGATTTGTTGTCAGAGTTGTAGTAAAGAAGAAAAAATTGTTGCAAAAGGCTTGGATGTTGTATGATAAAGTTGAGAATACAATCTGAGATATAGTTAACATCAAAAAATAGATGGATCAGAATGGCTTCAGAGGGTTATGGCTAGAAAATAATACTTTGTTATTAGAGGAACATATTAAAAAGAATGTAGCCAAGAGCCTCCAAGATGAATTCGAGATTGATGCCATGGAAGAACTAATTGATCAGGAGCATGTTTCATAAATGATAATTGATCTAACCAGGCTCCAAGACCTAATGGAAGACTTGGTAGATAAAGGAAGTGCTAAAAATTATGAAGATATTGTAGAGTTGGAATACATTCACAAGCAACTTAAGGAGACTTCCAATCCCTCTGAAGTACTCTGGAAGCAAGCCTTGCAAACTCTGAAGCTGATGGTACAGTTGTTTGGAAAATATGCTGAGGAAAATGATAAAGATAAGGATTCACCTGAGGAGGAAGAAGCTGAGCAGGACCAAGAGGATAATGTAGAAGAAGAAGCTCAACAAGAAGGTGGAGAACTGAATAGGGTTGCTGCGGACCCTCAAGAGACACAAGCTTAGAATCTTTATTTTGCAAATTTTTTTAGTCATGTAGAAGTATTGTATTTTTATTTTGTTTTGACTCTAACACTGTTAGAAGAATGTAATAAAAGCATGAGTAAAGAGATGCAGAGAATTAAATTTATGTGAAGGCATTTATGTCATTTTGAAAGTACATAAAAGGGAGAACACAGTTCTATTTTGCTTAAATTTTGTGCAGTTTTGAAGGAGTGGCAGAGATATTTGTATTTCCAGCATGATATTGATATGAGCCATTACCCTCTGGGTGAATTCAAAAGGTTTTCAAAGGGTAATAATCATATGGAAATTATTCTTTGAAGCATTGTTTGAAGATTAGCATTTTTTGACTCCTAATACCCAATGGATAAGACTCTAAGTTCGTTGGATTTGCAAGCAAATCCACCTAGGAGGCACCAAAATGTAGGCCCAAAATGGCCACATCCTTAGAAAACTTTGAAAATTTATTCTAAGGCATGAGAAATATCCAATCCGTTGAGGATATAGAGTATTTTGGAGCAGATCCGTGCAAGAAGGTTCCATTCTACTTGATACTTAGTGCTTTTAGTAAACATGAGCGAAGTATTCTATTCCACCCAATGTCTAGTGTTTTTTATAGTGGCTTCTCATGAAGTTTCCAATCCATAATTTTATTTGGGGTTTAATGACATCAACACGTTCAAAGTGCGGATTGGCAATACTGCTGTATCTCGCACGCTCCAGCGACTAAGTGTTGAGAATCCTCATTCCGCTGAGTTCTAAGATTATTTCTGTGTGGAATGGCGACAAGTTCCATCCCGCTCAGTAAGAAGGCCATTTCCCATTGTTTCTTGAGCATAATAACGAGAATGTCATTTCCCATTGTTTCTTAAGCGGATTGGCAATGAGCTCCATTTTTCTCCACACTTAGCGTATTTCTCACTAAGTTTCGAATCCGCTAGCCGAAGCCATCTAAGTTGATATCAACAATATTTTTAAGCGGATTGAAGATGAGCTATATTCTGCTCAGCAAGCAGTGTATTTTTCTTGAAAGCTCGAATCCACTGGTAGAAGCCATCCAAGCTGACGTTATCGTTCTTTTTGAGCGGATTGATGATTTGTTCCACCCCGCTGGTTTACAGAGCATTGCTGAGGTTTAATCGTAGCCATTCACTGATATCATCAATGATGGATATTTTGTTGACATTTTCACAAGCATACAAAGGCATATTCTTTTTGGATGAAAGCAATCAATTTGAAGTAGGTAGGTGAAGCATCCAAGAGTACCAAGAATCAAGAACTAGAGCGGTTGTAGATCTATGACAAAATGGAGTTCTCAAAAAAGATGAGCAATCCAAATCTGGGTTTTAACGGCCTAAGCCCAACTGCCATTATCGAACCAGAAGGTTGCAGAGTAGAGCTGCCATGGTGGATGAATTACAACGAATTTATCAGACTCGACAAGCGAATGAAATGATGCCAACATAGCTCTCTGTTGATTTGTCAAATTCTTAATCCTTGTAATGTCTCCCCCTATTCTTGTAATTGTAAACTATAAATAGAGGTCGAACCCTCTATTTTTGAGGTTGGATCTAGTGTGTTTGCTTGCCCTACTGTGTAAATATTTTTTGCAAACTAATGGAAGGAGCATTACTTGAATTTTTTGACTCGAGACTCATTATATTTGATATCTTTTGTTTAAGAGGTTCAAAGTTGTGAATTGCATTTCTATCAATGTTTTAATGGTTAGTTCATCCCATTTGCATTGGATTACTAGTTTTTAAGGTAGTTGAAATCTATTCATAGTTAGATCTATGTTAGTAGGAATTTTATTTCTATAAATTTTGATTATTGATCTATTATGCTAAAATGGATTGTTAGTATATTGGATATTGAAATTTCTTCTTGGAACACATCTTTGTTTTCCACTTTATTATATGAATATTTTATGGTTTTGGGTGCTACTAATCCTGAGTGTGGACACTGGAAGTAGTTTGTTAGATATTTTTCCTGTGGATGCCTATGTTGTTAGCCCTATTCAGTCATTGTTAATGCATAATCTCTTAACCCTAAACCTTTTCTAACCCTATTATTCAAAACCATTATTGAGCTTAATTGAGTCAACATTCTATTTAGTTGACAAGGAACCAACCTACACTGGAGGTTGGGCTAAAGTAATCTTTGGTCCATCCAATGTTGAGTTCTGATCTGTGACTATCAGGTGCAAGCCTGGCCAGAAGATTGGAAGATAGACAGTTGTAGTATCAAGTAAAACTTGATGACAATTTAGTTCCCAACAATATGATTGCAATTGTAATTTTAATATGGATGCAAGGAGTTGTGACTACTCCAATTTCTATCATAGTCTTTGTATCCATCTATCTTTCTATGAGGGACTGTGACTAGTATCTATCCTAGTTTTCATAGGAGATCATTCGATGTATAGTCATAAGGAATTATGATCATGTTAATTTTAGCTATCATGTTCTAATGCAGGTGTTCACTAATCCCACTGATATTTATAATAGATCTTGTAATATTTGGTGCATCACAACCCTTAGGTTAGTCTAGTTAGGTTGGTTAGCTTTTTTTGCTTTTAATCCTTCTATTTTCCCTAGAAAAGAACTTGATAGATTGGGCTAGCTTAGGAGGAAATAAAATACATTAAAGATCACATCCAAACAAGGAGTCAAACTTGGTAAAAATACCTAGAGGTTGTCTGAAGCAGCTACATCCCACACTCCCTAGACTTACCAAACTAGCGCTCCATGCAAAGCATGAGAATTAGATATACTTGATAAACTGCATGTGGGTGGCCATGGTGATTGAAGCATAAGAATCATTTTTGATCCCCAATAGTTCAACTGGTATACTCGATGAGACCCAAATCATTATATTTATCCCTTAATTAGAAGATGGATCAACGCTTTAATGAAGGCCTCATTTCACATCTTGATAGAGCACCTGGAATATTCACCCGGTGACTCTACTCAAGAAAAAAAATCTAGAAGAAACCATTGAGAAGGACACTAAATTGAGATTTTGATGAAGGCATAATCTATATACTTCAAAAGCACAAGCAACATTCACCCCATGACTCCACTACAATAAAAAAGATTCAAAGGTACGTAAAAGAAACTCACTATCAAATATTTTAGTACCATTATCGCCAAGAAGAAAAAGAGTGCAAGGCCAAAGCATGGCCACTCTACCACTCAAATTATCCCTTGCCTAGGATGATAGAATCTGGTGGTGTCCTCCAAAGCCTCCAACTATATGGGAAAGTTGTCAATATCAATACTAGATATCCTACCAGAATACACTAACAAAGGTCCAACAACCCTATTGGAGCACCTACAAGAGATGGTCTTCATATGCCAAGTGCACAATGGTACAAAGTAGGATGTGGCTCTCATATTGGGTTATGCATAAGGGGTAAAATGCAAAATCTAATTGTAAAAAAAAGGTGAATTAATTTTGAAATCTAGGCGAATATTTGCCAAATTCATATAGGAGACATGGTGAATTACCTTTATTTTTCATCAAAAATTATAAAATAGTGGTGAATGTTTGGTCTCATTTTCAATCCGATTGAAAAATTGGGACCAAATGCGGATTGGGTGCAAAAAACTCATTTCACTACTCACACCTTACTAACTAGCTAGGTTGAACTCCATAGGGGATCCCTACATAGGTCAATTTTTTATAAAAGAAATTAATTGCTTAGGCCCCCTAACAATAGCAAATCATGATAGAATCACTAACTCAAACAAAACCATCTAACCTTTTTTTTCAATGGAACTATAACAAGTGATTTTCTTGTCCTCTAGAGTGAACTACCCTCTTCAAGCAAACAAAAATTATTCTAATTTTTTTCCAAGTCAAGTTGATCTAGCGGTTTTATAGATACAGTGAGAAAAACACTCGTTTCACCTAGGAAACCATTTTTCCTAGCCAATTGTTTTTCCAAGTCTACTCAAGCTAGTAATTCACTAGTTGTCTCAAGCGAATTGCTCTACTTATAGAGAAAATTGCTCAAAGAATCCAATATTTTTCTAAATGCTTCCAGGTGAGCAAATTTTTCCTTGGACCATACTTGGTAGTTTTTTCTATTTTCCTCCTAAAATATTTTACATTTTATTTTCTTCCATCATGGAAACAATTTCCACCTCTACAAGCCCCTCCATTCTTGAAGCCAATGTAGTGTCTTTGCCTTCTACAACTATTTTCCCTCCAGTGACTACTCCACCAACTCCAAGGAGAAGGTCCATCTAAGAAGAGTTAGAAGAATCTAAAACCCTCTCCTCCTCCTTAGAGATCCAAAGAGTTTTTTGATGAGCCACATAGGATATTCAAGAGGGGTAAATATAAACATTCCATTAGGAACATAAGAAAATAAGCCATGAGGAGTTTCAACTTGGTCCCACTAACTAATTCTTGGAGCATAAGTAGAATATGGACATTGTGCCTAGCTGTGAACTTTGTTCCATAGGTGTCAAATTTCCTTGTATTGGTAGATGCTTCTATAGAATGTTATGACCACACAAAGAGAAGAATAAAACTAGATTACTAAACCAAAGAATCATTGCGCGTCATAGATGAAGACATAAGGAAGATATTGAAGGCAACTAATAATCTAACAATATGGATCACTTGTAATCTGAAGATCCAAAAGGACTTCTACTATAGGTGTGACCAAGGTTATTAGCAAGATTTATTAATCCCTCATCTTAAGAACCCAAACAAGGTTATCAAATTAAACATCTCATTGGAGTTAGACTTATTCAAGGATAATATCCAGATGGTATTGTCTAGGATTTTGACTACACCATACAAGAAATCAATTTCTAAGGTATAGGAAGAGAATATTTCCCTCCTTCACATATTTGATACCTTAGACACTCTCAAATGGTTTATTACACCAAATATATAATTTTCCATATGAGCAACTAGCTCAAAGAGTTTATGGAGGAACAAAATTTCACCTATACCTCCTATCTGGTATGGCTTATTTTGCAAAAAAAGAAGGATTAGTTCCCTATATTTTAGCTATATTAGATAGGACCAAATAGGCAACCCCTTTTAGTAGTTGAGTGCACAAAAATATTTTTCTAAGAAGCAAGGAAGAGATCAAATCACTTTTATGTCAACATGGAGAATATGAAGGGCAAGACTCCAAGGTTGTTAGAAGAGACTAGGAAATTTTTGAGGTCAAAATAATGCATAATGGGGATTTCTACTTGGGGAAAACAAGGTCCTTCATACAAATTTATAGCTTTTGAGTCACGCTCTCTGGGTTGTTAATTTTTATACCAGACTACTTGTTCAACCTTGAGTATGCCAAGCAAGTTGACTATATGGACCTAAGATATTTTAGGGGGTAAAAGAAGACCACATTCTATCCACTTAATCATCCAATAATAAATATCATACCCAAGCTATAAGGATTCCACTAGCTGTTGGAGGATAAACTCATAGACATAATGCTTCAACAACTTTGGGATATGTGCTCTTATGACCCAAAGAAATAATTTAGAAAAAATCTAAGCAGTAAGATTTTGCATACAAGAAGAGGTATGGAATAGAAAACGAGGTAAACTTAAGTGAGGATTTATACCTAGCCACTTTGAGGAGTGCCTAAATATACGAGGATGAGGTATATTGTTGTAACATCAATCCTCCATAGTGATACACTTTTTATGAAGAGGCAAAGGTCAAATATGACTTTGATCTATATGTTAAGCCAAATCATCATACCTTAGGTGCTTTGGAAAAGTTAGGGTACTCCAAAAGGAAAATCCTTTTTTGGTATAGGATGAGATATGAAACTATGATGATAAGGAGGCAAGCATAGGATGGTACATTTGATGAACATTTGTTATTTAGAATAGAATACATACTAGAAGTAGAAAGAGGTAAAGGATGATAGAGGAATATCTAGTGAGCCCCCAAGTCCACCTCTTACCTCTACACCTAAAATTATGATATTTGTAGTATCAACCACACTAGCTCTCATTAGCTTTGTTGTGTAAGAAACAAGGGATAGACAAAAAAACTTGAAGGGTGATCCATATGGGTTGATGTTAAAAAAATGGCAATGATGCAATAAAAAAAAAACTTAGCTTAAGGAGGGGTAATTCCCATAAGGAAGAACTCCTAAGTTGGAAGCAACTGGTGCAACAACCACCATCACTTTCACCTCCACTTCCTTTCCCCTCTCTATTGCTCTTGGTTTTTTCTCCACTTCTACTTCTATTCATGTTGCTTTCTCTTCTCCCACCCCTAATTCTATTGCACTTCCCTCACCAGCCACTAGTGTAGTCTATGGTTCTCCTAAAGAAACATCACTTCCAACCAGAACCTTCATTTTTAGTACTACTCAAATCACTTCATTCTCATCACCCACCATCCAAGTCACCATCTCACAATGCTTGGTTGACTACACAACAATCTCATATCCTTCATAGCTAGTCTTTTCACTGGCTAAAATATTATCTTAGTTGGCATAAAGGATGACCCCATCCAAATAATCATTCACTCCCATCTCTACATAATCCTAGTAGTTAGGGATAGATAAAAAATACATGGTCAGGAATCTAAATAAGATCCCTAATGCTCAAAGAGAATTGTAGATATGTAAAGATGCGTTAGACTCTCTAGAATCCCTAATGGAATACATGGTAAAGGATATTTAGGGGCTCATCACTATAGAATTACCTAACATATTTGACTATTAGAAGAAGATCCTTAATGATGACATCATTGACATTGTGATCAAAGACAAGAAAGAAAAAGCTTAATCTAGAGATAAAATCAACCAATACACGAAACTAGATCCATTGTATGTCAAGTTGCAAAAGTTAGTAGGCAAACAATACGGGTTGTCAGAAAACCCATATAAGGACTTGGTAGGAGACATAAAGGACCTTGCTAATATTCAAATGCCAAAAAATGAAGTATGAAAAAAGCTACTAGGGCTACCTCCATGAAGGTGAACTCTAAGATAACCATAATTTTATAATCTTGTAGTAGGGATTCCAATTTTGAATATTTTGTACCCAAGTTAAAGGTAGGATCTAGGATATCTTGCCAATCAAGCTTGTTTCCTTATGTAGTTGCCAAAAATATAGTATCAAGTCACTACCTTAGGGAATTCATAACATTGGAAGCTTACAAAATAGTAAAATTAGTCAATCAATACATTCCAAAACCTCTCAAATTTTTCTAGGTCAAATATATGCATCGATTTGCTTGTTAAAGGTAATTTTTTTCTAGGAGTGATCTGCTAGCAAAGATGAATTGATTAGATTGCAAAAGTAAAGCACTATAGAAACACTAGCAAAGCACTAGAAAAATGGAGTGATTTGCTTATCTCTTGGAACAAATTGCTTGTGAATCAACAAAGGGGTAAAAGACAAGTGTGTATCTCAAGGAAGATCTTTAGAAAGTGACATGTTGGCATGTAATGATGCCATAACTCATTTTGGAATCCTTTTGAGGCATAATTAGAGGCATATAATATTTAAATATACATAATTTTGTTAGACATACCCCAAATATTTACTTTTAGTAGGAGTAATAGTTTTTCACCCTAGGTAACTCAAAGGTAAACTTTTCCTATAAATAGGATCCATGGAATCCATTGTAAACATCATTTGGCCTAGAGAAATTTAGAGCTATAATTTGTGAGACCCATATTGTGCTCTTGTAATTCATGAATTTGGTGAAAATTTTTATATCTTTTGCACTCAATCTGTGGTACTATCCTCATGGATTATGGAATGTGTAGTGATTATGATATAATTCTTTTGTCCATTTTGTCATTCCTCTCATAATTTTAAATTAGTCAAATGGAACATTGTTGTTATTCAAATTTCACATGCATTGATTGATTATAAAATCTCCTTCCTATGGTTATGGTCATATTTATTTCAATCTCTCGCACCCTAAACTTCACAATTTACTTTTATACAATTACATTTCTACACTTATTTTTTGCATTTTAATTTCATGCAATTAGATTAAGACTAGATTAGGATTTAGCAAGGATAGTGGGGAGTCGGCCTAAATTCAAAGGTTGGAATAGGCCTTAAACCCTTTCATATAACTATCATTGAAATTATAATTGTGGTGTGTAAGAAGTTGAACCTTTCCACAATTCAATAATAGGGTACATTTTTACTTCCTCATTTTACAAGAACATGTATTCCATATTGTCTCCTAGCTTGTAGGCCAGTCTCATCTACATTCCAAATGTTAGAAGGGCATAAGAATAGAATTTATACACCTTTTGCAATGTGGAATAAAACTCATCACAATGGATGGACATAGATTCATGGCTCTATTTCCATCCAACCCTTAAAATCAATTATGGATGACTCTTTTTAAACTAGCCCACCTTAAGTTGCCAATTAATCTATATTTGAATGGAATGGACCTAACTTGAAAAATATTGACAACATGAGGCTTTATTATGATGATTTCCAACCCATGACCCAACTCTACCATCTAATAACATCAATTAATAATATTTTTATCCTCTCCATCTACCAAGATAGTTGGTGGATCATTTTTGTAGTGGTAACAACACCACCTACCCAACAAGACATAGTATTAGGTGACATGCCCCACTTTTTTGCATCAACCCTCATTGAGTAAACATTATATTTCAACATCATTTATAGCCATATTTATGTCTATCTTAGGCCAAGATTTTGGTAATGGAACTTTAATTTTTTTCCACTTTAGCATTTACTTGCACAATTGTTGAGGTGGTGGACAATTATCTTGTTGGTCATTCCTTTTCTCACCATCACTCACAACTAACCTTGTTCCCCTTATATGTACACCCATAGGACTTGTTCTCTTACTATCCTTCTTGAACTAGCCATATTTATTGTGATTGGATAGGAGCATATGGATGACAAAACTCTAAAACCTTTATGCAAACTATATTGTAACAAAGAAGGATAATACTTAAATAATTGTAGGGCAATAGCATGAATTTATAGATTACATGGGTTAAGTTGATACATGTGATTGCATTTTATCAATGGTTGTACTTTTGTATGGATTGAAAACATGAAGTATAAATTTGAGTCATAGATCATATGTATTTGTAGATTAAAAACTTGAGTTTTGAATTTCCATCATCAATTGGATGTGATGTAAATAATATTGGTGACTGAATATATAATGAATTTGGTTGTTGGCTTTTAAGTCTAACTATCTCAAAATATAATAGGTCCCAATATAAATAAGCCACAATATTATAGGTCAAAATATCAATAATCAAGAGTAGAATTATATATATAAGCAATCAAATATATATCTAAGCCAATATAATAATGAAATAACATTCACTTATAATATCAAATATGAATGTAAATGGCCAAAATCATTCATGTACATGCATAAAGAATACTTACAATAATAATTTTACCTCAATTATGGGGAAATAGTAAGTACCAATGTGGCAACTCTTAGGAGGAGGGAGGATTTGAGCACGATATTGAAGGCCTCAATGTTTCGAGATTATAAATTATTCAAATCACTATGTACATGGAAGGTGGAGATAGGACAGACAAATAATAGTGGAGATTAATAGGATGAGTCGGTGGAGTTGCAAGAATTTATAGTTGCCACTAGAAATGAAGACCTCTTGAATGCAATTTTGAGAGTATATGCGATATACAAGGAATATGAACTGATGGTTTTGTCTTATTGCAGTTTTGAGGAGTCCTCCTTTGATATGTCATTAAGTGATTAGGTGTAGCAATGTTTTTTTCTGTAATTTTTGTCTATTCTCTAATTGGGCATTTATCCTTCATGAGATAATAGACATTAACCCTTTATGGGATTATAGATATGTATATCTGGAGGCACTTTCAGGCTACAACCCACGAATGAAAGGCCTTGCGACTATGAAATCTATTTTAAAAAAATAAAGTTTAGTCTTTTTTTGTCGAAAAAAATACTTACAATAATAAATTGCTCAAGATTTGTATACAAGCCTTATTATCAAATGTTTGCTATATGGTGATCATTTATAGGCCATTTTCCCAATTACATTGTATGGAGCTTTTTCTTCATATTATAGATAAAGGAAGGTGACTCTTCAATACTTGACTATTGCACTCCTCACATATTTGGGAGATACAGTCTTTCCTATTCTTGACCTTTGGCTTCTCATCTTGCCACTTGTATACTAGACTCTTCACTCTCTTCTTGCATGCATACTTGACTCTATGACACTTGTACACTTCTACATGTCTCTTAATCTCCTATATGCACTCCTAATACAACACACTTGTACAAATTCTTACATTACATATTTGCACACTTACATATATGACACTTGTGCACATTCTCTCAATACAAACTTGCACTCTTACTTACATGACACTTGTGCATATCATACACATTACACTCTTCTATGACATTGGTGCATATCCTACACATTACACTCTTACATGAAATATAAATCACTCATCTAAACTATGGACACAAACCTTAATCTATTACATATTTACATTTATAACTTGAAGGTGCCATGAGGATACATTTACATGTACCAAATAATATAATATTTTCCAAAACTAATATTATAAATTAAATTAATGTCATAAAATTGTAATAAATATTTTCAAAAACCTCACTTTATATTTTTTAAAATTAACTTAGATGTTTATGATATTGATTGTAGTAAGTTAAACATAAGCATAAGCATAATGGATGGATATTTTTATTTATCTTATAACATAAGCATAAGCATATGTTTTAGTAATTGTAGACATGAAAAATTGACCCACTAAGGTGAATAATTTTCCTTAGATTTCTTGTTTTCTCCTTAAAAACATAGGGTCATATTTGAGCCAATTTTTACCCTACTAAATCTTCTCCATTTCTTCTAAATCCTATACCGTTAGATCGGGCTCAAAAAGAGCTTTCCAATGGTATATGATATGACATGTTTTGACTTTGTTTGACCCTTTTAAATGCATTAAAACCGCACGAGGGTCCAACAGGTGTGACGTCGCATCCCACTTTTATGGGGCACGTTTTTGTTGTTTCTAATTTATTTTATTTTATTTATTTATTTCTTTTATTATTTTTGGCCCGCTTGGACCACCTGTTAAACCCACCCTAGGGTTTATTGGCGTCGGTTGTGAGTTTATTTGACCTATTTCTTTGCCTATAAAAAGAAGATCAAAGTCAATTTTTAAACACTGCAACATGAACACTGCTACAAACACGAACTCATGAACGACACGCTCTTGCTTACGATCTGATTGTTCTCTACTGCTTTCTCGTTGCTTCTTCTTCATTGTGTGTTTCGCTACTAACCCCCAAAGTGCAACTTCTGGATTTGATCTACATTGCGTGATTTGTTTTCGGCTTGGTGGATCCATTGGTGTGAGCTTGGTGAAAAGACAAAGTGCCTTTTGTGGAGGCTCTCATCTTCTTCTCATTGTTCCCTCAACATCCATCAAGCACTGTATTGTTTTTCTTATATTTTTATTTTTGTCTTTGCATCATCATTAAAAGCATTTAGTAATTAGGATCTCTTTGTTATTTCTATGCATTGCATCTGTAGATTACTGTAAAACGTCACTCATCATATTCTTTGCATGTTATTTCGCATCCTGGGCTTCACCTAGGGGCAAGTTTTTTGATCTGTCAATTTCATTACTTCCATTTACGTATTTTTAATATAGCAGCATATTCTATTTCTGTTTTTACTATTTTTGTACATCTATTTTATGTTTAAACTCCAAAGGTCAATTTTCGATTTTATTTGCAAAGGTCATCTAATTGGACCTAGGGGGCTTGATTGTTGCGCCTCCAAGGACTCTCTTACAATGGCCTAAGCAGGCCCCCTAACGCTAATCAAACATTTTTCTAGTCCATTATTTGTCTTTATAGGAACAGGTTTATTTTGACTTCACTAGGGCAAGGAGAATTAAAGCTTGGATCAGCCATCGGTTTGAGTTAAGTGATTTTGTTCTTATTATTGGTTTTTCTGATCTACATTCTTAGGCATCTGAATATTAAAAAGCATATAGTTTGTATTTAGGTTAATTCCTGCATATTTATCTTTAATTAATTAGTTAATTATGTTTTAATTAATCAGTTAATTTTGTTTTAATTAATTAGTTAATTATGTTTTAATTAATCAATTAATTCTGTTTTAATTAATTAGTTAATTATGTTTTAATTAATTAAATAATTTTGTTTTAATTAATTAATTATGTTTTAATTAATTTGTTAATTCTGTTTTAAAAACTGCTTGAAACAAAACCCTAGGTTAGCCTCATTCAAAGAAAAGAATCATATTAGGTTAACTCTTGTATTTTGCATTTCTTGTATTCTATATTTGTCTATATTTGCATTCCATTTTATTTTGTACTGTTAGTTAATTTTCGCTTTGTTTATATTTCCATTTAATTTCTGTTAATATTATTATTTGTCTTCTTAGTTTAAAATTAGTGAGGCCAAACCTAGGTTGTTTGTTTAAAGTGAACACATTAAAACTTTTCTTGTATATCCTGAGGAGTCTCCTTCTCTTGTATCCCAAAAAGGACTTGGAGCGAGTCCTAAAACCGTTCTGGTGAACCCCCCAATACTTTTTTAGCTAACCGAGTGTAGAGTACAACATACCCCCACGGTTCACCCCTGCAAAAGGACTCCTTCCCGACGGATCCATGTCTCCTCTTTGTTCAGGGAATCGTACGTGGTAGGGCGGTTTCCCCCTCTACATCTTTGGTGAACCCGACGTGAACACCTCCTTTTCTTTTGAAAACTTTAAACAAGATCATTAATTTTGTTTGAAAGAACTTAAATAAACTAAAATTCTATTTTTGGTTAGTATTTTCCCCTATTTGTTTTTCACTACTTCTAATGGCTCCTTTCCTTAGAAGTCAGAGAAGACAATTAGAGTCTGATTATGTTCCTTTGGAAGATGACCAGATTGATAGGGAAGATCCTAACATAGATCCAGAAGAACAAGAAGAGATAGAGGTAGAAACTGAAATCAATCCTGATCCTTTTAATGGTCCTAATGGTAGTTATGTCTTTTCATCATTTGATCATATTTGGGAATTTATGAAAGCTCATAAGGATAAATTAATGGAGTATATTGAGAGGGAAGCCCATCTTGAGAGAAATGCTACTCCTCCTCCTCCTAATAATTCTCTTGTGGCTGAACATAATATTCCTACATCTCAATCTATGCATCATAATAATCTAAGGAATCAAGTAACTCATACCACTACTAATACCACTAATGTTGAAAGGAATCCACAAGTCCCTTTAACTAGTAATGGTATGACCAATTGTTTTCAATTTCCTTCTCCATCCTCTTATATCAACACTATTGCTTCTATTCCACCAAATGTTAGCTATCCATTATGTACCACATATAATCAAAATATGTCTAACATAAACCAAACATCAGGACTTCAAACTTACACCCCTCCTTTAGGAAGTCTGGGGAACATACACAGTGGTAATTCAGATGTGCAGAGTTTAGCAAATGTGGTGAATCAATTAGTTTCAAGGATGGATATGATGCAACCTTCAGGGTTTACATATAGCTATAAGGACATGTGTAGTCAACCTTTGGATCCTATTGTTGCTGCAAGACCTTATCCAAAGCATTTTCCTATGCCAGTGTTGCCAATCTATAATGGGATAGAGGATCCAATAGAGCATCTCAGACGTTTCAAGATAGCTTGCCATGATATTGTTTATGATGATATGCTTATGTTGAAAATATTTCCAAAGAGTCTTGGTGGAGTTGCATTAGAGTGGTATTATCGGTTACCCAACTATTCTTTGACAAGTTTTGAAAAGATAGCAGAAATGTTTGTTCATCAGTTTAGTGCTTACATTGAAAAGGAAGTGACTATGAGATATTTGTATGACTTAAAACAAAACAAGGAAGAAAGCTTTACAGACTTTTTAGCTCGATGGAGAAGTTTAGTTGGAAAGTTAAGACAGCATGTGTCACAAAGAGATATGATTGATATATTTATTGGTAATTTGCAAGAACAACTATCATATGCATTAGAGACTACTACTGTTACATCTTTAGATCAAGCTATTGACTTAGCCAGAAAAGTGGAACAAGCACTTATTAAAAGAGGTCAGCTTAAGTATAGAGAAGAAAAGTTTACTAAGTCTCAACATAAGAGTAGACATACAGGAGGTGATAATGATAGTAGGCCTGTTAACAATGTCAACAACAACCTACAAAATATAGTGCTTCAAAAACCTCCTCAAAGGAATTTCACAAGACTTAGTATACCTATGGAAGCAGTCTTAAAACAATTATTGGATGTTAAGGCAATTGAGTTACCTCCTATTAGACAACCAGATACTTCAGCTCCTTGGTACAAGTCAGGTCAACATTGTGCTTATCACAGAGTAGAAGGTCACTGGACAAATACTTGCAAGAAGTTAAAACATGTGGTTCAGGATTTGATTGATGTTGGGCGTATTGACTTAGGAAATTTGCAAGCCATAAGTAATCAGACTCCAACTACAAATCAAGACATGGGGATATTCAAGGATCCCCTACCAAAACATGATCAACAAACAACCAACCAAGTAGCTCACCAAGGTGACTCTTCATGTCATAATAATGTAGTTGGAATGGTTGGGGTAACCACAAGAAAACAAGTTTATAATCAGCAAGGTCAGAGTTCTACATCTCAACCTAGTTTAGTTCCAACAGAAAGTCAAAAAAAGATTCAGCTACAAGGATTCCACCTATAGTGTTGAAACCACAACCAAAGGTTTCATTTGATCTTCAAAAATAGTTAGCTAATACTCCAGCAAAGATATCAGTGCTTGAACTTCTTTAGACTTCTCCAGATCATAGAAATGCTTTAATGGAATTTTTAAAACAACAGTCTATTTCCCCAGACATTCCTCCCCATGCTATCACTAACACCATAAGTTCTTTTGGGATACATCATGTTTCATTCTCAGATGATGATAAACCTTCCTCAAAATTTAATGGAGATTCATCACTTTACATCACCGCACTTATTGGGGACACCCTTATCAAAAGAGTCTTGATTGATAATGGTTCCTCCCTCAATTTGTGTACATATCGATTCTTTCAAAAATTTGGATTAAAAGAGGAAGATTTAACAAAATCTGATATCATTATCAAAGCTTTCAACAATGAGTCCCAAGAGGCTTGTGGTGTCATCTCTCTTCCTTTGAAAGTTGGACCAAAAATATTGGATACTTTGTTTTATGTGGTACATTGTCCTGCATCTTTTAATCTTCTTCTTGGACGACCTTGGATTCATGCAATGAAGGTTGTCCCTTCTACTTTTCATCAATGTCTTAAATATGAATTTAAGGATCAGGTTGTGACTATCCCGGGCGACCCTCGACCATTTGAATTTTGTTCAAATATTGAGTTAGCCCAATTATATTCTTATTCTTGTCCTTCTATTTCTTCAACAACTCCCTCATGTTCCTCATCTCAAATCTCCGAACATCTTCAAAATTTAAAAATAAGTGAGGAACATGAGACTCATCATTCTTTCTCTAATCATGATAATCATTTTTTTCAAGAACCTCTTCTGGATCTAGCTAAACTACCACCTTCACCCCGAACTATGGGCTTGCCTCATAAAAAGGGTGATGTTATACACATTGGCACGTGTACTTTTGTCTCCGGTGGAACTGCTTTCGAAGAAAATATTCATGGTAGTAACCCATCTTTCGACAAAGGCTCTTTTGCTCAATGTTATCTCACAAATAATTATCCCCTTCCTAAACAGATCCTGTCTAGAATGGGTTATGTTGGTAAAGGATTGGGACCACAACATAAGGGTATTCAAGAACCCTTGGATGTTGAGATTTGGCCAGGAAGATGTGGTATAGGGTTTATACCTAATAAAAATCAACCTTTGCTTTTTGAGGATGATGATCATCTTATGACTTATGTTGAATATATGGAATATCAAAAGATGTCAATGGATGAATGTACTAGTAATGATTTATTTCCTTCAAATATAATGCATTGTAATATGATTGATTCTATTTGTTCAAATCTTATTCCTAAACATAAACTTAGTGATTTTGTTTATGATATCTCTTATGTCAAAAAGCATGGTACTCTTAGAAAATGTGTTGATTATCAAGCTATGGATGTTGATCGAAAATCCTTAAAAACATTCCTTTGTGAGTTTAAGGACATATTCAACCCAACACTCCATAGCTTGCTTCTTTGCTTTGATAAAGGACATAATGCATATAGGCTTTGTTTAGATTTTAAATCTCCTTAATAAAAAAACTTTAACATAACATAAATACACAAACATATAAAAATAATAATAATAAAAGCATCATGTAGTTGCATCCATGCTTCTTCTGCATCTTGTCTTGCTTGCTCATATTGCATTTGTTGTTTGTCATCCTTGCATGTTTGCTTGACATCTAAAAACAACCTTGCATGATTGTCTATCATATTTGCATGACTGATTGTCCATGGTTGCTTGTTCATATAGCTTCTTTTGGGGGTTTTACAACAATGGTATGTGATGACACCTAGTTAGGTCATAGCTCACATGCATTGCATTTCCCACTAGGACCCTGATGCCTAGTAAGACCCCCCTAGGGATTTTTATTTCACTTTCTTCTACATTACTCCTATCTCATCTACTATTCTTATTACAACCCCTATTCATTATGGATTAACACTTGCAATATTATATTATATTATACACCCCACACAGGATTCTCATACATCCTAGCGGGTACTACATTCTTATCTTCTATTGGATCATACTCTCTTTTGACTCAGCAGGCTCAACACCCCATTACAGGATAAGCTCCTTGGCCATTGATAGTAGGCCTCGGCATACATCCTTGTTTTTGTAGAACATTTGTTTTAATAGATACGATTTAAATTTTTAAAATTCAAATAAGTTAAAATTTTAAAAATCCAAATAATAAGTCTAACCTTAAAATCTTAGTGGTGATGGCTATACACCATTATTCACGCTGGGTGAAAAAATACTTTGATAACCACATCATGTCATATGACCTCATCCATACGTGGCTATCCACAAAGTTCCATATGACGTGGCCTCGTGAGGAAGAAGAGGATCCGGTTGATATAACGCCTCCGCCTTTTATTCATATAGCTCCTGCATCCCATTGGCAGGAGAAAAAGGAAACGCCTGTTTCTGAAGGCAGGAGTTAAAGGAAACGAATTTTGGTTTTAAGAGGAAATAACACCAAATCAATTCAGTTTAGCGGCATAAATGTTTTCTGACCAGTCAGATCCAACTTCCAATGAAGTTATTCTTCTAGTTTGGGCATGCTCTTCTCAAAGAATTAGAATGTGACGTGATATTTGCTTAGAAAGGAAGATAGAGACGACATCCCACAAGTGGTGACTCTGACGACTGCCCCTATTTCTGCCGTTATGTTCACCCTATTGTTTCTCATTAGTGTTTTACTGCTGCATATGCAGCGTGTTAATTTAGATATGTGTTTGTTTGCTCCAGCAGGGACCGCTTGTGGTGGGTTTTAGCTTGTCAAACTCCTTATACTGAACGTTATGGAAAGTCTTTGGGATATTCCTTTACAATCAAAACAGATCATTTAATAAATGCATGTAATCAATATTTGGCTCAAATACATAAGCAGAGATGCAAAATTCTCTGAGTCTGAACATAACATGATGGAAAATTTATTTACTCAATGTTACAGAAAATTATTCCACACTAGAATAAAGAAGAATACGTATTGTAAACGTCGTTAAGTATGAAACCATCAGCGTCATATTTCAGAGCGTTGCACAAGGTTAGGAAAAATAATGTGTTTGACTGCATTCAGTAGAATAATTTCATGAACACGATTAAAGCCATGATGGTCGTTTTTCAGTACAATAATTTCAATATTCTCTCTCTCTCCGCCCACCAACGAACGTTAAAAAATAGATAGTTTTTCTAAAAAAAATCACCTACTTCAATTTTACATCTGAAAACAAACTGAATGGCACGCCAGCCATTCTTCTTTGCTTATTCAATGGGTAACGAAATAATAATAGGAATAGAACAGATACTCAATACAAATAAAGAATACAAGGCACTCCCTGAAGCTGTTTTCAACACCCTTAGTTGGGTAGACGGGGCACAATTCATGGGCATTGTTATTCTTAGTTGAAAAATTCCCAGCTTGGTTTTGTTGATTCGACTGACGGTGGTAGTATTGTCTCGAATGTTTCCCACTTTGTTGTCACCACCACCGGCTGTTGAATTTCAGACAAAGCTTTCTTTCTTTCGTTGCGGACCTTCAACACATCTAAACATTCCACATACTTCTGTACTCTTCTCACCTGCATGAATAAGTTCAATCCTTACTACAAGAAAACAAGACAAACCTTGAAATATAATTAACAAGTTACTCGAATCAACTTGAGCTTAAAAGATCACCTGTATTCTTCTCTGCACTTTGGCATCTCCGTCGACGCTGATGCCATCTAGTTTTATTAGTTGTCTCATAAGCATTTCAGTCAAGTCCACCACATCTTTTTCAGCTACTCTTTTGCCCTTAGAAATGATTGCTTCCAGGGCAGATACCTGCAAAGATCCATAAAAAGGCAGGTGACATTTTACAGTCTTTTGGATACCTGCAACTCAGTGTGCCTATAAAAGTAGTACTCTTAATATGCATTCCTTGACTGCAAGACACTTGCTTTTAATCTAATTTGAAATAGCTTTTAGAGAATAAACAATAAGTACCAAAGTAAAATCAATTGTTGTATTGATAAAATTTAAGGGCAAAGTGCCGGAAAATAGTTCTAACCTGTCCTGCAAGTTTGTCCACCTCTAGGCTAATTTCTGCAATGGCTTTGCTAGCCCTCTCAATTTTTGCATTTCTCTTCATTTCTATGTACTTCTTTTCCCGACTTGTAGGATCCTCAGTAAGCACAATCTTTGACTTTTCTTTTACCCCTGCTAAATCCAAGAAATCCTTGGCATCCCTCTCTTTACCTTTAAATGTTAGCTTTTGATCCTGCGGCTCCAATCCAGTCTCAGAAGCAAGCAATTTCTTCAACTCGCCTGCACACATACATTAGCCATTCTTATTTGGTAACAACCAAAAAGTTGTCATTTTTTAATTTGTCCAAAGGGGAATAATACAAGCCCTTAAGATCGGTACCACTGTGATAGGGAACAGGTTTAATACTTCTTCATTATTAGCAATTGCCAATGATCAGAATTCTAATCTGACATTCTCAATTATTTCTCCACACAATAACCTGGCATATCATCATCATGGGTCCAAAAACGTTTGAGCTAGTGAAGTTACCATTCTCATTGCCTTGGGCCGTGAGTCGTTGGCAATGACCTCAACCCAACCTCAACCATTGCTAAAGCTGTCAAAAGCAAAGCAATGAAAGATTCCCTATTTTCATCTACCCGTTAAAAACATATACTTGAGATATTAACGTAATAGCCATAATTGAGGATACTGGTCCAATCTGGACGAGGAAAAAAGGAAATCCTTGGGCTCCGACATAATAAATAACATAATCATAGATATGCATTGAACCCACTTGAGAGAATAAGACCCCATGGATTGATTTCAAGAATCACTAGAGCCTAAATAAAATAACAAAAGTGAAAAGCAAGAGGAAGAGAAGAGGTACCAAATGAGGCGTGCTTGCTGATGGAAACATGATGAAAGGAAGAGCCGTATACAACCCTGATGTTGATCTTGGAACAAGGCACAGAGTAGATGTGATCTGCAGTGGGATCTCTTTTCTGGACGACCATTCCGCCAGGTCTCAGCTCCCAATCAATGGACTCTGCCCCATTCATGTTCATAGCCGCACTGCCACTCATTGCTTCCATTGACCCATCGGGCACTGTCGATTTCTTCATCATCCTCATTCGCATCATTGCGTTTCTATTCAACTTGGCAACTACCAATCTAGATGGGTCTGTAGCTACTATATCAAAAGAAAGAAAAATAGTGAATCATCCAGATCTGAGTAAAATTTAACCCAAGAATGGATGAATGGATACCCAGACCCGCGGCAAACAACTCGAATTCTTTGGTGAGTGAATATTTTGCTAGGAGATTAAAAAACTCTCCGACATATTTCGCTCCAAAGTCACACAATTGCTGTTGCGCTCCAAATGAGAATTCGGCCACCAGTAACAGTCATAGAAAGGAATTCTGACCTTGCAAGCAAAGGCATCTATTGGATCACAATTGCCAACAAACCCCTATAAAAGATAGTCGGCGCATTTCTCTCGGATTAAAAGCCACGGGGGATTCTATTCTCCCACTCTCCCCCAAATTTTCGTTTGTGTGGCGTCGGCGTGGGCGTCGTCTGGGACAGACCGACTACCTACCTACCTAACCTAATGGCTACTATGGAGCCCGTGAGCCCCTTTACTACTCTAGAGAGGAGGGCAGGGTGAACCAGAATGGTGAAAACGTACGCCACCAGGACTAACTAGCGTGGAGAAGAATGAAAATATGAATATAACAAGTCACTCAAAGAGAGACTGCCAGCAAAGGAATGAATGCTAAAGTAACATACAAGGCACACAGATTGGCTGGATTCCAAAAATGGCCAAACCTGGATTTGGTTTTGGTTTGTTAGGGCGTAAAAGAAAAGCCGCGAAATAAACGTGGTGAACAAGGGATAGACTACCCCTATGCCGCTATGCCCATGCCTATGCCCATGTGACCCGACGCTTAAACTTAGCCCTAACTTTAATTGTTTTTTTTTTTATATATATATTAAAATAATACGTAACTTTAATTGACAAAAATTCCCAAACTGGCTGTCATGATCCAGTTTCATGTTCACGCATCCCATGCGAATCTAGGGGAGAATAGGCAACCGACACATGCCACGTACGTGTATTGACAGTTGGTGCCTTGACCTTTTCTTCCTTTTCTAGTGTTAGCTTTTTTATTTGTTATCAAGGCGAAGTCGTCATTTTGTTTTATAAGTGGCTTTAATGGGTTTATGGTTTTTTAGTTTGGTTGAAGGAATTTGCATTCTCAAAATATCTTACCAATACCACCAAATATAGACAAGACAAAAACTTCCATAATACAGTTTTAAGGCCCTCGAGACCTAAAATGGTAATGGCATTAAAGCAAAAAGTCTTATCGACACGTGCATTTACCTTCTTTCTAGAAGTTTTGTCAAACAATTAACCATGACAACTCAATGGGATTATGCATCCATTAAATATCAATCATCAATCATTTTCAAAGTAAAATTATTATCTAGTCATTGCCGTGATTAGTATCAATATTCGTTTAAGGTTGGACGCACCAATCACATGGAATGTGACAGGTACAATTTGTCAATTCATAAAATTAAAATAAAAAGCTTTGTTTCCAAGAAAAATAATATTTTAATTTACTCTGCCGGGGTCATTAATTTTACCACCAATATAACTATTAGCATAGGCAAGTCAACAATCACTTCTAAGTTCGTAAAAGACCAAAAACAATTAGACCATGTAACATTTTTTATTTTTTTAAAAATTTGATAAAATTATATTAAAACAAAGATTATTTACAAGTTGGGACGAAACGATTTCTAGTCTTAGCTAGTAAGAATATTTATTTCTTCCTTTTAATTTTTTAACAAACTTTCATAACTCTAAAACCTAAGATCCTAAGAATTAGCCACTTTTAGTTACAACACTAAAAGGAGATTTGTATTGGAGCCAAATCTTCTAAACCATATGTTTGCAATGGTTGTCCAAATTAGTCAAACGTTGGATTTTCTCATCAACCTGCCTAATCCTCTCATCCTTATTAGCCATGCCTTTGTGCCATTGAACCCTTATCTCCTTCTCGGTACCCATCTTAGCCAAGAAGTTTGCCACTTTATTCAAAGCTCTACCCATATATATTGTAATCACATCATCCAATTTCTTCCACAACTCTTCAATTTAGGTAACAAGAATCCTCAACCTCCATGTATCCGGAGTAAAGTTCCTCATGCAATCTAGAGCTCCTACCAAAATTTGAGAATTTGATTCTATGATTATCCTCCTATAACCTTGTCTTACCGCCCAAATAAAAAAATATTTGATAGTTAAGGTTTTTGCTTCATTGTTCATGGCCCTACCTAGGCCCTACAGTTCCCAATAGAGCATTGTCCCAACATGATTCCTGTAGACCACTCCAATTCTAGCTCTACTCGGATTGCCTTTTGAAGCTCCATCAGTATTAATCTTACTCTAACCTTTTAGGGATGTTTTCCAACTAGCTATGTCCTTCCCCTCCTACACTTCAACTTCCTTCTCCATCATCCTTATATTAGCTTGAGTTTCATCTTTAGCATACACTACCACCGTTTTTGTGACTTTGCTCCAAATGACTTATCACATGCCATCCAAGGATGAAAATGTTTCTCTAAAATTTTTGCCATTTATCTCCAATCACACTTTTTTTTTAAAAGAAAAAAAAATCGTAATTTTATTTCAAGAGTGAAAGAAAATTACACTTCTCAAGTGCCTTAGCACAAACAAAAACCCAGATAAAAGCAGATTATTGAGATTCAAGATATAATTACAGTCGGGTAGATCAGAGGAAAAAAAACCATCTTCAAAATAGCATGGGGATAATAAGGATAAATATCTTTATATATCAATACTTGATCATCCAAACATCCATGACCAAAACCTGGATAGAAATCATTGAAAAAGAAACCACCATAATAGAAAAGAAACATTTAGAAACTTCCATAAAGCTCTAATCAAATGAAACAGGTCCATAGTAAAAAAACCCAAAGTTAGCATAGAAACTAGGGATATGATATGTGGGTGAAAGAAGAAACTTCATCCTTGTTCTCTTCCATTTGTAAGAAACCTTCTGAAACCTGTTGATCTTCTTTTGATAACATATTTGTTTCTTGATTTAATTCCCTATAAACATGTGTAAAAGAGATATTTTTAAAAAGAGAAATCACCTCCAATAGTTCATCTCCCACTGGTCTAAGCAGATTATTTTTTAATTTAGTAGATCTATTCATCCAATTGATGACTAGAGTGGAATCTCCAAAAATTTGTATTTTTTTCACATTTCTCTCCACAACACGTTTCATTAGCAATCTCAATGCCTGAAACTTAGCAAAATTGTTGGAACCTATCCCAAGACCTACTTTAAAATTGATATAGTGGGTATCCGAGAAGTACAAAATGTCTTCTATGTTACTAAAATATGTCTGTCTCTGACTAGCCCCATCAAAAAACCCCATGGTTGAGACTTTTCAATGAACAAATTGTCTACTTGTCGAGGTTTCTTATGTTTGTCAGGCCTTTTGTTGATTGAGACCAAAGTCCTCATCTGAAATATAACTTGAAATGGGGGAATTAACTTCCCTTCAAAAATAGTTGCATTCCATGCCAACCATATATCCCAACATATAAGACATGGTCAAGAAATAAATTGTTTCAACTCTTTTTCAAAAACCACTGTCTTAAGCATACCTCCACTGTTTCTCCTTCCTAAATATTTTTTACTCTAGTTATTTGTTCAACTTCTAACCAAACATGTTGAGAAAAAAGACATCTGATTAACAAACGTGTGATGTTTTCCTCCTCTAAATGACACAACATACAAATACTTGGACCTTGTCTGCTTCTCCTATGTAAAACTTCCCAGGTCAAAGCCTTATTTCTCAAAGCTAACCACATAAAAATAATTATATTTTTTAGGGTAGATAATTTCTAAATTTGCTTCCACCACCAAGTAGCCCTTGAAAATGAGGATCAAAACTTGCTTTGTAACCAAGTCTAGCCATATATTGACCCCCATATTTGTTGTATGCCCAAGCAATAGTATCTGGTTTAGCTCTTAGCTTGATATGACTCTTATTAAGACTATTAGTATAAGCCTTCCACAAAACAACTTGCTCATAAAAAAACCCAAGACATGAGCATGCTTCCAACCTTGGGTCCAAAGATTAGAAGAATATGGTTCCCCCACCTGATGAAGAAAGTAAAAACCCTAGTCTTGTAAAGAACTTATCATAGCTTTCGACAACAAAATGTGATGAGGCCTACAAATGCCTCATCCATGGACTAGTTTTGATAACTTATAAACACTTTTGAACACCTTATGTTATGTTTTGATGCTAATTATAGTGATATAATGCATTATGTATTGATGTTTACATGTTGTAAATGTTAAAGTGCATATATCATGTTTTGACTGTTTTCTATATTTTATAGTCTATTTTAGCTGTATTATTTAGTATATTTTGCATTAAGTTAATGTTGTAATATTAAGGTGCTACTATCTATTTGGTTTTGTGCTTCTTTCATAAGCTTTCCCCATTGTTTAAACCATTTTAAATAACCAAAAGGTGCCAAAACTTTGTCAATAGTTTGACTGCAGAAAACATGAGTTTTTCCATACAAATTCCATCCAGTTGTACATATACAACATGGCTTGGAATTTGTCCACTCCAGCTCATGCAAAAGATGGAATCAGTCTTCTGGGCACTTATGGAGACTATTTTCGTCATCATAACTGTTCTTATGTGCTTCTGGAGCATGAATTAATATAAACTTTGTTATGTTGCCTAATATTCTTGAGCAGCTCCGAAATAAGCGCAGAAGCAATAGTTTGGGTCAAAAGCACCTTTAATTGCAATAGAGGGTGGTAAATGGTGGTTGCATCTGTTTTAGGTATATCCCTATATTTTTCAACACCTGTCCCTTAACGAATGAAGCCCAACAGATGGAATGGATAAGAGATAATAGACCTAATCCCTGCATTCTGGGAAATAGTATTATAACAGTTGTAACATTCCTACATGGCAACACAAAACTTTATCAATGTTGTACCCTACTGGTATAAATAAAATGCTCTCGTTTGGTTGAGCATATAGAATAATATAGTAAATAAGTGATAGAAGTTAGAACTATTTTAAGTGTTGGAATTGTGTATTGCAGCAACACAGTAGCCTGCAGATCTTCCCCTGCACTACTGTCATGCTACTGAGAATGAAATAAAGATGCAATATTTGACATTCATGTTTTCTTCTGAGTTGAGTGTGAATACTTAATAGTTTAGAGCAAGTTTATTTGCCCTCTTTTGGTTCAGGAAGCAAAGGCCACTTCTAGGTCCAAAGGAGGGTTTTTACCTAACAGAATTATGTTATTTCTGGCTACAGCAGGTCAGCAAAGATCTGACAGTTTTTGCATGGTTAGTGATTAGAATAATGTGGCATTTGAATGCATGGTAGGTAACTCATATAAGGTAGAATTTAACACAGTACTTTCTATTTCTAATTTGTTTCAGAATTCGCAATATTTCCATAATTTCTTGTCAGCCTAATTTGTTACAAATTGTGCAACTTTATTTATCAGTTTTTGAATGTTATTTCCATTTCAGAAAGTGACATTGTTATCTGCAATTTTAGAAAGTTTCATTATTTACCAGTTTGAATGTCAATGCTACAAATTTTTTTTAAGCAAAAAATCTCTTGCGGGGCCGTCTTGGTACCCATCTTAGCCAAGAAGTTTGCCACTTTATTCAAAGCTCTACCCATATATATTGTAATCACATCATCCAATTTCTTCCACAACTCTTCAATTTAGGTAACAAGAATCCTCAACCTCCATGTCTCCGGAGTAAAGTTCCTCATGCAATCTAGAGCTCCTACCAAAATTTGAGAATTTGATTCTATGATTATCCTCCTATAACCTTGTCTTACTGCCCAAATAAAAAAATATTTGATAGTTAAGGCTTTTGCTTTATTGTTCATGGCCCTACCTAGGCCCTACAGTTCCCAACAGAGCATTGTCCCAACATGATTCCTGTAGACCACTCCAATTCTAGCTCTACTCGGATTGCCTTTTGAAGCTCCATCAGTATTAATCTTAATCTAACCTTTTAGGGATGTTTTCCAACTAGCTATGTCCTTCCCCTCCTACACTTCAACTTCCTTCTTCATCATCCTTATATTAGCTTGAGTTTCATCTTTAGCATACACTACCACCGTTTTTGTGACTTTGCTCCAAATGACTTATCACATGCCATCCAAGGATGAAAATGTTTCTCTAAAATTTTTGCCATTTATCTCCAATCACACTTTTTTTTACAAGAAAAAAAATCGTAATTTTATTTCAAGAGTGAAAGAAAATTACACTTCTCAGGTGCCTTAGCACAAAAAAAAACCCAAATAAAAGCAGATTATTGAGATTCAAGATATAATTACAGTCGGGTAGATCAGAGGAAAAAAAACCATCTTCAAAATAGCATGGGGATAATAAGGATAAATATCTTTATATATCAATACTTGATCATCCAAACATCCATGACCAAAATCTGGATAGAAATCATTGAAAAAGAAACCACCATAATAGAAAAGAAACATTTCGAAACTTCCATAAAGCTCTAATCAAATGAAACAGGTCCATAGTAAAAAAACCCAAAGTTAGCATAGAAACTAGGGATATGATATGTGGGTGAAAGAAGAAACTTCATCCTTGTTCTCTTCCATTTGCAAGAAACCTTCTAAAACTTGTTGATCTTCTTTTGATAACCTATTTGCTTCTTGATTTAATTCCCTATAAACATGTGTAAAAGAGATATTTTTAAAAAGAGAAATCACCTCCAATAGTTCATCTCCCACTGGTCTAAGCAGATTATTTTTTAATTCAGTAGATCTATTCATCCAATTGATGACTAGAGTGGAATCTCCAAAAAATTGTATTTTTTTCACATTTCTCTCCACAACATGTTTCATTAGCAATCTCAATGCCTGAAACTTAGCAAAATTGTTGGAACCTGTCCCAAGACCTGCTTTAAAATTGATATAGTGGGTATCCGAGAAGTACAAAATGTCTTCTATGTTACTAAAATATGTCTGTCTCTGACTAGCCCCATCAAAAAACCCCATGGTTGAGACTTTTCAATGAACAAATTGTCTACTTGTCGAGGTTTCTTATGTTTGTCAGGTCTTTTGTTGATTGAGACCAAAGTCCTCATCTGAAATATAACTTGAAATGGTGGAATTAACTTCCCTTCAAAAATAGTTGCATTCCATGCCAACCATATATCCCAACATATAAGACATGGTCAAGAAATAAATTGTTTCAACTCTTTTTCAAAAACCACTGTCTTAAGCATACCTCCACTGTTTCTCCTTCCTAAATATTTTTTACTCTAGTTATTTGTTCAACTTCTAACCAAACATGTTGAGAAAAAAGACATTTGATTAACAAACGTGTGATGTTTTCCTCCTCTAAATGACACAACATACAAATACTTGGACCTTGTCTGCTTCTCCTATGTAAAACTTCCCAGGTCAAAGCCTTATTTCTCAAAGCTAACCACATAAAAATAATTATATTTTTTAGGGTAGATAATTTCTAAATTTGCTTCCACCACCAAGTAGCCCCTGAAAATGAGGATCAAAACTTGCTTTGTAACCAAGTCTAGCCATATATTGACCCCCATATTTGTTGTATGCCCAAGCAATAGTATCTGGTTTAGCTCTTAGCTTGATATGACTCTTATTAAGACTATTAGTAGAAGCCTTCCACAAAACAACTTGCTCATAAAAAAAACCCAAGACCTGAGCATGCTTCCAACCTTGGGTCCAAATATTAGAAGAATATGGTTCCCCCACCTGATGAATAAAGTAAAAACCCTAGTCTTGTAAAGAACTTATCATAGCTTTCGACAACAAAATGTGATGAGGCCTGCAAATGCCTCATCCATTGACTAGTTTTAATAACTTATAAACACTTTTGAACACCTTATGTTATGTTTTGATGCTAATTATAGTGATATAATGCATTATGTATTGATGTTTACATGTTGTAAATGTTAAAGTGCATATATCATGTTTTGACTGTTTTCTATATTTTATAGTCTATTTCAACTGTATTATTTAGTATATTTTGCATTAAGTTAATGTTGTAATATTAAGGTGCTACTATCTATTTGGTTTTGTGCTTCTTTCACAAGCTTTCCCCACCGTTTAAACCATTTTAAATAACCAAAAGGTGCCAAAACTTTGTCAATAGTTTGACTGCAGAAAACATGAGTTTTTCCATACAAATTCCATCCAGTTGTACATATACAACATGGCTTGGAATTTGTCCACTCCAGCTCATGCAAAAGATGGAATCAGTCTTCTGGGCACTTATGGAGACTATTTTCGTCATCATAACTGTTCTTATGTGCTTCTGGAGCATGAATTAATATAAACTCTATTTCGTTGCCTGATATTCTTGAGAAGATCCGAAATAAGCGCAGAAGCAATAGTTTGGGTCAAAAGCACCTTTAATTGCAACAGAGGGTGGTAAATGGTGGTTACATTTGTTTTAGGGATATCCCTATATTTTTCAACACCTGTCCCTTAACGAATGAAGCCCAACAGATGGAATGGATAAGAGATAATAGACCTAATCCCTGCATTCTGGGAAACAGTATTATAACAGTTGTAACATTCCTACATGGCAACACAAAACTTTATCAATGTTGTACCCTACTGGTATAAATAAAATGCTCTCGTTTGGTTGAGCATATAGAATAATATAGTAAATAAGTGATAGAAGTTAGAACTGTTTTAAGTGTTGGAACTATGTATTGCAGCAACACAGTAGCCTGCAGATCTTCCCCTGCACTCATCGTCATGTCACTCGAGAATGAAATAAAGGTGCAATATTTGACATTCATGTTTTCTTCTGAGTTGAGTGTGAAGAATTAATAGTTTAGAGCAATTTTATTTGCCTTTTTTTGGTTCAGGAAGCAAGGGCCACTTCTAGGTCCAAAGGAGGGTTTTTACCTAATAGAATTCTGTTATTTCTGGCTACAGCAGGTCAGAATGTGGCATTTGAATGCATGGTAGGTAACTCATATAAGGTAGAATTTAACATAGTACTTTCTATTTCTAATTTGTTTCAGAATTTACAATATTTCCATAATTTCTTGTCGACCTAATTTGTTACAAATTGTGCAACTTTATTTATCAGTTTTTGAATGTTATTTCCATTTCAGAAAGTGACATTGTTCTCTGCAATTTTAGAAAGTTTCATTATTTACCAGTTTGAATGTCAATGCTATAATTTTTTTTTAAGAAAAAAATCTCTTGCAGGGCTGTCTTGGTTTAAGAGACCACAAACAGGGGGTTCTACATCGTCAAAGTCACCCGGGGGTCGCACCCAGCCCTGCCTGTACCAACATTATCAATTGGATTTTGGGTACCCAATTCAGATTTTTTTTTGGTAAGGTGGAGATTCGAACCTAAGACCTCCCTTAGAGGATTGCCTTCTCCTCTCCAACGCACCTACAACACCTGGGTAATGTTGCAATTTCAATTTAGTAATTTCCTGTCAATTAAATTCTGCTATTTTCAGCTTTGCAATAGTTTAGTTTTATTTTTCTGCAACAGTGTGAATTTCAATTTTGCAAGGATAAGTAGGAGTTTAGTTTTAGTTTTTAGGAGTAAGAAAGGAGACCCCAAACACCCCAATCTCTAACTGTTCCATGAATAAAGCCATGATCTAAATGAACTAAAAATCAATTTGTTAACCCTTGCTTTCGTATATAGCCTTGGACACCGCCCTGGATTAACACATAATGATTAAATTATGAAGATTTGATGACACTCGTCAAAATGTTTTCTCCACAACCCAAAATAAAATTAGCCCCTATTCTAACTTTTTCATTGTTTCTCACTTTCCAAGCCAAATATTTTCCAATCATAGGAAAGGCTTGTACTAGTGCCTTCCATTGAATGGAAACACTTTTAATGCTTTTCTATGAAATTTTGATCCAATCCATAAAGGTCCCTGGAAAAATATACTTATGTTCAATAATCTTCTTCCATAATCCTTCTCTAGTCAAAATCCTCCATAAAATTTTTGATACCAAAGAACCAAAAAGATGGATATTTTTAAGGCCCCAACCACCTTCCTCCTTTGGCCTAGCAATACTCTACCACTTAATTAAAGGAATGCCTTCATGTTCCTTGCATCCAGACCAAATAAATTTGAAGTAGATTTTTCTTATTTTCTCTAGAACTCCTTTGGGGATGAAGGCCAAGGAGTGTCAAAATACAAGAATTACCTCAAGAACAGACTTTACAAGTTTTAATCTCCCACCAATAGACAACCATGTATTACACCAATGGTTAATCCTAAATTCAATCTTCTCTAAAAGCCATCCCCAATCTCTCTTCTTTTGTGGCCAATGCACAACTTACCCCAAGCTTGGGGACCCACCTTTTAAATTTTGGTATTTTGGAGGATCTAGTGTTCTTCGAGTGTTTGTTTGTGTAGATTTCAAGGTTTGGAGAAGATTAGTGTTTTCTTTCTTGTTAGTTTGATTTAGGTTAGGTTTGGTTTATGTTTTTAGTTTTGTATTTTGGGTTGTTGGTTTGGCGAAGTTTTGTGTTTTGGTCAGATTTTGTCATGTTGTGGTCAATTCAAATGTGTGATTTAACTCTATTATAATCCTCGAATTAAACCACATTTGCAAAAAAAGAGAAGTAATAATATATATATATATATATATATATATGAACAAAAATATAAAATAATAATAAAAATAATTTTTAATAAAAAAATGTATATAAAAATAAAAAATAAATAAAAATGATAAAGCATCTTATATATATATATATATATATATAAAGAGTTAAAAGAAGCCATATGGATTTATTTTTTGTTTGAAAATGTTATATTCCTTTTTATTATACATTTCAATGTCACGATTTTAGTTTTAATTATTTGATTACTTTAATGTAGGTAAATCTTGCATTCGAGACATTTAACAAAGTGTCGTCGATTTATGTGCAGGGCACAACTACAATAGATGATGATGCATATCTCGATGGATGCTGCTTAGGAGGTATTGCTAAAGGCCGAGTGGACCGCGACACAATAGGATAACGATATTGAAGGTATATGGTGGACACGTTAATCCTGAGATGGATTGTAAGACTCCCAATCGGACCTACAGGACGTAGTGGAATTTATTGAAGATTAGCATGAAGTAGTGCGCAGTGTTCAATAGTGGATGACGATGATGAAGTGAATACGACCTAGATGTCTACATGAAAGGCGATGCTGATATGGATACCACATCAGATGCTTATATGGATAGAGGGTGAACATGCATAATCTGATGATGACACATGAGTGGACGACAAGTTTGCACGCGATTAGAGTTGGATGAGAAGACCCCTCTGAATGCACCAAATGACGCTATAGTGGATCGATGATACATGATGAGTGTATTTTTAAGGGTGAAAAATAAATGGTCATCGATGCAAACACTTGAAGACGACGTCCGCATGAGGATAGGGTATACTGGATGATCCTCGTGCAACGATGATGAATCGTAGAATGGGAGCAGCAAATGATAAATATCAATGGTGAAGAGGGAAAGTTGAATTCATGGTTTTATTTTAGGATGATATGTTCGGTGGCCATTTTATGGTTTTCTTGGTCCAGCGCTGCGACTAGAGCTAAGTGGCAGTGGTGGTCGATGGGCAGGTCATGTTGGAGTCAGATTTTGTAGTTAGATCAATGCCAAGCAAGGCGATGATGAAGGCATGCATAATCGAATGATTTATTGACATAAAATATGGTTAATGGTATCGTTAGAAGGTGGGTGAATGTTGGACAGCGTAGTGTTTGACGAAGATGACCAATCGTTCACACAGAGCCAATATTGAAAGATAGTGACATGGAAGGTAGACATCCCACAAGTTTCAAGTCGTCGAATAGGTCCAATAGCCTCGACGAGGTATTAAGTATAAGGTAAATTTAGATTTACCATGGCTAGAAAATGTTATGCCAGGAAAAATGGCTGAATGTCATAGTTGGAGAGAATAGTTCACAATGGAGATCATTGAAAAAGACATACATTCAAGTGGCGCGTTAGTGGTCAAGATTTATCACAAATATAAGATGATCAAAAAAATGGAAGACCTCGCCATCGTGGATCGGATACGAACGTTTGGATAGTACACCGTGTTAACTTAGAGTACCCACCAAGAGGACTACAATGATGCAACCAAACGACTTTCGAGACAATATGACTATTACCGGGGACGTCGTGCAGAGATGACGATGATAATTTTAGGGAGCAGTAGGTTGGTGGAATGTCATAGGGGATGTGATAGACCACTCAAAGGTAATGGTGGTGGCAGTTTCAAGTTAAGGTTAGATGAGGTTTGCGTTATGCAGGCCAATCGATGCGTTGGACAGTGGAGTAGCACAGTTACATGGAGGTTGACTGCCAGAGGATGCAACAGAACCACCAATCTTGTTGACGATGACAATGAAAATTGAAATGATAGGGTAGATTTTATTTGGAAAAAAGAGAATATGTTGGGAGCGCATACACACTGCAAATACGTGGCAGGAATTACGTGAATAAGCTGGGTGCAGGTTTACTATGACAGGGACGTAGGCCATAAAGGCAATGGGCACAAAATTATGACAAAAGGAGGTTACGCGAACCCGTGGTAGGAAGGATTACTATAAAAGGAACGAATGTGGCACCTTGCACATGCCACCCTAAGTGTTAGATGACACGGTAGCATCCAACGCACAGTCAAATACCAATAATGATGGGGTGAATTAATTGGGGTACCATGTAGATGTTTAGATTCATGCGCACGGGTTAGGCTTAAACAAGAAACATAGATGGTAATCACATAGAGAATAAAAGGAGAAGAGACGAAAGCCTACGAAAATAGAACATCCTACCCAATGCATGTTTTGATATGTGGTCACATGTTCTAAGAAGCAACACTCAAGTGAGGCATTTCAAAACAAATGAACGGATGCATGAAGAACAAAAGAAAAGTGCGAGATCAATCGAAGAAAGAAAAAAAGTGTGTCTGGTGAATGAAGCCAAATAAGAAATGAAAACGAATCTTGACCTTTTCGTTATTTGTGTGGTGAAAAGAGTCAATAGAAAATGGAAACTAAGGGTTGCCATAGAAGCCAAATACAATGAAACGAAAAGGAAAGGGAAATGAAAGGTTCTTTGAAAACTTTAAATACTGCAGGAAAAGACAGGAAGAGGGTTGGACCTTTTTGGAGGTCAGATGCTGGATTTTTTTGAAAAGAAAGCCACATCATTGGACTATTTTTTTTCACCACATGATGCCAATTTGGGGTATGGTTTTCTGCACTTGTATGTGTGATATTGAAGATATTTTTTGCAATATAATGGAGATATTTCAAGTTTTAATGCATGTTTATGGTTAACTTTGTCTTATTTTTGGCATATTGCACCATTTCCTTAGAAGATTGCACCGCATTAGCTGTTTGACTGCGTGAATTCGGGTCACACTAATGCTGGTTTTTGTGCAGAATACTAATGCTTGCAGGGTCTGTGGAGAAATTTTGAGTTGCAGTATTTGTTTTATTTTCATTTTTTTATTTTATTTTTCTAACCCTTCCCTTTTGCAGATTTTTTTTAAACTTCGGCGATTAAAATAAAAATAAAAAAATTAAACTCCAAAAATAAATACATGGGTGTGAAGAATGAGCTTCAATATTTCATTTGAAACAAGTTCGATCTCATTCCGAAGCCATTTCGAATTTATAAAAATTATTGAAAATTGTTGTTTTATGAGGATTTTTATAATTTCGGAATTTTACATTATTTCATATTTTGAAGGTAAATCAATTTTTTCAGCTTTGCATTTTTATTCGCAAGCAATAAATGAACTTCCCTTTATGAAAATTACAATTTCATTAAAGGGGGGTAATTTATATGGCATTCCATAGGCCATCATTTTCAAAGCAATAAATTCGCTTCTCTTTATGAAAATTTTGATTTCATTAAAGAGAGGTAATTTATACATTATATCAAAGGCTATTGTTTTAAAGCATTAAATTATTTCTTCTTTATGAAAATTATGATTTCATTAAAGAGGGATAATTTATAATGACATTTTAAGGCCATTATTTAAAGCAATAAATTGACGTCTCTTTATGAAAATTAATTTCATCAAAGAGGGGTAATTTATTTATTATATCAAAGGCTATTGGTATTTTCATGCTCAAAGCAACATCAAGTGAATCCTTTCATCATTTAAGTTTCACATTTAGAGATAGATTTTAATCTTCTATTTCATGCTCAAAGTAGGGTTTAATGCAAGATAAAAACTTGTTTAAAATCTACTTAATCAAAGGAAGATAAAATCTATCTAAAACACTTCAAGATAAAATGAATTAAGGCTTTACATCATGGTCATATGAGGGCCAATCACATTTTCTTTTCTCTTTAAGTTTCATGAACAATCATTAGTATAGCATAATAAAATAAACCAACATAGGCCCCTTGTTAACAGTTACTTGCAAATCACTAAGGTATTCCTAGCACTTATTTAACACATCTTTACAAGATTACAAATACACATGTGCAATGCTTATATAGCGAAACCTTGGAGAAGTTTTTTTATTTTAACTTCTTTGCAAGAGAGGGTTTTGTGATCAAAATCCTAAGGGTGAGTGTGGTTTTGCAATTGGGTAAAATTACCACTCAACATTTTGGTACTAGAAGGAGGGCCTGAATTGGTTTACTTTATTGCTATTTAGATGCTAAATTGTTCATGTTTACTTGAAAGATTTATTTAAAAGCATTGGTCTTGACTAATGAGATTTTGTTGATCACATTCATTGATTTAAAATTTCTTCAATTGATGATGCATTGATACTAACCTTTTGCAAATTGGAGAATGTTCTTTATTGCTATGGTTTAATTCATGCATTATAATTGATGAATGTGATGATTTGTTCATTTGAAATTTGTTAGTCATTTCATGTTTCTTTGCAAGATATTTATTTGACTAACAAATTTGGTATTAAAGTTAT
Source organism: Wollemia nobilis (assembly GCA_028583015.1). NCBI lineage: Eukaryota > Viridiplantae > Streptophyta > Pinopsida > Araucariales > Araucariaceae > Wollemia > Wollemia nobilis. The sequence goes on from JAQPPZ010014908.1 coordinate 1,235,640, forward strand.
ATTCTTTAAGGTTCACTAATGGCATCGGTTTTTCCAACCAGGGCAGGAATTGCATTGTGGATAGGTGACTATTATAGTCAGTTAGACATGCCTACTCATCAAATTCTTGAAGGTGTAGAAAATTATTTACCCATGTTTAAGCATGATGTGACCTCGGTTGAGGAACATATTCAGAGATACAAGGACATTTTAAGGCATTTGCAAATGTGGAATGGAGATGTTCCTTGTAGATTGTTTTCATACACATTGGATGAGGTTGCGTTTGAGTGGTACCTATACCTACCTATAGGTTCCATCACTTCTTGGGCTCAACTAGAAGCAACATTTACTAGCCATTTTGGAAAACAAGTTGACCCAGTTTTGATGCTAAATCAATTTATCTCTATCTGTAAGGAACCTAATGAGTCCATGAGTCAATTCAATGATAGGTTCCATAAGTTGTATACCGAAGTGGTGCCCCATTTCATCATTTCAGAAGAGAGAGCCTTTCAAATTTACATGGGAGCCTTAGACCCCTTAATATCCAAATTTCTAAGGAAGCTTCTTGAAGATTCATCTTTGCCTAAGGCCTACAATGAGGCAATTATGGTAGAACGATGGTGGACTTTGAAAAATTTTGATATGGGTAGATTATCATTACTTAATCCTAAGACTCAAAATCAGATACCACCCATGAGTCAGGGTGAGGCGCAACCTTCTCCCATGATGAATTGTTTTTTAGGAGCTATGGATTCCAACCAACACCAACCATCCAATATAGCACCCTTGAATTCAATGAGGTCTAATGTGAGCAATCAATGGGATAAAGTTGAATGTCCAAATATTACAACCACCTTAGATTTCATCCAAGAGGATGTGCAAGTCTCAAAGCCAAGGTCCATTAATGAGGATTGGGGTGAACAAACCCATCAAGATATGGAGATTGGTTCATGTTTATTCACAAAGGAAGATTGGGACAATCATTGGGAGAAAAATACAAGAGTTGATCTTATTGAAGAAACCCTTGACTCACCAAAGGTGGTTGAGAGTGAATTTGAGGAGTCAAGAGATGAATCTGAAGACATGATGGAATCTCATCACTTATTTTTAGAAGATGATCATTGTAAAGATCAAGAAAGCCAACATGAGTCAAGTTGTGATGAGCTGGAGATGAGTGGCTCAAAGTTCTGGTTTACAAGTGAGGATTGGGATGATCCCATTATAGAAACCCCTAAGCCATCAAAAGTGGTTGAAAATGAGGTTGAAAGAGAATCAATAAATGAATTCAAAGACATAACAGAATTTCACCACTTGTTCTTAAAAGACACTTTGGATGAGATTGTTGAAACTGATGGTCAAGAAAATCCACACCTTCCAAATTATGATAAAATTGAATCATGGGTTACAAATGTGGATTGTGATCTTGCAAGCTTGAATACAAAGAGTAACCCACTTTTGAAAATAATTGAACCATCTAAGGAAGGTGAAGGTGAGTTTGAAGAGCAACCCATTGATGAATTTGAAGAATGTGAAGGAGTGGTTGAACATCACACCCCAATTTTAGAAGATGATCATTGTTGGTGGAATAAATGGGAGAACTTTGCCACTCTTTCTAATGAAGCACTCGCTTCACCTGATATGCAAGACAAGTTGCAAAGGCTAGTTCTACAACTTAAAGGAAACATCTCTCAATTACAAGAACAAAGGCCTCAAGATGCATATCTTGATGATGCTCCTAAATCATCCTCATGAGACAAAAGTCGAAGATACTAAAAGTGATATTCTTTTAGAAAATGGAGGGGTCCTAGAGTGGACTAGTTTTGAAACATGTGATGAATCAGGACCTTCCATAAATTTGGATGAGATGATTAAAATTGATGATCAAAGCCTTCAACATCCTCGAGATGATGACAAGGAAGAATTTGAAGAAGAATTTCTTGAAGAGCTTGAAAGTTACGAGGAGGATGCAATAGAGTTTCATCCCATGGGTTTAGATGACCATTATTATAATTGTAGGAAAAGGTATGAGGAATCATTGTTTTCTCACACTCCTACTGATGAAATTTCTATTTCACTTGATAAAAAGGATGTTGAAAACTCTATCTCGCATGAAGATTTGGCAATTCTTGTACAATCAGAAGATGACAAGTCATTTGCAAAAATAGAGAAGGTTCCAAGATCCAATCATTTTGAAGATGAGTTTATTGAACATCTTGCTAAAAGAGAAAAGGATGATAATGACTCTACTATTCTAGGTAAAGAAGGAGACTCACTCACTTTGTTCCCATTTGAGATGCAAGAAATGGAAAGCATTGTTTCACCTAAGGATCCTATAAGGTCTATGTCACCTCAAGATAGAAGAAATTCCAGAACCTAAATGGTTTGGGTTTGATATCATTGATGATCCAATTGAAAATGTTACTTTATCTGAAACAACTCAAATGATTGATCAGGAGCATGTGTTATTTGACACATCCCTAGATAGACAAGACTCATGGTTTGAAAAGGATGGACATGTTTTTAATTGGGTGCCTAATTTTGGTGTCTTTGATAAATAGGTCATGGACAAAGAAGAAGTGCTACATGATGATGATGATGAAGATCATGAAGAAAAGGAAGAAATCATGATGACTCTCCAAGTATTGGTAAATGGAAATGTATCAAAGGTAAAATCTCACCTTTTGTGTTCCACCATTCGAACTCCAGGTGAAGGTTTGTCTAATTGGTTGTTGGATTCAAATGCTATCAATGATGAAATGCCATTTGTGGTTGATAAAGAATTTGAGTTAATTTCTCCTCACACCACTAATGATATTGCTTTGTTGAATGAAAAAGAAGTTGATGTGCTTGAATTGTTGAATCAAGTTCATAAACAATTAATTATTGAATCTAGGATAAAAACTTATAATGATCCTCATTTAATAAATATCCTAGATGCTTGCAAATTGTTGCATAAATTTGATTGGCCTACAAACATGAAAAATGAATTGGCTTTAAAGTTTTTAGAAATAGGCTCTTATTTGCAAGATCTCATATTTGAAAAGGAAAGCCTAATTCTAAATCATGAATCGAATTGTGAAATTGGCATGTTAAAGGAATAGACAAGAAAGAATTGAAAATCAATTATTGTCTAATCAATTTAATGATTTGAAGCTCCCCTATGGGATTGTTAATGGAACTAAATCAAATTGGTGGGGTGAGAGAGGCAAGATGAAAATTGTTGTATTGTTTGGCCTAATATTGTTTTCGTTGGATTTTCATAAAGCTTGGCATGCGTATCATGTTATATGTCTTTTGAAATGTGCTAATCATGTTTGGGATCCAGGGAAGTGATAGCCCAAATTTTGCATCATCTTGTACCATATTGTATATTGTTGTATATAGTTTTGGTTTTCATGTTTTTGTTTAGCTTTTGTTTTTGCTTTGATTTTGTTTTGCTTTCTTGTTAGTTTGCATTAGGTTAGGTTTTGGTTTGTGTTTTTAGTTTTGTGTTTTGGGTTGTTCCCTTGTTTTGAGGTGATGTTTCGTGGTCGCTAATTTATGGCCTCTTGCCTATTTTTTGTGTTCCTTTGTTAAGTAGGTTGGAATACCTAATCTGAAAGCAGGTGAACCTGAGAAAAGGGGGATGAATTATTTTGTGATCATGCTCATATTTTGGGACTAAAATGGTGGAGAGTGGAACAATGAAATATTTCGCTAAAGCTCCACATGTAACTCACATATTAAAGGGTATTTCTGGAAGTCCTGAAGGATGAAGTTATCTTGATTTGCAAATTAAGGCAAAAATTCAACATGCTCTATCTCTATGCTTCCTAACCCTAGTGATACATAAATTATTGCAAAGCTATATAAAAAAAAAAAAACAAGCATTGAAAAGCTTGATCAAATCAGTCACAAAGTCTAGATAAACTCTACCGGGGCTATAGATGCTTGACCGGCAGTAGGGCTCTATCTAGACACAGCTCGATTATAAGAAAGGCTTTGCAAAGTATTAAGCAAACACAAGGGTGAGTTAGATAAACCCTACCGGGGCTATAGATGCTTGACTGGCAGTAGGGCTCTATCTGTAAAAGTATTATTTTTATGAGCCATGCTTCATAGCCTAAATGCAAATCAGGTGATGGAATTCGGAAGGTTTTCAGAGGTGCAAAAATGAATCACTTTTTCACACACTAAGCAAAGGCAGATGGATTAGTTGTTTTTATTCGAAGTTGTTTACCCCCACCTTCTCGGGACATCGCTAAATAATTTGTATTTCGTTGATATTTTGTGTTCTCATTTTAGATTGGGTTCTTCACCCGAAATGCTCAGGAGCATTTCCTAGCAGAGTCACCATTTGTTGTGGCCATTCCACAACTTACCCCAAAATTGGGGACCCACCTTTTATTTTTGCTATTTTTGAGGTTCCAGTGTTCTTCGAGTGCTTGTTTGTGTAAATTTAAAGGTTTTGAGAAGATTAGTGTTTTATTTCTTGTTAATTTGCTTTAGGTTAGGTTTGATTTATGTTTTTAGTTTTGTGTTTTAGGTTGTTGGTTTGGCGAAGTTTTTTTTTGTCAGATTTTGCCACGTTGTGGTCAATTCAAATGTGTGATTTAACTCTATTCTAATCCTCGAATTAAACCACCTTTGCCATAAAAGAGAAGTAATTAAATATATATATATATATATACATATAATAAAAATGACAAAGCATATATATATATATATAAAGAGTTAAAAGAAGCCTTATGGCTTTCTTTTTTGTTTGAAAATGTTATATACCTTTTACTATACATTTCAATGTCACGAGTTTAGTTTTAATTAGTTTATTACTTTAATGTAGGTAAATCTTGCATTCGAGACATTTAACAAAGTGTCGTTGATTTATGTGCAAGGCGCAACTACAGTAGACGGTGATGCATATATCGGTGGATGTTGCTTAGGAAGTATTTTCGAAGGCTGAGTGGACCATGACAGAATAGGGTAATGATATTGAAGGCATATTGTGGACACGTTAATCAATGAGATGGATTGTAAGACTCCTAATCAGACCTACAGGAGGTTGTAGTGGAAATTATTGAAGAGTAGCATGAAGTAGTGTGCAGTGTTCAGTAGTGGACGATGATGACGAAGAGGATACAACCTAAATGTCTACATGGAAGGTGATGTTGATATGGATACCACATCAGATGCTTACATGAACAGATGGTGGACGTGCATAATTCAATGATGATACATGAGTGGATGACAGGTTCATACGCGATCAGAGTTGGATGAGCAGACCCCTCTAAATGCTCCAAATGACTCTGTAGTAGACTGATGATACACGATGAGTGTATTATGAAGGATGAAAAACAAATGGTCACCAATGCAGACACTCGAAGATGATGCCCACGTGAGGATGGGGTATACTAGATGATCCTCGTGCAATGACAATGAACCGAAGAATGGGAGCAACAAACAACAAATATCAATGGTGATGAGGGAGCATCATATTCATGGTTTTATCTGAGGATGATAGGTTCGATGGTAGTTTGGTGGTTTTCTTAGGCCAGTGCTATGGCCAGAGCTAAGTGGTAGTGTTGGACGATAGGTAGGTCATGTCGAAGTCATATTTTGTAGTTGGATCAATGCCAAGCAAGACGATGATGAAGGCATGCATAACCGAATGATTTTTTGACATGAAAGATGGTTAATGGTAGCATCAAAATTTGGGTGAATGTTGGACAGCATAGCGTTTGACAAAGATGACTTGTCGTTCACATAGAGTCAGTTTTTAAAGATAGTGGCATGGAAGGTAGACATCCCATGGGTTTTAGGTCACTGAATAGGTCCGATAGCCTCAATAAGGTATTAAGTATAAGGTAGATTTAGATCTACCATGGCTAGGCAATGAGGTTCGAATGTCACAGTCAGAGAGAGAGAATAGTTCACTATGGATATCACCAAAAACAATGTATATTCAAGTGGCACATAAGTGATCAAGATTTATTACAAATCTAATATGATGAAAACAGTGAAAGACATCACCATCATGGACTAGATACGAATATTTGGATAGTACACCTTGTCTACGTAGATTACCCACTGAGAGGACTATAGTGATACAATCAGATGGATTTAGAGATAAGATGATTGTTGCTAGGGATACTATGCAGAGATGACAGTGATAGTTTTAAGGAGTAGTAGGTTGGTGGAATGTCCTAGGGGATGTGATGGATCAGTCAAAGGTAACGATGATGGTAGTTTTAGGTTAAGGTTAGACAAGGTTAACATTATGCAGGCCAATCATTGTGTTGGACAGTGGAGTAGCATAATTACATGAAGGTTTATTTCTAGAGGATGCAACAGACCCACCAATATTGTTGATGATGGTAGTGAAAATCAGAATGATAGGCCATATTTTATTTAGCACAGGGAGAATTTGTTGGGAGCGCATACACACTATGAATACGTGGTAGGCATTATGTAAGTAAGATGGGCGTGGGTTTACTATGATAGGGACGTAGGCCATAAAGGTAGTGGGCACAAAATTATGACAAAAGGAGGTTACACAAACCCATGGTAGGAAGGATTACTACCAAAGGAACGAACGCGACACCTCGCACATGCCACCCTATGTGTCAGATGACACGATAGCATCCAATGCATAGTTAAATACCAACAATGGCAGGTTGAATTAATTGGGGTACCATGTAGATGTTTGGATTCATGCGCACAAGTTAGGCTTAAATAAGCAACATCGATGGTAATCACATGGAGAATAAAAGGAGAAGAGACAAAAAGCCTACAAAAATGGAACAACATCTTACCCAATAAATGTTTTGATATGTGGACACATGTTCTAAGAAGCAATGCTGAAGTGAGGCGTTTCAAAATAAATGAACAGATGCATGAAGAACAAAAAAAAAGTGTGAATCAATCGAAGAAATAAAAGAAGTGTGTGTGGCGAATGAAGCCAAATAAGAAATGAAAACGAATCTTGGCCTTTTCATTATTGGTGGGGCGAAAAGAGCCAATAGAAAATGGAAACGAAGGATTGCTATCGAAGCCAAATGCAGCAAAATGAAAAGGAAATGGAAATGAAAGGTTCTTTGAAAACTTTAAATACTACAGGAAAAGGCAGGAAGAGGGTTGGACATTTTTGGAGGCCAGATGCTGGATTTTTCTGAAAAGAAAACCACACTATTGGGCTATTTTTTCCACATGATGCCAAGTTTAGGGCATGGTTTTCTGTACTTGTATGAGTGATGTTGAAGACATTTTTGCGATATAATGAAGATATTTCAAGTTTTAATGCATGTTTATAGTTAAATTTATCTTATTTTTAGCATATTGCACCATTTCCTTAGAAGATTCTACCGCGTTAGTTGTTTGAATGCATGAATTCGGGTCACACTTATGCTGATTTTTGGTGCATAATACTAATGCTTGCAGGGTCTGTGGAAAAAATTCTGGGTTGCAACATTTATGTTATTTCATTTTTTCTTATTTTATTTTTCTAACCCTTCCCTTTTGTAGATTTTTTTAAACTTTGGCAATTAAAATAAAATTCAAAAAATTAAAACTCCAAAAATAAATGTATGATTATAAAGAATGAACTTCAATATTTCAATTGAAGCAAGTTCGATCTCATTCCGAAGCCATTTCGAAATTATAAAAATTATTGAAAATTGTTGTTTTATGAGATTTTATAATTTCAGATTTTTTCATTATTTTATATTTTGAAGGTAAATTAATTTTTTCAGCTTTGCATTTTATTCGCAAGCAATAAATGAACTTCCCTTTATGAAAATTGTAATTTCATTAAAGGAGGGTAATCTATATGGCATCCCGTAGGCCATCATTTCGGAGCAATAAGTTTACCTCTATTTATGAAAATTCTAATTTCATTAAAGAAAGGTAATTTATACATTATATCAAAGGCTATTGTTATTGAAGTAGTAAATTATTTCTTCTTTATAAAATTTTTTATTTCATTAAAGAGGGATAATTTATAATGACATTTTAAGGCCATTATTTCAAGGTAATAAATTGACTTCTCTTTATGAAAATTTTGATTTCATTAAAGAGGGGTAATTTATTTATTATATCAAAGGCTATTGGCATTTTCATGCTCAAAGCAACATCAAGTGAATCCTTTCATCATTTAAGTTTCACATTTAGAGATATATTTTAATCTTCTATTTCATGCTCAAAGTAGTGTTTGTTGCAAGATAAAACTTGTTTACAATTAGCTTAACCAAAAGAAGATAAAATCTATCTTAAGGTATTTCAAGATAAAAATAATTAAGGTATCTACATTATGGTCATATGAGGGCCAATCACATTTTGTTTTTCTCTTTAAGTTTCATTAACAATCATTAGTATAGCATGATAAAATAAACCAACACAGGCCCCTTGTTAACAATTACTTGCAAATCACTAAGGTATTCCTAGCACTTATTTAACACATATTTACAAGATTACAAATACACATGTGCAATGCTTATATAGCGGAACCTTGGAGAAGTTGTTTTTGTTTTTAACTTCTTTGCAAGAGAGGATTTTGTGATCAAAATACTAAGTGTGAGTGTGGTTTTGCAATTGGGTAAAATTACAACTCAACATCTTCTTGTAAGTATTTGGCTTTAATAAAAATCCCAGATACTTAAAGCCTTCTTGGAAATCTAAGAGATTACAAGGAAAATTTTTGATTAGATCTTGTTTAATCTCTTGCTCTATACCATTAAAACAACTAGAGGATTTTTGAAAATTTATCTCCATGTTTGTAGCAATATGGTAAGTGTCCAATATTTCCTTCAACTTTTTAGCTTCCCTTAAATTACCATTTGTGAACAACAATATATCATCAACAAATAACAAATAAGATAAATAAAGGATCCCCACTTTGATCTCAGACAAGGATCATGCCCTCTTTACATCCAAAAATTGAGATAAAGGAGATAAATGACATCCATGTCCTAGTCCTCTTAAAGGTTTAAATAATTTGGAAGTTGATCCATTGATAAGATCCATTGATAAGAACAACACAAGATATAGAATAAATACATCCCATAATCCACTTTACTATTGGATAGCTAAAACCCACATGTAATAACATCAACTTGAGATACAACTAGCTAGTTCTATCATAAGATTTAGATAGATCTAGTTTAAGGACCATTGCAGGAATATTTTTGGTTTTAGTAGAGTGAAGGACCTCTTGTGCAACCCCTATAGCTTCAAAATATCTACCTGCTAAAAACCCAAACTGCTCCTGGAAAATAACTTCAAAGAAAATATTCTTCAATCTAACAACCAAAATTTTTGTAATGATTTTATAGATACAGTTACATAATGGAATAGGTCTAAATTCATAAAACATTTCAGGCTTCTCTTTTTTTGGAATCAAAGATAAAAAAAAGTGGAGTTAAAAGCGCCCAAAACCTAACCACTCAAACTAACTTCCTCCATTACTCTGAGAAGATCCTCCTCAACTAGATCATAGAAAACTAGGAAAAACTCCATAGGCCATCCATTAGGCCTTGGACTTTTATCCTTTTTGAAATAAGTCAGGATAACTTTTAGTTCTTCCTTTGTGACCTCCTTCATAAGTAAATTATTGTCCTCCTCTATCACAAAATTGGGGAATAAAGTAGTTAACTTTAAAATTTCTCCAATATTGACTCTATCAAGTTCTTTATAGATATATTGAAAATGTTTTACTCCCAAATCTGCTAACTCGGAAAAACTCCTAATGAGGACCCCTTATTCATTTTGCATCTCCTAAATAGTGTTAACCTTCTTCCTATGATTAGAAAAATTATGAATAAAATTAGTATTTTCATCCCTCTTTTTAACCATACAACTCTGCTTTTTATTCTCCATTCAGCTTCCCTCCACTCCAAGAATTTGTTCTTAATTTGTAGTTCAACTAGTCTTGTTTTCTCCTCCTCTTTAAACAAACTAGCCTCATTATTTTTATGAATTTCTGAAATTTCCTTCTCCACCAGCTTAATATCTCTATCCATACTCTCCTTTTTAACCACAATCCAATATGACACAACTCTTTCTAATTTTTTTAGAACAACAAACTAAAAACTCACTTATGACTAGGAACTTTGGTCATGACCAATCCATTTTTTTTAATCAGTTGTTGAAAATCTTCTTCCTCCAACCAAATTGAATTGAGCTTAAAAGGACTAGCAAGTTTTGCCTATTGAATTTCTAATTGAAGAAAAATGGGAGAATGATCTAAGCCACCTCCAGTCTCAACCCAAGACAGTTTTCTGTCTATTTCATTGTATAATGTCTGATGTGGGAAATACTCTTAATAGACGATACGAAATGGCACAAATGAAAATTTTGAATTGCATTAATCAAAAATATATTTATAGGCATGTATGCCTTTACAATCGACATTTAATACGCACGATCCATGTGAGTATTAAATGCAATATAACATGATCCATATGAGGAGGGGTAATATTATAGAATACAATATTAATCCCTATCATTCATCCCCACCATAGAAGCATTGGACTCCAATGCGTTTCAAAGGGAATTTTTTTTTTATTTTGATACGCATTAAATGATAGCTATGGCAATTATTGATTAAATTAGATTAAATAAAAATTTAATTGAATTTAATGAATGCAGTTTAATGATGGAAAAATTAAATTAAATTAAAAATTTAATTTAATTTAATTTATGAAAATGTGGTTGGAAGTATGTGCAACAACCACCGGGATCAAATGGTCATCACCATGGTTTTGAGGTGGAAGCTGGCAAAAAAAATTCTTGTAGCTCATTGTCAGGAAATAAAGCAAACCCATCGAAAATATGATCGGTTACGCTAGATAGAAGGTTGCGACCAAGAGGAAAAAATGTGCGTGACAATGGAATGAATGCAATGGAGAATTGATTAGTTACTTCAGACTGAAAAAATATGTCATCAATGAAATTTGGCAGATCAATTTTGAAAAACAACGGATCGGGATTGAATGAGCAAGAAAATATTAAAAAGCCATAGAGACACTGTAGAGCCACACCCGAAAATAGGAGATCATCATCGTAAAATGGTGAATCACCGACATCGTGGTTGTGTGGATCTAACATCCAAAAACTATCATAAAAATTGGTTGTAAGTGGGTTGGCAGGCGGATCAAGACCAAAAAACATGGAGGCAACACCAGAAAATGATATATCAGTGAAGACCATGATCAACAAAGGTGGACAACAATGAGATGTAGGTACAATGATAGCGGTAGCAAAAAAATCTAGAGAGCTAGGATTTGCAGCATTTGGAGGGGTCGGATCTACATTAGGGGCTTCAATGGAGCTTGGATCCGTATCAGGAGCAACATAAGCCACATCGTCTAATTTAAAGACACTAGGTATTTCACTTAAAGACCCTGGTTCGAATCCATGTGTGGCTATAATTTATTCAAGTTTTGGTTCAAAGGTGGAATCCTGATCTTCTTCAATGATATCTTCCTCAGCAGCGACAATCATTTCTTGAAGCTGCTAAAAATTAGCTTTCATTTTGGCACGAAATTGTGGACATTCCACGATGAATTCAATAAGCGAAATGGTTGATATTATGAATGATAGTCATGAACGGAGTTTGCATCATAGACAATGATCGATCTGCAAAATAGGAGCTAAATTTCAGATTTAGAGGGACCTAAACTAAGATTTTTCACGAACGAAAGTGCACGAAGGTGTCTACGAAAGGAAAATAATGTTCACCCAAAGCCAAGATCCGCTGGTGGTTTTTTTGTTCCTCTCTTTTAAATAAGACTAGCCTAGAGGAAGAGGATACTCACCTATCCAATGCTCAACTCTAATACCAATGATGTGGGAAACACTCTTAATAGACGATACGAAATGACACAAATGAAAACTTTGAATTGCATTAATCAAAAACATATTTATAGGCATGTCTGCCTTTACAATCGACATTTAATACACACGATCCATGTGAGTATTAAATGCAATATAACATTATCCATGTGAGGAGGGGTAATATTATATAATGTAATATTAATCCCCATCAATGTCTCTGAGATAAAAAATCTATCCAACCTCTTTGAAATCCTAGCTTTCCCAACTCTATTATTTCTCCACGTAGGCATTAATTTTATTGGTTCCAAATCAGTTAAACCAGCTTCTTCAATCTTATGCTTGAAGTAATATGTGAGTCTATCAAGTCTTGCAGATTCTCCCCAAACCTCACTTCTATTCATAGTAAAATTTAAGTCCCCACCAATGATAACTCTTTCATCCCTAATACACCTTTGGGAGAAAAAATCATCCTAGAAGACCTGCCTATCTTCATAGGGATCATAACAATTAATAACCGATAACCTCAAACCCTAGTATTTAAAAAATAATTATATCCACAAGCCTAAAACCATAAAGAAATAATTAAGGATAGTGAGTTCTTCCAGCCAATCATAACACCCCTTGAATTGTTAGTAGCATCTAGTCCATAAGCAATTTACTTAATCTTTCAATGACTTTTGTACTTGCCCCCATGGTTTCTTGTAGAAGGATAACATCCTAATTATGAATTTCCACCATCCTGGCTAAGGTAAGTCTTTTAGAGGGACTACCAAGACCTTGAATTTTAAGTGATAACAAGATCATTTAAACATCTTAGAGGGGTTTTGTCCCGCTCTAAGGACCCCTTTGATAGATTTTTATTTACCTTGTTGAATTTCCCTCAAAGCCTTCTCCTATGCATGAAACACAAATAATTTTCTACCTACTGGAGTAGTGGAAGATTCATTTATATGATCTAAACCTGACCCTAAACTTCCAATAACTGCACAAGTTCTCATCTCAAATTATCTTTTCCTAGAACGTAACAAATATCTGCAAGAGGAACCTATCTCCAAAACATCCCCTAAAATAGATACCTCCCTAGAAGATTCACTTGATAGGTCACAAAGACATCCCCTAGTGGTAGAAATATTTGGATCACAATCCCTATTCAATGCATTTGAGGTTGTCGATCCATCGTCCAAAATCTTACAAAATTCCTTGTCCCTAGGACTTCTTTTCGAACATTCAAAAGGAAGTGTACAAATTTTTTTATTACCTAAGTCCATATTATTCTCACTTATTGGAAAATAATTGTCATAAGGCTTAGATGTCTGACCAACAAACTTAATAGTATCGATTTCTAATCCTTTCATATTTTTCTTTATGACTCTGTCTCCTTCTCTAACAACTTGTGAACAGTGAAATGCAGATAAATCTAGACCCAAAATTTCTTCCTCCTCCATAGTTGTGGTTCTAGGTTCAACAACATTCTTTTTGCTTGTTTGTGCTAAATCAGGGAGCACTATTGAGCTCTAAAAAATAGATATCTCTTGATTGTTGTTAGCTAAGTTGAAATCCCCACTAGTCATTTATTTTATCCTCCATACTTTCTGTGTGAAAGCTTGAGAACATTCCTTAGCAATATTCCCATAAACATGATAATGAACACATCAAAAAGGGATCTTCAAATAATCCCATATTTGAGTATGAATTGTATTCCCCACAACTATCTCCATATAGTATGGTAAGACTTCATTGATATCCATCTCAACCAAAACCCAAGCTACAAACCAAAAAACACTATATTTGAAAGAAATATCTATATCCAAGATTTTACCTAATGAATCTCCAATCTCTTTCAAAGCTCTTTACGATCATAACTCCATTGAAAAACGTAGAAGTTTTACCCAGATCAAGATTCTCCTAGCAACTTCACTCCTAAGATCAAAGCAAGTCGTCCAAGACTTCAAAGCAAAAAAAAAAGACCCTTAATACCAACGACCTCCCAAAATTTTCTATGCATCTTCCTCATATCAAAAAAGGAAACCTATCCATCCTTTGGCAAGTAAGTGAAAAATTGGCCCATATCCTAAAATTGGGACCCATACCTTTTGCAACCACTCATTTAGTGTATTATCAACTATTTGACATCCATGAAACTTTCCAATAAGGATCTTCCCCGAAAACTCCAAAACTTGTTCCATCCTCAAGTCTTCCCCAAGTACCATTCTAATCTTTGACCTTCTCTTTTTAATCACTTTATGTACCTTACGCACTTTAGTAACTAGAGTTGTAGACTATGCTGATTGTAAGTTTGGACCCACTCCACTTAGGGCCTCTAAATCAATACTTTTACCAATAAAACCATAACCAAACAAAGTAAAATCTATCAAACAAAGTGAGTTTGGATTGTTTGGAGTCTGCTCAAATTTCTCTTCCCCACAATGAAATGCTTGCTCATTCATTAGACCCATCACTTGAGTAGAGTGTTCTAAGACACGTGAGAGTGAGCATTCAATAGGACAGCTGACTTAATCTAAACCTTTTTACATAGACTCTCCTCTGTCCACTAAAGTCTGATAACCTACAGTATTATTCTGGTCATTTAAAAAACCTGACCCCTAATTCTTAACTTCTAAATATTTTCCAAAATGGGACCCTTGGTCCTTGGAGTTGAAAATATGTGTTACCCCTCAAAGGGGTCCTTTGAGAAGTCCAAACATTCCTCTTCATTCTCCATCAAAAATAAGAAACCAATTTTCCAAATTATACTGCCATTTTAAAAATACCAAATAAAAAATATTTTTACTTTGTTGCCCTAGCACTGCTGCACTCGTCTTCCTTACCCTAGCACAACTATGGTATTGTTAAGATATTTTTACTTTGCTACCTTAGCATTGCTATACTTGCCTTCACTGCCCTAACACTACTGTGACATTGTTAATTTTTTTTACTTCACTTCCCTAGCATTACTGCACTTGCATTCGTTGCCCTAGCATTGTTACGACACTGTTAAAATATTTTTACTTCGTTACCCTAGCATTGTTGCACTCACCTTTTTTGCCCTAGCATTGTTGCAACATTGTTAAAATATATTTACTTTAATTCCCTAGCACTGTTGCACTCACCTTCACTACCCTAGCACTGTTGCGACATTGTTAAATTATATTTACTTCACTATCCTAGCATTGCTGCACTCACCTTCGCTACCCTAACATTGTTGTGGAATTGTAGAAATATTTTTACTTCATTGTTCTAGAATTTATGCACTTGCCTTCTCTACCCTAGAATTACTGTGGCACTGTTAAAATATTTTTTCTTCGCTGCCCTAGCACTACTACACTCACCTTAACTGCCCTCGATGGGGAATCTTTACATATCAAAGAATGTCATTATGTGTATTTTATCTTTAAGTGAAGTGATATTTTGTTTGCACTAAAATATATATAGATAAAATGCACCAGAAGCTACTCAACATCACCCAAAAAACTAAAAAGCATTCAAAATAAGTCTACTTGTAAATTCTATCAGCTTAGAATAATTATTTTCCAGCTAATACAGCACACGCTCGCTCTCTATACTCCTCATTCTCTTCTCTCTTCCCCTCGACTCCGATCACTCTCTACCAATCTCCCAACCACACTTACCACAAAATGAAGTTTAATCTAATATTTCACTCAATACGAAGAGCTTCAAATTTAAATTTATCCCTCTTCCATATTTACCAAGTATTAATCTAGTTCAAATCACCATTGACTTGGATTTTATAAGCTAAAAACCATTGCTCCTAGATTTGGTGCATGAAAAGATACTCAAACATCAAGTGGTCATATGTTTCCTCACTTTTGTAGCATAAAATACATTGGGATGGGCCAATGATTTCCCTATGCCTCAGATGATCAAAAGTAAGAATTCCATTATGCATGAACTTCTAGACAAAGAAGTTTACTTTTGATCAACCCTTGGATTATCAAATCATTCTCCAATCCTCAACATGATATGCATGATGAGGGGGTTATGGAAGGATGTTTTTATATCCATCCTTCATTATGTATAATCCAAGGCTTCCATAGTCCCAATATAATTCATCATCCTCATCTCTGCCTATGATAAATATTTCTACCAAGATTTTAGTCATGACGGGTGTCAATTCCGAAGGTATTGGAATTGACCACTCATCGAACTTCTTATACTATTTAAACCTATAATCCCCCAACTGATTGGTGTTGAAATAACTTTCAGAATTTATCCAACCCATACTTTCCATGGTTGTTTTCATTGGTTATAGTTCTAGGAATTCAACAATGATAGGTGGGTATTGAACCCTTGAATTTGCCCAAAATCGTGCCTTCTCCCCTCTCCCCACTTTTAAAAATAATCCATCTTTCACTACTTGAGATCATAACTTTAGAGCATACCACACTAGGGACCTATTATCATCTAAATGGAAACGATTCACCTCATTCAGGTTAACCTATCCCAAATATTTATTAGTTAAAAGTCTACTGAATAAAAAAGTTGGTTGGGAGATCCACCTCCAGTAAAGCTTTCTAGCCAAAGATTTATTAGTTAGCTTTGATCTATTAAGTCCCAAAACTCCCTTTGCCTTGGGATGACTTACTTTATTTCAACATACTAACACCTATTTCCTCTCTCCTTTTACTCCTCCCCATTACAATTTTCTAGCCATCTTGTCTAACTCTTTCCATATGGTATGTGGGGCAGCAACAATAGAAAATTTATAAATTGGCATGGCCTAAGTGACTAACTACAAAAAGTTAATCTACCCCTAAAGGTTAAAAATTTATGAGACCAATGGCTAATTCTTTGTTTGATACATTTCAAAAGATTCCTCTAGCTAATTATCTTCATTTTTATTAAATGCAAAGGGACCTCCAAATAGACCACTGGGAGAGAAATCCTCATGAATCCCAAAATCTATAAAATTGTGTCCTGTCGTTCAATATTGAAGAAGACCACTTTGGATTTATTATAATTTATGACTTTGTGGACCTAAGGTAAACATTAAGAGTATCTCTAGTCATTATTGCTTCCTTGAGGTTGGCCACTTCCACCATAATTCATAAATAGGAGACATTTATGAATTATCATATCCAAAGAATTTAAAACGACAAGTTTTAAAAATCTTATACTAAAAATAATTATATGATAATATATTATTTTTAATTATCTTGATAAAATTTTAAAATTATATAGAGTTGTTTGTCGGGTTGAATTAAAGTAGTTAAAATAAGTTGATCTTTATGTACAAGGTTTAATTAACTATGAGTCAACTTTTGTATAGACATTATAATATGTGTGAGCGGTTAGGTGTTGGAATTTTTAAGGTATTTAATTACAAAAAGAATCAACATGTTTTTGACAAAGTAAATATAAATTACATATGACCACAAGAGATATATGAAAAGCATATTAGACACCAATAAATCT
Organism: Wollemia nobilis; assembly: GCA_028583015.1. NCBI lineage: Eukaryota > Viridiplantae > Streptophyta > Pinopsida > Araucariales > Araucariaceae > Wollemia > Wollemia nobilis. Next base: position 1,252,860 of record JAQPPZ010014908.1, read on the forward strand.
CACTAAAGAATATATAACAACCCAAACTTTTGGGTTTATAAAAATAACAAGATATGTTTTTTAATTTTCCATTTAATTTTAATATCATTCTTATATTAATGTTAAATAAAATTCATGTTGACTTTGTTTTACTATGGATTTGTCTTATAACACCCATCCATGCCCAAAACAAGCCAACATGTATCAAATACTACCATCAATACTTTTAAAATTCCAAAAGTATTATAGACCAATCAATGCTATGGGAGAGCTATAATGTAAGCAAACACAAATGACCAATTCTAAAATCTATGTATACTATTCATATGTTTAAGATATGTGTTTGAGCATGTGGGCCATAATACCACTCTAAGTCATGCTTTTATTTTAGTTCAACAATGTCTTCAACAAGTAGGTAGGAGTGGTTTATTTCATAAGTTCAAGTTTCTTAACCATATAAGGTTATTTCCCTTGAGTAGACCTACTAGTGTCTTCGTATGTGATGTATTACAACTTTATTAAGCAACATAAAACTTTATTTGTATACAATCATACAATTGTTTGACAAGAATTTGCACTTGTCCTTCAATATTTTCCTGGAATTTTCAACAAGTACTTAGTAGTCATATTTTACTTTTAAATAATGCTAAAAAAAAATTACATGTTTATTTCATACTTCCAAGTATACAACTATTCCATTTAGAACTTTTTAAAGTCACAATACCATTAAGTATTTGCTGAATTTTTAGTTTATACAATCAAGTACACAAAAACAACAAATATATTCTTTAATACTCACATCATTTGGTTATGAATACAAATATCTAATGCCAACAAAACCTTGTTATTTCATTTTGAAACTTAGTCCATTTGATCAAGTGTACAAATAATGTCAATCAAGCATTTGCTTATATTTGAAACTCATTTCATTGATAAGTATTTAACATAATTCCCTCATATAATAGATTACAACATTTCATACATTGGTTATCTTGATACATATCAACACTCTCAAGTTATAAATGCAATATCAAGTCATAGATCATATATACTGTTGTTGAATATGAGGGGGAATTATCATCAAGGTGTTTACACACCCAACCAAAAGAACCAACAATGTTCCCTGTCCCAACTTCCTCCACAAAAATTTTGACCCTCCAACGAAGGAGTAAATGAGTAACATCAATGAGATAGCAAGAAATGTGTGAATGTAAATCCATATTCATATAATTCACACTTGCATGCAATTATATACAACGAAGATATGATCACACAATCATAGCCTTGACCCATATGAATTTACTACTTTCCAAAAACATTCCAAAACATGCACCCACCACAATCATATGCAAAAAATAAGTAGGAGCAAATTAAATATAGTTGTAATAAATAAAGTGTGTGTGTGTGTATAGAGAGAAGGGTGGTTCCCATGGGCACCCCAATATTTCACATTTTATTCACGCTTATCTTTTGGATGATCACTCATTAAAGGGTATTTATAGAGATACCAAAACTCCAATGAGCAGTTATCATTCATCCAACATTGAGTTGACTTTAAGGTTAACTTACATAATAATGTACACCTTTGAAGCAAGGTTATCCATAAATATGAATTAACCAATACTAGTAAGGGTGAAATGTGATAGGTTCCCTTAGGTTTACATAAACATACCTATAGGCTTATATAAATGATGAATGTTGGTAGGCTTACATATGCACATACCTGTAGGCTACATTAGTAGTGCTCATAAGCACTTGTTCATATTTTTGGCCTTGGCCTAATAAGATCAGATTACACATATTTCAACACCTCCATAATCTAAAATTAAGGGGCCAAGGAGAGGAAGCATTAGAGGTAACATCTCCCCCCCATAATGGGTTCTCTAATGGGCCTCCACTTTACCATATTCATCCTCATATTTATCATTAGAAAGCTTGTTTCTAGCCCTTAAGAATTCTATTAATCTTCTTCAACCTTGTAATACAATTTTTGATCAAGTATCCTTCCCTTTCACAATAATTGCAAGTATTTAACTTCTTTGAAATCTTAGACTTATCCTTGGGCAACTGAGCCTTAGATTCCATTGATTTGAAATCATTTGGATGAGCCTGTGTATGATAAAGAGCTCTACAATATTTCATTGCAGCTTCATAATGAATAAGAAATTTGAAAAGTTCTTCAAGAGAAATGGGTTGTGGATCATTGATAGTCATAATACACATAAACAAATAATCCAACTGTATGAAAAGGAGGAGAAACATTGGAAGTAATAGATTTGACATACTCTTTATCACCATTTACCTTGCTCCTCCCATAGCTAACTCAACTTTTAGAGCTTTGAACTAAGATATGTAGTCTTCAACACTCTTAAAATCTAAAATTTTGAGATTATAAATATCAATCTCTAGTTTTTTAACTTCACTAGCACTTACTTTTCCATATAGATCTTTTAAAGTAGACATACCTCAAGATAAATTTTCTCTCTAATATGGAAAAGTACATCTAGTAAGAGATTCCTCCTTACAAAGTTAATGTTTATTGAGACCTTTTGATTCATCATTGAAAATGAACCAAATATTCTTGCTTCTGAGTAATATTTCCATTTGAATTGACCAAGTTCTATAATTTTACCCATTAATGTGAGTAACATACTCTAAGGAATCCATATTTTACATAAATCTTGTACAAACTTGTAATAGGTCTGTAAACTAAAGTGAGAACTATGTAGAGTTCAAAAACTATGCACTCTAAAAAAAGAACTCCAAATGCTTTCATATGAAAAAGTTATGGCCTCTAGAAGATTTAGTATATTATCAGTTAAATTATAAGAACAATAAAATTGTTAAAACCTTAGAAAAAAATTCATTGAATCAAATTCGACCACTTGGTGCAATCAGACTAGATAGTGCTCCTTTGATTGATGAATCATAGATTGATAAGTTGATTGATTTTATTGGTTGGAGATCCTCACATATTATTTTGATAGGTTTATCATCGATGGGGTTTGAACCCATAATATTTTACCCGCAAGAAAATGAGTGGACTAGTGCACCACACATGCTTTTGAAGAATAAAAAGAATGACTTCTAATTAAATATTGTGCTAAAGGCATACCTTGAAGCAAAGTAAAAAGGAGGTAAGAACCAAGTTATGAACTCAAACCCATCCACTACAAATGTCCTTACCAACTAGTGTGCCAGTATTACTGGTTGAAATGAAGATAGGCCTTCTACCACATAGTGCATATACCTTCAAATGAAAAAATATTTAAAATATTGCTCATAAAGGTTGAACTGCTAACCCATATGCAACAAGGGAGACATACAAACACTATGCCATGGATATTGGACTAAGTATGAGGAGAGTAAGATCCTCTTTTGATGTGTCATTGAGGAGAGACAATGCAAGATTTGAACTAGTGATCTCACTTCAGTAAGGAGAGATCTAACCACTACACTGCTACGTTGAGCTAGGGGAAAGTTGCATGATTTACCTTTATCATGTATGCTCACTTTTTCAAAAGGTTCCACTTGTAACAATTCTAACCCCAAATTTTTAAATCTATGCTCTTTCCTTTAGAATCCAAACACCCTACTTTTGTGCCACTCTCTGTAGTGCAAATAAGGACTGGAAAATATTTTCTCAATATGGAGATATAGTGAGAGCTTGAAAAGAGAGAGATATAAAATAAATGTGAGTGGAATTCAAATTTCAATTCTCTTATTTACTTTTGAGTGCCTCTACCACTTTGTTGTCCTTGTGGACATTCTCATTTTATATGATTTCCAAATTTAGGAAGGTGCACAACAAAACCAATGCACAATGTGAACTTGCTACAAAAGTGTGCCAAAACTTGGTAGGAAATAGGTGGCAATAAATAAATTTTAAAATTTTAAAAATTGAAAATTAAAAATACTTACACTGAATTCAATTTCCAAGGGATTTTTTTTTGTTGATAAGTATTGTAGTTCCTATCACTAATTTGATACCATGTTTGAATTCATAATATTTACCAAAAAAATTCTAAAATATGCATCTACCACAATCATATGCAAAAAGTAGGAACATATTAAAGATAGTAGTAATAAAAAAAATACACACACACACACACACACACACATATATATATACAATAGAAGGGTGGCTCCCATGGGCACCCTAATTTCTCATTTTTTATTCACACTTATATTTTAAATGATTACTCATTAAAGGGTATTTGTAGAGATACCAAAATCTCAATTAGTAGTTAACCTCAATCCAACATTGAGTTGACTTTGAGGTTAACTCACATAATAATGATGTACACCCTTGAAGCAAGGTTATTCATAAAGATAGATTAACAAATATAATTAAAGGTGAAATGTGAAATATACCCTTAGTTTTATATGAACATACCTATAGGTTTATATAAATTATGAATGTTGGTAGGCTTACATATATACATACCCATAGGCTACATTAGCAGTGCTCATAAGTACTTGCTCACAGTTTTGACCTTGGCCTAATAAGATCAAATTACACATATTTTAACATCCCCATAATCTAAACTAAAGGGCCAAGAAGAGGAAGCATTAGAGGTAACACCTCTCCCCCATAATTGGTTCTCTAGAAGACCTCCACTTTACGATCTTCATCCTCATCTTCATCATTAGAATCCTTGTGTCAAGCCCTCAATAATTCTATCAATATTCTTCAACATTGTAATACAATTTTTGATGAAGTATCCTTCCCTTTTATAATACTCGTAAGTATTTGCTCCTTTGAAATCTTAGAATTACCCGTGGGCAAATGAGCCTTATATTCCATTGATTTAAATTCCCTTAGATGAACGTGTGTATGAGAAAGAGCTCCACACTTTTTCATTGCAACTTCATAATAAATAAGAAGTTTGAAAATTCCAAGAGAGATGGGTTGTATATCCTTGATAGTCACAGTATTCACATAAAAAACCAAACCAACTGTATGAAAAGGAGAAGAAATATTGGAAGTAATAGATTTGACATACTCTTTATCACCCTTGACTTTGCCTCCTACCATAGCTAAGTCAACTTTTAGAGCTTTGAAGTGAGCTATTTATTTTCAACACTACTAAAATCTAAAATTTTAAGATTAAAAAGCTCTATATCTATTATGTTTACTTCACTAGCACTTAAGTTTCCATAGAGATATTTTAGAGTAGACATACCTCAAGATCAATTTTCTCTCTAATGTGGAAAAGTACATCTAATAAGAGCTTCCTTCTTCTTGCCAAGTTCATGATCATTAAGACCTTTTAATTCATCAATAAAAATGAACCAAAAATTCTTGTTTCTAAGTAATTTTTCCATTTGAACTGACCAAGTGCTATAATTTTTCCCAATGATGCAAAGTAACATATCCTAAGGAATCCATATTGCACACAAATCCCACATAAAACTATAATAGGTCTGTAAACTAAAATGAGCACTATGTAGAGTTATATAAAAATGAGTTCCAAATGCTTTCATATGCAAAATTTATGACCTGTAGAAGATTTGGTACATTAGAACTTAAATCAAAAGAAAAATTAAACTGTCAAAACCTTAGAAAAAAAATCATCAAATCAAATTTGGCCACTTGGTGCAATTAGACTAGATATTGATCCATTGATTGATGAATCACAAATTGACAAATTGATTGATTTTATTGGATGGAGACCCTCACATATATTAAAAAATCATTTTAATAGGTGCAATTCAAATTTGTGCTCTCATTCACAAACCTTTTTGCTAATATATTGCTCAAATACTACTAAAGAAAGATATTATGAAATTGGCCCAAACACCCAAGTAGCACAAATAGCAAAGGTCCCAATGCTTCAGTTCAAAACTAAGCCCCAAGGTTGTTAGAAATCCAAGTTCTAAATAAAATTGAGGAAATGTGCAAATATGGAGTTAACCAAACACAAAATTTTCCAAGTAATGATGTCAGCAAAGCACCTCGAAATTCCAAAAATGCATCAAACGCTTGAATGTAATAAAGTTAAATTTTCAAAAAGTTATAACAACACAACCCCTACATAAATCAAAGATAGATATCTTGAATCAAGGCCAAAATTAAATAATTTTGGACCTGTCCTAGTAATGACATCAACATTTCCATGCTAAAGTATGAAAATATGCAAAAGATACCAAGATGGAACGAAACTGGGTCTTCAAAATGGAAGCACCATGAAAGCTCAAATATGCATAAGGTCAAAAGACCAAGAAACTAGCTAAGAATACACAAAATTGGGCTTTGATAAGTGATGATGTCATTAATTCACTCCAAAATATTAGATTTGGTTCAAAAGGCCCTTCAAGAAACTGAAAGATCCGATACTATCACAAACCCAACTTTTATACACATCTTCCTGGAATCTCTTTCAAAGTTGTAACTTCCTTAGTGCCTTCCAACTATTCAAGATAAGGTTGTTAAGCTTGAGAGTGACATTTTGATAGATGATTGCAACAACTCAACCATTTGCAATAAAATACAATTAAAGATATGTGGACCATATTGTAAGCACATTTGAATTAATATGCAAAATAAAATATGGACCAACCACATCAACAATACAAGTAACCAAACTAATGTAGTATGAGAGTGACATTCACTCCAAGAATGCTTTTTTAGGTCATTATTTTGATAGACTTATAACAATTTTTGTATATTTTATGTTGCAAGATTCATATGCAGCTTATAAATAGCCCAATACACCTCATAATGGGGGTCGACTCTATAGCATTTTCTTGGATATGTGTTGTATAATCATTGCTATCAATTAATAAAAAGTGAAAGTTGTTTGGCCTCCATTATTATTTCTATTGTAGGTATTTATGAATTAATGTTATGTTTTAATTCACTTATGCTACATTTCATGATTAGTTTATTTTGTTAAAGCAAATTCTAGTTTTTGGATCGTTGTTGGATTGCTTTTCATAAGTATTTGGAATTATTAAAGCATATAGCTAGAATAAATGAACTTTGTGATATGTTTGATAATGGATGGTGTGTTAAGTTTCATTAGAAGTTAATTATGTTAGGATTTTAAGTGGCACATATTCATCGTTGTAATGCTATATCCTGTAGCGACCCCGGGAATGCATGCACCGGTCCCTTTTCTAAAACCCTACTTGCAATGCTTATTTAAAATACCAAAGATAAAATGGAAAGACAAGAGGAAAAAGCATATAACACGAAATAACAAAAGATGGATCTCTTTATTGATATTGAAGCTCGGTTACATGTCGGTCCCTCTTAGGGATACCCATTTTGATACTATAAATTACAAGTGGGCAAGGAGTGCCCCTTCCATGAAGAGGTGGTGCGCTTATAAAAGCTTCCCGGTTCCGCACACGAAAATGTATGAGGGCTTACAGATGCCTCCTTCTCTAGGGCTGTCTCCTAGAGGGATCCCTTTTGCTCTCGTATGTTGTAACCTTCGTCTAATGTACCTGTGGCCCTGCAAGCAATGAAACAACAACACACTTTTAGGTGTCCGAGATTGCCTCCTCGGATGAGGTTGTTAGTAATCAAAGAATGTAACAGAAATATGATAAAACAATACCATGGAATCAAGTAAATCTATGCTAATGATATAAGAAAACAAGATAAAAGATGCTATGTCTATCTAAGCCAAGCCTACGGGCCACTGTCCAAGACAACGACCGCTAAAGAAAACCTTGCTCTCCTTGCCCCAAAGCTATGGGTCAAAGACTATGATCTGATGTTGAAGAAAGTAGGTGTTATGCCCTTTGATTTGTCAAAGCTCCATCGCACACGTGATCTCAAAGAGAACTCTCTCTCTAAAATGATCTCCTGTATGTGATTCGGGTCTCTATCTTATGATAAAATATTAAAGATCTCTGATATGATAAGGCTCTCTTGGTGCTCTTAGGCTTGCACCTTTTATAGTGTGAAACCCTAGGTCTATGTCCAAGCCCTAGAAATGAATTTCTCATGCGTAGTGCAAGTTAGCATGAGAAGCTCTTGTCTATTGTCTATATTTGAAGGCCAATTAACTGAAATCTAACTGCCCACTTGAGTCTTCTATGTGAACTGTTCATTAGCATGAGAAGATTTTGTCCTTTGTTTATGCTTGGAGGTCAGTTAACTTAAGTCTAAATGCAAACTCAAGTCTCCTATGTGAACTGGTCATGAAAAGGAATGCAAAGTCACTCCCGCTCACCTTTATTGCATGCAGACTACCACTTCCACCCGAGATTGGGCCTATTTGTCGACAAACCACTTCTTATGGCTTAGCCTGTCATCTACAGTGGCTATGATCTGGTCACTATCATCTACAGTGGCTAGGTCTGGCCGCTCTAGGCTTGAGCGGCTAGAATCTGGTCGCTCTTGGCTTGAGCGGCCAAGCTTGGATGGCTTGAAAAGGCCCCAAATGAGTGGTGAGAACCACTGTTGATGCTTGGAAAGTCCAATATTATGTCTTATGATCTTATGAGTGTGTCTATGTAAGTAGCTCCCCTAAGCATGACATGATTTAGGTGTCTACAGATGCCCCTTTTTGTGATGCATTATGTGGAAAACACAACGCTGAGCAAAAATGTAGATTGATCCATTTGTAGGGTGTATGGTGATCAATGGTCTGATCAATGTTGGATGGCCCAATCATGCAAGATGGTGCACATCCCTTGAATCATTGCCTCAATATTCAGAGGACTTAGCTCAATGGCTTTTGCATGTTAAATTGCACTCATTCCTCAAACTCAATCGGGTAGCTTCAACTGCTACAACAATTTCGACTGGTAGGAGAGCTACAATTGAAGATGTCATGTCTACTTACATTCCCAACAAACAAGGGAAATTTGTGATTGTTGTATGCAATGATTCAAAGGATGAACATGATTTTGCTATGATCAAGTGATATTTTGTTGATTTTGATTATGATTAAGTTGAAGTTTTGAACTACCTCTTCACACAATGAATTGGTGAAGAAATGACAATGATTGAAGTGACAAGTCGCTTGACCAATATGACTAATCTGGTTCCTTTCTAGCATTTGTTGCTTTTAATGGGCAATCCCACATCCAAGTGTGACTCCAATTGCTTATGATAATCATCCATCCCTATCCCGAGGAGCGGTCCGGCTATCAATAGCCTTCTTAGGGAGTTAGGATGAGTGATTCTATTCATGCCTAGATTGTATCACTTTGACTTAATGTTTTTGATGTCATAGGGGAATTAGAATGACCCCTTCGCACCCGTGGAGCAGTCCGACCATCTTGATCTTCTTCGGGTTTGAAGGGTGACATATCGTAATTCCAAAATGAGTTGCTTTTGCCCCAAGTGGCCTTATGGTTGCCTACTCATCTCACCAAAATACATGGAGTGCAAATCGTTGCAATCATCGAGTGGATAGAGTAGGTAACTGGATACGAGGCCTGCTTGAGATTGTGATTTTATGTGATTTTTTTGTTATTTTGAACATTCTGATGATCCTAAACCATCAAAGTGTGATTATTTGTTGTTTTTGTTATTCCCTCATTGAAGGAACTACTTTACTTTGATCTATGAGCTTGGTCGCTGTCAGGTCTAGCGGCTTCTGATTTCCTACCTATGGCCATTGTCGCCTTGAGCGCCAAGAAGCTCGGGCCACTGACGTCAGCAGCGGCCAAGGCATAATTAAGGAAATATAAAATTTGCAATTCTAGGGTTTTGACCTATCATTTTCACTATTGAAGATTCCATTTTTAGAGCTCTAGTGCAACGATGATGGTTGTGACTTTAAAACTTGTTGGTGCTGAGGACATGGCTGCACGAGGTGAGACATCAGCTACTAGAGGAGCCGAAGCTTCTCGGGTATTTCTCTTCAAAACCCTAGCTCTCTTTTCTTTGCTTAAGTAAAATTGAACTCCACTAAGAAATGAGCAAAATGAACATCACTAAACCTATTGGCAATGAACAAACTCCGTAACTAGGCTTAGGTTCCTTTTTGCCATGGTGGGTTGGTCCCCAATTTTACAATCTATCAATGGCTTTAGCCTAGGGTTTTTGAAAATTTTCCATTATTCACCTACTACCACCATTTTGGGCATTCTCAAACTTAGCTTAGTTTTGATGCTTGGGTAGGGGATTTGTTTTCCAATTTGTTTGCTTTCCCTCCCTTTTGTTGTTTTGCTTGAAGTTATCTTGTCAAAATTGTAATTTTTTTTATTTTTTGGCCAAGGGTTCACGGGTTTGTCATGTCGCCCCTTGGCCGCTATCACTCAGAGCCCTCGAGCCTTGTCGCTCAGAGCAGCCAAGCTTGAATCCCAATGGTCAAAAATTTGACCATTGGGCCTTGGCCCTTGCCTCCAATGACCAGGTTTTGACCATTGTAGGCGACAACGACTAAAGCTTGAGCCTTGTTTTTGCATTTTATGTATTGATTTTATGATTTTTTTGAATTTTTGCTTTGCTTAGGTGCAATTTATTCTTTTCTTGCTTAGATTTAGAGTAACTCATACTCTTTTGCACCATTTTCATGTTTATTGTGAATTATGCCTTAGATGCATTGTAGTTATATTTTATTTTTCTTCTGCTTTGTTTAGATCCTCACTGCTCGGGCTCGGGACCCGAAGCTCCTGCTTGACTTGCTTCCTGGATTTGATGACACTGACTGGGAGTGGTTTAAGGCCCATGGGCTATAGTACGTTATCAGGTTGCCCCACATTATGGCCGATCAGGCATATCTTATGGCCTTAGCCCATCATTGGGACCCACGGACCAACACCTTCCATATTCCACCCGACGAGATGACTATCACATCGAAGGACGTTTACAAGATTTTTTGGATCCCATTCGATGGGGTGCCCATTGTTTCATCGACCACTACTGATCAGGTGGTCGTCTATGCTTGGGTGTTTGGAGCACGCTCTACATAGGCCCTCCGAGAGACTGGGTCCGAGGGAGTATCTATCAAGACTTGGTATGATGCTCAGGTTTTCACAGTGAGACATGTCGTGTTGCTGATGGTGATCAACAATGTTCTTATCCTAGATTGCTTGGGTTTGAGGTTCCCTTGGAACCTCCTAGCGATGGTGCAAGACCTACTAGATAGTGAGGAGCCTATCATCTATGCATGGGGTAGATCACTATTGGCTCAGTGCTACGATGAGTTGTACCACATCCATCGATGGGGATGCATCAACATTGCTTATAGTTTGCTCTTACAGGTTTGGGGATGGGAGCACATTAAGGTAGATCACCCTAAGGGGCTCCCAGCTGAGATTACATCTATTGAGGCTCGTACATAGTGCTATGCTACCAGATGGGCTCGAGAGCATGAGGAGCGTAAGAGCCACACTTTTGCAGGGGAGCTATCCCACTATACTGATGCTTTTACCAGACTATTGGCTAGAGATGTCATGTGGTGGTCGTACTATGAGTGTCCAATTTGGGATGATCCAACTAGTTTTACTGCTAGGACATGATGCGAGTGATGGCTCATTGGCCATAAGATTGCCATCCAGGAGTATTTCTTCTACTCTCAAGTTCTTCGTCAGTATGGATTATAGTAGGATGTGCCCTTGGTACCATTCTTGTATAGGCGCCTCATAGTAGAGAGGGACCTACCTCCATGATAGGTCATAGAGCTTGCAGATGAGGAGGATGCCCCAATCATAGACCCTATAGTGGTTGGGGGAGTTACAGAGGCCTACTCTCAATGGTGGGGTGATCGGATGTGGCATGGCATCGATAGTCTAGGGTGCGAGGATGATGGTGGGGGTGATGGCATAGATCCGATAGGATGTAGGGTTCGAGCCAAGACCGAGGTATGGGGCCAACCGATAGAGCAGGTGGTAGTAGAGGATCCTGATGTTCCTGAGGAGGAGGAGTTAGAGCCCGAGGAGAGAGACTCTCCTCTAAGAGCATAGTTGCATGAGGTCGAGGCTGAGCTCCAGGCTACTAAGATCTAGGTACAATGGTGAGATGCTATGATTGAGCAGCTCACAACATAGATATAGGCTCTATAGGCTACTATTGGGGGTGGCGATGTCAGGATGTAGTTTTTTGTTCCTACTTCTACACCATAGGAGGTTCCAATGATAGGCTCAAGGGTAGAGGTGGGATGACTTCAGTCCTTGTTGGATGAGCATGAGGCTCGGATCTAGGGTCTTACAGATCATGTTACCCTCCTTCAGATGCAGCTCAAGAGGCATGAGATTGTCCCTAAGGATCCAATAGATGTAGGTGGTTCATAGGTCAATGGGTGCTCTACCTCGGGGTAGTCTTCCACCCATCCTAGCTAGTAGACCCGAACTCGAACAGAGAGACCTACAGGCTCACATCACTCGACTCACGACACCACCATAGGGGGAGGTGGCACTAGAGGAGATGGCACAGGGGGCTCAGGCCCAAAACTTGATTGATGTTCTACTTGGTTCTTGATCCATTTTTGAGGTCGACTGACCTACATGACTATAGCCCATGAGCATTTTTGTATATCCATTGGACTTGACACACATATTTTTATGATAGATTTACCTTTTATGACTCATTATGTGTATCATTTATTGCTTATGTTTTTGTTGTTATTTTATTTTATGATATGATGCGATGATGATATTATGATGATTTGATGAATATGTTAGATGATAGATGATATTTGAAGATGCTTAGATGGATGTGTAGATGCTTATATGATTTGATGATATGATGCAATGTATTTTGATGATGAATGATGAATTTATGTGTATGCAAATGGATATTGCCTATATGTTTTATGATGTGGTTTATGGATGATTAATGACTTGTTTTCGTGGATGCAAATGTTATTGTTAAATGCATGTTTAATTTTTGCTTTAATTATATGCATCTAACTTATGTGATGGAATGGTATAAATGAACCTGTATGCTCTAATCACTTAAAACATACGAAATGCATATGACATTGACAATCTTAATGGGTGATACCACAGAAAGTTTAAAAATAATCATGAATTTAAATAATCACTTCTATCATAAGAATTGATTAAGTATTCATATATGAGATGTAATGGTGTGTAATGTATCTTCTTAATAAGTTTCTATAAATTAAAAGATATAAAGTAGTCAATGGTCGTCTATATACTATTTCTAATATATATGCGGTATCTGTCCTACTATGTTGATACCCCCTAATTTATAGAATCTTATAAAGAAAAGTGATGGTGTGAATGATTTTATGATTTGTTGCTATGTAAAAAATTTTGGGCTTTTCGGATATTCAAACACTCTAGTTCCCCTATCAACAATTGTCTACTTACCACTTAGACTTTTGAAAAGTAATGCTTTTACCATGGACCTAGTTTTTCATGATCTCTGTGTGTGCATGTGATTGTATATTTTGAGGTAGAACTCAAGCATTTCCTCCGATGTCAGGTGGGATTCTTTCAGCCCATTGCTAAGATCAGGGATCCTCAAGTGTTCATCTCATCCTTATGTTGGACTTAGTTGGACTATACCACTAGGCAATATTTGGTTACCTAAGCTAGCTCATCCACATTCAAACATTGGTCTACACAAATGCATGAAGCAATTGTAATAGACATATCATCATGCGTAAGGATTTCTCCTTCCAGTTTTGTACAATGCTGAGAATTCCAGGGATTCAAGCTTTATTCCTTTTTTGGCTTTGGATATTTGCTCATATGTAGTGATGAAAATCACTATTTATTTTTATTTGATTTTTTTCTTTGAGCGAGGATTTTTTTGTAGTGATGATAATCACTATTTATTTTGCTCATTCTTAGTGATGAAAATCACTATTTATTTTTTATTGATTTTTTCTTGAGCTTGTTTTTTTTGTATTTTGAATATATGATTTGTGTATCGGATTTTTGCTTTGAAATCTGGACTGTATGCTTGGCCTTTTGAATATGTACTTTGCTTTGGGATTTTGCTTATTTTGATTTAAGCAAGGGATTTTGATAGGGTAAAGCTTGTCCTTTTGCCAATTCTCAGCACCTTTAAACCGGTTGCATAGGGGGATAAGCAAGGATAATCCTTTTCACTTAAGGTAACCTAGACCGCTTTGCAGCTTTCATATTTTCCTTGTACCAGCTAGGATTTTAGTGTTTCAATTAGTGATGAGATCTTGAATATCCAAGGCTTTATCATAGCTAGGCCTTATTTTCTACTAATCAAAGTTGTTTTCCTCAAAATTTGATAAGATTACTAGATTTGGTTGACTAACCGAAAAGCCTTAGTATATTATGTATAGCAACAAATAATGGTTGTGTTGAAAAACACAATTACACACATGTGGATGGAGGTATGGATATGAATGACTTGTGCGACAAACTATGGTATCACTTTTAAGACTCTCATGACATATCTTGTAATGTATGTGAAAATGCAATGCAATGATGTGGATGCAAAATGTGAAGTGCAATTGTTTTTGTATTTTTGATTTTATGTTGTTTTTGTATTTTTGATTAATTTGACCAAAGGGCTTATTATGCCTTTGGGGCTTTTGTTATTGATTTTGACCAAGCGGTTTGAATTACCCTTGGAGCCTTTTTAATTTGATTTTTGACCAAGCGTATGAATTACCCTTGGAGCCTTTTGAATTTTGACCAAGCGATATGAATTACCCTTGGAGCCTTTTGAATTGATGTTTGACCAAGCGGTATGAATTACCCTTGGAGCCTTTGATGATTTTGGTTTTGACCAAGCGGTATGAATTACCCTTGGAGCTTTTGATTGATTTTTGACCAAGCGGTATGAATTACCCTTGGAGCCTTTGATTTGATTTTTGACCAAGCGGTATGAATTACCCTTGGAGCCTTTGATTGTATTTTTGAAATTTTATGCTTTTATGATTTGTTTGTGTTTTTGACATATTTGAATGTTTTTTATTTTTGACATATTTGAATGTTTTTTATTTTTGACATATTTGAATGTTTTTGTGTTTTATGAAATATTTGAATGTTTTTGTGTTTTTATGTGTAAAATGCCTTTAAGTGAATGATATTGAGAGGTTCAGGCTCTTCAACACCATCTAATGATATAAGGTGATATGCTCCAGGCCCAACTCTCTATGAAATCATGTATGGACCTATCCAGTTTACCATGAACTTATCTCGTAGATGCGATGACAGATTTGAATTCTGCTAGTTTTCTTTGAGCACTAGATCTCCAACCTTGAATTCCCTTAGGTGGAATTTACTATTGTAAGCTCACACAAGGTGATCTTGGTAAACATGGAGATGCTCTAAAGCATTGACTCGATGTTCATCAAGAAGCATCAATTGATCAAGGTGGCCTTGCCATGCAGCTTCATCATCTATGAAGTCTTTTAGTGCTATGCATAGAGTCAAGATTTCCAACTCTAGAGGCATGATGGCTTTAGTGCCATATACTAGTGAAAATGGTGTTGCCCCAGTGGGCATCCGTATACTAGTCCTGTATGCCCATAGTGCAAGAGGCAATTGTATGTGCCAATCCTTGTGATTTTCTTGCACTGTCTTCCTCAAAATGGAGACTATTATTTTGTTTGAGGCTTCTACTTGCCCGTTTGCTTATGGATAATAAGGCATTGAAAAAATATGCTGAATATGATATTTTTTCATTAAAGCATGCACATTTTTGTTCTTAAAATATGGCCCATTATCCGATATTACCTTAGAAGGGACCCCAAAATGACTTATGATATTGTGGAGTATAAACTCCACAATCCTTGGTCCAATTGTTGATGTTAAGGGGATCACTTCTACCCATTTAGTGAAGTATTATATGGCCATTATGATGAATGTATGTCGGCATGAGGATGAGGGTGAGATCTTCCCAATCAAGTCTAGTCCCCATTGCAAAAATGGCCATGCTTCCTGGATGGGCTGCAAAGCTTGCGATGGTAAGTGCGTTAGATTTGCATGATGTTGGCACTTACTACATTTCTTGACATACTCATAGTAGTCCTTTTCCATTATGGGCCAATAGTAACCCATTCTCAAGATGCACTTAACGATGGCCATGCCACTAAAATGGCCTCCACATGTTCCATCGTGAGCTTGTGAAACTACCCAAGATGTTTCCTGGGGCTCAAGACAACGGAGCAATACTCCATCATATCCTCGTCTGTAGAGGATTTCTCCTAGAAAAATGTATCTTGTTGCTCTCTATTTAAATGTTCACCTTTTAGTATGTGACAAACCTTGAGGTATTATTCCGAGCTTCAGGAAGTCCCATAGTTGGGAAAGCCAATCCTGATAGGCCACAACCTCTATAGAATAGACAACTTGCTCTTCCTACATTTTTGAGGTAGTGAACATGGATTGAGGAACAACTCTATGGTATATGGTCGCACCACACTCTATGGGTCCTTGGGAGATCAACGACCCCCAAGGTGTTATTTGCAAGAAACCTCTAGCTATGAAGGACCAATCCTGATTTGGTTCGATGTTGATCATGTTGACTGATTCTTGATTGTCAAAAGCTTCACGATGTATTGCTGAGTGTGAAAGCACTTTCACATGAATGGTTGTAAAATCAGTAGATAGATTCTGAGGGATTAAGGATCCCAAAGAGGCCATAGTGTCTACAAATCTATTCGACGTACGAGGGATTGCCTCGATGTCATACCATTCCAGCCAAGCTAAGTAATTGTCAACAAGTTCCTTGTAAGTCTTCAGGAGTGGGCACCTACATTGGAAGAGTCCTTTGACCTAGTTTACTATGAGCAAGGAGTCACCAAAGATATTCAATATTTTAATACCCATTGCTATGGTTATTTGGAGTCCCAAGATCAATGCTTCATATTATATATTGTTGTTTGTGCATGAGAAGTCTAGTTTGAATGATAAGGGCAATGGAGCACCCTATGGTGTGATAAAGACAATCCCTGCTCCACCTCCTTGTTCACACTTTGAACCATCGAAGAACAATGACATGTATTTTTCTCTCTTAGGTTCTTCGAGTTCTGGTGGATCTGATAATGCAAAGACCGCATCATCAGGAAACTCTATGGTGAGAGGCTTGTTATCCTGAAGAGGCGCCTCTGCTAATTGATCTGCTATGACTTGTCCCTTGATGGAATTTTGGCTTATGAACTCTAGATCAAATTCTATCAATAGCATGATCCACTTTGTGGTACGTGTATTGTGATATGTCTTGCTCATCATGTACTACAAAGGATTTTGTTTTGATATGATGTAGGTCGTATGGCTCAACATGTAGTGTCACAACTTTCGAGTTGCAAAGACCATTGCTAAACACAATTTTTTGACATATGCATATCCTAGCTCATAGCTCACCAAGGTGCGACTAATGTAATATATGGCTTGCTCTTTATCTTGTGCATTATTTTGGGCTAACATGGTGCCCAATGCAAAATCAATAGTTGATATATATAGTAAAAATGGTATGTCTAGCCTTGGTGGAGCCAATACGTAGTTGCCAGATAAGTTTTGATCTCTACAAAGGCTTGATGGCATTCTTCATCCCAATGAAAGGGGACTTCCTTGCATAGCAACCTATTCATAGGTCTGCATTTGTCTGATAATTGCGTGATGAATATTTTGATGGATGCTATCTTGCCTTGTAGGCTCCTCAACTCCCTAATGTTGGTAGGGGCGGCCATTTCTAGTATAGCCTTTACCTTTGTAGGATCTACTTTGATGCCTCTCTTGGATACGATGAATCCTAAAATCTTGCCAGAAGTTACGCCAAATACACACTTCTTAGGATTCAATCAGACATTGTGTTCTATGAGGTGATCGAAGACTTGTCTAAGGACTTCGACATGCTCTTGCCACAATAGGGACTTGGCTAGTAAGTCATCCATGTAATCTTCCAAGATCTTATGCATATAGTCATGGAATATGTATGTCATGGCCCATTGATATGTGGCACCAACATTTTTGAGACCGAATGGCATCACTTTGTAACAGAATGTTCCCCATGGAGTAATGAAAGTAGTTTTATGTTGATCTTCGAGCTTAATCCAGATTTGGTTGTATCCAAAAAACCATCCATTAAGGAGAGCATTTCATGACCTATGGTTGCATCTACAAGAGCATCTATGTTTGGCAATGAGAATGAATCCTTTGGTGTTGCCCTATTCAAATCTCTAAAATCCATGCAGATACGGACTCTTCCATCAGGTTTCCCTATGGGTACCATGTTTGACACCCACTCAGGGTAGTCAATAGGAACTATGAATACTGCATCCAATAGTTTTTGCAATTCATTCTTTACCATCAAAGCGATGGTTGGATGCATTTTCCTTAGTTTTTGCTTGACTGGCTTCTTCATGGGATCCAATGAAAGGTTGTGAATGACTAACTTTGGATCTATCCCTGGCATGTCTTTGTAAGTCCAAGCAAAAATATTTGGCCTCTCCTTGAGGAGAGGAATCAAGATGGCTTGTTCCTATGGAGATAGACTTTCTCCAAACTTGAATTTCCTTGGTTGGGTAGGATCATCACTGATGTCCACCTCAAAAGTTGCTTCTATAGCCATATGTGACCCATCCTCTAGCTGATGAGGCATGGGTATCAAATGAATGTCATCAACGAGATTCATAGGACCTATTGACTCAGGTTCCAAACCAACATGGAAGATGTCATACGCACAACCTGATGCAAAATGGAATGGTTGTAACATCTCTTCATTGGGGAAGAGGTCTTCTAGCTCTATGGGTGAACTAGCATGATCCCAATCAATAGCATCTATATCAAGATGCAATGATTTGGTAGGATCTACTAGATTATGAAGTGGAGTGGTCAAATCGATGGAGATCATGTTGATGGATGGGATGAAATCTCCAGGACCACATGGGTGCAATCTTGTCTTAGGGGTTTCTCTTCCATACTCATGATGAGGTTCTGGAGGAATGGGAATTTTTGGATCTAGCCCATGAGTAGGGTGGACAATAGGATCATTGGGCTCTAACTACTCTCTAAATGTAGGTAGAGGGGGATTAACCATCCGATGAATGGTAGCTAGGTCAATAGGTCTCCCCAAAAATTAGAGTTGAGGGTCTATGGCATGAAGTGCCACCTCTCTCTCTACTAGCTCATTGACTTGCCGCAAGTGGTGAGGTCCAAGATAAGCCATCTCGGTCTCATCCTCAAAGTCATCATCACTTATCCAAAAACTATTAGCATTGGTATGCGGCCCTAAGACAAAGGGCTCATGTCTTGGCCCTAAGTAGGCCATATCTATTTCATCTTCATATTCTTCATCACTTATGAAGAACCCATTTGCATTTGTCTCTTGCCCCAAAGTCAGGGGTTGATGGCTTAAGCCTAAGTAAGCTCTTTCTATTGAGTCTTCTGATTCATAGTCACTTTCATCTGATGTATATTCAATCTCATCATGGATGGACCATGTGAACCTTTGTAAATAGTGAGGCCCTTGATAGGCTAAGCCAAGTTGTGCCTCATCATCACTTGCTTCATATCCATTCTCCTCATCCCATGAGTTGTACCCTATTGGGGTGGAATCAATTGAGGTGTTTGGATGATAAGTTTTTGGAGGTGGTATGTTTACCATGGCTACTTGTCTATTGCTCAAATTTGCTATTCTCAAAGGGTGATAAGGAATGAAATCAATGTCTTCTCCCAACCCTATGCTTAATATTTCCAATGTCACTACAAGTGAGTCATCTCGACCTTCGCTATAATAGCCTAAGCCAAATATATCGAAAGGAAGCTGATATAGTGGCTCATAAGGCCTCCTGTGCCCCTGCTCATATACGCCAAGGCCATAGCCATGCCAATGGCAATGCTCAAAGTAGCTTAGAGAAAACTCAAGATTAGAGAGGTAATGAACATTGACTATGAATAATTCATCACCATCTCCTTCTATATCTGAAGACTTATGAGCGCAGTCCAGGCCGACATAGACAAAATTGGTTTGGTTGGGAGGGATTCCAAGTGGAACCATTATTCCTACTAGTGGCCTCAAGTCTTTAGGCCTCCCTATGTCCTATGTAGACTCAATGATAGGTGTAAAGGTGATGTTCTACACAAGGTATTCCCCTATGCCTGTACTTGCCAAGTGTATTGATGCATGCGATGTGGATGACCCCACGGATGATACTGGTGAAGCAGGGTGATAATCACTATCTTCATCTTGATCTTGAGGATCTTCCTCTTCCATAGGACTTGGCATTTTAGCAATGGCTATAGTTGGCACTTCTTTGGGCCTCTCTTCCTTAACTAAGGGGGCCTTTAGCTTCTGATTGTCTTTTGGTTTTGACGTTGATGGTACTTTAGAAGCATTGACTATCTTGAGTGCACCAGGAGGTGTTGATGTGCATGGGTCTTTTCTTACCCCTTTGTCTTTGTTATCAACTTGTGTGGTTGGGGATGAAGGTGCCACGTATAGGTGAGTAGAAGGGATCATGAATTCTCCTAGAATATCCACCTGATTAACGTATTTAAAAGGCTCTTCATCGGCCAGAACCACATAGACTTTGCTTTCATGCACATACTTGACACACTGGTGCAAGATCGAAGGCACACACTTCATGGCCCTTATCCAAGGGTGCCCTAAGAGGATGTTGTACTGCATAGCACCTTCCAAGACATGACACATCATGGGGATGGTCTTGTGCCCCACCTTGATGGGTAGGACTATCATTCCCATAATATTGCATAAAGCATCATTAAAAGCTCTCAATGTGTAAGTTCCTAGAATGATATTGGTCTTGGGTATCTTGAGGTGCTCTATTGCAGTTGTTGTGATGATGTTTATCGATGAACCTATATCGACCAAAACCCTCTTGAAAGGTAAGTTATTGATGGCCACTACAATGTTTAGCGGAGGGTCTAGTAAGGCAGCAGAAACTATCTTAATCTCATGATCATAGAATCGGATTACAGGTTCCTGGCATTCTTGCACTTGTCCCACAAAGTGAGTGAATGCATTCGCATCTTGCGGTTGAAGCTCAATTGTTCTTAAAATATCCATTAGAGTCTCCCTATGCTTTGGGGACTGTTGTATGAGCTCATAGATGGATAACTTAGCTGGAGTCATCTGTAGGTTTTGCTCCAATCTACTCCGAATAGTTACCATAGGTCTCATTGGTGGACCTAGAAGGTTGTCTTACCTTTGCCTAGGAGTGGCTGGGATGTTCATGGGAGCTACAGGTGGTTGTGGTTGACCATACCGCCTAGTCCTTGTTGCTATGTTAATGATCTCAACCATCCCAATGCATCCATGGGTAGGTATGTCAGCTCGAACCTGATTGACTTGGGCCCCTTGCTCTCGAGGGGCTTCATGATTGGGCAATGGGTTTCTGTATATGCCCATGTCTCTATTATCGAGAGCTAGTGGGTTGTCAACTTTGAGCTCTCCCACCTCAATCATGTTTTGCACTTGATGCTTAAACCCGATGCAAGCCTCAATGTCATGCCTCGGTATCCTATGATAAGGATAAAATTGATCTTCCCTATATCCTTTTGGCTTAGGATGGTTGGGATCTACAAGAGGTATATCAAGAAATCTGATCCTCCTAGCCTCGCTCAACTGATTAAATATTGATTGCATTGATTCTATTAGAGGCATGAAATAATGAGGTGGCTTGCATTCTCGATTTCTTCCTTGATTGTTCTTTTGGTCATAGTTGGCTGGTGGGGGATGTGCTTGATAGTTCTATGGTTGTTGTGCACCCCCATCCTTGGGTGTAGCCAATACGACTTGATTGACTAGAGTAGGGTTACTCTACTTCTACTTGTACTTGTCATTCTTACCATTCTTGTTCCACTCCTTTTTGTTTTAGAGCTTAATGGTTCCCTCATCTACTTTTATCTCTTCGATGAGCTTGGCCTATGCCAAAGCTTCCTCAAATGAAGGATACTATTGGAGTTGTAGCAAGAGGGAGATATGTTTAGAACAAATTTTGGTAAACATACGAATGATCTCTTCTATGGGAATGGAGAATGATAATTTTGCCATGATTTTTCTCCATCTATTCCCATAATCCATTACTAGCTCATCATCATACTATTTCAGGTTCGCCAGGTCTGAAAGGTTCACCTTCTTCTTAGCACCAAAGGAGAAATGCTTCAAGAATGCATTTACTAGTTGTTCAAAGTTGGTTATGCTATGCTTAGGTAGTTGGTTGAACCATTGAGTGGCAGCACCTAAAAATGTCATTATGAATGTTCTTAGCATGAGAGCGTCATTGTCTTCAAGATGAAAACAAGCATTGATAAAATTGGTGACATGCTCTTGTGCATCCTCTTCACCTTTAAACTTCTCTAACCTAGGCATCTCAAAGTGCTTAGGATATGGAGGGCTAGGGATTGATGGGCACAATGGTTGATTGTGTATCTTGCTCAATGTTGGTGAGTTCCCAGCTGCCTCTTGTTTCTCAAAGGTTTTCATCTTTTTAGCAAGCTCTTGAAATGCCTTTGATGCATGGATTTCCTCCTCGTGCAAGCCTATTCACATTGGCAATGGAGGTAACTCTCTATCCATTTGATTTGTTCCATTTTCCTCCCTCCTACGAGGGGACTCAGGATTGTGATCTTGGTTTGTTATGTTTGCCCTCCCCCATTAGTTGGATTTTGTTCATGATTTGGTGGGGGGTTTCATTGTGGGATATCTTGTCTAGTGTGCCTTTCCTTAGGTGAGTCAGCGTGTCTTGTTATTTGGTGGTCACCACCATTTATCTATAAATTGTTAAGAGCTAGCTGCTCAGATTGCTCTCTTAAACGTTGCTCATGTTGGTGCAAGAGTCTTTCTCTTTGTTTCTCTTGTTCGAGAGCTTCCACTAACTCTCGCTCTTTGCGTAATGCATTTTCTAACCACCTCATTCGGTCAGTTTGTGTTATTGTAGAAGACTCATGTTTATCTGACTCTATTCTTGTAGTCTTGACTCATAGATTCCTCAAGGGGGTTTTTATTGTATCTATACTCTTGCTAGTTAATGTGACTTGTTCAGTGTACTATTGAATATCCCTATGATCAGACTCCATGCATCTTCTATGGGGTCACTCTGAGGTACCCCCAGACTAGGAGGTATGTTTAGAAGTCATAGTTCATGAGCTTCCAGATGTAGAGTTCTTAGTAGCTATAGTTCTTTGGGTTGGTTGAGTAGGAAATCGATCCAACCTGTCTAGTTGTCTCATTCTCCATGGCTGGTCCCGTGGGGTGCCATTTAATCCTATGAGGTCATAGTCTATGGGAATATTTCCTTTTGTGTGAAGGGTTTCTTCTATATGATTCCCATGACTAGATGTAGCTCTAGTTTCCTGCCCTTCAGTGGGTAGACCTATTTCATATGTTTCTTGTGAGTCTTGAGGTGTTGCAATTCTTGTTTGCCTTCTTGATGAAGAGGGCTTGGTGGTGACATGTTTTCTCCATGTGGATGGAGATGTGGTAGTCTCATCATCCCTATGTGAAGAATGAGTCTTAGAACCTTCTTTATGTCCATGTGAGGAGGAAGCCCTTGAAGTTTCCTCATGTCTTTGAGATGTTTCTATGTGTTTAGAGGAGGCCCTTGAGGTCTCCTCATGTCTCCTTGATGAGGATGGTTGTGAAGCCTCTTTTTGTTTATGTGACTTTGTTCCATGATGTGGTTCCTTACTTGGGGTTTCTCGAGGAGATCCCCCAAGAGTTGAGTTATCACCCCTTAGGCTCATGGAGCTACGTCTCACGGTCTTACGGGTAGGTCATTCAACATTACTATGACTCCGCCTATGGGTATGAATTGCTTTTGTCTCTCCCTCGACATCAGACCGAGGGTGTTTACTTCTTGTTTTGACCATGTTGTTTTATGACTTGATCTTTTGAGTTTGCTATTTAGGAATGACCACACAATTCCAAACAAATGTTTATCTTGATTACCAATTTGAGTGTGCCCTAAACTATTTGATGTGTTTTGATGTGTTGTTCTCTTGATTTCTTTGCTCTTGTTCTTGGATTAAGAATGAGAAGACTCATCCATAGTGACAATCAAGTACACTCATGCCAAACATGATTTTCTCAAAAGAAGCTAGGGTACACCATTGAAGACCCAATGGGGGGTTCGCCTAGCTCCTCCACTCTGAACCAATGATTGTTCCAATAGTGGGAGATAGTTTGAACACAAGTAACTTAGTGTCACTATAAGTAAGTTTCCCAATCCATTTCTAGGAAGCTCTAGGGGGTAAACCAATGGAAGGAGATGAATTCCAATGTCACTGGACTGAATTGAAGGTTGGTGATGAAATCCAACTCTCCAATGTTTAAATGAGACGTGCGTGTGTGGTGTTCATTTTAAGCTTGCGTAACATAAAGTGCATCATATAGCAGCAATGAGTCTTTCCTATATGCCTAAGTGCAAAAATACATTTCAATATTCAGAAAGATGCATGAACTACTATGATTTGTATGAGCGCACTTTATCTCATGCAACTATGGCCTCTAGCAGGGCCTCAAAGCAAGCAAACAACATACAATGTCTAGCACATTGGATTCTAGGGTAAAATTTTTAGGCATAAGCCATTGTTCCTAGCAACGCCTAGTGGAAAATTTAAAAGAAGATCTAAGATATGTGAAATGCTTAATTCTTTCTTCTTTATTATTTCAATTTCCAAACATAAATGTGCTTTAAGTTCTCTATTTTGAACACACAGAAGCAGACAGAAAGCTATAAAATATCAGAAAAGCTATACCAACCTTTGATCCAGCTCAGAGAGTCGATGTTTTGACCTCTGCTGCACTCCAGTCCTGGCCGCTATTGACCAGAGTGGCTGGTTCTTGGCCACTGTAGCTCAGAGCGGCTAGTTTCGCTGTAGCTCAGAGCGGCTAGTTTCTGGCCGCTGTAGCTCATAGCGGCTAGACCTGCACATAAAATTAAGTTAGTATTCTAGCAAAAAATGAAAAATTAGTGGTCATCCCACCATGATCGCCATCTGTAGCGACCCCAGAGCACACCCTCTTCTAAAAACCCTACTTGCAATGCTTATTTAAAATACCAAAGATAAAATGGAAAGACAAGGAAAAAGCATATAACATAAAATAACAAAATATGGATCTCTTTATTGATATTGAAGCTCGATTACATGTCGGTCCCTCTTAGGGATACCCATTTTGATACTATAAATTACAAGTGGGCAAGGAGTGCCCCTTCCACGAAGAGGTGGTGCGCTTATAAAAGCTTCTCGGTTCTACACACAGAAATGTATGAGGGCTTACAGATGCCTCCTTCTCCAGGTATGTCTCCTAGAGGGATCCCTTTTGCTCTCGTATGTTGTAACCTTCGTCCGATGTACCTATGGCCCTACAAGCAATGAAACAACAACACACTTTTAGGTGTCCGAGATTGCCTCCCTGGATGAGGTTGTTAGTAATCAAAGAATGTAACAGAAATATGATAAAACAATACCATGGAATCAAGTAAATCTATGCTAATGATATAAGAAAACAAGATAAAATATGCTATGTCTATCTAAGCCAAGCCTACGGGCCACTGTCCAAGACAGCGACCGCTAAAGAAAACCTTGCTCTCCTTGCCCCAAAGCTATGGGTCAAAGACTATGATCTGATGTTGAAGAAAGTAGGTGTTATGCCCTTTGATTTGTCAAAGCTCCATCGCACACGTGATCTCAAAGAGAACTCTCTCTCTGAAATGATCTCTTGTATGTGATTCGGGTCTCTATTATCTGTATGATAAAATATTAAAGGATCTCTAGATATGATAAGGCTCTCTTGGTGCTCTTAGGCTTGCACCTTTTATAGTGTGAAACCCTAGGTCTATGTCCAAGCCCTAGAAATGAATTTCTCATGCGTAGTGCAAGTTAGCATGAGAAGCTCTTGTCTATTGTCTATATTTGAAGGCCAGTTAACTAAAATCTAACTGCCCACTTGAGTCTTCTATGCGAACTGTTCGTTAGCATGAGAAGCTTTTGTCCTTTGTTTATGCTTGGAGGTCAGTTAACTTAAGTCTAAATGCAAACTCAAGTCTCCTATGTGAACTGGTCATGAAAAGGAATGCAAAGTCACTCCCGCTCACCTTTATTGCATGCAGACTGCCACTTCCACCCGAGATTGGGCCTGTTTGTCGGCAAACCGCTTCTTATGGCTTAGCCGCTATCATCTGCAGTGGCTATGATCTGGCCGCTGTCGTCTGCAGTGGCTAAGGTCTGGCCGCTCTAGGCTTGAGCGGCTAGAATCTGGTCGCTCTTGGCTTGAGCGGCCAAGCTTGGATGGCTTGAAAAGGCCCCAAATGAGTGGTGAGAACCACTGTTGATGCTTGGAAAGTCCAATATTATGTCTTATGATCTTATGAGTGTGTCTATGTAAGTAGCTCCCCTAAGCATGACACGATTTAGGTGTCTACATATCCCATATATTTTCAAACTCTTACCCTTCTCTAACCCTTCCATTTATTACTTTTATCTTAAACCCCTATTTTAATTTGATAAGCATTTTAAGGAGCGTCCTACTCTGAAGGTTGAACTTGGAAGAAATCCTAGTCATCCAACATTGGCTAAAATCTAGGGCACACTTCATAGACTTAGGCAAACTTTAGACCAATATTTTTAGCACGCCTAGTGGGACAATTATTTTTATTAGCCCACCTATTCGATTGAGCAATATCTTGGTGAAATTTTGCTCTCTTAGATCACTCAATTATTCACTTGGTGACTCCACTGTAATAGAGCTGGCTAATAAACACCCAGTTGCCACTTTGTTCCAATTTTATGTTTACAAGGTTCGCAACCAATAAACTTGAGAGTTTATTTCCATTTCTTGAGTTGTTGTCCTATTGGTTTAGATGAACCAAATCCTTACCCCTTGAACCATCATCTCCTATAGAGAGTGTAGATTCTACCTATCTTGATTCTCAAGAAATTCTTGATATTCATCACTTGGTAGCTATGGCTTAACAAGCCCACCAATATCCCCTAAATTTCCTTAGATGGAACACTACTAGACATCTTGGTTTAGTATATCTCAATGATATTACTCAAGCAGTGCTTAAGGCCTTACCCACTTATGATAGTATAGAAAACAATGTATGAACATTTCCAAGATGTGGTTTCATTGGATGCAATTCATAATACTTGATAAGAAGACATCATGGTGTGACTCTCGCCCTATATTTTAGAGGGAAGATATCCCACTAGTATCAAACTCTTAAATATAGAAATATTCATTCTTAGCCCGATCTAGCTAGACCATTTGTTGAAGAATTTAATGAATTAGTTGATACTGTCTCATTGCTCACATAATTCATCACCATTAAAAGATATTTTTAGGAAGCCATCACTAATTTCAATATTATGTTTAGTTGGACTTGGAGAATAATTCTTCTAGAAATGAGACCAAT
Source organism: Wollemia nobilis (assembly GCA_028583015.1). Taxonomy (NCBI): domain Eukaryota; kingdom Viridiplantae; phylum Streptophyta; class Pinopsida; order Araucariales; family Araucariaceae; genus Wollemia; species Wollemia nobilis. The sequence continues at coordinate 1,280,090 of JAQPPZ010014908.1, forward strand.
TGGTCCTTAGGCATATATATACTATATCCATGCTATTGAGCCTGAAATTGGTCTTCAAATAAGCTAATCTAACATGGTGACTTTCCCTTAAGTTTATCAAGCTGCTATGAATGCAAAGAATTCTCTAATATCTATATAAGGACCTCCCTTAGAGTTGTTTTTCGTTTTTTTTTTTTAATTATCTAGCCCACTCAGCAAAGAGAAATCCCAATTATGATCACACATCTTCCTTCAATAGCTCTCATTCCTACCCCTAAGGCGTTACCTCTAGTACCAACCTTGCCAACATTACCTGCCCTAGAGCCAAAAGAATATCCAATGATGCAAGAAGTGCTAACTACACTATATACTTTAAGCAAAACAAAATTAACTATTGAAAGAGACATTGAAAGATACTAGCCTAGAAGATTTCCCTATGTTGTTAAATATTAGAGGGCTTCAACCAATAATGCAACTAAAAAACCTAATAATATTTATAATTATCAAGAATAAAAACCATCAACCTCGACATCAAAAGATAGTCCTTGATGCATAGTACATATCGATCCTCATAACATCGACACCTATTTAATGTGCCAACTTCAAGCCCAATTAGTAGTTATAGAGAAATATAATAAGGCATAAAAAGTTGGGTAAATATGCTATGGGATCTAGAACAAATTATGATCACACAAGATCCTTTAGAGGAAGAATGCATATCATTTCTGACTAGGTTTAGGAAGAAGCCATTACAAATAGATCCATAGAAGTTAGGACCGTTAAGAATTCTAATACAACCTCAAAATTTAAAAGAACAAATGCCACTTCAAAAAGCTTTAGTTTGGCTAGAACCTAAGAAGACCCAACCTCTACCAGAGATAGAGAATGAACAACCAAATTCAAAGTAAGGTAAAGAGGGAAAACAAACTCTGGTTGAGTCTAAAGAAAAAGACCAAGGAACGAGTGGTTTCAAGAGATCGAACGGCTTTCGAGGAGTGAGGGGAAGGTGGGAATATGAATTTTCAAATATCTATAGGTGGAATTGCCCCTCAGAACTCATCTGAGATAGGTAATGCATGTGACGACGAGAAAATGAGCCTTGATTAAAAACTAGATGGCACGGGATTTTAGGGAATGTGGAACCTTTTTGGGGAAAATACCCTCTAGACAAATAGAGCGAGGCCCCCAAAAATATTGTTTTCCCCTTGCTCACCTTTGCTGAAAAAGTGAAAGGGCGGGAGAAATTTATTTTCAAAAAAATCAATATCAACATCTTACTTTCCAACGGTGAATATCTGGTTATCCCTAACAAGACCATGACTGAATATCTTTTTCTTGAGTCCCACACTCTGGTTGGGAAATTTATTGGAGGTAGACCTAACATGAAGTCCATACGGTGGTGGGATTTTTCTAAGTGGATAACCCTAGGTAACATGGAGTTGGTTGCCCTATCTCGAGGTTTTTTTTTATCCACCTTAATAACCAGGATGATGTCTCCCAAATTCTCACATATGGACCCTGGTTTTATGGTTGGAAAAGTTTTTTTTCTACGAAAGTGGGGTGAATATTTCAACCCGAAAACTCAAAGTAATAACTACGCTCCTATATGGATTCATCTTTTAGATCTGCCTATCTAGTTCTAGCACAAATACATCTTGCATGGCATTACTAAATTCATTGGAGAATTAGTAGCTATCGATCTTGTCACTAAAGCTTGATATTGCATGATTCATGTAAGAATCTATGTTAATGTAAATTTGGATTCTCAACTGTCGACTCGTATTAACCTGGTCTACGACTCATATCACAGATGCTAGGCTATTAAATATGAGAATAAGCCTATTTTTTTATTGAGGGCTCGACTCAAGGTCATCTCAAAGCTCAGTGTCCATATCTCAAACCCTCTAAAAAATTGCTAGCTCCAGGTCCCATTTTGGGCATCCAAGCGATAGGTTCCAAGGAAAGCAGAACCACATTAGGCCTTACCAAAAAAAAATCTGATTTTGGCTATGCTTAAAGGGAGGCAAGTTGTAGTTTCAGATTTGGTGGATGACCAAGCTAAGGTTAGCTCTCCCTTTGCTTGCCTTAACAAATTTGGTATATTAGTTGAAAATTTTATTTTTGAGTCTGCTCCCTTTGATGAAACCCTATTGCACGAGTCTGTGCCCCTTGGGCCTATCACTACTGTCCAAGAGGAAACCCACTCCCCATAAAGATATGGACCTTCCCATATTTCTTCTAAACCTCTGCCTATCCCTGAAGGGCATATTGAAATTTGTAGCCCTACTCCTGTCAATTCTGACTCTGAAATTTGTAATCCTAACTCAGCCAAACCTGAGTTCAACCCTATCAACACCAAAAGTTACAAGAAAACCTATGTGGATATCGATAGTGATAAAAAAAATGAAGACCTTCCATAAATGATCAAAAATGGAAAGAAATAGATAACGAAATTGCTAATGGCATTCAAAAGACTCTTTTCCAAGACCTTTTCAATCAAGAGAAATATGAATAAAAAAGATCCAAACCTCCCTTACAACAATCAAAGGGAGGCAATTTTTTTTCCAAAATTTCTAAATGAGGATCCTCTCATGGAATGTGAGAGGCCTCAATAGTGTTTTCAAGCAGAGACTTGCATGCACTTTGAGGAAGGAATATAGGCCCACTATCATTATTATGTAAGAAACAAATATTGACCAAAATAAAGTCCAAAAAAGTGATAAATCTATTTGGAAGAATAGTGATTTCAATTTTAGCCCTACTCAAGGCACTTCAAGGGGATTAATTTTTCTATGGGATTCTATCAGACACAGTTCTAAAATTTTTGTTCCATTGCAAAGACAACAATTACTTATGGGTTTTATCCAATGTTTACGCCCCCAACAATCCAACCAATAGAAATACCTTATGGGATACCTTGAGACACATGAGGAATGCTTTCAAAAATATTTTGTGGATCCTTGTTGGAGATTTTAACTCCCCTCTTTTCCCATCAAATAAGAAAGGGGGAAATATCACTCCATCCAAAAGCATTGAATATTTTCATAATTTTGTAACTGATAGTGAATTAATGGACATTCAAATTAAAGGAGCAAAATACACATGGAGCAACAAGAGAGTTGGGGATCAGCATATCCAAGTTAAGCTTGACAGATTTTTTCTTTCTCAAGAGGCTATTCCTATTATGGGTGATGCTAATCTCATTTGTCTCCCGAGAGTTGGCTCTGATCATTGTCCCCTTTTGTTTGAAGTTGACAAAGGCCCCAATTTCAAGATTCCTTTTAGTTCGAAGCCATGTGGACGCAACACCCTGATCTTCATAACCGAATATTTGATTGGTGGCAGCAGGATTTTTTTGGGTCTTTCATTACTCAAGTTTCCCATAAACTCAAGGTTGTCAAGGAAAACCTCAAAATCTAGAACAGGGACGTTTTTGACAATATTTTTGAAAGCAAAAAGTAGATTATGGATAAACTAAAAAGTATTGAACAACAAATACAGAATGGCCAACTGAGTGACCAAATCAGAGTTGAGGAGAAACAAATTTTAGTAGAGTATCATAACATTTTGGGCAAATAAGAGATGTTCTGGAGGCAGAAATCCAGAGCCCTTTGGCTCAAGGAGGGCAATTCCAATACAAATTTTTTTCACACTTCCACCCTCAGGCACAAAAGTTCAAACAAAATCAGGGAATTGACCAGAGGTGATGGCTCCATTACCAGGGATATTTTTGAAATTTGAGATGAAGCCTCTTATTTTTTGAAGATCTCTTGGGTACCCAACCCCAAAATTCTGATCGGGCCAAGAATCAGTTACTCAATCACATTCCTACCCTAGTCACTCCAGAAATGAATTCCTCGCTCATCAAGCCTCTTTCTTCAGATGAGATCAAGCAAGATTTATTCACTATGCACCCTGATAAAGCCCTTGGACCTGATGGTTTCTCCCCTGAGTTTTTCAAACCTTTTGGGACATTATTGGGCAATATGTGTGCAAGGCAATCACTAAACTCCAACATGCAAAATCCATCCCCAAAGGTATTAATTCTACCTTCATAGCTCTTGTTCCTAAAGGGCCTGTGTGCAAATCTATGGTGGATTTTAGACCCATCAGTTTGTGTAATGTGATTTATAAAATCCTAACCAAAGCTATGGCATCCAGAGTGAAAGAATTTCTTCCCCAAATCATAGATCCCTACCAAGGTAGTTCGGTAAAAGGAATATCTATAATTGATGGTATCATAACTTTGCATGAAGTCCTCCATTCTATCTCTAGCAACAAAAAAGTTGCCTTGGTCCTTAAAATTGATATGAATAAAGCTTTTGATAGGGTCAATCAAGAGTTCCTGCTTGTTGTCCTTCTCAAGTTTGGTTTCCATAGAGAGTGGGTCAAACTTATTCAAGGTTGCATTTCTAGCCCCTGGTTCTCAGTGTTAGTCAATGGGTCTACAGTAGGTTACTTCCCAAGCAATAGAGGGCTTAGGCAAGGGATCCCCTATCACCTATTCTCTTCATTATTCTTGTTGAATCCCTTGGAAGAGCTCTCAAAGTTGCTTGCTCGGATGGCACGATATCTGGTATTCAAGTTGCTTCCAACATGAGACCCCTTTCTCATCAGTAGTTCGTAGATGACACTATCTTAGCCACCCATGCTTCAGTTTGGGAAGCAAAGTCAATTAAAGGTATTTTAGATCTCTACGAAGAGGTTGTAGGGCAAAATATAAACTATGCCAAGAGTAAAGTTTTCTTTCTCAATACCCCCTATCTAGATAGGTCAAGATTACTTGTATTCTTCAATGTGTCATATATGAGCTTCCCACTATCTATTTAGGGCTTCCCCTATTCACCAGTTGCCCCAAAGAGTCTATGTGGAGCAATGTTATTGAAAGAATCAATAAAAATCTTACAGGTTGGAAAGGGGCCCTCCTATCCCAAGCAGCCAAAGCCACTCTCACTATGGCCTATCTTCAAAGTATTCCTATTTATTTTATGTTAGTATTCAAAGCCCCAGTTTCTGTCTATAACAAAATTGAATAGATTCAGAAGAGATTCCTTTGGGCAGGTTTAGAGGATAAAAAAGTTTCATCTGGTCAGCTGGGAAAAGGTTTGCTTACCCAAAAGTCAAGGAGGGTTGGGTCTTAGAAGAATTAGTAATATGAACATGGCATTGTTGGCCAAGTAGGCTTGGAAGGTGTTTACCAATTGCAATCTTGAATGGGTTTCCATCATCAATAAAAAATACACTCACATCTAGAATTTTATGGATGAAAATATTCCTAAAGTTGGGTCCACCTTCTGGAAATCAATCCTCCAGACCAGACCTCTTATTCAAAGGGGAACCAGATGGCATCTTGGAATAGGAAACAGGATAAATTTTTGGTCAGACAGGTGGATCTCCAATCAAACACTTAGTGAGAACAACGGAGTCTCAGTGGTGCAGCCTTTGCTGGATACTCTCATAGGCAGAAAGGTGGTTGATTTCATAGACTCTTCAATCCAACCCAAAATATGGAAAGAGCTCCACATTGCAAATGTTGATGCCCAAATTTCAAATGCTATCACAGAATTATCAACATTGTTGAGGGCAACTATAATTCCATATGGTATATCTCATGATACCCCTTTCTGGAAAGAAACTGACTTTGGTATTTTTTCTATCAAATCTGCTCATCTGTTGACTTTCACTCCCCAAACTTCTCTCATTCCTTTCAATATGGTTTGGCTTAAACACCTCATACCTAAATTTGTTGTCTTTTCTTGGTTGGCCATCCAAAACAAGATCCTCACTACTGATAATCTCATGAAGAGAGGGATGGTTGTTCCTAATAGATGCCATATTTGCTTGGCAGCCTGGGAATCTATCAACCACATATTTACGAAATGTTCTTTCTTCCACTCTACCATGGATCATCTCATGTCCACCTTTCACATCTCCTAGGCCCAACCCAACTCCCTAGCTCTTTTTTTCTCCCAGTGGCCCATGCCTTTCAAAAATTCTAGGTTGTCTTCTTTGTGGAAATTTTATCTCCATCATCTCCTATGGCAGATCTGGCTCGAAAGAAATAGTAGAATATTTTCAAACACCCTCAGGGACTCTATCTCTATTGCCAACAAATCCATCACCTTTGCTATTGAAAATTCTAAGCTTTTCCCTTGCACCAAACCACCTGAGTCTGCCCTTGAGTCCACTCTTTTCTATTCCCTCAGTATTCCCCATAGTCCCAACTCTACTCCTTCTAATCCCCATCCCATAATTGGTGCTCATTGGACTCCTCCTCCTGTAGGATGGCTTAAACTTAACTATGATGGTGCTTCTAAAGGAAATCCGGGTGCAGTGGGTGCTAGAGGTCTGGTCAGGGATCACAATGGATGACTCATAGTGGCCTATGCTGAGTTTCTAGGCATCCAAACTAACCACTATGTTGAAGCTCATGCATTGTGGAGAGGGCTAGAAGTTCTCAGAGATTACAGGGGAAATTTACAAATTGAAGGTGATTCCATGAATGTTACAAACTCTATCATCAATGATAGAATTCCTTCATGGAACGTGTGCACTATTATTCAGGAAGCTAAGGTCTTGATGCAGAATTTTTGCAACACTACAACCTGCCATGTGTATCGAGAAGCTAACAAGTCTACTGATTTGCTCACCAATATTGGGGTTAGTCATAGGAATCTATCCATCTGGCACCAAAATTTCCCTCAAAATATTCTTAATGCTACTACTATCGACTTGGAAATGCACAACCGACCCTGAGAGGTATGCTCACCTCAAAAAGTCTGATGATGGGAGTGACAGAACTGCTTCTCTGGTGGCCATATTCAACTTGGTCCACAACACCATCCTTAGTAGCATCATCAGTGGCATGGATAGCATCAGCGCCTCCCTAAAACTGTTGGTCAAGAAACATGGCCAAAAGAGCTCTGTAGCTAAAAATTATCGATGATTAGAGTTGGTTTGTTTTGTCTTTCGAGCTTTGTTCCCCTGCATGGGAATTTTGGTACTAATATTTTGACCCCTGCGTGGGCACTGGTTTGATTTTGCTTTATGTTCTCCTTAGCCCTTGTGTGGGCTCTCTCTTTCGATCTTTGTTTTTCTATTAAACAACCCCTGTGTGGGTCTATTTTTTCTCTGGTCTGGTTCATGGAGCGGCTAGGGTGTAGACACCCTATTTTGTGCTTCTCTACATACTTTTCATCATATGCTTATGTTTCTGGTTTTGGGCACCAATTAAAACCCATATAATATAATTTCTACCACCTACCAAAAAAATGACAAAGGATATAAGTTAGGAGTATAGGGAAAGGTTTGATGAACCAAATAAAATAAAAGAAACAACCAAAATTGTTAAGGTTTAACATTGTTGAAGAATTGAAGAAGACTCTTAAAAATAAGTATGTATGACACCTTGATGATTCCTGGATAGATTGATCTTCTCATAGCTTCATTGAAGATGGTCAATCTCATAGGTGTATCAAACTTAGAGTATAATTTGGCTTAATATTTATTGGTTCCTAGAGCAGGAAAAAATAGGCCACCATCTTCTATATGTCCTTATGCAGGGAAGGTTGGATCGTGCATGACTACATGGTGGATTCTAGAGCTACAACCACTATTATGCCTACAGTAGTGTGCAAAGCTATGAGTATGGAATACACCCATTCATGTCCAAAAAATTATAAGGCACCCTTATTAAAATAGTTAGAGTAATCAAGGATATTCCCATGATACTACATAAGGCACTAGAAATCACTATTATACAAGAAGTGGTGATAGTAGACCTTGAACCCTACTTCAAACCCTCTTTCCTAAGAATTTACAACAAATTTGGGAGGTTATATGTATATAAATTAATCCCACATGGTAATTTTACATAAAGGGATAAGGATTCAAATCTACCCAAAAACGCTAATACCCTATCACATAGAAAATATAGAGGAAGATTGCATGAATATGATTAGTGAAGAAATAGATCCTATGGAAACAATCATCGAAGGGCTACAAACAAAAGATGTTTATCTTAAAGAATTTAGTGCCATGATTAAAACTAGAATGGATACATACCACATAACAGAGCCAAAACCATAGAAAGTTCAAGCTATGACAAATCAAGGGATCCAAAAAATAGAGGTTGGAAACTTTATTTTGATGGAGCTAGATGCAAAATGGTGCTAGATTTTGGGTAGTGTTAATATCTCTTTTGGAGGGGATAAAAAAGTATCTTATATATTAACATGGAGTTGCACCAACAACACAACCAACTATGAAGCTTTGTACCTTAGCCTGGTATAGGAAAAAATATGGAGATCAAATTGCTATCCATTTTTAGTGAATTTAGCTTATCGTCAATCAAGTAACAGAGAAGTACAACAGGGAGCATAATTACTTGAAGGTATATCAAAATAGGGTATGGGACCTAATGGAGAGTTTTGAAGCCCTAAATATGAAATCCATACTTAGGAGATAGAATGAAATGGCTGACACATTAGCTTCTCAAGAAGAAATTTTTGTGCCTTAATACATTGATTATGATGAGAAATCAAATATAGTAAAGATAGTATTCAAACCCTCAATCCCAGACAAATATATATTGTAATAAGTGTTCGAGGATGATCAACAAATCATTTTTTTTTTATAAGAGAGGCAATTTATGTGACACAGCCAGAAGAGATGTAATATATCGATCAAGAAGGGATTATTCAACTTAAAAATAATCACATACCTAAGAGGTTGATTACCTTAGAGAGATTGTTTGACAACAATGATAGGGTGATTGGACAAAAGATAAGAATAGAAGAACATGTCTTAAGTTCATATCAAACTAGGCAAAAGCTTAAAAGTTAGAGTGCGCTGCTCCAAAGAGGAGGAATATGAGTTCATGCTATTATGCAAGCAATATCAAGATATAATAGCATAGAGTTATGATGATCTTTGGGTCTATGAAAAAATTGTTATCCCACAACCATAGAATTGATGCCCAACACCAAGATATTTAGGTAAAATCAAAGGCTATTCAATCCTAAGATCTAATCCATAATGGAGCAAGAACCTCTCAAGCTTCTAAATACCAAGATTATATAACCAGTCAAGCACTCTACATGGGTAACAAATTTAGTTCTAGTAAGGAATAAGAATGAGGATATCTAACTTTGTGTTTATTTTTTAAATTTAAATAAGGCATCATTGAAGGACCATTACCCCTTGTATATTTGATCAAATCTTGTAGACCATAGCTGGAGTAGAAAAGTTTTCACTCCTTGATGGTTTTATAGGATACAATTAGATATGGATAAAATATGAAGATCAACACAAAATGACCTTCACCACAAAATGGGAAACATTTGCATATAAAAGGAATTCATTTGAATTATCCAATGCTAGAGAAACCCTTTAGCAAGCAATGAACTTTGCTTTTGGTAAATTGGTCAATAAAATAGTCTTGATTTACTTGGATGATATGACAATTTTCTCTTATGATAAGCATAAACATCTAGATCACCTAGAGATGATCTTTTAGAAGTATTGCAAGTTCAAAATATTATTGAACCCCAAAAAATCAATATTTTTTATACATAAAGAAAGTTGTTAGGACATGTCATCTCTAAGCAAGGGTTAGTTGTTTATGCAAAAGGAGTCAAAGCTATTCTAGATTTACCACTTCCCCTCAGTAAGAAGACTTTCCAATCCATTTTTGAGTAGATTAACTTTGTCCAAAAGTTTATTTTTGACTTTGTGCAAATAATCAAACCTATGACAAAACTCTTGAAGAAAGAGACACCATTTGCATGGACTCTGAAAAGGAAAAAAGCATTTGATAAAATCAAGTAGGCTATAACACAAGTATCAATTTTGATTGACCTTGAGTATAGTAGAGACTTCATTCTGTATGTCTATCGATTTGATGATAGCTATGTCGTAGTTTTGACTCAAAAAATGATAATCAAGAGTGACATCTGATATCATTTCTAATCCATATACTACATGATTATCAGAATAACTACGAATTCATAGAGAAAAAAGTATTTAGAATCATGAAGTCACTAAAAAATATAAAACATTATGTATCCCAAAGCAAAATAGTGGTCTATGTAGTTCACTTAGGTGTCAAAAATTTCATTCTTCAAGGAGAATTAGGAGAAAAAATAGTTGGATGGATTGCTACAATATAGGAATATGACATCAAGATACGATCTACCAAGCTGGTAAGAGGTAGAGCTTTATACCAACCACTAGGTTCTATAGTAGAACCAAAATATAACATGTATATAGAATACAACCTTGAGGCAAAGTCTAGAAACAAGCAATCCATGGAAGAAATTGACTGGGTTGATAAACTGGTAAAATACTTCCAAATAGATAGATGCCTGAAATGATTGAATGATTCAAAAATGCACAAATATAGATTATAGACACTAAAATATATCTTGTTGCCAGAAGGATTATTTAAAAATAATTTTAATGGAGTCCATTGCATAAAACAGAAACAAGCTAAAAAGGTGTTGAATGAGTTTCACTCGATTTGATAGAGGATATTACTTAGGGTAAACCACCATCACTAAAATTATTTGAACTAAATATTATTGGCCTACCATTTTTGCAGATGCTTTCAAAATAGCCAAAGCCTATGAGAAATGTTAAATGTTCATTGAAAAGAAGAAAACACTGCACTCCCCCTACAACCAATTATAACAAAGGAACATTTTCAGAAGTTGGGATTGGACTTTATCAGAGTTTTGAATCCAAATTCCATTTTTGAATATAAGTACATCCTAACAACAACTAATTATTTCACTAAGTGGATAGAAGTAGTAGCCAAAAAATTGGCAAACCAAGACATTGTGATTGAGTTTTTGAAAAATCTAGTCATGAGATTTGGTATACCAAACACTATAGTAACAAAAAATGAGCCTACTTTTATAGGAGCAAAGCTCATTTATTTTGCAAGCATCTACTTAAAGACAACATCAAATTACTATTCACAGGGGAATGAGTTAGCCGAATCCAGTAACAAAATTTTGGTAAAAATCATCAAGAGGATTATACAAGAATATAATAAAGAGTTTGCACCTATTACTCGACCAAGTTTTATGGGTAGGCTAAATAATAGTGAATAAATCACTACAGGCCTAACCCTACTCATTGCTTTATGGAAAAGAAGTTGTCCTTCCCTACACCTTAAGCTACTTGTAATAAAATTGATATACAAAAGAAAATTTCTCGATATCAAAGTAGCAAAAGTTTGGATGGTAAAACTTTTACTTTTAGAAGAGCAAAGGGAGAAGGCTTATAATACCCTCCAAAACCATAAGTGGGATGAAAGCCATAATTAAGCAATGGTTTGATAAAAAGGCCACTTTCCAAGATTATCAAGTTGGCAACTTTGTGCTAAAGTGGGATGAAAACAAAATAAAAACGTGGAACCATAAAAAAATTGACTCATTTTGGTCTGGACCATACCGCATCATCACCAAGTGTGAATGTAATGTGTATGAGTTGGCAGACAACAGAAACTAGATTGTATCGATCCTGATGAATGACCTGCATTTAAAACACGTCATATAGAGCATTGCCACTTGTGTATTATATGTACATAGAAAAGGTAAAAATAAATAATCCATGGTAATTTTGAAACATTGAAAGTCAATTGGCCGAAGCGAAAGTTAGCTAGTGATAATTTTTGAAAAATTTCACTAATAGCCATAATTTAATAGACATGTAGATCGCTCACAAGTTCCCAATAAATGTAAGAAAATGAACCTTCAAGAAAAATGAAAGCATGTACCGACCCACTAAATTATGTTAATGATTAATTTTGTGCTATTTAAACAAGTACAATAATGAGAAGTATTTCCACAAAATTTGTAAAGTGTAGGAATCCTTGAGCTAACAAAACATCTTGAATCATAATTATGCAACAAGCAATGACAAAAACTAGTACAGAAGTTAGCACAAAGGCATTGCAATATGAAGTTTAGTAACTATGGTTGATAATACAAAGACATCTACTAAGAAAGAAGCAGGTGCTCAGAAGACCATGGAAGCAAAGAAGATGTAAAAAGAAAAGAAAGTGCTACAAGACCACACTAGTAGAATATAAGACACAAAAGTTACTCTGCAAGCTAAGCACAAGGGTCTTAGAGAAGCTATCGAACAAAGAGCACAAGATAAATCACCCAACCCAGGTTTATTTGCATGGATCTCATTCCTCTCTTCATATATCTATAAGCTCGTGCATCCCTACCATAAAGTAGTGTTAGCAGTCACACAATTTTACAACCCCTAAATGAAAGTGATTCAAAACTATAAGGGCTAGGTACTATTCCACATTATATATGATATTTTCATTAATGCATTCGCTATAGGAGTTAGGCCTAGGGAAACCCCTAAAACCTTCACTATTGAAGACCAAAGAAAATATTATGACCTTAGGAGACACAAAGATGAGGACAAGTATTTTAAAGCCTAGTTAGAACAACAACTGCATCACCCTTCATCTGCCAATATCCTTCCCAAAACTCCAATCCTAATTTTTGGGTTCAAATACCCAAATATGTTCTCAATGCTATCCATCATATTTAGACTACCAACAAACAAAGGTATCTATGACTATCAAATTATCAAGGCATGCACCATTTCTAACACCCACTATTATGACGCATCCTACTCTAATCAATCAAATATTCCCCTTTTATTTGACTGAGCTAATTTCTTGTGTGAAAGACTTTACAAACAACTTATATAGTTACAAATTACAAAATATAGGATTTTTTGATATCCTTTGCATTTAGGTTGGCTACTTTTATAATAGATAACATGCCATGGATAGAAGTGAGCAAGAAGAATGACCAGGAAAAAAATATGGTAGTAGTAGACTGGACACGCCTAATTAGAGCCTTCAATCCTTACTATCACTTCAACAAGAAATTCTTAGGATCAACATTGAAACTCATATATGGAAGCTTGCCATGATTGCCGCAAGTAGTGGTTAAAATATTGTAGAACCCTTTATTAAAGTATACTAGTATTTCTTGATGAAAGGGATGATGATAATATTATATAGTTTTGTGGGAAATCCCTTTTTTATTGCCATATTATGTCACTGAATGGGTATTTTCTATGGAATATTGTCAAGAAGTGGATGAGATAGATATCGCCTTTGATGTAGGCATAAACAAGGTCAATACATGTGAATTACCTTTTTTTTTAGTTGATTACACTAACAACAAAGGGACAAGGTGAATTCCTAAAGTTTAAGCTTGAGAGGCTAAAATTACATGCAATACCATACAAATGGAGGTATGATCCACTTGATAGATTCAAATATACATTGACAAAATTGAACACAGACAAATGATCGACATACAAATGAGTCAATTGGTCCAAGATTGAACAACTTCAAAATAACTCTGAGGAGAATGAGTTGAACTAGAATATAAGCAAAATGTAGGATTTGCCTCCTTGGAGAGACTTTTACAAACTTGAGCATGATTATGATCTTGGAAAAAGCAAAGCTTACAAGCTTACACAAACCATAATAGATACAAGGATAGAAAAAATAGGTTGGGAAGAGGAAAACATCATATAATGGTGGATATTTAGATGTGAACACAATGTACAAAAAAAATATTCCCATTGGCTTTGGACAAAATATTTTCACAAAATATGATGAGAACATAGATACTTGGAAGCCTAAGGAGGAATAAGTCAAAGTCAAAATTGTTAATAGCAATGGAGAATAAGTGTAGGAAAGAAGGAGAAATAGAAATTGAGCAATGAAGTTTTAGAGAGGAGCGTATCGATGAAGATGTATCAATTTTGATAGAAGAATGAGCTAAAAGTACCAACATAACAAATCCAAAAGAACAAAAGCCCATAGGAATAACTCCAAAATTACATCCAAAATCTCCAACATTCATCCCCACTAAATTCTAGTAAGAAAGACACCCAAAAGGGTCAAAAACCATTAGCAAAATGGGATACACTAGAGGAGGCTTAGGGAAAACAACCACTAGATCACAAGAGCTCTCAAAAGTGCAACAACAATCTCAAAAATTAGATCTAGGAGCCTCATTCTCTAAATACACTATTGCCAAAGCAAAAAAGAAAAGAAGCAAGAGATCCATACCAGATTCTCCACTGAGACCAATGCCTAAGTTCATACCAAGGCTACCTAAGCACCAAAATTTCCCAAAATAAGGAATACCAATCAAGACTACATAAGATCCAGGCCAAGCCATCAAAACTCATGAAGGATTAGACGTGAGCCTAAGGTCATATCTATAATAGGTACTTGGAACATAATCTTATAACCATTTGACCCCAACAAAAGAACAAGGGATGACAAAAAGGAAACCCAATCCTTTAAGATAGTTGTAAGAAAGAGCAAATAAAAACACAAAACTCAAGGCCCAATTTTGACAATAGGACAAGTAACCATACCAACCTTGAAGTAACCACAAGCAACAAAAACAAGTATGATATATCATGTCCCTATAACTACTTTTGCTCTTATTTCTTTCACTAATATTCCCTCCCATTTCCCTCTACCACATAATTCTCCACCAAGACCGATTACTCAAGAAACAACAATACCTAAACCACATATCCACTCCACAAATACAAAATCATATGAGTACTATTGTTTTGACCACTCAAAAAATCCCTACATCTCCATTTCCCATTCTCCAACTCATCTTCCTAACATTACTACCTTCCAATCATCCATCCATTATAACCATCAACGAGCTTAAAAAAATGAGCCAAAATGCTCAAAATTGGTGGAAAGATAAACTACCAAGAAAAGAAAATAAGGGAGTGCCACCTAGGATAATGAATATGGTTGACTTGACTACTTATCAACAGCTAAGGGCCACCACCATTCTAAAATTTGACAAGCCAAAATACGAGATGATGGTGGATGACTACCACATATTTACATAAGCAATATTGCCTGACTACCATTAGAAGATACCCTACTTGAAACTCAAGCTTAAGTCAACACTATTTATCTCTAAGGTGATAGGCTAAGGAACAACTGTAGTAGATTGATAGAGAAGATAAAGAGTCTAGAAGTAATTACAAAGGATGATCATGAAGCTCTCGATCCCACAATAGTTGCAAGAAAAGAGAAAATGAATCAAGTCTTGAAAGAACAAATTCAAAGTATGTAGTTAAAGTTGGAGAAAGAGAGGGGAAAAATGATCAAGCTTCTTGCTTCTCCTAAGAGATGATAATACAATTGAAGAAAGAAAGCTAGAATAAAATCCTCTAAAGCTCTCTCAAAGTCTATCTAATCATTGACTACTTGTAATTCAACACATAAGTCGTAGAAATTGTAAAGAAGGATCTAGCACAAGCCTAAGCTAAGCTAGAAGATAAGATATAATAGGTAGAAGTCGTGATTAGTGTAACAACCCAAATTCCTACTACTCATCCACTTCCATTTTTTTTTATTCATATATTTATCTTCCAAAGTGTAAAGGACATAATCATGATCTAAGATGGAATTATTCCAAATGGACTGTAAGTTAACAAGGCAACAATTTTCAAGAGATATTAAGACTTGGTCAGAGTCACTCTTGAGTAGAAGTGACCAACTTCTACAAAAACTACATACCACATTGATGGTATGAATACATGCCTTGAAGATTGAATAACCACACCAATGGTTAATCATCAATCTTAGTTTCTACCCGCATCTCCATGATAGGACCACTAAGACAAATATCACTACATGTGATCAACTTACACAAGCCTTGGAATAATTATCTTAAGCATGATTATCTTCCCCTCTCATCCATAAGAATTATTTGATCTTAATATTTATCTAAGGTGTTCCTTTGGTTATATATCTTAATTAATTAACTTCATTACCATGAGGTATTTTTGCATCATCATGGGAGCACCTACTCCACATATACATTTGAGCACCTACTCAGAATGTAAGACTTTGCTTGAGCTACAACTCAAGACTAAATTGCCATCTATGGGCTCCAACCCACTTCGAGCTCCAACTCGGTTTATATTAAATTAATTACCATTTACATTTCATTATTATGGTGTTTCATATTAAATCATCCATAAGTGTTTATACAATATCTATCACCACATAATTCCATACCCATTACCATCTTAGTAAAGTACAATACACAACTATTAAAGCAAAGCATAGGATCCATTGCATCATAATATTTGAGACTACATATTAATTATACATTAAAACAACTTCTCATTGAAGAGTAAATAACATGCAATAACCATTGATACTAATTTAATTACAACATTCACAATCTATTTAATCAACAACACATTAGAAATAAATGCAACATTCATAATCTACTTAATCAACAACACATCAAAAATAAATGCAACATTCATAGGAAATGACAAAGCAAACCACAAATTAAGGTGACACGGTATTTATCCTGGGAACCCTCACGAGGAATAAACCCAGCCTCCAAAATATGTCTTTTTCTCTCATTTCATAAACTTAGAGTGTCATAATTACAATATAGAAAGGCATCTCACGGATCCTTCTCTAAATCAATTATACAATTACAAGAGATCAATTTCTTATCAAATCAAGATGCAAATAAAGAAACACCAATTTCTTTTCTCTAAGCCATCAATATAATACATAAGATTCACACAAATTCTTAGGCTTGCATGTTTATGAATGATCATCGGAATCATATTAAGGAGAAATATTTTTCAATTTTCAAAGAGGGAACCCCATAATTCCCTCGAGAATGAATTCCAAATTCATTCTCCAAGATTGATACACAATCAATCCTTTGTTCAATAAATTAAAGTCCCATACCTTTAATTTATTGAAACAACCATTCTTTCATTTATTAATTAGTTTAAAGATAATTTCCTAATGGTTATCAACCTAAAATTTCCACATCATAGATCTATCCTTTAAACAAAATTAATTTTTTAATATTTAAGATATTTTCTAATGGTTATTAAACTTCCTCTTGATTCTTGAGTAGGCTAGCTCTACTTATTCACTCTCTTGGACCCTTGTCTCTAAAAGGAAAATAAATATTTATTTTCTTGTAACCATTCAAACTAAACAATCATATAGATAGAATCTTGTATGATGCATATTTTCTTGTAACCATTCAAACTAAATATTTATTTTCTTGTAACCATTCAAACTAAACAATCATATAGATAGAATCATATAGTTAGGAGCTCTTGAGAAGGATTCCAAATATGGTCCCAAACCCAATAAACATCAATATATAATTTGTTATTTTAGCATATACTAACTAGTTATCCTCTCCTTAGGAGGACATGAGGATGGAACAGAGCGAAAGGGGTGCAAACCCTAGGTGCAATCAAGTGTTGAAGGAAGAGGGTTGTTTGCAGCCCACTTGTACTCAAAAGGAGATGAGAATTTAATAGAGTGAAAGGGGTGCAAACCCTAGATGCAGTCAAACATTGCAGAAAGAGGGTTGTTCACAGCCCACTCGTTGTACTCAAGAGGATATTAGTCGTTCTTCAGTCTGTGAGAAAGCCTCTTCAATCAGAAGAAATATCTCTCAAGGATCTTTGGGTTCATGGGTGGAGATTTCTGATGAACTTCTAAGCCTCTTCAATCAGAAGAAATATCTCTGGAGGATGACTTTGAGTTGGATCTAACTGATCATGAAGCCCGAACAGTTATCTTGAAACTCAAGGGCAAAAGACCAGGCCTAGAGGAGCTCAAAGGATACATTAAAATTTGGTGGTCCAAATAAATTTCAAGTAACTCTGCTACCCAAAAAAAAAGTATGTTTCTTTTTCTAATTTAGCATATATAGGGTAATCTATTATAAATACAATTGGCTTTTCAAACAAAGGGGTGTTTATATACGACCTTAGACATCCGGTTTCAACCCCCTTATAGAAGAAGTTGACGACTTCCCAATCTGTGTGAATATATATGCACCCCCTATAGAGTTTTGGGGAGAGAAGATATTCACAAAAATTGGTAACGCCATTGGTGCATTCCAGTATATGGATGCCCAAACAGAGGAAAATTTGTCTAGTAAAATTAATGAGTAAAGCAAGATTGGTTGTTTGGATGGATGTTTTAGTTCTTTGGCCTCAATCCATTACTATCTCCTCAAGCAAAGGGGAATGGATCCAAAATATTGAATATGAAAACTTTTCCCTGAGATGTTATGGTTGTCAACAATATGGCCACCTAAAGAAGAAATGCTCGATCATCTGATCATGCTCCGATTTCTCCTTGGTGGAGGAGAAGACCCTACACACAAATGATCCTGAACCTTCAAACATCCTAATTCACAAGGAAGAAGCTCATCCTCCAACTATGTCAATTGTCCAACAAGAATCAAGCGAGCAATAGAAGACTCAACCCCGAAAGGAGAATTCGAATCAGATCATTGATAAAAGCCAAATGGTTACTAAAGACCATCCAGTTAATTCCATGGAAAATATTAGCACCTCAAATAGTATTCTTGAAGCTAATTATGAAACAATTGGTGATAGTCAATTTTCTAAAAATGAAGATCATACAAAATGTGTTACAACTAGATATTACCTCAGGAGCTTGAAGTGCAAAAATGCATTCTCAGATCTTGCCACTTTGAAGGAGGAAGAACCTATGCTACAGAAGAAAAACAATCAAAAGACCCATCGGCTACAAACTTCGTAACAACCCCAATGGTTTTGGACTATTGTTTTTATTATGATTGGGTGGTAGTTACAGTTGTAAGGTTGTTGCAACATATTGTACTATCTTACACAACTTAATGTATAGGTTTGTGGACCCTAAAACCCCTATTTACCCTGATAAAAAAATGGTTAATGTTTTTTATAGTCCCAACAAGGACTCCGCAATGGCAAAAGACATATGGCTCTCCTAGCAGAGACCCAAATCTTAATTCACGAGGGTGGCCCGCGATGTGCCCCCTACTTTTCAACCTATTAAAAAAGAATTAGTTACTTTAATTGAAACTCAAAATAATCTTGGCCCTATATGTGATCAAATACTTTAATTGAAACTCAAATATCAAATTGAATTGCATCTCACACTTAATTCAATCCTTCCCTCATATCAAGAATTTATATATATTTATATCAAACTCATGAACTTTCAATTCAATCCTCCACTCGTATAAGTTTATATATATATATATATATATATAATTGATATATGCTCATATCAAACTTATAAAGTTGTACATGACAAGGTAGATGCAAAAGTTAAATGTATAGTTCATAATTGCTATTGTTCAAGCAACTCTCTAACCTTCATGGTGGTGAGTCACTGGCTTTCTCATAACATATAGAATAAGGAAAACAAAATTGCTCAACGTTTTATGATACAAAGAAACTTCATTAATGGAAGACTAAATTTATAAGTCTAAATGAGAAACAAAAATTAATATTAATATAATATTAGACTAAAATAAATTATATAAAAAATTTAAGAGAGATCTATGAAAGTATATGATAATCATTTATCAACCTTCAAAGTTGATTGTCATATCTTGCTCCATCTATTGGCTAAAGATCTATATCTACAATTTTAAAAAGAATATTTCCATGCTCCATTGGTGCATGTCCGAACCTCAAGGACCTCATCCTAACATAATGTTATGAGGCCTCGTGCTGGTACGATATGTCACAACAATGTTTCCCTTTTAGAAGGAAAAAAAAACTTTAGGCTGTGGTAGACCATGAGTTGGCTGCAATTCAAGAAACCATCCCTAATCCTCTCATCAGCTACAATTCAGATATCATCCCCAATATGCCAGAAGGATGCCGAAATGTCATAAGTAATCTCAAGGATGCTTGTTAGTTTCCTATAAGCCCAAAAAATCATCCAAACGGCTCTTCAAAAGTCTCTAGTATGCCTTTGGACATTATATATATAATGCCTAAACATCACAGAGTGTTCAACCCTTTGGCTATTTTTATATATAATTTTAGATTTTCAAAATTAAAGTTTTTATCAGAATTTGGTCAATGGCTGAAATTTCAAATTCAGGAATGATAATGCCTCTAAACTATGATGTATCACTATAGTTATTATGTTTTCTAGATGTTTAGGCTTTTTATGTTCTTTTTACTTATTTCGTGTTTATATTTGGTAATGTTGCATCATGTTTATCTTAAATTTGTTTATATATGTGTTCCTTGGCTGTTCTGCTATTGTCTTCAAAATTGGGGCCAAACCGCAACTGTTTTGTAACCGCATCTCATCATACTGCACCATCCTCCTAAGGAAACTCCGTGGAAGATTGGAATAAGTCATAGCCTATGAACAATATACTCCAAGAATTTGGGTAAAATGGCCAAATTACCTGCACTAGAGCAAAAGCTAGTAGTAAATATAGTTTTCTTTTGGGAACCAATATCTCCTCATGCTTACACATTACTTGTCTTGTGTTAAATCATTTCTACGAGCAGCACGCAAGCAATGTCATAAAACATGTCATCATTTCATACTTATTTGTTAACCATTTCATTTTTCATGTCAAAAGCTGGCAAAAAAAGCCATAAAACAGTCATTGTTTCATATTTGTTCTTATATTAATCACTCTCAGAAAGAAAAATAAATATCAAATTCAGACCCTTTTGCTAGATTAAACAGTCTTTTCTTAGTGTTATATAAAATTTTGTTTTTTTTTTTGGTTCAGACTTTTGCATATCCTAAGAACTGGTGGAATATCAATATTTAATAATTAAAAATCTAATTTCCAATAAGATCTGTCCTTTTGATGGTTTGATTGACTCTTTCTATCCGATATCTTACATATGGAAGATAAAGTGCTCGTCTGTATATTCTTCTAAAGCAAACTTGCAGCCATTACATTTAAATTTAAATATTCTTCTAACGCAAACTTGCAGCCGTTACATTTAAATTTAAATACCCGTTTTCATTTCTTGTCATTCACAAGTGGAAGAATCTCCTGGAACACCTTTCCAGACATCATCCGTGGGCTCTGAATGGACTTCCTTGGGCTCTGAATGGACTTTGCTGCCACTGCCACATTATCTTGAGATAGTTTGTGTCTCACATATCCATAGAAAGTGCAACCAATAAGGGTAACTGCACATCCAAAAGCATTCAGGATGGAAATAGGATTGCGAAATATAAGCCATGATACCATAATTGCTACTGCCACCTGCATGATGATCACAACAAACCATACCTCATTACAAACCAGTCTTGGATTCTTTGCCAATCAGGAAAACAGATGCAAAAAATAATAATGCATCTGACTCACCTTCATGTTCCCTGCAACATTGAAAGTGACTGCTGTTGTGGAATGAATTACATAAAAGATTGAAAAGTTGAGACAGAAGGCAAATATGCCAGAGCCAAATATAATAAACAATGAGCTATAAAGGTCATCATGAGTTTGTAGCCAGTTCAAAACACCAGGTCCTTCAAGCAGTAAAGCTGGCAGACCCAAGATCATGGTTGCAAAAGGGGCCATATAATATACAGTATTTATGCTGCAGAGACAAGAAGGAAATTATTAGAAGAGACTAACTTTTCAAGGTTTTTTTTCAGAATAGTTTATGCTACAAATTATTCTAGTGTCGCCCTAATTCACAGATGATATAAGCCTATGCACTTTCTTCCTAAATCTTGTGCGGCGTTACTAAGCGGACATGAGCATAAATTTGACCAAATAAATCACACAACAAACAATACTTTTAACAACTAGTCTGTTGACTTTGGCAACAACAATTAAACAAGTGATCACTGAAAAATAAGATTATGAATCTAAAATCTATGAAGATTTGTACATATCAATGATAATTGTATCGTCACCCTTGAAAAAATGTTGCATGCAAGATAAAGTGCTGAGCATTAAATTATCATACAGTCTATTTAGATAACTAAAACACACAAGAAATATTAAATCCACAGGCATGACAGGCATTATGCAGAGCAGCTGACATAGGATACACCATTTCCAAGCCTTACTTGTTCTTGCTGTATATGAATTGTTCTTTAATGCTCATAAAATGTGTATATATACACTTCAAGCCTTTATTTTTCTTGCTGTGTATAAATGGTTGTTTGATGCTGATAAAATTTGTATATATACACTTCAAAATGCTTTCTGTCAGAGGATTTACCTCCTCCAGCAAATATTCATTTATGTTCAAGTTAAATGTCTGGCCTATGCTCACTCTTAAAACAATACCTGAACTAGAAATAAAACATGGAAAGATGCAAAAGGAACAATTTCAAAGGTAAAACGGAACATATTTTCTAAATAACCTAGTCCACATGAACAAGAGGTGATAAAGATGCTAGATTTTCAACTTCATGCAAGTTGTGCAGTATCCATATACAGGTGTTGAAATCTAGGGGATTTGCCTGTTTTAAGTCCAACAGAAATTTAAGATACAAAAAACTGTCTTCTGCAAAATTAACAAATTTAAAAGCAAATAACACAAGCATCAGTGGTAACTCTCTGTATCCAAAAAATATACTACCAAGTACCCACTCTTGTCAATTGGATAAAACTATTCATCATCAAGCAGTATAAAAATTTATTTTTAGCAGCACAGCTAATCACCTGTGTTCTTAAAACTCACTGAGTTACATCTCTTCTTGACAGTATAGAAGTTATTCATCAATCATCAAGCAATGCAGACGGATACTTGTGATATATATGGATGCAACCCTACACAAGCACTAGGGAAATTCGAAGATTACAAGCACTTGTGGCATGCAATGATAATCGTCCACCAAATACCCACACCAACTCGAGCCTCTTATGAAGCCAAACCCATGGCACCTGGCACATGTTGATTGTCAATACTCCACAAGGAACTGAAATTGTGACTCCATGCCCTCATAACTCTATGGGCATAAGATGACTTTGTACCTCTCAGACTTGTTTTCCTATCTAAGGTCAGGCTTTCATGCCCCCAAAGCAGATAACCCATCTGTCTCCCTTAACTAGAAGTTTCCATTTACCACTCTCCTTATGACCAGCTGAACCACATGAAGCATAGAACAAAGGCAACATGAGCCAAATTCCCTGCAAGATAGAAGACTGGGGGCAACCCTCTAACAAGGCCCAAATATTTTTGAGTAGGCATAATCCCATCAACCCCTGGCTAATGTGACCAAATGTACCATGAGCATCCACAGATAGTACACAAGGGGCCAAAGACACCAGTTAAAAGGAAACTCGTAACACCAGCATGAGCCCTAATTATACCGTCCACAACACAACCATGCAAGTATTTCAAATTGTGAGTGCATGCATTGTATCTTCATTACCATCATACTCAAAATGTATATTTGATCATTGCCATAAAAAAAGGTCCTTTAAGCTTTAGGAATGCATTTACATGCTTATATAATTAATCATTACAAAAGAATTTTATCAGGTAATCAAAATTCATATTAATAAATAATTGGTCATGATGCAAGTTTCTATCATTCCATAACTCACAATGCATACTGTACACCTAAAGATGGCACCTTGGGTTTAGGGAACTCTAATACCTACAGCTTGCACTTTACATCTATGCTAGTAAATGCTGATACCGTATCCCTTGCTGAAAATGCTTCATTGAGAAGACCATAACATTTTAGTTCTCTCAAAAAATAAGCATTTATTCCTTTGGGAAGTACAAATCAAGCAACTTCTTTTGAATGATTTCAATCCATTTTGTCATGGCACTGAGTCAAAGTTAAATCATTTGTGCTTCTCATGTGTTTTAAAAACATTTGTGCTCATCATGTGTTTTAAATGTTAGTCTTACAAATTTAAAAGCTGCTTTTATTAACAAAAGGCCATATTCATTTTTGTAAGGAGGCCATAGGCAGACAAAATACATGACTAACCAAATTTTCAGTGATGCTCTGTCTTCTTGTAGACTGCATTTTACAAGATGGCTGAAATAACAATATCCATAAGCCCAGCATTAGAAAAACAAACAATGCACAGTTCTGGAGGTTACTGTGGTAAGGGCCATGAAAATGAAAAAAATATCAGAAATAGCCCACACACCATAAATTCATAGATGCTTTATAATTTACCAGATGGCCCAAAGTCAAAATTACACGTAGATACCAGAAAACAGAACATAAACTGGATCAAGGACTCGTTGAAGTTGAGATTGATAACTTGGGTTCATAATTATGGTAACCACAGATGCACCCTTGGTGAAAATAAAATAGATAGCATCCAGGTCCTGCTCTACTTGCTTCATACAGTGTTCCGTGCTCATATTGTAGCCATCGAAACCAGGAAACCATGCACCAAAGGCTCAAGAATATTCTTCAATGATTGTTGATGAAGAAGGATCTTCAGCCTTACTATTGCTGGGCATTGGCAGGTAGCATCCTTTCCACATGTGGCTTCAAATATCTGAAGTATGTCACTAATTTCCTGAATTTCTAACCCTTGTCCATCAACTGCTTCATGTCTTCTGTTAAAATGTTGTGAGCAATGCACAATAGCTGCTTAAATTCACCAAGATGGTATCACACACACAAATTACTCTATGTGAGTCATCTAGCTGTCTCACTAATCTGTATAGCCATGCTTTCCTATGAAAAATAGAGTCATCTAGCTGTCTCACTAATCTGTATAGCCATTTATGAAAAATGCCAATTTTTTACTTACAACTGAAGCAACCTTATCCAACATTATAAACTTCATATCTAGTACAGTAATTGGGGGCACCTATGACAAGGAATGCAGCAGCCAGTGGTCTGTAACATGAACAAGGATCATAAGCACCATTGGTGGATCTCAAATTATCTATAAACCTTTGCATTCAATCACATTAGCAGCTGTCAGAAACTGCATTGTAAACCCTAATTATTACATACTGTCGTACTTGAGCAACCATTTTGGACTGTGATGGCAGTGGTCTTCATCACTAATGTCCATCAGTGCCCAAGAGTCGTAAGGTAGACAGAATCTCAGCTATGTAGAAAGTTGAAATGACCAAAGACCCATTGCCATTAGAAACGTAGCCAAACATTCTTGTAACTTGGAATCTTGCATCTTTCTCTGTGAGTCTTCTTTTAATAATTCTTCTTTTCTGCATTCCTTGTAAGCTATGTCTGCATAAATATGTGACATGTATTTCTTGGATACAGTACAGATCCAGTTAATGAGGGGGGCATGTGCCTGTTTTCTTCCCTTTGCTGCTTGTATGTCCCAATCATTTTCAAATGAAAGTCTCAATCCTTGTTAAATGCACCAGAATCTCTTTTCAAGATTTTGGTGAGGTTGCATGCATTGGTGAATTAATTCAAAGGATGGAAACCTGAACCATACACCAAAAATGTGGCTACCCGTCTTCATTCTGACTTCCCCCATTGCCTATGGCATTGACTGTTATTTCATTTAAGGTCTGCAATTTTGTCCTATATGTCCAATTGCAAAAACATGATATGTTCTTGAATTTGGTCTGCCCTGCCATGGTCAAACCGAAATTTCTTTTAACACCAGCATGTATGATGTCCATTAACCACCTATTTCAAGCCCCATGTGGCTCCTAGGTTCCCAGCTGCATCATTCATGGATATGACTGCATGTGCAGCATAGGTAGTTATATAGCTACTCCATGATGTTGTATGGTTCCTCCAACACATAACAATCCTGAGTTTGCATTGTTAATCCATCAAAGTTGACTTTTAGGTACCCTTGAGGGAAAACTTGCCGTGTTGGCATATGATGAAGCAAAAGTAGTGTCATTCTGTAACTGTACGGTATCCAAATTGCAGAAGTGTGGCTTTGCACAACAATGACACTTATTTGCATGCCACTGTTTTGGTTGTTTTTATCTTGTAATGTATTCTATCTAGCAAGTATTGTACTAATTGATGCCATCTAGTAAACATTCCTTTCTTGGGTTAAGGTGGCATTGGATCCATATTAAGTTTTAAATTCCAACAAATATGCTTCTTCTGAGTAAGCTGCCTTTCTCTGTTCTTGTTTTCCTAGATACTTCAGAAAATTCCTTTTTCTCAATTTTGAGGGAGTCTTGTCTTTGAAGCCTGCACGCATTATTCTCACCACCTTGCTGCTTCTAAGCCATTACTTTGAATCAAAATTGAGAGAGTTATCAACATTTTAAGTTAACCCCTTCCCTATGTTCCAGTTAAGTTTTTCTGTTTTATAATGTGTCCCATGCAAGTTGCCTTATACATTATCATCATAGCTCTATAACAGCATAGAAGAAAAAATGAGAGATACTACCAACATGGACATCAAAACCAATTAATCTTCATCCTCGAATGCAAGTACTAGGACTTAGATGTCTTAGGCAATTTGCTGTACTTTAGATCAAATCACCCTTCTCACAACTTGCAAAGTGATACATCTGTTAATGCGATGTAATCAGTTCAAAAACCGCAAAAAGAGTCATAATCTGTCATTTACAATCATACAAGACCAAATAAAATTTTGCTTATAAAGTACACATCTTTCCTCTCATGCAAAGACATGGTTCCTATTTACTTACACAAGCCATCATCATCATCATCATCATCCATTCTGTTGGTAACTGTTCCTTGTTGC
The DNA here is from genome assembly GCA_028583015.1 of Wollemia nobilis. Lineage (NCBI taxonomy): Eukaryota > Viridiplantae > Streptophyta > Pinopsida > Araucariales > Araucariaceae > Wollemia > Wollemia nobilis. The sequence continues at coordinate 1,306,606 of JAQPPZ010014908.1, forward strand.
CATCCTAGTTTGGGCCATGCCAATTTGCATAGTTAAAACTATGACCACATTTCTTTACAGCTATGTTCCATGACCACATTTCTTTACAGCTATGCATGGGGACACATCTCTAATCAAGAACTTTTGTCCCAATCAAAAGGGTATGTTCATAGTTATTCCAACTATTAACAAACCTCGTATATATATGCGCACTCTTCATGAAAGGAATAATATGAAATATATAACTTCTATCTTGGCTCTAGCTAGCCATTTTTCCAATCTGAGCCTTCCTTTTGTGCTTTCACTGGGCATTATGAGATAAAATCTTTTTATTTGCACTCATCGATTCATCTTTGAAAGCAAGGCTACAGAGTGAGTCGATGGAATGATACCAGTTGAAGTGAATCTTTCCTGGTGACTTCCTTTTATGCAATACTGAAGTGGTTAAATGTTCACAAATGTAGACATTGTGTTAAGCTTGTAACAGTGTTATTATTTGCACTGCTCTGGTAGCAGCTTGCTAGATGTTTCTTCTATGGTTGATTTACAATATAAAATTGTCTAAAATGCTTCATTGTAATCAACTTAAAATACATTCAAAATGGATTAGTAACCAGCAAGCACCAATCACTAAAAGGAGGGTCAAACTTAAATGTACATGGTGGCGGTAGAAGTTCCAACATGTTTAAGGTACTCCATATCTTTGTTATGAAACTCAGCAAGTTTTTAAAAAACTCACTGAGTCCAAGTCTGAGTCGACCTTTCTGAGTCACTCGGAATTGACTCGGCGAGTATTTTTCAGTTTGCTAAGTGTTTTTTTTTTAAACTTGCTGAGTTTTTGGGACTCGAATAAAATAAAACTCGCCAAGTCCCCAAAAAAAAACTCGGCTAGAGGAAAATGACATTAAAAAAAAAAATTCAAACTCCCCTCATTTTTTATGTTTCCAATTGGAGAGAGAGCAGAGACAAGCTGAGATCAGACCAACAACAACACTAAATTGCATCCTAAATCCAATTTTTTTTAGTTTTAAAGAATCTAACAGCCACCCAACAATTACATCTGAGGTAAAAAACTCAGTTTCAGCTGTCAATGCTTAAACCCTAGGGCATTTTTTTTCTTTTTTTAAGTTTCTAACTACTTGTTTATTGTTTCCATGTGCAGCCACATTGAAACTAATGACAGGAAAAAGAGACAGCATGGAAATATGCAAAAGGAGGGAGAAAATAAAGGGAAGGTTTACCGTAATTTTTGTGGGGACAAAATTCATGGAGGCATAAACCGCCTCAAATACAATTGGCGAGGTGAAAATGCCATGATGTTAGGCAATGTTCAAAGGTGCCTGCTGAGGTTGAGAGGGAAAGCAATGCCCTCCTAACAGACTACAGTGAAAGAAAAGAACTAAATCAAAGAACAAGTGATGCCATAGCTAGTCCCCCTTCTCGACCTCGTACATAGGGTACCGGCAGCACCTTTAGCAAGTTTTAGTAGTGCCAAAGTGGGTCCAGTCCATCAGTTACACATCCAAGAAGTAAGATGGAGTCCTTACGTTCCGCGCCAAGGTCACAACCCACGCTTGAGGGTATGACTACATGGAACAAGGAGAGGCACAAGGCTGCAAGGAAGGCTTGTGCAAGTTTTTGGTATTTTTCTGACATTCCCTTCAATGTGGCAAGGTCTCCATATTGGAAGGGAACATAGATGCCCTAACAATTTGCAGCCCAGTATTTAAGTCGCCAACTTACGATGAGTTTAGAAGCCCTCTTCTTCGTGAATCCATGGAGGATATTCAGGTGTTGGTTGAAGAGCAACGCAGGGTATGGAGGAAGAGGGGTTGCACAATCATGTCCGATGGATGGACCGGAGGGAGGAATCAGACATTTAGGATCCTCAAGCAAATGTATTACCAACTTTATCTTGGGTGTCTAAGGTTGTAGAGAAGGCAAATGTATTACCAAATTTATCTACAACCACACGTGGGTCCTCAAGCTGATCAGGGAATTCACTAGTGGTAGGGAGCTTGTGCGGCCTAGAGTTACACACTTCACTACAAACTTCGTTACATTGCAGAGCCTCTTTTATGCGAAGGGGGCATTGAAGAGGATGCTTGTGAGCGATGAATGGATTGTCAAAGACGCTGCTAGCTACCAACTCTCCAACAAGGGCCAGAAGGTGTACGACTGTCTTTGAGTAGCCCTTCTAGACAACTATGCATGAGGCAATCAAGGTACAAGACTAAGTTTTTCTAATTTTATTTTTTTTAATTTCTTTAAATTAATCTTCCATTTGTAAATTTTGAATTGTAAATTATTTTTTATTGTAAACTAATTTTATTTGAATCATTTTTTCATTTTTTTATTCAGGTGAGCCTTTGGTGAAGGTTCTACGTCTTGTTAATGGAGAAAAATCACCAATAGGATATGTTTATGAGGCTATGGATAGCGCGAAAGAGGCAATTGCCTCACTTTATAATTATTTCAAGCCTAAATACAATTCCATTTGGGAAATTATTGACTAGTGATGGACTTCTCAGCTCCATTGCCCACTTCAGCAGCGAGGTACCACCTCAACCCCAATTTTTTTTATGATGATTCATTCGAGGCCGACTATGAGGTGATGTCGGGCCTTCAACAATGCCTTGACCGGATGGTGCAAGATGAGCACACCCGCAATTTGATCCAAGATGAGTTGCAAGATTATAAGAGATGTGAAGACGTCCTTTTCACATCCACACAGTGCATTCGAGCAAGGTCAACTTTGAGGCCAGGTAACCCTCATCGAATTATTATTGATTTTGTTTTCAAAAATAATCTCAATTTACAATTTTACATGAATTATTAAATTTCCTTTTTCTTGGCTTTTTCTAGATTTATGGTGGGAGGACTTTGGTGCATATACGCCCAATCTACAACGCTTCGCCATAAAAGATTTATGTCAATCATGCGGCGCTTCAAATTGTGAGCACAATTGGAGTATGTCTGAGCACATTCACTCCAAGAAGCACAATAGGCTTACGCAGCAAAAGTTAAATGATCTTGTATTTGTTCATCACAACCTTCACCTCCACCATAAAAAAAATTGCAAAAACAAGTTACAAAGTCATTGATCTAGACGAGATTGATCCATCATCTGAATGGATCACAAAGCCAAAGGAGACACAACAGCAAGAGACTCTCTCTTCCATGAATTTTGAAAGCATGGCAAAGGAGTTAGCGGTGAAGGCACAGGAAGAGGCAAGGGCACAGGCACAAAGAGAGAGGACTTGAGCTTCTGCTAGAGCAAAGGTCAAAGGCATTGCAAGACATGGATAGTGGGCCTATTGAGGCATTATCATGACACATTTTGTAATTTGTACCTTTGTATATTATAAGCAATACAAGAATATTTTAATTTTCAACGCATTACAATTTCTTTAATTGAAGTGTGTTTTGTCACTTTCATGTGTAGTTTAAGCTTGTATCACTTACAATATTAATTTTGGATTTGTATAATGTTAATTAATTGTGATATGCATGAAAAAAAAATTCAATGAAAAATTGCATTTTCTTCGGGTTTTTTTTTTTGCCAAGTCAGAGTCCGAATCCCAAATCAGCCTTGTCGAGTTTTTGCCAAGTTTGAGTTTATCTACTATGCTCCATATTATCTAAAGATTCCATTTCTTTCATGCATTTGAAGCATTTGCTATGCAAATAAAGTATTTGCACAATACAAATGATATTTTGCATTTTATGGGTTTCTTCTTATTTCCATATAGACATTTTCTTTGTGCTAGAATTAATAAGATAAAATGCAGCCTTTGCAGTATTGTTTCCAAAAATGTTGACTAAGATCACAACTGTTTGGATGAATGCATATGGTGTTCCTAGTGATCTTGACATCCCAAAAGGAAGTATGTTAAAACTGTGCCCATGTTCACCTAGAGTTAATCAGAGAAATTTAAACACTCCATCATCCTCACAAAAAAAAAACATCTCTATGTTTTGAGATAAGCAAAGAAATGTAAAGGTGAAATGCAAAGGATGGAGCTGATGAATGCGTTCATGTTGTGCATTTTCAAGTACCACCTCCAATGCCTAGCAATAACAAATAAGCAGGACAGTTGAACACTTTTTACTTAAAAGATTTTGAATCCACCTCCACTACCCAAAAGAAAAAAGAAATAGTGGGGCCAAGCAAAATACTGAAGCTTAAAATATTGTAAGTATTAATCAAATTTTATCTTTTGAAGTTTCCCTGTAAATCTCCGACTTACAATATCCATTACTCAAAATTCAAAAGAAACAAGAAAAAAGGCATTTGAACACATTATGTCAATCTATGTTGTCCTAGTGCACCCATACTGGGTACTTGCATACAAGTATGAAACACACTTCCTGCACCCGAGATGCACTTGGTACATTAACTCTCATTTAGGCACACACACAAATCAAACTCCAATTTAAAAAAAAAAAAAAATGAAGACAACAACAAAGGTAAAGGAGAAAACAAAACATATAATTCATTCCTCTCTAGACCTTGAAAAGCTCTGATCTAATTCTTTCTCAATGCATCTGCAACTCTCATATTTTAATTAAGTTAAATGTTTTACTAAGTTTTGTGTTGATCTTATGTTTCAACTCTATGATTTTATTACAATATACCCAAGTTCATATTTCAACTCTACTATTTCATTTCAGCATACCCAAATATACAAGATATGAACCCTACATACCCTCCATACCCATGGACCCTTTCACCCATGTATCCTACTTTTGGTGGTCTGCGAGGGGTACTGCATAACCGCACCTTCCATACCCACACAACCATACAATTTATATGTATATTGAAGCACATCATACAGCAAGAATTGCAACCAAGAACTCTCGTGAGATGGACTCATTGGATAAGTGACATCAAAATATCCTTTTGGGAAGGGGAGGAAGAGGAAAATCTAAGAATAATGTTAACCCAAGTTGGACCACCCCAAACTTTGTGCCAACCTAGCTAATGCTAAGAACATGTCTCTATAAAGAATGTGTAGGAGAACCAGGTATTAGAGTGGAACGAAAATCCTTCATAGGAATATGCCACTAGAAACAGCTTGTAGAAGAACATAAATCACAATGATCCATTAAAAAGCACAAGGGCCAACTACCCCCTTCACACATGCCGCAAGTCAATGTTAATAGGGGTGAGAAACCCCACATAAGCAGGACCATGGGGAAAAGAAAGAAATTTAAATATTTTATTATTGTAAAGCTACTTCATAAAAAATATAAAAAGGGATAATGTATTGTTATATCTTAAAATCCCATTAAATTAAGTTATCAATTAAGCTGTTGGTATGATTACAATTAAACTTTTCATTCATTGGTAGTTTTCCCAAACCTTAGCCCTATTCGCACGCGTGTGTTGGGGGGGGTGAAGAAATATAAATAACAATAAATTTTGCTCCAAAAGAATTCATATGTAGTTTACCCACCTACTCATGAACCTCACCTATGTGTGTGCACATGCACACGCACACGAGCATTTCTTCATTAAACTAATGATTTAAAAATAGAAGTTTCTGTAGGGTCATACCTAGTTACTTTTCCTATCTGAATTTCTCTTTTTTGCTCCATTTGGCAGTATGTAATCATTTCATTTTGTTTATATTTATTGATTCATCTACTAAAGCAAAGTTACTAAGTAAGCCCACAAATATCTTACATTGCTTAAGATGAAATGATACCAATTGAAGCAAGACTGCCTTGATGATTCCCTTTTCTGAAATGTGAAAACATTTTTCTTGTAGTGTTTGAGTGTAATCCCCGTATAGACTAAATTCCAATGTTTTGTTACTCATAGCAATAGATATTGTCAAGGCTATGAAACTGTATCAATGTTGTAATGTTATTACTCTTTGCACTGCTATAGTGGCAGCTTAATTCTTTGATGCTTCTTCTACAATTGATTTACAATCTAAAACTGTTCATATTCCTTGCTGATCAATGATATATGGATAGATGACTTCTAACTTGTGATGATTTTCATATATATTTCTAACTTTTGATAAGGATGACTTTGATATATACATATATAGTTTCTCAAGGATTTATATAAACACATTGATACATGCAAAGGATATGCAATTAAATACAATAGCCCTCCTGTCTGTGTCTTTATTTCCTCTCTATTTAGAGAAAATTCTTCTCTAGTGTAATGTTAACTGGCACCAAAAGCAAGAGAAGGCATATTGCCCCTACTATTGGATCAAAAAGGACATATTTTCTGTTCAATTGCCATCTTCCATTTATTTGGTGGTAGCCTGCCTTTTGGCCATTTTGTGGGTTGCATTCTATTGGAATATAAAAAGGGAGATAATGCCAAATTAATCTAAGTATATTAACTTCTTTGATGTTAAGTATTGTTGAGCAACCCGATGGTAATTGGTTTTCTAGGCCAATCATTTGCACCCTGGTCACTAGTATATTGGATGTCCGGATTCTATCCAAACAACCTCCAAAGATGGCTGGCTCCATGAATGCTAGTCTAGTCATTGTTTTGGAGGATAAAAGGAGAGAAACTATTCTAACATTCAGATTTATAATAATATACAAGGTGCTCTCTACGAATCACAAGATGTAAAACAGAAAATGGCCACAATCGCACCAGATATTGAAATATTTTAAGCACCCATTCCATGCTAACATCCTGTTACTAAAGGCATCATGGACGAGAGAGGATCAAATGGAAAGATCAAAATCTCAAGGACTGGTACTACAACTGCAAGAGGTACCTCAATCAACACACAGTTGCAGAGGGACCAGCACCCCAACACAGTGATACACAGCAATGAAAGACTTACAGGAAATGCATGAAATGCATTCTCATGTTAAGCATTAGTTTCATCACAAATTCCTCTGAGAACAGCTCTACTAATCTTGTCCTGCAACCCTCATCTTAATAAAAACATATGTTATGCAGCTTGCTTTAATGATTTTACTCATATAATGTTAAAACACCAAATAAAATGAGGTGATTACACCATGTGCAGTCAAGCATAAAACAAAAATTGAACAATAAAGGATACAGCATGTTGCAATGATAAAGAGACCAGTTCAAAAATTAAATTTTGGGCAAAAGTTGTGCATGGTATAGATACTTTGATCCATAGAAACTAAAAAATCAGTAAAAACATGACCTCATAAGAAACAAGATCATATCAAAACCTGCAAGGTTTAAACTCAAAGATAAAGGTAAAAATGCATTTAGAAGAATGATTCAATACAAAATAAAAACAAGTATTTTATTACTATATTGTGGATATCTACAATGTGCATGGCCGTTATATATGTGCCCTTTAAATTCCCACTCAACATAACCTCACAACAGCAAATGTTGATCTATTGACAATTCACGCTATAATCAGAACAAAATTTCACATGACAAGAAATTGTACCATTTTAAAATTCAAAATTATTCAATCTTTAATCTTCAGCTTTTAGTCTCAGATATGTTACTTGTGCCACCTTTCAATGTTCCATAAAACTAAATCTAATCAATTTGCCATGATCTCTATACACTACCAAAGTAGAGTTACATTCATCTGATTTTCTAGCCACTATTGAAAGTTGAAACTACTCCAATTGTTTGTCATCACCCCTATAGAGGTAGAATTCCACTCTCACCTAGATGAACATCCATAATTAGTCAACCAACTCCTATACTTGCAAGCCATTGAAATACGACAAAATATTACCACTCTTATCACCTTCATTGTCTAAAACTACTTTATCTTTCTTCATTTAATTTTATTTGTTCTTGCTAAGGGTGTATATAATGTTATTTATCAAGCAGTCTAATTTGTTTTAAAAGCTAATGTAGCTTAGCCAACTCCCAACACTGCTCATTATCAGACATTTTCAAGCCAAAGATTTATTGTTTGAGAGTGAAGTTCACATTAATTGGCTGCAATGTTTAATATCTGCAGGAGATCTGTCAAATCATAGGCCTTCTTGAAAATCGTCAAAAAAAACATAAAACCAAAATATTTTAAGCTTATATCACCCCATCCAAAAAGGGTTTATTGTCTTCAATTCAATTAAATTCCCTTTGACCTACGAAATAAAGTCTGCCACTTGCATGCAACAAGAAGCTAAAGATACCTACACATCCATGAAATGCCATTCCACATAAGTGACATTTAAATTCTTTATTGCTCTTGATTCCCCATGATTTCTGCAACTATGTTTAGGGTTTCAACACAATGACATAAGTCAGGGTTGACATCATATCACCTTGCTGATTAGATGTCTTGCCAGAACTTGTTTAATAAAAGTTGTTATGCCCCTGACACTTATGTTTCATTATCTTCATTGTATATAATCAGGTTACAGAATATGGACAACATGAGATGCCTTCAACTCGAATATTCTTCCAGTAAGTTCTTTGGTTTTCTCTTCCTTAATGATTCGATCCAACTAGGAGCTTACAAGTTGCCTTAATCTAGTAATGGTTATTTAAATAGGTGATAGGACTTCATTTTGGAATCATCTTTGTGTAATTTTTTCTTAACTGACATAGGATCATTGAATTGCTTAAGATTGAACTACCCAGGAAGAATGACAATTTAAATGAGGCCACTGAACTGCTAAAGGAAAAGAACTTGGAAATAAGGCCATTAACATGTATTCCTGCGCGAAAGTACAAATTGACTGAAGCACAAATAGAAAATATAGCAAGGCACTATTATAATAAGATTGTTCTGCAGGCCATTGGATTTGGACCAACAGTTGGGAACAAGGAGTTTCACATCCTAGACAAAGGTTCCAATCCCGTGGGTGAACCTTAACATTTGGCCCATGGGTATAGAGTAATTGGTGGGAGTGAGAAGTTTCATACTCTAAACCATAGTAGTCAGACTCTTTTGGACTCCCGAGTACTCCGCCGAGTCCGAGTGGGCTCAGCCGCACCGAGCCCACTCCGACTCCTTTTATTTTAGGACTCCACCGAGTCCGGCCGAGTCCTGGGCTGAGTCTGAGTCCAAGTCCCAACGTCAGGACTAGGCTAGCCCAAAAAAAATGGAAGTTTAAAAAAAAAAGAAAATTTACATCTAGGGCGTTTAAGTGTAGATGATGCTCCACGACTTAAGCATCCACATTGGCCAGTGCACAATCACGAACAAGACGCTGAAATCTTTGTTTATTATATTAACAAGAGAATATGCAATTTTGCTTCTCAAACCTTCAGAATGCTTATCCCTCAATTATAATTTATTTTAATACAAATATATCTTTCGCCGATGGATACATCTTTGTTTATTATATTAACGAGAGAATGTGCAATTTTGCTTCTCAAACCTTCATTATGCTTATCCCTCAATTATAATTTATTTTAATACAAATATAGTTTTCGTCGATGGATACATCATCCGCGTCTTGTTTGGGAATGGGAACCGCTTCAGAATGCATGTATGCATGTCCTGTGGGGTGTGGCGATTCGGGCGGAGAATGGCATGATTTTTGGAGGCGTTCGATCAAGGAAAGCTTGAGACCGCCAATGTTAAGACCTCTTCTGGAAAGTTCGTAGCGCAGTTCCTGCACCTTCATTTTATTCCATTCTTTTCTCTCCTTCAATGCACCCTCTCCCGTCGCCGTCACTGCCACCATCGCCATTGCAGCCAATACACACCACCACGCCGCAATGGAAAAAATTTAAAACGATAATTTATTTTGCTCTGAAACCCTCGACCGCCAACGAAACAATTGCTACGCACGAAGATCCTCCAGAATAATGAATGTCACTTCTACCTTAAATTTTGGTAAGCAGTTTTCAAAAACTGCTTCCCATTCTAAAACCGGAAAAATGGCTAGGATTAAATATTAGCTTTATTAATATTTGAAGAATTTTTTTTTCTCAAGAACCTTTTAATAAAAGTAAAGTTAATAGATCCCAACCAACCATCCAAGAAATCGAATCTAGACAACCCACCGATTATTTTTAAACATGGTATTTGAATATTTTTTTTATTAAACATGGTGGACTAAGTTAGGGTGATTCCGAAATACAGTAAAGTTTATCATTATTTAATGTTTGTTAATAATGTTTTTGAACTTTATATATTAAGTTTTATTTTATCATTATATTATTTATTTATAATTTTATAAATCAAAGTGGTCATGTTTGCAAAGGTCATAGTCTGTTTCGAATCCTTTGAGTGCATGCCATACCGACAACAATGGTATGAATCTCAAGCAACCGGTGGTCCTCTTCATGTCGGGTTATAAAATAATGAGGTGGTATAGGCTTGTTGGGGGCAGCCCCTATGGTTTGAACCTTGCACTTGGCAGTTACTAAAAATAGTGTGGATGTAACCAACTCCCTATGTACAAAAAAAAAATCATAAAACAAAATTATTAGCTTGCTATTAGAATATGCTCCTTCCTCTTGTTAATTTCTTATTTGTATAATGTTGAATGTTGAGTAAGTGTGTTAGAATATACTAATAAGTAATATGCATGAAAAAACTTATTTTTTCAATAAAAATTTGTATTTTTTTTCATTTTGAGTTTTTACAAAGTCTTGCCAAGTTTTTTTGCCGAGTCCCGAGTCCGACTCCCGAGACGAACTTTCCGAGTCCGAGTCGAGTCCGAGTTTTTCTACTATGCTCTAAACCAAGGTTCAAAACTCATGGGTGAACCTTTCAAGGAGAAGACCCAGGTTCGAATCTTGCCAAGCAATACATGCATAATTGCCAAGTTGTTATAAAACCACTATATGATCATGATATAATATGGGTGGGACCTGTTTCAATCGCATACAACCAATTAAAAAACTAAGTTTGTCCTGAAGAGGAGAATAAAATCTGTGAACTATGTTTCTAACTCAATGAATTCTCAAGTAATTAGATTTGTTAACTGGTGCTTGGCAGCTTAGATTAAAAGCCGTGTCATGCAGTCATATCCTCATTCTCAAAAGTCCCATTTAGAAAAGGATTTAAAAGAAATTAAGAAATTGTTTCCAAAAGTAAAAGTAAAAAAACTTGACTAATTGTTAGCAAATGACAACTATAGTGCATAATATAGGAATAGCATTACTAGCTGCCAAGCAGCACAATGTTAAAAAGAACTAGGTGAGTGATAGTCAAAACTCACTGTCAAACAGCATCAGCTTAAGTGGTTAAAAACATGGGCTTTCAAGGCAGAGACCAAGGTTTAAATCTTGTCAGCTGATATATCCATAGTTGCTGATTACCACTATGTTTGTTGAAATACCATGATACCATGGTCATGGTGTGTTTCAACCCTATTTAACCAATTTGAGAAAAAAAATGTCAAAACTCACTGAATCTCAAATTATTTTAGTTCTTGAGGTTTTCAATGTTACTAGCAAATTTCTTTTGGGGTTCACTGGTTTTTCCCAAAAACTCACAGTTACTTGCCAACCAACGAGTCCCGACTATAATAATGAAAAATGAAGTGTAGGTCAGGGAATAAAAAAGGACTTAACTATTTTGAATTCATTTCTAAATTTTCATTTTTTCCCCTAACCTACAGGGCAAATAGAGAGCAAAGAAACTTCAAAAAACAAGTTCAATTGGAAACATTAATTCTTCAATTACTCTAGAGCATTTTTTCCACAAATTGAAGTTTTAGTTCCCTTTTTTTCATTTTTCAAATGCAAACTCCTTTTTGTTTTTTCTTATCATTGGCAAAAGACCATCATAACAGGTAGAGAGAGAGAGAGAGAATATGGCATGAGTCATGACCTCTTTCTCAACCTCCAACTGTAGAAAGCAAGAGCAGGACCATACATTCCTCATTTTGAGTCTCACATTCTCCCACTTCTCAACCCCTGCCCACTTGAAGGCATTAGCACTGGAATTATGAGAAGCATAAATAAGAAAAATGGCACACATAAACTCTTTGTTCTTCTCTGATATTCCCTTTATGGAGGTCAAGTCACCTTATTATGAAACAATGGTAAATGTCCTAATCGTTGTCGCTGTTAGTTAAAGATCCCCACTACAACCATTCTAGAGGCCCTTTATTGATCAGATCTATGGAAGGCGCACAGACCATAAGTGAAAATTTAAAGAAGTTTTAATGCAAGAAGCGTTTGGACAATCATGTCCTTCAAGTGGATGATTGAAATTTTGAAAAAATGCACATTAATAAACTTTTTGGACTTTTCAACAGGTATTTGATAAGTGAGCCTAACAATGAAGGCTTGGGTACTCCAAATAGGACCTCCAAGGTTTGAATCCAAATGGGGGAAGGGTATGTACGTTCAATAGGTGGATAGCACAACAGGAGTGCCTCCTCCCACACATAGTGGACCAAGAAGAGTAGGGGGTGGTCTAATAAGCACAATGCTCATGGACCTTAAAAAGTAACTTAACTTATTTTTGAAGTCAAGTGATGCCTTGTTGAAAATTTATTTTTAAAAATACCAACATACTATGCAATTTATTGCAGGGAGTTGTATCAGAAGTAGGCATTGAGAATGTCATCCAAATAACAACAAATAATGTAGCAACACATCTGGCATCAAAACACTTATCAAGCAAATCTTTTCAATTTTTTGGACTTGATATGGAGCACATTGCCTTGATGTATATCTTGAGGACATTAGGAACATTTCTTGGGTGAAGGTTGTAGCAAATGCAAAAGGGTATCAATAACAAAATACATCTACAACCCCACTTGGGTCTTCTAGTTGATTAGGAAATTTACAAAGATTATGGAGCTTATGCAATTAGGTGTAAAACAATTTGCTACGACATTCAGATATAGAGTTTATATGATTCCAAGGGGACTCGAAAGAGGATGCTAGCTATTGTGGAGTGGAAGAGGTTCAAAAATTATCATGTCCATGAGAGCATCAATGTCATGGCGTGGTTCTTTGATGAGGCTTCTTGGAAGACCTAACATGCTATATTGAAGTGAGTAAACACATCTAATTTTCTTGAATTCAAATTTGTCATCTTCCACCATTGTCTCTAGTGTCTATCTTTTTCTGATTCCTAATCTTGCAATACATTTTAATCTCATATAGATGACAGAGACTTTGGTGAGAGTTCTTTGCCTTGTTGATGAGGATAAATCACCCATAAGTTACATTTATGGTGCTGTAAATAGGCCAACAAGGCAATTGCATCTTATTTCAAACATCAAGAAAATAAATTCCATTCTTTTTGGGACATCATAGACCATAGATGGCCTAGTCAATTATGTAAGCCCTTATACACAATCAAGTACAACTTAAACTTAAAGTCCCACCACAATAAGTTATTCATAGCAAATTAGGCGGACATAATGTGCATCCCAAAGATGATGTTGATGAGGAGACAAGGGATAAAATTCAAGATGAGCTGCACCATGCTGCACCCATTTGCATTTTGTGCCAATGATGAAGAACTTTTAAGTATTATGTTATATAAACACACAAACAGATAGGGTATAAATGTGGAATGGAATTTGGAAGTAGGAATATGCCATCATAGGAACACTACCTTGGGATAACAGCTTGCATAACAAAGATCCAACTAGGAGGCAAGAGGGCTACTACACCCCACTTATGACAACACCACTCAATGCCAGTGCATAAATGGCAAAAGAACACGACAGATTCATGCAAAAGACACTAAATAACCCTATGGTTGTCCACTACGACCTTCAGCTAAGACACAAATAAGTAACAAGCAACAAGTACAAGGTGATTAAGCTACACGGTATTGATTCACAATTTAAGTGAATCATGAAGCAAAGAAGCCTCTCTTTTCAGAGCAATCCATTGTCTTTACCCTTCCGTTCCCTTGCCATGGAGAGAATGTAAGGAAACAGCTCCAAGGCAAATAGTAAAGGAAGGGTAAAGACAAAAGCAGTTCCACGCTAAAAGTGATGTTGGACCATCTCCTTAAATGATTTTAGATATGATTTCCAACGATAAATTTTTAAATTTTGATTGCACATTTGTGACGTGCATATTACTTAATCAGTTTTAGGATTTGAATTTTAATCTTTTTCTAGTTGTTTTCGAACTTAAAATTTTCATTTGCAGTTGCTTTTGTAATTTACTTCATTAGAATCTTAGGCTGAGTGTTGATGAAATTAATTTGATGTGAGATGAGAAAATTAAAATTATATATTTTTTAATAACCATGTTTTAAGTTTTTCATATGTATTGAGTATTCGTTGAGTCCCAAAGATTTTGAAAATTTGGCCTTGTAAAGTGTTTGTCGAGTTTGAGTTTCTCCACTATGAAGTGGCACATGGCAGCAATGATCCAAATCTATTTTTAGTCTTTCACCCTTTCTATTTCAATATTTTGATATTTTGTTGATGAAGGCCAAAAGATTCTAATTGCAAATGAAAAACCAAACATTGACTTGGTGGCACCCTAACATGCAATCAATGGATACCCCCACTAAGTCTCTTGTTTCTACTTTAATAGCATCCTAAACTTATTTCAAAAGCAATTCTACACACTTGTCTATAGGGAGAACTTCTTGACACATTGGTTACAACCCAACCAACCCACAAGTCAAACCATGCAGTAGTATATCCACCAATTAACAAGCTTCCACAAGGCTTGAGTAAAAGGTTATAATGATAATCTTTGTATCAGGTTCATCTCAACGTTGTTTATGTATAAGAAAGTAGATAGAGTTAATCAAATCACATCCATGAAGCAAGCACTCTAATTTTCCTAGAAGGTAGAAGCCAAGTTGCATCATCGCTCCTCTAAGCCAAGCCATCATCCACAACAATCACAGCAAAATCTGTCAGCAGCTATGCCTTCAACTGTTTCTTCAGCCAGTATGTCTTAAAATGGCAATAACTTGGCTCAAGGCAAGGGCCCCTCAACAACTAGCAAAGTACTATTGATGTCATATGATTTATGGTGATTTTGATGAAGAATGTTGCCCAAGTTGAGAAGGCCAAAACACTCTCCACCAAACAATAGCAACAACCTATGCATCTAAAATCAGAATGACCAATTCCAACTCTTGTCACCCCCACTAGGTCATTATGATGAAGGATCAGTCTTCTAATCCTATTTACTCAGAAGGGTCAAGGAAGGTAGTCAATCTACATCAAGCAAATTGAAGAATTAAGACCTTGGGCTTAGATGGATTGGAAAAAATCAATTTATTATGAGATTGATCCAATGGTTGAACCCACAAGGGTACAAGATTTAAACAATAATAAATATACAGCAAGAAATTCCCTCATTACCCAAAAGGGGGTCTCATACAACAATAGGTGTGTTGGCTAGGCTCAGACATAATAAACTACCTTTATTCGTTGTGAAGAGGTGGTGCATCACGCGATTTTGATGAAGAATGTTGACCAAGTGAAGAAGGCCAAAACACTCTTTACTAAACAATAGCAACGACCTATGCATCTAAAATCAGAATGTCCAATTCCAACTCTTGTCACCCCCACAAGGTCATTATGATGAAGGATCAGTCTTCTAACCCTATTTACTCGAAAAGGTCAAGGAAGGTGGTCAATCTACATCAAGCAACTTGAAGAATGAAGACCTTGGGCTTAGATGAATTGGGAAAAATCAATTTATCATGAGATTGGCCCAACGGTTGAACCCACAAAGGTACAAGATTTAAACAATAATAAATAGAAGGCAATAAATTCCCTCATTACCCAAAATAGGTGGTGCATCACTTTTTCAATCAAACCTTTATTTATTACACCCTAAGTGGACCTGAAGATGAAGGATTGGGTACTCCAAATAGAAGGTCCAAGGTTCAAATTCGAAAAGAGGTAGGGTCTGCACAGCAGGTTCCAATACTAGAGTCAGGTTGATTTGATACATGCTCATTACAAACACGAATTCCCATGAGGCTGTATGGCCTGGTGGACATTAAAAATCTACTTTTACTTTAGTTTCATCAGTGCAACTGAGTGAACCTATTCCTTTTATTCTTGTGATTTTCAAGGTTCCGCTTATCAATATGCCTGACAAGTGATTCCTGATGGATATCACAGGACATACAACTTGCATCATGATTGTAAAGTCTACAAGCTTATATCCCCATCTCTTCGTCTAAAGGTAACTGGCAAACAAACAACTGAAGGTGTTTAGTTTTTTGTATAATTCAACAAGCCAAAACAGACAACACAGAAAAGCTTCCTCCTAATACCATGAAATCTTTTTTAGATGTTTAGTTTGATATGTTTTAAGTTCCCAAAGGGCTTCCCTCTTACTTGTGCCACTTAGCACACTCCTGATTTGATACAAGGATCTTCATTTTGAAAAGTCCTATCTTATCAAACCTCTATCATAGAGCGCATCGAAACAAAATGCCAAATCAAGCAAATGCTTGGAGACGGCAAGATCCAGTCAAACATTTCTCCTTGTGGTCCACCTGCTCTCCTCCTGCCAGTGAAGGACCAACTTGATTGAAGGCTCTGAATAGGTTATAGAATGTTGGAAAAAGATCATGTTTAAAAATCATTACCCTCTTCCCAAGACCAACGTACTCCTTCATCAACTAAGACAAGCCAGGTACTTTATGAAGACTGATCTCACTTTTGGATACCATCAAATTTACAATGGGGTTGGTAGCATCTAAAATACAGATTTAAATACAAATTTCAGATTCCACAAAGGCAGGCGATGCTTTCTCCTCTATAGCCACACTGAAGATTAGCATATGCAACATGTCTACATTGTGTTAGATCCCCCTTCACCAAAAGCTTCGAGTGAATGTAAAAAGCTCACCATTCTAACAAGTACTTATTTGATGTCTTAGCTTTGTCCTTGACGAGCATGTTATTTGTCTAGATCATAACAAAGTGCTTTGAAAGTGGCCAGCACTGATAAATATTTCAGATTTAAGAAGCTTCTTAGGCAGCATGAATTTTTCCCACAAGCTTGTTTGCCACTATTTGTATATTTTTTATCCTCTAGATCTGCTGATCAAAGTCCATACTTTCATGGGAACTAGAACCTAAAGAAACTTTTAAAAGACTGAAGGACACAGTTTCTTTGCTCCCATGCTAATTTCCCTCATCTTCAACAGTCTTCTAGAACTGAAAAAATAATGCTTCACACAATACTATAGGTGTTGGATATCCAATCGGATATCAATTTAAAACTCCTTCACAAGCCAAGTTCAATTATAGTACTTATGATAAAAAATTATATGCATTAGTTCAAGAACTTAAGCTATGATTCTAATGTCTCCCAAGAAAGAAGGCCATTCCACACATAGAACACCAACCGTTGCAGTTCTTGAATGAAGAGCAGTTCCTGAATTCTTAATTCAAGATTCAAGAACATCAGCACATGAAATAGACATACAAATCAGGCGTTTCCACTAGGCAACTAAGTATAAGAAAGAGTCAAAAAATAAAAAAGCTGACTTTCTAAGTCATCCATCTGCTCAAATTCTCAACATTCTTGATGCTCATTATGCCACATACTTGATACACATGACCCAAACTTCGATCCCATTTTGAAGGTCTTCAACCAACCTGCTATGGTGAATCAAGTTGCATTCTTGGGATATATATTGAAAGATGGATTGTTTCATTGTAAAGATCAGCTTCGTGTTCTTAAACATAAGACATGATGAACAGTCATTAAGGAGGTCCATTCTTCTTACAACGGCCATTGGCATGAAATGACCTTGCAACACTTTCAATGTTGCTTCTGTTGGCCATCCATAAAAATAAAATCTAGGACTTCATTTATGTGTGTTTGCTATGCAATCAATCCAAGTTCGGTTGACCATTTGTGTTCTAAAAAAAACCTCCAATCACTTTTGACAACTTAAGAGAAAACCTTGGCTTTCATTGCATGTTTCCACTTCTTCTCATGCACAAATTAATGGTTAGGCTATGGCCATGCATCAAACCATAGTCCATGCTTTTTGCATCTATCATCAATAGAACAAGTAGTTCACATACTTCAATCCTAGCATAGGACAACATCTCTTATTTCAATAGGGTACTCTCCTTCGAAGGTTTGTTATGGCTTCGCTCATTATGAGAATCTTGTTTCTCTTTCTCCATCATCTATATAACATTGCACAAAAGGAGCACAATAAAGATTTTTCCTTTATTTAAACACTTTTCCAAATTCAGAGCAATGTTTAAAATATTTGTTCCAAACTTGAGCTAAGCATAAACTTCAGAATCAATATTGCTCACCTCATCAGTTTCATGTTGGTGATTAATAAGGCTCCCGTTGGACAAGAAATAATTTCGAAAGCAACATCATAAACACAAGCCCATTCAATGTGGTCCCTACAACATTTTTTTAAATTGATTATATGGGATTGAAACAGGCCCCAACTGTATTCCATCATGAACACATTATTGCAATATTTTAACTAACCACATAGTGGTATTACAACTGGCAATTATGCATATAATGCCTTCAAAATTTGAACCTAGCTCTCCACATAGTCCACATTTTTAACCACTTGAGCTCACGCCATTTGATTAAAATGGTAATGTTCACCCGTGGGATTGGAACTTTGATCTATGGTGTGAAACTCCTAGCTCCCCACTGCTTGCCCCGAACCCAATGGACATGGTCCCTACAACATTGACCAATAGATCCAAATATTTTTCACTTGCACATGCAGGTTGTCCATTACAGTGCTAATGTTATCAAATAGAATCCCTATGAATCTCCATAGATCGAAGAGAAAGTTCCTATTACTCATCCTATTAAAGATTTCTAGCCTCCCTTAAGTGGTTGGATGAAAGTGTCAACTCCCTACCCAAGCAAGGTAGATCTCCCAAATCGATCTTGAACAGCACTTCTCCCACATAAAATCAAAATCGAGGAAAATTTCCAAAAAGCAAGGGAAACTTGGTAACATTCAACCTAATTATGCACCCTATGTATAATAATCATAATTTGTCATTTTATGTATAATAAGACCACAATTTAATGTGGAAAAATCTAGCCTTTACTCTAATGATTTTAGTTTTATTTTTATGTACTATAAGGCCACAACTTGGTTTTAAAGCCTCTCAATAACATAAGTGACTCTTAACATCATTTTTGTACAATAATCCATAAGGACAGAATTTAAATTGTAAAACCTAGCCATGGCTTAATTTGGGCATACATTTTTATAATTGCAACAATCTCTTAAGCTTTTTCTTGTGTCTTTGATTTCTTTTGGTATTTCCTTCTTTGTGTATTGCTTTCTTACTTTTATCACCTCGTTTGAATAGGAATTAATATTTGAAATGATACAATTTTTTACATATTTACACATTTCCAAGCATAATTATAAATGATTTCTATGCCTAGATTTAATTTGCTTTTATCCATTTGTGCATTCACAAAAGGCTTCAGCCATAGAAGACCCAATCTAGGGAAATAGTTATGGAATGCATTGTTAAAGACGTTGTCTTCTTAACAAAATCTTGCATACATTGTAGGAAGATTTATAGCTTGTGCTAGCTATATGGGTATTTCCTTTAGTGATGGCTCAGGAGTGTAAAATGTCTTTTCCATATAATTATGGTGCATGCTACTAGCATAAGTTTTCCCTCTAACAGGGAGTTTAGAGCACAAAGGGTCATTGACACAACCACCCCTAGTGGTAAAAGTCCTGTGAATCATACCCATAGGCTTAGCGTGGATATTTTGTTTGTTTTCATTTATACATGTACTTTATGCATGGTTTATATACAACCATATGCATGGTTATTAGGGAAGGGATAATGGTTTTCACTTCTCCAACTGTAATGGTAAAAATCTATTGTCGTATCTCCATCTTTTATGGATTTATTTATATATTTCATAACAATTATGATGACCCTATGATCTCATATTCAGAAATTATGGATTTACAATGTATGGTACATAAATAATGTGATATTGTACTATAGACATCATAAATAAGCTATAAATAGAAATGTAATACAGGAACAGCAAATGAATGCATAAGGTAGATAAGACATGTTATCCATGTTTCAGAGTAGCATAATGGTTCATAGATCATGATGGTCTTATAAGTCACCCTTAACTGCTGACAAGGCCCAATTAAGTACATGTGGTGCAGATGAACCTTAGGATCTTTATTGCTATGATTTTGTTTTCAATTCCCGAGGAAGTCAGTAGTGTGTGGTGATCATTTGGGGGCATCTGCATCACTTTCCCTTTTTGGTGTAATGGCATTAGGAACTTACCCATAAGTGCCCCATCAAGAGCTGTTTATTTTTTAATGTAAGTTGTGCTTTGTAGGGAGTTCTATATGGTCCCTATGTTTTGCGTATCCCATTTAATTTTGGTGCATATGATCAATAAATGTATGCATATAGATCAGCATTTATCCTTCACGCCATTTCTAAGCAATCACTTTATACCATTCCAGACTTTCTTAGCCATTATTGGGCACTTTAAGTTGGCAATGTTTAAACCAATTAAAAAAACTAAGTCAGAATGTTTGTCAGCTTAGGTCTCAGCCAGCACACCTGATTTTTCTCAAAACTACATGATTAGACATTTTTAACATGACAAAAGTCCATAAGCATTTGCATGTAACAGATCTTCAACACTATAAATGATTGTGTTTGACATTTCTCATACTTAATTGGGGAATAATGACAACTAAATGAGCTTTCCATTCAGACATAATGCCAAATATATATGTGAAGAGATATGACAGTGAAAACAAATTTCCTTTCATATACATTGGCACAAAATTTTGGATACATTAAACAAAAAGTTGAGGAAAATGTTAGGAAGGGCATTCAATGAAATTCACCAAGGATCAGCTTCTTTTTTTACACTACAATATAAATCAGGACTGTAGTTTGGCATACCTATCAAATTTATATCCATGAAGCAAAGTCTCTGCAAGAATTGTTTTTGTAGATGTAGCTAGACAGCCAAAGAAGGCTGCACAGAAACCAAAAACATTAAAACTGAGTTCTGTCATAGAAGTGAGAAGAATTCCACCCACTATAGGCACCAAGGACCACCATATGCGCCAATCAAAGGTTTTTCTCCAGACTAGCCATTGAAGAAAAACTGTAATAAAAAGCAATGTGATCAGAAAGATCTGGAAACTGCATTGGATGAAGTGTATCAAAGAAGGTATACATGTTCAAGGCTTTAAATAAGGACAAAAGATATAAATCTGGTGATTAAAAACAACTAACCTGTAGTAGCAGGGGTGAAAGATTTAATTGTCTGCATGAAAGAAACAGGTATGTACCGCAGGCTCACATTTCCGAGCACAATATTGATGCAAAATACAAATGACATGGGAAATATCCGCCTCCAACGATCTTCTGGAGCAACTTCAATCAACGGCTTCACCTTAAAAAAATTTATTGCCAATGATGACCCTATTGCCGAGCATATGAAGTGTATACAGGATACTGAAAGGGGAAATTTGAAGTCCAACTTCTGATAAGTTAATAAGAATTAACAAAATCAGTTCCCTCCTAAAAGCAATCAACAGTTTTAAGAATACAGAGATTATAATATATATTCGATATATAATTAGCAAAATCCTCACAACGATCTAACTGCAGGGCCTCTAGATCCTACCCTTATCCGTTACTCACTCTAAGGGACGACTCTTTCCCTGTGTAATCCAAGGTGAAGATGACAATGCATAACGAAATAAAAAAACAAACGGTAGGGCAAGCACTATATATATGTGTGTGTGTTTATTTAGAAGAGTTGAGCGCCTTCAGTCTTTACAAAATTAGACTGTAGAAAGTAAGCAACCCTGCTCATATCATAATTTAAATTGGCTAACGCAGGTTCACAAGTAGTGGCAGATTTAATGGTAAAAAATGTAGATGAGAGCGTAGACCTGGAAGATCCACTTGTTCATGATAATGACAATAACATTAAAGCACCACCATTGCAACACAGCAATCAACGCCCGCAGATCGCCTCGATTATGATTATCCTCCATCTTGAATGATTATTAATGTCTGTTTATCTCTCTCGATCCGTGTCGATCTTCCTCTCCTTTCCTTTCGTTTCCTATTCCATCTGCATCTGCATCCGCATCTGCGCTGCACTTGTAACAGCGCAGAATTGCTTCAACAAACCTCCGAGGGAGAGAATAAAGCCTACTCCAGATCCAGGGCTTTGTATTCTATAATCTTCTATTCTGGCGCATAAGCTGGGATAGGGTCGGACTTAGGAAGGTAGCAAGAATCTCGACTTTCATGTTTCCAAGGAAAATACATAGAATAGTTAGGTATCTCTAACGTACAAACGAGCCACGGCTTAACATGTCCGACTCGCGTTTTAGTTCTGATTCCAAATTCCACGCATACGTATATACATACTCTTCCCTACAGCAGACATTCCGGCAAATCCGCAAATTATAAGAGAGATTTGTGGCGGACGAAAAGCAGAGCGTCTTCGCCCTTGCTAATTGTTTAGAGCCCCACAGTTCCTGACCTACCTAGTTTGGTACGAACGCTCACACCCTTTATGCGGTTAAAGAGATATACCGAATATTCTCCCCTAGCCAAATTTTTAAATTTCCATGCTATATGCTTTTTGGTATAATTTTGTTAGTATCATTTTTTATAATTCTTTAAATTGAACTAAACAAACAATCAACAAAACATCTCTTTTCTGGGCCACACAAGCATTTTGACCCTCCTCCAAACGTGTAGTTGGTCTCTCTCGACCATACAAGGACAGGAGGCAGCAACAAAATAGGAAGATATGACTTTTTTCGTGGACCAGATAAAACAATCTTTTACCGACCAAACTCGCACTTCCTTTACCTTTACCTTTACCGCATCGCTGTTGGCTTTTTTTAATTTTTTTTTGGTTACATAGTAAAATTGGTTAGAATCACTATCATTTTCTACTACCAAACAGGATTCAAACTTTGGAGCTGTTCCCTATAATCTTTATTTCACCTTGTTGTTTAAACCGATGTGAGAGGGACCAACGGTCACTACCATCATCATTGGAGTGACACCCACTTAGCAGGTTTAGGTCAGACTATTACCTTTGCAATCAGGCATGCTTTAAAGTTTAAATTTAAAATCTTTAATATTACAGTTTTTCATTTATTAGTATTAAAACATATAGTAAATTAGTTGTAAAGTTTCTAAGTTCCAAGTTAGAGTTATATTAAAATTATTATAGTATGTAATAGTTATAGTTTTAGGGAGGTCCAAGGTTCAAACCGTGGCGTGGGTAAGTGTGTGAGGGGGTGGGTGTGTGTCTCCCTCGTGGAGTTGTTGTAACAGGTTGGGGGATTCCTGGTCAAAACCCCATCTCTTAATATTACCAAAAAAAAAAATAGTTATAATTTTCTTATGGATCAAGATTTTTATGTGAAAGAAAAACAATTACTTTTTTATTATCACAATGCATTGAAAAAGGAGTCATATTGGTTCCAAAAATCCAAAGAGAGTAGGAGATAGAAATACAAAAAATCAGGTTACATCAAAAACAATTTTTTTAGTTCGTCATATCAAAAATATTATAATTCCATATGAAAGAAATATTGAGGATGAAGAAGATATTAGGAAGGAAGCAATTAATTATTTCAAAAATAGTTTGTGAGATTCTAAGCAAGATAAGGAGGCACAAGAAAAACTTCTACAAAATATACCATCAATTATTACTCAAGGATAAAATGAAAGCTTGATGAATAAGATATCTATGAAGGAGCTCCATGAAGTTGTTTTCTCTTTCCATCCTAATAAGGCACCTGGTCTCGATGGATTTCCTGCAATTTTCTTTCAAAAAATTTAGGATTTATTGAAGAGTGATAAGTTAGTTGTGGTTGAAAAGGTCCAAAAAAGGAAGGCTATAATAAGTGAGAAAAATTATACTTTTATTACCTTGGTTCCCAATAAAGGCGACAAAATATTTTTGATAATTTTCATCCAATAAGCCTTTGTAATATGATTTATAAAATCATTTTCGAAAATTAAGGCAAACAGGTTGAAGGGCATTCTAGGGTGTATTATCTTAGAGGAACAAGGTGGCTTTGTCCATGGTAAACAAATTCTTGATGGTATAATTATTGCATAAGTAGTGTAAATCCAACTGCAAGAGGTTAAAACAAATACCTTCAATCACATGAAATTTGCAAATAAACATGTAATGATTTTATTTTCTCATTCTTGGATCCACCCTTAATAATGCAATACAAGGGGAATATATATCCCAAGAGAAACCCTAAAATGAAACCCTAAATCTTAAAGCCCTAAAGATAAGAAATTACTATTTTTGGCAAATTGTCATTTTTAGCCAAAGACCTGCTATTTTTAGTAACTTGGGAAAAACACTAAAATCCATTTTCGGGGCACTAGATGAAGGAATTAGGGCTCAAACAAAATCTTGAAAATACCTAAAAACAACGATCTAGGTCCCTTTGTGACCTAACCATGATATTGACCTCCTCAATTTCTAGCTTCTCGTAAAATCTCAAGCTGATCTGACGGTCGGATCAAAAGTTATGCCCTTCGAAAGATAGGCTTCCGCATCAACAAGAGGCCATACATTCTCTTCATTCAATGAAAAACCAAGTATGCTTTTGAAATTAGATATGAACAAAGCATATGATAGGGTTTCCTAGAATTTTCTTCATGTTATTCTTAGAAAGTTTAGTTTTGATTATAGTTGGTGTGAGTGGATTAAATGTTGTTATAGCATTGTAAAATTTTTTTGTTTTGATCAATGGTTCTCTTGTTGGGGAATTCAAGTCATCTTGTGGACCTCGTCAAGGTGATCCACTTTCTCCTTATCTATTCATTATTCTCGTGGAAGCATTAGGGAGAGACTTTTCAAAGGTAAAAATGGAAGGAAAAATCAAGGGTATTCAAGTTGCAAAAAATGGTCCCTTTGAATCTCATCTCCAATTTGTTGATGATACTTTTCTTTTGGGCCATCCCTTAGTCAATGAGGTCGTGGATTTTAAATCAATATTATCATGCTATGATAAGGCTTAGATAGTTGGTAAATATTACAAAATCTAGGATTTTTTCATTAATACTGCCCTAGATTTACAAGTTATTATGAATATTTTAGGGTTTAAAACTGAAAAATTTTCATCAATCTACTTGGGCATTCCTTTGTTTGGTAAAGAAAATAAAAAGGAACTTTAGATCTCCTTTTTGAATAGAATGAAAGCTTGCTTGGCAGGTTGGAAAGATAAGTTCTTAACCATGGTAGGAAGGTTACAACTCATAAAGACTACATTGCAATCCATTCCTATTTATATGATGTCACTTTCAAGATTGCCAATAGGTATTGCATCAAAATTTTATAAATTTCAAAGAGACTTAGCTAGTTGCCTTCTAATATTTGAATTTAATTTCTAATATTTTATGTCACTTTCGAGAAAGTTGAAGAATATATTTAAGAGAAAAAATAAATGAAAAACTATGATAAAATTTGCAGCAAATGTAATATTTGTGTATTTTAATCAAGTGGAATTGGCTCAACTGGTAAAAGTCCTCAACATCTCAAGAAGGAGACTCAGGTTCAAATCTTGCAAAATGATACATGGATTATATCCAAGCTTTGTTGTAATACCACTACATGGTGATGATGTAATACAAGTGGAGCTTGTTTTAATATCATATAACCCTATAAAAAATTTATATTTTGGTATTTTGATGGGAGTGGCCCTCAATAGAAGCCACATATAACTTATTAAAAAAATGATTGTGGTTAAATAAAAATATATATTTGTTATTACAAACACAAAATTATTTATTAAGATTGTCACAAGACATTATGATAGTGGAAGTCTTTTTCTTTTTGTTCTCCACAACTAATATAAAGAAACCTATTGAGGGGTAGTTTAGCTAGTCCAATACTTGTGCATTAAGTTTGCTATGGTGATAAAATTGATCATGAAGAAGTTTTAGCTTCTCCACATTGGAAGTATTGCAAAACATTGTGTGGATGTTAACTACTTGCAAAAAGAGATCTAAAAAAAGGTTTGCTATCATCAAGGAGAGGTCAAACTTGTAAGCACTCATAACCATATTTGTTTCCAGATAAATTTGACGACAACCAACCGACAAGGTTCCCATAGAGGACTAAGTTCATTAGGGTGAGATCTAGTGAGGGCTATTTTTTAGGAGATTTGTATAGTGCAAAATATGGAGTTGATCAAAGACCAAACCTTTTGGGCAAATGAATAATAACAAAAAAGATAAAGGATAGATTCATGGTTTTGATCAAAGGCACAAAAGTGAGCACACCCAATCATTAGAGCAAAAATGGTTGAGGTTGAAAATTTTAAATAAAGTAACCTCCAAACAAGTGCTTGTTATTTAGATTCTAAATTTACCTTCCGTATTTAGGACCTTGAAACGACAATTGGTTCTCATAAAAGGATATTTGTCATTTTTATTGTACAGAAGCAATAGCAAAGAGTATGAGAAGGATAGGTTAACCTAACTTGGATATGTAGTTCTCAATGGTTGCATCATTAGACCATCTCTAGTCACAAAGGATATCAGAGGTAAAAACACATTTTGATAAGGGTCCTATTAGGTACTAATGAACAAATGAGATCACAAGCAAAACATAAGCAAGTTGGCATTTTGAAAATAGTTTTGGCCAATTTCCATGTAATGAGTACACATGATGAATGATACCAAATGTCAAATAAGATATTCATTCCCTTCTTAAAAAATGTGGCACCTTTTAAGTTTAGTTGTAATGTAAGGCATTTCTAATTACACAAAACAACACAATTCCACCATATGCTTGACTTTCGTATGCCTAGACCATGCTTTAGAGAGTCACTCTTCTATGAAAGGATAGGTGCAATTTCACTCCAAACTAATTAATTCCTACCAATAGATAAGGACCTTTTGACATGGAAATATTTGGCATTTAATACCTTATCTTACCATGGTGTATTCTACCATTTTCCTTTAAAGGATGTTTGAGAAAAATTATTGTGAAAGAGGGCCTTCCAAGATCCCCCAAGGCCTTTGCCACCCATTTTACTACCACTTATTTGCTTTAAGTTAGAGGATTTGCAATACCCATGCCTCCTTCAAATTTGGGAATAGTGTAGAGTTTCCATAAATTACCAACCATTCCATTGGATTTGTCCCACTAAACCACAAGTATCTATGGATGACTTGTGATAATTTGAAGTAAGCACTACAAAATGCCTACCATGTTGAATAATAATACACATGTGATGCCCCTAACACCTTGCTAGTAACTTGAATTTTACTAGAAGGGAGAGGAATTTGTTTAGCCAAACATCATTTTTTTTTTTAAACTAAGCAGTACCTATTCCTACATATATCAAGATGAGACATTAATAAGCTTTAAATATTATTCAAAATATAAGTGCGTTCTATTGAGTTTTAACAATAAATCAGACAATTTGTTCGGCTGAGAACATTGTGACAAATGGAACATGATAGTTGAATGATGAGATAGTTTATTATAGGAAATAGTAGAAACACTTTGGTCTAGAGGTAATATTTGTAAAAGGAATTTTCTCATATATACAAGGTCAAGACAACTAGACCTCTTGTCCTATAGAGACCTACCGTTACACTAAGAGATCCATCTAGCAGGATCTAAAGGATATTGATTGAACAAAGGGTCAAACACTCAAAGGGAGTTATCCAAAATAGTCAGTTGGCATACTCCTCATGATTAAAGGGTTTGTTGCATTGTTAGCTCCAATCCATAAATATTTTAACCATGTTGAAATTGTCTACCAACAACCATTTAATGACTAGCAAAGTTGATGTCATCCATCTCCAAAGTCTTATACAACCAGTTTGATCAATGGGTGCATAGATGGAGAAAACCCCTAAAATTTGCTTTTGCACCATTATAATTGCCCAAATGTATTATTGTGGGGAATCATTACCAAAGTCGACCATCATCATAGCCAACATAAAAGGAAATACCAAGGCAACACTCCCTTTACTCAACTCGTGATTTATGAAAAAAAATTATATTTTGGTTGAATATGAGTTAAACAATGTTCAATAGGAACATACATTTATTTACCTATTGTACGAATATTACATTGATCTTACGTTGGTTGAGCATCCTTGAGACCTTGAACAATTCATGATGCAAAATTGAAATTCATTAATCCTCAACATCGAGGGGCATCAAATGGCATTAACTCAGTTAGTTAGATTTGCCAAGCAATACATGCATGATTATCAAGCTTGTTGCAATACCATCATGTGGTCATGATGTAATATGTATGGGACCAATTTCAATCCCATGTAACCGTTTAAGAAAAATATAAATGGGTTGCTCGACATCATCTATTGAAATTGATTACTCGTACTAGCACCCTCCCTGTAAGGGGCACTAAGGCCAGGAAGAAGGGGGGTCTATGGGGTGTGGTGAGGAGATGGGGGAGGGGAGGAATATGGGGGAGTTATCAAAAGGAAGGGGGATGGACATCTTGTGGAATAATTTGAGCAGGACTTCATCAACATTATAGATGGTTTTTACCTTAAGAGGTAGATCACTCAGGATAGGGGTTCAACCAAGAATGCCCCTTTTACACAATGCACTAACACTTTGTTAATTTTATGTTAGAGGAAAAATCATCACACACAACTTTGGATGATTTTTTAGCTTTGTCAGGTTCCTTAGAATCATTACCCCTGGCCAATTCAAAACTTGGGTTGACCACAATCTACATGGGGGGTGGTTGTTAACCGAAGATGGGATGGTGGTGATAATTTTTGTCATGGTTTCTTTTATTTTCTTTTCTCAATAAAGTTTCATTGGGAAATTCTTAGTCAAATGGCCTATTTCTTTATACTAAAAGTAGACATGGTGCATATTTATATAGTATAGAGGTTTTGAAAATGATACCTTAGACCCCATAATATTAGTGGAGGTGGGGATGTCTTGTGAGATGCCCATATCGAGATATACCTACAAAAAGACCTTGAGATACATGAATTATCCTTGTTTGGCCTACACCAAAGGAACCTATCAAGTTAAATATGTGATGGACTAGAGAAGGGAAAATAAAAAAATAAAGTAACAAGAATTCTATCCACATGGGGAATTACGATTGGTATTGTTCTTTGGAATAGAATGAGTGTTCGATTTTGGAGATATGAAACTTGACCACATATGATCCAAGTTTTATAACTTAAGTTAGTTTAGGAATGGAAGGGATTATGGAATGAAATAAAGACATATCCTCTAACTAGACCTCTAAGCAACTTGACATGTCAGTCACAATTATCTTTCCATAGTCTTTATCCATCAATAAAGGTCAAATTTATCGATAACATCATAAGAAAAATAATACCTCATTTTTTTTAGTTGGTTATATAGGATTGAAACAGCCCCCACCCATATTACATCATCACCACTTAGTGGTATTACAATAGCTTGAATATTATCCATGTATCACTTTACAATATTCAAACCTAGGTATCCTCATTAAATGTTGAAGACTCTAATCAATTGAGCTAAATGCCATTTGCTAAAAATAATACCACATTTATTTTGGAAAGCTTAACATAATATTTTGCAAATTCATTAGGAAGAGATAAGTAGGAAGGTTTACCTCTTTTCTCACACTTTAAAGCTATAGGTCAATGCTTGGTTATTGGTAGGCTATGGAATCCTTCAAGCTATGTGCTCCTTTATGCACCAATATTTCCTTATTGGGGGTATTTTTAGTTAGGGACTATTGCAGGTATGAGGGTTTTAAGGGGGCAAATAAGTGTGATATATAGGACTACAAACAACATGGCTAGAAGGCAATAAGGACAAAGAAGCATCATGTGTCAATCTTGTTTTGTAGAAATCCTTATCATTTAAAGGGGAATGAGATGTGAATTTCTAAGATTGATAGGAACATTTTATTTTTCAACTTTCACAATAGATGTATAGGATGAAGGCATGTTATGTAAAGGGGTAGGATTCACATGTATTTGGGCCAAAAGGAGTTTCAAAACTAGTTATAGGTGGCAAATATAGGTGTGTTAAACAATATTTGTGCATGTAGCATGATTTAAATGGTAATAGTGAGGTACTCTACAAGACAGGATCAAAACAAGGCTTTGATAATTCCTTCATGTGTGAAAGATAAGGGTATACTACATACGTATACTTCTAAGGACAGTCAAAGCTTGTGATAGAAAAGGGAGTTAATGGCTTCATGCTATAAGGAAGGAACTAGGCACATACTTCTATTAGGGAAGTATTAGTTTACCAAAGATATATATTAATAATGTTTATGTCTAGGTACTTTGGAAGGATCCCAGGGGGAGAGGGAGAGGGTCCTCCTCCCTCTCCTTGATCCCCCTCCCCTGGTTCTTGCTCAGTCCCTGGCTCATCCCGAGTCATCCCACTCTCGAAATGCTTTGTAGCAGATGATCACCTTGGGGGGAGATCCTTCCCCACTTTTTGCTCCTTTTCCATTAGTTTAAGGGTTTCCCTATTTGAGTCCTTGGCTTGGTGCATCCCAGGGTTCTTCTAGGGTTTCCTATATGTTTCTGGGATCCCTTCCCCGATCTCCCTCAAGCTTTCCCTTGGGGTTTTTATAGGTTTTTTGCTTGGATCCGGTTCCTAGGGCCTCCTCGATCGGTGGTGGTTGCAGGTTGGGTTTTCAACTGCTTCCTGGTGCATCCTGTGAGGTCCTCATGGCTTTGGGGTTGGTCTAGGGGGGCCAGTTTCCTCTTTTGCCTATGACTCCTCTCTAGGATGCCTTTGGTTGTTGTTGGTCCCATCCCTTTGGATAGGGCCCTTTTTAGTTTCCTATTTGGAGGCTTCTTCTTGCTGGATCTGCTTCTTGGTGGACGCCCAGGGCATTTGTTGGCCTTAGGGGTGGGCCTCTTCCTATGCTTGGGTTATTCCCAGTCCCAGTCCTAGTTCCTTGAAGTTGTTCATGAGCAAGGATGGGGGGTTCCTAGTCCTTTCTATTGGGGTTCTTAGGGTTTTTGTTGCATATCTTGATCTTGGGGAGGGGACCCGTGATCAATGCATGCAGACCTTGGCTCCCCCAGGTTAGGCTTTTGAGGATCCCATCTTTGCGCCTATTGTCGCTTTCGCCTGGGATCCACAGGTTTTTCGTTTGGTTCCTATTCGGGGGCTTCTGCCTTCTGGTCCTGCTTCTCGATGGACTCTCAGAGCATGTTCTTGGCCTTGGGGGTGGGCCTCCTCCTATTCCTAAGTTGTTCCCAGTCCCAATCTGGTTCCCTGGATTTTTTCGTGAGTGAGTATGATGGGTTCTTGGGCCTTTCTACTGTAGTGGTGGGGGATTTCTTCTGTATTTTATGGTATGGGATTGGAGATCAGTGTGTTTGCAGTTGTGGTCCCTCCTTCCTCCTTCATTTTTGGCTTTTAGGGATCATTTCTTTGTGCCTATTTTTGTTGTCCCTAGATCCTTTCGATTTCCTCGTAATTCTCCTTACCGTGCATGGGGATACCTTGGCCTGTAGATATCCCCAATAGTGTTGTTCCACTTTACAGGCTCAAGTGGAGGCTTCCCATTATTTTTCTTTGAGGATCCTAATGCCATTTCCTAGGTTGTCCCACTACTACGCCTTGGACTGTATCTGGTTGTTGCTTGTTGCTTTGCTCGCGCGACTGCTTGCTGCTCTGCTACACCCTGGGGTGCATCCCGGGTCGTCTCTGGGCGAGGATCCTCTCCAAATTTCTAAAATTTCCTGCTTCTGGTTTTCGGGCAGGATATCTAGTTTCAGGCTATTCTTGGCCTTCTCGCTCTCCCTACTCAGGTCTGGGTAGGTGTGTTGTATCCTCCCCCGGGAGGATCCCAGACTGATAGCAATGGGAGGATGGTGTTTTGGCGAAGTGGGTCTCACTAGTTGGTACTAGAATCTGGTCTTTCTGTTGGATCAAGGGTTTTTTCTGGTTCCTTCCCTTTCGGTTTATGTTTATTTCCATGTACTAAGGCATTGCCTAAAATCTCGATGCTACGACCCTTTTTGTTATAAGGTTTTGGGATCCTCTTAAAAAACCCAATTTGTATATAAACTTAACTTAGCAAAAAAATAATGTGTATGTCTAACATTATGAAAAAAATTAAGCTATTTTTTATTAAAATAAAAATAAAATAAAATATGTTGCAGTCCAAACATAGCAGCGTCGGCTATGTTTTTCCAAGAGATTAACATTTAGTATATATATTCACAATAGTTGATTTGAATGGCATCATCTTATATTTTTTATTTTTCATCTGCGTTTCGCATTTAGCCTATACGGCGAGGGTGTGCCCACCTTGAGTGGCATTGATTTATTCATTTACTGCATTTTCCTATTTTGAAATTTACGTTCGTCGTTCCGCTCTGCATTTTAATTATCTCTGCAAGTTCTCGAACAGAAGGATAGAAATATCCTTCCAAGTGGTATCAGTGGTCCAGTTTCCAAGCCTCGGGAAATTTTTCCAGATCAACGAGTCCGCATTTAAATACACGTCCATCCCAGTGACGTCTTCGCGGAAGGAAAAAAAAAAAAATTGGCGTTCGAATTCCATTCAGTGACGTCTTCGCGGAAGAAAACTCGCGTCCCATTTCGATCGGCCAAATCACCGTCGTGTCCCAATTCGATCTCAAGCTACGTCCGCGCCCCATTTCGATCGGCCAAATAACCCGTCGTGTCCCAAGTCGATCTCAAGCTGCGTCCAGCGCAGTCATCTCCGCTTACAGAACCTTCGAAACAGGCATACGCGCGTCGTCCAATCAATATTCATGAAATACTTCAATTAATCGGTTAGACTAAGGTTAAATCGTGCTGACGTCAGATAAATTCGTTTTCAAGTGTTGGGTTCAAATGTTTATCCCACATCTCGCGTGTTAAGTGGGTTTAAGGATTTAAAACGTCTTCATCGCACCTTCTTAAGTGTGACTGTGGTCACACGTTGGAGCTCCTCCGCATCGTATTCTTCGTGTTTGTCGCAGTGTTGCGTGTCTGTCCCTCTTCGATTCGTGTCTATCGCAGTGTTGCGTGTCTGTCCGTCTTGTGTCCAATTCATGTCTTGTGTCCAGTTCGGTCTGCGCTATCCGCATGTCTGTCATAGTGTTGCGTGTCTGTCCCGCGTGTCTGTCGCAGTGTTACGTGTTGTCACAGTGTTGCGTGTCTGTCCAGCGTGTCTGTCGCAGTGTTGCGATCTGTCCCTCTTGGTCCAGTTCGTGTCTGTGCTATCCACGGTCTTGCCGTCGTGTAGAGAGTCGTGTTCTCCACGTCCTTCCACGTGTCCTCGTCCCTGGTCGTAAGTCCTTGTACATTACGCAGTGTCGTGTCACGTGTTGCTCGGGTCGTATTCATTGAGTCTCGGTCTTCGAGTCGTGTCTTGTCCAAACTCCTATCTGTAGTTGTCCTCACGGAGCACACATCATCCAATTCCGCATTGTAGTTGGAGTGGCAGTTAAGGCGAAAACAACACCAAAGTTTTTTACCAAAAGATAACCAAATTTTGCAGATCAAGGATTAATAAGCAAGAACTTTTGAGCAGTGCATGAGTCGAAGTTGGATCAAAGGCCCTGACGATCGATTATCAAGCTCGAAAACGACCAATAACAACACAAGAAGACCTAATCGTAGCCCAGGTACTAAAAATCCTCTTTCTCCTTTTAAAATTGGTAGTTATAATCCACATCACCCACTAGTAGATCCTATGGCTACTAATCCTCCCCCAACTCACGAAAACATCACACAAGGAAATTCAAGTAACTCAGCCGTTTCCAACGATGATTCTCTTCATCTCTTACTAGAGGGTATGAACGAAATTGGTCTCCTCCTAAAAGACCTAGTAAAAGCACAAAACCAGCCTAATCCCAATACTAATTCTCAAAATCACTCCCAAGCCCAAAGGAATGAAGAAAATATCGATCCTAATGATAATTGGGAACAACAACGAGGTGATTCGGATAATTACAGGGATCGCTATCAGAGACAACAGTATAACCAAAATCAAGAAAGGGATACGGGTTATCAACAACCGAGAGGCCCTAATAATAATTTTCCACGAATTGATATGCCCACTTTTGAAGGTCATGATCCTCGTGGTTGGATAGCCAAAATGGAAGGCATTCTTGACTTATATCAAATTAAGGAAATTGATAAAGTTCCTTTCGCTGCATCAAAACTTGGCACTGAGGCCTACCAATGGTTTGTATGGCTTAAACGAGAGACAGGAGCTACTATTAATTGGAGAAAATTCACTACTTTTTTAGAAAGATTTGATGAAGGAGCTACATCATCATACACAGTAAGACTGTTATCTCTTAAACAAGAAGGGTCGGTTAGCGAATTCGTTTCGGAGTTTACCAGTTTACTACCATACACTTTAGACCTTAGTCCCGACACAGTGGTAGGAGCCTTTCGCAATGGTTTGAAAGAAAGTATTCGAGTGGAGGTAGACATGCACAATCCCACCTTGCTGAACGATTGTATAAGAATAGCCAAGTTGGCCGAGAAGAGACATCAGTTGTCTGCACGACGTGAAACTTATAGTCGTCCTTCATATCGCAACAATTCCTTTCATAGAAATGATCAACCATCAAGATATTTTTGCTATAAATGTCGCACTCATCACCCCAAGGAACAAGCATGTGCCCAAAAACAAAACTTTCATATTGAAGGTGATCAATGTGAAGGAGAAGAGGAAGAACCTTACCAACCAGAAGAACCTATGCCAGAAGACCTACCATGTACTATAGAAGAAAAAGAAGAGGATACAATGGCGATCTCCGTGCATGCTCTCATGGGTTTAACCGCCCACCATACCATCAAGGTACCAGGATTTCTTCGCTAGAAAAAGGTGAATGTGCTAATTGATTCTGGTAGTACCCACAATTTTATCGACATCAAAACCGCAAAAGCTTTGAATTTATTCATTAACTCTTCCAACAAAGACAAATTCCAGGTTCTAGTGGCCAACGGGGTGAACGCACAATGTGTTGGTCGCACATCTCAAGTTTCCATAAAAATGGGAACTTATACTTGGTTTGGATCCCTTTTCGTCATGAATTTGGGGAACTCGGATGTCATTTTGGGAGTTGAATGGTTGGAAACATTAGACACGGTTAGCTTCAACTTCAAAAAATTATTTGTGGAATGGAAGGAAAACGGATGAGTCATTCGCTTACAAGGCATTACTACTCCTCCATCACAAATGGTGAGCTCTCATAGTATGGAAAAGTTGTTAAAAAAGGGTGGATATGGGTTTATAGCTCAAATTAATTGTTTGGAAAAACAATCTCCAGCACCTTCGGATATTATTGCTCCAGAGTTACAAGACATCATAACACATTACGAAGAGGTTTTCCAAGAACCTCAAGGATTACCTCCTAAACGATCTCATGACCATGCCATCCATTTGATTCCAGGGAGTGTTCCTCCTAACAATCGTCCTTATCGCTATCCTCAACCACAAAAGATAGAAATCGAACAGATCGTTCAGGATTTGTTGGATCATGGAGTCATTCGTCACAGCACTAGTCCTTACTCCTCACCTGTAGTTCTGGCTAGACGAAAAGATAATTCTTGGCGTATGTGTCCTGACTTTCGTTCTCTCAATAAACTCACTATCAAGGACAAATTTCCTATCCCTGTCATAGATGACCTATTAGATGAGTTGCATGGTGCAAAATTTTTTACAAAATTAGACCTTCACTCCGGATTTCACCAAATCCGTGTTAGAGAAGAAGATATTCCCAAAACCGCCTTTCGTACTCATGAAGGTCATTACGAATTTTTGGTCATGCCTTTTGGTCTCACTAATGCACCATCCACATTCCAAAGTCTCATGAACCAAGTGTTTCGTCCACTCCTCCATAAGTTTGTGTTAGTTTTTTTTGATGATATTCTCATATACGACAAAACATGGACGGACCATTTACATCATGTGGATAAAGCCCTTCACATTTTACACGAGAGAAAAGCTATTTGTCAAACGTTCCAAATGTTCCTTTGGTGTCCAAGAAGTGGAATATCTGGGTCATATAGTTTCACACCAGGGCGTCAAAGTTGATCCCAATAAGATTAAGGCAATTCAAGAATGGCCTTTACCTAAAACCATCAAGAAACTTCGTGGTTTTTTGGGTCTCACGGGCTACTATCGCAAGTTTGTACAAAATTATGGTAAGATTGCAGCACCTCTCACGACACTCACAAAAAAGGATGCTTTTCGTTGGTCGGAAGAGGCTACTCTAGCTTTCGAAGCTCTTAAGGAGGCCATGTGTACAACTCCAGTATTAGCAACCCCCAATTTTCACAAACCATTTATTATCGAATGTGATGCGTCAGGAACAGGAATTGGGGCTATATTAATGCAAGAAGGTCATCCGTTGGCATTTGAAAGTAAACAACTTTTCGGGAAAAATTTGGGAAGATCGACATATGAAAAAGAAATGTTGGCTATTCTTCATGCAGTAGAAAAATGGAGACACTACCTAATCAGTAGCCGCTTCATTATCAAAACGGATCATAGTAGTCTCAAACATTTTCTTGAGCAGAGGTTTTCCTATCCGAAACAAAATAAGTGGTTAACCAAACTATTGGGTTATGATTTTGTTATCGAATACAAGAAGGGGAAGGAAAATATAGCCATCGATGCGTTGTCCAGGAAATATGAAGATGAAGTAGTCATTAACGCTATTTCAGGTCCTTGCTCCCAATGGGTGAATCAATTACAAGATGAATGGTTGTCCAATAGCGAAACTGCTCAGATAATTCAAGAATTATCTATAGGGTCCTCTAAACACCCTTTGTTCTCTTATGAAGATAAAATCCTCCGAAAGAAAAACCGCATTTATATTCCACACAATTCAGCACTCAAATCGAAGATCCTCGACGAATCACACGCCTCTCCATCAGTAGGACATTCAGGATTTTTGAAGACATATTTACGGGCCAAACAATCATTTTTTTGGAAAGGATTAAAAGCAGAAGTCAAACAATGGGTAGCAGAATGTGAAGTTTGCCAGCGCAATAAAGGAGAAACAGTCAAATCACCAGGATTGTTACAACCATTACCCATCCCTGAACGATAGTGGGAACATATATCCATGGATTTTATTGAGGGTCTTCCGAAGTCAGAAGGCAGGACAGTAATCTTCGTTGTCGTAGACCGGTTATCCAAATACGCTCACTTTCAGGCTTTACAACATCCATTTTTCGCAAGCAAGGTGGCAAAGGTATTTATGGATTCAATTTTCAAATTACATGGTATGCCAAAAAATATTGTAAGTGATAGAGATCCCATCTTCACTAGTAACTTTTGGCGGGAATTATTTCGACTAAGTGGTACCAAATTGAACATGTCTTCAACCTACCATCCACGAGACAGATGGTCAAACAGAAGTAGTTAACAAATGTTTGGGTACGTACTTAAGATGTTTTGCTCAAGATAAACAATACCAATGGAGCCATTGGTTAGCATTGGCAGAATGGTGGTACAACACTTCTTACCATTACTCAATTAAGATGTCTCCATTTGAAGCATTGTATGGCACCAAACCTCCAAAAGTCGCCGATTACGTACATGGCTCATCCAAAGTAGCCAAAGTGGATGATTGGTTCCAACAAAGGCAGTCTACACTCACCATCCTCAAAGAGAATTTAGTCCAAGCACAGAATCGTATGAAACAACAACAAGACTTGCACCGATCAGAGAGAACTTTTAATATAGGTGATTGGGTGTTCCTAAAGTTGCAACCTTACAAACAAGCCTCGTTAAAGATAAAGTCCAGCCAGAAATTGGCCCCACGATTCTATGGTCCCTACAAAATTGTGCGCCGCATTGGAGAAGTAGCCTATCAATTAGAGCTACCTACATCTTCACGAATACACCCGGTATTTCATGTTTCATGTCTCAAAAAAGTAATTGGTCAGAAAGTACAAAGTCAATCAGAATTACCAGTGCTCGATGAGGAAGGACGCATACATCTCCAACCGGAAGATATACTACAACATAGAGTCCGAAAACTGAGATCACGTCAGATTCACGAATTTCTCATTAAATGGCAAGATTTATCAGAGGAAGATGCAACATGGGAACCTGAAAGTATCTTCCAGACATTTCCAGCTTTGAGGACAAAGCTTTCCGAGGAGGGGAGTCATGTTGCAGTCCAAACATAGCAGCGTCGGCTATGTTTTTCCAAGAGATTAACATTTAGTATATATATTCACAATAGTTGATTTGAATGGCATCATCTTATATTTTTTATTTTTCATCTGCGTTTCGCATTTAGCCTATACGGCGAGGGTGTGCCCACCTTGAGTGGCATTGATTTATTCATTTACTGCATTTTCCTATTTTGAAATTTACGTTCGTCGTTCCGCTCTGCATTTTAATTATCTCTGCAAGTTCTCGAACAGAAGGATAGAAATATCCTTCCAAAATAATTCAATTCTATATGGAAAAGTAATGAAAAAATAAGATATTAGAAAGGAAGCAATTAATTACTTCAAAGATATTTTGTAAGAAGTTATATAAGACAAGGAGGTTTAAGATTATCTTTTGTGAAATATTCCATCAATACATAAATACAAAATTAATGCTCGGTGAGGAATATCTCTATGGAAAGGTATAGGCGACAATGTTCCCTTTCCACCTTAATAAGGCACCTAAACCCGATAAATTTCATGTAACTTTTTTTCAATTTTTTTGGGATATGTTGAAGAGTGATATTTTGGCTACAATTGAAGAGGTTAAGGAAAATAAGACTATGATAAGCAATATCAATGTCATATTTTCTTTCAATGGGTTATATGGGATTGAAATGACCCCACCCGTATTACATCATCACCACATAGTGGAAATACAACAAAGCTTAGATGTTATCCATGTATTATTTGACAAGATTTGAACCTGGATCTCCTCCTTGAAATGTTGAAAATTTTAACCGGTTGAGCTAATGTCACTTGATGAGATCAATGTCATCTTTATTTCATTGGTTCTAAAGAAATTTGAGAAAAAATAATTTGATAATTTTTGTCCAATAAGCCTTTGTAATATGATTTATAAGATAGTTGCAAGCTTATTGTAGTGGTAAGGTATTTGGCCTCTCTTTGAGAGGTCCAAGGTTCAAACCCCACTTAGTATGAGGGGACCAAGACCCCTCATAAAAACCTATGTAAACTCGTTGAAAAAAATACGATTTATAAAACAATTTCAAATTTATGACAAATAAATTTAAAAACACTCTATATTATGTTATCTAGAAGGGAAAATATGGTTTGTTCATGGTAAACAAATGCTTGATGATATAGTTATTGCACGAGAGAATTTACATTATCTTCATTCGGTGAAAACCCCAAGTATACTTTTAAAGTTAAACATGAAAAAAGCACATGATAATGTTTGGTGGAGTTTTCTACATAATATTCTTTAAAAAAAATGGTTTTGATAAAGGTTGGAGTGAATGGATTAAATGTTGTTATAGCACTCCAAAATATTCTATATTTATTAATGGATTTCTTGTTGGATACTTTGAATAAACTTATGGACTTTGCCAACATTACACGTTATCTCCTTATCTCTTCTTTATTCTTGCCAAGGCATTAAGAAGATTTTTCCCAATGGAAAAAATAGAATGCAAAATCAAAGGTGTTCAAGTTGTAATAAATGGTCCATTTGAATATCACCTCTAATATATTGATGATAAATTTATTGTGAGTCATCCCTCAATAAGAGCCCATGGAATTTAAATCAACACTATCATGATGCTAGACAATTGGTTAATACCATAAAATCATGAAACTACTTAATTAACATTACCCTATATTTAAAATAGATTATTGTAGATATTTTAAGGTTTAAATTTAAAATGTTATTATCAACATAACTAGGTATTCATTTGTCTAGTAAAGAAAAGAAAAAGGAACTTTAGGATTCAATTTTGGATAAAAAAAAAATTGTTTAGCAGGTTGGAAATGTATTATCTCAATCATTATTGGAAGGTTACAAATTATGAAAGGTATATTGTAATATAAATCTATACATATATAGTCATTTTAAAAATTGCTAACAAGTGTAGCATCTGAAATTTGATAAAATTCAAAGAGTTTTTCTTTCAAAAGGATATGAGAAAAAAATTAATTTCTATTTGGAAGTGGGATATGCCTTACAAAGGAAAGAATATTGAAGGTTTAGACTTGCAAAATTGTAAACTTATGACTTTGGCATGAAGGACAAAACTTTGTTATATATTATTTTTTTAAAAGAAAAGATTTGGAAAAAAATGTTACTTCAAAACCTTATAGGTTCTATGGATTAATAAGATTGTTAAGGAAATAAACCCTACCTAGAGGTTCAACAAAATAAAACTTCAAATCAAAGAGTTCATAATTGATTAAGAAATATATTAAGTGATCAATTTTATTTAATTGGTTATATTCAATTGAAACAAATCCCATTTGTATAACATTATGACCAATTATGCATATATAGTTTAGCAAGATTTGAACTTGAGTCTCCTTAAAAATCAAGAAATTTAACTCATTGAGTTTATGCCATTGATATTAAGTAATCAATTAATGAAAATAATTCTACAATTTTTTTATGATGCTTGGTTGATTTATTTATTTATTTATGATCTACAAAAAACCACTTGCATATTACATCATGACCATATTATTCATATATAGCATAGCAAGATTTGAACTTGAGTCTCCTCCTTGAAAATCAAGAAATTTAACTTATTGAACTCATGTCATTGATATTAAGCAACCAATTATTGAAAATAATTCTACAGAAGTTTGGTATGATGCTTGGTTGAAGCCTTATTAATTTATCTATGATCTAAAATGACAACCACTTAGGAGAGCTCTGGAAGAGAAAACTAGGGCATCAATTGGGTATCCAAAGAGATTTATGGTTACTGTGGACTTGAAGACAAGATTGTTGCCCCAAGAGGGCCCAATGGGGACACCTTCGGATCCTCTTTTAGAGAGACATAGTTCTTTTGTAGATTTGTTAAAGGATAAATCTCCATCAAAGACTGAAGAAGCACAAAAAACTACATTAAAAATGCTCTTTACGACTGCTGGAAATAGATCAACATCTCAACGAGTTAATGGATGCTTGCCACAGTCAGAATCAAGGCCAAAGATTGTCATTGAACAAAGGATGGTTGAAGAAACAGTTTTATATAGAGCCAATCATTATTTGATCTGTAAATTCATGGGTATTCACCTTACCTTGATTTTTTTGCATTTTTGCATCCAATAAAACTAGGAGCCTCTTGGTGAGTATTCTTTGTGGTTTATTAGCAATGAATATTTTATTGTTAGTTTTTCTTCACTTACCAATAAAAATAGGGATTTCAAATCACAAAAGAGGAATCATGGTTTAGCAAGATTATTTGTTCAACCCTGGAGAGTGGGATTTGATCCTCAAATTGAACCCACTATTGTCCCGGTTTGGATCTGTTTGTATGAACTTCCAATGGAGTTTTGAAGCGAATAGGTATTGGAAATTATTGACAATTCCCTTGGAAGACATTTGGGTGTTTCCAAAGACACAATGGAAGTAAATAGATCTTGGCCAGCCTTTGCTGACAAAGGTGGAACTCGAACTTGCAGGACTATGTTGGATTCAACAACTGGATTATGAGGCATCGCCCTTTAGATGTAGAGTTTACCACAAATATGGGCATTTGGTCCGTTCTTGCCCAAATAATATGAACATAAAAATGGAGGCTCCTCTAAGAATTTCAAATATTCCTAAGGAGGGTAAGTCAACAATCAACAAAGAAACAACCAATATTTCTCAGGGCAAAGAATCACATGGGGATGGTTTTGAACAACCCAAAAGAAGGAGAAGGCAAAAGAATAAATATGGTAAAGAACTAACCCAACTCAAGCCTCCAATAGGTATGAGATATTTAAGACACTAATGGACAAAGAAGAACAATTCATGGAAGGAGTGGATGGGAATAATGGAAACAATAACAACCATGTTCAAGCCCCTCTTTCACCTTCTCCCATCATAGAGTAGGTAATTGAGTGTAGTGAGTTAACACAATAAGAGTGTAGGGGCATTAATAGTGCATAACCAAGAGCAACCAATAATTAAGGATGTCATCATGGGCATAGCAGAAAAGAATAGAGAAAGACCAACTCTAGGGATAACTCAGGTGGAAAAGAGATCAAAAAATAGTAGCTCTCAAGGAGTGGGTAGAAAATCAAATAAGGAATTGATAGCAGTTCAAGGAGACAAACTAATCACTGGAGGATTGATGAGGCTAATAGATTTTTACTGCTCTCAAGGTAACCAATGATTATACAATCATGGAATGTTAGGATTTTAAACAGTAGAACCCATCAATCTATTGTTCAAAGACTCTTAGAAAAATGTAAAACATATTTTTTGCTTATCCAGAAGACAAAAATATCATTGGATCTTATGTGTAAAACAATAAATAGACTTTGGAGGGGTGCTGGTCATATGGAAGTGGTTGCCCAAGGGGACTCAGGGGGATAGTTACTTTTTGGAACTCTCTTGAATGGACTACAATAGAACATATAGCTTGGAGGGGTGTCCTAGCATCACATTTTAGAAACAATGTCACAACTAAACATGTTTTAATCATAATTTTTTACGGCCCTCAAAACCTAGATGGTCAGATGCATCAATGGAAAGTCATACATAACATGAGAGTCTCAAGGGAAGAGTTAGACTGGATTATTGTTGGGAATTTTAATGATAAATTATCCTCTAGAGATCAAGAAGGGGGAACCCCAATTTTGGACCCAAGGGATCGACTTATAATTGACCAAGTCCAGGCATTCAACTTGATGGATATTAAATGCCCTGGAACCAACTATACTTGGAATAATAAGATGAGGGAGCCACATAGTAGGAAGGTGAAGTTAGACCATTTTTTTATTTCAGAGGAGGCATTTGTAAAATGGAATATAAAATTTCAAATTTTGGAGGGTCTAGTTTCAGATCACTTTCCCATTTTTTAGGAAGGAGGGATCAAGATAGTGCAACATCACAAACCACTTAAATATGAAAACTTTTGGTTACAAAAATAGGAACTTCAAAATAAAATTCCATTGTGGTGGGAAGAAGGCCACCCAACATATGGGACAACAATGTTTAGATTCCACAAACAACTTCATTATGTCAAAGATCAACTGAAACAATGGAGGTGAGCTAACAAGACAAACTTCTAGGTCCAAAGAGCTCCATTGGTGGCTAGATGGGATGAGGTTCAAAAACACTTTAGGGAAGGAAAAATTACAGAGCAACTCAAAGAAGAGGATGATGCATTGCGTAAAGCGGTTGAGGACATTGACAACCAAGAGGAGACCTACTAGAAATAGAGAGCAAGAACCATTTGGTTATTAGAAGGTGATAAAAATACCAAAGTTTTCCATCAGGCTGCCTGTTCTAGGAGACAAATGAACAACATGGAAGCTCTTCAAGATGAGAACAAACACTCCTTTGATACAATTCCAGGTATGCATTTCCATTCAATGGATTATTTTTCTAAACTATTTAAGGAAAGCATGGTGCAAGATAAAGAGGCTCAAAAAGAAGTTCTTGTTGTCATACCCTCTATTATCTCTGAAGAAGAAAATCAGGCCCTACTTAAACCCATTGATAGAGAGGAACTGAAGAATGTAGTCTTTGGAATGAGCATTGAAAAAACACTGCGTCCAGATGGCTTTCCAATTGAGTTTTTTCAGGCCTTCTAGGACAACTTGGAGGAGGATGTAATGATTGTTATAGAGGAGTCCAAAGGTAGTAAAAGAATGCTTAAAGCATTAAATCATACATTCATTGCCTTAATTTAGAAAGGGGAGGAGGGGATGCATATTTTAGATTATAGACCTATTGCCTTACGCACTGTCATATATAAAATAATTGCAAAGTTAATGGCTGAGCGACTAAAACCTCTTCTACATAGCATTATCTCCTCGGAGCAAGGGAGTTTTGTAGAGGGTAGGTAGATATTGGATGGTGTGGTTCTAGCTCAGGAGGCAATCCATTCAATGCAAACATCTGGTAATAGAGGAATGTTCATAAAATTGGATATGTCAAAGGCTTATTATAGGGTGGAGTGGAGCTTCTTGTCAAGGATGATGGCAGCCTTTGGTTTCTCTCAGGATTGTATAGAATGTGTCATGAGCTATGTTTCTACTCTGACATACTCAATGTTAATCAAGGGTCTTCCCTTGCAACCGTTTGGAGCTACTCGAGGCCTTCGTCAAGGAGATCCTTGTTCCCCCTATATTTTTCTCATATTGGCTGAAGGCTTGGGTAGACTCATCTTGAGTTAGAATACAACAAGGTTTACTAACATGTATAAAGGTGGGTGAGGAATATTTGATTCACCTATAGTTTGTGGATGACATGGGATTGGTGGAAGTGGCCAACATCAGGGAAGCAAGAATGATTAGAGATACACTTAATGTCTACCTTAGGGCTACAAACTAAGTCATCAATGATAAAAAATCCAAAGTGGTCTTTTTCAATATTGATCAAAGGCTTCAGGACAAAATTTTAGAGATCTTGGGATTCATAAGGACTTCTCTCCCAATGGTATACTTGGGGGTCCCTTTGCATTTTAAAAAACTAAAATAGACATCTGGAGGAATCTTTTGGATTATATCAAGAAAATAATTAATCATTAGTCTCACAAATGGTCAAGCTATGGGGGTAGATTAACGTTTTTACAGTCAATCATTCAGGCCATGCCA
This sequence comes from Wollemia nobilis, assembly GCA_028583015.1. Lineage (NCBI taxonomy): Eukaryota > Viridiplantae > Streptophyta > Pinopsida > Araucariales > Araucariaceae > Wollemia > Wollemia nobilis. Next base: position 1,351,202 of record JAQPPZ010014908.1, read on the forward strand.
CTTTATAAATTTTCTATCCTTGCTGCCCCACATACAATATGGAAAGAATTGGACAATATGGCTAGAAAACTTTTATGGGAAGGAGTAAAAGGAGAGAGGAAATAGGCCTTAGTAGGTTGGGAGAAATTAAGCCAACCCAAGGTAAAATGAGGCTTGGGACTAAGAAGATCAAAGTTAAATAATAAAGCTTTGGCTGAAAAGCTTTACTGGAGGTGGATTTCCCAACCAACTTCTTTATTTAGTAGAATTTTAACTAGTAAATATTTGGGACAGATAAACCCAAATGAGGTGGGTTGTTTCCCTTTGGATGGTAATGGATCCTTAGTGTGGTAGACTCTTAAGTTAGGATCTCAAGTAGTGAAAGATGGATTATTTTGGAAAGTGGGGAGAGGGGAGAAGACACAATTTTGGATAAATTCATGGGATCAATACCCACCTATCATTGTTGAATTCCCTGAACTGCAACCAATAAAAACAACCATGGAAACCAGGGGTTGGGTCCAAATTAAAAGTTTTTTTCAACACTAGTTTGTTGGGGAATTATAAGTTTAAGAAATTTAAGAAGTTGGATGAGTGGCCAATTTTAATCCCTCAGAATTTGACACCCATCATGACTAAAATCTTGGTAGAAATATTTCTCATAGGTAGAGATGAGGAGGATGGATTAGATTGGGGCTATGTGAGCCTTGGTGTCTACATAGTGAAGTATGGATATGATAAGATCCTTCCAGAGCCTCCTCATGCATAATAGAATTCTTACTTTTTATAATCTCAGATGTAGGGGAATCATTGGTCCATATCAATGTGTTTTATGCTACAAGAGTGAGGAAATAGCTGATCACTTGATGTTTGATTGCCCATTCATGTGCCAGATTTGGGAGAGATGGTTGTTATATTATAAAATTCGAGTTAATGGTGATTTGAATCAAACTAATATTTGGGAAATATGGAAGAGGGGTATATTTGAATATAAAGCTCTTTGTATTGGTTGGGAGCTTGGATTAAACTTCATTTGGTGGCAAGTGTGGTTGGAGAGAAATGAAATTTTTTTTAAGAGAAACCTTTTCATCTTTAGATGGAGTTTGGCAAGTCATTTGGAGCAAAATCACAGAAACTGTGGTAGTGTATACTAAAGAGTAAACTCAGGTTATTATAGGGACAATGGATAAGGAAGTTGAAGTGCAAGAGGGGCAGGACAAAGCTAGTTGGAAACCACCCCTAGAAGGTTGGATTAAAATTAATATTGATGGAGCTGCAAAAGGCAATCCGGGTAGAGCTAGAATTAGAGTGGTTTACTGGAATTATGTTGGAATAGTGCTCTATTGGGAACTTCAAGGCTTGGTAAGGGCTACAAACAATGAAGCAAAAGCCTTAACTATCAAATTTGCTTCTATTTAGATAGTAAAACAATGTTACAAGAGGATAATCCTAGAATCAAATTTTCAAATAATGGTTGGAGCTCTAGATTGCATGAGGAACTTTTCTTTGAAGACATGGAGGTTGAGGATTCTTGTCACTCAAATTAAGGAATTGTGGAGGGAATTAGATGATGTGATTCCATTTTATGTGAGTAGATATCTAAATAAAGTGGTAGAATTCCTGGCTAAGATGGACACTAAGAAGGAGGTAGGGATTTAGTGGCACAATGACATGGCTATTAAGGATGAGATGATTAGGCAGGTTAGTGAGCAAATCCAGTGTTTAGCTAATTTGGACAACCATTCCAAAAACATGGTTTAGGATATTTGTGCTCCAATGTAGATCTTCTTTTACAGTTGTAAACAGGTGAACAACCATTATAGAAATATGGTTTAAGAGATTTGGCTCCAATGCAAATCTTCTTTTACTGTTGTAAACATATGTTCTCTTTGGCTAAGGTTGGGATAAGTCTCATCCCAACTTGTAAATTATATTTTTTTTAATACAAGCTTTTTCAAATTATTTTTCAAAAAAAATGACAACCACTTGCTTAAGCCTATTTAGCTCATAGAGGTTCAATAATCAAATATTATATTAACGTGAGCAAGAATTCTAGATCATAGATTTTTGTTAGGAACCTATTTGAGGTAGAGGCTTCAATTTTTTTGTGCTTGAGAAAAAGGGGTTATACTCAAGTCTCCCACCCTTGACAAATCACAACTCTCTCCTTTAGAGCTTGAGAGTTTACAAACATATTTAGTTATCATCTCAATTAAGATGTTTTTTTTTGGCTAGATAATAAGGGGTTTTACTCGGGTCCCACACCCTTGATAAATTACAACTCTCTTCTTTAGAGCTTGAGAGTTTACAAATAGATACACTTTTCATCTCAATTGATATGCTATAGCTACCTACATCATTTTACATAAAATATCTAAATTTTTTATTTTCATTTTTTGGATCTTTTCAATTTTTGGTATGAATACAAATATTCCAGAATTCAGTACCCTTCTTGAATTTTTTCTATAGCAACCTTCACAATACCAAAACTTCACCTCTACTATCCATGCATTGCATTTGAGTAGAGTAATATTTCTAAAAAATCGCACTATCAAAGTCTGCTTTATCAAATCTGGATTGCTAGTTTCCTTCCTGAAACACAAGTGCAACCACAAAAATTATAATAAATAGTTTATATGAAAACACATTGTTACAAAATAAAGCAAATATTACCAATGGAAAACATTAAAGTAAATCTTAATCATTAATTGATTTAGGCAATCAACATTTTCTTGTTAGCTTCAACTAAACTTACTACTTCATCTAACCATATAAAGGAGAATTTAACTTCACGATCCTCAATCAAAACCCATCTATTGGCTAGCCATTATGCACATTTGTTTCCTTCCCTTAATGTATGTAGAAACCTAATTTCTTCAAACTCTTTAGCAAGATCTTGAATTTCCACAATTACCTCTTGTATGTTCCATGGAGCCTTTACTTTTCTCAAGCTTGCATTTATTACTTTGAAAGAATCACCTTCCATCCATACTTTTTTCCATTTCATTTGTTTGCATATTTTTAACCCTTCTAAAGCCGCCCAAGCTTCAACTTCATTATTTATCTTAAATCCACTATCGAAAGCGTAATGAGACAAAATCTTTCCTCTATTATTTCTAATTATTCCTCCTCCTCCTACTGGTCCTAGATTTCCTTTAGATGCTCTATCAAAATTCAATTTAATCCACTCCACATCTAGTGGTTTCCACTTTATATTCTTTGCCTTCTTTTTTCTTCTCTTGTACCCAACATCATAATTCCATTTAATGACTTGACTCCATCTATCAAGGCTCTCTGCTTCCATATTAGGTATTGGATGAGTTGATAGGGTTAGTTTAGACTCCTCTATGGCTAAACATATCTTCCTTTTCACTATCTCTAAATTGCTTTCCTTTCCTTTAAAAATTCTTCTATTCCTTTATAGCCATATAGTCCAAAGTATTGTATCCTTTGATATATTCCATATTTTCTATAAAGCCTCACTTTTATAAGTGCTCTACCTTTGCTTTAATCAATATTCAATTTTGCTATTCATCACCATGCATTTACAAAACATATTAAGAATCCATTGCCATAGATTCCAGACTATTGAGCAATGTCCCAAGAGATGGTCTATACTCTCCTCATTTTTACAAAGAACACATTGAAAGGGGCCATGAAAACCACTTTTCATAAGGTTATCCTAGGATATTATGACCTAGTAGCCAAACAAACATTTTGACTTTAGGAATGCTTGGGCTATCCCAAATATCTCTCCATATTCTAGTGATATTATTATTTTTTTGGTGTTGTACATTATATTCACATCTTGTTGTGTAGTGTCCTGAACTATTCAACTCCAAAATCAATTTATCCTTGGATTCCCTCGAAATAATCATAGTTGTTATCTTTCTACTCAATTGCCTCCTAGTACCAATGTCTTGTATATTTGTAAAAATATCCTCTTTCCATTTGTATCTTCCTTCCTAATCCTTGTACAAAATATTTGAAACCCTATCACCATATTTTTCTTGAATCAATCTCATCCAAGGTTTCAAAATTGGATCTAAATTGAGTGGTTTTTTATCACACCAAGTATCCATCCAAATTAAAAAAAATTCTCTAGTTCCCACCACTCATATTAAACCTTTAATCATAAGATCAATAGATTTTTTAGAAACATTCCAAATATCATAATCATTTGGTAGAGAGAATGTAGTAAATATTAAACTTGCGTCATTGGGACCAACATACTTAGAAGAATTCTTGCTCATTGTTTTTGACTCCCTTTGTACAATCTATAGATTACTTTTTCCCTAAGAGCTAAGTTTACATCTATAAGAGCTAAGTTTTATCATCACACATCTTGCTCCATTACACCAAAGGAAATTTCCTTTTATCATGTAAACCTGGCCATAAAAAGGATCACATCACTATATCCAACTGATGACATAGACCATCTTGCTTAATTGCTTCCACCAGTCTATCCTTCTATACTTGGGCTAGTGTCTGTACTAGCCTATCCCACTCACCCGTATCATCCTCTCTTCCTCCTATCCACTCTTCTCTCTCGACCACTAGTAGAGCCCATTTTCACTCCACCTATAATAGTCATACTCCCATCTACCGTAGTTCCTCACATAAGCTTTCTCACTCTACCTATAGCTCTGCCACCTCCCCCTCCATCCCTCTATGGGGGTCTCCCCTCCTATCAACCTATCATCATCACCCTAATGGCTCTAGTGGCTCCTCAACTTCCTTTGTCTCACCCACCACATCCATTCCCCCATCGCCCCTTATGACATCCTTACCACCAACCCTCTCTATCATCCCTCGACACTCATACCATTGGGTTACCCTCTTGGGCTACCAACATTGTGTTGACCACAATACATCATACTTTGGAGTCATCCTAGCGTCGTTTGTGTCTACCACCTCTATATATTGGTCTGCCTCATCATCGACTACCTCTATCTATGGTATCAATAAAGTGACCTCATTATTCTATCTCTAGTAGATGACAGGTGGGTCTATAAATCCTTATCATAAACTAAATTATCATAACACCCAGTAAAATTGGAACAACTCATGATCAATCCCATGTCACTAATTAGCCATCTCGTTTATTGCACCTGACTCAAGTGCACCCCATCCTCTACCCAGGTGAGACCTTTTCTCCATGACCTCCATCTTACCACCTCTGGCCTCAAATCTACCCATATCTACCCATAGTACTTCCTACCATGCTTCCACATTCATCCTTTTGATATCTCCCTATCATGTTACCATCGTAACACATAGGGTCACTCAACCACTCCCTCCTCCTCTGCCTCACACGATAGCCCTATTGGTTGGCTTACCATGAAGTGCTCCCAACCCTAGACCTACAATAAAACACTAAAATCCAAGACAATACTCCTCCGTCATTGCACTTTATACTGCTCAATGTGCAACTAGGTTAGTAATGTTGGTGCCCATGTGTATATCGTTGGACTCTCAATAAGCTCTACCACAAATCTCAATAGATTCCATGGAAATCAAGCTCCATTAGAATCTGGAAGTATCATGTTGGATATTTGGAACATTACCACCAACTGTCGTGGTGTCAGTATCCCCTTACTAGACTCTATCAAGTATTGTACCCTACCATAGTTTGTATACACTATCTACCACTCATCCCCATATATCTCAATTACTACCTCATCCCTATCCAAGGCTACATGGATAGGAATCCCTTCCACTAGTAATTGAAAGATGCAATACACATCCTCCAAGGTAATTATAATCTCCCCTATCAGGAGATGGAAGGTACCTGTTGTGGCTGATCCACAACGTACCCCAAAATTGGGGACCCACCTTTTTTGCATGTTTTCCAAGAAGACCGAAGTGGCCCATATGCTAAAGATCAAAGAAAAAGAAAAACACCACAAGGAGAAAAAGTGTCGCGATATCGCGACATGTTGCATTTTCGCGGTCCAAAGCAAAGGGAGAGGCCAAAAGAGAAAAAGTGTCACGATATCGCGACATGTTGCACCATCATGGCCAAAAGAGAAAAAGTGTCGCGATATCGCGACATGTTGCACCATCGTGGCCAAAAGAGAAAAAGTGTCGTGATATCGTGACATGTTGCACCATCACGGCCAAAAGAGAAAAAGTGTCACGATATCGTGACATGTTGCATCATCATGGCCAAAGAGAAAAAGTGTCGCGATATCGCGACATGTTGCATCATCATGGCCAAAAGAAAGAAAAAGTGTCGTGATATCACGACATGTTGCACCATCGCGACAAAAGAAAGAAAAAGTGTCGTGATATCGCGACATGTTGCATCATCGCGACCAAAAGAGAAAAAGTGTCGTGATATCGCGACATGTTGCATCATCACGGCCAAAAGAGAAAAAGTGTCGCGATATCACGACATGTTGCATTATCGCGGCCAAAAGAGAAAAAGTGTCGCGATATCGCGACATGTTGCATCATCACGGCCAAAATAGAAAAAGTGTCGCGATATCATGACATGTTGCATTTTCACGACCAAAAAAAAGAAAGAAAAAAAGTGTCGTGATATCGTGACATGTTGCATTTTCATGACCAGAACAGAAGAAAGAAAAAGTGTCGCGATATCGCGACATGTTGCATTATCGCGGCCAAGAAAGAAAAAGTGTCGCGATATCATGACATGTTGCATCATCACGGCCAAGAAAGAAAAAGTGTCACGATATCGCAACATGTTGCATTTTCGAGGCCAAAAGAGAGGGAGAAAAGTGTCACGATATCACGACATGTTACATTTTCGTGGCTAAAAGCAACAAAATATGGAAGGGGCCAAAAGTGTCACGATATCACGACATGTTACATTTTCATGATTCAAAAGGGGCAGGCAAACAGAGAAACAAGAAGTGTCGCGATATCGCGACATGTTCCATTTTTGCCAAGGTAATAGACCTGCATAGTGACGTGGACATAAGGACAAAATCTAGTAAATAAGACAAAACGTTACATAAGGAATATTTAATGATTGGAAATCATTTAAGATGGTCGTTACACACGAAAGGAAACGGACGCAAGCCCATGTGGAGAAAATGAAACGAAGGGCCACAAAATAGAAACGAAAAGTTTCTTGGAAACCGAAGCACACGCATGCAGGGAAGGTGAAATGAACAACCATTGGAAAATGAAACGAACCATCATGGAAGGAGAAACAATGTTTTCAGAAGTTTAAATACGCCATTCAAAGAGGCCAAAGAGGGTGGAAAATTGTTGCAAGTAGCGTTGCAGGTTTGAAGGCAAGATAGCCATTCTGGACCTAGTTGGGCTGTTTTTCTTTCGTAGACTGGTTTTTCTTCTTCATGGACATGGGTTGGAAATCGTAGCAAGCAGAGTTGCAGAGTTGAAGGCGAGAGGGCCATTCTGGACCTGTTTGAGTTGTTTTTCTTCCATGGACTGGTTTGGGAAAACCAAAAATTTTGCTATTGTAAAATGACATATTTTTAATGCAGAAGTTTTCAGAAATTTGCATCTTGTGGGCAAGAAAGAAGGAGATTTTCTTTGCATGCTATGGATTTAATGTTTATTCTTTCATTTTTTCAGATTTTGAATTTATAGATAATGTTAATGCCATTTTTTGTGGGTTACATTAGGCGAATATTTGAAATCTGAATTTTATTTCGTACCCTAGGAACCAACACTTAGTCTATGGGGATTGTGCTTGTTTTGCAAGTCCAATAGGTTAGGTTGCATGCACGGAGACCTCACATCTTCGGTTTTGTCGAAATAGGATAGCATCATACTAAATGCATTTTATTTTCAGTTTTCTGCATTTCATTTTCATTTTTTTTGCATTTTTTATTTTTTTTCCAAAAATTTTAACTTTTCAAGGCATTAAAATAAACATTTAAAAATTTTCAAAATCAAAAAAAAAACAATGAACAATCACTAAAGTTTCATGGTGAAATAAACCAACATTGCCCCTTGTTTACAGTTACTTGCAATCACTAAGGTGTTCCAAGCATTTAAATTGAATATCTTTATTTGAGATTACTAATACACATATGCAAATGCTAATACAATGGAGACCTTGGAGAAGTTGTTTGTTTAACTTCTTTGCAAGAGGGGATTTGGAACCCAAATCCTAAAGGAGAGTGTACTTTCACAACCGGGTGAAAATACCACTCAACAGATTGGCGCTAGAAGGAGGGCTCGAATTGTTTTATTTCGAGATGATTTAAATGCTATAGGGATTTAAATTTTGAATATTTCATGCCCTATTGATTATTATCTTTAGCCCTCTTTTAACAATACAACCTTGTAGTGTTAAAAGGAGGACATGAATTGCTATGCATTGTTCTAACGCTTTTGATTGTTCATACAAGAATAATGTGTTTTGATTTGATTTAAAAAAAAAAATGTCTTGACTAACGAGGTTGTCTCCATGCAATTACTTTCATTTGATTTTAATGGATACATCTCTTGGTTGATGCTAACATGATTATTCATACGTTACATGTTTGATATTTGCTAGTCATTTCATGCTTATTTGTAAGGAATTATTTTGTCTAAAAATGTATTTGTTGTCGGTATTATGCTCTTCACCTGCGCGTAATGCGATCTTGTGAATCAGAAAGCCTACAACACTAGGAGTATGCTCTTCACTTGCGCATATGCGATCTGGTGAATCAGAAACTAATTTACATTTTTAGAATATTGCTTTGTCATGGTTCCTTCTTTCATTCATGACTAACAAATTGATTTTGAAGTTATTCTTTGAATTTCATTAATTGCAGGATTTTCTGTGTGTCGCAGGTTTTCTTTGAGGTATTGAGAGTTTTGTCAGGTTTTGTAGGGTAGTTTCATTTACAAGTCGGACCCACCGCATCGCATCGCAACTAGGTCCAAAACAACCGAGGAAACCATATTCCAAAGCCTCTCACTCACTCATAGGAATCCAAGGAATAAAGCCGAGCAAATTGTGGTTCCACCAGATATTCTTGTTACAGAAGATCCTTCTATTTCAGGCGCATCTAGCGGACTTGCACCGGTGGTGTCATTTGCCACTAGTGTACCAATTATCAGTACCATTTCCACGGTTCTTGTAGGGTTATCATCATCGATTTTGAATCAAATGGCCCAACCTCCACCACCTCCTTGGTACGGAGCCAATAACATTCCTTTGAATATTACAGGGGATATTCACGAGATCCCTAAGAATATAGAGATATTTTTGCCCAAATACAAACCGGATGGCCCAAGGACCGCAGAAGAACATATTCAGGCCTATAGGGATGTTTTGATAAGATTGCAAGTTCAACATGAAGATGTGGCTTGTAGACTCTTCCCCATGAGCCTAGACCAAGTGGCCTACGAATGGTATATTTGCTTACCTACTGGTTCCATTACGTCATGGACGCAAATGGAGAATGCTTTTGTCAACCAATTCAGGTCACCATTAGATCCCACAATCATCTATAATCGGTTCATTACATGCAAAAGAGGCCGGGGTGAGCCAATCCAAACTTTTAATCAGAGATTTTAGAAGTGCTATAATAGAGCAATTCGACATTTTGCCATTGATCCCGCAAGTAGCTTTGCAAATATATTTTGGGGCATTGGATCCTATGACGACAATGTTTGCAAGGCAAAATCCTCAAGTTACCATGCTTGCTCTAGCCTACAATGAAGCTATGACCATTGAACAACAAATGACACCACAGGGTTATGGGTTTTCCCAGATGCCTATGGTAGGACAATATGGTCCATATGGTCAAGCTCCTATGATGAATCAGATCATGGCACCACAAATATCAGGCATAAATGCTTTGCCTTATCAACAACCATATTCATCAACACCCGCTTACGCACCCAATCCAATTCCGATTCAAAGTGTGAATCCCTACGCAAATCAAGTGGCTCAAAATCCAACTCAAATGTTAAGTCAAGATCTCACCAATTACGCAAATCCTATTGGAACTAGCAATAACATAGCTCAACCAAAAGAGATTTATTCGGAGGTTGAAGAACTCAAAAATATAGTTCACAAATTGAGTAATGATTTGGTTCAAAAATAGAAGTATGAATCCCATGCCCCTCACCCAAATCAAAATTTCAACAATAGAGGGAGACAGTGGAATACGAAGCCAAACAATGGGGGTGTGCCTTCCCCTATTGCTAATCGGATAGATACTTCGCAGGACCAAGTCACTCTAGTTCCATTCTTAATATTTCTGATTTTGCATGGGAAAAGGGGTGTAGATTGCATAATACAAAGGAGCATAATGAAAGGAATTGTCCCAAAATTGCTATGTATACCCATTGTCTCCAAGCTCAAGTGGATGATTTGGAACTTGTGCCAAATAAGGGTCCACCCCAACATCAACAAGGAGAGGACAACATTTTGGTGGTGGAAACTCTATATCGTCAAGAGAGTGATGACCAAGAGGATCCACACCTTCCAAATTGTGATAAAATTGAATCATGGGTTACAAATTTGGATTATGATAGCTTTACCAATTTGAATTCAAGAAATAACCCACTTTTGGAAATAACTGGACCATCTAAGGAAGGTGAAGATGAATTGGATGAGAAACATGTTGATGAATCAGAAGATGAAGAAGAAGTACTTGAGCGTCACAACTTGAACTTGGAGGATGATTACTATGATTCGTGGAAGAAATGGGAAGAATATTATCAATCTAAATCTTCTAATAAACTTGTTGTGTCAATTAATATGGAGGATAACTCAATTGCTTCCTCACATGAGGATACTATAAATCCTGTACAATTTGAGAAAGTTTTGGAAGAGGAATTCGAATCTCATCAAATTTTGGAACATGATAAGGATTCTACAACCATGAATCAAGAAAGAGAGTCATTTGCTTTAGATTCCTTTGAAGGAAAAGAAATTGAAAATCTTGATCCACTTACTTGTGCTACAATGATTATGCCATTTCAAAATGAGAAAATTACAAAACCTGAATCATTTGGGTTTGATATCATTGATGATCCAATTGAAAATCTCACGTTACCCAAAACAACCCAAGTGATTGATCACGAAAATGTGTTAGTTAACCCACCCCTAGATAGACAAGACTTATGGTTTGAAAGGGATGGGCATATTTTCAATTGGGTACCTAAGTTTGGTGCCTTTGATAAACGAGTCATGGAGAAAGAACAAGTGCTACATGATGATGAATGTCATGAGAGAAAAGAGGAATTTTCAAATCCTCTTCAAGTAAGGTCAAATGAAAACATGCCAAAGGTAAAATCTCATCTTTTTGGTTTCACCATGCAAAATTCGAATGAAGGTTTGCCTAATGAATGGTTTGATTCAAATATTATTAATGTTATGGCTTTATTGAATGAAAATGAAAGCTTATTTCTACACCATGAATCAAAGTGCGGAATGGACATCTTAAAGAATAGACATAAAGGAATTGAATATCAATCATTGTCTAATCAATTTGAAAACTTGAAACTCCACCATAGGATTATTAATGAAACTAAATCAAATTGGTATGGTGAGAGGGGCAAGTGGAAGTTTGTTTCTTTGTTTGGTTTGATCTTGTTTTTGTTGGATTCCTGCAAAACTTGGTATGCGTATCACGTCATATGTCTTTTAAAGAATTCTAATCAGGTTTGGGATCCGGGAAAATGATAATCCAAACTTTTTGTACATTTGTATATACTTTTGGTTTTCGTGTTTTGGTTTTGGATTGGATCTCATTTTGGTTTTAAGTTTTGTGTGTTGGTCCTTTGGACACTTTTGGTTTGTTAACTTAGGTCCTTATGAATGTTGACTAAGACTAGGAGAATATGAAACATCGGAATTGTATTGCGAAAGCTCCACGAATATCGCAAACACATTAAAGAATATCGTTTGGAACTTGTGATGCATGAAGTTGTCAGTTTTATAAATTATGGCAAAGTAGGTGGTATACTCCATCCGCATTTCAAAAGGAGCAATGCATTCATATCTCATGTACATTCCGCATTGCATATACATTTCATCTCAGTTGCATCTTCATTTCATGTACAATCATTGAAAAGGTGTCGAATCCTCTTAGGGTTATTACATAACATATATTAAAAGGATCCTAAGGTTGGGAACTGATGCCCGAACTATCTTGAACCAAGCACGTTCTACACATATTAAAAGAGGATCTTGAGCAAAATGGTCAAAACCATACTTGGAAGAAAAGGTGAGGCGAAAGGAGTATTTCGTGTCTGTCCTATCATGCAACATAATCCTTAAAATAGTGGTTTTTACCACTCCCATAGAGCTTAAAGCCTAAAATTAGAGTAGTAAGGATAGGGTTAAATCCTCATCGAACTTAGGTTGAGGATCCAACTCCCCAAAGCTCTGATTTGACCTTCATGGAGTAGTAAGGATAGGGTCTAATTCTCATCTCGCTTAGGTTGAGAATCCGATTCCCCAAAGCTTCTATTTTGCCCACTCAAGAACTTGAAATTCAAAAGAAAATATTTTTCATTTCTTTATTAATATTGGATTGGAAGGATCGTACTACATGTCCCTTGCAAGGATGGGTAGTCATCCCCAAGGTCCAAGAAATCAAAGTAAAGCCAAACCATGGATTATGGGGTTAATCTCCACCGGGGCTATAGACGCCTGGTTGGAAGTGGAGTATGCTCATGCATGGCAACATGTCTTGTCTAAAAGCAAGACCACTGACTGCTCAAACGGACAGGCTAGCCCGACAGTTTCATCCATAACAAGTTAAATCATTTTGTTCAAGATGAGGTAATGAACTCCGGATCAGAGTAGTAAGGATAGGGTTAAATTCCCATCTCACTTAGGTTGGGAATCCTATTCCCCAAAGCTCTGATTTCACTTACACCTGCACATGGGTTCAAGATGGTAGTGACACATAACCAACTTTGGGATCTAGTAAATTAATTCAAGTATACATATATTTGGTCCTAAGAGGGTTTGACAGTTTTAATATGTTTGTTCATGATACTAGAAGGTCCGAGCCTTTGCAAAGCAGGTTGTTATATCTCTAACATAGTTGTCATACATCAAATCCTCCACAAATCATTCATAGCCTTGCATACGAATCATAAGTGAAACTGACAATGGAAAGTTGAACGAATTTCAAATGATAGGGAATGAAGCACATTGCACACACCGAGCTGATGCTTAATAATTCTAATGCTTCATGTATTTCTCATCTAGTTTCATTCTTGGGATATTTGCTGATGCTTGTATTTGAGTCTGTGTGTTTTCAGGTTGAGTTCTCACCGAAATGCTCGGGAGCATTTCCCAATGAGAGTCGCCATTTGTTGTGGCTGATCCACAACGTACCCCAAAATTGGGGACCCACCTTTTTTGCATGTGTTCCAAGAAGACCGAAGTGGCCCATATGCTAAAGATCAAAGAAAAAGCAAAACACCACAAGGAGAAAAAGTGTCGCGATATCGCGACATGTTGCATTTTTACGGTCCAAAGCAAAGGGAGAGGCCAAAAGAGAAAAAGTGTCACGATATCGCGACATGTTGCACCATCATGGCCAAAAGAGAAAAAGTGTCGCGATATCGCGACATGTTGCACCATCGCGGCCAAAAGAGAAAAAGTGTCACGATATCGCGACATGTTGCACCATCGTGGCCAAAAGAGAAAAAGTGTCGTGATATCGTGACATGTTGCATCATCACGACCAAAAGAGGAAAAAGTGTCGCGATATCGCGACATGTTGCACCATCACGACAAAAAAGAAAGAAAAAGTGTCACGATATCGCAACATGTTGCACCATCGCGGCAAAAAGAAAGAAAAAGTGTTGCGATATCGCGACATGTTGCACCATCGCGGACAAAAGAGAAAAAGTGTCGCGATATCGCGACATGTTGCATCATCGCGGCCAAAAGAAGAAAAAGTGTCGCGATATCACGACATGTTGCATCGTCGCGACCAAAAGAGAAAAAGTGTCACGATATCGTGACATGTTGCATCATCGCGGCCAAAAATAGAAAAAGTGTCGCGATATCGCGACATGTTGCATTTTGTGGCCCAAAGTAAAGAGAAAGAAGAGAAAAGTGTCGCGATATCGCGACATGTTGCATTTTCACGACCAAAAGAAGAGGAAGAAGAGAAAGAAAAAGTGTCGCGATATCACGACATGTTACATTTTCATGGCAAAGAAAGAAAAAGTGTTACGATATCACGACATGTTGCATCATCTGGCCAAGAAGAAAAAGTGTCACGATATCACGACATGTTGCATCTCGCAGCCAAAAGGGAAAAAGTGTCGCGATATCATGACATGTTACATTTTCACGGCTAAAAGCAACAAAAGAGAGAAGGGGCCAAAAGTGTCACGATATCGTGACATGTTACATTTTTGTGATTCAAAAGGCACAGGCAAACAGAGAAACAAGAAGTGTCGTGATATCGTGACATGTTCCATTTTTGCCAAGGTAACAGACCTGCATAGTGACGTGGACATAAGGACAAAATCCAGTAAATAAGACAAAACGTTACATAAGGAATATTTAATGATTGGAAATCATTTAAGATGGTCATTACACACGGAAGGAAACGGATGCAAGCCCATGTGGAGAAAATGAAACGAAGGGCCACAAAATAGAAACGAAAAGTTTCTTGGAAACCGAAGCACACGCATGCAGGGAAGGTGAAACGAACAACCATTGGAAAATGAAACGAACCGTCATGGAAGGAGAAACAATGTTTTCAGAAGTTTAAATACGCCATTCAAAGAGGCCAGAAAGGGGGTGGAAAACTGTTGCAAGTAGCGTTGCAGGTTTGAAGGCAAGATAGCCATTCTGGACCTAGTTGGGCTGTTTTTCTTTCGTAGACTGGTTTTTCTTCTTCATGGACATGGGTTGGAAATTGCTGCGAGCAGAGTTGCAGAGTTGAAGGCGAGAAGGCCATTCTGGACCTGTTTGAGTTGTTTTTCTTCCATGGACTGGTTTGGGAAAACCAAAAATTCTGCTATTGTAAAATGACATATTTTTAATGCAGAAGTTTTCAGAAATTTGCATCTTGTGGGCAAGAAAGAAGGATATTTTCTTTGCATGCTATGGATTTAATGTTTATTCTTTCATTTTTTCAGATTTCAAATTTATAGATAATGTTAATGCCATTTTTTGTGGGTTACATTAGGCGAATATTTGAAATCTGAATTTTATTTCGTACCCTAGGAACCAACACTTAGTCTATGGGGATTGTGCTTGTTTTGCAAGTCCAATAGGTTAGGTTGCATGCATGGAGACCTCACATCTTCGGTTTTGTCGAAATAGGATAGCATCATACTGAATGCATTTTATTTTCAGTTTTCTGCATTTCATTTTCATTTTTTCTGCATTTTTTTTTTTTTTCCAGAAATTTTAACTTATTTTCAAGGCATTAAAATAAACATTTAAAAAATTTCAAAATCAAAAAAAACAATGAACAATCACTAAAGTTTCATGGTGAAATAAACCAACATTGCCCCTTGTTTACAGTTACTTGCAATCACTAAGGTGTTCCAAGCATTTAAATTGAATATCTTTATTTGAGATTACTAATACACATATGCAAATGCTAATACAACGGAGACCTTGGAGAAGTTGTTTGTTTAACTTCTTTGCAAGAGGGGATTTGGAACCCAAATCCTAAAGGAGAGTGTACTTTCACAACTGGGTGAAAATACCACTCAACAATACCTTTATTTGGGTTTCATTACTCTACTAATGTGGAAAGGTACCCCCAATCCTCATAGATGGGCTCAATCCATACCACCTTCTTCAAGCCAACCTTCTGCAACCACTCCTAGTTTACCTTTGTTAGCTTATCTTGGGCACTTGGAAATATATTTCTAAATTAGTGTCACGGTCATAAAATCCTCAACTACACACACCACATCATAGTCATTAACTCACCATTTTTACATATATATAAAAGTTCATCCCTTGGGGTAGTTAAAAAAATACAAAAAAAAAGAAAATCATAAAACACATGCACACAATTCAATAAAGCACAACACAACCAAACAAATTGGGACACTTATTGGCTCTACACACCCTCCAAATCATAACATCACGCTCATTCCTACCATCTCTTTCATCACCTTCTTCTCTTCTCTCTCCTCCTCTATCGCCCTTCGTAGTTGCCAAAGTGAGATCCACAAGGCCTATTTATAGATTGACACTAGCAACCACCCAAATAGGTTTCTAACCACCTTGGGAGGTCACCAATGTGTAATGCAACTACCCTATATGGTTCCCAAGGAACTGGGCAACCACTAAGGATGGATTTTGATGTGTTAGACAACTGCCATGGGCGGTTGCCACTAATCTTTTCTTCTTCATCAATTTTTTTCTAAATGTTGCAACTAACCCCCAAAATTAATATTTTGAGCACCTTACCTTCTTCCATGCTATAATTGTCATCCATTTCTCATTAATTGGCTTATTTTTGTCGCTTATTTGTCACCCTCCATTCATCACTTGAGGGGGTTGACAAGCACCTATGAATTTTAATTCAAATTAGTTCAATACGCAAACACCCAAATTTGAAGTTACATGTGTCCAAGAATATTTTCCTAAGGATATAATTAACCCTTCCTCTATTGCAAAAATAACATAGTTCATATTTTATTTTCTCTTTCAAAATTTCCAATAAAATCCTGATTCCAAGACTCAAAATTGATAGTCAATTCAATTTTGTCAAATTTTTAAAGGCAAAGATTCAAGTGCATTTGTTGCTTCCATAACTGCGACATATCACATTGTTATTGATTTGAGATAATCCTTTATCACATCCTCCTCTAGGTAAGATCATTTTCATTGTTCACTAGTCTTCCCTTCTATCCATCGTTAGTCCAAAAGTTGGTGTCATTTATTTTTGCACCATATTGTGTTTTCACACAATGTGGTACAAAAAGGGGCATCTATAGACACCTAAAAAGTGTCACATTTGCAATGGTCAAAATTAATATTTAATAATGTGTGCAATTATTTTAATTAATGTTTTGTAACTTTATAAATTATTAATATTGGCTATTCTAGTCCCTTTGACTCACTTTGGTCCCTTTCCATGTCTAACTGCGGTCATCATGAGACCACCCCACTATTTTCAACTTCATTTCACCTTAACTCTGGTTGGCATTTATTTCCTGTATTTCCTCCACTTTACAAGCATATTCAATAAATTTGGGTGAGGATTCCCTCCACTCGAAAAATTTGATAAAAAATACTAATTTATTGGATGAGGAATCTCTCCACAAAAAGGGCATTAATTAGGCGTGTCATAATGCATCATGGAATGTTATAATTCATCATGGTGTGTTATAAGGTGTTATGACACGTCATAAGACATCATAGAACATCGAAGGCCAAATAGGGAAAGTTGCACATTTGTCCACCTTAAGTGGGGAATCTCTAAGATTCCCATCTTACACACCCATACCACTTGTCACTCCATTTATTTCATCCTCTCCACTCTCCTCCACCCATAGGATACTTTACAAATAGGTCTTCATTTTCATGTTCATGTGAAGTGCATAAAATTATAACGAAACTCTGCTCAAATTTCATTCGATATTATTATGTTTTTGCTTGACATTGTGCTTGTAGGTTTACCATTGGAGGAGCTTTAGGGCATCAACCATGGAGGCTTTTGAGTTTGTTTATTAATATTTGTTTTGTAGCTACAACCATGAAGAATATTCAATTGTGCACCAGATCTACAACAAGGACTCCAAAAAAAATCCCTACAGGCTCAGATTCAAGATAAAAATCTTTTGCCACATAACAATCTCAATTGCCTAAGGTGGTTAACTAGAGTTTCAACCACCCAAGGCAGTTCCCTATAAGCACAACCACCCAAGGCAATTCCCTAGAAGCACAATTGCCCAAGGTAGTTCCCCAAAGAGCCAACCACCATGGGAAGTTGAGCTTCAAGACCATAAATAGCTCCAAATCAACCCTAGATTGCACAAAAAGGTAAATCAGGTATCCTTTTTAGGTTTTGTAAGCATTTTACATAGTTTTGTAACTTTTGCATTTGATTTTGTAAGTTTTTGTAATGTTTAAGTCACTTTTTGTAACCTTCTTTCATGATTTGAGCCTCACCCTAAAAGGCCCTGCATATGCTTTTGATGATGTTATTGTGAGCTTGTGTGCAGGTATTGGATACGTATGGAATCTTGATAGGTCAAGCAATGCATCTTATAAACCCTCCCACAACCTAATGTGCACTTGAGGAGAGACTTACCACCATAGGTTTCACTTGTAAAAGAAAACCTTCCACTTTGGGATGTCGATTGTAACCGAAAGGGCCTATTTGTAAAAGACAAATATTATCAAATATCAAATCTATTGCAATCTCTTCTTTATATTGCACTTTGTCTAGTTTCAATTTTTATGGTGTATTTCCTCTTTCCCACAGCTAGTGTCACTCCTAAACCAAGGTTAAAAAAGACCTTGACATCAAAACATGGTTGCACAATAAAACCAACCCCCAAGGAGGTACCTAGCTTAGAATGACAAAGGCCCTTTGCAATCACCTCTTTCCCCTACAACTTGGGGCCCTGATAGCTTCAACATTGAAGTCACTACCTTACTTCACCAGTGAGGTTACAACCATGCCTATTGAGCATCTGCATCACATGGTTAGCTTGTGCATAGTGCATAATATCAAAGAAAAAATGTAGTTCTTAGATTATTAGTTGCATATCTTAGAGGAAAGGCATAATAATGGTATATAATCCTTGCCATGAGTTCAATTAAAATTTGGGACCAACTCAAAAACCTGTTCGTTAAGAAATTTAAATAACCTATAGATGACATGTCTCTCCTAGAGCAACTAACCACTATTAAGAAAGCATCCATGGAGACCATGGATTATTTAATACTCAGTTTCACAAGACCTAGTATAGAATCCTAGATGAAATATGTCCTTCTCCTTGTATGTCATTTATTTACTATTTGAAAGCTATTAATTCAAAAATTTCCATGATGATTAATTCTAGAGGAGATAATTCTCTACTAGCAGCTTATGGAATATACATCTAAGCTAAAAATTTATTGATTCAAATATGAAGGCTAACACCTAGACCCCCTATGCCTCTATTTTTAAATATTCAACACCCTTATCAACCACCTCTAGTTATCCAAACTAATCTTACCTTAAACTTTGTAAAAGCTTTAGCTTCTCTCCCTACTCCCAAATATCCCTCTACAAGTTCTTATTCCTCTAATGAGCTAGATAAGATGAATAACCTGCTTAGAACTATTCATAACAAAGTTATATCCCTTAAGAGACAAAAAAATACATAGAGGTTTCAATACCAAAATAATTAGAGACCTCCATTTCAACATAACAGTCAATGTTATAGGCCTCCACCAAATGGTCACGAATATCAGGGTTCTCATTTTCAACCCAATAGGAATGCAAGCGAAAATCAAAGTTTCAATCAACAAATCATACCTATGCAACTCCCATTGTAGTCGATCTCCCTAACCCTATTATATATGCAATCATCATGCAAAAATAATTATGTGGACCCTAGTGCATGGTACTACCCCTACCTAGACATCCATCCTTCGAATGATTATCCTGAAGGTGATCCTCAATAGACCATAGCAGTGTAAAATGGAGTTGCACATGCTCAATAACTGACTACTTGCTTAGGAATGGATTCATAAATACAAATTCAATATCCTCATGTTTAACCATAAACTGCTCTCTTGGGAACAAGGTCCACTAATCCTAAGTAGAACTTGATAACTTGGGATGAGGAAGAAGTATATGTTGTATCAGATGGAGTAGGTACTTCAACACATGGGAGGGCATAAGTCCAATTTGAATACATGATGTGGGCCAAAAATTAGACATTAATGAAGTAGAGAAAGACTAATCAAATGGTCTTAACATCTAAAATAAGCCAGTAGATCCTAGATAGGGCATTTATCCTATGACCACACCTGTCAAAATGTACATAACATCTCGGTGGTTGCTATAAGTGTAGTGAGATTTTACTACACTAGGAAAATTCCACGAGAAGAAAGAATTTAAAGTAGAATTATTTCCCAAAGTTGAACGAGATAAGAGGATGTGAATTCCCTTTCATATATCAAGAAACTAATGCTATAAAAGTGATGCTTCATGTTCCTTATGCTAGTGTTGTGGGCATATGATACATCATTTTCCTTATGCTAGTATTGTAGATAGTCTGATGTATGCAATAGTTTGTACTAGACCTGATATTACACATGCAGTGGGAGTAGTTAGCAGATATATGTCCAATCTAGGAAAGGAATATTGGACTATTGTGAAGAGGATCTTCAGATATTTGCATGGAACTATAGATTATGCTATATGTTATGAAGGAAAATCTGGCGACAATGATATTGTAAATATACAAGGGTTTGTGGATGTTTAATGGACTGGACAGATCTCGACAAGAGAAGATCCACGAGTTTTTATATGTTCAGGTTGTTTGGAGGGGCATCAAGTTGGATGAATAAAAAGCAATCAATCATTTATTTGTCCACTATAAAAGTAGAGTAAATTGTAGCAACTCATACCTATAAAGAAGCAATGTGGCTACAAATATTGTGTTCAAAAGTTAGCATTAAGAAGAAGGCTATGAGAATCGACAGTGACAGTTAGGGCAAACAATGTTGGTTTTCATGATCGATCAAAACATATTGATATCAAGTACTATTTTGTGAGAGAAATGGTTGAATAGAACTGGGTGATATTGGAGAAAGTTGATACAAAGAAGAATATTGCTGATTCGTTAAAAAAGGTTGTACCTGCTCAAACATTTTCTTGGTGTAAAATATCTATGGGCATGGTTGCCCTTGATAGTTGACAATGGCAATTATTAGCCCCTATGGAAAGTATTCAATAAGTGGGAGAATGCTGGAATTATGTTGAATACTTTCCATGTTATTCAAGAGGGGTTAGCTCTTAAAGGAATTTACACTTTGAAAAAAATTCCTCGTTGGGGTTTGGGACCGAGTCGAGCCCTGAGTAGGGGTACAAGGGTGACAACCCTCATTTGGGATTTCGGAGGCATTAGCCCCTAGGAATTTTTTTTGGGGGGTTTAATCTATTTTTAGACCCATATGGATGTTTTTGGGTTAATGTAATGTTGGCCCATGGTATTGTAAAACCCCTTCTTGTGTTGTTGGTATATAAAGCAACACTTGCATGAGGGTTTGGTAATGAATTTGCAATAAATGTAATCGCAAGCGAAAAGTGATAGAAAGGATATTATTGTATTGGAGATGGTCAAGTTTATACAATAAGAAAATATTCTTGCTAGGAATTTTCTCGAAAGGGTTTCCCAGGATAAATTCTTGTGTAATGTGTTCTTCTCTATTTTTCCTTTGATTTTGCAATTACTATTTTTTTGGAATTTGTTTATCGAGGTGTTATTTATCTTAAAGAAGCTTTGGTCAAAAATGGTTTTAACTATTCTTTAAAATTATAACTACAAGGGAGACAAGACAAAAGTTATAGTCCTACCATCAATAATATGTTTCCAAATATTCGACAAGAAGAGAAGAGTGTAGTTAATTCAAGTTCAAAATGTAGCATGTTGAAACTTTCAAGTCTTGATGTCAACATGGGCTCCCAAAACTTATGGTACAACATAAAGCTTAAAAGCAATCAAGATGGCTTAGGATACAATTTTTTTTTTTACTTTATGAAAAAATCTTATGCCTAGCAAGAAGATCAATCCATAAGGCAAGAGGAAGGGGGAGTATACCAGATTGGAATTTATTAGCAATGGAAGTAATATTAACACTTATAATGCCTAACAAAGTAGTAGCAACCTAGACTAGAAGGCATAAATATGAAGGGAACTTAGAAATTAGAAGAAGAGCGGTTAGGCAATGTGATAGTCATGAGAGCCTAAAATCTATAACCATATCAACTACGCATAGTGGATTATCTTGCAAATCACAACTACTAGATAAAAGACATGGAAGATGTTAGGAGGTGAAGTCAATATTAAAATCTCCAATGTTCTTCAGTAGTGAGGTGTATGGTGGTGCAGGTTTTTGTAATCCATTCCCACGCGCTCAGGGGTTCAAGGGCGGAGCCTCCAACCCAATTTTTTTGGTTATCCATACATTGTGATAGGAAGCAAATAGTTTTCTGGAGTCTTCTTTTGGGAGAGGAAGCAAACAGTTTTTTGGAAGAGGAAGCGAACAGTTTTTTGGAAGAGGAAGTGAACGATTTGTTGGAGTCTTCCTTTTTGAAAAGGAAACAAATAGTTTTTTGGAGTCTTCCTTTTTTTTTTCTATAAAAGGGCAATGACCCCTTCCATGTAATAGTTTTAATGAATGTAAAAGTTTTTTGAAATCAATAAAAGATCAAAGTTGCCATTACCCCATGGTTTTCTCCTGCACACTGCAAGTTTTCCACGTAAAAATTTATGTTCCTATGTTTTCTGCATTATTGTTTTGCTTGCTCATAATATTTACTTTCTAACATAAGATGCCAAGTGGAGCCAACTCATCCCCAATCATGGAAAGCCATTGTTGCTTATAATTGTACATAGTATTTAGCTTTCTCTAGCTTAGTGTAGACACCTAAAAATGTCACACTTGATATCATACAACGACAATTAAAAATCAATTGACAAAATATTCACAAAAGCATTTTAATACCCTAAAACCCTAGGTTGCTCTAAACCCTAGGTAAACCTATCCCTAACCACCTACACCCCACTCACACCCCTCTTCGTGCTTTCCTAAGCACCTACCCACCCCCTTATTCTAAACACCCATCCCCTCCTTTAAAGCATTTAAAGAAAATTAATGAAAAAGGGTTTTTCCCTCTTCCCTAGGCCTTAGGTGGGCATGGTACACCCATGCCCACTTAATAAGCATAGGTGGGAAGACCTTATCCCATCACATGCCTAATTAAAGAAATTTCTTTCTCCTTCCCCCTTTCCACCACCTCACTTACCCCCTGTACTACCTAAGAATTCTATAAAAGGATCCCATTGCCTACAGTTTTAGGGGAGGAGAAAAATACATCGTTATGCTGCCAAAATACCATTAAAATAATTCTTGAGCATTTTGAGCATTTAATAATCTCCCCATCTGGATTCTCTTGCATATTTTGGTATTTGTAGATATAATCCAGGCATCTATAACAACCGACGGATGTTTAGCATGCACTAGCAAGGTCTCCAGGCTAAAAGCTAGCTAATCAGGGCTTGAAATAGGAAAACATACGAACAAGTCTGCCCATATAGAAAACATACCAATAGGCACATTTTCTCCAAGAAGGCTACTAAAGCCATGACTAGGTAGGCACTAACTTTTGTATCCATTTCAGTTCATTTTGGTACTTATTTCATGCATTTTTACCATATTTTGGAGTCTCCTAGTCTATTATCATGAGAGTCCTAATTGAGATAGGCTTCCAAACATTACTAATTCATTTTATAGGGTTATGTAGGTTTCAAGGATTGATGTAGCTAGAAGTGGCACACATGCAGTAAGCCCACTCCCCCCTTGAGGATCTCACTAAAGACCATTGTGGTGTTGTGAAGACACTTAGTGCTAGGGTCCCTTCTCTTGAATGCCCTAATTATAGCCCTCAAGGGTAAATTTGTAAAAGGATATCATCTTATGCAACACCTTTTTGTATCAATGAATTTGAGATATTTTTTGTTAGTTCATTTTGATGATCATGGTGGGACCACCCACTTTTTACATACCTTTTGTTGGTTTGCTAGCTGACTAACAACTTTTGTGTTCTTTATATGTTTTAGGTATCACAAAACCAATGTAGGAAGCTTCAAAAGCTAATGCATCTTAGGTCCAACCCGCAAAACTTTGTGATTTGCTCCTTCGATGATTTTTATGTTGTAGATTCAAATGTTATTTTTTGGAAACATGCACACTTTCATTCTCAAAAAATTTTAACTCTCTAATTTTCACAAATGTAGGTATAGTCAAAAATTTACCTTTTTGGGATACATAGACCCCTAACAGAGGTAAAACAACTAAAAGAGACACTTTTGTAGGAAAATGTACAAACATGTACATTTTTCCTAGAAAATGTACAGACCTATATGTTTTCCAATTTGGCACGTGGAACGGAGCCTACTAGATTTTAAAAATACCCAAAGGTTAGAAATTGTAGGTAGGCATACAAAAACCCTATATTTCACTAGTTTCTTTCTTTGTGTCTATTTTTTTCAAAATCAAATAGTAACGGTTAAATTTGCTTTCAAAACACATCCAAATCGTTTGGTCCATTTTCAAAATCATTCAATTTGCTTACAAAATGCACCAAGACACACTTTGGTCAAATTTTCACTGTTTGTCTAGCATAAATTTACTTTCAAAAGATAAATTTATTTTATGAAAATGCACCAAGACACACTTTGATCAAATTTTCACTGTTTGTCTAGCATAGCTTTACTTTCAAAAGGTAAATTTCTTTTAAAAAATGCACCAAGATACAATTTGGTAAAAAAAATCACTATTTGGCTAGCATAGATTTACTTTAAAAAAGGCAATTTCTTTTCAATATCGCATTTGGAAATATTGTCTTCGTGTCTTTTGTTATAGTGTAGTTTCCTTTTCACACTTTGAATTTGTAAAAAGAAAAAGAACAATCACATAACTTACCTAGGTTAACACATTGGTTTGAGTTGGATTTCATCACCAACTACCAATAGAAATCAACAACACTAGATTTCACTGGTAAGCATTGACTCACCCCTAGATACCATAACATACTCCTCGAGAAATTTTTTGAATTTCATCCCTAAAAAATCCCCTACACTTGAGATTACTTTGGGGTAGGATAGGATAGACACCCCTACTCACAAGGATTCACATAATCAGTAAGTGTGTAGTTGTCGTTATTGTTTGAGCCTGATCGAGGGTGAAGTAAAAGTCTAACTAGGCTAGTAGTAGGACCTAGAAAACACCACCTCTTGCATAAGAGGAAGTTTGTATCCCCCTCTCTAGTGACCTCGAGCCTTCCCCATCATAAGAGACCATTCGCCTATTTTTGCATCACCACTCCTTACGTACTTTTGAGTATAGTGGGAAGGGTGAGCATCAATGTACCCTCATAGATCTCATTCATCCATCTTGTGTCTTTAGCAGGTTTCACACTTAAAAACATATAAACACAAAAACCAACGATCAAGCAAAAGACCCAACACCAACCAACATCACAAACAAATTGATACAAACTTTAAACACATCCAACACATTTTTTTGTTGTTGGCTATTTATTATATTAATTGAAATACTTGCATTACAAAAATTGCCTACATCAACTTTCAAGCCTAAAAACGGTCCTAGGAACTCCTAGACCCTGTTTTGTAGCAGTCTACCTTGAAAAACCTATTCTATAAAAAAATGTATGGACATGTGTTTTTTTCTAAAAAAACATAGGGATAGGTATGTTTTTCACATAAATTCTTCAAACAAATAGAACACACCTAGGCTTGTCCATTCATCTACAATATTTGGTCTATCTCCTTATAGAATCCACCCATATTCTATCTTTCTCCATTATGGTTTCCACACGAATACAAGCACATGAGTAGGATCATGTTGCTATAGCAAACGCCAGAGTGAACCCCTTGTTTGAATACCAAGGAGAGACATCCCTCATAGAAGGCCAACATCATAACATTCCCTATTCATCATCCCTTCTCCACCATCCATAGTTTGGTTCACCTCAAACTTTAATGGCCCTTCTCAACATCCTCGAGCGATATCCATCTTAGATTTCACTAATCCAAATAGAATCCCCAATATTATCCCAAATTGAGGTGTCAAATTATGACACCATCATACCACCTCAGTCAAAAAACATCCCTCTTTCTACAAGGTAAGCATCTACTGCACAAAATCATCTTTTCCAACCACCTTCCTCTTTTGTGTACTTGGATTACAATCTAACAAACGTAACTCCCAAGTTCTCCAATTTCCTTTCTTCCAATCCTCCTTCAACAAGGAAGCCCCTTCTTCTGGTTACCCAACTTCTACCCCTCCATTTGCTATCCTACCTCCATTACCTCCCCCCTCATCTAACCTGGTATTCTCATATCGACCTCCACCCCCTCATCATCAATAACATCAATATCTATTTCCTTATCAATTGCCCATGCAAGTAGGCACTATCCCTCCTCATCCTTCACCATAGCAACAAATCAAATCATTCACCTCCTTTACCACTAACTAAACCACCCTCTCTCACCAACCACCCTCACTATCTCAACTTAACCAAATAGTATTCTTCACTCCCTCTCCATATTGGACATCAACCTTATCTACCATGATGCCTCTCAAAATGCCTACATCTTCTTGATACGCGTGGCCTTTAGGGCACAACTAGACACAACAACAATTGTACATTCAAGTACCCCCTCAACAAGTGCCATAATAATATGTGTACATTCAAGTACCCCATCAACAAGTGCACAATCAAATGCCACAAAAAAAAGTGTACAATCAAGGACCCCTCAACTAGTGCACAAGAAACAAGTTCCATAATAATTGGTGTACACTCAAGTACCCTCTCAACAAGCGCACAACCAATAAGTGCTACAAATAGTAGGTTTACACTAAAGTACTCCCTGAACAAGTGCACAATCAAGTGCCACAACATGTGTACACTCAAGTGCCCCCTCAACAAGTGCATAATCAAGTGCTACAACAATAGGTGTACACTCAAGTACCCTCTCAATAGGCACACAACCAAAAAGTGCCACAACAATAGGTGTGCATTCAAATACCCCCTAAAAAAGTGCATAATTAGGTGCCACAACAATAGGTGTACACTCAAGTACCCTCTCAACAAGCTCACAATCAAGTGCCACAACATGTGTACACTCAAGTACCCTCTCAACAAGTGCACAACCAATAAGTGCCACAAAAATAGTTGTACACTAAAGTACCCCCTCAACAAGCATATAATCAGGTACCACAACAATAGGTGTACACTCAAGTATCCCCTCAACAAGTGCACAAGTAGGTGCCAAAACAATAGGTGTACACTCAAGTACCCCCACAACAATAAGCACACAATCAAGTACCTCAATAAATGCACATTCAAATGCCTCCTCAAGTACCAAACCAATAATGGTATAATCAAGTGTCGTAACAACAAGCGCATACTTAGGTGCCATATCAAGAAGCATATGTTCAAATATCCCATCAAGAATACATTTTTGCATTTATAAAAATACAAAATCAAAATCCTTATGCAAAACTCATTCACCTCCCACCTCAAGTTTTCTTATATCCAAATTAACCTCTCACATCTCACCCAAATTCATGGATCCCACAACAACACTACCAATCTTCTCCATCATCCTACCCGTCTTACCCTTCACCTTAACAACCTTCACCCAATTATTACCAAAACAATCCCATGACTTCTTACCAATATATCCAACACCATGTTTAGCCACTGCCACCTCCCAATTATCATAACCCCACCTCATACTACCCAATGATACCGACTATATCCCCTGAAATACAAATAATGCATGAATAAATTAGAAAGTTGGAACTATGCACGACTGGTTATGGGTACAATAAACCCACTTATATCTGGTTATGCTTTGAACCAATCCATCCTTTGGTTAATATGTTGTTGTACCCTCGCAAGTTTGAATATCATAAATTTGACAAATTTAAAAGCGAGGATCCTAGGAAACACTTGAGCAACTATTGATTTTCTTGTTACCAAATTAGAAATATCAATGTCTTAATGCCCAATACCTTCCCCTAATTCCTTGGAGGACTATTCCTAAGCTAGTATAATAACTTACCCCGACATAGCCTCTACACATTTGAACAACTAGCCAATGCCTTCTTGGAACACTTCTCAATCAACATTAAAAACAAAACATCATTTCCATACTTATATAGTCTATGACAATTTGATGATGAGCCCATCAATGACTATGTTGCAATATGGGTGACAATTATTAATGACCTACCCTTTCTCCTTCCCTAGCTAAAATTGGTTAAGGTATTCACCAAAAGCTGCATCAAAGTCATTTCAGGAACCTTACAAATGCAACATAACTCCTTTGAGGATGCTACCACACATGCAAAGCTAATCGAAGAGGTTAATATACAAAAGGGGAATATCAAACCACACAAGAAGCTAGATTATTCCCCACATAAGTTCAAAAATGGAAATACCAACCCAAGCTAGCCTAAGGCCCTTCAAATGAACAATATGGTGCTCAATGTGACAATCGCCCCACTTTACCAAAACACCCAATAAAAATGCTAGGGTTATCAACGCCCTATGCAAACAGATCATCCATCTCTATATAACCAACTACATGCCTACCAGTAGCCTCCCAATCATCCACAAATCAATAGGAATCCTTATAAAAAAATGATATCAGTAACATTACCTTACCTAAAATCTAGCCAAAGAATCCCAAGCACCCAAGAACAAGAGGATTCAATGAATACACCTTTTGTAATTACCATCACAAAAAGGGGCATGACATTAGTGGTTTTCAAAATTTTGACACATAGTTTAGGATCTCATCGATAGTGGAGTTATCTGGGTTGATAACCCCTTAGATCCTCCTAACCGAAACTTAGGAATTTTTTAAATTTGTTTCCTAATCATGAGATGCAACACACATAGGATGTTGCCTCAACCTCATAAGAAACACAAAAACAATTAAACCAGGTCAACCAAGGATTTTCAGGATGATTAACATAGTGACAAGGAAACAATGGTACCCATCTCACCCTACCCAACAACCACCAACCATTCAAACAAAATCTTCTATTTTGGTCCCTCCAACACAAAACCCTCCTCGATATCTGTGACCAATCATAACCATTAGGAGCAGTCTCACACACTAGTTACAAAATACACCTACACAATTATCCATCTATGAACTCTTATAATAGTATCACCCTCATTATGAGGTTTTAAATGACAACAATGCCTTTTCTAACTTTGTAGGCAATATGTGTATGTGCATGCAACCCTTAATAAGGTTTTTATGACCATGAATTGACAACCCTTGAGGGAGTAGGGACTGATATCCCTATGCACATAATTATGTCTGTCAACAACATCACCTATAAATGCATTTTTATTGACACTGACTCCTCCATTAACATCATCACCACACCCACCCTAAAACACTTCAACATTCCACCCAACCACCATGCCACCCCTACCATGGACCTACAAGACTTCAATGGAACTCTATGCTCCACCCTAGGTATGATAGTCCTACCTATTAAGGTAAGCAACAATATCATACCTATCCTATTCCACATCATAAAAGGGAAATGCAGTATAAACTCCTTTTGGGGAGACCTTGGATTCGAGACTTGTAATTTTTCCTTTCCATACTACATCATTATCTAATATATTTACATGAAGGGCAAGTGCACCATATCATAATCAATGGAGATCCATTTCAATATTTCTACTTGGTCACCCTCTCACCAACACCTACACTTCCATCCATGCACCTTGCAACTACACTCATCGCATCTCTTGCAACCACTCAACCAATAGTTGTATCTACAATTCAAACAACACCAACAGTAATATACCCTTTCCCTCTCCCATAATGTAACACTCAACCATTGACAATTTTTCCCCCATATTCTTCTTATGCTACCCATACCTCTCCCTACTCATTATATTCTAATCACTCCACTTCCTTTCCTCCTCCTAGGCTGAGCAACCTACCCCCACTCATTTCTTCTCATCCTGTCAATCTTCCATTCGATGCCCAACCATCCACATATTATTCCATTCCACCAAAAAATATAGGATCCTTGATGTCACAAACCCATCTTGAGATGCCACATGTCATGACCCACCTTGGTAGGATATTTTTTATAATATATACTATGTATTGACAAATGATATTTAATGCTTAGATTTGATGCTTTTGGATGGATATATGCATTTATTGTTGTAACTATTTGTATATAAGGATATGGTAGTACTAATTCTTTGCCTAGTTATAGGATCAAGTACTCTTGCAGGTGGACAAGAGAGGTGACCATTAGGAATGAGATACCATATTAAGAAGGGAAATTATGTGCGATGACTTAATCATCAAAGAAATTAGGGTAACATGGATGAATACCCTTCATATAGATGCATTACATTTTGCTTGTGCTCATGTTTGCACCATTAGACTAGGAAGTTGCTTGTAATGAGTCTCCTTGAAGTAAGTCGATGATAGCTTTGTCAATCTTAAAAGAGATTGCCCACTTAAGGATAAAACAATGGTGTGGAACATCAAGGGAGTATGTTTGTTTTTGCTTATGGAATGCTAGTTATGAATTGATTCTTTCTTATATGCTTTAAAGTATTTTGATGTTAATATTTGAATAGGTATAAGGTTGACTTGAAATAACTCTTAAACATGATTTATGTTAGTTTTTAAATGATTGAATTATTATATGTTTCCAAGAGGATGGACCACCTTAGTAGAATATGATTTTGTTATAGAGTATATCAAAGGTAAGGAAAATAAGGTTGCTGATGCATTGAGTATAAGAAGGCATATAACTACTTTGACCCGTATTCACGTGGACTTAATGGACCAAGTTAGAGAAATGCAAGTAAAGGACCAGTATCACAGTGAAATTTGAGCCAAGATGGAAGGGAATCCTGAAGAGAATGAGGATTTTGATATAAAGGATGGAATTTTATGTTTTAAGGATAGGGTGGTGATCCATAAAAATAGTGATTTAAGGAGATTTATCATGCAAGAGGGGCATATATCTCCAAGAGGGGTAAATATGAGGGAGAACATGAAAAAGACCTTCTACTGGTCAAGTATGAAGCAAGAAATCACTGACTTTGTGGCTCGATGTTTGGAATGCTAGAAGGTGAAAGCTGAGTATAGACATCCCATAGGACAATTATACCCACAAGCACTCAATTAGGGATCAACATTCATAAATCTAGAAAACCATTGGAAATCAATCAAATGGAACCAAGGAGATCGATACTAAAATTAGCTAAGGTGTCCTATCCCATGGTTGAAAGGATAGGCCCTAATGATTCCTAGGAGCAACACCAAGAGCATAGTCATTAGATATGTTGAATGTGGTTGAACACTTAAAGAAGTCCATAGTTCCCATGCTACTCTAGGATGTTATCACCCTACTAAAACAAATTAAGTACCTAGAAGAGGTATTAAAGAAGCAAAAGATCATCGAAGAGAAGAATATGCTGATAGTTCTACAAATATTTGGTTTAGTTCCTTGTAAGACAAAACCCCTACCCTTCTACTTGACACTCATATGCAGAGACAAGCTTATTCACAACTACCTTGTAAATTCTAGGTTAAGTACCATAATCATGCCCAATAAAGTGGTCAATGCTTTAGTACTTTCCTACAGGCCAGACAAACAAAAGGTCATACAACTAGACAACACATTGGTGTCAATCATTAGAATCATAAAGTACCTATTGCTTTCCCTTCATGCCTATCCATATGTGGTTGCTTCCCAGGATATGGTGATAATCAAATTACCTACCTCTTTTCGTGTCCATATCTCCTAGGACTTCATGGCCAAGATTAGTGGTTACTTTTTCTTACATTGGACTCATATATTCTGACAACCCAATATAAGGCTAAGGTGAAGCTTCCATCTAAGCTACCTCACATACATCATATGGAACACATTCCATATAGGAAGGATGAGATGGGACAAACATTCTTGGTGGAAGGGGGTTGTTCTAATTTTAATATATTAGCAGATGAAACCCATACTTCAACCCTGAGCGATTAAGAAGATGAATGGGTTGTCAAAATAAAATAACCAGACTTCTACGACACTCTTAAATCAAGAGGGAAGCATACATACATGATTCATGAAGAAGAGGTCCTCACCTATAAAGACATTGAACTCTCCAAGGTTGGGCCTAGTGTTCCTCAATGAACCTTCTATCGATGGTTCCTTAAAGACATGAAGTGGAGTATGATCTCATAAAGGCTATTCAAATCCCACTCAATTTAGCAAGAGACATCATGAGTAGCAACTAAAATGTCAGGGTTACCACAAGGTTAGTCACACAAGATTTCATTATTTTTTTCTACGATAATTAATACATTGCTCACTTCCTTAGGCAAAACGAAGAATTCATAGAAGAGCCAATGCCAAGAGTTATAATGATCATCAAAATGTCCAACCAATTAGTTGTGACTCTCTCAATGGGTTGGTGGAACCTAAACCCTCACATAGCCTTAGAAAATGACCATCAACAAAAGGGGGGAGCATTGAGATAAAAGGAAGCGACAACCTAAAATTTAAAATTGATATCGAACAAACCTTACAAATAAGGAGGATAGTTTGTCCAAGGAAGGTCCTAAGCATAATCAACCTATGTTAGGGGTATCCTCAAGAGGTGCCATGGAGCCTAAAAAATAGAGATAATGGTAAGTAAAGTGCATAAAATGTTATTGAAATAAGTGGAGGTATTGAAGGAGATAGGTAGGAGCAATGGAAATGGTTGTAATACCCATACCAAACAACTAGACACCCCTAAATTATTTTATAAAAAAACTATAGGGTTTAGGTTATCACACTCCCTATAGCAACACACATGCATGCAAGAGATATCCCACAGAGAACAAGGGGTAAAAGCCCTATTCAAGTACAATAAAGAATATATGATGGGAACCATAAAGTTCCCAACCACACTGCAATAATGGGAAGGAATCCCTAAAAAGAATATTTTGCAACACATATGGCTGATCACAGGATTACTACCAATATATAATTAGTAGAAGTCATACGATTAGTCCCAATGACCTTTATCATACACTTGCCAAGTGTGGCAGTTGCACATCAAAACTCAGTCACTTCCCAATGGTAAATTTTTTTAAATCAACCAATCGTGAGCACACAGACTAAGGTTCTATTGGTATAAATAAAGACATGCATAAATAATGGTAATGATTAAAAGAGTGGGCTATTAAAACCCATGCTTCATCCTTAGTAGCTTCACTATGCCATTAAACCTAAAACCACATGAACTTTGGAGTATAGAAATTTCTAGCCATTATGTATAATTTAGAGCAACAACCATGGAAAGTAGGAAGAGTAATTCATATTCTAGAGCAACAAGCTCCCACATGAAGAAAAATATCAGTCCTATATAGCTAAAAGCCAACGTCATATACCCAATTACTGATGTGGTTAACAAAGAAGCGAATACTTGACTATCAAAAAGCACTAAAGGGCTAATGGAGTCTACATACCAAATATTTATCATTAAGGACCTTGGAAGCTCAGCTATAGGGACATGGAGGAGCCTATTGGCAAACTACAGGGTACCCCAAGTGCATGAATACTATGAGTTGGTAGTGGTTTGTTCCAACCACTATAATCCCTAACTCAATGAGGTAAAGGGGGCAAATGGATGCTTCAAAATTACCATCTTAATCCAAGTTATGTGAGACATGTTGATGGTCCCAAAGAGGTTCAAAATAAACCCAAAAGTAGCCAACAACTTCTACTCGAGGCTCCTAAACCCTTTGAGGTATCTAAATCTTGAGCTTCCAAAAGATAACAAAATGGATGCTATGCTTGAACTTCCCTTGAGCCTATCTATTTTAAGAAGTAACACCCTGAACATCCTAAGCATGATGACTTTTATCTTCAACATAGACAAAAACAAATTTATCACTTGGGAGGATCTAGCAATACTACACATAGTGAGGTATGTCCTCAATGGCCAACCCCTAATTTTTTTATTTCTATAGTTTCATCACTAAGCATATTCACAAGGGTTTGTTAGGATTTAGCAACAACCCCACCTTTTGGTATAGATCTTTCCTAGCACACCTAGCATTGGCCCAGAACCCATAACAATACAAGCAAGTAAATCTAAAAATAAAGGATATAGAATGCAATTATCAACCCACCTCTGAATGGATAGGAGCCCTTCATTGGACCTCCTCTTACTATTATTTTGTAGATAGCTTCTTGATGCCCACTCTCCATATATTAAAAGGGGTCAAGATCCATTGCATTATTGAGAGGAGTGTCAAGTTTCTATGCAATGAATACTGAGGAGATTAGTTTTTTCTAGACATCGCTACCATCATTTGTATGCATGGCTTCTCCAAGCTAGTTTACCTATTATCAAGGTATGCTATCAAGAAGGTTGTTTCCTTCAAAATGATGAGATAGATCAAATTGATTGATGTTTCCTTTAGAAGCAAACAAGAAAAAGCAAGTTATTACAAGCCATCCATGTACCTACTCATTATGTGCCAACCTAAAAGGAAATCAACCCTCCTAGAGAAGAAAATCAAAAGTCTAGGTTTCAAGAAGTTAGAGGACTTGTGGCCTTATGATCCAAATGACATATTCAAGGGGCACTTATCTAAATTTTTTAATACCAAGAAATTCTAGCATCAACCTCAGCTATGGATTGAAGCCTACTGGATCCCCGTAGAAGAGACCCACCCCCTACTCCAAGAGAATGATTTTTTTTTATGAATAAACAACAATGGGAGTGGCACCTTACCTTTTATACACCCATCAAGCATCAATAATACCAAGAATAAGAAGGATAGGCTATTATAGCTAGAATGGAGAAAAGAAAAGATTGAGGCTTGGTGGTTCTTTTGGCAATAAATCTCCAATACCATGTCATTGCCTAAGGAAAAAGATCATGATGAGGATTTTGAAAGATATTATGATGAAGGGCACTTCCCAGAGCTGAATGAAGAGTGGAAGGAGAGTCAAGCAAGGACCATAAGTGAATAGTCCTCTTGGATGGAAGAGATTCACATGAAATAAATCCAAATGCTCCTTAAGAGCTCCCTAAAACTAGAAATATCTACTAAGGATATCCTAACACCAAATCCCACAATCATGGATATCCTAGTTCAAGTTGTCACCTCCCCAAAGCAATAATGTAAGGAAGAAAAGGGAAGGAACAAGGTCTATAAGAAAAATATGAGACTATCCCCAAGCTTTGAGGTGCTTTCTAGATGAAAGAGAAGCAAAGGTTGCGAGAAAGAAACATCATCATCTCTTCCTAAAAATATCTCTAATGGAACCCCACCAATACCAAAGAAGGCACAACCAAAAGTTGGGGTAATGCAAATCTTAACATCACCCCCACTATTTTAGGAAACTGTGCCATTGGATACCTACTCACCTACTTCATCGACCTTGGCACATCAAACCATTTTCCTCTTGAAGGTGACCCTCGGACCTACCCATTTCCTAGTTACCTCCATGCCATATTATTGACTTGCTTCTTTTTCTTTCATAAAACCCTTACCTCTCCCCCTCGAAATCTAGTTGAAGTCATTCATCCCTAAACCCATATCTTCAATCCTAGAGTTGATTCCCCACTTCCAACAATCCTATGAACATGATATTAAATAGATACAACAAGAGACAAAGTGGTAGGTAGCCCAACCAATGACCTCAAAGACCAAGGTTTCTTTTCTACCTCAACAAGATTCATTGGGTAATTTTCACTTTGAACCCAGCATCCCCAAGGAACAAAAAAATATGAGCCAAAGTCTATAAGATAACGACTTTCAAAATTAGCCTTAGAGACATGCCAGGCAAGGTAAGAATTGATATCACTAAACAAGTGGTTAGAGCACTGGCACATGACTATAGAGCGGTCTCAAAGAAGATGGCCAAGAAGAGGAAGAAATTGAGAAATATTAGGGGTATGCTCAAAATAACTTAGGTTAAAAACAAAGCAACAAAAGCCCAAATAGACCAATTCATGTCATAGCTATAGGAATCCAATGATATAATCAAGAGGTAAAAGGAGAGGATATCATAAGTAAAGAAAATAGTAAACAATGTTGAATAGGTTATGGAGGGCAACTAGGTGCTTTGGAAGGGAGTCATACAAGCAACATATAAGCTTTTCAAAGTACTCACATACATTCATAGGTTTTCTTCTCTTAGAGTCAAGGTCAATAAAGAACTTGATAAATTCAAAAATTTTGCCAGGGTCCAACTCCAGGACGCACAAAATTTCTAGACCATCTTGGCCCATATTGGGCCTCAATAATGGGTCATAGTGGGGATTGACAACAAGGATACCACAATCCATAGAATAATACAAGTCCTAGCAAGCCAATGAACCATACACCAATGTGATAAGCAAGTCAAACACATATATTGGAAGATAAAATATTGGAAGGAACATATCCTACAACTAGTCACAACCAGCCTACCTTCCCATTGGGATCCCAATGGGAAACCTCTCCTTGAGTAGGAATATTTATAGTAGTTAAAAAAATAGGTAAACATTTTGGTATCATCTAGTTTATCCTTCAATGAAGAGGTTGATAAGGCTGCAAGACTGATAGTTTAGCTAGAAGCATTCCAAAAAATAGAAGGTGAATTTGCTCCTTACTTCATGGAGGAATTGGAGAAGCTAGAAAATCACTACTTGCAACTCACCTAGATTAGGTTACCTTCCGAACAAGAGTGGCTATAAGTTATTAAAGTCATGAACAAGCTTTAGTCCTAACCCCATGCCCAATGATAAGGCTCCCACGCTTAGCTTTTCCACCTATAGCAGGCTAAATATCCCTTGGGAGCTACCATAACTATAGTCCTAACCCCATACCCAATGATAAGGCTACCATGTGTAGGTTTTCCACCTCCAATAGGCTGAAGGTTCCCCAGGAGCCACAATAACTATAGTGAATTTTCACTACATACATGATCTAGTGATAATTTTATACTCAGGCCAAGGCATTAGAAAAGGAGGTTAATACCAAGACAATATGGTGTCATAGAAACTAGGCACCTAGGAGGGGCTCATCACCCTAACTAGGTGATTGGATCGTTAAGAAGATATCAAAATGCATACAACCTTTCAAACTCTACACCTGATATGAAGTTCTAGTTGTTAAGGATCTAGTACAAAAAAAGATAAGCATTGGCCTACCCGATGATGGGACCCACACAACTTGAAGTCAATTATGAGGATAAAAAAGAGACTCCCTTAGCAAATAGCTCAAAATCCAAAAAGAGAAGGAATTTTTCTTTGGCCATTGTCATGGGAAGAGATTTGGTCTACATGGCATTAATGATAATTAGATCCTATACCAACTTTAGAACTACCAACATCATGTCTTGAGCACGACAACCAAAAAAATGTCAACATTCCTGCTTGCACTCATTTTGGGGGGAATATTCAAATTTTAATTTTTGATCCAACTATAAAAATATCATGTTTTATAACTTATGAAGAAAATAGTGATAGTTTCTTGTGCCTAGTATCTAGCCCAATTAGTTTTCTTTTTCTCATTTTCTCTTGTGTAGTGATTTGGAATCAAACCCTAAGTCATTATATATATAGACCCTCTAAGCCCTTTCATTGTAATATATGCAATTCATTGGATATCAACATATATCTAAGAGTTGTGGCTATCTGTTTTATACCCTATTATTCATGTGTATGCAAGTTTGCATGAGAATCTTGTGACTAGTATCTATTCCTTCTGTATGTAGGCTTTATAAGAAAGAAAGTTGTATTACAATGAGATATTTTCACCTTCCTGGCATGGGTGGCCCATGTGTTAACTATTCCCATTATTATACAAAGTACCTTACTATTAGCACTTAGTCTAGGCTAGAAAGGCTTTCAATTGCTTTATTTTCTAATTTTCTCTAACCATTTTTCCACATAAAACTTGTTGTCTAGTCTAGAGGAGGACAATTGCATCAAGAAAAAATCCAAACAAGGAGTCATACTTGGTTAAAAACCTAGATTTCATCCGTAAATTCATATCCCATGCTCCCCAAACTTTTGGACTATATGCCTTGTGCAAGGTGCAAGCACCAGATGTAGCCGATAACCATAGTTGATGGTCATCGTGAGGGGGCGTGGGATGTAGTCACATTTTGTCACCACCATTAACCAATTGGAAGGGAAAATATCTTATCCAATCTAGAATAATCCTATTTATAATTTCAATCCTATTATCCCTCCTACTCTATCTATTCTCAACATTTCAAGCTGTAGACACTAAAATCTGGTCAATCCGATTAGGCAATCAAAAGCACTGGTTAATTGACACCATATGGCCCCCTTGGGCAACCCTCAGAGGTTTACTAGTGGTCCTAACCACTCTTGGAAGGCTCTACCCCACTTTTGGGAGCTTTTGGGCCATATAGGCATGATCGTCCCACCCTAGGATGGCCACAGTTTGTGGCCATCCCACCCCGGGATGGTGGCAAACTGGCCATCCTGGGGTGGGATGACCACAAGGTTTGACTCCCAAAAAGTCAAATTTGGACAAATGGTGCCCAAAAATTGCCATTTTCCCTACCTATTCAACCATGCAAGTTAGAGGACACAGCATCCTTATGACATGCTGCATGTAAGAGGCCAAATAGGGAGATTCTCTTCCCCCTCCAATGCATGCCACCCTGTTGGCCAAATGGCGCCTCTTGCCCTGCATGCCCTCGCATGCCTTCTTGCCCAAAGGCCTCCTTTGGCTATAAAGTGGATCAATTTTCCACACAAAGATATAGAGAGGAGTTTTGAGACATAGCAATGGAGTGCTTCCAAGATTTCCCCTCACCCTTTTGTGCCCTTTTCTCTCGGAATCTCTACCTAGCGAAGGAGGTTTGCGAGTGATCTAGGAGGCGCAATTTGTTTACAAAACTGGATCAATTGAGTGAATTTCACCACCAAATTTGATGAAAACACTAGTAGGAGGGTTTTGGACCAATTCATAGAGGAATTGGTGATAAAATAAGTGCAAAATTGGTGGTCATCCCACCCTAGGATGGTCCCCATTCTATGACAGTCCCAACCATCCCACCCAGGTATGAGGATATATATATGCATTATTTCTTTACTATTATTTTTTAGTTAGATTCTATATTAGTATATGAGCATGCTTTCCAAATTTCATGCATTTTGGAGCTATATTGAGCGAGATATCACATTTTTAGTGTTTTGTAGGGTCTTATGCAGGTCTACGGAGCTCATCTGGAGATGCACATGAAACTATTATTTATTTTGCAAATATGACCACATGGGTTGTCTTGAAATATCATTTTATGTATTATTTCCAAGTTTCATGCATTTTGGATATGTTTAGGGGTAAAAATTGCTTGCTTTGGGTTTTGTAGGCTTCGTAGGTCTACTGCGATTACGCCATGCCATCGGATGCAATTTCGGTTCTATTTTCAGTAATATCTTCCCAAAACCATCTATTTTACATACCTCTGCAATTTCAAGTCATTTGGAGTTGATTTAGATAGGCATATTTCATATTCATGTTTTCTAGTCTTTTAGTGCCTGTGGGGATTGCATGTTTTCACCATACACACTTGCTATTTAACGATTTTGATTTCCTTGTGTGTAGGTGCAGGTTTTTACAGTACATGAGGAAGGAGCACAAGATCATAGAACAAAGTGGTGGCATCATAGGTTCGCCCACCTCAATTGTGGGTATGAGGAAAGACATTGGAAGTGCACACGAGCTTCTTTGAAAGGACTTGATCCTTTGGGCACCCCATCATTTTGTAAACAATTGTATCAATATAGAGCCCTCAAGGGGACATCTATGTAACCATGGTTTTGAACCATCAAATTAATAGAAAGAAACTTCCTTTTATTTCATTTCTTGCAATTTGGTGTCTTTTCCACTTTTACTTGCATGCTTCTGTTTTGATGCTCATCACTCATTAGCGATAGATGCATATTTTTTATCACTCTTAGGTGCACCATTTTTCCCCTAATTCAGTGGTGATCATGGTGGGACCCTATCCCTATTGATTTTCTAAAGGTTTAACCTCGGTTTTTGCTTGGTTTCTGTTGTAGGTATTGGTCGTCCTGGCCTGAAATGGCCTCTGGACTGCTCCTTGGCTCACCCTGGGATGACCACACAACCATCCCACCCTAGGATGGCCATAAAAATGGCAGCCATCCCACCCTAGTATGGCCACAAAATAGAGCCTTTTCTTCTCAGATGCTAGAAATAGTAGGTTCCTCGGGCGATAAGGTAGGTACCTAAACTTTTGGTTTTCTATTACACAGTCAAAAATTGCTGAAATTTGATTTTTCTTGCATGCTTTGTTTGATAGAAAGGTAGAAAGATAGTTTCCTTTTCTTATAAATGCAAAAATAACAAAAAAAATAAGAAAAATAAAAAATAAGTTAAGTTATGATGCCCTTGTATGGTTTGCTTGCATGTAGGCTACCTAATGGGTAGGCCATCATTTAGGGTTTGCATCTTGTAGGTTGCTTTTTATCTAGCTTTTCTAAAAGTAAAACATCCATTTACTTGCATTTAGTGAAATATCATTGAGTGCTTCATTGTTTACTTTATTTAAGCTTAAAAGGAACCACACACACTTGCACGTATCACAATAACATTGGTAAGGTTGGATTTCATCACCAACCTCCAATTCAGACCGGTGATGTTGGATTTCACCTCCTTCCACCAGCTTGCCCCCTAGATACCTTAGATAGAATAGGGCACTCTCTCAAGATGGAA
This sequence comes from Wollemia nobilis, assembly GCA_028583015.1. Taxonomy (NCBI): domain Eukaryota; kingdom Viridiplantae; phylum Streptophyta; class Pinopsida; order Araucariales; family Araucariaceae; genus Wollemia; species Wollemia nobilis. Next base: position 1,391,654 of record JAQPPZ010014908.1, read on the forward strand.
TAGGTCACTGGTGTTCAAACTCCCTCCCACTATTGGAAACACTTGTTGTTTCAGAGTGGAAGAGCTAGGTGAACCCTCCACTCATTGTGGGTTTTAAGCGGTGTACCCTAGACTCTTTTGAGGACCTCATGTTTGGCACTAGTGTTCCTAGTCACCACTTTGGTTGAGTTACCTCATTCTAAGTCCAAAACATGAACAAGAAATCAAGAGCAACAACAAATCCAAACACACAAAATAGCTTAGGGATTCACATCTAAAACTTAAAGGAGATAATCACATTGTTTGCTTGTGTGCTTCTTTGATCATTTGATTGTGTGTTTCTAAGATTTAAAAGAGATAATCATATACATATAATCCTTAAAAGAGATAATCATATTGTCTACTTTGTGTGTTTCCTTATTGTTTGGGTAGTCAACATAAGATCCTAGATCTGGGACCAAACCCTAATTTAAACAAAATAATTTTTCAAAATATACTTTTTGATTCTGCATCCAATGGATTGAGAATCATGCAAATCAGAGCTATAATGAAAAAGTTATGTTGGTTTTATGATTACTCTATTTTTGAAGCCAAAAATAGGGAAAAACTACACTAAAATGGTCATAAAATGGTCTAGACAACTCCAAAAATTGCCAAATTTGTTTTGTTGTCTTAGTTAGCTCCTTCTGCACCTCTCATAGAAATTTTGAGTCCTAACTCTTCATGCTTCAAAATTTCCCAAAAATTCCTAAAAGTGGGCATTTCCCCACGGGCCTCGGTTGGCCAAATATTCCAAAAATACAAAATTTTGACCCATAAGTCAAATTTTGGAGCCCTAGCCCATTGTGATCAGCTCGTTGCACTGATCATTTTGATATATAACACTTATAACCTTTTTTGGAAGTCAAAATTTTCTTTAGTGTGGGTTCCCTTCAGGGTTTGCCTAGTCAACACATTATGACAACTATGCATAGCCGAGCTCAATCACGAGCCAACGAAGCAGAAAAATTTAGGAGAGGCCTTGAGCACCATCGTTATAGGTATGAGGATCTCCTCACTCCTGCATAGATCCCTGATAGTAGTCACCTTCGCTATTCTCCTGAGGATCTCATCATTCCTGCACGACGCCCTGAAAGTCGTCATGAGGTCAACTCCTCACTCAGAGGACCCGACCACCAAAGTACCTCTACCAGGAGAACACCAATGGGTTATCCACATGATCAAGTGGATTATTCGGTTAGCCAACATCGATTCCAATCCCAAACTAGATATAATCAGCCTTCCAAGGGGCCTAGTAGGGAGGTCTACACTCCCTCTACATCATGGTCTTCACCACCCAAAACTCCCATCCAACAAGTGTTAGCAACCTAGAGTAGGCCTGTGCGAAGTTCACATGCACCATCAACCAATATGACCATGAGCGAGCTTCTACTATAGTCCTCCAAGCATTGGGAACCTTTCATGAGGATCTTGGATTCCATTGAGGTACAACCTCATGACTTTGATGCTTTCACCAACTTTGTGGAATACATACAAATGCACAAGAATCCTATTATATCCTTTCAAAATCATGAGGTCAAACCCGTGCCTACCAATTCACTAGATCCTGCTTTGCACATCATCATGAGTATCAATAGGCTCCCCTATAAGCGAGTATTGGTTGACACAAGTTCCTCAATAAACATTATTACCACAACTTCACTAAAACAACTCAACCTTCCATCCTCATGCATTGTACCATCCAAGTTCACCTTGCAAGCATTCAATGATGCTTTATCCTCCACTATGGGCATGATAATCCTACTTGTTGAAGTTGGACAAAATACTGTGCCTACATTGTTCTACATCTTGGAGGGTGCAAGACAATACAACATACTACTTGGAAGGCCATGGATAAGAGACATGGAATGTGTTCCATCTATAGTGCATCAATGCATTAAATACATTGATGAAGGTAAGGTCCATGTGGTTGATGCTGACCCAAACCCCTTCAAGTATTATAAATAGGTGGATCATCCACAGAAGCCTACTGTATCACCCATGCACTTGGACACTAAACCCAATGACCTTATCCAGAGTCTAGATTCAACCTTGCGGTTAGTCGTGAAGCTACCTTCACCATCGCTAGTACCATCCTCTATTTCTTCGAGTGAGGAAGAGTCAGAAGAGCTAGCTGTAGAGGCTCCCACAACTATCATCAATACATTCGTAGAAGACCTTCCCACTCCTACCAACAAGGGGGAGAGCCCACTAGTTGATATGGATGAATCAAATCATATCATGCTTGAGGACACAATTCAATTGACCTACCCAGAACTCGATGAGTGCATAGTACCCAATGTTACATCCATGCCTATCATCAAGTCGATCAAGGATCTAGGTCATCCTCCTACCAAGTCACCACCCATTGATAGCATTTTTGATGCACCCCTCAAGCAAGGGGGCCAAGCAGATCACCTTGGACAAGTTGATGAGGTAGCCATGACTTGTCCAAATGCAAATGCATCTTCTCATGAGTTTGTGGGAATGATCAATGTGATGACAGAGAACCAAAGTCCTCTAAATCCATCTATGCAACTTGCAACTCCATCCAACATTCCATCCATACCACAAGAGATACCATCGATGGATTTGGTCACACCTACTCCATCTCACTCAACATCTCCACAAAATCAAGAACAGGTGTACCCCCTACACCAAAGTGGGGGTAATCCAACTACCATAGTTGAACACTCTGAGTTGGAACATGAGCATGAGCTAAATCAAGAACAAGAACATGTGGATATACTCACTAGCTCCAATCATCATGAAGCATCCACATCTGCTCAGACATTAAGGACTTTTGATCCACCTCTACTCAATTGTCTCCTAGCTCCCACACCTAGTTCACCTCCACCACCTATTAGTTGCCATCCAGGTTCTTCAACAATCATCCAATCATCACCTCCACTAGTTCCACAACATATCTTGGATAGGCTAGCCAATGTGGAGTTACAAGTGAGTCACCAACATAATGATTTACAATAGATCTTGAATCGACTCACAAGCATTGAGTTACAGTTGAGTAATCTAAAACCTCAACCTCTGATTGTCAAGACCAACCCACTCCTATGCAGTCCAATGTTAAGTCTCAAATAAATCAAGGGCCAAACCAACAACATCACCCTAAGCGACAATTTATGCCCATTATAGAGTCCATGGACTCTTTGTTTGAGCACCTCTTAGTAGCTAACATGATCAATCTACCTGAGAGTCGACCTATCGATCCAAACGCACCAAAGCCCAAAATATATCATGAAGACCTATACTGCAAGTACCATAGGCTAAATGGGCATGACGTGCAGATGTGCTTCAAGTTCAAACACCTAGTACAGGATATGATCGATAGGAGTGATCCTCAGGTCGATAATCCTATTGCAATCAACAATCAACAAATTAATATATTTAAGGATCTGTTACCTACAGATGGGAGTCAAGAGGAGCAACCTAAATAGGTGACTGAGATGCATACAACCTTGCGGTCTCATAAAATGAGTCCACCATGTTCACCTCATTTAAGACATCAACATCGTACCTGGACTCCATTATCTAAGCCCATGTCAACCATATTTCACAACCTACAAGACACAAAGACAATCGTCTTGCCAGACATACCCCTGTTCAACCCAAATAGGCCTAGATCTAAACAATACAAGGAGGATCATTCTTACCTCTATCATCGAATGAGAGGGCATGACATTAGCAATTGTCATATTTTTAGATACAAGGTCCAAGATCTTATTGATAGGGAAGCTTTATCCATGAGTGGGGCACTCATTCTACCCCATCAAGACATGGGCATTACCTAGAATCCCCTACCAAAATAGGGGAAGTCAATTTCTATCACTCCTCCTAGCCAAGCCAATAACATTGCATCAATCACAGTACATACTGGGGGTATCCAAGGTGTCACACCTTCCCCACTATTTACATCACAAGACATGAAGCAAATTGGGGATCCTAAAGGTATCACACCTTCCTCGCTTCCTTTGATCACCATAAATGCTGGGGGTACACGAGGTATCACACCTTCCTCCTAAGAACACAAAGTAATCAAAGTTACAAAAAGCTCCAAGGGTATCTACATACCGCTTGGTCAACCCAAAACACCCCTAGGTGGTCTATGATCATCTAGGTCACCCCAAAATGCTCCAAGGGTGTCTACATACCACTTGGTCAACCCAAAATACTCCTAGGTAGTCTATGACCATCTAGGTCACCCCAAAATGCTCCAAGGGTGTCTACAAACCGCTTGGTCAACCCAAAATACCCCTAGGTGGTCTATGACCGTCTAGGTCACCCCAAAATGCTCCAAGGGTATCTACATACCGCTTGGTCAACCCATAAACCCCTAAGTGATCTATGACCATCTAGGTCAACCCAAAATGCTCCAAGGGTATCTACATACCACTTGGTCAACCCAAAATACCCCTAGGTGATCTATGACCATCTAGGTCACCCCAAAATGCTCCAAGGGTATCTACATACCACTTGGTCAATCCATAATACCCCTAGGTGGTCTATGACCATCTAGGTCACCCCAAAATGCTCCAAGGGTATCTACATACCGCTTGGTCAACCCATAATACCCCTAGGTAGTCTATGACCATCTAGGTCACCCCAAAATGCTCCAAGGGTGTCTACAACCCACTTGGTCAACCCAAAAATCCCCAAAGGCATCCATAAGCCCTTTGGTCACCCCAAATGCCCCAATGGCCCCCATAAGCCCGTTGGTCACATGTACACATATATATATCAAAATCCAAAAACATTATCAAAACATAAAAAATACAAAAATATTGCATTACATCATATTGCATACCATTGCATTATAAAATCAATTGCATTAGGTATACTCATCATTGAAAAAATAAAAAAAAAATAAACACTTTACATTTTAGAGTTGCTCATACATGTCTAGCACTAAGATTGTACACTAGTCATCATTCAAAATCAATGTTGTTCAAGTCATCATTCACATAATTTCATATTTCACATATCATTTCCACTTACATTTCCTACTTTTCATATTTATGTCCATTCCCTTCACCTAGCCATTTGTTCTAGAATGTCATTAGGGTTTTCGGTCACTCAACCATCTCTAGTTTTCTTTTCAGATTTTGTAGAAAGCTATCCTGATTTTTAGGAGGTAGAGTCTTGCTTAGATTGTACCTTGTATACATCAAAATCCCAACACATATTTCACACTAATAAATCCAAGTTTTGCACAAGGAAAGATGAAACCTACAAAGTGGTCTAGGTTACCTTAAGTGAAAAGTTTATCCTACTCATCCCCCTATGTGGATGGTTCAAGAATGCTAAGAATTGGCAAAAGGACAAGCTCCTCCTTACCCAATTCCCCAAAATAAATAGTGGTTTTCACCACTATCAATGATCAAAATTCCAAAAAGAAAAAATCAAAAGCAAAATAAATAGTGGTTATCACCACTCCCCAAATCCCTTGCTCAAAGAAAACAAAATACAAAAATAAATAATGATTATCATCACTAAATATGAGAAAATATCCCTGAATTCAAATAAAAGAAAAGAAGGGAGTATTGAACTTGAATCCCTAGAATTCTTAGCATTCGACAAACCATTAGGTGATCCTCATTACAAGTTTGGTGGCATCAAGCCTTCCTGGCAATGGTGGTATCCTTACGCATGATGATATGTCTATCACATTAGCTTTTGTGTGTGTGCAGACCAATGTTTGCATGTGGATGAGCTAGCTTTTGGTAGCCTATACTACCTAGTGGTCTAATCCAACTAAATACAAAACCTAGGATCATGCTACTCATAGGGTGATCTTCAGTACAGATGGGTTGCATTAATCCCGTTTGGCATTGGGGTAATCTTATGCTTATCACAAAAATGAACTCACTTGCACACACAAGGATATTGAGTATCTTGGTCATCCTAGCAGATTCATACCTTGTCAAAAAGTCTTGCATGGTTAGTATATAATTTTTGACCAGTCGACTAGAGTGTTTGAGTCTCATGAAAACCTCAAAGACATCCTATAACATCCTATCATTCATTCCATTTTATCACATTTATGTCAGTTTCCATTTTCACAAATCCATTACATAGTCTCATGACAATATTACACATGAATTGATGAATTCTATACAGTCTATGGTGCTAACATAGTATGTCATATAGTATACACATTTCATCATCTAGATCAATACATCATCCATCTCATTATACATCCATGCATATACATATCATCAAATAAAATCAAATCACAACATATGCATACATGATAAGCATCCATAAATACATCATAAAGCAAATCAATACATTGCATACATCTCATAAAGTAATAAGGCAACACATGATGATAAAATAAAAATCTCATATATATATATATATATATATATATATATATATATATATATGTATATGTATATGTATGGGGTAAAAAGATACATCATACTGCCTGTAGGCTACAATAAAGTGAGTCCTCAAACCTCACACTCCCAAAATGCCCCAAAGGTATCCATAAACCCTTTGGTCAAACCCAAAAAGCCCCAAAGGTATCCATAAACCCTTTGGTAAACCTCAAAAATCCCCAAAGGTATCCATAAACCCTTTGGTCAACCCAAAAGCCCCAAAGGTATCCATAAACCCTTTGGTCACCCTAAAAAGCCCCAAAGGTATCCATAAACCCTTTGGTCAACTCCCAAAATGCTCCAAAGGTACCCATAAACCCTTTGGTCAACCCTAAAAATCCCCAAAGGTATCCATAAACCCTTTGGTAAAACCAAAAATACCCCAATGGCATCCATCAAGCCCATTGGTCAAATATATATACATATACATTAATCAAAAACCAAAGAAAAGGGTCCAAAACCCACCAAAAATAAGTCAAATCTAATGGAATTCACTCAGGATCAATATTGAACCCAAATTATTCATGGATGCATTGAAAAGTCCTTACTTCAATCCCTAATAAGGCCATTGTGGCCATACCGCCCCATGGGAATGAAGTTTTCAACTCCTTTCTTCCATGAAACATCAACAAAATCACCAAAATCCTCTCAAAAATGCTCCATTTTTCAATGAGTAAAATCGAAGGAAACCCTAACAAAGTCATATGTGTCAAGTGACTCATCACTTTTATCATTTGTCATTCCCTCATCGACTCATCACTTGAGGGGTAGTCATACTTAACAAATTCATAATCACAATCAACAATCACACACTCAATCATGCAAATTGCATTCGTCCAACGAATCTTTGACAAAGACAATCACGCCCCTACTTGGGGCAGCAAACAAGAAAATATTTCAACTAAGAACATAATAGGACAGATGAACCTTCCTGTTGGTACACCTCAAAAGTTACCAAAATACTTGGTATTCTCTAAAGCCTAGGGTTATAAGTCCCCTGAGCATACCTAGAAGCTGAAGAGAAACCAAGACCAATGTCTTTACTGAGTCAGAAGCAAGGATTCAAGAACACATGCTCTTTCCATGATTGGGGCATCTAAAGTTGGTTAGGTTATTGAATAACCCTAATAATTCAGCATTTTAGTCATCTATTTTTGCTCAGTGTTGTGCTGCACACAACACATCTCAAAAAGGGGCATCTGTAGACACTAAAATCTGGTCAATCCGATTAGGTAATCAAAAGCACTGGTTAATTGACACCATATGGCCCCCTTGGGCAACCCTTAGAGGTTTACTAGTGGTCCTAACCACTCTTGGAAGGCTCTACCCCACTTTTGGGAGATTTTGGGCCATATAGGCATGACCGTCCCACCCCAGGATGGCATAATTTGTGGCCATCCCACCCTAGGACGGTGGCAAACTGGTCATCCTGGGGTGGGACAACCACAAGGTTTGACTCCCAAAAAGTCAAATTTGGACAAATGGCACCCAAAAATTGCCATTTTCCCTACCTATTCGACCATGCAAGTTAGAGGATGCAGTATCCTTATGACATGCTGCATGTAAGAGGCCAAATAGGGAGATTCTCTTCCCCCTCCAATGCATACCACCATGTTGGCCAAATGGTGCCTCTTGCCCTGCATGCCCTCGCATGCCTTCTTTCCCAAAGGCTTCCTTTGGCTATAAAGTGGATCAGTTTTCCACACAAAAGATAGAGAGAGGAGTTTTGAGACATAGCAATGGAGTGCTGCCAAGATTTCCCCTCACCCTTTTGTGCCCCTTTTCCCTCGAAATATCTACCTAGCGAAGGAGGTTTGCAAGTGATCTAGGAGGTGCAATTTGTTTACAAAACTGGATCAATTGAGTGAATTTCACCACCAAATTTTATGACAACACTATTAGGAGGGTTTTGGACCAATTCATAGAGGAATTGGTGATAAAATAAGTGCAGAACTGGTGGTCATCCCACCCCAGGATGGTCCCCATTCTATGATAGTCCCAACCGTCCCACCCTGGGATGAGGACATATCTATGCATGATTTATTTACTATTATTTTTTAGTTAGATTCTAGATTATTATATGAGCATGCTGTCCAAATTTCATGCATTTTGGAGCTATATTGAGCGAGATATCACATTTTTAGTGTTTTGTAGGGTCTTATGCAGGTCTACGGAGCTCATCTGGATATGCACCTAAAAATATTATTTATTTTGCAAATATGACCACATGGGTTGTCTTGAAATCTCATTTTATGTATTCTGTCCAAGTTTCATGCATTTTGGATATGTTTAGGGGCAAAAATTGCTTGCTTTGGGTTTTGTAGGCTTCGAAGGTCTACTACGATTACGCCATGCCATCGGATGCAATTTCGGTTCTATTTTTAGTAATATCTTCCCAAAACCATCTATTTTACATACCTCTACAATTTCAAGTCATTTGGAGTTGATTTAGATAGGCGTATTTCATATTCATGTTTTCTAGTCTTTTAGTGCCTGTGGGGATTGCATGTTTTCACCATACACACTTGCTATTTAACGATTCTGATTTCCTTGTGTGTAGGTGCAGGTTTCTACAAGTGTATGAGGAAGGAGCACAAGATCATAGAACAAAGTGGTGGCATCATAGGTTCACCCACCTCAATTGTGGGTACGAGGAAAGACATTGGAAGTGCACACGAGATTCTTTGAAAGGACTTGATCCTTTGGGCACCCCATCATTTTGTAAAAAATTGTATCAATATGGAGCCCTCAAGGGGACATTTATGTAACCATGGTTTTGAACCATAAAATTAATAGAAAGAAACTTCCTTTTATTTCATTTCTTGCAATTTGGTGTCTTTTCCACTTTTACTTGCATGCTTCTGTTTTGATGCTCATCACTCATTAGCGATAGATGCATATTGTTTATCACTCTTAGGTGCACCATTTTTCCCCTACTTCACAAGCATCGATGGGAGTAATAAAGAAAATGAATAAGATCATGTGATCCTTTGTTTGAAAATAAATATTTACTAAATTGAGGCCCTCATTGTTAAATTGGGAGAGAGTGTGCAAACCAAAATTGGCAAGAGAGATTGGAATTAAAAACCTATGAGATATAAACATAACCTTAGGAGATAAAATGGTATAAATAATTTACTAGTACCATGACAACTACTGGAGTAGAATTACCAAGAACATATACTTAGATAATGGGGAGATGAAAATAATTTTTATATCCAATACTCTCCCTCGAGGCTCACACATGAGGGCTTTCCCATCATCTATTGTGACCATATTTTAGGGTACCTATAGTTGGAAATTAGAGATAGATCTAAAGTTATTTTTAAGACATATTCATGGTTGGGCCTTAAGACTTTGAATGAGTTCACAATCCTTTAAACTATTATGTATAAAGCATCAAGAATTATAGGAGAAAAAGTGTGTAACTATTGGTTTACTTCAATTAAAAATATATATTTACAAAGAAGATGGATACTTGTCTCCAGATTGGGTTAGATCAATAGAGGTTAATATCAATATTAAACAAACATGTGTGGACCAAAATAATTGCTACAATTATAATAGAGAATACTCTAAATTGGAAAATGGATTCTACCAAAAATACAAGGTGTAGAAAGGATATGAAATACTCTAATGTTGTTATGTCCCCAATTTTAGCCTATCCTAGTAGATTTGGTTCAAACATTATTTTCCCAAGGTAAATGCTTTCTCTTGGGTGGTAAGCAAAAATAAAATTATCACTTCTAATTTACAAAAAAGAGGATATCAAGGGACCTTATAGTGCATTTTTTGTAAGAATGAGGAAACCATAGGCCACAATCTACTTAATTGTAACATTAATCTCAAAGTATAGAGCTACATGTTACAAAAACTATCTTTGTGCTAGGCATGGCCTAGAACCATACATGTTTTTGAATGTTGGCTCAACTATCATGAGGAGCACAATTTATTTGGGGCATCATCTTGGTTATCATCATTTGAGGACTTTGGTTAGAAAGGAACCATTGTGTTTTTAAAGAACAAAATCTCTATGGATAAAGTCTATAAAAATATATAAAATAAAAAACCTCCTTCAAGGCCAATGATCATATGGTTTCACTTTAACTACAATAAAACTTTGAAAATTGGTCCCACATTTCCATCCATATCTAATGTACCAAGAAATATTCATCCAAGAATTCTGAAAGATGTCACATCTCACAAAAATAATCTTCTCTTTATATGGTAAAACATGTTGGCAATTTTGGGTACCTTGGGTACATTGCCTTTGCTCTAAGTGTAGATGTTGTCATTGATGTCAAGAAGGTCTTGAAGCAATTTGGTTTGATGTCAAAGAATGTGTCTTGATGAAGGGTTCAGCATGGACATTGAGTTTCCAAGAAGATCAAGGTAGCCTAGTTGCAAAAGATCAAGAAAAAGACAAGTAAAAAAAAGTATACAGGCGGCTAGAAAAACTGTCGCGATTTCGCGACATGTTTTAGGAGAGAGAAAGCGTTGGCAAAACTGTCACAATTTCACATGTTTGAGGAGAGAGAAAGTTTGAGCAAATGTGTCATGATTTCGTGACATGCAGGAAGGCAGAGATGAAGCAAGCAAAACTGTCACGATTTCGCGACATGTTAGCAGGGAAGAAGAGCAGATGGAAAGTGTCGCGACATGTCGCATTTTTGCGACTCAAAAAGTGCAGGAAGGCAGAGAAGGAAAAGTGTCACGATTTTGTGACATTCTACAAAGTAAGTTGTTCAGATGAAAAAGTGTCATGATTTCACGACATGATGCTGAAGAGAGAGTCGCAAAAAGAATTGTCACGATTTCGTGACAAGTTCGAAGAGAGAGAAAGTTACATGTAAAATGTCACGATTTCGCGACATGCTGTAGAGGTCAAGTTGAGGACTATCACGATTTTGTGACATGCTAAAAAGTTCGAAGTGAGAACTATCGTGATTTTGTGACATGCAGCAAAAGGGAAGAGTCTGAAAGGAGAAGCGTCGCGATTTCGTGATAGGTTGCAAGGAAAGCTTTCGGAAGCTGAAAGCATCGTGATTTTGCGACAGGCTACAAAGAAGTTGTACGGATGCAAAAAGTGTCATGATTTCATGACAGGTTGAGATGGTAGCTTGCAGTTGGAGAAGGTGTCATGATTTCATGACAGAAATAGTTAGCAAGTCTTAAATAGAATAAGCATCGCGATTTCGTGACGAATTGAAGAAGGAAGAGCTCGAAGGCAAAAGCGTCACGATTTCGTGACATGTTCCAGTTTTACGGGCATATGGCAAAAAAGAGCTTAAGGCAGCGAAAGCGTCACGATTTCACGACAGAGTTGCAGATGACGTCAGCAGAAGCATATGTGTCATGATTTCGTGACAAAAGCAGAGAAGAAGGTTTTGTAGACTAAAGCGTCGCGATTTCACGACAGAGTGAAGATGACGTCAACAAAAATCATAAGTGTCACGATTTCATGACAAAAGCTAAGAGGAAGGCCATGAAGACTAAAGTGTCACGATTTCATGATAAAAGTGAGATGACGTCAGCAAGAGGCAAAGGTGTCATGATTTCGTGATAGAAGCACAAAGGAAGTCGACAAAGGCCAAGGTGTCGCGATTTCGCAACAACAGGCTATAGAAGGTGTACGACTGTAAAAGTGTCGCGATATCATGACATGTTGTAGTTTCGTGACAGAAGCTACAGGTGAGTTCCAGAGGTGGTTGAAGGACAGAGTTAACTTTGAGGCGACAGAGTTAAATCTGGGCTGACGTAGTTTAGGGTTTTGCAGCCGATGATCTTTAGGGATATACGACCGACTAAAGATTAAGTGTTTGATCATGAATTAATGCTATAAAAGGAGGACTGTTTTCGAGTTTCAATGTATCGAATGCAAGTATTGAACTTGCACAAGTAAAGTCCATGATGCGCAGAGACCGAGTCAAATCGATTCGAGCGAAGTGTGCGAGATGCAGCCATAACAGTGCAGATAGTGCAAAAGTGGCGAGTTGATGTGTAGAATGAGGAGTTCGATCACAGAGTGTTGAAGTGCTGTTGTATTTGCGAAGACAGTGCAAAGGTTGGAATTTGATCAAGGGCGAGCTGTGATTGCGGCTGTGTTTACACAGACAGATTTGTGTTTCATATTCTTAAGAAAAGCATATTACATCTATCTTATTCTTTTGAGATTTGAGATTGAGAATGGGAATTAAGTATAGAACATATTGAGTCTCTAACAATTCTCTTTATGCTTCTATGAGGTTGATGAATCACATTGGGTCTCTAACAATTCTCTTTGTGAGTTCATGCTAAGCAAGTTTTCTTTGTAAGCTTGCTGAGGTTTTGGACAGGTTCAGGTGGGGATTTGAGAGCAGGTTTTGGACAAGTCATTGAGAGGGCTTGTTGGACAACATTGAGCAAGTTTTTGTTGAAGCTTGTGGAGCTGTTTGGGTAGGTTCTAAGTGAGAACTTGCAAAGCAGATCTGAAACAAGTCTTGAAGACTTGGGTGAAGATCAAGCCAACATTAGTGCAAGCTGGTGAACCATTTATGTGAACCAGATTTGAGGACCAGTTGAGGACAGAGATTGATGAAGAGTTGAGGACAGATTTGTGCCAGACCGAAGGACTGTGTTTGGTGCAGATCAAAGAAAGAGGAAGAGGACATTTGTGCCAGACCGAAGGACTGTGTTTGGTGCAAATTCGAGGACCAGCTTTGAGGTGATAGAGTTGAGGACAGAGGTCTCCAGCCAGAGCAGGGAAGACAGGTGTCTTCTGTGGATAGAGATCCACTTGCTAAGGGCAGAGGAGGTAGAGGTCTTCTAGAGGATCACCAGCTAGAGTAGAGTTAGGGGAAGGTATCTCCTTTGAGTAGTGGCTCATAAACATTGTAATTGGGAAGGTTTCCCAAAGAACTGTGATATAACTTTTAGAGAAAATTTTTATCCGTGGAGTAGCCCACTTTGGGTGAACCACGTAAATTGTTGTGTAAATTTGTGGATGATTTTGTGCATTATTTTGATATTGCTTTGGATATATTGCTTTACTATTTTGAAGTATAAAGGAAAAAGTAAAAAGAGGTCTTATACTGTTCACCCCCCCTCTCAGTATAAGCTTGTGTTCTTCAATTGGTATCAAAGTAGGTTCCTTCGAAAAGGTTTAACAACCGGAAGGAAGAACTGGTTAAGAACACAATGGATTTTTTAGGTGGCAATGCAGCACCTATTCTTGATGGATCAGATTTTGGTCTGTGGAGTGCAAGAATGAGAGTTTATCTAATGGCACTTGGTAATGAGGTATGGGAAGTGATTGAAGACAAATACACTATTCTTGAACATGGTCCTTATACCAAAGAAGACAGGCTCATGCTTCACAACAATTCAAAAGCCATGAATGCAATCCTGAGAGGCTTACAGAAAGCAGATCTCACCAAAGTTATTCACTACAAGATAGCTAGTGAAATGTGGAAACAATTGCAGGTGGTTCATACAGGTGATGCAAATGTCCGAAAGGCCAAATTGAGACATTTTAAAGGTATGTTTGAACAACTCAAAATGAATGATGATGAAAATATTAGTGACTACATGCTTCGTATGGATGAGGTTGTTAACTCCATGAAAGACCTAGGTCTTGAGCTTGCTGAAAATGATGTGTGTGATAAGATTTTAAGATCTCTTCCTAATAGATTTAGTGAAAAGATTTTTGCTATTGAGGAAGCTAAAGATTTAGATAAATTGAAAAAGGATGAGCTCCATAGTATTCTTGCAACATTTGAGCTAAGAACTCAAGTGAAAGTTGATGTCAAGAAAGAGGCAGCTTTCAAAGTCACCAAGAAATCAAAGGGCAAACAGATTCAAGAGAGTGATGAGTCTTCTAGTGATGAAGAGGCATATTACAGCAAGAAAGGCAAGTTCTCTAGAAAACACAAAAACAAAAAAAACATAAGATGTTTCAACTGTGGAAAGTTTGGTCTTTATGCTATTGACTGTACTGTTTCAAAGAATGAAAGTGATGAAGATATACAGGATGTTAAGAGCAAGGATTCTGAAAAGCATAGGTATTACAAAAAGAACAAAGATGAGCACAACAATCAAGGAAAGAAGCATTCACACAAGAATAAGAAGAGCTTCTACCTAGACAAAGCAAGTAAGTGTTCTAGCAGTGATAGTGAAAGTTCTTCTAATGATGATGAAAATGAGATGTTGTTCATTTCAAAAAAGAGGAAGAACCAAAACATAAATTCATTGTCATGAAATGTTTTAGATGTGGAAATTTTGGGCACCTTGAGGATGATTGCACAAATAATGAATTGGTTGCTAGTATGTATGAGGATGCTTCAGAAAATGATAAGGAAGATGCTTGTATGGTTTTTGAAAAGGGTAGCACCTCTAGTGATAAGAAATCCGAAAAAGGCCTTGATGATTCAAAATGCAATAAAATAGAGGATCTTGAATGTGAACTTACTAATGCTCTTAGTGTTTTGAAAAAGGAAAGAAAGAAGAATGCTAGACTCAAGGATAAATTAGATGAATGTTGTATGGAGAGAGATGAACTCATAGAAAGTCTTGACATCTCTATGGCTAAGACACAAGAACTCAAGAATGAGTTAGAATCTAAGATGCTTGAGTATAGTGAATTAGAACAGAAAATGGCTACCTTGAAAGAGGAAAATAAAGAATACAAGGATAAACTGTACAGGTTTCAAGAAAGCTCCAAAAAGGTTAAATCTCTTATCAAAGGACAAAGAAAGACAACAGATAAAATAGGTCTTGGTTTTGTCAAACCACACAAGGAACAGGTTGGGGAATCCAGTAAAAGATTTCAAAAAGAAGAGAGTTCTGATGAAGAGAGTATCTCAGAGAAAGATTCCATGAGTGATAAATGCGCAGAAATAGAAAATAGAATTTTGAATGCGAAGAAGAATTTTTCGGGACCCAAAAGGTCGATTAAAAGAATATTTTACGGTAGATGTTTTGCGTGTCACAGGTTTGGTCACACGGCTTCATAGTGCATAGATCAAATAAAAAGGGTAAACAACAATTTTAGAAGTTTTAGTTTCTTTCAAGGGTATTGCTACTCTTGTCAACAGTTCGGGCACAAGGCAATTTTTTGCAAGGCAAATAACAGGAACTGGGTTAGTCAAAATAGGCGGATTCAAAGAACAGCTATGACCAAAAGAAATAATATTGTTACTTGCTATAAGTGCAACAATGCAGGTCACACAGCTAGACAGTGCAGAGCTGATCTTCCAAGGTACAAGAACAGAAACAGTGGTATAAACAGGTCCAAGGATCAAGGTATGGACAAGAAAAGAGATGAGAACAAGAACAAGAAAAGTGACAAGAACAGAAACACTGACAAAGAGTTCAAGAGAAGGCCCGACAAAGAAATTTAAGACATTGATGATGATGAGTGCCTAATGGGAGTTTCACTCCCACCCTTGTTTTAAATCACCTCATCAGGAGGTGGGGGAGGGACTAAGCTAAGAAGCTCATTCTTAGTCCCAAGCCCCTCCCAAGCCCCAAAGGTGACCCTTTGCCATTGATGACAAAGGGGGAGAGATATGAGTAAGGGGGAGAGCTTCAAGTGAAGAAGAAAGCTTCAAGTCATGGGGAGCAAAACTTCAAAGGCAGATTCTCAGTTGTTGGATCACAGTTGGTTTCAGTTTTGGCTCTTGAGTAGTGTTTTTCAGTTAAGGTTTGCCATCAATGACAAAGGGGGAGATTGTTGGCAATTTTGGGTACCTTGGGTACATTGCCTTTGCTCTAAGTGTAGATGTTGTCATTGATGTCAAGAAGGTCTTGAAGCAATTTGGTTTGATGTCAAAGAATGTGTCTTGATGAAGGTTTCAACATGGACAGTGAGTTTCCAAGAAGATCAGAGTAGCCCAGTTGCAAAAGATCAAGAAAAAGACAAGTAAGAAAAAGTATGCAGGTGGCTGGAAAAACTGTCGCGATTTCGCGACATGTTTTAGGAGAGAGAAAGCATTGGCAAAACTTTCATGATTTCGTGACATGTTTGAGGAGAGAGAAAGTTTGGGCAAAAGTGTCGTGATTTCGTGACATGCGGGAAGGCAGAGACGAAGCAGGCAAAACTGTCATTATTTCACGACATGTTGGCAGGGAAGAAAAGCAAAGGGAAAGTGTCACGATTTTGCGACATGTCGCATTTTCGCGACTCAAAAAGTGTAGGAATGCAGAGAAGGAAAAGTGTCACGATTTCATGACATTCTACAAAGTAAGTTGTTCAGACGAAAAAGTGTCACGATTTTGTGATATGATGCTGAAGAGAGAGTCCACAAAAAGAACTGTCACGATTTCGTGACAAGTTCGAAGAGAGAGAAAGTTACATGTAAAATGTCACGATTTCGCGACATGCTGCAGAGGTCAAGTTGAGGACTGTCGCAATTTTGCGACATGCTGAAAAGCTCAAAGTGAGAACTATCATGATTTCGTGACATGCAACAAAAGGGAAGAGTCTGAAAGGAGAAGCGTCGTGATTTCGTGATAGGTTGCAAGGAAAGCTTTCGAAAGCTGAAAGCGTCACGATTTTACGACAGGCTACAAAGAAGTTGTATGGATGCAAAAAGTGTCACGATTTCACGATAGGTTGAGATGGTAGCTTGCAGTTGGAGAAGGTGTCACGATTTCACGATAGAAATAGTTAGCAAGTCTTAAATAGAAGAAGCATCGTGATTTCACGACGAATTGAAGAAGGAAGAGCTCGAAGGCGAAAGCGTCATGATTTCGCGACATGTTCCAGTTTTGCGGGCATATGGCAAAAAAGAGCTTAAGGCAGCGAAAGCGTCATGATTTCGTGATAGAGTTACAGATGACGTCAGCAGAAGCAGATGTGTCATGATTTCACGACAAAAGCAGAGAAGAAGGCTTTGTAGACTAAAGCGTCATGATTTCGCAACAGAGTGAAGATGACGTCAGCAAAAATCATAAGTGTCACGATTTCGTGACAAAAGCTGAGAGGAAGGCCATGAAGACTAAAGTGTCACGATTTCGTGATAGAAGTGAGATGACGTCAACAAGAGGCAAAGGTGTCACGATTTCACGACATAAGCACAAAGGAAGTCGACAAAGGCCAAGGTGTCGCGATTTCGTGACAGCAGGCTATAGAAGGTGTACGGCTGTAAAAATGTCACGATATCGTGACATGTTGTAGTTTCATGACGAAAAGCTACAGGTGAGTTCCAGAGGTGGTTGAAGCGACGAGAGTTAACCTTGAGCCGACAAAGTTAGAGGCTGGGCCGACGTTATTTTAGGGTTTTACAACCGATGATCTTTAGGGTAACAGCCGACTAAATATTAAGTTTTTGATCATGAATTAATGCTATAAAAGGAGGACTATTTTTGAGTTTCAATGTATTGAATGCGAGTATCGAACTTGCACAAGTAAAGTCTACGGTGTGTAGAGACCGAGTCAAATCGATTCAAGTGAAGTGTGCGAGATGCAGCCATAACAGCGTAGATAGCGCAGAAGTGGCGAGTTGATGCGTAGAATGAGGAGTTTGATCGTAGAGTGTTGAAGTGCTGCTGTATTTGTGAAGACAGTGCAAAGGTTGGAATTTGATCAAGGGCAGCTGTGATTGCGGCTGTGTTTGCACAGACAGATTTGTGTTTCATATTCTTAAGAAAAGCATATTACATCTATCTTATTCTTTTGAGATTTGAGATTGAGATTGGGAATTAAGTATAGAACATATTGAGTCTCTAACAATTCTCTTTATGCTTCTATGAGGTTAATGAATCACATTGGGTCTCTAACAATTCTCTTTGTGAGTTCATGCTAAGCAAGTTTTCTTTGTAAGCTTGCTAAGGTTTTGGATAGGTTCAGGTGGGGATTTGAGAGCAGGTTTTGGACAAGTCATTGAGAGGGCTTGTTGGATAGCATTGAGCAAGCTTTTGTTGAAGCTTGTGGAGCAGTTTGGGCAGGTTCTAAGTGAGAACTTGCAAAGCAGATCTAAAACAAGTCTTGAAGACTTGGGTGAAGATCAAGCCAGCATTAGTGCAAGCTGGTGAACCATTTCTGTGAACCAGATTTGAGGACCAGTTGAGGACAGAGATTGATGAAGATTTGAGGACAGATTTGTGCCAGACCAAAGGACTGTGTTTGGTGCAGATCAAAGAAATAGGAAGAGGACATTTGTGCAAGACCGAAGGACTATTTTTGGTGCAAATTCGAGGATCAGCTTTGAGGTGATAGAGTTGAGGACAGAGGTCTCCAGCCAGAGTAGGGAAGACAGGTGTCTTCTGTGGATAGAGATCCATTTGCTAAGGGCAGAGGAGGCAGAGGTCTTCTAGAGGATCACCAGCTAGAGCAGAGTTAGGGGAAGGTATCTCCTTTGAGCAAGAGGCTCATAAACATTGTAATTGGGAAGGTTTTCCAAAGAACTATGATATAAATTTTAGAGAAAATTTTTATCCATGGAGTAGCCCACTTTGGGTGAACCACGTAAATTGTTGTGTAACTTTGTGGATGATTTTGTGCATTGTTTTGATATTGCTTTGGATATATTGCTTTACTGTTTTGAAGTATAAAGGAAAAATTAAAAAGAGGTCTTATACTATTCACCCCCCCTCTCAGTATAAGCTTGTGTTCTTCAAAACATAATTTTAATGATGCATCCAAAGCTAATCTTGGTCTTGCAAGAGTAAGTGCAATTCTAGATTGCCATAATGGTAAACTCATAAAAGTAGAATGAATTCCCTTACAAATATTTAGTTGCAACATGGTTGAAGTAATAGCATTAGTAAGTCTTAAGCTAGTAGTATAGTTGGGCATCTACAAACATAAAATGGAAGAGACTCTATGATTGTGGTGGGGGCAATATCCAAAGGAACATTCTAAGATTGATAATTACTCTACCTTCTTATACAAGGCCTTTAATTGAAACATTTATCTGTGTCCATCTCCTAGAAGTACATTTCTAAAAAATAAAATAGAGTGACATGCTTCCCTACTAATTTGGGATTGGTTGGCATGAAAATATAGATTGGCATAGAGGATATTCTCTAGCCAAGACTTAAATAATTTATTGACCTTGATATACCTAATCTCAATAGAAAATATAGTCAACATCAGTCACCCATTTTGAATTATCCTTACCAAAATAGTCAAGCATTCTAGAAGATTTTACATTTGAAAGTAAAAAAATGCAAATTCTATAGAGGTTCACCACCAATATATTGCAAGGAAGCTTCATAGGCTAAATAAAACACAATATTATAATGGATAGGTATTGATTGATATGTTAGGAAATCAACAAGAATTTGAAACAAAAAACACATCTTCAACATTTTAGAATTGACTTATTACGACTTTCTAAATTGATTAGGTACATGGTAGCTTATTTTCCTATACTTCCAAGTAATATAACTCAATTATTTTTGTTATCATCTTTTGGAGAGGAGCCCTCTAGAACCCACATTATTGTTTATAAAACAAAAATAGAATACATTAAACTAAAAAAAACCAATAGTAATTTACAACAAATCTAAGTTGGATATGAATCATTGTGTTGATTATTGGGCAACCTACAAAATACTTATGAAGTGTCTCAACCTTCACTATTTAGATGAAACTAACACGAGACCATGTAAACTGTTAGCTTTTGAAGCTTTAATACTTAATATAAATCACCATAGGAAAATATTAATAGGATCAAATATAATGAAGTTTCAATATAATTGAGGGTTACCCCCTAAGGGGCCTAACAAATGGTTTGGTGCTTTAACAATCAATAAATCTGAAGGTTGAAGGAGTGTGGAAGGCTAGAAGTTGAAGGAGCGCGGAAGGCTGGAGGCTGAAGGACCATGGAAGGCTAGAGGCTGAGAAGGTCAGAGGTTGAAGGAAAGTGGAAGGATGAATTATGTGTTAATATTTGGAGTATCAATGCTAAAGGAGTGTGGAAGACTGGGTTGGCTAAAGGAGCGTGGAAGGCTAGACTAGCTAGAGGAGCTATAGCGAAATGCTGGGATGTTGGGTGGAAGGCTGGGTTGGCTGAAGGAACGTGAAAGGCTGATAAGGCTAAAGTAGTGTGGAAGGTTGAGCTAGCTGAAGGAGCTACAATAGAAATTTGGGATGTTGAGTGGAAGTTTGGGAAGCCTGAAGGAGCATGGAAGGCTGCTTACAATGAGAAAAAAAAAATTGTAAAGTTTGAAGGATTAGGGTTTTTTCTTGAAAAAATATCTCATATTTTAGGAGCCATATCTTTGTGAAGAGTTATCCAATTCAACTAATTATTGGACCAACTTGTGTAGAATTTGAATAGCTTTAAAATGGATGGTAATATGCAAAAATTCAAGCAATATTGAAGGAGATATAAACCTATGAAGTCAACCATTCGGAACAAGGGCAGCGATGATTTTTCAAGTCACAAAAAATAAAATTGCAAAGTGTGAAGGATTAGGGTTTTTCCTAAATACTATCTCATATTTTAGGAGCAATATCCTCGTGAAGAGTTATTTGATTTAGTTTATTATTAGACCACATTGTGCAGAATTTGAATAGCTTTAAAATGAGTGGTTATATGCAAAAATCCGAGCAATATTGAGGGAGATATGACACTATGAAGTCAACCATTCAAAACAAGGGCAGTGACGATTTTTCAAGTTGTGAAAAGTGAAATTACAAATATTTTCTAACTAGGGTTTGAACACTAGGAAGTGCAATGAAGGGCTATGACTTTAGCGAGGAAGGAAACTAGCAATTCATATGGTAAAGCAGACTATGATAGTGCAATATTTTTGAAATATTACTCTACTAAGATGCAAAGCATATATAGTAGAGGTGAAATTTTGGCATTGTGAAGGCTGCTATAGGAAAATGTCAAGAAAGATGCTAAATTCTAGAGTAATTGTATTTATATAGAAATTTGAAAAGATCCAAAAAGTAAAAATCAAGAATTCAGACATTTTATGTAAAATGATGTAGGTTTCTAGCTATAACATCTCAATTGATATGAGAAGTGTATCTATTTGTAAACTCTCAAGCTCTAAATAAGAGAGATATAATTTGTCAAGGGTGGGGGACCCAAGTAAAACCCCTTATTATCTAGAAAAAAAAATTGCAATATAATGAATCCAAATAATAATATTGTAACAGAGATAATATGAGACAACTAATATGTATTTATCAAGGCTTAATAATATACCATAACATTCAATAATATACTGAAATATGAATGTAATAGCCTAAATCATACACAATAATAAGACTTACAATATTAGTTGCTCAAATGTATGCAAACTTGTATTACTCCACTTTCTATTACAAATATCTCATAGAGATGACTCTATGAACAATGTAGATCACTATATTGATGATGTAGATCACTATATTTTTTCTTCACTCTATGGAGTAATATATAGCCTTTCTATGATGACTCTTTGGTTACCATGACTCTTCCTTTCCATATGCCAAGCCTTATGACTCTTGGCTTCTATACTTGACACTTGCATACACATGACACTATCTTGTATGCACACTTGGACATGACTCTTCATATAACTCTTCCTAATCTAAGAACACATGTGCACACTTACATATGGGACACTTGTGCACATTTACACTCACAACACTTGCACACATATTTACATGACACTTGTGCATTTCTTGCACATTATTACATTACATAAAATATTTACTCACACTCTAATCTAGGACACAACCCTAATCTAATATTTACAATAATGTACCAAGGTGGTACATTGACATGTACCAAATAATGTAATATTCTCCAACACCCCCTTGTATTACATTATTTGGTTATTAAAGACTTTAGTCTTCAATATGGTCTTCATCCTGATCCTGAGACCTATATTGTCCTTTCTTGCTTTCTTTAATCTATTACCTTTTTGTATTTTGATCAAGTGAATGATTAGTATCTTTCAAAAAATCATCTTCATAAATTACTAATTTTGTTGAAAGAGCTTTGACTTCATTTTCTTTTGTAGTTTCTTCTAGTTCTTGAATTTCCCAAATATATTGAGCTAGATGCCCTTTCTGATTGCCTTCTCTATATTGTAGTTGAGGTTGATTATATTGATATTGAGAAGGATACTAATGTTGAAATTATTGTTGATGTGGACGATACTGAGTTTGATATTGTCTTGGTTGTATTGGCCTATTTGTTTGACCACTTTGATTTATCTGATTTCCTTGAGACTGATTCCTTGGATTATATCTACAAAAATTTGTATTATGATTCCTCTTTCTACATATTTGACAATATCTATTATTCTATTTTGATCTATCTCTTGAAGTTGTAGCAATATTTTCTTGTGAGTTATCTTTTGATACTAAGGCATTGTTAGTCATTTCATCTTTGATAGAATTTTCCACTTCATATTCTTGTAAAATATTGACTAACTCATCAAATGAAGTATATTTTCTTAGAATTTGCAAAGATGTAACTAGATGCTTATAGTTCTCTGGAAGAGCTCTCAAGATCACTTGAACAAGAAATTTATCTTCTACTTTTTCTCCTAAAGTTAATAGTTTTCCTTTTATATCTTCCACTCTTCTTAAAAATAGTTCAATGCTTTCTCCACTATTAACCTTCAAAGAATGTAACTGAGTTTGAAGATTCAAAATAGTAGCTTTGTTATTTTCCTCAAATATCTTGGCTAAAGTGTTCCAAGCTTCTATAGAGGTTACTATTGTGCTTATGTAAGGTTGTATTTCATCTGTAATTGCAAATGTTATTATCATGAGGGATTTTGCTTCTCCTTCATATTTTTGAATTTCTCTATCATCTTCAGCAAGTTTAGTTTTTGTTCCACTAACAATATCCCAAAGTTTTTCTACTATCAAAATTGATTTCACTTTGTTTTTCCATGAAGCATAATTAGGACCTTTTAGAAGTTGAGATTCTGAAAGAAATAATTTGTTGGTTGACATAGTGGCACTCATATAACCTTTGAAGTTGACTACCTTATGTCTCCCTAGGTTTTGAATGATAATTTCTAAGTCTCTAAATTTTAAAAACCTTTGATGTTGAATTCCTTTTATCTCCCTAATTAATTAGAAACTAGAAAATAAGAATTTTGTAAATTTAATATTTCTAAATTTGATGTAGACTTCCTTATCTCTCCAAAATTAAATAATTTGCAAAAATTCTATGAGCATTTGTATTTCAAAAAATATTAAAAGTAATACTTTCAAAATACTTTAATAAAAACTACTCCAAAAAACTTAATAATTAAATAACTTAGCACTATAACACCTTATTACTCCAAAATAATCAAAAACTTGATTATTCTATCAATAAACCTTATCACTCCTAATTAATCTTAATAAACAACCTTATAAAATAATTAAACCTTATAAATTAAAAATTAAAATTATTCATTATCTCTCCATATAACCTTAATAAAAAAATTAATTAGCATTCAAAAAACCTAACAAATACCTTGTTGCCTATGAACTTGCACTTGAGGACAAACTTGCACTTGGTGCTTTTCTCTATCTTAAAAAATGTTTCTATGTCCTTGATGTTGCCTTCTAATCGATGTTATGTTGTTCAACATGCAAGTGACATATTTGAATATTTTGGTGGATGTTTCAATTTATTCTGCCCAATCGTTTCACCTTTCTAAATTATGCTCAAAACTTTGTTCAAATATGTTGTTACAACAACATTCCTTAGCAAGGTGGTGAGGTGTCCTTTCATTTGAATTACATGCAATTTGACCACTCACTTCAACATTTCATTGGAAATTCCTCCTTAGTGCAATATTTCCATGCTCAACCCTTTGAATGCTCGTCTCTTGAAATTATTGACTCTTGGATCTCTTTGGAGTTCTATTCTCATAGAATTCTATGTAGAATTGCTTTGCACTTTACCACAACTCTTAACCCTATATTGTGTGACTTAGCTTTTCCCTAAGTAACTTTACCCTTATGTTTCTTCGCTTATCCATGATGCCTAGCTAAACATTGCATCTTTTAGACTTCTATGGCTCTTCGTTTCAAATATTAACATTTAGATTCCTGCATCCCTTGGTATTCTATGAACCTGTGGTTGGTACTCAACCTCTACATTCCTACTCAGCCTTATGGCTACTCAATAGCCCTAATCAACATTACCATTGTTTGACATTGCTTGAATCAACTCAAATTCATCTCAGTTTGAATCAACCTAATAGAACTTGGCTTAGCATTGGCTTTTGCACTCTTATCTTGACTTCAACACTCTTCTTTTGCTTTGGTGCTCTTGGATGGCTTCAACGCTCTTCGATGGATTTAGGCACTCTAGATGATGCTATGCTTGGTGAGATCTCTGATCAAATATTTTCTCTTATTGGTTTACACCTTTACACTTTAATTTCTCCCCTTGTGCTCGGTTCAATTTTGAGCATCGATTTATCTAACTAATATTCGCTATTCCAAATCTTCTGATCCAAAATTTTCTTTAGATAAAATTATTCATATTAACATTATCTGAAAGGAATGATAATCATATCATTCCAAGTGCAAGAATCTCAAGTGTTAAAAGAACACCACATTCAACCAAAACAATAATCTGAAAGAAAATTGATATCATAAGCTTACAAATGGATATGCAAAATAATGAGCAACAATATCATGTATTATACCTGAATAATGAACTTCTCTAATGATTACAATGAAGGTTCCTTGCTTATATAGGCAAGGATGATCAACCATAGCGGTAGGATCAAGCTAAGGATAAATATCCACCGTACAAAAGGAATAAGTGATATGGTCCATAGATCTCAGAATCGCTATGGGGAGAAAGAATCTCAACCCTCCAAAGATACCTAAAAATATCCCCATAATTCCTAGGAATAGTCAAAATTAAAATTATCCCCATAATATCTAAGAAATAAATATGTAATATCTCATAATATCTAAATAAGATAAATGAAATATCCACACATAAGTGGGTGGGGAAAATACATGGAACAAATAAATCAAAGAAAAATAAACTACCTAGGTGAACATGAGCTAAGGTAAACAACCTACTCTAACACCCCCCTCAAGTGAAGCTAGGTGCCAAAAAATAAAGTGGCATTTCCACAACATGAGTCTCGATAACAAGGCTTGATTAGGTACTCATATACAATGTGTATCCAGAAACTCTTGAACCAGAAGGTGGAAAACCATGTGAAAAAAAACATCCAACTAGAAAGAGAGAAGAAGAAGTAGGAATGGAGCCAAGGAGTGCTCCCAACACCCCCTAGGACAAAGACCTCCATGAAGAAGTCCTATGAAGAAGTGGATGCCTCTGTGATGAACAATGTATCTCCCACGAGGAAGAAAGTAGCTATGAAGCATCCGTTGAATGTCTTCCCACTCCAAGTGAGTGTGAGAAGATAGGAATAAAATGTAGAATGATAATGTAGAATCATTCAAACTGAGCTTAAGTGAATAAGATATCACCAATGAATTATGAAATGAATCTCCAAGAATGTAGAAGCCCAAACCAACACAAAAATAAGGTAGAATATAGTCCCAATCAACATCCAAAATATCAATATGCACAAAAACATAAGTGTGCAAAAGTGGAAGAGATGTGTGAGGAGCATCCATCACGGAAGAATCACCAATGTCCTGTAGCATAAGTGATGATGATCCCATGGGAGCAACAAGAGAAAGAAGTGGAGGCTTAGAAGCCTCAAAAGAATCAACATGGTCTTCAAGATCTCCAAGTGAGAGTCCAACTAAAGACAAAATATTTGTATCCAACTCCTGTAGGAGTACATCATACAATATGAAAGAAACATGAGAAGTTCATTATTCAGGTATAATACATGATATTGTTGCTCATTGTTTTGCATGTCCATTTGTAAGCTTATGCTATCAATTTGCTTTCAGATTCTTGTTTTGGTTGAATGTGGTGTTCTGTTAACACTTGAGATCCTTGCAACTTAGAATGATCTAATTATCATGTAGAATACAGTCCCAATCGACATTTAAAATATCAATGTGCATAAAACCATGAGTGTGAAAAAGTGGAAGAGATGTGTGAGGAGCATCCATCAAGGAATAATCACCAATGTACTACCACATAAGTGATGATAAGCCCATGGAAGCAACAAGAGAAAGAAGTGGAGGCTTAGAAGCCTCAAAAGAATCAATATGGTTTCAGTATCTCCAAGTGAGAGTCCAACTAAAGATAAAATCTTTGTATCCAAAACTATAGGAGTATATCATACAATATGAAAGAAATAAGAGAAGCTAATGATGGAAAGGGTGGCTCACTCAAAAAAGGGCACACCGAGAAAGGGTCCACAAAGGAAGAATTACATAGAGGAGATATAATGTATACATCATCATCAAATAAATGAGTGAGCTCCTCATACATGTCAAAAAAATCACATGTGTGATTTTCCATGAAGAGAGAGGCAAAACCATCCAAGATGTCATCTATATGTAAGGATGTAACATGCCATGAAATATTTGTTGTATATGCTGCAACATCAACATGATCATCCATAGAAAAAAATTATGGAGATGTATCTTGTAAAATATCTGAAGCAAGTGTTGTAGCATCAACCTCATCATCCAAAACATCATGAGATAGTGACTCCAAAAACAAAGATGCAATGTCACAAATGATGTCCTCCATGCAAGAAATTGTAAGAGAAGATGCCTTGGGTAAAAACTTTCTTTTCAACATATGATAAGCAAGGTGAGGTGTGTTCTTGTGAACTCGAATAAAATTTTGAAGATCCCCACAAACCGAATAATTAAGCATGCTAGATATCCATAAATTATTCATGAACCATGTCCTATACTCCTTATTCTTCACCATTGGTTTGGGTTTTGAAGTTATGAACAAAGGATCCAAACATTCACTTTGACATAATGAACAAAGTACCTTAAAACATGCTTCAAAATTTTTAGCATTTGCCTCTATGCTAAGTTTAAAAAAAAAGTTTCCAAGATGTCCTCAAAAGTAGAAGAGACCCCCCTCAAAAAAATAATTAAATGCCATTTAATGTGAGAGGTCTAGTGTGATGTCACAAGGTGGTGCAAAATACCACAAAATCACATCAATGCACAAATGAAGCTTCTAAAATTTGAAAAAATCTCCAAAGGAATTCCCAAAAGAATCCCCTCCTTCAAACTAAGTGTCTCAATGAGGAAGATTGGCACAAGAGGATGCACCACAACAAAGCAAGGGAAGTCAAAGACAAAGGACTCATCCAGCAGAAAAATGTATGGGCTCCACCGATACTAAACACCAAGTAAGCTGATCACAAAGTTCTAAACTAAGTGGACAAACAACAAATGAAGGAATATGGGACTTTATAACAATAGTCCATATACCGGTTCAAGTGCAGAAACCTTTTTTACAATACAATATTGAGAGTGCAGTCATAAAATCATTATAAATGTCTAAATACAGATCCAAAAAATATGAAATTTTACAGACATATCAAAAACATGATTTTATAGGTCTGGAAAACATTTTGTTGAGCAACTACCAATATTTTTCCTAAAAGGATGAATTTACTAAAAATAGTAAAATCACTGTAACAATCAAAATACAGCTCCAAATTCTCTAAAATTGTATGGTAAGGTCTCTCATCTAATTTTACACATTTGTAAAAAAACCTACAAAAAAATCAAAGTTTTGATGAAGATATATGTAGATTACTAAAAAAGTGCATGTTTTCATAAAATCAAGATATCTTGAAGAATACTTATACAAATGAGCTGAGATTTTGGTCATAAATCATATGAATAAATATATAGACCTCAAAAAATTTTCATGGAAAAATTCCATTTCTATAAGGAGATACATACAAAATATAAAAATGGGCTAGGTTGGTGACCCTGCCAAAAATGGAAATGCTCAAGAAAAAATGCTTAGGACAGATCCAAGGGAATGAGGATATTGTAGTATGGGTAGAAGAGAGTTCAAGAAGCTGGTGATTATATGACAATATAATAAGAGACACAAACTGGCCAAAAAACTCCACTAAGGACCCGATCACAAAAATTGAAGCTTCCACACCAATCTTCGAACCTATAAGAGAAACAATTGCACAACACTCACAAATGGATGAATGCAACAACTATTACTATGATACCATAAAAGGAATGATAATCAGATCATTCCAAGCTGCAAGGATCTCAAGTGTTAATAGAACACCACATTCAACCAAAATAAGAATCTGAAAGCAAATTGATAGCATAAGCTTACAAATGGATATGCAAAACAATGAGCAACAATATCATGTATTATACCTGAATAATGAACTCCAATGAGTACAATGAAGGTGTCTTACTTATATAGGCAAGGATGATAAACCATAATGGTAGGATCAAGCTAAGGACAAATATCCATCGTACAAAAGGAATAAGTGATATGGTCCATAGATCTGTAACCACTATGGGAAGAAAGAATCTCAACCCTCCAAATATACCTAAAAATATCCCCATAACTCCTAGGAATAGTCAAACCTAAAATTATCCCCATAATATCCAAGAAATAAATATGTAAAATCTCATAATATATAAAAAAGATAAATGAAAACCTAGGTGTTGTAGGTGAGTTGGAGAGGAGAGGGCAATCCTCCAAGGGAGGTCCCAGGTTCAAATCTCCATCCTACCAAAAAGCTGAATTGGGTATCCAAAATCCAATTGATAATGTTGGTGCGGGCAGGGTCGGGTGTGACTCCCGGGTGACTTTGACTGTGTAGAACCCCCTGTTCATGGTCTCTCAGACCAAGGCGGCCCCGCAAGGGGTTTTTCGCTTAAAAATAAATAAAAAATAAATAAGATAAATGAAATATCCACACATAAGTAGATGGGGAAAATACATGGAATAACTATATCAAAGGTAAATAAATTACCTAGGTGAACATGAGCTAAGGTAAAAAACCTAATATAACATTATCTTATACCAAGTCATCCAAATATTTGGTGGTTTTTATTTTTACTACTCTTCCTTATATGTTTTCACTTTCTTCAATAGGAAACTTTAACATTTTCAAGTTATTCATGTAGCACTGCATCTCTCAAATATCTTTGTAAACACTAATATCATACGAAGTTCTTGTTTTTACTTGTTTTAAATGCATAAAATCTCTGATTTATTAGGGATGCTTGCAATGAATCCCTTTTCTTTTTATGTTATTACTTATTATCTGGTGACTCTTGTCACTCTATCTATATGATCTTTCTTTTCCAAAAAGATATCTCTGTACTCAACCCATTGTTCTTTCTCCCTCTTTCTTAGATAATAGAATGCTAATTTTGATCAATGTTAATATTCAATATTATAATTTTAGGATAATTTATATCCCAAAAAATTGAGAAGAGATAGAAGATATAACTTCAATCAACATTAATCTTCAATATTTTTCATTCTATAGAAGAGATAGAATCCTAAAAGGAGGTCCTTGGTTTATGGGAAGAGCAGGACTCCCCCTTACCTACTGGTATGAAGAATTTGCACCTAAAAACATAATATATCTCTAGTACCAATTTGGGTTAGGATGTATGGGTTACCCATTGAATTCCAATAAATGGATACCTTCAAGAAAATGTGCAAGAACTCTAGGAGGATTTCTTGAAATTTAAGAAACTACATATGATGGATTCTTGGCTATTTATGCTCAGATATTAGTCGTGATTGATATAAGTAAACCTTTACGAGAATCAATCATTCTTAAGTATGGGGTAATTTGTGGATCCAAAATATAGATTATGAAAACATATATTTTATATGTATAATATGTCATGAGTTGGGGTACATTGATAGATCACCCCAAGAAGAGTCTAGCATAAAAATATGTAGCAAACCACAAGAGAAAATTACAAATGGATATGGATGAGGATGGTTTTCAACTTCCAAAAAATAGGTCCAAACATATGAAAGCAAATAAATAGTGGATATCAATAAGGAAGGATATTGGAGGAAATACCAATTCTTTTGAGGCTTTAGCCTATGAATAAAAAACATATCAGAGCTTGGAGGACACAATGAAACAAGATCAAAATATTAACAAAGAACCATCGATTCAATATGATCCTAATTTAAGGATGAACATTCCCACTGAACCTAAGGAATGTGCCTCATCAAAATTTGAAAACTCTCTTGAAGTGCCATGTACTATTCAGTAGAAGAAAAGTGGTAGAGAAAATCCAATGTTAGATGTTAATACCTCTACTATTAATAAGGAAATACCAAAAAATTAGCAAGACAAGTCAAAATATTTTGTAGCAGATCCAGGAGAGGATACATCTAATGAAAAGAAAAGTTCTAAAATAATACTAAGAAATAGAATAATAAGATCTACTTCTGATACAAACAAGACAAAATGAGGAAAACCCTCGAATTATCAAGCGAGCGCCAAGGAAGCAAGAGCAAACATAAAGAAAGAAACACACTTTAAGTTGGTTGAACTTCTCTTAATCAAATAAAAAAATGATATTGGTAATTTAAAAGAGGGGCCAATAGTCCCTAATGAGACATGATTACCATATCATGGAATATAAGGGGTGCTAATTCCCCCTCAAAGCAGAGGTGTATCAAAGACCTTTTTCTAACTAATAAACATGATATTCTTTGTATCCATGAAACTACAATGACAACCAAAACTATGAAAGCAATATGGGGAAGATGTGAATGGTATGTTATGGATTATGAAGGAGTTGCAAGGGGGATTCTAACATGTTGGAATCATGTTAGAACCTCCTATGCAACCATTCATAAAATTAGACATTGGATAGCCTCATTAATCACATGCTACTTAAAAGTATAACTTAGTTAGGACCTATAACTCAGTCAGACAAATTAGAAGTATAGAGTGGGATTGAAGCCTTTATGATAAGTAAATATCAAGAAAATCAATTCATGATCATAGGATATTTTAATTCCATAACCAAGTTGGATGAAAAATTTGGAGGAATTAGGAAAATAACCCAAAGTATGAGAAATTTCTCAACTTTTACTCAAAATAATAATCTATAGGAGGTTGAGTTTGAAGAGGACAACTATACATGGACCAACAAAAGAGAGGCCAAAACCTAATAGAAAAAAAATAGATGCATACTATTAAATCATTGGCTATATGAAGGTACTTGTGCTAAAATGAATACCTTAACAAGGATTGTTTTATGTCATTGGCCAATAAGACCATCCTTATATCAAAATGTTATGTTTTACCCATGGGATTCAAACCTTGGTTGGTGTGAAACTTCTTACTCCCTATCACTTGCCCCAAACCCCCTTTGTTAAATGTTAAGGTTCACCAATGGGATTGAAACCTTCATTTTGAATATGAAACTCTTCAATCCTCACCACTTTGCACTAAATTAATTAGGCATAAATGTTAAGGTACACCAAGGAGATTGAAAGCTTGGTTGATGGTGTAAACGTATTTATTTTTCATTGCATTTCCCAAAACCCTTGGACTAAAGTGCATACTAATTTATCCCTTATTCCAAATCCAAATTTTATACTTTATAAAATAGTATTTTTCAATAAGTTTACACAAGTTTTTATGAGGGGTCCTAGTCCCTTCAAACTAAGAGGGGTTTGAACCTTGGATATCCCAAAGAGAGGCCAAAGCCTTTACTACTATAGTAAGCTTGCAACTTAGAAAATAGTATTTTAATTCATCAATAAATTTAAATATCATTTAATATTTTTAATTTAATATGGATACCAAAATAAATAGTACTAAGATATTTTAAATAAATAAAATTAAAGCTAAAAATAATCAATGGGGTTTGGGCCAACTATGGGGATGAATAGTTCAAAATTGTAGTCCAAGGTTCCAATATAATGACTTATCCATTGTATTATTTTATGATATGTGAGATCATGGGGGTGCCTATGGGTGCCCACCACTTATCCTTATTTTGTTTCTCTCTACTATTATATTCCATATTTATGCTCCTTTATTATTTTGTATGGAAGTGTGGTGAAGTATGTTGTGATTGATTTTAAAAAAGTGTTAAAAATTCTAACAATAATGATACAAAATGTTGGATGTGAAGATAACAATCAAATGTTTCATTAAGATGCCATATTTTAATAACCCAAAAAGATTCAACCCTAAATAATTGATAATGCTAAAGTCATTATTTATAGTGGTGAATTTGACATCGTTAATCTAGATAACTAATCCAATTAAAGAATCAATTTTAGCATGCTTCCTATATCTTGAAAAGGTAATTAACCATTTGAATTTAATGGGTCAAAGTTAGATAAAAGTGGCGATTTTAGTCAAACATAGGAAATGAGATAAATGATTAAAAGGGTTGACATAAAAAGGGATAAATAAATTCTAAATTTGACACAAGTAGGTGTCATGTATGATGACATGTTGTTCATGATAGTCAACTATGAAAGAGGACCATAAAAAACAACAAAAAGAGGAATAAGCTCAAAGGGAACATACATAGTCTAAGTGGTAGTGTTTCAATAACATTCTATCCAAATGGCTAACAAATTTTGATCCACTCCTATCCCTTATAAATAGACTGAGGTGCTCACCGATTGCATGATATAATCTCACCATCAAAGGTCACCTTTGTAGAACTTGACTTTAGATGCTTAACTTATCACATGGACCAAATAAACTATAAGTTAAATAAGAAGTTGCTTGAACATAAAGAGTAGAGCACTCCAATAACCAACTCTCTCAAATCATTCATTGCACTTAGAGGAATATTTAATGAGATGGTCACAATTTCTACCAACAATAATACTTGGCAAAAGTATACAATGTAATATGATCACATCTGGTAATAATATAAAAAATTAGGATTTAAGAATGCATTGAAAAAAAAAATTCCTTAATAACAAAAATAGATAAACATCTAGCTTCGCAAAGGATTGGGGTATTTTTTTAAATATCTCATATTTTAGGAGTCATATATTTGTGAAGGATTATCTGATTTAGCTGATTCTTTGACCAACTTGTGCAGGATTTGAATACAAGCAATATTGAGGGAGATATGACTTTGTGAAGTCAACCATATGAAACAAGGGCAGCGATGATTTTTCAAGTCGTGAAAAATAAAATATTTTTTTTGATTGATGGAGTGGGTTTTGAAAGGGTCCCAAAGCATTTTACAAAAAATGTTACAATATGAACCAGGGAGGCAATATCCATAGGGAGATGGTCTCCGTAAAGAGAATATCTACACCAAAAGACAGTCTCAGGAGGACCATATTTAAATACTTCAAAATTAAAACACAAGAACATCCCACATGATAAAAAACAAGTGATAAAAAATTACAATGAGGAATCCCATTCAAAAGGGAGTTGGGACAACAAGTATAAATGAGGAAAAATTAAAACTAAGGAATCCCACATAGATGGACCCAGGATAGCAAGTACAAATGAAAAGCTTCAATCATGGTATCCTACCCAAAAGGGCCCCAGGAAACCAGGAACAAGTAGTGACAAAAAGTGGAAAATCTAAAATTTAAAATTTAAACGTAGATTCCCGCCTAGGAAGGGCCTCGAAAGGTGATCCCTTAAAGAAACAACCAACAGATTGGAAAATGGGACAATAGAATTTGAGGATATCCATGGTCCATGAGATCCCCTTGTAGGTGGGGTTGTGCTACTTGAGTACCGAATGAAACTAGAAGAGCCTTTAGAACCCACAAAACTCGAAGTGCAATGAACACACCTATGGTGGGAAGGACTTGTTTTAGAAAACTAGACCTATAGAAACTACGAGATCATCTTAGATGCAAGAAATAAGCACAAGTCCCTATATAACACCATGAAAGATACAACAAAAATCTCCAAACAACAATGAACAAATTAGAAAAATGGAAAACCACTAGCAACGTGCATAAATCAAAACAGAAAATGAGACCTAAAGTAACTATAGGATCATCTCAACTGCATTGGTACCCACCCAAGACCAAGAAATATGCAACAAAAATCCTCGAGGAAGTTACAAGTAAATCAAGCAAACAGGAAGCCCTCAAATTCAGGAACCAATAACCCAAGACATCTTAAGAGAGCCTTTGTTGAAGATAAAATATGCGTGGTCCCCCTAGACCAAAAGGATGCAACAAAAAATCTGAGGATGCATAACAGAGGATCCAAGGTGAAAACCCAACCAAAAGAAGCCTTAGCACTCTAAATTGAATTTTAAGGAAAATTGAAATCAACCAGCAAGCAGTAAGCCACCAACGGGGCCTAGGGAAGGACCTGAGAGCTTCCAAGAGCCCAAAATATAGAACAAATGAGGAGCAAAAAAATGGGTCGAGGACCTCCGATAAGTAGGGAGGTCGCCTGCTCAACCAACCCTATTCTATACAAGGGTGATCTTAAAAACTCACAGGGTGATCCAGGAATGATCCCAGAGATGCACTAGGCCATAAACACAACCACAAAACCTTTAAACTTGACATGAAAGCGAGCAAAGAAATGGATCAGGGACCTCCTGACCAAGGAGGTCATCTACCCCATCAACCAACCCATAGAGATAAGATCCCACGACATGCTAAGGAACTAGAGCAAAATATAGAAAGGGAAAGGGGAGCAGGAAAATGGAGTAGGATCATCTTGCATAGAGTGAGAGGTCTCCCACTTTCACCCCATATAACTTTGTGCTTTTGAAGGTTTGATTTTTCAATTTAATTTTCAATTGAATTTTCAATTTACTATAGTAAATATTATATTTACTATAGGATATTTTGATCAATTTCAATATATTTTGAGTTTTAGTTTACTTTCCATGGATTGGTTTATAGTTAAATTCTTAGAATCATGTCTAGTGGTAGAGGTTATTGAGCGCACCTCAGAGAGATCCTAATTGTTCCAATATAGGGTAGTTTATGGTAAATTTGATGGGTATTAGCTAGGGGCTCTAGCCTTGCGAAAATGGATTGATAGGAGTTGGAAGTCTCCAAGAGTGATTCTATCATTTCTTCCCAAACAATTTTTGTTCTAAGGAAGAAAGAGAAAAAATCCTAAAAGAGGGTCCTTGGTTTATGGGAAGAGTAAGACTCTTCCTTACCCACTATTGTAAAAGCTTTTCATCTAAAAAAATAAATCTATCCCTAGTACCAGTCTGGATTAGGATGTTTGGGTTGTCCATTAAATTTTGGGAAATAGATACCTTCGAGGCAATAGACAACACTCTAGGAGAATTCCTTGAGATTTTAGATACTATGAAAGATGGATTTTTGGATATTTATGGTCATGATTGATATAAGTAAAGCTTTACCATAATCAATTATTCTTAAGTATGGGGATAATATTTGGACCTAAACCATGGATTATGAAAATATATATTTTAGTTGTAGACAATGTCATGAGGTGGGGCATATTGAGAGATCATGCTCTGAGAAGAGCCCAACAAAATCATATGTATAAAACTATAAGAGAAACTTACAAGTGGTTATCGATGAAGATGATTTTCAACTTCCAAAAAATAGATCTAGAAAAATGAAAGAAAATAAATACTGGAGACCTGTAAGGAAGGATATTGGAAGAAATACCAACTCTTTTGAGGCTTTAGCCTATGAAGAAAAAGTAGATCAAAACTTAGAGGACACTGTACAACTGGTTCAACATATTAACAAGGAACTGTCTATTCAGTAAGATCTTAATTTAAGGAAGAATATTCTCTATGAACCTAAGGAATGTGTCTCATAAAATTTTTAAGACTCTATTAAAGTATCATGCACCATTCAGGAGAAAAATGGTAAAGATAATGTAGTTTTAGAAGTTAATATCTCTACCATTAATAAGGAAAATACCAAACAATGAGTAGGACAAGTCAAAAGCTTTTGTAGTAGATCCAGGAGGGGATAAATATGATGAAAAAAAATTATGAAATAATATTGAGGAATAGAATAAATATACCTACTCCTGATATAGACAAGAGAAAAAGAGGAAAATACTCAAATTATCAAGTAAGATTGAGGTAAGCAAGAGCAAACATAGAGAAAGGAACACAAACTAAGTTGGTTGAAGTTATCTTTACCAAACAAAAAATTGATATAATATGTAGATAGGGCCAATATCCCCTAATGAGACATGACTATTATCTCATGGAATTTAAGGGGTGCTAATTCCTCCTCAAAAGAAAGGTGTATAAGAGACGTGTTTAAGTAATAAACCTAATATTCTTTGTATATAGGAAACTAAAATGACAAAATAAGTTTTAAAAACTATGAAAGCGGTATGGGCAATATGTGAATGGGATGCTATGGATTTTGAAGGAGTGGTAAGGGGAATCCTAACTTGTTGGAATCCTTCTAGTACCTCCTGTGTAACCATTCATAAAACTAGGCATTGGATAGCTACTATATAAATATATGTTTCATCCTTATCAATGTATATGGACCTACAACTGAGTCAAGTAGATTAGAATTTTGGAGTGGGATTGAAGCATTTATGAGAAGTTAAGACCAAGAAACTCAATTTATGATCATAGGATATTTTAATGCCATAACCAAGTTGGATGAAATTTTTTGAGAAATTAGGAAATTAACCCAAAGTATGAGAGATTTCTTAGCTTTTATTCAAAACAATAATCTATGGAAGGTTGAGTTTGAAGAAGAAAACTATACATGGACCAACAATTGAAGAACACAAGTTTATACTCAGAGGGGGGGTGAACAATATAGTGCCCAATTTTTACTTTATTTCCAAACCAATATCAATTAGTGTCCTTAATTGCAATAACCAAATGTAGCAGTGTGCATTAATGATATAGATAGTAATAGTAAACAAGTGCACGAATCACCACACACAATTGAGACACAAGATTTAATGTGGTTCCCCCAATGTAGGGTCCTCCACAAGATAATATCCTTATAATATTTCACACAGAAATAAGGATCCTTATCCCAATACAAATGATTACTTTGATCTGCTCAAATATATGCAATACACTGATCTACTCAGGTAGGCAATCCACTGATCTGCTTCAACAAGCTCACCAAGAACTTGCCCAAAAATGCTCTAGCAATCTCACTAAGAACTTGCCCAAAATTTTCTTTAGCAAGCTCACTAAGGACTTGCCCAAAACTGCTCTAGCAAGCTCACTAAAAACTTTCCCAAAACTTGTCCACTAAATCTGCCACACTCCTACTCAATAAAATACATGTCTCCTCATGAAATAATTAATCACCTTTGAAAAAGAACAAAACAACCTTCACTTTTGAACCCTTTTACAAAAATAGAAATATCTCTTTACATACACCTTATTTCTCCCTCTAAGCAAGTTAATAAAATAGCCCTCGAAATAAGCTTTCCAACAATATATAATATGATATACTTTCAAAAGGAGAAACACCAAAAATATCTCTTTTTCTAAACATGCATCACAACCCTTA
Source organism: Wollemia nobilis (assembly GCA_028583015.1). Lineage (NCBI taxonomy): Eukaryota > Viridiplantae > Streptophyta > Pinopsida > Araucariales > Araucariaceae > Wollemia > Wollemia nobilis. The sequence continues at coordinate 1,429,365 of JAQPPZ010014908.1, forward strand.
TTCCTCCTAGGGCAACTTTAGAAAAATAAAATATATTAAAAAATTATTAACTTGCCTCTGTCCCTAACGGGATTCAATCTCGTGACGTCTCCTTGCTCAGCGCTTTAACCATAGCCAGCATACCATTGGGCCACATGCCCTCATGTGTCCAAAGGGACACAAAAAAAAACTTATATCATAAACTTCTGCAGCCTTCGAAAAACTTAACAGTGCTTCGAGCGCTTCAACAAAGCAAATAACCATGGTGGGACTCGATCGCAAGACATCCTACGTAACACACAGTGCATGAACCGCTAGGCCAAATATCCCTATGCATCTTATTAAACTCCGCGAATGATTTTTCAATAGACTAAAGTCACACTTCTCTCTATTTTTGCAATTCGTTCCCCAATCGAAGGTATTCAAAAAATAAGCGCTAAGAGTCATTAAGTCTAAGCTTTTGTTGGCATATATATATATATATATATATATATATATATATATATATGCCTTTCCTCTTTATTTTAGATGTCGATGCTATAAATTAATATAGCCTTTCCTCATTTCTTTAGTCTGCGCTAAAATTAATATATTTAATTTTAAAATTAATATTAAAATTTTAAATAATTTAAAATTTAAACTAAATATTTAAAAATAAATATCTCCATCACCGGGGCACCTTTTTCGACGAAATGAAAAGCCAAACTGGGTTTTAAGAAAAACCGATTTCAAATATGCCATCCATGGATTTAAATAAAACCTTTTATTTTGCCTACCTTGGTTTTCACAAAAACCTGTATAGATCCATGCTCTCCAAAATATCATAAATGCTTATTTATGAAATTCTTTGGCCACCAAAACTCAATGTGATCCATGTGACATCAATGACAACATAAAATAACTCAAATTACCAACAACAATAGGAGAGGCCAAAACCTAAGCAAAAAAATTAGACAGATGCATACTCTTATATCATTGGCTAGATGAAGGAACTTGTGCTAAAATTAATACCTTAATAAAGATTGGTTCATATCATAGGTCAAGAAGAGTTAGAATGGTGGAAAGTGAATTAAAAAAAATCATTTTTTAAATATGAGTAGATGTGGGAAAATCATTCTCAATTTGTTGACATGATAGCACAAATTTGGAATTCTTCAAGAAATGGTGGGTTGTATGCTCTTCCAAAACAAATTAAATTTATGACATCTAGATTAAAATAATGGAACAATAACACTTTTGGAAACATTTTTTAGAAGAAATAACTAAAAGATAAAAATTCAAAATTCCAAAAAGGTGATAATAATAATCCGAGCTCAAAGGAAAATGAGTTTCTTAGTGAATATCTTAATATTGTGAGTAAGGAAGAAAATTTCTAGAGATTAAAATCAAGACAAATTGGGTTAAATGAAGGAGATGAAAATACAAAGTTTTTTCATTGGACGGCTATAGTACAGAGATCAACATCTAGAATTAGTAGATTTTAATCAATAGAAAGGGTTTGGATTGAATATTAGAGTGAAATTAGAAAAGAGGTAAAGTCTTTTTATCAAAATATTATAGGATTAGAGGACACTGAAGTTATTATCGATAAACTTCTTCAAGATGTACCTTTAGTTATAATGAATGAAGACAATAGGAAACAAATGGAGCCTATTACTCTAGAAGATGTTCCTTTAGCTCTATTATATTTTAATAAGGATAAATCTCCATGTCCAGATGGGCTCTCTACAATTTTTTACCAACATAATTGGGATATAGTGAAGTATTCTTTATTGGTGGCAATAGAATAGTCTAGGGTAAAATAATATATACCTTATAAAATAAATGCAACATATCTTACCCTAATTCCAAAAAAGAAGGATGTTGAATTGTTAAATTCTTTTAGAACCATAAGCCAATGTAATATGGCATATAATATTATCTCCAAAGTGATGGTGAATCGATTAAGCCCATTGTTAGACAAAATTATTTCAAAAGAGCAAGGAGGATTTGTGAAAGGGAGACAAATTCTAGACAAGATCATAGTAGCTCATGAAGTTATACATTCAAAAACTTCAAAAAAAGAGAAAGCAATGATCTTAAAACTTTATATGAGTAAAGCCTATGATAGGGTTAAATGGGATTTTCTTTTTGCAGTATTAGAAAAGTTTGGATTCAAGGAGAAATGGGTTAGATGGATTAAAGCTTGTGCCTTTACAATTTATTATTTAGTGTTGGTCAATGGGTTAATATTTTAAAGCCAAGAGAGGCATTAGACAAGGAGATCCTCTATCTCCTTATTTGTTCATTATTATGGTAGAGGTTTTGAGTAGGAACATAAAGAAGACTTACAAAAATGGGTTTATAAGTCGACTTAAGGTTAGTAATAGCATCGACAACATCACCCATCAATAGTTTGTAGATGATACAACCATTTGTGGAAAGACAAGGATAAACAAGGCCAAAGCTTTGAATAAATTTTAAAATAAATATGAAAGATCATTAGGGAAAAAAGTTAATAGGACAAAATCTAAAATTTACTTCCTTAACACTCCAACTAATATCAAAGCAATAATTTACAGGTTACTTAAAATGGAGGAGGCAAATTTACCAACAACTTATCAAGGGATGCCTTTATTTGAGGGGAGAATGAGGATAGAATTATGGAATCCAATTATTAGTAAAGTTCAAAATAAACTATCAGCTTGGAAAGGTATATGGTTATCATTAGTAGGAAGAGTGTAGTTAATTAAGTCAATATTATAGGCCATTACAACATATTATATGTCATTGTATACTATGCCAAAATCAGTTTAAAATTTTTAATCTATATTATGCGATCCTATTTATGGTCAGGTTTACATGATAAAAGGAAATCTCCTTTGGTGAAATGGAGAAGGAATGTGATGATAAAACTAAGGGAGGTCTTGGTTTAAGAGTTCTTACAGATGCAAACTTAGCTCTTAGAGGAAAAGTAATATGGAGATTGTACAAATAGAGTCAAAGAAAATGAGCAAGAATTCTTCTAAGTATGTTGAGCCCAATGACCCAAGTTTAATATTTATTGTATTCTCTCTGCCAAATGGTTTTGCTCTTTAGAATGGTTTAAAAAATATAATGATCTAATGATTAAAGGTTTAATATGGGTGGTGATAATTAGAGAAAAAAATATATTTGGATGGATAATTTTGTGATAAAAAACACTCAATTTAGATCCAATTTTAAAACCTTAGGTAAGATTTCTTTAAGACAAATATGGTGATAGGGTTTCAAACATTTTGTACAAGGGTCAAGTACAAGTATACAAGAAATTGATGCTAGGAGGCAATTGAGTATGAATATAACAACTATGATTATTTTGAGGGAATCCAAGGATAAATTGATTTGGAAGTTGAATAGCTTAGGAAAATACACAACAAGAAGTGGATATAATGTAAAGCACCAACAAAATAGTAATATCACTAGAATATGGAGAGATATTTAGGATAGCCCAAACATTCCTAAAGTCAAAATGTATGTTTGGCTAGTAGGTCATAGAAGAATTTTATCCTGGGATAACATTATGAAAAGGGCTTTTTATGGCCCCTCTCAATGTGTTCTTTGCAAAAAGGAGGAGGAGTATAAACCATCTCTTGGGACATTGCTTAATAGTCTAGAAACTACGATAATAGATTTTTAATATGTTTGGTAAATGCATGGTGATGAATAGCAGAATTAAATATTGGTTAAAGTAATTGTAGAGAACTTATAAAAGTGAGGCTTTACAAAAAATATAGGATATATCAAAAGATACAATACTTTGAACTGTATGGCTAGAAAGGAATATAATAATATTTAAAGGAAAGGAAAACAATTTATAGGTAATGAAAAGAAAGATATATTTAGCCACAGAGGAGTCTAAACCAACCCTATCAACTCACCCAATTCCTAATCTAGAAGTAGAGAGCCTTGATAGATGGAGTAAAGTCATTAAATGGAATTATGATGCTGGGTATAAGTGTAGACACCTAAAACATGTCATGTTGAGGAGACTACCTATATGGACATCTTTTAAGGCCATATGACCCACCTTGGGCAGCCCTAGGGCTTAACAATGGTTTTCACCACTCAAATAGGAAGAAATTTCCCTTTGCAGCCAAGACCATCCCACCCCGAGGATGACCCCAAACTACGTATCGTCCTACCTCGAGATGGCCCGTAGTCATGACCGTCTCACCCCGATATGGCCACGCTAGAAGCAAGTTCCTGCATTACAATTCAAACAGTTACACGTGCTAGCTGGATAACAAAGTCGGTTGCGTAATGGTTATCAAGAAGCAGTTATGTTTCTTGATCCCAACTACTTCTTGGCTTCTCAAGCAAGCTTTGGACTCCCATTTGGAAGTCTATTTAAAGGCGCCTAGCCTTCATTGAATATATCCAAGTTTTCATGCATCGAAGTGCTGTCGAACTGAAGAATCAAAGAGCTCTCATTCTCAAAGCAATGAAGTGCTATCAAAATTCAACCATGGAGCTTCCAAGCATGCCAATGGACCATCTCGAAGGTTGAAGATCGAATTTATACTTCTTGCACCATCCAACACCCTTGCTTTGATGTCAAATTCCATCCCTAAGTCATTCCTCACGAGTGCACCCTTGAACATCAATTCCATGGATCAAACCTAGCATCACCTTGCATCGACCACAAGGAATTCACTCGTAGTTTAGCGGTCATCTCACCTAGATATGGCCCGTAGGCATGACCATCTCACCCCAAGATGACCAGCAGGCAAGACCATCCTGCACAGAGATGACCTCCTGGGCAGAGATCTATTTTCCCTATTTTCTTTCTTTCATTAGATTTAGCAGCATTTCAATTACTATTTAGCATAGTTAGATTTCATTTTCATGCATGTATTTGTCATATTTTAGCTTCTTTATCACTTTCTTTATCATCATTATGGGCCTTATCTTGGAAGGCTCTTCATATGCTTTTGATGCTCTTTAGATTTTCTTGTGTGCAGATTACAGGTCTTTACAATGGAGCAAATGGCATAAAGATTCACACCTCATCATCATACATCACGACAGTCCCAAGAACCTATCAATAATCAGTTTGTGAGATGCAAGAGAGATCCTACGAGATACACCTTGGATTACTTTTTCTTATTGTAAATATTTGTATCAAATTGGTAGCAAATCCCTCAATGGGATCCCATTGTAACCCTTTTGAAGGACAGAATTGATATTAATAAAAAGGGCACCATTATTTCATATCTTGTTTTGTCATTATGGTTACATAGTTTGCTATCTAGTTTGTTCTTTATTTCATTGCATAGGTGTATGATATTTTTAGCATTTTCAGTGGCGATCACGGTGGGACCTAGTCCACATTTCACAATTTCATTGCTAATTACTGTTTTTCTTGGTGTTTTTGAATTGTAGGTACCACCATCCCTTGATAGAGATGGTCAGCAGGTGCAACCATCCCCTGTAGAGATGGTCAGCAGGTGCCACCATCCCTCCTAGAGATGGCCTCAGACCAGAGAGCAAAAATACCAGAAAATAACATCTTCATCGAATGTAGGCTATCATAGTAAGCCACTCTAATTTTCTTTCTCTATTTTTAGTAAAGAAAAGTAGATTTTCTCATGCTTAATTGAAATAATTTTAGAGGTTTTTAGTCTTTAAAATAATTTATCTATGACCATCCTTAGGTTAGATGACCTCTATCTATGGTCATCCCTATCCCAGAAAACCCCTATTTTTGACCATCTCTATGTTAGATGACCTCTTCTATAGATCATCCCTTATAGAGATAGCCTCTATTTGATTATTATTGTGGTATGATTGCTTATTGCCTATTTAAAGGCTACTCATGTAGGGTTCTACATCTGATAGGTTTTTAAAATTAAAATGTTCATTATTTAGAAATCTGAATTTGAAACGTTATTTTTATGCATTAGTGAAAGATCATGGAATGCTTCTTGCTTTTACTTTCTTTTGCATAAAATAAAAGGAACCCCACACACCACATTTCACTTTAACATCAATGAGTTGGACTTCATCACCAACCATTAATCGAGACCAATGATGGTGGGCTTCATCTCCATCCATTGGCTCACACCCTAGAAACTTAGTGGCCAAAAGTGAGTGGCTTTTTAGACTTCATCACCAGAAGGTCCCCTACTCTTGGGTGCACCCAGAGTGGGAAGGTTAGTAGAGCTCTTTTACCATGGGGCTCTTTAAAATACTCAGTGGATGTAATTATCATTACTATCCATGCCTTAAATGTGAGGGTTAAGGGAAAGTGAGGCTTCATCGGTACTAGGACATTAGATAATATAACCCCTTTAAAGGGGTAATTTGTTCCCTTAAGGTTACCTTGAGCCTAATATCCAATAGGAAGCCACTTTTTTCCATTTGAGTCACATCCCTCGATAGGGGTGTGCTTGAACTACCTTTTAGTAGTTTTCTATTATTTTTACCCTTAGTTTCATAGGAGATAGGGGTTTTTCAACATCAAAATACACAAAATAGTATAGGGATTCACAAAGAAAAATTAAAAGAGATAATCACATTGTATACTTTATTTGTTTCTTTACTATTTACATAATCAAGATCATGGTAACCACATGCAACCGAGCTCATTCACGAGTTGATGCTGCTAAAAATTTACAAGGAGGCACTAAACATCTTCGATTCAATCTCGAGGACATGGTCATTCCACCATGGCATCCTGGTATCCATCGTAACACTAACACCACTCCTAGGGAATCTAACCTTCAAGATATCCCTATCCAAGAGGCACCTATGGGTCCTCCATATGATCAAGAAGATGAACTTCTTGGTCAAAGATGATCTCATCCTACTAGTAGACATAACCCACCCAGTGAGGGGCCTAGTAGGGTGATGCCATGGATTCACATTCCAACTCGATCTATCCATCAATCTGAGTAGGAGCAAGATTATGCACCATCACCTAGCCTAGATGAGTGAGCCACTCCACTTGATCATCCATGGATGAGCCAAAAATTTGCTCAATTAGATAGGTACGACCCTCATCATCCTAATAAGATAGCCTCATCCACTCACATCTATCTTGAATATGAAGAAGAGGAAGACCTAGGTCATCATACTTTTCACCATGGAGAGTGTTCCATGTAAGCACATTGTGCCTCTACACCCTCCCAATATATAGAGTTCACCTTCAAACCTAAACACCAAGTTAACGTGGCTTCCCTCGATCATGGGAAATGGGTAGCCAACCCTGTTGGGCCCATAGAACAAGCGAAGTCCCTTTATATTGATGCAAGGGCTCATAGACCTCACATGATTGATTCACTACCTAGGCAAACCACAAACTAGCTATGATTGGATAGGTTACAAAAGAATCAAGAACACCTAGATAGAAGTTGAGCAGAGTATCATAGGGTGCACCAACAAAGGTTGCATCAAGAATGATTACAAAAGGAAACACATGAGGAGGTACTCACACCTAGTACATATAGGTAACAAACCCCTCAAAGGTACATTGCACAACACCATGACGTACCTCCTAGGCCAACTCAAAATCACCCTCCTCGTATGCCCATCCAGCACCATAGGTCTCAACTATATCAACCACAAAATCATCAACCAAAATATGAGGCCTATGAAGATTTAGAGTCAGAGTATCAAGACCAAGGGTATCCTAAATCACTCCATGAGGATATGGTGGATGATTATATTCAACCACATATCCCCACATAAATCTTCTACCTCTCTCCTCCTCGAAGACCAATACAAGAAGATGAGATAATATCATCTCAAGCCTACAAGGTGCTCATAGAGTACATAAAATCATTAGAGAAACAAGGAATGGGTTATCAAAATCCCATGTTGCATCAATTGTGCAATCAACCACTCCATCCTTTATCCCATGTCCTCCATATCCTGAGCATTTTGAAATACCAAGATTGGATAAATTCAAAGGGGATGAGGATGCACAAGAACACGTGACTAGCTTCATGAACCTTTATTTCCAGCTTCAAGATGGTGATGCCTTGTTGCTCAGTACTTTCTTGATAACACTCTTTGGCCCAACCTTAGAGTGGTACAACCATTTACCAAGGCATAACATCTATAGCTTTGAGAAGCTTGCAAATGCCTTCCTAGAATGCTTTTCATTTGGCATTAAGAAGAAATCCAACTTGAATGACTTGTCTAACCTTAGACAATTTGATGATGATCCAATCATAGACTATGGCAACAAGTGGAGAAAGGTGATGTCAAAATTACCTTTCACTCTACCTATAATAAAACTAACTCGAATGTTCACAAGAAGTTGTTCAAATAAATTTCACTTCTCCTACAATTACAACAATATCAGACATTCGAGGAGGCTTTGGCATAGGCCAAAGTCATAGAGGACATTAAAGTCCAAGAGGGGGACATTAAAATTTAAAAGAAGTGGAACAAAAACCCTAGAGGCAACAATACACAACAAAGATCAACTTCGATCAATCAAGTTATCTTAAGTGTTCCTAGGCCTAAAACCCCAAACAATACAATAAATCAACCCCGGGCATCTTCAAATATCCCTTGCCTACCCATGAGGTTAAGGAGGATCAAATAAGATAAGTAAATGAAGTCCATACGACCCCACCCAATCAAGGGTTCATAGGGATGATCAATATTGTGATGAGAAACTGAAGATATGATCAAGTTGCACCACCTACAGCTCTCATTAACATTCCTTCTATATCACAACCCTTGCCATCTCAAAATCTTATCCAAGGTCCACCACCTCAACTGGTGGTGATGATCAGAAGTAGGCTTACTCAAAGTCTATGTACGACATTGACCAAAATCTCCATCTATGAGTTAATACAACAATCGCCAAGACATAGAGAAGCTCTGATGGAGATTTTGAAATCAATTGAATTGCAACCCCAAGATCCCAATGCTTTTACCAATTTTATGGGGCATATTCAAACATGTAAGGATCCTATTATAACCTTCTATGATCATGAGATCAAACTAATACCTCCAACATAGTTGATCCTCCATTGCACATCATTGCATGCATAAATAGGATTCCTTATAAGTGGGTGTTGATTGACATAGGTTCTTCCATAAACATCATCACCACAACCACACTAAACCATCTTAGTCTTCTATCATCACATATTGTGGCATCCACCTTCACTTTATGAGCATTTAATGATGCTCTTTGCTCTATAATTGGCACAATAGTCCTTCCTATCTAGGTTGGACTAAAGATGATTCTAGTATTGTGCCATATTATAGAAGGTGTGATGCAATATAACATATTGCTTGGATGACCTTGGATTAGAGACATGAAGTGCATCCCATATATACTACACCAGTGCATCAAATATATCCATGAGGGACAAGTTCATGTAGTCCCTTTAGACTCCAAACCTTTCAAATATGTTAATCTAGTTAGTAATCCATAAGAATTTATCTTACCATCCATACATCTGGACATTCAACCTAATGGCCCTATTAAACATCCAAAACCCTCATCAAAACCATCACCCCCATCCATCAATCCATCCACATCATCACCTCCATATCAACCCTCACCATTGGTCTCTTCTAACATCCCTTCTTTATCATCAGGTCCTTCGAGCAAGAAAAAGTTGAAGGTACCAATGGAGGAAACCCCATCATTCATCCCTACCATCTCCATAGTAAAAATTCCAATTCCCATGGAGGAAGAAGAATCATTTGCTATAATGGATGAACCACCTCACATCACACCTCCATCATCCTCATCATCCCCATTATCTCCACCACAAGTCATAATCCACTTGGCTAACCCTAGTCTCATTAAGTACCTGGTATAGAATATCACATTCACACCACTCATCGAGTCCATCCAAGATATGGGTAGACCTCATGTGTCATAATTACCCATTGGTACCATTGTACCCTTGGGGGTCCCCCAAATCAAATAAACTTCATCTATGGGGGTTTTGATGAATCTACAGATCAGTTTCCTATAATAGACCAATGATGAACCTTTCTCAAGAAACATTGGGTATATGTCAAACCCAAAGTTCACCTTATAATACTTTTACCATTACCATTGGCATGAGAATGGCCTAGGTTGATATGAGTAGGGTCTTTAAACACCCTATCAACCATAATACCAGCTTCCTATAGATAAATTTGGCTTAGGGTATTCCATACGTATGCCAGATGAACTCCTTGTAGACTCCCTCCAATGCCTAACCATAGGCTTTAGGGAGGATATCGATGAGAATGATTACATTAACCCAAGCTATTTTCATCTATTAGGAGATCTATCCTCATTACAACAATTTTTATCAAGCCTTCTAACTCCCTCAATGAGACATCAAAAGAGTACAAGGATGAGATAAAACTAGCATACCTCGATCCTCACCATAGTTGATAGCCTCTTGACTCCATCAATGAGGCATCAGAAGAATATGAGGATGAAATAGAACTAGCATATCTAGGTCCTCACCACCTTCAATAAATTAACAATGAAAGAATAGAATTCATCCCATAAACATAGATGAGCTCTATCATAGGGCTTTTCCTCCATGACAGCCCACCTAGAGAGACCTTATACCCCTAGAAGATCCAATCATCCTGGCTCCTCCTAGGCCTCACCCATTCATCCCACTACCACCTCAGCCACCTCCAACATATCTAGGACCTCCCATATTTGATAGTCCTTCTCCACCTATGAATGGAAACTATCCATCCATCAATATGGTTTCCATTGATTTAACCACACCACTCCACAATCCTAGTGACCCCTCAAAACCTTTGCACCTCAACCATGAGGCCATCAATTTTGATCATCGCATCACCACCATCACCCGAAGAGTTCTTCCCTTGTGAAGAAATGTTACAACCATTTCATTTCTCCCAAGGGCCATCCGAAGATGTTTGTCAAGTTGAGATCGAACCAGACATGATCGAATCTCCAAACCTAGCTGATGACATCCACTTGATCCCTACACCTCATCAACTTGAGGAGGGATCTCACATGTCAATAGAGGAAACAATTGATGTAGACATTGGCAATGATCCTGAGGCTCCCAAAAACATAAAATTAGGAGAAATTTTATCCCTTGAAGAGCAAGCCATTTACACATCTCTATTGATAGAAAAGATAGAAGCTTTTGCTTGGTCATACAAAGACATGTTAGGTCTTGACCCAAAATTGGTCATGCACAACCTTACACTTGATCCAAACATAAAACCGATCAAGCAGAAGCTTCATAAAATGCATCCAACAATAGCCTTAATGGTGAAATATGAATTACAAAAATTGTTGGATGTTGGATTCATCCAACCTATCGACTATCCTAAATGGGTTTCCAACATGGTACCCATAGGAAAACCTGATGGGAGGATTCACATATGTATAGAATTTTGAGATCTTAACAAAGTGACTCCTAAGGATGAATTCCCCCTTCCAAGCATTGATGTGTTAGTTGATGCCACCATAGGTCATGAGATGTTGTCCCTCATGGATGGTTTTTTAGGCTATAATCAAATTTAGGTCAAACCTGAAGATCAACCAAAGACAACCTTTACCACCCCTTGGGGAACTTTCTGCTACAAGGTCATGCCATTTGGCCTTAAAAATGTTGGTGCAACATATCAATGGGCCATGACATATATATTTCATGACTACATGCATAAAATCCTAGAGGATTACATAGATGATTTGCTAGCCAAATCTCTATTGCATCATGAGCATGTTGATGTTCTAAGGAAGGTCTTTGATCACCTCATTGAGCATAATGTTAGACTTAATCCCAAAAAGTGTGTCTTTGGAGTCACATCTAGAAAAATTTTGGGTTTTATAGTCTCCAAGTGAGGGATCAAAGTTGATCCCACCAAGGTCAAAGCAATACTTGAAATGCTCCCCCCTACCAACCTTAAGCAACTTCACAACTTACAAGGGAAGGTAGCATCTATCCGATGCTTCATAGCACAACTTTTAGATAAATGTTGACCCATGAATCGACTACTACAAAAGGGGGTCCCATTCCATTGGGATGATGAGTGCCAAAAGGCCTTCGATGAGATAAAACAATACCTAGCATCACCACTAGTTTTAGCTCCACCCCGACTAGGTGTGTCATTTTTGCTATACATTTCAGCCATCGAATTTTCCTTAGGGACCATGTTGGCCCAAAAGAATGAGGTAAATAAGGAACAAGCTATATATTACATTAGTCACACCCTAGTGAGCTATGAGCTCAAATATGCATACATTGAGAAGCTTTGCTTAGCAGTGGTATTCACCACCAAGAAGCTTTGACATTACATGTTGAATCATATGACGTATATCATTTCCAAAGAGAATCCTTTGTAGTACATGATGAGTCACACATACCATAATAGTCAAACCACAAAATGGATCATGTTACTGATCAAATTTGACCTTGAATTTATAAGTCAAAAATCCATTAAAGGTCAAGTTATTATAGATCAGCTAGTAGAGGCTCCTCTCCAGGATGATAAGCCTCTCACTATCGAGTTGCCTGATGATGTAATCTTTGCATTATCAGACTCACCAGAACCCGAAGAACCTAAAAATAAAGCTGACATGACTTTGTTCTTTGATGGTTCTAAATGTGAGCAAGGGGGTGGTGCAGGAGTCATGTTTTCACACCGCAAGGAGCTCCTATACCCCTTTCATTTAAACTTGACTTCCCATGCACCAACAATAATGTTGAATATGAGGCTCTCCTTTTGGGTCTCCAAATAACTATCACCATGAAAATCAAAAAGCTCAATATCTTTGGTGACTCCTTGCTCATAGTCAACCAAGTCAAGGAAATCTATCAATATCGATGTTCGATCTTGAAATCATACAAATGGCCGGGCGCGATCTTGTGGATAAGCTACTAGCTAAATTGGAAGGACAAATCGAGGGAGTCCCCCCTTTTTTTAATTTTTTTTGGAAACAAGCTCTTGGGTCTGGAGTTTTAATTCCATAGAACCCTTTCGATGATATCACAACCATCCATGTCAAAATGCTTTTACAATCAATGATTTCATGTGAAGCTTCAAACGATGAAGAAGTTATCCACATGATCCAGATTGAACCGAACCAAGATCGGTTCTCTTAGGTACATGACTTTTTAAAACAAGCATCCTAGGGGTCCTTAGTCCCATAGGGTCCTTCTGATAATGGCATGACCATTCATATTAAGGTTATCTCCCAATCTACATTCATGCATGATGAGTCACAATGGGAGCAAGCTGTTCATTCAATCAAGACCCAAGCATATCAAGATTGGCTCACTCAACTAAAATATTTCTTAAAACTTGGTAGTATCCCTTTGGGATTATCACATGTCGCAAAATGAACATTCAAACAAAAAGTGACCAAATATGTCTTGTTAGGAGATATCCTTTATCATCAAAGCTATAATGGTCTTCTCCTTCATTGTCTAGAGCCCCAAGAATCTGCTTGGGTAATTTTACAAGCTCACGATGGTACTTGTGATGGCCATTTCAATAGCATGGCCATCACTAAGCGCATCCTCTGAATGGGTTATTATTGGCCTACTATGGAGAAATACTATTGTGCTTATATTAGGAAGTGCATGAAATGCTAGCATCATGCTAATATTTCATACTTACCTTCTCAGGCCTTACAACCGATTCAATCGGTATGGCCTTTTTCATAGTGGGGCTTTGATTTAATTGGGAAAATCTCACCCCATATTCAAGCCATCACACATTTATCTTAATGGCCATAGAGTACTTCACCAAGTGGGTGGAAGCTATCCCTCTTACCACTATAACTGGATCTCGCATTACAGAGTTCATACTCCATAATATCATATGTCATTTTGGTATTCCATCCAAAATTATCTTGGATAATGGGACACCATTTAAAAATAAATATGTGCATGCTTTAACTTCCAAGTACAACATTCAACACAAATTTTCCATGCCCTATTATCCACAAGCCAATGGGCAAGCAGAGGCATCAAACAAGACCGTAGTTGCCATCCTTAAGAAAACCATCAAAGAAAATCACAAAGATTGGCATCTTCAACTACCTCTAGCATTATGGGCTTATCGCACTAGCATTCAGACACCCACTAGGGCAACCCCATTTTTTCTAGTCTATGGTATTGAGGCCATTATACCCTTAGAATTAGAAATTCCTTCATTGCACATATCATTGCAAGAGTTCATCGATGATGATACTGCACGATAAGCTCACCTTGACCAATTGACCCTTCTTGATGAACATCAAATTAATGCTCTCGAGCACCTTCATATTTATCAAGATCACCTTAAATGAGCTTACAATATGAAATTCCACCTAAGGGATTTCAAATTTGGAGACCTTGTGCTCAAATAAAATCAACAAAACTCCAACTTACCACCGCATTTGCAAGACAAATTCATGATAAACTGGTTAGGCCCTTTTATCATCACACAGAAGATAGGGCTAGGGACTTACCATCTTACTTATCTTAAGGGTGTTGAGGAACTTAAACCTCTTAACATTCTCCATATATGGGTATTTCATGCATAACACATAATGCATCAAAAAAATCAAAATCATCAAAAAAAATAAAAACATAAAACACAAAAACAATACAAAACATCAAAAATACAAAAATATTTGCATTACATCATCATGCATTTCATTGCATTCATTGATTAGTTGCATTAGGCATATTCATCCATTGCACTTGCACTAGGACAAGTTGTGTTTGCATTCTTATGAATGACACCATGTTTGTATGCCAGTCATGAGTCTTAAATCAACCTTATCCATCATCATCATTTACAGTTTTCCTTATGAGATTTTGCTTATTAAGGGGTCCTCGTAAGATAGGTTAGATACTAGATGAATATCAATAATGATATTTAGATGGCCACTGACTATTTTATGCACACCTTTTAGTTTGCAAAATATCATAGGGAAAACCCCCACATAACATATATCACTACCATCCACATTCCCCTTTGTGAGTAACTATGTTTTTCAACACAACCAATAAGTTGCTATAGGGTGTTCACTAGGGTTTTTGATCATTCAACCATCCCTAGTTTTCTTTTCAGATTTTATAGAAAGCTATCTTGGATTTTAGAAGGTAAGGTCTTGCTTTGATAGTACCTTGCATATGTCAAAATCCCAACACAATTTCACACATTTAACACCCGAGTTTGAACAAGGAAGGATGATACTACAACGTAGTCCTTGCCACCTTGAGTGAAAGGTTTCCCTTGCTCATCCTATTATGTGCATGGTCTAGGATGCTGAGAATTGACAAAAGGACAAGCTCCTCCCTACCCAAGCAATCCCCTTGCTCTTCCACAAAATGAGCAAGTTCCCAAAAAAAAATAGTGGTTTTCACCACTAATAAAATCCCTTGCTCCTAAAAAGAGTGGTTTTCACCACTAAGCAAAAAAAAATGAGCAAGTATCCCAAGCAATCAAAATAAAATAAGGGGGTAATGAGCTTGAATCCCTAGAATCCTTAGTTATTCAAAAGCCATGGGGTAATCTCCATTACAACAATGGGTTGAATGAAACCCACCTGGCAATGGAGTAGCCTTACGCATGGTGATATGTCTATCACATTAGCGACCTTATTTTGTATAGACCAATGTCGGCTTGTGGATGAGCTAGCTTTTGGTGGCTTGTATTGCCTAGTAGTCTAGTCCAACTACATCCAAACTCAGGATAAGATGACCATAGGGTGATCCTCATTACAACAATGGGTTGCATGAAACCCGCCTGGCAATGAGGTAGTCTTATGCATCATCTAATACATTCACTTTGCACACACAGGGATATTGAATATTTGGGTCTTCATAACAGACTTATATCTTTCAGAGTCTTGTGTAGCCAGTATACAAACTTTTGACTAGTCAACTAGGGTGTTTGAGTCTCATGGAAAACCTTAAAATTCCCTCATAGCACCTAACTATCTCATCATCATTTGTAGTTTTCCTTATGAGCTTTTGCTTATTAAGGGGTCCTCGTAAGATAGGATAGATATCGGATGAATATCAACAATGATATTTAGATGGCCACTGACTATTTTATGCACACCTTTTAGTTTGCAAAATATCATAGGGAAAACTCCCACATCCCACATATCTCATCTCACACATTCACATCCAAATGTATGACTTTTGTGACAAGGTTAACATTTTGATTCATGACTTTTATACATTCTATGGTGTATACCATTAGTTTGTTAAACACATTTAGATTCATTCATTATGTTTTAAGAAATTAAAACATACATCCACAATTTGCATTAGAACATCCATACAAAAATTAGTGCATCTCATACACATTAGATTTGTCATATCAAAAACATGAATTTACATTCATAAATCAAATAAACAAATCTAATCATACATCTAACATTAGATATTACATCCATACATACACATAATCTAGGCATACATCTATGCATCTACATCAACACATTACATCCATCAATGCATCCATACATAAAATAAAAACATAAAATAAACACATGATAGACCATAATAAAATATATCATATATATATATGATAAATATAGTACATCATGATACAAAAATACTCATAGGCTACAATAGAGTGGGTCCTTAGACCTCACACTCTCAAAAATAGGAGCATACATAAACAAGTCAGGCTAGCCCTACACCACTGCTCTCACCTCCACCCTCAGCCTCACTTCGATGAGGCTGAGAAGACCCACTAGCCTCTGACCTCTGAGGAGGATCTCAAAATATAGGTACCTATACCTCATTGATGGCTACCCTAACTTAATGCATCAACTCTGATGTGATACCCCTGATGATGATCATGTAGGTAGTATACCTCCACATCACTCTACCTCATCCTCCAAGCTAATAATGTATGCTCGATCTGACCATTGAAGAGAGGAATATCGAGCTACCTATGCTTATAGTGTGACCACATCCCATAGCCTAGCTACCTACCTCTACCTATCCCTAAGCTATGGTCAAAACCACCAACCATACCTGAAGCTTGCCCACCTCCTCCTATGAACTTTTTAGCTATGTAGTAAGAGCAACCTTCTCCTTAAAGAAGCCCCTCCCCCTCTATATCTCCCTGGCTAGCTAACTTTGCAATAGAGCAATGGGGTATCTCACTCTGCCATCTACACCTATAAAGACTACACTTATCCCCTAAGTTGAGCATCACCATCCTACAGGTCTTCCTCATCTTTACCCTCATCCTATGGCTCATCCACTTCCTCTATAGCCTGGACCCACTTCCCTTCCCTTCGATGATGTGCTCGTCACTCATCTCTTATATCTATAGCACCATCATCTCCTGCCTGTCCACCCATAGGACCACCACCCTACTATATTCAAGTGATACACCAGGTATCATACTTTACAGTATTACTAGGATCCTCCACATCTAAATTGACCATAGGTGAATTTGCCTCATCTCCCATTGGCACAACTCATGGCCACTCCAACTGCACCTCGTATCCTCAATGATGATATATGATAGGCTCACTAGGTATACCCTAACAAACCCCAAACTATCGAGTGACATTAGAGTACTAAAAGGACTCACACTCTATACCATAGCACTTGATCAACCAGCACTTGTGCCTCACCTATCTTAGTTTATCTATCGCCTTCGTCTAGGTTGAGCAATCCCTATAAGGTTGTCATACTACATGCTCCGACCTCAATCGCTCCAAGGATCTTGCATAGTGTGAGATCCTACCCAAATAGGGGTGACTTTGATCCACCTCCTACTCTTGAATCCACCAAGCCACATATATTATCTCAAGGTCTACCATCTGTGTTCATGATAACCAAGAAAGCCCATCTAGTCTATCCACCTAAATATGCTCCCAACCCTAGATCTAAAAAGGAAGTTACATCCCAATCCACTTCTACCCCACTGTAGATCTCATATAACTCATCATATAAATGAGATAGAAGGTACTCCTCCATGCCATGATCAATAGTCTCTCAATACTGCACTCTACCAAATCCTATACTAACTCAAGGAGGTTCCATGGGAACCTCACTCCTGAAGAATCAGGTAGTAGGATATTAGACATGAGTGACATCACCACTACATGTCTCCTAGTGAAAACCTCTATGGCATACCATACCTCAATAAATATCCTACCACTACCTAAGCCCTGATGAGCCACCTCCCAATCCTCACCAAATATCCTCTACAACACTCTATCTCGTTGACCAACGTATGTGGAAGTGATAGGGCATCCCTCAATCGAAACATGAAGAATCTTATACACATCCTCCAAAGTGACTATCATCTCACTAATCAAGAGGTGGAAGGTGTTGGTATGACTATCCCATTGATCTATCAAGGTAGTCAGATAAGCCTGATCTACCATCACCACCTCTAATCGCATCAACTACTTAAGGCCAATGGCCTCAAGCCATTTCCAATCATCATTGGTAAGGCATCCTTGTATAATCTCAAATACTATTGGAAATCTATGATGATGTCCTAATAAATTACATAGCAAAATACAAAAAAAACACACATAAAAATTCAAGTTTACTTTCAATGAGGCCATCTCCATCTGAGATGATCTCTCAATGAGGTCATCTCGAATCAAGACGATCTCTCCTTACGATCATCTCAGATCGAGATGGCCACCATAATGGTCAATAATATAACCATTGTAATTCAAATCTAATCATCCCACTCCGAGATGACCCCCAACCCACAAAAGGGGGACCATATCACCCTGAGATGACCCCAAAATGGTTAAAAACATGATCTAAAATCATGCCCAAAAAAAATTCAAGCAACAAATCACAAGCAAAAAACCTACACTACATCCTAGCCTAAGGTGTGATTCCTTGCTTTATTTATTTTTTCTTTAGTGAGGTTCATTATCCGCATTAATTAGTGAGGTTCATTTTAAATCGTAAAATAATAAACAGGAGAATTGGGTGCATACCTTCCTCACTCTAGCGTCTCTGCTTGTCGAAGTCCCGAGTTGGTCCATAATGATAATGGGTTACCTTTTTGGTAGCACTATGTGTCACAAATTGCTCTCCTCCTCTCCACCTCTCCTTTTCTCCAACTGACAACTATGAAAATGATATAAAAAATTAAAAAATTTCTTTTATATTTTTCAAAATTCTACGACCATCTCAGGGTCAGACGATCACATTTAATGCGACCGTCCTACCAAGGATGACCCCAAAATTTACAAAAATTACAAAATTTACAAAAAAACAAAAATACCTAAAATCTTTTGGTCAAAAATCTCAAGTAAACCTCATACCTAGTAATTTACCCTATACACCTAGTAATTGTAATGACTAATTATCCATGCAATCCAATTATATGGGTAGGTTACCATAAGGCCACTTGAACAAAAATAGCTCCCAAAAGAATTGAAGTGTTATCATCTCAACTCCCTAAGAAAGCCATGTTGTTGGATTACTCCATGGGATAGAGATGTACATTTCCTTCTTCCACTCAACCTCAAGTGATCCTCATATACAATGATTTACCTCTCGAATGAATCAAATTGTTATCATCTCAACTCCCTAAGAAAGCCATGTTGTTGGACTGCTCCAAGGGATAGAGATGTACAATTACCAATAATGGTCAAAATCACAGTTGTAATGGGATTTTCCCCTTCCACATTCATAAAAGTCCTACAAAACCCAAAATAAGTCATCTTGGTCAAGCGACTCATCGCTTTCATCACTTTCCATCTCCTCATCGACTCATCACTTGAGGGGGTAGTCATATAATCACAAAATTCATAATCAAAATCAATAATCAAACACTCAATCAATGCAAATTGCATTCATTCAAGAAGCATTACCAAAAACTATCATACACTTCCCTATTTGCTAGGGCAAAAGCAAAAATATCAACCAAAAAACTTGGTATGTCTGAAAACCCCAAACTTGTAGAATCGCCTACCAAAAACTCTATCCAAATCAATATACCTAAAACCTAACTAAGTCTTTGTATATGACTAAAAGGTTTACCAAAATCAAGTCCACCAAAGTGTTAGAAGCAATGATTCAAAAATGTATGCTCTTTCCATGATTGGGGCATCTAACATTGATCAGATCAATGAACACCATCAACCCTCAATTTGACTATAGGTCATCTATTTTTGCTCTACGTTGTGCTTTCACACAATGCATCCCAAAAAGGGGTATCTGTAGACACCTAAAACACGTCATATTGAGGAGACTACCTATATGGACACCTTTTAAGGCCATATGACCCACCTTGGGCAGCCCTAGGGCTTAACAGTGGTTTTCACCACTCAAACAAGGAGGAATTTCCCTTTGTAGCCAAGACCATCTTACCCCGAGATGACCCCCAATCATGACCATCCTACCCCGAGATGGCTCGCAATCACGATCATCTCACCCCGAGATGGTCACACTAGAAGCAAGTTCCCACACCATAGTTCAAATAGTTACACATGCTAGTTAGACATAACGGTATAATGAAGTCAAGTTACATGATGATTATCAAGAAGTAGTTACATTTCTTGATCCTAACCACTTCTTGGCTTCTCTTGCAAGCTTTGGACTCCCATTTGGAAGTCTATTTAAAGGCACCTAGCCTTCATTGAATATATCCAAGTTTTCATGCAACGAAGTGTTATCGAACTGAAGAATCAAAGAGCTCTCATTCTCAAAGCAATGAAGTGCTATCAAAATTCAACCATGGAGCTTCCAAGCATGCCAATGGACCATCTCAAAGGTTGAAGATCAAATTTATACTTCTTGTATCATCCAACACCCTTGCTTTGGTGTCAAATTCTACCCCTAAGTCATTCCTCATGAGTGCACCAAGAACATCAACCAATCCATGGATCAAACCCGATGTCGCCTCGCATCGACCACAAGGAATTCACTCATAGTTTAGCGGTCATCTCGCTCAGAGATGGCCCACAGGCATGACCATCTCACCCTGAGATGACTAGTAGGCAAGACCATCCCACACAGAGATGACCTCCTAGTAGAGATCTATTTTCCCTATTTTCTTTCTTTCATTAGATTTAGCAACATTTTAATTACTTCTTAGCATAGTTAGATTTCATTTTC
This sequence comes from Wollemia nobilis, assembly GCA_028583015.1. Classification (NCBI taxonomy): domain Eukaryota; kingdom Viridiplantae; phylum Streptophyta; class Pinopsida; order Araucariales; family Araucariaceae; genus Wollemia; species Wollemia nobilis. The sequence goes on from JAQPPZ010014908.1 coordinate 1,450,391, forward strand.
ATGCATTTATTTATCGTATTTTAGCTTCTTTATCGCTTTCTTTATCATCATTATGGGCCTTATCTTGAAAGGCTCTTCATATGCTTTTGATGCTCTTTAGATCTTCTTGTGTGCAGATTACAGGTCTTTACAATGGAGCAAATGGCATAAAGATTCACACCTCATCATCCTACATCGTGATAGTCACCAAGAACCTATCAATAATCAGTTTGTGAGATGCAAGAGAGATCCTACGAGATACACCTTGGATTACTTTTCTTATTGTAAATATTTGTATCAAATTGGTAGCAAATCCCTCAACGGGATCCCATTGTAACCCTTTTGAAGGACATAATTGATATTAATAAAAGGGCACCATTATTTCATATCTTGTTTTGTCATTATGGTTACATAGTTTGCTATCTAGTTTGTTCTTTATTTCATTGCATAGGTGTATGATCTATTTTTTAGCATTTGCAATAAGAGAAGCAAAAAGAAGGTAAAGAATATAAAGTGGAAACCACTAGAGGTGGAGTTGGTTAAATTGAATTTTGATGGAGCATCTAAAGGAAATAAAGGACCAATAGGAGAAGGAGGAATAATTATAAATAATAGAGGAGAGATTTTGTCTTATTATGGTTTCAATAGTGAATTTAAGATAAATAATGGAGTTGAAGCTTAGACAACTTTAGAAGGATTAAAAATTGAAGAACATAAACTTATTATGAGAGGGGGTGTGAACAATAAACGACCACTTTTTACTTTTCTTTCCCAATCAATAATATGCAATGTATCAATAACAATATCAACAACAGTAATCAAAGCAATGCACAAATCATCACACACTATAAAGACACCATTTTAACATGGTTCATCCAATGTGGGCTACTCCACGGAGAAAATTTTCCACTAATATTTTCTCAATAAATCTCTTGGGAATCCTTTCCCTATTACAATGTTTATGGAACTTTGTCCAAAGGAGACACCAATCCCCTAATCAAGTTTGTGGATCTCTATCCATAGGAGAACTCCTTTCTCCTCTACTCTGGATGGAGATATTCTAGAAGAACTATTGTCTCCACTACACTGGCTAATGGATCTCTATCCACTGAAGACTTCTATTCTCACTCAGAAGACCTATCCTCATTGCCCTGGCTAATGGATCTCTATCCACTGGAGACTTTCATCCTCTATACTCTATCACCTCCAAAGCTTGCTCTTTGCTCTATCTCAAATATGCACTAAACACAATCCTTCGGTCTAGTTTAAATATGCTCAATCTCTATTTTAGGTCTGGCACAAACCTGTCCTCAAATATACACCAAACTCTATCCTCAAATATGCACTAAACACAATCCTTTGGTCTAGTATAAATCTGCTCAATCTCTATCCTCAAGCCTTAACACAAATCTTGATTTAATCTTAAATCAACTCTACTAGATCTTCCCCAAACATTAACTCAAGGTTTGAACAAATCAATCAATCAACTCTGCTCACAAGTCTTCTCAAATACTTGTCTCAAATCTATCTTATAAGCTTCCACAAAATCTCACACTAATCTGTCCACAAGTCCCCTCTAGAATTTTTCCAATTTGCTCAACAAGTCTTCACCAAGACTTACCTCAAATATGCTCAACAATTCCTTACTAGGACTTGTCCAATATACTCTTAATATTTATCCTCAAATATGTATTGTAAGCTTTCACAAAAGCTCACACAAATCTGTCCACAAGTCTTCTCAAAGACTTATCTAAAATCTACTCAACAAGTCCTCACTAGAACTTGTCCAATCTCACAAAAACTTATAGAGAATTGTTAGAGATTCAATATGCTTCACATTCACCACAATGCTCAATCACTTTCAATATCTATTTTTACCATAGAAACATATAGATAATTGTTAGAGACTCAATATGTTTCACATTCACAAACACTCAACCTATTTCTCAAATCAATTTAGAATATGGAACAATTTGTTTCTCATTACTTGAACTATCACTTCAATACGTCCACTTGACTAGGCTCAACCAACTCTACTCAACCAACTACTCAATGAAATAATCCTTGCTCACAGAACCTAGTCCAAGCATATGAACACTCACTCACTTATTTCCAACAATGCTTATCAAAAAATCTCACTTAACAACAACACTCATGATCTTTCACAAACTCTAGTTCGAGATAGTTCACAACTTCACATAACAATGATACTCATGTTCTTTGCACAAACCCTAGTTCAAGCATATGAAAGCTTTACTCAATATTTCCAACAATGCTTATAAAACAAGGTTTTTATCATCAACTCTTACTCAGAAAAACCTTCAACAATCAAACTCAACAATGCTTGTTAAACAATCCTTTTCACTCCAACTTAGTATTCACAACATTCAACTATAACTCACTAGGAATATGTGCCCATACCTTTTTGTTTGATGTAGAAGTGCCCTTAAAAACTTGTCTCAATCATAATTTTCTTCTTTACCAATTTCAATGGTTAGATGACAAAATATCACACTAACACTCTCCCAAAATATTTCTTAATAACAAAATAGTCAAACTCAAATACACCTTATTACTCCTTGAAATTAGCAATCATAAAATCATACATAAAGATAATTATCCAATTGCTCCTTATAATCTCCAACTTTAATTAATCAGCCTTCAAAAATTAAACTTTCAAAATAATATTGCCTACCCTTTTATCTCCCTCAAATACTCAATATCCAAATTAATTTAGGCAAAAATAAACTTATAAACTATAAAAAATATTTTATTTTTTTCAACCTTAGCACATCCGAAATAATCAAGCGACCAAGACAAATGACATCAATGCATACCTTTAACACTATCCAAAAGGCCTCGGTGGGTTTCGAACGCGAGACCACTCCCAGCTGAGCACCTTATCAAGGTGCTAGCCCACTACGTGGAAGGGAAGGTGCAAGCCTCCATTTGTTCCCTTCATTCGGTGTTGCTCAAAATGAAAATGCCCTCTCTTCCTTGCAAAATGAACTTCAGCAGGATTCGAACCCTACACTCCTTGCCTGCCACAAGACTTAGCACAATCCATCGTTGCCAACTGTGTTGCACAACACTGTACGAGGTAAGAGGAGCCTCGCTTCTATTTATCTAATATTCTACCACTAGAAACCTTTCAAAATGCGAAAAACTCTTTCTCTTTTTGCGCACAATACTTTGGAGCTTAGGAATTCGATCGATAGTGTGTGGGGAGTAAGGCAAAGGTTTTTGCCACCTTTTATATATGAAGGCCTCGTGCCATAGAATGTTGACACTTTAAATCGAATTTCAAATTTGATTTTAATTAAACTTTATAACCCTCTTTAGGGTTATTCAAATTAATATAAATTAATTTATAATTAAATTATAATTAACTTAAATAACTTTGGAAGTTAATTAAATTAATTAATAAATTAATTTATAATAAAATTATATTATTTTATTTATAATTAATTTAAATTTCCTTTTTAATATTATAATAAAATGTTATAATATTATTTTATTGGGCCTCTTCTTTGCATTTTGGACCAACCACATATGACTACCTGGAACCAGATCTGACCAACTGGAAACAAACTCTCATTTTTGCACTGATTGCGTAACCGCTTCTCCTTGCACTGATCATTGAAACTAAATTTTGACATCAATGACCACTCACTCTTGACATCAATGACAACTCATCTACTCAAAATATCCAACAAAAATATGCAAAAAATATGGGATATATATATATATATATATATATATATATATATATATATATATATATATATATATATATATATATATATATATATATATATATATATTAAGCGAAAAACCCCTTGCGGGGCCGCCTTGGTATGAGAGACCACGAACAGGGGGTTCTACACCGTCAAAGTCACTTGGGAGTCACACCCGACCTTGCCCACACCAACATTATCAATTGGATTTTGGATACCCAATTCAGCTTTTTGGTAGGGTGGATATTTGAACCTGGGACCTCTCTTGGAGGATTTCCCTCTCATCTCCAACTCACCTACAACACCTGGGTACAATATGGGATATATTAAAAGATACAATACTTTGGACTATATGGCTATAAAGCAATGGAAGAATATTTAAAGAAAAGGAAAACATATTAGAGGTAATGAAAAGGAAGATATGCTAGTTATAGAGGAGTGTAAACCAACCCTATTAATTCACCTAGTCCCTAATTTGGAATCAAAGAGCCTTGATAGATGGAGTCAAGTCATTAAATGGAATTATGATGTTGGGCACAAGAGAAGCAAAGAAATCAAAGAATATAAAGTGGAAACCACCAGATGTGGAGTGGATTAAATTAAATTTTGATGGGGCATCTAAAGGAAATCTAGGACCAACAAGAGGAGGAGGAATAATTAGAAATAATATGAGGAGAGATTTTGTCTCGTTACGCTTTCAATAGTGGATTTAAAATAAATAATAAAGCTAAAGCTTGGGTGGCTTTAGAAGGGTTTAAAATATACAAACAAATGAAATGGAATAGAGTATGGATGGAAGGTGATTCTCTCATAGTAATAAATGCAATTTTGACAAAAGCAAAGACTCCATGGAACATACAAGAGATAATGATGGAAATTCAAGATCTTTCTAAAGAGTTTAAAGAAATTGGGTTTACACATACATTAAGAGAAGGAAATAAATGTGCAGATAGGCTAGCCAATAGAGGGGTTTTGATTAAGGATCGTGAAGTTAAAATTTCCTTTCCATGGTTAGAGGAAGTAATAAGTTTAAGTTTACAAGAAAATGTTGATTGCCTGAATCAAATAATGATTAAGATTTACTTTAATTGTTTTCATTGGTAATAACTACTTTATTTTATAACAATAATGTGTTTTTATATTAACTACTTATTATAATTTTTGTGGTTGCACTTGTGTTTTAGGAAGGAAACTAGCAATCCAAATTTGATAAAGTGGACTATGATAGTGCGATATTTTGGAAATATTACTCTACTAAGATGCAATGCATAGATAGTAGAGGTAAATTTTTGGTATTGTGAAGGCTCCTATAGAAAAATATCAAGAAGGAATAAATTTTGGAATATTTTTATTCATACAAAAAATTGAAAATATCCATAAAATGAAAATCAAGAATTTAGACATTTTATGTAAAATGATATAGGTTTCTAGTCATAGCATCTCAATTGAGATGAAAATTGTATCTATTTGTAAAATATCAAGCTCTAAAGAAGATATTTGTAATTTTTCAAGGGTGGGGACCTGAGAACAACACCTTGTAGACACAAAAACATCAAAATGATTCAATTCTTCCGTAGACCCCTAGCTAGCCACCCAAACTTGCTAAGTGTAAATTTGGGGCCCTTTTGCCTTCCCCCTTTGCCTTATTTCCTTAGCTTTACCAAATTTATTCCCAATCTATATGGGACACAAATTTGGCTTGCTAGATTGATGCCCTATAATGACACATCATAAATATGGTGTTCTAGAGTTTTTTCTCACTAAAACCCCTCCTCTTGTCGGCCCATTTTGGGGTCGACCTTTTCCCGCAATAAGAATTTATTTTCCTATCTGTTTTGCCCTCCAAATATATTATAAATGAGTGATTGGATTCCCTAAGCTTAGCTAATGATTTCTAAGGATATTTTAATTGTTGATTGGCTTATTTGCTCATGCTATCAAGTGTTTTTTTGCTGCAAGTTGTTATTTTGTTGTTTTGTGCTTTGGTGATTGTTACCCTTGGGGATTGAGTGGAGGAGTCTTGATGATTGGATAGATCAAACTTATTGGAGTGATTCTTCCACATCTTCATTGCTCCTTGCTTTTCCCATCAGCTCATCAGGTTTTACATTTACTTTAGTTTACTTTGCAAGTCTATTTTTGTTGTTTTATGCTAAGTTTTTTGTTGTTTTGAGGCCCAAAAAGGGTATCTAAACCAAATTTGTGCCCCACCCATAAAAGGCATGAATTTAGTAATCCAAATTTGTGATCCCTATTTACAAGGCATGAATTTGGTAAATTAGGGTTTGGGGGCAAGTTTTGCACCCCAAAACCCTAATTTGCATTGTGCATTTTTAGCATTATGTTGTGTTTGTCCTGTTTGCATTTCATTTTACTATCACATATTTGTTTTGCTTTGTTTGTGCATGTTATAAAGGTCAAAGATCAATTTTGAATTCGAACAATCATCTAAAAGGACCAAGGGGGCTTGAATGTTGTACCTCTAAGCTCAGTCTTATAACAGCCTAAGCAAGCCCCCAAACACTAATCAAGTTTTCTAGGGTTTGTGAAGTTATTTTGCAAGTTTGAAACCATTGGATATTCAGGATTCAATATAAATCTTGGATCAACTACAAGATCAGATAAGTGCCCTAATAGATATTTAGGTTGTTTTGTGCTTGATTTTTTTTTATTTTTGCTTACAACCTAGATTGCAATTAAAGGAAAATATTCGAATGAATTTATAGGCATTTGAAATAATAAAAGCATATAGTGTTCATCTAGGGTTTTAATATTATTTATGCATTCTCTTGGACCCTTGCTCAAAGACTTTATTTTACAATCCTAGGGTTAGACTTCATTGAATTACAAAATCATACTAGGGTTAGCTATTGTCTTCTTGCATCTTATGTGTCTTTCATTGTTATTTTATTTTCATAGCTTAGTTTAGAGAGGCCAAACAATAGGTGTATGCTTAATTGACACATCAAACACTTCCACACCAAAATTGGAGTGAGTCCTAAAATTATTCCTAGTGAACCCATCCTTTCATGTCCTTGAGTGTAGAGAATATAACACACCTCCATGGTTCACCTCGGCTCCCAATGAATCCAATCGATAATTGTACGTGGTAGGGCAATTTTTCCCTCTATATATTTGGTGAACCCGACATGAAAACACATCTTAGTGGACAATATATGAAGCCTATTCCTCTGTATCTTAAAATATTTAAAAAACACCATTAAGTTGATTTTTGTAGATTAAAAAATATCTAAAAATATCTTAAGAATATTCTTGTGTGTCTTTCCTTGGTTTTTTCCTCTATCCTTTCACTTATTCTAATGGCTCCGTTCCTTAGAATTCAACGAAGACATCTAGAATCTGATCAATTTATGCAAGAAGATGATTAGATTGATACGAAGAATCATAATATTGAGATAGAAGAGCAATACCATGTTGAAATTGATACTAACTATGATCTCTTTGAGGTGCCTAATGGTGGCTTCTCTTTTATATCAGTTGATCATTTACGAGGTTTTATAAAACACCACAAAGAGACTTTATCTAGAGTTATGGACGAGGAGACTTGGCTTGAAAAAGGTGAGGCACCTCCTCCTTCTACTATCTCTCCTAGGAATATTTATAACAACCCCTTGCTTCAATCCTTACATCATAGTAATCCTCATAATTAACTAACTTATGCTTCTATTGTAACCACCAATGTTGGAAGGATTCCACAACTTCCTCCAACTAGTAGTGCATCTCAAGATAATGTCTAATTTCCTCCTCAATTGGCTAATCTCAACATTTATGCTTCTACCTCACCAAATGTTAATTATCCTCTTCAACAAGACACCGCATATCATAATCCATACCATAACAATGTCAATACCTCCAACATTGGCCAAGTTTCTTATCAACAACCTGCCTATACTCCTCTCTTAGGGAACCTACGAGTATTACACATCAACAATCTTGAAGTGCAAAGTTTAACAAATATAATGAAATAATTAATTTCAAGAGTGGACATGATTCAACCACCTAGTTTCACCTACAACTACTAATGTGCAACCAAACCTTAGACCCTATCATTGCCTCTAGGCCCTACCCTAAGCATTTTTCAATGTTGGTTTTTCCTATCTATAAGGGAACAAAAGATCCAATTGAGCATTTAATAATGTTCATAACAACATGCCATGATATCATATATGATGATATGTTGTTACTTAATACATTCCCTAAGAGCCTTGGTGGTATGACATTAGAGTGGTATTATCAGTTGCCTAATCATTCTTTGAGAAATTTTGAAGAGATATCTGAAATATTTGTTGAACTATTTGGCGCTTCTTTTGAAAATAATGTGACTATGAAATATGTGTACATATTGAAACAAAGTAAAAATGAAAGCTTTTCAAAAAATTTGTCTTGTTGGAGTCTAGTTGGACACTTGAGATACACCTCACATCCTAGAGACATGCTTGAGATATTTATTGAAAATTTACAAGAACAAATATCTTATGAGTTGGAAACAACTATCACATATTTTGATAAAGCTATATATCTAGCACGAAGGGTAGAGAAATACCTCATAAGAAGAGATTATCTTAAGATAAAAGAAGATAGGAACACTAAAAATTAGTATAATATAAAGCATGTGGTTGGTGAGGGGGTAACGAATAGTAGACCTATTAATGATGTTGTTAACACCCTATAAAATATGGTGCTTAACCAAACCCAAAAACTGCCACAAAGGAATTTCACAAGACTCAACACACCTATGAATATGGTTCTACAACAACTTTTGGAAACTAATATGATTGAGTTACCTCCCATAAGACAACTAGATACCATGACTAATTGGTATACGCCTGGTTAGCATTGTGAGTATCATAGAGTGAATGGGCATTGGACAAACTCTTGTAAGAGATTGAAACATATGGTTCAAGAACTAATTGATGAAGGATAACTTGTCATAGAAGTTTCTTGACCCAATCCTCCAACAAACAATTAATATCCTACTCAACAAGCACCTACAACTGATCAAGATATGGGAATATTCCAAGATCCCCTCCCTAAGTATGGTTAGCAGGAAACTAATCAAGTATCATATTGAAATGTGCCACCTCCCTATGATAATATGGTTGGTATGATAGCAATAACTACAAGGCAACAAGCATGGAATCAATTGACTCAACATTCTCAGCAAAAGATGAGTTCTTCATCCAACCCACCTTCAAAACCCACCTTAGTTTTGAATATTACCTAGAAAATGAGCACAATATTAGAAAACCCATCTTTAGTATTGAAACCACAACTTAAAGTCTCCTTCAATATTCAACAATAGTTAGCTAGTACCCCGACCAAGATCTCTCTCTTAGAAATTTTGCAAACTTCTCCTATTCATAGGGAAGCTTTGTTGAAACTTCTAATTCAACAATTTTTTCTTCAAGACATTTCCCCTAGTGCTATGGCTAATGTTGTAATTTTTCTTGGGATACATCATATCACATTCTCGGATGATGATATACCTTCATAAAACTTACAAGGGGATTCTTCCCTCTACATTACTGCATTTATTGGGAAAAATTTTATCAAATTTTTTTTTATTGATAATGGTTCTTCCCTCAATTTATGTATTTATCGCTTCTTCCAAAATTTTGGATTAAAATAGGAAGACTTAATAAGTTCGACATCATCAAAAAAGCTTTAAACAACGAGTCTTAATAGGCTTAAGGTATTATATCCCTCCCCTTAGGGTTGGACCTAAGATCTTAAGTACCTTGTTCTATGTAGTATCTTTCCCCACATATTTTAATCTACTTCTTGGATGCCCTTGGATTCATGCAATGAGGGCGATCCCTTCTACTTTTTATCAATGTTTGAAGTTCAAATCTAATAATCAACTAATCACCATTTTGGGTGACCCTCACCCATTTGAATATTTTTCAATGGTTGAGAAAGCTCAATATGATCTTAATTTATGCCCGTTAGTTTCCTCATCTCACATAACCAAGTAATTTGAAAATCTAAAGGTGAGTAAGGAACCTCCCATCAATATTTCGTCACGGGATCAAGTTAATCCATTTCTTCAAAAGCTTCTTTTAAATCTTGCCAAAATACCACCTTCACCAAGGACTACACGTTTACCTCATAAGAAGGGTGAAGTTGTACAGGTTGGTACATGTATCGTTATCTTTGTAGGTACGTGCCTCGAAGAAAAGATCCATGGTAGAAACCCTTGTCCTGTTGAGCATTCTTTTACTCATTACTACCTATCCAATGTTTATCCACTTCCCAAGAAAATCCTATCTAGTATGGGATATATAGGTAAAGGTTTGGGGCCACGGTAGAAGGGTATTCAAGAACCCTTGGATGTGGATATTTGGCTTGGGGGTGTATCATAGGCTCCATTCCTAATAAAAACTAACATTTACCCTTTTATAATGATGATCATCTTGTTACTTATGCTAAATATTTAGATCATCAAATCTTGGAGTGGAGTGATGAGGATGAGGGACTCCCTTATCCCTTAGATATTCTTTTTTACAATATGGTAACCACTAGGCATCATGAGTCTAGTGTGGCCTTGAAGAAGAATACTAAAAGGAGTACCCCTTGTGACATAGCTCATAAGGATATCTCCTAGAATATTTTCTCCTTCGATGGATCGGTCTCTTGTGTTACACATGTTAAGTTTCCTCATTCTCAAGGAGACCCTATTCCTTTATCTTATAGGGACATTGCAAATTTGGAAATTGCTCCCCCTTTCATCAAAAAGGATGGTACAGTTAGAGTTTACACTGACTTTCATGCAACATCTTTTGAATAATGTACTATGGGAGATTCTCTTCATGATGAGAATCATGGAGCTATCCTCCATAATAGTCTTTTATTTTATGGGTTAGATCCTTGCACCATCATCCTTTTTGTTAAATTAGGTGGAACAATCAGAATTTGTGTCGACTTTAAAATCAATGAATATAATTTAATATTAAAAAAAACAAACAAACAAAAAATTGTGCATGGTGTTGCATTTTCATCTAGCTTGCATTTGGTTTGCTTTTTCATACTACATGACTACCTATCATATTTTGCATGATTTTCCTAACATTCAATTCCTTGCATTTTGCTTGTCATACAATTGCATTGTTGCTTGTTTATATTTGCATGACTACTTGATCATATAGATTTTTGGCGATTTTGCAACAATGGTAAGTGATGACACCTAGTTAGGTTGTATCTCACATACATTGCACTCTCATTAGGGCTCTGATGCCTATAAAATCCTCAACCTAGGGTCCTTCATGCATTTCCATCATTGCATTTGCTCATGTTGTTCTATATCCCTTGACCTTGAAGTTTTTCATGCTTTTATCTATCCAAGTCAAGGGATATGGTTCTTGTTTTGCTTCATTGGCTTTGTCCATATACTTTATTGCACACACCATACCCCTATTTGGTAGTACTCAGGCACATCATCCACATCATTTTAGCACCCCATAATAGATAACTTCATGGTCACAAGCGAGGGGTAGCCTCCATTCGATCATTTGCAAGCATACTTCCCAGTGGGTATATCTCTTCTTCTCTTTGAACATTAGAGAGCACTACACCCATAATGGGTATAAATCCACCTTGTCCATCCTCATAAGCTTGCAAACTCATAGGATAGCTTCATGGATACAGACAAAGGATAGCCTCCATCTTGATCATTTGTGAGCATACATCCTCACAGGATTTTGTTCTTTTCCTTTTCTTTTGGTATTTTTGGAGCTTTGTTTTAATTCACCCATGCATTTCATTTAGGTTTACATTTTAGTTGCATTGCACTTAGTTAGATTCATACTATTCCATCTTATTCATTTGGTATTCATTCATTGCATCCATTTTGTTTGTGTTCACCAAGCATACACAAGAAAAAACTAAAACATATAAAAATATAAATAATAAAAGCAATCACACAATTAAACATATTTTATTTGCACCATAACACATAAATAAATAGCAGCTAGTATAACTCGATAGCACTAAGTGCATGCTTTTCGGTTGGTGTGCCATAAAAAAGAGCTTAACACACTCGACCATCCCCAAGGGTGCATGCCACAATCAAAATTGACATGTCATCCTGATCCTAGTCCTAGTCATGCAAGCATGTCCCATTTACTTTTCTTGTTGGAGGTGATGGGAGAGTCATGTTCATAGATTGTGAATCATATCATGCTTGCGATTGTGAATGACTTTGTGATCACCAATATGATGGTTCTAGAACCCTCTGATCAGCAGAAACAGTATGGTAATAGGCCATATGGTAGAGGTTGCTCTCCATACTACCATCTCATATGACCTCCTCATCCTCTATAGCTTCATCAACAACATGTAGCCTCCATCACCCTATTGGTTTTCTATCATGATAGCTATCCTCTTTGCCTAGACCCACTAGCCCATCTCCCCTCTGAGGTGATCTACCTCAGCTCGTGTCGTGTCCTGCTCTGCTCGAGCCTAGTTGGAGCACACTATGAATGGACTCTATATTTGCTTGCATTTCTACCATTATGGCTGATAGCCCCTCTTCCTACTTGTATCCTCTTAGATATCACACTTGTCATAATGGGGGTAATCCTTATGGCTCCCCCTCCTCCCAAGCAAGAGATCGTGATGGCCCCTCTCACAATTGTTACTATATCCACCCAAACATGTACCTATAGCTATCCGGATGGTATCATGTCTCTCTACTATCTCTCGATGGTACATCGAGTGGTCTCTTGAAGTGCAAACTATATTCACTGGCTCATCACCTAACATATATACACTAGCAATGGTGGAGATAACTTCGGGTGCATAATGCTCCTATACGATCTCTTGTACCTGAGGGCTACCTCGATGTCATCTACCCCTAGATCCATGTATAGTAGGTCATCTAGGTCCTCCTTCCACCTCACCACATCAGGAGCACCTTTACATCCTGGTGGGTCCCTCCTCATCCATCTAAACCAGTAGTCTCCCAAAATCTCTTGTAAAATGTCAAACTGGCACTATACTCGATTAAACCTGAATAGCTTCTGCTCATTCTTCTCAATGATGAGCCACTAAATCCTCTTCACACGAGAGCTCCTTTGTATCCTGCCTCTAGCCTGGGTGTAGATGCCACAATAACCATATAATTTGGTGCTCTTGTAGCTCATTTATCACCAACCTCCCTAGTGGAAATACACCATTGTATGACCTATGCCCATGCTTGTTGTGTTAGCTCCACCTGTATGTTGTCGGTTGCTCCAATTGGGACACGTTCTTGGTAGTGCACTCGATCTCCACATCACTATGTGCTTCCAACACCACAACTAGAGCAATGTCGTATAGATCAGCCTTATCTGCCACTTATATACAATGTTGTGTAGCAACTTGTATAATCGAGCCAACACATATGGTGTCCATGTGAATCTCACTCCCTAATCCTATATGTCTACCAATTCTCACACTAGTGCCCATGGTAGGTGTTAACCATTGTTATGATACACCAGCATCCCTACCATCAATCTGTATAGTATGGATGTCAATACCCCAACTCCATATCGATGTGGCAACTCATCGACATAGAATCCACTTTGTTGTATCACATGTGTCAGGTCCCCCAACATCATCTTTGATGCCACCATCAACACCCCATACTATGTAAACAATCGTTCCCATGATTGGGATCCTTAGAATGTACCACACGTCCTCCAGTATGATTGTCATCTATTCGATCAATAGCCATAATGTGGATAATTATGGATACCATCGCTTTGCTAAAGCCATAAGTAGGGCTTAGTCTACCTTAATGCGAGGTATCTTTGCCATGTGTAGCAGCTCCATGTTCTCCAATGTCTCCCTCTCTACCACTGTGAGCTCTCTCATAACATACTTGAGTGTGCTTGGCTGCCACTCTTTGCTCTCGAGTATATCTAGCTACATAGTAACATAATTTTTTCATCAAATCATCATTCAACACATCTAAAAATTATAAAAATTTAATATTTTTAAAAATAGCTCTTTTTGTGCAAAATTTACCAAATTTGTGCCCTATAATGACCAGATATGAATTTGGCAATGCTTCCCAACCAAATTCACACCCCATCCATATAGGGCACAAATTTGGCTTAGGCAGCCTACCAAATTTGCGCTTCATGACCAAATTAATGGTCGATGGCAAATTTTGACAAAAATTGCTTAAAAAAATTAAGTGATGCAAAAATTATTAAATTTTTTTGTGTGCAGGTGCAAAATAAAAAATGAGCAAGTGGGTATCGACCCGTTCCTTCATCAGATTAACAACAATCCTTGCTTTACCCCTTGCCATGGCAGCACTGTGCAAAATAAAAAATGAGCAAGTGGGTATCAACCTATTCCTTCATCAGATTAACAACAATCCTTGCTTTACCCCTTGCCATGGCAGCACTATGAGTTGGTAGTGCTATTTCTCCTTTTCTTCTCCAGAGCTCTTTTCTCCTCCTCACGCAATGAAAATGAGCCACTTTTCCCTCATTTTCCCTTTTCTTTCCTCTTTTTTATTTTTCCTCCATTTTTTCCCTCTCTTACTTTTCTCCTTTATTCTCTCTCCTTCCCTTTCTTCCTTTTTTCTCTCTCTCCTTGTCTTGTCTTTTGCTCTTTTTTATTTTTTTTGCTTTTTACCCTTTGTTTGCATTTTTTGAGTTTTTATCAATAATTTTGTATTCCTTCCAAAAAATCGAGGGGGAACCATAGCCTTAGATGTAGTAATGGTAGTAATACCTTGTTTTGCATGCAAATTTGCGATGTTCAGGCTAACACCCCATTTTGCACCACCCCTTCATCCAAAATTGGCCACCCCTTTTTATGTTCACCCATAGGAGTCTACATATTTTTTGATGCATTTATTTGGCCATAAATGCATCAAAGAGGGGGTAAAATATAGACATAAAAAATTGACCCATAAAAATGAGTCAATTCTTCCTTAGATCCCTAGCTAGCCACCCAAACTTGCTAAGTGCAAATTTGGGGCTCTTTTGCCTTCCCCCTTTGCCTTTTTTCCTTGGCTTTACCAGATTCATGCCCGATATATATGAGGCATGAATTTGGCTTGCAAGATTCATGCCCTAAAATATTGGGGCATAAATTTTGAATTCTAAGGATTTTTCTCAATAAAACCCCCTCTTATCGGCCTATTTTGGGGTCAGCGTTTACCCGCAGTGAAAATTTAGTTTCTTGTTCATTTTACCCTCCAAACCTCTTATAAATAAGGGTTTGTATTTTCTAATCTTCGATAAAAAATTCTAAGGAGATTCTAATTGTTGATTGGCTCATTTGCTCATGCTATCAAGTGTTCTTCTATTGTAAGTTGTTATTTTATCATTTTGTACTTTGGTGATTTTTGCCCTTGGAGATTGGATGGAGGAGTCTTGATTATTGAATATATCACCTTCTTGGAGTGATTCTTCCACATATTCATTGATCCTTACTTTCTCCATCAGCTCATTAGGTTCTGCATTTACTTTAGTTTACTTCGTAAGTCTGTTTTCATTGTTTTATGTTTTATTTTTTGTTGTTTTGAGGCCTGAAAAGGGCATCTAAACCAAATTCGTGCTTCACTTGTACAGGGCATAAATTTTATAAGATAAATTTATTCTCTCTATTTACAAGAATGAATTTAGTAAATTAGGGCTTGGGGGTACCCCAAAACCCTAATTTAGATTTTGCATTTTTAGCATTCTATTGTGTCTATCATGTATGCATTTCATTTTACTGTTACATATTTGTTTCACTCTATTTGTGCATGTTCTAAAGTTCAAATATCAATTTTACTTTCAAATGGTCATATAAAAGGACCAAGGGGGCTTGACTATTGTGCCTCCAAGATTAGTCTTATAGCAACCTAAGCAGGCCCCCAAATGTTGATCAAATTTTCTAGGGTTTGTGAAGTTATTTTATAGGTTTGAAACCATTGGATATTCAGGATGCAAGATAAAGCTTGGATCAACTATCAGATTATATAAGTGCCCTAATATATCTTTAAGCTATTTGGTGCTTGCTTTTGTTCATTTCTACTCAAAATATAGATTACAAGTAAAGGAAAATATTTGGTTGAATTTATAGGCATTTGAAAGAATAAAAGTATATAGTGTGCATCTAGGGTTTTAATCTTGTTTGTGCATTCCCTTGAACCATCACTCAAATATTTTATTTTACAATCTTAGGTTAGACATCATTTAATTATAGAAATATACTATGGTTAGTTCTTGTCTCCTTGCATCTTGTGTGTCTTGCATTGTTCTTTCATTTTCATAGCTTAGTTTAGAAAGGTCAAACAATAGGTGTATGCTTAATTGACACATTAAAAACTTCCACCCAAGACTTGGAGTGACTCCTAGAACTATTTATGGTGAACCTATCCTTTTGTGTCACCGAGTGTAGAGAATATAACACATTCCCATGGTTCACCTTGGCTCCCAGTGGATCTAGTCGAGAATCGTACGCGACAGGGTAGTTTTTCTCCTCTACACCCCTTATTATCCAACCAAAAAAAAAGAATGTATTTTAACATGGAATATGACCATTATTCTCAAGATCATTTGTGTGATACACATAGAAATTATCTTGGCTAGATCTATTTACTCCTCCACTATTTGAGTCTATGAATATTCGTTATTAAATACCTTTCAAAGGGCTAAATTCAACTTATTAGTCTTATAGAAGGCATATAACTATAGGAAGTGATTTGGTATAAACTTCAAATAATTTCAAGTAAACTTTGAATAATGGTAGTGCAGGTGGGCTTGTGTATCCCTACGAGACCACCCTAGCTGCAACAACTTCTAAAAATGTGATTCCTACACCTACAAATAACAAACAACATAAAAGGGGATTAAAAGCACCTGTGAGGGCTCCACTCTGTGAGGCCCTCTTAACGATAAAACCTATAAAACCTTAGATGTTGTAAAATAAAACTATAAACAAAAATACAAGAAACATAAATGTATACAACAAATATTTTTACCTTGTCAACGTTGATATCTACTCCTATGTCTGTTGTCGATGGTCACATGGATACCCAAAAGCATTCAAGAGCTTACAAACTGCAAATCTACTACAGGAAACACCTAGAGGAATTCGATGATGGCTGTGAACACCCAACAACATTCCAAAAATGCTCAACACCATTTTGTGAACTTTGGATGGCATTTGGGGTTGAGGGAAGTGAAGCAGAACTAGATCTAGTTTGCGAGGGTCTAGAGATGGTAGAAACGGGATGGATGATGGTGACGATGAGGGATGAAGATGATAACGAAATGGCTAGGGCAATATTAAGAATTTGAAATTCTTGAGAATGTTTGTGGACCTTCTAAGATTTTCTAAGCGACTTGATTCATCAAAATGATGCATCTTTTATAATCTACCCTTGACCATGTTAGGTTTTTGATGACACAAAATGAGTAGTAGAGATTAAAACATGAGGAAGGGTGGAGATTAAGCTTAGGCAAGTGACATGGATTGAGGTGAATGAATGGTTGAGATTAAGTCGTTGCGGATGACTATGATTTATTCATATAAATACATATATATTTACTAAATATATATAAATATAAATATAAAATATTAATATATATGTATATATTAAATAAATACACATATATATAATAGATGACTATGATTGGAGGACATAGATAGATGACAAGTGGCTAGATTTTGGTGTCTACAGATGCCTCTTTTTGTATCGTGTTGCGTGAAACACAATGCGGTGCAAAAATATGAGACACTTGGTTTGGCATGATGATGCAACTGTCTTTCCTTGGAACGCAAAGAGGATCTTGAAGACAGAATTTTGTTGTTGTAGCTTACCCCCTCAATTGGCGAATGAGTGAAAAATGAGTCTCACAAGCCAATTGATAGAATTGTGGGGGATGATGCGAGTGTATGGTGTAAGTGCAAGTGTATGATGTAAGTGTGGATGATATGAATGATGAAGATGTGGATGATATGAATGATGTAACTTGATGTCATTTTTTCCCCAACGGAGAAAGGGGTTATTGTAAAATGCAAGCGATTGATTTTATTTTTGCCCCAACGAAGAAAGGGTTTTTACCAAGTATAGATGTCATGATCATATAAGATGTATCTTGTTGTGGTAAATCAAATCAAATTTGGTTGCACCAAGTTTGGGGTGATTTCATGTTGTTGAAGAAATTACCTTTTGATGTCATTGAAATGCAAATATGCAAATACAAAAAAATAGAAAATAGTTTGTCCTCGGGGCCACTCAAGATTGTAGCAAATTCCCAAATGGAATTCCTAAATGATTGCTCAACCACTTTAACCGACCTGCATCCTCTAAGACTGGAGTAATTGCAAGGGAAATGATGAAAGTTATCCATGTTGGGAACCCCATGGAAAAGGGCATCAATGATAGTTGTTGAGCAAATTGGTCTTGGCATAGTCTCACTCAAAAGATGAGGTACCAAAAGTATTTTTTTTTTTTGAACAAGCATATATTTGATGACAAATATGGCCAAGTGTCCTTATGGTGATTTACCCATCTTACCGAATTGCATGGACAACCAATCGATGCAATCACCAAGGAGATAGAATAAACCACTAGATACAAGGTTCACTTGAAATTGTAGGTGAATTTGGCAAAAATGCACATACAATAATTAATGGATGAGAATGGTGTTAAAGTGGAGATGTTATGATGAAAAAAATGCATTGATGATTGGATTGCATAATTTTGTGAAATTTTGTATTATTTTGGAGTTGTTTTGAAGCAATTTTTGGATAATTTTATGACTTTTTGATCACACACAAAAGTTAACCACCCAAATAAAACCATGTTATCACAAAAGAATGGTGAAATGATGGAATGAATGATTGGAAAGATGAATATGGTCATTTTGTGAAATTTCGAATAGTTTTGATGCATTTTGAAGCTTGTAACTTTTGGTTGCAAGCAAAAATTAAGCACCCAAATATATTTTTGGTTTCACAAAACAAGATATGATGACGGATGAATCCATGGATGCAATGTGGAGTGATTTTGTGGAGGTAAGCTACGTTTTTTAAGAAATTTGGTCTTTCTGCAAAGTTTTGAAGCCAAACGTCAGCTAGCATCCACATCATGCGTAGATATCGATAAGCATTTGTCATTTTATAGACATTGGTCAGCGTTTCAATGCACCTATGAACATCCATAGGCATTTCAATGCTCCAAAAATAGTTATAAATAGTCTACAGAGGTAAAATCAAATTCGTTATTGCATTCACAAGTTTCAAAAACTATGTTTGAAGGAGAGTGATTGAGTGGAGAAGTGAGGTCGAGTGAAGGTTATGGCGATGGAGGGTGTGGATGCGACAACAGGAGCAAAGATGCAATTGGCTGAGTTAAGTGCCATTGGCACTCATGTTTGGACTTTATGCAAAAAAAAATTTAAAGTATGTAATGAATATGGCATTAATGTGTTTGCATTGTACATGTGTTGTGTTGCAGTTGAGTATTTTGGAAGCTCGACATCGGTTCTCACCTCTCCTACCAAGGGTGAGAAAGGTGTTGCAGGATAAGCATTGGAAGTAGCTGGAGGTTGTGGGGCTGGTTGGGGCAGCTCAGATTGATGTGGTGATGGAATATGAGAGGTATCTGTCTACCTTTGTAGAGATATGGGATCCAGATAGGGGGACCTTTCATCTCCATACTAGTGAGGTGACAGTGACACTCGAGGATGTATAACGCATCCTCAAAGTATTAGTGAAGGGTTTCGCGTCGAGGTTGGACACAATAAGGAGCATGAGATGAGTCAGATCTTTGAATATCGATGGTAGAATGCGAGTGTGAGAGGTGGAGGGATTAGGTACTTTGTGATGTATGCCAAGAAGAAGTTGGAGGTATTGCCCACCTTGGTCATGTTCCTATTGGTCAACATAGTGGCACCAGACAACATTGGTTGTTGGTTTCCTTGGAACATGACCAGGCTAGTGTACGATATGATCGACGAGCCTCGAGTGTATGCATGGGTGCCTACTCTGCTAGCTTAGATGTACTAGGAGCTATAAGAGGTGAGGTGGCAAAAGTGGAAGGGGTTGGGGTATAGTTTACTACTGCAGTGTTGGGGCTGGGAGAACTTTAGTGTGGCTTGACATGTGGGCTTGCCTACTAGCACATGGGATAGAGAGCAACCCTATGCTTTGAGGTGGTGGGTAGCTAAGGAGGTGCATCTGATTCATCTTGGTCATAGTACCTAGGAGTACAGAGATCTACGATCAAGGCTTACACCTGACCAGGTCCTTTGGAGACCATGGAGAGGTACCAATTATACTGGTGATAGGGAGCAGCTACAGAGGGTCCATCAGGCTAGATGGGTGTTTGGGCGACATAAAAGTGAGGTGGATCTGATCTAGTTCTCATGGGTGCTATGGTAGTTTGGGCTATGACAAGGTATTCCTAAGGCACCAATGTTGTATAGACATCATCAGGATGACATAGGTCTACCTTGTGTAGAGGCATGGTGGGTGACTTATGAGGATCACGAGGAGATAGATCTCCTTGATGTGGATGATGTGGGGACTACTATTGAGTACGATGCATGGTTCGTTGTACAACTACCATGGGTACCCATTTAAGGAGTGGTTGAGGGAAATAAGGATAATGATGAGGTAGAGGTCGAGGTAAAGGAGGTATATGAGGCTCCGAGATGTCAGAGATGTCATTGATCTAGTAGTCAACGAAGGTAAGTGAGAGATGCAATAAAGCAACCTCTAGAAATTAGAGATGATGGTGGTGGCATGGATGGTATGGATAAGGTTATAGAGAGACCTCCAGGTTAGAATGAGGAGTGGGTGAGGCTCAAGAATATGGTAGCGGATCGAGATGTAGAGATAACATCTCAAGATGAGAGATAGCTTGATTGCTAGCGAAGCTAGAGTCATGGATGGTTGTAGGTCGAGGCAAGGATAGGATCATAAGGATCCAAGCAGATCTAGCGCATGGGGACCATCATTAGAGATATGATGTACTACACCTTCATTCCCAAGATAGATACATCTAGTATTTGGAGGATCTATTGATGCAACACCACATTGGGCTATCAAATCGAACCTCCACCTCCATGTCTAGGACTGTTAGGCATAGTGAGTCTAGGTATAGTGGCTCTAGGTCTAGGGCTCCTTCAGGATCATAGGGGTCCTCCTATAGGTGTTAGATAGTGCTTAGATACACTTTTTGTATATGAGCCTTGGTGCTTCATTGTATATAGCCTTCGGGTATTCATTGTACATGTGATATTTATATATATATATATATATATATATATATATATATACATGGCTTTTACTTTTGTGTTATGATTTTGTGTGAATGCATGTGTATATGTGTGATGAATGATAATGTGTATGAATGCAAATGAATTAATGCTTTAATGATCATTCATAGTTTATATTTTACTTGACCATGTGTATCATTGTTGTTTAATTAAGGGCACCAAAATGGTGGTATGTGAAATGAAATATTCATGTAATGATATGGATGTTGATATGGAAAACTGATATGAATGTTGATTATGGAAAACTGATATGGATGTTGATATGAAAAACTGATTGTTTTGTAGAGATGCAGACATACTAGTGATATCAAACAAACTCTTTAAATTATGTCTAATTTCTCTAAGACCAAATGTGTGTGCAGTGAATTTATGTACCAAATCATGAGTATGGTAATGACTCGAGGAAATCAAGAACCAATGTGTATGCAAGTGAGTTCATTAACCCACATTGGATAAATTAAGATGAAACCTATCATGGAGAAAACCAAGAAGCTAGCTTGTTCATATCTACGATCAGAGGTCTCTTCAAGAGAGGTGTTGCATGAGCGTACTCCAATGCTAGTCAAGCATCTATAGCCCTGGTGGATATTAGTTCCATATTCTAAGAATCTGATATCTAAGCTTTGGGGATTCAGACTATCTAACCGTATGACTAAAATTGTAGTTCTATCCTTACAACTTGAGGATATATGGTGTATGATGTGTAAAATATTTATAGCTTTGGAAATCAGATTCTCAACCAAGGTGTGATGAGAATTTTACCTTATCCTTACTATTCTTTCTTGTATTTGAAAAATGTGATAGTGGTGAAAACCGTTATTTTTATTTTTGGACTATGTACATAATGGGACAAGTAAGGAATACCCTTTTCGCTTTGAGGTACAACCTAAACATGGTATTATCCCTCTTTGACACAAGATGTTTCTAAGATATGTTATTGTGTTTGGTCCAAGAGTGTTAGAGTCAATTCCTAAAACTCAAGATTTTCTTAGTGAAAATGTGTCTTGATACTAAAGAAAAATCGACATGTATTGGAGGTTGCTAGAAACACTAGGAGTTACTAAGTGACCAAAAACACCTAGGGATTATGGAAATGTGATTTGCAAATGATAATTTGACTTTATGGAAATGAAATGGATGATGACTTGAAGGTGCCCCTGATTAAGGCAACATGACTTTATTGGATCAATTATTATCTGAACTGAATAAATGACCCCTAATATGGAATTAAATGTGTGAATGTGGTAGTGAATGCAATGTATGAAATGTCATTTGTGAAATGTAATGAGTGCAATGAAAAGTGTAAAATGTAATGTTTGAAATGCAAAGTTGTTTTTGTGTATTAGCCATGTATATATACACATATATAAATCATATTAAGCATAGAATGCTCTCAAGTGAATGATGTTAAGTGGTTTGGGTTCTTTAACTCCCTCTAGACTGGAAAGCCTATAAGTTCCTTTACTCTCTTTTTGAGTTACAATGTATGGACCTAGCTAATTAACCGTAAATTTATCACGAAGATGCGGCAATGCATTGGTGTTTTATTGATTCTCTTTAATAATGAGATCTCCTACTTGGAATTCATGTAGATGAACTTTGGCATTGTACGCACACTTTAGGCGGACCTTATAAACTTGTAAATTCTCTAAAGCATTGACCCACATTTCAACAAGAAGCGTGAGTTCCTCAAAACGTGCTTGTCTAGTAGTATCATCCTCTATGAATTCTTGCAATGAAATTTGTAATGAGGGGATCTCAAGCTCAAGAGGTATGATTTCTTTGGCTTCATAGACCAATGAAAATGGTGTTGCCCCAATAGGCGTTCGGATGCTTGTTCAATAAGCCCATAATGCCAACGGAATTTGAGTATGCCAATCTCTATGATTTTCTTTGACTAGTTTATTGAGAATAGCAATTAAGGTCTTGTTGGTAGCCTCAGCTTATCCATTTGCTTATGGGTAATAAGGAGTCAAGAAACAGTGTTGGATATTATATTTCTCACAAAGTGCTTGAACATCCTTATTTTTGAAAGACTAGTTATTATCAGAGATGATTTTCGATGGAATACCAAAATGATAGATGATATGATGAAGTATAAACTCCACAATTTGAGGTCTTATCGTACTGGTTAGAGGAATTGCCTCAACCCACTTTGTGAAGTATTCAGTGGATGTGATTATGAATGTATGTTATCTCGAGTAAGAAGGTGAGATTTTGCCAATCTAATCAAGACCCCATTGTGAAAAGGGCCAAAGGCTTTGAATAGACTATAATGCTTGTTATGGCACATGAGTTAAATTTACATGTTGCTGACATTGTTGATAATGGTTGACGTAAGTGCAATAGTTGCGTTCCATGGTGGGCCAATAATAAACCATGCATAGAATACGCTTTGCAATGGTTTTTATACTAAAATGACCACCGCAAGTACCATCATGAGCTTTAGCTATGACTCTTTGTGCCTCTGCTCACTCGAGATAATGGAGGACTTCATCATAACCACGTATATACAACACGTCATCCAAGAGAATAAAATGAGCTACTTTTTGCTTGATAGTGTGTTTAGCAGTATGTGGCATGTCTTATGGGAGTGTTCCAAACTTGAGGAAGGCTATTATTTGGTTGTACCAAGGCTCATATGACTTTAATTGGATAAAGAAAACATCTTTTTCATCCTTAGATTTAGCACAGACAATTACATATTTAGATATCATTGTAACAATGAGTGGTTGTACCTCTCCTATGAAGTTCTTTGAAATCAATGATCCTAGAGAGACCATCGCATCTGCAAATATATTAGTCAAACATGGCAAACTATCAATTTCATACCAATAAAATTTAGCGAGTAATGTCATTGCTACTTCATGGTAAAGCTTTATGGTTGGTGGTTTGCATTGGTATTCTCTTTTTATTTGTCAAACAACAATTTGGGAGTCATCAAATATCCCGATACGCTTTATACCCATAGCTATGGCTGCTTGAAGACCTAAGATTAAGACTTCATACTCTGCATTGTTGTTTGTGCATTGGAAGTCAAGTTTGAAAGATAAGGGAATAGGTACCTTTTGTGGTATATGGAACACGACTCCAACACCTCGACATTTTTTGCACTTAGAATCGTCAAAGAATAATGTGATATCGACATCTTCCTCCAGAATGTCATCTTCTTCTTGTTTAGTGACAGTGAATACCAAATCATCTAGGATATCAATAATCAAAGGTTGATCACTAGGAAGTAGAGCTTTCGCAAGCTGATCGGCTATGACCTAACCTTTAATGGATTTTTTACTAATGAATTCAAGATCAAATTCAGTGAAAAGCATTATTTATTTTGCGGTGCGGGTGTTATTGTAAGTGTGAGATATCATGTAACGCAAAGGATTTTTGCGAGCTATGACATATGTGGTGTGACTAAGCATGTAATGTCTGAATTTCTTAGTGGTAAAAACCACTGTTAAGCATAAGCATATCTAGTTTCATAGCTTACCAATGTTCGACTAATATAGTAGATAGCTTGCTCTCAATTGTTTTCATTCTTTTGTGCAAGCATTATCCCTAATACAAAGTCCATTGCTAAAATATAATATGGAATGGAACCCTTGAATGAGGAGTAGTTAAGACTGGAGGAGAAGCCATGTATTACTTGATGTTATCAAAACTTTTTGACATTCATATGTCCATGAAAATATCACCCCCTTTTGTAGTAGGTGATTGAATGGCCTGCATTTATTAGAAATTTGCACAATGAAACGACGAATCGATTGGATCTTTCCTTGTAAACTATGCAATTCCTTTAAGTTTTTTGGTGGAGGCATCTCCATGATGGCCTTGAATTTGTTTTGGTCCATCTTAATTTCTATTTTTTAGACAATGAATCCTAGTAGTTTGCTTGAGGTAACACCAAAGACACACTTTTTGGGGTTCAAACTTACATTATGCTCTAGATCAAAGACTTTTTCCAAGACACCAATGTGCTCTTGTCGAGTTTTGGATTTGGCCAAGAGATCATCCACATAATATTCGATGATCTTATACATGTAATCATGGAAGATGTATGTCATGGCACGTTGATAAGTGGCACCTACATTTTTGAGACCAAAGGGCATCACCTTGTAACAAAAAGTCCTCCAAGGTGTAGTGAATGTTGTTTTGTGTTGGTCATCAGGATTAATTTGAATTTGGTTGCATCCTAAAAAACCATCCATTAAAAAAAGCATTTCATGGCCAACATAAGTGTCGATAAGAGTATCGATGTTTGGTAGAGGAAAGTCATCCTTAGAAAATGCTTTGTTAAGGTCTCGAAAGTCAGTGTTAGAATAATATATCATATCCTAAATTTTTACTAGGATAATTTGTGTGGCTAAGATTAGCTCAGTTAGTTATGATCCAATGGATCAAATTGTAAGCACTTGTTATTCAAGTAAGGTCTCTCGATAGAATAATATCAAGTCTTTCATTTTTCTAGCATGGTATCAGAGTAGGATTTCCCTACCCGGTGAGCCTAAGGAGCTTTTCCTCATAGGGGTATTTCCCTCATGGAAATCCCCCCTTCAATTTTTTCCCTTTGGCCATTTTTTCAAAACTGAGGGAGTATGCTCTCCATCTTTGATGGATCAGAAACCAGAAGTTTTCATCGCTGCAAATTTTTATAAGAATTTTTTTTTGTTAGTTTTGAGTTTTTAGATGAGGATCTGTGAAGGAGAGAGCAGTTGTAGAGGACAAGGATTTGTTGTCAACTGGTTTTGCACTGCAATCCAGTCGTGCGGCCTCCCATAGTAATTTTCAACTGTGCAAATTTTTTTGGCACATCAATCGGATTGCTACCACTGCGCATTAGTGATCCTATACCTTCTGTTTGTAGTCAGACTACTGCCACGGTGCATTGGTGATTCCATGCCTTCTATTTGTAGCTAGAATGTTGCCACTACGCATTGAGCGATGCCATCATTATCGGTGATCCACCATCAAAACTCAGAAGTGATTATCTATAAGAAGGCGATCCCTTTATTTTTTCTATGATTCCAAAGATTCTTGCCATGGAGAGCATACATGACTGTAGGCAGATTGGTATTTTAAATTTCTCGCAAGAGTTTCTTTCTAAAAATAGAAGGTTCTCATTGGCACCTTCGAGTTCAAAAGAGATGATATGGCTCTAGCATTGATACTAAATTGCAGCGGTGATTAATGGCCACTGCTTCTTTTTTAACATTGACATCTAGATCCATTTCACAATATTCTCGATGGAAGTATTTTCATTTTTTTTGGCTCCCAAAAACATGGATGATGTTGGCTTTGCTTCCGGCCAATATATTTCTCCCATTATTATTGTGGATATGGCATTCTGGTGGACGCCCAACACTATGTTTCAGCCCAATGAATGCCACCATGATAATGCAGATCAGCTACGACAATTTTTTCATGGATAATATTGTATTTGATTGCTAGACGATCGTCAAGACATTTCCCCATCTGATTTGTGGTGGTGGATTTTTTTTGGCATCGAGAGACCCAAAATTTTGCAGTGATCTCTTGCAATTCATGTGCACGAGGGTTTCTTGATGAAAATACTGCAACAACAAGGATAACGGCTACCACATGATGTCATTTTTTCACGTGGCAATGATAATCGAGGAAATGGACTCATTAATGGATGAAGAACCATTTTTTTAATGTGCCATTTTCTTTGGTGCATGCTCTGGCTATGACTGTGTTTTTTTCTTATGGGCTATAGCGACATCGACGGCAGGAGGAAGATCTGATGGATTCCTCGGCCCTGGCAGATTCGCTGGAGGTGGTGTTACATCATTTTTTATTATACGCCCGCCATCGTACTCCATGGGAGAAAATAATTTTTTTTTGGGTAGATAGAGGTTGATACTAGCGAAAAAATTTGAGGCGACAACAACAGCTTCATGCGAAAGAAATTGTGGAGTATATTGAATGGATAATATGGCAAATTGGATGAATCAAAGAGTCTTATTATTTTTTTGCACATAAACAGCTTCAACGGACGCTGAGTTTTTTTTCTAACGCACGTTTACCTGTCAATCAAATCTAAGGCTAGAATGTTTTTTTTAGAGGAGTTATGGGCTCAATTTTTTTTCGATTGTGAAGAGATTGAAGAGTGGCTTCATTTGACATAATCCTAATTTGGATCCAGTCTTGCTTGTACCTAGCATAAGAGGCTCTAAAAATAGGAAAAAGGAGCATATCGTGGGAACCTCACTATCATTTTGGCTGCCTGTAATATTTTTATTAATAGGAATCCACTATTTTTTGGCAAAGGAGGGAGATTTCATGCAGTTTTATTTTTGTCCCGCCCGCCTGCCAATGTTAAAGTTATTGGGCAAAACTTCTACTTCTCAGGCATCTTTTAAGCTTGGACATTAAATAACTTTTTACACTCTCTTTTTGAATACTAATTCTTTTGAATCTTTTGTGCTTCTTCACATGTTATGTGTTACTGCTTTTCTTCTTCTTCAAGCTTACAAAGACATGGCATGGATAACCTGGTTCTTACGAGGCTTCCTTGTCAATGTCATTTTTACAATGATAAAAAAAATGTGTATCATGTTGCGCAATGGATCGACTAACCAACCATTTTTTTTGGTATGGGAAAAGCTATTTTTGGGGTAGCAACTATGATGGAGACGTCGATGGTGGTGTTCATGTGGTGGTGCGGTACAACATCCTGCCAAATTGATCCAATTCCAAATTTCAAAAGTATAGTATGATAGGATCATTTTTTGCTACTGATGAGATGATTTTGTGATACAGATCCACAGTTGACATTGGGAAAGCCTAAAGTTATTGTGATTGCGCATTGAATCTGCACACCTGATATTATTTTGTGTCCATTGAATATCAATGTCAGTTTAGTTACACTAGCATATCTCAGCAAAAATTATAGAATCATGGCGGAGGCGCATCGATGCGGGCCCTATGGACGTTTGGTTTTATTGAGGACATTTTAATGCCTACAGAGGACGAAAGGCTAGGTTTCTTGCAGCAGCAGAGTTTATCCAACTGGCTGGGGCAGCTATAGATGATATTGCACTAAGCATTAATGTTGGAAGCAAGGTAAGAGGAAATATTCTAGGTGGTGCTTCTGATATACGGGGAGCTCTTCTATTGCTACTAATTGGTAAATGTACTACATACCAATATGCATTTCAAGAAGTGGGTGGTGAAGAATTTTTCATGTCATTATTAGATGATACAAATGCAAGAGTTACATATTATACATATGCATTTCTCTTGAAGAGAATTATGATGAAAAAAGCCTAAAAAATATGAATGTATACTTCACAATATTGTATTTAAAACTCAACAGAGCAACAATGAGAAATTGTTAGAGAATATTTGGCTCGAGACAACTATAGTTGTTGACTACAGTTTCAATTGGAATGGTGCAACGCTGGAGGCGTTTCAAAATATCTTGGCTTCAGTTCCTTGATAAATGTGGCTTCAGTTCCTTGAAAGCAGGAATGGCCCCATGATATGGGCTCAATAATTCCAGCATGTCATATGGAGGCGATCACGGGTACATTAATAGCTACAACAAGTGGGTTGAAGGCAAAAGAGCCACTGTAAAGAGACTTTCAGTTAATGGACATCAAACAAAATTGCAAAGTCCATCAGGCGCTTGTGGATTCATGCTCAGTTTGGTTTCATTGCTTGGTACCTCCACACAAGAAAACTGGGAAGACCATGAAGGGGAAATGTTGTAAAACTGATATTTTAGCCGTTGTTGTCATTGCTGGGAGGTACGCCATGTGATTTTATGAAATATGGTTTGGCATCGCCTTAACGGTAATCCCCACTCCAAGATTTTATGATGGGAGATGTTTCATATTTCGTTACTCCATGGAAACACATTGGTGGAAGAAGCAGTCCTATGGCAAAAACGGGCATAATAGGGCTGGTAATAGGCCCATGGGAATGAGTCCCTTAAATATATGATAGTTGTAGTCTATTATTTTACTAGAGGACTTCAAAGAGAGGACCAATAAGATCTGTGTTTGCTTAACAGAGCTTGGAATGAGTGTTTGGAGAAGTCAGCGCTGGCGCCCCCATCGAAAGATAGGTAGTGACCATTCTTTTTTTGTTTTTAAAACTTCTAGGCATCTGAGGCGACGTCGATAGTGACGGAGGTTAAGTGGTGATGAAAGAGTGTATATCGAATAAACCTGAGGAGCGCCACATATTTTTCTCTAGAAGTGCTTGACCTTTAGAGGAATTTGTTCGTCGATTGCCTACCACCATAGTTGGGCATTTTGAGATACAATTTTTTAGTGAGCACCTGATGTTTCTGCGAGTGGGATGAGCGGTGTTTTGGTGATCTGGAACTAAACCTTTTTTTCTACAGGTAGATAAAACTAGAAGCAAGCGATGAAGTGGTTACGGCTGAATGGTTTAGGCACCAATGCAAGTGGTCACAATTTAAAAAAAATTGGTGCTAGGTTCAATGGTAGCTGCAGGTGTCCAGTTTGGATGAACTCTTCAGCTCTCTCTTCTCACGTCGACCCACTTACCTGTTGCACCATAAATTATTTTTAAATGTATTTTACTCTAATAATTTGGTGGGAAACTTTTAAATGCATTTTGCTATTTTTTTAGTAATGGAATTCGTCCAGTGCTGAAGGTATGCTCCTCGACTAAAAACCGTTCAAAAAAAATGCACAAGATTTGTGTGGAAGACAAGTAGAAATGGTGAAAGTGTGCTCTTATTTTTATTGCATTTGTTTCTCCCATCCGAATTCTAACCACACAAATCTGGAGTGCAAATTCTGCACTATTCCTGGTCGATTTCTCATCGTGGCCTGCAACCCTGTGTGTCTTTAGTGTCAGTGGGCGTTACCTATGGGAGAATCACCAATTTTTGGGAGCCATATTTTGAGGACCATGTGAAGCAAAAATTATTTTAATATTTTTGTGTTGATTGATGGGAGCAGTGAGTTGCATTTCTGCTTTAATCTAAGTGTGCACATTTGAAGAAGCGTAATCAACACGAATACGACAAGGGTTTGAAAATAAAAAGCTCCATATCACTTTAATGCTAAGCCATTCGGCTTAATAAAATGCTCCATATGAATTTATAGGAGAATAAATTTCCTTTTTAAATAATGTGCCAATTCAGATTTAAAATGGTATAGTGCGGCGTGGTCCGCACCACTTTCATTATAGTGGAAAACTTTTTTTAGAAGGTTTGGGCTATATAATTATTTTTATAATATATTTGTGGCAAGAGAATTTTTAAATTCCTTGATATCAAAAATTATATTTTCAAAAGCCCATGTAATCTCTCCTGTGAGAGAAAATTTTAAAACCATTCAATTTTTGGAATATTCCCTTGTGAGGGAAGGAGAAGATTTATTTTTTTCCTGCCTAGAGAAGCTTGCTATTTTTATTCAAAATGAAGGCCCCATTGAGAGTGTAACATAGGGGTATTTATAGTCGTTGAAAAGGTTTTTTCGAGACGGACACATTGGTGGTATCCAATTTCAATTTTGAGGTAGTTTAACCTGTGTTTTTTGGCCTTAAATTTATTGTATCATGGAGTGCACTCTCGGTTGAACCCGACACTCCCAGAGCATTTGTAAGTGATCCTAGTATCTAGTCATCTCCTCTATATCACCTAGCGGTTGCAGCGACTGGTTACCCATGCATTCCAGTAGGATGAAAAGGTCACCATAAGGACACATTTGATAGCTACCTTGGAGCTTCTATTTTATTCCCTTATTTTTTGCTATTTGTCCAAAAGTTTTTGGACTTGTTATCAACCCATTGTGTTCATATAGGTGGTAACCACATACTCATGCTTGTGGAGTCATTTTGGACTACCCTTGTGATTTTTGTGGTTCTTTCCACACTATCTTCACACTCTTCTTTTTGTGAGACACTTTGGTTTCAGGGGGTTTTTCTTTAGTGACCTTTTTTTCATGGTTTACAACCTTGATCTTTGTCACAAGCACCAGTTTGGGAGTAAGATTTCATTTAGTTCGATGATGAGGTTTATCTATTTTTTTGAGACATCTCATGGATCCTTTGTAGACATTTTTTTATGGAAGTTGTCCTAGGGAGGGTTGAAGAGGACATCTTCCTTCCTCTCCTTCCTCCTTCCACATATTCTTCTTCTTCTATTTTGGCAGGAGGTTTTCTCCCTCGTGGCTTTTTCATCATCTTTCAGCAGAAGATTCATATGGATATATTGTACATGAGTACCTTATCAGGCCTTATTGTTGGGACTCATATCTATGGATATGCCACTTGTTTTTGTTTTGTACTACCTCCTAGTACCACTTAATGGGGGGTGTTAGTATATCTAGTAACACTTAAGGGGGATGTTAGAATAATATATTATATCCTAAGTTGTTACTAGGATAATTTGTGTGGTTGAGATTAGCTCAGTTAGTTATAATCCAATGGATCATATTGTAAGCACTTGCTTTTTAAGTAAGGTCTCTCAATAGAATAATATCAAGTCTTTCATTTTTCCAACAGTCAGTGCAAATGTGTATCGCCCCGTTAGGCTTACGAACGGGTACCATATTTGAAGGCCACTCAGGATAGTCAATGGGTACAATAAAACCCACATCTAAAAGCTTGTTAAGCTCTTCTTTGACCATGAGTTCAATGGTAGGATGCATATTTTTCAATTTTTATTTGATCAGCATAGCATCAGGGTGCAAGGTGAGATTGTGGACAACCAAGTTAGGGTCAAAACCAGACATATCTTTGTAGGACCATGCAAAAATGTCCTTCTTATTCTTGAGGAGAGCAATTAATTGATCTTGTTCATCTGTAGATAAAATTTTACCAAGTTTGATTATTTGTGGATTATCTAAGTCTAAACTAAGGATCACATCAATGGTATCTTCAATAGACATATGAGAACCTTCCTCAAGTTGATGGGGTGTTGGGATCATATGAATGTCATATATGATGTTATCAAACTCTTTTGACTCAACCTCTTCTAAATCTTCTTGGGAAACCTCAGGATCTAAATATGAAGGTGGAGGTGATGGAGGAATGTAGTTGGTTGAAGCCCTTTACAATTCCTTGAAAAGGATATATTCAAAAAAGGGTGGAGATGAGAAATTTTGGTCCATATAAATAAGGCTCATGTTAATTGGAATTGTATTTGCCAAATCATATGGATTACGGAGTGGGGTGAATAAGTCAACAAGATTCATGTTAACTTAAAGGGAAACTTGGTGTTTAGCAATGTGAAGGATGGATGGATCCTTCCTGCTAGAATTGATGTAATAACTCTAGGAACCTAAACAACAACAAGCAACACAAATGAATGCAATAAGACAAAAATCCATGCACATGCAATGCAATGATTTTTTTGAAATTTTATGTGTTTTTTATTTTTTATTTTTTAATTATGTACATATGTTACAAAATTGGCCAGTGAGGTGGATTAATGAAGTGGAGGTGGTTCACCGATTGGTTTGGCTCGCACTTATGGAAGAAGCAAGCAAAATATGGATTGATGGATGGAGAACATTCTAAGGTAATACTCATCATATTTGGTGAATGGAATGATGGGTGTTGATTCCTCATAAGATTCATTAGAAGCTATCAATATAACGTTGTATTATTCATAGATTTCTTCTCTAAATTCATCGGTGTGATGGGTTTCTTCTTCAGAATTCAAATGAATATTTTGAAAAGCTTATTCAAAATAAGAGGTGTAAGAATGAGAGTGATATCCTAAACCTGAATGATCATGTGCTCCTCGATATGAGGTATCAATGATTTCTTGCATTCCTTGTTCATGTCATCCTAGGCCATAGCCTTACCAATTGACTCGATGAAAGTATCGGGATGGAAAACCCGACATGTGTTGTATGTTGGCAAGGGTTGGTTGTTTGGGTTCATCTTGGGAAGATGGATTGGATGATGAATCAATCCCCCCATATACAAAATTGATGTTATTGGGCATTGAACCCATGATGTACACCACTCCTATGGATAAGGGTGGGTCACATGGATGGCCATAATCCCTAGGGTTTGGATGCTAAGAAGTGTGATAGTGATGTCTTGGACCATGTATTCACCAATACCAAGACTAGTGAGGTGGATCACATCATCCTAAAGGTGGATGGCATCTCACAATCCATTAATTCGGCTTGTGAGACATTAGCTAAGATGGATGAAGGTGGATCTAGTTGATATGTTTGATGAATGGGCGATGATGTGGATAGAATAGTGGTGGAAGATATTGGTGTTGATGATGTGGACAATATGGATTGTATTTAACCACATGTACATGTAGTCGATGGTGATGAAGATGGGGGCATGGAAGTGGAAGCTTGATGTGGAGTAGTGATGGGGAGCTCCTCAAGAATAGGAACTTTATATGAAGATATAGATGGCATGGTTGATGGGGTGGTTGATGGAGTCAAGAAAAAATGAGTAGATGAAAGAGTGGATTCATAAGGATTTGAGATGAAATTGCAGTACTTAAAAGGTTCGATATCCATTGGTATACAATGAACCTATCCCTTGTGTACATATTTGAGACATTGATGGAGTATAGAGGGGACACATCTCATTTCCCTCATCCAAGGACATCCAAGGAGTAAATTGTATGCCATGGATCCTTCCAAGATGTGGAACATTGTATGCAACATTTTTACCCCCACTTCAATGGATAAAATAATAGTGCCAACTATGGAAAAGAGAGCATCACTAAATGCTTTCAAGGTGAAGGTGGATTGATGATGTGAGATGGTAGAAGATTAAGATGTTGAAGAGCGAAGGTGGTGATGATGTTGATGGAGTAGTCGGTATCAATCAAAACTCGTTTGAATGGCTTCTTATCAATTTGAGCCATGATGTGTAATGGAGGGTCCAGTGATTCTAACGATATTGGTTTGATTTCAAAATCATAGAATGTGATGGAAGACTTCATACATATTCGGATGCTCTCTACAAAATTGCTAAAGGCATTAGCATCATGAGATTGGATTTAAATGGATTTTAAAATCTCCATTAATGCCTCATGGTGTGGGGGATATTGTTGTATTAGCTCATAAATGGGTAGTTTGGCTGAAGTTATTTTAAGGCTAGTGGTTAGTTGGCTACTTAGAGAGATGATTGGACTTTATGAATGATTGGGAAGATGATTGGGTGGAGATGGATGACTTGGAATATGAATTGGTTAGGAATAATTGGCAAAGAATTGAATGGAAGATGATGAATTGATAGGTTGAGGAGATACACTTGCTTGAGGTGCTATGGGAGATTGAAAATTTTGTTGTTGTGTATTTTTTTTATTTGTGCATTGAGCTCGGGTGACTGCATGAACAACACCCATAAAAACTCGGTATTGTTACACATGATTAACTTGATTAGGAGTCTTGATGTTTGACCCTCTTGTTGTTTGTTTCACCTCCTCATGATAAGGAAGAGGTGTTTGATAGATGCCAAGGTTATGATTTTGTTGAGCTAAGGGACTATCAACCATGATGGTCCCTAAGCCAATTAGGTTTTGCACTATATCCTTGAATGTGAAGCAGTAGTTAATGTCATACCCTTTTTTTTTATGATAAGGATAAAACAAATGTTACTTAAAGCTTTTGCTATGCTTGGTAGGATCATTTGGTTTGATCGCAAGTAAGGGAAGTTGATTTGTGTCATACAACCTATGAAATATAGAAGCATATGATTTGTATAAATGTGTGTAATGATGGGTTTTTCAAAAATATTATCGACATTGGCGATTGTCCATAGTTGGCACTATATTTTGAACTTATTATGATGGGAAAATCACTTGATATACAATTTGTTATAGTTGTCATTTTACAGTTGTCATTGCATTGGTTGTTGTTGTTGAGCCACTATCAGTTGGATCATGACCACTTGATTCACTTGATTTGCTTGATTGACGTGATTTGGCTTGGATTGGCCAGAATAACTTGCTTTGGATTGGCCTTTGTTTTGCCATTCTTTATTTTTAGTCTTTAGCACACCTTATTGGATTTTTATCTCCTCAATTATGTTATCTTGGGCAAGAGCTTCTTCAAACAAGTTGTATTGTTGCAATTGTCATAACCAAGAGATTGGTTTTAAACAACTCTTGGTGAACAATCAAGAATGGTAGTTTGGTGATAACAACCCTCCAATGGTTTCTAAAATCATATATTGAATCATCATCAAATTACTTAAGATTGTATAAGTCAAATAATGTGATTTTTTTACGAACATTGATGGAAAATCTCTCGAGGAATTGGTTCACCAACTATTCAAAAGTATAAATACTATGATAAGGCAGATGGTATATCCTCCCAATGTCTAAGGAAATATTCTAAGCATTAGAGTATCTTAAGTTTAAATTCTAAAGCATGAGTGAATTAATGTGCTTACGTGCTCTCTAGGGTCCTCAGTCCCTTTGAATTTATCAAATTTTGGTACTGTAAAATTTGTTGGATATGGCGGTGATGCTAATAAAAATTGAATGGGTTTATTGATGAGTTGTCTTAAAGTAGGCTTCTATTTCATCGTACCAGGAGTGTGTTGTATCAAGCTATCAATTTGTTGTTACAATGCCTGAATTCTAGGATCTTTCCCAAGTATGTGGAAGACCTAAATTACTTGGTGATGGTGTGGAGATGAAGTGGTGAAATTTTGGGGTGCGATGAGATTTTTATGGTTGGCTGGATCAGATTGCTTTTGGTGATGTTGGGCTTGATGATGGAATTATTGCGGATGGTGGAATGGATATGAGGTTTGAGGATTGTGAGTGGGTTGACTTGTGGGAATTAAATGGGTATGGATTAATGGAGGTGTGGGAATGGAAACCATAGATGATTGTGATACCCATGATGGATTTGATGTGAAGAAGGTAGTCTGGGTTGGAGTGGATTGGGGCTTAAGACCTCCCACTTGTATTTGTTGTTGGGAGCAAGAATGAGCATTTTGTTGAGCCATAAGCAATTTGTGGAGATGTTGCCATGCTTGTTGTATGGCAATATCTAAGGCAGATGGTGTGGATGTGGTGGGAATGGATGAGGTAGGTGGAGGATAGGTTGCAATAGGGATTGCAATTGAATGGGATATATGAGATGTAGTGGAAGCTGACACTTGTGAAGTAGCATTAACATTGGCTTCATATAATGGATTGCCATAGGTTGTGGTATAGGAAGATGGGATGGAATTGTCTTGGCCACATAATTGTTGTGGGAGAGACCAGTGATGGGAAGCTACAGATGACGCCTCAAAAAGAGGGTTGGTATACACCTAGGTGATACTAGAGGGTTGTGAATGGGTAATTTCCTGTTGAGAAGAAGGATCATGTCTAGGTGGGTTATTGATTTTCTCTAGAACATGGTTAGTGGATCTTAGAAAAGCTCCAACTTTAGCCATATCTATGGATATGATGTTAGGATTGGTGGGAGATGATGGCTCAATTTTTGGAATGGAGGTATGGATGGCTCTGTGCAACACATAAACATTTGAGGTATGCATAGCGTGTGAGGGTCCCACAAACAAACTAGAACAACTTGTTTGTATCACACTGATGGGGTTAACCATAGAAATGGAAGGGAAAGATGTAGAACACTCCATGGATGAAGTGGCTTGGCTAATGGAGGCTCGACTCAAAAGCTTTGTTCAGATTCGATTTCAAACCATAAGCTAATGAGTCATATGGGGGTGGTGAGTGTATGGAATGTGCAAAAAATATACAATAGAAAATCACACAGAATCAAACAAGCAATTCAATTCTATGTTTTGCAATAGATTTTTTTTATGTGGGGTTTGTGTGTTGTAGATGTGCTAAACTAAGCTACTATGCAAGGTGGATTTTAAGGCTATATGGCAAATGATATTATTCCTGGTAATGAAATCTAGAAGGTTTTCTCATGGGTGATTATGGTTTCTATGTGTGAGATGGCATATGGAGATGAAGCCCACCATCGCCAATCTCGAATAATGGTTGGTGATGAAATCCAACTCACTGTAGTTTAGTGCGTGACATGCAAAGTGTGTGATTCATTTTAAGATTTATGTTTTCTATTGTGTTTACTCAATGTTAAAAACATTCTATTTCACTTTTCTAAGCTAGAAGCCAAGAACATTAACACTAAGATCCTCAAAAGAAGTTAGGGGTACACCGCTTAAGACCCACCCTGAATCATTAAGTGATTACAATTATGGAGGGTTCACCCAGTTATTTCATCCTAAATCATCAAGTTATTCCAACAGTAGGAGTATACTTAGGAATTACGATCTTGTTCCAAATTAGAAAAGTAAAAATGGAAGCTTTTAACCCTACTATGCAACTAGTTATGCTTTTGTAATTACAAATGCAAACAACATATAAAATAGTAAATAAAACACCATAAAACAGTATAAATCTAAATCAAATGTGAATAACAGTGAATGCATAAATACAACTCTATCCTATATGCAATCTATATGAAGGATGTAAATGCCTAAAATGGAGATAAAAATGCAACTGATTTAAACAAAAAATGAATGATTTTCTTTTGTTAGTTTCACTGTTAAAAGTAGGAAAATGAAAGCAAAAATGAGTTAGGGTTTGAACCAGGCTTACCAGGAAGCCTACGTATTTCTTCCCCACTCTGTTAAGCGATTCCTAGAGTCTCTAGAACACTATAGAGTGAAACCCAATGTTGCAGGGTGTCCCTCGAATGTTGCAGGGCATCCACACAACCTCTGATCGAACTCTACAACTCCTAAAAACCCTCATTTTTTTTATTTTCAGCAATCAAACTTCTAAAACCTGCAAAATAAAAACATAAACAAAACTTAGTGACAAGATAAATAAAAATAAAGAACCCTTTGGGGGTCCCATCGTGATCACCATGTTGTAAATAAAAAACAAACAACACCAATACAAAGATAAAGGTACAAAAGCACAATAACACCACAGAATGCACAAAATGAATAATCTTTATTGATATAGGCATATATCCGAGTTGTACAATAAATGTGCCCCAATATGGGGTTTACAATGCTTTTCATACAAATATTACAAATAATAGGGTTTCAAAACCCTAGTTCAATGAATAGTTGGTGTCTTCTCGTTTGTCCTTGATCCAAACAAGGGTGCAGGTGGGCTTGTGTATCCCTACGGGACCACCCTAGCTATAGTAGCTTCTAGAAACATGGTTCCTGCACCTGCAAACAACAAACAACATAAAAGGAGTTAAAAGCACCTACGAGGGCTCCACTGTGTGAGGCCCTCAAAAATATAAAACCTATAAAACCCTAGATGTTGTAAAATAAAATTGTAAATAAAAATGCAAAAACATAAATAAAAGCAACAAATATTTTTACCTTATCAATATTGATCCCTGCTCTTGTGTCTATTTTCGATGGTCACACGGATGCTCGAAAGCATTCGAAGGCTTACGAACTGCAAAATATGCTACGAGAAACACCTAGAGGCATTTGATGATGGCTGGGAATTCCCAATAGCATTCCAAAAATGCTCAAAAACATTCTATGAACTCTAGGTGGCGTTCGAGTGTTGATGGAAGTGAGGTAGAACCAAATCTGGTTTGCAAGGGTTTGGCAGTAGTGGAAACAGGATGGGCGATGGCGGTGGCGACAGACGAAGATGATAACAAAATGGTTAGGGTAATCTTGAGAATATGAACTTTCTGAGAATTTTTGTGGACCTTCTAATATTTTCTAAGCGGCTTGATTCATCAAAATAACTCATATTTTATAATCTACCCTTGAACATGTTAGGGTTTCGATGACACAAAATGAGCAACCAATATTAAAACATGAGGAAGGGTGGAGATTAAGCTTGGTCATGTGACATGGATTGAGGTGGATGAATGGTTGAGATTAAGTCGTGGTGGATGGCTAGGATTTATTCATATAAATACATATATATATTTATTAAATATATAAATATAAATATAAATATAAAATATTAATATTTATGTATATATTAAATAAATAAATAAATACATATATATATATATAAATAATGGACGGTTATGATTGGAGGACACGGATGGATGACAAGTGGCTAGATTTTGGTGTCTACACATATTAACAAGGAACAACCTATTCAGTATGATCTTGATTTAGGGATAAACATTCTCTATGTACCTAAGGAATGTGTTAAATCAAATTTTAAACTCTCTTGAAGTACCATGCACCATTTACGAGAATAAATTTGGTAAAGAAAATGCAATATTAGATGTTAATACCTCTACCATTAATAAGAAAATACCAAAAAAAGAGTAGAACAAGTCAAAAGCTTCCATAGTAGATCTAGGTGAGGATAAATCTAAGGAAAAAGAAGGTTGTAAGAGAATATCAATGAATATAATAATAATACCTACTCCTGATACGGGTAAGGAAAAAAGAGGGAATCCCTCAAATTATCAAGCAAGATCTAAGGAAGCAAAAGCAAACATAGAGAAAGGAACACTAACTAAGTTGGTTGAACTTATTTTTACCAAACAACAAAATGATATTGGTAATTTGTAGGCAAGGCTAGTAGCTCCTAATGAGACACGATTACCATCTCATAGAATATAAGGAGTGCTAATGCACCCTTAAAGCATAGATGTATCGAGGACCTTTGTTTAAGTAATAAGCTTGATATTCTTTGAATCTAGGAAACTAAAATGACAAAAGAACTTTTTAAAACTATGAAAGCAATATGGATGAGATGTGAACGGGATGTTATATATTCTGAAGGAGTGATAGGGGGAATTATAACTTGTTGGAATCGTATTAGAACCTCCTGTGTAACCATTCATAAAACTAAGCATTGGATAGCCTCTTTAGTCACATGCTTCTTTGTAGATATTTATTTCATCCTTATCAATGTCTATCAACCTATTACTCAATTAGGAATATTAGAATTTTGGAGTGGGATTGAAGCCTTTATGAGAAGTAAAGACCAAGAAACCCGATTCATGATCATAGGTGTTTTAGATGCCATAACCAAGCTAGATGAAAATTTTGGGGGAATTAAGAAACTAACCCAAACTATGAGAGATGTCTTAGCCTTTATTCAAAACAATAATCTATGGGAGGTTGAGTTTGAAGAAGATAATTGTACATGGACCAACAAATAGAGAAGCCAAAACCTAATAGTCAAAAATTAGACAGATGCATTCTCTCAAATCATTGGCTAGATGAAGGGACTTGTGCTAAAATTTATACCTTTACATGGATTGATTTAGATCACTAGCCAATAAAAGTTAAATGGTGGTAAGAAAATTCAACAAATATCATATTTTAAATATGAGCAAATGTGGGAATACCATCCTAAATTTGTCGATATGATATCAAAAACATCGAATTCTTCAAGAAACAGTAGGTTGTAGACACTTCTAAAACAATTTAAATCAATGACGTAAATATTAAAAGAATGGAGCAATAACACTTTTGGAAACATTTTTGAGAAGAAAGAAGAACTAAAAGATAAACTTTCAAAATTCTAAAAAGGTAATCATAATAATCCAAGCTTAGAGAAAGGGAGTTACTTAGTGAATATCATAATATTTTGAGTAAGGAAGAGAAATGTTGGAGATTAAAATCAAGACAGACTAGGTTAAAAGGAGGAAAAAACACAAATTTTTCATAGGATGGCTATAGTTCAGAGATCAACATCCAAAATTAGTAGAATTAAATCAATAAAAGGGATTTGGATTGAATATCAAAGTGAAATTAGAAAGGAGGTAAGGTATTTTTATCATAATATTCTAGGATTAGAGGAGTTTGAATTTCTTAATGATAAACTTCTACAAGAAGTTCCTTCAATTGTAATACATAAAGATAATAGGAAACTGATGGAGCCTATTACTATAGAAGAAGATCATCTATAT
The DNA here is from genome assembly GCA_028583015.1 of Wollemia nobilis. NCBI lineage: Eukaryota > Viridiplantae > Streptophyta > Pinopsida > Araucariales > Araucariaceae > Wollemia > Wollemia nobilis. Next base: position 1,491,245 of record JAQPPZ010014908.1, read on the forward strand.
CTTTTCTCTTTTAATAAGGATACATCCCAAGGTCTAGATGTACTCTCTACAACATTCTATCAACATAATTGAAATATAGTGAAGGATTATTTATTGGTGGTAGTGGAACATTCTAGGGTAAAACAATACATACATTATAAAATAAATGTAACATATCTTAGCCTAATTAAAAAAAAAAGGATGAATAATTGTTTGATTCATTTTGACCCATAAGCCTATGTAAAATGACATTTAAAATATTATTTACAAAGTGATGGCGAATCGGTTAAGACCACAATTATACAAAATTATTTTATAAGAGCAAGGAGGATTTGTGAAAGGGAGATAGATTTTGGATGAGATCATAATAGCTCATGAAGTTATACATTCAACAACTTTAAGAAAAGAGAAAGCCATGATATTAAAACCTAATGTGAGTAAGGCCTATGATAGGGTTAAATGGATTTTTCTTTTTGTAGTATTAGAAAATATTGGATCTGGGAAGAAATGGGTCAGATGGATAAAGCTTGTATCTCTATAGTTTCATATCTAGTGTTGGTCAATGGATTAGTAACATAATCATTTAAAGCCAAGAGAGGCCTTTGACAGGGAGATCCTCTATCAACATATTTGTTCATTATTATGGTATATATTTTGGGTAGGACCTATAGGCTTACAAATATGGTCTTATAAGTGGACTTAAGGCTAGTAATAACATCGACAACATCACCCATCAACAGTTTGTAGATGATACAACTTGTTTTGGAAGGGCAAGGATAAATGAGACCAGCTTTCAATAAATGTTTAAAGGAATACAAAAGAGCATCAGGGTAAAAAATTAATAGGAAAAAATCTAAAATTTACTTCATTAACACTCCAGCTAATATCAAAGCAAGAATTTGTAGGTTACTTAAAATGGAGGAGGCAAATTTGCCAGCTACTTATCTAGGTATGCCCTTAGTTGAGGGGAGAATGGGGATAGAATTATGAAATCTAGTTACAAGTAAAGTTTATAATAAACTACCAACATGGAAAGGTAGATGGTTATCATTAGTAGGAAGAGTGCAACTAATTAAATCAGTCTTACAGGCCATTCCAACAAATTATATGTCCTTGTATACTATGTCAAAATCAATAGAAAAAAAAAGTATCTTTACTATACGATCATTTTTGTGGTCAGGATTACATGATAAAAGGAAATTTCCTTTGGTGAAATGGAGCAAGGTGTGTGATGATAAAACAAGGGGAGATATTGGTTTAATAGTTCTTACAGATGCAAAATTAGCCCTTAGGGGAAAATTAATTTGGATATTGTTCAAAGAGGGTCAAAGTGAGAAACAATGGTGAAATTGTTCTATTGATCAACAATGCATTACATAGTTTTATAGTTCTTTAAAGAACTAAAAATAGAAACGGTGGTTGAGAGAAATCCTCTCAAACTTATTACAAAAAACTAACTTAAAGATAGCTCTTATCCTAACAACATTCTAATCTTGGACTATGGTCAAAAATTGATCAACCAAGCCAAAACCTCAATGTATGCTAATCAAATTAACTAGAAATATGTAAATCAAAACATTAAACTAAAACTAAATACTAGGACTTAATACTTAGGACTAAGGAGGCAATGTTGAAAATATTCCAACATTCTCCCCCTTGATGCTAAAGACACTCATGCAGGAGTCCTTTAAGCATCATAGAGTTGGAAGAAAATTTTTCTCTTACGTTTCCTCCAATCTTGAATCAAGAAATCAGAATTTACAAAATACTTATGGTGACACTCCTTCCACTCTTCATGTGGAATTTTTTGTAAATGCTTGAGTGCTTTCTTTTGTTTAATAGCTCCCCCTTCAACAAAAGTATCTCCTCTTATGGTTTTCAACAACCACTCTCTTACATCTTTATCATTATAGTCTTTAAACCATGCTATCACATTTTGATCTTCTTTTACATCTTCAACACTAAACAATACTCCACATGAGTATTTACAATTAATCATCTCACATAGATGATTATACCATACAACTCTTTCACATATTTTCACACAAAAAATCACAACAAATATGGCCATATAATGACCAACTACATATGCAACATAAAGTTGCTCCTCACACAAATATTCTCTCAAAACAATGACTTTACAAGAATCCTTCTCCCAAGGAATTTTGAACACATCATTTTGATCCATGTGACCCAAGTTCTCCATCACTGTATTCTCTCCAAGAAGACTCTTCATCAAAGTTGTATCAATGAGACAATCGCCTTTCTTTTCATTCTTGCTCACAAAAAAAAAACATTAATCATAAAAACATTACCTTTAGTATGAGTAGATTTGGTGCTTCCCATAAAGCTATTTTGTAGCAGTTCTCCTTCATTGTATGGTGCTTCAATATCAACCATCAACTCTTCACTAAGAGTTCTCCTCGTTTGTTTAATCCATGTTGGTGTGTTGAAACACCATTCATTCAAGCTATCATACGTAGTTGCCCTTTCAAGACAACTCTCTTTCTGCAATGTAGTCACTCCAAATGAGTGATCTTCATCCATGAGTGATGTTTCCTTTGCCATTACGATAAGAAAATTAACAATCTCATTTCCATTTTCTGTTTCTATCCTATTTGCCCTCTCACTTTCCATATACCAAATGAGAGAGTCTTGTGTGTTCTTTTCTTCACACAACACATCCTTCACCCTTGATGAGTGATCTTCAAACAAGAAGCTTATAGCTTCCATTTCCTCTTCATCAAAATTTTCTTGTGGATCATCATCCCACATTACTTTATTTGTTTTTTCAAGAGAGCACACATCCATTCCAATTGAATGGTATTCAAGCCAATGATCATCCATGAACATTGCTTCTCCATCATCATATTCTTTATTCTCCTCCATGAGAATTGTAGATGCATTCTCCATGAAGTATTCTTCAACAAATAGCTGATTTGGTGTCTTATCCATAAGACACTCTTCTTCATATGTCTCCTTCATGAGACATTCTTCATCATACATCTCACCTTCATGATCTTCAAGCAAGGAACACTCCAATGTGAGTGTTTCTCTTACTATATCTTCAAATTCTTTTTTCTCTTTGCTATCAATATGAATGCTTTCAAAGCATGCCATTCCTGCAAAAAATTCTTTAGTACAATTTTTCTTTTCAATTTTTTCTCCTCCTAAAATAAATAATTGTTTATTACAATTTTCCATGCCTATACAAGACATGTATTCAATGATTTGTGTCTCACAATGACTCTCTCCAAGGAAATTTGTACAAGTCTCTTCCTATTTGTTATCCTCTTCTCCATTAAGGGATTCTTTACTCTCTTTCACACAAGGCTCTTCTTCAATTATATCTTCCTCTTTAAGAAATAATTCTCCATTATAATAATGTATGTATTCTACAAAAGATATACCTTCATATGAGTCTTCACAAGACTCTTCAAAAGGATCTAATTCAAAAACTTCTTCAAGGAAGCAAGGCTCCTCCTTGCTTAAACAATCTTCATGATTGTCACACATGGATTTATGGGTATCCTCATCAAACCCATAAGCATCCTTCAACACTTTTCATGCCATTGTAGCTGATCTACAATTGGCTATGAGAGGAAAAACATTATTTTCCATTCCTCTCCTCAAATCCATAAGAGCTAAGCAATTTGCATATTGTTGCTCCTTCTCTTTTCTCTCCTCGCCTTGTAGCTTGCTCCAAGTGGGTTCCTCATAGCCTTCTTGAACTATATCCCATAAGTCTTGAGCCTTCAATAAGGTCTTCATCATTATGCTCCAAATAGCATAATTATCTCCATCAAATTTTGGTACAACCAAGTCTACATACATGGCTTCCTTTTATTTACCAAAGTCTCAAGCACCCAATAATTCATAAATCGACCAATATTGATTGAAACAAACTAAATGTTTTCCTGTAGACTTATGATATACTTATATGAAAATCCACTAAATTTCAGATACAAATTCACATAAATGAGAAATATGTGATCAATTTACTTTTGCCCTTTCTAGATCTTAGAGTGTTTTTTAGACAACCTCAATGTTCTTCACATAAATCAATCCATACAACTCAAAATTTCTGAAAATTAAACTCTGTATTCCTGAGACAATAATCTGAAAACCCTCTAAATTTTTGAAGAAAATTTGCAAAGGTGAAAAATATGTGATCATTTACTTTTTCCCTTTTTATCACAATTCTGGATCTAGGATTTTTGAAGAAAAAATCAATATTCACACAAATCAATAAATACAGATCCAAATGACCTAAAATTTTGTCAGAATTATTATTTTATCTAAATAATATTTCTCCCAAAATTTGAGATGCAAATACCCTATTTTCCACCTTATAAAACCATTTTATTTAAAAACTCAAAATGCTAATAAAATTAGCAAATTAGCTCCAAATCACCTGAATTTGGACTACATCCTCTTTATATAATTATCTAACAACCCTAAAAATTTCATAAGAAAATACCTCAGGATTCATGAGATATTAATGATTTACTCAAGCTATTCCTTGCAAATCTGCTGAGTGCTGGCCACTTGAGTTGCTCTGATACAAAATGAGAAACAATGGTGAAATTGTTCTATTGATCAATAATGCATTACATAGTTTTATAGTTCTTGAAAGAACTAAAAATAGACACGATGGTTGAGAGAAATCCTCTCAAACTTATTACAACAAACTAACTTAAAGATAGCTCTTATCCTAACAACATGTTAATCTTGGACTATGGTCAAACATTGACCAACCAAGCCAAAACCTCAACGTATGCTAATCAAATTAACTAGAAATATGTAAATCAAAACATTAAACTAAAACTAAATACTATGACTTAATACTTAGTACTAAGGAGGCAATGGACAAAATTCTTCTAAGTATGTTGAGTCCAATGATCCAAGTTTAATATTTACTACATTCTCTCTACCAAATGGTTTTGCACTATGGAATAGTTTAAAAAAATTAATTGATCTAGTGATTAAAGGTTTAATATGGATAGTGGAACTAGAGAAAAAAATTATATTTGGATGAATACTTGGTGTGATAAAAAACTACTCAATCTAGATCCAATTTTGAAACCATGGATGAGAGTACTTCAAGACAAATACAATGATGGGGTTTTAAACATTTGTACAAGGATCATGAAGGAATATACAAATGGAAAGAAGTATTTTTACAAGTACACAAGATATTAATGCTAGGAGGCAGTTGAGTAGAAAGATAACTACAATGATTATTTTGATGGGAGCCAAGGATAAGTTGATTTGAGAGTTGAATACTCACAAGAATACACAACAAAAAGAGGATATAAAGCACCATCAAAATAAAAATATTACAAGAATATGGAGAGATATTTGGGATAGCCCAAGCATTCCTAAAGTCAAAACATTTTTTTGGCTAGTAGGTCATAGAATAATTTTATCTTGGGATAACCTAATGAAATGGGGTTTTCATGGCCCCTCGAAATGTGTTATTTGTAAAATGGAGGATGATATTTTGGACCATCTCTTGTAGACTGCTCAATAGTCTAGAAACTATGGCAATAGATTCTTAATATGTTTGGTAAATGCATGGTGATGAATGAAAGAATCAAAGAATGGTTAGAGCAATGGTAGGGCACTTTTAAAAGTGATGTTTTTCAAACAATCTAGGATATATCAAATGATACAATACTTTGGAATGATGGGTAGAAAGGTATAGAAGAATATTTAAATGAAAGGAAAGCAGTTTAGAGGTAATGAAAAGGAAGATTTGTTTAGCCATAAAGGAGTCTAAACCAACCCTATCAACTCACCCAATCCCTAATCTGGAAGCAGAGAACCTTGATAGATGGAGTCAAGTCATCAAATGGAATTATGATGTTGGGGATATGAGAAACAAAAGTAAGGCAAACAATATAAAGTGGAAACCACCATATGTAGAGTTGGTCAAATTTAATTTCGATGGAGCATCTAAAGGAAATCCAAGACTGACAGGAAGAGGAGGAATAATTAGAAATAATAGGGGAGAGATTGTCTCATTACGCTTTTAATAATGAATTTAAGATAAATAATGAAGTTGAAGCTTGGGTGGCTTTGGGAGGGTTAAAAATATGCAAACATGTAAAATGGAACAAAGTATGGATGAAAGGTGATTCACTCTTAGTAATAAATGTAATTTTGAGGAAAGAAAAGGCTCCATGGAACATACAAGAAATAATTATGGAAATTCAAGACCTTGTTATAGAGTTTGAAGAAATTGGGCTTACACATACATTAAGGGAAGGAAACAAATGTGCAAATAGGCTAGCCAAAAGAGGGGTTTTAATTGAGGATCATGAAGTTAAATTCTTTTTTCCTTGGCTAGAGGAGGTAGTAAGTTTAGCAGAAGCTAACAAGAAAATTTTGACTGCCTTGATGAAATAATGATTAAGATTTAATTTAATGTTTCCCATTGGTAATATTTGCTTTATTTTATAATATTAGCGTGCTTTAGTAAAAACTATGTATTACAATTTTTGTGGTTGCACTTATGCTTCAAGAAGAAAACTAACAATCTAGATATGGGAAAGTGGGCTATGATAGTATGATGTTTTCGAAATATTACTCTACTAAGATGCAATACATATATAGTAGAGGTGAATTTTTGGTATTGTAAAGGTTGTTGTAGGAAAATTTCAAGAAGGATGTTGAATTCTGGAATATTGTATTCACATAGAAAATCAAAAAAATCCAAGAAAATGAAAATTAATAATTCTTTATGTAAAATGATGTAGGTTTCTAGCTACAACAACTCATTGAAGATGAGAGATGAGAATTGAATTTTTTTGTAAACTCTCATGCTCCAAAGAAATGAGTTGTAATTTGTGAAGGGTAGGGAACCTGAGTGCAACCCCGTGTTCTCCAACAATATATATATACACACTAATAAATTAAAATTAAATTATTAAACAAAATAAAAATTCATATATGAAATTTGGGCTCATAATCTTATACTTGATGACATATACTAACAAGGGCCATGTAGTGGATAATCTCTTGTGTTTAGGGATTGTAACTTATGTAGTATGGCTAGCCCTAAGACCGCTTGTTAATAGAAACACCATAAAAAGGGATTTAGAAGACAAGTTCCAGTCCAACCTTGATGAAACTTAACCTATGAAGTAAAGAGGAAGGAGAGTTAACAAGGGAGTGAAACATAAATAAAACATAAATAATGTAATAAAATTTGGAACCGTTGCCCAATTATCATCAAATCACAATTGTAATTGTTCCTTGTTATGATAATTGTTATAATAGTTGGCTATAACAACATTCCTATTATCAAGCTATAACTAATTATCCAATTGCTTTGGCCAACTACCAACATTATATTGAATTTAAATTTAGAAAACTAATTTTAACATGCAAACATTTAAGATTTGACTTTTCTTTGTAACAAAGGATCTATAGATTTTTTTTTACTAGATAATAAGGGGTTGTACTCAAGTCCCCCACCCTTGACAAATTACATCTCTCTCCTTTAGAGCTTGAGAGTTTACAAATAGATACACTTCTCATCTCAATTGAGATGCTATAGCTAGAAACATACATCATTTTACATAAAATGTTTGAATTCTTGATTTTTATTTTTTGGATATTTTTAAATTTTTGTATGAATACAATTACTCCAAAATTTAGCATCTTTCTTGACATTTTCCTATAGCAGCCTTCACAATGCCAAAACTTCACCTCTACTATCTATGCCTTGCATCTTAGTAGAGTAATATTTCCAAAACATCGCACTATCATAGTTCGCTTTACCAAATTTGAATTACTAGTTTTCTTCCTCATTGAAGTCATAGCCCTTCATTGCTCTTCCCATCGTTTGAACCCTAGTTGGCAAATATTTGCAATTTCATTTTTCATGACTTGAAAAATCATCATTGTCCTTGTTTCAAATGGTTGACTTCACAGTATCGTATCTCCCTCAATATTGCTCAGATTTTTGCATATGATCACTCATTTTAAAGCTATTCAAATTTTGCACAAGTTGGTTTAAGAATCAACTGAATCAGATAAATCTTATGGCTCCCAAACGATAAGATGTTTTTCAATAAAAAAACCCCTAATCCTTTGCACTTTGTAATTTTATTTTTTGCAACTTGAAAAATTGTCATTGCCTTTGTTTTGAATGGTTGACTTCATAGGGTTGTATCTCCCTCAATATTGCTTGTATTTTTGCATATGACCACTCATTTTAAAGTTATTCAAATTCTGCACAAGTTGGTCCAAGAATCAACTGAATCGGATAACTCTTCACAAAGATATGGCTTCTAAAAGATGAGATTTAGGAAAAAAACCTAATCCTTTGCACTTTGTAATTTTGTTTTTCTCATTGTAAGCAACCTTCCATGCTCCTTCAGCCTTCCCAACCTTCCACTCAACATCCTAGCCTTCCATTGTAGCTCCTTCAATCAGCCCAACCTTCCATGCTCCTTCAACCTTATCAGCGTTCCATGTTCCTTTAGCCATCCTAGCCTTCCACCCAACATCTCAGTCTTTCTTTGTAGCTCCTTCAACTAGTCTAGCCTTCCATGCTCCTTTAGCCAACCTAGCCTTCCATACTTCTTTAGCCTTGACACTCCAAATATCAACTCATCATTCAACCTTCCATGCTCATTTAGCCTCCAGCCTTCCATGCTCCTTCAGTCTCTAGCCTTCCACACTCCTTCAGCCTCTAGCCTTCCATGCTCCTTCAGCCTCCAGCCTTCCACACTCCTTCAACCTTCATATTTGTTGATCGTTAAAGCACCAGACCATTTTCCAGGCCCCTTAGGGGGGCAATAAGGGTAAAGGATCTATATATTTATTATTATAACAAATTTACTTTATAATATTGAAATCCCTCTACTTAATAAGTTATATAAGAATACAAAGAGAACTTGTCATTCCCAATCAATTATAATTTATCCAAATAAGGCTATAATTAGGATTTTGATGGGATTATACTAAGATCCCCTATATTTCTTTGTCCTTATAAATACCTCCTAAACATTGAAGGAATGTTATAAATGCATGTACAAGGGATGTGAGAACAAAGCATGGATCTGATTTAATATGAGATCTTGTAAGAATACTATATTTTTCTTTTTATTATAAGTGTTGGTTCAATTACTAAGCATTTTTTACTAAGTAGTTGGAAGGATCAACTCTATGTACCATTAAGAACAAGTACCCAATCATGGATGCACAACAATTGAGTTGGTTCATTTTGGATAGAATAAATGTGTCATACTTAGCTCTTTTTTTCAATTGGTTATTTGGGATTTAAATGAACCACCCTTAATACATCATTACCACTTAATGGTATTACAACAACTTGGATATTATTCATGTATCACTTTGCAAGTCTTAAACCTAGGTCTCCTCCTTGAATGTTGAGGAATCTAATCATTTGAGCTAATGTCATTTGATGATTTAAAAATTTTAGGGTAAAGCATGGGTTTTTGAAAGGGGTCCTGATCCCCTTGTATCGATGTTTGAACTTGGATCTCTTGGATGAAAACCCAAAGACATACCACTATGTTATCCCTCACAGGACTTGTGATATTTAGCTTTTATTTCTTAAATAGATTTAACTTTATTTTTTAATTTTTTTTTTCCAATGTGACTGATTACTTCATTTTCCTATTGGTGAGATTATTTTCTTTCTTTGTGGTGTGACATTTCTATTCATGATTTGGTGTGTTATTTTTGTAAGAGGGATTATAAGTCCTGGTGTATTACTTTTATAGTTAAGGGCTTATGTTGTGACTTGTGCAACTTGTTGAAGAATATTACATTATTTGGTACATGCAAATGTACCCCCATGGTACCTTCATGGTACAAATGTAAATATGTAATATATTAGGGTTTGTGTCTATAGTTTAGATGAGTGATTTATATTTCCATTTTATGTAAGTGTCAATGTGCAAGATATGTTCGACGGATGGAGTAGCAAGGAGGAGGAGCGAGAGGTCTAGGGGAAACAAACCCTAGGTGTGGGGCTTCGGAGGGCAGATCAGCAAACACGACAGGTGGGGGCTCTGGTGAGATAGCAGGCCCCCAGGCGGAGGATGTGGACAAGGAAGTTCTATTGGAATCGGTCCAAGGGCGTTGGGCGGATGCTGTTGAAGATTTCTCTGAGGGGGACCAGGACTCTGTGCGTCAGGATCAAAGGAAGACCCAGGAAGGAGACAAAGAGAAACCTGGCAACTAGAGACCTTCATATCTTAATGCTCTTCATGGTAAGCAAAAATTATCCGACTCTTGTGTTAATCTAAAATCTGTCAATGGTAGGTTGCACGTCCCGGATACCTTAGCTCAACATGTGGCTATGGAGGGCAGAACATCTCTGGTGGCAAAATTTATGGGGGTGAGGCTGGACTTGGAAGTCATAAGGAGATGGGCCGTCCAAAAATGGCAACCAAGGGCCGGTATGATGATTAAGGCTTTACCCAAGAGTTTTCTTTTGGTGACATTTCAATGTGAACAAGACATGGAAAGGACTCTCCAAGGAGGTCCTTGGTTTTTTGGGAAAAGGGGCTTGTATCTGAAGCGTTGGTCCACCGATTTCAACCCCCAGACTCAGTTGCTGAATTTGGATCCTATTTGGGTTAAGATGTCAGGATTACCTTTGCTTTTTTGGAATGAACAAATCTTGGCTGGGATAGCTACAGAGATTGGAGAACTAATAGTTATTGATCCTGCAACCTTGAGAAAAATAAGACTCCTTTCTGCTTGCATGTGTGTGTTGGCGGACCTGAGTAAAGAGCTCCCTAAATCCATTATATTGTCGTCTATGTTTGGCCTTCATACTCAGGTCTTTGAATATGAAAATATATCTTTTAAGTGTAGTGTTTGCGGGAAGTTAGGGCACCAGGGTATCCACTACATTTCCAAGAACCAGCCCCCACTCCAAAATACTGCTCCTCAAACCCAGAATAATATCCCTCCCCACAGATCTCCATTCCTACCCAACATGGGCCTCAAGGACGTGGAGCTCGAAATTCGAATATCAGAGACCTTGTTTGCCCTATTGTAAGCAAGAGGAAACATTATAACCCTCATCCCAAAAATACCTATGCCTTGAAACCCTCTCACAGGGGAGCTGGTCCCTTTGATGGGAACCCTCAAGCTCAACCTGCTCCTAAGATGATACAGCAAGTCTCAGAGCCAAATCACAAAGGAAAGAACCCCATAGATCAACGCCCTGGGGCAAGTAAGTTTGATTGGGTAATACGGGAGGCCTATGGAGGCTCGGTGGAAGTGGTCCCATGTCTCTGAGAGGAATTTATGGGAAGAAATTCCAAGGAGATCAACATCCCGAGTGGAGAACAGTTTTGATGCATTAAATCATCTGAAGGGAGATCATATGGATAGCCAAGAAGTGGAATCTGAGGTAGAGGAGACTCAAGAGAAGGATTTAGAGGAGAAAAATCAGAGGAAGGAGCAAGACACTAATAATACAAGCAAGGATACTCAGGAGGAAGAGGTGAACCACCAAGATCAGTGTAACCCCAAAGCAGGGAAAAAATAATCTACTAATCAAGAAGCTAAGAGCACGGAATCATCTCCACTGTCAGAAAGACTAGTTAACCTGGAAAGCCAGATCGTTACCCCAAAGACCAAGACTGACCTATCCAAGATGGTTACTAGAAGCCAAGTGTATCCCAAGGAACCCCAGCCTAGAGCGGATGTATGGGGATATGGTTCAGTAGGAAGAGGGAAACCTAGCAATGCCGCCTTAAGGCGAGAAAAAGCGAGAGCGAGGAGTGGTCGATGGCACTCAAGCAATATTGCTCTTTGGGGCGAAGGCTCGAGGATCCAAAGCCCATAAATGAAGATTCTTTCATGGAATATTTGCAAGAGTAATCCTGCAAAAATAAGAGCTTTGTATGCTCTTAGACAAGAACACAAATCGGATATGATTTTACTGCAAGAAACTAAAATGGAGGAGAGTAGAGTTATTCCTTTTAAGAATAGGACTTTGCGAGAAGTTGAAGTAGTAGGCCAAGAGGCCATTGGAACAGCAGGAGGGTTGTTGGTTATGTGGAACAAGAATGTGATTGATAGTAGAGTTATTCTGATGTCTAGTTGGTTTATTTGTCTCTTATGTGTGGATAAAACCACGTAGGAAGAGTGGATCTTAACAAATGTATATGCTCCAGTTAGACAGGGACTGAGAAGAGTTCTTTGGATTCAGCTAGCTGAATTGAGGGAGACGGTCCCCAACTACCCTTGGATTGTGGCGAGGGATTTCAATTGCTACCTTAATCTTGCAGATAAATTGGGGGGCTCTCAAAGAATAAATGTTGATATCTACGAGTTTAGAGATTTTGTTGAGCAACATGAGCTGATGGATGTGGACCTACGTAGATTCTCCTATACATGGTCTAACAAAATATTGAAGGGAAACCAAATTCAGATCAAATTAGATAGGTTTCTCAAGAATGCCTGGAGAGGTTTGGGGACTCTTCATTAATGACACTCCCAAGAATCGGGTCTGATCACAACCCAATTCTATGGGAAACATGGAAGGAATCTAAGAAAAGATACATCAGACCCTTTCGATTCGAACTTATGTGGTTACAACATCAGGATCTCAAGGATCTGGTTGCCCAATGGTGGGACAAAAAGTATAATGGTTCGAAACTGGCCCAAGTGGCATGTAAACTAAGGAATGTGAAGGCTAACATTAGAGAGTGGAACAAAACTTCCTTTGGCAATATTTTTGTTAAAAAGGCGAAACTAAAAGACAAGATCAATGAACTTCAGGAGAAGCTGAAGTTAGAGCAGCTTACAGAGGATCTGAGAAACCAGGAGAGGGAGCTGTTAGCCGAATACCACACGATGCTAGGATTTGAAGAAACCTTTTGGAGGTAGAAATAGAGACTGCGTTGGTTAAAGGAGGGTGACATAAATACAAAGTTCTTCCATGTCTCTACTCTTCGCCACAGGAGTACTAACAAAATTAAGGAGATCAAGATGGCCGATGGGTCTAACACCAAAGATATGGAAGTCATAAGGAGGGAAGCGGTTGAGTACTTTAAATCATTGCTAGAAGATGTAAATCCGACTATTGAAGAAGAGGACTCTCTGTTGGCAGCCATTCACAAAGGAGAAAATCAAGAAGGTGGTTTTTGACATGGATGGTAACAGCTCCCCAGGATCGGATGGCTTCCCCATAGATTTCTTCCAGAAGTTTTGGGATATCCTAGGCAATGATGTAGTGGAAGCTATAATTGAGGCTCAAAAGGACATGGAAATCCTACAAGGAGTTAATGCTACATTTTTAGTCCTCATCCCTAAACTAGTGGGAGCAATGGAATTTTTTAGTTTTTGCCCTATCAGTTTATGTAACACTCTGATGAAGATTCTAACAAAAACAATCGCCAATAGGCTGAAGGTTATCCTTCCTTTCATCATTGATATGAACCAAGGAAGCTTTGTGAAAGGGCAACAAATACTGGATGGTATCATCACAATTCATGAGGTTATTCATTCAATGGTGGCTAGTAAGGAAGCGGGTATGTTACTAAAGCTTGATATGAATAAAGCCTACGACCGGGTCTCATGGCGGTTCCTCACCAAGATTTTGGGTAAGTTTGGTTTCTGTCCCCAGTGGATTAAGTTGATTTTTAGTTGTATCTCTACTACAATATTTTCTATCATGGTGAATGGGTCACCCTCCGGTTACTTTAAGAGTGAAAGGGGGTTGCGACAAGGAGATCCTTTGTCTCCATATTTTATTATTTTAGCGAAAGCTTTGGGTAGGAACATTTCAGCAGCAGTGGCAGATGGTCGATTGGAAGGTTTCAAACCAGCCTCAACAGCAGAGCCAGTGTCTCACCAATAGTTTGTGGATGATACAATCATTGTGTCCAAAGCCTCGGTGCCTCAGGCTAGGAATCTGAAGAGAATTCTAACCAAGTATGAGACAGAAGCAGGACAGTACATAAACTATAAGAAGAGTAGCATCTACTTCTTTAACACGCCTGGTGGGATGGAGGAAAGAATAGCCAACCTCTTCGATTGTGGAAAGGAGTTTCTACCAGCAACTTATCTAGGCATGCCTATGTTCGAAGGAAGAATGAAGGCTACATTGTGGAACTCAGTCATTGACAGGATCTCCAAAAAGTTAGCAAGGTGGAAGGGCAGCCTTCTCAGCTCTGCAAGAAAAGCCTTATTAGTTCAAACTACTTTACAGAGCATTCCAATTTACTGCATGTCTCTATTTAGAATGCCTGCAAAGGTCCGAGCTACATTGGAGCAAATTCAATGCAACTTCTTGTGGTCAGGTTCAGAGGAGAGAAAGAGAATTTCGTTGGTAGCATGGAATCAGGTGTGTGCAAGCAAGGATCAAGGAGGCCTGGGGCTAAAGAGAATGAAAGAAATGAATCAAACTCTGATTGGCAAATAGGTATGGAGATTTATCAATAATGATCAATTGGGATGGGTAAAACTTCTTAAGGCAAAATATATCAAAAATAATCAGGACTTCTTGAAAGCTGATAATCTCCCTAGAGGATCCTATTTTTGGAATTGTTTGCCCGAATGTCGGGAGGTAGTCAGGAAAGGCATCAGATGGAGAATTGATAATGGAAGACAAGTGGACTTTTGGCAAGACCCGTGGTTGGAAGAGGCCCCTCTGAAAGATAACTTAGACCTTCAGGTCCTCCAACATAAACTTTCGGAGGAAATGGGAGGAAAAGTAGGGGATTTTATTGTTGTAGCATAGGAAACTTCCTCTTGGAAGAAAATCACAGTTCATAATATGTTAGAGCAAGAGAAGGTGGCCCTAACCAAACTCAATGATTCTTTAAGGGTGTTCCCGATCATTCTTGGGGAAGGAAGAGACAAGGCGATTTGGGGCAAAACTACAAGTGGGATCTATTCAGTAAAAACTGCCTATAAGTTAATCCACTCGGGATTCAATGGCTGGACTCCGACTTCTATTATTTGGTTAAATAATTTAACTCCAAAAATAGCTTTCTTCTTTTGGTTGGCAGTTCAAAATAAGATTCTGACAACAGATAATCTGCAAAGGAGAGGTTTCCAATTCATCAATCGATGTATCTTGTGTGAGAAAGCGATAGAATATGTAAGTCTCTAACTTGTGAATTTTCTTGTACAGTCTTCCAAATGATCCTGTCCAAATTTCATATAGATTGGGTCTGTCCAAATAGCATGTCTGACTTCTGCATACAGTGGGCTTCCCCCTTTCGGGCGAAACTTTTGACTTGGCTCTGGAAGCTCGACTTACCCCATTTTTTATGGGGGATATGGAATGAGAGAAATAAGAGAGTATTTAAAGGACGTAAGAAAGATCCTAGGTTATGTGGTAATAAAATAATCAGAGCTTTGAAAGAAAGCTGGAAAACTTTCTTCTTCAAAAATGAGACCATGTCTCTAAGGGAAAGGAGGATTTTGCGGAGCGGGGAGAGGAACTTCCGGACCTAGACATTACAACCAACCCACGGGATGGTGTCAAGTGGATACCCCCACACAAAAGTGGGTTAAGTTTAATTTTGACGGGCGAGCTAAAGGAAATGCGGGGTTGCGGGAGCAGGAGGAGTTCGAGAAATGAGGAAGGAAAAGTGGTCCTTGCCTTTGCAGAGCCTTTGGGAACTCAAACAAATCATTTTGCGAAGCCCGAGCCTGCATGCGGCAATGAGAATTGCCAAAATTGAGGGTTATAAGGAAGTTATCTTTGAAGGGGATTCGCTTAATATAATCAAGGCAATTAAGGAGGATAAAGACCCCAGTTGGACCATCTTGGAGCTTATCCTAGAAGCAAAGATTCATAAATCTCATTTGGTTAATGCCCGAATCCAACACACCTTCAGATAAGGGAACCAAGCGGCGGATCTAATGGCAAATATTGCAGTTTCTATTGGGGAGATGCAAATTTGGAAGGATAACTTCCCTTAAGAACTATTGGTGTTGGCTTCTAGAGAAGAGCTAAGATCAAACCTGTTAGAGCATCAGGAGATTAGAGGGGTTGATGATGAGTAATCCGACAGATGGAATTAGGCAAAAAAGGCATCCCATTTGCTGGGGCCTGGGAGGTGACAAGTGTACGATACAGACAACCTAGTGGTATTAGTAAGTGCTAGGTGTTGTTTGGTTTTTGTTTTATCCTGAATAGTCAAGCGACAAGTATAGGATTGTGGACTCTAAGTATGGCTTAATGTGGATCTTAGAAAGATCCATTTTGTATTTTGATTATACGGGCTTGATGCTAGAACCAGCCAATTTTGACTATGTAAAAGGTTTGTGGACATTATAACCACCTCTACCTTATACCAAAAAAAATGTGCAAGATATGCACAAGTGTCATGTAAAAGTGCAATGTGCAGGAAATGCACAAGTGTCATGTAAGTAAGAGTGCAAGTGTGTGCACAAGTATCATGTATGTAAGTGTGCAAATATGTAAAGTGAGGATGTGCACAAGTGTCTTATATTAGGAGTGCATGTAGGAGAGTAAGAGTCATGTATAAGTGTGCAAGTTTCATAGATTCAAGTATGCATGTAAGAAGAGAGTGAAGAGTATAGTATACAAGTGGTAAAATGAGAAGCCAAAGGTTAATAATAGGAAAGGTTGCATCTCTCGGATATGTGAGGAGAGAAATAAACAAGTATTGAAGAGTCACATTACTATGGCTATATTATGGAGATAAATCTTCATACAATGTAAGGAAAAATGGTCTGTAGCGATCACTACATAACAAGCTTTGATAATAAATTTTGTATACAAATTTTGAGCAATTTTCATATTGTGAGCATTCTTCATGCATGTACATGAATGATTTTGGTTATTTACATTAATATTTGATATTGTAAGTGAATGTTATTTTATTATTATATTGGCTTGGATATATATATTTTATTTCTCACATATATAATTATACTTTTGATATTGATATTTCGACCTATAATATTGTAGCTTATTTATATTGGGACTTATGATATTTTTAGATAGTTAAGCTTAAAAGCCAACATAATTGTCCTAAACATGATTGGATTGGGTTAAGAGTCTCTGATTCCTTGTGCATGAAGAAAATACAAGGTTATCCCTTAATAGAGAGGTAGTTTGTTCTAATCATAGATAGTTGTAAAGATTTCAATGAGGCCCTTGTGTGTAATTTTCCTTCTTTCCTAGGTAGGTTGTATTTTCATGGTAAATTTTAGGAAATTTAAGTTTAGTACAACTTGCTATCCACATATATAGTGCTCGACTCATCCAAACAACATTCCATGTTGAACTTTGTTTATTCATCTATGCCAATAATTTTATCTTGAGCCAATAACCACTTGAATAGAAAAAATTCTCTTATTGAAACACAATGATGAAACATTTACACTTCTACTCTTCATGGGCTAGGATAAAAATCCTAATCTTGAACAACTCAAGACCCTAAAGAAAAATAGCTAAATCTAAACCATATCTCATTCATGTTAACACAATTTCATTTATTAAAATTACATAGGCACATAAAAACACCTTAGAGAATGTTAATTTCCCAATAAATAAGAGGAACTACCATAAAAATAGTTAGATTGTGAGATATCTAAAACTCCAAACCAAAAAAAATTAAAATTCATTTCATTATAAATATTCAAACAACAACCTTGTAATAAAAATAAAGTGCATTGACAAAGAGGTGAGATGATCTAGGTTCAAATTTGCTCACTATAATTTTAATAATAAAACTATGAAAACAAGGATACGTTTTTAGGGTTGGGTCTCTATAGTCACATGACCGATGCCATGAAAGCATACAAAATATTATCATAATAAAATTCCTCACTTGCATCATCTGGCTTTCTTAAAGAATTAAAAGAACTTTGATAGCTTCTTTCTTGACCGTATCAATAGGTCTTGTTAGAAAGGGCTTGTTAGCTTTTGAAGCTTTAATACTAATGTAAAAATCATGGGAAAATAATCAAAAGATCGAATATAGAGAAGTTACAATATAATAAAACAAATATAATAACTCATAATATAATATCAAATAGAATAACTCATAAGAATACTCACAGAATAATCACATAGACATGCCCACAATATTACACATAAAATACTAAAAATGCTATTGAATAAAAGTCTACTAAGAAAGCAAATGAGGATTAGACGTTTTTCGCAGGACTGCCCAAACTGTCGAACTCGTTTTGGCCATATCTCACTCATCCGAACTCGGATTGAGCTGAAATTTTGAGGGTAGATGCCTGAAAAACCCTAGAACGTCTCCACCAATTTTCATATCATTTGGAGCAACACAGATCCTAGCACATCCCTATGTGTGAACGATATATTTGGCAAGCGGCTATGCGAGGGTTCCATCCGGGTTGAGTGCAAGCAGCTCCAGAGGTTGGTTTTTAGGGCCTTCGGGCCCTAGCGGCCAATATTTTTGTGGTTTATGCTCAATATTTTAGCAGGAAATGTTGCAGGGGATACAAGATGGGTTAGAAATTTGTCTTTCAACAGATCATACTGTGAACTTGAGTGACAACGACTTCCAATTTGCTGCACAAAAGAAAAGTGAAAACCATACCTTTCCACGAGGTCTAGGGCAAGGATTAAAGAGACCACGAAATAAGTTTCAAGCAGTTGATCAAAAAATGGCTCATATCTCAAGTGAATCTGGTGCTAAGGTGCACCCACAAAATAATTCTACTTGTGAAAACCCCTGTCAAGGGTAAGAATTTTGAAGACTCGGTCCCAAAAATGAATTTTAGGGATGCCCTTCGTGGTGGACAGCCTCAGCCCAATGCTAATATCAATATTAGGGCTTCTCATAAACCTCTAAGAATGCCTAAGATTGATCCCGGAAAACGGAGTCGGGATGTCTTAAAGCGACTGATGGAACTCCTATTGTTAAGCTTGATATGGGTAACATTCAGATTGGCATTGAAGATTTGGAAAAAAGAGGACTAATTTGTCGGTTCGTGGGTTTTCGTCCGAGTCTATCTGCTTTCAAAGTCTGGGCTACAAAAATCTGGAAAACTAAAGGTGAGTTACAAATCTCTATTTATCCAAATGGTTATTTTCTTGTTTTATTTGCTAATAATGAAGATAGAGAGAAAACTTTTCAAGGGGGTCCTTGGTTTTTTGGAAGGGCAGGGCTTTTCATGAAGCCCTAGCATACTAAATTTAAATCCGAAGAAGAGATGCCTTCTATAGCTCCCGTGTGGGTTAGACTCTTTGGCCTCCCTATTGAATTTTGGAATCCTACTATTTTTTCTTCAATTGGAAACTCTTTAGGAACTTTTATGATGATTGTTGATTGTACTCAAAATTTTGAACATATTATTTATGCTCGAATTTGTGTTTTAATGGATTTTGACAAACCCCTACCTAAAAAGATCACATTACAATTTGGGGAAGACACTTGGGAGCAAGTAGTGGACTATGAGAACATTCCTTTTCGTTGTAGAATTTGCCATGAATATGGTCATTTGGCCAGTGCTTGCCCAAATAAAATTCTCGATCAAAAGAAAGAAGATATAAACTCAGCAAGGTTTCCAAATACCTAAGAAGAAGAACACTCGAAAAAAACCCAGTAATGAAGGATCAATCAAAGTCATCTGCTAATATGTTTGAAATCCTTTCCACAAATGATGTCCCAAGTGAGGAAGAGGAAATAATGGAAACTGAAATCTTAGAAACACAATTTAAATATGAAGGGAAGAACTCGGAGACAAACCAACAAATCAAAGGTTTTCAACAAAAAAAAAAAGGAGAAAATTTACACAAGAAAAACAATATTTCAAATGTCAAAACTTCAAATAATGCAGGTCCCAATATAGACTCCATTGAACCATCTAGTAAAATTTTGGCTGTGTATGAGCATTCTTCAAGGTTAGAAGCCATCTCGGATTCAATTGGAATAAGTCAAGAAACAGGGAAAAAAAAATTGAAGATGGATTCTAATCAAAAAGTAGGTCGCAAGACCAATCAATATCATATGGTAAAAGAAGGTGAAAAGCTTGTAGAGGAAGGTAAGATTAATGCCCTTCCCAACATTTTTAGCCCTAGTATTAATGAAGATCATCACTTGGAATATTAGAGGACTCAAAGGGAGTCTTTCAAAACAAAATGAAATTAGAAGAATGATTCGGATAAATCATCCACATCTTGTTTTCCTTCAAGAAACAAAGATGTCAATGGAGGATATGGACTTAATTGCCGGTAAAATTTGGCCGGTTGGAAAAGTGGTTTCCCTCGGTTCCCAAGGGACTTCGGGTGGCATTGCTTGTCTTTGGGACCCAAAAGAGGTAGTTATTCACCATATGGTTGGCAGTTGGGGTTTGTTGGCTATAGCTATTCAAAGTAGACATTCCAACCAGATTATGCTCTGCATTACTGTTTATGCTCCGACTTCTTTGGAGGAAAAAAGAAGACAGGGGAAGGATATTACTCATATTATCTCTCATTTTCCTAAAGCTTGGATCTTGATCGGAGGAGATTTCAATACCATCCTCTCTCTGGATGAGAAAAGGGGGGGAAATAGAAATTTGGACAAAATAACTGACCTCATGAGCGAATATATTGCAAACCTCCATCTTGTGGATATCCAACCAGATAATGGCCTTATGACTTGGTCTAACAGAAGGCAAGGCTTAGCTTGTATAATGGAGAGATTGGATAGGTTTTTGCTCTCCAAAAATTTCTTAATCCATGGTCACATTCCTAAAGTGAAGACTCTTAATAATGTTGGTTCGGATCATTGGCCGATCATGGTGGAAATGTGGAAAACCAATGTGAGTTTCTCTCCTTTTCATTTTCAATTAATGTGGCTTAGAGACATTTCCTTCAGACCTCGTGTGCAACAATGGTGGAAGGAAGGTAAACCTAGGCATGGGACTAAGATGTTCTGTTTTGCCAAAAGACTGCAATACATTAAATCCAAAATCAAGACTTGGAGCTGGAAAGAGTTTGGGGATGTTCATAAAAAAAACATGAAGTTATTGCTCATCTTGAAAATTTGAATAAGAAAATCCGTTTAGATGGCCTCACGGAGAAGAGAAGTGCGGATGAAATTAAACTGACAACTCAGTTAGAGGAATGGGAAAAAGAGAAGAAATCTTATGGAAGCAAAAATCTAGAATTCAATGGCTCAAAGAAGGAGATCGAAACACAAATTTCTTCCACAAATCTCTTCTAGCTCGAAGATCTCACAACTTTATTTCTTCCTTAAAATCAGATTCTGGAGATGTTGTTTATACTTGGGATGGCATGAACTCTATTGTTGTTGATTACTTTTCCAATCTTTTTCTTGCTACTCCTCTTGACTCAGCTTCACAACAAAATGTTCTTCAAGCAATCCCTTCTCTTATCACTTTTGAGGAGAACTCTATTTTTACTGCTCCTATTACTATCAATGAGCTTCAACAAGTAGTTTTTAAAATGCAAAAAGGGAAAACCCCAGGTCCTGATGGTTTTCCTATTGAGTTCTACCAAGAGTTCCGGGATATCCTTCATGTTGATTTATTAGAGGTGGTGGAAGAAGCCAGGAAATCCAAAGAAATTTTGAAGGTTATCAATAAAACTTATATTACTCTTGTTCCAAAAGCTCAAGAGGTTGATCATATCTCAGCTTTTAGACCTATTGCTTTATGTAATGTTCTTCTCAAAATTATTACTAAAATCATGGTAGAAAGGTTGAAGCCTCTTTTGCATAAGATTATTTCCCCAGAGCAAGGGGGATATGTGGAAGGACGTCAAATAGTAGATGAGATAGTTCTTGCTTAGGAAGCCATCCATTCCATGGATATGCAAAATTCTCCTTCTATGTTCATTCGGTTAGACTTATCCAAAGCTTATGACAGAGTGGATTGGCACTTCCTTATCAAAGTTTTGAGGCAATTTGGTTTCTCTAAGGATTGGATGGATTGGATTATGGGATGTATCTCTTTAGTTTCCTACTTAGTTCTTATCAATGGCAGGCCTTCTCAGTATTTCCCAGCTTCCAGAGGTATTAGGCAAGGTGACCCGCTATCCCCTTATTTATTCATCATTCTTGCTGAATGCTTGGGTAGGACTATAACCAAAAAGAGGGAAAACAAAACCCTTGAGGGAGTTACCATTGCTCATGGAGCTAGACCTATCTCTCATCTTCAATTTGTGGATGACTCTACCCTTTTAGGTAAAGCTACAGTTAAGGAAGCTTCTAATATTAAGCAAATCATTAGTTGTTTTTCTAAGGCTATTGGGCAGTTGATCAATGAAGACAAATCTAAAGTTATTTTCTTTCATTGCTCTGCTAGATGAGGAATCCATGGTCTTGGATAAATTAAGATATAAGAAGACCTCTCTTCCAATCACTTATTTAGGTATTCCCATAAATATTCAAAGGCAAAAAAATAAAGATTGGAATTGGTTGTTGGACAAAGTCAAGAAGAAAATTGGAAAGTGGACCAACAAGTGGCTTTCTTACGGGGGTAGAATCACCTTGGTAAAATCAGTCCTTCAAGCTATTCCTATTTATGTTTCTTCCGTTTTGAATATCCCAAAGGTTGTTCTTCGAGAATTGGATCAAATCGGTCATCGTTTCCTTTGGAGTGGTACTAAGGAGAAAAGAAAATGGGCCTTGGTGAAATGGGATACTTTATGTCTTCCTAAGAGTGAAGGGGGGTTAGGATTCCGGTCTTCAATTAATAACAACAAAGCTTTAGCTGCTAAATTATATTGGAGGATGTTGCATAACCCCAATGCTCTTTGGGCCAATAATCTCCGTGCTAAATATGCTGAGAACAAAAGTCCTGAAGACCTTGTTCGCTATCAACTTCCTACCAAAGGTTCTCCCATTTTAGCGGTTCTTAAGGCTGGTGAGGATTTGATAAAGAAAAAATTATTTTGGATCATTCATAATGGTCAACATGCAAATTTTTGGACAGATTCTTGGGATGGTCACAAGCCTTTGATAACTCAGTTTCTCGATTGGAGGCCTTGGATGGAGGAGCTTCACCGAGCTAATTGGATAAAGGTGGCTAATTACTATCGGTACCATACTGGTAATTCAAAGGTTGGTAGATATTGGATCCCTATTGAGGACTGGCCTATTCAAATCCCAAGAAAGGCAAAGACAAGATATCCAAGGCATCCTTCATATGAGATCCCTCTCTTGGTCCCATGAAAAAGATTGTTTTGGATGGAACAACACTACTAAGGGTGAGTATTCGGTTGCTCAAGGTTATTTGACCTTATGCCATAATAATCCCAACCATTCTTCTGACATATTTTCTCAATTGTGGGCTCAAAAGCTCTGGCCTAAGGTGAGGTTCTTTAATTGGCTTTTATTGCATCGTAGGGTGCTTACTGGTGAGCAACTTATGAAGCATGGTTTTCATGGCCCTTTTAGATGTGAAATGTGTGAAGAGAATGTAGAAAATATCAACCATATTTTTATTGAGTGTACTTTAGCCTCTGAGCTATGGAGGAGAATGGCCACTTTACTTGGCTTACAGGTGGTCCAATTTTTTCACTTTTGAACAGACTTTGGAGGGATTGGCCTAATCAAGAGGGTGTTGATCATTTTATTAGGCGGTTAGTTTGGATGGGTTCTACCATTCTTCTTTGGAATATTTGGAATGAAAGGAACAACCGAATTTTTAATCAAGATAGGAAGGATATTCACTATATTTGGCAAAAGACCATAGCCAACTTAGTTGAATCGGTCCATCAACTCCTTAATCACCCCCAAAACTCCCACCAAATATGGGATCAAGTGATGCAAAGATTGAAGATTAAACCTTCTAAGGGCAACCAACTTAAAGGGAATGTGAGTATTAGTAAGATGGATAGGACTAGAAATTGGCAACCTCCTCCTAAGGATTTTGGAAAAGTCAATACTGATGGAGCCTCTAGAGGGAACCCCGGAAAAGCCAGTGTGGGAGGAATTGGTAGACTTTCAGATGGCTCCCTGGTTTTTACTTTTGCTTGAGAATTTGGGTATTCTTTCCAATAACCTTGCTTGAGGGGTATGGTATCCTTAGAGGCCTTCAGGAGGCTACTAAGGTTGGATGGGAAAAGGTGTTAGTTGATTCTGACTCTCAACTTATGATTAATCTCTTGAAGACTCCTTCTAAGAATCATAAGGTGGATTGGAGAATAAAAAGAATTATTGAGAAGATTCGGTTAATCCGGATGGGATTTTTGAAAGTTGATTACAATCATGTGGTCAGAGATCAAAACAAGAGTGTTGATGCTTTAGCTAATTGGGCTTTGGACAAAGGTGATCTTACTTGTTATGGCCACCCTCCTATATGGTGGGCTTCTCAAATTAGGGAAGCTCTTCTTTCTATCATTTCTTTGGATGGCTCCGATTCGAAGGTACCTAGTTTCTTCTTGTTTTTTTTTTTTTTTTGCTTCTCTTTGGTTCATTCAGTTTTTTTAGTTCCCTAGCTCATTCTATTCTTTATTTTGTTTCCTCTGTTGATTCTTGCATTAATAGTCTTCTGGTCTAGATAGGTCATTGTTTTGTTCATTTTTTTTCTTTTGTCTTCTTTGTTTTTTTGTTTAGTTTTTTAAGGTGGGTGGGTTCTTTTGTTTTTTTTGTTTGTTCTTTGTGTTTTTGTTGTTTTTTTTTTTTTTATGTTTTTTGTTATTGTTCTTGTGTTTTTTTCGTTCTTGTTCTTGGGTTTCTCTTTGTTTGTGTTATTTCATTTTTTTATGTGTGAGTGTTTTCTATGTTTTTTGTTTTTGTTTATTGTCTTGTTGTTGGTTGTTTTTATTTTTATTTTATTTATTTTATTTTTTAGGTTTTGGTTGTGTTTATTTTTCATGTTTTTTTGGGTTATGTCTTTGTAGTGTTCTGTTGTTTTTGTCTTGTTTGTGTTTTGTTATGTGGTTCTTGTGTTTTTCTATGTGGTTTGTGTTGTGGTTTCTTTTATCTTATTGTGCGTGTTTGGTTGTGCTTTTGGTTTTGACACACTCAAGGAGCATGTTTTTTATTTTATTTTATTATTTTTGTTGTTATTTACTTATTTTTAATTTGGTTTTGTGTGTTTGTTTGCTCCTTGAGTATGTCAAAGGTGGTAGGTCAGGTTCGAGTCCTGGGCGTTTTTGGCGGAATGGATACCCCTGCCTCCTTGGGTCTTACCGAAAGTGGCATCCCTTTTGGGATGTTTTCCACAAAAAAAAAAAATACTACTAATGCAAGCATAAATCTATGCATGTTCAATGATAATTACAATGCTTTGTCACAAATATATAATTGTATGTGACTCTTCATATATTGCACTCTTGACCTTCACTCTTCTTTACAACTCTTCACTTTCCTATTCTAATGACACATGTGCACACTTACATATCAGACGCTTATTCAAATTTACATTCATAACACTTACACACATATTTACATGACACTTGTGCATTTCTTGCACATTATTACATTACATAAAAATTTTACTCACTCATTAATACAAGACACAAACCTATTCTAATATTTATAATAATGTACCAAGGTGGTATATTGGCATGTACTAATAATGTAATATTCTCCAACACCCTCCTCTATTACATTATTTGGTTATTGAATACTTTAGTCTTCAATCATGGTCTTCATCCTTTGAGTGATCTTCAATCTACCTCTTTAAGATCAATATCCAAAGTTGCTTTGTAAGACTTATCCTTCCTGATGTCCTTGATGTGATTCCTTCTCTTCCTCTTTCTTATTTTATTTTTCTGCATCTTCATTTGTGATATACCTTCTAAGAATTCAATTAGTAAGTCATCACAATAATATAGCTTTGATCTCAATGATTCCTCATATGTTTCATTATTTTTCTCAACTTGTCTCTTCCTTTGAAAAATCTCAAAACTAATTAATGATAGATACATCACTAAACACTCTTCTGAAGAAAATATAATGGTGTTTTGAGAATCCCACCATGTCCTAAAATTTTTTTCGTGAAGATAGCTTATAAGAGATGTGAAATTTCCTTCTTTTGCCTCTTTGAGAAACAAAGTCAATTTTTCTTTTAAATCATTAAACATTTGTTTCTTTCCATCAAAGTCATTTATTAAGTTTTGAGAGTAAAACCTAAGTGCATGCAACATGTCTTCACTATCCTCATTAAATGCATTCTTAAAAATTTCTTCCATGATATGCAAAACAATGTTAAGAATATATTTCCTTTGATGTAGACTACCTTATAACTCCCTAGGTTTTGAATAATAATTTCTAAGTTTCTAAATTTTTACAAACCTATGAAGTTGAATTCCTTGTCTCCTTAATTGATTAGAAACTAGAAAATAAGAATTTTGTAAATTTAATATTCCTAAATTTGAAGTAGACTGTCTTATCTCTCCAAGATTAAATAATTTGTAAATATTCTATAAGCTTTTGTATCTCAAAAAATACTTTAAAAAAAACTTTATTATAACTTAACAAAAACTTTTGAACTTTATTACTACTTATCATTCCAAATATTCTGTGAATAATAAAAATCTAATTATGCAATTAATAACTTATCACTCCATGAATTCTAAAATCAAACTGTAGACACTAAAATCATGTCAATCCGATTAGGCGACCAAGACAAGGTCTAATTGACATCATATGGCCCCCTTGGGCAACCCTCAGAGGTTTAATAGTGGTCCTAACCACTCTTGGAAGGCTCTACCCCACTTTTGGGAGGTTTTGGGCCACATAGGCATGACCGTCCCACCCTGGGATGGTCACAGTTCATGGTCATCCCACCCAGGGATGGTGGCAAAGCGGTCGTCCCTGGGTGGGACGACCACAAGCTTTGACTCCCAAAAAGTCAAATTTTGGACAAATGGCACCCAAAAACTGCCATTTATCCCACCTATTCGAGCATGCAAGACCTGAGGGCATAGAATCCTTATGACATGCTACAGAATGGAGGCCAAAATGGGAGATTCTCTTCCCCTTCCAATGCATGCTCAGTTTTAGACAAGTGGCACCTCTTGCCATGCATGCCCTTGCATGCCCATTTGCCCAAAGGCCTCCTTTGGCTATAAAGTGGATCCATTTTCCACCCAAAATATAGAGAGGAGTTTTGAGACATAGCAATGAAGTGCTGCCAAGATTTCCCCTCACCCTTTTGTGCCTTTTTCCCTCGAAATCTCTACCTAGCGAAGGAGGTTCGCGAGTGATTCAAGAGGCACAATTTGTTTGCAAAACCGAATCAACTGAGTGAATTTCACCACCAAATTTTATGACAACACTATTAGGAGGGTTCCTGACCAATTCACAGAGGAATTGGTGGTAAATTAGGAGCAAAAGTGGTGGTCGTCCCACCCCAGGATGGTCCCCATTCTGTGATAGTCACCACCATCCTTGCAAGGGATGGTGATAGATCTATGCATTATTTTTCTACTATTATTTTTTAGGCATATTCTAGGTTATATTATGAGCATGCTGTCCAAATTTCATGCAATTTGGAGTTATATTGAGTGAGATATTGCAATTTTAAGGTTTTGTAGGCTTTTGGGGACCATCTGAAGATGCACATGAAACTGTGACTTATTTTGCAAATCTAACCATATGGGTCCTCTTAAAATATCATTTTATGCATACTTTCCAAGTTTCATTTGATTTGGAGGTGTTTTGGTCTAGAAATTGCTTGTTTTGGGTTTTGTAGGCTTTGTAGGTACACTGCGAATGTGCCATGGATTCGGAGGCAATTTCTGTTCTATTTTTAATTATATCTTCCCAAAATCATCTATTATGCATATCTCTACAATTTCAGATCATTTGGAGTTGTTTTAGATAGGCGCATTGCATATTTACACTTTCTAGCTTATAGTTGCATGTATGGCTTTTGCATGTTTCACATTCTACGCACTTGCTATTTAACAAATCTGGTTTCCTTGTGTGTAGGTGCAGGTTTTATAGTGCATGAGGAAGGAATACAAGATCATAACATCGAATAACAAAGCGGCGGCATCATAGGTTCACCCACCTCAATTGTGGGTACGAGGAAGAACATTGGAAGTGCACACGAGCTTGTTTGAAAGGACTTGATCCTTGGGCACCCCATTTTTGTAAACAAGTGTATCAAACTAAGAGCCCTCAAGGGGACATCTATGTAACCATGTTCTTATTTATCAAATGAAATAAAGAGAAACACCTTTTTCTTGCACTTATTTGGCTTCCATGGTTGCTTGAATATGTCCTTTTGTAATGCTTGATTAATACCAGATATAGATGCATCTTGTTTAGCATTCTTAGGTGCACCATTTTTCCCCTACTTCAGTGGTGATCATGGTGGGACCCTATCCCTATTGAGTTGGTTAAATATTTAACCCTATTTTTGCCTTTGTTTTATTGCAGGTACTGGTCATTCTGGCCTGAAACGACCTCTGGACTGCTGACCGTCCCACCCTAGGATGGCCACACAACCGTCCCACCCTGGGATGGCCATCAAACTAGCCACCATCCCACCCTAGGATGGTCACAAAATAGGAGCTTTTCTGCTCCAAATTCCAAAAATAGCAGGCTTATAGGCCATTGAGGTAAGTACCAAAACCCTTTGTTTTCATTTCTACTGTTCAAAATTGCTGAAATCTGGTTTTTCTTACCTCCTTTGATTGCTTGAAAGGTAGAAAGATAGGTTTTACTTTTCTATAATTGCAAAAACAACAAAAATAAGAAGAAAAACTAAAAAGGAACTAAGTAGAAATGCACCTCTATGGTTTGCTTGCTTGTAGCCTACCTAATGGGTAGGTTATCATTTAGGATTTGCATTTTGTAGGTTGCTTTTTATCTAGCTTTTTTGAAAGTAAAACGTCATTTCTTTGCATTTAGTGAAATATCATTGAGTGCTTCATTGTTTACTTTCTTTAAGCTTAAAAGGAACCACACACACTTGCACGTATCACAATAACATTGGTAAGGTTGGATTTCATCACCAACCTCCAATTCAGACCGGTGACGTTGGATTTCACCTCCTTCCATCGGCTTGCCCACTCGACACCTTAGATAGAATAGGGCACTCTCTTAAGATGGAATAGGTCACTAGTGTTCAAACTCCCTCCCACTATTGGAAACGCTTGTCATTTTAGAGTGGAAGAGCTAGGTGAACCCTCCACTCATTATGGGTTTTAAGTGGTGTACCCTAGACTCTTTTGAGAACCTCATGTTTGGCACTAGTGTTCCTAGTCACCACTTTGGTTGAGTTCCCTCATTCTAAGTCCAAAACACGAACAAGAAAGCAAGAGCAACAACAAATCTAAACACACAAAACAACTTAGGGATTCACATTTAAAACTTAAAGGAGATAATCACATTGTTTGCTTGTGTGCTTCTTTGATCATTTGATTGTGTGTTTTTAAGATTTAAAAGAGATAATCATACACATCTAATCCTTAAAAGAGATAATCATATTGTCTACTTTGTGTGTTTCCTTATTGTTTGGGTAATCAACATAAGATCCTTGATCTAGGACCAAACCCTAATTTTTCTAAAAAGCTACTTTTTGATTCTGCATCCAACGGATCGAGAATCATGCAAATCGGAGCTATAACAAAAAAGTTATGTTGGTTTTATGATTACTCTATTTTTGAAGCCGAAAATAGGGAAAAACTACACTAAAATAGTCATAAAATGGTCTAGACAACCCCAAAAATTGCCAAATTTGTTTTGTTGTCTTAGTTAGCCCCTTCTACACCTCTCACAGAAATTTTGAGTCCTAACTCTTTATGCTTCAAAATTTCCCAAAAATTCCTAAAAGTGGGCATTTCCCCACGGGCCTCGGTTGGCCAAATATTTCAAAAATACAAATTTTTGACCCAAAAGTCAAATTTTGGAGCCCTAGCCCATTGTGATCAGCTCATCACACTGATCATTTTGGTATATAACACCCATAACCTTTTTTGGAAGTCAAAATTTTCTTTAGTGTGGGTTTCCTTCAGGGTTTGCCTAGTCAACACATTATGACAACCATGCATAGCCGAGCTCAATCATGAGCCAATGAAGTAGAAAACTTTAGGAGAGGCCTTGAGCATCATCATTATAGGTATGAGGATCTCACCATTCCTACACAATCCTCCCGAGATCTCCTCATTCCTACATAATGCCCTGATAGTAGTCACCTTTGCTATTCTCTTGAGGATCTCATCATTCCTACACGATGCCCTGAAAGTCATCATGAGGTCAACTCCTCACTCAAAGGACCCGACCACCAAGGTACCTCTACCAAGAGAACACCAATGGGTTATCCACATGATCAAGTGGATTATTCGGTTAGCCAACACCGATTCTAATCCCAAACCAGATATAATCAGCCTTCCAAGGGGCCTAGTAGGGAGGTCTACACTCCCTCTACATCATGGTCTTCACCACCCAGAACTCCCATCCAACAAGTGTTAGCAACCCAGAGTAGGCCTATGCGAAGTTCGCATGCACCATCAGCCAATATGACCATGAGCGAGCTTCTACTACAGTCCTCCAAACATTGGGAAACTTTCATGAGGATATTGGATTCCATCGAGGTACAACCTCATGACTCTGATGCTTTCACCAACTTTGTGGGATACATACAAATGCACAAGAATCCTGTTATATCCTTTCAAAATCATGAGGTCAAACCCATGCCTACCAATTCACCAGATCCTACTTTGCACATCATCACGAGTATCAATAGGCTCCCCTATAAGCGAGTATTGGTTGACACAAGTTCCTCAATAAACATTATTACCACAACTTCACTAAAACATCTCAACCTTCCATCCTCATGCATTGTACCATCCAAGTTCACCTTGCAAGCATTCAACGATGCTTTATCCTCCACTATGGGCATGATAATCCTACTTGTTGAAGTTGGACAAAATATTGTGCCTACATTGTTCTACATCTTGGAAGGTGCAAGACAATACAACATACTGCTTGGAAGGCCATGGATAAGAGACATGGAATGTGTTCCATCTATAGTGCATCAATGCATTAAATACATTGATGAAGGTAAGGTCCATGTGGTTGATGTCGACCCAGACCCCTTCAAGTATTATAAATAGGTGGATCATCCACAGGAGCCTATTGTATCACCCATGCACTTGGACACTAAACCCAATGACCTTATCCAGAGTCCAGATTCAACCCCATGGTTAGTCATGAAGCTACCTTCACCACTGCTAGTACCATCCTCTATTTCTTCAAGAGAGGAAGAGTCAGAAGAGCCAATTGTAGAGGCTCCCATAACTATCATCAATACATCTATAGAAGACCTTCCCACTCCTACCAAAAAGGAGGAGGAACCCACAGTTGATACGGATGAATCAAATCATATCATGCTTGAGGACACAATTCAATTGACCCACCTAGAACTCGATGAGTGCATAGTACCCAATGTTACATTCACACCTATCATCGAGTCGATCAAGGATCTAGGTCATCCTCCTACCAAGTCACCACCCATTGATAGCATTTCTGATGCACCCCCCAAACATGGGGGCCAAGAAGATCACCTTGGACAAGTTGATGAGGTAGCCATGACTTGTCCAAATGCAAATGCATCTTCTCATGAGTTTGTGGGAATGATCAATGTGATGACAGAGAACCAAAGTCCTCTGAATCCATCTATGCAACTTGCGACTCC
Source organism: Wollemia nobilis (assembly GCA_028583015.1). Lineage (NCBI taxonomy): Eukaryota > Viridiplantae > Streptophyta > Pinopsida > Araucariales > Araucariaceae > Wollemia > Wollemia nobilis. The sequence continues at coordinate 1,522,799 of JAQPPZ010014908.1, forward strand.
ATCCAACATTCCATCCATACCACAAGAGATACCATTGATGGATTCGATCACACCTACTCCATCTCACTCAACATCTCCACAAAATCAAGAACAGGTGTACCCCCTACACCAAAGTGGGGGTAATCCAACTACCATAGTTGAACACTCTAAGTTGGAACATGAGCATGAGCTAAATCAAGAACAAGAACATGTGGATATACTCACTAGCTCCAATCATCATGAAGCATCCACATCTACTCAGACATTGAGGACTTTTGATCCACCTCCACTCAATTGTCTCCTGGCTCCCACACCCAATTCACCTCCACCACCTATCAGTTGCCATCCAACTTCCTCAATAGCCATCCAATCATCACCTCCACTATTTCCACAACATATCTTGGATAGGCTAGCCAATGTGGAGTTACAAGTGAGTCACCAACACAATGATTTACAATAGATCTTGAATCGACTCACAAGCATTGAGTTACGGTTGAGTCATCCAAAATCTCAACCCCTTGATTGTCAAGGACCAACCCCCTAGTCCAATTAAGTCTCAAACAAATCAAGGGCCAAACCAACAATGTCACCCTAAGTGACAATTTACACCCATTGTTGAGTCCATGGACTCTCTATTTGAGTGCCTCTATGCAGCAAAAGCAATCAACCTACCTGAGAGTCGACCTATCAATCCAAATGCACCAAAGCCCAAAGGATATCATGAAGACCTATACTGCAAGTACCATAGGCAAAATGGGCATGACATGCAGATGTGCTTCAAGTTCAAACACCTAGTACAGGATATGATTGATAAGAATGATCTTCAAATCAACAATCAACAAATTGGCATAGTTCAAGATCTATTACCTATAGATGGGAGTCAAGAAGAGCAACCTAAACAGGTGACTGAGATGCATACAACCTTGCAACCTCATAAAATGAGTCGACCATGTTCACCTCATTTAAAACATCAACCTCGTACCTGGACTCCATTATCTGAGCCCATGTCAACCATATTTCACAACCTAAGAAACAAAGACAATCATCTTGCTAGACATACCCCTGTTCAACCCAAATAGGCCTAGACCTAAACAATACAGGGAGGATCATTCTTACCTCTATCACCGAATGAGAGGGCATGACATTAGCAATTGTCATGTTTTTAGACATGTGGTCCAAGATCTTATTGATAAGGAAGCTTTATCCATGAATGGGGCACTCATTCTACCCCATCGAGACATTGGCATTACCCAAAATTCCCTGCCACAATAAAGGGGGTCAATTTCTATCACTCCTCCTAGCCAAGCCAATAACATTGCATCAATCACAGTACATACTAGGGGTATCCAAGGTGTCACACCTTCCCCACTATTTACATCATAAGAAATGAAGCAAATTGGGGATCCTAAAGGTATCGCACCTTCCTCGCTTCCTTTGATCACCACAAATGTTGGGGGTACACAAGGTATCACACCTTCCTCCTAAAATCATAAAGTGATCAAAGTTACAAAAATCCCCAATAGGTCACCCAAAGCTCCAATATCTATACCCAGACCCAAATCGTCACCCATCCAGGTTCTATACCATCTAGGTCACCCCAAAATGCTCAAGGGTACTTGGTCAACCCAATCTCCTAGGTGTCTATGACCATCTAGGTCACCCCAAAATGCTCCAAGGGTATCTACAAACCACTTGGTCAACCCAAAATTCTCCTAGGTGGTCTATGACCATCTAGGTCACCCCAAAATGCTCCAAGGGTATCTACAAACCACTTGGTCAACCCAAAATGCTCCTAGGTGGTCTATGATCATCTAGGTCACCCCAAAATGCTCCAAGGGTATCTACAAACCACTTGGTCAACCCAAAATACTCCTAGGTGGTCTATGACCATCTAGGTCACCCCAAAATTCTCCAAGGGTATCTACAAACCACTTGGTCAACCCAAAATGCTCCTAGGTGGTCTATGACCATCTAGGTCACCCCAAAATGCTCCAAGGGTATCTACAAACCCTTGGTCAACCCTAAAATGCTCCTAGGTGGTCTATGACCATCTAGGTCACCCCAAAATGCTCCAAGGTTATCTACAGATGGCTTGGTCAACCCAAAATGCTCCTAGGTGGTCTACTGACCATCTAGGTCACCCCAAAATGCTCCTAATGCTATCTACAACCCTAAAAATCTCCTAGGTGATCTATGACCATCTAGGTCACCCCTAAAATGCTCCAAGGGTATCTACAAACCCTTGGTCAACCCAAAATCCTCCTAGGTAGTCTATGACCATCTAGGTCAAAGCCCCTAAAATCTCCAATGGTTTCTACAAACTTGGTCAACCCAAAATCTCCTAGGTGGTCTATGACCATCTAGGTCACCCCAAAATGCTCCAAGGGTATCTACAAACCACTTGGTCAACCCAAAATACTCCTAGGTGGTCTATGACCATCTAGGTCACCCCAAAATGCTCCAAGGGTATCTACAAACCGCTTGGTCAACCCAAAATGCTCCTAGGTGGTCTATGATCATCTAGGTCACCCCAAAATGCTCCAAGGGTATCTACAAACCGCTTGGTCAACCCAAAATACTCCTAGGTGATCTATGACCATCTAGGTCACCCCAAAATGCTCCAAGGGTATCTACAAACCACTTGGTCAACCCAAAATGCTCCTAGGTGGTCTATGACTATCTAGGTCACCCTAAAATGCTCCAAGGGTATCTACAAACCACTTGGTCAACCCAAAATGCTCCTAGGTGGTCTATGACCATCTAGGTCACCCCAAAATGCTCCAAGGGTATCTACAAACCACTTGGTCAACCCAAAATACTCCTAGGTAGTCTATGACCATCTAGGTCACCCTAAAATGCTCCAAGGTTTTCTCTAAACCATCTAGGTCACCCCAAAATGCCCCAAAGGTATCTATAAGCCCTTTGGTCACCCAAAATGCCCCAATGGCATCTACTAAGCCCATTGGTCAACCTGTATATACATATATATCAATAAAAATCCAAAAACATCATCAAAACATCAAAAATACAAAAATATTGCATTACATCACATTGCATACCATTGCATTATATAATCACTTGCATTAGGCATACTCATCATTGCACTTTGCATTTTAGAGTTGCTCATACATGTCTAGCACTAAGACTATACACTAGTCATCATTCAAAATCAATTTTGTTAAATTCATCATTCACATCATTTCATATTTCACTTATCATTTCCACCTACATTTCCCACTTTTCATATTTGTGTCCATTTCCCTTCACCTAGTCATTTGTTCTAGAATGTCATTAGGGTTTTCGATCACTCAACCATCTCTAGTTTTCTTTTCAGATTTTGTAGAAAGCTATCCTGATTTTTAGGAGGTAGAGTCTTGCTTAGATTGTACCTTGTATACATCAAAATCCCAACACATTTTTCACACTAATAAATCCAAGTTTTGCACAAGGAAAGATGAAACCTACAAAGTGGTCTAGGTTACCTTAAGTGAAAAGTTTATCTTGCTCATCCCCCTGTGTGAATGGTTCAAGAATGTTGAGAATTGACAAAAGGACAAGCTCCTCCTTACCCAATTCCCCAAAATAAATAGTGGTTTTCACCACTATCAATAAGCAAAATCCCAAAAAGAAAAAATCAAAAGAAAAATAAATAGTGATTTTCATCACTAAACAAATCCCTTGCTCAAAGAAAACAAAATACAAAATAAATAGTGATTTTCATCACTAAGTATGAGCAAGTATCCCAAATCAAATAAAAGAAAAGAAGGGAGTATTGAACTTGAATCCCTGGAATTCTCAGCATTTGACAAACCATTAGGTGATCCTCATTACAGGTTAGGTGGCATCAAGCCTTCCTGGCAATGGTGGTATCCTTACGCATGATGATATGTCTATCACATTAGCATCTTGCATGTGTACAGACCAATGTTTGCATGTGGATGAGCTAGCTTTTGGTAGCCTATACTACCTAGTGGTCTAATCCAACTACGTACAAAACCTAGGATCATGATACTCATAGGGTGATCTTCAGTACAGATGGGTTGCATCAATCCTGTTTGGCACTGGGGTAATCTTATGCATATCACAAAAATGAACTCACTTGCACACACAGGGATATTGAGTATCTTGGTCATCCTAGCAGATTCATACCTTGTCAAAAAGTCTTGCATGGTTAGTATATAACTTTTGATCAGTTGACTAGAGTGTTTGAGTCTCATGAAAACCTCAAAGACATCCTATAACATCCTATCTATTCATTCCATTTTATCACATGTATGTCAGTTTACATTTTCACAAATCCATTACATAGTCTCATGACAACATTACACATGAATTGATGAATTCTATACAGTCTATGGTGCTAACATAGTATGTCATATAGTATTCATATTCCATCAATACATATCAATAGATCATCCATTTCATTATGCATACACACATTGCATATCATCAAATAACATCATAGTACAACACATGCATCCATTAATGCATCCATAAATCATAACACATCATGCATCTAACGCTCCAAAATATCAAAATTCAAAATCAAGCAAACATTTTTTTAAACATCAACTAGGGCATTATTGGTATCATACCTCCCCTAATCAACAATCAAACAATTAAACAATCAATTTCAAAAATCTCCAAAGGTATCCATAAACCCTTTGGTCACCCAAAAAGCCCCAAAGGTATCCATAAACCCTTTGGTCACCCAAAAATCCCCAAAGGTATCCATAAACCCTTTGGTCACCCAAAAACCCCAAAGGTATCCATAAACCCTTTGGTCAACCCAAAAAGCCCCAAAGGTATCCATAAACCCTTTGGTCACCCAAAAAGCCCCAAAGGTATCCATAAACCCTTTGGTCAACCCAAAAACCCCAAAGGTATCCATAAACCCTTTGGTCACCCAAAAAGCCCCAAAGGTATTCATAAACCCTTTGGTCACCCAAAAAGCCCCAAAGGTATCCATAAACCCTTTGGTCACCCAAAAATCTCCAAAGGTATCCATAAACCCTTTGGTCACCCCAAAAACCCCAAAGGTATCCATAAACCCTTTGGTCACCCAAAAATCCCCAAAGGTATCCATAAACCCTTTGGTCACCCAAAACCCCAAAGGTATCCATAAACCCTTTTCACCCAAAAATCCCCAAAGGTATTCATAAACCCTTTGGTCACCCAAAAATCCCCAAAGGTATCCATAAACCCTTTGGTCACTCAAAATTCCCCAATGGCATCCAATAAGCCCATTGGTCAAATATATATACATATATATTAATCAAAAACCAAAAAACAATACAAAAATCAAAGAAAAGGGTCCAAAACCCACCAAAAATAAGTCAAATCTGATGGAATTCACTCAAGATCAAGATTGAACCCAAATTCTTCATGGATGCATTGAAAAGTTACTACTTCAATCCCTAAGAAGGCCATTGTGGCTAGACCGCCCCACGGGAATGAGGTTTTCAACTCCTTTCTTCCATGAAACATCAACAAAATCATCAAAATCCTCTAAAAAATGCTCCATTTTTCAATGGGTAAAGTTGAAGGAAACCCTAACCAAGTCATATGGGTCAAGTGACTCATCACTTTTATCACTGGTCATTCCCTCATTAACTCATCACTTGAGGGGGTAGTCATACTTAACAAATTCATAATCAAAATCAACAATCAAACACTCAATCATGCAAATTGCGTTCATCCAACGAATCTTTGACAAAGATAATCATGCCCCTGCTTGGGGTAGCAAACAAGCAAACATTTCAACTAAGCACATAACAGGGTAGATGAACCTACCTTTTGGTACACCTCAAAAGTTACCAAAATACTTGGTATTCTCTAACGCCTAGGGTTATAAGTCCCTCGAGCATACCTAGAAGCTGAAGAGAAACCAAGACCAATTTCTTTATTAAGTCAGAAGCAAGGATTCAAGAATGCATGCTCTTTCCATGATTGGGGTATCTAAATTTGGTTAGGTTACTGAATAACCCTAATCATTCAACATTTTAGTCATCTATTTTTGCTCAGCGTTGTGTTGCACACAATGCATCTCAAAAAGGGGCATCTATAGACACTAAAATCATGTCAATCCGATTAGGCGACCAAAAGCAATGGCTAATTGACATCATATGGCCCCCTTGGGCAACCCTCAGAGGTTTCATAGTGGTCCTAACCACTCTTGGAAGGCTCTACCCCACTTTTGGGAGGTTTTGGGCCACATAGGCATGATCGTCCCACCCTAGGATGGTCATAGTTCATGGCCGTCCCACCCAGGGACGGTGGCAAAGCGGTCATCCTTGGGTGGGATGACCATAAGATTTGACTCCCAAAAAGTCAAATTTGGACAAATGGCACCCAAAAACTACCATTTATCCTACCTATTCGAGCATGCAAGACCTGAGGGCGCAGAATCCTTATGACATGCTACATAATGGAGGCCAAAATGGGAGATTCTCTTCCCCTTCCAATGCATGCCTAGTTTTGGACAAGTTGCACCTCTTGCCCTGCATGCCCTTGCATGCCCATTTGCCCAAAGGCCCCCTTTGGCTATAAAGTGGATCTATTTTCCACCCAAAATATAGAGAGGAGTTTTGAGACATAGCAACGAAGTGCTGCCAAGATTTCCCCTCACCCTTTTGTGCCTTTTTCCCTCGAAATCTCTACCTAGCGAAGGAGGTTTGCGAGTGATTCAAGAGGCACAATTTGTTTGCAAAACTAAACCAATTGAGTGAATTTCACCACAAAATTTTATGAAAACACTATTGAGAGGGTTTTTGACCAATTCATAGAGGAATTGGTGGTAAATTAGGAGCAGAACTGGTGGTCGTCCCACCCCAGGATGGTCCCCATTCTGTGACAGTCACCACCATCCCTGCAAGGTATGGTGATATATATATGCATTATTTTTCTACTATTTTTTTTAGGCATATTCTAGGGTAGTATATGAACATCCTTTCCAAATTTCATGCAATTTGGAGTTATATTGAGTGAGATATTGCATTTTTAAGGTTTTGTAGGCTTTCGAGGGACCATCTGAAGATGCACATGAAACTGTGACTAATTTTGCAAATCTAACCACATGGGTCCTCTTAAAATATCATTTTATGTATACTTTCCAAGTTTGGTTTGATTTGGAGATGTTTTGGTCCAGAAATTGCTTGTTTTGGGTTTTGTAGGCTTCGTAGGTAAACTGCAAATGCGACACGCCATCGGATGCAATTTCTGTTTTGTTTTCGATTAGATCTTCCCAAAATCATATATTATGCATATCTCTACAATTTCAGATCATTTGGAGTTGTTTTAGATAGGTGCATTGCATATTTACACTTTCTAGCTTATAGTTGCATGTATGGCTTTTGCATGTTTCACATTCTACGCACTTGCTATTTAACAAATCTGGTTTCCTTGTGTGTAGGTGCAGGTTTTATAGTGCATGAGGAAGGAATACAAGATCATAACATCAAATAACAAAGTGGCGGCATCATAGGTTCACCCACCTCAATTGTGGGTATGAGGAAGAACATTGGAAGTGCACACGAGCTTGTTTGAAAGGACTTGATCCTTGGGCACCCCATTTTGTAAACAAGTGTATCAAACTAAGAGCCCTCAAGGGGACATCTATGTAACCATGATTCTGATTTATCAAATTAAATAAAGAGAAACACCTTTTTCTTGCACTTATTTGGCTTCCATGGTTGCTTGAATGTTTCCTTTTATAATGCTTGATTAATACCAGATATAGATGCATCTTGTTTAGCATTCTTAGGTGCACCATTTTTCCCCTACTTCACAAATAATACATGAAAAAATTAATTAATTAGCTTGTCTCTCCCATCCTAGGGTCTTACCCGAAAGTGGCATCCATTCTGGGATGTTTTCCACAAAAAAAACATATCTCTCCAAAAAAATTTAAAATAATCAAGACTTTAAATAAACTATTAATAGTCTTATCACTCCAAATTAAATTTAAAAATTAACTTTATAAAATAATTAACCTTATCACTCCATTTAACCTTACTTTAAAAATCAAAATTTAAATTTAATAAACTTACTTCACCTTTCTGCCTGCATATCAACTTCTTGAATGGACTTACACTTGACGCTTTCTTGCACTATTTCATACATTTCTCTACCCCCTTGGAAAATGCAAATTTCACTCAAATATGTAAGGTTGATCATGCATTTAAGAACAATTTAATCTCTGTCATCGATTCTATGTTGCGACTTCTTGATGAGCTTGGACGTTTCCACTATATGCTTCTCTTGAAAATGATGTGTGCACAACATGAAAGTGATAGATTTTTCTAGCACATTGAGTGGCATCAGACTATAATTTTTATTCCATTTGATTGCACTCAATTAACTATCATTTCCAATTCTCCAATGTTTCACCTTTCGAACTTCATGAGCAAATTCTTGAGAATCCTTTGAGTGTTTCATTGATCACTGTTGGCATTGGAATGTGTGTTGAACTTCATACAAGTGCCTCATTTGAGTACTTTGGTGAGTGTTTCAATTCAGTTTGTCTAAAACGTTTCAGCTCCTCAAGTTGCACTCGAAACATTTTCCAACTTAGTTGTTACATCCAATGTTCCTTGGTGAGGTGTCCTTTCGTTTGGCTTTCAAATTGCATGCCCTCGATGCATCACTCACTTTAAAATTTCATTGATGCTTAATGTGTCTTCTCCTTAATTCCATGCTTCAACCTTCGCGTAAATTTTTATGCTTGACTCTTCACTTGCTCGGCCCTTGGTATTCTATGCTTGACACTTGGTCCTTGGTGTTCTACGTAGCTTAGTGTTGAGTGGTATTTTCACCCAATTGTGAAAGTACACTCTCCTTTAGGATTTGGGTTCCAAATCCCCTCTTGCAAAGAAGTTAAATAAACAACTTCTCCAAGGTCTCCATTGTATTAGCATTTGCATATGTGTATTAGTAATCTCAAATAAAGATATTCAATTTAAATGCTTGGAACACCTTAGTGATTGCAAGTAACTGTAAACAAGGGGCAATGTTGATTTATTTCACCATGAAACTTTAGTGATTGTTCATTTTTTTTTGGATTTTGAATTTTTTAAAATGTTTATTTTAATGCCTGAAGGTTACAAAAAGTTAAAATTTCTAGAAAAAAAATAAAATGCAAAAAATGAAAATGAAATGCAGAAAACTAAAAATAAAATGCATTCAGTATGATGCTATCCTATTTCGACAAAACCGAAGATGTGAGGTCTTTGTGCATGCAACCTAACCTATTGGACCTGCAAACAAGCACAATCTGGATAAGCTAAGTGCAGGTTCCTAGGGTACGAAATAAAATTCAAATTTCAAATATTCGCCTAATGTAACCCACAAAAAATGGCATTAACATTATCTATAAATTCGAAATCTGAAGATGAAAGGATAAACATTAAATCCATAGCATGCAAATAAAATCTCCTTATTTCTTGCCCATAAGATGCAAATTTCTGAAAACTTTTGCATTAACAATATGTCATTTTACAATAGCAGAATTTTTGGTTTTCTCAAACCAGTCCATGGAAAAAAAACCGACTCAAACAGGTCCAGAATGGCATCATCGCCTCCAAGTCTGCAACTCTACTCGTCGCAATTTCCAACCCATGTCCATGAAGAAGAAAAACCAGTCTACGAAAGAAAACAGCCCAACTAGGTCCAGAATGGCTATCTTGCCTTTAAACCTGCAATGCTACTTGCAGCCTTTTTCCACCCCCTCTGGCCTCTTTGAATGGCGTATTTAAACTTGTGAAAACATTGTTTCCTTCCCTGACGGTTTGTTTCATTTTCCAATGGCTGTTCGTTTCACCTTCCCTGACTGTTCATTTCACCTTCCCTTGTATGCGTGTGCTTTGCTTTCCATTTTGTGGCCCTTCTCTGCGTTTTCTCCACATGGGCTTGTGCCCGTTTCCCTCCGTGTGGAACGACCATCTTAAATGATTTCAAATCATTAAATATTCCTTATGTAACGCTTTGTCTTCTTCATTGGATTTTGTCCTTATGTCCACGTTACTATGCAGGTCTGTTACCTTGGCGAAAATGGAACATGTCGCGATATTGCGACGCTTCTTGTTTCTCTGTTTGCCTGCCCCTTTTGAATCGCGAAAATGTAACATGTCGCGATATCGCGACACTTTTGGCCCCTTTCGTATTTTGTTGCTTTTAGCCGTGAAAATGTAACATGTCGCGATATCGCGACACTTTTGCCCCCTTTCGTCTTTTGTTGCTTTTAGCCGTAAAAATGTAACATGTCGCGATATCGCGACACTTTTTCTTTCTTCTCTCTCTCTTTGCTTTGAATCGTGAAAATGCAACATGTCATGATATCGCGACACTTTTCTTTCTTCTTCTTTCTTTCCTCGTTTGATCGCAAAAAAGCAACATGTCACGATATCGTGAAACTTTTCTTTCTTCTTTCTTTCCTCGTTTGGTCGTGAAAATGCAACATGTCGCGATATCGCGACACTTTTCTTTCTTCTTCTTTCTTTTCTCGTTTGGTCGTGAAAATGCAACATGTCACAATATCGCGACACTTTTCTTTCTTTCCTCGTTTGGTCACGAAAAAGCAACATGTCGCGATATCGCGACACTTTTCTTTCTTGTTCTTTCTTTCCTCGTTTGGTTGCAAAAATGCAACATGTCGCGATATCGCGACACTTTTCTTTCTTTTTTCGTTTGGTCGCGAAAATGCAACATGTCGCGATATCATGACACTTTTTGTCTTTAGCCGTGAAAACGCAACATGTCACGATATCGCGACACTTTTCTTTCTTGTTCTTTCTTTCCTCGTTTGGTTGCGAAAATGCAACATGTCGCGATATCGCGACACTTTTCTTTCTTCTCTTTTCCTTTGCTTTGGGCTGCGAAAATGCAACATGTCGCGATATCGCGACACTTTTTCTCTCTTGGCCGCGACAGTGCAACATGTCGCGATATCGTGACACTTTTTCTCTTTTGGCCGTGATGGTGCAATATGTCACGATATCGCGACACTTTTTCTTTTTTGGCCGCGACAGTGCAACATGTCGCGATATCGCGACACTTTCTCTTTTTTGGCCGTGATAGTGCAACATATCGCGATATCACAACACTTTTTCTCCTTGTGGTGTTTTATTTTTTTTTCTTTGAACTTTAGCCTATGGGCCACTTCGGTCTTCTTGGAACACATGCAAAAAAGATGGGTCCCCAATTTTGGGGTACGTTGTGGAGCAGCCACAACACTTAGCTTTGCACTTGGCCCTTGATCTCCTACAACTCTTGATATTTTCCTGCATAGCTCAGCTTGACCCTGCATAACTAGGCTTGACACTTGACTCTTAGACTTTGGCAGCCTCTAGATTCCTATGTATCTTGATTTGATGCTTGACCTTTGATCTCCTACGTCCCTAGGTATTTTGCACACCTTGGTTGACCCTTAGCCCCCTATGTACCTTGGTTGGCACTCAATTTTGAGCTTCTACTACATCCCTTGGACTTTTGTGCACCTTGGTTGGTGCTCGACCCCTTTGTACCTTGGTTGGCGCTCGAATCTAAGCTTCTAGTCAATCTTGCTCAACTCTCATTGTTGCTTGACGACTCCTGCTTGTCTTTATGTTCCAAAGATGCTTTCACTCAATGTTAGACTCTTCTTCGTTCGACTCTTCGTCGTTGTTGTATAAAGCTTGCTAGGAGAGTAACTGATTATGAGACATATTTTCTCCTTTACTTGACCATATCATCTTTGTTGTGTCTTGGTGTAGGTTTAGGTGGCTTTAAGACTTCCTTGTGCCATTACCTTTTCACTGTTATGCGTAAGCTCCATATTTAATGTCTGAAACACTAAAACACTTTTAAACACTGTAATCCTTGAATGTTATAACGTCCCTTTGCTATGGCTACAGTTATATTATTCTACCAATGCTATCTTTCTTGAATGGCGAATTCTTCTTCAAGTATGCTTTCATTTAACTTGTTACCTTCAAGTTTATTTGAATAGACACCTTCATTATGAACACTTATCTTATGGCCTCTGTTCATAAGTTGTTCTTTTCCAAACACGTAGATTTTTTCTTGATTGAAAATTACTCTTGTATTAAGAATACTTAATCTTTGTCTATGTTGTCATGCCTTGACATTTTGCTTTCTTTCTTTCTATGTAAGCACTTCCTCTATCTCAAGCCTATTTATCTTATAAAATGGCTTGTACTACAATATCTTATCTATCTTTATGATGAACCACTATATTGCTTTATGATGGACCTCTTTTAGACAGGTCTCATTCACTATCTTCAAACTTCAATGGGACCTCTTTTTTGGGTTTCCTATATCTTTTTCTTCTATGGGACCTCTTTTTCCTCGGGTCTCAATTTTTTTGATTCTCCTATCTATAGAATCCTATCTTTTAAGAGTCTTTATCTTTCAATATTGGCCACTTCTCCTGGACCAATTGTCAAGGTCTATGTGAATTGAATCACTGAAACTTTTATCAAGGTCTTTTCCTTAAGACCTAAATCCAAAAATATCAATATCAAGGTCTGTCTTCAAGACCTAAATCAATCTTATAGACTGCATTCTACTTCAAATAATTTCTTGGAATAGGTAAACTCAATCTATCTTATCAAGGTCAATATCTTAATGACCTGCAACTTTTATCAAGGTCTATCTTTGAGACTTGAAATTTTTATAATAGTTTGTAACTTTAATTAATCCTTGCTTGAGGAAAGCTTTCTACCTTCTTCTAGCACTTGAAGATGAAAGTCTTCTCTATATGTTGTAGGAAGCTTCTCACTTCTAAAGATCAATCTTCACTACAACAATATCTTAGGTTGATGCAACTTGAATCTTCTTCTTTGTCAAGGTGACAATAAACTTCCTTGATACTCCAAACAAGATAGCTTGATTATACTAGTTTCTTCAACTCTTTTGATAGAAACTAGTTGCTAGGAATTTGTTTGTCCCTAAAATATCTATTAATGTCAATATGGCTATTTATTGAATGACCAACTTTCTCCCAATTTGGTTCTTTCCTACAATATTCAACCTACAACAACTCCAATCAATAATTATTCTCTTTCCTTGAGAGAAATATCAATGTCAAGGGATTCCTATCCCTTAAACCTTCTATTAATGTTAAGGTTTACTATTTCTTTAAAAAATCAACTATCTTCAAGTTGATTCACCAAAATATGAATCCTAGTCTTCATTGGTTATCCTTCAACCTAGTGGAAATATCCTAGTTGAGTCCTAGTATTCACTGGTTATTATTCAACCTAGTGGAAAGACCTTAGCTTTCTCTTACTCTAATTATTGTTGAGTCCTAGTCTTCACTAGTTGTTCCTGCAACTCTAGAAAGAATCTAGCCTATATGATTTCTACGACTTAACAAATCCTGTGCAAGCAATATTGTTGTAGCTCTGATACCACTGCTAGCATTTGAAGCTTCAATACTAATGTAAAACTCACAAGAAAATAATCACAAGATTGAAATAATGAAATTTTAATCTAATGAATCAAATATAATAACTCATAATATAATATCAAATATAATAATCGATAAGAATACTCATAGATTAATCACATAGACATGCTCACAATATTGCACATAAAATACTAAAAATGTTATTGAATAAAGGTCTACTAATGCAAGCATAAAGTTATGCACGTTCGATGATAATTACAATGCTTTGTCACAAATATATAATTGTATATGACTCTTCATATGTTGCACTCTTGACCTTCACTATTCTTTACAACTCTTCACTTTCCTATTCTAAGGACACATGTGCACACTTACATATTGGACACTTGTGCATTTCTTGCACATTATTACATTACAAATAATATTTCCTCACTCATTAATCTAAGACACGACCTTATTATAATATTTATATTAATGTACCAAGGTGGTACATTGACATATACTAAATAATGTAATATTCTCCAACAGGGCTACTAAATAATTTTCATTAAATCTCAAAATCTATCAAATAAAGTCAAAAGCGATTTTTATAACTTAAAAAATATAGAAAGCTTTGAAATTCAAAAGAAAGAAAATTACAACTACTGAAAAATGAGATCTTATGATCCAAAACATCATAACAAAGTCCAACATTAAAATAAAAACTACATGAACTAATCTAATTAAGGAAAATAACATTAATATAAACTAAGTTCACACAGTCACTTTGTTGAAAACATATAATCCTGAAATAGATTAATATCATAATACATGTATTTGTTAAAAAAGACTTTTGTATTATTTATAAGCAAATAAGAAAGCTACATCGTCTGCCTTGCCATGCAAACAAGGCTTTCATCCAAAATTTTACAGAAGAGCAACAACTATGTCTTAAGTGCATCCTGCTAATACAAGGACAAAGAAATCTATGACTTTCTTCTAAGTCATGACATACAAGAACTAGAGTTATCAACATCAATATGTAGTATATGGTATAGATCTTCCCTAGTTTTTTGCATCCACCATCGTGGAGGATCTCCATAACAAGTTAGATCCCCACGGTCTAAAGCCCAATTTGCCATAGCATCTGCAATCTTATTTTGTTCTCGAGGAGCATGAAGAAACTCTACTATTTTGAATCTAGACTGAAGTGCATGTATCTTGTCAATCACCCTTTGTAACCTCCAATCCTGAGAGGAGGTTCTAGTGGATGCCTTCAATCGATTAATGGTTACTTGTGAGTCTGATTCTACTTGTACTATAGACCAACCAACCTTAGCAACTTCTTGAAGGCCACGAAGGATAGCACATGCTTCTGCTAGATTATTAGAGAGGATGCCAAGATTCTCTACAAAAAGAAAAGCATGAGTACCATCTGAGAATCTTCCTATGCCTCCTATACTTGCCCTTCCTGGATTACCTCTTGATGCACCATCAGTGTTGATCTTCCCCATACCTCTGGGAGGGGCTTGCCATGGTCCATCCCTTTGAATAGTAGGCCGAGGACCTTGTGGATGCCTACATCTCCATTCATCCACAGGGAGTTGAAGCCTGGAGAGTAAACTATGCCACTATTGAGATACTGTGGAGGGGGCTTCAATGTATGCAGAGTAGTTTCCCTGATATTGGCTATAATTTTTTCCCAAATATATTGAACATTATGGTGAATTGCTTTAAAGATTCTTTTATTCCTTTCTTTCCATAGATTCTAGAGCATCAAAGATATACTGACCAAGGCCATCTGTTTCATTGAATTGTCCAACCCATTCACTCTGGGCCAAGTCCTCCATGCCTACTCAAGGGAGGTGAATTGCTAGAATCTTAGATCTAAAAAGGTTGCCAACCATTTCCACAATTGAATGGCTAGGGGGTAGAAGAAAAAAGGTGGTCCTAGGTCTCATTCTCTAAACAACATAACTCACATCTGAATAGACTAGAAAAACCCTATTTCATCAATTGGTCTCCTATAAGAACCCTCTTGTGGAGTAGGAGCCAAATAAAAAGTCTCACTTTAGGCCAAGTCAAAAGTTGCCAAATCTAGTTGAAGACATCACTGAGTGGATTTTCTCTATGATGAGTGAGGGATGAATATCCTAGAGCTGTAGTATACACACCATTAGAATGTGAGCCCCATCCCAGCCTATCTTTGTCTTTTACCCAAGAAAGTGATCATCTTCTAAGAATCTGATGAATAGCCTCCTTGACATCCTCTATTGCCAAGATTGGCCAATCCCTTACTAGAATCCATACTCTATCCTCCAAATTCTGTTCCCCATAGTTTCTATAATAATGTGATATCTTTATCCAACCTTGACTATGGAGTTGTTCCATGATGTCTCGCCATTCTAGAAATTGTTGAGATAATGGAGGCAAACCATCCCAAGCGTCTATCCAAAAATTTGCATGATGGCCATTCCCCACTATCTAGAACAATTGTGGTTTGATAATTGTCTCCCCTATCCTTAGTACCTCAAGAACTAGAGATCCTCATCGAGGAAGTTGATATCTAGTAAAAACTTTTGGAGCTCGATTTTTTGCATACTTGGCTCTTAGGATTTGCACCCATAACTCATTAGGGGAAGTAATTAACCACCAATATAATTTTGCTTCCAAGGCTAAGTTGTTTTTAACCGTTGACTAGAGGCCCAAGCCTCCCTCTTTTTTTGGAAGACAAAGTTGATCCCACTTCACTAGGGCCCACTTATGCTCTGCTTTTGCCTCACTCCATAAGAACCTTTGATTAATCTTGTCCAACTTTCTCAGAACATCCTTAGGAATACTCAAAACCGAGGAGACATAGATGGGAATAGATTGTAAAACATATTTAACCAAAGTGAACCTACCTACAATAGAAAGCCATTGATTCATCCAGTTGTTCAGCCTACTTTGTATCTTCTCTATCAACCACCCCATTCTATCTTTTTTGCTTGGCCACCTTTAAGGGAACTCCTAGATAAGAGATTGGAAGAGATGCTCACCTAAAATTCAAAATATTTAGAATCATGGTCTCCACTCTAGTAGTACAATGAAAGAATATGATCTTAGACTTTTCCTCATTAATAAGTTGTCCTGTGGCTATCGAAAAGAGGTTTAGAATTCTTTTGAATCTGGATGCTTCTAGTGTAGTAGCACGACCCATCAAGGTCGAGTCATCTACAAACTATAAATGAGAGAGAGAAGGGGTTGTCGATGCACATCTAATTCCTTGAATGGATCCATTATTCCTTTCCTTAGAGAGAAGATGACCTAGACACTCTACCAAAATGATAAACAGATAGGGGGAAAGAGGATCCCCTTGGCATAGTCCCTTAGAAGCAGTAAACAAAGGAGATGGACTACCATTTATCATCACAACATAAGATATTGAGGAAATAGTGCCTCTAATCCAATCCACCCAATCCTGGGAGAAGCCAAACTTCCTCAAGACCTATAAAAGAAAATCCTAGTCTACCCTATCATAAGCCTTGGAGAGGTCCAAATGGACAAACATGGAGGGGGATATTTGTGCCTGCATGGAGTGAAGGGCCTCCTGAGCAAGCACTATTTTATCTGTAATTTGTCTCCTTCCCACAAATCCTCCTTGCTCTGGCAAGATTATCATAGGGAGGAAGGGTTTCAACCTTTGAGCTATCACCATCGTAATGATTTTGAGGAGAACATTACACAAAGATATCGGTCTAAAGCCAAAAATTTGATTTACCTCTTGGGACTTAGGTATGAGCGCAATGTAGGTTTTATTGATTTCTTTCAAAATTAACTTTGCCACCCACGCTTCTTCTACCACTGCAAGAAGATCATCCTTGAGCAGGTCCCATAATTCTTGGAAGAACTCAATGGGGAAACCATCTAGACCAAGAGTTTTTCCTTTTTCATCTTGAAAATTGCTTCCTTTACTTCTGCCATAGAAACTGGTGTTGTCAATACCTCATTATCCTCTTCCTTAATAAGGGAAGGGATTCCCTATAGAATTTCCTCTTGAGCCTTAGAGTCTAGAGGGACTATAGAGAAAAGTTCCTCAAAGTAATCAATGGCAATTTTCTTCATCCCATCCCAAGAGTAAACTAGAGTACCACTGTTGGTCTTCAAGGAAGATACAAAGTTTGAAACTCTTCTGGCCATAAGAGATTTATGGAAGAAAGTAGAGTTTCTATCCCCTTCCTTTAGCCACTGGATCCTGGATTTTTGTTTCCATAAGAGCTCCTCCCTCCTTTCCCATTCTGCTAACTCAGAAGAGACTTGGATTTCCTATTTTCTAAGCTCCTCTGTAAGTCCTAAGGAACGAATTTGAGCATTCACTTGCTCTAGTTGGGAAACCAAACCTACTTTTTTAGCCCTCACATCCCCAAACTCATGCCAGTTCCATTCCTTAATTTTGGTTTTGATGAACTGTAATCTCTTAGCAAAGCAATACATTTGGGTGTCATATCTTGGCTTTCCTTCCCTCCACCATTGAACAACTAATGGCTTAAAGGAAGTATCTTTGAACCACATAAGCTAGAATTTAAAGGGTGAGTAATTCCTAGTAGATTGCCAGAGATCTAGCAAAATAGGCCAGTGGTCTGATCCTGCATTATTAAGGATAAGAGATTTTGGAATTACTTCTAGAGAGAGAAGGTCATCCAAAATGACAAACCTATCCAAACGCTCTAGGATGCATGTGGGTCCCTATCATCTGTTCATCCATGTCATTAATCCATTGTTAGGCTTGACATCAATTAGGTGGAGATGCCTCAAGTGCTCTTGCATTAAATCAATCGTAGTGTCTAGTGTTCTCATCCCTCCCATATTTTCATCTAAGGAAAGAATGGTATTAAAATCCCCTCCTAGGACCATCTTATCATTGGGAAACTAGAGCCTGAGATGCCAAATATAATATCATAAAAATATTAATACTATGAAAAAAATTTATGTATAAAATTTACGAGAGGATATTATGGTCTTGATAGGATTAATATCATAAATAGAAATGTTTCGAGGAACAACCCAACGGTTTAGGCTTTGGCTCTTCTTTGGAAGGTCCAAAGTTCAAATTGCGACGTGGGCGAGTGCATGAGGGGGTGGGTGTATGCATGGCTGTGTTTGACCGTGTTGATAGACTCAATTCTCACCCTTCTAAGAAATCATGGTTGGAATGAAGATACCAACTTACACTAATAAAAATTTGTTGAGGGTAAAAAAATAGTTTTATATATATCATAGCCAATTCATATTAGAAAATGCAAACCCAACAACCAATTAAATGCCTCGTTTCAATGACACGAAAAGAAAATGAAAGCAAAATGTTGCATCGGCTATTTCGTCTGCTCCCTTAACAGTATCTCAACGAAGGAGAAATATCGCGGTTTCAACGAGGGTTTGAACGACGGGCGATACTTCAACCTCAGAGCCCACATCCACCACACTAAAATACAAACCCTTGACAACACTTGAAAACCACGAGGTTTCGGCAGAGTAGGGACGCTCCCAGAAGAGTTGAAAAAAAAACAAAAACAAACTTCAGAGACGGCAAAGCAAACAAACTTCAGAGACAGCTTAGAAACCAGATGCAAGGAACGTTTCCATGCAATCAGGTCCCGAAATGGTGCATCCAAACTGTGGAATCCTGAATTTCAAATTCACTGATTAACCTCTAATCCAAAGAAACGGGAAGCCTTCACATGCTCAATCAAATGGAGGCATGCTACGAACCCAACTTAGCCCACTAACAAACTCTTTAGAGAGACACGAGATCTATTCCTTTTAAGAAAGTTAAAAAAACAATAAAAAAACGTCCTCCTCAATGTGACATTATGCTATTTAAAAATAAAAAACAATAACTTGGAATTTTTAGAAGTATCAAAACAATTTCTTGTTGCTTTACCCTTAACAGACCAAGGTTGCTTTACCCTTAAGGGTTTTAGGTCAGGATCCAATTCCTGGGCATTAACCAAATTGGGCCTAACACAAAGAACCCTGCAATGTAGCCCCCCAAAAATCCAGATGCCATTTTTAAATCGGTGGGTCTCCATAAGTTCCTTCACCAATCTGCTTTAGCTTCTCGAAACAGCTGACGCTGCGGGATCCCGAGGAAGGGGACTCCTCCAGATTTAGCTGTCCCGGCGCTGCCATCGCCATTTGCCCTTTATTGCCACTGCAAATTCGCGTGTCGATTCGCCGTGACGAGTTTTTGCTCAAAAATTGAGTTTATAATTGGGTTTGTATGACCAGTTTCAATTTTTTTTTTTTTAATTGGGGTTTGAATAAAAATTTAAAAACTTATCATCACTATATTCTTCATTAGATTTTAAGTTATAAACAATTTTTTTAAAAAGGGTCAAGTGCCCTCTAAATCTCTAAATAAAAACTAAAAAATTTAACAAGATTTTAAGTTATAAACAAAATTTTTAAAAAGGGTCAAGTGCCCTCTAAATCTCTAAATAAAAACTAAAAAATTTAACGCTATATCTCTAATCTTTTATTATTTGAGAAATGACTTTCCATTTTCTTGAAAACATTTGAAGGATTTCTGGACTTGATGACAAAACGAACATATTAATTGTTGAAAGATGGAGAAGCGAAGAGAATCCAGGGACCGAACCGTGCTTACAGTTGCCGCTGAGACGGATCCATCGAAAAACCCTAGAATTCCGTGGTGCCAAGTTCACTCTGCAGCAATTTCAAATACATTGCATAGTCAAATTCTCATCTATCTTGGTACAGAAAACGGTAAAATCCTCGTACTTTCATGGGATCCAGCTTCTTCTGAGGAGGATCTTATTGTATTAGGGTGTAGAACGCTGGGTCGACATCCTGTAGAGTCCATATGTCCACTGCGGGAATCAAATAAAGTTGCTGCACTTTCAGACAATTTCGTTTTCGTGCTGGACACCTACTTAGAGGACTCTGCTCGCCAGTTAATTTTTACGAAAGGAGCGAGCGCGGTGGCCAGAAGAATGCATAGCTCCACCACAAAGAAGGGGATGGGGGTAGAGGTAGGGGTTCCAGAAACATCAACAGTGGGGTTTTCAGAGTCGGGATTACAGAAGAGAATGCCGGCAGAGCCATCAAGCTGGAGCACAGGGCAGAGTTTTCTTCAGAAGCTTAGCAGGACGAACCGGAAACCTCTTCGATCTCTAGAAGAATCTGCAAATTCAAACGTAGGAGGCAAATTAGGGTTTGGGAGAAAGGGCAGGAATTCTCAGTTGGCAGTTGCCGCGGGGAAGAGGCTTTTTCTTTGTGAGATACTTTCGTCAGACAATAACAAGTTGAAAGAAGTTCCCTGGCATAATAATAAGGCATTGAATGACGCAGGGGGATTCTCTGCTGACATAAACGTGAGAGAAATTCCGGGCCCAGAAGGTGTGGCGTGCATGACGTGGCTTGACAACTCGGTGATTGTGGGCACGGCTCATGGTTACATGCTCGTTACAGTTGTGGATGGGAGCATAACCCCCATATTTTCACTTCCAGATTCATCGGGTTCTCCTTTGTTGAAATGCTTCCCCAACTATGGCGAGGTTCTTCTTATTGTTGACAATGTTGGCATTATTGTGAACACAGCAGGACAGCCTACGGCTGGGAGTCTGCTGTTCAAAGACAGCCCAGATTCCCTTGGGCAAACTGGTCCCTATGTTCTCATGGCAAAGAATGGGCACTTGGAGCTCTACCACAGGAAGACAGGCGTCCGAGTTCAGTCACTTTCTCTATCAGTCACAGGGCATTCTGTCATTGCAGACGCAGATGCGGATAATATTCACGAGAAATTCATTGTGATTGTCAATGAATCAAAGGTATCATGTTGCTGGCTCCACTAATATTTCATGCCATTTCTTCTTAATCCTTAATTTATCCCTCATTTGTAATTATTATTTTTTACAAACAATTAGTTATTTGGAATTGGAACCACGACTTCTGACGAAAATGAACTTGCTACAGTTCATACAAATTTACTCACACTTCACCATTCTTGAAACATAAAACATACACACAAAAGCTCTGTATAATACAATTTCATATGCTCAATCTTGGTACAATTACACCATGCTTTTTGAATTACTATTACATGGTCAAATTCTGCTTCTACATTGCAGCTCCATAGAATTTGATCATTAAGCCGATTGTGCTGCCATACACCATGCTTTTTGAATTACTATTACATGGTCAAATTTTGCTTCTACATTGCAGCTCCATAGAATTTGATCCTTAGGCAGATTGTGCTGCCATCTCCAATATAATCCAACTGTGAATGATGCACATGTTGGATGATCCACCCACAGAGGATGGATGAAGCAATCGATTGGAGGACACATTAATATATAGAATCATTACAATGTTAACAATAATGCCGTTATATTTTTACAACAGCCTCTTTATTTTTGCAATCACTTATTTATTTTTTCAACTTTTCTATTTTCAAAAATGCTTTTTTATTTTCTCTAGCTTGTTTCTTCTCTAAGAAAACTCTTGCATGTGTTTTTTAGAGTAAACATTATTTTCTTCTTCAACTTCAACAAACCACATTGTGGTATTACAACTAACCTTATTATCATGGCGTCCATTATTGCCGAAGCATTTATCACAATATGGGGATTTTAGCTTGCATCCCATTTACTGTTGCTCCAGAATGCCTTAGACCCTCATTTTTGATAAGCTAAAAGAAAGTCTGTTTAAAATTAAATTTCTTTTACATGTTTCTAGGTCTGTGTCCTTTGTAAAATCCTCTCAAGTTTAAGGGTTCTTTCCATTCTTGAGTTTATACACATTGCCTTCTCCCAGAAACTTGTCCAAACATTGCTACAAATTGGTGATAGTGATGGTCATTGATGATTACATGTCTGCAAGCAGTTAAGAGAGTGTTGCAAGAGACCAGAATGATTGTTGGACATTCATTTTAGGTTGGAATAGGTAAACCATCGAGCTTCCCCATGCTTGGATTGAGGAGTCAATTTAGTGGGTAACTAATCAATAACCACTGCGACACCTTATTATTCTCTGGAATTGGAACTCAAAGTTTGGTTGCTGACTTGGGGAAGCTGAACTCTTTAATTTCTACGGGGACAGTAAGAGACGCTATCTTCATTATTTCTTCTGTTTAGCCTAATGACTCTATCTGTATGCTTATAAGAAATGCCAAAGATATATTAGCTACTACACTTGTTCTAAAGGGAAAGATTCTAAAGCAGTTAAGCTCTCATCCTTGACACTGAAGTAACTAATTCTCTTTTTAGTTGTTGTTGAAAATAATGTCCCCTCAAATTGCTCTTATTATTTAATCATGTTCCTCATAAATTTATGTACTTCTGAGTCATCGATTTCCCTTTAAATTAATTTGAATCAATAGAAAACACAGTTAATGGAGTAATGAATAGAAAACACATATTGTTCTTAAATAATATAGTGAATAAAAAATTGCAATCATTTTGTCATAGAATGTCACTTATGTATAATCATATTTATTGTAGAATGCACTAGCATTCAGAGTGTGAACTATATCTTCCGTTGTTTGCAAGCCTTATGCCAGTGCTGATTAGCCTTATGTTCTGCTTCTCTCAGCAACACTGAGGGACAAAGGTGCTGATAAAACACACCACGTGATTTCCATTTTATACAGATATAAATACAAGATACAAACTTTATGATGGCTAGGAAAATAATTTTGCATATGTGAATGAATCCAGTAAAATTTGCATAATGAACTATGGATGGAACTCGAAGTAGGCATGATACCTTAATCTGGTAAGCTTTCATAGAAGGCCTTTGTATCTTCTTTGTGCAAAATAGGTTCAAAATTGGAAGCATTCTTTGCAGTAGCAAGTGACTATCCATCCTCACCAGTTGTAACCCTTGTTGCATGTCCATCTTCTGGTGCATGTTCAACTATTCAGGCAAATGAAACAAATGTAACCAAGAGAACAGTGAATATAATAATAAAAGCTGCTGGAGTCACAAAATGAAGAAAAGCTAGTGATGCCACAAGCATACCTGACAATTGAGATTGATTTATTTCATTGTTGCTTAAAGTGAATGGACTACAATTTACAAGGTAAGAAGTTGAGTCATGCCGTTTCAAAATAAAAGCAAATGCAGTAGAATTCAAAGTCATTTGTTGCAGTGGGAGGGGACATTTGCAAAGAAATCTCTTCACATTAACCAACTACCTCATGAATTTCCTTTCTTAAAAATTATGTTTCTTCTTACTTATCTTATGGACTCAAAGAATTTCATGGCAAAAATACCCTGATTCATACTAAAAGCCATATAAATTTATTTTGCTGGCGTTGGCAAGATGGCAATGGTTAGCAACAAAGGCTATAATAGCTTAGCAACCCTTTATCTTGGTAATCCCTAATGTCACCCAAAATTGTCTTTATGTATATATGCCAGTTGACATTTTCTATACTCTGAGAAATCTGATTTATAACCGCACAAAAAATAAATGAAACCAAAGTGGTATTGTGCACCTTGTGGAAAATATTTAAGAAAATAATGGTGGGTTCACTTTAGTGTTCTAGGGGCATCTTATGGTTTGAATCAAATTACCTAGAATGTTACGTGTCTTGTTAGATCTATGCAGTCTACTAAGCAATCTGTCGTCAATGTCTGCATGTTACTTTGCAAAATAGAAGCTAATATTATATTTGTAAAATATTTCTATTGTCTAAGGTAACTTGATAGTGGTGCTTTGCTTAATCTAGTGAACAAAACTAAAGATCTATAATTGTTTTAGTTCAGCAATTTACTGACTAAATGGTCCTTTGTATCCTTGGTTTTATTACAAAGTAGAGCAATGATCCAAAAATTAGCTTCTTTTCATAGAGAAATTATCTTAAACCAATACCAACTGATACATTTGACAGGTAAGTTGCCTGCGACAAGTACCTTTAGAGGAACAATTAAAGGAACTTTTGAGGAAGAAGGACTATGACAATGCAATCAGCCTTGCAGAGGAATGTGTTAAAGAAGGGGAGGGTAGCCAGGCCACAGAGAGGCTTTCTTTTGTCCATGCACAAGCAGGTTTTCAATTGCTTTTTGACTTGCAGTTCAAGGAAGCAGTCGATCATTTCTTGCAATCAGAAGCAATGCAGCCATCAGAGATATTCCCATTTATAATGCCTGATCCAAATCGTTGGTCTTCGTTGGTGTGCAAACTCTCTCTTTTGCATTTTCTTTTGAAATTCAGTCTGATATTGTCAAAGAGTTTCCTTACTTAAGTAAAGCTGTACTGTTATGAGATTAATGAATAGCTGTCTCCTATTCTTATTGAACTGTAGTGGTGTTATAGTCCTTAAAGAGTCTAGTCATTTCCTGATTATTAAGGTCACTGTTCCCTCACATCAGGAAGGTAAAGAGGGTAGACAATTTTCTGATTTTTAGTAGTCAATGTAATTAGGGCACAGGACCATGCTTATAACTACTTACTTCCTGTTCAACTTCACTTGTAGCAATATAAATAAAAAATAAAGAAATTATATCAGTGTCTTTGAATTAATGAAGTTGGACAAAGGTACATTTTGTTACAAAAACATGGGTATGCCAAAGAGAAGAGCTTTAAAGTTACAGTGACAACCTATTTAATAGAGCTTGTGTATGGAATTTGAAATTTGGCAAATGTTAGAATATTAGATTATAATAGTTACTTCATTTTAGCTGTCTATGTTGACTATTTTGCTCCCATGTGCACATATGCAAAGTCAAGCCTGTATTAAAAGCACCCATCCAACATAGATGAAGTAGGTGCCTGTTAGGTAGGTTATTTAAGTATGCATAAGGCTATTTATACAGCCTTTGTCTCCATGTAATATCTATCTTTTGTGAGCAATTCATAGTTCAATTGCAAACTAATTTTGCTGTTTTTTAAGTGTGCTAGTGGATTCTATTTATTGTTCTCTGCTCTTTTATTCCATCAATTCGTATCAGAGCTCTTTGGTTGCAGATAGCGTGGAATTGTCCAAGGACGACTGCCTCCTTAGTAGCGCCTCCCTCAACAAGACGATGCTCGTGTGGTCAGCCTCCAACGGCGCCTTCCATTGCAAGTTTCGGGGGCACACTGAGGGCATCTCTGACCTCACCTAGTCCTCCGACTTGTGCTACGTCTGCTTTGCCTTCGACGATCACACTATTCGCATCTGGGACGTCAAGACCCACTCCTTGTGTCGTGAGCGAGAGACGTGAGGTACTCCAGGTTGGGGCTTTGTGAAGCCGCGACGTCGACTTGGTGCCCTCCTTGGAAATAGGTGGCCTAGCTAAATTCCGGTCTTTAGGTCAAAGGAGCGACTGCTTTCGCCCCAAGGTCGTCAGGTCAAACCTCGTGGGCGTCACTTGTGCTTCCGCCCCCGACGCGTCGCGACATTTTCCAAAAGGAAAAGCTCTCATTGAGCGCGACTGGTGAAATGTTACGGTCAATCTGCGTGGGGGTGACAGTGGGGAGCCACGAGATCTTGAAGGCGTGGGATCTGGCGTGGCAGTCGCTGGAGGCGAAGCTGACAGTCTTGATGGTGGAGAAGCTCGGGGAGGTTGGGTTCGAGGTCTTGTGGGAGATGGCAAATATGGACTGACGACGAAGGTTTTAATTTTTTTTTGTCTTTTTAAGGCTATGGATGTCAAGAAATTAGGGTTAGGCTACGTTTGTTATAAAGTTTTTTTTAAGTTTGCTTGGTAGTATCTTTTAAGTGGGATTTATTTTATTTAAGTTTTTTTTTAATTAATAATATTTTATTAATTAAAAGATTATTTAATTAAAAGAAAAAGGAGTCTTTATTATAAAAAAGGGGGTATTTTTTTAGTCTATAATCTTTCATTAATTGAGAGATTATTTAATTAAAAAAAAAAGGGTTGAGTCAATTCTTTTGTAATTGTTAAATTGTGTTAGTGGACCCCACTTCTTGTAGTCCTTTGTTTTCTTCAAAAACAGGTGCCGGGGGGCCAGGCCGGTTAAATGGCCAATCCAGGCACCATGTTGAATGCATTGACCGAGAAGCTCCTCGGAGCTGAAAACTTTGGGGTATGGAAGCATCAAATGAAGAATTTGATGATGCTTCATGACTTGTGGAGCCATGTAGAAGGCACTGCAGTACGCCATCAGACAGATGTTGCAGCACAAGCTGAATATGACACAAAACAGTGTGTCACTCTTGCCTTAATTAATCTGTCAATCAGTGGAGGCATTATTGAGAATGTGGCAGATGCTACTACTCCAAAGGAAGCATGGGACTCCATCATGACTTTGTATGAGCACAAGAATGAAGCTCGTGCTCTCACACTGAGACAACAACTTTACAGTGTGAAGCTAAGTGGTGCCATAGCAGAACACATGCAATCCATCAAAGGCATCACAAACCAGTTGAAGTCACTTGGTGAAACAGTCACCAACAAAGAGCTAGTTTCAGCCACCTTCAAGAGTTTGACAAAGGATTATCAAAGTTTGATCACAAGTCTCACGCATAGTGGGAAACTTGGTACCCTCACATTCAATGAATTGGAGGGAATCCTGTTGCAACATGAACAACTTCTCTTGAACAATGAAGAAGAAGATTCTTCTGGAGCTTATGCAGCAAAGTTCAAGAAGTTCAAGCAAAAGAAGCCTTTTGTGAAAAAGGTTGAGGAGCCTCGCAATCAAAGACAGCCTCAAAAGCAGAAGAAGGTTGTCACTTGTTTCTATTGTGGCAAGCTAGGCCACATGTCAAAGGATTGCAGAAAGAGGCAAGCTGATAATCAGAAGAATCAAGGTGGCCATTATGCATCCAAACAGGATGACAACATATTTGTTGTTGCATACCAGTCAAAACATGATGATGATGACCAAGTGTGGTACATCGATTCTGGTGCTACAAGGCACATGACGGGAAAAGAAGATTGGCTCCATGACATCCAAGCGATGGAAGGAGGAAATGTCACCTTTGGCAACAACTCAACGTTGCAAGTGAAAGGAGTTGGCAAAGCTTCCATCAAGATGCCTAATGGTAAGAAGACTTACATCAAAGATGTTTTGTATGTACCTGGAATGAAGAAAAATTTGATTTCAGTTAGTCAGATAGGACAACAAAACATGAAAATCCTGTTTAGAAAAGACAAATGTATGATACAGGATAGTCAAAACAATGTAATTGGTGTAGGCAAAGAGGAATCAGGCTTATATAAACTTGTCACTCATAGTGACAAAGCCTTGATTTCTGAAGGATCATCAAAAGACCAATTATGGCATGAACGCCTAGGTCATTTGAACTACTCTAGTCTTAAAGACATGAATAGGTTGAATATGGTACATGGTTTACCAAAGATCTCAACAGATAAATGCTTGTGTGAAGCTTGCATCATGGGCAAGCAGCATAGAGACAAGTTCGAAAAGGACAAAGCTTGGAGAGCCAAATCAAAGTTAGAGTTGGTACACTCTGACCTGTGTGGCCCAATGAAGACTGCATCTCTTGGTGGCGCAAAGTATTTCATCACATTTATTGATGATTTCTCAAGACGTACTTGGATTTATTTTCTCAAGTACAAATCACAAGCTTTTGATGCATTCAAAGAATTCAAAGCAGAAGCTGAGAATGAAAGCAACCAGAAGATCAAAATTCTCAGAACTGACAATGGAGGAGAATTTACCTCAAATGCCTTCACTGCATTTTGCAAACAACATGGTATTAAAAGGCAACTTTCAGCGCCTTATACTCCTCAGCAAAATGGAGTTGCGGAAAGGATGAACCGCACCTTGGTTGAGAAGGGCAAATCAATGCTGAAGGCAAAGCAGCTGTCAAACACACTTTGGGCAGAAGCAGTGAGGACAGCCTGTTACTTGACTAATAGAAGCACCACAAAAGCTGTTCAAAACATGACACCAGAAGAAGTTTGGACAGGTAAAAAGCCCACTGTTACTCATTTAAGAATTTTTGGTTGTACTGCCTATATGCATGTTCCAAAAGAAAAAAGGCAGAAATTAGATGATAAGAGTAGCAGATGTATATTTGTTGGTTACAGTGATGTAAGTAAAGCATATAGGGTCTATGAGATCAAAACCAAAAAGGTTCATGTATCTAGGGATGTAATCTTTGATGAAGGCATCAAAGACTCTTGTGTTAAGGAGTTGGAACTTCTTCAACATAGAGTAGCTGGAGAACAGCCAGAATCCAGCACACCCACACCCAGTGATCCTGAAAGTACCCTGACAAGTGATAGTGAAGCACAAGAAGAAGTCTCTCATGAATCCTCTTCAACTTCAAAGAAGCTGCCCAAATGGTATCTTAAAACTGTAACTGAAGCACAGTTGCCAGATGTAGAGGGCAAAAGAAAGTCCAAGATGAGAACAGATTCAGTAAATTTTGCACTTATGTCACAAGTGCTGAATACCTATGAGCCCTCCACATATGAAGAAGCCTGCCAAGATCAGAAATGGAGAGCTGCAATGGATGTTGAGATGGCAGCCATCAAGAAAAACAAGACATGGGATCTTGTTAACATACCTCCTGGTAAAGAAACCATTGGCTGCAAATGGGTCTACAAGACCAAATTCAAATCAGATGGTACTATTGACAAGCATAAGGCAAGATTGGTAGTCAAAGGTTTCAGTCAAATTCATGGCATAGATTATGAGGAGACATTTGCACCAGTAGCCAAGATGATCACCATCAGAGTTATTCTTGCCTTAGCAGCTCAATACAAGTGGAAACTACATCAACTTGTAAAGAAGTGTACTTGGACCAGCCACCTGGTTATGTAGAAGAAGGTAAAGAGCAGCTTGTATGCCGCCTCAAGAAGGCACTTTATGGCTTAAAACAAGCTCCTAGAGCTTGGTATGCCAAGATTGACAAGTACCTACTCCAAACTGGATACCAGAAGTCTTCTGCTGATTCGAATCTCTACTTGAAGGTTTGAAGTGGTATTATCACCTCTCTTGTAATTGTTTATGTGGATGATTTGATAATTACAGGTGATGATGAAGAAGAGATTGATAATCTCAAAGAAGATCTGAAGAAGAACTTTGAGATGACAGATTTAGGCCTACTCCATTATTGTCTTGGAGTAGAAGTTTGGCAAAAGCCTGGAGAAATTTTCATTTCTCAAGCTAAGTATGCCAAGGAAATCTTGCAAAAGTTCAAAATGCAAGATTGTAAATCAGCTCCAACTCCCATGGAAACTGGCACAAAATTGGTTGCTGATGAGGAAGGAAAACCAGTAGATAGCACATTATTTAGACAACTAGTTGGTAGATAGCACATTATTTAGACTCTAATCTATTTGACTACAACTAGGCCAGATTTGTTGTATTCAGTAGGTATGCTATCTAGGTTCATGAATTGTCCTAAACAGAGTCATTGGAAAGCAGGAAAGAGAGTGCTAAGGTACTTACAAGGCACTCTACCATATGGCTTAAAGTTTGTGCACAATGTAAACTTCAAACTTGAAGGATACTCAGACTCTGATTGGGCTGGTTGTCCAGACAACAGAAAATCCACATCAGGATACTGCTTCCATCTTGGTTCAGCATCAGTCTCATGGAGCAGTAAGAAACAGCCCACAGTTGCACTCTCATCCACAGAAGCAGAGTACAAAGCAGCTGTAGAAGCAACCAGGGAAGCCATTTGGCTTCGACAATTCATGTGCGATCTTGGTCTTCAACAAGCAGAACCAACCACGATCTATTGTGACAACCAAAGTGTCTTGAAGATTGCAAAGAATCCAGTGTTCCATGCTCGCACCAAACACATTGAGGTGCACCATCATTATATCAGGGAGCAAATTCAGAATGGACAAGTAGAGCTGATCTATAAGCCAACAAATGAGCAGTTGGCTGATATATTCACCAAACCCCTCAGCATTCAGAAATTTCAGTACTTCAGAACTGAACTTGGGTTAAGAATAAATGAAGTAAATCTTAAGGGGGGGTGTTAGAATATTAGATTATAATATTTACTTCATATTAGCTGTCTACTGTTCACTATTTTACTCCCATGTGCACATATCCAAGGTCAAGCCTGTATTAAATGCACCCAACCAACTTAGATGAAGTAGGTGCCGATCAGGCCTGTTAGGTAGGTTTATTTAAGTATGCATAAGGCTATTTATACAGCCTTTGTCTCCATGTAATATCTATCTTTTGTGAGCAATTCACATCTGTTTCATTGCAGACCAATTCTGCTGTTTTTTAAGTGTGCTATTGGATTCTATTTGCTGTTCTCTGCTCTTTGATTCCATCAGCAAATAAGGTGAGTATCTTTAGGTGGCTGATTACTTGTCTGATTTTTTGGGTTAAGGATGATTGGTCATTATTTTTGTGTGTGGTTACTCTGATTCTCTGTTTTTGTTCCTGTTGGTAGAGAATCATCTCGGTGGATGTGAATCTCACCTCATAGATGGTGGGATCTTCATGAGGACTGCTTAAGTTTGTTTTTTTTCTGTCATTTTTGTTTGGAATGAATTTCGGTTGGCTTAATTACTCCAAGTCGCTTTAAATTTCTCAAAATCTATCTTGAAAACCATGAAATTTGCATTTACCTATCAAGATCAATTGCAGGTTTGGGAAAATAAAGTCGTGTATCATATTTTGACATGCATTTCAAGCTGCATTTTGATTTTCTTTTTTCCACATGCATTCCAGAATTGTTGGAGGAGTAGAGAAATGTGGTATATCCAAAGTCAGAAGAACATTTGAGGAAGATGAGGCAATGGTTTATAAAATGGCAAAAGCAAGAAATTTTGAAGTTGGGGATTTGGCGTTGAAATGGGACACCAAAGAAGACAAAACGAAACATGCAAAACTTGATTATTTTTGGTTGGGGCTCTTCATCATTGATTGTGAGCTTGGTGCTAATTCTTTTGGGCTGAGTATGTTGGAGGGAGAGAAATTGGAGCTTGCTGTCAACAGGCAACATCTCAAGTTTTCTTCTGAATTTTGTGGTCAAGGAAAAGCTTTTAATAAAAAAAAAAAAATCCCTTATAGCAATGAAACCTTGAAAGGGATTTGCGCTAATGGCATAAAAACAAAGGATATACTTCGATCTAGGGTAAAATGGAAATGTAAAAAAATTGGCTTTATCAAAATTAATTTTGATGGTGCTTCTAAGGAAATCTGGGAAAAGCCGGTGGAGGTGGTGTTTTTTGAAATAATGAAGACAAAATTCTCCTCACTTACTCAGAATCATATGTAACATTAACTAACAACCATGTAGAGGGTAGGGCACTTCTTACAGGGATTAAAATTTCAATATAAAAAAGGATGGAAACATATTTCAATTGAGGGGGATTTACAAATTATCATTAATGTTATTAACAAAAATGGATGTGGGGATTTGATAAAAAATAATATTATTGCTGATGTTTATCATTTATTATTGGAGGCAATCTCTTGGAAATGTGAATATATTTATAGAGTAGGAAATCGGGTAGCAGATAATTTAGCCAATCATGGTGTTGATCATCATCTTGGTGAAATTCAAATTTTAGAAGGCAGTTGGCCAAGTGAAATTTGATCTCTAAATCAAAATGATGTCAAGGAGCTGATTGTGAAAACATAGCATTTCAAGGAAGTTGAAGAATATATTTGATAGAAAAAGAAATGAAAAAGATTTGTGATAAGAAGGCATGTTGGATATGGTTTAATTGACCTAACAACAAATGTAATATTTTGGTATTTTGACGGGAGTGGCCCCCTGTAGAAGCCACATATAACTTAAAAAAAAAAAATGAAACCTTGAAAGGGCATTGCTACATAAGTTGCAAGTTGAAACCCATTTTGACGGCTTACTAAGGTTATCAGTTGGAGCTTGGATCCTCTGTTGTGCACAAGGGGTCACGTACTCCGTATATCCCCCCTTCTGATTTTTAAGGGTAAATTTTGTGCTGCAGGTTTTCAACAGGTTTGAGTTTAGCTAGTTCGTCATTTCCTTTACAGGTTCTGCCTGTTTGATTCAGTTTGTTTTTGCAAACCTTTGCTCCCATAAATAAGGCCAATGACCATTAGTGTAGATCTTTGAAGGGTTAATTGATCAAAGGTTTATACGGGGAAGCTATCAAGACCAGAATTCAACAAGACAACTTTGACATGAACACCTTCTAGAGGCCGTATTTCCAGCATAGCTCCAACTAGTTTCGTTCTTTTTGAATCTTCTTTGTTTCTTCGTGTAGAAACATGTCAAGGGGTAGGGAACTTTGTTTGCTGACATTTGACCCTTCTATGATGCTCTGAAGTGGATGAAAATTAAAAAATAAAGTTGCTAGTTCAAACTGATGTGAAATTGGGTATTATCAAATTCTGTCAAGGTGCATATTTGATTGTTGCAACTCATCGGTGACACTTTTTGGACACAGTAGCATGTGAGAACACGGAGTTGGATGGATAAGATTTCTGTCCAAAATTAGATCCACATTGAATTGAATTTGGTCAATTCCAAGTAAGAGCCCCTTGTGGTCATATAAGTAGTACCATTGCAACAAATTTTGGGCCTTTGAGAGCTGCAAAATTGCCCAGAAGAGGTATCAAAGGAGGAACCCTGCAATTGGCAGTATGTTTTCATCTCAATCAAGGGATAAGGACTCATACACATGCCTGAAGGGTTGGGTATGTTTTCACATCATAAAGGAGCTTCTAAGAGCTGGAAAAACATCAGTTGCATGAAGTATTTGATGAGAATCTGTCTCTGACCCAAGGTTTAAACAAAACAAAGGAGTGGAAGGGTCAATATGCAAGTTTGAACATACCAGAACAAAGCAGAAGATTTCCAAGCAAATGAGAACAGGAAAACATAGGAAAAAACTGTAGAAGTTCCAAACAGAATGTTCATAGTGGTGTTAAGTTCTATGAGTGCCAAATTTGATGTCAGAACTTGGTAATTCAGGATTTCTTCATTGTGCAAGTGGTATAAAGCTCCCTGTATTTTATAACATGGAGTTTTACACATTAGATGTTTTCTTGGCATAAATCCATGGTGTCAAACTTATTTCTTTGATGTTTTCTGTTTGTAGTTCATGTTATTGCCTTCAGAATGCATTTAGCATAAGGATCTGATGTTGAATTTGCTATGCTTGATTTAATAATCTCTCTAGTTTGGAAGTGATTCATGTTAAACTCAATTGACATACTCTGAACCTTCATAACGGGTTTGTAAGCAAAGGCTACTGAAATATTTTTCATTTAGAGTACCCTTCCAACTATATTGTATATCCAATATTGGCTAGTCTGATATGTATGACTTAAAGTTTTTTATTGCAAGCTGGGCTCCACATTACACACTCAAAGATTGTTTCCACCTAAATATGCCGCTGGCAAGTCTTGACTTGGAGAAGTTTTTTCCTGCCATTTATGCACTTATGCATCAATGCATGGTGTTATATGTCAATGCCATAAATTATTAATCTAATGGAGATATTTCAGGTCAAACTCAATCAATACACTTTGAAATATCATAATTGGTTTGTAAGAGAAGGTCAGTGAAATCCTCTCCAATTGAAGTACCATGCCAACCATATGAAGATGGTGTACCCAATGTTGGCTATTGTCTGATTTGTATGACTTTTTATCATTAAATGGGTTATGCATTACAAACTTAAAAGCGTGTTTACATATGTTACGAAACTTTATTCTCATTAACAGAAATCATTCACCAATATGCAGAAATATCAAATCATTCATCCACAAATAATTATCCACAATAATAATCCACACAATGAGACAGAGATAGATAATACCCTTAGGGTAGGGCAACACCAATAATACTCCTTAAGGAAGGAATAACTCCACAAGATCTCCCAAGATGAGAGCGCCACTTAGAGAGGGCAAAGTCTCATAAGCCACTTTGTGGGCAAAGATGATTACAAGTAATACTTCATATGAATGATGATTACAATGACAATATCCCTTCTTTATATACCCATCTTCTAATTCTACTTTGGGGAGCCGACTACTAAACCCTCATCCCACTCATTATTATAATATAATATAATAATATAATCAACCTTGGGTTATGTGTGGCCCATGCCAACTATCCATAATACCCTTATACAATATAATATCATATCCCCATATACCTATTCCTAGGTACCATAACATTCCACCCTCCTTACAAATGTTTCATCCTCGAAACATGAGAAGAAACTAAATAATATGATCTTCTAAGCAATGTTGACAACTGGTACCAATCTTGATCATCCATCCATCCAAGTGAAATCTTGATTGGTGGTGGTCTTTGATGATGCCAAGCTGCCATTGTGCCACTTGAATATCCATAACTGCTCTGTTGGCTCCATGCTTTTGCTGCTCTACTCTGATATTTCGAATGATTGGTCCTATTGTTCCCTGATGTTGCTGCACCACTTTGAAATCCAGAATCACTATGCTTTTTCTGCCAAACACTGCCATACTTGATGCCTTTCTGACTCCATGTAGATCCATAATAATATTGATGCCCTAAGCCATGCCTCCAAGATTGTTGCCGCTCATGGTGGTGTGGGTGGCGATATGCTGCAACCTTAACCTGACATTTTGTTTCTTTTGATTCTTCAACATTTTGTTCCTCTATTTTAAATTCTTCCTCATGCTCTTCTCTCTTGTTCCCTTCTTTTGGTGCATCCTTGTGTGCTTCTAACAGAGCTTCCTTGGACTTTGTTGTTGCTTCTTCCATGGACTCTGTTGCTGCTACTACTGTAGATTTGACTTTTGATTCTTCTATTGGTTCCTTAACTTGTTCCCCTACCATAACTGCTTCTTGCTTCTCCTTGGATCCTTGCTCCTTAAGCTGAGAAATATCCTGCAGTGTTATCTTCTTTTTCTTGTACCATAACTTCATAAACTTCTTTTGCACATTAATGTTAATAGTACCCAAAGAATCCAACCAAGGATAACCAAGAACAATATCCACATCATCCATCTCAATAGCATGAAAATCTGAATGTAAAACATATTTATCCATGGTGATCTTCAAATCTTCAAAAATTTGAACATTCTCACCCTCAAGTTGTATGTCCTTAATTTTTGTTGCTTGAACTTGCAACCTCTTAGCCAAAGCAATATTAATAAAATTATATCTGCTACTAGGGTTAATGGAAATAATAACCTTTTCCTTTTGAATGCAACCATGAACCTGCAAAATAGAATTTTTAGATTCAAACAAATCCCTTTGTCCACTTTTTAGCTTATCTGCCACCAAAGGTGTGGTTCCCTCAGTCTGCACATTAACATCTTTTTTCCCTTCTACCACTTCTTTGAAATTTGCTAGCTCTCTTTTTAATTCCTTTTGTTCTTTCTGAAGCATGTTTATTTCTTCTGCATAGCCTTTGAGTGTATCCTTCAAACTAGCTATCTTTTTATATGGGTCCCATTGACTCAAGAATGCATGCTCCATTTCTCCCCAAGTGTACCCATTATTCTTTTCAGTCATAAAACTTAACAACCATATTTTAGCTTCCTTTTCTAAAAATGTATTAAGGTGGAATTTCCAATAAGGATCAACAAAATATAAAGACTTAAAATATGTCCACCATTTTCTAGCATCAATATCATCTTTCTCTAGAAAACTTTTGAAGTGCCATGAGTTCACATCCACAAAAATGATAATGCAAACTAGGGTTTTACAAAAATATATATCTCCCCACTAATTTGAAGCTAAAATTCCACATAAACAATTAGACCCAAAAAACAACAGATGATTTGCTTACCCCAACTGACAAATATCTCAAATTAAAAAAAAAAAAAAAAAAGTGGTTTGAAAAATTGTCATTGATCTTGGTACGGGACGTACCCGTTCCAGATTCAGGTCCGATACGCCCTCGAGTCCGTCCGAGGGTTTGCACTGGGGACCCGGATACATCCGGGTCCGTCCCGGACGTATCCAGGTCCCCCAGGCAGAACCCTAGACGGACCTGAGGGCATTATTTTCGAAAAAACCATTTATTTATTTATTTATTTTTAATTTTTTAACTCGCCAGATTATTTCAAACGAATGCCGTGATGGCGCATTCCCGCTTAGTTTCCAGGTTTTCCCGCTTAGTTTCCAGGTTCGTCGTAGCGCTTCATGCATGCCCTTCAGAAATTGTGTCTCGCGATGGATCTGTTCCCCTGTGTTGCGGGTTCTAGTGTAAAGAATTGATAAGCATTTGTCTTGGAGGGAAAGGCAACTCTCGCACGCGATGGTCTTCGCAGCATCCCCAACAGCAGGAGGCGCCATAGTTGTCCACGTTCGCTTCGTCTTCGTCTTCGTCTTCGAGTACGAGATATGCAGAGTAAGGTCCGGCCGGGGGTGGGAATAGAACGCTCGTCTGCTGTTGATGATTTGCAGCTGCAGCGACCTGCCTGTAATTTGCTAGTGATATTGTGGAATACATTTGGGAATCTAGAAGAAGAAATGCGAAAAAGGGCGACTGAAAGGATGATTGAGATTATCCAGCTTAAGGCATTATATAATCTCTATTGCCCTTCAGAAATTGTTAACCTGAAATAGTTACCGCTAGATTCTCCATCTAATATTACGTGAAAACTGTTGCACCGTGTAGAATTATTAGTATCTTATTAAAAATTTTAAGTCTTCTTTCCTTGAAATTATTTAAAAAGATTTCTATAAAGAAGATAATACGATATCTATAATTAAAAAGAAATGGGTTTACGTTTTGTTTATTCCCTCCGCCCTTCGTGTTGAAAAGAGGGATGATAATTTTTTAATTAAAAATTTATATTTTCACGAGTCCTACCCGAAAAGGTGAAAGTGTGAAAGTGACACGCTTTCTATTGGAAACATAGATTATTATATTAAATTATAGACAAATTGTTTTAAAATGTCTTCAAAACATTTTGGAAGTAGATCGTAAAACATTTTGGAAGTAGATCGTATGTCTTAAGAATTAAAATGTTTTAATATTGCCTTTTCACATATCATGCCTACACACGTATTAGAAAAGCACTATTGGTCTTTAAGTGAATGATTAAAATAATAATTTTAGTTAACTTTATATTGGTCTTTAAGTGAATGATTAAAATAATAATTTTAGTTAACTTTACGCGTATATAGAGAGCTTGGCCGCCAACGCCAGATCTGGGTTAACCTTATTGTATTTTTATTTAAAATAAATAATATGCAAGGTGTCCAGTAAAGGACAAGACACCTCAAAGTCAAATGTTTCGTTAGATTTTTAGGTTACGAGTATTTTAAATTTCTTTCATGGACCCTCCTCTTCATAGTATAATAAATCCGTCTTTCTCTCCACATCGGATGACGACGATACGTATAATTATGTTATATTTATTTTGGTATACAATATTTAATGTGTATGGTATCTTATTAAAAATTTCATAGTCTTGTTTCAATGAAATTATTTTAAAATATTTCTTTAAAGAAGATAAGCATCTAATACGATATCTATAATTTAAAAAAAATAATAATAAAGAAAATATCAATTTCTTGGATGTCGTGGGTCGTTGAAACTTTTTTTTCTAAATTAAAAATAATCGTTG
Organism: Wollemia nobilis; assembly: GCA_028583015.1. Taxonomy (NCBI): domain Eukaryota; kingdom Viridiplantae; phylum Streptophyta; class Pinopsida; order Araucariales; family Araucariaceae; genus Wollemia; species Wollemia nobilis. The sequence goes on from JAQPPZ010014908.1 coordinate 1,560,628, forward strand.
AGAAATTAATATATGTTTTTTATTAATTTTTGTACAGCCGAACCCAAAACGAACCCAAGACAAAAAAAAATTTGCCGTATCGGCGAATCGGGTTCTTCGAACCCAAAACTGAACCCAAAACGTATCGGTAACTTAGGTTTCTGATTCATTAAATAAGTTGATGCCTTTAAGGTGAGCCTTAGGAACTCCTTCAAGCACATTTGCATGACTGGTAATAGAGCTGCAGCTAGATGTGAGGAGTGCCTAAATTATGCCAAGCATTATTACTGTCATTCAATGTTGGACTCACGGTGTCTTGACCTCGTTTAATTGGGTATGTCATTACCAAAGTTGAGAAAATCTGCAAAAAAACCCGATTGGATTCGATTTTTCCCGATTCACAGGCTAGCCGATTTTTTGTTGATTTTTGCCAATTTTTTCCCGAAAATTTCTGATATGCATGAAAAAAGCATTTTTTCAATGAAAATTGCATTTTCTTCAATGAAAAAATGCCGATTTTGTCCTCGATGTTTTGCCAATTCCCGATTTTTCCCGATTCTTTTCCATGTCGATTCTGATCCGATTCCGATTTTCTCAACTATGGTCATTACAACAAGCTCTTCTCTTGATGCCAATAATGGGTACATAATAGATTCCAGTCTGAAATAAGTTTTCACATTTGTCTTGATGTTAATCTCAATCTCACTAGAGAAAAATAATATTGCCCCAGATATTCATATATAAGTGGATGCTTATCTAACCTGCATAAAAATAATTAACACGTCATTTATTGTGGTCGTCTATTCAGTAATTCCTCTTATCCATGCCATTTAACTCTCCGGGTATTTCTTACTATTTCATTGAACCATATACAAATAAGCTTTTCCTTCCAAAAAGCTTGAATCTCCTTCAAAAATTTGACCTCTATGTCTAAGGAGTCCAAACTTTGTAGTGAGAAAGCCAAACAGTTGATAAGAGCCAATTCACAAAATTTTGTTGGCTGGCCAAAAAAAACATTGAACTTAGAAAGTATCATATGTATTTCTTCATTTATTCTGAATCCAGCTCTATTTAAGCTACGTCATCTTTGATACACAAGAAAATGTTTGGGGATAGGCTCAGTTTTGCACTTGTTTATTTTGAGGGGGGAAAGGGAAAGAAAGTTATTTGCAGCTTCTTGCCTCCTGAAGTGTTGTTGCTTGATGCTAGACCACATTTTTAAAGGAAACTTCTGAAATACAAAATAGGATAATATTCATACTTTTGATGGCAGATGTAAAACCATGCATTTGCATCACATGTACAAAGGGTGCAGAGGAGAAGCCTCTTTGATCAATTAGGCCTAGTAAAATGTCATGCTTCGGGAATGGCCTACTTTTTTTTTTTTGTGTGTGTGTGTGTGCGTGTGTATGTTTACAATGCCTGAAGAGTTTATCCTTTAGCAGTATCAAATGATCATTGCTTGTATGTTTTCTGTGGCAGGTTCCTAGAAATCGGTATTGGGGTCTGCATCCACCACCTCAACCCCTAGAAGAAGTCATTGAAAATGGGTTATTAACTATTCAAAGAGGAGTTCTTTTGAAAAAGGCAGGTGTTGCTAGTGAAATATATGCAGTGGGTGAGACTGTACCTCCAAGTCCTTCAAATAGGAATGTCTTGCTGGAGTTAGCCATTCAAAATATCATCAGGTTCCTTATTTTGACTCATCTCGGATAGGACTTCTAACATTATCCATAGTACGAACTTAAGGCTAGTTCATTACAGAGATGCTTTTGAAATTTATGCAAGTTCTAATTATAATAAAAGAATGTCTCTATGTGACTGAAGTGTCGTGGGTAACTTTCTGATGTTTTAGTAATAAATTTCTGCTGCATAATCTAATGAACATGACAGAATATATTAATAGAAGTTCCATTCTTTTCCAGGCAAGCAATTTATCTGCCAACATTTTCTTTTATACATAATATGCATGCCTCTTTGTTTTGGTCAGGTATCTTAAGGCTTCTCGATACAAGGATCTTGCACCTTTGATGAAGGAAGGTGTTGATACAATTTTGATGTACCTTTATAGAGTCCTTGGACTTACGGAGGAGATGGAGCAACTTGCATCCTCTGAAAATAGCTGTGTTGTGGTATGCCATTTTTTGTGTTGCATGATCTGTTGCTTTGATTTGTAATGCTTCGTATATGCATTTAGGTCCATAGTGTCAATGAAGGTCAATGCAATTGCTTTCACTGTCTATATTAGTGACTGTAGGGCTCAGTATCATGTAACTTGTCTATTAGATGTCTGCAAATCTCTGGAAACCTTTTATGCTTTAAGGCATGAAGGTTGTTTGAGAAGGCTGCAAGAACAATGATCCTGTGGCTTGCATGGACAGTGCAGGAGGAATTAGAAGCTTTGCTAAAGGACTCTGGACATCTACGAACTCTTGCATTCTTGTATTCGAGTAAAGGATTACAACCATGGGCATTAGACATCTGGCGAATATTAGCTCAGAGAAATTTGACTATAACTTTGCAGGGGTCTACTGTTACAAGGAAAAGAGGACAAGAGTCTACTGGGTTAACGCCAAATCAGCTGGCAGCTGCCGCAGAGGCGGCACACCTTCTTGAGGAATCATCTGATCACGAGCTGGTCTTGCAACATTTGACGTGGGTCTGTCCTAATATTCCAAACAATCTTTTCTGAAAATTCTGATTCTTGCATAATGGGAAATATATTCCTTATTGTTGTGCTTCATATGTGGAAGTGTAGATAATAGAGAAGGACCAAGATTTGGGGATTAAAGTGTTAACCTCATCAAAGAGGTCCAGGCCACTTCCACCAGGTATTGTATTTGTTTAAGTGTGAATATACATGTCTTGAATCATGCAAGTTAAGATACAACTCCCTTAGGAAGACTGTCATGTTTCAAATTTGAAAATTACTTGGTAATTGCCACCATATAGAAACTACCACTTGAATTTTGAAAATATGATATCTAGTAAATCAAAAGTGAAATTTATCATAATACTCTTATCACTTTGCTGCAATAATTGAATGACAGAGCTAAAATCTAAACTGAAATCCAAAAACCTGCTCTTTTAAGACTTAACATCTGAAGTTTATGGAAAGGGATCTATAACATTGGACAGGAATGTCCAACACACTAAAATCTTAACTGAAATCTAAAATTTGATTTCAACTGAAATCTTAATTCTGAAATCAAATACAAATTTACTGTATTCCAAAAAGCATTCTCATGCAGCATATAGAATAAAGACATTCTTTTTGAAGTTATGGGTGGTAATTCAGGCCTACAGTCTTGAAGGGCAGCATGGCAGCCTCAATTGGCTAAGCTAATTAGTTTGCAGAGGCTCGTTGTAAAAAATGAATTTTTCTTCAAATCCACATTCCTTTAAGAGTTGCTGTGTTTTATGTAGGAACTTCATCAGGAGAAGATGCCTTGTTATGCTCTGTATCCCTCACAGGATACTGGGATGCTTTATGAAAGTCTTATTATTATTTTACTTTTACAAAAGGATTCCTTGAAACAGCTCCATTGTAACCTCTATGACAAGATACTTGATAACTTATATGACATTGTCATCAAATATAACAGTCCGCTTTCCTTGAATTGCTTTCCCCTAAAACAATTGGATTGTTGGATGATGAAGTCTTCTTGCCTCTACTAAATGATGGGCCATTATGTAGGTTCCAAAAATTATCTGCAAATTACAGTATTTGTTACACTTTCCTTGTTTGGTTGGATGTTGTGCTCTGATCTTGACATGCATTCTCTTCATGGGATTAAATTCAAGCATAAAAGCCAACTCTCTCTTATCCCGTTGCTTAACCTTCTTGGGTGTTAAACCAGCTTGCTTGCATGTGAGGTAACTCTAATGGTTATCATTTGCTGGTCTCTCTCAAGTTCAATTCACTATAGTTCATAAGAACCTCATCCATGGTTCTTAAGGCATTGCATCCTCATGATGACATCCTCTGTTGCTGCATTCAGTAAATAATAAAAAAAATGGATGAATTAACGATTTCTCAAATAAGTTAGGCAAAGTTAATTAAATTCGATCATATTGTGCTTTTTGTTTCACTCAAAAATTGGGAACTCCCTTGACCTTTGCGGCCTGCTGAAAGGCTTTGTAAGCTTACCTTTGATCAAATTGAAGCCACAACTCCGTTCTTGTATCAATCTGTGCCATTGCCATGGAACTTTGGTGCCCTAAGATTGAATCCTTCGTCATTTTTTGTAATTGGTTATATGGGATTGAAACAGGCCCCGTATCACATCATGACCACATAGTGGTATTTTGACAACTTGGGAATTATGCATGTATTGCTTAGCAAGATTCGAACCTAGGTCTCCTTGAAATTTGAGGAATATAACCAGGTGAGATAATGTCATTTGATCAAATTATTAAGGCTCACCCATGACATTTGAACCTTGGTTTGGGGTGTGAAACTCCTTACTTCCACCAATTGCTCTAAGCCTCATGGGCTTGAATCCTTTGTCATTGTCACGTCATGTTCTGGGATAAATCATTTCATGGAATTTTTTTTTTGAATAAAGATTGATGCTATAGGCATAGCTATTTTTATCCTGTTTTCTCTTGTTGGTTAAGTTAGGATTTGTACTTACCAGCACAAGCTGATTACTGGATTGTAAAGCTCTATATATTTGCAATGTGAAATGCAAAATTTCTACCTTATGTTTGATTATGATATGGTATGAGAGCCACACGATGATGTCTTAGGCAAGCTGATTTGTTGAAGGGGGTGGTGAGGTCATCTCCCACACAACTCAATGGTGAAAGTCGACATTTCTGCTGTTCCACAACTTGATATTAAGCTGGTCGTAGAATGTCCCTAGATGCTGTTAGGAAAATTGCTAAAAGCGGATGCCATTATAGCATCGGTTTTTGCCACGACGTCTGCACAGATCCTATCTTATGGTTGTCGATTTGGCCTCATCAGTAATGGGGTCCAACAGAATGATTGGTGAGGAAATTTATTGTGGGATCGCATCTTCGCAAGGCAACGATCAAATATGTAGATACTCCTCCTTTGACATAAGGAGAAGGATGCAAAACTGGTAGTAGAGTTGATGAGCATGTAGGAGAGTGACGATAGGTGTGATCCACCTAGACAATGCCTCACTGCAAGGGGAGGGAAAAGGGTAGATTGTACTCACTAGTGATATTTTTGTTTTGATGTAGAGCAAATGAAGGGTAATGTAGATTTGCATTTGGGGGAGTTGCGCTAGGAGTTGCTACTCATGGCCTCCACCTTCATCAAGAACAACCGTGGGCAATCGTCAGGGTGCAAGGTGTTCTTTTTCGACATGGAATTCAAGGAGTCACAGGAAAGTTTCAGCATGTTGGGTGTCAATTCATTTCCGCACATGTGTCATGTGGGGCCCAACAACATGAAGCTGAAGAAGTCGGAGGTGATGACATAGGACGATAGGGCCAAGGCAATGGTGTTTATCGCAATGGCGTTGTTGGCAGGGTGTCGTTTGCTGTGAGAGATTGCGGTGGGCAACACACATCTGCATGACCCTAAGGTGTGGTTGGCTAGTATTGTGTTTCATTTGTATCTTGGTCGAAAGGCTGTATGCTCTAGATTTGTGCTTGTTTGTTTAGATGCAAAAATCTTATTAACTGTCTGCATATAGTTATGAGAACCATTTGTCCATGTTGTTCATGCTATTTAAAAAAGTTTGAGACCGGGCATCCATGCAAAGTGTTCGTGACAAGCCAAATAGGAATGCATGCAGTCCTATTTGTAGAAGTTGTTTGCAGGATGACATCTTTTAACCCATAAAGATAATCATTTCTGAGAGGGGACAAATTTTGCAAAGGAACTAGACGAGCATTTGAGATTTGAACTTGTGGGCATGGATGTGCATTATTAGCTTAAATAGGGTGCCATGATGACAATTGATGCCACATATGACACACTTCAGCCACTTGAACGTGTCATCATTGAGGGCCTCCTATGCTGCATTTTGCAGCTCTTCAAATTCAGTTTATATATCATAATCGTTGTCTTTCTCCTGTACCTTGTTCGTGTTTTTCGGTGTTGAGACTCTAGTTAAACTTGCCCAAGCTCCCATCTTGGTGAAGCTTGTTGCTTGGACGGTTCAATGTTCGATGCTTAGGTGTTATGAAGTTTAGAGTTTGGTCCAACTTATGGCTTACACAGTTTAAAGTTCAGTTGAGATTCTGGTTGAGCTTGGACGGTTCAAAGTTTGGTGCTTAGGCATTATGAAGTTCATAGTTCGGTCCAGCTTATGGCTTACATAGTGAGAAGTTTGGTTGAGACTCTGGTTGAGCTTGCCCAAGTTCCTAGCTTGGGTGAAGCTATCGCTTGTATAGTTTGGAGTTAAGTGCTTAGGTGTTACAAAGTTTGGAGTTTGGTCTAGCTTGTCACTTACCAAGTTGGGAGTTCGGTTGACTTACCAAGTTTGGAGTTTGGTCGACCTATTAAACTCGAAGTTTGGCTGACTTATCAGGTTTGGAGTTCGATCGACTTACCAAGTTCAGAGTTCAATTGACTTGTTAGGTCCAAAGTTTGGTTGACTTATTGGGTTCAAAGTTTGGTCGACTTATTGGGTTCAAAGTTTGGTCAACTTATCAGGTTCGGAGTTTGGTCGACTTACTAAGTTCGAGTTCGGTCCAATTTGTGGTGTAGGAAGTTCAAAGTTTAGTTTAGGTTGTGGTGTTTTGAGTTTAGTCTTCAATGTTGCCATTGGTGAAAGAATGGCAAGATGTTTCAGAGATGTTTATTTTTGGTTGAGGGTAAACCAAAAGAAAGTAAAACCCTTTCATGGCTGGTTGAGGGTCAACCAAAAAAAATAAAAACCTGGGTTCCACTGGGACGCATCCCCCCGTCCCCTGCGTCCTCGGGGACAGGGGACGGCATGGGGGACGTCCCCCCCCCCGTCCCCCTTTTGGAGGATGGCAGGGCAGACGTCCCCCATGGCTGGGCGTCTCATGCCCAAAAAAAAAAAAAATGATACAAACTTAAATTTAAAAAAAAAGGGCTGTCATATTTGAACAGTTAGGAGTAACTGTCATTGCTTACATGGTGGGAACTGAACAATGGTGGTTGTCAATGTTTAAGTATTACTTTAATGATTGGACAGCAGTGCAGAATTGCTAGACTGAACAGTAAAGCTGTCTTGCTTTTATAATTTATATTGAGGGCTGTAAACTGATGACTGTCTTGATTGACCATTGATGGCTGAAAAAATAGATAACTATCTTGCCTGAACAGAGAAAAGTGAAAACCAATGACTATCTTGCTTGAACATTGATGGCCAGAAAGTAAAACTGAGAACTGTCTTTGTTTGAACATTGGTGACTGAAAATAAATTAAAAAATTGTCTTTGCTTGAACATTGGTGGCTTTAAAAATGATGATTGTTATTGTTTGAATGTTAAAAACTGAACAGTGTGGCATTCATTACTTGAGCAATTGCAACAATTTTGGTTGACTGTTAGAGATTGCACTTGATATCCTTGGCTGAACCTTCAAGTTACATTTGTTGAAATGGCTGCACTTAGTAATAGGCTATTGGCTGAGTTCATTTCAGATTGAAACATGTTTTAAGAACATGCATACTTTTTAAGTTTTTAGTATTCTTCATTTTTGTTGTGTATAGAATTTGTATATTATTCTAAATTTCTAAAAAAATTATAGTATTATACCAGCCGTCCCCCAGCTGTCCCCTAAAATCGGCCTGCCGTCCCCCACCATCCCCGAAACGCGCCCCCCGTCCCCCAGGCTTGTGGAACCTTGGTAAAAACCCTCTATGGCTGATTGATGGTCAACCAAAGAAAGTAAAACCCTTTGTGGCTGGTTGAGGACCATAGATTGTAAAATCCTTTGTATATATGCATGGTGCTCCGTACGCTTGAAGAGAGTGGTGGTTAGGAGTCACAGACAATGGCCATGGGACCTCGTATACTCAAAGAGAGTGGTGGCTAGGAGACATAGACAATGTGCATGGTGCACATTCTGAATGTACTTGAAGTGAACCTAGTATTCAACATCATTACCTAGCTGACTTGGTGACTACAGAGGCTGGTTACCCATCTAGTTTGGTGAGATGGAATGATGACTATAGGAACACTCAAGGTGATGCATTATTGTAATAAGACCTGAAAATGGCATGCATGGTTTTCGTCAGACCTATGAAGGCAAATGGATTACCATAAGACCCAAAAAGCAGGTATATTTGGCCATAAGTCCAATGGTGTTTGTTGTCTGGAATTTGACACCTTCACACTTAGGTGTTTGGCATTTGGTGTTGTAAGACCCATAGTGGGAGACAGGTGGCAGTAAGACCTTATAAAGGTATGCTTATTTGTGAGTTAATGACTAAACCTTGTCTTGTATCAGGTTTAGTCATTGGGAGGAAGGGGTGGTTAGAATAAACATTGATGCAATAGGGGGGGTGTTAGAATAAACATTGATGCAATAGGGACAACTATTTTTGTCCTGTTTGTTATTGTTGTTTAGGTTAGGATTTGTGCTTACTAGCATGAACTACCTTGTTTTTGACAGCCACATGTTTTTCAAATCTTTTTCGAAAGCTGTAAAATGTATTTGTCAGCTGCTGTCCAACGAAAATGATGGACATGCTTAAGAATAGTCTAACGGCGATATAAGTTGCTGTACAAGTGCAATGGTAGCTGTACCTTTTAGATTGAATACCACAAAAGGGAAGAATTATGGTAATTTTGTGAGGGTTGTAAGTCTTCATTTTCTGCTCTTAATCCATTGTAGGTGCCCCACTTATAGTGAAGATGAAAATTAATCATTTTTGATTTGTGTGTGTAAGCTTGATGCCTGTTCAGTTTTCCATCTTGGAGTGAGCTTGGATATTTGGGCTTCTAGATGTATGTTAAGTTCCTTATCTATCCATCTTATTTGAACTTCTAGACATCTTTTAGGTTCCCTCAATGTTCATCATTCAGAAAAATATAGGTATGCTATTTACTCGTAGAGAGTTTATGAAATATGTGTTCTGATGCTGTAACTATCATTCTATTATTCCATCTTAAATTTCATTTTACTGTGGTTTTTCATGAAAGACTAGATTTTGATTCTGAGGCAAGATAAGAGCTCATTGGTTTGAAAGGATCATGGATTTGCCATTAATTACATCTTGCATTCATAAGTATTGTAAAAACTCATGATACAGTCAGAATTGCATTGGTGCATTTCTTAATGTAAAACAATGTACTTCTCACTGATATAAACTGAAATTACCTTCAATTATATTTCTTTCAAATGTGTGACATGAAATCTAAACCATGCTTTTGAAATTTCAAACTGTAATTTTTCAAAGGTGCAGTTCTATTTTTCTAATCTTCGCTGCCTTTCTGAGATTTCAGTAAAATTCATCTCAAGTTTTAACCTTAGTGAAACTAAGTGTTTTGAAAACATATTTGCCACTACGGTGGTGATTGATCAAAATACATGAACCTCTGTTCCTTCATGTTCAAATAGAGGTTCCGTAAATTTTATAAGTTACAACAATTTCCTGGTTTACGTATAGCAACTCACAGAGTTGTATATTTTTTGAGCAGGCTGATAATTGATGGGTGCCTCTTTATTATCACCACCATGAGTTTATATTTGAACAATATTGCATAACCTTCATCAACTTGGGGAAAATATTTGCTTTGAAATTTGGGCAACTTTTGGCTGGTCTAAATATGTAGCACATTCTGACATGGGGCAAATGGAAGCAAATAAATTTAAAAAATCTGGAGCAAATATATGCGTATAATGGAACCAATTTTGCATGGGTGGAACTACGTGTTTAATGTTTATCTGCATGGATTTTTCTCTTGGCATCCCAAATTTGAATCTTGTTTTGTGCTTACAGATGTGGTGTTTTCGGCTTTAGATGCAAAAGCAATTGGTGTTCGTCAAAGGTATTAATCTATCTCACTTCTGTTTTGTTCTCCAGCAGGATGATAGGGAATATATCAATCATTACTCTTCAGTTTACAGTGTTGTCGATCATTATTTGTGTAATGCTACCTTCATTGTGTTAAGTGTTTTTTAATTGCAACTTAAACCCAGCTGCTTGGGTTTTATGCCTTTCTTTCATACATTCCATCCTCTACTTCATTTTACTACTAGTCTCTTTTACAAATCTGGTTTTTAGAACACTCGATGTCATTGCATTAACACTACTGTCTCGAGCAACAAAAGGATTATGAACTTGCTCTTTTGTGGGTGTAATTGCTTTGTGGAATATCAATGTCTTTGGTTCCTTTGGCAGTTTCGACTTTTGTTATCTTTATCAATTTCCTTTTTCTGGCATTTGTAATATCAATTTATTCTTTTGTTTTTTTCTTGCTCACTTTTCTTCCATTGTTTTTACTAAAATCCATTAGATTCTTATTTTTTATTGTGGAACAGCCTTCATTCATTTCTTCTTGACCACCATTATTTTCCATGCTGTTCTCTGGTTAATCTAACTGCACTTAAATTTGATATCAACCTTGCTTTGTAATGAATGGCCCTTTTAACGTACAAATGTGTGTTATGTAATAATGCTTGAATTGCAAGAGGAAGAAGCAGATGAATGAGTAAGAAAGAGGGTAAAAACATGCTTGAAATTGTAATTTTGTATGGATCTGAAGAAGAGGGGTTTATGAAAAGAGAAATGCTAAAGAGAAAAAAAGGAACGTGCTGGCAAGGTGATAGGGTTGTTGTCGTATAAAATGGCAGGAGTTTAACTGGTTAAATACGCCCACTTCAAGGCAGAGACTGGGGTTCAAACCTTGTCAAGCGATACATGCAAGGCCAATTTTGACTTGGACTCAGGACTTGGTAAAAAGCTTGCCAAAAAAAAAAAAAAGAACTGTAAAACATGCAAAATTTTATTGACTTGGCAAAAACTTGGGACCCGCAAAAAACTTGGCAAGTCAGGCATGTTTTCAAAATACTTGGCAAGTTTTTGAAAACTCATGAGTCGAGCCTAGATGACTTGTTTGGGCTGACACGACTCTGGACATTTTACTTCCAAGCGGGTTCTCTTTGTCCTGTCATTTTATTTCAATGTCGCTGCACATGGGAAAAATAAGCAAGTAGTTAGAAACATCAAAAAAGAAAATAAAGGCCTAGGGTTTAAGCATTGACAGCTGAAACTTTGTTTTTTTTTTACCTCAAATGTAACTGTTGGGTGGCTGTTAGATTCTTGAAAACTAAAAAAAGTTCGGATTTAGAATACAAATGAGTGTTTTTATTGGTCTGATTTCACCTTATCTTTGCTCTTTCTGCAAGTGGGAATAGCAAAAATGAGGGCAGTTCTGAAAAAAGAACAACTTATGCTGTTTTCCCATGATTGTGCAGTGTCGGCTGAGTTTTTCTCGGGGACTCGCAGAGTTTATTTTTTACTCGTGAGTCAAAAAAACTTATGAGTAAAAATCAAACTCAGGGAGCCCAAAAAAACTTGCTGAGTCGAACTCGACATTTGAACCTTGGTTACTGTATTCTAGGTGCTGGGCTGCAATGTATACCAGATGCTGAAGTGCTGGTTGATATTCCTGATCTAACCTAGGCAAAAAAAACGCCTATAGGAAATAAGAGATATCCATAAACTAAGCTGGACTCTGAACTATTTATAATACAAAAAGCATGTAAAATACAATTACAAGAATCAAATGGGAAACTGAAACAGTTCCCATTTCTGATATTTACAAGCAGACAACAGTAAAGAATTGTTAGGGAACAATTTGCATATCTCTTTGTGTAATCAAGAGGCAGAGTTAACTGATAGCCTGGTTAGCCTGGTCTGCCATCTAGTGCACAACTGACATTGGATACGTGAATAATCTCTTGCTGGTGTCTGGAACTGGAAGTACGTGTTGGTGCTTGGTGTTTGTTTGCATGTTCAGGCTGACGCCATTGTCAACATTGGTGCTATGATGTCTATATATATATATATATATATATATATATAAAGTATAACAAAGTTAAAAATACATGATTTGTTATTATTACTGTTTAATTTTACACTCTTCTTATAATGGGTATTGTTTTCAATTATTAGTTAATTTCGTTTGGCCCCCCTTGTATTATTATCATAGTTGCCATGCTTCAGCCAAAACTTAGTTCAACTTAATGTAGATTGCCCAATTTCTTTGTCCGATTTCTTTTAAAACTTTAAAGTTGCAACCTTTTTTATTTTAATATTAAAAATTCAAATATGAAATGGAAAGGAAAAAGCTACATAGACTTGAAGATCCATAAACTATTAAGTAAAAGTGCTGCCAATTTCTCATGAAAAATTGTAGCATTCCTATTGAGACTTTGAAGCGAGACATCATCATGGGAGGAAGTTGCAAATTGCATTGTGCCGAGACACTTTTTATGTAATGTTTTTTTTCATGTTACAAAATTGTGTGTATATTTGTATTTTTCTAAACTAAAAGAAATATTTTTTTGAAGAATCAAATCTCCAAACCGTTTTCTTCTTTTGTTTGGACTGAAATTTCCCTATCTTGTAAGCATGATAATTATTTTTATTCAAAATATTTAAATTACAATTTTTTCTCAGATATTTGCAGTGGCTGATAGAAGATCAAGGATCAGATGATGTTAACTTTCATACGTTGTATGCTCTTTTGCTTGCAAAAGAAGCTCTTGATGCTTCTAAATGTGTCATGCATAGTGTAACAGTACCTGAGGATGTCAATCAGAAAACAGAAGAGTTCATGTTGGTTGAAGGAAAAAAAGTTTCAAATGACAGTTTCCTTACTGTTGAAGAGGTGCGAGAACAGGATGAACAAAATAGCAAGCAGTTTTTCAGTAGGTCTATCAGAGAGAAGCTGCAGTCATTTTTATTATCTTCAGCCAAATATGATGCAGAAGCAGTTCTTAACCTTATAAAGGGATCGGAACTTTGGCCAGAACAGGTTTGAATAATTTCAATCACTTTGTTAATGCATTCCTTTCTGTTTTCAAGTACATACCAATTCCCCCTTTACGTGATGCCTAAGGCTATCTGCATATTTCAAAATGAGTTCACTTTAAGATATCCCACATCTTAAAGGCAACCTTCTGGATGACCTTGTGATGTTTTTGTATCTGTTAGTTATTCCGTTCTGTTTAGGCTCTTTCTGTAAGTTTTCAATCCAAGCTTTTTAGATGAACAATAGCATCTCTTGTCAGTCTCACTAAAGCTTCTCCACTTCTTTTTATTCCATAACAATTTTAAAAATTATATTTTTAAGTCAAAGGCAAGTACAAAATGAGACTATAGATAATGTCTCTTGTAGTCCACAAGGCATTAAAATAATAAACATTCTTTCTGATATTCTCTACATAGTTAGACTGGTATTCTTTAAACTTATCCAATTGGCACTATCTCTTTTTTAACGAAGGATGGAGACTGTATATGGGGAGGATCTCTAGCAGTTGTCTTTAAAGCATAGCGGATGATTTAGAAAGGAAAAAAAGCAGAAAATGTTCAATTTAGAAGAGAAATATTTATGAAACCCTTGTAAATCTTGAAATTTGAGTACTTTGTAAGTTGATGTTGGATAAACAAAGAGAGTAAATTAATTGCCTGTTGAATTTCTTGTAAATTGCCTGTTGAATTCAACTTTGAAAGCAGCCAGTTTGATCACATCAATAGAAAGATCTATGTTTAGCCCTACTTTAAAAAAATAGAAGGTGTATATCGGGCACTTGAATTCTATAATTAATCTCATATGTGAATGAATTACTGGGAATATTTCCAATGGAAAATGTGGAGGCCAATATGCCAATTGACATATGTCGCAGGAAGTCTATAAATACTCCAATGATTTGGTAAATGAGAGATGTAATGGGAATACGGTAGGAAATGAGGTTGGTAATGTTCTTTTTGGAAATGCTCATACTGGTAGCTATAAAACTACCAATATGTATTCTATGTTCCACCAAGTCCCCACCTTGTGGCGGATGGGGAAATGCAGGGATGTGAAAGTGGATGGCTGGAATTAATTTCCAAGTTTTAGGATAAAGGGGAAATGCAGGGATGTGAAAGTGGATGGCTGGAATTAATTTCCAAGTTTTAGGATAAAGGAGTTGACAAAGGTGATAGCTATCCCCAAAGGTAGAATATTTTTCAGTATTCCTTGTAAAATCTGCAAAGATAAAATATATATTTAATATCAATGTCCATCCACATAAAAAATAATACTTACACACTTGTTAATACAAGGCCATTTTTTGTAAAAACAAAAATGGCACCACAGGTGAACATTAAATGGGTTATAATTATGAGTTATTAATGTTAGGAAAAACATCAGATTTTTCTCCCGCAATGAGGAAGCACAATAACAAAAATAGAAACACGGAAACAACAACACAAGTGACACAGAGATTTACGTGGAAACCTGCAATGTGTAGGAAAAACCACGGGGCAATGGCAACTTCTCTTTCTATTATTTTCAGCAAAGTTTACATTCACGTTTCTCAACGTTTTCAACCTTAATATATGCAAGGGATCAAGTCAAGGCCCCAACCGTTCGTTTCCTCTCCCTAAGGAGACCTCCGCAAAATTGTTCGTCTTCATATGGAACTGAAATGGTTCGTCTTCATACGGAACTGAAACGGTTCGTCTTCCGCAAACTGTCGTCTAACTAGACGTCTACTTGGTTTGACGTCTAGCTGGTTTGACGTCTACTTGGTTTGACGTCTGCTTGGTTTGTGATCTCTGCTTGGTTTGACGTCTGGCAGCCCTCATGTCTGGCCTAGATGTTTGCCAGTCCAGACGTCTGCCAGCCCAGACGTTTGGCCTAGACGTCTGCTAGACCAGACGTTAGGCCTGCTGCCTAGACGTCTGACCCAGACGTCTAGAAGGTCAGACGTCAGGCCTGCTGCCTAGACGTCTGACCCAGACGTCTAGAAGGTCAGACGTCAGGCCTGCTGCCTAGACGTCTGACCCAGACGTCTAGCAGGTCAGACGTCAGGCCTGCTGCAGTCCTCTTTTCTGGTGCCTGTACTGCATAGTGACTTCACTTCCTAACAATTAAAAGGATCCATTGTTAATAAATTGTGAGATCTATCATTATCAAGTGGCATGAGCTCAACCAGTTAAATACCTCAACTTTCAAGAAGGGGACCCGTGTTCGAATCTTGCCAAACGATACATGCTTAATTGCCAAAAATGTTATTGTAATGGTACTATGTGGTCATGATTAATACGGGTGGGATCCCTTTTAATGCCATATAACCAATTAAAAAAAGTGAGATCTATCATTTTCTAATGTGAACCAAGTATAAATTTAAACCATCTTTTCTGGTGCACAGTGTCTGTTTTTACAGGCTATTTCTTCAACTACGTGGCCTTTGATGTCCAAGAGAGAAGCAAAACTGCCTGGCTATTTCTGAAGTTCGAGTCAGAGTTGCATCCACCAAATACTTGCAAGATACAAGCACAAAAATCGAACAAATGAGTGAAATCTTAAGAAAAACTGGGTTCCGTCCTCTAAAATCAGGCAAATCACTCAAATTTTCAGCCCTTTTGGAAGTCTAGGTGAAAATGAGCAATTTGCTTGTTGAGTCGAGTTGTCAAGCGAATCGCTTGTTGTTGCAAAAATCTGAACTTTGCTCAAAAGTTGAGTGAATTGCTTCCTGAGTATGACAATGAATTTTTTTTTTCCGATTTTAAGCCAATCGTTCTGTTCATGACAAATGCATTTTTGGGCTCAACAATCAAGAAAAACGTGTGAAAATAGGGTTTGTCCCATCGGGCGTGCCATAAATATGTTGATTTGGGGAATTGGATTGACTTCTATTTCAATTGTTGCGCCCCCCAAATCCGAGTTTCAACAAGGTTGATAGGGTTTGCCATAGGTTTCCTCCTACCTCTGGATTTAGGCCAACTCCTTGCTGTCTTGGTTAGATCTAATCTATACTAATTATTTGTATAATGCACATACAAAAGTAAATGTGTGAAATTTAAAGTGCAAGAGATGAAAGCATATGTGACTATTACACCGTAGCAAGGATAGCATGTGATCAATCAACACATGAGAACTTGAATAACGTCAATTTCCATCTATTTGTTTAATTATGAAATTGATAAGAAAATGACAATATGGGCTAGAAGGGATGTACCTAACCACCACGCACTTAACAAGCGATGAGGCGGTGCCTCTAATGTGATGCAAAGAACCTGCCAATTTCTTACAACTTCATGAGTATAAAGCACAATGTGGGTTTCACAGAGTGTAGCTCTGAATTCTCATGGCCAAAAGATGAATACAATGAGGGCCCTAGGACCCTATTTATAGTAAGAGTTTACCCTTGAGTTACCTGTGGTGGAAAACAATTACTCATAGTAGAAGTAAAAATTTGGGGGAAACATCAGCAAAATGTTGCACCTTCAAATGTTACATGCCTTTAGAAGGCTCCAAAAATGCTTAGTGCACCACAAAATGACAAAAATGTTGCTTTCTGAAAGATTTTCCTTGAATATTGCGTGGATTTTTACTTTGCACGAGCTCACATTAGCGAGTGGAGTGGATTGGTGCCTTTGTTCAACGAATCACTCCGAGCCAATTGGCAAATTCTTCGAGCAAATCGCATTTCTTTGAAAACTCAGCAAAAGTTTGGGATTTTGAAGGGTTTCCTGTTGTTTGGTTCTCCTCTACTGCTGTTTGCTTCAAAATTGTACAAAATTTTGTGAAGTTAGTGTCGGGGCACTACACTGACGTAGAATTCTCAAATGGAGTTTAAGATTCTAATAAGCAATTATGCAATTCATACATATATTATAAAGGGTGCAAAATGAAAACTCTTAGTACCTTATTTCGTTAGGATATTTGACAACTTTGGAATGATATTTGTCTCAGAAATTGGAGGCATTTATTGTCCTAACCATAACGTTGTTTACGATCTACATTATTGTTGCCTAATTCTCAAAATCATAGTAATATGAAATTAATGTTGATGTTAAGTTCATAATGAATCTAAAAGTCATAAAAAACTCCGCAAAGTATTGACTTTGCTTGTTTAATCAATGTAAAGTCAAATTCAAGGGTACTTGCCCACTTTTGAAAGCATAGTAGAGAAAATTGGAATTGGATTGAAATTGGACTGGAATAAAAATCGGGAAAAAATCGGCAAAAAAAACCCCGAAGAAAACGCAAATTTTCATTGAAAAAAAGCTTTTTTCATGCATATCACAATGAATTAACATTATGCAAATCAAATATTAATAGTGTAAGTGCTGTAAGCTTAAACTACACATGAAAGTGGCAAGTGATACAAGCTTAAACTACACATGAAAGTGACAAAACACATCTTGTATTGCTTATAATATAAAAAGGTACAAATTACAAAATGTGTCATTAGTCATGACAAATTGTCAAATACAATGCCTCAATGTCTTTGAATGCCTTTGCCCTTTGCCCTAGTAGAAGCTCTAGTCTCTCTTTGTTGATGTGCCCTTGCCTCTTCTTGTGCCTTGGTTGCTATCTCCTCCGCTAGGTTTTCAAAGTTTTGTAATTCATCCATGGAGAAGAGAGGCTCTTCCTGCTGCTCCTGTTGTGGATCTGTGATCCATTCAGATGATGGATCAATCTCACTTAGGTCAATGGCCTCGATACTTGTTTCTGTAATTTTTTTATGGTGGAGGCGAAGGTTGTAATGAACAAACACAAGATCATTCAACTTTTCTTGTGTAAGCCTATTGCGCTTCTTGGAGTGTATGTGCTCAAACATACTCCAATTGCGCTCACAACTTGAAGCGTTGCATGGTTGAGATAAGACTTTGATGGCCAAGCGTTGCAGATTGGGCACATATGCACCAAAGTCCTCCCACCATAAATCTAGAAACAACAACAAAAAAAAGAAATTTAATAATTCACATGTAAAATCGTAAATTGAGATTATTTTTTAAAACAAAATCAAAAGACAAAATAAATAATAATTCGATGAGGGTTACTTGGCCTCAAATTTGACCTTGATCGAATGCATTGATCGGATGGGAAAAGGATGCCTCGACATTCCTTATAAGCCTGCATCTTAGACTATATCTTATTGCGCATTTCCACATCAGGGTACATGCGGTCAAGGCAATGTCGAAGGCCCACCATCACCTCATAGTCGACATGAAATGTATCAGAATAAAAAAATTGGGGGTTGAGGTAGTACCTCGCTGCATGAAGAGGGCTATGGATCTGAGATGTCCATCGTCTGTCAATGATATCCCAAATGGGACCATATTTGGTGTGGGAATGTCCATAAAATGAGGCAATTGCCTCTTTTGCCCTATCCATAGCCTCATATACATATGCCATTGCAGATTGTTCTCCATCAACAAGACGGAGAACCCTCACCAAAGGCTTTGACACCTGAAAAAAAGGAAAAATAATTTAAATAAAAATATTTTACAACAAAAAAATTTACAAATTACAATACAAGATTTGCAAATGGAAAAATAATTTAAATTAAAAAATAAATAATAAAATAAATTAAAAAACTTAGTCTTGTACCTTGATGGCCTCATTCATGGCTATCCAGAAGGGCTCCTCAAACAAATAGTCATATACCTTCCGCCCCTCACTGGAGAGTCGGTATCTAGCAGCTTGTTCGGAATTCCACTCATCGCTCACAAACATCTGCTTCAATGACCCTCTTGCATCATAGATGCTTTGCAATGTCACGAAGTTTGTGGCGAAGCATGTAACTCCAACCCGCACTAGCTCCCTCCCACCAGTAAATTGCCTCATGAGGTGGAGGACCCATGTATGGTTGTAGATGAATTTTGTGATAGCCTTGGACTTTTGTACAACCTCTGACACCCAAGGTAATTTCCCAATGTCTTCGAGGAGCAAATCGAGACAATGGGCTGCACATGGGGTCCAAAAAACAATGGGGAATCTCTCCTCCAAAATCCTACCGGCTGCTACATACGTTGTTGCGTTGTCCGTGATGACTTGGACAACATTCTCCTCCCTGACCTCCAACACAACCTCCCCCAACAACCCTGCAAGCATTTCGACACTCTTAACTTGTGCCGATGCATCTATTGACTTGAGGAATGCAATTCCTCCTATAGAAGCAACCAAAAAATTAATTAAGGTTCTTCCCCTCCCATTGGTCCAACCATCAGACATGATACTGCAACCCTTCTTCCTCCACACCTTGCGTTGGTCTTCAAGCACAACTTGAATGTTGTCCATGGATTGTCGAAGGAGAGGGCCCCTAAGGTCATCAAAAGTTGGCGCCTTAAATCCTGCGCCACAACTTGCAATGGCATCTATCATGCGCCGCTAGTATGGAGACCTTGCCACATTGAAGGGAAGGTCGGAAAAATACCAAAAAGTGGCAATGGCCATCCTTGCTGCCTTGTGCCTCTCTTGGTTCCACGCGGCCATACCCTCAAGCATGGGTTGTGCCCTTGGCGTGGAACGTTCTGCAAAATGGGACTCATCCGTCCCACTCCTTGGGTGTGCAACTGATGGACTCGAACTCTCGTGGTGAAACCGGCTAAAGGTGTTGTCGGTACAGTGAAGTCGAGAAGGGGGGGTTGACATGGCCTCACTTTGTCTTCGTTTGAGGTCTTTTTTCTCCTCTTTGTTAGAGAGGATGGCATCTACAACATTCCTAACTTCATCCGGCACCTGTGAGCATATCTTGACATTTTGCCCTGATATCTTTGCCAAATGGAATTTGAGGCGGTATATGCCTCCATGAATAAGAGACCCACAAAAATTGCAATAAACTTCCCCTTTCTTTTCCCCTTCCTTTGCATACTTCCATGCTGGATCTCTTTTCGACATTTTTTTATGGCTGCACATGGAAACAAGTAACAACAAAGTTACAAACAATTACTTAAAAAAAAAAAACCCTAAACCCTTAAACTTTAAACATTGACAGCTGAAAAAATGGGCTTGCATACATAGTTATCAGGCAACAATATTTACTTAAAAGGAGAAAAAAAAGACAGCTGAAAGAGGGAAAAAAAAACAGCTCAAACTTTGACCTAGTTTTTCAAATTTCTAGCTCAAATGCAACAGTTGGGTGGCTGTTGCATTTGGTTTTAATCTTAAAAAGAAAAAACAAAAACATGCTTGAAATAGAAAAAGGAAAAAAAAGAGTTTGCAAAAGTTTTTCTTACCTTAGATGAATCCTTTGGGTGGCTGTTGGTGGCTGCCGGATTCCTTCAAACTGCAAAAAATCGGCTGTTAGGATGCCCTAGTGTGTTTTGTTTGGTGTGGTAGCAGGTAGGCAAACCCCTTTCTCCAGTTTGCAATAGGTAAAAATGAAGCAAAATGAAAAAAAATAAATTTCTACCCGTGTGGCTGTGGCCGATTGTTTCCTCAGGAATAGCGATTTCCAACATTTTCAGCAAAAATCGCCAAATTTTCCAAAAAATCGATTTTTGGCTGAATCCGAAAAAATCGGATTGGCTTATGATTTAATCGGGTTTCTCGTAACTATGGTTGAGACTTGAGAGTATTGTCACTATGGTTAAAACAAACAGGTCAAGCTACTTGAAATGATCAATATTTCTGGATGCTTTTCAAAATTGTCTCTCTAACTTTGTACCAAATCTTTTAGGAAAGAAGGGACTGAACTTTTGAATAATTTTCTGGTTGGTCATCACTAAGGAATTGTGTTCAGGAAAGTGGGTCAATTTGTGCATATTTTGGTTTGGTTCTCAATTTGCTCTTTTCCATTTGGAAGCTAAGGCCAACCTGTATCATTTTTGTTTTCATGATTCCTAAGCTTCGCTTCATGCATCTTAGTTCAGCTGGGTGATTATGAGGTGTTGAATCTGATTATGGTGCTTTTAAGCCTTCATCCATGAGCAATGCATATTATAATTTTCTTTGTTGTACACTTAAATGACCTTCGTGCTATCTCTACATTAGCTTTGGATGTAAACCTATCATCTTAATCAAAAGTCCTAGATAGTACTAGGTAACATAGTTACAGGACTCTTGAGTCATTCGAGTTCTAGTTGGTAGGCGAGCCATTTGGACTCTGGTCGAGCATCTTTATTTAAAGAACTGCCATATGCTTTTTCTTATTTGCCAAGTTATTGCTGAGATTTTCCCCGAGTCTCTGCTGGGGTTTGAAAAACAGGTTGATGAGTCTGAGTCTTGATAATATCCTAGGGAATGACTCGTATGGATAGCGTTTATTTACACTGTTGTTTTGTACTGTCACATTTATTATTTTATGTACTGTGCTACATTTATAATTGTATCAAAGATTTAGAAAATTGCCCAAAGTGAATCTAAATTCCAAGGATAAACAAATGAAGGGCATCTGATATAACTGGGTATATTTACGTTGAAAGTAAATGTCAACAGATAATACGTAATCTAATTTAGTTCATCTGTAATTCAGTTAATGGGTGCCATGAACCATTTGAGTAAGAGTTAAGTGATATTAGTAAGCCACTTGATATAAGAGAAGAGGCTGTAGGTCCAATATAATTAATCAGTTACCATGAAAAGAATTCTATTTTTTGTTGGCTATAGGAATACACATCCTTCCCAAGTCTTACCATCAAATTATGGGGGTAAACCATCAGCAATAAATCTTAATAATGTGGGAGTTTCTTTCATTTTGGAATCCCTCTTCAATCTCTGCTGTATTCTTGGAATGGAACTGTTGTCTATCCAGTTTTTCTTCTCAATCCCCTACTCTGAAATTCTACTCTATCATGTTTGTGCTTATACTTATCATTCTTTGCTATGACCTATTACCATCTGGTGAATCTGTGACTTCGTATCCCTATTTTCTAGCTTTGTTAAATTTCCCATCTCATGCATAGCATTGTTTTTGGAAGAATGCAATTTAGAAATACCTGCCAAGTTGTCTTCTTTATTCATTCATATGAAACTACAATCTTTTTTATGTCGGGTGTACATTTTGTTATTCTTGAGATAATTTCCACATGTTGACAATATAAAATGCTTATGTTGTTTTTGAATGGCAATAGAAATAGAATGGACTGAATGATTATAAGCATACAGTAGCATTGTATTCTTTTTCTTACATTTTATTTTTGCCATTGTTTTGTCATTATTTAAACTTTGTGATAGTGGTTTGTACACTTTCGGATTTTCAACATATTCTTTCTTGTGATGCGACAGGCAATATTGTACAGGAAACTGGGAGAAGAGACATTTGTGCTTCAAATTCTAGCCCTGTGAGTTGGGAAATCTACCCTGCTATTTTGTATAAATAGAAATCCAGACTGTAATTTAGGCATGGAATTAATAGGTACTGATGAGAAAAGTAACACGGAAAAGAGCAAAGTTTGGTTAGTACGATCATTTCCAAAGACACTATTGAATTTCATCTGCTATTCTATTCTCTCCTATTCATTTTTGCTTTATATGATGTATTGGTTTCTATATTCAGAAAGTTGGAGGACAGTGATGCAGCAGAACAATACTGTGCAGAGCTTGGTAGACCTGAGGCTTATATGCAGTAAGTATGGTGTTTGAAGCCATAATGGTTTTGGTGGCAGAACATTCTAGTGTAAGGAAAGCTAACAAGCAATTTTCCTTTTGTTACAGGTTGCTTGACATGTATCTAGACCCTGGAGATGGGAAAGAACCTATGTACAAGGCTGCTGTACGCCTTCTTCATTGTCATGGAGAGTTGTTGGATCCATTGCAAGTCCTAGAGGTATTAGAGAATTGCTTGGCGCTACTACACTGCTTTCCTAAGAATTATATGGAGGAACTTGCTGTTTAGACATGGATGGTAGTGACCTTTATTTGTCCAAGATACTAATTGCGAGTCCTAGAGGTATTAGAGAACCACTTGACATTACTGCATTGCTTTCCTAAGCATTATATGGAGGAACTTGCTGTTTAGACATGGATGGTAGTGACCTATATTTGCCCAAGATACTTACAATAATGAGGGGAAATTTTATTCTACATAGTCGCCTATGTGCTCTGAGTGTTTTGGTTTATAAAATCAATGAGGACCTGAATGTCATGAGTAGTCTTCAATGTTCATTGTGTTATTTTCATTTGTGCCTTTGATTTGGATCTTTACTAGTTTATTAACTGTTCGCATAAAATGGATATTCTTTAATATCCTTAAAAATATTTAAACTAGAATCATAAAAAACAAGAAGCACAAACACATGCCAGAAAAGGGTTTTTGTCCTCTTCAGTGTTTGGGGTTTTCGTCCCAGTTCTTTTCATGATAATGAAAAATAGTGCAATACATCAAAATATAGCCCTTTTGAGCAAGTCTATTCACCTCCCTACTATATGTGGGATTAACAATTTTATTATCTAGGGACCCTATAGACCACCTAACACCCTTAATGACTAAATACTGACTCATCAAGGTACTTTTATAAGTATAAGTACCTTGTTTATTACATTTATTAAATTCAGGGACATTACAATTTTGCCTTGCCAGAAATTGCTCGTTTCGAGCAATCAGCTCTCTGCCAGCTGTGGATGCTGTAGAATGTCATCATGCTCGCAAGTAGCATCTTCAATTCCAGCGAATTAGGTACTTCAAGATGACTCAGTTCTGTAGCTGTTTCTCTTTCTGCTCTAGTACATGTTCGGATATTAACTCAAGCTTTTCTTCATGGTAAATAGGCTGCAACTCGGGAGAGGCGTGGACCTAAAGTCCGATTGCCTTTTCTGTCTGGATACATGAAATACCCAATGCAATCTTGAACCCATAGGCAATTCTAGCTCATAGGTGACCCCATCCACACCTCCTCTCACCTTATGTGGACCATAGAAATGTGGTTTCAGCTTTTCCTTGCCACCTTTCTTCAATGAAGTATGTTTGTATGGCTGAAGCTGAAGTTATAACATGTCTCCAACCTCAAAGGTCCTCTCCATTTTGTGTCGATCAATAAAAACCTCATGTCGATGTTGGGCGTCTTTGATGTGCTCCCGTAAAGATGAGATCAGCTGCTGCTGATCTTCCAAAGTGGTTGGGGCTGTGGGGGTTCTGGAGTTTGTTAGAGCAAAATCCATCTGTGAAGTAGCGTCATACCCTTACAAAGCCCAAAATGGTGCCATCTAAATACTGACATGGAAGGTGGTGTTATAGCAAAACTTTGTTTAATATAGCCTCTTCACCCATAGTGTCTCTAATCTGAACAGTAACAACGAAGATATTCTCCGTCCATTTATTGAGTATTTTGGTCTGCCCATCTGTCTGGGGGTGGTAACTGATGCTACGAGTCAATTCTGTGCCATCCAAACATAAAAGTTCCTGCCAAAAGATTCTCATGAACCTAGAATTCCTATCACTCACAATTGATTTGGGCAACCCATGGAGCTTAGAGATCTCTTCAAAGAACAACTCAACTACCTGTGGAGCCTTCACATTGGCAATGGTCAGCAAGAAATGGGCATACTTGGTGAATCCATGATCACCAAAATGCAATCATGATCTCCAGAATTTGGGAGCCCTGTAACAAATTCCATGGAAATGGACTCCCATTTTCCTCCTGGAATGGGACGAGGTTGTGGTAGACCTCTTGGAAAAGAAGTTTCATGCTTGGTCTGGTGACAGGTCTCACAACTGTGGATATATTCTGCTAGAAAGTGTTTCAGTCCTTTCCAAATGAAACTTTCTCTCACAATTGAACCTTTCTCTCACTGTTTTGTACATCTTAAAATAGCCTTAGTGGGGGAATCATAATGTGCCTGGACAATATCTCACCTGATACAAGATGTAGCAGGTAATCAAATCTGGTCCTCAACTTGTTCAAGATGTGATTGGGAAAGTCCTTCACCAGCTCTCTATCCACTCATCTAATATTTGCACGACCTGAGCTTTCTTAGCATATTTTGCTATGATCTGCTGTCTCAAATGAGTGGCAACTTTTGAAATGCCTCTGCACTCAGCTTGTCATGATAATGCATCTGCAACTAGGTTATTTTTGCCTTTGACATAATGTCAAAATCATATGCCTGAAGCTTGCTCATCCTCTTCTACTGACTGTCATTCAAGTCCTTTTGGATCAAGAAAAACTTCAAGTCATTCAACCTGCACTCTTGATGCATTGATAACATGGCCAAGGTATAATATTTTTGTGAGCCCAAACTCATCCTTTGACTTCTTGGCTAAGAACGACTGATCTTGTAAGGTTCTCAATACTATATCCAGGTGCTGCATGTCTTCTTCCTCGGTCTTGCTGTAGATAAAGATGTTATCGAAGAAAATCAACACTAACCACCTTAAATGATCCTAGAGCACATGGTTCATTGCAAATTGAAAGATAGCGGGTGTGTTTGCAAGCCCAAATGGCATCACCAATGATTCATAATGCCCATATTGACATTGTAAAGCTGTCTTCGGCACGTCTTTTGGCCAAACCTTGATCTGATGTTAACCTGATTGCAAGTCTATCTTTGAAAAATAGACTGCACTATGAACCTTGTCTATCATTTCGTTAATGCATGGAATCATGTATTGGTTCTTAATAGTCTTCTTGTTTAGTGCCTGATAATGCATACTTGTGCACATTGTTCCATCTTTTTTCTTCACTAGCACCATTGAAGAGGTAAACAGACTAGAATTAGGTCTGATGTGATCCATTTCGAGAAGCTTTTTGATGGTCTTCTCGATCTCCTACTTAAAGACCCGAGGATGCCTATAAGGGTGCTCAATAATCAATTTAGAACCCAACTCAAGCTCTATTGTATACTGGAATTCTCGATCCGGTGGTAACCCTTGTGGCAAATACCCAAGTACCATTTCACACTTGTCTAGAAGGGCCCTTATATCTAAATGATATGCTCGGTTATTACCATGTTGTCTCAACACACCCTTGATTGCCTAACAATGTGCAATCCCTTGATAGCTACCTCATTGGTAAATACCCTCCAATTGATGAGAAGAGATCGTATTAATTGGTCCTGAAGGTATCCCCTTAATTACCCTTGGCTGACCATTCTTGACAAATTTGACGGTATTCTCCAAAACGTTTGAGGTGAAATCTCTTAAGAGTCTGCTACCATTGCACTCTCATAATTAGTTTCTTGGAACCTAAGAGCAACATGTATGTCAGTGGTGATGGGAATAACTCCAATTCAAACTGTCAACATACACACTATTGTTACGTATCCCTTAAATGTAACTCATGTTGGCATATGATATTGTACCACATAGGGTATGTAAAGTGGGCCACATGTTAAGTTAGAAATAGGTAGGAAGGTGTGTCATAGAATCATGTATGTAACTGCTTTGGAATCATGTATATAACCATCATAGAATATGTAGTTAGGAATATTGTCATAGAATACTGACATAGAATATTGTCATAGAATGTCAGGAAATATGCTTGTAAATATTATAAAAAGGGAAGGATGTAACCCTTTCAGGGCTATTGAAGATTTGGAATATTTTTTAAGGAGGTTGCCCCCTCAAAGAGGCTAGCAATAGTAATATTACTTGTCCCAAATATCTACATTTACTGTTAGTCTGCATTTCCATGTTTTATTTAATGAATGCTTTTGTTGTTGTGTATGTGATATTTGTGCTTCTTTTGTCAATAATCCTTGCAATTGTAGTTAGAATTATCGCTGAATTTCTTATCTGAGTACAACTAAAAATTTTGAGGTGAAATATTTGCATGAGAAGAAGAGGTTCATTGCAACAAGGCATGGTATATTTGTCAGGTATAGCAACACCAAACCCTGTGATTTCCTCCGTACCAATGCCTGGTTGTGTAATTACCCTTTCATCAATAAAGTTATGGGTGCTTCTGCCATCAGTCAACACAATAATCTTTTTGTCCTCAATGTGCCCCTAGCGATCAACGTTGAATAAATGGGTACACCAGAGCAAATTGAAAGTGAAGCCTATGGCAACTCATCAACATTGCCTTGAATGGAAGCATTATTCGTATTATCAACCTCCCTAATAATATAGGGGAATCAAATGCCTCTAGCTCCTTCGATGTATCCTTCCACAGTTTTCGCATAGTGTACCTAGCCTCATCCTTGACATGTGTGTCTTGGCTACCAAGGTTGCTTACAGGTGAAACAAAGGAACCTTTGCCTAAGATCATTCTTTGACATGTCATCTCTCCTACCACCAATTCTCTCTTGTTTAGGTGGATGTTGTGCACCAGGATGTTGTTGCTATGGTGCTCTCGACACATGTCGTATGGTCTGTTGCGGTCTAACATCCATGCGAGCTTCCCTAAATTGCATCTGGCTTGTGATAGAGGGTTAATGATTCAGTCGTGTTGATGTATCACCACGAGCATAAATTGTGATGGTCCCCATCCATTAACAAAAGAAAGCGATATCAATGTCTCCATAGAATCTGCTTTCGCCATAGCATCTTGTGATGGTGGAGAAAATACCCATAGCCACCTACACAACGGACCCTTCCATCCATGAACATGTAGATGAATTTTGACATCTCTATTCCATTCACCATAACTGACAACCTGTAAAACTCATTTGTGTACTCTTGTACTATGCCCGACTATTGGAGATAAACCTGATCCATGAAGTATTTGCTCTGTCAAACTATCCTCAAATTAGTTTAGGAGCTTCTGACGAAACTGCCTATACGTCTAGATGCAAGCATGCCCCAAGGTGTCCATCGTTTGGTGGCACCGGTCATGTGCCATATTAGATAAATGTAACAACAAAGGTCAATTGCTTCGTATTGGAAAAATAAAAGACTTGGAAGTAAGTCTCTAATCGTTGCAACTAAGCATGTTCACTTTGTTGGGGTTTGCCATCAGGCTTCCCCTCAAACATCGGGATTTTAACTTTGTTGTATTTGTTTAAGTTCTTCTTGTTATCCTTCTTGCCGTTCTTCCTTTTTTCCTTGAAACTACAATAATTGGCAAAGGAGATCTTGTCATGGGTGTGTTCCTACAAAGTTAAATATTCCCCATAGTAGGTAGTAGTGACCATTCTTATGTCTTCCTACTCACCGTGGCTCTGAGTAGCTTGGGATGCCGTGTCTATGGTTGCTCAAGACCATCTCTATGCTAAGAATGGTGCTTAGTATGCCCATCTCTTTGTTCTACATTGTGGTTGGCTCAATGTTGCTGCTGGCCCTAAGGTTGATGCTCAACAGCCTTGTCATGCCCATGTAAAGGCTCAAATCTACCGGTTCTCTAGCGACCATATTTGCTCTCAACTCAAATCCTTTTCGAAGGCTGGTGTTCAATTGCTATAGTACTGCCAAAATCAATTGGAGACCTTCATCTCTATTGGACATGATGTGTAGGTGAAGTATGTGTGGTAAAGTAACCAAGTGAGGTATAGAAGAAACCCTTATCACTTCACCTTCCTATATAACAAACCTCTCTATATACCAGAACCTTCCGATATGCCAAACCTTCCTATATACCAAGGCCTTTTGATATACCCATGGGTACATGGAAGAGATGTGGTAAGTGAGAGCTGAATGATATGTGGAAGAGAAATAATATGTGAGAGCAAAGTGGTATGTGGAAGTACAATGGCACATGGAAGAGCGTCTGGTCCATCTAAGGCCTGGGTATTGGAGTATTACTACCCCTGACTTCACTAGACACTCTATGATGGGCAGCCTAGCTTAGCGCGAGAGAGAGAGAGAGAGAGAGAGAGAGAGAGAGAGAGAGAGTTCTTATTACTCTTGCTAACTCACCAAAATATACTTGTGAAACAACTTAAGTATGAGCAAGACCCTATATGAGTAGCTGGGAGCTCGGATTTTCTATATACCTCATATGGCTGAGTGATTCATACACGGAGAGAGAGAGAGAGAGAGAGAGAGAGAGAGAGAGAGAGAGTTCTTATTACTCCTGCTAACTCACCAGAATATACTCCCGAAACAACTTAAGTATGAGCAAGACCGTATATGAGCATCTGGGAGCTTGGATTTTCTATATACCTCATATGGCTGAGTGATTCATACGCTGTTTTTGTAGAGGATTCCAATATGTTTTTTTAAACAATTGAAACAGTTAAAAAAACTGATTCTCTCTCCCTTTCTCTCTCTCTCCACTAGATGCTCTATGATGGGTAGCCGAGCTTAGCCAAGAATGATAGATTAGAGAGAGAGTTAGTCTCCTTATTGCTCTTGCTAACTCACCAAAATATACTCTTGAAACAACTTAAGTACGAGAAAGACCCTATATGAGCGGCTGGGAGCTTGGATTTTCTATACCTCATATGGCCGAGTGATTCATTTGTTGTTTTCTTAGAGGATACCAATATGTTTTTTTTAACTATTGAAACAGTGAACTAGGGTTTGAAACACCTCAAAGTTTAGCTTGACCTCACATAGATATTAGGAGCTATCGAATAACAAAGCCTATAGTAAACAACACCCTATTATAAGGGGTTACTTTTCTTCTTACTGTTACTATCTCCTTAGGCTTGTTATGGCTTTAGTTTTGTTATTTTGGAAGGCATTCATACTTGTTTGACTTTGTTACCTATTGCACAGTATAGTATGTCATGATTTTTAGCGAGGCATCGGACCCAGTTTGGTGCATGTCTTTTTGACGACAAATTCGGTGTACATAAACATTTACAAACTGCTACGATGGAGGCGGTAGCGACAGAACAACCATAGGCATTGGCTGTTGTGACTAGGGTCTGGCAGTAATTGTGAAATGGAGCATGGTTTGGGGTGTGAGGTGGAGGGCAGCTTTGGTGGTGGAGAGGAACGAAGTTTTAGAGGCATCAACTAAGCAGACACACTAGATCCAAGTCTGTAGCAACCTTCTCCAGCTGGGCATGGTGACAAAGAAAGGAATGGAGAAGCGGGAAGAAGCTTCCAGCACCAAATTTTTGATCTGGGGGCGAAATCGTGGCTTAATGCAGTTAAAGGAAATCAAAGGAAGCAAATCAAGAGTTGTAACTTGTCAATGGAGGAAGGAAAGCTGGTAATACCGGATGAACTGGCAGAAATGGGTGTTGCGCAAGGGGATCTCTATTTAGTGGGGAAATTTTTGGGCGTGAGACCAGATCTAGATATGATTAAAAAATGGGCCAATGAAAAGTGGAAGCCCTTAGGGCATATGGAAATTGCAGCCCTACCCAAATTTTTTTTCTTGGTAAGATTGAACTGTGCAGAGGATATTGATCGAATCTTGCAAAGAGGACCTTGGTTTTTTGGGAGGAGGGGTTTGTTTTTGAAGCGTTGGACTCCGAAATTCGATCCTTATAGTCAACCCATTCTGCAAGCACCGATTTGGGTCAGGTTACCAGGACTACCATTGCAATTTTGGCAGGAGGAGGTTTTCGAAGGAATTGCAAGAGATTTCGGCCAGCTCATTGTGGTAGATCCAACAACAGTGGCAAGATCGAGGCTGATTTATGCTAGGTTTTGTGTTAATACTAATTTGGAAAGGGATCTTCCAAATTCGTGTGAGCTTATCTCAAAATTTGGCAAATGGCTGCAAACAATAGAATATGAAAATGTGCCAACCAAGTGTAACATCTGTAACAAATTTGGACATCTTGGAAGATTCTACCCTAATCAACTTGGGAGAAAGCATTATCAAAAGATTTGGCAAAAGAAACAAAGTAAGGAGGAAAGGAATGATGAAGATTATGATGCGAAGGAACAAAGGACTGTTGATCCGAAGGAGATTCAAGGAAAAGATGCTTTGGAAAATGCCACATATGAAGAAGGTGAGATTGTTGAAGACCTGGACAAAGTAAGTCAACCTG
Organism: Wollemia nobilis; assembly: GCA_028583015.1. Classification (NCBI taxonomy): domain Eukaryota; kingdom Viridiplantae; phylum Streptophyta; class Pinopsida; order Araucariales; family Araucariaceae; genus Wollemia; species Wollemia nobilis. Next base: position 1,591,281 of record JAQPPZ010014908.1, read on the forward strand.
CTTCTGATTTCAGTAATACTAGGAATGAAATTTTAACTAAGAATTCTTTTGAGTCTTTGGAAATTTTAAATGTTGAGGAAGATAATGCAGAGAAAGGTGGGAAAGGGGTAAATGAAAATAATGAATCTATTGAAAAAGAACCAGATATACCCGGTGAAATGGAAGGAAAAGAGAATTTGGAACCAGATAATATGAGAATTGGCCAAAAGAATACTTCAATAAAAGGAAGTAAAAGCCCTACTCCAAACAAAATAAATAGGAATAGTAGAAAGGGTGGGATTGATGTTGGAGTGGAGTCAAAGCCAGGAAGACCTTCGAAGTAAAAAATAATGCAGAGAGAAACAACAATTGATGTGGCTAACGGAACCCAAACAGTTCTTAATCTAAGTGGGAAAAGACAACCTACTAGATCTAAGAAATGAAGGTTATTTCTTGGAATGTGAGGGGTCTCAATGCCCCTTCAAAACATCGGTTGGTGTTTTCATTGAGAAAAGAGACAAAACCATGCATTTTAGCTCTACAGGAAACTAAGATCTCAGAACAGAATTGTGAAAGTATAAAGCAAAGGATTTGGAAAGAAGAGAGAGTTTGCAGCCAGTCATGCTAATGGGGCTTCAGGAGGTCTAATGTGTTTATGGGATCCAAATAAAGTGGAAGGAACAGTGATAAAAATAGCAGAAATATTTATCTCAATTTTTTTCTATTTTATTGATACGAAATAGAGTTGGATCTTAACTACAGTTTATGCACCAAATACAGTTGTAGGAAGAAGACAATTATGGCAAGAGTTAACTTATGTCAGGAAAGCTTTTGAAAATACTCCTTGGGTTTTAGTTGGGGACTTTAATTCTCCACTTTTTCCTTTTGACAAAATGGGAGGTAATTCTTCAATTTTTGATGGCATGATAGATTTTGAAACATTTGTGAATATCAATGAATTGATGGATGTGGAATTAAGAGGTATCATATTTACATGGAGTAACAGAAGAATTGGTGATCAACTTATCCAAATAAGGTTGGATCATTTTTTTATTTCAAAGGAAGGGTTCCTTACATTTGGGGATTCTATACTTTCAGCTCTACCAAAGATTGGATCTGATCATAATCCTTTAGTTTGGGAAACAGAAACAGGAACAAGGATTTTTAAAAGTCCATTTAGGTTTGAATTGATGTGGCTGAGACATGATGATCTGGAAAAGAGAATTGAAGAATGGTGGAAAAAAGACTTTTCGGGGCCCATAATCTCACAGATTGCAAAGAAACTAAGGTACATAAAACAGAACCTCAAAATCTGGAATAGGAATGTTTTTGGAAATCTGTTTGTTAAGAAGAATGAATTAAAACAACAGTTGATGGATATTGATGTATCTCTTAACAATGGGAATCTATTGGCTGATATTCGAGGAAAAGAAAAACAATTGCTATCAGATTATCATAACATACTAGCTAGTGAGGAGGTTTTTTGGAAACAGAAATCTAGAGTTCTATGGCTTAAAGAAGGTGACTGAAACACAAAGTTTTTTCATATTTCAGCTCTTAAGCATAGAAGTTGTAATAAGATTAAGGAAATTATTAGAGATGATGATAGAGTTATTGATAATATCCTTGAAGTTAGAGATGAGGCAGTTAAATTCTTCACAGATCTGATTGGAAGAGAGGAGATGATAGATGAAGAAGCAATGAATTTACTACTCCAAAATATTCCTTCTCTTGTTACAGGTCAGCACAATGATTACTTGATTAGTCCGTTCAAAGAAGAAGAGATTAAAACAACAGTGTTTGATATGTGTGGGGAGAAGGCTCTGGGTCCAGATGGTTTTCAGGCTGCATTTTTTCAGAGATTTTGGAGGATTGTTGGGTCTGATGTAATAAGAGCAGTTATGGAGGTTCAAAAATCCAATTTTATACCAAGGGATGTCAACTCTACTTTTCTTGTTCTAATTCCAAAAATTGCAGGTGCTAAAGCTTTCAAAGATTATAGACCGATAAGCCTTTGTAATACATTATACAAGATTATTACAAAAGTAATTGCTAATAGACTCAAGTATGTGCTGCCCTTTATAATTGATATGCAACAAGGGGGTTTTGTGATGGGTAGACAGATCTTGGATGGTATTATAACCATTCATGAAGTCATTCATTCAATTGAAAGGAGTAAAGAAGCAGGGATGTTGCTGAAGCTGGATATAAATAAAGCATATGATAGAGTGTCATGGGTTTTTTTAGTCAAAGTTTTGGAAAAATTTGGTTTTCATGTTGATTGGATTGTTTTAATCAAGGAGTGTATCACAACAGCAATGTTCTCAGTAATGATTAATGGGGCTGCAACTGGTTATTTTAAGAGTATGAGGGGGTTGAGACAAGGAGACCCACTATCTCCTTATTTGTTTATAATTATGGCTGAAGCCTTGGGAAGAGCAATTTCAGCTGCTACTAGAGAAGGTAAATTGGATGGAATTAAGCCAACTTCAACTTTAAATCCGGTTTCACATCAATAGTTCATAGATGATACGATTATTGTCACAAAATCCTCCATTCCCCAAGCAAAGGTAATAAGGAACATATTGGGTATTTATGAGAATGTTGTTGGACAAAGGGTGAATTTTCTCAAAAGTAAGGTTTTCTTTATCAATACTCCCATTTTAAGACAGAACAATATTGCAAGGATCTTTGGTTGTGAGATTGGGAATTTTCCTGCTACCTACCTTGGAATGCCTCTTTTCAGTGGAAGAATGAAAGAGGAAATGTGGAATCCGATAGTTGAAAGATTTGCTAAAAAACTTACAGGTTGGAAGGGTACACTTCTTAGCCAGGCAGGTAAGGCTCAATTGGTCAAATCTACTCTCCAAAGCATTCCGATATACTTTATGTCCCTTTTTAAAATGCCTAGGAAAATTTGGGAAAGAATTGAACAAATTCAAAGGAACTTCCTATGGACTGGAATGGAGGAGAAGAAAAGAATAGCTCTTGTTGCTTGGGATAAGGTATGTTCTAAAAAGGAGGTGGGAGGCCTAGGTTTTAGGAAATTGAAACAAATGAACAAAGCTCTCATGGGAAAGCAGGGGTGGAAAATAGTTACAGATGAAAAAGTAGGATGGATTCAGATCTTGAAAGCAAAGTATATGAGAAATGAAAATAAGTTTTTGGTAGAAGAGAATGTAATAAAAGGATCTTTCTTCTGGAATAATCTTCAAAAAACTAAACCTCTTCTTCAAGAGGGGTTAAGATGGCAGATTGGAAATGGAAGAAAAGTAAACTTTTGGAGAGATAGATGGATCAAAATATCCCTTTGTGTGAAGACCCTGAATTTGTGGAACTAGAACAAGAAATTTCTCATTAGTATGGACAATGGGTTCACAATTTTATCATTGAAGATACTAATGCCAAAATATGGAAGCAGGGTATGAATGACAGGAAAAGACAAGTGGTAAGAAAACTGAATAGAATGTTGCAGGTATATTTTCTAAATCAAGGTAGACTAGAGGATTCTCCAATTTGGAAATGTAGGAAATATGGGAAGTACTCTGTAAAATCTGGGTACTTTCTCTTGGAAGATGTAGGATTGGGATGGCTACCGGTAAGCAAGATCTGGCTAAAACATCTAACTCCAAAAGTGGCCTTCTTCTCTTGGCTTGCAGTTCAAAACAAAGTTCTCACAATGGACAATTTGCTTAAGAGAGGTCTACAGATCCCTAACAGATGCCCATTATGTGAAAGGGATTGGGAGGAGGTATGGCATTTGTTTTTTGGATGTTCATTTTCAAATGAGGTGTTTAACAACATCCTTGACAAATTTTGTACAACATGGGTCTTGCCAAATTCTATTGTTGATCTATACTTAAGTTGGGAATCACCTTTTAGGAGCAAAAGAATGAGTACTTTATGGAACTTTTGTTTACCTCACTTTATGTGGGGTATTTGGAAAGAACGAAACAATAGATTTTTTAAAGGATGCAAGAAAGATGTGATGTCTACAGTGATCAGGATCTGCAATGCTGTGAAGGAGAACATTTTGATAATCAATTTCAAGGACTCATGGGAAGATGATGGTGAAAAAGTTATTGCAAATAGTTGGGGGTTGGATTCTTGCAGTAATCAGCCATTAATTTCTTCCAAGCTTAAAAGACTTCAAACAAAATGGGAACCTCCACTACAGGGTTGGTTAAAATTGAATTTTGATGGTGCTTCAAAAGGGAATCTGGGTATAGCAGGTGCTGGTGGTATTTTCCGGAATGAAAGAGGAGAAGTGGTATTATTGTATGCTGAGAATCTTGAAATTCAATCTAATCATTTTGCTGAAACTAGAGCTTTGTTCCTAGGCATTAGGCTGATTGATAGAATTGGAGTTAAAAATCTCATCATAGAAGGAGATTCATTAAACATTATCAACCTGATCAAGGGTAATCAGGATTCAAGTTGGGATATAAATGATATGATTCAGGAGGTTAGACTACAAATTAGGAATTTGGAAAATGTGCAAATTGTACATATCTACCGAGAAGGAAACAGGGCTGCAGATTGGGTAGCCAATTGGGGAATTCAGAATGAAGGATATGTAATCTTGGAAGATAATTTTCCACAAGAAATTATGGAAATTAGCAATAATGAATTTCAAAATGCAGTTATTTGATATAAGGATTAGGAAAAGGGATTCACAAATGCAGGATAGTAGAGAATGTAAAAGAAATTGTTGTTAAGTATTTGTCTCAGTGTTGTGTTTCAGTTGTTAAGTATTTGACTAAGTTGGTTTTCTATAGTATAAGTTGATATAGGTTATGTGGGCTGTATTTTCAAATTGGTGACTCACTTTATGTCACATTTTGGGCTTTGTATCGAAGTATTATGTTTTTGTTTATGACAATGTAAAAGGGTTGGGGCCCTTTCAAAAACCCCTTCCTCCAACATAATAAAAAAAAAATTGCACAGTATGCTGGACCTTTCCTATTGTGATTGTTCTTCAGCATGTCTTTCTTTCAGCTTCCAACAAGTTATACTTACTTCAGAAATTCATGTTCTGTTTGTTTTATTGGTGTTGTTTTTTTATGTGGATGCTTCATGATTTAATTTTTGCTTTCTTGTAAGGTAATGTTTAAGTAATTTTTCACATCATAGCCAAGACCCTATGACTCTTGGGTGTATGAGAAGATTGTGGTAGCAAGGGAAGGTTATCATTTTACCTTAATATTTATTAGTTAAATTGTGTACCTATTTGAGTTTTTTTTGACAAAGCTCGTGGTTAATTGAATTTTTGCAATCTGTCTGACCCTAAGGTACTTTGAATTATTCTTTTCTTACCAAAAAAAAAAAGGATTTTGAGTTCCTTTATAGGAACCCATTCCTAGATGTTTTCTAGTGCATTACTTAGTCACAGTTTCTATCATGAGTGACATGATGTTAGGTCTATAAGCTTTCAATATTCTGATTGCAGGATAGTAGTGGTGTGTCAGTTCCTTTTTTCTGAGTTGTATCTTGCACTTCTCATCTTGTGATTATTCTAAAAGAAATCCTTTGGAACAATTATTTTAATCTGGCTTAACACCAATATTTTAATCTTGAATCTGATTCAAAGTGAAATCAATGCTGAAAACAGGAAAAATGAAATCGTCTTCTCGCTTCACTTTTTTTCCATCTTTGTTTTCATCTGAAATAGTCAACAGAGTGTGTCAGATTTCGTGTTACAACTGCTGTCATATAAACTTTCCATTGAAATGAAAGGCATTGAATACTAATTAGGTGGTGATAATAACTTGGTCTGCTTAAACTGTATGCTAGGTCCTTGGGCAGTCATAGGTGTGTGCCACTTGCTTTTATGTTAATCCAGCATTTCAGTTTATGAGATTTTGGAACAAATGTTTCTTTCCAGAATTGTGAACAGCAATAGGTGATCTGTTCTTCCTTTTGCTTTAAAAATTAAATTGATATAGTGGCACAATTATGTGGATTGTTGCTTTGCATTCTTTTCGTTTTCAAAATTTATTTCTCTTAGTGTTGGAATCATGTGGACTGCTTCTTTGTATGATCCATCTTCTTGTTAGTTTAAACATTGATTTTTCTATGTTGAGAATGGTTATTGGTTGCCTATTATAGAGGTCTTTGTCTAAGGTATGTTGTAAAATATCACTGTTCTTCATGTGGTTCTTCAGGCCTTATCGCCAGATATGCCACTTCAACTTGCATCTGAAACACTTTCAAGGATGTTAAGGGCCCGAGTGCATCATCACCGCCAAGGACAGGTACTTTGATCTTCTATATTTATAAACGCCAATTCATTCTTACATAAGTTTATCTAAGAGTTTGATTGAAATGTGTTAGCTTTTGAAGCTTTAATACTAATGCAAAACTCACAGGAAAATAATCACAGGATCAAATATAATGAATCAAATAGAATAACTCATAAGAATGATCATATAAACAATGCTCACAATATTGCACACAAAAATATTGAAAATACCATTGTTACCAGTTCGTTTTGGGTTCGGTATCGGGTTCGAAGAACCCGGTTCGCCAATACGACAATTTTTTTTTTGTCTTGGGTTTGTTTTGGGTTCGGCCGTACAAAAATTAATAAAAAACATATATTAATTTACTAAATCAACATTTGCTAAGCATTTCACATTGGTACAAACACTATCACAAATGGGCTGCCAACATTTCTAATGAACCACATCAACACTATCACATATTGAAATATCATTATTAAAAGATAAAAATTATTTATTTTAACCAATAGAATAAAGAAAATCTCTTAGAAAAGCAAAAGAAAAAACAAATTACTTTAAGGGAAAGAAAAAGCCCTCTCATATTTCATTGAGATGCTTTTATAATTAAAAAAAATTAAAAAAATAAGTAAGCTTTTATTTGTTACACTTTGGATGATGCTTTTACTTGTTGAACAAGTAAGCTTTTGTTTATTACACATTGTGTAGGAAGATGTTGGAAAACTTTTGTTTATTATACATTATAGGAAAATGTTAAAAAGTGGTCGACTTTAGTTGCTTTTAAAGAATAATTTTTTTTTTTTAAAATTATTTATAATATTATAATTATTAATTTAATTTATTCAACTTTTTTTTTTTTTGGTATAAGGTAGAGGTGGTTATAAGGTCCACAAACCTTTTACAAAGTCAAAATGGGCTGGTTCTAGCATCAAGCCCGTATAATCAAAATACAAAATGGATCTTTCTAAGACTCACATTAAGCCATACTTAGAGTCCACAATCCTATACTTGTCGCTTGACTATTCAGATAAAACAAAAACCAAACAACACCTAGCACTTACTAACACTAGGTTGTCAGACTCGTACACTTGTCACCTCCTGTGCCCCAAGAAATGGGATGCCTTTTCTCGCCTAATTCCATCTCGTCGGATTACTCATCATCAGCCCCTCCGATCTCCCCGATGCTCTAACAGGTTTGATCTTAGCTCTTCTCTAGCAGCCAACACCAATAGTTCTTGAGGGAAGTTATCCTTCCAAATTTGCATCTCCCCAACATAAACTGCAATATTTGCCATTAGATCCGCCGCCTGGTTCCCTTCTCTGAAGGTGTGTTGGATTCGGGCATTAACCAAATGAGATTTATGAATCTTTGCTTCTAGGATAAGCTCCAATATGGTCCAACTGGGGTCTTTATCCTCCTTAATTGCCTTGATTATATTAAGCGAATCCCCTTCAAAGATAACTTCCTTATAACCCTCAAGTCTGGCAATTCTCATTGCCTGCATGCAGCTCGGCTTCGCAAAATGATTTGTTTGAGTTCCCAAAGGCTCTGCAAAGGCAAGGACCACTTTTCCTTCCTCATTTCTCAAAACTCCTCCTCGCTCCCGCAGCCCCGGATTTCCTTTTAGCTGCCCCGTCAAAATTAAACTTAACCCACTTTTGTGTGGGGGGTATCCACTTGACACCATCCCGTGGGTTGGTTGTAATGTCTAGGTCCTGGAAGTTCCTCTCCCCGGCTCCGCAAAATCCTCCTTTCCCTTAGAGACATGGTCTCATTTTTGAAGAAGAAAGTTTTCCAGCTTTTCTTTCAAAGCTCTGATTATTTTATTACCACATAACCTGGGATCTTTCTTACGTCCTTTAAATACTCTCTTATTTCTCTCATTCCATATCCCCCATAAAAAATGGGGTAAGCTGAGCTTCCAGAGCCAAGTCAAAAGCTTTGCCCTGAAGGGGGAAGCCCACTGTATGCAGAAGTCAGACATGCTATTTGGACAGACCCAATCTATATGAAATTTGGACAGGATCATTTGGAAGACTGTACAAGAAAAATCACAAGTTAGAAATATATGACTTACGGATTCTATCGCTTTCTCACACAAGATACATCGATTGATGAATTGGAAACCTCTCCTTTGCAGATTATCTCGTTGTCGGATCTTATTTTGAACTCGCCAACCAAAAGAAGAAAGCTATTTTTGGGGTTAAATTATTTAACCAAATAACGTAAGTCGGAGTCCAACCATTGAATCCCGAGTGGATTAACTTATAGGCGCTTTTACTCGAATAGATCCCACTTGTAGTTTTGCCCCAAATCGCCTTGTCTCTTCCTCCCCCAGGAATGATCGGGAACACCCTTAAAGCATCATTGAGTTTGGTTAGGGCCACCTTCTCTTGCTCGACAGATTATGAACTCGTGATTTTCTTCCAAGAAGAAGTTTCCGTGCTACAGACAATAAAATCCCCTACTTTTCCTCCCATTTCCTTCGAAAGTTTATGTTGGAGGACCCGAAGGTCTAAGTTATCTTTCGTAGGGGCCTCTTCCAACCACGGGTCTTTCCAAAAGTCCACTTGTCTTCCATTACCAATTCTCCATCCGATGCCTTTCCCGACTACCTCCCGACATTCGAGCAAACAATTCCAAAAATAGGATCCTCTAGGAAGATTATCACCTTTCAGAAGTCCCGATTATTTCTGATATATTTTGCCTTAAGAAGTTTTACCCATCCCAATTGATCATTATTGATAAATCTCCATACCTGTTTGCCAATCGTAGCTTGATTCAATTCTTTCATTCTCTTTAACCCCAGTGCCCCCCGATCCTTGCTTGCACACACTCGATTCCATGCTACCAACGAAATTCTCTTTCTCTCCTCTGAACCTGACCACAAGAAGTTGCGTTGAATTAGCTCCAATGTAGCTCGGACCTTTGCAGGCATTCTAAATAGAGACATGCAAGAAATTGGAATGCTCAGTAAAGTAGTTTGAACTAATAAGGCTTTTCTCGTGAGCCGAGAAGGCTGCCCTTCCACCCCGCTAACTTTTTGGAGATCCTCGTCAATGACCGAGTTCCACAAAGTAGCCTTCATTCTTCCTTCGAACATAGGCATGCCTAGATAAGTTGCTCGGTAGAAGCTCCTTTCCACAACCGAAGAGGTTAGCTATTCTTTCCTCCCTCCCACCAGGCGTGTTAAAGAAATAGATGCTACTCTTCTTATAGTTTATGTACTCGTCCTCGCTTCGTCTCATACTTGGTTAGAATTCTCTTCAACTTCCTAGCTTGAGGCACCGAGGCTTTGGACACAATGATTGTATCATCCACAAACTGTTGGTGAGACACTGGCCCCGTAGTTGAGGCTGGTTTAAAACCTTCCAATTGACCATCTGCCACCGCTGCTGAAATGTTCCTACCCAATGCTTCCGCTAAAATAATAAACAAGTATGGAGACAAAGGATCTCCTTGTCGCAACCCCCTTTCACTCTTAAAGTAACCGGAGGGTGACCCATTCACCATGACAGAAAATCTTGTAGTAGAGATACAACTAAAAATCAACTTAATCCACTTGGGACAGAAACCAAACTTACCCAAAATCTTGGTGAGGAACCGCCATGAGACCCGGTCGTAGGCTTTATTCATATCAAGCTTTAGTAACATACCTGCTTCCTTACTAGTCACCATTGAATGAATAACCTCATGAATTGTGATGATACCATCCAATATTTGTCGCCCTTTCACAAAGCCACCTTGGTTCATATCAATGATGAAAGGAAGGATAACCTTCAGCCTATTGGCGATTGTTTTTGTGAGAATCTTCATCGGAGTGTTACATAAACTGATAGGGCGAAACTGGAAAATTCCATTGCTCCCACTAGTTTAGGGATGAGAACTAAAAAAGTAGCATTAACTCCTTCCGGGATTTCCATGTCCTTTTGAGCCTCAATTATAGCTTCCACTACATCATTGCCTAGGATATCCCAAAACTTCCGGAAGAAAGCCGCAGGGAAGCCATCCGGTCCCCGGGGAGTCGTTACCATCCATGTCAAAAACGACCTTCTTGATTTCCTCCTTTGTGAAAGGACTAAGTAAGAATCCATTAAGATTATCGGCTACTGAGGGTGGAATGGCTGCCAACAGAGAGTCCTCTTCTTCAATAGTCGGATTTACATCTTCTAGCAACGATTTAAAGTACTCAACCGCTTCCCTCCTTATGTCTTCCATATCTTTGGTGTTAGACCCATCGGCCATCTTGATCTCCTTAATTTTGTTAGTACTCCCGTGGCGAAGAGTAGAGACATGGAAGAACTTTGTATTTCTGTCACCCTCCTTTAACCAACGCAATCTGGATTTCTCGCCTCCAAAAGGTTTCTTCAAATCCTAGCATCGTGTGGTATTCGGCCAATAGCCTCCTCTCCCGGTTTCTCGGATCCTCTCGTAAGTCGCTCCGACTTCAACTTCTCCCGTAGTTCATTGATCTTGTCTTTTAGTTCTGCCTTTTTAACAAAAATATTGCCAAAGGAAGTTTTGTTCCACTCTCTAATGTTAGCCTTCACATTCCTTAGTTTACATGCCACTTGGGCCGGTTTCGAACCATTATACTTTTTGTCCCACCATTGGGCAACCAGATCCTTGAGATCCCAATGTTGGAACCACATAAGTTCGAATCGAAAGGGTCTCATGTATCTTTTCTTAGAGTCCTCCCCTCGCTTCCCACAGAACTGGGTTGTGATCGGACCCGATTCTTGGGAGTGCCGTTAATGAAGAGTCCCCAAACCTCTCCGTGCATTCTTGAGAAAGAAGAAACCTATCTAATCTTATCTGAATTTGGTTTTCCTTCAATCTTTTGTTAGACCATGTATAGGAGAATCTACGCAGGTCCACATCCATCAACTCATGTTGCTCAACAAAATCTCTAAACTCGTAGATATCAGCAGTTATTCTTTGAGAGCCCCCCAATTTATCTACAGGATTAAGGTAGCAATTGAAATCCCCCGCCACAATCCAAGGGTAGTTGGGGACCGTCTCCCTCAATTCAGCTAGCTGACTCCAAAGAACCCTTCTCACTCCCTGTCTAATCGGAGCATATACATTCGTTAAGATCCACTCTTCCCGTGTGGTTTTATCCACACATAAGAGACAAATAAACCAACTAGACATCGGAATCACTCTACTATCAATCACATTTTTGTTCCACATAACCAAGAACCCTCCTCGCTGTTCCAGTGGCCTCTTGGCCTACTACTTCACCTTCTCGCCAAGTCCTATTCTTAAAAGGAATAACTCTACTCTCCTCCATTTTAGTTTCTTGCAAGAAAATCATATCCGGTTTGTGTTCTTGTCTAAGAGCATACAAAGCTCTTATTTTTGCAGGATTACTCCCACGAATATTCCATGAAAGGATCTTCATTTATGGGCTTTGGATCCTCGAGCCTTCGCCCCAAAGAGCAACATCGCTTGAGTGCCATCAGCCACTCCTCGCTCTGCTTCTTTCTGCCTTAAGGCAGCATTGCTAGGTTTCCCTCTTCCTACCGAACCATATCCCCATACATCCGCTCTAGGTTGAAGTTCCTTGGGATTCACTTGGCTTCTAGTAACCATCTTGGGTAGGTCAGCCTTGGTATTTGGGGTAACAATCTGCTTTCCAGTGTTAACCGGTCTTTTTGACAATGGAGATGATTCCGTGCTCTTAGCTTCTTGATTAGTAGATTCTTTTTTCCCTCGCTTTGGGGTTACACCGATCTTGGTGGTTCACCTCTTCCTCCCGAGTATCCTTGCCTCGTATTATTAGTTTCCTCGCTCCTTCCTCTCGATTTTTCTCCTCTAAATCCTTCTCTTGAGTCTCCTCTACCTCGGATTCCACTTCTTGGCTGTCCATCCGATCTCCCTTCAAATGATTTAATGCATCAAAACTGTTCTCCACCGGGATGTTGATCTCCTTGGAATTTCTTCCCATAAATTCCTCTCGCAGTACATGGGACCACTTCCACCGAGCCTCCATAGGCCTCCCGTATCACCCAATCAAACTTACTTGCCCTGTGGCGTTGATCTATGGGGTTCTTTCCTTTGTGATTTGGCTCGAGGCTTGTCGTATCATCTTAGGAGCAGAGTTGAGCTTGAGGGTTCCCATCAAAGGGACCAGCCTCCCCGTGAGAGGGTTTTGGGGCATAGGAATTTTTGGGAGGAGGGTTAAAACGTTGCCTCTTGCTTACAATAGGGCGAACAGGGTCTCCGATATTCGGATTTCGAGCTCCACGTCCTTGAGGCCCAGATTGGGTAGGAATGGAGATCTCTGGGGGAGGGATATTATTCTGGGTTTGAGGATCGGTATTTTGGAGTGGGGGCTGGTTCTTGGAAATGCAAGTGGATACCCCGGTGCCCTACCTTCCCACAAACACTACACTTAAAAGACATATTTTCATATTCAAATACCCGAGTATGAAGGCCAAACATAGACGACAAAATAATGGATTTAGGGAGCTCTTTACTCGGGTCCGCCAACACACACATGCGAGCAGACAGAAGTCTTGTTTTGCTCAAGGTTGCAGGATCAATAGCTATTAGTTCTCCAATCTCCGTAGCTATCCCAACCAATATTTGTTCTGCTCCGAAAAGCAGAGGTAATCCCGGCATCTTAACCCAAATAGGAGCCAAATCCAAAGACTCGAGTCTGGGGGTTGAAATCGGGGGACCAACGCTTCAGATACAAGCCCCTTTTCCCAAAAAACCAAGGACCTCCTTGGAGAGTCCTTTCCATGTCCCGTTCACATTGAAATGTCACCAAAAGAAAACTCTTGGGTAAAGCCTTAATCATCATACCGGCCCTTGGCTGCCATTTTTGGATGGCCCATCTCCTTATGACTTCCATGTCTGGCCTCACCCCCATAAATTTAGCCACCAAAGATGTTCCGCCCTCCATAGCCACATGCCGAGCTAAGGAATCCGGGATGTGCAACCTACCATTGACAGATTTTAGATTAAAACAAGAGTCGGATAATTTTTGCTTACCGCGAAGAGCATTAAGATATGAAGGTCTCCAGCTGCTGTGTTTCTCTTTGTCTCCTTCTTGGGTCTTCCTTTGATCCCGACGCATAGAGTCCCGGTCCCCCTCGTAGAAATCTTCAACCGCATCCGCCCAACGCCCTTGGACCGGTTCCAATAGAACTTCCTTGTCCACATCCTCCGCCCGGGGCCTCGCTATCTCGCCAGAGCCCCCACCTGCCGCGTCTGCTGATCTGCCCTCCGAAGTCCCACACCTAGGGTTTGATGCCCCTAGACCTCTCGCTCCTCCTCCTTGCTGCTCCATCTATTCAACTTTAATAATTAACTAAAAAGGAACTTTAATAATTAATAATTTTATTATTAAATATTATTTAATAACATTTTATTAATTAATTTTATATATAAAATAATATGAAAAAACTATTATAACCTCCTTGTTTTTTTAAATGTTTTATTGTTTTATTTCATACTTTTAATATTATTTAATGAAATATTTTATATATGTACGTTATTAATGTGTCCAGTGGGTCCTGAACTTGAAACGTTTTTATTTAGGCCGTTAACATTGTTCACCATTTAGGACATGGACATATGATAACTTTAGCCGCCCCTCCATACATACATCCAACCATAGTATTATAATATCATATAAATAGCTATTATTAAAATAATGTTACAAGATTGAAATTCGCAGTCGAGGAGGGAAGAAGGCCGATTACAGTTCGTCTGGTTCCAAGTTCCCAGTTCGTTGGCGATAACAGCAGGAGTAACAGAGCATAATAGAGTTTAAACCCTGGTTAGCTCATAAATCTGCTGTGAGATCTCAAAATCTTGTCATTCTCTGCAAACAAAAACCAAATTTCTGTTGTGGTTTGGGTTGAGAAACAATGGGGACCCGAGCGCTTCAAGAGCACCGTTAAATACCTTCGGGAGTGCATAGACATTAAATTTTTATCTAGGAGGAGTTTCGCTCACTTCTTGGTCTTTTTACCGTGAGTTTTATTTATTTATTTTTACTCGATAATGCATTCAACTCGGAAAGTTTTAAAGCGGGAAATTTTAGGGTTATAGCGACAATGGTTCCGCCCTTTACAATGGCGAAACGGGACGGGAAAAAGACTGTCAAGGCGGAAAATGCAAAGACAAGGCCCTCTAGGAAATAACGCCTTTGACCTTGTGGGTCCGTCTAGGGTTCTGCCTGGGGGACCCGGATACGTCTGAGTCGCCCAGGCAGAACCTTGGATGGACCCACAGGCGTATCAGTCCCGATTCCGAACCGGATACCTCTCGTACCAGGATTCGGGGGTCCTAGGGTGCCGGACCGGTAACATAGGAAAATACTATCGAATGAAAATCTACTAGTGCAAGCATAAAGCTATCCACGTTCAATGAATATTACAATGCTTTGTCACAAATATATTACTTCTCATATGCTGCACTCTTGACCTTCACACTAATTTACAACTCGTCACAATCCTATTCTAAGGACACAAGGCACACTTACATATAAGATACTTGTGCACATTTACACTCACAACACTCGCAACATTTCTTGCACATTATTACATTACATAAAATATTTACTCACTCACTAATCTAAGACACAACCCTAATCTAATATTTACAATGATGTACCAAATAATGTAATATTCTCCAACACCCCCGTGTATTACATTATTTGGTTATTGAAGACTTTAGTCTTCAATATAATCTTCGTCCTTCATGTGACTTTGATCTTTGTCTTGTTCTCCTCCTTGCTTGTCTTCATCTTTGATTTCAGCTTCATGTTCTTCAGTCTTTGTACTTTCTTGAGCTTTCACATTGTCATTAGATTCTTGCAAAAGAATCTTCCCTTTACCTTTGTCCTTCATATCATATGTCTCTTTCTGTATAGAAACTTCTGAACATTCACTTTAAGCATCATGATAAGATTCTGAATTAGATGAACTTGGAATATCAATGTTGCAAGAAGAACATCTCGCTCTTCTGACTCGTTAGAGGTTGACACGATAGGTTGATTATGCTTTGGTTTTTTCGTGTTTCCATTATAGAAAGATATGGATGAGCTCCATTTGTACTTTCTCTTGTCTATATGGTGCAATGGAATAATGCTCCTTTGAAGCGCCCTTCCATCAAGTAGATTTTTGCTTTCTTTTTTGCTGCACCAATTGAAAATCCTTGTCAACTGAGGTAAAATTATCTTCCGACTTTTATTGGACTTGATTCTTTATCCTTGGAAATATGCTGGTTAGGTGAGCGTATTCAAAACATGGCCTGCATATAAAAGCTATGTATTTGTAAGGCACTTTGTGAATTCTAGCTGAACCCCCTCAACCAAAGCAAATTCAGTTGGAAGTCCTCTGCCGATATCAACCTCCACATGCATACAAGCACCTATGGTCTTGTTCTTTCCTCTTTTAGATTCATCTAGGGAAATGAATTTCCTGTTAGCCTTACTAAATAGTTCAAGGGTTAAATGGGTCCATGGAATGCAAAGAAAAATTTGGCATCATAACCTATTTTGGGACAACAAAATAAAAAAAAATCAATGTTTTATAAAAAGCCCAACTGTTTATGAAACTAAGAACTGCCACTATAAATAGCATCCCAATTCTCCTCTTCTTTAAAATCACAATGAAAAACCCTTGGTTGCAAGAATAAATTTTAACCTCATCTGATATGAGAGGTGACCAATTTTGATTTATCCACTCAATGTAGTAAGAGTAGCCAGAAGCAACTAAACCTTCATATTAAGTCTTTCCCAAAGAGCTTAAAAGCAAACGAGGCAATCTCCTTATTTTCTTTTGCTTTTTCAATAATAAATCCTTGCCTAGGAATCATTACCTAATCCACAAATTATTCTGACCCATCCAAAAGAATCTTGAATGTTCTGCCTAATACTTCTGTTGGTTATATCATGCAATGATATTAGGGCTGCCTCTTTGAATGAAGCTTTACCTGGAAGAGTCATTGAGTTTGGTCAACTTTGCTTGACTCTTGGGTGCCATGTGAGACCTTGCATGTAATCTCATGTGCTTTTGAAAGTAAAACATCCTTTTGAAAAGGATAAAACTCCTCTAGAAGTCTTTGCATGCTACAACGAAAACCTTTTGTGTTACCTTAGATATTGGTCTTGGAGTGGCCTCCTTAGAAGAAGTCAAATCTCCACCATGGCTCTTGCATGTAGACTTAGATTTTGATTTTGATGATTTTCCCATTCTGAAAATTTGGATTTGTCTTTCTAGGTTCTTGTATGCTCTCTCGCCCTGTCTCAGAAGACTGTTGAGAAAGTGCCATTAAAAAGAAATAAATTAGTCTCTTGGAAGATGAACTCTCCCGTATGTTTTAAATTGGATATTGTTGATTTAGATGAAGTATGTTAAATGCTTTAGATTAGATTTGAGAATGCTTGTATGTATTAAAATGATTTTGAGAAAATTCTTGTTAGATGACATCTCCTCATCAACCATTCCATTATTCTTTAGATACCAAAGGACTGGTATATTTGAATCACCCTCTTGGTATTAAAAGACCAATGCACTAGGGTGAGATGGAGTTGATGTGGGATAATAAACCACACCAAGGAGATGAGAAATATATCTCTATTGTTTTATGTGATGAGTTGACAAGAGGCTGGGAAAGAGTAGAGATTCTTTTCATGGATATCTCTCCCTTTCACTATAACACTTCACACTTTTCTCTTTGATCACCTACACCTCCCACACCTTTTGCCCCTCTACAAAAACGAGCTTAGATGAAGAAATAAAAGCTTCCATATGGGCTCCTTGGGGAATCAAGGTTTTCAAAACAAGGGTCTCTCATTGGATAGATAAGTTTGGTTTGAATTAACGTTAGAAGATGAACCCTACTCCTGGAGGAAAATGGTCACTCAACTTTTAATGTTTTTTAGTTTTGATATTCATGTTACTCCTTTTCATAGTAGGAGACATGAGAGCAAGCATAGTAAGAAAGATTTAGGCCTTATGGTGAGTTACACTATGAGGCATTGCTAGAGTGTTGCTATGGTTTTGTTAGTATGATTTGATGGTTATGTCTCTAAATACTTTGAGTGTTATATAGATGCCTCAGGATATATTTTTTCCTTAAATGCCAATTATTGTTGTGTGTGTGTAAACTACTGGGCCATTCTCATCAAAATACTAAAACATTGCATTTGCTATTAGTTCAATTAGATCATGTCTTACTTGTGTTTCTATTAAAGATCTTTCCGTGTCTCTCAAAACTTTTCTTTCCCTCTATCAAATCCTTGATATCATTTTCATTAAGAGAGAATTTTACCTTCTAAAGTTTGAATTTTACTAAGACTTAGAGCAACACCATGATTGACTAAATTATTTATCACATTGTTTCCTTTTTCATAGATATGTTGGCATTCCAAGTTATTACCTCCATCAATAATTGATTAATATAAAAAATAATGTTATTGTTGATCCAACCACTACATCCGTTCTTCTTTACAACATTAATAACAATATGTGAATTCCCTTTAATTGCAATATGCTTGCATCATTTTTCGATGGCAAGCTTGATCCCTGTAAGTTCCGTTGCCTCTCTGTAGTTGTTTGTTGAAGTTCCATATGACTGTACATAGCTGAAGTTAATTTTTGCCTCATATTGTTCTGAAAACCACCATCTCTGCTAGCGTTTCTAGGGTCTTCTTTGGAAGGATCATCAAAATTAAGTTTGATGAACCCAACTTTTGAACATTTCCATTTTACCATAGATCGACGCAAATCCTTTTCGTTAACTCTACTATCTCAAATTGCCCCTGCATTGCATTAACTCCATCTCCTAAAATGCCAAGTATTCTTGAAGTTTACTATGTTTTAAGAGGCTTCCTCTCCGTATTTTCTTTCTCCACCACTAGTCCTACCAACCATCCGGTGATTCATTTTGATTTGTGTTTGTCCAATGATTATGTTGCTCGTATCTCCTAGTTGATTTCCTAACTCTCCTCTCTTAATTCCACCACCACAACAACCAAAAATGATTATTTTTCTTGTATGTTATGGGATGCAGCCCTTGACACCTTTCCCCACACTTTTCCTCAGCCAAAGCTTGTTTGTCGCATTGGTTCTTGCCCCATGAATAGTTGGTAAGATGAGGGATGTAATTCCATGGATTGGAAGCTCTGTTTTGCTCTTATACAGGAGCCTACAACTATATCTTCCAATCGAAGGGAATATAAATGCCTTATTCGGCGTAAGAAGCGAGAGTTTCTTGTCACTACACGTTGTGAGCTTCGAGATGCTCTTCATCACTCTCCCAAAGCCTTTTGGTGCACTCTTCTTCCTAGGAAGACCCATCCTATCTGCATCGATGATAAGTCCATAGGTCTCCCATGCTAATTCTTTATATGATATCCCAGGGTAGCCCACCATTCATATCTCTTTCCCCCCAACATCATGTCACCTCTTCTCTTTAAGAGACACAAAAGAGCTTTATATAAATTAAGCATTAGCAAGGCTGTTGATTTTGAGGGATTTCAGGCTGAGTTCTTGAAGTATGGTGCTGAAGCTCTTGGCTATCCCATTGCAGAATTATTCAATGAGGTTGTCTGTTTAGGGTTCCCTACCTCCTGGTCACAACATACTAGCCTCCCCATCCACAAATTTGGGGATTATTCAGATTGAAATAAATACAGAAGCATTGTGATTGGGCACACATTTACTAATATTTATGTAACAATTTTGAATACGAAACTCTCATAATTGTTTTTCAGTACAAGCTAGAGCAAGAAGGCAGGCTTGATTTAGAAGGGATCATCAGACCATTGATCGTGTTTTCACTCTTAGGGCTATTCTAAAGGAGGCTTGCCAATGGTCTTCTTGTTAGTCTCACAATGACACTGAGAGGGGGGGTGAATCAATGTAGCTCTTTCAAACTTAAATCTTCAACACTCAAAGCCAAAACAATGAAAACATAAAACCAAATAAAGCAAGTATAACAAGAGAACATCACACAACACAAGATGTACCGAGGTTCACCGATTTGGCTACATCCCCGAAAATGATTGTTTGGACTCCCATCCAAATCTAGCCTTTGCAATGCACCAACTTTACAACCAATTTACCAGCACCCACTGGAAGGAGCACCAACCCCTGATTTATCAGCACCAACCAAAAGGAGCACCAACCCCTGATTTATCTGCATCAACCAAAAGGAGCACCAACCCCTGATTTATCTGCACCAACAGAAAGGAGCACCAACCCCTCTACCAAGCACCCACTTGATTTTGATATTGATAATAAAATGACATATATGAATGTCTTCACTGAAACCAGAACCCTCTATGGTCTCGTAAGCTCAAAATCTAAAACTTTCTATTTCACCCAGTATAACATCCCTCTCTGCATTACTCAGAATTTGAATCTTCTCTTCTCACAAAAAAAAAACTGATTGTTCTCTTAGCTCGTTCTGCCAATTGCTAAACGCTTTCTGGGTATTGTGCAACACTTTGTCTGCGAACTCCTCTCAAAATTTCAGCCAAAATGGATATCATATGAGAAAGTTATGCCCAAAATACTGAAGTGACGTTTTTCACCACTCCAAAAATCACGGATTTTCACTCTTTATTTTTCTCCACACACACTTCTCTCTTCACAAAATAAAGTCCCCACTTTTCAATAAAATCCCTTGTCACTTAAAAAGCACACACTTGCATTCTTTTTCCCTTTTCAATTTTAAAAAGATTTTCTTTAATGAAGCTTCTTAAAACAATATAACTTCCTTTTTGAGAAGGCATTTCGTCAAACACGTCACATACAAAGAATTGACATCTTACTCGTTCTCTTACTTCGGAGCCACGTGACACCTCAAACCAAAAACGAAAGATGCTCTATTTGATGCCTTGAAGGTGTAACAACACTGAAACCGAAACTCGGCGACTCGCAAGGTCAAAACGACCAACTGAAGGATTTTGCACAAGTGGAACAAATTGACATAAAAGTGACCTGTACCGTTTTTGCAACAATCATAACTCTCACCTCGTAACTCTGTTTTCTATGAGATTTGAAACGTAGAATCTTTGCAATGCTGACTACATCCAGTTCGAATCTCGTTGCATAACTCCTTACGGTTCGCCTGTACCACCTCCACGAAAACTGTTGTTGACACACTTTTTCCAAAAAGAGCGTTTTTGTGACAGTCTTGCAACGCTTGTAACATTCGCCTTGTTTCTCCGTTTTGGTGGAAATTTGGAACACATGTTCTTGAAGATAACGACCACCTCCAGTTTGAATTTCGCTATTTGAATTTCGCTATCAAATTCTTCTCGGTTTGCTCGCAGTGCTTCTGACAAAATTGCCCTTTTTCGGCCTGTACAACCACTTGCCAAGTCAGCTGCAGAGATACCGGAAACGTCACCGATCAATCCAAACACTATGCTGACACCTCCAACGCTGTTTTGGACTGTTTCCTGACATGCTGGCATGTTTCAAACTGATCCATCCTGTTCAACTGCGCCCGTGATGACTTTTGCAATTTTTTGACAACTTCCTGACGATTTTTTCAACTTTTGCAAATTTGCACGAACAACCTGTAACAACTTCACCCGAACATCAAAAACATCCTCATAAGCATTGAACATCACTATACATACTCCGAACAACCTCCGAACAACTGTCCACTGCATCAACCTGTCCATCTGAGTGTGTTGACAACAATGACAATACTATCGCTGCACCTTGCTCAACAATCTCCCCCTTTGGAATTGTTGGCAACACACGCACAATTTCCTGTAACTCTTCTCCCCCTTTGACAACAAGACCAAAGGGCTGCTGCAAACTCCCCCTGAGTCCATGCACAACATTCTTAGGCAAAAATTATTACACTTAGCAAAAATCACAAACATGAGCAAAAAGATAAACAAATACACAAATGCTCCCCCTGAGAATGTGGCCCCAATAGCTAGTCAATTCTTGGAAAGTGTGACCACTCCCAATTTCTTGCGAAGGTACTCAAAGACTTCCTTGGGCAATGGTTTGGTGAAGATATCCGCTACTTGCTCTGTTGTTGGAACAAAATCCAACTTAACCTCACCTTCCGCAACTTTCTCCTTCAAAAAATGATACCGGATAGCAATATGGTTTGTGCGAGAATGCATAACCGGATTCTTTGAGATGTTAATGGCACTGGTGTTATCGCACTTAACTAAAATCGGCTCACTGAAATTAATGCCAAGATCCTTTAGAGTTTGTTTCATCCATAACACCTGCGTACAACACGTTGTCGCTGAAATGTATTCTTCCTCTGCTGTGGATAAGGAGACTGACTCTTGTTTCTTACTGTGCCACGCGACCAACCTGTCTCCAAGATAGAATGCACCTCCACTGGGACTCTTCGTGTCATCTACACATCTTGCCCAATTTGCATCTGAATACGCAATAAGGGTGAAGTCCTTACCTTTCGGATATCATAACCCATACTCCATAGTACCCTTGAGGTATCGAAGAATCCTCTTCATTGCTGTCACATGAGTCTCCTTGGGACTAGCCTCGAAATCGTGCTACCATGCATACTGCCCGCAAAATATCTCGGTCCGGTAGCTGTCAAGTACGATAAGATCCCAATCATAGATCTATACATAGTTTGATCAACATGTGGAGATTTGTCATCCTTGCTCAACTTGCAACCTTGTCTTCATGGGAGTGCTAAGCGCCTTACAATCCTCCATTGTGAACTTTTTCAGCATCTCTTTCACATATTTAATTTGAGAAATAAATATGCCCTTCTCTTTTGATTAACTTGCAATCCGAGGAAATACGAAAGTTCACCAATCATTGACATTTCAAATTATTTTTGCATCTTATTTGCTAAATCTTTACACAACTCATCTTTGCTACTGCCAAATATGATATCATCTACGTATACAACAAGAACAATATGATGACCATTTTCTGTTTTGACATACAAATTACTATCCACCATACCTTTCTTGAACCCTTGCTGAGTAAGATAATTGTCTAGCCTTGCATACCATGCTCGGGGTGCCTGTTTTAAGCCATATAACGCTTTCTTCAACTTGCAAACCAAGTTGGGATCATCACCAAGCTGGAAACCATCTGGCTGCTCAATATAAACCTCTTCTTCAAGTTTCCCCTTCAAAAATGCTGATTTCACATCCATTTGATGAACTTTGAAATTCTTGTAAACTGCTAAAACCAAAAACATTTTAATTGTCTCTAGTGTGGCCACAGGTGCAAAGGTTTCCTCAAAGTCAATACCTTCAACTTGTGCATAGCCTTTGCTACCAATCTTGCTTTGTTCTTGACTACCTGTCCGTCTTCATTCCATTTGTTCCGAAAGACCCATTTAGTACCGATTACATTTTTATTTGCGGGTCTTGGTACTAACTCCCAAGTCTTGTTTTTCTCGATCTGATCTAATTCTTCATTTATTGCCTTTACCCAACTTTCATATTTGCTTGCGTCAACAACATTTTTGGGCTCAATGCTGGATAATAAAGAGTAGTTACTTACTAATCTTCTTCTTGTCCGAACACCAACCGTGGGGTCTCCAATTATTTGCTCTCTAGGATGATCTTTCTCGCCACTGCCTGTTTTGAATTTCTTGTTTTCTTCCACTTCTGAATCACTGTTTGAATCCTCTGAGTCAATTTTTGATTTCTTTTCCGTTTCCTTTTCCTCATCTCCTTCAATGACCTCTTCATAAAATGGGTAGTTCTCTTCATAGCTAATTAATCGTTCCCTTTCTTTATCAACTTTAACATCGGCACTATCCACAATTTTCCTTAGCCTCTTGTTGTAGCATTTGTAAGCTTTGCTTTTTGACGAATAGCCAAGAAAAATACCTTCATCCGCTCTATCTTCAAACTTACCAAGGTTTTCTTCAGCTCTTTTGATGTAACACTTGCTGCCAAAAACTTTAAAGTATCTTGTTGTTGCCTTTTTACCGAACCACAACTCATAAGGAGTTTTGCTTTCATGCGTCCTCAACATGCACCTCTTTTGGATGTATACCGCAGTATGGACTGCCTCTTTCCAAAATATGTCAGCTACTTTGCTCTCAGTCAACATAGTCCGTGCCATTTCCTGCATTGTCCTGTTCTTTTTTTCTACCGCACCATTCTGCTGAGGTGTCCTGGCTGCTGAAAACTGTCTCCGAATGCCATATTTTTCACAATACTCTGTGAAATCCTCTGAAATGAACTCTCCTTCTCTGTCTGACCTTAAACATTTAATTTTTTTTCCTGTTTGATTCTCAATTTGGTTTTTGAAAACCTTGAACATCTCAAAAGCTTCTGATTTATGCTTCAAAAACAGTACCTATATCATCCTGGAATAGTCATCTATACACAACATGAAATATTTGTCACCGTTTATGCTTTGCATTCTCATGGGTCCACATAAATCAGTATGTACTAGTTCCAAAGGTTTGCTTGTGTAGTACTTTTTGTTTTAAATGAGACTCTAGTTTGCTTCCCCTTTTGACATGAAGCACAAATGCTATTTGATGGTTTGCCAATGGTGGGAATATCTCTCATCGCTTTCTTTGAGCTGATTTTTACTAGATTGTCAAAACTGATATCACCGAGCCTCGTGTGCCACAACCAATTCTCTTCTTCCCGTCCAATCAAGCAAGCTCCTTCTGAAGTCTCTGAGAGAGTGTACAGGCAGCCAGATGTCCTTGATCCAGTTGCTATCAACTTCCCATTGTTTGCCTTTTTGACTTCACAACCTTGCTTCTTAAAGATCACTTCATGATCTCTATCACAAATCTGACTTACGCTCAACAAGTTATGCTTCAGACCAACCACAAAAAAGACTTATTTTGACCTGATTTTTCCGTCACTAATTTTAACTGAACCTCTGCCAACTATCTTAGCTCCATCATTGTTTCCAAACTTTACTGAACCACCTTCATATTGCTGCAACTTCTCAAATTTTTGTTTGTCACCTTTCATATGACTGGAGCATCCACTATCAAGTATCCATGGTGCGGATTTATTCTGCGCTTTAAATGCTATCTGTACGATCAAGGATTCCTTTTCTTCCTTAGGTCGCTCTTTTTCTTTCCACTCAAGTTTGATTACAATTTTGGGCTCTTGTTTTGGCTTTTCTTTTTCAGTAGTTTGTGCATGTTTTTCGGGAAATTTTCTATTTTGTCTTATTCCATTTGGCTGAAATTTTCTTCCCTAAAATTGATTTGATGCAAATGTACTTTGACAATTTCTTGCAATATGCCCAAAATTATGACAGTTATAACATTCTACTGCATAATCCATCAAAGGTGAAAAAACATTTCTATTGGTAAAATTCCTTGGTCCTACATTATAGTTGCAATATGAGATCTTATGTCCATAACCATTACATTTAAAACAGTAACCAGAAAAGAGATGATTGAACCTGGGTGGTGGTCTTTGCCATGTTGTCGTAGGAGCCATAAATCTTCTTCTTCTTTGATGTGTGACATTGGTGAAGCCATCATTGTCAATTCTCCTTTCGTGCCTTGCATTATTGCTTTCCTTTGCATGATTCGTTTTTGCTTGATCAACCTTGTTTCTTCTCTTCATTCTTTGTGGATTCTTCCTTTATGGCCTTTGATCCATTTGACGATTCTCCTTCATCAAAACCCAAACCAAATTTGATGCCTGTAGTCTTTTGGTTATTTATGATCTTATCCAACTTCATAGAACTTTCTTCACGTTTGTGATAACAACTAATTTTTTGATTCATCTCTTCTAGCTGCATTCTTAAACCAACAATCTCTTCTTCTAGCTTGCTGCAATAATCTATTTTCATTGTTATTTGCACTTCGAGATCTTCGGAGATTTGTTTGGATTCTTCTATCTGTACTTTCAAATTTGTTATGATTTCATTTGCATCCTCAAGCTTTCTTGAAATTTTCTTATTCTTTTTTCTTTCTATCTTCAATTCATCTAGAGCTGCAATTAGTTCCTCTTCCAAATTCACTTATGCGTCAATTTCTTCTTCATCACATTCCTGTTCTTTTTCTGGTTTTTCTTCTTTGAGTGCCATGAAAAGAGCTTCACTTGTTTCCTTTTTAGAATCCTCACTGGAGCTATCTTTTGATGAACTGACATTCTTGGAGATGAAACTTTTCTTCTTGAAGTTGCTTTTTCTGAAATTTGTTTTTTCTTCCAATCACTTCTTTCTTCGTGCAATCCTTCATCACTTCTGTTCTTCTCATTAAGTGGACATTTAGCTGCAAAATGCCCAACGCCTCCACAATTGAAACATTTAAACGGTAACTTTCCTCTGTATTTTCCTTTTCCCCTTTTTAGTTTTCGAACAAAGTTTGTTTCCATTTCATCTGATGTCTCTTCCTCTTCGGATTCTTATTTTGCTTTCATATTTTTATGGGCTTTAAAAGCAACTTCTCCGTCTGTGGTTTTAGATTTTCCTATTCTCATCTCATATGCAGTCAAAG
The DNA here is from genome assembly GCA_028583015.1 of Wollemia nobilis. Taxonomy (NCBI): domain Eukaryota; kingdom Viridiplantae; phylum Streptophyta; class Pinopsida; order Araucariales; family Araucariaceae; genus Wollemia; species Wollemia nobilis. The sequence goes on from JAQPPZ010014908.1 coordinate 1,616,928, forward strand.
AACCATGCATCTCATCCATACTAAAAGAATTTAGATCTTTAGCTTCTTCTATAGCTAAAACTTTAGAATCAAATCTTTGGGGAAGGGATCTTAATACCTTTTTCACGATGACAAAATCTTTGATTTCCTCGCCGAGTCCTCTAATCGCATTAATGACTTCATTAACTCTCAGCATATATGCCTCTATATTCTCATCGTCATTCATCTTTAATACTTCGAACTGAGCTCGATGTGTTTGTAACTTGGCCTCCTTGATCTTAACGTCTCCTTCATGAATGCTCTTCAGTTTGTCCCATATTTCCTTTGTCGTTTTACAACCCATAATCTTTACCAGTTCGCTGTCCACTAATCCACACATGATAGCATTCTTTGCTTTTGAGTCATTCTCAAACAATTTCTTATCGACAACATCGGTTGGAGAAGTGGTGGGTATTGTGTATCCACTATCTACTGAATCCCAAATGTCGTATCTCAAAGCACAAAGATATGTCTGTATCCTAAGTCTCCAAAATCCGTAATTAGTTCCGTCAAACAATGGTGCTTTTTTTGATGAGAAGCCTTCACCACCTGCCATTGTGTCACTTCCAAGATCACCCTAGCCGGTTAAGCTTGTTCAGGAACCTCGCTCTGATACCAATTGTTAGTCTCACAATGACACTGAGAGAGGGGGGTGAATCAGTGTAGCTCTTTCAAACTTAAATCTTCAACACTCAAAGCCAAAACAATGAAAACATAAAACCAAATAAAACAAGTATAACAAGAGAACATCACACAACACAAGATGTACCGAGGTTCACCGATTTGGCTACATCCCCGAAAATGACTGTTTGGACTCCCATCCAAATCCAGCCTTTGCAAAGCACCAACTTTACCATCAATTTACCAGCACCCACTGGAAGGAGCACCAACCCCTGATTTATCTGCACCAACAGAAAGGAGCACCAACCCCTCTACCAAGCACCCACTTGATTTTGATATTGATAATAAAATGACATATATGAATGTCTTCACCGAAACCAGAACCCTCTATGGTCCGTAAGCTCAAAATCTAAAACTTTCTATTTCACCCAAGTATAACATCCCTCTCTCGCATTACTCGGAATTTGAATCTTCTCTTCTCACAATAAAAAAAACTGATTGTTCTCTTAGATCGTTTTACCAATTGCTAAACGCTTTCTGGGTATTGTGCAGCACTTTGTCTGCGAACTCCTCTCAAAATTTCAGCCAAAATGGATATCATATGAGAAAGTTATGCCCAAAATACTGAAGTGACGTTTTTCACCACTCTCTAAAAATCACGGATTTTCACTCTTTATTTTTCTCCACACACGCTTCTCTCTTCACAAAATAAAGTCCCCACTTTTCAATAAAATCCCTTGTCACTTAAAAAGCACACACTTGCATCCTTTTTCCCTTTTCAATTTTAAAAAGATTTTCTTTAATGAAGCTTCTTAAAACAATATAACTTCCTTTTTGAGAAGGCATTTCGTCAAACACGTCACATACAAAGAATTGACACCTTACTCGTTCTCTTACTTCGGAGCCACGTGACACCTCAAACCAAAAACGAAAGATGCTCTATTTGATGCCTTGAAGGTGTAACAACACTGAAACCGAAACTCTTGCGACTTTGCAAGGTCGAAACGACCAACTGAAGGATTTTGCACAAGTGGAATAAATTGACATAAAAGTGACCTGTACTGTTTTTGCAACAATCATAACTCTCACCTCGTAACTCTGTTTTCTCAGAAATTTGAAATGTAGAATCTCTGCAATGCTGACTACATCTAGTTCGAATCTCGCTGCATAACTCCTTACGGTTCGCCTGTACCACCACGAAAACTGCTGTTGACACACTTTTTCAAAAAGAACGTTTTTGTGACAGTCTTGCAACGCTTGTGACATTCGCCTCGTTTCTCCGTTTTGGTGGAAATTTGGAACACATGTTCTTGAAGATAACGACCACCTCCAGTTCGAATTTCGCTATCAAATTCTTCTCGGTTTGCTCGCAGTGCTTCTGACAAAATTGCCCTTTTTCGGCTTGTACAACCACTTGCCAAATCATCCGCCAAGATACCGGAAACGTCACCGATCAATCCAAACACTGTGTGCTGACACCTCCAACGCTGTTTTGGATCTGTTTCCTGACATGCTGACATGTTCCAAACTGATACATCCTGTCCAACTGCGCCCGTGACGACTTTTGCAATTTTTTGACGACTTCCTGACGATTTTTTCAAATTTTGCAAATTTGCACGAACAACCTGTAACAACTTCACCCAAACATCAAAAACATCCTCATAAGCATTGAACATAACTGTACATACTCCGAACAACCTTCGAGCAACTGTCCACTGCATCAACCTGTCCATCTGAGTGTGTTGACAACAATGACAATACTGTCGCTGCACCTTGCTCAACACTAATAAAATATTTTGTTGTTTTGTGGACTTTAGAAAGGCCTTTGACACCATTCCCAGGCATCTTTTTGTTAGGTGTGAAGTCAGTATGGCCACTAGACGTCTGAATTGCTAGACGTCTAGGCAGCAGGGCTGCTAGACGTCTAGGCCAGACGTCTAGAGGTCTGGTCTGGCAGACGTCTGGGTTGCCAGACGTTTGGTTTGGTAGACGTCTAGGCCAGACGTCAAACTAAGTAGACGTCATGTCAACTAGACATCAAAGCAGCGGACGTATAGGTAAACGTCAGAATGTTGAAGACGAACAGTCTTGCGGAGCGGAAGACGAACAACCTTGGGAAGTGGAAACGAACAGTTTTTGGGGGCTTCCTTTGGGAGAGGAAACGAACAGTTTGGAGTCTTCCTTCTGCTCTATAAAAGGGATTTGATCCCTTGCACTTGGTGATGTTGAAAACGTTGAAAGACGTGAATGTAAACTTTGTTGAAAATAATAAAAGAGAAGTTGCCATTGCCCCGTGGTTTTTCCTGCACATTGCAGGTTTCCACGTAAATCTCTGTGTCACTTGTGTTACTGTTTCCGTGTTCTACTTTTTTGTTATTGTGCTTCCTCTTGCAGGTGATAAATCTTGGAGTTTTTCCTAACATCTGGTATCAGAGCTAAGGTTTTGTGCGAGTGGGAGCTGCAACAATGACAAAAGGTGTAACCAAGTTCGAGATTAAGAAATTCGATGGCAGGAACTTCGCTCTATGGAAGATAAAGGTGGAGGATTTGTTGGTTCAGAATGACCAAGCGCAAGCCTTGAAAGGGGTCGTGAGTAAACCGAGCAGCATGAAAGATGAGGAGTGGGTAACGCTTGACAGGAAGGCGGTTTCTACAATCCGTCTCTGCCTAGCGGACTCCGTCTTGTTCAATGTAGCTGAAGAAAAGACCGCGAAAGCCCTTTGGCAAAAGCTTGAAAAGTTGTATGAAACAAAATCAGCAACTAACAAGGTTTTCTGAAAAAACAACTTTTTAGCTTGAGGATGAAGGAAAGTTCATCCGTGGTATATCATTTGAATGAGTTTAATACTCTGATCAGTAAACTGGTTTCAGTTAATGTGAATATGGAGGATGAAGATAGAGCTATCACCCTACTTTGTTCCCTCCCGGACGCTTGGGATCATATGGTGATGACCATCAGTAATTCATCATCAGGAACTCTCATTTTTGATGATGTGGTAGCCACTTTGTTGGCAGAAGAGTTGAGGCGAAAAACGTCTCTGGAACCCTCAACCAATGAAGCCCTATCTGTGAGAGGTTGATTGTTCGAGGGGACTAAACAAGGTAGAAAGCAGTCCAGATCTAAGTCTAAAGGACATAAACAGAAAGGGAAGTGCTGGCATTGTGGGAAGCCAGGACACTCCAAGAAGGACTGTTGGCAATTAAAGAATGGTGAAAAGCAAAATCAGCCATCAGCTGAAGCCAATGCAACAGATTTAGGAGAGACGGCAACATGTGAAGCCTTCTGTATCAATAGCAATGAGATCAGTTTTATATACCGGGTTTTGGACTCGGGTGCATCCTTCCACATGTCTCCCCATAGAGACTGGTTTGACAAATATCAGCCATACTGTGGTGGAAAGGTCTATTTGGGTGATGATCATTCTTTAGAAATTGTGGGAAGAGGGGATATAAGGATCAAGTTGGACGATGGTAGAGAAAGGATGTTATGTGATGTGCGACATGTGCCCGATTTGAGGAAGAATTTGCTATCAATCAAAATGATGGATAAGCTAGGATATTCTGTCACCTTCTGTAACAACTATTGCAATATTACCAGAGGAGCTCTTAGAGTAGCAAAGGGAGAATCTTATGGGATTTTATACCGTTTATGTGGTGATACGGTGACAAACCATGCAACAACAACAACTTCTATTCAGGATGCAGTAATGCTATGGCATCAACGCCTAGGCCATATGAGTGAAAAAGGCCTGAAAATTCTGCATGACAGAGGTATGGTTTATGGGATTTAGTCTTGCAATTTAGACTTATGTGAGCACTGTATTTTTGGTAAACAGAAGAGGGTTCGGTTTAATGCAAGTCTTGGTAAGAGTTCTGATTTTCTGCAACTTATACATTCGGATATATTTGGACCTGTCTCCACTCAGTCCTTGAATGGCGCCATCAATTTTCTGACTTTTATAGATGATTATTCTAGGAGAGTGTGGGTTTACTTTCTGAAGAAGTCGAAAGCTTTGCAAAAATTTAAGAAGTTCAAAGCACGGGTAGAAAAGAGTTTGGGCAAGTCAATTTTGTGTCTCAGGTCAGATAATGGGGGTGAATATTGCTCCAAGGAATTTGATAAATTTTGTATGCGGGAAGGTATTAAGCACCAGAAGACTGTACCATACACTCCACAGCAAAATGGTGTGGCTGAGCGGATGAATTGCACAATCAAGGAACGTGCAAGAAGCATGCTTAGCGCAGACATGCTGAAGAAAAAGTTCTAGGCAGAGGCTGTTAATACAACTGTTTATCTTATTAACAGGTCACCTACAGTTGCATTGGATGGGCAGATTCCGGAGGAGGTTTGGTGTTGTAAGCCAGTTGATTACTCTCATTTGCGCACCTTTGGCTGTGACGCGTTTGCCCATGTACTCAAAGAAAAAAGGTCCAAGCTTGACCCGAAGTCAAGCAAATGTGTTTTTCTCGGCTATGGAGATATAGTGAAGGGGTATAGACTATGGGATCCTCACTGCCCACAAGGTAATTATTAGCCGGGATGTAATTGTTGATGAAAAATCCATGCAAAGGAAGGAGGTACAACAAAATCCTAATGTTGTACCTGTTCAAGTAGAATTTAGTGAAGATGAACATGCTGAAGTTTTTAATCAGCATGCAGAACAACAAGTAGAGCAGCCACAATGGTCACAAGACCAAGAGCCAGAAACGACAGATCATTGGGTTAGAAGATCTACATGTCCACAAAAGTGTCCGGAAAGGTATTCTCATGTGTATCAGTCCTCTTTTGCTTTGTTAACTGATGATGGTGAACCTAGTTCATTTCAGGAAGCTAGAGAGTCTGAAAATGCAGAAAAATGGAGGAAATTCATGGAGGAGGAAATCGAGGCACTTCGCAAGAATAAAACTTGGGAACTTGGGAGAAGAAAAACTGTTGGAAACAAGTGGGTGTACAAAGTGAAGAAGAATAGCGATGGGCTGTTGGAACGCTATAAAGCTCGCTTGGTGGCAAAGGGCTATGTGCAGAAGTCAAGTGTTGACTTCAATGAAATTTTCTCTCCTAGTTGTGAAGATGACTACTATTAGAGTTCTACTTGCACTTGTAGCTGCACAGGATTTGGAATTGGAGCAGCTTGATGTAAATATCGCTTTCTTGCATGGTGATCTCGAGGAAGAGATATATATGGATCAGCTCGAGGGATATGAAGAAAGAGGCAAAGAGCATTTGGTTTGCAGACTGAAGAAATATTTGTACGGGTTGAAACAGGTGCCAAGGATGTGGTATAGGAAATTTGACACCTTCATGAAGAGCCAAGGTTTCAGCAGGAGTGAAGTTTTATTATTTTGCTGTTGTATGTTGATGATATGTTGGTTGCAGGCCCCAACATGAAGAAAAACATTGATATTAAGGCTCGGTTGGCTAGGACATTTGAAATGAAGGATTTAGGAGCAGCAAACCAAATTTTAGGGATGAAGATACACAGGGACAGAAAAGGAAGAAAGATCTGGTTAAGTCAAAAGACATATGTGGAAAGGATTTTGTAGCGCTTCAATATGCAGAATGCTAAAACAGTTAGTACCCCACTTCTTCCACACTTAAAGTTGTCTTCCAACCAGTGTCCTAGTACGGAAGCAAAGAAGACAAACATGTCTCATGTACCGTATTCATCAGCGGTAGGAAGCCTCATGTATGCCATGGTGAGCACCAGACCGGATATTGCCCAAGCAGTGGGAGTAGTCAGCCGGTACATGGCAAATCCTGGTAAGGAGCATTGGAATGCGGTGAAGTGGATATTCAGACATTTAAGAGCCACTTCAGATGTTGACATTTACTTTGGATCGACATATTTGCAAATTACAGGTTTTGTGGATTATGATTATGGTGGAGATAGAGATGGGAGAAAATCCACTACAGGATATACCTTCACCCTTGCTTGGAGGAGCGGTGAGTTGGGCTTCTAAGTTGCAGTCTGTTGTGGCTTTATCAACCACTGAAGCAAAATACATTGCAGCAACTCATGCCAGCAAAGAGGCAATTTGGCTAGAGCGATTGTTGGGTGAATTCAAGGTAATGCAGGAGAAAAGTACATTGCATTGTGATAGCCAAAGTGCTATTCAGTTAGTGAAGAATCCAACACTCCATGATTGCACGAAACACATTGATGTCAAGTACCACTTTATCAGAAATGTGGTGGAAGAAGGTAGGATCCTGTTGCAGAAAATCAACACTGAAGTGAATCCTGCAGATATGCTTACAAAGCCGGTCAAGGTAGAGAAGTTTGAATGGTGCAGAACTTCTTTGGGCTTGCTGAAAAAGTAACAAGGGCAACATTGGGCAATTGGCACTGGATGAAAATCTTTGGCAAAAGAGTTATTGAATACTGACTTAAAGTGGGAGAATGTTAGGTGTGAAGTCAGTATGGCCACTAGACGTCTGACCTGCTAGACGTCTAGACGTTTGGGCTGCCAGACGTTTGACAGCCCAGACATCTGCCAGACCAGACGTCCAGACGTCTGGGTTGCCAGACGTCTGGTCTGGCAGACGTCTAGGCCAGACGTCAAACTAAGTAGACGTCATGGCAACTAGACATCAAAGCAGTGGACGTATAGGTAAACGTCAGAATGCTGAAGACGAACAGTCTTGTGGAGCGGAAGACGAACAGTCTTGGGAAGTGGAAACAAACAGTTTTTGGAGGCTTCCTTTGTGAGAGGAAACGAACAGTTTGGAGTCTTCCTTCTACTCTATAAAAGGGATTTGATCCCTTGCACTTGGTGATGTTGTTGAAAACGTTGAAAGACGTGAATGTAAATTTTGCTGAAAATAATAAAAGAGAAGTTGCCATTGCCCCGTGGTTTTTCCTGCACATTGCAGGTTTCCACGTAAATCTCTATGTCACTTGTGTTACTGTTTCCGTGTCTACTTTTTTGTTATTGTGCTTCCTCTTGCAGGTGATAAATCTTGGAGTTTTTCCTAACACTTTAATTTCAATGACTACATGACATCGACATTTTGGAGCTCTTTATCATTGCCATCAAGAGACTATATGAGGTAGGTGTTGGCTATTTTCCGACAACTTTTGGTTTCTCAGATGATGTCCAGAGCACCATTGGTGTCAAACAAGGCTGCCCTCTTTCTCTTTGAGTATTTGGGATCTACATTGATGAGCTTGAAGAATTTATTTATCAAAACATAAATGTTGACAATGGTTGCCTTCTACATCATGTCTTGATAGCTATATTGTTTTTTGTAAATGATGTTCTTCTTGCTCATAGTCCGAAGAGCCTGCAAAGACAGTTGGATGCTCTTACTTGCTTTTTTGACTTAAAACAATTGGCAGTCAATTTAGCAAGACTAAGATGATGATCTTCAACACTTCAAAGAGTACCGTATCTAAGTTTCAGTTCTTCTATAAGGGCGAGTCCATTGAGATGTACACCTACTTTGGGATTCAGTTTATAGGTCCTTCCGTTAATCTTCGGCCAGCTTCATAGTCATGTCTTTGCAATGGATTCACATCTATATTAGTTTTGGAATGTCAATGTTGCCAATGCCATTGCCAAGACATACCTACAAAGATGCACCTCTTTGATTGCATCATCAAACCCACAATCCTTTATGGATCTGAGATTTGGGATCCAATTCTAGGGTGTGTTGATGGGGCTTGCATTGAGATGGTCTAGACTATTTTGCTTAAGCGATTTATCCAATGTAAAAGAACAATTCCCTCATTTATTGTTTTGGCTAAGTTTGGCACTCATCCTTTTCGTGTTAAGAGCATCTTCAGAAATAGTTTTCAGCTTCATCACCTTAGATCCATAGGTGACTACATGTCAGGTTGAGAGAGAGACCTATATTTGGGGCTTTGTTTCTCAAACTGCATTCATATTTGGCGCTTTGTTTGGTCGTCATCGTGGATGGTATTCAGAAGTTATTTCTCTTCATTTAGTTGACATCTCCATAGATCAATTACATCCATTCAAATACTCTTTAAATGCTCCTCCCTACATTCTTTTTGATAAGAGGGTAATTAATCAAGAAGTTAGGGATGATGTTTGTTGATATATTCAAATCACTTGGGTCGCTGCATCTGAACCTCTTAGTCCTAAGTTGGCTTTATCCACTAAACATTTCATGAGAGTTGAGAACGACATTATTACTCGTTCTAAGTATGTTGAGTGACATTCGACACATAACCTTAGGATTCCTCTTGGTTAGCTCAGAGTATGCTCACATCCGTTGTGGGGGGAGACGGACCACCATATTCCTTAAGAGGATAGGGTATCTCGTCTTTGCTCTGTCCGGGAGGTGAAAACTGAACAACATTTCATCTTAAGGTGTTTTTTTTATTATGAGATTCAAGGGAGGTACTATTGCTTGTATAGAGACTTAGGTAGATCGCTTGCCACTTTTTTTCAGCTATCTTGACCAAAGATGCCTGGATCTTTACCTTAGGGAAGCTATCTCTTAGGTGTCGGTTATTATAGGGGAGGCAAACTACTACTTGATTGATCACCTCATTCTTTCACTCTATCTCTACAATTGAGAGTAATAAACAATCATTTGAAGCTACAAATATCAAAATTTTAATGACAGATTTGTGTGCCCTTGTTTGCATACAAGAGTGGCTACTAGGGCTTTAGTTCTTTCTTCTTGCTTGCGATAGGACAAGATTGTAGTTCTTTGATGTCGGGTTTCGGCCACCCTTGACATACCGAGAAGTTGCTGAAAGATGCAACTTAACAATTTCTTGTCCTTTTCTATTGGTTATGCAACCATGGATGCTAAAAGAGTCTTGAGGCATCAAACTCCATGTCCTCCCAGAATTTTCCATCTAGGCCCTCTTTCCTGGCCATTCTCGTGGGAGCATCATTAGATCCTGTGTTGGCCCTTTTGAGATGGTGATAACAACGACTGTGCTTCTACTTTACATCCCACTATAAATTAATGTTGGCACTTGGATCTACCGAAGCTCCTCCTATCTTTGTTGTACTTCGACTCCCAACTCTCTTAATCATTTCTTTTACTTTGGGTAACCCATGAGGCTATAATTTTATGTGGGTCCACTTTAGAGTATTTTATGCTAGATTCTTTACTCTAGTTTAGCTTATACTTGTAGTACTTTTTGTTTACTACAGGTCTTTTCAATGAGTCCCATAATAGAATTATCTTACCTTATATCCTTAATATGAGAGTGTTTTCCTTAGATGTACATTTACAAGCAATTCATTGATTTTGTCAAAATTTATAAACCAGATACTTAACTCCTAGAAGCAAAGGTAGTTCGACGACAAGGACTGACTTTGCCAATTGAAAAGCTAACAAGGATTCTATCACCATAGCTTAAGGTTCCAATGCTATGGTCAGATACCACGTAGAGCCATGAGGACACTTGGAAGTAGGGATTGAACTTATGGCAATGCATGAACTAGTGTCAAGTGGCCATAGACCTTGAGTCACGAGTAACCATATAATGGATATAAACGTACTTTCATATTCTCTACCATCTCCAATCGAATGTTAAGCTTAACATTTGTGTCCAAAATATTGTGTAACAACTCAAGAACTTGAAATTTGACTATGCACTAAGAATGAGAAACATTCCATGTGAATTATGAAGATGAAGTAATTTTGAGAAACAGGACAACTTCAAATTATGCAATGGGGCTGAAACTATGAAATATTCCACCGTCTTGAACAATGATGATGGTTAAATATTTGGGAGCACCTTGATACCTTGAACCCAAATTCTAATGAAAGTTTAGAGTTAGCATGTACTAATTATAACAACAATTTACATTGAGATGATGGAATAGAGATTGATAAGTAATATGCCAACTTAAATATTGAGACAAATGACTCAGATTGAGAAACAATAACAACTTGAATTATGACAACATGATGGGATTGGGAACTGTCCACAAAAGTTTAATCATGCTGGTAAATGAAGAAACTAACAACACTCCAATGCTAATAGTGGTGATGGATTGACATCAAGAAATACTTGATAATGTAGGTATAGGCAAAAATGGTGGCTTACTCTAAGAAATTGTGTTATTGCAACTTGATAAGATCGAAAGGGATCTTGACCCCTTGAATCACAATGAACAGAATGAGGTCGATAAGCACCTGAAAATTTTGAGTTTTGATATTCTTATATCGGAGAGTATTTTACAGAAGGTGATTAGAGTTGTTGCAATGTTGATTGGAATGAGTATAGGTAATTGGATAGTTAAATGTTTAAATAGGTAGTGAGAAGGATTTATGTCTAAATAAAAAAGATGTTTATTATCCACTCTAGTCGATTTGTGATCTATCTCTTAGAAGATTGAAGGGACCCATGCAATTAATGGTGTAAATAAATATCAAACTGACTGTAACCAGTAGGAGAGGCCATGTTACCCAAAGCAGGTGTGAAGAAGTCACATTTAATTTGCTACTTCTCACAATAACTTCAAGGAGAAGTTAGGATGTCATGTCTTGTTTTTGACTCCTTTACTAGCTAGTAGATTAGTATTTTAGGTTTTGATTAGAATCCTTATATATACATTGATACATTACATGATCACTATCCTCTTCAGGGAGTTTGATGTTTTTAGCTCTTACAATGAGGTGGGAGATGAATGATATGGTTTATGGTTAATGAGATACTATATCTCAATGGGCGAGACATGATCATTGGGATAGGTGTAAATGCATTAATGAATGAGAAAATAAATCATGTTTAATGGGTGTTATATTCTTAGTTGCAAGTGGTATTATAAAAATTATCTGTATTAAAATAAAATAATTTTATTTTAACTACTTGTATGGTGTTGAAACATGCCCCACCTGTATTACATCATGACTACGTTAGCACGGTATTTGAACAAACCGCATATTGATATTATAAAAATATTTTGGTAATATGCATATGTTGCCTAGCAAGGATTAAACCTAAGTCTCCCCCTTGAAAGTTTGACTCATTTAACTACAACCTAAGTCTCCCCCTTGAAAGTTTGACTCATTTAACTACTTGAGCTCATGCTATTTGATTATTTTTTCAATGATTTTACACAGGTTTTTATGAGTGGTCTTGGTCCCCTCATACTGAGTGGGGTTTGAACCTTGGACCTTTCAAAGAAAGGCCAAAGTCCTTACCACTACAGTAAGCTTGCAGCTCATGCTCTTTGATTATTAAAATAAGAATATTATTTTTTTTTTTTTGAAGGAAAAGATTTATTCACTTAACAAAAAGGTACAAAACTCTCTAATCAGAGAGATCAAAGTGAACAGAGCATTCTAAAAAACAGAACATTAAGACAAAAAAGATCCTCTTTATTGGATTCCTCGTCATCCTTGCATTCCACCCTTGCCCTTCTGCTTCTTCATGATTTGGCGACAATAACCAGGGGCTATATTTATTGCCTGATTTGCTAGTGTGTCGGCCTCTTTGTTGAATTCCCGCTTTACGTGTTGATAGGATATTTTACCAATTATCCTGCCTAGTTGTCTAATCTTCAATTGTAAAGATCTAAAATCTGTATTTTTGGCAAGAGCTGTTATTATCAGTTTAGAATCCCCGTGAACTGTGACTTGAGTGATTCCTTGCTTTGCCACCAATTTTAAGCCAATTTCACATCCAATAGCCTTTGCCACGTTGTTAGATGTTGTTCCCAAGCTGATCATGTATTTGAGCAGGATCTCACGGGGTCTTGTAAGAATCAGTCCCCTTGCTGCTGCTTGACCGGGGTTGGACTTGGAGGCACCATCAAAGAAGAGCGTTGGAAAACAAATGTTAGGCAAAGAATTGTTTGCTTTGCAGCCTCCCTGTGTCAGGAAAGCTTGGAGATTAAGTTGGGAGATTATTCTTCTTTCTGTGGGTGATAGATCTTCTTCATACTGTTGTTGACAGAAACTAGATTTGACATTTAGGACTAATTCTTCTTTTATCCTTTGTATTAGAGTTTTGTTGTCCTTACCTTTGCCTTCAAAAATCCTCCGGTTTCTGTCCAACTAGATGTGCCATATGACAAAATATGGTATAGAGTTCCACAGATATTCTAGGAGGGGCTTACCTGCCAGTTTACCTTTATATTCTTTGTTTCACTTGGTAAAACATGTGTCTATGGTTAACCTTCCAGAGTAGGAAGTGCCAAGAATTTTAGTTATTCCTAACCAAATTGAAATTGCCTTTGGGCATTCAAACAAAAGATGGAAAACTGTTTCACTGTTTTGCCTGCACCTGTAACAAACATGAGACCCTACTATACTTCTCTTTTGCATATTATCACCTGTTAATATTTTATTTTGAGAGACTAGCCAGCTGAATACTTGCAGTTTAGGTGGTGCTCTATTTTTCCACACTATCGATAGTTTTTCATTTGCAGGCCCAATCTGCTGATGTTCGACTTCTAGATGCACTGAGTATTCCCCATTATTGCTAATGCTACCCCAAATAAGTTTGTCTGGCATTGTGATGAAGAGGTCTAATGCTCGCCACGTGGGACTCAAAATAATCCCAATCTCCTTGAAGCTGAGATGGAATGGGAGGGGAGATCCAGTTCAGAGTTTCTAAGGTCCAATAAAACAAGTCACCTAATTTGAGTATTCTTTGGCTTTCCAAGTGATTCTGAAATTCTATTGGAGTTCTCTCTCTTAATGGTGGATTTCCTAGGATCGGGTCCTCCCATAGATTAATTGACTTACCATCTCCCGGTAGCCACAAAATTCTATCCTCTATTATGCTTTTTGCTGCCATTATATGTTTTCAAACCAACGAGGCTCTGGGAAGTTTGTCTATGTGTTTGAGCATTTGAATACCTTTTTGATAATTTATATACTTGCTGACTAGTATGCGCTGCCATGCTCGATTGTGTTTAAGCATGTTCCAGAGAAGTTTTGCTCCCAGTGCTTTCGAAATTATCTCCATTTTTATGATTCCTAGTCCTCCTTGAATTTTACTTTTGGTGACCATCTTCCAATTGACCAAGTCGAACTTTTTCCTTTTTGATTACCTACCTCCTTGCCATAGGAAGTTGCGTATGATTCCATCTATCTTTTGCAAAATAAACTTGGGAGCATGATATACTAATAGTTGGTAGACTGGAAGAGAAGCTAACACTGATTTGATCAATATTGCCCTTCCTACAAGATTGAGCCAACTATAACTGTAACTCTGTATCCTCCTAACCATCTTGTCCAATGTTGGGGTCCAACAGCCTGAGGCTTTGAGGTGGAAGCTCATGGGCACTCCTAGATATCTGAAGTATTTTTTGCCAGACCGAAATCCTAGGATAGTGCAAAAGAGTTGGACTCTTATTGCTTCAACATTATGTGTATAGAACTGACTCTTTTGAGTGTTTATATGAGCCCCGGTAGCTTGTGTGAACCAATCCAGGCATTGCTTGAATTGTCTAACATTTTGCTTGGTGGCTTCGCCTAGAAGAATGATATCATCTGCAAATTGGGCATGTGTTACAACTTTGCATCGTGCCGAAGCCTCTATCCTTGTTATTTTTCTTGCTCTTCGAAGATGGTTAATTAATCTTCCAAGAGTCTCAGCTATTATTATTATTATTATTATTTTGAACTTAAATTTTTTTTTTTTTTAAATTGATTATATAGGATTGAAATGACCCCACTCGTCTTACATCATCACCACAGAGTGGTAATACAACAGCTTGACTATTATGCATGTATTGTTTGGCGAGATTTGAACCTGGGTCTTCTCCTTGAAGGTGGAGGAATTTAATTGGTTGAACTAATGCTATTTGATAAAAGTAAGATTATTATTATTTTTTTCAATGAGTTTATAGAGGTTTTTATGAGGGGTCCTGGTCCCCTCATACTGAGTGGGGTTTGAACCTTGGACTTCTCGAAGAGAAAAAATAAGATTATTATTATTATTACTATTAATGCCATATATATTTTAAAAAATAAAAGCAATATTATTTTTATTCTTGGAATAACTATTTAAAGGAATTTTAAACAAAAGCTAAAGGATTCTATAGAAGCAACTATAAACAACAATAAATAGGTAAACTATAATAAATTAACCTTTCTAAAGATATGTAGCTTTTATTAATAAAACGAAAAGAAAAACTTTTGAAGTTTACTAAAAATAAACTATGAGAAGTTATAAAAGGAGAAGATAGGTGAAACAAGAGGAGTCTTGATGTGTGCTATGATTATTGCTGTTACTTATTCTGGCCTTGGTATTCTGAAATTATCCCTGTGATTTATATTGCTCATTTTGAGACCAGAAATTGGAGAACTTTGAAAAGCTAAAGATGGAAAAAGCAATTTTGTTTCGGTTTTTTGGAGTTGGGAAAGCTCTTTGAGGAAAGCCCAATTCCCAGCCATTAATTGTCTATGCTTATTTGATTTCTGATTCTTTGTGGAGAGGATCTTCTATTTTATTTACGAAGATGTTGTGAGCTTGATGTATTTTGATTCTAGGGTAGGGTTTATCCATAGAGAGTTGGGGATAACAAGGTGCCATAGTTTGTATCCTGTTTATCCTAGGTCAATGGGGTTATGGTCACTCCTTTATATACCATAGATGCCACGGTCTTGGTTCCCCACTGGACAAGTCTCCTTGAGATTTGATTAGTTTGTGCTATAGACATCACGGTCATGGGTGCCCCCCAAGGCAGGTATGGGTCTACTTGAAGTATTGGAGATAGGATGGGTCTACTTGAAGTATTGGAGATAGGAGGTAGGTGTGGAACCTCATTAAGATAGAGTTTTACATAGATTCACGATCCTTGTGCCCCTTAGGTTACGCATTGATTTATTGGTGGTATGTGTATTCAAGAGATAGGTGTGGGTCCTCCTTGAGATTTCAGCACAGTCGTCGTGTACCACACGACAATAAGTGATATGTATGTGAAGGTGACCTCCATGGTATTGATTTGATGATATTTATTCGACGATCTTTTTGTGATGATATTTATAAAAATCCCATGGCTATGGGCATGCACATGTTATGTGATATGGATACATGGTACTTAATGGATGATGCCACCTTGCTAGGAGGTGAAGACCTTGGATATACTTGAAACTGCTAACCCATTTACAAGTGGTGGACTAGGCAACCGATGTAGAGACATGGGAAGAGATGATCTTAGCCCAGTGGTTGGGTGGTTGATCATCTATCGTTTATTTGTTTGTGTTTTCTTTTAAAAAAATATACGGTTCAGTTATGCTATTATTCAAATATCTTTTGGTGTAGTGTTAGAGGGTAGTGCCAAGAAAGTGCACTACATGTTGGTATTAGAACAGGTCCAAACTCTAGGACCTAGCCCATCTACACAATTTATGAAGCATAGTTGAGAAAATCGGAATCGGATTGGAATTGACATGGAAAAAAAATCAGAAAAAATCGGGAATCTGCAAAAAATGGGGAAAAAATTGGCAAAAAAACTAGAAGAAAATGCAAATTTTCATTGGAAAAAAGTTTTTTCATGCATATCACAATGAATTAACATTATGCAAATCAAATATTAATACCGTAAGTGATACAAGCTTAAACCGCACATGAAAGTGGCAAGTGATACAAGCTGTAAGCCTTAAACGACACATGAATGTGACAAAACACATCTTAAATAAAGAAATTTTCATGCTTCCAAGATTCAAATATTCTTGTATTGCTTATAATATAAAAAAGGTACAAATTACAAAATGTGCCATGAGTCATGACAAATACAGTGCCTCAGGATCTTTGAATGCCTTTACCCTTTGCCCTAGAAGAAGCTCTAGTCTCTTGTTGTCCTTGTGCTCGTGCCTCTTCTTGTGCCTTGGCTCCTAACACCTGTCGCCACCTATGTTGGGGGTCAAGGGGCAGCGCCGCTTGCAGGGTCACTCGTACCTCAACGGCAAAACCATCAATACCTTCACTATCTGAACCGAAACCTTCTCTTTGTTTGCATTTTGATGCAGAAAGGATGTTGCAATTACTAATATGGGACTTCAACAACTCATAGGTTGAATAAAACACCAACAAATTAACTTAAATGATGATTGCCATTGGTTTTAACTTTTTACTATCTCTTAAGACCCATGTGGTCTAATGAACCTACAGAACAAATAATCACTTGTGCTTTTAAATATTACTCCTATATACAAGCATATTGAGCAATAAGTTTGGACTGATAGTTCAACATCTTTTTATGGAGAATTTCATCAGTTAATAATGTATAGCATTGCTGTTGGTGGCTGCCGGATTCCTTCAAACTGCAAAAAATCGGTTGTTAGGATGCACTAGTGTGTTTTGTTTGGTGTGGTAGCTGGTAGGCAGACCCCTTTCTTTAGTTTGGAACAGGTAAAAATGAGACAAAATGAAAAAATAAAATTATAGCGTTTTCTCTACCCGTGCAACTGCTGCGGATTTTTTGCTACGGGGAAAATCGCGATTCCCGTTTTTTTGGAAATACTCGGCAAAAATCGCTGATTGTTTCAAAAAATCGTTTTCTGTTGCGATTTGAATTGGAATTCCTTCTGAATTGCAAAAAATTGAATCGGAACGGGATTAAATTGGGATTTTCGTAACTATGGTATGAAGCACATTTTAGTTGTTAAGATAAACTTTCTGCCTATGGGACTTGAACCTGTCTCTATAACTGAATGCCATGGGCTCTGCCAACTAAGCTAAGATAGTAGATGGTTCATATTTTTAGAAATCAAAACTATATAAAAACCCTTTATATAATTTAAAAAATAAAAACTAAAAAAGAGAGAGTAGCATTTGTGGTCCAAAGTCTTCCATTTCAATGAATAATTACAATAGTAAGAAATGTTATTTTTAGAAAAAGGCTAAAGCCAAAGAGTTGGGAGCAGAGAGAATTTTTCAGAAGTTAATATTTTTAGAAAGGAAAGAGTAATGGAAAATGCAAACTAAGTAAATTTAACTATTTTCTAATGTTTATTATGCATGTGTAATGGCGAGGAATATCGCAGAATCCCTGTCACATGGTTACAAACAGCCAGACTTCTGATTTGACTTGGGTTTGACATGATCACTTCCTCATTTTGAGTATAGAACATCAAAAATTCTAATATAATGAATTCAAGTCAGTATTAAAGGATTCATCTCTTTGGGATATAATGTGATATTCCACTATATGCACTCTGGCATCACACACAGAATTGTGTATTCAACTTCATTTATCACACAAATTTTATTACAGATTCCAGTCAGTAGCCAAGGGATGCACCCAACAAAAGAATCACCATGAACAATGGGAAACGACAACTAATGGACCTACTCTAATATTTCAAATGTTTAACAGGAGGAGAGCAGCTAAAACACACAAGGAAACATATAAATAGATGGAATGATGACTACTGCAAGTCTTTAGTTTTGATCATTGTTTTACTGGTTTGATATTTTGGAATGTCTGCTTAATCTCAATGCGTTCAATTACATGGTTTAGCACAAGCACAATTGAGTGCATAGGTTATCCAGACATTCCTGTTTGATATGTATTTTCTCTTTGTGTTTGCCTTTTCGGGAGGCTGCAACAACTATCTAAATATACATAGTATTATTGTAGGAGTGTTCACACAGCCTGATCACAAGATGATCATGCTGCAGATGCAGTGTGTCCTTAATCTATTCAGGAAGGGATGCTGTTTGAATCTTGTTCTGTGGTTGTGCTTTCACACTGTAGAATTTATTTCACTATTACTGTGCTATAGTTCTCAGATAACTTGAATTACTATGTGCAAAACTACCTAAATAAAATGTGGATATTGTTTTGATGTGTTGTTGGATAGCATTGTAGAATCAAACAGAGATTAAAGTAATGCCCGTGTGCAGGAGAAGGTATCACGTTAAAGAATTTGCACATTCATTTGGTTTCTACTATCTTTTACACGCCCTTTTGCCATCAGGACTTTGATGAGTTAATATTAGCATTAAATGTCTGGTCTAAGTAAATCTGTCTGGTGAACCCACTGTGAATCCTTTAATCTCTTTCTGTTACTTACTGATGCATAGATGCTTTCCGATGAAGATTAGTGTATAATATGTTAAATTTAAAAATAGAAATTCTTTCAAACATTATTGTCTCCCACATCCATAGGCTGGCATTGTGTTTCAATTAAAGAGAGGACTATCTTCAAAGGTTTCATACATTCTCTATTGAAACAATTTTTATGAGTAATAACAAAATTTTCACTGTAACAAATATTAGATATTTGGTAATGATTTAAAATATCGTGTATTTTGTAACATTCCCAAAGCCCTTGACAGTATCCATTCTTAACACAAAATTCTGAAGTTCCGGTTTTAGAGTATCAGAAAATCTCAGTCTGTAACTAACACTGGATTTTCTTACTGTCTCTAACAACAATAGAAAAAGTAAATCTAAATGGCTTTTCCTCTGAGCACATATCTATTTGTAGCTGCCATAAAATAATTATGGTCTAGAACAAAAATGTTCTAGAACAAAAATGTTCAAGAAGAGCAAATTGTAAAGGTTTATATTCACTCTTATGCAATCTATGTCATCAATGTATAGTAAAACTCATAACACAAACAAATGTCACTATTGAACTTTTGTGAAGTAAATGGAAGCGACTCCATATTGAATTGTCTGTCGTCCTTGCTTAAGACTCCCTAAACTTTAAGCAAACAACGTGTTATCACCAATTTTCAGGTTTGAACTGGCATAGTCCAGATATTACTGTATATTATGAGAGATGTGAAATGATGAGGATCTTAACTTCAATCTGTGAAAATAGGATTTCTTTTACTCAACAATCCGCTTAATTTTAGCACATGGTCAAGTAATTTTTGCTTTATGCACTGCCTTGTATTTCCATCTTTGGTTTTGTCTGTCTTTAATTGCAATTTTCAAATCATTTATTTTCTCTGAATCATGCTTTTCTATTTTTAAGTGTTGTGTGTACATACCTTTGTAACTGCAACGAAGTTAAGTTACTCTTTCCTCTTTGTTATGCATGGTTTTCTTTTCATTGTATAGTAGATTCAATGCAGATAAGCTTTCCTAAGAGCAAGGATCTTCTAATGGACTTCACATAGCCTTAGGCTTGTCAGTTTTTCGATGGGATGACTAATTTTCAGTCCATGCAAACCACCTTACAAGGTATGCAGAGATGAGGCCATTGGATTTTATGTTTTTCAAGGCTAAAATGATTCCTGTAAGTGGGATTTTGCGTTTGATCCATGCACTTCATTCTTTCTGTCCTGCCCGGAACTTTAGGAGCTCACTTCCTTTCAATAATTCTATGCATGAAAGGCATTCCCTTGGTAGGACATAAGTTTCTATAACCGTGCCCTTTGCAGAAAAATCCTCCATCATAGAATTCCTTTTTTTTTCAGTAATAGAAAACTAGTACTCATATTGATCATTCTGATAAGTATCAAGGGAGATATGACCATTCAAAAATAATCAGAAATTCTGTTTGATTGTACAGTTTTTAGGCGTGATTTTATTTAACTCATGTCTGATTAAGTATAACCTGCACAGCTCACTGTTTCTGCTCAAAGCTTGTACTCCATACTGCAAATATGAAGTATAGATCTAGCCATATCTGCAATGGTCCTATTCTTTTTAACAGCCACTCAATTATTTGAGTTGTATAAGGAACTACACATTGGTGAATAATACAAAACTACCTGCCAAAACTCTATTTTGCGTCATTGACATACTTTGTATGTTGTCTAAAGGAACAAACTAATTTGCTTTTCAGTAAGTCTTTGTACTTACTCTTCAAGAAATAAATTCATGCAGTTGGACCTTCACTTTCCAGGTTTCCAATCTTGATGTCTACAAATGTCATATGCACATTCTTCAGACATTTTGATCAGAAGAATAAAAAGGAACACCATTTTCAATTTATTTGTGAACTGCAAACTCATATATCATTACCACCTTCTTATGCCTAGTTTTACTAATCTTTGCATTCTTAGCTTTACTAATCTCACCACCATGTGCAATATATAGATCAAAAACCAAAAATGAAGTTTAAAGAGTAAACTTCTCAATTTACGAAGCTTATATTCCTTCTCCACACACCTGCACAGACCCATTTTATATTTTTGAGCAATGTGTCGGTTAATGAATTTATCTGGTCACATCTCAAGGTTCTTGCATGTTTATGTGATATGGTTTGTTAAGAAAAGATTTGCATTGCACATGATAGATATCATTGTTTTCACTATTTTCAGTAGCAACATCTCCAGTGCAAGCACTTTAATCTTTAATGAAGATATGTATGCCAATTCTTGCCTTTATCCAAACAAATCAACAAAGAAGCTTTGAAATTAACCCAAAATACAGAATCTACTCATTCTTGGGAAAGTATTAACCTGCAAAGTGATAAAGCTGCAAAGCAGGGGAAAATGAAAAGAAAGCATTACTTTTGCCTAGATTTGTGGGCTTGTATTGTTAATTTGGCCAACAATGTTTGTTAGGTTGATTTGTTTTACTTGATGCTTTGATAAGTCCCAAATTTTATTGAAGCAATGCTATCCATGATGATCAGGCTTTCCAGTAGCAGGTACATGTTTGCTTCTACGATTATCTTCCATGGACTTGCTGTGGCTTAGGAAGCTTGGAATGTTGTTTGGAAACATTTGACAGCTCTATCAGTGCTTATCCTTTGCTACATGTGCATTGCCTTTAGATTCTAATTTCTCCTTACAAATTAACTTCTCTCCTTGTTGAATCATTAGGGTCCTAAAGGAGTCTGGAGTATGCCTTTCCATGTTGTCACCAACACATTAGAAAGAGAATAATATTGAAAGTCAAATACCTGATAATCGTCAAGAAGATTCTAGATGAACCATTTGTCCATCATTTTGTACTAAGCTCTGTATTCTTCAAGTTGCAACTGCAATTCCTTTAATATACTATGAAAATCCTCAGTTGATTGAAGTTGCCATAATTGAAGATGGATATTGGCTTTTAATCTATACAAATCGAGCTATATCAGTCCTAAGCATTCCGTATTTCAGAAGGTGAATGCCTTTATAGAGAATCTATTTCATTGTCATGGTCTGGGTGTAATCCTCCCTAATTCTGATACAACGAGAAAATTGAATGTGATTTCCTTTTAGGATCAGTAGCAATCGCTTCACACAACAATAAGAACAATAGCAAAGATTTACAAAGAGATGTGCCCAAAATTTGTTGATCTTAATAAATATGATACAAAATGAAATGACCCAAGAACAGAAGACAGTCAAACGTGGGTAAAGCAATGCATCTAGTACACCTTCCAGCCAAAGTGTTCTGCCAATGCCACAATCATTCAAATGGTCATCTTTGTTGATGGAGCAAATTTCTCCTTATAATTGAATCATTCCTTTTGAGCATATCACTAGACTACAAGCCTGTAACTTTCAAACAATTCCATTTGCTTTATACTATTTTTAATTTTAATTTTTTTTAAGGTCCATCATCCATTTGTAACTGATAGATGTCTTTCCCTGTGACAACTCAGAAAACATCCCTCTACCTATATCTCATATTCACCCTGCATTACCGTTTTGCTAAATGTGCTTTCCCTCGAGCCTAGGCAAATGTCTTAAGTTCATGAATTATCTTAGATCTATGATCTTGACTTCACTTCATTTAGCTGTCAAAGCCACATCTACCTTCTTACATCATGGATACTTGTTGGATTCCAATCCATGATTCCTCATTTTGGGAATCAAACTAGCTTTTCAGAATCTATGAGTTTTCAACATGGTCTTGAGAAACCACGCTTTGGTAGTTTTGTATATGACGTAGTCTCCCTAACAAGGCTACGTACAATCCCAAGTTGATAGTGTGCTCATCACTCATGCTGTAAATATGATCCAAGTAGATACATGTTGAAAAAATTACCCACCCACCCAACACCAGCTGGGGCATTAGATATCTCAAATGGCATTGCCAAAACTTAATAATGAACTTGACTTGTACTTGGTACTATCTCTAACACACCTTTCCCATCAAGCTTAACCTGATAGGAGATACTCTTCATGTCAAAAAATACACTACAGATCCTCTTAGCCTATACAAGATTTTAAATAGCTGTAGCAACATGACAAAAGGCTCAAAAGTGATAACTCAGATGGGTAAATGGATCATTATTCAAAAGTTGTCTGTTCAGCCATTTCCTTCATGTATATTTACTGATCAACGTTTTCTTGCTGCAGCAACTCTGCAAATAATTCAATTTAAAACACAGCCTTAATTTTCTTAAAACAAGACTTAAATTTTGTATTTACACATAATCGCAAAGAAGAGTTTACAGTGTTTATTCCCATTATTTTTAGCTACCTTTTCATCTGTTGCTCTTTTCCTAGGGTGACGCTTAGATCATCCTTATCATCCCATAGCTTGGTCCTAGCTCCTTTTTGAAATTTGAACAAATGATTTATAGAATTCAACAGATGACATATTGACAAAAACTATTTGTAAGAATAATATTGCACATTCCATTTTTCATTAAATGGAGTTGTATTGAGTCCATCAATTTACTTCATAGCTGCTTCTATCAATTTCATAAGCAATTTTTTCTATTAACATTGTTTTTTTCTTTAAATTCCATGGAAGAAATTAGACAGGAATGAATATTTGCCACTACACTGTTTGCTCATTTCTTTAATTATTTATTTCAATGAGAAAGTACTATAGGATTCTCCTTTTTCACCCTCAGAACTTGCATTAATATTAATATACAATTCAGCTGCATATACCCAGGCAATAAAAGTGTCTTCGGATAACTTGGCATCATGATTGAGATAGATCAGCTTTTTTTGACAGACAACCTTTCTAACAGTTATTTCATATTTCTATATCAGACTCTTTCCTCGTGTTTTTTTTTTCCTGCATTGCAAAAATTATTTACTATGAAGCTTGATGCTGGAGAGTCTGCTACACTTTCTCCTTCAAAGTAGGCCTCCCTCTTGATTTTTTGAGTGTGCCTTTACTAAATCCAAGCCATCTCTTCCACAAGAAGGGGAAGGATTTTGAAAAGCCCATGTCTAGTACCACCGTTCTTCCACCCATATTTGACCTGAGAAAGACGAGCACCTGCACAGCATATAAATTGGCATGACTGTCAAGTTATACCATGGGCACAATATGACTTATTTCTGTGCCCAGAACATCTTTCACCAGATGAGACTCATTAATGGCTATGTGATGCTCTGTCCTTTCCTTAACTGGAATATTTTCCTTCATGCTCAAGCTCCTTAACAAGATTATTCTACCCATATTTGACCTGAAAATGACAAGCAAATAAATGGGCATGACTATTAAGTGATACCATGGGCATAATATGACTTTTTTCTGTGCCCAGAATCTCTTTCACTACATGAGGCTCATCAATGGTATGTGATACTGTTCCTTCCCTTACCTGGAACTTTATGCTCAAGGCACTTATGGAGGAACATTGGTCCTAGCACAATAATATGAGGCCTTGTAAAACGAAGAGGGAGACGCAAAGACCAACCTACTCCATGAAGCAATGGTACTCTAAGATCTGGAATATTCATATACTGTATACAAACCAGGTTATGCTACTTGTTGGTTACGAATCCGCCATGAGGAAAGGATTTTGTTGCTATTGCGCCCTAGGACCCGCAAACCAACATTGAAAGGCCGGAAGGAAGGAATGCCTTCCGTGCCAATCTCCGGAGAAGGCCGGCTTCCTGTGGGGTTTTGAGGTTCAAGATAAGAGTGCAGGGAAAGAGATAAAAATGCGGAAAGGGATTCCAAATTAGATTGGAGTTGGGTGGGGGGAACTAACAGTACGACAACGCATCAATCACCACTACTAACACCAATATAACCATAACACACCACTATGGATCTTGTCACTAATCAGTAGAACAGAGTCAGGTATATGTTTTGTATTAAGAGCCAGAAGCACAGCTACAATGGTTCCCTAACAGACATTCCCTCCAAGGAACTAACAGTACGACAACGCATCAATCACCACTACTAACAACACTATAACACAAAACATAACCAGAAAACTGCCACTAATCGTTTGCCCTATATATCCTCTGATTTATGCACCTCAGGAATACCTGACCACCAAATGCTGAAGTGAATCAACAAGCCATGACACAGGAAAACGTAAGGCAGAAATGTCAAGGAGAGGCAGCATACAAAATAAAAACAGTATAACAGCACCAAGTGTATGTATTATATTAAAAGGCAGAAGCACAGCTACAATGGTTCCCTAACAGACATTCCCCTTCCACCACTTTACAATGAAAACGTGGTGGCTATTTATAGCCTGAGAACCCCCGATTACATTTATGGGCACAAAGTCCCGATCAAACATTAGGTGACAAAAGCGGCCGCGGGCTGCGATGCTTGACTTCGTCGGGCTGGGTGTACCCGCGGCATGGTCTCCCCGAAGGCTGTACGGATACGTGGCAGCGCGTTAGGTAGAACTTCTCATCGGCGGGGAATGCGGGTAGGCTAGAGCAGGTAGAACCTCCAATCAGCTTTAAAGGCGGTAGCTGGCATAAGTAGTGCATCCCATGCTTGTCCTTGTGCTCGGCACGTCTTGGCTCAGATCCCAAAGTTGGACACTTGTCGGATGATGTTGCTTGACACGTGCTTGCCTTGAAAGGCAGTTATCCAACTTCGCCCGGGATCGGAGCGCCGTCGGGTTGCGCAGGTGAAAAATAGTGCAGTCGGGAAGGCCTTCATGCCTTGGGTACTTACGAGTTTATTCCCCTACGCACCGGTCAGAGGGCGCACTCCGACTTCGCTGCGAAGTCGGGTTGCGCACAGGTGGAAGCTGATTTCTACTGCCGTACGGACTTCGCCCTGGAAAGGGGGCGCACTCCGACTTCGCTGCGAAGTCGGGTTGCGCCCCAGCACTTAGTCATTTTTCCTGCCAGCCTGCTTACCAAGTGCGCCCAAAGCGGGCGCACTCTGACTTTGCTGCGAAGTCGGGTTGCGCCCGAACACTTGTTCTTACGGTTGATTGTCGCCTGCGCACTTTGCACTCTGCTGCGCTCCAGCTGGAGGCGCACTCCGACGTGCGAAGTCGGATTGCCACGACACTAGCCATTTTCGGGGCAACTGCTGTCATTTTTGAGATTTGACTGAGGGGCTCAAGAGAAAGAGGGAAGAATGAGAATGTAGGGAAGAGAGAGAAAGGGGGAGAAGAGGAAGGGGAAAGAGAGGAAGAGGGAAAGGGAAGAGCAGCTCTCTTACAAAAATTGAAAACATTGCACCCCGTGCAAAATGTGACAACATTTTTGGCGGCTCGCGGGGTGTCGAGCTCGCCTCGGCGCAAAGAATCCATGCCTTCATCCATTGGGTGCAGAGGAACTTACTTCCCCTGCCTTCTGCTGCTCTGGCCGTTCCCCTCGCGGCAAGCTGTTCTTCAGATCCACTTCCGGCGGTTGCCTCCTCGGATTCGCCTTCCGAATGCTCTCCGGCGTCGGCTACGCCTCGCGAGATGCGCTTGTATGCGGCCTGGGCTTGGCCCGGGCTTACGCTCGAAGGGTCGGCGGTCGGCAACTTCTTCTAACGCTGCGTGGAATGCAGCGACCGTGTGCAAGTCGATGGTGAGGTATCTCTTTCCCAGCTCCTGGAAGTAGGAGCTGATCTTGCAACACTTGGACACCATCTGGGTGACCTGACTTTCTTGAATTGGCTCGGTCCAGCTATCGATTTCAGCTGTATCTGCCTCAAAGGACAGCCAATTCTCTTTCACCTGCTCATGGGTGAGAAACTCACCATTCTCAACATAGCCCGGGCACCCTAGTTCAGAGAGAGCGTGAAGGGGAGCCATACAAATGTCTCTTTCATGTTCGAATGCATCCAGCATTCGTCTGGCAACTCTCACCTCTTATGTTTTCTTAAAATACTTATGCAAGGTTACCCTTGCATCTGCCCATTCTGCAGCGAATGAGGACATGGGGGAGAATTGGAGGCCATCGCGCTCGTGTTCTTGAAGTTTTATCGCCAGGTCCAGCCATTGCTTCGCCTGGCGTTCGGCCTCCTCTACCACGAGGCTTTCCACTAGGCGGAAACTTCTTGGATCCTGGATGCGAAATCCAGGACCGACATGGCTTTATTCATGTGGGGCTTGCATCCCCGCAGCAGATCAGCCCGCATCTCCTTAACTTTGCTCTTTGAAAAGACCGTCGCTTGAGATGCTTTCTCTGCAGATTGCGACTGCGCCTGCTTCAAAGACTCCTGGAGCTGAGAAATCTGCTCCAGGGCTGCCTGCTTTTCCGTTGCGGCTTCTTGCTGAGAAGCGGCCAGCTGGGCTTTTAATTCATCTATTTCTCGCTGCGCCGATTCCAGCTGCTCAGTGGACCTAGACGAGGTCCTCTTCAAGCTGTCTTGTTTTGTCCTGCAACCGGAAAAGCTCTTCCTGTTCCTCCGGATTTTTGACAAGGAGATTATCCGCTTTACGAAGGATTCCATGAATCTCGTATTCTTGGTGGATATCGTCAAAGCTCTTCTCCTTTCTCTGAAGCTCGTAGTCCGCCCTGGTCATTTCCCGGAGAGGCTTCTTCACTTTTGGAGTTATCTTTTCTGTCGTGAGCACTCTCCTCTCGAAGTCAAACTTGGTGCGCTTTACCGGGGCGGCAATCTCCTCAGGTCTCCTCCGCTTCAAGTTTTGGAGAAAGGAGATAGGATATTCTACGGCTCTTGTTGCCAGAGGCAAATCGTCCGTGTTCTGGAGATCGTCCATGAAGTCCGGTTCCCCCAGCCTAGGGTTCTGCTGTGACATCTCTCCTGCGAACAGGGAAATAGGAGAAACCGGAAGGACTTTGGAAGGAGCGGCCGCTTTTGAGGGCGACCGGGGAGCGGAGAGCGGAGCGGTTGATGTTGGAAGGGTTTCAAGCGGCTGAGGCGATGGATGCAGCGGTGAACGCGCGGCTTCAGCACTAACCACGGGTGAAGGGTTTGGGGTTTGACTCAGGGATAGGAAGGCGTTGGGGTCCTGAGCAAACTGGTCGAAAGAATGGTGGCCGCTAGAAGGCTGTGGAGATGGGGAGGAAGATGCGGCCACGGCTTGCTCGGATTGAGCGGGAGATGGAGTCGGAGTAGGGCCAGATGGGATGCGAGGGGAGCGGGGCAGCGGACGTACCTGCGGGCTCCGCTCGGGCCGATCTTTGGATGAATGTCTGCGGTTCTGGTTCCGGCGGCTGGCTCAGGACTATCCAGAGAAACAACCTGTGGAGCGGCTGGACGCGGCTGCGGCTCTGCGACTGACTGCTGCACCGTCAGGCTAGGTCGCCTGACCCTATCAACTCTCTTCCTCTTTTTCTCTTCTGGAGCAATGGCTGGTTTGGAAGAAGGAGATGAAGTAGGTGCGGCAGGCGCTGATGTTCCCACGGTAAACTTGTACCGGGGTTTGACTGACGGAAGATCTGCCGCGGCCGGTCCGCTCGCTGGCGGTCTTGGCGTCTTTTGTGCCTGAGGAGCCACCTCGGGCGTTGACTTGGCTGATTTTTGCGCCTTTTCGGGCACCACCTTGGAAGCAACAGGCTGCATTGGGTCCACTTGGATATCTGCTTGGGCCCATGCGGCGATTGTAAAAGTGTACAAGCTGTTGGGAGGAAGACCCCCCTTTATAACCCTCGAAGGGACCTCGGGGAACGTAATCTCGGAATGCGAAAGGCCGCGATTGCCAATGTCCTTGGTCATATAGAGCTGAAAAATCATCATCAACGGCCGATTCCTTCGATGGATTTATCGTCCTTGCGTGCGGCACCTCATCTTCCAGCATTCAACAACTTTTTCTTTTGGCCAGTTAAGGCCTGCCGGCTTGGTGATGAGTTTCTTAAATCCCGGAGAAGTGAACTTGTGGTCCGGGTTTCGCTCGGGGTCATATGCTACCTCCTCGCAGTAAAACTCCTGCCACGGAGGCCATGCTTCCATCAAGTCAATCTCCCAGTCGAGGTCAACATGGACCACATCGCATTTGTCTTCGATTATATCCGCCCAGGGCGAGATATGTGCAAACTTTCCCCTTATCCCGTATGGGTCGTACTTCCAGTGGCTGCGGCGCAAGAATCGGGCCAATGTCATAGAGCTCCCGCTCGAGATAGACATGCTTGTCCTATCTACGATATTTCGACGTTCGCCCAGGAAAGAGGATATTGAAAGATATGGCCCTTTTTCTTTCCCTGGCCGAACTCCTCTTCAACGTAATCCATCTGCCGCGCAACCTCCATCCCAAAGCGATGATCCGTGCACCAGTAGGGCAGCAGATGAGGCTTGCCCTTGAATCCGCAGATTCTAACTACGATCCCTACGTCGGTCTAAAAACGTCCCCGAGCTTGTGATTCAACAAATAGTTTGTCATTTCCTACGGGGGCGAGGGATCTCACCATCGGCGAAGACTGACATGACCAAGCCCAGAAAGTTGAAGTTGAACTTGTAATAAGACCCTTTCCGGTATAGGTCATCCGTCCATTCATAGACGGGTTGTGGCTCTCCCTTCTCATTTACCTTCTTCAGGTTAGGGATCGGCATACGGGAGTGCAAGTGATACAAACATAGCCAAGCCAAGAAGGAACGAATCGAAATTCGGTTGAGCTGCTTCTACGTAGCTTCACCGAGTGGAGTGAATGGCGTATGCAAGCCGATCCGCCCATCGAAGAAGATCGGGCGCTTCCCACTTTTCTGCGCTGCTGGTTCATAAGATTCTCCGCATAGGAGACATTCTGCCAGCGCTAGCTGGTACGGCCGTACCAGCTCGTCAGAGTCGCAGCCGAGGACCCACGCCAGGATGGTGTATATGTATTTATTTTGAAACCTTTCCAGGGGTATGGGGCCGGTTGGCCATTGTCCAGTTGCGAGCGGGGCGTTCAGCTTTGAGTTGAGGAAATCCCTCATCTTTTTTGTATGCGTAAAGCGCCCCGCTTGCTCGCCAAGATTTATCCTTTTAACAATCGCTCTGGAGTCATATTGCAACCCGGGGCGAAGGCCGGCTGGACGGTCTCTCTACGGAGTGCGAACAAGGGTTTTCCGCTGCGAGTTGCAAATTTGCCGGGTAGCTGGCACTGTAATGTCGACAATGATGTCGACCGGCTCCGGGCATAGGTGGACGGGAGGGCATAAGAACCGATGAAGGTTCGACTTGTACGCAACCCCAAAATGGTGAGAGGGCGAAACCTTGTCAGCCCACTTTTCTACACTTATCTGCAGCTTGGAGAGGCTCATGGAAAACAAGCCGTCCTTGTACCCGGACGGGTAATTAACCGGTGGTGGTGGGGCTTGCCCACGCTGTACTTTCTTTGTCCGGGATTTTGACTTTTGATCCTGCGGCGTCTCACTCCTGAAAGCATTTGACTGCGGGAAATCTCCACTTTCGCGCCCTTCGCTGGATTGAGCTGGCATTGGCAACTTTCCTTTGTCCATTCCTTCGAAACAACAATAATTATGACCTCTGGACGTCTGCACAAGATTTCGCAGTCACAGGAATAATCTGCACGATTTGGCATGTCTGGGTGCACCAGACCTCCTTTTAATGATAATGACAGCGTCATTAATGGTGCGCGAGAGGGGGTAGGTCGGCCGACTAGTGAAGAAGTTATGTTTTTTGGTGTCTGCGCAGGAGAACGTCTTGAAAGATGTACCCTGGTTACCGCGCCATGCCTCCTTGATTGCGTTTTCCTTGAAGGTTGCGCAATCATTAAATTTGACTTTGATTGCTTGCGCCATGGCTGACGTCACTGCCACAATGTGGGCACACTGCTCGAGGCAAAACCCTTTTGGTTCGGAAACCCAACCTTCATAGCCGTTGCGCGCCCTAGGCCCACACTTGGAGTATTAATTTTTATTTATTTTTTATAAACCATCCAAGCTGCGCCCAGGAAACAGGGCGCAATCGGACTTCGCCCCAAAATTGGGCGACCCCGATCGGACTTGCCCAAATTGGGCGAGTCCGAACCGACACTTGCTTCTTTTCTGTTGCTGCTTTCACTTCCCAGCTGCGCCCTTTGGATGGGCGCAACCGGACTCCGGAGTGGCTTCCCCCTTGGGTTTTTTGCCTTTTTTGATGGACCACTCGGGCACCGGAACGGGCGCATCTCGGACTTCGCCAAACCGGGCGCAGTCCAAACGTCTATTAACCTCCTTTTGATGCTCCTTCTCCAAGCTCGCCCTTTGGGTGGTGCGCAGCCCGACTTCACTGCGAAGTCGGGTTAGCGCACCGGACTTAACCATTTTCCCTCTTTTGGCGGCTTCCTTTACGAACCTCGCTCTTTCTGAGGGCGACACCAGACTTCGCTGCGAAGTCTGTGTCTTCTCCTTTTGTCCTACTTGGGCTCTTAAAAAATGGAAAAACGAAAGGAAAGCGTACATGCTGAAAAGTAAAAATGCATAAGGGAAATTTGTACAAGGAAGGGCCCATTAGGGCACCTTCAACGACGGTAAATTTTCAAGTGGAACCCGTTAACGGGGATAGGTAGGAGCTGACCCTCCATATCCCGAAGTATGTAAGCGTTGAGCTGGTTCACCGGGCAATCTGATAAGGGCCCTCCCAGAGGGCATCGAACTTCCCGTGGTTGCCCGGCTTCGCCTTCAATGAGTCCCACTTCAGCACCAGGTCCCCGATTTCAAAAACTCGGGCAGTGGTGCCTTTCGCAAACCAGCCTTGAGTGGCTTCAACATGCTTGGTGAAGGCCTGGTATGCTTTTCCCTGTCTTCCTCCAACTGCAGGAGTTGGCACGGTCTGTCATCCACCGGATCTCCAGCTGCTTCTCTCTTCGTCCAACATCCGAGAGGCGGGGATTTCAATGTGGGATGGCATGACGGCCTCTTTACCATAGACGAGCGCATAGGGGGACGTTTTAATGGACGTCTTGAACGAAACTCTGTCCGCCCACAGCGCCCGGTTCAGAAGTGAATGCCAAGTCCGCTTGTTCCTTTCAATGGTCCTTCTGATGATCTTCAGGAGGTTCTTGTTAGTAGACTCAGCAAGGCCATTCCCCTGCGGGTAGTAATTAGAAGACATCTTGTGATAAATGCCAAGTTTGCCAGTGTACTCCGTGAGTACAGCGCCTGCGAACCCCGGACCATTGTCCGTTACAATTGACTCTGGAACCCCGAAGCGGGTAATCAGGCTTTCAAGGAACCCGATGACCGTTTCTTGGTCCGCGTTTTTGGTTGGGATCGCCTCTGCCCACCGTGTGAAGTAATCGGTGGCTGTAAGAATAAACTTGTGTCCGGCAGAGGAATTAGGCGAAATCACCCCAATGAAGTCTAGACCCCATTCTTTGGAGCGGAGTCTCGGCTTTGAATCGGTTGAAGGGGCGGGGGTGCTTTTACGTTTACGCCGGCAAACCTGCGGCATTGATCACACTTGGAACAGACCGCATAAGCGTATGTAAATAGAGTGGGCCAATAGTACCCGGCTCTAATTATTTTCAAGGCCGTAGGCCTTGCAGAATGATGACCTCCAGGCATCCCGGAATGAAAATCTCCGAGGACCCTGGAGTGGTATGATTTCTGACGCACCGCAACGAGGATGCCGTCAATGTTTTTGAAGTAAAGCCCCTCGGGGCGAAGAGTGTACTTGAGTGCACCTAGCCGAAATCTCCTTCGTTGTGAGGCGTTCAGGTGATCTGGACATCTTCCGGTGCAGAAATATCTCACCAGTTCATCTGTCCAGTCACTCCCCTCCGATAAGGAGTTGGCCAGGTTGATGCTTGTTGCTGTGTCCTCCCACTTACGAGGCGGAGATGCCGGCTACGAGCGCTTCGGGCCAGCTCCTGACACAAGGCTCGGCCTATGATAAGCTTGGTGGGCCGCACTTCGATGTCGAACTCCTGGATTTTTGCAATCCATCCTGCTCTCTTGTGACCCGGCTCCCCTTGTATGATGAAGCTTCGAACGTCCGGGTGAATCACAAAGACAGTCGTTTTGCTCTGGGAGACAAAGTGCCTGAACTTTCGGAGCGATTTCATGACAGCGTGAACCTGCCGCTCTATAAAGTTGTACTTTTCTTCATGCGGCTGAATCACTTGGCTCAGGAACGCTATGGGGCGCTCCTCGCCATCGTCTCCCTTCTGTGTTAGGACTGCGGCGTAACTTTCCGGTTCTCCCACCGCGTAGAGGATGAAGTCCTTGGAGTAGTCCGGGTTTATCAACACCGGAGCTTGCGCAATTCGAGCCTTGATTTCCTCGAAGGCTTGCTCTCTCTCATCGGTCCATTCGTAAGTTGTATCTTTTTTCAGCAGTTCGGCCATAGGCTTGATCACTGTGCGAAGTCCGGGATGAACTTCCGCACGAAGTTAATCTGGCCGAAGAAGGACTGCAGCCCTTTTTTATCAATTGGGGCTGGCAAGCGAAGGAGGGCTTCTGCTCTGTCAGGGTCAATGGCGAGGCCTCTCTCGGAGATGACATGTCCCAGCAGCTTACCTTCTTTTACCGCGAAGACAGACTTCTTCGGGTTTATGGAAATGCCGAATTCTCGACACCTCTCAAATATTTGCCGCAGGTGGGAAACATGATCCCCTCTTTGGTGAGAGAAAACAGTCATGTCATCAAGGTAGATGACAATGATCTTATTGAGCGGCTCTCGGAAGGCCGGGTCCATGGCCCTTTGGAATGTGGCACCGGCATTGGATAAGCCGAAAGGCATGCGGTGATAGGCGAACGTCCCCCATTTGGTGGTGAACGCCGTTTTATCCTTGGTCCTCATCCACGACCCAAATCTGGTTGTAGCCGGAAAATCCATCTAGAAGTGAGAATCTTTGGGCTCCAGCAACGATGTGTAGAATTTGATCAATTTGGGGAAGCGGATAATGGTCCTTGAGGGAGGCCTGATTCAAGTTTATGAAATCGACACAGAGACGGATGTCGCCATTCTTCTTCCTCACGGGCACCAAATTCGCAACCCAGGATGAATGTTTGATGGGGTAGATGATTTTGGCCTCGAGCATCTTCGGGAGCTCGACTTTCATCATGGCCTCGATTTTCGGATTTACGGCCCTGCGCTTCTGCCGGAACGGCTTGGCGCCATCCTCTAGCTCAATGGTATCTTTGGATTACATCTCTGTCATACCCCTTCAAATCCTCGTAGCACCAGGCCACGATGTCGGGGAACTCTTGGCACAGTGATCTGATCCGCTCAAGTTCCTCCGAAGTGCAGTCTGTCCCGACCTTGATGGTTTTACCAAGTTCGAGTTCCAGGTCGGCATACTGCTTCGGGTCTACTTTGATCCTATGAGATATAGCTCTGTCATTCTGATCAAATAGACTCTCCAATGTAATCAGTCCTTTTGGGACATGATTATTTTTCAACTGTATCAACCCCTCATATTGCTCGTCATCAGGGTCTCTACTCTCGATTGAACATGCTTCATTTACCAAAAATGTGACGATCTCCTCGTCACAATCGAACACCTGCCAGTGGGTGTCCTTATCAAGCACAGAAGGCCTGTAAATAGTGCGAACCGGCTTCGGTTTCTGGACAACGTCGTCAGCCGGAACGTACCTGGCTCCAACAGACGCCGGAATGTCAGCGTGTTTGTTTTTCTCGCGTGA
The DNA here is from genome assembly GCA_028583015.1 of Wollemia nobilis. NCBI lineage: Eukaryota > Viridiplantae > Streptophyta > Pinopsida > Araucariales > Araucariaceae > Wollemia > Wollemia nobilis. The sequence continues at coordinate 1,651,050 of JAQPPZ010014908.1, forward strand.
TATCGCCTTGACATTCAACGAGTCAAACGACTCCATCAGGTCCCACACCCGGTTGCGGTATGCCTTGAGATAGTGCTTTTTGGAGGTGCACTTGTTCGTAACATGGTGACACACCAGCTACGAATCTCCAAAGATATGCAGGTGTTTAATCCCCAGCCTCTCGGCCTTTCACAATCCCAAGCACAGGGCTTCGTACTCCGCTGAGTTGTTAGTGCAACTCCAGGCCAAACTGTAGGTATAGTCCTTCTGGATCCCGGTCGGAGAAACCAGAAGCACCCCTGCACCGGCGCCATTTTTGCATCGCGCGCCGTCAAAGAAAAGCTTCCACAGCTTCTCAGGTGCAGGTCCCACTTCCTTTTCAGCTGACTTGTCAAGCCTCTCGGGCTGTACAATGGTGTAACAGCCCTGCTGTGTCTCAATTACGGCATTGAAATCCCGCAAAGAGAACTCATCTTCGAGCTGTAGCACTTCGAGGGCTTGCTCCGTCAGCTCTACCGTCACCAGTTCTTCCTCAGACAGTTGGACCATGCAGTCCAACTCTTCTCCGGGTATCTTCTCTACTAGGAAGGTGGAAGGCTTCTCATTAAAGATTCTCACTCTTCTTCCTTTGAAGGGCACTTCCATGTGTGAGTAGTCTAGAGACAGGTACCCGCCCAGCTTCGCGGTGAACTCCCGGGAGAGACACATGCCGAAGTAGGGAGCCGAGTCAACAACCACGACCTCTTGGATGACCATGATGTCGAGAGCCTTATGCGGCCGAATAGGGATGTCTTTTATGACACCAACTGTCTTGACAGGGGTGCCGTCTAGTTGCAGCACGCCTTGGCTGCTCCTTGTGTACTCCATCCCGATCTCGTCACAGACGGCTTTCGGCATAACAGTCGTGGAAGCGCCAGAGTCCACCATGCAGTTGTGTACTATGTGCCCTTGCATCCGTAAAGACGGATAGAAGGGAGGCGGTCTGTTCTTCCCGGTGGGTGAGGCTCGTCGGAGGTTGAACCGGGACAGCGGGCTGTATCTCGCTTGCCGTTCTTCATGTTTTTCGAGAGATTCCTGCGACGAGATCCACTGGCACGGGAGCGAGAAGAGCATCGTACATGCTGATTCTAGCGGGTGTTCTTTTTAACTCGTCTACTATGTTGTAGCCCGAGGTGCTAGCTCCTTCGCTTCTTTTGCCGGCTCATACTTCGTCCGGTACTGCTGGGTGGCCTCAACTCTCTGTCTCTTGGTCAGAGACGGGTACTTCAGCTTCTCCTGGGCTTGTTCTTTGGTTTCAGCTGGAGGCTGAGGTTCTGGAGCTTTAGCCGGAACTGGAGCTTTTGCTATAGGAGGCTTGGCTGGAATAGGGGCTGCCTTTACCGGAGGAGGCTTGGCTGGAGCTTTGTCTTTGGATGCCTTCTCCTGGGCTGTGTAGGGCCACAGCCGCTTGTATGGTGGCAGCCCACCGGGCTGCGCCTTTTCTCTTCTGGCATACACCTGCAAGGGCTTGGCAGCATCTGCAATTTTCTTTTCTTCCTTGGCGGGCGGCACTAGATTTTCCTCTGGGAGGGCAAAGTTGGCTTCGCCGTCCAGGATCATGTAGAGTTCATCGTCCTCTATGGCGCTGCCGGCCAAAGTCTGGATGTAGTCTTTGGTGCAGTGTGCAGTCTTCCTCCGAATGCGGGTCGTTGCACGTAGTGCACCAGTTGATCTGGTCGGAAGGACCAGGTTGGTCTTCGATAGCAGCATTTCTCGGAGGCGGACGCCTCTGCAGTTGTTGTTACGGAGGCCTGTCTTTTGTTAGCGCCGGGGCGGATATGGCCTCCTAGGAGCGAGGTCCATCTGGGCCTGCTTCTTCTTCGGAGCGGTCATGTCATTGGACATGGCATGATAACTTGAGGCCAAAGCCCGTACCTCCTGGAGGATTGTGTTCTGAATGTTATTGTCAGGAGGCGGCAATTGTGCCGGTGGAGGCAATGCGGCTAATGGAGGAGGATTGGAATAAGGTGCGTACTGCGGAGGAGCAGGGAGTGTTGGGAAATGCGGAGGAGGCGGCGGGTGAGGATAATGCATTTACGGCGGGCCGTAAGGAGTTACGACCGGCGCCGGATTCCATTCTTCGTTGGGGTTGCTTGCCACGATGTGGACGGCGCACCACCAGAAGCTGACGGATATTGGGATGCAGGGAAGTCGGGATGAATGGGTTCCTGCACCCTGGACGGGAGTCTGCCGATGGAAATGATATCCGCTTCAGCTTGCTGGGCAGCATCGTACAGAGCAGGAAACGAGTCTATTACGGCAATCTTCGACGGCGGGCATATGTACGAGTTGAAGGATCTCGGGTAGTAGTGAGCAGCCATGCCGGTTGAAGGCCGAAGTTCACGAGGTACCCGTTTCCGGGATCTCGCAAACCTGATGTTGAAGTCAGGAGGTCACCTCCTCTTGGGGGTGTCTCTGGATACTTTGGGCCCGATGCGGCAAAGAAGTGGGGTCGGCGGACTCGTTGCATCCTTTCACGAGCCTTACGGCGAGGCAGGGCCACCACTGTGATAGATCCCTACGGCGGCGATCTCCACCGGTAGAGAAGCTTTCCCCTTAGGGAAAGGGCCGGCGAGACGGGTCTTCACACTTTCGTCGATAATGGAGTGCAATGCGGCCGGGGCAAGGATGTCCTGGATGTGCTCGTACGCCGTCTTGCCGTAGCCGTCGTATGTAGGGATGGACTTTAAGGCGGCAGGGGGCACAGCTTGCTGTCCGACCAAGGGCCAAGGGCCCCGTAGAGTCCACCGCCGGGAAGAGATCATCATCATTCTGCTGCTGGGCAGCCATTTCTTCTTCTTCTCCTCCGTCGGTTGTATACTCAGTGTCGGTACCTTCCGAGGATGTAGATTCCTCTTCTTCCTCGGCCTCTTCTATTTCGTTCTCGGCTCCTTCGACCTCGGCTTCGGCTTCTTCTTGGATTTCAGCCTCGGCTTCGTCGACACGAGCTTGTTGATCAGCCAGCCTGACAATTTCGCCTCGAGCGTTAATGTCTAGTTCGTAAAAGGCAGGCGGGTTTCTCGGATCCCTTGCTCGCCACCTTCTCGTTTGCATGAAGGTGCTAGGACCGGTCTTTCGGACTCGGAGGATATGTTCGTGCAGAGTCGCCAGGTGTTCTGATTTTGAACAGCAATGAAGCGAACACCGGTGCTTCGATTCTGTTTGGGGGTGGGAAACTTCCTTGTCCCACCGGGCGTGCCAGAAACTGTTGGTTACGAATCCGCCATGAGGAAAGGATTTGTTGTTATTGCGCCCTAGGACCCGCAAACCAACATTGAAAGGCCGGAAGGAAGGAATGCCTTCCGTGCCAATCTCCGGAGAAGGCCGGCTTCCTGTGGGGTTTTGAGGTTCAAGATAAGAGTGCGGGGAAAGAGATAAAAATGCGAGAAAGGGATTCCAAATTAGATTGGAGTTGGGTGGGGGGAACTAACGATGCGGCAACGCATCAATCACCACTACTAACACCAATATAACCATAACACACCACTATGGATGCTGTCACTAACCGGTAGAACAGAGTCAGGTATATGTTTTGTGTTAAGAGCCAGAAGCACAGCTACAATGGTTCCCTAACAGACATTCCCTCCAAGGAACTAACAGTACGGCAACGCATCAATCACCACTACTAACAACACTATAACACAAAACATAACCAGAAAACTGCCACTAATCGTTTGCCCTATATATCCTTTGATTTATGCACCTCAGGAATACTTGACCACCAAATGTTGAAGTGAATCAACAAGCCATGACACAGGAAAACGTAAGGCAGAAATGTCAAGGAGAGGCAACATACAAAATAAAAACGAGTATAACGAGCACCAAGTGTATGTATTATATTAAAAGGCGGAAGCACGACTACAATGGTTCCCTAACGGACATTCCCCTTCCACCACTTTACAATGAAAACGTGGTGGCTATTTATACTTGAGAACCCCCGATTACATTTATGGGCACAAAGTCCCAGTCAAACATTAGCTGACAAAAGCAGCCGCGGAACTGCTGATGCTGACTTCTGTCGGGTTGGACTGTACCCGCGGCATGGTCTCCCAGAAGGCTGTACAGATACGTGGCAGCGCGTTAGGTAGAACTTCTCATCGGGGGGAATGCGGGTAGGCTGAAGCAGGTAGAACCTCCAATCAGCTTTAAAGGCGGTAGCTGGCATAAGTAGTGCATCCCATGCTTGTCCTTGTGCTCGGCACGTCTTGGCTCGGATCCCAAAGTTGGACACTTGTCGGATGATCTTGCTTGACACGTGTTTGCCTTGAAAGGCAGTTATCCAACTTCGCCCGGGATCGGAGCGCCGTCGGGTTGCGAGGTGAAAACGGCGCGATTGGGAAGGCCTTCATGCCTTGGTTACTTACGAGTTTATTCCCCTCCGCACCGGTCAAAGGCGCACTCCGACTTCGCTGCGAAGTCGGGTTGCGCACGGTGGAAGCTGATTTCTACGCTGTACGGACTTCGCCCTGGAAAGGGCGCACTCCGACTTCGCTGCGAAGTCGGGTTGCGCCCCAGCACTTAGTCATTTTTCCTGCCAGCCTGCTACCAAGTGCGCCCAGAAAGCAGGGCGCACTCCGACTTCGCTGCGAAGTCGGGTTGCGCCCGAACACTTGTTCTTTGGTTGATTCGTCCCTGCGCACTTTGCACTCTGCTGCGCTCAAGCTGGAGGCGCACTCCGACTCGCTGCGAAGTCGGATTGCCGACACTTAGCCATTTTCAGGGCAACTGCTGTCATTTTTGAGATTTGGCTGAGGGGCTCAAGAGAAAGAGGGAAGAATGAGAATGTAGGGAAGAGAGAGAAAGGGGAAAGAGAGGAAGAGGGAAAGGGAAGAGCAGCTCTCTTACAAAAATTGAAAACATTGCACCCCGTGCAAAATGTGACAACATTACTGCCTGGGATATATTATAGATACTATAGCTCTTTGGTAATTTACAAATTTTTACAACATCAGCAGTATTGAAAATCAAATCAATCATTATAAAAATTATTCAAATACTTTGTGTTCTCTATTTAATTTAACTGTCATGATGCTATAAAATTCACATTTCTTGTTATATGATCTAGCATGCTTTCAACATATGTAAGCTGATATCTTTGCAACTTTTAATAGAATTATAATGGCATTCATTTTGGGGCTGATTTTACCTTGTAACAATGGAACTCATTTTTCAAATTTAATATGCTTTCCTCTCAGGCAAAACTGTTAGGTTTTTGAAAGATTTTCTAACCATGTGCTAGAAACTTGATCAAGTTGCCTCCCTCGATTGTGTTTGAAATTTATCCATTCTAAATATATCCCCTTTGTCATTACTGTCCTGATGAATGCTAAAAGTAGAAGGGCATGAAGAAAGTTATTTGTCCTTAACATTTTTATATATTTTGATGAAGTTTCTAGTTAAGAATTAGTTTGTGGAGGTAGTGTAGCATTGATGTTATCTTTCCATGGCCCAAGAGAGGATATATAAAAACAATGGTGTGCTTATGCTTTGGTTGAGTTGGATTGCTATTGGGCTTCATAGGATAGTCCCTACCCCTACGAGATCGACTCAATACACTTGCTCATAAGGTTGCTTAATGTGCGCAATGTAGCCTCAAATAAGTTTTCAAATTTTGTTGGGTCTTTTTTCATTTGAACACTTGCTGATAATGAATTTAACCTAGGCTGATCATTTGTTGATATTCTAATAAAATGATTATGTCATGGAAAACGTACTGCAAGAAGGTTGTAAATTTTGGTTAAGGAATAAGAATTTCATTGGTGAAAAAAAAACAAAGTGATTGAACTAAATCTGAATGTATAAAAAACTGTAAACAATGTTTATTGATGGCTAAAAATATATCAAATTTTGAATATTACCCATAGAACCAAAAAAAACTAATTACAAGTGTTATTTTATTAGGAGTACATCCTTATTTTATTATTTATCCTTTTAGAGATTTGTTTTGGGGTTTTAAATATTGAATTACTTGCCAATTTCTCCCCAATATTGATTCTAAATACTTTTGTTTCTTTTCTATTTTTCAATTGGGCATAGAATTTATTTAATACTCATTCCATGTTATTGTCATGATGTGGAAATATGTGGCCAAATACAATTAAATTCTTATGCTTCTTGTAGATTGTTCAAAGTCTTTCCCGTGCTGTGAATTTGGACACACGACTAGCGAGGTTCGAGGAGAGATCAAGACAGGTGCAAATAAATGATGAGAGCCTTTGTGATGCTTGCCATGCTCGTCTTGGTACGAAACTATTTGCAATGTATCCCAATGATTCAGTAGTGTGTTATAAGGTGCATCTCGAACCTTTTTAGTCCATTTTTCATAAAGAAACCTTGATATTATTTATTTTACAAATTGAAAAACTTCTATGTGCCTCTTCTTTGCTTTTTTAATAATATCTTCTTTTGCAAATAATTTTCTTGATATTAACCTCTTTTGAAGTTACGCTTGAATTTCCACTCTTTTCTCTTTGACAATCTATTTGTTCTGGTAGCAGTGTTTTAGACGCTATGGAGATCACACTTGCCCTGTCACTGGTCGTGACTTTCAAAAGGATGTCATGTTCAAGCCAAGTTGGCTGGTTAGAAATGTTTGAAGAAAATTCTAAAAGTGAACTGGCTTACAGTTCAAGTTATCATTATCTGCCCTGTACACTTGTTCTGACATGACACATCAGGCATGCTTGAACTACAGCTCAAATGTATAAACATTTATTAAAAATTTCTCACAAGTTGAATAGTATATGTAAAAATGATGCAAATAAGGTTCTGACCAATTTTGCTTGCTTCACATTCCATTGGTGAGGATTACCAAATTGTGAGGAGAGTCCCATGATTTATTTTATTGAATGTTCCCCACACATTTTGCTTGAGATGATTGAAATTTTTTTTTTCGTTCCTTAAGATGCACATTGAGTATTATATTGTAACAGTGGTCATTAATGATTATCTTTTAGTTGCTGAGCTCTTGAAAACACCTACGTCTTGTGGATATGTTCAAACATGTTTCCACTTTGACATCGTCTCATAGTTGATTTGAGGAATTCATTCTTTATTTATGCTTCCAAGTAAAATGCTTAATAAGATTTGTAGGAATTATATCCTTAAAAGTACAATGCCTACTAGCATTTGTAGGAATTGTTCCATGTTCCTGACCGAGTGGTTTTTTTAAACTCTTTAAAATGAGAAAAGGTGGGTGGAAAGGTTAGTGTAAAGAGGGGGAAAGGCACGACTTGGAATGGGGCTCTTTAAGGCCGCTCCCCCATTTCAAAATCTGGTCAATAGTTCGATCTTGTTGATGCTCGCTCGATCCGGTTATAGATAGCCCTCTTTTCAAAACTTCAATTTTGATATAGAGAGGAAAGCGAACCTTTTTAATACAATACTTTAAAAGGATTGGCTTTGGGCACTTCTTGTGCAGCTTAGGTGGAAGGTGAAGAAGGACCCCTTTCGAGGGGGGTCTAAGCCATCAATGAGATACCACTCTAGAAGAGCCTGAATCCTAACCTTGCATCAAGACTACAGGCAACTTTTCAGATCAGAAGTGCCCTCTGAAAATAGAGAGCTAAATGAGCCTCTATATATAGGCATTTTGGGTTACCCGAAGCCCATGTAGAGGCACCTACGGCTGGATCCGTCATCTCGGCAGGAATTCCTTCAAAATTGGGAACCTATGGGTTTTCGAGATTTCCCATACCCATGTTAATCATTATCTTTGTGTTCTAAGCAACTGCTGTTTTGAGTGAAAAATGAATGGGTACAAAGGATGTTATCACTTTTACATAGGTAAAGCACTAGCCTTTTGATACAAAACATGAAGATCAATATTATTTGTATAAGACATTTTAAATTGATTTACATTAATGGCAAAAAAATAAGCAAAGGAAATAAATAGGTCTAAATTACATAGTTAAAACTTGAGAGTAAAATCACTAGAAAGAGGAAGCTATTAATAGAAAATACCACAATTTTTTTTAATTAAACACATGGGATGGAAATGGGCTACACCTATACGACATTATTTCAATAGATAACTTAACCATGTTATTAAAAGAAAGAAGTGTTATGATGAGCCGTTGTATCACAAAATTGTTCATCACAATGGAGTGATTTGAACTTGATAAATGGTGCTATGATTACATCCTTTTTACTATTGATAAAATGTAAATATATCATATTTAAGTTGCTTCTTATATTCTTAGAAAAAAGGGCCTCGGTCTCGATTGTGTCCCCGTTGTATGCTCTGTTGGCGATATGGTGATGTTTTTTACTCTTGTGGTGATGTGTTTATCTGTTCTGGAGGAAAAGCACTATGCTATTCTGGGTACATTGCAGGTTGTGGTCTCCTTTGTCAACAAGATTCGGGACGTGGTTAACAAGCAGATGGATATGGCAACCCCGAACTAGCTCTGCTATGATGTTCTTTTGGCAGTTGATATCAGGTTATATTTATGTTGGTTGTATGGGGCCCTTTCTGTTTTGTTTTGTTGAGAGAGGCTTGGTTCGTTTAGTTATTGTTATCCGACTTTTATGGTATGTTGTTTGTATGGGGCCCTCTATATTTTGCCTTGTTGAGGGTGGCCTGTTATTCCTGCCCCTTGGCTGGTTTTGATTTAGTGTTGTAGTTTAGTGCATTCTCATACCCTATATCAGCCTATTGTAATAGGTTTGGGGACCTCAAAATCCCTTCATTTACCAAATAAAAAAAAAATATTCTTGGAAAAAACAATGTTTCACATTAAATACTATAAGAAAATATAGATGTATTTAAAATGCTTCTTATATTCTTAAAGGAAAAAACGTGTCACATTGAATACTATAAGAAATGTAGATGAAGTTGCTATTCTTAACTTATTTGTGAAGGAAAAAAGTGGAATGTGTATAATCAATACTAAAATAATTATCAGAGTTCACTACATTTTATGTTGATTGGAATGACGCGTAGCATGGTCTTAGTGCCAATGTATTGTATTCATTGTGTAAAGGTGTGGCACTAGCACCTTTGTGTCATCTTCAAAGTTAGATTACCTTTCTTTCCTTGTGTGCATGGTTATAAGAGTTTTAACCTATCCATTAATTTATTTGAAGAATCTTTCATTCCTTTCCACGTGACGAACCATAAAACATAGGTTTCTTATGCAATATTTCATTAGTTTTATTATTGACAACTGATAAAACAATTTATGTATTAAAAGGATATTAAATCAACGAGGGGTCCATTATCTAAGCTTTTTGTTCATAAAGTAGCACTTGGACGATACCAAAGAATCCTTTTATCTAAGTTATTTGGCATCAACATAGGTCTAAATTACATGGCTAAGCAAAGGAAATAAATAGGTCTAAATTACATAGTTGAAACATGAAAATAAAATCACCAAAAAAGGAAGCGTTTATAGAAAATAACTTTACTATAGTATTAAAAATAATAATTGTTATAACGTTATTTGAATTGGTTGTATGGGGTTGAAATAGGCTTTACCCATACGACAATATTTCAACAAATAACTTACCATGGTATTAAAGGGTTGTTGCATCACAAAAATGTCTATCACAATGGAGGGATTTGAACTTGGGTCATGGTGATATGATTGTATCCTATTTACCATTGGTAAAATATAAATATATTGTATATAAAATGCTGCTTGTATTTTAAGAAAAAAAAATTATTTCACATTTTAACAAATTATTAATATTATCTCATAGGATTCAATCACAGGATCATAAATAACATCAATAACATGCATATATCAAATGAACAATAATCTCACAGAAATCTTTATTGAAACTACTAAAGCAATGCATAAATGCAAAGCTTCTTCGAGTTATATATTACATGGTTTTGTCTTCAATATATGAATACATGAGACTTCACATTACATGACTCTTGACCTTTGCTCTCCTCAAATTCATGGGAGAACTAACTTTTCATATATATATATATATATATATATATATATATATATATTTTTAAAATAATAAATCTCACATATTACATAAAGACAATCTCTCATGAGTGCACCCTACTTCTAAACTTGATACTACACACTCATAACTCTCACTTGTTAACAAGACACCTCATACATCTATTTACGACATTGCACTCACTTAATAACTTGATACACATCTAGGACCAAATAATGTAATACCTCCAACACCCCTCTCGTATAACATTATTTCGTATGAAGGCCTTTTGCCTTCAATCTCTAAATTTTGTCTTGGTCGTTTGGCTTTGGCTTTGACATTGCTTGAGATTTTGACATTGTATGGGTCCTATTAGTTTGCCATCTGTTTTTTATTCTTCTTTTTGTAAAAACATTTTAATATTTCCATAATCTTGTCCTAGTCAGATTTATTTATCCAACCATAATGTACTTTGATTTTCTTTTTCCGACATGTTCTTGGTTTATTCTTTTCATAGATCATACAATTCTGAAGCATCCTTCATTTTGGTTCATGCCTTTAATTATTTTTTTCTTTTGTCATTTTTTCAATATCTCTTGCTTTGTTATAAAAAAAAACTTAGTGCCATTACTAATAGAAATTTCTGAATGGTTTGTATTATCATCTTTGTCACATTGTTTCTCAATTTGGTCCACATCTTCATTGTCTATAAGTTTTTCCATAAGGGCTTTATGAATTATTTCATTTTCTTCCTCATTTTCCGTTTCTTGAACTTATTGAACCAAGTTTCCTTTTTTATTCTCCCATTTTGGATGTTGTTGGATGTTGTTGTATCGATGGGTATCGAGATCAATATTGTCTTGGATGAAATATTTGAAAAGGTTTATTCATTTGATTCCGTTGGTTCAAAGAATTTTATTTACAATAACTTGCGGTATGACCTTATTGCATATGTGACAATGTCTTTTCCTCTATTTAGGTTGAGACAAAGATGATGTAGCAGTATTATTTGACTCTTTTTCTTTGACAAAAGAGCATTATTTGTTATTTCATCTCCGGCTAGATTTTCTATTTAATACTCTTGGAGTATGTTGACTAATTTAGATATGGTTTTTGTTTAACACTTGAAGAGAAGTGACTAAAGTTTTGAATGTATTTGGGAGTGTACTTAATGTCATTTTTCTACTTTTTATCCCGTAGTTCGTAATTTAGCTCTTAATTTAGCTACTCTTCAAAGAAAATGTCCTATACTCTCTCCACCATGATCCTTTAAAGAACACAATTGCGATTGCAAGTGTAAAGTGGTTGCTTCATTCCTTTCAAATATTGCACCTAATTTTTTTTCTATGCTTTTTTTGAAGTTTCTGCTTTAAGTCAATCTTCGATTTCAATTTTCCTTCTTCAATCCACTTTAATTCAATCACTTCATTCAATTACTTTCAATTTCAAATTCTTTTCTTCTTATATCAATCAATTCAATTTTCACTTTTTCAATTTTAAATTTCAAATTCTCAATCAATTACAAAATTCAAATCTTCTTATATCTCTCATCAATTTCAATCCTTCAATTCTTTAAATCATGTCATTCATTCATCAATTCAATAAATAATTTCTCCTTTCAATCAATTTTTCTTCTTCTCAAATAATTAAAATTTTCTTCTTATATCTCCCATTCATTTCATTATTCAATTATTCAATCACCTACTTACATCTCCTAAACATCAAATCAATTCACTTTAATATTTCCAAAAAACAAATGTGCCCCCAATAAAATAAAGGTTAAATTTTACCTTTGGCACTTTCCCTTTGCATTCGGATATCAACATGAAGTAATGTTTTGTCAACGTGAATTACGTTCAATACTTTCAACCTTCTAACAATATTCTTGTGTTGAGTGTTATCTCACTCTGACATGTAGTCATCAATTGCACATGCATCAACTGATCGTTCTACCTTATGTCATTTCTCAAATGATTTCTAAGACATTTCTCAGATGCTCATGCATTCGTTTCGTTCTTCGACGTTCGTTCTTCAACACACTCTAGAAACTCGTTTGGTCTCTAGATTTTTCCACACCCTCAACAATATTTTGCTCTTTGAATACTCGTCTGATTTTTGAAATTCACATATTTGACACGATTTCATCCTCTAAATATTTTTGATCTTTGAAATCTCCACGCTTAAAACATCATTCCATGTTGGACTCTCTCTCTCCCTCTGAATACATAGTCTTCTACTGCTTCGTTGATAAAAGAACACTTGCTTCATTCCTCTTATGCAATGTTTTCTTGCAGATTTCATTCTCTTCTCCAAACCTGACCATAACACAGTCTTCCATCGACACTCACATTTCTCATGTATCTTTCTATAGTTATCGTTCTCTGTAAGGTTATCTTCTCTAACACTTCCACTCCAACATTTGTCCTCCAACAATATCTCCAACACTTCCTTTAATATCCCTACTTTTGCAAATCACACACGTCCTTAAGCTCTCTCTCACATGTCGGTTAGTGTTGCTACGTGGCTCTAATACAACTGTTAGGAAATTATCAAGATTATTTCACAAGATACAATCACAAGATCATCAATAACATCAATAACATGCGTATATCAAATGAACAATAATCTCATAGAAAATCACATAAATCTTTATTGAAAATACTAAAGTAATGCATAAACACAAAGCTTCTTTGAGTTATATATTATATGGTTGTCTTCAATATATATATACGAGACTCTTCACATTACATGACTCTTGACCTTTACTCTCCTCAAACTCATGGGAGATCTAACTTTTCATATTTCCCTTTTACATAATAAATCTCACATATTATATAAAGACAAAGTCTCTCATGATTGCTCATAACTCCCTACTTCTAAACTTGACACTACACACTCATAACTCTCACTTGCCAAAAAGACACCTCACACACTATTTACATGACACATGCACTCAATTAATAACTTGAAACACACCCTAAACTAAATATTTACAAAAGGACAAAATAATGTAATACCTCCAACACCCCCTTGTATTACATTATTTGGAATGAAGGTCTTTTGCCTTCAATCTTTAGTCTTGTCTTGGTCATTCAGCTCTGGCTTTGACATTGCTTGAGATTTTGGCACTGTATTGATCCTATTAATTTACCATCTGCTTTTTCTTCTTTTGCACATCTTGAATCTATACATGTCATACTTATTTTATTTTTATAAGAACATTTTAACATTTCCATAATCTTGTTCCAATCTAATTTATTTATCCAACCATAATGTACTTTGATTTTTTTTTTTGCCATGTCTTTGGTCTTTGGTTTGTTTCTTACATAGATCTTACAATTCTAAAGCATACATCATTTTGGTTCATGCCTTTAATTATTTTTTTTTGTCCTTTTTTCAACAACTCTTGCTTTGTTATCAAAAGCATCGGTTGCATTACTAATAGAAATTTTTGAATGGTCCATATTATCATATTTGTCCCATTGTTTCTCAATTTGGTCCACATCTTCATTGTTTATAATTTTAGGGCTCTATGAATTATTTCATTGTCTCCCACATTTTTTGTTTCTTGAACTTCTTTAACCAAGTTTCCTTTTTGATTGTCCCATTTTGGATGTATTGATGGGGTATCAAGATTGATATTGTCTCAATTAAAATCTTTGAAAAGGTTTATTCATTTGATTCCGTTGGTTCAGAGAATTGTTTTTACAGTAACTTGTGGTATGAAATTCCTTATTACATATGTGATAGTATCTTTTCCTCCATTTAGGTTGAGATTGAGATGGTGTAGATGGTTATCGAGATTGATATTGTCTCGACTAGAATCTTGGAAAATAATTATTCATTTGATTCCGTTGGTTTAGTAAATTGTATTTACAATAACTTATGGTATGACCTTCCTTATTACATATGTGACAATATATTTTCCTCCATTTAAGGCGAGATTGAGATGATGTAGTAGTACTATTTGACTATTTTTCTTTGGCATAAAAATATTATTTGTCGTTTCATCTTGGGCTAGATTTTCTATTTCATATTCTTGGAGTATGTTGACTAATTCATCAAAGGATATGGTTTTGTTTAGCACTTGAAGAGAAGTGACTAAAGTTTTGAATTCATATGGGAGTGCTCTTAATGTCACTTGAATAAGAAAAATTTCTACTTTTTCTACCATAGTTTGTAATTTGGCTTTTAATTCTACTACTCTTCGAAGAAAAATTTTCTATACTCTACAACCTTTAAAGAATACAATGGTGATTGCAAGTGTAAAACGGTTGCTTCATTACTTCCCTCATTATTGTGCATAATTTTTCCCATGCATTTTTTAAGTTCCTGCTTCATTTATGTGTGCTTGAATTTCATCAGATATGCCAAATGTAACTAACATAAGAGCTTTAGCATAATCATATTTACATTTTGTATTCCAATTCCATATTTTGGAACATCTCTTTTTTCCATTTACCATATCCTAGAGTTTTTCAAAAATGAGTGTCGATACCATTTTGTTCTTCTATGGAGTAAAATATGGTCCTTTTAGAAGTGATTCCGTAAGGAAAAATTTCGTATTTGCCATAATTATATTGTTAAATATTCAATTTCTTCAAAAATTTTAATTCTTTCTTCTTATAACTCCCTTCAATTTTCTTCTTCAATTAATATTTCAATCAATCTTCAATTTTTCTATTTTCAAATTTCATTCTTCAATTCACTTTCAAACTTTTCTTAATTTTTCAATCACTTCTTTCAATTTCAAATTCTTTTCTTCTTATATCAATCAATTCAATTTTCACTTTTTCAATTTCAAATTGCAAATTCTCAATCAATTTAAAAATTCAAATATTCTTATATCTCCCATCAATTTCAATTTTGTTCTTCTCTTCTTTGAATCCTTCATTTGTTTAAATCATTTCTTTCAATCATCGATTCAATAAATAATTTCTCCTTTCAATCAATTTTTTCTTCTCCAATAATTAATTTTTCCTTCTTACATCTTCCATTCATTTCATTATTCAATTATTCATTCACCTACTTATATCTCCCAAACATCAAATCAATTCACTTTAATATTTCCAGCCCAATAATATAAGGGTTAAAGTTTACCTTTGACACTTTCCCTTTGCATTTAGATGTTAATACGAAGTATTGCTTTGTTAGCATGAATTACATCCAATATTTCCAACCTTCAATAATATTCCTCTCCTAAGTGTCATTGCACTTTGACCTACAAAAATCAATTGCACATACATCAATCAATTTTTCTACCTTTTATCATTTCTCAAATAATTTCTTAAACGTTTCTTAGACGCTCATGCATTTGTTTCATTCTCCAACATTCATTCTTCAATGTTTTCTATAAATTTGCATGGTCTCTAGAGTTTTCCACATCCTCACACCAAGATTTTGCTCTCTGAATACTTGCCTAATCTTTGAAACTATCCACATCCTCGATATGATTTCATCCTCTGAAGACTTCTTTTGGTCTCTAAAATTCTCGATGCTCACAACACTGTTTCACGTTGGAATTTCTCTTTCCCTCTGGATATTGTCTTCTATTGCTTTGTCGACAAAATAACCCCTGCTTCACTCCTCTTATGCAATATTTTTTAAATTTTCTTCTCTTCTCCAAACTTGTATGCAACGTATTCTTCCATCAACACTCATGTTCTTCGTGTATCTTCCAATAACTATTGTTCTCTCTAAGGTTATCTTCTCTAACACTTCCACTCCAACAATCATCCTCCAAAAATATCTCAAACACTCTTTCTTTAATATCCTCACTTTTGCAAATCACACATGTCCTTCAATTATCTCTCTCACATGTCTATTTCTATTGCTACGTGTCTTTGATACCAGTGTTAAAAAAATACCAAGATTATCTCATAGGATACGATCATATGATCATAGATAACATCAATAACATTCATATATCAAATGAACAATAACCTCATAGAAAATTATATAAATTTTTGTTTAAAATACTGAAGCAATGCATAAATGCAAAGCTTCTTTGAGTTACATATTAGATGGTTTTGTCTTCAATATATAGATACATGAGACTCTTCACATTATATTACTCTTGACCTTTGTTCTTCTCAAACTCATGGGAGAACTGACTCTTTATATTTTCCTTTTATGTAATAAGTCTCACATATTACATCAAGACAAAGTCTCTCATTCATAACTCAATAGAGCTGAAATTGTGATATCTCTAAGCAGCCTATTCATCCTCACACGGGGCCAGCACCAACTTCACATCAGACGGGGCCATACAGTAGACACCACCACCAGTATAGAGCTAGGGTTTTATCTTTTTAAAGCAGTAAATGATGAAAGCAAGGCTGAAGAATTAATCAAAATCATTCTAGATTTCTTACACTGCCGAACTGTAGGAAAGTCTGTGGAAGACAAAGCAGAAAGTTTTCAGAGTGCGGAATCGCGTTTCATTGATATTGGGGCAACATTTTTTAAATTTCTCATCGACCGTGCTCAGAAATCAAGCCACAAGACATTCTTGCCGATGCCACATTCACAAGGCTGATTTTGGAATGGTTGAATTACCATCTACTTTCAATAATTTGCATTGGCCTGGTTGTTTCTATGATAATTATGTTTGTCTGGTTACACTCTGCAGCTTTCCTCAACAAGTCTCCTCCGAGGATTTCCCAAATTACTTGGCCTGAAGATATATTTACTGAGGGCGTTGTTATTCTTAGAAATGAAATCAACAGATTCTTGAGGTTTTTACAAGATGTTGCAACAGGAAGCGACCTCAAGACATTTGTCAGGGTATTTTCAATGTTTATAAAAAAAATGCTTAAAAAAATATTCTTTAAAACAACTTTGTGTTTGATCGTTAATGGGGGAGAATTCGAACCTGGGTAGGAGCGGGACAAGAGGAATTCCACCCTGCAGTAGTAGACCCTCTATGATGGAAGGGGTTTTGGATGTTGCCCCATTTATTCGGCAACCAGCAGATGAGGAGAGGGGTTTTTTTGAACTCAAAGGGCCCTCTTTCCCGATGGAAAAAGATGACTGGTCTTCAAGTGGGCAAAAAAAGGCTAACCTCTCTACGGGTTCACGATCTGTAATTTCTTGGCATGGGCCTCATTCTAAGGGGCCGTCGCCCAGAAGGGATCATCCAAATCCACCCCTCTTTCGTAAAAGTGGTCTCAGGGTCTTTCATTGACAAAGGTAAGCAGATTCAGTATGATCTCTTTCCTGAGAATCACAAGCTCTGGATCCCTTCGGATATCATTTGCAGGAACAGGGAAGAATGTTCGTGGGACTTCATTGGTAAATTTCAAGGCAGTCGATCGGATCTAGCCTCCATTCGCAAATGGGTTGTTTCAGTTTGGAAACCCCTAGGCTCCATTGATATTGTTGCACTGCCCAAGTCCTTTTTCTTGGTAAAATTAACCTGCGAGGAAGATTCAAGGTATATTTTGGAAGGAGGGCCTTGGTTTTTTGGTCGTAGAGGGCTTTTTCTTCGAAAATGGGGTACTGATTTCAACCCTTCTTCACAGAAAGTGAATCTACTTCCCCTTTGGGTGAAATTACCTGGTCTCCCTATGCACTTATGGTGCTTTGATGTGCTCAAGGGTATTGCGCGGGGTATTGGGGAGCTTATATCGGTGGATGGCCCAACTTTGGTGAAATCAAGGATGAACTACGCAAGGATGTGTGTCATGGCCAATATTGAGGCGGATCTACCAGATTCAATAGAGCTTAATTCAGAATTGGGATCCTGGAAACAACCTCTAGAATATGAGAACAGACCACCTCTGTGTAGCCGCTGTGGGAGTAGGGGCCATGTGCAAAATTTGTGCTCATCCTTCAAAAATTGGGCGACAACTCAGAAGAAGAAAAATGGCTCTGCTTTTGTCGCTCATAAATCTATTGGAGCTGCTAGGAGTAGTGGTACTCCTGGCCCCAGAACTCAGGGAGAGTTAAGCTTCTCAAAACAAGGGCGTAAATTTTGGGTTGTAAGAATCAACTTCTTTTGACCCCAAGAGCTAACTTCTCCCCTGCCCTGGCTGGTGGTAAAGATCAGAGTGTTTTGTCTCCTTTAGGTGAGGGAGTTTGGCTTGATACAGGTGTTGAGGCTGAGTCCTTGGGCGGGGAGGCTAAAGGGGCCCAAGAACGACCAACTGTGGACACTCCGTTGGCCCCAGTGTAGCTTTCTAATGATTCCCTAGCTTCAGATGGTGTCCTGGTGAAGTCCTCCACTATTTCAGATCCTCTTCAGTTGGGTCAGAATTCTTCTCTCCCCTCTCTAGGTGATATGGTGATTGTCCTGCATGAAAGCCCTTTAGCTGGGGTCTGTATGAAGGCATCTGCACCAAAGGAGGTTTTTGTGCCCATGCTATCTTCGGTCAGGAGATGTCTGGACCTTTCTCTGGAGGAGGTAAGCCCTAATCGTCTGGTTCTATTCAATTCTTTTGAAAAGCTTAATTTGGATGAACCAGTCCTACAAGATTTGTTGTTAGCTTTGGGAAAAAAACCTTTGTCTCCTAATCCTCTCAAGCGTGGGCCCCCCGGCCCCCCAACAAGGAGCGGTATGTATGCAAAAGATTGGGGGGGGGGGTGGAGAGAAGGGTGGGAAAACCCTAATTTCTTCCGAGAGGAAAAGAAGGATATTGAGTTTGATATTGCCACTGGGGATCTCCGAGACCAGCCCCAAGGTTGATTCCGGGGGGGAACGGGGGGAAAGAAATTAAAAATGGAGGCTCCCCCCACCCCCCCCGCCCCCCGCTGTTGGCTGATAAAAAACCCAAATCCCGTAAATGAAGTTTTTATGCTGGAACATAAGAGGACTGAATGGTCCCTCAAAAAGGTGGATTTTATCTTCTCTCAGGAAGGATTTGTCTCCGGATATCATCTTCATTCAAGAATCCAAAACTGAGAGCAACAATTTTGACTGTGTGCATAAGTCTGTTTGGAATGGGGTGGGTTTTGCAGTGAGTTCTACCACTGGGGCCTCTGGTGGTCTTTGCTATTTTTGGGACAAAAAAAAATTGATGGCTTTGTAATTTCTTCCTCTGATCGTATTATCAATTTGCTATTATTTTGCAAAAAGACTAACCTAAGATGGGTTATGACCAATGTATATGCCCCTAATTCTAGTCAGAGCAGGAAAGCCCTTTGGTCGTCCCTCCTTCAGATGAGGGAGTGCTTTAAGGAGGAAGCCTGGATTTTGGCAGGCGATTTTAATACTCCGCTATTCCCGTCTGATAAAAAAGGTGGTAATGAGCCCTGTGAAAGGAGTATGGAGGACTTTTCTGATTTTATCAGTAACAGTGAGATGATGGATTTAGATCTGAAAGGAGCTCGGTTTACGTGGAGCAATCACCGCATAGGAAATCAACTGATTCTTTCCAGATTAGATAGGGTTTTTTTGTCTAAGCAAGCTTTACCTCTATTTGGTGATGCTTTGCTCTCTGCTTTGCCGAAGGTGGGCTTTGACCATAGCCCTTTGTGGTTAGAATCCTCCCATCAGGGCATGTTCTTCCCAAGACCCTTCTATTTTGAGGCTATGTGGTGTTCACATGCTGATCTCGAACAACGAATCATGGAATGGTGGTCTTCTGAGGTTCCTGGTGTGGGGATGCAGCATGTGGCTCTTAAACTCAAGCTTATAAAAGGAAAGCTTAAAGCTTGGAATAAACATGTTTTTGGAAATATTTTTCAAAGAAAACAGGATTTAAAAAGTCAGTTATTGGATATGCAAGCTGAAATTGAAGAAAAGGGCTTCTCAAGCGAGCTAAGCAATAAGGAAAAACTGGTCCTGTCCGATCTCCATAACACTCTGGCCCAAGAAGAAATCCTGTGGAAGCAGAAGTCCCGGGCCTTATGGCTGAAGGAAGGTGATAGAAACACAAAATATTTTCACGTTTCTACTTTAAGACACAGAAGTGCCAACCATATCCGGGAAATTGTCAAGGAGGATGGGTCCAAATTGTCAGATATCCAAGAGATTCGAAATGAAGCTATTTCTTTTTTTAGCTCTCTGTTAGGTTCAAAAGATGCAAGGGATGTGGAGGCAGAAAATTTCCTACTGCAGTCAATTCCCTCAGTTATGATGCCTGACATGAACAGTTTTCTTGAAGCTCCCTTCCAGGATTCAGAAATTAAAGAAGTTGTATTTGCGATGGGTGCTTTGAAAGCTCCAGGTCCAGATGGCTTTCCTCCATTGTTCTTTCAGTGCTTTTGGCACATAGTGGGGGGCAATGTTTGTGATGTTGTCAGAGATGCCCAACGCTCTAAATCTCTTCCCTATGGAGTGAATGCTACTTTTCTGGCCTTAATCCCAAAGTCTGCCAAGGCTATCAGCTTCAAAGACTTCAGGCCAATCAGTCTCTGCAATACACTTTATAAAATCCTATCCAAATCAGTGACTAACCGCCTGAAGAAGTTTATGCCCAAGTTAATTGATAAAGCTCAATCTGGTTTTTTTTTCGGGTAGGCAGATCCTGGATGGCGTTATCGTGGTTCATGAAACACTGCATTCCACTCAGAAGAGCGGTAGAGCAGGTATGTTTTTAAAATTAGATATGAATAAGGCTTACGACCGTGTTTCATGGGATTTTTTGTTTGCAGTGCTTGCCAAATTTGGTTTCAACCACTTTGGATTGAGCTCATCAAAACCTGCATCACCTTGGCTAAATTTTATGTTCTCATTAATGGTGCTCCGGCTGGATTTTTTCGAACCTTAGGGGTTTGAGATAGGGTGACCCAATCTCCCCATATTTGTTTATCCTTATGGCTGAAGCGTTGGGAAGAACTTTTATCCACAACCTTGTTATCAAAGGCATTAATCCTGCTCTAGCGGTTGATCCGTTGTCCCACCATCAGTTTGCAGATGATACCTTCCTTTCACTTCTTGCTTCGATGGAGCAGGCTCAAGAGATGAAAGCCATATTATCTGCTTATGAAAGGGTGGCTGGGCAGAAAATTAATTTATTGAAGAGCCTTCTATTTTTCTTGAACACCCCAGAGCACCGATAGAAGAAAATTGTTGATATTCTTGGATGCAAGATAGCTTCCCTCCCTAACTCCTACTTGGGTCTACCTTTGTTCATTGGTCATATGAAAAATAATCTTTGGGACCCGGTGGTAGAAATATTACAGTGTCACTTGGCCAGCTGGAAAGGCACTCTCTTAAGTCAGGCTAGGAAAATTTTGCTGGTGAAGACGGTGTTGCAAAGTATTCCAGTTTACTTTATGTCTCTGTTCAAACTGCCCATAAAAGTCCTATCTAAATTGGAAAAAATTCAAAAAAATTTCTTATGGATAGGCCCTCAAGACCACAAAAAGTTCCATTTGGTTTCTTGGGATCAAGCTTGTGCGAGGAAAGACAATGGAGGTCTTGGGCTACGGAATATCAGGTTAATGAATGAAGCGTTGATTCTCAAATAGGGTTGGAAGGTGCTTAGGAATCAGGGGCCTGATTGGATCAAGATCATAAAAGAGAAGTATCTTCCGCATAATGGAAATCTATTGGCTGAGAACGTTACCCAGGAAGGTTCTATGTTCTGGCAGAGCTTGAGAAAACTCAGAATGAAGCTGCTCCTGGGTGCAAGGTGGGTGGTGGGAAATGGCTCTATCATTAATTTTTGGGAGGACACCTGGCTTCTTGATAGCCCGCTTATCCTCAATACAGCTCTAGCCCCTGTTGTTGCTCTTACCCGTAGACTGGGTTGGTCCAAAGTTGAAGATTTCATTGAGTGGGAAGGGAACAGGAGGTGTTGGAAACAAATTCCTCAAAGAGTATTTGAAAATAGGGAGGAAGCGTTAGCCTGGGGGACCATTTATAATCGTCTTAGACTCTATAGTCTTGCGAGCCAGGAGATGGAGGACTCTCTCATTTGGAAAGCCGAAAGTGAAGGTTGTTACTCTGTTAGATCAGCCTACCACCTTTTTGATGTAGATCCTCAGCGCTGGTTTTTACCCGAAAAAGTTTGGCTTAAAAACCTGACTTCGAAAGTAAATATTTTTTATTGGTTGGCTATTCAAAATAAATGTTTAACAGTAGAAAATATTCGCAAGAGGGGGATGGCTCTGATCAATAGATGCTACCTATGTGAAGCTTCAGAGGAAACTTGTCAGCATATTTTTTCCCAGTGCCCCTTCTCGATTTTAGTAGTTTCTCAGGTGTTGTCCACTCTGGATGTCAGTTGGGTTTTGCCAAACACTATCTCTGATATGTGCCTGTAGTGGACTTCTCCTTTCAAGTCCCCTCGATTGGAAAAAATTTGGTCTTTCTTGCTCCCACATTTGTTTTGGAGCATCTGGTGGGAACGCAATCAGAGAGCTTTCAAGAATTCAAGGCATGATCCAGATCGGGTTTCTTCTAGAGCTCTTGGAGCTGCTGTGGAGAATGTGTCTCATTGTTTCTCGGATCTCAAAGTGGGTTATTTGGATGAAAGCCTTGTGGAGGCTAAAATTGGCTTTCCAACTTCTTGCAAGTCATCTAAACTGCCTGCTACCTCGGCACGCTCAACCACCTCATGGTGCCCTCCTCCTGAGGGATGGTTCAAATTGAATTTTGATGGTGCCTCGAAAGGAAATCCGGGCCCTGCGACTGTTGGTGGGGTAATTAGAAATTCTAAGGGTGAGCTCATTGGTGCATACACAGAGAATATTTCTATCCAAACCTCTCATTTTGTTGAAGCCAGGGGTCTCCTTCAAGGGCTACTATTGGTAGAAACACTTAAATATCAAAAAATCATTGTAGAAGGGGACTCTTTAAATCTAGTAAATATTGCCAATTCTATTAGCAAGCCTCACTGGAGCATTTCAAATATTCTAGCAGAGGTGTTTAGAATTCTGAAATCAAGAGAGGAGTTCAAAGTTTAGCATATTTATCGGGAAGGCAATAAGGTGGCGGATTATATGGCCAACTTGGGTCTTTCTCAACAAGGCCTGAGGGTCTGGTTGGATAATTTCCCCCAAGACCTTGAATCTCTTGTTTTCGATGATCACGGTTAGCTGTTGGTTGTGCGTGAGGCTTGGTATGGGAGTTCACTCTGTGGACTCTTTGCTGGATGTTTTATTTTATGCTTGATTGGGTGGGCCATCTTAATTGGTGATCTTCACAAGTCCCCTAACCTTTTTTAGCTGACTATCATCGGTTGGGCATCTTTGTGTGGATGTTGGTCAGAATTTTCTTGGCCTCGGTCCCAATGGTGTCCTCATTGTATGCTCTTCTGGCGATATGGTGATGTTTTTTGCTCTTGTGGTGATGTGGTGATGTGTTTATCTATACTGGAGGAAAAGCACTCTGCTCTTCTGGGTACATTGCAGGTTGTGGTCTCCTTTGTCAATGAGATTCGGGACGTGGTTAACAAGCAGATGGATATGGCAACCCCAAACTAGCTCTGCTATGATGTTCTTTTAGCAGTTGATATCAGGTTATATTTTATGTTGGTTGTATGGGGCCCTCTCTATTTTGTTTTACTGAGAGAGGCCTGGTTCCTTTAGTTGTTGTTACCTAGATTTTATGGTATGTTGTTTGTATGGGGCCCTCTCTATTTTGCCTTGTTGAGGGTGGCCTGTTATTCCTGCCCCTTGGCTGGTTTTGATTTAGTGTTGTAGTTTAGTGCATTCTCATGCCCTATCTCAACCTATTGTAATAGGTTTGGGGACCTCAAAACCCCTTCGTTTACCAAATAAAAAAAATTATTGCTCATAACTCCCTACATCTAAACTTGACACAACACACTCATAGCTCTCATTTGCTAACAAAACACCTCACACACCTATTTACATGACACATGCACTCACTTAATAACTTGACACACACCCTAATATAAATATTTACAAAAGGAAAAAATAATGTAATACCTTGAACACCCCATCAGATTACATTATATGGTATGAAGGCATTTTGCCTTCAATCTCTAATCTTGTCTTGGTTTTTTGGCACTGTATCGATCCTATTAACTTGTCATCTGCTTTTTCCTCTTTTGCACATCTTGAATCTATACATGTCAAACTTATTTTCTTTTTGTAAAAACCTTTTAATATTTTCATAATCTTGTTCCACTCTCATTTATTTATCCAACCATAATGCACTTTAATTTTCTTTTTTTGACATGTCTTTGGTTTGTTCTTTTCACAGATCTTATAATCTAAAGCATATTTCGTTTTGTTCATGCCTTTTATTTTTTTTTGTTTGTCCTTATTTCAACAACTCTTACTTTTTTATCAAAAACATGAGTGCCATTACTAATAATTATTTTTGAATGTTTTGTATCATAGTTGACAAAATTGGAGTCATATCAGAATCAACATGGAAAAAGAATTGAGAAAAATCGGGAATTAGAAAAAAAAGGGGAAAAATCAACAAGCTTTCACTGAAAAACCAAAGAAAATGCAAATTTTAATGGGAAAAATATTTTTTCATGCTTATCACAATTTTTTTGGGAGAAAATCGACAAAAATTATCCAGGCTATGAATTGGGAAAAATCAAGATTTTTTGCAGATTTTTTCTCAACTATGGTGTTTAGTATTATCTTTGTCACATTGTTTCTCAATTTGGTCCACATCTTCATTGCCTATAATTTTTTCCATAAGGGCTTTATGAATTATTTCATTTTCTCACTTATTTTCTATTTCTTAAGCTTCTTGAACCATGTTTCCTTTTTTATTCTCCCATTTTGGATGTTGTTGTATTGATGGTTATGGAGATTGATATTGTCTTGGCTAGAATATCTAAAAAGGTTTATTCATTTGATTCCATTGGTTCAGTTGTATTTACAATAACTTGTGATATGACCATTATTGCATATGTGACAATATATTTTCCTCCATTTAGGTGGAGACTGAGACGATGTAGTGATATTATTTGACTCTTTTTTCTTTGACATAAGAGCCTTATTTGTCATTTTATCTTGGGCTAGACTTTCTGTTTAATACTCTTGGATTATGTTGACTAATTCCTCAAAGAATATGATTTTGTTTAGCACTTGTAGAGAAGTCACTAAAGTTTTCAATGTATCTAGGAGTACTCTTAATGTCACTTGAACAATAATTTTTTCTTCTAATTTTTCTCTTATAGTTTATAATTTGGATTTTAATTCTACCACTCTTTGAAGAAAATGTTCTATACTCTCTCCATCATGGACCTTTAAAGTATACAATTGGGATTGAAAGTGTAATATGGTTGATTCATTCATTCCCTCAAATATTGTGCATAAATTTTCCCATGCATTTTTTGAAGTTTTTGCTTCACTTATTTGTACCTGAATTTCATTAGATATGCCAAACATAATTAACATAAGATCTTTAACATCAACATCTTTAAATTTTTGTATTTCAATTTACCACATCCTAGAGTTTTTAACAATGAGTATCGATCTTATTTTGTTCTTCCATGGAGTAAAATTTGGTCCTTTTAGAAGTGATTCAAAAAGGAAAAAAATTGTGTTTGCCATAATTCTATTGTTCAATCTTCAATTTCTTCAAAATTTTTAGATTCTTTCTTCTTATAACTCCATTTATTTTTCAATTTATCTTTCAATCAATCTTCAATTTATTTAAATTTAGTTTTCATTCTTCAATTCACTTTCAAACTTTAAATTCTTAATCTTAATTCAATCAATTAATTTCAATTTCAAATAGCAAATCAATTTCAAATTCAATTCTTCTTTTATAAATCAATTCAATTTTCGCTTTTTCAATTTCAAATTTCAAATTCTCAATCAATTTTAAAATTCAAATATTCTTATATCTCCCATCAATTTCAATTTTATTCTTCTCTTCTTTCAATCCTTTAATTATTTAAATCATTTCATTCATTTATCAATTCAATAAATAATTTCTCCTTTCAATCATTTTTTCTTCTTCTCAAATAATTAATTTTTCCTTATATCTCCCATTCATTTTATTATTCTATTATTCAATCTCCTACTTATATCTCCCAAAAATCAAATCAATTCACCTTAATATTTCCAAAAACAAATGTGCACCCAATAATATAAATGTTAATGTTTTACCTTTAGTGCTTTCCCTATCCTTTTATACGTCAACATGAAGTAATGATTTGTTAGCACAAATTACATACAATACTTCCAACCTTCTAATAATATTCATCTCCTGAGTGTTATCACAAGTTGACCTGCAATAATCAAATTTACATGCATCAACCAATTGTTCTACCTTCTACTATTTCTCAAACGATTTATTAAAAATTTCTTAGACACTCATACATTCATTTAATTCTTTAACATTCATTCTTCAACACTCCTTGGAAACTCACTTGGTCTCTAGATTTTTCCACGTTCTCACAACAAGATTTTGCTCTTTGAATACTTGCCTGATCTCTAAAATTATCCACGTCCTTGGCATGATTTCATTCTCTAAATACTTCTTCTAGTCTCTAAAATTCTCCACAATGACAACACCATTTCACACTAGAATTTTTCTCTTCCTTTGGATACATAATATTCTAGTGCTTTCTCGACCAAATAACACTTGCTTCACTCCTATTATGCAATTTTTTCTTTTATATTTCCTTCTCTTATTTAAACCTATTTGTAGCACAA
The DNA here is from genome assembly GCA_028583015.1 of Wollemia nobilis. Taxonomy (NCBI): domain Eukaryota; kingdom Viridiplantae; phylum Streptophyta; class Pinopsida; order Araucariales; family Araucariaceae; genus Wollemia; species Wollemia nobilis. Next base: position 1,677,513 of record JAQPPZ010014908.1, read on the forward strand.
TATCTCATCGACATTCACGTTTCTCACATATCTTCCTATAGATATTTTTTTCTCTAAGGTTATCTTCTTTGATGCTTCCACTCCAACAATCATACTTCAACAATATTTATAGCACTCTTCCTCCCTTTAATATCCTCACTTTTGCAAATCATACAAATCCTTCAGGTATATATCACATGTCTATTCCTATTGCTACGTGGATTTGATACCATTTCTAGAAAATTATAAATATTATCTCATAGGATACAATCAAAGGATCATAAATAATATCAATAACATGCATATATGAAACAAACAATAATATCACATAAATATTTATTGAAAATACTAAAGCAATGCATAAATGCAAATCTTCTTCGAATTACATATTATATGGTTTTATCTTCAATATATAGATACATGGGACTCTTCACATTACACGTCTCTTAACCTTTGATTTCCTCAAAATCATGGGAGAACTGACTCTTCATATTCTCTTTTACATAATCAATCTCACATATTTCATAAAGATAAAGTCTCTCATGATTGATCATAAATCCCTATAAACTTGATACTACACACTCATAACTCTCACTTGCTAACAAGACACCACACTCACCTAGTTACATGACACATGCACTCAATAACTTGACATACACCCTAATATAAATATTTACAAAAGTATCAAATAATATAATACCTTCAACAACCCCTTGTATTACATTATTTGGTATAAAGGCCTTTCACCTTCAACCTCTAATTCTTATATTGGTTGTTCAACTCTAGCTTTGACACTGTTTGAGATTCTAGCACTATATCGGTCCTATTAAGTTGTCATCTACTTTTTCTTCTTTTGCACATATTGAATCTATACATGTCAGATTTGTTTTTGTAAAATCATTTTAACCTATTCATAATCTTGTTCCACTCTCATTTATTTATCCAACCATAATGTACTTTGATTTTCTTTATATAACATGTCTTTGGTTTGTTATTTTCACAAATATTACAATTCTGAAGCATCCTTCATTTTTGTTCATGCCTTTTATTATTTTGTTCTTTTTTCTTTTTTAAATAACTCTTGCTTTGTTATTAGAAACATCAATGCCCTTACTAATAGAAATTATTGAATGGTTTATATTGTCATATTTGTCCCATCATTTCTCAATTTGGTCCACATCTTCATTGTCTACAATTTTTCCTGTAAGGGCTTTATGATATATTTCATTTTCTTTTTTCTTGAACTTCTTGAACTAGGTTTCCTTTTTGATTCTTCCATTTTGAATGTTGTATTAATGGGCATCAATATTGATATTGTATCAACTAGAATATTTGAAAAGGTTTATTCATTTTATTCCATTAGTTCAAAGAATTATATTTACAATAACTTGTTGTATGACCTTCCTTATTGCGTATTTGGCAATATATTTTTTTTCATTTTGGTTGAGACTGAGATGACACAACAATACTATTTGACTCTTTTCTTTTATGTAAGAGCATTATTTATCATTTCATATCTAGCTAGAGTTTCTATTTCATAATCTTGGAGTATGTTGGCTAGTGCATCAAAGAATATGGTTTTTTTTAGCACTTGAAGAGAGGTGAAATTTTTTTTTAGTGTATCTAGGAGTGCTCTTAATGTCACTCGAACAATAAATTTTTCTTCTACTTTTCTCCCATAGTTTGTAATTTGGCTTTTAATTATGCTATTCTTCAAGGAAATATTCTATACTCTCTCCATCATGAACTTTTAAAGAATATAATTGTGATTGCAAGTGTAAAATGGTTGCTTCATTCCTTCCCTCAAATATTGTGCATAATTTTTCCCATACATTTTTTAAAGTTTTTGCTTCACTTATGTGTGCTTGAATTTCATTATATATTCCAAACATAATTAACATAAGAGCTTTAGCATCATCATATTTAAATTTTTGTATTCCAATTTCATCTTTTGGAACATCTCTTTTTCCATTTACCACATCCCATAGTTTTTCAACAATGAGTATCGATCTCATTTTGTTCTTCCATGGAGTAAAATTTGGTCCTTTTAGAAATGATTCATAAAGATAAATTTTCGTATATGCCATAATTCTATTGTTCAATCTTCAATTTATTTTAAATTTTCAAATTTTGTTTTCTTATAACTCCCTTTGATTTTATTCTTCAATTTATCTTTGAATCAATATTCAATTTCTTTAATTTCAAATTTCCTTCTTCAATTCACTTTCAAACTTCAATTTGTTAATTTCAATTCAATCACTTATTTCAATTACTTTCATTTTCAAATATCAAATCAATTTCAAATTATTTTCTTCTTATATCAATCAATTCAAATTTCACATTTTCAATTTCAAAATTCAAATCTTCTTATATCTCCCATCAATTTCAATTTTATTATTCTCTTCTTTCAATCCTTCAATTCTTTGAATCATTTCATTCATTCAGCAATTCAATAAATAATTTCTCCTTTCAATCAATTTTTCTTCTTCTCAAATAATTAAAAATTTCTTCTTATATCTCCCATTCATTTAATTATTCAATTATTCAATCACCTACTTATATCTCCTAAACATCAAATTAATTCACTTTAATATTTAAAAAAAATAAATGTACACCCAATAATATAAAGGTTACAATTTACCTTTGGCACTTTCCCTTTGCATTTATATGTCAACACGAAGTAACGCTTCATTAGCACAAATTGCATCCAATACTTCCAACCTACTAATAATATCCCTTTCTTGAGCATTATCGCACCATGACCTACAACAATCAATTGCACACGCATCAACGAATTGTTCTACCTTCTAATTTTTCTCAAATGATTTCCTAGACATTTCTCAAACGTTCATGCATTTATTTCATTCTTCAACACTCTATAAAAACTTGCATGGTGTCTATATTTTTCCATGTTCTCACAACAAGATTTTGCTCTTTGAATACTCACCTGATATCTGAAATTCTTCATGCCCTCAACATGATTTCATCCTCTAAAGTACTCTCATATTCACTAAAATTCTCCTTGCTCATAGCACCATTTCATGCTAGAATTTCTCTCTCTCTCTCTCTCTCTCTCTCTCTCTATAGATATGTTGTCTTCTACTACTTCATCGACCAAATAATACCTACACTCCTCTTATGCAACGTTTTCTTTTAGATTTTATTTTCATATCCAAACCTATCTATACCACAGTATTCCAATGACACTCATGTTTTTCACATATCTTCCTATAGCTATCGTTATCTCAAATATTATCATCTTCAATGCTTACACTCTAATAATTTTCCTCCAAAAATATCTCCAACACTCTTCCTCCCTTTAATAACCTCTCTTTTGTAAATCACACATGTCCTTCAACTATCTCTCTCACATGTCCGTTCTTGTTGGTACGTGGTTCTGATACCATTGTTAGAAAATTATCAAGATTATCTCACTGGATACAATCACAATAACATCAATAACATGCATTTATCAAATGAACAATACTCATATAAATCTCATAGAAATCGTTATTAATACTACTAAAGCAATCCATAAATACAAATATTTTTTGAGTTACATATTACATGGCTTTGTTTTTAGTATATAGGTACACGAGACTCTTCACATTATATTATTCTTGACCTTTTCTCTCCTCAAACTCACGGGAGAGATTACTCTTCATTTTTCCCTTTTACATAATAAATCTCACATATTACATAAAGATAAAGTCTCTTATAATTGCTTATAACTCCCTACTTCTAAACTTGATACTACACACTCATAAATCTCACTTGGTAACAAGACACTTCACACACTTATTACATGATACATGCACTCAATAAATTGATACACACCCTAATATAAATATTTACAAGAGGACCAAATAATTTAATACCTCCAACATCACATTGATATTTAAAAAAATACTTATGTAATTCATGTGGGCATTGCTATTTTTAATTTATTTGTTATGTAAAAAATAGAATATGTATAATCAACACTAAAATAGTTATTAGAGTTCACTAAGTTGTGTGTTGATTTGAATTATGTGTAGGATGGAATTAGTGTCAACGTATTGCATTCATTGTGTAAATGTGTGGAATTAGCAACTTTGTGTCATAATCAAAGTTATATTACCATTATTTCCTTGTGTGCATAGTTATAAGAGTTTTAACCTCTCCATTCATTCATTGGAAGAATCTCTTATTCCTTTCCATATTTATGAATCATAGAATATAGGCTTTGGCTTATGCAATATTTTACTAGTTTCATTATTGACAATTGATAAAATAATTTTTGTATTAGAAAGGTATTGAGTCAATAGGTGGTCCATTATCTTTATTTTTTTGTTCACAAAGATAGCACTTGGACAATATTGAAGAACCTCTTTATTAAAGTTATTTAGCATCAACATCCAATTATTAATTGTTAGCCATAATATAATTCTTGTTTCTCAAATTTAAGTTGATTTCCAACCAAATTGCTTCTCATTTCTAAATTTTATAACCTACTTTTACTATGTGACCTCCACTAATAAGCTTATTTACCCATTTTATTAATGCCTCTAGATCTTTGAAGATTATCTTGTGTCCCATTCTAGTGATTAACTAACTCCAAAGGAAATTTAAGAATATTTTATTTCCTAGTTAAAACATTATTCTTTAGCTATTCTTCAAAATGATCCTCCAACAAGTTCTTCCACATATATTCATATCAATCCTTAAAACTATAAGAATACAATTATTAAAAATACGAAAAGCAAAAGAAATAATTTTATTGTCATCCTCCTTTATGCACTTGGTAGTTTAAAATACATTTTTATATCACGAACCTTTATATATTATCCTCTACTCTGAGGACACACACAAGATCTATCAAAGACATGCATTTGTGTGTTAAGAATTTTTCTCATAATATTACATTTGTATTTTATAATCTTCATACAATATTATCTTTCAAGGTTTAATTGAGAAGTTTTAAACCTATAAGTCCCCATTCTCTTTGGCCTTGTGAGTAGGTAAACCATTTTTTATATTGCTAAGCTTCCTAGATTATTTTCTATTGTAAGGACACACATAAGACAATCAAAAACATGAGTTTGTGTCTTAAAACTTGATTTCATAACCTTACACTGTCATTGTACAATCTCCATAGTATATTATATTTTCAAGGATTTATTGAGAACCTTTAAACCCTTAATCTCCCTTCTCTTTTACCTCACCAGTAAGTAATGTTTTTTCTAAAGTAGACCAATGTAATGATCCCAATAGATGTGTCGTCTTGTTGAAGGGCTATGTCCATTCATCATTTAATTTATATATTTATAGTAGAATTATTCATTCAATATTTTATCATCAAATTATCATTTTCATATCTGTGTATTGCAAGAGATCTGCCCTCTCCAAGTGGCTATAGAATTTTCCCTCCTTAAGAGGCTTATCAATATACTTATCCAATAAATTGTTACTTGTATTGAGATTATATTATGAAGGGTGTTCCTTCAAGTGGTATTAGAGCCAAACTCTAGGAAGCACCAATTTTTTTTAATTTTAGTTCAACTTTTGTAAGAGGTGTTAACAAGACCACATTGTCGTAATTCTAAAATTTCCAAACATCATTAAACAACAAAATTGGTGACGTTGTGAAAGTCCAATATTACCTTTGTGGTACCGAATTCTGTCGATGGTAGAAATGGAGCAATTACAAAGGTGGACGTCTTTGAGCATCATCTATTATGATATCCACACTATTAATCCTCATGGTGCCTAGTCTTCGTGCATCTGCCAAGTCTCAAAACTTCAACACTCATTGCATAACATCAAAAACACTTTTTTTGGACATCCGATCACTTCACAAAATAATACCATCTCTCTGTAGATTAATCCATCGATTTTGGAAAGGTTCATATGATGCAAACATTATCGTGGTTCTCTAGTAATGTATGCCTCAAAGTTCTAATTTTTTTTGACATCCACAATGACATTGTGCTATCTAAAACATGATAGAAATAGATGATTCGAGCATCAAAACTATTTTTTTCACAAAATTTAAAGGTATATTCCAATCACACCGAGCCATGTGAAGAATTATCCGTGATTTCTAAGGTTTATGTTAATATTTATTCGTTGAAGAATCGTGTAATTTGGTAATCCGAATTGTGCAAATTCAAAAGTCCCACATTGTGGATGTGCTTCTCATTCTATGCTTTATAAACCATATACCACATATAGTTCATTGATCACTTGTGGTCATCCCCTTTGCTTGCACATATCTCATGTCATGTTTAAGTCCCAATGTGTCCTCTGCATCGTTGTTCGTATCATCACTAGCTTACTTCCCAATGTGTCCTCCTCATTGTCCATATCATCCACTTTTGTGTTTCGATGTATCATCCACTTCGTGGTTCGATGTCCTCCTCGTTATCCGTATCATCCACTTTTGCATTTCAATGTGTCCTCCTCTGCTTCGTGGTTCGATATCACATTGTGTTCGGTATCCTCTTCCACTTCATGTCCCGTATCGTGTCGTGTTTGATCGTACGTTGTATAGTTGTGTTTGGTCCTCGTCCACTTTCACCTCGTACTATAGTCCTATCTAGTTTTCCATATTTCGTCATTCCAAAATATTTGAAACCAAATTTTTTCAAAAACAAAATTATTTACAACAAATATTGACAATAAAATTCAAATTTATTGTCAAATTGTTGATAATTTTTTTGTCAACAAATTTTGGTCAGAAATTGACAAATAAATTTTTGTTAAACCTTGACAACAATTTTTTTTCAAAATTGATACAAACTCTTACCAAAAATTTCGACAAAAATAGGAGGAAAATTTCAAATTTTGGCTGCAAATCAAGTGCATGAGTGATCAAACCACTGAGAACAAGTGGAATAGAGGAGCGAATGGAAGATTATAATGCACAAATAAACCAAATGAAGGGTCTCTGAATACACCAAAGCGACCACCGCGAAGTAAAGGTTCGCAAAATAACTCTCCTTTTAGGTTGTGTAGTTGTGTTTGGTCCTCATCCACTTTCACCCTGTACTTTAGTCTTATCTAGTTTTTCGTATTTCGTCATTGCAAAAAAAGTTGAAACCAAATTTTGTAAAAAAAAAATTATTTACAACAAATATTGACAATAAAATTAAAATTTATTGTCAAATTGTTGATAAATTTTTTGTCAAGAAATTTTGGTCAGAAATTGACAAATAAATTTTTGTTAAACCTTAACAACAAATTTTTTTCAAAATTGATAGCAAACTCTTGCCAAACATTTCGACAAAAATAGGAGGAAAATTTTAATTTTTGGCTGCAAATCAAGTGCATGAGTGATCAAACCACTGAGAACAAGTGGAATAAAGGAGCGAATGGAAGATTATAATGCACAAACAAACCAAATGAAGGGTCTCTGAATACACCAAAATGACCACTGTGAAGTAAATATTCACAACATAACTCTCCTTTTAGGTTGTGTAGTTGTGTTTTGTCCTCATCCACTTTCACCTTGTACTTTCGTCCTATCTAGTTTTCTGTATTTTGTCATTCCACAAAAAGTTGAAACCAAATTTTGTCAAAAACAAAATTATTTACAACAAATATTGACAATAAAATTCAAATTTATTGTCAAATTGTTGATAATTTTTTTGTCAACAAATTTTGGTCAGAAATTGACAAGTAAATTTTTGTTAAACCTTGACAAAAATTGTTTTTCAAAATTGATAGCAAACTCTTACCAAATTTTTTGACAAAAATAGGAGGAAAATTTCAATTTTTGGCTCCAAATCAAGTGCATGAGTGATCAAACCACTGAGAACAAGTGGAATAGAGGAGCGAATGGAATATTATAATGCACAAACAAACCAAATGAAGGGTATCTGAATACAACATATTGACCACCGCAAAGTAAAGGTTCGCAACTTAAGAGAAGTGACTAAAGTTTTGAATGTATTTGGGAGTGTTCTTAATGTCATTTTTCTACTTTTTCTCCCGTAGTTCGTAATTTGGATCTTAATTTAACTACTCTTCGAAGAAAATGTCCTATACTCTCTCCACCATGATCCTTTAAAGAACACAATTGTGATTGCAAGTGTAAAGTGGTTGCTTCATTCCTTCTTTCAAATATTGCACCTAATTTTTTTCTGTGTTTTTTTTGAATTTTCTACTTTAAGTCAATATTCGATTTCAATTTTCCTTCTTCAATCCACTTTAATTCAATCACTTCATTCAATTAATTTCAATTTCAAATTCTTTTCTTCTTATATCAATCAATTCAATTTTCACTTTTTCAATTTTAAATTTCAAATTCTCAATCAATTACAAAATTCAAATATTCTTATATCTCCCATCAATTTTAATCCTTCAATTCTTTAAATCATGTCATTCATTCATCAATTCAATAAATAATTTCTCCTTTCAATCATTTTTTCTTCTTCTCAAATAATTAAATTTTTCTTCTTATATCTCCTACTCATTTCATTATTCAATTATTCAATCACATACTTACATCTCCCAAACATCAAATCATTTCACTTTAATATTACCAAAAAACAAATGTGCCCCCAATAATATAAAGGTTAAAGTTTACCTTTGGCACTTTCTCTTTGCATTCAGATATCAACATGAAGTAATGTTTTGTCAACATGAATTACGTTCAATACTTTCAACCTTCTAACAATATTCTTGTGTTGAGTGTTATCTCACTATGACCTGTAGTCATCAATTGCACATGCATCAACTAATAATTCTACCTTATGTCATTTCTCAAATGATTTCTAAGAAATTTCTCAGATGCTCATGCAGTCGTTTCGTTCTTCGATGTTCATTATTCAACACACTCTAGAAACTCGCTTGGTCTCTAGATTTTTCCACACCCTCAACAATATTTTGCTCTTTGAATACTCATATGATTTTTGAAATTCACATCTTTGACATGATTTCATCCTCTAAAGACTTTTGATCTTTGAAATTCTCCATGCTTACAACATCATTCCATGTTGGACTCTCTCTCTCCCTCTGAATACATAGTCTTCTACTACTTCGTTGATCAAAGAACACCTGCTTCATTCCTCTTATGCAATGTTTTCTTTCAGATTTCATTCTCTTCTCTAAACCTGACCATAACAGTCTTCCATAGACACTCATATTTCTCATGTATATTTATATAGTTATCGTTATCTCTAAGGTTATCTTCTCTAACACCACTGTTAGGAAATTATCAAGATTATTTCACAAGATACAATCACAAGATCATCAATAACATCAATAACATACATATATAAAATGAACAATAATATTATAGAAAATCACATAAATATTTATTGAAAATACTAAAGCAATGCATAAACGCAAAGATTCTTTGAGTTATATATTATATGGCTTTGTCTTCAATATATAGATATGAGAATCTTCACATTACATGACTCTTGACCTTTACTCTCATCAAACTCATGGGAGATCTAACTTTTCATATTTCCATTTTACATAAGAAATCTCACATATTACATATAGACAAAGTCTCTCATGAACGCTAATAACTCCCTACTTCTAAACTTGATACTACACACTCATAACTCTCACTTGCTAAAAAGACACCTCACACACTATTTACATGACACATGCACTCAATTAATAACTTGACACACACCCGAAACAAAATATTTACAAAAGGACCAAATAATGTAATACCTCCAACACCCCCTTGTATTAAATTATTTGGAATGAAGGTCTTTTGCCTTCAATCATTAGTCTTGTCTTGGTCATTCAGCTCTAGATTTGACACTGCTTGAGATTTTGGCACTGTATTGATCCTATTAATTTACCATATGCTTTTTATTTTTTTCCACATCTTGAATCTATACATGTCATACTTATTTTCTTTTTATAAGAACATTTTAACATTTCCATAATCTTATTCCAATCTAATTTATTTATCCAACCATAATGTACTTTGATTTTTTTTTTCTGCCATGTCTTTTGTCTTTGGTTTGTTTCTTACACAGATCTTACAATTCTAAAGCATACATAATTTTGGTTCATGCATTTAATTATTATTTTTGTCCTTTTTTCAACAACTCTTGCTTTGTTATCAAAAGCATCGATTGCATTACTAATTGAAAATTTTGAGCAGTTCATATTATCATCTTTGTCCCATTGTTTCTCAATTTGGTCCACATCTTCATTGTTTATAATTTTAAAGCTCTATGAATTATTTCATTGTCTCCCACATTTTTTGTTTCTTGAACTTCTTGAACCATGTTTCCTTTTTGATTGTCCCATTTTGGATGTATTGATGGGGTATCAAGATTTATATTGTTTCAGTTTAAATATTTGAAAAGGTTTATTCATTTGATTCCATTGGTTCAGAGAATTATTTTTACAATAACTTGTGGTATGAAATTCCTTATTACATATGTGACAGTATCTTTTCCTCCATTTAGGTTGAGATTGAGATGGTGTAGATGGTTATCGAGATTGATATTGTCTCGAATAGAATCTTGAAAAAGAATTATTCATTTGATTCCATTGGTTTAGAGAATTGTATTTACAATAACTTATGGTATGACCTTCCTTATTACATATGTGACAATATATTTTCCTCCATTTAGGACGAGATTGAGATGATGTAACAGTAATATTTGACTTTTTTTCTTTGTCATAAAAATATTATTTGTCGTTTCATCTTGGGCTAGATTTTCTATTTCATATTCTTGGAGTATGTTGACTAATTCATCAAAGGATATGGTTTTGTTTAACACTTGAAGATTAGTGACTAAAGTTTTGAATTCATCAGGGAGTGCTCTTAATGTCACTTGAATAAGAAAATTTTCTATTTTCTACCATAGTTTGTAATTTGGCTTTTAATTCTACTACTCTTAGAAGAAAATATTTCTATACTCTCTACAACCTTTAAAGAATACAATGGTGATTACAAGTGTAAAACAGTTGTTTCATTACTTCCCTCACTTATTGTGCATAATTTTTTCCATGCATTTTTTAAGTTCCTGCTTCATTTGTGTGCTTGAATTTCATCAAATATGCCAAATGTAACTAACATAAGAGCTTTAGCATAATCATATTTTTTAGTCTTATAATGACACTGAGAGGTGGGGGTGAATCAGTGTAGCTTTTTAAAACTTAAATCTTCAACTCTTAAAGCCGAAACAATGAGAAATTCAAACCAAATAAATCAAATATAAAAAGAGAGCATCACACAACACAAGATGTACTGAGGTTCACCGATTTGGCTACTCCTAAAAAATTGACTGTTTGGACTCCCATCCAAATCCAGCATTTGCAAAGCAACAACTTTACAATCAATTTACCAGCAACCACTGGAAGGAGCACCAACCCCTGATTTATCTGCACCAACATAAAGGAGCACCAACCCCTGATTTATCTACACAAACAGAAAGGAGCACCAACCCATGATTTACCAACACCAACTGGAAGGAGCACCAACCCATGATTTATCTACACCAAAAAAAAGGAGCACCAACCCCTGATTTATCTGCACAAATAGAAAAGAGCACCAACCCCTAATTTACCAGCACCAACTGGAAGGAGCACCAAACCTTGATTTATCTGAACCAATAGAAAGGAGCACCAACCCCTGATTTATCTGCACAAATAGAAAGGAGCACCAACCCCTGATTTACCAGCACCAACTGGAAGTAGCACCAACCCCTGATTTATCTGCACAAATAGAAAGGAGCACCAACCCTTGATTTACCAGCACCAACTGGAAGGAGCACCAACCCCTAATGCCAAGCACCAACTTGGACTTCAATTCTAAAACTAGAATATTGACATATAAATGCCTTCACTTTTACAAGACCTTGACTGGTCTATTGCTTACTCAACATCACCCACAATTCACACAACACACACCCTTCTCGCTCGCCTATCATGCACCTCTCGCTCTCTTTGCAAGATAAAATCCACAATTAAATTCTCCAAGCAACACTCCTTTTATAACCATCCTTTCTCTTTGTAACTCTAGTTGTAACTCCTTTCATATTATCATGTGCCACTTGTCAATTGTAACTCCTTATTTATGTAACTCCTTTTGTATATATAGAGTAGGCATTTCGTCAAACACGTTACATGCAAAGAATTGACACCATATTATTCTACCATGATTGTTTGTTTTCTCCTTCATGACTGTTCGTTTTCTCCTTTGTGCATGCATGCATTTTGGTTTTTGAAAAGGCTTTTCGTTTCTATTTTAATGACTGTTCATTTTCTCCTTCCACGACTGTTCATTTTCTCCACATGGGCATGCCTCCGTTTCTTTCCATGACTATTCATTTTCTTCACATGGGCATGCGTCTGCTTCTTTCCACGTGTAACGACCATCTTAAATGATTTCAAATCATTAAATATTCTGTATGGGTCCATGTCACTATGCAGTCTTCAGTTTCACCATCCTGGTGTTCATCACTAATATCAGATGCACTGTCAACTAATCTATTCTTTTGGCGAAACTACATGTCGTGATATCGTGACACTTTTGCTTATCTGCCTGCATACCCTTTTTGAGTCACGAAGATGCGACATGTCACGATATCGTGACACTTTTGTTTCTCTGCCTGCCTGCTCTTTTTGAGTCGTGAAAATGCGACATGTCACAATATCACGACACTTTTTCTTTCTTTGCATGCCTACCCTTTTTAAGTCGCAAAAATGTGACATGTCGCGATATCGCGACATTTTTTCTTTCTCTGCCTTCCTGCCCTTTTTGAGTCACGAAAATACGATATGTCACGATATCGCGACACTTTTTATTTCTCTCCCTTTATCTTTGCGTCAGATCATGAAAATGCTACATGTCATGATATCGCGACACTTTTTCCTTCTTGCTCTTTCTCTTTGCATCGGACCGTGAAAATACAACATGTCGCGATATCGTGACACTTTTTCTCCTTGCTCTTTCTCTTTGCTTTGGCCAGCGAAAATACATGTCGCGATATCGTGACACTTTTTCTCCTTGCTCTCTCTTTGCTTTGGACCGTGAAAATACAACATGTCACGATATCGTGACACTTTTTCTCCTTGCTCTTTCTCTTAGCTTTGGCCTGCGAAAATACAACATGTCGTGATATCGCGACACTTTTTCTCCTTGCTCTTTCTCTTAGCTTTGGCCTGCGAAAATACATGTCGCGATATCGCAACACTTTTTCCTCTTTGTATTTTCTCTTTATTTTGGCCACGAAAATGCAATATGTTGCAATATCGCTCTCCTTGCATTTTCTCTTCTCTTTTGGCTGCAAAAATGCAACATGTCGTGATATCGCGACACTTTTTCCTCTTTGCTTTTTTGCTTCTCTTTTGGATATGGGCCACTTTGGTCTTCTTGGACAACTTGTAACAACTTCACCCATACATCAAAAATATCCTCATAAGCATTTAACATCACTGTACATACTCTGAATAACCTCTGAACTCCTATCCATTGTATCAATCGATCTATATGACTGTGTTGATAACAATGACAATACTGTCACTGCACCTTGCTCAACAATATCCCCCTTTGTAATTGTTGGGAACACATGTGCAATTTCCTGTAACTCTTCTCCTCATTTGACAACAATACAAAGGGCTGATGCAAACTCCCCTTGAGTCCATACACAACATTCTCAGGAAAAAATTATTATACTTAGCAAAAATCACAAACATGAGCAAAAAGATAAACAAATACACAAATGCTCCCCTTGAGAATGTGGTCTTGATAGCTAGTCAATTCTTGGGAAGCATGACCACTCCCAATTTATTGCGAAGGTACTCAAAGAATTCCTTGGGCAATGGTTTTGTGAAGATATCCACTACTTGCTCTGTTGTTGGAACAAAAGCCAACTTAACCTCACCTTTCACAACTTTCTCTTGCGTACAACACGTTGTCGTTGCAATATATTCTACCTCTGCTGTGGATAAGGAGACTAACTCTTGTTTCTTACTGTGCCACGTGACCAACCTATCTCCAAGATAGAATGCACCTCCACTGGTACTATTTCTATCATAAAGTCTTCTTGGATAAGCACTCTAATCTCTACTCATATTATAATTCTTGTTGTACCTTGTTTTTACTTATGTAGTATAGTTTTATCAACACACAACTGTCAGCTGCGCAAAAGTTACTCCCACTATATTGGTAGATGAATTGAGACGTACTCACAACATAGATTCTATTTTATCTACAGATTGGGAATGTTACAGGCTTCAAAACCAGCACCTGCCAGCTTATGCTTCCATACAAGTTGACCTGTGCTGCATGTTCTATCTCAGATAACGCATATCAGCTACTGCATCGAAAACCTAGATGTTCACCATGTTGTTCTATTGAAGCACATCAGTTTGACACTATCTGCTATTGTAACCGCCATCACCAGAGAGATTTCACAATAATTAAAAAATGGCTTTGTCAAGCCAACGTCTCATGCTCTTGCTTATTACCTCCACAAACAACTACATGAACTGAAACACACTTTGACAACTATACGACAACTCCCCCTGACTACTTGCCTTTCATCCTCAGATAACCAAACAAATACATAGGAGCATTAAAATAAAACTTTAAGATTGCTCCCCCTGAGGATGTGCTACCTAGAGTTGCTTAGTGCAATAGAGGAGTAGTCTCCTTCAGTCCAAGGAGACACGATTTCCTTTCTTATTTCTTTCTCCACTTTGGTTTGATTACAGTTTTGGGCTCTTGTTTTGAGTTTTCTTTTTTAGTAGTTTGTACATGTTTTTCAAGAAATTTTCTATTTTATATCATTCCATTTGGTTGAAATTTTCTTCCTTGAAATTTATTTGATGTAAATGTACTTCGACAATTTCTTGCAATGTGCCCAAAATTATGACAGTTATAACATTCTACTGCATAATCCATCAAAGGTGAAAAAACATTTCTACTGGGTGTGTTGAGCAAGGTGCAGCAACAATATTGTCATTGTTGTCAACACAGTCAGACAGATCGGTTGATGCAGTGGACAAGAGTTAAGAGGTTCTTCAGAGTATGTACAAGTGACTTTCCAAAAGATCGAAGTGGCCCATATGCTAAAAATCAAAAGAAAATCACAAGGAAGAAAACTGTCGCGATATCGCGACATGTTGAGCAAGAAAGAAAAACTGTCGCGATATCGCGACATGTTGAGAAGAAAGAAAAACTATCGTGATTTCGTGACATGTTCGGAGAGAAAGCGCAAGCAAGCAAAATTGTCACGATTTCACGACATGTTCGGAGAGAAAGCGCAAGCAAGCAAAACTATCACGATTTCATGACATGTTCAGAGAGAAAGCGCAAGCAAGCAAAACTATCACGATTTTGTGACATGTTCGGAGAGAAAGCGCAAGCAAGCAAAACTATCATGATTTCATGACATGTTCGGAGAGAAAGCGCAAGCAAGCAAAACTGTCATGATTTCGTGACATGTTCGGAGAGAAAGCGCAAGCAAGCAAAACTGTCACGATTTCATGACATGTTCGGAGAGAAAGCGCAAGAAAAAGTGTCACGATTTCATGACATGTTGGAAGAGAGAAAGGCAAGTAGAAAAAGTGTCACGATTTTCATGACATATTGCAAGAGAGATAGTACGAAGAAAAAGTGTCACGATTTCGTGACATATTGGAAGAGAGAATGGCAAGTAGAAAAAGTGTCACGATTTCATGACATGTTTGAAGAGAGAGAGCACGCAAAGAAAAGTGTCACGATTTCGTGACATATTGCAAGAGAGAGAGAAAGAAAAAGTGTCACGATTTCATGACATATTGCAAGAGAAAGAGCAAAGGAGAGAAAGTGTCGCGATATCGCGACATGTCACATTTTCACGACCCGAAGGCAAGAGAAAGAGCAAAGGAGAGAAAGTGTCACGATATCGCGACATGTCACTTTTGTGACCCGAAGGCAAGAGAAAGAGCAAAGGAGAGAAAGTGTCACGATATCGCGACATGTCACATTTTCATGACTAAATGAGGAGAGAGAAAGTAAGAAGGAAAGTGTCGCGATATCGTCACAAAGTAAAAAGGAAGAGTACGGAGGCGAAAGTGTCACGATTTCTGACATCTTATGTTTGGTACAAGAAGAAAGCCAAGAAAGAGGCAAGGAGGAAAGTGTCACGATATCGCGACAGGTTTTTGGTACAAGCCAAGAAAGAAGTAAGGGAAAGTGTCACGATATCGCGACATGCTGAGTTTTTGCAGGTACAAGCCAAGAAAAGAAGCAAGGAGGCAAAAGTGTCGCGATATCGCGACATGTATTTTCGTGGTCCAAAGCAAGGAGAAAGAGAGAAAGAAAAGTGTCACGATATCGCGACATGTTGTATTTTTGGTTGAGTTGAAGCCGACAAAGATCGATGAACAACCGACTAAAATTAGGGTTTACAGTTGTCATGAAAGCCGACTAAGATTAGGGTTTACAACCGACTAAGATTAGGGTTTTCATCACCAAAATTCTATTATAAAAGGAGGGTTGTTTGGAGATTTGAAGTATGGATGAATGCATCGTCGAATATGTGTCGAAGCGTGAAATGTGGCCGTAAGAGCGCAGAAAGCGCAGAAGCGGCGAGATGATGGTGAAGTGCGCAAAGTGAGCAAAGAAGTCATGTCGAATTGTCCTAAGTGCGTCTATGATTGCATAGAGAAAGTAGAAGGAGCAGAGTGCACAAAAGGGAGAAGACGATCGTGAAGTTGGATTGCAGCGAAGTAGAGTGTGCGAAGTGTTTGCGTAGAAAGAGCGGAGTGCATAGAGAATGCAAAGGTGGAGAAGACCAGTTAGGGTCATGCAAAAGCAAAGGTATCTTATTATCAAACTTATAGATTCAAAATTGAAGTCCAGGTTGCAGCTTGGCATCAGGGGTTGGTGCTCCTTCCAGTAGGTGCTGGTAAATCAAGGGTTGGTGCTCCTTTCTGTTGGTATAGATAAATCAGGGGTTGGTGCTCCTTCCAGTGGATGCTTGGTAAACTGTTTGTAAAGTTGGTGCTTTGCAAAGGCTGGATTTGGATGGTAGTCCAAGCGGTCATTCTTGAGGAGTAGCCAAATTGGTGAACCTCGTTAAAATCTTGTGTTGTGTGATATGTTCTTTTGTGATGCTTGCTTTATCTGGTTTTAAGGTTTCATTATTTCAGTTTTAAGAGCTATAAATTCAAGTTAAAAGAACTACACTGATTCACCCCCCTCTCAGTGCCATTGTAAGACTAACAATTGGTATCAGAGCCAAGTTCCCTTCTAAGGCTAAATCAGTCAGGGTTGATCTTGGATTAGTACGCAATGGGTAAGAAGAATAGATCCTCCTCCAAAAGGGCATCTCAGTCGGTTTCAGTTCCTGTGGAAGAGAAAATTGAACCAGAAAAGGTTGAAGACTTCTCATCAAACAAAGCACCTTTGTTTGATGGAACTAATTACGCGGTCTGGAGAATCAGGATGCAGACATATCTTTGTGCTTTGGGATACGACATCTGGGATTCAATAGACAGTGAATACACAATACCCATCACTCCTCCAACCGATGTTGCTGATAAGAATCTGTTTGAGAATGACTCAAAAGCAAAGAATGCTATCAGGTGCGGATTAGTAGACAGTGAACTGGTAAAGATCATGAGTTGTAAAATGGCAAAAGAAATATGGGACAAACTGAGGAGTATTCATGAAGGAGACGATGAGATCAAGGAGGCCAAGTTACAAACACATCAAGCTCAGTTCGAAGCTTTAAAGTTGAATGACGATGAGAACATAGAGGCATATATGCTGAGAGTTAATGAAGTCCTAGAGGATGATTCTAAGAAAGAAATAGGTGGAGGTCTTTTCATGACACTCGAAGAAGAAACAGAAAAAGAACAAGAATGTGATGAAGAAGAAATTGATGCAGAAATAAATTTGAAAGAGGAATTAATTGCAGCTCTGGATGAATTGAAGATAGAAAGAAAAAGGAATAAGGAAATCTCAAGAAAGCTTGAGGATGCAAATGAAATAATAACCAGTTTGAAAGTACGGGTAGAAGAATTCAAAAGGATTGAAGAAACTCTCGGGTCACAGATTCAATGAGAAAGAGATTGGTTGTTGCAAACAAGAGGAAGAGATTGTTTTATTGAAGAAACAACTAGAAGAGGCCAATACAAATCTCAAATTCGAGAAAAGCACAGAGTTGCTAGATAAAATGATAAGCCAACAAAGAAGCTCCACGGATAGGCGTGGTCTTGGATATGAAGTTGAACAACCTTCATCTTCCAACTCTGCAGAGAAGAAGAAGTTCACTATTGAAGGATCAAAGCAAGAAAAGCTTGAAGCTGAATTTTCAAAAGGAAGAAAATATCAAAGGAGATCTACAACAAAGCAACCACAACAAAAGAGGTTCTATCACTCTCACTCTATTCATAATAATACTTTTAATGGCTATTGTTTCAGATGCAACCAGTATGGTCACAAGGCAATTTATTGTGGATTGAATAATAAATCAAAGAGTTATGCTGGTAGAAATACTTCTGCGTTTTTGAGTGAACAATATGTACAATGTTTTCAATGTAATGGTCATGGGCACATAGCAAGGTTTTGTCCAAGCATTTTTGTATCTAATCTAAGGCAAAATAGTAGATTTCATCAGACGCAAAGAACGCAACACAGACAGGGAATAAATCAGGTACATAAAAAGGAAAATAATCATTCATCAAGGATGCACAAGAGACAACCACACAAGAGAAATGTTCGAGTTCACGAAAAGGTGCAAAACAGGGATGCAGTTGAAAAATCCAAGCCCGAGTTCAAGAAAGTTTGGAGAAAGATAGAAGAAAGGAAATCATGTCTCCTTGGACTGAAGGAGACTACTCCGATATTGCACTAAGCAACTCCAGGTAGCACATCCTCAGGGGGAGCAATCTTGAAGTTTCATTTTAATGCTCCTATGTATTTGTTTGATTACCTGAGGATGAAAGGCAAGTAGTCAGGGAAGTTGTTGTATAGTTGTCAAAGTGTGTTTTCAGTTCATGTAGTTTGTGGAAGTGCCGTGAAGGGTGGTGATTAAATTGAGAGTTGTCATTATTGGTAGTATTGCTATATGTCATTGTTGTACTGGTGATGGTTCTTACTGCCACTGTCCAAAGTTAAGGATTATAACAGTTCGGATAATTTGGTTAGTGAAAGAATGTTGCCCTAGCCGCATATATGTGTTTCGATAAAAGCAAGTGTGTATTTGAACTACACATTGACGTGAAGATTGTTAGATCTATTATGACGTTGTGGTGAAAAATATTGAAGTCTGATCATTGACTCATGTTTAGCTCATCAAGATGAGCAACTTTGCTTTGTGAATCATACCTATCCGAGGTCCAGAAGTATGAGTTTGAGTAAGGTGCACTATAGTTGGCCGTGAAGTGTTTAACAAAATATTGTCTCCTGATTCGAACAGGTGAAAGTAAGGTGTGACCAGCGGTGATCTGTAGAAAACATAGACCAAGTTGAAAATATAAAAAGGGATTTGGTTGTGTTGTGGTACAGTGTTTGATGCTTGCACAGAGTTGGCAGTAAAATTGCAGTGTTGGTACAGTGTTGGACAAAAGTTGGTACAAGTGTGAGTCACTTGTCAATTTTGTTGACAGATGTGAAATCAGCGTTTTTGAATGGGAAGCTTGAAGAAGAGGTTTATATTGAGCAGCCAGATGGTTTCTAGCTTGGTGATGATCCCAACTTGGTTTGTAAGTTGAAGATATATGGCTTGAAATAGGCACCCCGAGCATGATATGCAAGGCTAGACAACTATCTCACTCAACAAAGGTTTAAGAAAGGGTGCAAGTTGAGCAAGAATGACAAATCTCCACCTGTTGATCAAATCATGTACAGATCTATGATTGGAAGCTTACTGTACTTGACAGCTATCAGACCAGATATTTTGCTGGCAGTATGCATGGTAGCACGATTTTAGGCTAATCCCAAGGAGACTCATGTGACAACATTATGGTGGTTGATTTCTGAAATATCATTGAAGGGAAAATGATTGTTTGTGGTTTCCTTTTTCGAAAGTGGTTGGTTGAATGCATCAAGGTTTTCTGAATTGAGAGTTGTGTTTAAACCTTGTGTTATAAGCATAGTGGTTTAAGCCCATTGGTTGTGAAAGAACTTGAGTTAGAAAAGAACATGAGTATCATTGTTATGTGATATTTGTGGTTGAGCATTGTTGGAATTATTTGAGTTGGTTGATACATACTTGGACTAGGGTTGTGTGAGAGAGAGTTGTCCCTTGTGATGATTGGTTGAGTTGATTTGATTGAGCCTAGTCAAGTTATGTGTGAAGTGATTTTTAAAGTTCTATGAAGTGGATTTGATTTGAGATCGCCATTCATTATTGAGTTCATTTTGAGTACTACTTGAGCATGATTGATTGAGCCTTTGAGAAGGCCTTTGGGAAATATTTGAGGACAATGCTGGGACAGATTTCTAGAGCAGATTTGGGCAAGTTCTTGGTGAGATTGCTAGAGAAGATTCGGACAAGTTCTTAGTGAGCTTGGTGGAGCAGATTTGGACAGGTTTTGTATGAGCTTGTTATTCAACATTGGACAAGTTCTATGTGAGCTTGTTAAGTAGGTTCTGTGTGAGCCTATTGAGCAGGTTCTTAGTGAGCCTATTGACTGAGCTTTGGAGGTGACAGAGTACAGAGGACAGAGTCTCAATGGATAGAAATCTAGCAGCCAACACAGTTGAAGATAGATCTGAGTGAGGATTCTTCAAGTGAAGAAGAGGTCCACCGATCAATGCAGTAGAGAGACAGAGTCTTCTATAATATCACAAGGGTACTATGGAGTATGGGTTATGGTATCCAAAAGATGCAGATTGGGCAGGATGTGTAGATGACAGAAAGAGTACCAGTGGAGGTGCATTCTATCTTGGAGACAGATTGGTCGCGTAGAACAGTAAGAAACAAGAGTCAGTTTCCTTATCCACAACAGAGGCAGAATATATTGCAGCGACAACGTGTTGTACGTAGGAGAAAGTTGTAGAAAGTGAGGTTAAGTTGGATTTTTATTCCAACAACAGATTGTGGAGTGGTCACGTTTCCCAAGAATTGACTAGCTACAGGGATCACATTCTCAGGGGGAGCATTTAAGTATTTGATTATCTTTTTGCTCATGTTCATGATTTTTGCTAAGTATAATAAATTGTGCCTGAGAATGTTGTGCATGGACTCAGGGGGAGTCTACAGTAGCCCTTTGGTATTATTGTCAAAGGGGGAGAAGAATTACAAGAAATTGCACGTGTGTTGCCAACAATTCCAAAGGGGGAGATTGTTGAGCAAGGTGCAGCAACGATATTGTCATTGTTGTCAACACAGATCAGACAGATCGGTTGATGCAGTGGACAGGAGTTCAAGAGGTTCTTCAGAGTATGTACAGTGACTTTCCAAAAGATCGAAGTGGCCCATATGCTAAAAATCAAAAGAAAATCACAAGGAAGAAAACTGTCGCGATATCGCGACATGTTGAGCAAGAAAGAAAAACTGTCACGATATCGCGACATGTTGAGAAGAAAGAAAAACTATCATGATTTCATGACATGTTCGAGAGAAAGAAAGCAAGCAAAACTATCATGATTTCATGACATGTTCGGAGAGAAAGCGCAAGCAAGCAAAACTATCACGATTTCATGACATGTTCGGAGAGAAAGCGCAAGCAAGCAAAACTGTCACGATAGTGGAAGAAAGCAAAAAAAACGATTTCATGACATGTTAGAGAGAAAGCGAAGCAAGAAAACTGTCATGATTTCATGACATGTTGGGAGAGAAAGAGAAAGCAAGAAAACTATCACGATTTCGTGACATGTTCGAAGAGAAAGTGCAAGCAAGCAAAAATGTCACGATTTCGTGACATGTTGGAAGAGAGAAAGGCAAGTAGAAAAAGTGTCATGATTTCATGACATATTGCAAGAGAGATAGTACGAAAGAAAAAGTGTCATGATTTCATGACATATTGGAAGAGAGAATGGCAAGTAGAAAAAGTGTCACGATTTCATGACATATTGCAAGAGAGAGAGTCTGAAAGAAAAAGTGTCACGATTTCATGACATATTGCAAGAGAGATTGTACGGAAGAAAAAGTGTCACGATTTCATGACATATTGCAAGAGAAAGAGCAAAGGAGAGAAAGTGTCACGATATCGCGACATGTCACGTTTCTGACCAAGGCAAGAGAAAGAGCAAAGGAGAGAAAGTGTCGCGATATCACGACATGTCATTTTCGTGACCTGAAGGCAAGAGAAAGAGCAAAGGAGAGAAAGTGTCACGATATCGCGACATGTCACATTTTCATGACTAAATGAGGAGAGAGAAAGTAAGAAGGCAGAAGTGTCACGATATCGCGACAAAAGTAAAGAGGAAGAGTACGGAGGTGAAAGTGTCACGATTTCGTGACATGTGTTTTCATGGGTACAAGCCAAGAAAAGAGGCAAGGAGGCGAAAGTGTCACGATATCACGACATGTGTTTTCATGGGTACAAGCCAAGAAAAGAGGCAAGGAGGTGAAAGTGTCACGATATCACGACATGTGTTTTTACGGGTACAAGCCAAGAAAAGAAGTACGAAGGCGAAAGTGTCGCGATATCATGACATGCTGAGTTTTCATGGGTACAAGCCAAGAAAAGAAGCAAGGAGGCGAAAGTGTCACGATATCACGACATGTTGTATTTTCGCGGTCCAAAGCAAGGAGAAAGAGAGAGAAAGAAAAAGTGTCACGATATCACGACATGTTGTATTTTTGCGGTTGAGTTGAAGCCGACAAAGATCGATGAACAACCGACTAAAATTAGGGTTTATAGTTGTCATGAAAGCCGACTAAGATTAGGGTTTACAGTCGACTAAGATTAGGGTTTTCATCACCAAAATTTTGTTATAAAAGGAGGGTTGTTTGGAGATTTGAAGAATGGAATGAATGCATCGTCGAATATGTGTCGAAGCGTGAAATGTGGCCGTAAGAGCGCAGAAAGCAAGAAGTGGTGAGATGATGGTGAAGTGCGCAAAGTGAGCAAAGAAGTCATGTCGAATTGTCCTAAGTGCGTCTGTGATTGCACAGAGAAAGAAGAAGGAGCAGAGTGCGCAAAAGGGAGAAGACGATCGTGAAGTTGGATTGCAGTGAAGCAGAGTGTGCGAAGTGTTTGCATAGAAAGAGCAGAGTGTGCAGAGAATGCAAAGGTGGAGAAGACCAATTAGGGTCATGCAAAAGCAAAGGTATCTTATTATCAAACTTATAGATTCAAAATTGAAGTCCAGGTTGCAGCTTGGCATCGGGGGTTGGTGCTCCTTCCAGTAGGTGCTGGTAAATCAGGGGTTGGTGCTCCTTTCTATTGGTACGGATAAATCAGGGGTTGGTGCTCCTTCCAGTGGATGCTTGGTAAACTGTTTGTAAAGTTGGTGCTTTGCAAAGGCTGGATTTGGATGGTAGTCCAAGCAGTCATTCTTGAGGAGTAGCCAAATTGGTGAACCTCGTTAAAATCTTGTGTTGTGTGATATGTTCTTTTGTGATGCTTGCTTTATCTGGTTTTAAGGTTTCATTATTTCAGTTTTAAGAGCTGTAAATTCAAGTTAAAAGAACTACACTGATTCACCCCCCCTCTCAGTGCCATTGTAAGACTAATAGGGTGGTTGTCTCTTGTACATCCTTGATGGATGATTATTTTCCTTTCTTTGATGCACATGATTTCTTCCCTGTCTGTGTTGCATTCTTTGTGTCTAATGAAATCCACTGTCTTGCCTTAGATTAGATACAAAAGTTCTTGTAAAAGACCTTGCTATGTGCCCATGACCATTACATTTAAAACATTGCACATGGTGTTCAACAGATGTATTTCTACTAGCATAACTCTTTGATCTATTATTCAATCCACAATACATTGCCTTGTGACCATAATGGTTGCATCTAAAAAAATAGCCATTAAAAGCATTATTATGAATAAAGTGAGAGTGATAGAACCTCTTTTGTTGTGGTTGCTTTGTTGTAGATCTCCTTTGAGATTTTCTTCCTTTTGAAGTTTCAGCTTCAAACTTTTCTTGCTTTCATCCTTTAGCAGTGGACTTCTTCTTTGCAGATTTAGAATATGAAGGTTGTTCAACTTCATATCCAAGACCAAGCTTACACATGGGGCTTCTTTGTTGCCTTATCATTTTATCTAGCAACTCTGTGCTATTCTCAAATTTGAGATTTGTATTGGCCTCTTCTAGTTGTTTCCTCAATAAAACAATCTCCTCTTCTTGTTTGCTGCAAACAATCTCTTTCTCATTGATCTTTGACCTGAGAGTTTCTTCAATCCTTTTGGACTCTTCTACTTGCAACTTTAGATCACTAATAACTTTGTTATATTCCTCTTCATGTTTGCTACATACATCGCCTTTATCATCCAGGTGTGATTTCAAGGCTTCTTCTATTTTCTTTGCTTTATGAATTTGTAAGAAGAGATCTTCAATATTATCCCCATATTCTTCCAACTTCTTGGACAGTCTTTTGTTATTTTTCCTTTCTATACCCAACTCTTCAAGTGTAGCGATCAAATCACCTTCTAGATATACTTCAGCCTCAAGGTTTTCATCACATACTTCAAAATTCACTCATTCTATCTTTTCTAGTTCAATTTTCTCTTCCACAAGAATTGAAACTGACTGAAATACCTTATTGAATGAGGATCTATTCTTCTTATCCATTGTGTACTAATCCAAGATCAACCCTAGATGATTTAGCCTGACAAGGGAAACTGGCTCTAATACCAATTGTTAGTCTCACAATGACACTGAGAGGGGGGGTGAATCAGTGTAGCTTTTTAAAACTTAAATCTTCAACTCTTAAAGCCGAAACAATGAGAACTTAAAACAAAATAAAGTAAATATAACAAGAGAGAATCACACAACAAAATATGTATCGAGGTTCACTGATTTGGCTACTCCTCAAAAATTGACTGTTTGGACTCCCATCCAAATACAACCTTTGCAAGCAACAACTTTATAATCAATTTACCAGCAACCACTAGAAGGAGCACCAACCCCTAATTTATCTGCACCAATAGAAAGGAGCACCAACCCCTGATTTATCTTCACAAATAGAAAGGAGCACCAACCCTTGATTTACTAGCACCAACTGGAAGGAGCACTAACCCATGATTTATCTACACCAATCGAAAGGAGAACCAACCCCTTATTTATCTGCACAAACAAAAAGGAGCACCAACCCCTGATTTAATAGCACCAACCGGAAGGAGCACCAACCCTTGATTTATATGCACCAATAGAAAGGAGCACCAACCCATGATTTATCTGCACAAATAGAAAGGAGCACCAAATCTTGATTTACCAACACCAACTGGAAAGAGCACCAACCCCTGATTTATCTGCACAAACAAAAATGAGCACCAACCCCTGATTTACCATCACCAACTGGAAGGAGCACCAACCCCTAATGCCAAGCACCAACTTGGACTTAAATTCTAAAACTAGAAGATTGACATATAAATGCCTTCACTTTTACAAGACCCTGATTGGTCTATTGCTTACTCAACATCGCCCACAATTCACACAACACACACCCTTCTCGCTCGCATTTTGTGCACCTCTCGCTCTCGTCTCGCTCTCTTTACAAGATAAAATCCATAATTAAATTCTCCAAGCAACACTCCTTTTATAACCATCCTTTCTCTGTGTAACTCTAGTTGTAACTCCTTTCATATTCTCATGTGCCACTTGTCAATTGTAACTCCTTCTTTATGTAACTCCTTTTGTATATATAGAGTATGAATTTCGTCAAACACGTTACATGCAAAAAATTGACACCATATTCTTATACCATGACTGTTCGTTTTCTTCTTTATGACTGTTAATTTTCTCCTTTGTGCATGCATGTGTTTTGGTTTTCGAAAAGGCTTTTCATTTCTATTTTAATGATTGTTCATCTTCTCCTTCCACGACTGTTCATTTTCCCCACATGGGCATGCGTACGTTTCTTTCCATGACTGTTTGTTTTCTTCACATGGGCATGCGTCCACTTCTTTCCATGTGTAACGACCATCTTAAATGATTTCAAATCATTAAAGATTCCTTATGGGCCCACGTCACTATGCAGTCTTCAGTTTCACCATCCTGGTGTTCATCACTAATATCAGACACACTGTCAACTAATCTGTTCTTTTGGCGAAACTGCAACATGTCGCGATATCGTGACACTTTTGCTTATCTACCTACCTGCCCTTTTTGAGTCACAAAAATACATGTCGCGATATCATGACACTTTTGTTTCTCTGCATGCCTGCTCTTTTTGAGTCACGAAAATGTGACATGTCGCGATATCGTGACACTTTTTCTTTCTTTGCCTGCCTGCCCTTTTTAAGTCACGAAAATGCGACATGTCACGATATCGTGACACTTTTTCTTTCTCTGCCTTCTTGCCCTTTTTGAGTCACAAAAATGTGACATGTCACGATATCGTGACACTTTTTCTTTCTTTGCCTTTCTCTTTGCATCGGACCGCGAAAATGCTACATGTCGCGATATCACAACACTTTTTCCTTCTTGCTCTTTCTCTTTGCATCGGATCGCAAAAATACAACATGTCACGATATCACGACACTTTTTCTCCTTGCTCTTTCTCTTTGCTTTGGCCCATGAAAATACATGTCACGATATCGCGACACTTTTTCTCCTTGCTCTTTCTCTTTGCTTTGGCCCGCAAAAATACATGTCGTGATATCGCGACACTTTTTCTCCTTGCTCTTTCTCTTAGCTTTGGCCCGCGAAAATACATGTCGCGATATCTTGACACTTTTTCTCCTTGCTCTTTCTCTTAGATTTGGCCCGCAAAAATACATGTCGTGATATCGCGACACTTTTTCCTCTTTGCATTTTCTATCTCTTTTGGCCATGAAAATGCAACATGTCGTGATATCACGAAACTTTTCTCCTTGCATTTTCTCTTCTCTTTTGGCCACGAAAATGCAACATGTCGTGATATCGTGACACTTTTTCCTCTTTGATTTTTTGCTTCTCTTTTGGATATGGGCCACTTTGGTCTAACCTGTAACAACTTCACCCATAATCAAAAACATCCTCATAAGCATTTAACATCACTGTACATACTCTGAATAACCTCTGAACTCCTGTCCACTGTATCAACCGATCTATCTAACTGTGTTGACAACAATGACAATACTATCATTGCACCTTGCTCAACAATATTTATATTTTGTATTCCAATTCCATATTTTGGAACATCTCTTTTTCCATTTACCATATCCTAGAGTTTTTCAAAAATGAGTGTCGATCTCATTTTGTTCTTCTATGGAGTAAAATATGGTCCTTTTAGAAGTGATTCAGAAAGGAAAAATTTTGTATTTGCCATAATTCTATTGTTAAATATTCAATTTCTTCAAAATTTTCAAATTATTTCTTCTTATAACTCCCTCCAATTTTCTTCTTCAATTAATATTTCAATCAATCTTCAATTTTTTTATTTTCAATTTTCATTATTCAAATCACTTTCAAAATTTTCTTAATTTTTCAATCACTTCTTTCAATTTCAAATTCTTTTCTTCTTATATCAATCAATTCAATTTTCACTTTTTCAATTTCAAATTGCAAATTCTCAATCAATTTAAAAATTCAAATCTTCTTATATCTCCCATCAATTTCAATTTTGTTCTTCTCTTCTTTGAATCCTTCATTTGTTTAAATCATTTCTTTCAATCATTAATTCAATAAATAATTGATCCTTTCAATCAATTTTTTTCTTCAATAATTAATTTTTCCTTCTTATATCTCCCATTCATTTCATTATTCAATTATTCATTCACCTACTTATATCTCCCAAGCATCAAATCAATTCACTTTAATATTTCTAGTCCAATAATATAAGGGTTAAAGTTTACCTTTGACACTTTCCCTTTGCATTTAGATGTTAATATGAAGTATTGCTTTGTTAGCATGAATTACATCCAATATTTCCAACCTTCAATAATATTCCTCTCCTAAGTGTCATTGCACTTTGACCTACAAAAATCAATTGCACATATATCAATCAATTTTTCTACCTTTTATCATTTCTCAAATAATTTCTTAAACATTTATTAGACGCTCATGCATTCGTTTCATTCTCAAACATTCATTCTTCAACGTTTTCTAGAAATTTGCATGGTCTCTAGAGTTTTCCACATCCTCACACCAAGATTTTGCTCTCTAAATACTCGCCTAATATTTGAAACTATCCATATCCTCGACATTATTTCATCCTCTGAAGACTTCTCTTGGTCTCTAAAATTCCCCATACTCACAACACCATTTCACATTGGAATTTATCTTTCCTTATGGATATTGTATTCTATTGGTTTGTCGATCAAATAACACCTGCTTCACTCCTCTTATGTAATATTTTTTAATTTTTCTTCTCTTCTCCAAACTTGTCTACAACGTATTCTTCCATCAGCACTCATGTTCCTCATGTATCTTCCAAAAACTATTATTCTCTCCAAGGTTATCTTCTCTAACTCTTCCACTACAACAATCATCCTCCAACAATATCTAAAACACTATTTCTTTAATATCCTCACTTTTGCAAATCACACATGTCCTTCAATTATCTCTCTCACATGTCTGTTTCTATTGCTATGTGTCTCTGATACTAGTGTTAAAAAAATACCAAGATTATCTCATAGGATACGATCATATGATTATAGATAACATCAATAACATGCATATATCAAATGAACAATAACCTCATAGGAAATCATATAAATATTTGTTGTAACTACTGAAGTAATGCATAAATGCAAAGCTTCTTTGAGTTACATATTAGATGGCTTTGTCTTCAATATATAGATACATGAGACTCTTCACATTATATTACTCTTGACCTTTGTTCTTCTCAAACTCATGGGAGAACTAAATTTTTATATTTTCCTTTTATGTAATAAGTCTCACGTATTATATCAAGACAAAGTCTCTCATGATTACTCATAAATCAATAGATCTGAAATTGTGATATCTCTGTCGTAAGCAGCCTATTCATCCTCACACGGGGCCAGCACCAACTTCACATCAGACGGGGCCATATAGTAGACACCACCACTAGTATAGAGCTAGGGTTTTCTCTTTTTAAAGCAGTAAGTAATGAAAGCAAGGCTAAAGAATTAACCAAAACCATTCTATATTTATTACACTACCAAACTACAGGAAAGTTTGTGGAAGATAAAGCATAAAGTTTTCAGAGTGTGGAATCGCGTTTCAGTGATATCGGGGCAACATTTTTTAAATTTCTCATTGACTGTGCTCAAGCCACAAGAAATTATTGCCAGCACCACATTCACAAGGCTAATTTTGGAATGGTTGAATCACCATATGCTTTCAATAATTTACATTGGCCTGGTTTTTTATATTATAATTATGTTTGTCTGGTCACATTATGTGGCTTTCCTCAATAGGTCTCCTTCAAGGATTTCCCAAATTGCTCTGCTTGAAGATACATTTAATGAGGGCGATGTTATTATTAGAAATAAAATCAATAGATTCTTGAGGTTTTTACAAGATGTTGCAACATGGAGCGACCTCAAGACATTTGTAAGGGTAGGAGTGGGACAAGAGGAATTTTTCCTTGAAGTAGTAGACCCTCTATGATGGAAGGGGTTTTGGATGTTGCCCCTTTTATTCAACAACCATCATATGAGAAGAGGGGTTTTTTTGAACTCAAAGGGCCCTCTTTCCCGATGGAAAAAGATGACTGGTCTTCAAGTGGGAAAAAAAAGCTAACCTCTCTACGTGTTCACGATATGTAATTTCTTGGTATGGTCCTCATTCTAAGGGGTCGTTCCCCAGAAGGGATCGTCCAAATCCACACCTCTCATTCGTAAATGTGATCTTAGGATATTTTTTTGATAAAGGTAAACAAATTCATTATGATATCTTTCTTGAGAATCACAAGATTTGGATCCCTTTAGATATCATTTATAGGAATAGGAAAGAATATTTGTGGGACCTCATTGGTAAATTTCAAGGCAATCAACCAAATCTAGCCTCCATTCACAAATGAGTTGTTTCAATTTGGAAACCCCTAGGCTTCATTGATATTGTTGCATTGCCCAAGTCATTTTTCTTCGTAAAATTAACCTGCGAGGAATATTCAAGGTATATTTTGGAAGGAGGGCCTTGGTTTTTTGGTTGCAGAGGGCTTTTTCTTCGAAAACGGGGTACTGATTTCAACCCTTATTCACAGAAAGTGAATCTACTTCCCATTTGGGTGAAATTACCTGGTCTTCCTATGCACTTATGATGCTTTGATGTGCTCAAGGCTATTACGCGGGGAATTGGGGAGCTTATATCGGTGGATGGTCAAAATTTAGTGAAATCAAGGATGAACTATGCAAGGATGTGTGTCATGGCCAATATTGAGGTGGATCTACCAGATTCAATAGAGCTTAATTTAGAATTGGGATCCTGGAAACAACCTCTAGAATATGAGAACATACCACATTTGTGTAGGGGCCATGTGCATAATTTGTGCTTATCCTTCAAAAATTAGGTGGTAACTCAGAAGAAGAAAAATGGCTTTGCTTTTGCTGCTCATAAATCTATTGGAGCTGCTAGGAGTAGTGGTACTCCTGGCCCCAGAACTCAGGGAGAGTTAAGCTTCTCAAAACAAGGGTGTAAATTCTTGGTTGTTAAGAATCAACTTCTTTCTACCCCAAGATTTAACTTCTCCCTTGCCCTAGCTGGTGTTAAATATCATAGTGTTATGTCTCCTTTAGGTGAGGGAGTTAAGCTATATATGCTGAGGCTGAGTCCTTGGGTGGGGAGGCTAAAGGGGACCAAGAACGACCGACTATGGACACTCCATTGGCCCTAGTGCAACTTTTTGATGATTTATTAGCTTAAGATGGTGTCTTAGTGAAGTCCTCTGCTATTTTAGATCCTCTTCAGTTGGGTCATAATTATTTTCTCCCCTCTCCAGGTTATATAGTGATTATCCTGCATGAAAGCCCTTTAGCTGGGGTCTATATGATGGCATATACATAAAAGGAGGTTTTTGTACCCATGCTATCTTCAGTAAGGAGATGTCTAGACCTTTCTCTGGAGGAGGTAAGCCCTAATCACATGGTTTTATTCAATTCTTTTGAAAAACTTAACATAAGAGGACTTAATGGTCCCTCAAAAAGGCAGATTTTATCTTCTCTTAGGAAGGATTTTTCTTCGGATATCATCTTCATTCAAGAATCCAAAACTAAGAGCAATAATTTTGATTATATACATAAGTCTGTTTGGAATGGGGTGGGTTTTGCAGCGACTTCTACCATTGGGGCTTCTAGTGGTCTTTGCTATTTTTAGGACAAAAAAGAAATTGATGACTTTGTAATTTCTTCCTCTAATTGCATTATATTTTTGCTATTATTTTGTAAAAATACTAACCTAGTATGGGTTATGACCAATGTATATGCCCCTAATTCTAGTCAGATCAGGAAAGCCCTTTGGTCATCCCTCTAGATGAGGGAGTGCTTTAAGGAGGAAGCCTGGATTTTGGCAAGAGATTTTAATACATAGCTATTCTTGTTTGATAAAAAAGGTGGTGATGAGCCCTATGAAAGGAGAATGTAGGAATTTTTTGATTTTATCAGTAATAGTGAGATGATGGATTTAGATCTGAAAGGATATCGGTTTACATGGAGCAATCACTGCATAGGAAATCAACTGATTATTTCTAGATTAGATAGGGTTTTTTGTCTAAGTAAGCTTAATATCTGTTTGGTGATGCTTTGCTCTCTACTTTACCAAAATTGGGCTCTAACCATATCTCTTTATGGTTAGAATCCTCCCATAAGGGCATGTTCTTCCCAAGACCCTCCCATTTTGAGGCTATGTGGTGTTCACATGCTGATATCGAACAACAAATCATGGAATGGTGGTCTTCTAAGGTTCTTGGTGTGGGGATGCAGCGTGTGGCTCTTAAACTCAAGCTTATAAAATGAAAGCTTAAATCTTGGAATAAACATGTTTTTGGAAATATTTTTTAAATAAAACAAGACTTAAAAATTTTGTTATTGGATATGCAAGCTGAAATTGAATAAAAGGTCTTCTCAATCGAGCTAAGCAATAAGGAAAAACTAATCCTGTACGATATCCATAACACTCTAGCCCAAGAAGAAATCCTATGGAAGTAGAAGTCCCAGGCCTTATGGCTGAAGGAAGGTGACATAAACACAAAATATTTTCACGTTTCTACTTTAAGACACAGAAGCGCCAACCATATCCAAAAAATTATCAAGGAGGATGGGTCCAAATTTTCAGATATCCAAGAGATTCGAAATGAATCTATTTCATTTTTTAGCTCTCTGTTAGGTTCAAAAGATGCTAGGGATGTGGAGGTAAAAAATTTCCAACTGAAGTCAATTCCCTCAGTTATGATGCCTAACATGAACATTTTTCTTGAAGCTCCCTTCTAGGATTTAGGAATTAAAGAAGCTATATTTATGATGAGTGCTTTGAAATCTCCAGGTCCAGATGGATTTCCTCCATTGTTCTTTTAGTGTTTTCAACATAGTGGGGGGCGAAGTTTGTGAGGCTATCAGAGATGCCCAACACTCTAAATATCTTCCCTATGGAGTGAATGCTACTTTTCTGGTTTTAATCCCAAAGTCTACGAAGGATATACGTTTCAAAGACTTGAGGCCAATCAGTATTTGCAATACACTTTATAAAATCCTGTCCAAATTAGTGACTAACTGCCTGAAGAAGTTTATGCCCAAGTTAATTGATAAAGCTCAATCTAGTTTTTTTTTTCAGGTAGGCAGATCTTGGATGGCATTATCAAAGTTCATGAAACACTGCATTCCACTAAAAAGAGCGGTAGAGCAAGTATGTTTTTAAAATTAGCTTTGAATAAGAATTATGACCATATTTTGTGGGATTTTTTGTTTGCAGTGCTTGCAAAATTTTGTTTCAACCCACCTTGGCTAATTTTTTAGTTCTCATTAATGGTGCTCCAACTAAATTTTTTCTGAACCTTAGGGGTTTAAGATAGGGTGACCCAATATCCCCATATTTTTTTATCCTTATGGATGAAGCATTAGGCAGAAATTTTATTTGTAGTACTATTATAAAAGGTATTAATCCCACTCTAGCGATTGATCCATTGTCCCACCATCAGTTTGCAGACGATACCTTCCTTTCACTTCTTGCTTTGGTGGAGCAGGCTCAAGATATGAAAGCCATATTATATTCTTATGAAAGGGCGACTGGGAAAAAAATTAATTTATTGAAGAGCCTTCTATTTTTCTTGAACACCCCAGAGCATTGACAGAAGAAAATTATTGATATTCTTGGATGCAAGATAGATTCCCTCCCTAACTCCTACTTGGGTCTATCTTTGTTCATTGGTTGTATGAAAAATAATCTTTGGGACCCGATGGTAGAAATATTACAAGTCGCTTGGCCAGCTGGAAAGGCACTCTCTTAAGTCAGGCTGGGAAAATTCTGCTGGTGAAGACGATGTTGCAAAGTATTCCAGTTTACTTTATGTCTCTGTTCAAAATCCTTGTAAAAGTCCTATCTTAATTAGAAAATTTTCAAAAAACTTTCTTATGGATAGACCCTCAAGACCACAAAAAGTTCTATTTGGTTTATTGGGATCAAGATTATGTGAGGAAAGACAATGGAGGTCTTGGGCTATGGAATATCAGGTTAATGAATGAAGCGTTGATTCTCAAACAGGGTTGGAAGGTTCTTAGGAATCAAGGGTCTGATTGGATCAAGATCATAAAAGAGAAGTATCTTCCGCATAATAGAAATCTGTTGGTTGAGAACGTTACCTAGGAAGGTTCTATGTTTTGGTAGAGCTTGAGAAAACTCAGAATGAAGTTGCTCCTAGGTGCAAGGTGGGTGGTGGAAAATGGCTCTATCATTAATTTTTGGGAGGACACATGACTTCTTGATAGCCCACTTATCCTTAGTACAACTCTAGCCCCTATTATTGCTCTTACCCATATATTGGATTGGTCTAAATTTGAATATTTTATTGAGTGGGAAGAGAACAGGAGGTGCTAGAAACAAATTCCTCAAAGAGTATTTGAAAACAGGGAGGAAGCGTTAGCCTAGGGGACCATTTATAATCATCTTAGATTCTATAGTCTTATGAGCCAAGAGATGGAGGACTCTCTCATTTAGAAAGATGAAAGTGAAGGTTGTTACTTTGTTAGATCAACCTACTACCTTTTTGATGTAGATCCTCAGTGTTGGTTTTTACCCAAAAAAGTTTGGCTTAAAAACCTGACTTCGAAAGTAAATATTTTTTATTGGTTGGCTATTCAAAATAAATGTTTAATAGTAGAAAATATTTGCAAGAGGGGGATGGCTCTGATCAATAGATGCTACCTGTGTGAAGCTTTAGAGGAAACTTGTCAGCATATTTTTTCTAGTGCCCCTTCTCGATTTTAGTAGTTTCTCAGGTGTTGTCCACTCTGGATGTCAGTTGGGTTTTGCCAAACACTATCTTTGATATGTGCCTATAGTGGAATTCTCCTTTCAAGTCCCCTCCATTGGAAAAACTTTGGTCTTTCTTGCTCCCACATTTGTTTTGGAGCATCTGGTGGGAACGCAATCAGAGAGCTTTCAAGAATTCAAGGCATGATCCAGATCAGGTTTCTTCTAGAGCTCTTGGAGCTGCTATGGAGAATGTATCTCATTGTTTCCCAGATCTCAAAGTGGATTATTTAGATGAAAGCCTTGTGGAGGCTAAAATTGGCTTTCCAACTTCTTGCAAGTCATCTAAACCGCCTGCTACCTCAGCACGCTCAACCACCTCATGGTGCCCTCCTCCTAAGGGATGGGTCAAATTGAATTTTGATGGTGCCTCAAAAGGAAATCTGGGCCCTGCAACTATTGGTGGGGTAATTAGAAATTCTAAGGGTGAGCTCATTGGTGCATACATAGAGAATATTTCTATCCAAACCTCTCATTTTGTTGAAGCCAGGGGTCTCCTTCAAGGGCTACTATTGGTAGAAATACTTAAATATCAAAAAATCATTGTAGAAGGGGACTCTTTAAATCTAGTAAATATTACCAATTCTATTAGCAAGCCTCACTGGAGCATTTCAAATATTCTAGCAGAGGTGTTTAGAATTTTGAAATCAAGAGAGGAGTTCAAAGTTCAGCATATTTATCAGGAAGGCAATAAGGTGGCAGATTATATGACCAAGTTGGGTCTTTCTCAACAAGGCCCGAGGGTCTGGTTGGATAATTTCCCCCAAGACCTTAATATTTTGTTTTCGATGATCACGATTAGCTGTTGGTTGTGTGTGAGGCTTGGTATGGGAGTTCACTCTGTGGACTCTTTGCTAGATGTTTTATTTTATACTTGATTGGGTGGGCCATATTAATTGGTGATCTTCACAAGTCCCCTAACCTTTTTTAGTTGACTATCATCAGTTGGGCATCTTTATGTGGATGTTGGTCAAAATTTTCTTGGCCTCGGTCCCAATGGTGTCCTCATTGTATGCTCTTCTGGCGATATGGTGATGTTTTCTACTCTTGTGGTGATGTGTTTATCTATACTAGAGGAAAATCACTCTACTCTTCTGGGTATATTGTAGGTTGTGGTCTCCTTTGTCAATGAGATTCGGGATGTGGTTAACAAGTAGATGGATATGACAACTCCAAACTAGATCTGCTATGATGTTCTTTTAGCAATTGATATCAAGTTATATTTTATGTTGGTTGTATGGGGCCCTCTCTATTTTGTTTTACTGAGAGAGGCTTGGTTCCTTTAGCTTTTGTTACTTGGATTTTATGGTATGTTGTTTGTATGGGGTCCTCTCTATTTTGCCTTGTTGAGGGTGGCCTGTTATTCCTACCCCTTGGCTGGTTTTGATTTAGTGTTGTAGTTTAGTGTATTCTCATGCCCTATCTCAACCTATTGTAATAGGTTTGGGGACCTCAAAACCCCTTCGTTTACCAAATAAAAAAAATGATTGTTCATAACTCCCTACATCTAAACTTGACACAACACACTCATAGCTCTCATTTGCTAAAAAAACACCTCACACACCTATTTATATGATACATGCACTCACTTAATAACTTGACACACACCCTAATATAAATATTTACAAAAGGAACAAATAATGTAATACCTCGAACATCCCATCAGATTACATTATATGGTATGAAGGACTTTTGCCTTCAATCTCTAATCTTGTATTGGTTGTTTGGCTCTAGCTTTGACACTGCTTAATATTTTGGCACTGTATCGATCCTATTAACTTGTCATCTGATTTTTCCTCTTTTACACATCTTGAATCTATACATGTCAGACTTTTTTTATTTTTGTAAAAACCTTTTGACATTTTCATAATCTTGTTCCACTCTCATTTATTTATCCAACCATAATGTACTTTGATTTTCTTTTTTTGACATGTCTTTGGTTTGTTCTTTTCATAGATCTTATAATCTAAAGCATCTTTCATTTTGTTCATGCCTTTTTTTTTATTTGTCCTTTTTTCAACAACTATTACTTTTTTATCAAAAACATGAGTGCCATTACTAATAATTATTTTTGAATGGTTTGTATCATAGTTGACAAAATTGGAATCGAATCAGAATCAACATGGAAAAAGAATTGAGAAAAATCGGGAATTAGAAAAAAAGGGAAAAAATCAACAAGGTTTCATTGAAAAACCAAAGAAAATGCAAATTTTCATGGAAAAAAAGATTTTTTCATGCTTATCACAATTTTTTTGGGAGAAAATCGACAAAAATTATCCAGGCTATGAATTGGGAAAAATCAAGAGTTTTTGCAGATTTCCTCAACTATGGTGTTTAGTATTATAAGTATTATATTTGTCACATTGTTTCTCAATTTGTTCCACATATTCATTGCCTATAATTTTTTCCATAAGGGCTTTATGAATTATTTAATTTTCTCACTTATTTTCTATTTCTTAATCTTCTTGAACCAGGTTTCCTTTTTTATTCTCCCATTTTGGATGTTGTATTCATGGTTATCGATATTGATATTGTCTTGGCTAGAATATTTGAAAAGGTTTATTCATTTGATTCCATTGGTTCAGATAATTGTATTTACAATAACTTGTGATATGACCATTATTGCATATGTGACAATATCTTTTCCTCCATTTAGGTGCATACTGAGACGATGCAGTGATATTATTTGACTCTTTTTTCTTTGACATAAGAGAATTATTTGTCATTTTATCTTGGACTAGAATTTCTATTTCACACTCTTGGATTATGTTGACTAATTCCTGAAAGAATATGGTTTTGTTTAGCACTTGTAGAGAAGTGAATAAAGTTTTCAATGTATCTAGGAGTACTCTTAATGTCACTTGAACAATAATTTTTTATTCTAAATTTTCTCTTATAGTTTATAATTTGGATTTTAATTCTACCACTCTTTGAAGAAATGTTCTATACTCTCTCCATCATGGACCTTTAACAGTGTAATATGGTTGATTCGTTCATTCCCTCAAATATTGTGCATAAATTTTCCCATGCATTTTTTGAAGTTTTTGCTTCACTTATTTGTACTTGAATTTCATTAGATATGCCAAACGTAATTAAAATAAGAGCTTTAACATGGTTTTATCTTCAATATATAGATACATGGGACTCTTCACATTACACGACTCTTAACCTTTGCTTTCATCAAAATCATGGGAGAACTGACTCTTCATATTCTATTTTACATAATCAATCTCACATATTTCATAAAGATAAAGTCTATCATGATTGCTCATAAATCCCTATAAACTTGACACTACACACTCATAACTCTCACTTGCTAACAAGACACCACACTCACCTAGTTACATGACACATGCACTCAATAACTTGACATACACCCTAATCTAAATATTTATAAAAGGACCAAATAATATAATACCTTCAACAACCCCTTGTATTACATTATTTGGTATAAATACCTTTCACCTTCAATCTCTAATTATTATATTGGTTGTTCAACTCTAGCTTTGGCACTGTTTGAGATTCTAGCACTATATCGGTCCTATTAAGTTGTCATCTACTTTTTCTTCTTTTGCACATATTGAATCTATACATGTAAGAATTTTTTTTGTATAATAATTTTAACCTATTCATAATTTTGTTCCACTCTCATTTATTTATCCAACCATAATGTACTTTGATTTTATTTATATAACATGTCTTTGGTTTGTTCTTTTCACAAATATTACAATTCTAAAACATTCTTCATTTTTGTTCATGCCTTTTATTATTTTTTTCTTTTTTCTTTTTTCAATAAATCTTGCTTTGTTATTAGAAACATCAATGCCCTTACTAATAGAAATTATTGAATGGTTTATATTTTCATCTTTGTCCCATCGTTTCTCAATTTGGTCCACATCTTCATTGTCTATAGTTTTTCCTGTAAGGGCTTTATGATATATTTCATTTTCTTTTTTCTTGAACTTCTTGAACTAGGTTTCCTTTTTGATTCTTCCATTTTGGATGTTGTATTAATGGGCATCAATATTGATATTGTATCGACTAGAATATTTGAAAAGGTTTATTCATTTTATTCCATTAGTTCAAAGAATTATATTTACAATAACTTGTTGTATGACCTTCCTTATTGCGTATTTGGCAATATATTTTTCTTCATTTTGGTTGAGACTGAGATGACACACCAATACTGTTTGACTATTTTTCTTTGATGTAAGAGCATTATTTATCATTTCATATCTAGCTAGAGTTTCTATTTCATAATCTTGGAGTATGTTGGCTAGTGCATCAAAGAATATGGTTTTTTTTAGCACTTGAAGAGAGGTGACCAATTTTTTTAGTGTATCTAGGAGTGCTCTTAATGTCACTCGAAAAATAATTTTTTCTTTTACTTTTCTCCCATAGTTTGTAATTTGGATTTTAATTATGCTATTCTTCAAGGAAATATTCTATACTCTCTCCATCATGAACTTTTAAAGAATATAATTGTGATTGCAAGTGTAAAATGGTTGCTTCATTCCTTCTCTCAAATATTGTGCATAATTTTTCCCATACATTTTTTAACGTTTTTGCTTCACTTATGTGTGCTTGAATTTCATTATAAGTTCCAAACATAACTAACATAAGAGCTTTAGCATCACCATATTTAAATTTTTGTATTC
This sequence comes from Wollemia nobilis, assembly GCA_028583015.1. Classification (NCBI taxonomy): domain Eukaryota; kingdom Viridiplantae; phylum Streptophyta; class Pinopsida; order Araucariales; family Araucariaceae; genus Wollemia; species Wollemia nobilis. The sequence continues at coordinate 1,716,594 of JAQPPZ010014908.1, forward strand.
CAATTTCATATTTTGGAACATCTCTTTTTCAATTTACCACATCCCATAGTTTTTCAACAATGAGTGTCGAACTCATTTTGTTCTTCCATGGAGTAAAATTTAGTCCTTTTAGAAATGATTCATAAAGAGAAATTTTCGTATATGCCATAATTCTATTGTTCAATCTTCAATTTCTTTTAAATTTTCAAATTCTGTCTTCTTATAACTCCCTTTGATTTTCTTCTTTAATTTATCTTTGAATCAATCTTCAATTTCTTTAATTTCAAATTTCCTTCTTCAATTCACTTTCAAACTTCAATTTGTTAATTCAATTCAATCACTTCTTTCAATTACTTTCAATTTCAAATATCAAATCAATTTCAAATTCTTTTCTTCTTATATCAATCAATTCAAATTTCACCTTTTCAATTTCAAAATTCAAATCTTCTTATATCTCCCATCAATTTCAATTTTATTCTTCTCTTCTTTCAATCCTTCAATTCTTTGAATCATTTCATTCATTCATCAATTCAATAAAAAATTCTCCTTTCAATAAATTTTTCTTTTTCTCAAATAATTTAAAATTTCTTCTTATATCTCCCATTCATTTAATTATTCAATTATTCAATCACCTACTTATATCTCCTAAACATCAAATTAATTCACTTTAATATTTAAAAAAAATAAATGTACACCCAATAATATAAAGGTTAAAATTTGCCTTTGGCACTTTCCCTTTGCATTTATATGTCAACACAAAGTAATGCTTCGTTAGCACAAATTGCATCCAATACTTCCAACCTACTAATAATATCCCTTTCTTGAGCATTATCACACTATGACCTACAATAATCAATTGCACACGCATCAACAAATTGTTCTACATTCTACTTTTTCTCAAATGATTTCCTAGACATTTCTCAAACGTTCATGCATTTATTTCATTCTTCAACATTCATTCTTCAACACTCTCTAAAAACTTGCATGGTGTCTATATTTTTCCATGTTATCACAACAAGAGTTTGCTCTCTGAATACTCACATGATCTCTGAAATTCTTCATGCCCTCAACATGATTTCATCCTCTAAAGTATTATCATATTCACTAAAATTCTCCATGCTCACAGCACCATTTCATGCTAGACTTTCTCTCTCTCTCTCTATAGATATGTTGTCTTCTACTGCTTCATCGACCAAATAATACCTACACTCCTCTTATGCAATGTTTTCTTTTAGATTTTCTTTTCATATCCAAACCTATCTATAGCACAGTCTTCCAATGACACTCATGTTTTTCACATATCTTCGTATAGCTATCGTTATCTCCAAGGTTATCATCTTCAATGCTTACACTCTAATAATTTTTCTCCAACAATATATCCAACACTCTTCCTCCCTTTAATATCCTCTCTTTTGCAAATCACACATGTCCTTCAACTTTATCTCTCACATGTTTGTTCTTGTTGCTACATGGTTCTGATACCATTGTTAGAAAATTATCAATATTATCTCACTAGATACAATCACAATAACAACAATAACATGCATATATCAAATGAACAATACTCATATAAATATCATAAAAATCATTATTAATACTATTAAAGCAATGCATAAATACAAATATTTTTTGAGTTATATATTACATGGCTTTGTCTTCAGTATATAACTCTTGACATTTTCTCTCCTCAAACTCACGGGAGAAATTACTCTTCATATTTCCCTTTTACATAATAAATCTCACATATTACATAAAGATAAAGTCTCTCATAATTGCTTATAACTCCCTACTTCTAAAATTGATACTTCACACTCATAACTCTCACTTGCTAACAAGACACCTCACACACCTATTACATGATACATGCACTCAATAAATTGATACACACCCTAATATAAATATTTACAAGAGGACCAAATAATTTAATACCTCCAGCATCACATTGATCTTTAAAAAAATACTTATGTAATTCATGTGGGCACTGCTATTTTTAATTTATTTGTGATGTAAAAAATAGAATATGTATAATAAACACTAAAATAGTTATTAGAGTTCACTAAGTTGTGTGTTGATTTGAATTATGTGTAGCATGGAATTAGTGTCAACGTATTGCATTCATTGTGTAAATGTGTGGCATTAGCAACTTTGTGTCATAATCAAAGTTATATTACCATTATTTCCTTGTGTGCATAGTTATAAGATTTTTAGCCTCTCCATTCATTCATTGGAATAATCTCTTATTCCTTTCCATATTGATGAATCATAGAATATAGGCTTTGGCTTATGCAATATTTTACTAGTTTCATTACTGACAATTGATAAAATAATTTTTGTATTAGAAAGGTATTGAGTCAATAGGTGGTCCATTATCTTTGTTTTTTTGTTCACAAAGATAGCACTTGGACAATATTTAAGAACCTCTTTATTAAAGTTATTTAGCATCAACATCCAATTATCAATTGTTAGCCATAATATAATTCTTGCTTCTCAATTTTAAATTGATATCCAACCAAATTGCTTCTCAGTTCTAACTTTTATAACCTAATTTTACTATGTGACCTCCACTAATAAGCTTATTTACCCATTTTATTAATGCCTCTAGATCTTTGAAGATTATCTTGTGTCCCATTCTAGTGATTAAATAACTCCAAAGAAAATTTAAGAATCTTTTATTTCCTAGTTAAAACATTATTCTTTAGTTGTTATTCAAAATGATCCTCCAACAAGTTCTTCCACATATATTCATATCAATCCTTAAATACAAAAAGCAAAATAAATAATTTTATTGTCATCCTCCTTGATGCATTTGGTAGTTTAAAATACATTTTTATGTCATGAACCTTTATATATTATCCTCTACTCTGAGGACACACACAAGATCTATCAAAGACATGCATTTGTGTGTTAAGAATTTTTCTCATAATATTACATTTTTATTTTATAATATTCATACAATATTATCTTTCAAGGTTTAATTGAGAAGTTTTAAACCTATAAGTCCCCATTCTATTTTTTATTGAGTAGGTAAACCATTTTTATATTGCTAAGCTTCCTAGATTATTTTCTATTGTAAGGACACACATAAGACAATAAAAACCATGAGTTTGTCTTAAAACTTGATTTCATAACCTTACACTGTCATTGTACAATCTCCATAGTATATTATCTTTTCAAGGATTTATTGAGAACCTTTAAACCCTTAATATCCCTTCTCTTTTACCTCACTAGTAAGTAATGTTTTTTCTAAAGTAGACCAGTGGAATGATCCTAATAGATGTGTTGTCTTGTTGAAGGGCTATGTCCATTCATCATTTAATTTATATATTTATAACAGAATCATTCATTCAATATTTCATCATAAAATTATCATTTTCATATCTGTGTATTGCAAGAGATCTACCCTCTCCAAGTGGCTATAGGATTTGCCCTCCTTAAGAGGCTTATCAATATATTTGTACAATAAATTGTTACTTACATTGAGATTATATTACGAAGGGTGTTCCTTCAAGTGGTATCAGAGCCAAACTCTAGGAAGTACCAATTTTTTTTATTTTAGTTAAACTTTTGCAAGAGGTGTTAACAAGACCATACTGTTGTAATTCTAAAATTTCCAAACATCATTAAACAACAACATTGGTGACGTTGTGAAAGTCCAACCTTACCTTTGTGGTATTGAATTCTATCGATGGTAGACATGGAGCAATTACGAAGGTGGGCATCTTTGAGCATCATCTATTATGATATTTGGACTATTAATCCTCATGGTTCCTAGTCTTCGTGCAGCTGCCAGGTCTCAAAAATTAAACACTCATTGCATAACATCAAAAATACTTTTTGTTGGACTTCCAATCACTTCACAAAATAATACCATCTCTTCGTAGATTAATCCATAAATTTTGGAAAGGTTCATATGATGCAAACATTATTGTGGTTCTCTAGTAATGTACGCCTCAAAGTTCTAATTTATTTTGACATCCACAACGACATCACGCTGTCTAAAACATAGTAGAAAAAGATGATTCGAGCATCAAAATAATTTTTTTCACAAAATCTAAAGGTATCTTCCAATCACACCGAGCCATGTGAAGAATTATCTGTGATTTCTAAGGTTTATGTTAATATTTATTTGTTGAAGAATCGTGTAATTTGGTAATTCGAATTGTTCAAATTTAAAAGTCCCACATTGTGGGTGTGCTTCTCCTTCTATGCTTTATATACCATATACCACACATAGTTCATTGATCACTTGTGGTCATCCCCCCTTTGCTTGCACATATCTCATGTCATATCTAAGTCCTAAGGTGTCCTCTGCATCATTGTTCATATCATCACTAGCTCACTTCCCAACGTGTCCTCATTTTCCATATCATCCACTTTCATGTTCTGATGTATCCTCCACTTTGTGGTTCGATGTCCTCCTCATTATCCGTATCATCCAGTTTTGTATTCCGATGTGTCCTCCTCTGCTTCATGGTTCGATATCACGTTGTGTTCGGTATCCTCCTTCGCTTCGTGTCCCGTATCGTGTCGTGTCCGATTGTATGTTGTGTAGTTGTGTTTGGTCCTCGTCCACTTTCACCTCATGCTATAGTCCTATCTAGTTTTTCGTATTTCATCATTCCAAAAAAAGTTGAAACTAAATTTTGTCAATATTGACAATAAAATTAAAATTTATTGTCAAATTGTTGATAAATTTTTTGTCAACAAATTTTGGTCAGAAATTGACAAATAAATTTTTGTTAAACCTTGACAACATTTTTTTTTTTAAATTGATAGTGAACTCTTACCAAAATTTTTGACAAAAATAGGAGGAAAATTTCAAATTTTGGTTGCAAATCAAATGCATGAGTGATCAAACCACTGAGAACAAATGGAATAGAGGAGCGAATGGAAGATTATAATGCACAAACAAACCAAATGAAGGGTATATGAATACACTAAAGCGACCACCACGAAGTAAAGGTTCACAACATAACTCTCCTTTTAGGTTGTGTAGTTGTGTTTGATCCTCATCCATTTTCACCTCATACTTTAGTCCTATCTAGTTTTCCGTATTTTGTCATTCCAAAAGAAGTTGAAACCAAATTTTGTAAAAAACAAAATTATTTACAACAAATATTGACAGTAAAATTGAAATTTATTGTCAAATTGTTGATAAATTTTTTGTCAACAAATTTTGGTCAGAAATTGACAAATAAATTTTTGTTAAACCTTGACAACAATTTTTTTTCAAAATTGATAGCAAACTCTTACCAAAAATTTCAACAAAAATAGGAGGAAAATTTCAAATTTTGGCTGCAAATCAAGTGCATGAGTGATCAAACCACTGAGAACAAGTGGAATAGAGGAGTGAATGGAATATTATAATGTACAAACAAACCAAATGAAGGGTCTTTGAATACACCAAAGTGACCACCGCGAAGTAAAGGTTCGCAACATAACTCTCCTTTTAGGTTGTGTAGTTGTATTTGGTCCTCATCCACTTTCACCTCATACTTTAGTCCTATCTAGTTTTCCGTATTTCGTCATTCCAAAAAAATTTGAAAGCAAATTTTGTCAAAAACAAAATTATTTACAACAAATATTGATAATAAAATTAAAATTTATTGTCAAATTGTTGATAAATTTTTTGTCAACAAATTTTGGTCAGAAATTGACAAATAAATTTTTAATCTTGACAACATTTTTTTTTTAAAATTGATAGCGAAATCTTACCAAACATTTCGACAAAAATAGGAGGAAAATTTCAAATTTTGGTTGCAAATCAAATGCATGAGTGATCAAACCACTAAGAACAAATGGAATAGAGGAGCGAATGGAAGATTATAATGCACAAACAAACCAAATGAAGGGTATATGAATACACCAAAGCGACCACCACAAAGTAAAGGTTCACAACATAACTCTCCTTTTAGGTTGTGTAGTTGTGTTTGGTCCTCATCCACTTTCACCTCGTACTTTAGTCCTATCTAGTTTTCCGTATTTTGTCATTCCAAAAGAAGTTGAAACCAAATTTTGTCAAAAACAAAATTATTTACAACAAATATTGACAATAAAATTGAAATTTATTGTTAAATTGTTGATAAATTTTTTGTCAACAAATTTTGGTCAGAAATTGACAAATAAATTTTTGTTAAACCTTGACAACATTTTTTTTTCAAAATTGATAGCAAACTCTTACCAAAAAATTCAACAAAAATAGGAGGAAAATTTCAATTTTTGGCTGCAAATCAAGTGCATGAGTGATCAAACCACTGAGAACAAGTGGAATAGAGGAGCGAATGGAAGATTATAATTCACAAACAAACCAAATGAAGGGTCTCTAAATACACCAAAGTGACCACCGCGAAGTAAAGGTTTGCAACATAACTCTCCTTTTAGGTTGTGTAGTTGTATTTGGTCCTCATCCACTTTCACCTCATACTTTAGTCCTATCTAGTTTTTCGTATTTCGTCATTCCAAAAAAATTTGAAAGCAAATTTTGTCAAAAACAAAATTATTTACAACAAATATTGACAATAAAATTAAAATTTATTGTCAAATTGTTGATAAATTTTTTGTCAACAAATTTTGGTCAGAAATTGACAAGTAAATTTTTGTTAAACCTTGACAACAATTTTTTTTCAAAATTGATAGCAAACTCTTACCAAAAATTTCAACAAAAATAGGAGGAAAATTTCAATTTTTGGCTACAAATCAAGTGCATGAGTGATCAAACCACTGAGAACAAGTGGAATAGAGGAGCGAATGGAAGATTATAATACACAAACAAACCAAATGAAGGGTATCTGAATACACCAAAGTGACCACCATGAAGTAAAGATTCGTAACATAACTCTCCTTTTAGAATTAATAGTTTTAATCCTCACCACTAGTCCATGGCTTCTCCAAATCAAAAAAATTCCTCCATCCCTCCTACTCCAGACCACAATGTTACTTCGTCTACCCAAGAAGATTTTGTCATTAACCAAGAAGACCTTGTCACTAAAATTCCTCTCATAGTAGACATCGATGTGCATTAGTGTTTAGGACAACAACAAAAAGAACTAGCTACTATATATTCAACAATACGTGAGATACATGATTCAGTGGCTATGCTTCTCCCATATAATAATCAAACCATTTCCAACCCTCCACATTTAAATGTCAACCCTCCATTTTCAAATGCCAATCCTCCACCTTTAAATACTCATCAAACATTAGTACCTCCAAAAACTTCTCCTAATTTTGATTCTTTGGTAGGTGATGCCTCTTGATTCTTAGAATGGCCTCATGATTTTCAATTTCCTCGTACTGACATGCCCAATTTTGAGAGCTATGATCCTAAAGGTTGGTTAGCCAAAATATATGGTATTTTTTGTCTTTATCATATTCTAAAAACTAATCGTGTCGCATTTGCATCTTGTAAATTGGGTACCTAGGCCTATCAATGGTTGTTATGGCAGATTCATCAACATAATCACTCCCTTATGTGGCCTGAATTTAAGGAGCTCTTCCTTAGAAGATTTGATAAAGGTTCTTCTTCATCATATGTGGTTCGCCTTATGGAACTCAAACAAACAGGTTCAATAGAAGACTATGTCACTGAATTCACAAGTCTTCTTACATATACACACAAATTGAATCTAGTAGTAGCAGTATATGCCTTTCGTCATGGTATTAAGGATAAAATAAGAAAGGAAATCGACATGCACAATCCATGTACTCTTCATGACACCACCTGTATAGCTCAAGTAGTCAAAAATAAATTTCAAGATGTGGTACATTATAAAAGTGGTTCTAATTTTTGGTGTCCCTTCTGCAATAATGAATAATCTTTAAGATTTTTCTACTTTAAATGTCGCTTCTATCATTCAAGGTATCAAACCTGTGCAGTACATCAAACATTCCAAGTGGAATATGATACCAATGAAGAAGAAGATGTAGTTCAACCAGAGTCACCCATTGATTCAGAACAACATCCACCAGTTACGAGTGAAGTAAATCCTGAAGAAGATGCTATAGCTCTCTTAGTACATGCACTTATGGGTTTAAAAACTCATCATATAATTAAGGTGACATAAGAAAATAACATGCACCTATCTACTGTATTAATCTATAGTCATCATAAAAGCGTAAAAGCTTGACACATTGCATAAATTCAACAAAATGATATTTCTTATATTTATTATGAATGAATCTCTATTACAAATATGCCCCTCTTAGGGTCACTTGAATGATGATACAATTTATACAATTGCCAATGCCCTCAATAGGGTAGGTACATTAATATTTCCCTTTGACTAGTCACAAACTGCCTTGGGGTGGAGTTGACCCCCTTCTTCGTGATGTGGAAGGATTATGATATGGACTCCTCTTGTACTTGTCTTCCTACGATCAAGAAACAATAGCACATGATCAAAAATATAGATAGCCTCTCATAATGAGGCCCTTTAAGGAAACATACATGATAATGCCATTTAAACTAATAATCAAGAAAACATAAAGAAAACCTTTAAACTATACTAATTGAATCAAGATTTGTAATATAGCATAAAGGAGATCGTTAGACAAATAATGCATGGATCAGATAACAAAATAGAAGCATAGAGGTGCATAAAAGATCCACAAATGTCCTAATTAATGCAAAGCATGAACTATCTATTCTAAGCTAATTCCTACGATCAAAATTCTTCTAAACTGCAATTAAACCTAAGAAATGATTAATCTAACCTATTTAACTAGACAAAAATGAAAAGAGTAAGGTGATCTATCACCTGTTGCAAACTGCAACTCTAGTGAGTGGTCTGCACTGTGAACCATGGCTGATAGCCGTGGTTTGACCTCTGATAGGTTTACCCTCAAAATTAGGGGTAGTGGGCTTGATCTCCTTGTCCAAATTGATGTTCAAGGGTCGCCTTTGTTGTCCTCAGACTGATTTGGTGGTCAATTCGATGTGAAGGGCCTTCGTTTGCTCGAATTTGCATTTCTTGATCCTCCTAGGCACCTAGGGCATCCATAATGCAATTCATCATGAATGTTGGCAAAAGGGTCGGGGATTAAGTGCAATAGCTCTATCTCTTAGTATACTCAGTTTGAGTGTACAATTCACCAGGGCTTCATTGCTCAAATCTCCAATGCTTGCTTCTCTTTTTCTTCCCATTTGGAGGGGGTATTTATAGCATGCCCCTAGGGCTAGGGGTGGCTTCATGGAGAAGCCAAGACCAAGAAGGGTGGTTAGGACAGTTGGGATGGAAGCCTCTAGAATATTTCGTCCTTCAACTGCCTTCTTCTAGATATTTTGGCCATTCCAACCAATTTGGCTCGGATGGAAGGCCTAACTGAACTTTAGTTAAGACCGCAGGTCATAGTTGCGGTCCAGACTACAGACCGTAGGTGTCAACCATGGTTTAGACTAGAGACCACAGGTCTGGGCTGCGGTTCAGACTGATTAGGCCAAAATGCCTAAATTGAGTGGTTAGAACCACTACTCTATCTTGGAGTCTATCCAAGATCCTCCATATGGTCTTGTAGCATGTCCATATGAGTAGTCACCCTCGGCATGACGCATTTTAGGTGTCTACAGATGCCCCTTTTGAGATGCATTGTGAGATTGAACAACGCTGAGCAAAAATATACATCCTAAAATGATGCCTAAGGTTCTATGATGATCATTAGTTGGATCAACATTAGATGCCCTAGGTCCAACAAAAGGACGCACATCTTAGAATCATTGCTTCCAACTCATGAAAGGCTTACATTTTGACAAGTCTGCACTCATCATCAGACGTTCGGATAGCATCAATGCCAAGTATGGGTATATTTTGACCCATAAATTCGAAGGATGAGAGTTACAAACCAATTATCATATTTGTTGTTTACCCCAAGAAAAGGGGGAAGCTTATGATAGTTGTTGACAATGATTCACAAGAATGAACACAATTTTGACAAGATCAGGGGATCTACGATCTCAGGGATCTTCTGCTGACTTTGATTATGATTATGAAATTATGACTACCCCCTCAAGTGACGAGTCGATGAGGGTAATGACAATGTATGAAGCGACGAAATCGCTTGACCATAATGAATGATCCTGAACAAATTTAGATTCGAGCCTTTTAATGCCTTGGCTAGGCCTAGTTCAGCTTATGATTGCAACTCTTAGTAGTATTTGCACATTTCTATCCCATGGAGCAGTCAGGCTACAATAGCCATCTTAAGGAATCAAAATGATACAAATGCAATTAGACTTGTGTTGAATCATATTTGTCGATGATTTGCTGAAATATGTCATAAAAGAAATGACAATTTTACCCCAAATGTCCTTATGGTGATTTACTCATCTTGCCGGATTGCATGGATCACAACTCGCTACAACCGCCAAGTGTATAGGATAAATCATTGAATACGAGGCGCATTTGGTTTTTAATTATTTGATTTTTTTTGTTTTAATTTTGCATTTATTTGATTGATCCTGGTGCTTTTAACATCACCAAATTTGCAATTTTAATCATTTATTTTGAATTTTTATCCAATGGGAGTCATTAATTTGCTCTTTTAGACCTTCCCACGGTGGGTTTTGAGTGCATTTAATGCTAGCTGTGGACCATGGGTACGGTCTATGGTTTAATTTTTCAAATTTTGGGAACCGCAGGTCAGACCTACGGGTGGAAAACCCTAGTTCTGGAACCGTAGGTGTCAGCTATGGTTCACCGAGACTAGGAGAACCTATAAATTGAATTCCCATTTGAAATTTTTCATTATTTTCTTGCAAGCACTAGAAATTTGAGAGCTCTGAGAGTGAGAGAACCTTCCCTGATTCGAAACACTACCACACTCTACCGTAATTACACTCATCTACCTCGATGGCGGATCTTGATCAACCATCTACTAGCCGAGGCCAGGGTGCGGGCAAGGTAACTCAAAATCGAGACCTCGCACTCAATACTAGTAAAATGAACCACATTAAGTAATGCGGATAATGAACCTCACTAAACTGCTGGTAATGAACCCCACTAGTCTAGGTTAGCTTAGGATTTTAATTTTGGGACTTAGTGGACTAGGAGGGTACCCAAAATGGGTGCCTCTCCTAAACCATAGCTGGTAGCTACGGTTCCCAATTGGAAAATTGGGGACCACAAGTTTCAGTTGTGGTTCCCAATTGGCAAATTGGGGACCGTAGGTTTCAGCTGTGGTTCCCAATTGGCAAATTGGGGACCGTAGGTTTCAGCTATGATTGTTTTTATCATTTTTAACATTATTTTTAGCTTTGTTTAGCTAGATTTTGTTTTACATTATGCTTTTTATTTCAGAGGTTGACTTCTAGATCCCAGGAGCCTAACATTCTGAAGACTCTCCATGAGGCTCTGTCTGATGACGATCGAGATTGGTTCTGAGCTGTCGGGTTTGGCTATGTCATGGATCTGCCCACTATTAGGGTAGATCAAGCCTACCTGACTACGTTGGCCCGACGTTGGAATGCGTGGACCAACACATTTCACCTACCTAAAGGTGAAATGACTGTTACTTTGGAGGATGTCTACAGGATCTTTAGGATCCCCATTGATGGCGAGGCCATCGTCTCCTCTACCTCTAGGGTAAAGGAGGTTATTTTTGATTCTATCTTTGACGACCAGAGCGAGGATGCTCAGGACATGATTGACCATGGAGGGGTGCACATCGGCGAGTGGTATCATGAGGATGTCTTCTCTACATGAGAAGCCCTCTTCATGCACCTCATAGTACAGATTGTCCTTCCAGACTCCTCGGGCGTGAGGATTCCCTGGAACCTCTTGTCCACTGCCTGGAGGGTTCTTTAGAGTTCTGTAGAGGAGCCCTTACTTCTATCATGGGGGAGCACCCTGCTATGTTAGCTCTATAAGGAGCTGTATCAGATTACTAAGCATAGCCGTAAGGGCCTCAGCTGTAGTCTTCTATTGCAGATCTAGGGGTGGCAGCACATCCGGATCGAGCATCCTATAGATCTTCCATTGTGCATCACTTCTATTGCTGATGAGCATTAGTGTTATATTGCCTATTGGCCTCGTGAGGAGGAGGGTACCCATAGTCGGATCCATGCTGGTGATGTCCAGCATTACATCACTCAGTTCATGGCACTTGGCCCGAATGATGTTTAGTGGTGGCCCTATATGGATTGCCCAACATGGCCGAAGGAGGGCCAGTGGTTGAGACAGGCATGCCACGATAGATGGCTGATCAGCCATAAGGTCAAGATTCAAGAGTACCAATTCTACTCTTGGGTCCTACGGTAGTTTGGGCTCATACAAGATATTCCAGATATCCCACTTAGATACAGACGCTTGGTCGTGGAGCATGATCTATAGTGGATCATTCCTGAGCCTCTGGGAGATGCTGCTGATGACTACCAGGAGACTAGAGTTGAGACTGCTGGGACCACTCCAGAGTATGACGGGTGGTGGTCCATGTTCATATGGTATGACATAGGGCCTCTAGGCTAGAGAGCCAGATCAGGTAGAGGTAGAGGTGGATCTCGATGGGCGTAGGGTGCACCAGTGGACAGAGGACGATTGGGGCTCAGAGGCCACCATCGAGGAGGCTCCATAGATTGACCCAGATGAGGAGGCTCTAGAGGAGGGTGAGGTCCCTCCCGATAGTGTAGAGGGTCTGCTCTTAGCTCAGGTGGCTAACTTGTAGAGTCAGCTTGGATGATTCCATACACAATAGCTAGAGCGAGATACTACTATCGCCACTCTAGAGGTGAGAGTAGCTGACAGGGATAGGCACCTGACTGAGGTGTAGGGTCAGATACAGGATCTTACTACATGGGCCACATATGTAGAGGCCTAGGTTTAGAGACTACAGACTACACTGGAGTTAGCCTAGGCATAATGGACTATAGTAGAGGTGGAGAGGGATCTCTTTCGGGTATCGAGGGGGGCTATGCCACCTCCTCAGGTTACTATGGGGCCTCCGGTAGCACTAGTGGTAGCTCCAATAGGTGTTTAGGATCCGATGGCCAAGGTAGAGTGATTGCACAACATGGTCATGAGGACCAATGAGATGCATGCAGCCCAGCTTGCTCATGTTGATCAGCTAGTCGGCTACATTGAGATGCACGGGCTACAGGTTCCTGAGGATCCTTTCACTTTAGAGTCTCAGTGGACTAGGTCTAGGACCTCTAGATAGTCTATGGTGAGCTCGAGTCATAGGACTCACAGGATTGAGAGGATGCATAGGTCCTCTAGCTCACATGGTGTGACATCGCGTGCCAGGACTAGAGATGTAGGGCAAAATTTAGGGGCCATCGGTCAGAGGACTAGCCTATTGTAGTTACCAGTTTCTCATGTGTTGGGTGCCTTAGGATTTGGAGGTAGGCAGGATCCACAGCAGGACCCACCATGGGTGCTAGAGCAGATAGGAGAGCAGGCTCCAGAGCACAGTGTTGAGGGAGGTGGTGAGAGCTCCGGTATAGGGGGAGCAGACTAGATCTGGGCTCTGCTAGATGTAGACTATATTTTTGATATGCCACATTTATTTTGGGTGTAAGGTTGAGGACCTACACACTTTGTAGCCTATGGGCATTTTGATACACTCCCTATGTACTCTTTTGGACACATATATATACAACTTGATCATTTATGGCTCATTATGTGTACCGATTATTTATTTTTGATTTTATGTTTATTTGATGCACATGGATGCAATGCTTATGTTGATGCTATGTTTATATGATGCGATGTATGGATGACATGCACTAGATAGCTATCTTATTTATGATGATGTTGATGAAATGCAGTGATCTAGATGATTAGATGTGCCATGTATGATGCATGCATATGGATGCACTGTTTATTTTGAACGCATATTTGTTTTTGCTTTGTGGGCATGCATTTATTTTTATGAAGTTATGGTATGCTATGCAATGTATGGTAATGCATTATGTACATAATCGTAATCTAATGGGAATGAACCTGTATGCTTTAATCACTTAAAACATAAGGAATGAATGTAAACTGTGTATATCAATTTTAAAATACGACACCACATAATGTATAACAATCATGCAAAATAATTGATAATTCTCATTACAAGAACTTAATCAATTAATCACCCATATATGAAATGTAGTGAAATGGATTGGTATAATGCTAATGAATGAATATGTCATTATGTATATTTTTCTTTGTTGCACTATATAGTCGGTGGCCGTCTAAACATCATTTTTGATATTCATGCGGTATCTATCCTATATGTTTGATTGTGCTTTGTAAAATGCATTTGATAAATGAATGACTCACATTTTTGATGTCTAATGATATTTGGTGTTTTGTTGCTATTAGAGAACTTTTTGAGGTTTTCCATGAGACTCAAACACCCTAGTAGACTTCTCCAAAAATCACATACTAACTGTACAAGGCTTTTATTGGACCAAGATTTTTCCGTGATAGACCCAACTATTCATTATCCCTGTGTGTGCATGTGAGTATTTTTAGATAGACCATAAGCATACCTCGTATGTCAATCGGGACTCTTTCAACCCATATGTGAGATAGGGTTCCTCATACGATCGTACCATCCTTGTTTCAGCTTTGATTAGACTTATACAACTAGACAAACCTAGGCACCTAGAGCTAGCTCATATTGCAAATTGATCAGGGCTACCCCTCCAAATGCAGGCGGGACTCTTTCAACCCATTGCTACGTTTGGGGATCACCCAATAGAACTACCCCTCCGATTGCAGGCGAGACTCTTCCAACCCATTGCTGTGATCGAGGATCACTCTATGGCTTTCAAAAGGTGGACAATCCAGGGATTCAAGTTCTCACCCTTCTTACTTGCTCATATGTAGTGATAAAAATCATTGTTAGTCCACGTGTTACCATTTTATTTGAGCAAGGGATTTTTATAGTGCTTTTGATTCACTATGTCACTTTACATTTGATTTGAACTTTGTACTTTGAAATTTGCACTTTGTAACTTTGGGATTTAAACTTTGTAACTTTGGGATTTATAGGGGAAATTATTGTCCTTTTGCCAAAGTTCACCACTCTAGACCGAACTATTTGCAAGATAAGCAGGTCGTGAAACCCATCTCTCTAGATACCTAAGACTGCTTTCGCAACTTTCATCATCTCTTGTCTTAGCAGGATTTTATATTGTTTTGCTTAGTGACGGGATCCTGATATGTTGAAGCACTATCCCAACTAATGACCTCATCTATAACAGCAAAGCAAGCTTTCTACAATATCTGAAGAACCCACTAGGTATGTTTGAATGATTGGAAAACTTAATATACATACATATTTCTTTGTAATAGGTATCATATATGAATGCAATGAATTATGATAAATGTAAGGGTGCATGATTGAAACACAAACGTGCGACCATTTGTAATATTTTGATAGACACATTACACTCTACTGTGGAATGCAACGAATGACAAATGCCTAAATGCAATATGATGAGGTGAATGCATGTATGAAAATGCAAACTGCAAAAGCAAATGTTTTTGGATTTTATGCTTTACCAATTTTTTTGGAATTTTATATATTTTCAAATTTTTATGAATTTTTGAGCTTTCATATTTGACCAAACAACGAGTATATATGCCTTTGGAGCTTTTTGGGGTTGACCAAGCGATTTTTAGAAATCCTTGGAGCTTTTTGGATTGACCAAAGGGCTTACAGATGCCTTTGGAACCTTTTAGTTGACCAAACTCTCAACAAGAGAGCTTGGAGCCTTTTAGGATGACCGAGAAGCTATAGGAACTCTCGGAGCCTTTGGGTTGACCAAGTGATTTTTAGAAATCCTTGGTGCCTTTTTGGGATGACCGAGTGGCTTTAAGCAACCCTCGAAGCCTTTGGGTTGACCAAGCGATTTTTAGAAATCCTTGGTGCCTTTTTGACTGACCAAAGGGCTTACAGATGCCTTTGGAGATTTTTTTGACATGACCAAATCACTCGAATGAGAGCTTGGAGCCTTTTGGGATGATCGAGTAGTTATAGGAACTCTCGGAGCCTTTGGGTTGACCAAGAATTTTTTAGAAATCCTTGGTGCCTTTTTGGGATGATCAAGTGGCTTTAAGCAACCCTCGGAGCCTTTGGGTTGACCAAGTGATTTTTAGAAATCCTTGGTGCCTTTTTGGGATGACCGAGTGACTTTTAGGAACCCTCGAAGCCTTTGGGTTGACCAAGAGATTTTTAGAAATCCTTGGTGCCTTTGGAGCTTTTTCTACTACACTCTCTAAGCATAGAACGCCTTAAGATGGATGATGTTGAGAGGTTCAGGCTCTTCAACACCCCCTAGCGATGTCAGGTGATAGGTACCTGGACCAATATTTTTAGATATGATATAGGGTCCTAGCCAATTAGCCGTAAATTTGTCTCGCATATCGGGTGACAAATTCGAGTTCTGTTGGTTTTATTTCAGCACAAGATCCCCAACTTCAAAGTCTCTCTAGTGGAATTTGATATTGTAAGCTCATTTTAATCACTCTTGATAGACACAGAGATGCTCCAGGGCATTCACGTGACGTTCATCTAGTAGCGTCAATTGGTCTAGTCGAGCTTGCCGCATGGTGTCGTCATCGATGAACTCTTTCAATGCGATGCACAACATTGGAATTTCCAACTCTAAGGGCATAATGGCCTCAGTGCCATATACTAGTGAAAATGGAGTCACCCTAGTGGGAGTCCGAATGCTAGTCCTATAAGCCCATAATGCAAGGGGTAGTTGTATATGCCAATCCTTGTGGTGTTCTTGCACTATCTTTTTCAAGATGGCTACCACAGTCTTGTTTGAGGCCTCAGCTTGCCCATTTTCCTATGGATAGTATGGAGTTGCAAAACTATGTTTGATGTGGTACTTAGATGTTAAAGCTCACATAGTTTTGTTCTTAAAAGAAGTTCCATTATCCGAAACTATTTTGGATGGTATCCCAAAATGACTTATGATATGCTCCATTATGAACTCTGCTATGCGAGCTCCAGTGGTCATTGTTAAGGGAATGGCCTCCACCCACTTTGTAAAATACTTAGTAGTCATAATAATGAATGTATGTCGGCCTGATGACGGAGGAGAGATATTGCCAATTAGATCAAACCCCCACTGAGCAAATGGCCAAGCCGCTTGGATGGGCTGTAAGGCCTGTGATGGCAGGTGCGTAATATTAGCATGATGCTGACATTTGATACATTTCTTGACATATACATTGCAATCCTTCTCCATAGTGGGCCAATAATAACCCATTTGAAGGATGCACTTGACGATGGCCATGCCGCTGAAATGGCCACCACATGTACCATCATGAGCTTCTAAAATTGCCCAAGATGACTCTTGGGGCTCAAGACAATGAAGGAGAACTCCATCGTAACTTTGGAGGTACAAAATATCTCCTATCAAGACATATTTAGTCACTTTATATTTAAATGTGCATCTTGCGACATGCGACAGTCCCTTCGGGACAAAACCAAGTCTTAGGAAGTCTTGAATCTATGACATCCAATTCTGATGAGCCTCAAATTTGACTTCTAAGATGACTTACTCCTCCTACATATTTACTTTTGCAAATGTAGACTAGGAAACAACCTTGTGGTGAATGGTGGTGCCACTCCCCGCAGGACTCTGGGAGGTTAAAGACCCCAGGGTCCTTTCTTGAGAAAGTCTTCAGCTTTGCAAAACCAATCAGCTTTTGGCTCCACACTAATCATGTTGACTGATTCTTTGTTATCAAAGGTTGCACGCTCTACTGCAGGATGCGAGAGCATCTTGACGTGGATGGTAGTGAAGTTGGCATATGGATTCTAAGGGATCAAGGATCCCAAAGATGCCATGGTGTCTGCGAACCTATTTGATGAACGAGGGACTACCTCGATGTCGTACCATTCTAGTTTAGCTAGATATGTGGCAACAAGATCTTTGTAGGCTTTTAGTACTAGACATCGACACTGAAATAGTCCCTTCACTTGGTTAATTATGAGCAGGGAATCACCAAAGATGTTTAGTCTCTTGATATTCATGGCGACGGTTGTATGGAGGCCCAAAAGTAGGGCTTCATATTCAACGTTATTATTGGTGCATGGGAAGTCTAGTTTGAATGACAAGGGCATTGGAGCTCCTTACGGCATGAAAAACACTATCCCTACGCCAGATCCTTGCTCGCACTTTGAACCATCAAAGAACAGAGTCATATCAACATTGTTCTCTGGTTCTTCGGGTTTGGGAGCTTTGGATATTACAAACACTGCATCATCTAGAAGCTCGATTATTAGAGGCCTACTATTGGATAGTGGCACCTCAACTAATTGATCTACTATGACCTATCCCTTAATGGACTTCTAGATTATGAATTCCAGATCAAATTCTATCAATAGCATGATCCACTTTGCAGTATGTGTATTATGATATGTCTTGCTCATCATATACTGCAAAGGATTTTGTTTTGATATCACATATGTCGTGTGACTTAACATGTAGTGCCACAATTTCTTGGTAGCGAACACTATTGCTAAACATAGTTTTTCCACATATGCATATCCTAGCTCGTAACTCACCAAGGTTTGGCTAATGTAATATATGGCTTGCTCTTTGCCTTGTACGTTCTTTTGGGCCAACATGGTCCCTAACACAAAGTCTGTTGTCGATATATATAGTATAAAAGGCTCTTCTAGCCTTGGTGGAGCTAACACTGGTGGCATCACTAGGTATTGCTTTATCTTAGCGAAAGCTGCCTTGCAGTCCTCATCCCAGTTGAATGGGACACCCTTATGCAGTAGTCGATTCATGGGTCAACATTTATCTAATATTTGGGCGATAAATCACTTTATCGAGGCTACCTTGCCTTGAAGGCTCCTTAATTCCTTAATATTGGTGGGAGGACGCATTTCCAAAATGGCCTTGACCTTTGTTGGGTCTACTTTGATGCCTCTCTTGGAGACAATGAACCCTAGTAATTTTCTAGAAGTTATGCCAAATACACACTTCTTAGGATTCAACCTGATGTTGTGCTCTATCAAGTGATCAAAGACTTTTCTTAAGACCTCTGCATGCTCTTCTCGTAGCAATGACTTGGCTAGCAAATCATCGATATAATCTTCAAGAATTTTGTGCATATAGTCATGAAAAATGTATGTCATGGCCCATTGGTATGTGGCACCAACATTTTTGAGACCAAATGACATAACTTTGTAGCAAAATGTTCCCCATGGCATTATAAATGTGGTTTTGTGCTGGTCTTCGGGCTTAATCCAAATTTGATTGTAACCAAAAAAATCATCCATTAAGGAGAGCATTTCATGACCGACAGTAGAGTCTACTAGAGCATCGATATTGGGCAACAAAAATGAATCTTTGGGTGTTGCCTTGTTGAGATCTCTAAAATCTATACAAATACGGATCCTTCCATATGGTTTTCCTACAAGTACCATATTGGATACCCATTCTGGATATTCAATGGAAATGAAAAATTCTACATCCAACAATTTTTGCAATTCATCTTTCACCATTAAGGCTACTATTGGATGCATCTTTCTAAGCTTTTGCTTGACGGGCTTCTTGGATGGGTCTAGCGAAAGGTTATGAGTAACCAAATTTGGGTCTAGACCGGGCATATCTTTGTATGTCCAAGAAAAAAGGTCAGGTCTCTCTTTCAACAGAGGGATGATGCTAGCATGCTCATCTGGAGAGAGGCTCATTCCAAATTTAACCTTCACTTGATTGGTGGGGTCATTACCAATATCCAATTTGAAGGTTTCCTCTACTGACATATGGGATACCTCCTCAAGCTAATGAGGCATAGGGATCAAATGGATGTCATCATATGGATTTATATGTTATTCATCGAAAGCATGTTTAATGTGACATACATCGTAAGCACAACCTGGTACAAAATGAAATGGTTGCAATATCTCTTCATTCGAGAAGAAGTCTCTAGGCTCTACTGGTGAATCCGCATGATCCCAATCGATAGCATCCATGTTTATATGAAATGGTTTGGATGGATCTACTGGATTACAGAGTGGAGTGGTAAAATCATTGGAGACCATTTTGATGGAATGGAATTGATCTCCAAGACCACACGAACTGAAATCTACATCATTTGTGTAGCTTTCATACCCAAGATCTAGCTCAGATGGTACGAGGACGAACGGGTCTTCCCTATGGGATGCCCGAACAATTGGATCCTCTCTATGCTGCAAAATGGGATCTCTCAGCTCAAGTAGCTCAACATAAGTAGGCAAATGAGGAAAGAGTCTTTGATATTCCTCTTCTAGATTTATTCTTTCCTTGAGGTGGCACTGGAGATTAATCTCTCGACGTAAACCTATAGTTGTAATAGGTAGCGAAGCCTGAGGTGGATTTCGATTACGTAGGTGATGAGGCCCCAAATAGGCCATCTCCAATGAATCCTCATCATCACTATAAAAATATAATCCTTCACTTCCCCCCATATGCAAGGGGTGATCTACCAGATGTGGTCCCATGTATCTGATTCAACGGTCACTATCATCACTATCTAGATGAATCGAATAAAATGATCGTATATACGACACCAGTGCAAAAAATAGATTTGCTTCTTCTTCAGAGCAATCAATGTTAAGAGGTACTTATTCTATAACATATTTTGACTCTACAGACAATAGATGTAGCGGATATACTAGCGTCAGATCGATCATCTCAATATCATCGCTATGATTGCTCCTATGAATAGACCACTCTATCATGTCCATAAATATTGGGAGATTAGCTAGACAAGGCCTTAAGTAGGCCTGCTATGTCTCATCTT
Organism: Wollemia nobilis; assembly: GCA_028583015.1. Taxonomy (NCBI): domain Eukaryota; kingdom Viridiplantae; phylum Streptophyta; class Pinopsida; order Araucariales; family Araucariaceae; genus Wollemia; species Wollemia nobilis. Next base: position 1,737,317 of record JAQPPZ010014908.1, read on the forward strand.
CATAATCACTATCGAATATGAAATGCTCTTGTATCTCATATAATTTCTCTCTAGGCAAAAAATGGCATAGAAATACTGGGACCATGAAGGCTTGGTCAATTTCCTCTTCAGATTGATCATTATTTGAGGACTCGCTATCTGCATCATAACTCGGTCCACTTAATTTAGAGGTGGACTCCTATCCATCTTCACTACAAATATCTCATGACTTGAGATCACCTAGAATGGCAGGGTTATGCCCCTGCATGCCAGTATCATCGGTTGTGATACGGTTTTGATGACCTAGGTTGCCTCTGGGGTTTTGCTATGAGAAATATTCATGTTCAAGCTCCGGTCTCTCAATGGTGATGAATGACACTATTGGGTTGTTGCCCCGAATACTAGACATGTTGGGATGATATGGATTAAAATCCACATTGTCCCCTAGACTCAGGTATAAACGATCCACTGATGCAGTGAGTAAATCATCATGTCCCTGAATCTACAATCCCAATCCAAACCTATCAGTTGCAAACTGATAAGGTAGTTCAAGAGGGGTTCTTTGTCCTTGTTCAAAAAGACCAAGTCCGTATCCATGCCAATGATAGAGCTCAAAAATGTGCATGGCGTACTCTGGGTTGGACAAGTATTGAACATTCATCGTGAACTGTTCCTCATCATCTATCTCCATGGGTGATAATGTTGGAAATTGATGCAACGCAACATAGATGAATTTTGTTTGGATGGGTGGCTCACCCAATAGTACTATGGATCCAACTGAGTATCAATGGGCTATCGACCATCCCATGTCTTGTGTAGTATCTAAAATAGGACCAAAGGTCACATTTTGTACAAGATATTCACCCAGACCTATACTGACTAGGTGAACAGTCACCCGCGGTGTGAATGACCCTACTAACGATGCAAGAGAAGCAAGCTAAGGTGCCTCCTCGACTTGATCCTAGGATTCCTCCACCTCCATGGGAGTGGTAGCCTCATCTATGACTAGTTTAGGCACGTTCTTTGCTTCTTTCCTACCCAATTCCACCTTTAATTTCTTGTCATCATGATGCATTACTGATGCACTCGGTCTCAGAGAAGTTGTAGTGGTATGTTCAGATCTTTTTGATATAGATACCGATGGTTGAACATGCACCACATATTTGCATCTTGGAAATGATGCATAGTCATTATACACATCATTAATTCTCAATGAATTTTTCAATCCAGGGCAGTGTACAAGGCTATCTACAGAAGAAGGGGTGAACAGGGTTATAACTTAGGTCAATCTAGAGCAACAGGTCTTATTGGTGAAACCAATCGTGTGGGGGATTTAGGACATTCCTATCTCTAAATTGCATAAATTAAAACTTAATCTAAGTTGCAAAAATAGAAACTAATCATTAACTGTAGAAATGAAATCCTAATTACAATTGCAGAATGAGACCTAATTATGTTGCAGAAATAACAGTTGCAAAATTAGAAGTCTGATTATAATTATAGAAACAAAATCTATTTACTTTTGCAGCAATGGAAACCTGCTTATAGCATGGAAATGAAATCCTATCAAGGCTCTGTAATAGAAGGTTGTCAATATTCTATGTAGGGGTTGACAACAACACAAAATGCAGGAAATTACAGGAAACAGTAAATTTTGGAAATGATAGTCTGCAATAAATTGAAAGCTTTGCTAAAAGTGGAGATTACAACCAAACCATTAATCACAAAACATAAAATAAGATAATATTGCAAATATTATTAGTTGTTTACAAAGAAATGAAATGACAAGTTCTACAACTCATTCTACTACAACAAAATCAGAATAAAAACTTGTTGTTAGTCCTCCTCCTAGGTCTAGAAGTGGCCAGCCTCCTTGTCCAGAAGAAGGTATGAGTCTCTCTCTCTAGATCTTACTCAAACTCATTTACAAGCAATATGAAATAGAAATAGTACACTTTATTGATTCAAGCACATGATTACAATAGTTCTGCTGAAAACCTGTTACAGGACTGTAACAGTCACTTTTCTGATTATTGCCTGTTTTCTCCTATATTTCTCTACTCTTTGCTTTCTCTATCCTCTACTTGGATCAACCTGAATGGAAGCCATATTTATAGATGTCCTAATATCTAATGACAACTGATAATATCTCAAAATATCTAATCCTATTATGTTGCAACAATTTTTGGTTTTATCCTAGAAGAAGATCAAACTTGATATTTCCATAAATGGTGGCTTTGATCGGCAAGGACGACAAAGTCAGATCTGAGATATTTTCCCTTACCCTTTTCAATATTTATTTCCATTTTTCCAGCATCAAAAATCAGTCAGCAAGTCAAAAAGCACATTCTATTTTCATTTTGAAGATAAGTGGCTCATTCCGAAGATACTGCAATTCTCATTCTGAAGATCCGCTCATTTCGAAGACATTGTTTTCTCATTTCGAAGATATCTGTTCATTTTGAAGAGAATTCAAAATGAACAAATGTGTGCTCTTTAAATGATTTCCTCTACATTTCTCATGTGGGTTATTTCTCAGGATCAGATTCCAATGGTCTTCATCTCTTTCCATATGTGAATTCCATGCCTTGCCATTCATTGGCAACTAGTTGGAATTTACATGGGAAAAACTAAGTTTTTGCTGCACAGTAACAATTTGCTTGCACTGTTGCTAGATTTAAGTAAAATAAATGCTTGAGACATATCAAAACATGATTAGTGAAATGCTTGTATCAACCTAAGCATATCTTATTTAGCAAGTCATAACAAAACAACATAAAACTTATGCAAAAAGCTGTAAAAATCATAATATAGTATTTCAGATACATTTATCATGCAAATAGTTAATACACAGCATATTGAATTAACTTAACTAGCATATTAGATTAAACATAAGAGTTTGTAGGCAATTTTAGTGTTCAAAACATGTTATGATTGAGGCATTTTCAGGCCTCATCATTTTCCCCCCAACTTATATTGATGCATGTCCTCATGCATTCTATTGGGCTATGGAATCACATATGTCCATGGTCAAATTCCATGACCTGTAGAACAACTTATTGCCTATATAATATCCCCTGTTCATCATGGTGAAGTGCTGTCTTGTGATAATTGGGTTTTGCCCAGACAAGATATGCCTTATTTGCAAAATGGAACACCGGTGGATATGGTATTAAATCCATTAGGGGTACCTTCACGAATGAATGTAGGGCAAATCTTTGAATGTTTGCTCATTATTGCCGAGACCATGGCCTACTTCTTCATATTCACCGCGCAATATTCATGATGCTTATTGGATACGCAATTCAATTGCAAATACCAGATCAAATTGATAGTCTCTCGACAGACTAATATTACTTATCTATTGATACGAATTCTAACAATGCTTTTGGTCATTGTTTCATAACGCTTGTTCCAATAGTTCATACATAGTGTACTAATTTGATCTAAGATTTAAACTATTCTGCTATTTGGCTAAATTGCTCTGACTAACAATTCAACTCTTGTTTCAATTTCTTTATTCTGCATTTTCTCTTGGTCCCAATAAAACTGATTCTACAAGGTGGACATGAGTACCCTCAATTGAATATCTCCAATGTAGATTTGAGGATGAAATTCTACTTCTTCTGGAATAAAGAAACTATGTAAAAAATAGTTCACACAGGATATTTTTTTGCTCAATAGGGCTATCAAAATATGCTTCCAGGAAATCTGCAGTTGTGTCCAATTTATATGGGAGACCTGAGCTAATCCTCATGACCTGCCATATGAGGTATTTCTCCTTTAGAATAGACTGTAAAATTTGGCTGGCCGTCTGAATTGAACTAAAAATTCAGCAATTTGACATAAATCAGACACATTTTCTTTCAATGCCCGAATCTCTGTTTCCTTGGCCTCTAGCTATTTTCCTTCCAATTTGAATTTTTTAGTCTTAGTGGCAAGATTCTCATATCTAGTCACCGAACTGGCTATGTTTGCATTGTATTGTTCTAGGGACACATTATTAGGTGGTCTGACTACAGGTGGAACTCTAGGTAGCAGATCTACCTGAACCCCTTTTTTTGCCACTTCTACTGGTTGATCATCTGTCAATAATTCTACCTGTACCCCATTTTATGCTATTTCTATTGGATTGTCATCAGACAGTAATTCCACTTGCACCCCCTTATCTGCTATTTCTATTGATGGTGTAACAGTTTGAAATACAGGGACATCAATAGAAGTACTTACTTGAACAGTTTCATGCTGCTGCTTGGACTATTCCTGTGCTGGTGACTCATCTCCAATATTTTTTGCTATGTTCTTTGCCAATTCTGAAGCATCTTCAAAATGAGAAGGTAATGCTTCAAAATGAGAAGGCACATCTTTAGAATGAAAGGGTGCTTCTTCAGAATGAGCACCTATTTCTACCTCAATAGAGTCATCTGCCCTAGATAAATCCATAAGCAATTGAGCTAAATCGTCCTCATCAATGGATACAATTGGCTGTTTTTCAGACTGTGACAACATTTCTCTCAATTTTGCCACTTCCTGCTGTAACTCTGCAATTTTTATTTCCTGCATCTCAATGATGTTTTCTCTCTCTAAAATCCATCTGGTTTGCATTTTGACAACACTCCTTGCTGCTCTTAGATTCTCTGTGATGTCTTCCTCCTCTATTTCTGCTTCAGAATCTGATGTAGACAAGTCAGCTGTAGTTGGCTGCTCAACAGTTGTCTCTTCCTCTACAACATCTATCTGCTCTTGTTTAGGAGGCTCTATGAAACTGTCTATAATTGCATCTACCATTTCTATGGCCTGTTGAACTGTAGCCACCTCCAAGCTATCCTGCCCAGCCTCTTCCTCAATTATTTGTTTAGGCAATTCTGGAAAATTTTTAGGGGCTGGTTGTATTTCTATGACATCTAGACTGCTTTATCCACATTCTTCTTCTATGACCTATTCTGTCATTTCCCTCAAGTGGAGTCTTGTAGACCTTCTAGTTCTAGATGCAAAATTCTTCTTTTTGCTTTGTTTTCTGGTGACAGTAGGGGTTGTGGGGTTAGTTTCAAATGCTTCTGTTTCCCTTGTTGTTTCTTCCCCTGTTGGGCTAGGTGCTTCATTTACCTATTCTAACAAATCAGTTACAACTTCAAAAAAATGAACCTTCTATTTTTATGTTCTGCTACCAGTTCCAGACCCTCTTTTCTTTTGCTTCTTGGCTCACGAAGTTGAAGGTTCTGGAGTAAGGTGTTCCATTGCTGATGCTAGGTGTGTTTCTTTTTTTGCAACAAATTTTGCAACAATTTTTGTTTCATCTTTTGAAACAACATTTGCAACATCTATTTCTTCTTCTGTAATAGCATCAACAACATCTATTTCTTCCTCCTCATCCTCATCTCCAAAAATTACATCATTTAAGATAGAGTAAAACCTATCAAAGCTCCTAGGGTTTCCTCTAAAATGGTGCTGGAAAACTAGTTTGATGAGACCATGGTGGCGAAGGCTCCCTTTTCCTTCCTGATATCTTTTTGCCATGTTTTTCAATTCCTGATACAGGTACAAGGGAAGATTTACCCTAACGTCTGGCTGTTGCCTACCATGTCTGAGATGGTTTAAAATTTTTATATGATGCCCTGACAACAATACATATTGCCCTTCACAGGTTAGATATTTGATTACCCATGTGGCCACTTCATCCCAGGGTTCCTATAGGATGGACCTTTTTACCCCCTTGCATGTGTTTTTATGTATTAAATATTCTGGCTCCCTATCGTTTTCTTCTAGAAATTGATTAACTATATTTACCAATGTATTTTTTCCAGACCTAGAAATTAGAAGACCTTCTAATGGCAGCTCAGTGATTTGACTCAAAAATTTAGGGGTTACCTCAATAGTCATGCCGTTAATGTGTGCCTGGTTGTTTCTAAATATGTGGGTGAACATGCTAGCCAAATCTTCAAAGGACCCATTAAACTTATCCAAAAATGGCATAAGCCCTCCATCTTCAAAAATCTGTAGTAATTTTGGATTCTCCCGGAGGTGGGTGGTATCCGCTGGTTCCAGTTTCATTTTTCACCCCATTTTCTTGTCTTGGTATGTTAAAAATTGCTCACTTCTGCTGCTATTTCTTTTTTGGATCTCTAGTTTCTGGTGTTTGCAGATTTGCAGGGTTTGGTTCCAAGTTTTCAATTGCCCTATTTTTGTTCTTCGGAATGAACCATAATTTGAGCACTGTTCTTCGTAATCATTTTGCGTTTGCAAATATGTCTTCTAAAAGAAGGGTGGCATGCATTTCTATTTTTTTTTCGAACACATGTCCATCAATGGTTGCACATATGTCCTTGCCGTCAAATCCACCTTACTCATTTTTTAGTTTTTCTATTTTGCCTACGTACTTTCACATGCATGTTTATTAGCATCAAAAAAATGGTGGCATACTGTTGGTCATGCCCTCCGTGATTCTGGTACCTTCTAAATGGGTGCAAAAATAAACCACATCCTAACTGACACGTGTTCATTTATCGTATGCAGCCAAAATAATTTTTATTTGATCGTATTTCTTTTCTTCCTTGGATGCCACGTGGAGATGTTATATTGAATGCTATTTTCGAAGATTATGATCTATTGCAAAAACAAAACCTCATTCCAAATATTATGATTTCATTCTGAAGACAAGTCTTCATTCCGAATATCATGCTTCTTTGTGAAGTCAAATCTTCATTCCGAAGATAAATCCTCATTCCGAAGACAAATCCTCTTTTCGAAGATAAATCCTCTTTCCGAAGATAAATCCTCATTCCAAAGATAAATCCTCTTTTCGAAGATAAATCCTCATTCCAAAGATAAATCCTCATTCCGAAGATCAGGCTGCATTGTGAAGGTAAATCGTCATTCCGAAGACATAACTTCATTTCGAAGATAAATCCTGTTGCATTCTAAAGACAAAGCTTGCTTCATTCTGAAGACAAAGCTTCATTTCAAAGATGATGCTTCATTGTGAAGGCAAATCCTCATTTTGAAGACAAAGCTTCATTCCGAATACAAATCGTCATTCCGAAGACAAAGCTTCATTTCGAAGACAAAGTGCAACATTCATTTTGCTATCATTTCGAAGACAATTTCAATCCGAAGACAATACAACAATTAATCTAAAGAAGATAGCAGACACTATTTTTGGCATTCTTATTTCGAAGATTAGGCAGAAATCAATATTCTCATTCTCAAAACATGTTTTAAGTATGCCAACTCTTATGGATACCTTTTATGCTAATGGTTAATTGTTATATAATATATACCAATCATTTACAATGAAGAAATGTAAGAAATATATACCTGATTAAAACAAGTTAATGCAAGTTTTTGAAGAATGACTGCCTTTGTTGATGTTCTGCTGAGATTTTTTGCAATATTTCAAAACAAGCGTAGTTGGTGAATTTGTACAATGATGGTTCAAAATTTTTCAAGGTTATGCATGCCAGAAAACTGGTTTTTATGCATACCAACCTAGTAGTGCCTTGGAAAATGTTTTCACTGATGAGTTATTCATTTTTCTATTTTTTTTTTTTTTTTGGTTTTCCTTTTTTTTTACCTCTCCTTTTCTCTCTTTTTTCTTGATTCTGACTATGCCCATAAAGGAATTCATGATTTATCTAAAATCATGCCCATGAAGGAATTCATAATAAGAATTTATTCATCTTTTTGTTTTCTGCTTTTTCTTATTTTTTTTTGTATTTTTTTGTTTTTTCTTGAAATCCATGATCATGCTGATTGTTTTGAAGTGGAAGAGGAAATTTATTCCACCTATTGTGTATCCAAACTATCAAGCTGTTGCAAGAATTCCTCTTTAGTCAGAGGTGTATGGTACACCTTGAGGCGATGTCCATTCACTACCAACTTTCTCTATGACCCATTAATAGGAGATAAACAAGTCGCTCCATTGTCAAATACCTCTTCAATCTGGTAAGGTCCAAGCCATCTAGTTCTCAACTTTCCAAGGAAGTCCTCATAGCGAAAATAAAATAGTAAAGCCCAATCTCCTTGTTGAAGTTTCTTCGGTTGAATGTGACTGTCATGCCACATCTTCCTCTGCTCCTAAATTACTTTAGTTTGGTGTAGAGCATCCAACCTAAGTTCATCCAATGCATTCAACTGTAGAATCCTGCCTTTTTGTGTCTGTGACAATTCAATTCCAATTTCAAATGCTATGTGCAGTGTTAGTAGCTCAAATTGAATAGGTAAGAGGGGATTTTTACCAAAGACTAGTTCATAAGGTGTGAATCCAGTAGTGGATTTCCAAGTAGTATTGTAAGCCCACACTACTTCAGATAATTTATCTAGCTAGTTTCTCCTATGAAAAGCTACTATTTTTGTTAAGATTCGTTCTAGTTCCTTGTTTGTTACCTCAACCTGGCCATTTACTTATGGGTGATAAGGTGATGATTTTCTATGTTTGATTTCATATAATTTTGTAAATGCCTCAATGAATTTAGATGCAAATTGGGGTCCTTGGTTTGTGGTGATAGACCGGGGAGCTCCAAATATCTAAAAAATCTAAGTCTACAAGAAATCAGTGACCTTTTCTTCATGAGCATGTTTGAAAGCATGCACCTCTACCCACTTTGTCAAGTAATCAGTGCATACAAGAATATGCACATTTCCTTGAGAAGGTGGATCAATAGGTCCTACAAAATCAAGCCCCAACCTATCAAATGGCTCTAAAACCAATTGAGGCTGCAGTGGCATTTCATTTGTATGAGTGGGTTTCCCCATTCTTTGGCATGCATCACAATGCTTGATGTACTTTTTTACATCCTTGTGAAGAGATGGCCAATAATATCCTATCCCTAAGATTTTCCTAATTGTGCTTTTTACAGAGTTGTGTCCACCTGAGGGTTCATCATGACAAGCCCTAAGGATATCATACACCTCATACTTTTGGATGCACCTACGTAACACATGGTCAGGACTGCACTTAAAAAGTATACCCTTGATCCATTCAAAAGAAGAATTATGTTTGATCAATTGTTTTTTCTATTTTGAAGTGAAATGTGCAGGAACTTTCCCTGTGACCAAGTAATTGGCTATATCTACAAACCAAGGTGATTGGACTGATATAGCAAATAATTTTTCATCAAGAAAGGTGTCTTCAACTAATTCCCATTCATCTGTATTCTGTAATCTGGACAAGAAATCTACTACAACATTAGTTTTTCCTGGTTTGTTGATTATAGTGATATCAAATTCTTGCAGCAACAGTAACCAACAAATAATTCTTGCACTTACCATAGGCTTATTCATCAAATACTTAATGGCTATGTGATCTATGTGAATAAATATTTGATAGCCTGTGATGTAATGCCTAAATTTGTTGATGGCATAAATTACTGCCAAGAATTATTTCTCAGTTGTGGTATAATTTTTCTCAGCTCCTATCAAATTCTTGCTAATGTAGTAGAAGGCATAATGTTCACCATTGTCAATTTGTCCTAATGCTGCTCCAATTGCAGTATTGGAAGCATCAGCCTATATGTGAAATGGTAATGTCCAATTAGATCCTCTTAACACAGGTGGAGTTACTAATTTCTCTTTTAGAGCTTCAAATGATTCCTGACACCTTGCAGTCTAGGAAAATTCAGAATATTTAGTCAATAAGGCAAACATGGGATTGGCTATTGTGCTAAAGCTGGAAATAAACCTGTGGTAAAAACCAATGTGTCCTAGGAAGCTTCTGACATCAATTTGAGTTTAAGGAGGAAGAAGGTTATTGATAATTTCCACCTTCTTTGGATCAACCTAGATCCCTTGAAGAGAGATGTGATGACCAAAAACTATTCCTTCCTTCATCATCATAAAAAATTTTTCTGGATTCAAGGATAACTGGTATGTTTCACATTGAGTTAAAACTTTTTCAAGGTTTTCTAATGTAAAGTCAAAAGTCTGTCCACATACTGATCCATGTATATCTCAACACTGTTGGTAGTCAGATCAGAAAAACTTGCTAAAACTACTCGTTGAAATGTTGCTGGGGCATTACACAAACCAAAAGGTAAAACCCTATAGGCAAATGTTCCCCATTGACAGGTAAAGGTTGTTTTCTCTTGATCTTCAGGTGCAATCTGAATTTGATTATATCCACTAAATCCATCAAGAAAACAAAAGTATTTCTTTCCAGTAAGGGTATCTAACACCTGATCTATGAAAGGTAATGGAAAATGGTCTTTGTATGTTACTTTATTCAGATCTCTATAGTCTACACATACTCTCATTTTTCAAATTTTCTTAGGAACTATAACCAATGGAGAGACCCACTGGCTATCAAAAATTGGGTAAATGAATCCTACCTCCAATTTTTTTTCAATTTCTTCCTTTACAATATCCCTTAGGGCAGGATTCAGTTTTCTCTAGGGTTGTCTTACTGGCTTGACTTCTTTAGTATAAATTCTATGGGTGCATATATCAGGGTGAACTCCTGACATATCTTTATAGTCCCAAGCAAAAGCATGAACATGCTTCTGCAAGACAACTATCAATTTGTCTTCCTCTTCCCTAGTAAGCTAGCTATAAATGTTCAAAAATTTTCCTGGCTAGACTTCTATTTGTTTTGTATTTGGAAGGACTGAATTTACTTCTTCATACTTGGTGATTAGGGAATTAAGAGGACACTACTGAGATGGGAGGAAATAAGAAGTTTATGTTTCATTATTTCCTGATGGAAGCATATCCTGTATGGAACAATGAGAAGGAAAAATCAAGTGATGTTGCCACCCACGTGGTAGTGAAATAGAGTTTTCTTGTGATATTACAGATGGTTCACCTTCAGAGTTTTGGTTCTCCTCATTCCTTAACAATTGCTGGATATTTATTAGCTTCCTATTCTAACCCTTGTTCATGCAGAACATTCATTAGGATAGTTTCATTTTCTAAATTTTTTGTGTCATGGAGGTCTTCTGTGTGTTCCCTTACTACCAAGGTGGCTAGTGTGGAAATAACCTCCTCCGATTCTTCATCCGAATCGGGAAACCATAACTGACCTGAAAAATTGCTGGAGGGTCTTGCAGGAGGATATAGAGAGATCTGTTTTAGATCAATACCATTTGAAATAGTCATTTTTCTAGATCTGCAGTATATGAAGGCTGCTGCAGTTGCAAGCCAAGGTTTTATCAAAATTATGGGATATCCATGTTCTGAATTTCTTGGTTGTAAAACCAAAAAATCTGTAGGGAATTCCCAAGAAGGAACTTCTAGAGGAACATCTTCAATGATACCTTCAGGTTTTACAACTAACCTATCAGCCATTTCTAAAACTGTAAATGTAGGGCTGAGATGTTTGAGCTATAATTGTTTCATTATATCCTTGGTCATGACATTTATTGCAGCTCCTAGATCTACTAAGACATTTTATATTGGTACTGAACCTATGGTAACTGTGATAACTGGACTTCCTGGGTCACTATACTTTGGAGGTACTAGTTTTCTAGACAAGAGATCAACTATCTTTCCTTCAACCTAAATAGTCTTGGGAAATGCTTTTTCTCTTCTCGCTCTTTTAATGCACAAATCTCAGATAGTACTTTTGATCATTGGTATATCCTTAATGGCTTGTAATAAGGGCAATGATATAGTTAACTTTTTAAGTTATTTTACCAGGTCTGACTTAGAATTTTTCTGTTGTGGTATTGAATCTTTTAGGATATGGAATTATCCTTGATGAAGGTAATTGTTCTGCATATGGTTCTATTTTTTCTTCTTCTTTCTCTATTGTTGGTTTAACTCTAACTGGTTCCAAAGGTTCTTGCTCTTCATTTTATTTGCTTTTATTGGAAGCAGGTTTAGGTACAACTTTTCTTGAACGAAGTTGGATGTTACTACAATCAATAACATTTATTTCAACATTTTCTTCAGCTTCAGCCACATAGACAGGGGATGCCTATATCATGCTATTTGGATTAGTGACTGATTGAGCTAGAAGTTGAGGTTGTTTCACCTATTGTATTTGCTATAGTTGGTTCTATTTTTCTTGAAAATTTTGATTAGGTGCAGGCAGCAAATGCTGATTTTGACCTTGATTTCTTTGCTGCCTTGGATAGGACTGGTATTTTTGACTCCACTATGGTTGATTTTGCATCCAATGTGGAATAGTCTGATTCTGATTCCAGGATGGGTTGTTTTGATTCCATGATGGGTTATTCTGATTATGATTCCAGGCTGAATTACTCCAATTTGTTTGTGGCCATTCTTGGGAATTTGTCCATTGAGGATAATTCGAAGGACGTTGGGGTGGTTCTGATTGTCCCCAAGGCATAGTCCAATGATTATGCTCACAATTTGTAGGAAAATGATGGGGATTTTGGTATTGAGAGAAATTTCCCCCTTGTTTTGGTCCAACATAGTTGAGTTCTTCAGTCTGATTTTCTAACATAGTTTTGAGTTGTGGTAGCAGGTGGCATTTATTAGTTGAATGCTTCTTTGAACAGATACTACAAATGGCTGAGATAGATGTTTTATTCAAAGGACATTCCTGCAAAGCATATTTATTTCTACATCTTGGGTAATAAATTGCCAAAGGTTATGTGGTTTTTGCTTTTGCAGACATTTCCCCCAAAGTTGTGTTTAATTGCACTAGGATATCAGTTTTAAAATTTGCAATTTCCTCTATTAGGTCCTTTACATCAGTGCCATTTGTACTTTTTTTTCTTCTTCCTTGCTTATTATGAGAGTAATTTTTATAGAGACCCACAATTTCCTCATTATTGAGAGTATTTACATCCCCTTTTCCCATCAAATCCAATACTTCTCTGGATTCATCTTGTAATCCTCTCAAAAAGATGGTTTTACATAACTCTGGTTCTACAAGTCCACATCTCCTTTGAACAAAGGATAACCTATCAAGATAGTCTTCTAATGTTTCATCATCTTCTTGTTTAATCCTGAATAACTCATCTTTCCTGTTCCTTACACAACAATACTCCTGATATTTGTCTAAAAACACAGTTTCCATTTGATCCCAGGTTTGGATGGAATTTGGCTCTAAGCTCATGAACCAGCATAATGCTAAGTCCTTAAGTTTTGAGGGAAAGACCTTAAGTTTTTGATTTTCATTTACATAATCATAGGTTTGACACACTACCTTGAATTCAAACAAAAATTGATTAGGATCTTCAGATACAACACCTCAAAAGGTTGGAAGTACTGAAGGTGAAATAGTTTTCATGGGAGAGTTTTGTGTTGGATTCAAATGGATAGGATATTCAAATGTTCTGGAAGGTTGGGGTATATCCTAATCATCTCCTTCATTATGGACATAGCCATGTTGGCCATATCTATCTAGATTGCCTCCCTCTGCCATAGTTTCCTATTCCTTGGGAAAAGTTAAAAAATTTCACTCTCAAGAGGTCCAAGATCCTCTATTTATGATGAGTCTGATGATTATTCTTTCTTAGGATATTCTAATGATGGTGAGACTGGTGATTTTCCTTTCTCAGAATGTTCTAATGATGGTGAGACTGGTGATTTTTATTTCAATCTTTCTGGTAATTCAAACATAGGTGATTCACCCCTTAGGCATGAAGATCTTCTTAATGGAACAAGCTAGGGATCCTTTTGGGTAATTCTACCTTTTTCATCCCTAGACTTACTCATTCATGTTTACTCTTAAATGACATAAATTATAGGTCAATAGTTGTTACTTTAACCAGCTATTCTATTCATATTTTATCCTGAATCTTCACGACTCAGTCTAATTAACAGCTATTGTACTGTTGTCACCTTATAGCAACACAATTACCCAACAACGACACCAAAATTATGCATAGTCAATATACACATCATTAATTCTCAATGAATTTTTCAATCCAGGGCAGTGTACAAGGCTATTTGTGGAAGAAGGGGTGAACAGGGTTATAACTTAGGTCAATATGGAGCAACAGGTCTTATTGGTGAAACCGATTATGTGGGGGATTTAGGACATTCCTATCTCTAAATTGCATAAATTAAACCTTAATATAAGTTGCAAAAATAGAAACTAATCATTAACTACATAAATGAAATCCTAATTACAATTGCAAAATGAGACCTAATTATGTTACAAAAATAATAGTTGTAGAATTAGAAGTCTGATTATAATTGTAGAAAGGAAATCTATTTACTTTTGTAGCAATGGAAACCTACTTATAGCATGGAAATGAAACCCTATCAAGGCTCTGTAATAGAAGGTTGTCAATCTTCTGTGTAGGGGTTGACAGCAACACAAAATGCAAGAAATTACAAAAAATAGTAAATTTTGGAAATGACAGTCTACAATAAATTGAAAGCTTTGCTGAAAGTGGATATTAAAACCAAACCATTAATCACAAAACATAAAATAAGCTAATATTGTAAATATTATTAGTTGTTTACAAAGAAATGAAATGAAAAGTTCTACAACTCATTCTGTTGCAGCAAAATTAGAATAAAAACCTGCTGTTAGTCCTCCTCCTAGGTCTAGAAGTGGCCATCCTTCTTGTCCAGAAGAAGGTATGAGTCTCTCTCTCTCTAGATCTTACTCACACTCATTTACAAGCAATATGAAATAGAAATAGTACACTTTATTGATTCAAGCACATGATTACAATAATTCTGCTAAAAACTCATTACAGAGTCATAGTGATCCACTTTCCTGATTATTGCCTATTTTCTCCTATATTTCTCTACTCTCTGCTTTCTCTATCCTCTACTTAGCTCAACCTGAATGGGAGCCATATTTATAGATGTACTAAGATCTACTAAAAACTAAGAATATCTCAAAATATCTAATCCTATTATGCTGCAATAATTTTTGGTTTTATCTTAGAAGAAGATCAAATTTGATCTTTCCATAAATGGTGGCTTTGTTCGGCAAGGATGACAAAGTCAGATCTGAGATATTTTCTCTTACCATTTTCAATATTTATTTCCCTTTTTCCAGCATAAAAAATTGGTCAACAAGTCAAAAAGCACATTCTATTTTCATTCCAAAGATAAGTGGCTCATTTCGAAGATACTGCAATTCTCATTCCAAAGATCCGCTCATTTCGAAGACACTGTGTTTTCTCATTTCGAAGATATCTGTTCATTCCGAAGAGACTTCGAAATGAACAAATGTGTGCTCTTTAAATTATTTCCTCTGCATTTCTCATGTGGGTTATTTCTCAGGATCAGATTCCAATGGTCTTCATCTCTTTCCATATGTGAATTCCATGCCTTACCATTCATTGGCAGCTGGCTAGAATTTACATGGGAAAACCAGTTTTTGTTGCACGATAACGAGTTTGCTTGCACTTGTTGCTGATTTAAGTAAAATAAATGCTTGAGACATATCAAAACATGATTAGTGAAATGCTTGTATCAACCTAAGCATATCTTATTTAGCAAGTCATAACAAAACAACATAAAACTTATGCAAAAAGCTGTAAAAATTAGAATATAGTATTTCATATACATTTATTATGCAAATAGTTAATACACAACATATTGAATTAACTTAACTAGCATATTAGATTAAACATAAGAGTTTGTAGACAATTTCAGTGTTCAAAACATGTTATGATTGAGGTATTTTTAGGCCTCATCAGGAACCCTTACCAGCGATGTGGGTCGTATGTCCAAGTGCGTTTATGGGAGTACGAAGCCCCCTAGCAAATATGATAAGTTCACAAACTTGAATGGTTCATCATCTGATGAAACGACATGAATTTGTCCCTCATGTATATACTTGACACATTGATGAAATATCGAGGGAACACAATGCATTTCATAAATCCAAGGCCTCCCCAGCAGGATGTTATATTGTAAGGCACTCTCTATAACATGACACATTATGGAAATGGTATTTAGTCCCACCTGAATAGGTAGGAAAATCATGCCAACCATAGAGCATAGTGTGTCGTTAAATGCTCTCAATATAAAGGTGGTTGGTACGATGAGTGATTTAGGCAATTTCAAATGGTGCAGTGCCTTAGTCATGATTATATTGATCGATGAACCAGTGTAAATCAAGACCCTTTAGAATGGCACGTGGTTAACACATGCAATGATATGTAGTGGTGGGTCAGGCATGCTTGCAAAAACCATTTTCACTTCATGATCATAGAATTGGATCATTGGTTCCTGACACTGTTGTATGTGCCTCACAAAGTTTGTGAATGCCTGTGCGTCCTAGGAATTTATCTCAATGGACATTAGAATGTCCATAAGAGTCTCCCTATGCCTGGGGGACTGCTATATAAGCTCATATATTGACAAATTCACAAGAGTCATCTGTAGGTTTTGAACTAGCTTGCTCCTAATGGTCACCACCGGTCTCATTGGTGGGCCTAGAATATTTTGTGTCTGCCATTGCTGGGGCGTGCCCTGTATTTGAATGAGAACTTGAGGTTTATTCGACCATTCATACCTCCCATTTTTGGTAACAAAATTGACCATGCCGATGAACCCCTGGGTAGGTGGTTTGACTCACACTTGATTGACGTGGCCAACGTGGTTACGGGGCACCTCATGGTTTGGTAATGAATTTTTAAAAATCCCCATGTTTTGGTTGTCCAGCACCTGGGGATTTCTTGGTACCACAAGCTCTCCCCTTTCTATCATATTTTGCACAATATGTTTGAAAGACCAACATACCTCCATGTCATGGCCTTTCATTCTATGAAATATGCAAAACAGATCTTCCTAATAATCTTTGGGCTTGGGCTGATTAGGATCAACCATATTGACTTTAAGCAATCTTATTGCCTTAGCCTCATAGAGCTGATGAAAAATTGATGTCAATGATTTCATAAATGGCATGAATATGCGAGGTGGGCGTTGCTATTTGTTCTTGCCCTTGTAGTTATTCCTACGTTGATCGTATTGCGTAGGAGGAGGATGGGCTTGATAATTCTATTTCTTTTACCCCTTATCCTCATTTTGGAGATTTAGTACCACCTGATTCACATGGGCCTGCTTGCCCTATTGCTTTGAGGTACTCTTCCTATAGCCCTCTTTCCTAATTTTGAGCTTCAAGTTGCCCTCCTGTAACTTGACGTCCTCAATTACCTTAGATTGCACCAAAGCTTCTTCGAATGTAGCATACTATTGTAGCTGCAATAGTAGCAAGATGTTCTTGGCACAAATCTTTGTAAATATTTAGGTTAATTCTATGGTAGGAATAAAGAATGACAACTATGCCATTAATATCCTCCACCTCTTCCTGTATTGTTCTATTGGCTCGTCGTCGCGCTGAGCTAGCACAGCCAAATCATAAAGGTTGGCCTATTTCTTGATGTTGAAGGAATAGAATTCCAAAAAGGCATCAACTAATTGCTCAAAATTTGTTATGTTGTGCTTCTTTATCTGATTAAACAACTCTCGGGCTATCCCAAAGAGTGTCATGATAAACATATGCAATAACAGTGCATCATTGTTCTCTATCTGGAAGCAAGCATACAGAAAGCTCATGACATATTCTTGTGCCTCTTAATCACCCTTGAATTTTTCTAACCTGGGTATCTCAAAATGCTTAGGGTATGGGGGCGTAGGCACTAAGGGATCTAAAGGTTCATTGTGAATTTTTCTTAGTGTCAGCTTTTGGACAGTCGTGCCTTATTTCTCAATTGCTTTGACTTTCTCGACCAAATATTTGTAAGCCTCAGAAGATAGAAAGTCCTCCTCCATAATTTGGCACAAAGGTGGTTTGGGAGGTACACTCCTCTTCTATCAAGGTGGAGGGCATTGCTCTTCCTCCTCCTCAAATTAGGAACTCTCAGGATATTCCTGGTTGCATCTGTTCCCCTCTTGTTCCTCATAATGTTACTACCTCTGATTTTTGACCGAGGGTGGTCACTCTCTTTGATGGTCAGTGATATGAGTGTGAATGCTTACACGCTCATGGTGCATGTCAACTTGTGAAAGAGCCTTCCTATGAACCTGCTCTCTATGCTCATCCTAAGAATATAGGTCGACCCTAGCCAACCTATCTTCCTACTCTACATGCTCCTTCTAGATGAGGATGCACTTCTCATGCAAGCACTGCTCATACAGCCTCTATCTAGTGAGCCTCTGTGCTTGAATATCTTCATATTCAATGCACTGCCTCTCTATTCGAGCATGCTCCAATTGATCTTGAAGGAGTTGGAATTTTTGTTCAGATGCTAGTTGATATGATCTTTTGACCTGGTTAGCCATCGGAGGCCTTTAGTATGCTTGCTCTGTACGAGCGATCTTGTGGGTTCTATACCCATCGAACTGATGTGTTGTGCCTTTGCCTCTATCTGTGAAGATGACATTGACATTGTGCTATGTCCTATGCTATGTGCCACCATGCATGGATGGTGGACATGAGACATGAGGGCACTTAGAAGCCTCTCCATGCTCTTTAGTAGTTCTAATGGTGCTCTTGCTATGCTCACTCAGAGCACGAGTGGACGAAGTCGAAGGCTTGTAGCCTAGCTGCTCTAACACACTAACTAGACCATCTAGCTATCTAGACCTCCACCTCTCATGGGGTGGTGTTCCATTAGCTCCCACATTCGATATATCGATGGTGATCTTACATGCTATAGTATGCATGGGAGTATGGGTAGACTTGCGCTCAACAAGGAGACCGTCTAATTACCCATGAATGGGTGGATATCTATTCCTTCTATACTCAGAAGGTGGGGGTATAGTACACCCTATAGACTTAGTGCAAATGGGTACCAATATGGTCCCCTGCATGACATACTCTTCGGCCGATCCCATGGACACGCATGCATTGTGGTCTCGATAATGGCTTTCGAGTGGAGCACCCTCAGGTTGAGAAGCTCCATGCTCTAATCTATGTTTAATAGAATGCACTAATGCTATTCTATCAAGGGTATGCTCAATGGGATCCCCTCTTTTTGAATTGTCTCCTCTAATGCTTGCTGAAAATCATTCGGTTTGCTCATGTGGTTGAGGACTAGACACGTGTATTTGTGAATAAGTTGGGGCTTGGTCATTGGCTTCAGGCTTGCACCTTTGTCGACCACCCTATGTATCCACCATAGTGTACTAATGTCTAGATGTATCTTTTATTATCAAATAAGGTATACAATGATGCTTATATTATTTTTAAATTTTAAAATGAGCCCTAAAATGTTTGATGTTGTTTCAAAATATGGTGTATTAGTATGAAAAACTCTTGCATGTTTTGAAAAATCATTGGATTTTATTCTCAATTTAATTGGCTTTCACCTATGTAATTGCACAAGCTGAATATGGGAATGAAGTCCATACTAAACAAGGTAGCATAGGTATTACCAACCCTCACCCAACACACCGTGCACAATAATACACTCTTTCGAAGATGAGTACGTGCTATTTTGCACAGATAGGAAAGTTCTTAGGTAGGCCTTAGCAATGAGCGGGTCCCGATAATACAATTCCAAATGAGCCAACCAAATGGTAATGACATCCACTATTGGTCTCAATGAAATGGGTTGGATGTGAGAGCCCAATGCCACTGATGTTTAAATGAAATGTGGTGTGTGTGGTTCGTTTTACTTTACATAAAGACAAATGCATAAAAGAGCATTCATATGATCATTCCTACATGATATGCATAAAAATAAAAGGAATGTTTCAAATTCAGAAAGCTATGCATGCTATGTCCTACATGATGTTATGACAATGTGATTACGATGACTTGGCCTCTAATTGGGCCTCAAGCATGCAAATGACCACTCAATTTTTATCAAGGTCACTGTATTCTAGGGTGGACTACAATCAGAGGTCCACTGTTCTTAGTAGTGCCTTTCTAATGGAAGGAATGCAAAAGCAAACTAGGATTATTCATTCACCCCCTTTTTTTTTAGTGTACCTAATTTGCAATTGATTTAAAGCTCACTATAAAAACATAGAAAATAAAACATAGAACATAGAATAAAAATAGAGCCTACCTCAGCTCCTGATCTGATGCCAAGTGGTTTCTCTGCTATCTGCTGCTTCTGCTGTAAATCGTAGCTCTGGTCTACGGGCTGCAGTGTGAACTACGGGTGAAAGCTATGGGCTAACAAATAACCATAGATGTTAGCCACGGTTAGCACTTGAGATAAGCAAACTCAAAAATTTCAGCACTAAGGGGCTAAAAATGTAGAGTTCCACCATGATCGCCTTCTAACATAAGCAAAAAGCATACACCTATCTACTGTATTAATATATAGTCATCATAAAAGCACAAAAGCTTGACACAATGCATAAATTCAAAAAAATTATATTTATTATATTGATTATGAATGAATCTCTATTAAAAATATGCCCCTCTTAGGGTCACTTGAATGATGATACAGTTTATACAATTTCCAATCCCCTCAATAGGGTAGGCACATTAATATTGCCCTTTGACTAGTCACAAATTACCTTGGGTTGGAGTTGACCCCCTTCTTCATGATGTGGAAGGATTATGATATGGACTCCTCTTGTACCTATCTTCCTACGATCAAGAAACAATTGCAAACGATCAAAAATATAGATAGCCTCTCATAATGATGCCCTTTAAGGAAACATACTTGATAATGCCATTTAAACTAATAATCAAGAAAACATAAAGAAAAACTTTAAACTATAATAATTGAATCAATATTTGTAATATAGCATAAAGGATATCGTTAGACAAATAATGCATGGATCAGATAACAAAATAGAAGCATAGAGGTGCATAAAAGATCCACAAATGTCCTAATTAATGCAAAGCATGAACTATCTATTCTAAGCTAATTCCTATGATCAAAATTCTTCTAAACTACAATTAAACCTAAGAAATGATTAATCTAACCTATTTAACCAGACAAAAATGAAAAGAGTAAGGTGATCTATCACCTGTTGCAAACCACAACTCTGGTGAGCAGTATGCACTATTTTTTGACCTCTGATAGGTTTACCCTCAAAATCAGGGGTAGTGGGCTTAATATCCTTGTCCAAATTGATGTTCAAGGGTCACATTTGTTGTCCTCAGACTGATTTGGTGGTCAATTCGATGTGAAGGGCCTTCGTTAGCTCAGATTTATGTTTCTTGATCCTCCTAGGCATCTAGGGCATCCATAATGCAATTCATCATGAATATTGGAAAAAGGGTTAGGGATTAAGTGCAATAGCTGTATCTCTTAGTATACTCAATTTGA
Source organism: Wollemia nobilis (assembly GCA_028583015.1). Taxonomy (NCBI): domain Eukaryota; kingdom Viridiplantae; phylum Streptophyta; class Pinopsida; order Araucariales; family Araucariaceae; genus Wollemia; species Wollemia nobilis. The sequence continues at coordinate 1,758,409 of JAQPPZ010014908.1, forward strand.
GTGTACAATTTTCAGGGCTTCGCTCCTCAAATCTCCAATGCTTGCTTTTTTTTCTTCCCATTTGGAGGGGTTATTTATAGCATGCCCCTAGGGCTAGGGGTGGCTTCATGGAGAAGCCAAGACCAAGAAGGGTGGTTAGGATAGTTTGGATGGAAGCCTCTAGAATCTTCCATCCTTCAACTGCCTTCTTCTAGATCTTTTGGCTATTCCAACCAATTTTTATTAGATGGAAGGCCTAACTAAACTTTAGTTAAGATTGCAGGTCACAATTGTGGTTCAGACTGCAGACTGCAGGTGTCAACCATGGTTTAGACTGGATATCGCAGGTCTAGACTATGATTCAGATTGATTAGGCCAAAATGCCTAAATTGAGTGGTTAGAACCACTTCTCTATCTTTGAGTCTGTCCAAGATCCTCCATATGAGTAGTCACCCTCGACATGACACGTTTTAGGTGTCTACATAAGGTACAAGGATTCATTAGGCACAAATGTGTTAATGTGTTGATAGACTCGAGGAGTACACAAATTTATTGATTTCAAAACTACCAAATATTTAAACTTATATATGAATACTTCCAATCAAGATAAGTTTCAAGTATTAATTGCAAATGGGGGTAATGCTCAATGTGTGGGCTGAACTTCTCCAATTTTGATATAAATGGGAAGCTATACTTGGTGTAGAACCCTCTTCATCATGAATTTATGGAGCTCAAACATCATTTTGGGTGTAGAATGGTAATTTCAACTCGATTATGTTACTCCTAATCTTAAAAGATTATACATACGATGGAAAAATAATGAGAAGACTATTTGTCTTCAAGGAATTCAATATCCACAATCCAAGATGGTGAGTTACCATTGAATGGAGAATTTATTAAAGAAGGGTTCTTATGGTTTTATAGCTCAAATAAATTCCATGGAAGCTCAATCCTTGGATACTCCTACAATTATCTCAAAGGATATTCAACCTATTGTGGATAATTATGAAGAAGTATTCAATTAACCAAAAGGTCTACCTCCTAAATGATAACATGACTATGCCATACATATTGTTCATGGAAGTATTTCTCCTAATGCCCATCCTTATCCCTATCCTCAACCTCAAAATATAGAAATAGAGAAGATAGTACAAGAAATGTTAGAACATGGTATAATTCATCCTAGCATCAGTCCTTACTCATCACCCTTGGTAATGGTACATCGTAAGGATGACCCTTGGCACATGTGTCTAGATTTTTGACCTCTCAAAAAAATTACCATCAAGGATAAGTTCCCTATCCCTATCATTGATGACTTATTAGACAAACTACATAGTGCTAGTTATTTCACTAAATTGGATCTTCGTTTCGACTTTCATTAAATCTGGGTTGGGAAAGAGGACATACCTAAAACTTCTTTTCAAACTCATGAAGGTCATTATGAATTCCTAGTCATGCCTTTCAGTATTACTAACACTCCATCAATATTTCAAATCCTTATAAACCGTGTTTTTAGGCCATATCTTCGTAAGTTCGTGATAGCTTTCTTTTATGATATCCTAATTTACAACAAATCTTGGAAAGATCACCTAACCCATGTTGACAAGGTTCTTCATCTACTACATAAGGAAAAACTTTTGTTAAAAGATCCAAATGTGCCTTTGGGTTCCAAGAATTCGAATACTTAGGTCATATCGTATCCTATGAAGGAGTCAAAGTAGACCCTAAAAAATCAAAGCTATTAAAGATTGGCCTCTACCTAAATCCCTCAAAAAAATTAGGGGATTCCTAGCTCTTACAAGGTTATTACCAAAAATTCGTACGTAACTATGACAAAATCATAGCTCCTCTCACAACACTTACCAAAAAGGATGCTTTTAAATGGAACGAAGCAGCTTCTAGGTATTCCAATCTCTCAAAAAAGCCATGGGCTCTACCCCAGTATTGGCTACTCCTAATTTTAGCAAACCTTTCATCATTGAATGTGACACTTAGAGTACAAGGATTGGTGTTGTTTTAATACAAGATGGTCATCCTTTGGCTTTTGAGAGCAAGCAACTTTTAGGTAAAAATTTGGGATGATCTACTTATGAGAAGGAAATGTTGACTATTTTACACACCATTGATAATTGAAGGTATTACCTAATGAGTAGTCATTTCATTATTAATACTGACCATAGTAGTCTTAAGAATTTTTTGGAACAACACCTATCTTATCCTGAACAGAATAAATGGATGACCAAACTTTTGGGGTATGATTTCATGATTGAGTACAAAAATACAAAGAAAACATAGTAGCTGATGCATTGTCTCACAAATATGAAGATGATATATCCATCAATGCCATTTCTAGCCCTTGTCCCCAATGGTTATCCCAACTTCAAGAAGAATGGTTGGTTGACAGTGAAACTGCTCAAATTATTCAAGATAAAAATTTAGGATCATCAAGGCATCCTCACTTCTCATATTTTGAAGGTGTGCTTTGTAATAAGGATCATATCTACCTTACTCAATATTCCACTATTAAATCTATGGTTCTCTAAGAATTGCATGCATCTCCTTCAGTAGGACACTCATGATTTTTGAAAACATACCAGCTATGAAACAATATTTTTCTTGGAAAGGCTTAAAATCAGATTTTAGGATATTTGTGGTCGAATGTGAGGTATGTCAATGTAATAAATATGAAACAGTGAAATATCCAGGACTACTACAACCCTTACCAATTTTAGACCGCCAATGGGAACACATATCAATGGATTTCATTGAGGGTCTCCCCAAGTTAGAAGGCAAAATAGTGATTTTTGTGGTGGTGGATCACTTTTCCAAGTACACTCACTTTTGTGCCTTACAACATCCCTAATAAACAAGTAAAGTGGCCAAGGTATTTCTCGAATCTATTTTAAACTACATGGTATACCCAAAACTATTGTAAGCGATCGTGATCCCATATTTACTAGCAACTTTTAGAAAGAATTATTTCATCTCAGTGGTACCAAATTGAACATGTCTTCTGCCTATCACCCACAATCTGATGGGAAAACATAAATAGTTAACAAATTTTTGGGTACTTATATTTTTTGCTTTTCCCAAGATAAGCAATATTACTAGGTCCAATGGTTTTCCTTAGAAGAATGGTGGTATAATACTTCTTACCACTTTTACCTCAAGATGTATCCATTTGAATCTTTGTATGGTCAGAAGCCACCAACAATCATTGACTATGTTCCAGGATCTTCTAAAGTAGCTTAGGTAGATGACTTATTTAAACATCATCAAATAATTCTCAAACTTCTTAAAGATAATTTTATTTGAGTACAAAATTTTATGAAGTAGCAACATGACTTACAACGTTCTAAACGATAATTCAATGTTGGGGATATGGTATTTTTATGCTTACAAAATTATAAGTAATTATCCTTGAAGATCAAGTCCAGTCATAAGTTGGCTCCTCAATTATATGGGCCCTATAAGATAGTTCATCATATTGGTGAAGTCGCATATCAATTGGAGCTTCCACCCTCTTCTCGTATACATCTAGTTTTTCATGTATCTTACCTCAAACAAGTAATTGGTCAAAAAGTGCAATCATAGACAACACTTCTAGTAGTAGATGAAGAAGGGCGAATAACTCTTCAACCTGAAGCAATATTGCAAACCAGAGTCCATCATATTTGATCTCGTCAGATTCAAAAATTTCTAATTAAATGGTAGGACCTTCCAGAATAAGATGCTACATGGGAATCTAAAAGCAATTTTCAGTCATTTCCAGCTTTGAGGACAAAACTTTCTAAGGAGGAGAGCCATGTAACGATCCCAATAGATGCATCGACTTTTTGAAGGACTACGTTCATTCATAATTTAATTTATATATTTATAGTAGAATCATTCATTCAATATTTCATCATCAAATTATCATTTTCATATCTACATATTGCAAGAGATCTACCCTCTCCAAGTGGCTATAGGATCTGCCCTCTTAAAGTGGCTTATTAGTCTAGTTGTCCAATAAATTTTTACTTGCATTACGATTATATTACTAAGGGTGTTCCTTCAACCAAGACTTATAATTTATCTCTATTATTTGTTATAGAAAGCTTCTTTGAATTGTAATGTTACCATTGACTCTTATTAAATATAAATAATAGACAAACATGTGGACTAGGAATAACTAAAGCATTACTTTTAGGAGTTGTGTCTCTAATGGAGGATAACCACCTTTCTATCCAATCCTTAAGTCTCTTGCTAAATTATCAAAATTTCTTTATTCTTCCATTGTATTAAAGAAATTTCTAAATATTCAGCTAGAAGGGTTTACTATTTAAAACTTTTTAAAATTACGTTTTGACATCTTGAGATATTAATAATTGATGTTTACCAATTTTCCTGCTATTTACTTATAAGTTATCCAGATATATAAAAAATAACTTGCTTCGTTGGGATAGGATTGAGCTCCAAGTGTCATATTATCCATGAATTGAAGATGTTTCATATCCTTACCTAAATGACTAAGAGACTTATGAATTATCCTTGAGTTTGTGATATTTTTTATAATTCTTCCCAAAGCCATCATAATTAGAATTAAGAAAGACAATGAAAAGGTATTTTCTGATCTAATTATTATTTTCCTCCATCCATAATAAAATTAACGTACTAATTAGAATGAAAAGTATGGATTATACCATATCTCACCCATTCTCTTCATTATTTTGATAGCCCAATATTTGTGAATAATTTCTTTGAAACTGGTCAAATATATCATTGGTATTTGCAATATCTAATTTTTTATCATTCCTAGTTTTTAACTCCTTGTACTTGAGTGCATCAACTAATGAAATAATTTATGCCAATCATAATATTCATTACCTTTATGAATCTCTCTTATTTTTCTAAAATATGATTATTTGACAATTTCTTCATACAGATTGCTATAATTATGTAGATGCTAATATATTGCATAGAAAACAGGTTTAAAAGAATAGAGAAGTTTATGGTCACCAAATTTTAAAATAGCTAGAAACATGCTCATTTTCCATAGGACTGCTTCCATATGTTTTCCATCACCACATTCAAAAATATTTAAGAGGACATGTAGAAACTATTAGGTTCAAGGGTTGTGTCCCTTTTCACCCTAGAGACAACCTCTTCAACTTTATCCTTCTATATAGGTTTTGATAGTCATTCATTATTATCCTTAGTAAAGGAGAGGTACATTGAATAAGTTCCTCTTGAATATTGCTTTTGTTTATCACTTCTTTTTATAGTAAACCTATTAAAACTTTATTTGATTTTTCCAATCTATAATATTTTTTCATAGGTTATACATTCAAAGGTGCCAATACATTGGTCGAAATTACTCATATTATGGTCCCTCCATCAATATAAGTGATTCTATAAATTCTAGTATCATGAAACACTTTCTTGATTCAACACTTGTTCATGTTATTTGGTTATCCTTTTGCTCTCCTAAAATAATTCGCTAATGATAAAATCATAAGCATCAAACAAGGGATATTTATCTGGAAGACATTTTGAAAGATCTCCTATTCTACTTTTTAGTTTCCTCTTGTTTTTTGTGCTAAATTCAATATTTTATAGATGAAAAAATCTAGTAGTAGAACCATCCAATTACATTTGTGACAATTTCTTTGGCTTATTATCTTATCAAGTTATTTATAAATAATATTCGTCTAGTTCCACTTGTCTCAAATATCATTTAATGATAAAGAAATTAAAATCTTCTATTGATTTCACCCATTTAATTTCTATTTCTTAAGCAATAACTAAAATCTCTTATAGGATCTATTGATCTTATTGTTCCTCCCTAAAGGCCATTAAAGATATCCTTGCCTAATTTATTTTTTTATCAAATTTAATGCATTTATTTTTAAAGAATTGTATGGAAATTTTATTCAAGGAGTTAAATGCAAACAACTATCAAATGCTTTTTCAGTCATTAAGTGACAACAAGTGTTATTAAAGTAAAAATAAAGTTCCTAAGTTGTAAATATTCTTCAATTACTTTTCACATCTATGCTTCTAAATTGCATTTTTCTTAAAATTTATTGAACCCACTTATTAATTTCCCTTATACACTTAACTATGTTCAAGCTCTTAAGTCTCTAATTTTGTTACAATATACTCTTTTTTTCTAGGATGCTTGTCAATTTAAAAATACTTGACTAGATGATGTTTTAAAAACCTAAGATTACATGGATAAAGTAAGATACAAACCTAAGGAAAAACTAGGGATTTCACAAAGGCAATAATTATTACCAACAAATATACAAATGGATAAAAATATCTAAACACCAAGCAATTGCAATTGTAAATAAATATAATGGAATATTAACAATGTAATAGAAACCAAGCAGTAAGTTACAAAATTAAAAAAGCAAAAGGCCACTTCTAAAAAATACAAAAAGGGAAAAAAGTACTTGAATCTTGAAAGTGAATAGATTAATAGGAATAGAATTGTTATGCTAACTATTGGGAAACTAAGAAGGGTTGATGAAGTGCCTCAATATTTTTGTTTGGATAATATTAAAACAAGAACATGCAAACACAAAGATGACATGATACAATTATGGAACGGTGGATCAAGAAAATAGAAAAGAATATATTCACTAATTATCAAACATACTTAAAGAATGATATAGCCTTAAGGAGGATCTAAATCAATATGGCATTAAATATAAGCAAAATGTAGAAGTGAAGATAAAATGATTAAATGCATCATGAAGACAAAATCCCTTAATGACATATAAATTATTTACTCCTAAAGGATCAAATACAAGTTTGAAATTATCAATTCAGATGAGAAATGTGCTTCATGATTTACTTTACACATGAATTCTATATCCTGAATAAGTATTGTTTTTAATTATTGGGCTTAAAATCCACAACAATGGTAACTCATATGGTGAATAAATTTGAGAATAAGGCTAGGTTGACCCTTAAGAGGTAAGGAAGAGATATAGAAGGATCACACTCAAGGATCCTATACCTCAAGCACCAAACAATAAAGCCATGAGACAATTGGAGATGACATGTATGGATAGAATATTGACACCAAAAAATTTACTCATTGATATTCTTGTGTTGAGTGTGAGTCTTTGTATACATGTGACCATGTAGGTACATTTTGATAAATGTGTTGGAGTCACAAGTGAACATGTTTTAAAGGTAGACACACATGAGAGACATCATTGAGTTCGTCATTATGGTAAAGGATTTTATTACATTTATTTTATTTTTTGAGAGGGAACTACATGTGTGTTTAAGGGCAGTTCCATTATTGTACATGAACAATTGGATCATAAATTAGATATTTTCAAAGGGATACAAGACTATATCTATAGTGGTTTAGAGACACTAAGGATATTCATCTAGTTTGGAGAATGGTTGTTGTTATGGGTGAGTGCATGCTATTGTGACTCACATTAGTACCACAAAATTTTCTAAATCATAAAATAAGAGGGTTTGCGTGAGGGTTTTTTGCATGCCCCAAACCTAAATTGAGGCCTTTGCCTAAAACCTATTTTCACTTGAAAACATTTTCATTTGAAGAATCTATTTCTAGTTTGTAGCCCATGTGGAATGAATGCTAGTAGAGGGTGTGGGTGGATAAAAAAGTTTTTGTGGAAGGATCCTTCATATGAAAGGCCATTCACTTGAAGAAAAACTTCCTATAAAGGTCCTACCATAACAAAAGTCCATGTGAGGCCCTAATGGACCTATTCTTCACAAGCAATAACATGGACAACAAGAGGATCCCAAGATACAAAAACCTTTATACAAACAACATAAAAACCTTCCCAATAGGTAATATACCCATTCATATCAACACCAAGACCATCTACATTAGTGTTCTCAACCACCTTTTATTCGCTAGGTATATTTAATAAATTGGGAGTTTTTTATTTTTGAAAAGTTCTTTTGTTTCTTTGGAATTTTTTTTTTCTTAAAAGGGGGTGGGTTTGTTTTTCCAAAAGGTAGGGAGAGAGGAATTTTGTTGAAAAAGGGGATATTTTTTGGTCTAAAAAAGAAAGTTATTTCTTTTAATGATATTTTTAAAAATTAGAATGTTAATATTTTAATTTTAAATGTGGCTTTCAATCATGGATAGGATTGCATTGCAAGGAAAATTATTTGAGATGTCATGAACCATAGAAAACATAAGAAATCCTTCAATGCATGAAAATGTAATTTTAATCTAGAACAACATTATTAAATTTGTTAAAACTATAAATTAATTCAATTATCTCCAAATAGACACATACCCCATCAATAAAGAGGCAATGGGGAACAATGTACAAGGTGAGAATATTTTTGAGGAGATTGATGAAGAGTTTTCCAAGTCCCTTCTATTTAGGGACTAGCGATGTTATACATAAGAGAGTAGAATTCATCACAAGTTGATTAGGTGTGTACACCCACATATGGATGCTATGATATATACATAATTTATGATTTTTAGTTATGATCTATTGTGAGTTCCATTATAATATCATTACTGAATATACATCCATATTGTATTATGGAGGGCAAGATTTAGGCCATTTGTATGACCACCTAGATTTTTAGGAGGAAAGCCTTTGGTAAAAATGAGCAACCTAGGAATTTATATGGGGAGAATCCATAAGCCTTTGACATACTCAAGATAGCTAGGTGTTTGAGAGTGAACAAGGTGGTCAATAAATCCAATTCATAACTTTTTAATTGAATTAGCTAGATCATAGGACCCTTATAGGACTTATACAAATTGGAGCAGATTGTCTATAGTTACATGATTTCTAGTTTTGCTCCTCATGACCCACCCTTCATTCAAGATGATCCTTGTGTAGCAGGACTCAGATAGTGTGACCTATTTCAAGAGGTAATTTTGGTTCCTCTAGGATACACCCATTTACAACCCTTCACCTAGGAAGCTTTACCAAGCATTCATGGTTTATCCTTCATCAGAGGAGTAGGTACAAACACACCTATTTAGATTTTATCTCACCATTTATTGTTCATAGTTTTTAAGTAGAAGTAACATAAAACACACCAACACTTCAAAAAAATAAAAAATAGTAAAAAACAAAAAAAGAACATATTGATTGTTTGTTTTGTCTGCTTTGTTTGAATAGCTTAGAATGAATAGATACACCATTTCATTATGGTGGAGACACACAATCAAGCTCAATCATGAGTGAATACTACTAAATCAACACAAGGAAACATAAATCACTTTCAAATTAATCCATAAGATCTTATCATACCTGAGTTACAACATGATCCTCAAGAGTTGAACATTGCTAATCATCCCACTAACCCAAACATGTTAAGGGTCACTGCTCAGAATCAACCTACAGGTCTTGACTATGATTAGGATATAGATTATCCAGATCAATACACCTGGTGTGTTATGTATAGGGACAACTACCTTCAATATGAAACATCTAGGAAGTCCTTGATGCACATTCACATCCCAGCTTGACTTACAACTCCCCTAGATCAGGACCAGAAGTACATTCCCCAAAAAGATAGGGATTTTCATCGATAGATGAGTTGTAAGTATGATTATATGAATATATACATCACTTAGGGTCATAACAAAACTACCACGTTGGCTCATATGTTTGCCATGTCAGCTCATGGGTCCAAGAATGGTGATATTATTCCTCCCTCTACACCTTATGATAGATAGTAAGATCAAAGGGCAATGTGCTTCAGTACCTCTTGATTACACAAAATCCATCCTTCGACATCTATATCAAGTTAATGCTACCTCTCGTGACATTGTAAAGTAGGTCATCAATATTTCCAAGGTCGAAGTGCAAGCCACACCTGTTTGCATTACCAATATATGTGCTCACATAGTAGATCAAGTGAATAGATCTCATCAAACACCTAGGTAAAACTTTAATTACCAATAATGGTTGCAAAGGATGATGCATAAAATATTACAACACCTACACATCAAAGGCAACAAATTCAACATCATTTAAAATACCAAGCTCAACATCATAATATTTCAACACATGAATCAGAAAATTCTACCTCACTCGTGTCAAAATAACATCCAATATCATAGGCCACCACCTATATATCACCAAGAACCTCCTATAGCTCAATAATACCAATATCAAAAGGAGGAGGAACTCTATGAAGAACCCCAACAAGGATATTAGGAATAAGTTGATACCTAACCTAAATCAAACTATGGTAAAGCACCGAAAGATCACACTTATCACCCACCATCTCAGCATCAAAATTTGCCACCTCAATCTAATCAAGGGTGAAGGTGGGTGGATTACATCATCTTACCAGAGGCATACAAAGTATTTCTTGATTGAATAGATTCGTTAGAAAAAAAATCTTGGATAAAAATTACCAAAAACCCACACTAAGGTAACTTAGCAATTAGCCTCTCCATCCACCAGTACCATCACCACAATACCCATTGTATTTTGAGATGCCTAAACTTGAAAATTTCAAAGGTGATGAAGATGCACAAGAGCATGTGACTAGCTTCATGAATATGTGCTTTCATCTTCAAGATAATGACCCCTTAATGTTAAGAATGTTTCTTATAACATTGGTTGGGGGTGCTTTGGAGTGGTACAATCATATACCATGCTATAGCATACACACCTTTGAACAATTAGCAGATGCATTTTTGGAACGCTTTGCCTTTAGCATTAGGAAAAAGGCTACTTTGAATGACTTGTACAACCTGCATCAATTTGAAGACGAGCCAGTCATGGAATTGAACGCAATGGAAAACCAGTGAAGCTATTTTGTTATATATTGATGTGGTCAAAAGATTTACAAGAGATTATCCTTTTATAAATATGCCTTAGGAGGCTACAAAATGGGTTTCATGAGGTGGAAACCCCTTTATTCAATAAGAGACTCAACAACACCATATCAGTCTTCCAAGGATCCTCAAATTGAGTGGGCTTACTACTCATGTGCCACTATTGATCAAACCTATCTTCAAGACCTATATGACCTAAAAAAGGAGTTAGAACGTTTGGGGGCCTATCATTGATCAAACCCCATATTGATGAAGATAAAATACACAAAAGAAACTAATATGATGCATAATTATAGTTCCTAGAAAATAAATGTAAATGAGTAAATATACTGAAATTTTACCTGTTTGAAGGGTTTTTTAGCTTATTGGTTTCTAGAGCTGGATTTTGAGTAAAGTCACACCCTAGGGTGTGACTGGCAGTTTGTTGAGAGTCGTAGGGTATCTTGTGACTCTACCTGTAACTACTTTTCTTTTATTCTAGTGAAGGTAGATTGTATCCTATAACTATTGAAGCTCCTGGTCGACCCTAAGTCACTTCCAAAACCTGTAAAACCTGTAACAATATAATCAAAAAGGGTGAAAAAGAGTGTTTGTCATGATGATTTATGTATGGAGATTGATGGTAAAGGTGAATGATTGTAAAATGATTGGGTTTTATTGAATTTTGATAGAGTTTTGTTATGTGAGATGAAGGTGTCTCTAAAATAGAGGAAAAGAGCCACTATTTATAGAATTTGTAGAGGTTAGGGAAGGGGATGAGGTGTCACTCATGAGGTATCCCTTGTGAAGTGTCCCTTGGGAACCTAGGCTCATGAGTGGTTTTGTGTGAAAGAATCCTTCACCCATGTGGAGGATGGGGTGGATAGTGACTTATCCTTTTCATGCTTTAAATATTAAGATATTTAAAATATCAATTAGGATGATGGGTGCACACATGTGTGATCAAAGGTTAATGTTAACCTTGATTAGGTTGACCATAGGTTAGACCAAGGGAAAAGGGGGTGAGGTGGAGGGTGACTTGTCCCTTCCCATGCCTTAAATATTAAGATATTTTTTAATATCATGTCTTATTAAACATGTGTTTGGCCCCTTTAAGTGCATTTTAATCATAAAGTGAATTTTTACCAAGGTAAAGCTTTACCACGATTAATCTTTTGAGGGTGATTGCATGAGGACCAAAGTTAAGTGTAGGAAAGGGATTAAGTGGCCCAAAGAACTTATGAATAACACATTTATTATATGCAAGGTATTATGAGGATAATTTATGCAATTTTTATGAGTTTTGTAAATTGATCAGCCATGAAGATGAGGAAAGTGGTAATGTGTGACTTTTGGGTGTCTACATTTACCCCTTTTTGTACTGCATTGTGTGAAGACATAGGGTAATGCAAAAATTGATGACACCACATTGGTGGTTCAAATTCAAAGAATATGAATTGATGAATGAGGATTGCAGATGGTGATGGTATTTGTTATGCCATGATGATTGTTGGGAGAGTAGATGAAATATTGCTTTACTATCCTGATCAATGTAAAATACCCCAATTGTAGGAGTGATTTTTTTTGAAAATTTACCTTTGATGCTTTGTTGAGCTTGATTTGATTTGATAAGCCATTCAACCCTTGGTAGGTTTTTATTAGGTGCTTCATTCATGAGTGGTCTTATGACTACCACTCTGAAGAAGGTAATCCATGATTAACTTATAGGCTCAGGCATTGGGCCTATCAAATGTTCATTTGAATTGGAGTTTTGTTGAGAAGATAAATTTTTCTTTTGGTTACCCTAGCAAAGGAGGTCTTGATATGATTTCTGGCAAAGGTTCTCAAAAAAACACAATTTTTGATATTGAGTGTTTGATTATTGATGACACATAAAGTTTTTTTATTTTATTTTAATTTTTACCCCCTCAAGCAATGAGGTGATGAGAGGTAATTGTGAAGCAAAAATGAAACACTTGATAGAATGATTATGAGGTGAAATAATGGTTGAAATTGCAAGAAAAAGAGAGAGAATGAGGAATTTACATGCCATTAAGGTGGAGGTCACCCTATGGAGCTAAGATGTATGTTTGGAAGAAGTTTGGGATGGATCGCATGGTACCGTGCAACTTAGCCTTATGTCAGGTTTGCATGGTACCATGCGACCGTGCAAAAACCTTATAAAAGGGATAGTTGTAAGGCATGCACCTTATTTTCACACATGCAAATTGAGAGAGAGGAGAGAGTGAGGAGGGTATTGCAACGAGGTGCTATTATATTGAAAACTGAGGAAATATGATATGGCTACAAATGCAACGCAAGGATGTTGTGGTAGGAGTGTAGTGCGGGTAAGTGGACCTTGAAACCCGTATATTGTAAATTTTCAAAAATTAAAAGGAACCCTAGGACCTTTTTAATTTGGAAAGAAAAGAAATAAACAATGATATAGGATGAGTAGAAAAAAGGATGGGTGAATTGCCTTGTGTGTGAATGTGCGGTTGTTTGGTATTTTGTTGTTTTTGTTTTTCATGTTTTTCAAGGTGTATGTGTGTGAATGTAACTTTACTATTTTTGATGTGTTGCGAGTGGATATTTTTGGAAAATGAAGTTATGCATGTACAAATGGGTCAAATGGGTATCGAAAAATACCCTTTGTTTTTGTTTGTGTGTTGTGGCATGTTTTAGGATGTGGACGTGTTGGCCTATTTTTGTGTTGTTTGCTTGAAATTTTTTATTTATTTTTGCCATTTATGTCCAAAATAGCCAAATGGGTATTTGAAAATACCTATATCTATATGATAATGGGGTACCTTGTGATCGTACAATATAGTACAGTCATATGGTACCCTACAACCATACGATTGTACTTTTTTTTTGGAAATCATTGTGGGGGGGGGGAGGGCATAGTATGCAATGGATGAATGCATGTATGAGTGAGTGTGGATGTGAAAAATTATGTATTTTTGAAACTAAAAAAATTTACATGTGAAACAGGTGAAGGAAATAGACTTGAGGCATCGATTTCATCCTTTGTTCGAAGATCTAAAGGACATGTTGATTACCGAGGATAGACAATAGTTGTAGGATGTAGGCTTGCATGGAGTGATAGGGATGCAAATAGTACATTGTGATCATGCATATATGGAGGTTCTATGCGAGCAATGGGATAGAGATAACAATTACATTAGAGGATGTATACTGGATCTATTGATTATCCATGGAGGGGTTGATAATGATTTTTGTAGGACTAACACAGAGGAAGATGATGTTGTAGTGACTGTTGGGTGATAGGTGGGTAAGGATGAAGGTGAGCAGTGGAGGGGTGTCATATGAGGAGTGTTATCATGAGAAAATTATATCATTGAGATATTGTGTGGCTATGACCGTTATAGCCAACCATATGCTACCTTATGTATCAGGTTGTTGATTTTTGTGGAGGCTATTGGGAGTAGTGTGTGATGTAGTGGAGCATGGACATCCATTTGCATGGATACCTACGTTGTTAGTGAATATGTATAGATATTTGTATATAGTGTGATGGATGACATGGTAGATGATGGAAGTTGGTATGCTAATACATATTTGGTGATGGGAGCACATTATTGTGCTGAGTCCTGAGGGTTTTCCTTATAGGGCACATGAGCTGATGGGTATATATAATCGTATGAATTATTATGGTAGAAAAATATAGAGGGATGATGACATAGGCTACATGAGGGACAAAAAATCCACTATAGAAATGCATTTGGGAGGTTGGAGCATCAATATATCATCTGAAAACCATAGAGAGGGGCACCATATTGGGATTATATAGGGCGTGAGCTCATTCGAGTGAGATATAGGTGATGGGTGACTGGGTGGGAGGTAGCATAGACTGAGTAATTTCCATTCAATAGAGTTTTGATTTATTTTGGATTATGATAAGAGGTACCCGAGCCACCTATAGTGATATGACAGGTTAAGGGAGATCAGGGGTAGCAAACCGATGTGGATATCGATATAGAGATTCTAGATGTGGAGTATGTAGGGATCACACTAGGATATGATGCATGGTGGGCAACCTAGATTTGGGATCCAGGAGTGGGAGTAGTAGATGGTTTAGGAGATGCAACAATGAGAGTAGCTGGGGGTTTGGGGTGGATTGGTGTATTAGCTTTTGATGAAGCATGCAATGGGAGATAACAATCACAAGATGCAAAATAATATGAAATAAAGTAAATCTATGAGATGACTAAAATATGCTATAAATAGAAATGACATAAATGAATACAATGTAGCTATGGAGAAAATGAACACTCCATTAATAAAACTACTGAACTACATTGCTCCCATCAACATTATATGGTGATCTACACAACATTATGCTACTACCTACGAATATTATCTAAGCTTATCTATATGTCTATACCTATTACAATGAGGCTTTTCTTATATAGGAAGATAGATTCCTTGGCCAACACTCTACCTAGTTGTGCAAGGGACAACTTGCACATATACAACTTGCACATTGACACTTGTGCATTTATTATATTGCATGAAGTAACTAGATAACTTCCACCTAAAGTAATATAATGTCCTAAGTATGTACCTTAGAAGGTACATTTACATGACCCAAATGATGTAATATACTCTATTTCTAACACCCCCTTGTATTACATTATTTGGGTATTGAAGACTTGTCTTCAATGTGAATCTTCTTCCAGTAGATAATGGAAATTGTATTCTCCTTCGTTGCTTATGTTAAGGTTCAATAGGTAATATGTATCTTCATATGATGCAAAGTAAGCTATAGTTGAAGGTTCTTCTACTTTTTGTATGTGTTCAACTGGTTCAGTCTTCATGATGCCATGTTTCTTTCTAGTATGTCTCTTCTTCCTTTTTCTCCTCTTCCTGTGATTCTACATTGGTGCTGGTGAAATCTCTACTTCATGAAAATTTAGTCTAACATCACAATAGCATTGTTCTTTATTGCTAGCTTGTTTCTTGTGTTGAGTAAGTACAAATACAATTAATGATAAATAAATCATCAAAAATTATTTCGATGAAAATATAACCAATCTTTGTGAGTTCCACCATGCTGTGAAGTGGATTTTATGAAGATAATTAATCAATGTTGTAAAGTTAACTTCTTTGGATTCTTTAAGAAATAAGGATAATTTCTCTTTGTTGCTAGAGGGTAGATACTCGTATCATTCTAGAGTATCTATTAAGTTTTGAGAGTAGAATTCTACTTCATAGAATAGTTCATTATTGAAAGCTTTTCTCAAAATTTCATCCATGATAGATCTTTGAAATAGTGATTCTTTCTATTTCTTAGTAGTCTACTTATAGCTCCCTATATTAGGATATATGATCCTTAATTGAAGTATATAAGCTTGATTTGATAAAACCTTTATTAATCCGTAGGTTTGTAGGCTTCCTTATGTCTCCCTAGTAATGAGAGTATGTATACCTAATTTTAGGTTTTGTAGAAAGCTTACATCTTCCCAAATTGATAATCTTTGATAAATATAATAATTATCAAGTTTTTTAGAATGCCTTATGATTCCCTAGAGATTTTTGGAATATGATATAGTGCTCTTGTAAAATATAGTTCAATTTTGGTTTATTTTTTACAATTTTGTAAAGATCAAAAATCAACTTTTTTAAAACCTTATTACTCCTATTGAACTAAGCACTTTTCCAATTTTGAAGAGGTTTTAACGTTGAATTTATTTTACCACTTTTGAGAAATTTTTGAGACAAGAATATTATAAATTTCTAACTTTAGAAAAGAATATTAATAACCTCTTTTGATATCCCTTAGGATTTTATTTAAGTGTTTATAATTTCCAATAACCTAGTTTGGTGTTGTAACCCTTATAAATCCCAAATTTGGAAAATTAGAACACATCAATATTTGCAAACATTTAAATGGATTAATCCCAAGTAGTACCCCTTATTTCTCCTAGGTTGTATTTTGCAAATATTAGTCAACTTTGATATTTAATTTCCCTAAGTTTTGCTTTCAAATAAAGATTTATTTCTTTTAATACTTCAACCTTAAAATATAACCTTATAACTCCCTTTCTAATGAAAGCAAATTAGATGGGAAAATTGTACCTTAATAAGGCTTTGCACCTTTATGAAATCGGTGGTAGCCTATCCTTATTGGAAGTTGTGAGTAATGATGGATTATCCAACTTGCTATTGGTTTAAACACTCTCTTTAAGTTTCCTTGACCTGTTTGACTGAGAGTACTATTCCTCATCACTTCTGAATACTATGAATTACTCTTGTTGTCGAGTTTCTACCGGTTTGCTTGTCGAGTTGCTACCGAGTTGCTTGGTCCAAGTCACCTTTAATAGGTGATCAGTTGAGTGACAAGTGTCATAATAGTTTTAAGTCCAATAATGCTTCAAGTTTTTGGTGTAGACGTTGATCTTGTTCTACCACTTGTGACAAGTGTCACCTCCACTTGAAAAATTTCTTTTTATTTTCTCTTTGTGCACTGTCCAAGAGACATTTCTACTTCAATGTATATGAGGCTTCTTGTTGTAAATAATTCCTCTACCGCATGGAGTATGGACATCAAGATAATGTTGTAACATCTACTTCATGGGTATTTTTAGGATTCTTTTGGAGAATGACAAGTGGAACATTCTTTCCTTTGCATGCCCTTGTCTTATCAACACATTCTTGTAAGCATTTCTAATGTGTTCTTCCACCTTGTTCTTTGTTATACTTTTTTGGTGTTGAAATGTTTCCAGCCAAGAAATTCTTATGGTGGAGCTTTGGTGGAGATATGGAGGAGCTTTGGTGGAGCTATGATAGCACTTTTATGAAGACTTTGTGATGCTCCACTTGAGGTAGTGAAAGCTCCTTGATTGGATGTATGGTTCCAATCTACTTGCATCGATTTTATTTGTTTATACATAGTTTGATTTCTCCTTGGCTTTGTGCCTTGTCTTTTGTAGGTTCAACCATCGAAGATACATAGAATATAAGCCTATATGAGTGGATCCTTTCTATGCTTGGGAGAATGCTAGCATTCGACCGCCTTTGGCAGTTTCACCTTGCTTATATTATGCCTTTGAGGCACATTCCAATATACCATTTTTTCTATGTAGAATGAGTTAGATAAGGACCACACAATGTAACAATATTTGTAAATAAGATGCCTTTTGCACCCTTTCTTGCACTTATTTTTGCAAGTCTAATATTATGATTTATATGGAAATTTTTTTGAATGCAGTGTAGGGGTTTTGAGGTTGTCTCTTTTCTTGGACACCTTCCCATTTTTGCTTGAATATTATGATAAAAAATCCAAGCTTAGATAGAAGTAGATATAATGTCCTTATATGATGCAATTTTCTGCACTTTTCTCCTTGCAACTAACCTTGTAATTCTTTGGATTTGAGACTCAACAAGTCTCAATATTTGAAGATTATATTTCTGATTTGGATTCTAACCTGTTTTGGTGGCTTCACTTGGCCACTATGTGTTGCATATTTGTGTGCACTAATAGTGTCTTTAGACACTTTGACAATATTTGATTTTGTACCCTTCTCAAGAACACAAACAATAATATTTTTGAGAGCAATAGAATAGTGCAAATGAATCTAATAATATTTCTTTTAATGCACTAAAAATTTCACCTTATCACTCCAATCAACTCTTAAAATACACTTAATCAATTTACTGCAACTAATCAAGAATAATCTGAAATGAATCTTCAAGAGTTATTCTGCAATTTCCCTACAATTAATATTATAGAACTTAGTATTCTTTTTTATTTTTCCAAAGTAGATGATAGGTAGATGATATATGTTATTATAAAATCTATTCAACTCCTAATTAATGTGCAAATGAACCTTAAAAAGAACTTTTGAAGACTGTAATCCAAATTTTCTTCTTCTTGCAACTTTAATCCAAATTAAGGCACTTTAACAAATATGATAAGTAATCCAATTAATGAATCTACTTGCACCAAAATTTTCTTAACTTTTTGAAAGATTCTATAGCTCTTTTTTTGCTTTTTTAGAGGATGTGGATATTGGTGTCTAAGATCACCAAGTTGTAGCTTCAAGTAGAATCTTGCAGCTCTTTGTAGATTGTCTGAAAAACTCCTTCTTCACCAAAATATGGTCTCAAAATTTATTTCACGATTCCAATATTTGGTGGATTTTTCTCCTCTTGTGGTCTCCCCTTTATTCTAAATATTTGCAGAAGTATTTGTCTCTAAAGCAGTGCCTTATTTCTGTGAGAGGTAATCTTGAAATCTTCAAGATTTGGTGAGATTCTTCTATCTTCAAGTCTTTTTGTTAAATTCTAACTTCAATCAAGATCTTCTTCTCAAGATTTTAAATGTCTTGAGGTCTTCACTAGATTCTTCTTTTAGGATTTGGAACTCCTTGCCAAATTATTCTTCTCAAATTTGGCACTCCTTGTAAAATTTGCTTCTCTTGGGCTTGTTTTCGGATGGTGACAATTATCCCAAGTCCTTCACTATCAGGGGCTTATCTTTGGTAGTGGATTTATCCAATGAGTTCTTTGAGGATTTATTTAGTAAGGCTCTCCAAAAATTTTACTGGATGCTCAATGAGACCTTTCCAAGGCCTTTGATCTTGTAGCTTCTGCTGGTCTTCCTTTAGATATTTTATTCAACCTTCTACTCCTAGAAGTGTTGGTGGTGAGATCTTCTGGATCTTTCATTCTACTAATTTTGTATTCAAGAAGGAATCTCCTAGTCCTTCTTCTTCCAATACTGGAAGTTTTTCAATAAGATCTTCTCCTTATCTCTTCAATTTTGCTTCAGGTGCTGAATTAATTTTGAAGAAGATACTCTTCCTAAATTTATTGTAGGAAGTTTCCCAACTCACTAAATATTCTTTTCATGTAATAAAATATTAGTACTAAAATATTAATCTACTTTTGAATCAAATATTCTCTTTTGAAGTCTTATTTAGGATCAAGGATTTCATGGCCTTTTTTCAGTATCAAGGCTTATGTGTACTTTTCAGTATCAAGGCTTATGTGGCCTTTTCAGTATCAAGGCTTATGTGGCCTTTTCAATATCAAGGTTTCTATGGCATTTTTAGTATCAAGGTTTTTGTGGCCTTTTATTCAAGGCTTCTATGGCCTTTTATTCTAGATCAAGGCTTCTATGGACTTTTATTCAACTGTGAGGTATTTCAATATAGCAATGGATATATTCAGTCTTCTAACTTCACCATGAATTTTCTCTAGAAGTTTTCTTCCGTAGTATTCTTCTATTGCATAAGGAACTATATCTTCACTATTAAGGCATGCTAACCTTTAGGTAATGAAGTTGAAGTGTCCTATATTTTTGTTGTAAGATGAGTCCCAATCATCTGAGAATTAATTTTCTATAATGAAATAAACTTTGGGCAATAGTTAACAAATTCTAGATATCTTGAATGATATTCACTAGATGATTTGTCAATCTAGTGGATTGAATACTGAGTCCTAGTCTTCACAAGTTTTTCTTGTAACTCTGTAGAAAGACTCTAGTCCAATGTAATCTTAGTATTTTTGGAAATGAGATTTATTTCAGTCCTAAATTGTCTCTCCCTAATTCTACCACCTAGACTCTTCTGAGATTTTTTGATAGTGACTGGTCCAACAACGCATTACGTTGACAAAAAACTCAGGCTCAGTAATGATGGTAGTTTTCCTATTGATCTATTATGGTTAGATATACTATAGCTCCGATACCACTGTTAGATTTTTAGGAAGCATGCAATGGGAGATAGCAATCACAAGATGTATAATAATATAAAAGAAAGTAAATCTACAAGATAACTAAAATATGCTATAAATAGAAATGACATAAATGAATACAATTTAGCTATGGAGAAAATGAACACTCCATTAATAAAGCTACTAAACTACATTGCTCCCATCACCATTATATGGTGATCTACACAACACTATGCTACTACCTAAAAATATGTTCTAAGATTCTCTATCTATCTATATATCTATTACAATGAGTACCTTCTTATATAGGAAGATAGGTTCCTTGGCCAACACTCTACCTAGTGGTGCAAGGGACAACTCACACATATACAACTTTCACATTGATACTTGTGCATTTATTACATTGCATAAAGTAACTAGATAAATTTCCCCTAAAGTAATACAATGTCCTAAGTATGTACCTTGGAAGGTACATTTACATGACCCAAATGATGTAATATACTATATTTCTAACATGGTGGAGGTGTTGTGGGAAGGATTGGTGGAGATGCCATGGGAGGGGCTGGTGGAGATTCTAAGGGAGGGGTGGTAGCCCACGTGAGATGGTATATGTTGGAATGAGTAGCTCTGATTAAGCAGTGAGGGGGCTATATGGTGAGGCCTATGAGGCTAGTGAGGAGGAGACACATGCTGAGTTGCTTTGGAAGATGAAGCAATAGGTTGATAGTGGAGAGGGTCCTTTAGAGAGGATGGGTAGATCTAATAGGAGTTTCTAAGGTGAGTGAGGATCTAGCCATAGACGAGATTGATTTGAGTATCTATCTATGCAATATGATGTATACATATGAGGAGGCACATATGTTACAAAATAAAGTGTGATAGGTGGAGATCCAACTGATGTAGCAAGAGTTGGCATGGATGCAAGAGTGGAAATAATTGGTAGCAAAGAGAGATGGATCTAAATTGGATCAATTGGAGTTGAAGAGAGGTATTGAGAGAATGAGTATGCAACTACAAGGTATGGGGGCCAATATAGTATGAGTGTGAAAGGAGACCACACAAGAGAGAGCACAAAGGGAAGCTCTATTGATGGAGGTGGCATTACTGTGAGAGGAGGCAATCCAAGAGAGAGCCTAGAGGGAGGCTTTGGTGGATAAATGTTGGAATATATTACATTATTTGGTTCCTTACTAATGTACCATCATGGGTACATATTTAAATTAGGAGTATATTAGGAGTTAAGTACTTTATAGAAGTTGTAATAAATGCACAAATGTTAGAATATGCAATGATTTAAATTTACATGTAGTCCACATGTATATGAGTCCTTAGAATAGAATAGTGAGGTTTTATAGGAATATCAAAGGGAAAGAGTTGCATATCATTATAAATATACCTTCATAGAATAGAAAAACAAGAGGATTTTGGAGTGAATAGGTAGAGTAGTAGTAGATACAATGTAGACCTATTTTTGCAAAATGGAGAGGTAGTGACCTCCATTGCATGACATTGTATATTTTTGTGAGCTTTCATATATGAGCATTTCTTGAGCATTGTTTCAAGTTTTCTATCATATTTTCATGCATATTATTTAGTGAAGAACACAAGTTTATACTGAGAGGGGGGTGAACAGTATAAGACCACTTTTTACTTTTTCTTCCAATTTAATATTATGTTGTGTAAAGATAGCAGTATCAATAGTAGTAATCAAAGCAATGCACATAAACCATACATAATAGAGACACCACAATTTATGTGGTTCACCCAATATGGGCTACTCCACGAAGAAAATATTTTACTAAAAATTTCTCAATAAATATCTTTGGGAATCACTCCCAATTACAAAGTTTATGGATCTCTGTCCAAAGGAGATGTTGATCCCCTAATCTCAAGTTCATGGATATATTCCACAGGAGAACTCTTTCCCCTTATGCTATGGCTATGTGATCTTCTAGAAGACTCTGTATCTCTACTGCACTGACTGGTGGACCTCTCTCCACTTGAAGACTCATCACTTAGATCTATCTTCAACTATGCTACCTGGTGGATATCTATCCACTGAGACTCTGTCCTTTGTACTCTGTCACATTCAAAGCTCTGTCAATAGGCTCACTAATAACCTAATCAATAGGCTCATATAGAACCTACTTAACAAGCTCACATAGAACTTATCAAATATTCTTAACAAGCTCACATAGAACTTGTCCAAATATGTTCAAGAAATCTCACCAAGAACTTGCCCAAATATGATTTAGCAAGCTCACCAAGAACTTGCCCAATTTTGCTCTAGTAAGCTCACCAAGAACTTGCCCAAATCTACTCTAGCAAGCTCACCAAGAACTTGCCCAAATATACTCTAGCAAGCTCACCAAGAACTTACCCAAATATGCTCTAGCAAGCTCACCAAGAACTTGCCCAAATATGATCCAACAATCTCACTAAGAACTTGTCCAAATACTATCCTCAAATCTGTCCCAACACTGTCCTCAAATATGTCCCAACACTGTCCTCAAATATGTCCCAAAGGCCTTCTCAAAGGCTTAATCAATCATGCTCAAGTAGTAATTAAAATTAACTCAACAATGAATGGCAATATCAACTCAAATTAACTTCATAGAAGCATAAAGAGAACTGTTAGAGACTCAATATGTTCTAATCTCACTCTCAATACAAATCAATCTCAACTCAACTCATAGAAGCATAAAGAGAATTGTTAGAGATTCAATATGTTCTAAACTCACTCTCAACCCAAATAAATCTCAACTAAACTCAAATCAACTCATAGAAGCATAAAGAGAATTGTTAGAGACTCAATATGTTCTAATCTCACTCTCAACTCAAATTAACCTCAACTCAATTCAAGTCAACCTCAACTCAACTCAAGTCTTATAGAACCATAAAGATAATTGTTAGAGACTCAATATGTTCTAACCTTAATCTCAACTCAACATAGAATTATGGAATAGTTTTTTTTATAGAACTTGAACAATCACTTCACACATCACTTGACTAGGCTCAATCAACTCAACTCAACCAATCATCACAAGGGACAACTTTTTCTCACACAACTCTAGTCCAAGTATGTATCAACCAACTCAAATGTTTCCAACAATGCTCAACCACAAATATCACATAACAATGATACCCATGTTATTTTCTAACTCAAGTTCTTTCACAACCAATGGGCTTCAATAACTATGCTTATCAAAAAAGGTTTAGACACAAATCTCAATTCAGAAAACCTTGAAGAATTCAACCAACCACTTTTGAAAATAAAACCACAAACAATCATTTTCCCTCCAATTATATTTCAGAAATCAACCTCCATAAACAATAAAATAGGAGAATGTGCCCATAAATTTTATGAATATGAAAAAACCTCTTTGTAAATATACCACAATCACAAAATTCTTTTGCCATTCTTCACAAGGGTTAGTAGATCATAAAATAATCAACATTAGTCCACTTTTCAATAATCATCACCAAGGCCTTTAATTGCACAACTTCCTTATCTCTCCTAAAACCACTTGTACCATAAAATAAAATAAATCAAAACATTGCATAACCTTTTCACTCCCAAAACAACTTATACCATAAAATAAAATAAATCACATACCTTGTCACCTCATGAAAGAATTAATCCTCTTGAAAAAGAACAAGGAAAACCTCACTTTTGGAACCCCTTTGAAAAATCAGAAATATCTCTTTAGACACACCTTATTTCTACTTCTAAATAAGTTAGTTAAATGGCCCTCGAAATAATATTTCTAACGATATATAATATGCCCACTTTTTGAAATAAATTGAAACCTTTACACACACACACACACACACACACACACATATATATGCCAACCTCCATTAATTGCACATAGGTCGGCCCTCCATTAATTTAAACTTAAACTTTAAACTTTAATATCTTCATCACCGGAGGTCCTTTTTCAATGAAACAAAATTCCACCTTGGATTTTAAGAAAAGTCCTTTTCACATAAGCCCAACATGGTTTAAAATAAAACCTTTTATTTTGCCTACCTTGGTTTTCATAAAAATCTTGTATATATCCATGCTCTCCGAAATATCATAGATGATTATCTATGAAGTGCTTTTGCCATAAAAACTCAATGTGACATCAATGAAAACATAAAATGCCTCAAATTGAATCAAATTTTCAACAATATCCCCCTTTGTCATTGATGGCAAAACCTCTAATAAAAACACCACAATAACTGTAAAAACCATCTCTGAGAATAAAAGTTGTTCCCCCTGACTCAATACTCTCTATGGAGACTGCTCCCCCTAACTCAATGCTCTCTTTGGAGGCTGCTCCCCCTAACTCAAATCTCTCCTCCTTACTCAAATCTCTCCCCCTTTGACATCAATGGAAAAAGGAACACCTATGGGGCTAAAATATATGACTCTTAAGCATAGCCCCCTCACCACCTTCTCTTTTGAGGTGATTAATTTTGGGGTGGGAGTACTTTTACTCCCATATCACTTTGTTTCCTTCCTCTATCAACTTCCTTCAATGTTTTTCTGATATCCTTCTCTTGATGAATTACTTGATCTTCTTGTCTAGAACATTTTTGACCTTCTTGCCTTGAACCTGTTTGGAATTGAGTCCTACACCATTTTGTAATATGCCCAAAGTTATTGAAATTAAAACACTTGATATTGTAGCCTTTTGGTTGGTGCCCATGTCCTGAAATTATTCTTAAAATAATTTCCATATCCATTCCTTTCCTAAACCCTATATTGTGAAGCTCTATTTTCATGACCATTATGACCATGACTTCTAAATTGTGTAGCTCTAAAACCAAAACCATGTTGCTCATTTCCTTTACACTGAAAAGCTCTATGACCAATCCTATTGCATGAGAAGCAATGTCCCTGAAAACCATACCTTCTTCCCTTGAAGTTTCTTCTAGAAAAATCAAACTTCTTTGATCCATGGATCCTTTCTTGACCATTATCCTTATGATCATATTCAACTTGTGCATTGCATTCTTGAACCTTATTTGTAGTATCTAAAACCTCTTCCTTGCATTTATATTCAAGAATTTATTTTCCCTTTGAGCTTGATTCACCTATCTCAAAACAAGATCTAAACTAAATATTTGGAGCCATAGGAACTTTGGAGCTTTCCTTACAAATCTTAGGTGCTTATTTGCTTTCATATTTTAGAACTTCCTTTTCTTTTGAGTGTGTTTCCTCAAACTTGAAATATGGGACCTTTGGTGCTTTGAAACCTTTCCAAAACTTGTGCAACTTATCCTTGGAGTATTTCACTTCCAACCTTAAGGAAACAACTTCATGTTCTAATCTTTCACATTCTTGCTTCCTTACCTTTAATTGTTCAAGCATATCTTCTTCAATTTTCTTTGCCTCTTCAACCATGATTTTTAGATCAATGGGATTTTGTAGGAGCTTTGCCTTCATCTTCTCATTCTCTTGTGCTTGAGCCTTTAGTCTTGAGTTTTCTCTTTTTATTTTTTCAAAAGCTTGTTCTGACACTTTCTTTTCTTCATTATCATAACTGTGCATATTTTTCTCTTCATGATAAATTCTTACTTGAGATTCCTACTTTTGATCCTTAGTAGGATCTTCTTATTTTTCACTGACTGAGAGACTTTCATTATTGTTGCTAGAAGCACTATTTGCTTCTTCCATATACAAGCTCTTCTTGTCATGTCTGCCTTGTTCATACATGTTTTCCTTTTCTTTTTGATTCTTGCATTCATCTTCACTATTTTTATTGTGCCTATCTTCCTTGAGTTCCATTTTATATTTACTATCATTGAAGCCATTGCAGTAACCTGATACATGATCGAGTTGACCACAAGAAAAATATTATTCTTTTGAAACCTTGAATGCTACCTTTTGAGCAGTAATATATTTGAAAATCCAGTCAAGTTCCATTTCCTCTTTATTGCTGCTATACTCATTTTGTGGAAAATAAAATGCCCTGTGACCAAGCTTACCACACTTAAAACATCTTACTAATTTTTCTTCTTCCCCTCTTAGAGCTTCAAGATCGGATTCATTTTTTTCTTAGATCTCATGGTTCTTCTTTGTCCCTTATTTTCCATGTGTGTTCTTGTAGAATATTTTCTCAAGATGTTAGCCTTTGTGAAGGAACCTACTCTGATACCAATTGAAGAACACAAGCTTATACTGAGAGGGGGGTGAATAGTATAAGACCACTTTTTACTTTTTCTTCCAATTCAATATTATGTTGTGTAAATATGGCAGTATCAATAGCAGTAATCAAAGCAATGCACAACAACCATACATAATAAAGACACCACAATTTACGTGGTTCACCCAATGTGGGATACTCCACAAAGAAAATATTTTACTAAAACTTTCTTAATCAATATCTTTGGGAATCACTCCCAATTACAAATTTTATGGATATCTGTCCAAAGGAGATGCTGATCCCCTAATCTCAAGTTCATGGATCTCTTCCACAAGAGAAATATTTCTCCTTCTGCTCTGGCTATGTGATATTCTAGAAGACTCTGTCTCTCTATTTCACTAACTAGTGGACCTCTCTCCACTTGAAGACTCCTCACTCAGATCTGTCTTCAACTATGCTAGCTGCTGGATCTCTATCCACTAATACTCTATCCTTTGTACTCAGTCACCTCCACAACTCTATCAATAGGCTCACTAAGAACCTAATCAATAGGCTCACATAGAACCTGCTTAACAAGCTCACATAGAACTTGTCAAATCTACTTAATAAGCTCACACAGTACTTGTCCAAATCTACTCAAGCAAGCTCACTAAGAACTTACCCAAATATGCTCTAGCAAGCTCATCAAGAACTTGCCTAATTTTTCTCTAGCAAGCTCACCAAGAACTTTCCCAAATATGCTCTAGAAAGCTCACCAAGAACTTGCCCAAAACTGCTCTAGCAAACTCATCAATAACTTGCCCAAATCTGCTCTAGCAAGCTCACCAAGAACTTGCCCAAATCTGCTCCAACAAGCTCACTAAGAACTTGTCCAAACATTGTCCTCAAATATATCCCAACACTATCCTCAAATATACCCCAAAGACCTTCTAAAAGGCTCAATCAATCATGCTCAAGTAGTACTCAAAATGAAATCAACAATGAATGGAAATATCAACTCAAATTAACTTCATAGATGCATAAAGAGAATTGTTAGAGACTCA
Organism: Wollemia nobilis; assembly: GCA_028583015.1. Taxonomy (NCBI): domain Eukaryota; kingdom Viridiplantae; phylum Streptophyta; class Pinopsida; order Araucariales; family Araucariaceae; genus Wollemia; species Wollemia nobilis. The sequence goes on from JAQPPZ010014908.1 coordinate 1,786,053, forward strand.
ATATGTTCTAATATCACTCTCAACCCAAATCAATCTCAACTCAATTCATAGAAGCATAAAGAGAATTTTTAGAGATTCAATATGTTCTAAACTCACTTTCAACCCAAATCAATATCAACTCAACTCAAATCAACTCATAGAAGCATAAAGAGAATTGTTAGAGACTCAATATGTTCTTGTATCGCTCCAAATTTTTCGCATCCCTACCTTCAAGCTATAGGATCCGTGCCCAGAAGGAGGATGGGAAAAGGATGGTGCGGTACCTCGGACTGAGAGGACTTTGCGAAGGTCCCGCCTCTCAAGGGAGGTGTATTTTGATGATTTTTCGATGGATGGTGGGTTCACCAGGAAACATTTGACGGCAGTTTCCACGCCTAGGTTTTGGAATGTGTTTAAATGTGTTCGTTTTAACCTTAAGCATTCATATCCTAGGTTTGGCCGAATGAATCTATATTAATCTATATGAAAATGCAAGTTCAATGAATACAAAAAATAGATTTAAAGACAGAAACAGAGAGAGTACAAAATGCAAGATGAGGAATACCTGATCCGGATGTCTGAAGAAGATTCTGATGTTGAAGTAGTCTGGATCGTCTGAGATTCGACAGAATCGTCTGCAATCAGACAAGATCGTCCGAGATCCGACGAATTCATCGACGAATCGTCGGAGACCTGCAAAACCGAAAATAGATGCAAAATACAAAAAATACTACAGTGCTAACAGAGGGAAATGATATAAAATGGCAGCAATGTTATCAAACTGCAACTTAAACACATAAACATAAATGAATTGTGCTAATTTGATGATAATTAAGATTTAATTATGCACTTAATCTAAATGGGTGAACTCCAAATGCAAGATAATATAAAACACCGAATAGATTATCTAATTTGCATAATAAAATGACAGAAAAAGGGTTGAGGAACGCAAACTTCAGGCACTGATTGCCTTAATACGGACTGCAGTCGAGATCGTCTCGCATCGACACGAAATCGCCTCGAATTCGACAAGTTCGCCTCCGATCTCGAACAAAGTTCGTCGACGACGATAGGTGCTGGCTCCGATTGAAAAATAGTGTTGTACCCGCAACAAAATTGATGTGGAACTAGTGCAAATGCAAGATAGAGATGATTTAACGTATATGGAATTGAATTGCAGAGAATTTCGGCCAGGGGTTGGGAAGGGAAAATCCTAGAGACTAAATAGGCTTAGGGGAGTAGTTAGGAGGTTGGAGATCATCCCAATTTGGGAGATCTCCAACGGGGGGAGGGTCCCAACGACGCAGACACGCTTCTGCCCAGATTGGAGACCCGTTGGAACAAATTCCAACTTTGCAAAATCAGTTTTGCGACAAGATCGTCTGGACGTCCTAGTCCATACGAAATCGTCAAATCTGGGGCGATATCGTCTGATCGGCGACGATATCGTCAAACGGTCAAAACAACCTCTAAAAATGGCACGAAAAAGGGGGAAACGGATTTCTTGACGGTTAACGGGTGGTTTGGGAGGTTAAATTTGAATTTTAAATTATTTACTAAGGTGAATGTAATTATTGCATTTTTACTGCGCCAATTTTAGGGTGCTACATTTTGCCCCCTCTTTAGCGAATTTTTTCGAAGAAAATGCGTTAAAGATGAGTTCTTCTCGATCTACGAGAAAGCAAAAATTATTCCCATTTTTAGGCGACGATTCTTGGTCGAATCGTAAGACAACTTACTATGGTGCCCCCTCCGTGTTTTTACCCAAATCGAACGTTTGAGGTAAAAACACGAAAAAGAAAAATTATTTTTGAATAAAATTAAGAAAAATAGGGTAAAACCCTAATTCATTTTTACTGTTCATTTTCCCGGTTTTAGAGCTCTGGAAGCAAAAATGGTGGAGACGACGCACAGATCAACAGAGGTCCGACGCGGTCTACGGGTAAGAGTCCAGACTGATCTAGAATGCTTTAATTTTAACTTTACATGTTTTTTAGATGAATTTTAGATGAATTTTGAGCATCGCGGCCGTTTTTGGGCCGTCGACATCGTCGGGACGCGATGACGAAATCGTCCCGATTTCGACGAAATCGTCTCAATTTCGGCAATTTCGCCCGAGGGCGAAATCGTCGAAAGGGGGACGATTTCGTCAAATTAGAGACGATTTCGAACTGCGAAATCAGAAACGATTATGCTCAAATTTGGGACGATATCGTCCAATAGTGGGCGATATCATCAATTGCACAAAGTTGAATTTTTAATTTGCATTATTGATTACTTGAATTGTTGATTAATGATTGTTTATTGTTTTGTTGTTTATGTTTGCAGAGAGGATTACTAAAGAGCAGAGAATGGAAATATGGAGGTTTGAGAGACGACTTGGCCGCTCTGACACAAGCAGAGCGAGATCAACTGGCACAGGCCGGCTTACTGCATGTGGCGTAAATGCCACAAGTATCTACAGACATGGGGCTACTGACGGCCCTAGCAGAGAGGTGGTATCCGGGGTCTTCATGTTTTTGGCTACCGACAGGGGAGATGACTCCCACTTTGGAGGACGTATGGAGGATTTTGAGAATCCCCATACAAGGACGGCTGATGACTCCTACGGCCAATCAGGGCCGCGCTATGGGACGGTTATGCGGTGACCCGAGCTTCACCCTGGAGAAGGGCGGAGTTAACATCGAGGCACTACGCCAGATGCCTGGGGCATCTACACTCACACGGGTGCTAGCTGGAGTAGTTGGTGGACTTCTGCTGTGCCACCAGAGCGGGTGCAGGGTGCCATGGATGCTCGTAGATGTGATCTACGATATGAGAGACCACGGCTACAGGTTTGCTTGGGGCAGTTTTGTTCTATGTCGATTGTACAAGATCCTGTATGGGGTCGTGTACAAGGGCGGCCGATGTCTGGTTATGACATCGCTACTACAGGTTTGGTGCTCGGGAGCACATTGCGGTGCGGAGGCCGGTAGGTAGGGCTTCCTCTCGACGAGGGTTGACGGGGAGAGGCCCCGAGTCTTCTACTGGTGGCTCCGGAGAGGGTCACAGTGGCGGATCGACCTGTCGATGTCCCGGAGGCTATTGGATGACCTAGTCCCGGACCAGATCACCTGGAGGCCATGGAGAGAGCATCCAGGGTGGCCAGAGGACGGACAAGAGCTGGCTCGCATCAGGCGAGTTTGCTGGCTGAGGATGGAGAGGGGAGAGGTGGAGCTCCACAGGTACGACCGAGTTTTGAGGCAGTTCGGTCTACAGTAGGGGATCCCATCCCTAAAAGACTACGAGTTTTCCTGGACTGTCTAGGATAACACTACAGTTAGCGGGGCTCCGGACATGCAGCGGTTCCGGAGCCAGGACACAGATGATGCCCCCATCCAGCCAGTGGATGGGGACGACGCAGGGGTAGCCGATGGCTACGATGCCTGGTACGTAGGCATCCGCCCTCCTCGGATGACGAGGGCACAGGGTCCGATCCACGCAGCTTGTGCATCGGATAGGGAGGCGATGCCAGGCGGCGATGGAGGCAGCCCAGGGTCACGACGGGAGAGAGGTGAGGCGGCCACAAGCATAGGAGCGGCCACGACAGAGAGAGAGGGAGAGGAGGGAGGTGAGAACCCCATCTCCATAGAGGCCACCATCGCCCGATAAGGGCAAGGGTGTGGACACAGGAGAGAGTAGCGAGATGGCTACTCTCCGGGCGGAGAGAGATCATCTGCAGGCTCAGGTGCAGACGCTACAGGATGCGGCTGCACGACACCGGGCTGAGGTGTCATAGCTACGGGATGAGATTGCACGCCTCAGGGCACGGGGCGGAGGGGCGAGCACACAGGAGCTGGCACGGTCGATTGCTCAGACCGTGTTTTACCAGGGCATCTACTTCCAGATGGTGCCAGAGGGTCAGAGGGTACAGCTGCCAACCGACATTGCTGACCCTATCAAGATTGGGTCCTCGAGGACTACGTCTCGATCGAGGACGAGGACTACACAGACGGCGATGGGGCCACCTCCTCCACCTCAGGGTGGGGGAGGAGATGAGGCAGAGAGCTCGAGAGGCTCTCGAGGCTAGAGGGCGGGATTGACATTTGTATGATATGATTATTTTTGATAGAGGATTGAGTATGCCGAGGTACAGATTGTGGCATACCAATCTAGTTTTGATGATGTACATATGTTGATATATATATATATATATATGAGATATTTTTGATCATATGACTTGTGTCTTTGTGTATGTTTATGATGCTTTTATGTTTTGATTGATTGATTTGATAATTGGATGTAATTATGTCGTTGGAGATATTATAATTTGAATGTCATGGTGATATTTTTAAATGAAAATAATCTGATGTAACAAATTGATTGTTTATGATGAAATGTGATAAAAATAAAAAATAAAAAGAGACTTCTAACAATAATTTCAAAGGACATTGTCGCTATTATAGACCATTTCACAGAGTCGCTGCTCACTCGGTCGTCAAGCTAATCCCAGGATAGAAATATTGTTAAAAGTAAAAGAGTGCTTAAGAGACTGTCTTAAGACTTTGTTGTGATAGTGCAAATGATAATGATGATGATGGTTTGTTTTCAGATTTTCATAAAAAATGTTTGTGCATAAAATGATGTTCAAATGATTTTTGCTAGGCATAAATTCCTAAGGGTGATAAATTTTTTTGGATAATTCCTTAGGAATTATACCATCATTGCAAAATTAAAGGTTGACATAATGACATGAAATAATGAAAATGTGTTTGCTTTTGAAAAGCATAATTTGTGTAACATAATGAATTAAGCCATATGGTTTTCATGATTTTTGAATAAATGGGGAATAAAAATTGTTACAATGGTTTGCGCTAGGCATAGAATATGTAGGTATAGACTTATACCATCATCGCGAAAATCCAAAAAAAAGATAGTTTTATTGCATGGTTGATTTTTGATGAACAAAAAATATGAAAATGAGGACTTGCGCTAGGCATAATATTTCAATTTGGGTTTTGAAACTATACCATCGTCGCGAAAGTCAATCAGATATATATGTATATGTTTTGTGTAGTTTGAAAGAAATTTTTGATTTTTCTATTATATAGTTGTCTTGGTGGTAAACGATTGTACTTGATTTATTCCAAACAAGTTGCAAAAATAATATTTCAAATTATTTTGAAGACAAAAGTTAGATTTATAAGGAATCCCATGTGCATATGTGAATTCATTTCTGATCTTGATTTATCATAATGATACACGAAATCTCTCAAATACAAATGTGTGTGCAATTGCATTGTTCATTTACCAGCTTTGAGCAAGATACTATGATACAAGTGATTTGAAGAAACCAAATAAGTGTTCATTAACCATGATGTAGATGCATATAACCATACTAGGCTACTATGTAGATCGGATTATCAAAAGCTAGCTAATCCATAAGCAGACATAGGTCTCGTACAAAAGAAGTTCGCTAATGTGACAGATATATCACCACGCTAGGAGTTACCCAAGGCCAAGCAAATTGGGCACAAACCACCTGTTATGGGGCTTACCTCACAGTTTTCGAATAATTGAGAATTCCAGGGATTCAAGCTCATCAACCCTTCTTTTCTTTTCAAAGGGTAGGGAAAGGGATTTTATTGCTTTCTTGCTTTCTTTTGAACTTTGCTTATTTTTCTTTTGCTTGATTTTTGAGATAGTGCTTGAAATATTGCTGGAATGATATAGAATAACATTTTTCTTTTCTCTTTTCTTTTTCTTGAACTTTTCTTTTTTTTTTTTTTGCTAGGGATACTTGCTCGGATTAGCTGTAGAGCAAGGGATTTTTATTCTGGGTAGGGGTGAGCTTGTCCTTTTGCCAATTCTCAAAGATTCTAGACCATGTGCATGATAGGATAGCAGGGGAAACTTTTCGCTCAAGAAATCAGTTCTACTATGTAGCAAAACATGGAAATTACAAATATAATCATTTTATTGTGAAAAGATGTGCTTGGTTTAAGTAAATAACAAGATCAATTTTCTATGCTCAAACTTTATTTAATTGAATTTTGTGAACTTTGATATAAGAGAGATTAGTAATCATGCCAGATAAAATCAAGATATTTATTGTTGTGAGTGTGCAAGTGAGGGATTCAAAATAAATGCTAATTTATCCAAAAATAATTTGAAACATATAACTGCAATAATTGTAAGAAAATATATATAAATGATTTTTGAGAAGTTTTGAGAATGTTGACTCTCTCTTTCTTCTGTATATTGTTTTGGTTTCGAAAGAGTCAAGCATATAGCTGTTTTTAGATTTTTATTTTGATTTTTGTTTTTGAGTAAACAATTTAACAAGTGCTTTAAATAAATGCAATAGATAGTGTTGAAGATTTTGGATGATTTATGAATATTTTTGATGTTTTTTTGAATAAATTGAAAGAAATACAAGATAGTAATTTTGAACAAATATATACATGGATGAAATGACCAGATTTATGCATAGTAACGTTTAAGATGCAAAATATTCATGGGTTCTTTAAGTTCTTTACCATCTAAGGTAGATAATTTATATGCTCCCGATTCAAATTTAGCAAGTAATAATGTATGGTCCAAGCCAATTGGGCTCGAATTTACCTTTAAGTTCCTTAGTTGCATTTGTATTTTTTTGATTTTCTTTTAAAACAAGGTCGCCAATCTCAAAGGAGCGATGACGAACTTTCTTAGCATATGATCTTTTAAGCTTGTTTTGGTAAGCACGGAGATGCTCCAAAGCATTGATGCATTTTTCATCTAGGAGTTCCAGCTGACTGAGTCTCGCAAAGACGATATTCATCTCCTACTTTGGTATCTTGAAGTAGCAGAGCCAAAGAAGGAACTTCCAATTCAAATGGAAAACCGCTTCAAAGACCATACACCAAAACAAATGGTGAAGTTCCAAGTGGGGGTTCGAACACTAGTTCGATAGGCCCACAAGGCCGGATATAATTGAATGTGCCGACCACGGCAAGCTTTATTGACCAATATTTTGAGAATTTTGATTAAGGTTTTGTTAGATGCTTCTGCTTGACCATTACCCTGAGGATAATAGGGAGTGGACCAACGATGTTGAATCTTATATTTTTGACATAATTTTTTAACATCTTTATTTTTGAAGCAAGTTCCATTGTCAGAGATGAGATTGGCAAGAATTCCGAACCTGCAAATGATTTGATTAAAAATAAATTTAGAAACTTGTGTGCCAATGCAGGAAGCTAAAAGCATAGCTTCAACCCACTTCGTGAAATACTCAATGGCGATTATGATGAACTTGTGTCCATCAGATGACACAGGATTGATTTTGCCAATAATATCCAAGCCCCATTTAGAAAAGGGCCATGGAGATGAAATAGCCTGCAGCTCTTGTGCAGGCGCATGGACAAGGTCAGCATGTTTTTGACACTTGTCGCAATGGCGCACATATTCATGTGCATCCATTTCCATGGTAGGCCAAAAGTATCCTATCCGAAGGAGCTTTTTAGCAATAACACTACCACTAAAGTGTCCTCCACAAGATCCATCGTGGGCTTCACTCAAGGCTGATTTAGACTCTTCTAAGTTTAAACATCTTAATAGGATACCTTCAAAAGATCTCCTATATAAAGTATTGCCAATTATTACGAATCGACTTGCTCGTCGACGTAATAACCGACGCTAGTTTCTATTAGAATTGGCAGGGAAAGTCCCATTTTGAAGAAAATCAAATATGTCTATATACCAAGGCTCAGGAGTAGTTTCATTGATTAGAAACACATCCAAAGGCTCTAAGCATGACTTATTTGAGGCGGGTTCCTGGAGTCGACGAATAATGATAGTGGCATATTCGTCATCTAACTCCAAGGGCAAGAGAGATGCAGCTGCGGCCATAGCATCAGCTGCACGGTTGCTAGTTCGAGGAATAGCTTCCAAGGTGACTTGATCGAATAGGGACATTAATTGTAAAACATAGGCCTTATATGGGCACAGTTTATCATCTCTGGTTTGATAAACTTCATTAATTTGGTTTATAACCAGTTGGGAATCACCAAAAACTAAAAGATGTTTAATTTTTAGTGCTAGAGCAGCTCGTAATCCAAGGATTAGAGCTTCATACTCAGCAATATTGTTGGTGCAAGCAAAGGTCAGTTTGAAGGACAGAGGAATAAGATGTTTTTGCGGAGATATTAAAATAATACCCGCACCAGCCCCACTCATGCATCGGGCTCCATCAAAGTATAAGGACCATTGTTCAAGATGGTCTGCCTCTAATTGAAGGCATTCATCCGGAAACTCGATGATGAGGGGATGGGTAGACTCTAAGGGTGCAGCAGCTAATTGATCTCGCTATGATTTGACCCTTAACAGACTTCTGTCCTATGAATGTGAGATCAAACTCGCTTAGAGCAAGAACCCACTTGGCTGTGCGACCCGATAAATAAGGTCGACTCATGAGATACCTTAAGGGATCATATTTAGCAATGACATAAGTTTTTTGGCTAAGCATATAATGTCATAATTTTTGCGTAGCAAACACGACTGCTAGACATAGTTTTTCCAATGCTGTGTAGCGGGTTTCATAACTGATGAAGGTTCGGCTAATATAATAATTAGCACGTTCTCGCTTTTCATCATCAAGTTGGGCTAACATAGCCCCTAAGGCAGAATCGAAGCTAAAATATATAGGAGAAATGGGCGATCGGATTTAGGTGGTGAAAGCACAGGTGGATTAAGGAGGTATTGTTTGAGAAGTTCAAAAGCTTCTCTACATTCGGTATCCCAATTAAAGGGGACATCCTTCTTAAGGAGTTTAAGAAAGGGACCGATTTTATCCGCCAGCTTATCGATGAAGCGACGGATGGCTTGAAGCTTACCTTGTAAACTTCGTAACTCAGATATATTAGTCGATGTGGGCATATCGATGATGGCCGCAATCTTGAGAGGGTCGATTTCAATACCACGTAAAGAAACTAAAACCCCTAATAGTTTGCCGGATTTAACTCCGAATATGCATTTTGCTGGATTTAATCGAATGAGATATTCTCGTAATCGATTAAAGACTTTCCTTAAATCATCTAAATGATTATTTTCAATAATAGAGTGAGCTATAATATCATCCACATAATCATGTAGGATATCATGCATCATATCATGAAAAATGTAGGTCATAGCTCGTTGATAAGTTGCACCGACGTTCTTTAAGCCAAATGGCATCACTTTCCAGCAAAAGGTACCCCAAGGGGTAATAAAGGTTGTTTTAGCCTGGTCTTCAGGAGCTATCCTGATCTGATTATAACCGGAGAATCCATCCATTAAGGACATCATCCCACTTTCGATAGTGAAGTCAATGATTTGGTCCATGTTTGGAAGAGGAAAGTCATCTTTAGGGCATGCAGCGTTAATATCTCTAAAGTCCGTGCAAACCCTAACTTTGGTAGCTTCTTTCTTGGTGACTGGAACTACATTTGAGATCCATTCAACATAATCAATAGCTTGTATAAAGATAACATTCAGGAGTTTTTCTAACTCCCCTTTGACTAGCAGAGCCACTTTGGGATGCATTTTTCTAAGTTTTTGTTTGACAGGTTTAGCATCCGGATGGACCACTAGATGATGCATGACTACGGAAGGGTCTAGACCTGGCATATCTTCGTATGTCCAAGCGAAGACATCTTCATACTCTTTAAGGAATGCGATGTATTGTTCTTGTTTTTCTTGACTTAATTCTGATCCAATATTGATTATGTGAGGATTGTCCTCAGCTCCAATGTTAATTTTAATGACATTTTCTACCTCCATGTGTAGATCTCTTTCAAAATTAGGTGGGGCGGGTGAAACGCCCAATTCTTGTAATTCTTGTAAAGTTAATTTAGATAATTCATTCTGAGGATTAGTGGTTTCAAGTTGAGCTATAGTTGGTATAGAACCATCAAAATAAAACCCATTGTGTAACATCTCTTCAACAGAGACATCATGGAAGATATCTCCTTCCAACTCTTCATCCGGGGTCGGCAATCATTTCAGGGTATGCTATGGACAACATGTTGCATGAAAACGACTGATTTTTAAGAGGCAAATCAACATGCCTATCCAAATAATCTTGATAGCATATGAGATGATCATCATCCTCAAAAGGAAAGGGTTGACCCTTACTAGGAAATAGGCCCACACCACAAGTGGGCAAGCCACGGTTCTACCTCGAAAGGTTCTTTCATGCCATTTTGGAAAGGTCCCAAGCCTTTCCCTTCATATCCCATTTTAAGCATCATGGGTTTAGCTTTAATATAATCATTGGTAAAATAACACCGAGCGTATCCTTCATGGTGAGTTTTGATATTCCGAGGGATTCTTCCCCAGTCATATCCTTTATAAATGAAGGCACAACTCCCGACTTGGTAAGTACTTCCCATAGGTTGTGGGAGGCCCAAAGTACGAGGAGATGGCGGCAAGTTATTTAAAAGGTTTGAATCTTGCATGAAAGCATTCATTTTTTTTGATATTAAGGTTGTAGATAAATCTGGTAAAAGTTCATCAGAAAGGGCATAAGATGTAGAAGGCTTATTACCTACATCTTTAGTTGTGGAAGGTATGATAGATGTGTCTATAGGTCTTGAATTTATAAAGATAGAACTTGAAGGATTGGTTGTAGACTTAAGATCTGTTTGAGGTTCTAAAATGATTTGTTTAGAGGATTGTTGATCTATATAGGAGGATGAAATTAATGGAGGGGAAATAGGTGAAGTTATGGGTGTATGTTTCACAGTTTTAGATGAAAAATAAGAACTAGGTTGTGTGGATGACAGAGCTGGGCAAAATTGCACTCCAACAGGTTCTGCCAAAGCACACATATCAAAAGGTCTAGGGTCACCATGAATAGTGACCAACTGATTTTTGAATTCAAATTTAACACATTGGTGTAAAGTTGATGGGACCGCTCGCATGGCGTTGATCCAAGGGCGACCCAAAAGTATATTGTACGATGCTGGGCAATGTACAATAAACACGGTTGTTTCTAGGGTTCTAGGACCAACTTGCAATGGGAGGGTAATAACTCCACACGTTTCTTGTGTTTCGTCATTAAAAGCTTTGATAATCATATCAGTTTTTTTTCATTTCATCACTTCTAAAGCCAAATAGTTGGTAGAAGTCAAAGGTGCAAATGTTTAGAGATGAGCCATTATCAATCAAAACTCTTTTGACGACTACATCTCCAATTAAAGCAATAATGTATAAGGGATTGTCCTTATGTAAACCGTGTTGTGGGATATCTTTATCCCGAAAGTCAATACAATCAATCTCTCGAGTGATGATAGTATTGGCCATAGCTTCAGGTTGAATGTTTTGAGGTACCATCATTTGGCTCAATGTAAGCATCAACTCATCCCTATGGGTGGGAGAGGATCTTAATAAATCTAAGAGGGAAATTCTGGCCGTAGTATTAGACAATTGCTCATTAATGTTGTAAGGGGGTTTAGATTGGATATTAGGAGCATGATTCCCTTTATTAGGATTTTTCAAAACGAATGGAGCCGATCCATCATTCTCGGTTTGGTTCTTGTTGAGAGTTTTGATCTTGTTGTCGAGTAACGACTCCAATGGTACCTACGATGTTATAGTGAATACGTTGAACTGGTCTCGGCTGAGCATTAATGGCTTGTTCATTAGAAAGGAATATATTGGAAGAAGGTCGAGTAGTGACTCTTCTAGGGAATGGTTCTTCCGGAACATTAGCATCTCGTGGATGGGTTGAATAGGATCCGATTCATTTTCAGAACTATTCGATTGGTTTGAAGTAATGTCTAGTTCACTTTCACTATCCGATTCTATATCACTAGAATCAGAAGTTTGAAAATTATGTAAGGGCCTCGTCGTAACCAGGGATAAGGTCGTGTCAAATATTTGAGGATCCCGAATAGGTAATTGTCCGCTAATGGTTCCTACATATCGGGTAGGAGGGGGAACATTATGATGTTCGATTTGATTGGCTACCTCTTTACCATGTCTTGGTAAAGGGTGTTGAAATATGTCTAGAGTTTGATTGGCATTTTGATTTTGATTTTGGGGAATGGTCTTTTGAGTATTATTAGGAGGGTTTTGTTTAGGTTGGAAGGCTTGTACTTCCATTTCATTATTGTCAATCAAATCTTGTATTTTATGTTTCAATCTTTTACAAGCGTTGGTAGAATGTCCAGGTCCTCTATGGAAATCACAAGGCAAGTCGACTCCGTATCCGGGTATAGTTGGGTCAGGTTCCCGGATAGCTGGTAATTGGATCAAACCTCTTTCAAGTAATTGAGGTAAAATAGTTGATAAAGGTTGGTTTAATCTAGTGAATTCTCGAGGAGGCTTGTCAGGAGGTTTCAATATGAATTTTTTTGTTGTCTTCGTTGCATTGATATTAGCAACGTTTCTGCTGTCGATGACTCCGTCACCGACAACTTGTTTGTTTTTATATTGATTTCTGGATGTTTTCTCATCATCCTTCTTCCTAAGTTGGCCTCTCCTAATGAGGGCATCTTCTACTCTTCGAGCTAAATCTATAGCTTGATCGAAGGTAGTTAAAGTAGCGGTTGATAGCTCATAAGATATCTGTTCTTGTAAATTGTTGATGAAAATGTCCAACATTTCCCTATAAGGCAGCACAAAGTGTAGTTTTCCTGTCAATTGCCTCCATCTAGCTAAGAAATCGGCAAAACATTCATCCTTGTCTTGTTTTAAATTGTATAGGTCTTTAATAGTTACATGCCTCTCGATGTAGGCACTAAATTGATGGACAAATGATTTCGCTGTTTCTTCGAAGTTTCTCAAAGAATGAGTGGGCAACTGATAGTACCACTCTAATGCCATCCCACCTAAACTTTTTGGGAACATTTTTAGTAATAGCAAGTCGTCATGCGATATGTCGTGACATGCTATCCTAAACATGCGAAGATGCTCTATGGGATCTTCGGTTCCTTTATATATAGGCAGAGATGGGCATGGGAAAATGCTTAGGGTATGGTTGAGCTACAACTATGGGATCCAAAGGTTGACTACAGATCTCTCGATAATTATACGAGGGACGGTAGGGATCTATCTCGGTCCATACGTGAAGCCAATTGTTTCACCATGGCTTCCAGATTACTAGTTTGCCCCCCATATTGGTTTGGTAGGGCATTGACATGGGTTTTATGGGCGTAGGATGGAGGAACATGCAGATTAGATGCCATGTTACCGTTGTGTAAAGTATTGGTAGGAAAAGTATTATGGAGGAATTTTGAAGTTGGATTATGTTGTATTCCGGATTGTTGAAAGTTTGTATTTGGCTTTGTTTTAGGTTTTTGTTTATTTGAAGCATATTGCTCAATAGTTTGACGGAATAAAGTAGTGAAGGAAGGTTTCTTTTGTGTGGGAGTGATTTTAGGTTGAATAATAGGTTCCTTAGGAGGTTGGGTAACCTGTTGTTTTGACATGTTTTGAGCCATAGTGACCATATCCGTATTGGATGGCCCAACCTTGTCACTTTCTTGATCAATGAAAGACAAGGGATTAATGCGCATATTAAACGCCTGTTCTATAGCCGCTTGAGCGTCACTGATTTGCCCTTTATCAAGGCGAATTGCCACATTAAGGTCATCAATGTTATCTATGAGAAATTTCTTGAAATGCTCGCATTGTCAAAAGCAATAGTTCCATTAGGAGCTACTCTAGGGGATGAGGATCCATCCTCTTTAACACTTCCTTCTTGTTCCTTATCTTCACCTAAGTCTTCATCTGATTGACCTAGAGTTTCTCCTTCCGGATTTGTATCTCCAAGAAGGACATTTGGGTCTTTAGTTGTATCTTGTAACCAATCTTCTCCTTCCCCTAAAGTTTCTTTACCATTCCTAAGTTTAGGCATGGTGCTAAGTTTTGATTTCAGCAAAAAAAATATATATATATATATATATATATATATATGCAACAAATTAAGAGGTATATATTTACTATATACCTACTATAATATTTGAAAATGAAATGTTTAAGTTTTTGCTAAGTTTTTGATTTTTTAGTTTTTTAGTTTTTCTTTGAAACAATATAATAAAGACAGCAAATAACACAATAAATGCAAGAAATAATACTGAAGTAATAATCTAATTTTCTATAAACAACTTATGAATATCATTGATAGGTTCGAGTTGTTCAAGAGTCATGAAGTGTTCTTCTTCAAATTGAAAGTTTTCTTTTAAAAATTTGATGAAAAGAGCTATAGTGATGTTGTCTGTTTTAGATGCTGGTTGATAAAAGTAAAGCTCGTGGCAATACTCTCGATATAACACAGCTCGCGGAACTCTATTCCATATTTCCCTATCTGTAAGAACAACCTCTTGGTCTTCTACACAACCTAGGAACCGGTGCACAATGGCTGCGTTCTCGAGGTATTCCTCGAAGGTGAACAACTCCGAAGATACTAAAGCTCTCCTATAGGCTAACCATCTATGGCAGTGCTCTCCAAGTTCATGATAAAAAACTAATTGATGAGGATCCAGGATTCTATCTAGGACTAGCCTCTTGATTTGCTTAAGTTGTGTGGACCTAGATGAAATGAGACTAAGTCTCCTATCAAGTTCGTTCCACAGGAATTGATTTCTGCTTGTTTCAGGCACACTAAGGACATAATTAACTTCTATGGCTGCCAATTGATTTTCTACGTTTATAGTAACCGCTAACCTTTTCTTAGGAGCTACCATCTAAACATGTTTTCAAACTTAAATGTTTAAAATGCATCTATGTTTCAGTTGTTCTATATATTTTTTTGTTTTTGTTTTTGTTTTTCAAAAGGTTATGATGCATTCACGTCGGGTTCACCAAAATGTATCGCTCCAAATTTTTCGCATCCCTACCTTCAAAGCTATAGGATCCGCGCCCGAAGGAGGATGGGAAAAGGATGGTGCGGTACCTTGGACTGAGAGGACTTTGCGAAGGTCCCGCCTCTCAAGGGAGGTGTATTTTGATGATTTTTCGACGGATGGTGGGTTCACCAGGAAACATTTGATGGCAGTTTCCATGCCTAGGTTTTGGAATGTGTTTAAATGTGTTCGTTTTAACCTTAAGCATTCATATCCTAGGTTTGGCCGAATGAATCTATATTAATCTATATGAAAATGCAAGTTCAATGAATACAGAAAATAGATTTAAAGACAGAAATAGAGAGAGTACAAAATGCAAGATGAGGAATACCTGATCCGGATGTCTGAAGAAGATTCTGATGTTGAAGTAGTCTGGATCGTCTGAGATTCGACAGAATCGTCTGCAATCAGACAAGATCGTCTGAGATCTGACGAATTCGTCGACGAATTCGTTAGAGACCTGCAAAACCGAAAATAGATGCAAAATACAAAAAATACTACAAAGGCTAACAGAGGGAAATGATATAAAATGGCAGCAATGTTATCAAACCGCAACTTAAACACATAAACAGAAATGAATTGTGCTAATTTGATGATAATTAAGATTTAATTATGCACTTAATCTAAATGGGTGAACTCCAAATGCAAGATAATATAAAACACTAAATAGATTATCTAATTTGCAAAATAAAATGATAGAAAAAGGGTTGAGGAACGCAAACTTCAGGCACTGATTGCCTTAATACGGACTGCAGTCGAGATCGTCTCGCATCAGTACGAAATCGCCTCGAATTCGACAGGTTCGCCTCCGATCTGAACAGGTTCGTCGACGACGATAGGTGCTGGCTTCGGCTGAAAAATAGTGTTGTACCTGCAACAAAATTGATGTGGAACTAGTGCAAATGCAAGATAGAGATGATTTAACGTATATGGAATTGAATTGCAGAGAATTTCGGCCAGGGGTTGGGAAGGGAAAATCCTAGAGACTAAATAGGCTTAGGGGAGTAGTTAGGAGGTTGGAGATCATCCCAATTTGGGAGATCTCCAACGGGGGGAGGGTCCCAACGGCGCAGACACGCTTCTGCCCAGATTGGAGACCCGTTGGAACAAATTCCAACTTTGCAAAATTAGTTTTGCGACAAGATCGTCTGGACGTCCTAGTCCAGACGAAATCGTCAAATCTGGGGCGATATCGTCTGATCGGCGACGATATCGTCAAACGGTCAAAACAACCTCTAAAAATGGCACGAAAAAGGGGGAAACGGATTTCTCGATGGTTAACGGGTGGTTTGGGAGGTTAAATTTGAATTTTAAATTATTTACTAAGGTGAATGTAATTATTGCATTTTTACTGCGCCAATTTTAGGGTGCTACAATTCTAATCTCACTCTCAAATCAAATCAACCTCAACTCAATTCAAGTCAACCTCAACTCAACTCAAGTATTATAGAACCATAAAGAGAATTATTAGAGACTCAATATGTTATAACCTTAATATCAACTCAACATAGAATTATGGAATATTTTATTTCATAGAACTTGAACAATCACTTCACACATCACTTGACTAGGCTTAATAAACTCAACTAAACCAATCATCATAAGGGACAAATCTTTCCCACAAAACACTAGTCCAAGTATGTATCAACCAACTCAAATGTTTCCAACAATGCTCAACCATAAATATCACATAACAATGATACTCATGTTATTTTCTAACTCAAGTTCTTTCACAACCAATGGGTTTCAATAACTGTGCTTATCAAACACGATTTAGACACAACTCTCAATTCAGAAAAACTTGAAGAATTCAACCAACCACTTTCGAAAATGAAACCACAAACAATCCTTTTCCCTCCAATGATATTTTAGAAATCAACCACCATAAATAATCAAATAGGAGAATGTGCCCATACCTTTTATGAAGATGAAAAAATCTCTTTGTAAATCTGCCACAATCACAAAATTCTTTTTCCAATCTTCTCAAGGGTTAGTAGATCACAAAATAATCAACATTAGTCCACTTTTCAATAATCATTACCAAGGCCTTTAATTGCACAACTTCCTTATCTCTCATAAAACCACTTGTACCATAAAATAAATAAATGAAAATATTTCATAACTTTTTCACTACCAAAACCACTTATACCATAAAATAAAATAAATCACAATATTGCATACCTTGTCACCTCATGAAAGAATTAATCCTCTTGAAAAAGAACAAGGCAAACTTCACTTTTGGAACCCCTTTGTAAAATCAGAAATATCTCTTTACACATACCTTATTTCTCCTTCTAAATAAGTTAGTTAAATAGCCCTCGAAATAAGATTTCTAACGATATATAATATGCCCATTTTCCAAAATAAATTGAAACCTTTACATATATATATATATGCCAACCTCCATTAATTGCACATAGGTCGGCTCTCCATGAATTTAAACTTAAACTTTAAACTTTAATATCTTCATCAATGGAGGTCCTTTTTCAATGAAACAAAATTCCACCTTGGCTTTTAAGAAAAGCCCTTTCCACATTTTAGCACCCTAAAATTGGCACGGTTCAAACATTAGTAAAAAGATAAAATATTAAAATTTGAATTTCAACCCCAAACTGCCCGTTAAACCACATTTTACCCATTTTCTCCATTTTTTGTGCCATTTTTAGGATTTGTTTTTACCGTTGGACGATATCATCTCAGATTAGATGAAATCGTCCCCGATCTGACGAATTCATCTAGAATAGAACGTCCAGATGATTTCGTCCCAAAATCGAATTTTCATAATTAGCTTCTATTTCAATAGCCTCTCCAACTCGGGTAGAAGTGTGTCTGTGCAGTTGGAGATTTCCCTGTTGGAGATCTCCCAAATTGGGATGATCCCCAACCTCCCAAACCTCTTCCTAATCCTATATAAACTAGGATTTTATCATTTTATCCCCTTGGATGGCTGGCTGATTCTCCCTAAACCCCCAACCCCTTAGTTGACAGATTTCATTGTAGAGTTAGCTCCTTATTCCCTTGCACTATTGCTTGCATTCGGTATTTTTGTATTTTTATTGTAGGAACTCTACTATTTTTTAGTCGAAGCTAGCTTGGATCATCGCGGACGATCTCGAATGATTACGAACGATATCGTACGATTTGAGGCGATCCTGACTGTAGTCCATATTAGGGGTAGTCCGAGTTTAGAGTTTGCATTTTCTTAGCTTTTTTTGCATTTTTCATATCATATCTCTGCACTGTTTTAAGTTATTATGTTTTATGCATCTTGGAGTTCACATCATTTAGCATAATCGCATGATAAAGTTAAAATCAACCATTAAAACTACTGCATTTCCTTATTTGTTATTAAAATCTATTATTTAGGCATGTTTGCTGTTATTTCTACCATTATCCTTTGCTTCTGCACTTGCATATTTGGTATTTTGCATCTATTTTTGTGATTGCAGGTTTCTGACGAATTCGTCTGACAAATTCGTCAAATTTTAGATGATTCTATCTGATTTCAGATGATCTTATGTGATTTGGGACGATTACATACAAATTGAGATGATCTGAACTACTACAAGACTCAGAATCTCCATCAGACATCCAAAATCAGGTATGACACCTTCTAGTTAGCATATTATTTGTTATTTGCATCCATTTCTATTTTTTGTATTCATTTAAATCAGCATTGGTATATAGAATAGTTTAGATTCATATTGGCTAAACCTAGGAGTTGAATGATCAAGCATAAAAATGAACACATCAAACACACTATCAACCTAGGTGTGGAAACTGCCATTCAAAAGTTTCCTGGTGAACCCACCATCCATCAAAAATTCACTCTTATGCACCTCCATCGAGAGGCAAGACCTTCCAAGGGCCTCTCAATCCGAGGTATTGTCCCATCCTTTTCACATCCCCCTTCTAGGTGCGGATCCTATAGCCTGAAGGTAAGGGTGCAAAAAATTTGGAGCGATACATTTTGGTGAACCCGACGTGAAACAGAAACCTTTTGAAAACAAAAAATTTCTAAAAATAAAAAAGAAAAATAATAAGAAAACAAAACATAAATGCATTTAAACTTAAGAAAATTTTCATGTCATATTTAGATTGTAGACTAATAAGAGACGAGCTGTCACCATTAATATTGAAAATCAATTAGCAGCTATAGAGATTACTTCTGTGCTTAGGGTACCTCAAACAAATAGGGTTCAACCTTTGTGGGACGAACTTGATAGGAGATTGGATCTCATTTCATCTAGAGCAACCGAACTTAGGCAAATCAAGAGGTTTGTCCTAGATAGAATCCTGGATCCTGATCAAGTAATTTTGTATCATGAACTTTAGAGAGCTTGCCATAGGTGGATAGTAAGTAAAAGAGCCCTTGTGTCTTCTGAATTGTATACCTTTGAGGAATACCTTGAGAATGCAGCCATAGTACATCAATTTCTAGCTCGTATAGAGGACCAAGAAGCTGATCTTATGGATAGAAAGAGATGGAATAGAGTTCCCAGAGCTGTGTTATATCGAGAATATTGCCATGAGATTTATTTTTACAAAACATAATCTAAAACAGATAATATCACCATAGCACACTTTGTTGACTTCCTGAAAAGCAATTTCCAATTTGAAGAGGAGCACTTTATGACTCTCGATGAACTTGATCCTATCAATGATATCTATAAACTATTTATAGAAAACTAAGTTATTATTTTATTATTGTTATTTCTTGTATTTAGTGTGTTGTTTATTGCCTTTATAAGCATTAAATATATATATATATATATATATATATATATATATATATATATATATATAATCATAACAAAAAGAAAAAATCAAAACATTTTTTTAAGTATTATAGTAGGTATATAATTAAAATATATACCTCCCAATATCTGTTGCAAATATATTAATATATATTTGCTAAACCTAAATTTAGACACAATGACTAGACTCAAGAATGGAAAACAAATTGAAGTAGAAGAAGATTGGTTAGGAAAAACCACAAATAAACCAGATGCCCTTCTTGAAGACCCAATTCAAGAAGAAGTAACCTTAAAACAAAAAGAAGAAGAATTTGTGGATGCAAATGAACAAAAAGAAAATGATAGAGAGGAAGGATCCTCATCTCCTAAAATAACTCCAGAAGGAGTTATTACTTTTGAGAACATGGACCATTTTTGGAAATTTCTCAATAATAATATTGGCACCTTTAATAGAGCAGTTCATATGGATAAAGATCAAATTAGTGATACTCAAGCAACCCTAGAAGACATATATCACACACACACTAATCCTTTGTCCTTTGTTGATCAAGAGAGTGATCAAGCTGGACCGTCCAATTTGGACATGGCTGCTATAATCCAAAACATGCAACAACAATAGGCTACCCAACCACCTAGAGTGTCTGTTACCAAGCCAAGGGTTATTCCCACATAAAAGAAACCTTCATTCACTACTTTATTTTGCCAAGCTATTGATCAATATACCTCAAATCAACAAAAGCCTAAAACAAAACCAAATACCAATTTCCAACAATCTGGGATACAACATAATGCTACAACAAATCTTCTTCATAATACTCTTCCTACCAACCATTTGCATAACAACAATATAGCATCTAATCCTTATGTCCCGCCTTCCTATGGTCACAAATCCCATACTCATGTACCACCAAACCAATATGGTGGACAAATTGGTAATTTGGAAGCCATGGTGAAACAGTTAGTCTCTCGCATGGACCAGATAGATCCCTAACGTCCCTCATACAATTATCGAGAGATGTGTAGTCAACCTCTAGATCCTATAGTTGTAGCACAACCATATCCCAAACACTTTCCTATGCCTGTCCTACCTATATATAAAGGAACTGAAGATCCCATAAAGAATCTTTGTATGTTTAGGATAGCCTGTCATGACATATCACATGATGATTTGCTATTACTAAAAATGTTCTCGAAAATCTTAGGGGGGATGGCATTGGAATGGTATTATCAACTACCTACTCATTCTTTGAGAAATTTTGAAGAGACCGCTAAGTCTTTTGTGCATAAATTTAGTGCCTATATCGAAAGGCATGTAACCATTAAATATTTGTACAACCTAAAACAAGACAAAGATGAGTGTTTTGCTGACTTCTTAGCTCGATGGAGACAGTTGATAGGAAAATTACATTTTGTGTTACCTTATCGAGAAATGTTGCATATTTTTATCAATAATTTACAAGAACAACTATCCTATGAATTATCAACTACTACCTTGACCACCTTCGATCAAGCTATAGACTTAGCTCGAAGGGTGGAAGATGCTCTCATTAGAAGAGGTCAGCTCAAAAAGAAAGATGATGAGAAAACATCCAAAAATCAATATAAAAATAAACAAGTTGTGGGTGATGGAGTCATTGATAGCAGAAACATTGCGCATGTTAATACTGCGAAAACAATAGAGAAGTTTATATTGAAACCTCTTGATAAACCACCCCAAGAATTTACTAGGTTAAATCAACCTTTATCAACCATTCTCCCACAATTACTAGCATGAGGATTGATCCAATTACTAGCTATCCGAGAACCTGATCCAACCATACTCGAATACAGAGCTGATTTATATTATGATTTTCATAGAGGACCTGGACACGCTACCAACTCTTGTAAAATATTAAAACATAAAATACAATATTTGATTGATAATAATGAGATGGAGGTGCAAGCCTTCCAACCTAAACAAAATCCTTCTAATAACGCCCAAAAGAGCATTCCCCAAAATCAGAATCAGAATGTCAATCAATCATTGGACATATTTCAACATCCTTTACCAAAACATGGTAAAGAGGTGGCCAATCAAATTGAGCATCACAATGTTCCTCCTCCTACCCGATATGTAGGGACTATTAGTGGACAATTACCTGTTCATGATCCTCAAATATTTGACACAACTTTCTCCATAGTTACGACCAGACCCCTACATAATATTTGGATACTTGATCTTAGTGACATCGAATATGAGACTGAAAGTGACATGGAAATCACCTCAAATCAATCGAATAGTTTTGAAGATGAATCAGATCCTATTCAACCTATCACAAGTTCTATGGTTCCAAAAGAACCATTTCCTAGAAGAGTCACTACTAGACCATCTTCTCACCAAATAGTTTCTAATGAACAAGCCATAAATGCTAGACCAAGACCTATTCATCACCCACAAAATAATATTGTAGGAACCATCGGAGCCGTTACCAGACAACAGGCTCAAACATCTCAACAGGATCAAACTCAAAATGATGGATCAGCCCCATTTGTTTTGAAAAATCCCAATAAAGGGAATTATGCGCCTAATGTTCAACCTAAACCTCCTTACAATATTAATGAACAATTATCCAATACTATAGCTAGAATTTCCCTTTTGGACCTGTTAAGATCTTCTCCTACTCATAGGGATGAATTAATGCTTACATTAAGCCAAATGATGGTACCACAAAATATTCAACCTGAAGCCATGTCCAATACTATCATCACTCGAGAAGTCGATTGTATTGAATTTCGAGATAAAGATATCCCGCAACATAGTTTACATAAGGATAACCCCTTATATATTACTGCCCTAATTGGAGATGTAGCCATTAAACGAGTCTTTATTGATAATGGTTCATCTTTAAACATCTGCACTTTTGACTTCTACCAACGATTTGGGTTTAGAAGTGACAAAATGAAAAGAACTGATATGATTATAAAAGCCTTCAATGATGAGACACAAGAAATGTGTGGAGTCATTACTATACCCTTGCAAGTTGGTCCTAGAACCCTAGATATGATTGTGTTTATTGTACATTGCCTTGCATCGTACAATATACTTTTGGGTTGCCCTTGGATCAATGTGATGCGAGCGGTTCCCTCCACTTTACATCAGTGTGTTAAATTTGAATTTAAAAACCAGTTGGTTACCATTCATGGTGATCCTAGACCCTTTGATATGTGCACTTTGGCAGAACCTATTGGAGTTCAATTTTGCCCTGCCCTATCATCCACACATCCTAATTCTTATCATCTGTCCAAACATGTGAAACACACACCCATAACATTATCTACTCTTTCAAATACACCTATACATATAGCTCAACCATCTTCTGAACAAACCACACTAGAACCTCGAAAAGATCCTAAAACTACAACTAATGCTTCTTGTTTTACTCCTATATCTTCCATACCTATAGACTCATCCATCAATATCCCTATGACATCTACATCCACTACAGGCATCCTTTCCACATCCGATGATGTAGGAAATGTTCCTTCTACCTCTTATGCTCTTACTGATGAGCTCTTACCCAATTTATCTAAAATTCTTATATCAAAAGAAACCAACACTACCATGCAGACTTCCCTTCTTTTAAATAAAATTCCACCCTCTCCTCATACCTTGGGCCTCCCACAACCTATGGGAAGTATCTACCAAGTCGGGAGTTGTGCTTTCATTTATAAGGGATATGATTGGGGAAGAATACCCAGAAACATTAAGACACATTGTGATGGATATGCTAGATGCTATTTTGCTAATGATTATTTTAAATCTAAGCCCATAATGCTTAAATTGGGATATAAAGGGAAAGGTTTGGGACCTTTCCAAAATGGTATGAAATAACCTTTTGAGGTAGAACCGTGGCCTGCCCGCTGTGGTGTGGGCCTATTTTCTAGTAAAGGTCAGCCCTTTCCATTTGAGGATGATGACCATCTTGTATGTTATCAAGATTATCTAGATAAACAAGATTCTTTGTGTCTAAAGAATAATTCTTTTACCTGCAATATGCTATCCATAGCCTACCTTGAAATGATTGCCGAATTCGATGACGAGTTGGAGGGAGATATCTTTCATGATGTTTCCATTGAGGAATTGTTATATCATGAATTTTATTTTGATGGCTCTATCCCGAGTATAGCCCAGCTTGAAGCTACGACTTCTCAAGACGAATTATCCAATTTAACCTTGGAAGAATTACAATAATTAGGTGTTTCATCCACCCCACCTAATTTTGAGAGAGATTTACATATGGAAGTTGAAAACGTTATAAAAATTAACATTGGAACCAAACATAACCCTCACATAATCAATATTGGATCAGAATTGAGTCAAGAAAAACAAGATAAATACATTTCATTTCTTAAAGACTATGAAGATGTCTTTGCTTGGACATATGAAGACATGCTAGGTTTGGACCCTTTCGTAGTTATGCATCATCTAGTAGTCCATCCAGATGCTAAACCTGTTAAACAAAAACTTCGAAAAATGCATCCTAAAGTGGCCTTACAAGCCAAAGGAGAACTAGAAAAACTATTGAAAGTCATTTTTATACAAGCCATTGATTATGCCAAATGGTTCTCAAATGTAGTTCCAGTAACTAAGAAAGAAGCCACTAAAGTTAGGGTTTGCACCGATTTCAAAGACATTAATGTTGCATCCCCTAAAGACGATTTTCCTCTTTCCAACATGGATCAGATCATTGAATTTACTGCTAGAAGTGGAATGATATCCTTAATGGATGGATTTTCTGGTTATAATCATATCAGGATAGCTCCTGAAGATAAGGCCAAAACAACCTTTATTACCCCTTGGAGAACCTTTTGTTGGAAAGTGATGCCATTTGGCTTAAAGAATGCAGGTGCAACCTATCAACGAGCTATGACTTATATTTTTCACAATATGATGCATGATATCCTACATGATTATGTAGATGATATCATAGCTCATTCCATAAAAGAAGATGATCATTTAAATGACTTAAGGAAAGTATTTGATCGGTTAAGGGAATATCTTATCCGACTAAATCCAACTAAATGCATATTCGGAGTTAAGTCTAATAAATTATTAGGGGTTATAGTTTCTTTATGTGGCATTGAAATTGACCCTCTTAATATTGTGGCTATCACAAATATGCCCGCACCCACCAATATATCAGAATTACAAAGTTTACAAGGTAAGCTTCAAGCTATTCACCGCTTTATCGACAAGTTGGCAGACAAAACTGGACCCTTTCTTAAGCTTCTTAAGAAAGATGTCTCTTTTCATTGGGACAAAGAATGCCAAGAAGCATTTGAACTCCTTAAGCAATATCTCCTCAAACCACCAGTGCTTTCCCCACCTAGATCTGATTTTCCTTTTATCTTGTACATTTTTGCTTTTGATTCTGCCTTAGGAGCTATGTTAGCTCAACTTGATGATGAGAAGAAAGAACGTGCTAATTATTACATTAGCAGAACCTTAATTAGTTATGAAACTCGTTATACCATATTAGAGAAATTATGCCTAGCAGTCGTATTTTCTACATAGAAACTACGACATTATATGCTTAGTCAAAAAACATATGTTATTGCCAAATTTGACCCTTTGCGATATCTCATGAGTCGACCATATTTATCTAGTCGCACAGCCAAGTGGGTTCTTGCGTTAAGAAAATTTGAAATCACCTTCATAGGATAGAAGTCTGTTAAAGGTCAAATCATAGTAGATCAATTAGCTGTTGCACCCTTAGAATCTACCCATCTTGTCATCATTGAGTTTCTTAATGAATGCCTTAAAC
This sequence comes from Wollemia nobilis, assembly GCA_028583015.1. Taxonomy (NCBI): domain Eukaryota; kingdom Viridiplantae; phylum Streptophyta; class Pinopsida; order Araucariales; family Araucariaceae; genus Wollemia; species Wollemia nobilis. Next base: position 1,811,442 of record JAQPPZ010014908.1, read on the forward strand.
TAGAGGCAGACCATTCAGAGCAATGGTCCCTATACTTTGACGAAGCCCGATGCATGAGTGGGGCTGGAGTGGGTATTATTTTAATATATCTACAAAAACATCTTATACCTCTATCCTTCAAATTAACATTTGCTTGCACCAATAACACTGCTGAATATGAAGCTCTTATCCTTGGATTACGAGCTGCCTTGGCATTGAAAATTAAAATTTTATTGGTTTTCGATGACTCCCAACTTGTCATAAACCAAATCAATGATGTTTATCAGACCCAGAGATGATAAATTACACCCATATAAAGCATATGTTTTGTAGTTATTATCCTTGTTTGATCAAGTTACTTTGGAAGCTATTCCTCGAACTAGTAATCATGCGGCTGATGCTATGGCTGCAGCCACATCTCTTTTACCCTTGGAGTTAGACGATGAATATGCTACCATAATTATTCGTCGACTCCAGGAACCTGCTTCAAGAAAATCATGCTTAGAACCTTTGGATGTGTTTCTCATCACTAAAACAACTCCTAAACCATGGTATACTGATATATTTAATTTTTTGCAGAAAGGAACCTTCCCTGATGGTTGTACTAGCAGCTAGCGTAGGTTATTACATAGACAAGAAACTCGCTTTGTGATTATTGGTAATACCTTGTACAGAAGATCTTTTGAAGGCATCTTACTGAGATGTTTGAATCTAGAAGAATCTAGATCAGCTTTGAATGAAGCCCACAATGGATCTTATGGGGGACATTTTAGTGGTAGCGCCATTGCTAAGAAACTCCTTCGGATAGGATATTTTTTGCCTACCATGGAAAATGATGCACATACTTATGTGTGACATTGAGACAAGTGCCAGAAACACGCTGACCTTGTCCATGCGCCTACACAAGAACTATAGGCTATTTCCTCTCCTTGGCCCTTGAAGAACACAAGCTTATACTGAGAGGGGGGGTGAACAGTATAAGACCTCTTTTTACTTCTTCCTTTATATTACAAAATAGTAAAGCAATATACCCAAAGCAATATCAAATAAATGCACAAAATCATCCACAAAGAGACATCAATTTTAATGTGGTTCACCCAAAAATGCTGGGCTACGTCCACAAAACTTTTCTCTAAAATTTATCTCAAAGTTCTTTGGGAATCCTTCCCAATTACAATGTTTATGAGCCTCGGCTCAAAGGAGATACCTTCCCCCAAATAGAATTTATGAGCCTCTGCTCAAAGGAGATACCTTCCCCTAAATCTGAATTTATGAACCTCTGCTCAAAGGAGATACCTTCCCCTCAATTTGGATTTATGAGCCTCTGCTCAAAGGAGATACATTCCCCTCTACTCTGGAAATGATCCCTTAGAAGATCAACTGTCTCTACCTCTTGCCAGAACATGGAACTCCTTTCCACTAAAGACCTCCTGTCCTTAATGCTTAGCCTAAGAGACCTCTGCCTTCTATGATCACGTCCACAGCAGCTCAGCAACTTGTACCAAACACATTCAATCATTCTAGCACAAGTCTTCCTCTGTCTGTCAGATCTGTCCAACACTTGAATAGATCAATCCTCTGCACACAAGCCTTCTCAAAGACTTTCCAAATCTGTCCTCAGGTTCTTCTCAAAGAATCAATGCAAATCTATCCTCAGGTTCTTCTCAAAGAATCAATGCACCTCTGTTCTCAAGCAGCAGCACTTTGCATTTGTCTTTGCCCTTTGTGCTCTCTACGCCTTCTGATTTCTTTGTGCAATCATAGCCGCACTTGATCAAACTTCAATATTTGCACCTCTATTCAATCACAGCAGCACCGTCTTCGCACACTCTGCTTCCTTTGCAATCTTTCACACTTAGAAATTTGATGAAATGCACTCTACACACTACGATCGAATTTCACACTCTGCTCTCGACGATCAAACTTCTTGCTCTGCGCACTATCTGCGAACGTCACACTACCACCACTTCAATTGCACATCAACTCTCCAAACTACCCTCCTTTTATAACAAAAATTTTATGATGAAAACTTTAATCTTAGTCGGCTGTTATACCAAAAACAAACACTAATCTATGTCGGCTGCAAGCCCTAATTTTTGTCGACTAAAATTTAACTTTGTCGGATTCACTGCCTCTGTAACTCTTCTGTAGCTTCTGTCGTGAAACTACAACATGTCACGATATCATGACTCCTTTGTAACCGTACACTTTCTTTTGGCTTTTGTCATGATATCGCGACACTTTAGCCTTTGATGACTTCAACCAAGCTCTTGTCACGATATCGTGACACTTTTGTCTTTGTCAGCATCAACTTTGCTTTTGTCACGATATCGCGACACTTCTCCCTTCGTCGACCTCCTTTCTGATTTTGTCATGAAATCGTGACACTTCTACCTCTACAGACTTTGACTTCACTTCTATCATGAAATCGTGACACTTATGTCTTCATAGCCTTCCTCTCTACTTTTGTCATGAAATCGTGACACTTTTGCTTCCTTAGACTTCCTTTTTGTTTTTGTTGCGAAATCACGACACTTTCTCCAACCGAACGCTGCCATCTCGATATGTCATGAAATCATGACACTTTATACATCTGTTTGATTTCTCTTCAACCTGTCATGAAATCACGATGCTTTTAGCTTCCATACGTCTTCTTTGCAACCTGTCATGAAATCGTGACACTTCTTATTTCAGACTCTTCCCTTTGCTGCATGTTGTGAAATCATGACAGTTCTCACTTCAAGTTCTGTAGCATGTCACAAAATCATGACACTTTATCTTGCTTCCACTTTGTCTTCTGACTTGTCGTGAAATCATGACACTTTTTCTCCTTAGCACTTTTCTTTTCTTCGGGTCGCGAAAACCTGACATGTCGCGATATCGTGACACTTTTTCTCCCAAACTCTCTCTTGCATTATGTCGTGAAATCTTGAAACTTTTCTATCCGTTCAACCTTCCTTGCAATATGTCATGAAATCATGACATTTCTGACTCCAAACATTCTCTCTCCTCTTTGAGTCATGAAACTGCGACATGTCGCGATATCGCGACACTTTTCTAACTTACTTTCTTTCGAACCTGTCATGCCGTAACCTTCATCAAAACAAATTATTTTACATCAAATCAAGTTCCTTCAAAAGCTTCTTGACATCAATGACAACTTATACACTTGAGCAAATGCAATGCACCTAAGGTACCCAAGATTGCCAATAATCTTCCCCTTTGTCATTGATGGCAAACCTTTACTGAAAACACGTCTCAAGAGCCAAAACTGAAACCAATTGTGCTAACAACTGAGAAAATGTGCCCACAACTAAGAATCTTCCTTTGAAGTTTTGCTCCCCCTGACTTGAAGCTTTCCTCTTCACTTAAATCTCTCCCCCTTACTCATATATCTCCCCCTTTGTCATCAATGGCAAAGGGTCACCTTTGGGGCTCGGGACTAAGAATGAGCCTCTTAGCTTAGTCCCTCCCCCACCTCCTGATGAGGTGATTAATTCTGGAGTGGGAGTAAAACTCCCATTAGGCACTGATCATCATCAACGTCTATCACTTCCTTGTTGGGCCTTCTCTTGAACTCTTCCATATTCCTGTTCCTATTATCATTCCTGTTCTTATCCATGCCTTGATCCTTGGACCTATTCATACCACTGTTCCTATTCCTGTACCTTGGAATTTCAGCTCTACACTGTCTAGTTGTGTGACCTTCATTGTTGCACTTATAACAAGTAACAATGTTATTTCTTTTAGGCATACCTATTCTTTGAATCCACTTGTTTTGACTAACCTTGTTCCTGTTATTAGCATTGCAAAAAATTGCCTTATGCCCAAACTGTTTACAAGAGTAGCAATACCCTTGAAAGAAATTACCACCTATGAAACTATCATTTACCTTCCTTACTTGAGTCATGCAATGCGAAGCCATGTGACCAAACCTGTGACACGCAAAACATTTGCCGTGAAATTTTCCTTTATTCGACCTCTTGGGTCCTGAAAACTTCTTCTCATTCTAAATTCTGTTTTCTATTTCTACGCATCTATCATTCAAGGACTTATGATCTAATATACTTTCCTCATCAGAACTCTCTTCCTTTTGGAGTCTCTTACTAGACTCTCCAACTTGTTCCTTGCGTGGCTTAAAAAAACCAAGGCCTATTTTATCTGTTGTCTTTCTTTGACCTTTGATGAGTGACTTAACCTTTTTGGAGCTATCTTGAAACCTGCAAAGCTTATCCTTGTACTCTTTAATTTCCTCTTTCAAAGAAGCCATTTTTAGTTCTAACTCACTATACTCAAGAACCTTAGACTCTAACTCATCCTTGAGTTCTTGCGTCTTAGCTATAGAGAAATCAAGATTTTCTATAAGATCATCTCTCTCTATACAACATTCATCTAACTTATCCTTGAGTCTAGCATTCTTATTTCTTTCCTTTTTCAAAGCACTAAGAGCACTACTAAGTTCACTTTCATGATCCTTTATTTGTTTGCTTTCTGAATCATCAAAGCCTTTTCCAGATTTCTTATCACTAGAGGTGCTACCTTTTTCAAAAACCATACATGCATCTTCCTTATAGTTTTTTGAAGCATCCTCATACATACTAGAAACCAAATCATTATTTGTACAATCATCCTCAAGGTGACCAAAATTTCCACATCTAAGACATTTCATGATAATGAATCTATGTTTTGGTTCTTCCTCTTTTTTTGATATGAACAACATCTCATTTTCATTATCACTTGAAGAACTTTCACTATCACTACTAGAACACTTACTTGCTTTGTTTAGGTAGAAACTCTTCTTGTGCTTGTGAGAATACCTCTTTCCTTGATTGTTGTGCTCATATTTGTTCTTTCTGTGATGCTTGTGCTTTTTAGAATCCTTGCTCTTAGAATCCTGTTTATCTTCATCACTTTCATCCTTGGGAACAGTACAGTCTATAGCATAATGACCAAACTTTCCACAATTGAAACATCTTATATTTTTCATGCTTTTGTGCTTTCTAGAGAATTTGCCTTTCTTGCTATAATATGCTTCTTCATCACTAGAAGACTCATCACTCTCTTGAAGCTGTTTACCCTTGGATTTCTTGGTAGCCTTGAAAGCTACCTCTTTCTTGACGTCAACCTTCACTTGAGTTCTCAACTCAAATGCTGCAAGTATACTATGGAGCTCATCCTTTTTTAACTTATCAAAATATTTAGCTTCCTCAATAGCAAAAATATTTTCACTAAATCTATTAGGAAGAGATCTTAAAATCTTATCACAAACATCATTTTCAGCAAGCTCAAGACCTAAGTCTTTCATGGAGTTAAAAACCTCATCCATACGAAGCATGTAGTCACTAATATTTTCATCATCATTCATCTTGAGTTGTTCAAACATACCTTTGAAGTGTCTCAACTTGGCCTTTCTGACATTTGTATCACCCGTATGAACCACCCGCAATCTGTTTCCACATTTCACTAGTTGTCTTGCAGTGAATCACTTTGGTGAGATCTGCTTTCTGTAAGCCTTTCAGGATTGCATTCATTGCTTTTGAATTGCTATGATGTAGGAGCCTTTCTTCTTTAGTATTTGGACCATGTACAGGAATAGTGTACTCATCTTCAATTACTTCCCATACCTCATTACCAAGTGCCATTAGATGAACCTTCATCCTTGCGCTCCAAAGACCAAAATTAGACCCATCAAGAATAGGTGCTGCATTGCCACTTGAATAATCCATTGTGTTCTTTACTACTTTTCCTTCAAGTTGTTAAACTTTTCGAAGGAACCTACTCTGATACCAATTGAAGAACACAAGCTTATACTGAGAGGGGGGGTGAATAGTATAAGACCTCTTTTTACTTTTTCATTTATATTACAAAATAGTAAAGCAATATACCCAAAACAATATCAAAGCAATGCACAAAATCATCCACAAAGAGACATCAATTTTAATGTGGTTCACCTAGAAATGCTGGGCTACATCCACAGAACTTTTCTCTAAAAGTTATCTCAAAATTCTTTGGTAATCCTTCCCAATTACAATGTTTATGAGCCTCGGCTCAAAGGAGATACCTTCCCCCAAACAAAATTTATGAGCCTCTACTCAAAAGAGATACCTTCCTCTAAATCTGAATTTATGAGCCTTTGCTCAAAGGAGATACCTTCCCCTCAATATAGATTTATGAGCCTCTGCTCAAAGGAGATACCTTCCCCTCTACTCTGGAAATGATCCCTCAGAAGATCAATTGTCTCTACCTCTTGCCAGCATGTGGAACTCCTTTCCATCGAGGACTTTCTGTCCTCAATGCTTAGCCTAAGAGACCTCTGCCTTCTATGATCACATCCATAGCAGCTCAACAACCTATACCAAACACAGTTAGTCAGTCTAGCATAAGTCTTCCTCTGTCTATCAGATCTGTCCAACACTTGAATAGATCAATCCTCTGCACACAAGCCTTCTCAAAGACTTGCCAAATCTGTCCTTAGGTTTTTGTCAAAGAATCAATGCAAATCTATCCTCAGGTTCTCAAATAATCAATGCACCTCTATTCTCAAGCAGCAACACTCTGCATTTGTCCTTGCAATTTGTGCTCTCTACGCCTTTTGCTTTCTTTGCGCAATCACAGCCGCACTTGATCGAACTTCAATATTTGCACCTCTACGCAATCACAAAAACATCGTCTTCACACACTCTACTTCCTTTATGATATTTCACACTTAGAAATTTGACGAAATGCACTCTGCACACTACGATCGAATTTCGCACTCTGCTCTTGGTGATCAAACTTTTTGCTCTGTGCACTATCTATGAACGTCGCACTACCACCACTTCAATCACACATCAACTCTCCAAACTGCCCTCCTTTTATAATAGAAATTTCATGATGAAAAATTTAATCTTAGTCGATTGTTATACCAAAAAAAAACCCTAATCTATGTTGGTTGCAAGCCCTAATTTTCATTGGCTAAAATTTAACTTTGTCGGCTTCACTGCCTCTATAACTCTTCTGTAGCTTCTACCGCAAAACTACATGTTGCGATATCGTGACACCTTTGCAACCGCACACTTTCTTTTAGCTTTTGTCGTGATATCGCAACACTTTAGCCTTTGACAACTTCAACCAAGCTCTTATTGTGATATCGCGACACTTTTGTATTTGTCAGCATCAACTTTGCTTTTGTCACGATATCATGACACTTCTCCCTTAGTCGACCTCCTTTCTGCTTTTGTCGCAAAATCATGACACTTCTGCCTCTGCAGACTTCGACTTCACTTCTGTCATGAAATCATGACACTTCTTTCTTCATAGCCTTCCTCTCTGCTTTTGTCATGAAATCATGACACTTTTGCTTCCTTAGACTTCCTTTTTGTTTTTGTCACGAAATCGTGACACTTTCTCCAACCGAACACTGCCATCTCGATCTGTCACAAAATCATGACACTTTTTGCATCTATTTTCTTTCTCTTCAACCTTTCACGAAATTGTGATGCTTTTAGCTTTCGTACGTCTTCTTTGCAACCTGTCACAAAATCATGACGCTTCTTATTTCAAACTCTTCCCTTTACTGCATGTCACGAAATCACGACAGTTCTCACTTTGAATTTTGTAGCATGTCATGAAATCGTGACACTTTATCTTGATTCCACTTTGTCTTCTAACTTGTCACGAAATCGTGACACTTTTTCTCCTTAGCACTTTTCTTTTCTTTGGGTCACGAAAACCCGACATGTCGCGATATCGCGACACTTTTTCTCCCGGACTCTCTCTCCTGCATTATGTCGCGAAATCATGACACTTTTTTGTTTGTTCAACCTTCCTTGCAATATGTCACGAAATCATGACATTTCTGACTCGAACATTCTCTCTCCTCTTTGAGTCATGAAATCGCGACATGTCGCGATATTGCGACACTTTTATAACTTACTTTCTTTCGAACCTGTCATGCCGTAACCTTCATCAAAACAAATTATTTTACATCAAATAAAATTCCTTCAAAAGCTTCTTGACATCAATGACAACTTATACACTTGAGCAAAGGCAATGCACCTAAGGTACCCAAAATTGCCAACAACCCTTTTCAAAATGGGGCCTAGACATCATTGGAAAAATCAACCCTGTGTCATCCGATGGACACAAATTCATCATAACCACCACTGAGTATTTCATGAAGTGGGTTGAAGCTATGCCATTAGCTTCTTGCACTGGAACACAAGTTTCCAAGTTTATTTTTAATCAAATTATTTGTAGGTTTGGAATTCCTGCCAATCTCATTTTTGATAATGGAACTTGTTTAAAAAATAAATATGTCAAGAAATTATGTCAATAATATAAAATTCAACATCGCTGGTCCACTCCCTATTATCCTCAGGGTAATGGGCAAACAGAAGCATCTAATAAAACCTTAATCAAAATTCTAAAAAAATTGGTCAATAAAATCGGTCGAGATTGGCACATTCAGTTATATCCTGCTTTGTGGGCCTATCGAACTAGTGTTTGAACCCCCACTGGAACTTCACCTTTTGTCTTGGTTTATGGTGCTGAAGCCATTTTTCCCTTTGAATTAGATGTTCCTTCTTTAGCTCTACTACTTCAAGATACTGAAGTAGGGGATGAACATCATGCTGGCAGATTTAGTCAACTAGAACTTCTAGATGAAAAGTGCATCAATGCTTTGGAGCATCTTTGCGCCTACCAAAACAAGCTTAAGAGAGCATATCTTAAGAAAGTTCATCCTTGATATTTTAAGATCGGTGACCTTGTCTTAAAAGAAAATAAAAAAATACTAATGCAACTAAAAACCTTAAAGGTAAATTTGAGCCCAACTGGCTTGGACCATATGTCATCACTGCTAAATTTGGATCAGGAGCATACAAATTATCTACCTTGGATGGTAAAGAACTTAAAGAACCTATGAACATTATGCATCTTAAATGTTACTATGCATAAAAATTGGTCATTTCATCATTGTATATATTTGTTTTGCATATTATTTCCTTTTAGTCACTTATTTAAAACATTTCAAAAAACAATCATCTTGTATTTCTTTCAATTCATAACTTAAAAATAAAAACATCCAAATCATCAAAATCTTCAAAAACATCTTTTATTTTGTACCTCTCAAATTGTGAAGTATTGCAGTTATATTTTCAGTTATTTTGGGATAAATTAACATTTATTTGGAATCCCGCACTTTCACATTCACATGTATAAATATCTTGATTTTATTTGGTATGATTATTCATCTCTCTTATATCAAAGTCCACAGTTGAATTAAATAAATTTTTGAGCATAGAAAATTGATCTTGTTATTTACTCGAACCAAGTATATCTTTTCACATTAAAATGATTTCATTACAAATTCGATATGATGCTACATAGTGGAAATGGTTTCCTGAGTGAAAATTTTCCCTTGCTATCCTATCATGCACATGGTCTAGAATCTTTGAGAATTGACAAAAGGACAAGCTCACCCCTACCCAGAATAAAAATCCCTTGCTCTACAGCTAATCCGAGCAAGTATCCCTAGCATAGGAAGTAAAAGAAAAGTTCAAGAAAAAGAGAAAAAGAAAAAGGTTATTTTGTATCATCATAGCAATATTTTAGTATTTTCTCCAATATCAAAGCAAAAATATAAAAGTACAAAAAAGAAAAAAGAAGAGAGAAGCAAAAGAGAAACGCAAAAGCAAAATGCGATAAACTCCTTTCCCTACCCCTTGAAAAAAAAAGAAGGGTGAATGAGCTTGAATCCATGGAATTCTCAATCATTCGAAAACTGTGAGGTAAGCCCCATAACAGGTGGTTTGTGCCCAACCCGCTTGGCCTTGGGTAATCCCTAGCATGGTGATATGTCTGTCACATTAGCGACCTTCTTTTGTATAGACCTCTGTCAGCTTATGGATTAGCTAGCTCTTGATAACCTAACTTACATAGTAGTCTAGTACAATTACATGCATATAAATCATGGTCAACGAACATTCATTTGGTCAAGGCAAATTACTTGTATCAAATTATCTTGCTCAAAATTGGTGAATGAACAATACAATCGCACACACATTTGTATTTAAGATATTTTGTATCATTATGATAAATCAATATCGGTAATGAAATCACATTTGCACATGAGGATTCCTTATAAATCTACATTTCTCTTTGAGATAATTTAAAATATTTCTGTAACTCTTTTCGGAATAATTTTATCCTTTTATTTCAGAATTTTTTGTTTGTATAAGAGCAATTACATACATATTCTCACAAAATCTTAAAAATAATTTCAAACAAAATTTCATATTATTATTTTTCTATTTATCAAAGGTCAAAAATTCATCTTGCAATAAAACCAACAATCTATTTTCTTCCTTGGATTTCGTGATGATGGTATAAGTCTATACCTATAATTCTATGCCTAGTGAAAACCATTGTTCTAATTTTATTTTCCATTTTATTTTAAAACAAATTCATCAAAACATATGACTTGCATCATTATGTTACACAATTATGCTTTACAAAAAAACGAACACCTATTCTATTTCATGTCATTATGTTCAAATTCAATTTTGCAACCATGTTATAAATTCTAAGGAATTATTCAAAATTTTATCACACTTAGGAATTTATGCCTAGCAAAATTATATTTCTTTTTGTATCTCATGCATACTATTTTTATGAAAATCTGAAAACAAATCATCAAACCATCATTATCTCCATCATTACAACATAAAGTCTTAAGATAGTCTCTTAAGCACTCTTTTACTTTTAACAATATTTCTATACTGGGATTAGCTTGACGACCGAGTGAGTGACGACTCCATGAAATGGTTTATAACAATGAAAATGTCCTTTGAAATTATTGTTAGAAGTCTCTTTTTATTTTTTTATCAAATCACACCACCACAACCAATTGTTTACATCAAATTATTTCATTTAAAATATTACAGCATGACATCAAATTATAATATTTCAAAATGACATAATTACATGAATCCTCAATCAAATAAGCAAACAATTCAAACATTAAAGCATCATAAAAACATATGAACAAGTCATATCATCAGAAACAAGATCATATATATATATATATATATATATATATATATATATATATATATCCAAAAATTATATACATCATATCAAAACTGGATTGGTATGCCACAATCTAAACCTTGACATACTTAATCCTCTCAACAATATCTACAAAATCTATAGTCCATAGACACCTAGCCTCGAGAAGCCCTCGAGCTCTCAGTATCATCTCCTCCCCCACCCTGACACAGAGGAGGTGGTCCCATAGAGGTCCAGGCTATATCTCAGGTCCTCGTCGTTGATCGTGAGGATTTCCTCGACGATCCCATCATGATCGGCTCTATAATAGGGGCTGACAGTGGTACCCTCTGGTTCTTTGGAACCATGTGATAGTATAGCCCCTGTTAGAATGCGGTCTGAGCAATAGACCGCACCAAATCCTGAGTGCTCACTCCTCCATCCTGAGCTCTGATCCATGTAGCTTCATCCTACAATGTCTGCACCTGAGCCCAAAGGCGGGCAACCTTAGCCTGAAGAGCTGCTGTCTCGCTGCTCTCCCCTATGTCAACACCCTTGCTCTTATCAGGCGATGGTGGTCTCTACCCCTGCTATGAAGGAATTATCTCCTCCCTCTACCCTATCTCCCATGGCCTCTATGGAGCCCGTGCCATCCTATGGCATCTCTCCTATAAATATCGTCGTTGCTCTCTCCCCCACGACCCCACACTACCTCAATAGCAGTCTGCCATCGTCTCCCTATCTGGTGCACCATAGCATGCATTGGACCCTACGCCCTCATCATCTGAGGAGGGTGAATGCCTACATACCAGGCATCATAGCCATCTGCAACCCTAACATTGTCACCATCCACTGGCTAGATGGGGGCATCGTCTGCATCCTGACTCTAGAATCACTGCATATCTGGAGCCCCGCTCAGTGTAGTACTATCCCGAACAGTCTAGGAGTACTCGTAATCCCTAAGAGAAGGGATCCCCTACTGTAGACCGAAATTTCATAGTACTCAATCATAACGATGGAGCTCTACCTCTCCCCACTCCATCCTTAGCTAGTAGACTCACCTGATGCAATCCAACTCTTGCCCATCCTCTGCCCACTCGGGGTGCTCTCGCCATAGCCTCTAGGTGATCTGGTCTGGGATGAGGTCGTCTAGCAACCTCTATGACATCGACAGATCTATCCACAGCTGTGACCCCCACTATAGCCATCAATAGAAAACTCGGGGCCTCTCTCGGTCAACCCTTATCAATGGGAGCCCTATCGGCCTCTGCACCGCAATGTGCTCCCAGCACCAAACTTGTAGCAGCGATGTCAAAACTAGACATCGACCTCCCTTGTATACGACCCCATACAGGATCCTATACAAGCGATAAAGAACAAAGTTGCCCCATGCAAATCTATACCTGTGGTCTCTCATGTCACAAACTATGTCTGAGAGCACCCACGGTAGTCTGCATCCGCTTTGGTGGCACAACAGTAAGCCACCGACAACTCCTACCAAAACCTGAGTTAGCCTAGATGCCCCAGGCATCTGTCATAGTGACTCGATGTTCACTTTGCCCTTCTCTAGGGTAAAGCTCGGGTCTCCAGTGAGCCTCATCATCGCCTAACCCTAATTGGCTACAGGTGTCATCAGCCATCCTTGTATGGGGATCCTCATGATCCTCCATACGTCCTCTAGAGTGGGAGCCATCTCCCCTGTTGGTAGCCAAAAGCAGGATGACCCTAGATACCACCTCTATGTTAGGGCTGTCAGTAGCCCCATGTCAGTTAGTACTTGTGGCATCTCTGCCACATGCTATAGACCGACCAATCCAAGTCGGTCATGCTCTGCCTGGTCAAGCATGACTATGTCATCTCTTAGCCCATCGTATTTCCATTCCTGGATCTTTAGTAATCCTTTTTGCAAAATAAACAATAAAACAAAAAAATCATTAATAAACCAATCATTAACATCAAATTAAACAACTTAAAATCAAGTTTAAAATGATATCGTCCCCAATTGGGCAAAATCATCCTTTGTGAGGACGAAATTGTCTCTGATTTCGTAACTTGGGAATCACCCCTTATTAGATGAAATCGCCCCTAATTTGCCAATTTTACTGTCAGACAAATGATGATCTAGGGACGATTTAGATGAAATCGAGACGATTTTGTCCCAATGACATCGATGGCCTAAAAATGGCCGCGATGCCCCAAACAATCAAATTTAAATAAAAAAATTGCACAAAGTTACATTAAACCTAATCTACTAAGATTAGATCCTTACCCGTAGCCCGCGTCGGACCTCTGTCGCTCTATGCGCTGTCTCCACCATGTTTCTTCTCTACAGATATTTGGAACAGTAAAAGTGAATAGTAAAAATGAATTAGGGTTTTCTCTATTTTCTTTAATTTATTTAAAAATCAGCATTTTAATTTTTTTTTGCTTTTTCACGTTTTTACCTCAAACGTTTGATTTGGGTAAAAACATGGAGGGGGGCCCATAGTCAGCATTCATACAATTCGACCAAGAATCATCATCTAAAAATTGAGTATATTTTTGCTTTCTCGTAAAACGGGAAAAACTCGTCTTTAACAAATTTTCTTCGGAAAATTCGCTAAAGAGGGGGCAAAATGTGGCACCCTCAAATTGGCACGGTTAAAACATTAGTAAAAAGATAAAATATTAAAATTTGAATTTCAACCCCAAACTGCTCGTTAAACCACCTTTTACCCGTTTTCTTCGTTTTCCATGCCATTTTTAGGATTTTTTTTGACCGTTGGACGATATCGTCTCAGATTAGACGAAATCGTCCCCGATCTGATGAATTCGTCTAGAACAGAACATCCAGACGATTTCGTCCCAAAATTAAATTTTCATAATTAGCTTTTGTTTTAACAGCCTCTCCAACTCAGGCAAAAGCATGTCTGTGCAGTTGGAGATTTCCCTATTGGAGATATCCCAGATTGGGATGATCCCCAACCTCCCAAACCTCTTCCTAATCCTATATAAACTGAGATTTTCTCAGTTTATCCCCCTGGCTGGCTGGCTAATTCTCCTTGAACCCCCAACCCCTTAGTTGATAGATTTCATTGCAGAGTTAGCTCCTTATTCCCTTGCACTATTGCTTGCATTCGGTATTTTTGCATTTTTATTGCAAGAACTCTACTTTTTTTTAGTCGAAGCTAGCTTGGATCATCACGGACGATCTCGAACGATTGCGGACGATCTCGTATGATTTGAGGCGATCCTGAATGTAGTCCAGATTGGGGGCAGTCCGAGTTTAGAGTTTGCATTTTCTTAACTTCTTCTGCATTTTTCATATCATATCTCTGTACTGTTTTAAGTTATTATGTTTTATGCATCTTGGAGTTCACCTCATTTAGCATAATCGCATAATAAAGTTAAAATCAACCATTAAAACTACTGCATTTCCTTATTTGTTATTAGAATCTATTATTTAGGCATGTTTGTTGTTATTTCTATCATTATCCTTTGCTTTTGCACTTGCATATTTGGTATTTTGTGTTTGTTTTTGTGATTGCAGGTTTATGATGAATTCATTTGACGAATTCGTCAGATTTTAGATGATTTTGTCTGATTTCAGACGATCTTCTATGATTTGGGATGATTACGTACAAACTGAGATGATCTAAACTGCTACAAGACTCAGAATCTCCATAAGACATCCAAAATCAGGTATGACACCTTCTAGTTAACATATTCTTTTTTATTTGCATCCATTTCTATTTTTTGTATTCATTTAAATTAGCATTGGTATATAGAATAGTTTAGATTCATATCAAAAAAACCTAGGAGTTGAATGATCAAGCATAAAAATGAACACATCAAACACACTATCAACCTAGGCATGGAAACCGCCATTCAAAAGTTTCCTGGTGAACCCACCATCCATCAAAAATTCACCCTTATACATATCCCCCGAGAGGCAGGACCTTCCAAGGGCCTCTCAGTTCGAGGTATTGTCGCATACTTTTCACATCCCCCTTCCGGGCGTGGATCCTATAGCTTGAAGGTAAGGGTGTAAAAAATTTGGAGCGATACACACATAAGCCCACCATGGTTTTTAATAAAACGTTTTATTTTTTTACCTTGGTTGTCATAAAAACCTTGTATATATCCATGCTCTCCGAAATATCATAGATGATTATCTATGAAGTGCTTTTGCCACCAAAACTCAATGTGACATCAATGATCCATGTGACATCAATGACAACATAAAATACCTCAAATTAACTCAAATTTCCAACATTTAGCCATTATCATTGTTATAGCATTGTATATTTATTTCCATACTTGTGGTTGCATTTCCTTTAAGTTTAAAGCTTCAAAATATAACAGTGGTATCAGAGCACACGGTAGATCAATAGGAAATAGAGAGAGCCACAAGATAGATTGAGAGGAGACTGTAAATATTATTTTTCAGATTTCTAAAATTTACTATTGGCTAGATTTTTTCCACAGAGTTGCAAAAAAACTTGTGAAGACTATAACTCAGCCTTGAATCCACTAGATTAGCAATCCAACTAGGGAATTTTTTTTTTTTTATAGATTTACAAAAAATTATATTTCTAATATTTTTTTGTAGGCAATTAACTCTTAGAAGTTGAGAAAATTCCTAAAATATAGAGAGAAACATTTCACCTTCATTGCCTAAAAGTCTATATGCTTTCCTCGTGCATGGACTAGTTATTTTTTGCAAAAAGTATTAGAAGGTTTTGACTACTTTATAGTCTGAAAATTTTCAGATTTGAGGACAGAAAAAATGCAGAAATTTGGGAAGCATTAGTAGCTACTAAAGTTCATTTTTAGAAGTGCATTCTGAAGAGAAATTGGAGCCACCAAACCATGGTATTAGGAAATAGATTAGTGGAGTGTTAAAGTTGCAAAAGGTGAGCCAAAGAGCTGTTTTTGGACAGCCTAAAAGATCTGCAATATCATCTACAAAAGGTAGCAATTTAGGTGATTTAAATTACCATCATAATAATCATCATCTATAGAGGATAAAAGGTATGCAACAAAGGTGCAAAAGGTTCATTAGTTGAACTTTTATATTTAGTTTTTATCAAGTTTATTGAGCACCAGTTTTAAGGTTTAAAGGTTGCATAAATAGTGTTCATTCAAGTCTTCAAGGTAGTGTAGAAGTTTTATCTACAAATTTTAAACTTGCACAAGAAAAAATATAGAAGTTAGATATATTTTAAGAGAAAGAAACATATCAACATTCTATTGACTATTTCTAACCAAAAGAAGACTCTGCAGTTTTGCATATACTATAGTGCAAAAACAATATTGAAAAGCTTGGATTATCAAGTGTGAAAGTAACCAAGCAGGAGGAATATTACCTAAGGTTGAAAGGTAACATTAACTATAGTTTCATCTTAGCATTTCAAGAAGCTAAGAGATATGGTCTAAAGAGCATAGGGGGGAAAATATTTACACCATATCTTTCTATGTTTGCATAGCAACCCATTAGAGCCACTCTAAAAGTGAAGTATCTCCAAGGTAAAGGGAGATATCTCGGACATCATCTACCTGCATTTTATTCACTCAAATCAAGAAGAGAATTCATTAATAGAAAGGTGAAGAAAGTGATTACTTTTTAGACTTCTAATAATACGTATCCATTGAAGGATCATTGAGCAAAAGGTAGGAGAAAATATTAGCTAAGCTAAGGACATCAAGTAGAATACGTTCTACATCTTGGAAGCCTTTTATGAAGGTAAAATAAGGTACATTGAAAGGTATATTACATAGTTGATAGCCTTTGGTGAAGGCATCACAAGGAGCACAACAAATTCTACCTCCAAACATAAAATAACACATCATAGTTGTGAAGATATCATAGTATTATATCCATGAAATTATGTTAGAATAAGCTATGTTGGCACCAAGTCTAGCCACCATTGCAAAGGTTCATCTAACTTGAATATACAACATGGAAGATATCTCAGATTGCAAAGCATACGTAGCAATTTAAATAGAATATACCTCAACCATCACACAACACAAACAACAAGGAAGATTCAGTTTCAAGAAGGTTCAATCTTGGAGGAGGATACTCATAATTTAAATACACCTCATAGCTATGCTCAAAACTCATTAAAATTGTTGGAAGAGCAACCACCTCTACCATAGAAACATTGGAGAATAACCATCATTCTCCTATTAAATAAGCGTGGGAAAAGAAATAAGAAGGGCAAAAAAAGTGTTAGAATAACCTACATAATTTAGGGCAAAATATGTGAATTACTTGCACCATGTGGGAGAATATATTGCAATAATTCACCACAACATCAAGGACAACTCAAGAATACTTGGGTATTATTCACCTAACGCTCCTGAAGAAGCATCATTTGCAAATAAAGGACATTGAAGGAGTCTATAACCTTATTAGACATCACTTATCATTTAACATTAGAAGGGGAATTAAAGTATTTTTGGATCATAAAAATAATGCTATCTCCACTTATTTACCATAGCTTACTAAGAAAGATAATCTCAAAGAGAATTTCTTGTATAGTGTTCAAAAAGAGAAACATCCATAAGAAAATTGAGGCAAAAAATATTAAGTGCATTTAAGTCTTGAAGCAACAAAGAAATTTAAGGTGGATAATCAAGCAACTCATCAAGTACTCAAGCCAACACAACTTCATTAAAGAGAAGCACACAGAACAGAGATTGCAGTTTTGTAAATCAAGTTACAGTGCAAAAGAACATGTCCACCAGTGAAATAGTAGCTTGAATATTAAGCGAAGTGATAATAAAGAGATCAATTGTCACCTAAATTGAAGTAAATCAAAGTACATTCATCGAGGAGAGTAGATACTTGTAGGATGAACATCAATGTGAAAGAAGCACGTGCAAGTTTGAATTAGATATTGGAGGAAGCACACATACCGGTGAAGAAGGAATGACTTTACATTGCATCTTGGATTTGATAAGAAGTCAACC
Source organism: Wollemia nobilis (assembly GCA_028583015.1). Lineage (NCBI taxonomy): Eukaryota > Viridiplantae > Streptophyta > Pinopsida > Araucariales > Araucariaceae > Wollemia > Wollemia nobilis. The sequence continues at coordinate 1,829,406 of JAQPPZ010014908.1, forward strand.
ATCACTAAGTCACAGAAGGTCGAATCGATTTTAGAGAGCTTGCAAGATTGAAGGAAAGGTAAGATTTATATTGCAAGTTTATAAGGTTGTAAAATCAACTTATACTAGAGATATTAAAATATAGGAGCAATAAGGTGTTAATATCTTGAAAACACATTGATTACCTTGAGAAGGAAGTAGGAAAATAGAAGCATTAAAATTTTTATTATTATTGCTTCAACTATATGCAAATTTTTAACAAGGAGATATGAGGTTAGTGTAATTTACAAAAACTTAGTCTTTTATAAATTTCTAACTTGGGAGATACAAGGAATCCTACATAAAATTGAATTCACAAAAAAATTAGAAACTACAAGGTTATAAAGAATTCAAGTTTATTGTTGGAAAAATTAATTTAGTCTCATATTCAAATTAAAGAGATAGAAAATCCAACTTAATTATCTTAAAGATATTGTATTCTTATCTTCTAAAAATTGTATTATTAAGATTTCTACAAGGAGAGATAAAATAATTGATTTAGATAAGTTGAACATCATCACTTTACTAAGGAGACAAAAGGAATTCAATCTAAATCAAGTCTAGAAAGCTTAGCATACTATCAAGTTCATTATTTGCTCAAAAACATATAACTCAAAATGATATTTTAAAAAAATCGAAGAAGTTTTTTGGAGATTGATTCTACAAATTGAAAGATATTAATTAGTCATATTATAAACCATTAGGGGGTTAGAAGATTCACTACTACAAAGGGTCTATCTACGTATACACAAAGGAACTATAGAATCATCAACTAGTATTTTCTCTTATTCTCCATATACTAGTGAGCAATAAGGAGGTCATCTTCAAAGATCTACTTAGAAGAAATATGGATGACATTGTTAGGAATGATTTCAATAGTGTGGAACTATTGCATGAGTTAGATTTTTTTTTCAAAATTTGATTGATACATTCGAAGTGTACAAAAAGATGTCCACAAGCAAAAAGGAAATATTCTCAATGTTTCTCAAAGAGGCAAAGGAAGGGAATTTTATGACGTTAATTGGTTATCTACATGAAGTACTCTTCATTATATGGTGGAACACTCAAAATATAGTTACTTACTCCAAAGGAATTATTAATAATATATCTATCATTAATTATTTTTTAGTTCTTTCAAAATAGAAAGCAAAAAAAAAATCATAATCAATATTATTGTAATGCTATACTAATACATCATGAAGAGGATATATCACTAATAAAATTGCAGAAACAATGAAGAAAAAAATAAGCATGACAAAAAGATGAATATGAAAGAAATTATTTCCAAGGTAAATTTATATCAAAGTGAGCCAGATGGAGAAGACTAAGAAACACATCCAAATACAGGTAACAAACAATAAGAAGAAAGCAAGAAAGAAGAACTCAAACTTCAATATCAAAACAAAATCCATATTGAAGACTAAGTCTTCAAAACCAAATAATATAATACGAGGGGGTGTTGGAATATATTACATTATTTGGATCCTTACTAATGTACCATCATGGGTACATAATTATATTAGGAGTATATTAGGAGTTAAGAACTTTACTAAAATAATGTAATAAATGCACAAGTGTTAGAATGTACAATTATGAAAATGCGCATGTAGTCCACATGTACATGGATCCTTAGAATAGAATAGTGAGGTGTCATAGGAATATTGATGGCAAAGAGTTGCATATCATTATAAATAGATCTTCAGACAATATAAAAAATAGAGGATTTTGAAGTCAATAGGTAGAGTAGTAGTAGATGCTGTAGAGTTAAAAAAACCATACATATATTGCAATCTTGTAAAGAATCAAAAACATGAAATCTATGTAACCATTTGAGATAATGAAATAAAAAAATGAAGTTATCTCTTTTTATTAATTAAATAAGCTTCAGTTACAATTCATACCTCTTAGGGATATCAAATTCGATATAAATTTTTAAATAATGTGATCCCAAAAATAGGAAAGATGTATTCCTCAAGGTCTTTGTGTCTTCAAAAATATGATTATAGAGGGATTAATCTGACACCTATGTTTCTTGATATCAAGAACCTAAATCTTGATGATATTTAGCCTTGGAATGCTCTATAATATACACACAAGGAACTAAAAAATAGATTAGTAGCATATGATACCTCTCGAGATGATGCTTGTTTCTTGAAAAGTGCAAATCATAAAGCAAATGCATAAAGATACACAAGATACTAAAATGAAATGCGTAAAAATTGAAAATAAAGTAGTTAATCTATGTTAGGAAATCATTTAATATATGTTAGGAAATCAAGTAAATGCAACTATTGATAAATATATAGACTAAAATAGAGGAAAAGACTCATCAGACTATAGCTGCTGATGCTCAAAGCAGCCATCTCTATTAGTCACTATTGATGTCAGTGGCAGTTCCTGCGGACCATTATTAAAAATAGCAGCTATAGGATAGGGGTTTTTCTCTCTATGTTCTAGCCTAATGATGATAAATTATTCTACTAAATTGATGCTCAAGGGTCTATCTATATGGTAAACAAGGATTTCATGTGGATTAGCTCCAAATTGATGGTAAATTTGATGAAGGAAAGTAGTGTAGAATAGCTTCAAACTCTCCACATCTCCATGACTATAAGTGATAGCTCCATAGCATAATTTTAGTAGCACCATATCACTTGTGAGATATTGTACTCTCTAATTGCAAAACAACAACACTTTGTTATGCTAAAATCTCATCAATTCTCCTAGTTTTGTTTTTAAATTTGGGACCTTAAATAGACTTCCAAATTCCTTGTTCTAGCTTCTCCAAGAAGCCAAGAATGAGATTTGATTGGGCTTGGGCCATTGAGGTGAAGCTTCTAGATGCTTCGATTTGCTTAACCATTTAAGAATTCATTATGCTCAAATGGATTTATTCAGCTCAGGTGTCTTGAGTTTGTTACAGACTTGAATGTTATCGACAGGTACAGCTATGGCCATGGCTCTCGTAACCACTTTGATCATCAGTAGTGACGGTCACCATCACTGATGATGTCAATGATAATGGATGACTAGGACTATACTACCTTGAATGAGTGGTTAGAACCACTGTTAGATATTGTAAAGGTCCAATATCATCCACATGGCTTGAAAAGGTGTCCATATGAGTAGCCTCCAAAACATGATGTGTTTTAGGTATCTACAAATATCCCTTTTTGAGATGCGTTGTGGGAAAATACAACACTAAGAAAAAATAGACAATCTAAAGCCATATTGTAGGTTGATTTATGTTCATTGATCTGGGCATTGTTAGATACCCCAATCATGGAAAGGGCGGGCATATCTAAATCATTGCTTCCAATGGAATGGAAGGCTTAATTTTGAGTAAAACTTTGGATGGGATCTAAAATTTATTAGATCATTCTGGTGGATCAGATTATAAAATATTTAGTTCAATATTTTTGCTTTTTCCCTAGAAAAAGGGTAAGCTTATGATAGTTGTTAGCAATGATTCGTAAGACAAACACAACTTACATGATTAAGTATTTAATTGCTGATTTTGATTATGAATTATTTTATTATGACTACCCCCTAAAGCAATGATAGGGTCAACTGGAAAAGGTATCATGAAATTATAGTACATATTCCTCAACATATTTACCTAAAATTTCTAAGCCCTTTTTGCCTTCTCAATGGATTTTTTTTGGATGTGATGTTGGTGCATCATGCATGAACTTCCCCATGTGGATCATTACAAGTTGTACACTAGTAGTTTGAATCAAATCTCGAGGTAATAGGTTTATCTTCTTGATTGTTGTATATAATACTAGATTTGTTTAAAGGCTTATTGATGGAAGCAGCTTAATCCTTTATGACATATGGAAATATTATTGGCTGAAATTTTCTCTCAATCTCCCTCCTTTGCATGGAAGTAACTTCATTAGTGAGATTCTTCATTGCTATGACCATTTCTTGTAAGACCACTATTTGATGATCAAGGATTGGTAATGTAGGAACAAAAAAAGGTGGTGGGAATAATGGTATTGTAAGGGGTGCAAGGAGTGTTTGAGTAAATGGTATAATTGGCCATGCTGGAAATTTGAAAATAGGAGTGGTTGCTGGGAAAGAATTATGTGTAACAAAAGTCTACATTTGTTGTTGAGGAAATTTTGGGAATATTGACATTACCATTTCTGGGGTATCCTTCCTATAACAATAAAATCCTTCTCAGCCTTCAGTGCTTCTTGAAATATTTGAGGAAATTTAAACACATTGGACTACCTTATAACCATACTGAGATCTAAATGAAAGGCCCTCAGATAATAATATATGACATGTTCATTACTTGTTCTAAGATACTAGGGCACTCTTCTCCATGTCTAGCTAAAATTGATGTTGAAATTCGATATCTCCTCCTGTTGATGCCTTTGTATTAGTAAACTATGTTAGCAGAGAGAATGAATCTACTTATTAAATTATTCCACCAATTTTCCAACCATTTGGGCCCATGTAGTTATAGTTTGATATGGTAAGGTTTTGTACTAGTACAACATATTTCCCCTTAATGATATAACTAATAGTTTGATCATGATATATTTTTCTTGAATATTATGTATGGCTTCCAGTGATGCTACATCTTGAAAGTTCTCATAAGTTTTATTTATAGTGCCATCATATGTTGGAAAATGCTCATAAGGGACTATGACTCTTTTTGTTGTTGGGGTTGCCTTTGTGAAGCCACTTTCGATGATTCACTCTATTGTGAAATTTCTTGAGATGTTATGGGTATGTGGAGTTCTTGAAACATCTTATTACAAACTTCCAAGGAGGGTTTTGGGATCCCCTTGAGTTTAGACACAATATTTTTCAATCTACAATGTCTTCCATAGGGAGGATCGCTATACCGTCCAACCATATTCTCTACTTTGGTTAAGATGTGGGAAAGTCTATAGAATATCCCAAAAACCTTGTCTACCTCTAGTGATTCTGATAGTGATTCAATATCCCTTTCATCCTAGATCAACTAATTAAATAGTTAGCTGATCATTTCTACCTTATGAAAGTGTGCATTGTCATCCCATAAACATGGTCTACCAAGATCTTTGAACTCTTTAGTAAATATGCTCATTTATTCAATTTATTTTCTAAGAGTAGAAAATATCTCTTCTCTCTAATAGATGAGCTCAATCGCATAATATATTTGATGAGCTAGGAGTCTCCATTTCTCTGCATATTTTTCAGACTACTTCCTTAAAATAGGATAATTATTAGGATTTCTTAGCATTTTTTATTTTTTTTTCTTCCTAAATCTTAGCCATCAGAGCCTTTTTTTCCTATCAAACTCTTTCTTGGCTTCAAGAGATATGACATCATTTTCTTGAAGTTTGGTACAAAAATGAGGGAAAGCATCAAAGATTATTCCTTTAATATTTCCCCAATATTGGCTTCTAACTTGCCTAAGCGAATCGTTTGAGATTTCTAAGCCATGTGGTTTATATTTCTCTTGTTGTAATTCATTCATGGCAATAGATAGGGTTTCCTCCTATTGTTATAGTTTGGACTTAAGTTCTAGTAGCTTTGAATCTTGTTGTTGCATTGTATCTTGTGTTGTTTACAGTTCTAGCTCTAGGGTCTTGATTCTTTCATCCTTATACTACAATTATTTTTTAGAGGGGGCTTCATAAATGATGCCTTTCAAATTGTTGATTTTATTTTAAAGGGCATCTTGATCTAGTTTCTCTCTGGTAAGTTTGACTTCCAAATTTTCAATCTTTTTCTTAACAACTTCTAGACTTCTATTTATTTTTTTGGACTACACAAATAATATATCTGTCTATGTATGAATAGCCTAGAGAGTTTATACTTTGGATATCTTAACTATGTATTTGCTATGTTCTTCTATCTTCTAATATTTTGGTTTCATTTGGGAGGTTGGCTTCTTAACCTTTGATTGAGCAATCACCTTTATTATATTTCCCTTAATTGGGTCCAATGTATCATAACACATAGTGATTGCTTTCTCTTCCTTTTCTTGTAGCTACTCTAACTGTTCTTCTTCTTCTCTCCACTTCTGCTAATTCTTTACTATATTCAAGATGGTAGAAAATACTTCTAAAAGTGGTTCTTCAGTAGCTAGTGGGAGCATGGGGGTAGAAAGGAATGTTGGAAATAAAGTAAGAGGATAATAAATCATAGACTTTGTAGGGGATATATTTTTCTACAATACTTAGTGCTTTTGGCTTGTGTATGGTGGATTGAATGATGGAGAGTGCGATAAATAATCTTGCAAAATGAATGATTGAGCTAGTGGAGTGGATGTAAGGAATAGTGGAATGGGTGATGAGTGAGGCACTTATAACATAAGCTCTACAATGGTAAGGATAATTTCTAGTGATTGAAAGGTTTGATGTGGTGAAGTGGATAATATTTCTACCAAGGAGAAACTTCAAGGATAAGGAGAGGATGGTTTAGAATACATACCTTGTTATTTCACCTTCTACTTCTGCTCCTCCATTTGGATTGCTTAGGCTCCATTTGGATTGCTTAGGCTTTTCTTACCTTGAGGACCTTCTCATTTTCTTATTCAAATTCTATCAGGGTAGTTTTTGCTTCACACATTTGTACCTCTTGTTGCAAGTCCTATATTTTGTATGCCACCCATTATGTTTCTACTTACACTTATTACCTTCTTGTTGCAGCATTTTTAGTGTTTGAACTTCCAAGGTTTGAGCGGTCTTTTTACTTCTTGTTTGATTTTGAGTTGTGATCAAAGGACTTGGGTTGCACCTCTAAATATATTTTGGCTACTTTGGGAGTACTTGATCTCTTGGTGTAAATGGTAGGTTGAGTCTAAGGTAGTTATTCTTCTTTAGATTTAACATCATTTGTGCTAGGTAGGGCTTGTGGCTACTATTTGATTCCTATTTTTAGCTCTTCTTCTTCCTCTTCCTCTGATTCTTGTTGTCTTAGAACTTTTTGGAAGATTTTATTCTCATTTTATTCTTCCAACTGATATATTCATTCTCAAACATTGTGATGAAAAGTTTATCAATTTTATCATCTGGGAGGTTAGGCTTCACCAAGTCGCACTCACACTGTGATACCCATCATTATTCAATTTTGTATTCTTCATCTTTTTTAGATTGGTTTGAGCTAATCAATTGGTCTTGATTCCTCTCCAAGTCAAAAATCTGCTTAAACTCATAACATATTCTCCATGGTAGATTTTCTTGCATTGACATATAGTTGAATGGTGCAACCTAGTCTTTAGCTAGATTTTTGAACATTTCAATATTCGGGTATGGCACTTGTTGAGAAGCAACACACCCCACTAAAAATAAAATTTTGAGCTTTTGATAATTGATTTTATTTTTCGAGGGGACCCTCTTGAAGTCTGAAATCATTAAGCTTTTGCTAAGTTTATTTCTTGCATATTATTAAGTAGTTTGGTTTGTCAAATTTTTGCGGATCGTCTTTTGTTTGCAAGTATTTAAAAGTTCCCCCCAAAATCTTTTAAGAATTTCCTAAATGAAATATTTTTGGTCTTAATTCAAATTTTTCTTTGCCATCATCAAAGTGTTAGAATTCCTTGCATAAGAGCATTGATTTGAATTGAATTTCTCTGAATATTCATGTGTCAATGATATTATTTTGAATCCAATGTTTTAGAAATTTTAAATTTTAAAAGTTTTTCTAAGGTCTGAATTGTTAAAATTAATTTTTAGGGTTCTTATAAAATTCATCTTGCCGACAAATTTACTCAAAATTTCAAATCATCATAACTCTTAATAGAAGAATTCATTTTGGGTGATTCACATTTTGGATGAAATATCTTGAGCTCCTCTTTTCAATGGTACCTAATTTGTAGATTTTTAGATGTCATTTTATTTCTAGAAATAGCAATATCCAATTACATCCAATAAGCTTTAAAATACGATTTCTCTTGATCCGTAGAGAATTTTTGAGATTTCTCAACTATTTTGAGTACCCATTTGGCTGTTTTAGAAGCATGGAAAGGTAGTTTGGAATTTTACCTAAGATTTCTCATTTACGTTGATATTCTCAGATGCGTTGAAATTCTTAAATTTGGGAGAAATTATTAAAGTTTTCCTTACCCCTTTGTAAATGGAGCGCAAACAAGAATGCGCTAAAAAATGAGCACAAACAAGAATGCACTGAAAATTAGGTAAAATAGAGAAGTTCTTAAGTTTATCTTGCTCCTTTGTAAATGGAGCGCAAACAAGAATGCGCTAAAAAATGGAGCGCAAACAAGAATGCACTAAAAAATGAGCACAAACAAGAATGCACTGAAAATTAGGTAAAATGGAGAAGTTCTTAAGTTTCTTTTGCTCCTTTGTAAATGGAGCGCAAACAAGAATGCACTAAAAAATGGAGCAACAAACAAGAATGTGCTTAAAATTGAGCACAAACAAGAATGCACTAAAAATTAGGTAAAATGGAGAAGTTCTTAAGTTTCTCTTGCTCCTTTGTAAATGGAGCATAAACAAGAGAGCACAGATTTAAGATTTCATTGTAATTTAATTAAAGAGAGCCCATTTGTATTTTTCCTCATGTAGGAGTGTGGATTTAAGATATCATTGTTATTTCATTAAGAGGGCGCATTTCAAATTTCTTTCATGAGAGCATGGATTTAATATTTCATTGTAATTTCATTAAGAGAGCACATTTTAGATTTTCTTTGCATGAGCGCAAATTTGGTGAAAGGAAGGGCATTGGAATTAAATATTGAATATAATATTTTGCCCTAAAATTAAAATCTCAAACCTTAGGGATATTTTAAAATTAAAAGAATTAATTAATTAAAATTTGAAAAATCAAAGGTTCAAACTATAGAAGAATTAATTAATTTAATAATTGAAAATCAAAGGTTTACACCTTAGGAAAATTAATTAATTCAAATTAATTATAATATTAATGTTCTAACCTTTGCCTTTTTTCAATTTTTGTAGAAAATTTGTTGGCAATCGCAGTAATGGTGGAAGTAATGACGAATGTGAGGCCGAGCATGGAATTTCAAAGTGAACCAAGCAAGAGCATGACTTTTTAGGATGGAAGACACGTAAAATTAATGATCAACCCAACTTGTGGAGTGCTAATATTTAATGAGGCATGGCATTTCTAGGATCCCTAAGCATCATGCAAGTTGAAAGTCAAAGAAGTGTGGTCGTTACTGAGCTTGTAGAGTGATGAAGAATTTATGAGGCATGGCCAAGTAGTGCACACAAAATAAATACATCTACAACTGGATGGAAAGTAAAGATATATCTACACACAATCACTATTTGTCAAAGATAAAATCAGATTGTATCTTCTCCATTTATGGTGAGATACTTAGATGAATATTTAGAAGTGGTGGGATTTTTATATTATGTTTAAATCCTTGGGAGAGATATTTTAAAATATCGGGGCATGTCCTAAGTTTATATATACTCCCATTGAATGTAAACAAAGGATGCAAGAATTTATAATAGAAGTATTTTTTCTGAAAATTACCTTTTCTGGAAAATTTCTCTATTGTCGACATGGGATATTTTGTGGCATTGTTACTCTGAAGTGGCATAGCTAGGTGCTTAATCTATTTCTTAAATTTTAATAGTGCTCATTTTCTTGTTCTTATTTTCATTGGGATGTATGTAATTAAAATTATTATGAGTTTGATTAATTTGGTATGTTGTTAGTGTTAAGAAAGAGCTTCATTGCAGTTTGAATTCTGAAATTTAATTCTTATTTTACTTGCTCTAATTTTGTTGTGTGAGCTAAGCTACTGGTAAAATCATCCAAGCAAGATTTGAATTTTAGAAATATTAAACTATCTTAAGGATGTGTTTAAATCAACTAGTTAATCTATAGCTCTGGTCTATGTCCATGAGCATTTGCTATCCACAGACACATCCTATTAATTCTATGGAGAACTATGTTTTAAACATGTTGATCTATCCCAAATATTCCTCCACCCCTTGCTAGATAATAATTTCATCTTAGAAAGCTAGATGGTTTATTATTCTATTTGTCCCACTTAGAGAACATAATAGTATACTGAATTGAAAGATAAATTGATAGTTGAAATTGCTAAGTTCCACTCTCTTTTCTGTCCTATCTTACTCTCTGTTTTACTTTTGAAAAGTTCTATTTTTATGTTCTTTAAAATTCTTTATTCTTTTAATCTGTTAAAATCCAAAGAGCTATATCAATTTATAAATGCAAATCTAATGAATGAACAAATCACCACTAAATAGTAGCAACCGAAGTTTGAATCCATTGTAGGTAAAATAGGTAGTCTACTTGAAACTATTCTATAAGTGGAAAAAAGTGAGATCATTTGACCCAACCCTGTGACTCACACCTTGGATATCCAACCAGATCCTAAACTGAGAGGGATTTATTCCTATTAAGGTGTTACTAGTGTTTCCTGTCTACTCTTCACAAGGTGTGCATGAAAGACGAACCAATAGGCACATGTTTGAATGATGGTGTTTTGTTATTTATTTTTTAAAGCTTCTCAAGCAACATGTCATCCAGGTCATAATGCCATATATGTGGCACAATTGGTAGCTACAAAGCTACTAGCTTAGCTTCCAAGACATTATAATACTTCGGCTCCCTCTTGGACATATTTATGCATTCAAATTTGATGCATTCTTCCCATCCCTTATCCTATTTAATAGTTTAGATGAGGTCTAATATAATCAACTAGTCATGATTCCTCTTTGGGTCAAAAAACTACTAAAACTCGTAGTATTTTATCAATGGCAACCTTTATTGCAATACCATATAGTTGAATGGTACCATCTAATCTTTAGCTAGATTCTTGAACATTTTAATATTCAAGGGTGGAACATGTTTGAATGATGGTGCTTTTTCATTTATTTTTGAAAGCTTCTCAAACAAGATGTTGTCTGAGTCATAATACCATATATGTGACACAACTAGTAGCTACAAAGTTGCCAACTTAGCTTCCAAGAAATTATACTACTCCAACTCCCTATTGGACATATTGATGCATTCAAAATTAATGGAAATCTTAAATATTATAGTGTTTTTGACCCCTGGGCCAAGACTTTGTTCTATTACATATATCTACCTATAATATTCTAATCCAAAAATCCAATTGGTGACATAGTATGGTAATAAGTATGGGTATTTAGAAAAGTTGTATAGCCTGATAATGGTGCCTTATTCTAGGAAAAACTAGTCCCCTTGCTCTTGTCTATTTATTCTTAGCACATATTTAGTTTTATATGTGATGCATGGGAATATTTCACAGATTTATACTAGAGTAGGTCTCGAGAATTATTTTTTCAAATCTAGATATGAAGCACTTTCCCTTAGAACATAAGTCCAGTCTATTTTTCATGTCTTTTAACTGCTCATGTTTGCTTATGGCCAAAAACCTGGTCCAATCCAAAGTGACAAAGGAGGAGGCTACCATTTCTGCATTTTCCATGCCCATTTGATATGGGTATATAAGTAAATTAGTCCTTAAACCCAATATTACTACCAACATCAAGAAAATTGGTTGCATCTCTAAGGTGAATTCCCCTAGTGTCCTAGTATGGATAATGTAATCTTTTGGCAGTTTTCCTATCAGATCAAAGAGCTAAAATTGAATTATATTATTTCCTAAATATAACCCTTACTCCTTAAAATTAAATTTCTTTGGTATAACTCTAGGAGTGTCATAAACTAAAAAATATTTAGCCACATACTCTCTGTTGATGATAAATAATGGCTAAAAATTTAAATTATAGATAGTAGTTGTGTTGGGATCATAGTATTTTACCACTGCTTCTACAAGCTCTAGACAAGGGTGTACTAGTATGGATATAAATATGCTCAACCCTAAACACTAGGTTACACCATCTTGGTGAATCATGGAAAATATCTTCCCTTTGGCTTCATACCCTTCTTGGAATCTTTTGTGCTTGGACTTGATGGTTATCACTATATCATGGATACCCACCATCCGGTCCTGCAATTATTTACTAGTTTTTTTGTACAATGATACTCTTATTTCCTTTGAGTATTTCTTTGAATTCTACCTCTATCTCTAGTGACTAATTTCTATAGTATATCAAAGTTCTTGCCAATATTTTATAATTAAAAATTTAGTAAGGTGGTGCTTCATTGAAGTTGGAGCTCAATTTATAATATTTGACTATGGTTTTCATGGATTTGGAGCTATTACTATCATTGTGTAGAAGAATGTGCATGCCTAGGTGGATTAATATTGGGAATGGTTGATATTTTTGCTATTTTAACACATGCTTTTAGGATATATGCAACCATCCAATAGAATTCTTTCAAAATTCAAAATTGTAGGTTAGCAGTGGTATAGTTTATTGCTCAAAGCAGTTTTTGGAATAACTTCCATTGATAGCTCAATTATTACCATATTATTTTATGAACTTGGGTCCTTATTCTAATTGAGGTAAATTTTACTAAGGATCACCATATACTATTGAAATAATGTCACACACCCAACTTAGCAGCTCTTTCAACCAATAGTAATCTATGATTCATTAAACTTGGGAAGTCTGTGTATCTTTAAAATCACCACTTGGTAACTACTTTGTGGAACATTCCAGGAGATTTTAATCATTTAAATAATCCCTTAATTTGTGGGCCAATATAATTAACACAAAGGATGGGCATGGCCTATCAAAAAAAATCTATAGGTGATTTTCGATGTTGCAAACTAATTATGACAACAGTTCTTCCAAATAACTAGACTAATATATATAAATAATCTACACTTGTATTATTTATATATGTACATAGAGGATGCCACTTGTCTTAGGCATAATGCTTTAGATGTTGTTCATTTACTAGAATTTTCAATAGATGGTCATCCAAGTGATGCCACTCGAATATATTTAGATCCTTCTTTTGTTCAATCAACTATGGTCTTGACCACATTGAATTAAACTTCTCATGTGAGTTTGAATTTGCCCTATCCACATCCCATTTGAGAACTAGGTCTCCTTAATTAAATTCCTTTGATGTAGCTCTTTTGTCAAACTAGTGTTTGACAAATTTTTAGTTGTGATAGATATTGTTATATGCTAGCTCGTGCCTTTCCTCTAACTAAATTAGCTCTATCATCCTTCTTTCCATTGGCTACAAATTTTCTATATAGTTTTCCCTTATGAATATCAACATCAACAACTCCAATATAATTGGCAATACAACTTATTTTCCATATACCAAGTAGTAAGGAGATGTTTTTAGCAATTTTTTTACCATGATCCGATCAACCCATAATGCTTGGTCTAACAACAAGTTCCAATTTTTGGGATTATGCTCAATACTACATTTGATTATTTTAATAGGTTCTTGTTAGTGGATTCTATAAGACCATTCCTTTTGAGACAGTAATTTGATGAGGTATTCAAATAGATCCTATATTTTCTCATAACATCAATAGTCTTGGTACCTATGAATGATCCAACATTATATGAAATCATATTGGTTGGAATTTCAAACATTGTAATCAATATTTCCAAGAATTTAATCATTGCATCTTGATCTGCATGGTTAATGGCCTCACATTCCATCCACTTGGTGAAATAGTCTATCACAATTAGGATGTATTTATGTCCAATGGATGAGTTGGGATTGATCATGTCAATAAAATCTACTCCCCATTGTTGGAATTTTTTTTTACAATTATTGGTTGAAGAGGCATTGCCAGATGTTTGATTTTACCTACAAACCTTTGGTATTTATCACATGCTATAGCTAATTTGAATGTGTTCAATAAAATATACAGCAAATAGTATTTGAACCTTAGGATTTTTACCATAATCGACTATCTAGAATAGTCTCCTCCTAAAAAACCATTATGAAATTCTTTGAGTACTTTTTTCATCTTATGTGGATATAGACATCTTAATAGCAGTCCATCAAAGTTTTTTTGGTATAGAATCCCTTCAATAAATACATAATTTCTAGCCTATAGTCTGTATCTACATATTCGAGATGTAGTCATCATCAGGGCATCTGTTTGAGTTGAAGTAGTTCTACAATTGCTCAATCCAAGTATCGAGATAGACTTGCACTCCTAGCTCAATATTTTCTTGTTCCCTATTCAACATATTGGTATTTTGTAACACTAATTTGTTAACTATTGACATAGAGCCTTGCATATTATTAGCTTGGTTATCTTGATTTCAACATCAAATTTTTGAATTTTTGCCACCCAACCAACTCTTTTATTACCCAAATCTCCCTGAATCACGAAGTTTTGGATATTTGAATGTATTTCATATACCAGGGTTTTTATCTAAGAAATAAAGTGTCTAAAATTCTTCAAATATTTCATTACTGCATAGACTTATTTTTTTATGAAATTATACCTTTCTTCATGATCATGCAAAGTTTGACTTAGGAAAGCTATAGGTTGCTCATCATTTTCTTCCCTATTTTGAGTAAGTACAGTAGCATAGCTTCCTTCTATTCCAAACACATAAAGGATGAAATATTTGGAGTAGTCTATATTAATAAGAATAGGGGTCTAAGATATCACTTCTTTGATATCCTTGAAATCATTCTTTTAAACATCTATCCATTTGAAATCTACTTGTTTCAGCATCTCAATCATGGCCTTAACTATCTAAGCAAAATCTAAAATGAACTTTTGAACGAAATTGACCTACCCAAAGAATGATTGAAGTCCTTTATTATTTGATGGTAGAGGGATGGTTGTAATAGATTTTATCCTATATAGGTCAATGGATATTCCTATTTTTGATACCACATGTCCTAATAATTTCCCTTCATACACCACAAGAACTGATTTCTTAGGATTAAATGAAACCTCAAATTCTCTATATTTTAAAAACACCATTTAGAGGTGCTCAAAATATTTCTCTTTATCGTGAGAGAACATAGTCATGTCATCCAAATGGATGAGTATTATCTTGTTTACCATCTCTCCAAATATTAAATCTATAGCTCTCTAGAAGGTAGCACTGGTATTGGACAAGCCAAAAGGCATCCACTGATATGCAAAGGTACCCCATTTGGTGGTAAATGTAGTATTGTAATGATACTCATCCCAAAATCATATCTAATTAAAAATAAAGAATCCATCTAGTAGGGAGAATATTTTGGCTCCTACTACAATATGCAAAATTTGGTCAATTTGTAGGAGAGGATAGTGATCCTTCAAAAAAGCTTGATTGAGGTTCTTGGAATCCACACAGAGATGGATATCTCTATTCTTATTCCTTATTGGGACCAAATTGGCCACCCATATAGAATTCTTGATTAGGTATATGATATTAGCATTTAGGAACTTTAGTAATTCCTATTTCATTAGGGCCTCTATTTTGGGATTTACTAGATGTTGCTTTTGCCAGAAAGGTTTTGCATTTGGTATGAGCTCAATGGTGTGTTGTATGGTTTCCTTGTTGTACACTTAGAGGTACTCATAGGTCCATGCTATGATGTCATTGATTTCTTTGCATAAACTCAAAATTTGGTTGACCTCTTCTTCTAAAAAATGTACACCAATTTTAATGTTATTTTTTGGCTCAATTTGTACATCCTTGTAGTTTTGGCCATCAACCTCAATTATACGAGTAGCTAGATGATCACTGCCATCAAATAAATTTTCTAGCATTATTAATCCTTTTGGGATGTGATTTTATTCAACTATATCAATTCATTTTCTCATTTTATTCTAGTAGTTAGTTGCTTGTATAATTCATTTCTTGAATCAAAGAATCAATCATGTATTCTTCATTATCAAACACTTACCATAAGGTATCCTTATCTAGCACAGAAGGCCTATATACAAGTCTTACCATATTGGAATTATGTATGAAATTAGATACAAGGTATAAGTTAGCTCCCATAAATGCTAATATGTCAGCATGGGTGTTTTGCTCTTTGGGGATGGCTTTGATATTCAAAGCCTCAAAAGCCTCTAGTAAATCCCATACTCTATTTCTATAGGCTTTGAGATAGTAATGTTTGCTAATGCACCTTTTTGTAATTTGATTGATAACTAATTCTAAGTCACCAAATATTTTTAGTTGTTTGATCCCCATATTTTTATCTTTCTTTAATCCTAGGAAAAATGCTTCATATTCTACCACATTGTTTGTACAAATTCATGTCAGCCTATATGAAAATATATTTTCTATTCTAGAAGGTTCTATTAACACTATGCCTACTCTAGTACCATTTTTACATCTAGCTCTATCAAAGAAGAGCTTACACATCTAGTCATTCTAGGAATTTGGCCAATTGGGGATGTCTTATTTTATTTTAATTTCATGATCGAGTAGGTGCAAACCACTGTTTCAATCATAGCATCAAAGTATTTCAAATAAAATTGATCTTTAGTTTGGAGGTCTTTTAGTACTTCTTCCATCAGGTCCACTTCCTCTGTCATCATGCTAATAGTGTTAGCTTGTTGATTTTCCTTTTCAAGCTTCTCAATATGGAAGGAGGATGGTTTTTTAAAAAATATCTTGACTCTTTTGCCTTTAAATGAGATTTCCATGTGTGATTAATCAAGAGATATGTAACCACATAGCTTAGTGAATTATATTTATAGATGCATCCCAAAATAAGATTCCAAATAAACTACCACAATTTCCTGTATGACAATGATATGAGGTAATATGTATAATTTCATAGGTACATCTTTGATTACACCTACTATATTAACTAGTGTACCATCTAGTTGTAGCACATCCATACTACTTCTTGTATATTTCATACATTTTATTTTAAAATTTTCTTTCAGCATTACTATGGTAGTTTTTCTAGAGTTAATCATGCAATTATGAACCACCCATCCCTCCATTTGTAGGGACAAATAAAATGGCAATGGTCTATTTTTTCCTATTATTAAGGTAGGATGTCCGTGAGCTAAATTAAGCTCTTCTTGATTCTTTCCTTGACTTTTGATTGACTTAAGTGAAGCTTGTAATAAATCAATATGCCCTATAATAAGGAATGTATCATACATACTAACTTTAGATTGAGTTTTCTTCAATTTCTCTACAATATTGAAACAAGCAATGTCAAGATGATTTCTAGGTTCCTTTGTAGGTTCATAATACTTACTCAAATATTCCTACATTGCGTCCATAATTTAGAAAATTATTAGAGAAGGGTATCTTAGCTTATCTCCTACCTTCTCTTGGGTTTAATATTTCTTTATCATATTTTATTGTTGTTGAGCTAGTTTTTGGGTTGGGGTAGCCTAAGGAACATCCTTATTTGGATGGTTTTGTATCTTAGAAGGTACTTTAAAAGGATCCATTACCTTAGTATCATCTATTAAAGGTATAATGAAATTATAGTCCATTTTACTCAACATATTTACTTGACCTTTCTGAGCCCTTTTTGCCTTGTCAATGGAAATTTTGGATGTGATGTTGGTGCATCAGGCATGAACTTTCTCCATGTGAATCATTGCAAGTTGTACACTAGTAGTTTGACTTAGATCCTAAGGCAATAGGTTTATCTTCTTGATTTTTGTATATAGTATTAGATTTTTTTAGAGGTTTATTGGTGGAAGAAACTTAATCCTTTATGACATATGGAAATATTTTTGGCTGAAATTTCCTCTCAACCTCCCTCCTTTTCATGGAAGTAACTTCAATAGTGATATTATTCATGGATATGACAATTTATTGTAATACCACTATCTGATGATCAGGTATTGGTAATGCAAGAATAACAAAAGATGCTAGCAACAATGATATTGTAAGGGGTGCAAGCAGTGTCTGATTAACTGGTATAACTAGCCATGCTAGGAAGTTGACAATAGGAGTGGTTTCTGAGAAAGAATTATGTGCAACAGAATTCTACATTTATTTTTGAGGAAATTATGAGAATATTGGGATTACTATTTTTGGGGGTATCCTTCCTATAAAAATAAAATCCTTCTATGCATTCAATGCTTCTTGAAAGATCTAAGGAAATGTAAACACATTGGACTACCTTATAACCATACTAAGATCTGAATGAAATGCCCTCAGATAATAATACATGGCATGTTCATTACTTGTTCTAAGACCCTAGGACACTCTTCTCCATGTCTAGATGAACTTGATGTTGGAATATGATATCTCCTCCTATGGGTGCCTTTGTTTTATTGTAAACTATGTTAGAAGAGAGAATGAATATACTTATTCATTAAATTCTTCCACCAATTTGCCAGTCAGTTGGGCCCATGTAGTAATAGTTTGATATGGTAAGGTTTTGTACTAGTAAAACATATTTCTCCTTAATGATATAACTAATAGTTTGATCATGATGTCTTCTTCTTGATATTATGTATGTCTTTTAGTGATGCTACATCTCGAAAGTCATCATAAGTTGTATTTCCAGTGCCATCATATGTTGGAGGGTGCTCATAAGGGGCTGTGACTCTTTTTGTTGTTGGGGCTACCTTTGTGAAGCCACTTTCAATGATTCACTCTGTTTTAAAATTTCTTGAGATGTTATGGACATGTGTAGTTCTTGAAACATATTATTACAAACTTCCAAGGAGAGGTTTAGGATCCCCTTGAGTTTAGACATAACATTTTTCAATCTACAAAGGCTTTCATAGGGAGGATCACTATACCATCCAACCATATGCTCTACTTTGGTTAAGATGTTGGAAAGTCTATAGAAGATCCCAAAAACCTTGTCTACCTCTAGTGGTTCTTATAGTGAGTCAATCTCATTTTCATCGTAGATCTACTGATCAAATAGTTGGTTGATCAATTCTACCTTATGGAAGTCTACATTGTCATCCCATTGAAATGGTATACCAAGATCTTTAAACTCTTTAGTAAGCGTATCCATTATTCAATTTATTTTCTAAGAGTAGCAAAGATCTCTTTTTCATGATAGATGAGCTCAATTGCATAATATATTTGATGATTCAGGAGTCTCCATTTCTCTGCATCTTTTTCAGACTGCTTCCTTAGAATAGGATAATTGTTAGAATTTCTTAGCATTTTTCTCACTTTCTATGCTTCTTGAATCTTATCCATTAGAGACTTTTTCCCCCTATCAAACTCTTTCTTGGCTTAAAGAGATACAATAGTAATTTCTTGAAGTTTGTTACAAAAATGAGGGAAAGTATTAAATATTATTCCCTTAATTTTTCCCCAATAGTGGCTCCTAACTTGCCTAAGCTAATCCTTTAAGATTTATAAGTCATGTGGTTTATCTTTCTCTTGTTGTAATTAATTCATGGTAATAGATAGGGTTTCCTCCTATTTTTATAGTTTGGCCTTAAGGTCTAGCATCTTTGAATCTTGTCATTGCATCGTATCTTGTGTTGTTTACAGTTTTAGATCTAGGATCTTGATTATTTCATCCTTCTACTACAATTATTTTCTAGAGGGGGCTTCATAAATGATGCCTTTCAAATTGTTATCATTTTAAGGGCATCTTGATCTAGCTTCTCTCTGGTGAGTTTGACTTCCATAGTTTCAATATTTTTCTTAACACCTTCGAGACTTCTATCTATTTTCTTGGACTACACAAACAATGTATTTACCTATGTATGAATATCCTAGAGAGTTTCTACTTTGGATATCTTGAAGATATCTTTGCTATGTTATTTTATATTCTAATATTTTTTTCTCATTTGGGAGGTTGGTTTCTTAACCTTTGACTGAGCAATCACCTTTATTATTTTTCCTTAATTGGGTTCAATGTATCATAACCCATGGTGATTGCTTTCTCTTCCTTTTCATGTAGCTACTCTAACTGTTCTTATTCTTCTCTCCACTTTTGCTAATTCTCTTCTATATTAAATATGGTAGAAAATACTTCTGAAAGTGGTTCTTTAGTAGCTAGTGGGAGCATGGTGGTAGTAAGGAATGTTGGAAATGAAGTAAGAGGATAAGAAATCATAGACTTTGTAGGGGATATATTTTTATACAATACCTAGTGCTTTTATATTGTGTATGGTGGATTGAATTATGGAGGGTGTGATGGATAATATTATAGAATGAATTACTGAGCTAGTGGAGTGGATGTAAGGAATAGTGGAATGGGTGATGAGTGAGGCACTTCTGCCATAATATCTATAATGGTAGGGATCATTTCCACTGAATGAAAGGTTTGAGGTGGTGAAGAGGCTAAGATTTATACTAAGGAGAAACTTCAAGGATAGGGAGAGGATGGTTTAGAATACATACCTTGTTTTTGCACCTTCTACTTCAGTGCCTCCATTTGGATTGCTTAGGATTTTCTTACCTTGAGATCCTTCTTCTTTGCTTATTCAAACTATGTTAGGGTAGTTCTTGCTTCACACCTTTTTACCTCTTGTTGCAACTCCCATGTTTTGTATACCACCCATTTCATTTCTACTTACACTCATTACCTTCTTGTTGCAGCTTTCACACTCATTACTATATCATGGATACCCACCATCCTGTCCTACAATTCTTTAGTGGTTTTTTGTATAACGATACTCTTCTTTCCTCAGGGTATTTATTTGATACCTCTATCTCTAGTGAGTAATTTATCTAGTATATCAGAGTTATTTCCAATATTTTATAATAAAAATTTAGTAAGATGGTGCTTCTTTGAAGGTGGAGCTCAATTTATAACATTTGACTATGGTTTTCATGGATTTGGAGTTGTTACTATCATTGTGTATAATATTGTGCATGCCTAGGTAGACTCATATTGGTAATGGTCACAATTTTGGCTATCTTTAACACATGATTTTAGGAGATATGCAACCATCAAATAAAATTCTTTAAAATTTTAAAATTATAGGTTAGAAATGGTATGGTTCATTGCTCAAAGCAGTTTCTAGAATAGCTGTCATTGATAGCTCAATTATTACCATATTATTTTATGAACTTGGGTCCTTATGCTAATTGAGGTAAATTTTACTAAGGATCACCATCTACTATTGAAATTATGTCACACACTCAACTTAGCATCTTTTCCAACCAATAGTAATCTAGGAATCATCAAACTTGGGCAGCCTGTGTATCTTGACAATCACCACTTGGTAACTACTTTGTGGAACATGCGAAAAGGTTTTAATCATTTAAATAATCCCTTATTGATGGGCCAATAGAATTACCATAGAGGATGGGTACGACCTGTCAGAAAAAATCTACAGGTGATTTTCCATGTTGCAAACTGATTATGACAACAATTATTCCAACCAACCATAGTTCTATATACAAAGAATCTACACTTGTATTATTTATATATGTACATAGATGATGCCACTTGTATTAGGCATAATGCTTTAGATGTTGACCACTTACTAGAATTGGCAATAGATGGTCATCCAAATGATGCAACTCAAATATATGTAGGTCCTTATTTTGTTCGATCAAGTATGGATTGGACCACATTTAATCAAATTTCTCATGTGAGCCTGGATTTGCTCTTTCCACATCCCATTTGAGAACTAGGTCCCCTACTACAAAAATTTCCTAGATGAAAATGATACGAGGAAACCTATACAATTTTATGGGTACATATTTGATTACACCTACTATATTTACCAGTGTACCATCTAGTTTTAGCACACCCAAACTACTCATATATTTTATATCCATTATTTTACAAATTTATTTAGGTATTACTATGGTAGTTTCTCTAGAGTCAATCAGGCAATTGTGAACCACCCATCCTTCCATTTGCAAGGATAAATAAAATGGCAATGGTCTATTTTTTTCCTGTTTTTAAGGTAGGATGTCCTTGAGCTAAATTAAGCTCTACCTAGTGCTTTCCTTGAATTTTGATTTTCTTGAGTGAAGCTTGTAATAAATCAATATGCCCTACAATAAGGAATGAATCATACATACTAGCTTTAGATTGAGTTTTCTTCAATTCCTCCACAATATTGAAACAAAGAATGTTAGGATTTTTCTAGGTTCCTTTGTAGATTCATCATACTTATTTATATATTCCTACATTGCCTCCATACTTTAGTGCATAATTAGAGAAGGGTATCTTAGCTTATCTCCAACCTTCTCTTGATTTTCACCTTCCTTTGTCACCTTTTATTGTTGTTGAGTTAGTTTTTGGGTTAGGAAAACTCGAGGGATATCCTTATTTGGATGCTTTTGTATCTCAAAATGTACTTTAAAAGGACCCATTACCTTAGTATCAACTAGTAAAGTTATCATGAAATTATAGTTTATTTCCCTATGTATATTTTCCTGATATTTCTAAGCCCTTTTTGCCTTCTCAATGGTTTTTTTTGATGTGATGTTGCACATCATGCATGAAATTTCCCCATGCGGGTCATTGAAAGTTGTACACTAGTAATTTGACTCAGATGTTGAGGTAATAGGTTCATCTTCTTGATTGTTGTATATAGTATTTGATTTTTTTACAGGTTTTTTGGTGGAAGTAGCTTAATCCTTTATGACATATGGAAATATTCTTGGCTGAAATTTTCTCTCAACCTCTCTCCTTTTCATGGCAATAACTTTATTAGTGATATTCTTCATGGCTATGACCATTTATTGTAAGACCACTAATTGAAGATCAATTATTTATAATGTAGGAATAACAAAAGGTGTTGGCAACAATAGTATTGTAAGGGGTGCAAAGAGTGTCTAAGTAACTGGTATAAATGACCATGTTGGGAAGTTGACAATAGGAGTGATTGCTAGGAAAGAATTATGTGCAACGAAAGTCTAAATTTGTTGTTGAGTAAATTCTAGGAATATTGGCATTACCATTTTTGGGGGTATCCCTCCTATAACAATCACATCCTTCTTAGTGTTCAGTGCTTCTTGAAAGGTCCGAGGAAATGTAAATACATTGGACTACCTTATAACCATATTGATATCTGAATGAAGGGCCCTCATATAATAATACATGGCTAGTTCATTAGTTGTGTAAGATTGTAGGGCACTCTTCTCCATGCCTAGATGAACCTGATGTTGAAATTCAATATCTCCTCCTATGGGTGCCTTTGTATTATAGTGAACTATGATAGAAAAGATAATGGATCTAATTACCCTTTAAATTATTCCACAAATTTGCCAACCAGTTGGGCCCATGTTGTTATAGTTTTATTTGGTAAGGTTTTGTACTAGTACAACATATTTCCCCTTAATGATATAACTAATAGTTTGATCATGATGTCTTCTTCATGAATATTATGTATGACTTCTAGTGATGCTACATGTTGAAAGTGCTCATAAGTTGTATTTTAAATGCCATCATATGTTGGTAGTGATTTTAAGGTTTTCTAGGGAATAGGGTAATGGATGAGCAAATTCAAAGGACCTGTATGATTCCAAGTTGGATAGTATTGAAAGTTTTGGTTTTGATTTCCAAGTATTGCTACTTCAGTATTGATAGGGAGCATAGGAGTAAAATTTGTTGTATTGGTTGGTTCTTCAATGAGGACTAAAGATAGCATTGATTTAGATGATAGAATAGGATGTATTATTAAATTTCCAAGGTGTAATTCTAGAAAATCTATAGGTTCCTCTGATATTATAACTACTTGTCTTGTGATCATGTATCTCAGGACTTAACAGAGCAAATTATTATTAATAATTTTCTTGGAATTGGTATTTGAATATTTTTGGGTTTCCTTTTGAATAAAGTCGTCAGGTGATTGATATGATCTATGAGAATAGAGCATCACAAAATATTTGGTCTATCAGAATGGTGTGATATTTGGGTCCTACCGAGTGTGCAAACAATTATTGGTCTAAAAATCTACCTATGGAAAGGTTGTATACCCACAGATCTTGACCAACATTAAATGACCTAGAAGTTGTGAGGCTTTGGTGATCAATATTTGGAGGAGGACAATTCCTATGAAGTTAAATCTAATTGTTTTTAAAATATGGAGGGAAAGGATGTTGAAAGAAACAAAATAAGTGGGTTTGAGGGCTTGCTTCAATAATCAAAATGTTTATGTAGGAGTGTGGAGACCAAGGTTCCAATCCATTGAGCCCCATAGTATCAGTGGGTGTGTTGTATTAGCATCATCAGCTACGTAAAAGGTTTACCCCAATGCAACTGGAGGTTATAGTGGTGACAAGGAGTGAGATTCGAACCCACAAAGAGGCATAGAAAATTGTAATGTGTTTCCGATTCCTCTAGTATAATAAAAAAAACAAAAGTAGCTGAAGATAGAACTTATAATGGTGTAGGTTAAGCCACATCAAAGTACATGAGACATAAAATCTATGCAATTGATAAAGTAAGAAAACTACCTAACAGACCAACTAGTTTTTACCAAATGATAGAACATTCATTTATACTCTATATAGCTATTAGATTACAAATTCTAAAACTAGGAATGAATCATGAATAAAAATCTAGAAAGAAAAATTAATACCATGAGAATTCAACAAGTTAAAATTAGAAATAAGCAATCATCCATACCTACAATATGTGGCTAGAAGTTACTTCAAATGGATAGATGCCAAATAGAATGCTTTCAAGGATCAAAAAATTATATCTCAAGCCCCTATTCTCATTAATATATACTCCTACAAATATTTAATTCTTTATGTGTTTGGAGTAGAAGGAATCTATGTTGTTGTCTTACTCAAAAAAGGGAAGAAAACAATGAGCGACCTATAGCTTTTCTAAGTCAAACTTTGCATGATCATAAATAAATGTATAATTTTATTGAAAATAGGTCTAGGTAGTAATGAAATATTTGAAGGAGTTTAGATACTTTGTTTCTCAAAGGAAAACATTAGCATATGTAGTACATATGTATGTCCAAAAATTTATGATTCAGGGAGATTTGGGTGATAAAAAATCTATTTGGATGACAAAAATTCAAGAATATAATGTTGAAATTAAGCCAATGAAGCTAATAAGAGTAGGGAACTATGTAAATAGTTAGAAAACTTGACATTACAAAATGCCTATTCTAAATGGGAAACAACAAAATATTGAGTTGAAAGGAGTACAAGTCCATCCTAATACTTGTATTGAGCAATTGCATAACTACTTCAACTTAGGTAGATTCTCGGATGACCTGACTTCATCCCAAATATTTAGATATAGACTACAAGCTAAAAAATATGTATTGATTGAAGGGGTTCTATACCAA
Organism: Wollemia nobilis; assembly: GCA_028583015.1. Taxonomy (NCBI): domain Eukaryota; kingdom Viridiplantae; phylum Streptophyta; class Pinopsida; order Araucariales; family Araucariaceae; genus Wollemia; species Wollemia nobilis. The sequence goes on from JAQPPZ010014908.1 coordinate 1,854,439, forward strand.
AAGAACTTTGACAAAGTATATTTGAGATGTCTACATCCACACAAGATGGAAGAAGTACTCAAAGAATTTCATAGTGGTTTCTTAGGAGGACACTATTCAGATAGACTACTATGAAAAAAATATTAAGGGTTAGATACTATTGGTCATCTATTCTCTCAGACGCATTCAAATTAGCTAGAGCATGTGATAAATACCAAAGGTTTTTAGGTAAAAGCAAACATTTGACAATACCTCTTCAACCAATAATTATAGGAGAATCATTTTAGTAATGGGGACTAGATTTTAGTGGCATGATCAATCCTAACTCATTATATAGATATAAATACATCCTAATAGTGATAAACTATTTCACCAAGTGTATGAAATATGGGATCACTAAGCATGCAAATCAAAACATGATGATTGACTTCTTGGAAATATTGATTACAAGGTTTGGAATCTTGGCCACTGTTATCTTAGATAATGTCAAATCATTCATAGGTGCCAAGACTATTGATTTCATGAGAAAATATTGGATCTACTAGAATGTCTCATCAAATTATTACCCCCAAGGGAATGGTCTTGCAAAAATCTACTAACAAAATCATGTTAAAAATAATCAAATATAATATCAAGTATAATCCCAAAAGTTGGCACCTATTGCTAGACCAATCATTATGGGTTAATTGTATCACAATACAAAAATCACTAAAAATATCTCCTTACTCCTTTGTATATGGAAAAGAAGTTGTATTTCCTATTAATTTAGAGCTTTCGACACTAATATTCATGAAGGAAAAATATCTAAAATATTTATAGCCAATGGAAAGAATGATGGTAAAGCTAATTTAGTTAGAGGAAAGGCACAAGCTAGCATATAACAATATCTATCACCACTAAAAATATATCAAATTCTGGTTTGACAAAAGAGCTACATAAAAGGCATTTAATGAAAGGGACCTGGTTCTTAAATGAGATGTGGATAGAGCAAATATAGGCTCACATGAGAAATTTGATTAATGTGGTCTAGCCCATACATGATAAAAAAAAGGACCTAAATGCATTTGAGTTATGTCACTTGGATGGTTGTCTATTGCTAATTTTGGTAAAAAATCAATATCTAAAGCATTATGCCTGAGATAAGTGGCATCCTTCTTGTACATATGTAAATAAGACAAGTGTACATTATTTGTATATAGAAGTTTATTTGGTTGGAAGAAATATCATCATAATTAGTTCACAGCATGGAAAATCATCTATAAATTTTATCTGATAGGTTGCACCCGTCCTCTGTGCTAATTCCACTAGGTTACCAATGAAGGGATCATTTAAATGATTAAAACCTCCAAGCACATTCTACAAAGTAGTAGCCAAGAGGTGATTGTCAAGATACACAGGCTAACCAAGTTTGATAAATCCTAGATTACTATTGGTTAGAAGAGATGCTAAGTTGGGCATAAGACATTATTTCAACAACATATGGTGATTCTAAAAAAAATTTACCTTGATTAGCATAAGGATCTAAGTTCACAAAATAATATGGCAATAACTAAGCTGTCAATGGTAGTTATTCTAGAAATTTCTTTGAGCAAAGAACTGTACTATCGCTAACCTACAGTTTCAATTTTTTTAATAATTCTATTAGATGGCTACATACCTCCTGAGAGTATGTGTTAGAAATAGCCAAAAATATGATCGTTCCCAAGATAAATCCTCCTAGGCAATCATGATATTTTACATGATGATAGTAACATCTCCAAACCTAGAAAAACCATAGTCAAATACTATAAATTGATCTCCACCTTCAAAGAATCACCACCTTAATAAATTTTGTATTGTAAAATATTGAAAATAACTTTATTATACTAGAGAAATTAGTCACTAGAGATAGAGGTAGAATTTAGAGAAATGACTTGAGGAAAGAAGAGTGTCATTGTATAGAAAACCACTAAATATTTATAGGATAGGATGGTGAGTATCCATGATACAATGATAATTGTTAAGTCCAAAAACAAAAGCTTTTGAGAGGGTTTGAAGCCAAGGTAAAGATATTTTCTAGAAGTCATCAATATGGTGTGGCATGAAATTTAGGGTTGAGTATATTTATGCCCATACTAGTACACTCTTGTCTAGAGCTCGTAGAAGTAGTGGTAAAATACTATTATCCTAGCATAGTAACTATATACAAGATAGATTTGCAACCATTATTTACCATCAATAGAGAGTATGTGGTCAAAGCATTTGTAGTTTAGGATTCTCCTAGAGTTATACCAAAGAAAATTAATTTAGAGGAGCAGATGTTGTATTTTAGAAAAGGAGATGATTCAGACTTTGCTCACTGATCTGATAGGAAAACTACCAAAATATTATATAACCTAAAATAGGAAACTAGGGGAATTTACCTTAGAGGTGTAGCCAATTTTCTTGATATTGGTAGTAATATTGGGTTTAAGGATCGATTCAATTGTATTACCCATATCAAATTGGTATGGAAAATACAGTAATGGTAGCCTCCTCCTTTGTCAATTTGGATTGGTTTGGGTTTCTAGTTGTAAGTATACATGAACAATTAATAGCCATGAAACATAGATGTTATGAAATGTTCACATATCCATCATATTTGGCCTAGATCACCCTTTTCTACATGAAGGCAAAAATGACATAATAGTGTAGAAGACAGATGAAAAGGGTTTAGCACATCCAATGGTATACTGGACTCATGTTCTAAGGGAAAGTGCCCCATACCTAGATTTTAATAGATAATTCTTAGGACCTGATCTAGAAGCAATCTATGGAATATGCCCATACACTACACTTGAAGCTTAAGATGTTCTAAGAGAAAATAGGTGAGAGCAAGGAGACTGGTTTTTCTTAGAACAAGTCACCATTATCAGGCTGTATGACTTTTCTAAATACCTATATTTATTGCCATACTATATCATAAATTAGAAATTTTGTATTAGAATATTGTAGGCATATATATGTAATACAAAAAAATCTTGTCCCAGGGGCCAAAAATACTACAATATTTATGACCTATATGGCATCTTGTTTGAGAAGCTTTAAAAAATAAATAACAAAGAACCATCATTCAAACATGTGTTATACTTGAATATTGAAATATTTAGGAATCTAGTTGAAGACTAGGTTGCACCATTCAACTATATAGTAATGCAAGAAAGGCTTCCATGGAGAAAATACTGAGTTTAAGTGATTTTTTGACCTAGAGAGAAATCAAGGCCAGTTGATCAACTCAGGCCTCATAAAAACTATAATGAGGATAAGGGATGGGAAGAATACAAAATTGAAGAATGGTGGGTATCATGGTGTGAGCAACTTGATGAAGCCTGCCCTCCTAGATGATAAAATTGATAAACTATTCATCACAAGGTTTGAGAATGAATATATCAGTTGGAAGAAGAAAAATGAGAAGGAAATCTTCCTAAAAGTTCTAAGACATCAAGAATCAGAGGAAGAGGAGGAAGAAGAGCCAAAATTGGGAAATTGACAGCATCCACAAGCCCTACCTAGCACTAGAAATGTTGAAGCCAACGAAGAATCACTACCTCACATTCAACGTATCACTAACACCAAGAGATCAAGTACTACCAAAGCATCCAAAACATATTTATAGGCATAGCCTAAGTCCTCTGAGCATAGCTCAAAATCAAGCAAGAATTGAAAAGACCACTCAAACCCTCGAAGTTAAGACATTAAAAAGGCTGTAATAAGAAGGCAACAAGTGCAAGTAGAAACAAAATGGGTGGAACATAAAATATAGGAGTTGCAATAAGAGGCACAAAGGTTTGAATTAATAACTAACCTAGTGGAGGTTGAACAAGCAAAGAAGAAGGAGCTCAAGATGAGAAAAGTTGAAACAGTCCAAATAAAGGAACCAGATGGGAAGGTGCAAGAACAAGGTATGCATTCTAAACATGAAGAACACAAGATTTTACTGAGAGGAGGGGTGAACAGTATAAGATCACTTTTTAACTTTTTCCATTTACTTTAGAAAGCAATGCAATGAACCAATAGAAAAATCAAAGCAGTAATCAAACCAGTGTACAAGTCATCACACAATTGAGACACCAATATAATGTGGTTCACCCAAGGTGGGCTACTACATAGATAAAATCTTTCATTAAATTTTCTTAGTAAAATCCTTTGGGAATCCTTCCCAATTACAATGTTTATGGACTTCCTGTCCAAAGGATAATCCTTCCCCTAATCAAATATTTATGAGCCTCATGCCCAAAGGAGATGTCCTATCCCCCAAAGAAGTATTTATGAGCCTCCTACCCAAAGGAGATGTCCTATCCCCCAAAGATCTGGAAATAATACTTCAAAATATCACTACCTCTTCTACCACTAGTAGGTGGAACTCCTTTCCATAGAAGACGTCCTGTCCTCCTTGCTCTGGATCTAGAGACTTTTGTCCTCACTGATCACCTCCACAGCTTCTCATCAACACCTGTACTAAACACAGTCAGTTGGTCCAGCACAAGTCATCTCAAACTCTATCAAAAATCTGCACCAAAATTAGTCTGATCTAGCACAAATATGCTCTCAAATTTTTGTTAGATCTATCCCAAGCTTAAGCTAAAATCTTGAACAAATCAATCACAACTGATCACAAGTCTTCACCAAGACTTCATCAAATCTGTCCACAAGTTCTTCAACAAGAACCTATCCAAATCAGTCCACAAGTTATCCACAAGAACCTATACAAATCAGTCCATGAGTTCTCCATAAGAACCTATCTAAATCAGTCCATAAGTTCTCCATAAGAACCTGTCCAAATATGTCCTAGCAAGCTCACCAAGAACTTGCCCAAATCAGCTCAAGCAATTTTACCAAGAAACTTGCCCAATGTGAACACACAAAGAGAATTGTTAGAGACCCAATGTGTTCCATCCAATCATATCAAATCAATATCATAGAAGCATAAAGAGAATTTTTAGATACTCAATATGTTCTATCCTTCAACTTTAAATATCAACTAAAATCAATCTCATAGAAGCATAAAGAGAATTGTTAGAGACTCAATATGTTCTATCCTTCAACTCTCAATCTCAACTCAAATCAATCTCATAGAAGCATAAAGAGAATTTTTAGAGACTCAATATGTTCTATTATTCAACTTTCAATCTCAAATCAAATCAATCTCAAATCAAATCAATCTCATAGGAGCATAAAGAGAATTTTTAGAGACTCAATATGTTCTATCCTTCAACTCAAAAACAAACTTTCAATCTCAACTCAAATCAATCTCATAGGAGCATAAAGAGAATTGTTAGAGACTCAATATGTTCTATCCTTCAACTCAAAAACAAACTCTTTCTCAAATCATAATAAAGATAGAAGTAGTATACTTTCACAAGATCTTGAACCACGACCCAACAATTGTCAATAATGCAATATCAAGGAATCAACTCCTCCAACATAGAACCATAACTTGCTATCAAACCCTAGCCAAGTTAGTTTTCAAGAACTCAAAGCAATATCTCTCTAAGCATAAAAAATGGGTTCAAGATATTTCCAACTTCTCTCAAATGGGAATGCTCAACTTAACCACACAACCAAGTTTATCAAGCAAAGTACAACTTGATAAAATAAAATCTCAAAGGAGTAAGCCCAACTCATGTATCAAGTAAAGCATAACTTGATCAACTCAATCTCAATGGAAGCAATCTCAAAACCAAACTCTCAATAACCAAACAACTCAATTAGGGTTTCAACAACTTATAGCAATGGCATAAGATTATCACTCAAAAACCCTAAATCAAACTTCAAATGCTTCCACTCTCATAAACTATAATTATGCAATAAATCATAAACTCATCATGATCTCATAATGCATAATCAATACTTCCACTTTCAGAAAATAAGATCCACTCCAAATAAGGAAACTTAATTTAATACTTTTCACTCCAAAATTATTTTTAGAAAACCATCAATCAATAATAACCATGGAAGAATGTGCCCATACCTTTACTTTGATGAAGAAGAACTCAAAATTTGTCACAACACTAACGCTCAATTTGGCACAAATTAGAGTTAGCAACAATGGAATAATGCACAATGATAAGAGTCCTAATAACACCTTATCACTCCAACTCATAAATAATAAAAACTCACAAATATACATATCAACAATATTCCTTTACACATTATAACTCCTACTTAATATATCACAAAATAACTTCAACCTCAAAAATAATTACAAGAGAATATCCACTCAATAACTCCAAAGGCTTTCTCTCCCCAATATGACATTAAGCACAATTATTCCTTAAACCCTTATAACTCCTAAAATACATTTACTTCTAAATGCATTTACCATATAAACATTAAGCATCAATAATAACAATGTCAAAGCAATATTTCTATTTAACCTTGTACCTCCATCCAATTACCAACAATAATTGCCAAGTCAAATCAAATATTCCACATTATCAACAAAAGATCTACCTTGGAAAAAAATCAATTCTCCAACCTTAGGAGAAGTGTGGAGACACCAAAATAAGTGCCAAAGTGCTTCCTCCTCCAAACTCATGGCCCAAAGAAACCATCGTACCATGTGCACAATAATCATGACCAAGAAAAAATTGAAACATGCATGTCACGAATCGAACTTGACACCTCTGCTTAGCGAGCACCTTCACTCCACTGCCTCTGTCGTTGGAGCACAAGTGCCCAATGAAACTCTCAAGTGCTACTCATCATTTTACCTTCCCTTTGCTTGCAAAATACAACCAGAATTTCCTTCCTCATAGGCACACGAAATTCGAATTTAACACAGACCAGATTTGTCTTCCTCACTGTGCATGAAATCAAAACTTAAACATAGAGCAATACGAAACTCAAAAATCATAGAGCAATCCAAAATAGAAGGTCACAAAGCAATACAAATTTGAAGGTAATCACGCAAATCAGAGGTACTTAAAACCTTAGGAAATGATGCCCTTTAATAGTATTTCATCCCATGAAAATTGACGTGGGTGCTCCTTTCAAACATTGCATTTTTCATCCCATGCAAGTTGATGTCGGTGAGGTAAGTCTTTTACATGAGCACCGCTAAGGGTTTAGAAACCCTTTCAATAATAATTATTATTTTATTAATAATAAACTTAACTTAAAACCTTTTCAAAGGTTTGAGTTAATTTATTTATTAATAATCAAAATGGACTTTTAAGGTTTTTTCAAGGAGCAAAACCTTTTCATTAAGCCAAGATGGTTTTAATAAAAACCCTTAATGAGTCCAGATGGTTTTAAGAAAAGCCTTTAACCTTGTCACCATGGTTTTAATAAAAATCCTTAAACAAACATCATGGAACTTTCAATATATTTTTGGCACCAGACTCTTTTTGACATTAGCACAAATTTCTTTTGACATCAACACAAACTCCTTTTGAATCAATGACAACTCACAAACATGAAACTAGGAAACATACCCAAAATTACCAACAAAACCATCCTCTTATTTTCCTCAAAGTTTCTCCTTAGAATAAATCTTAGCCTCTTCACCATATCAAATATTTCAATCATCAAAAATGATCTCTATCATTGCAAATCTTATGCTAGAAGTGCCTCACTCATCACCCATTTTGCCATTCCTTACATCCACTTCACTAGCTCAATCATTCATTCTGCAAGATTCTCCATCATACCCTCTATCACTCACTCTATTATCCACAAGCTAAAATATCTATGTATTGTAATAACACATATCCCTTACAAATTATATGATTTATTATCCCCTTACTCTATTACCAACATTTATTTCTACCCCTATACTCCCCCTATCTACTAAATAACCACTTCTAGAAATATTTTCTACCATTATGACTGTAGAAGAGAATCAGTGAAAGTGGAGAGAAGAAGAAGAACAACTATAAGAAAAGGAAGAGGAAGTAGTCACCATCGGTTACAATACATTGGACCCAATTAAGAAAAAATAAATAAAGGTGATTGCTCAACCGAAGGTCAAGAATCCACCCTCCCAAATGATATTGGAATATTGGTAGATAGAGGAACATAGTAGAGATATCTTTATTCAAAGTAGAAACTCTCTAGGATATTTATATAGAGGTAGATACATTGTTTGTGTAGTCCAAGAAAATAGATAGAAGTATAAAAACTGCTAAGAAGAAGATTGAAACTTTGGAAGTCAAACTTACCAAAGAGAAACTAGATAAAGATTTCCTTAAAAATGAAATTAGTAGATTGAAAGGCATCATTGATGAATCCCCATCTAAAAAATAATTATAGTAGAAGGATGAAATAATCAAGATCCTAGAGCTAGAACTACAAATGACACAAGATACGATGCAATAATAAGATTCAGAGCTACTAGACCTTAAGGTCAAACTACATCAATAAGAAGAAGCCCTATCTATTGCCATGAATGAATTATAGTAGGATACAAATAAACCATATGTCTTATAAATCTTAAAGGATTGGCTCAAGCAAGTCAAGATCCACTACTGGGAAAAAATAAAAGGAGCAATATTACATGCTTTCTCTCCTTTTTGTATCAAACTTTGAGAAATTAGTGTCATATCTCTTGAAGCCAAGAAAGAGTTTGACAGGGAGAAAAAGGCTCTAATGGCTAACATTCAAGAAGAATAGAAAGTGATAAAAATGATAAGAAATCCTACAATTTTTTCTTTTCTAAGGAAATAGTTTGACAAAGATGTAGAGGAATGGAGACTCCTAGCTCATCAAAATATATCGTGCAACCGATCTCATCTATTAGGGAGAAGAGATATTTGTTACTCTCATAAAATAAACTAAATAAATGAGCATGATTTCTAAAGAGGTCAAATATCTTGGTATGCCAAGTTTATGGGATGGCAATGCACACTTACACAAGATAGACGTAATTAGCTAGTTATTTTATCAACATATATAGGATGAAAGTGAGATTGACTCACTGTCAAAACCACTAGAGGTAGACAAGGTTTTTAGGTTCTTCAATAGACTTTCCCATATCTTAACCAAAGCAAAGGAGATGGTCGGATTGTATAATAATCCTTCCTATGGAAGCCTTTGTAGATTGAAAAATATTGTGTCTAAACTTAGGGGGATCCCAAAACCCTCATTGGAAGTTTAGAATAAGATTTTCCAATAACTCTACATGCCCATAACATCTCAGGTAGTTTCATAATAGGGAAAATCATCAGAAGTGGCTTCACAAAGGTAGCCTCAGCAATAAAAAGAGTCATATCCCCTCCCATACATGGGGAATGATTGAAAATATTATGAGTGCTATAATTTATTATACTATAATTAATTCATGCTTGTACAAATTGTTTCAAATAGTATTTTCAATAATAATAACTTCAAAATCTAATGGATGATGGTGATAAAAATTGTACTAACACAACAAATAAAAATACAATAATAGCACATTTTGTTAGGAGAGTGGCGATGAACCCTAATACTAAGTGTAAAATTCATATCAGACCTAGAAATAAGTAATAAATTTGTGTCAAACCAATAGATTTTTTAAAATTTTACATGAATCACAAATATGGTGGAAGTTATCAGTTGGCACAATTGGGACTCAAGGCTTAGTCCTATTTAAGACCGCATTCAAAAATTATCCTCAAATGTTGTAATTGACATGATGTAAGAAAGTAGAAAGAGTTGAATAATTGGAGGTGGTAGAATGAGGAATTTCTTACTCAACTGGGTCAAGAAAAAGAGAGGATAAAGAACAGAAGTAGAAGAATGGTGATTTCTTAAAGTTCCTGACCTAGATCTGAGGTAGCTATTAGTTGTAGTGAAATTTATTCATGGAGATTTAGTTTTGTAGGGGTGCCCCATGTTTGAGGTATCTTCAATTTTCTTTTTTGTTTCCCTTTTTCTATTTTTATCCATATTTGTACCTATAAATTATTCCACAAATTCCATATTTTGCATCTTTGCTTGGGTTGTCTAGGAGTGCCCCATGCTCTAGGTATCCTCATGAACCATTCTTGTTTCATTGCTTCCATTTCACTCTATTTTATCACTTGTAAATTTTCCCACACACTCCACCTTTAGCATCTCCATTTATTATTTTTGGGTGTGTCCCATTCTCTAGGTATCCCCATGCACTATCTTTGTTTCATCATTTCCATTTTACTTTGTTTTACCACCTGCAAAATTACCACAAACTTTGCCACCCATCTCATTGTTGTTTTGTTTCCTCTTTTCTATATAGATGTTTGTTTGATATAAGGTATTATCCATGTAATCCCCTATAATTTTACTCCCACTTAAGCCTTATCCATGTCGACGTACATATAAGTAGCATAAACTTTTTATATTTATATGGCTTGTAATCAGTCAATTTGAGTTCTCTTTTTTTCTAAGAAAAATTTCTTGTGAGTCACCAAGAATGTAGGTATTTTTGAGCATTACCCACATGCAATTTGGTAAAATATGCAATAGAGGATATTTTTGGCCCCAATAGTAGAATCAAGAGGAAGCCATGCACTTTTGGCCTAGGTATGCTAAGGATAAACCTTTGAAATCATAGAGCTAAAAGAGTAGAATGAGAAAAATTGATTGTCTTAGACTAGCTAAAAATTTGTACCTAGACGAAGCCTATAGAGGTACCAAAAGTCCATCATAGAGTTGAAAGAGTAGAATGAGGAAAAATGACTAAGTCCAGGACTGGCTAGAACTTTTGTACCTGAATGGAGCCTATAGAGGTACCAAAAGTCCATCGTAGATCCGAAAGAGAAAAATGAGGAAAATTGATTAAGTCTAGGACTGGCCAAAAATTTTGTACCTAGACAAAGCCAATAGAGGTACCAAAATTCCACCGTAGAGCTAAAAGAGTAGAATGAGGAAAATTGACTAAGTCCTAGATTGGCCAGAACTTTTGTACCTAGAGTAGATGTAGACTATCTCGAATTCATGATTGTCCCATATGGGACATGAATTTGGGAAATTTAGCTTTGTCAAATTCATGTCCTGTAATTTATGGGACATGGATTTGGCTAAAAAAATTTACCAAATTCATACCCTATAATTTACAGAGCATGATTTTGGAAAATTTGTGTTTTTCTCTTAAAAAGCCCAAGTTTTTTATCGATATTTGTGGCATTGGCTCTTATTCATATTTATTTTCCATTTTCTCACCTAAACCTCCTCTAAACCCTTATAAATAGAGTATTGGATCCCCTATTTCCCATATATTATATCTTCTATAATTATTAAGCTTGTTCTATGCTATCTCTCTAATGCTTGCTAGTGCTCTTTTGTTGTGGGATTGTTGTTTCATTTTTTTATGCTTGGGTGTTAGCTGCTCTTGGTGAACAAGTGGAGTCTTGATGATTGGAGAGGTCTACCATATTGGGTTGCTTATTTCACCTTATCATTGATCCTTACTTTCTCCATTAGCTAACCAAGTTATTTACTTGCATTATTAGTTGTTAGATCTATTTTTCATTGTTTTGCATCACATTTTCATCATTTTGGGACACAAAAAGTGCTCTAAACCAAATTTGTGTCCTATCCATATAGAGTGTGAATTTGGAAATATAAATTCATGCCCACCCCTTATAGGACATAAATTTTGTCAATTAGGGCTTGGGATCAAGTTCATATTTCCCAAAACTCTAATTTACATCTTGCATGTTAGCTTTATGTTATATCCATTTTGTCTGCATTTTATTTCATTGTTGCATGCCTGTTTCATATTGCTTTTGCTTGTTCCAAAGGTCAAATATCATTTTATTTTTGAATGGTAAGCTAAAAGGACCAATGGGGCTTTGATTGTTGCACCTCCAAGCTCAATAATATAATGGCCTAAGTAGGCCCCCAATCACTGATCATTTTTTTTAGTATTTTTATAAGTTTTTCATTGGAATGAAGTTTTTTAAATATTATAGATGCAAGTTAAAGCTAGGATCAACCATAAAATTAGATAAGTTCCCTAAATAAACTTCTTAGGTTGTTTTTTATTTTCTTTCTATCTATTTTATATTTAAACATAAGCAAAAGAAAAATATTTTGATTTTATTTTTAGGTATTCAAAAGAGAAAAATCATATAGTTTGCATTTTAGGGTTAACTTTTTTTGTGCATTCTCCTAAATCCTTGCTAAAAATAAAAAGGCTTACTTTAATAATTATTGAAAATCAAGAATCATCCTAGGGTTAGTCTTTGCTTGTCTACATTATTGTTTGTATTAAATTGTTCTTTTCTTTTTCATAGCTTAGATTTTATAAAATCCAAACATAGGCGTTTGCTTAAAATACACATCAAACATCTCCATCCCAGACTTGAAGTGAGTTCTTAAACCATTTTTGGTGAACCCTTCAATACCTAATCCCCTAAGTGTAGAGAATATAACACACCTCCTCGGTCACCTTGGATCCTAGTGGATCCAACCAAGAATTATACACAATAGGGTAGTTTCCCCTCTCTACATATTTGGTGAACCCAACATGAACACACATATTTAGTGGCAAAATTAGTAAGTCTCTTCATTTTTGTCCTTTTTTTTTTCCTTTTAAACTATAAGCAAGACCATTAAATCTATTTGCATAGAGTTAGAACATGAAAACATTTTAAAAAATGTCTTTTGTGTGTCTTTCATTAGTTTTACATATTCTTTTCTTCCTTATCCTTTATCTTAATCCTATGGCTCAAAACCTTAGGAGTACATGAAAGATTTTATAATATATTGAGAATCCTCAAAATAATAATTGTATTGATATGAAGAATACCAATCTAGAAGGAAGCGAGGACTTGGAGACTAATGATGACATTAATCCTATTGAAAGACCTCATGGTTAGGTTACTTTCAATCACATAATATATTCATGAACTTCATTAGGCAACACAAGTAAATACTTAGTGAAGCTTTAGATAGAGACACCCCCTTTTATGAAGATGGAGTGTATCATCATCAAACAACTTCTCCTCTTATTATTCATGTCAATCCTTTGTTTCAATATTCTCTTCACATTAATTTGTTTCATAAACCCACATATGCTACTACAAAAACCACCAACATTGGAGGAATTTCACAACCTCCTTCAACTAGTAGCATACCTCAAAATAATGTTCAATTTTCTTCTCATTCTATTCCTCCAACCATGAAGCAAACCTGATTCTAAATTTATCTCATCGATCCATTCAATGCTCTTAAATGATCCCATATCCTTGCTTATATCTTTGTTTGGTACTCTAAAATGATCCCACCATCTTTTCATCACAAGCTATTAAGGTTTTTTTATGCACTCTCACCAAAGGGGTATTCCACCTTGAAGATTTTGCACACACTAAGCACAAATTATCCATTGGCACAAATCATGCTTCTCTTCTATCTCATATATTTCTTGACCTTGTAAGTTTCAATCATCATCAAAATTTTCTCCAAGTCAAGGGATATTGTTCTTCATATCTTGTATATCCTTGTCCTTTGCAAGTTTTTAATATTTCTTCTTCTCTCCAAGACAAGGATATACATTCCTTCTTCTATCTTCTTTGTCATCTTGTTTGCTTTGCTCACTTGCACACACAACACCTTCTTGTTTTGATTTTATTTAATTCTCTTATTTTGAGAGCTAACACCTCTATTGGATTACACTCCTATTAGCAGATCAATTACATCATCTCACCCATTACAAGGATATCTTCAAGTTCATGAGCAAGGGTCAACCTCCATTTGGCCATTTGTGAGCATACATCCTAGCGGGTATCTATTCAATTTCAACCATTAGCAAGCACCACACCCATAGTGGGTATCACACAATTTGATCATCTTTGTGAGCATAACACCATCACAAGATAGCTTTATGGCCACTAGTGAGGTGCAGCCTCCACATCTAGCCATTTGCAAGCATACATCTTCATAGGTTTTTGCTCCATTCTTTTATTTTATTTTACTTTGCTTATGTTCATTTGATCACATTGATCCCTTGTGATCTACGTTGATTCAAATTCATATTCTAAGCATCATTTTTTTATTTGAACTTTTTTTATCTTCTTCTTCTTTCTTCTTTTCTTTCTCTTCTCTTTTTATTTCATCATTCTTTTCATCTCACATCTATCCTTCTATTCATCAATCCCAATAGGGGTTTTAAATATTTTCTCTCATTTATTTATCTCTCCTTATTGCTTCATATTTCCTTCATCTTGATCTTGGATTAATTTAATCATATCTAATCCTTCTCAGCCTTCATCAAATATTTCTTTCTCAACCCCTACCTAATCAAGTTTTATTGGTTCAACTGGGGTTTCCCTCAAAACACAAGAGGAAAATCTAGGCTGGGGGTATACATGCATACAATTTATGTATGAGCAATCATTTTTATACCATCTACTCTACATTATATTTTTGAGTATCCAACAACTCCCCACCATCAAAATTGGTGCATAATTATTTTTGATGCATTCATTGCACAATGAAACAAAAAATGGGGTAAAATGTAGACATTAAAATTTGACCCACTTTTCATAAATTTTCATCAATTCACCCTAATACATCAACCCTCTAACCAACCAAGCAATTTCAACTTTTAAAGAGCTAAAATTGAGCATTTAATGCTTCAAAAAATAAGGTCATATTTGAGCTAATTTTTCCCCATAAAATCTTCTCCATTCTTCTCAAAAACACACCATTGGATCATCCTTGAAAAGAGCTTTTAGACGGTATAGGTTTTTTTCCATTTTGACACCATTTGGTCCCTCAAAATATAAAAATATTACACATAGGTCTAACTATCTTGAATTTGTGGTCATCGTTTATGGGGCACAAATTTGGCAAATTTCGCTTTTTCAAATTCATGCCCTATAATTAATGGGATGTAGATTTGGCTAAAAATATTTTCAAAATTTGTGCCCTATTGTATCGCTCCAAATTTTTCGCATCCTTACCCTCAGGCTATAGGATCCGCGCCCAGAAGGGGGATGTGAGAAGGATGGGACAATACCTCGGACTGAGAGGCCCTTTGAAGGTCCCGCCTCTCGAGGGAGGAGTATAAGGGTGAATTTTTGACGGATGGTGGGTTCACCAGGAAACTTTTGAGTGGCAGTTTCCATGCCTAGGTTGGGAGTGGGTTTGATGTGTTCATTTTTATACTCAATCATTCAATTCCTAGGTTTGGCCAAAATGAATCTAAACTATTCTATATGCCAATGATGATTTAAATGAATACAGAAAACAAAAATGGTTGCTAAACATAGAGAATATGCAAATTAGGATAGATCATACCTGATTTCGGATGTTTGATGAAGATTCTAAGTCTTGTAGCAGTCCAGATCACCTTAGTTCATACGTAATCATCTGAGATCAAACAGGATCGTCTGATATCTGACGAATTCGTCAGAAGAATTTGTCAAAAACCTGCAATCACAAAAATAGATACAAAATACCAAAGATGCAACTACAAAAGCAAAGGTAAATGATAGAAATAACTATAAATTTGTCTGAATGATAGATCCAAACAGTAATTAAAGAGGACAAGCATCAATTTAACAATTTATTTTTGATTTTATCATGCATTTATACTAAATGAGGTGAACTCCAAGATGCATAAACATAATAACCTAAGATAATGCAGAATTATAATGGAAAAATGTAGGAAAGTTAAGAAGATGCAAACTCTGGACTCGGATTGCCCCCAATATGGACTACAGTCAGGATCGCCTCCAATCGTACGCGATCGTCTGTGCTCCTCGACAAAATCATCCGTAATCATCCGAGATCATCTGCAATGATCCGAGCTATCTTCGACTAAAAAACAGTAGAGTTCCTACAAGAAAATGCAAACTGTAGCATACAGACAGTAGTACAAGGATGCTCTAGTGAATAAGGATCTAAATCCGTCAGCTAAGGGGTTTAGGGGAATTAGAATCAGGTGGAGTCAGGGGGATAAACTAGAAAAATCCTAGTTTATATAGGATTAGGGGAGGTTAGGAGGTTGGGGATCATCCCAATCCGGGAGATCTCCAACGGGGGAAATCTCTAATTGCATGAGACACGCTTCTGCCCAGGTTGGAGAGGTTGTTGAAACATAAGCTAATTATGAAAATTCAGTTTTGGGACGAAATCGTCTGGACGTTCTATCCATGACGATTTCGTCAGATCTGGGATGATCTCATCTAATCTGCGACGATATTGTCCAACGGTCAAAACAAATCCTAAAAATGGCATGGAAAACGAGGAAAGCGGGTAACAGGTGGTTTTGGAGCGGTTTTGGGGTTAAAATTCAAATTTTTATCTTTTATCTTTTACTAAGGTTTTAACCGTGCCAATTTTAGGGTGCTACATTTTGCCCCCTCTTTAGCGAATTTTCGAAGAAAATGCGTTAAAGACGAGTTTTTCCCGTTTTACGAGAAAGCAAAAATTTACTCAATTTTTTAGACGACGATTCTTGGTCGAATCGTACGACTGCTGACTATGGTGCCCCCTCCGTGTTTTTACCCAAATCGAACGTTTGAGGTAAAAATGCGAAAAGGCAAAAATTAAAATGTTGATTTTTTAAATAAAATTAAGAAAATAGGGTAAAACCCTAATTCATTTTTACTGTTCCAGAGCTCTACAGAGAGGAAAAAATGGTGGAGACAGCGCACAAAGTGACAGAGGTCCGGTGCGGGCTACGGGTAAGGATCTAAGCCTAGTAGATTAGGTTTGATTTTACTTTGTGCAATTGGTGGATTTAAATTTGGATTATTTGGGGCATCGCGGCCATTTTTAGGCCATCGATGACGTCCGGACGAAATCGTCCCTATTTCATCGAAATCATCCCTAAATCGTCGATTTCGTTCGAGGGCGAAATCGGCGAACTAGGGGCGATCTCGTTCAACAAGGGGCGATCCCCAAGTTGCAAAATTAGAGATGATTTAGTCCTAACAAAGGATGATTTTGCCCAATTTGGGACGATATCATCCAATGGTGGATGATATCATCTTTAACTTGATTTTAAAATGTGTTTAATTTGATTTTAATGATTGGTTATTAATAAATTTTGTTGTTATTATTTTTTTTGCATAGGGGATTACTAAAGAGCCGAGAATGGAAATACGACGGACTAAGAGATGACATAGCCACGCTTGACCAGGCAGAGCGTGACCGAATAGGATAGGTTAGGCTATGGCATGTGGTAGAGATGCCACAAGTACTAACTGACATGGGGCTACTAACAGCCCTAGCAGAGAGATGGTATCTAGGGTCGTCCTATTTCTAGCTACCGACAAGGGAGATGGCTCCCACACTAGAGGACGTATGGAGGATCATGAGGATCCCCATATAGGGATGGCTCATGATGCCTATGGCCAATCAAGGCCAGGCAATGATGAGGTTGACTGGAGACCCGAGCTTCACCCTGGAGAAGGGCAGGGTGAACATCGAGTCTCTACGACAGATGCTTGGGGCATCTAGGCTGACTCGGGTTTTGGCAGGGGTGGTAGGTGGCTTACTATTGTGCCACCAGAGCGGGTGCAGGCTACCATGGATCCTCTCAAATATAGTCTGTGACATGAGAGACCACGGGTACAGGTTTGCATGGGGTAGCTTTGTACTCTGCCGCTTGTATAGGATCCTGCATGGGGTCGTATACAAGGGAGGTCGATGTCTGGTCTTGACATCGCTACTACAGGTTTGGTGCTAGGAGCACATTGCGATGCGAAGGCCGATAGGGCTCCCACTGACAGGGGTTGATCGGGAGAGGCCCCGGGTTTTCTATTGGTGGCTATAGAGAGGGTCACAGCGGTGGATAGATCTATCGATGTCACGGAGGTTGTTGGACGACCTCATCCCAGACCAGATCACCTGGAGGCCATGGCGAGAGCACCCCGGGTGGGCAGAGGATGGGCAAGAGTTGGCTCGCATTGAGTGAGTCTATTGGCTGAGGATGGAGCGGGGAGAGGTAGAGCTCCACCGCTACGATCGGGTACTATGGTAGTTTGGTCTACAACAGGGGATCCCTTCTCTCAGGGATTACGAGTACTCCTGGACTATTTAGGATAGTACTACGTTGAGCGGGGCTCCAGACATGCAATGATTCTAGAGTCAGGATGTAGACGATGCCCCCATCTATCCAGTGGATGGTGATGACATTGGGGTTGCAGATGGCTACGATGCCTGGTACGCAGGCATCCGCCCTCCTTGGATGACAAGGGCATAGGGTCCGATGCATGCCATGGTGCACCAGATGGGGAGGTAGTGCCAGACTACCATTGAGGTAGCACGGGGTCATGGGGAGAGAGAGTAGCGGTAGTCCCCATAGGAGAGACGCCAGCATATGGGTTAGGCTCTGCAGAGGCCATGGGAGACAGGGCGGAGGGAGGAGAGATTCCCTTCATAGCAGAGGGAGAGACCACCATCGCTTGATAAGGGCAAGGGTGTTGAGGTAGGGGAGAGTAGCGAGACGACGGCTCTCCAGGCTGAGGTTTCCTACCTTTGAGCTCAGGTGTAGACACTGCAGGATGAGGCTACATGGATTAGAGCTCGGGGCAGAGGAGCGAGCACTTGGGATCTAGCACGGTCTATTGCTTAGACCACATTCTACTAGGGGCTGTAATATCAAGTGGTCCCAGAGGGATAGAGGATACCATTGCCAGCCCCCATTGTAGAGCCGATCATGATGGGATCGTCGAGGACATCCTCACGATCGATGACGAGGACCCAAGATACGACTCGAACCTCTATGGGACCACCTCCTCCACGTCAGGGTGGGGGAGGAGATGAGGTTGAGAGCTCGAGGGCTTCTCGAGGCTAGCTACTATAGATTGCAAATTATATTATTATTACTTTTGAGGGGATTGAGTATGCCGGAGTATGGATTGTGGCATACCAATCCTATGTATAGTTTTGATATGATGTATATATATATATATATATATATATGATCTTTTTGATGATATGACTTGTGTATATGTTGTTTTATGATGCTTTAATTTTTGAATTTGTGCTTGTTGGTTGATTCATGTAATTATGTCATTTGGAAATAAATTATAATTTTATGTCATGCCATAAAATTGTAAATGAAATAATCTGATGTGAATAAATTGGTTGTTTTGTGGTGTGATTTGATGAAAAATAAAAGGGACTTCTAACAATAATTTCAAAGGACATTGTCGCTATTATAGACCATTTCATGGAGTCGCCGCTCGCTAGGTCGTCAAGCTAATCCTAGTATAGAAATATTGTTAAAAGTAAAAGAGTGCTTAAGAGACTGTCTTAAGACTTGGTGTTGTGATGATGAAAATGATGATGGTGATGATTTGTTTTCAGATTTTCATAAAAAAATTATGCATGAAATATGTTTAAAAGTGATTTTTTCTAGGCATAAATTCCTAAGTGTGATAAATTTTTTGAATAATTCCTTAGAAATTATACCATGGTTGCAAGATTGAATGTTTGACATAATGACATGAAATAGAATAAGTGTTTGTTTGTTTTAAAGCACAATTGTGTAACATAATGATGTAAGTCATATGTGTTTTTAAAATGGATGGGAAAATAAAATTAGAACAATGGTTTGCGCTAGGCATAGAATTTATAGGTATAGACTTGTAGATTAAAAATACCACGCCAAACAAAAGATAAAACCACAATAATGGAGTATAGAATAGTTGCACAAAACAAACGATTTATATTAATCGATGGAGTTTAAAAACTCCTTTTTGAATACAATTGGGCCTGTAACCCTTTATTTGTGATACAAGATTACAAATTATGCTAGGGTTCTCCGAAACCCTAGCTGGCATGAATGGTGGCGCTTCCGAAGAACGTATCTTCAATCCCAACAGAGTGAGTGGGCTTTGTCGTATCCCTTGCTTGGACCACTCCAGCTTAATCAGTTGCCATCAATAAACTGGATCTGTCATCAAAAACATGCACACATTAACACTATCAAGGAGTTAGAAATTAATGAGAGGGCTCCACTGCGTGAGCCCTCAGAAACAATCTAAAACCTTATAAAAATGGAATGCAGGAAATCAATAACAGATTAATACATAAAATACGGCTACTTGCTTTAAACTAATTTATACCTATTCTCTGTTAACGCGGCTAGACCGGGCGACACCTGGAAGTAATGTTGTTGTCAGAATAGGCTGCGGAAGGCACCCTGGTGCACTCGCCGAACGCCCGCGTGCTTCTGGATCTGGATTACAGACGTCGGTCTGAGTCTGTGGTTGAAGGTAAACGCCCGTGGGCACTTGTTAAACGCCCGTGGGCACTTGGTAAACGCCCGTGGGCACTTGGTGAAGGGGTAAACGCCCGTGGGCACTTGCGATAGGAATGGGAGATTCTACAGAGTGCTACAGAAGGAATGGCGGTGAAAGCGGCGACGAAACGGCGATAGATGCGGCGAAAAGGGTAGCAGAAGAAAGGAGATAGCCGTAGAAGAATTAGAATCAGAGATAGAAGTAGCAAAAGACATAGGCGAAGAAGATAGGGTTTGAGCCATCAAAGTGACTCGATTTATAATCTACTCTTAGGGCACACTTTAGGGTTTTAACGACACTTTGAACGTGTGGCTAAGATTAAAGCGGATCCAAGGGTAGAGAATAAATCTTGGTTGTGGAATGGATTAAGATGGATGGACGGATGAGATTAAATGAAGGATGGATGGCTCGGATTAAATCACTTAAACTATTATTTAAATATATATATTAAAATATTAAAATATATATATATATATAAATATTAATTTAAATAAATTTGGGGATGAAAAATGGCGGGAAAGGTGAAATTGGGCCAAATAATGGCGGGAAAGTGTGGATTTGGGCCAAATAATGGCGGGAAGGTGGATGACCGACATGTGGCCGACAGGAAGGTATAGATGACTTGCAAGTGGCTGGATTTTGGTGTCTACAGATGCCCCTTTTTGAGCTGCTTTGTGTGAAGACACAATGCAGCACAAAAACTTAGGACACCTAAAAAGCTGGATCAGACGCAACTCTCTCTCAAGACTAAAGCACAACTTTGAAGACCAAAGAATAAAAGAATATTTAAAATTTATCAGCTTACCCCCTCAATTGGCGAGCGAGAATGGTTCTCACAAGCCAATTGGAAGAAATTCGAAAGAAAATGAACCGTTTTTGCCCCAACGGTGAAAAAGGGGTTGGTGTATGAACCATCTGTTTATGTCCCAACGGAAAAGGGGTTGGTGTACAAACCGAGAAAAGAATATGATTGAAGACGATATGAGTGATGTGAAAGATGAACCGTTTTCTGCCCCAACGGTTATAAAGGGATTTTTGCCAAATTTTAAATTCCATGATCATGTAAGATGAATTCTACTATTAGGAAAGTTAAAAATTGATAACGGATGCCCCAACTCTTGTGGGTGAATCCATACTGTTGATGAAATTGCCTTGTTGGCGCCATTGATATGCAGAGATGCAATATGAAAGAGTCCAGAACTTCAGAGATGCTCCTAGTGATTGTATGGATAATTCCTCGGGTCGGAACCAATCAACCTAGGTAGCCTTAATCTCTAGCAAGACTCAAAATAATGATGATATTGAAGATTTGTCCACGTTTAAGGCCCCATGAACTAGGCCATCAATGACAACTGTTGAGCAAATTAATCTTGGTATGAGGTCACTTGAAAAGTAGGATACCCAGAATTGATTTCCAATTTTCAAACGGTGAAATAATTGATGATGATAAATGGTAAGTGTCCTTATGGTGGTTTAATCCTCTTACCGAATTGCATGGATGCAAATCGCTGCAATCGCCAAGGTGATAGAATATACCACTAGATACGAGGTTTACTTTAATTTAATTTGGCAAAAATATGCATGATGAAAGAAGAATGAATGAAATTGACGATAGATCAGAAGAATTGATGAATGTGGTTAATTTTGTGAAGGTTTTGAATGTTTTTAACCCAATTTGTAAATCAATGATGAATGATGCGCTTTTTGAGCAAAATGACAAAATTTGTTTCCAAAAGTGTTGTAACCTTCACAAAATGTTTTATTATGATAAGAAGAATGGATGGATGCAATTTGATGAAATTTGGAGGAGGTAAGCTTCAATTTTGTAAGTTTTGTTCTTTTATTCAATACTGACATCAAACGCCGGTATGCATTTGGAGGTGGCAGAAATGCCCGTCGGTGTTTGAATGCATCATGAAATGCCCCACTGCATCTGAATGCGCCATGAAATGCCCCACTGCGTTTCAGGGCACCAAAACCAGCTATTTAAACAGTTTCAGTGAGAATTTCGCTCATTTGTGCGTTCGAGCTTGAGAGAAGTGCGTCTGAGGGAGTGGAATGAAGTGAAGTGAAGTGAAAGGTTGTGTGGGAGAGTGAAGCACGTGGGAGCTATGGCGGAGATGGGAGCGGACGCGCCAGTGCAGTCATCTGAGGTATTTGTTTATTTAAGCAAGTGCTTTTATTTGTTTTTTTTTTTTTTTTGTAGTTTTTTTTTTTTGAAAAAAATTTGTAACCAATTTTTGTTTTGTTGTTTTGCAGCTTAGGGTGTTAGAGGCACGACACCGATTCTCCCCTATCATTCCGGGGATGAGGAGGTCATTGTCCCAGGAAGGCGGGAGACATTGGAAGCGGTAGGGCTAGCGGAGGCAGCCCGGTTGGAGGTAGTTCGGGCAGATGAGGGGTACCTCTCGGCTTTGGCCGAGAGGTGGGATCTAGATCGGGGGACGTTCCAGCTCCCGAATGGAGAGATGACGGTGACGCTTGAGGATGTATACCGCATCCTCAAGGTGCCCGTGGAGGGGGCGCGGGTGGAGGTTGGACGAGATAGGGCCACGGAGATGGCCAAGTTGTTTGGGGATGACTGGAGGGAGATCCGGACGGAGAGCGGGGGATTCCTTACTTGGCCATGTATACGGCCAAGGAGTTGGTAGCGGTGGAGGCTATGATGATGTTCGTATTGGCCAACATTGTGGCCCCGAACAAGCATCGGGTGCAGGTTTCCATGGAACTCGATGGGTGTAGTGAGCGAGATGCTCACTAATAGGGTAGTGTATGCCTGGGCGCCCGTTTTATTGGTGCAGGTGTACCGGGAGTTGTATGAGGTTCGGAGACGGGGCCGGAAGGGCCTAGGCTGTAGTTTGGTTCTCCAGTGCTGGGGCTGGGAGCACTTTAGAGTGGCTCGACCGGAGGGGTTGCCATGTGCTTACTGGGACATGAGCCAGGCTTATGGTAGGAGATGGCTAGTGGCGGAGGAGAGACAGTCGAGCCGCCCCGTGAGATCGGGGCAATGGTATAGGAGTTTATGGGCGGACTTGACAGATGCCCAAGTCATTTGGAGGCCCTGGTGGGAGGCACGGTGGATCGGTGATGGAGAGCATCTGAGACGGGTGCGACAGGCTAGATGGGTAGTGGGTCGGGGCCACGGCGAGGCGGAGTACATACGGATGTCTCGAGTGCTCCGCCGAGTCGGATTGAGACGGGATGTCCCCGGTGAGCCAGTGCGCTACCGGAGGCACGGATCAGAGGGGGATTTGCCATGTGTCGAGCCATGGAGGGAGGCGACAGAGGACGATGAGGACATGGAGATCCTCGACGTGGACGACGTCGGGGTAACAGCTGAGTATGCAGCATGGATGGCCGCAGAGCCGAGGTGGGAGCCACCATTGGTGGCTGTTGGAGCTGGAGAGGACGAGGGAACCGCAGAGGTTCCCAAGCGCAGGGAGGGTCCCCGCCTTCGAGGCGATGGTCGAAGGCGAAAGGGGAAGATGGTGCGACAGGCACCGGGGAGCGGAGATGACGAGGAGGATGATGGCGAGGGCCTAGGAGAGGCCGTTGGAGAGACTAGAGAGGTACCCCCTAGCGGGCACGAGGATGATCTGGTGCAGCTGCAAGCATAGATAGCAGAGCGTGATGCTATGCTAGCGGTCCGAGATGAGAGGATAGCTCGACTGGAGCAACAGGTTGCGAGAGCGGGATGCCATGATAGCTATTCGGGGAGGGGAGGATGGCCCGGATGCGGGCGGACTTGGATGGAGCGACTAGGGTGCCCCGGGGATGACGGGGTGACGAGACTCCGGGCAGAGCTAGCGGAGCGAGAGCGACGACACGGGATAGACATATCTAGACTTAGGTCTAGGACTCGTTATATTGAGGCTCCGGAGGACACATTGTTTAGGCATCACATTGTGTTGCACGATCCTCCATCCTCCTCTCGTCTCTAGGCGTAGTGAGTCTAGGCACACCACTAGGTCTAGGGCTCCTACTAGGTCACAGGGGTCCTCTTTTGATGGTTAGCTTAGTGCTTAGATGCACTCTTTATGAGCCTTGGTGCTCTATTGTATTTTGTAGCCTTTTGGCATTCATTGTACGTTTTGATCTTTATACATATATATACATGGCTTTTATTTTTAGTGTTTTACTTTCTTTTGTGTGAATGCCTATGTTTTTGTGATGCATGTTTTTATATGTTTTAATGCATATGTGATGGAATGGAATGCAAAGTTATAGATGATTAATGCGAGACTAAGTAAATGAAATATGCACTAAGAAGCACTCATACTTTTAGATAGTTAGATTTAGCCAATTGTTATCATAATTGTTTAATCAGGGGCACCGAACTTGGTGGCTTGTGAATGGATGACGTATGGAATGACATGAATATGGAAGAAGATATGGAGGTTGATATGGAAGAAAATATGGAGGAAGACTGTTTTACAAAGACTCAAACATGCTAGTGGTATCAAACAAACTTACTAATACTGCCTAATTCAACTAGGACCAAATGTGTGTGCATGTGAGTTCATTAACCAAATCAGAAGCATGGTAGTGACTCTAGGCAATCAAAAACCTGTGTGTGTGCAAGTGTGTTCATTAACCTCATCTTGCACAAATTAGGTAACCCTGTTATGGAGAAGACCCCAAAGCTAGTTTGTCCGTATGAGCATTCAGGAGGTCTCTCTTTGAGGAGAGACATGTCGCCACGCAATGAGTATACTCCACTGCCAGTCAAGCGTCTATAGCCCCGGTGAAGGTTAACTCCATAGTCCATGTTGTTTTTGACCTTTGTAAGCCTTGGGGATGACTACCTATCCGTATGACTGGACAAGTAGTACGATCCTTACAACTTATTTGGGATCAGTGGTGTGTGAAAAATGTTCATTTCCTTAGAGCTTTGGGGAATCGGATTCTCAACCGAAGTATGATGAGAATTTTACCCTATCCTTACTACTCTGTTTATATTTATATTTTGTGATTTGCTTGTGATAGTGGTAAGAACCACTATTTTATGGACTATGTTTGCATGATAGGACAAACGAGGATTACCCTGTTCACTTCGAGGCACAACCCAAGGATGGTGTTATCTCTCTTTGACACAAGATGTTTTTAAGATGTGAAAATGTGATAGGTTCAAGACCGCTTTTGAAATCATTTCCCAATACTCAAGATTTTATTTAGTGTAATTTGTGATATGGCCCTAGAGAACTTTGACATGCATTTCGAAGTTTGCTTAAAACACTAGAAATGGGTGAGTGATTGAAAACATTTTGGCAATGTAAATATGTGCAAATGGAAAATGGGTGTACGAATGACAATTCGGTTTGATGGATTTTATGAAGGTGCCCCTGATTAAGGCAACATGACTTTTGCTTGACCAAATTTTATATCCAAAAGATAGAATGGTCTCTAACATGATATGCAACTATGGCTGAAAATGAAATGTTATGGTTTTCAATGAGATGTATGCACATGAAATGCAATGTTTTTGAATGAGATGTATGCAACTAACAATGAAATGCAAATTCTTTTTATTTTATTTGTTTTTTTTTTTTTTTTTTTACAAGCCATGTATATATGTACATATAAAATTCAAACTATGCGTAAAATGCCCTCAAGTGTATAACATTAAGTGGTTCGGGTTCTTCCTCTCCCTCTAAACTGGCAAGTCTATAAGTTCCATTACCCACTCTTTCAGTGACCATATATGGACCTAACCAATTAGCCATGAATTTATCTCGAAGATGCGGCAATGCATTGGTGTTTTGTTGATTCTCTTTAAGGACAAGATCCCCTACTTGAAATTCTCTTAGATGAACTTTGGCATTGTAAGCACGTTTCAATCGGTCTTGATAAACTCGCAAATGCTCTAAAGCATTGATTCGTTTTTCATCTATGAGTGTGAGTTGATCAAGACGTGCTTGTCTAGCAGTATCATCATCGATAAATTCCTGCAAAGAAATTCGCAAGGAAGGGATCTCGAGCTCAAGAGGCATGATTGCTTCAGCTCCATAGACCAAAGAAAATGGCGTTGCCCCAATGGGAGTTATGATGCTTGTTATGTAAGCCCATAATGCCAAGGGGATTTGTGTATGCCAATCTTTATGATTTTCTTTAACAAGTTTCTTAAGAATAGCAATTATGGTCTTATTTGAAGCTTCAGCTTGTCCATTGGCTTGTGGGTAGTAAGGAGTTGAGAAACTATGTTGGATATTATACTTTTCGCAAAGAGCTCGAACATCCTTATTCTTAAAAGACTTGCCGTTATCAGAAATGATTTTAGAGGGAATACCAAAACGACAAATGATATGGTGAAGTATAAACTCCACAATTCTAGGACTTGTCGTACTGGTTAGAGGAATAGCTTCAACCCACTTTGTGAAGTATTCAGTGGCTGTAATGATGAAAGTATGTCTGTCTCGAAGAGGCGGGTGAAATCTTGCCAATTAAATCGAGACCCCATTGTGAGAAGGGCCAAAGGCTTTGGATGGGTCTGTAAAGCTTGTGATGGTATATGGATTAAATTAGCGTGTTCTTGACACTTTTTACATTGTTTAACATATTTGCAACAATCTTGTTCCATAGTGGGCCAATAATACCCCATACGTAAAATACGCTTCGCAATGGCCATTCCACTAAAATGACCACCACAAGTACCATCATGGGCTTCAGCAATAGCTCTATGTGTTTCACCTACTTCTAGACAGCGGAGGAGTACTCCATCATATCCACGTTTATACAACACATCCCCCAAAAGAACAAAACGAGCTGCCTTTTGCTTAAAGCAGCGGCGGGCAGTTCGAGACAAATCAGGTGGAAGTGTTCCAAACTTGAGGAAGGCTACTATCTCACTAGACCAAGGCTCATATGGATCCGAATGGATAAAGCAAACATCTTTTTCATCTTTAGACTCAGCACGGACAATTGCAGACTTAGAGATTGTGGAAATGATTAGGGGCTGTACCTCTCCAAGGGAGTCCTTTGGAATCAATGATCCAAGAGAGGCCATGGCATCCGCAAATCTATTAGTCGAGCGAGGCAAACTAGTGATCTCATACCAATCAAACTTAGAGAGCAACTTCATTGCTACATCATGATAAAGCTTAATGGTAGGTTCTTTGGCTTGGTATTCTCCTGTAATTTGTTTAACCACGAGTTGAGAATCCCCAAATATCCGAATACGCTTAATGCTCATAGCTATGGCTGATTGAAGTCCTAAAATTAAGGCTTCATACTCTGTTGTATTATTGGTGCATTGGAAGTCTAGTTTGAATGATAAAGGGATGGGAATCCCTTGAGGTGTATGAAACACAACTCCAGCACCACGACCTTTCGCGCACTTAGAGCCATCAAAGAATAGCGTGATGTCAACATCTTCCTCCGGAATGATGTCCTCTTCTTGTTCGGTGATAGCAAATACCGAATCATCTCGGAGCTCAATAATCAAAGGATGATCACTAGGTAGTGGAGCTTCCGCAAGTTGATCGGCTATAACTTGACCTTTAACGGATTTTTGGCTAATGAATTCAAGATCGAATTCGGTAAGCAACATTATCCATTTAGCGGTACGAGTGTTATTATAAGTGCGAGACATCATATAACGCAGAGGGTTTTCTCTAGCTATGACATATGTTGTATGGCTAAGCATATAATGACGAAGTTTCTTAGTGGCAAAAACCACTTCTAAGCACAACTTTTCCACATAAGCATATCGGGTTTCATAGCTTACCAATGTTCGACTAATATAATAGATAGCTTGCTCGCGATTTTGTTCATTCTTTTGTGCAAGCATTGTCCCTAAGGCAAAGTCCGTTGCTTTGAGATATAAAGGTTGAAAGGGACCCCTGGACGAGGCGGAGCTAAGACTGGCGGAGATGCTAAGTCTTGCTTGATGTCATCAAAGGCTTTATGACATTCATCTGTCCATGAAAATTGTACCCCCTTTTGTAGTAGGTGGCAAAATGGCCTACATTTATCAGAAAGTTGTGCAATAAAGCGACGGATTGAATTAATCTTTCCTTGTAAACTACGCAACTCCTTCAAATTAGTTGGGGGACACATTTCCATAATGGCTTTGACCTTGTTTGGGTCCACCTCAATACCTCGTTTAGAGATAATAAAACCTAGGAGTTTGCCTGAGGTAACACCAAAGACACATTTCTTAGGGTTTAACCTTACTTTATGCTCTAGAAGCCTATCAAAAACTTTTTCCAATACATCAAAATGCTCTTGTCGAGTTTTAGATTTTGCCAATAAATCATCCACATAATCTTCGATAATCTTATGCATATAATCGTGGAAAATATAAGTCATGGCTCGTTGATAGGTTGCACTGCGTTCTTAAGGCCAAAGGGCATCACCCTGTAACAAAAAGTTCCCCAAGGTGTGGTAAATGCTGTTTTGTGTTGATCTTCAGGGTTTATTCGAATCCGGTTGTATCCCGAAAATCCATCCATGAACGAAAGCATTTCATGACCAGTGCAGTGTCGACAAGAGTATCAATGTTTGGAAGAGGAAAGTCATCCTTAGGACACACTTTATTTAGATCTCAAAAATCGGTGCAAACACGTATCCCCCCGTTAGGCTTGCGAACGGGTACCATGTTAGAAAGCCACTCGGGATAATCAATCGGGACGACAAATTTAACATCCAGAAGTTTTGAATCTCCGATTTAACTAGGAGGGCCACGGTAGGATGCATTTTCCTAATTTTCCGTTTGACAGGTTTAGCATCTTTTTGTAAGGTGAGGTTATGGACAACCAAATTAGGGTCTAGGCCTGGCATGTCTTTGTAAGACCATGCAAATATCTCCTTCTTCCGCTTGAGTAGAGCAATCATTTGCTCTTGTTCCTCTCGATGATAGAATTTTAGCCGGTTTCACAATTTGGGTGCCATCTTGGTCCGTACTAAGGTCTACATCGATAGTTTCTTCAATAGACATGTGGGAACCTTCCTCAAGGCGATGGGGAGTAGGGATCGGATTTATGTCATCTAAAATGTCATCAAGCTCCTGTATCTTGCTCTCATCTATGTCTGCTCGGAAGACCTCTCGGCTTAGAAGATGAAGGTGAATGTGGAGGTGAAGGAGGAATGTAGTTGGCGGAAGCCCTTAACAATTCCTCGGAAAGGATGAACTATGAAATAGATGGAGGGGATGAAATCCGATCCATGTCAATCAGGCTTGGGTTGATCGGGATTGGCTTATCCGGATCATATGGATTATGGAGCGAGGTGAATAAGTCTTCAAAATTCATTGTCAACTTATGAAAGAAAGGATAGGCGGAATGGAAGGGAAAACCGGTGAAGACCTCGGAAGACCTGAAGTGCAAAACAACATAGTTTTTCAGTTTTTTTTTTTTTTTTTTTGAGTTTTTTTTTTTTTTTTGTAGTGGTGAAAACCACTATTACACACATACATAAAGCAATAAAGTATTTTTTTTTATATATTTTGATTTTTTTTTTTTTTTGGAATTTTCTAATTTTTTTTTTTTTTTTGGTAGTGGTGAAAACCACTATTTTAGTATATACATATAATACAAGTTTGGATTATGGCTTATGGATGTGGCGGAGGGGGTGGTTCACCTCGTTCTTGTGGAAGAAGCAAGCGAAAGATGGCCTCTTGGAGAGGAAACAATTGGAGATAAAACTCGTCTTGTTTAGTGAGGGGAACAATGGGCGCCGACTCTTCTTCAGATTCATCAGCATTTGACATGACGTCAAATTCTTCATAGACTTCATCTTCGGATTCGTCGGGGTGGAGGATTTCTTCTTATGAATTAAGATTAATGCTTTGAAAAGCTCGTTCAAAAGAAGAAAGGGATGGAAGTGGTTGGTAGCCCGGACCAAAACGCTCGGTGGGTCTTTGATATGGCATATCGATGCGTTCGATTACCCCTTGCTCGTATCGACCTAGGCCAAATTGCTGCCAATTATGTCTGTGGAAATAGCGAGAGGGAAAACCCTCCATCCTTTCGATATTGGCAGGGACTGGATGCTTGGGTTCTAGTATGGTGGTAGGACTAGAAGATGACTCTATTCCCCCATATACAAAATTAATGGAATTTGGCATAGAACCCATGTTATAAACCGATCCAATGGATAAATGTTGGTCATGTGGACGACCAAAATCTTTAACTGTTTGCACATTGAACGGTGTGATGTGGACATCTTGAATGGCATACTCACCAATACCGACATCAGTGAGATGGACCTTGACTTGGGAGGGAGATGGACTTGATGATGGAATAGAAGAATGTGGGATAGAAGAATTGGAAGGATTTGGTTGGGTTGATGCTTCAATGACTTGTGAAACATCAGCTGGTGATGGTTGGGAAGATGGAGGAATAATAGGTGATGTTGAAGAAGGTGTAGAAGAAGGGGGTAATGATGTGGAAAGAGATGATTGGTCATGGCCACATGTGCATGTGGTCAGTGATGAAGAAGAAGGAAGATTAGTTGATGAAGAAAGTGGTGAATGAGATGGAATAGCGGAAGAGGAAGATGGTTGCGATATGATGGGTGGCTCCTCGGGAATGGGAGCTTTAGAAGAAGATGGTATAGAAGAAATAGATGGGGTCAAGAAAAGATGAGTGGATGGCAACACAATCTCATAAGGATTTGAGACATAGTTGCAATGTTTGAAGGGTTCAATGTCGGCGGGTACACAATGAACTCTGTCCCTCATATACATACTTGAGACATTGATGCAGTATAGAAGGGACACATCTCATCTCCCTAAGCCAAGGCCGTCCAAGCAATACATTGTATGCCATGGTCCCTTCCAAGATGTGAAACAAGGTATGCAAAGTTCGGGCCCCTACCTCAATGGGCAAGATAACTGTGCCAACCGTGGAAGATAAAGCATCATTGAATGCTTTAAGAGTAAAAGTCGACTTTGTGATAAGGGATGGCGACAACTTTAGATGACTCAACGCCGATGTTGTAATGATATTGATTGAGGAACCGGTGTCAATTAAGACTCTCTTGAATGGCTTGTTATCGATCTTGGCCATGATATGTAGTGGAGGATCTATACTTTCTGTTGACATAGGTTTGATTTCAAAATCATAGAAAGTGATGGAGGGCTCCATGCATGTTTGAATACTCCCCACAAAGTTGTTGAAGGCATTAGTATCTTGAGTTTGAAGCTCGATTGACTTTAAGATTTCCATTAATGCCTCTCTATGCGGGGGAGATTGTTGAATGAGGTCATAGATCGATAACTTGGCGGAAGCCATTTTTAAAGCGGTAGTTAACCGGCTACTCAATGACATGATGGGTCGTTGGCGTTGAGTAGAATGATTTAGCGGTTGTTGAGAAGTACTAGCACGTCGTTGGGTCACTGTTACTCGAGGTGGAGTGGGGGTTTGTACAGGTGGTTGTGGTTCAACCTGATTTGGTTGGTTCGCCCTTTGACCCCGGGTTACTACGTTAATAGTACCCACAAAACCTTGGTATTGTTGTACATGGTTGACTTGATTAGGAGGAGTTACCTGAGTTACTCCACCTGAAGTTGTTGGAGCTTCCTCCCGATGTGGAAGGGGTGTTTGAAATATACCAAGATTTTGATTTTGTTGGGCTAAGGGGCTATCCAATTTAATGGCTCCAATCTCAATAAGATCTTGGATCACATGTTTGAAAGCTGTACAATTATTGATATCGTGCCCATTTTGCCTATGATAAGGACAAAATAGGTACTCCTTGTAATACTTCCCCCTTCTAGATGGGTCTAAAGGTTTAAACTCAGGTAAAGTTAACTGATTTGTGCTATATAACTTGTTGAATATGACCGCATATGGTTCATCTAAAGGTGTGAATTGTCGCTTGGGACGATTGTTTTGCCAAGGTCGAGTTTCCATGGTTGGCCCAGTATTGGGAGCTGGTTGAGTAGGGGCGGGTACCGCATGATAAGCAATTGGTTGCGGTTGACTTTGCATTACTTGTTGTTGTTGAGCCATTACGGGCTGACTCGCCACCACTTGATTAACTTGGTTAACATTTGAGGTTGTACTAGCCTTGTGCTTGTTTGTTTTGGCCATAATTATTATTTCGTTGTTGGCCCTTTTGTTGCCATTCTTTTCTACGGGGTTTTAAAACACCCTCTTGGACTTTAATGTCTTCTATGATACTTGCTTGGGCCAAAGCCTCTTCAAAAGTCTGTATTGTTGTAATTGGAGTAACCAAGAGATAGGTTTTAGACAACTGTGGGTGAACATTTTGGTTAACTCCTCCATTGGTAGGGAGAATGGCGAGTTTATTAATGATAGCCCTCCAACGGTTTCCAAAGTCATAAACAGTCTCATCGTCATGTTGCTTGAGCTTGTATAAGTCGGACAATGAGACTCTCTTTTGTACATTCAGGGAGAATCGTTCTAAAAACAGATTAATCAATTGCTCGTAAGCATAAATGCTATGGTGAGCTAAATGATTATACCATTGTACAACATCTCCTCCTAATGTATGAGGAAAAGTTCTGAGCATAAGAGCATCATTATTTTGGATTCTAAAGCAAGCATGCATGAATGAGCTCACATGTTCATGAGGATCCTCAGTTCCTCGAAATTTGTCAAACTTCGGTAATGTGAAATCAGTCGGATATGGTGGTGAAGGTACCGAAGGATGAATTGGTTGATTGATCAATGACCTTAGCGTAGGTTTCGACTAAATGAGCCCGGCGCGTTAAGCATAAGGTTGTCAATCTGTTGTTGCATAGCATGGAGTCGAGAATCTTCATGAAAATTTTGACTCGTTTGATGATTATGATGATGTAATGGAAGAGTGGAAAATTGATGAGATGGGATGAAATTGCCTGGATTAGGCGGTGTAGAATGGACATGTTGTTGGTATGGATGATACCGGAAAGAAGGTGATTGGGGTAGAATGATGAACTGGACTAGGTTGGGAGAAAGGTGGGGTAGGAATGGACACCACCGAAGATTGGGGTACCCAGGTGGGGCCTGAGCTAATAAAAGCTGGCTGGGTAGAAATTGGTTGGGGTGTAGGTTTTACTACGACAGGTGGTTGAGCATTTTGTTGCTGTTGTTGCAAAATCAATTTGTCGAGATACTCCTTAACCTTATTAATCTCTAACCCAAGGGAGGTGGGATGATTGGATGAAGGTGGAGGGCAGGCTGCCATGGTAGTCACGGAGACCGCATAGCGGGGGCAATGAAGTTGGGAGGGCGGTGCCATGGTAGTCACGGGGACCGCACAGGAGCAATGAAGGTGGCTGAAGTAGGCGATACC
Organism: Wollemia nobilis; assembly: GCA_028583015.1. Lineage (NCBI taxonomy): Eukaryota > Viridiplantae > Streptophyta > Pinopsida > Araucariales > Araucariaceae > Wollemia > Wollemia nobilis. The sequence goes on from JAQPPZ010014908.1 coordinate 1,887,837, forward strand.
TGGGAAGGAACAGTAGACTGTGTCCCAGGTAGGGTGAAACCATAAATGGTTTGGGAAGAAGAGGGTTGAAATTGGTTATGGTTGGAGGAGTTTCCACCAACTTCATAAAGAGAATTGGTGTACACCCGGGTACATGGGGGAGAAGGTGGTCGGGAAGACACTACATTTGTCTCCAAAGGAGAACAATTGAGCATCCGGGAAGATGTTGGAGATGAAGCCGGCTGAACGAGATACCACATTAGCCTCAAAAAAAGGGTTAGTGTAGACCTGAGTGAAACCAGCGGGTATGGTTGATGCAATATCCTGCTGAAAAATAGAATCTTGCATAGGGGAATCTTGGATTGGCTCAAGGACATAACCAGTGCCATCTCTTAAGTGAGTTTGCACTTGGGCCATATCAATGTGGGTAATATGACAGGAATTGTCTTCCTCCATGGGCATGGCCATGTGATAGACGGTAGAAGGACGTGAAAGACACTGCAGGCGAACTTGCCTGAAATTCACTAGGATAAGTGGCTATGTTGGTGGTGGGGATGTTTTGTGAATTACCCATTTGATTATTTAGATTTAACATTTTAGATTGATTCCTTGTTAAAACCATGAAGCAATAAATCTAAACAAATTCAAAAAAAGAAGAATGCAAAACTAGAATGATAAATTTACACTACAAAAATTATCAGAAAACAGTCACAACCTAGGTTTCAACCAATGTGTCTTACCTGCGGTTAATTAATTATTTTCTGATCTTAATCTGTAGTAAATTTTAAGTGTCCGGTTTATGAGTTTTGCATGTGATCTAATCTTGAATTATTCACAAAAAAGGTAAAAAACTATGGCTAGGAAAGGACAACGAGATTCTTACTGGTGATGAAATCCGGAAAGTTTGCTCGGGGGTGACCTATGGTGTCTAAGGTAGAATTTTAATGGATGGAGATGAATTCCACCGTCACTAAACTTCAAGCAATACCCAGTGATGAAATCCGAGATATCACTGTTTTAAATGCAATATGAAAATGCAATGAATTTTTTTTTTTTTTAATGTTTTAGTTATCTAATGTGTACATACAAGGCTATAAATCAAAAGTTCTAATGATCTAAGCAAGAGGCTACTGAAAACATGTCATTTCCTCTGAAGAAGTGGAGTACACCGTTTAAAACCCCCTGCCTACCAATGATATCAGATATCAAAGGAGCAACCGGAAGGTTCGTCCACTTCTCTGCCTGGAATCACCCAATGGCAGGAGTACTATTGACATCCAATCAATAGTCCTACTTAGATAATTAAAACAAATAATTTGTAGCTATTCTAATATGCAGCTAGGTATGCAAATTTTTTATTTTTTTTTAAATGCAAGCAACAATCAATAATGCAATGCAAAGAAAAATGTAATTTAAAAATAACTGTTCTTTTCCAGATTACTTAGTTTTTGTTCATTTTAAAGTAATGATCTGAAAAAGAAACAAAATATGGCAGAAAAACCAAAAACGTAAAAAGTACAGCACTTACTTGGAAGCCTACGCTTTTTTGTAAAACTGACTTCAAACGCCCACGGGAGTCTGCACAGGCTGAAACGCACCTCTGCGTTTCGTATTGGACTTCCAGACGCCCCTCTGCGTCTGCTGCGTTTTCTGCAAGCTCAGAAACCCTAGTTCGCTGTAACAGCGAATTTCACGATTTTTGGAACCTGCAAAATGAAACAGAAAACAAGAACAGATTAGTAAAGCAAGTATTTAAAAATATGAAACCCTAGGGGGTCCCACCGTGATCGCCATTTGTAGATTAAAAATACACGCCAAACAAAAGATAAAACCACAATAACGGAGTACAGAATAGTTGCACAAAACAAACGATTTCTATTAATCGATGGAGTTTAAAAACTCCTTTTTGAATACAACTGGGCCTGTAACCCTTTATTTGTGATACACAGTTACAAATTATGCTAGGGTTCTCCGAAACCCTAGTTGGCACGAATGGTGGCGCTTTCGAAGAACGTATCTTCAATCCCAACAGAGTGAGTGGGCTTTGTCGTATCCCTTGCTTGGACCACTCCAGCTTAATCAGCTGCCATCAATAAACTGGATCTGTCATCAAAAACCTGCACACATTAACACTATCAAGGAGTTAGAAATTAATGAGAGGGCTCCACTGCGTGAGCCCTCAGAAACAATCTAAAACCTTATAAAAATGGAATGCAGGAAATCAATAATAGATTAATACATAAAATACGGCTACTTGCTTTAAACTAATTTATACCTATTCTCTGTTAACGCAGCTAGACCAGAGCGACACCTGGAAGTAATGTTGTTGTCAGAATAGGCTGCGGAAGGCGCCCTGGTGCACTCGTCGAACGCCCGCGTGCTTCTGGATCTGGATTACAGACGCCGGTCTGAGTCTGTGGCTGAAGGTAAACGCCCGTGGGCACTTGTTAAACGCCCGTGGGCACTTGGTAAATGCCCGTGGGCACTTGGTGAAGGGGTAAACGCCGTGGGCACTTGCGATAGGAATGGGAGATTTTGCAGAGTGCTGCAGAAGGAATGGCGGCGAAAGCGGCGACGGAAGCGGCGATGGATGCGGCGAAAGGGTAGCAGAAGAGAGGAGATAGCAGTAGAAGAATTAGAATCAGAGATAGAAGTAGCAAAAGACATAGGCGAAGAAGATCGGGGTTTGAGCCATCAAAGTGACTCAATTTATAATCCACTCTTAGGGCACACTTTAGGGTTTTAACGACACTTTGAACGTGTGGCTAAGATTAAAGCGGATCCAAGGGTAGAGAATAAATCTTGGTTGTGGAATGGATTAAGATGGATGGACGGATGAGATTAAATGAAGGATGGACGGCTCAGATTAAATCACTTAAACTATTATTTAAATATATATATATATTAAAATATTAAAATATTAAAAAATATATATATAAATATTAATTTAAATAAATTTGGGGATGAAAAATGGCGGGAAAGGTGAAATTGGGCCAAATAATGGCGGGAAAAGTGTGGATTTGGGCCAAATAATGGCGGGAAGGTGGATGACCGACATGTGGCTGACAGGAAGGTATAGATGACTTGCAAGTGGCTGGATTTTGGTGTCTACAAAAAGACTTATACCATCATCACGAAATCCAAAGATAAAATAGATATTTTAGTTTTATTGCACATGTTGTTTGAAATCATTTTGCAATTTTGTGACACAATGTATATAATTGTTTTTATACAAAACAAAATTCTGAAATAAGAGGATAAAATTATTCGAAAAGAATTACAAAAATATTTTAAATTATCTCAAAGACAAATGTAGATTTATAAGGGATCCTCATGTGCAAATGTGAGTTCATTACCGATCTTGATTTATCATAATGATACAAAATCTCTCAAATACAAATGTGTGTGCAATTGTATTGTTCATTCACCAATTTTGAGCAAGATAATTTGATACAAGTAATTTGCCTTAACCAAATGAATGTTCGTTGACCATGATTTATATGCATGTAACCGTACCAGACTACTATGTAAGTTAGGTTATCAAGAGCTAGCTAATCCATAAGCCGACATAGGTCTGTACAAAAGAAGGTCGCTAATGTGATAGACATATCACCACGCTAGGAATTACCCAAGGCCAAGTGGGTTGGGCACAAACCACCTGTTATGGGGCTTACCTCACAGTTTTCGAATAATTGAGAATTCTAGGGATTCAAGCTCATTCACCCTTCTTTTCTTTTCAAGGGGTAGGGAAAGGATTTTATTGCATTTTGCTTTTTCTTTTCTCTATTGCTCTTTTTATTTTTTTGTATTTTTGCTTGATATTTGAGATAATGTTGAAATATTGTTGCGATGATACAAAATAACATTTTTCTTTTTCTCTTTTTCTTGAACTTTTCTTTTTCTTCCTATGCTAGGGATACTTGCTCGGATTAGCTGTAGAGCAAGGGATTTTTATTCTAGGTAGGGGTGAGCTTGTCCTTTTGTCAATTCTCAAAGATTCTAGACCATGTGCATGATAGGATAGCAGGGGAAACTTTTCGCTCAAGAAACCATTTCTACTATGTAGCATCATATTGAATTTGCAATGAAATCATTTTAATGTGAAAAGATATACTTGGTTCAAGTAAATAACAAGATCAGTTCTCTATGCTCAAAACTTTATTTAATGCCAATGTGGACTTTGATATAAGAGAGATTAATAATCATACCAAATAAAATCAAGATATTTATGCATGTGAGTGTGAAAGTGTGGGATTCCAAATAAATGCTAATTTATCCAAAATAATTGAAAATATAATTGCAAACTCCAAGAATTGACAGGTACGAAAATAAAATATGTTTTTGAAGATTTTGATGATTTTGATGTTTTTATATTTTGATTTTAATTGATGAATTGCAAGAAGAAATACGATTATTGTTTTTTGAAAAATATTTTGATATAAATGACTAAAAATGAAACAATATGCAAAATACAATATATACAAATGATGAAATGACCCAATGTTTTATGCATAGTAGCATTTGAGATGCATAATGTTCATAGGTTCTTTAAGTTCTTTACCATCTAAGGTAGATAATTTGTATGCTCTCGATCCAAATTTAGCAGTGATGACATATGGTCCAAGCCAGTTGGGCTCGAATTTACCTTTAAGGTCTTTAGTTGCATTAGTATTTTTTTGATTTTCTTTTAAGACAAGGTCGTCGATCTCAAAGGATCGAGGATGAACTTTCTTGAGATATGCTCTCTTAAGCTTGTTTTGGTAGGCACGAAGATGCTCCAAAGCATTGATGCGCTTTTCATCTAGAAGTTCTAGCTGACTAAATCTGCCAGCACGATATTCATCCCCTACTTCAATATCTTGAAGTAGTAGAGCCAAAGAAGGAACTTCTAATTCAAAGGGAAAAACAACTTCAGCGCCATAAACCAAAACGAAAGGTGAAGTTCCAGTGGGGGTGCGAACACTAGTTCGATAGGCCCACAAAGCAAGATATAATTGGATGTGCCAATCTCGACCAGATTTATTGACCAATATTTTGAGAATTTTGATTAATGTTTTATTAGATGCTTCTGCTTGGCCATTACCCTGAGGATAATAGGGAGTGGACCAACGATGTTGAATTTTATATTTTTGACATAATTTTTTAACATCTTTATTTTTGAAACAAGTTCCATTATCTGAGATGAGATTGGTAGGAATTCCAAACCTACAAATAATTTGATTAAAAATAAACTTGGAAACTTGTGTTCCAGTACAAGAAGCTAAAGGCATAGCTTCAACCCATTTTGTGAAATACTCAGTAGCGGTTATGATAAATTTGTGTCCATCAGATGACACAGGGTTGATTTTCCCAATGATATCTAAGCCCCATTTTGAAAAGGGCCAAGGAGATGAAATAGCCTGCAGCTCTTGTGCAGGTGCATGGACAAGGTCAGCATGTTTCTAGCACTTGTCGCAATGGCGCACATAATCATGTGCATCATTCTCCATGGTAGGCCAAAAATATCCTATCCGAAGGAGCTTCTTAGCAATGGCATTACCACTAAAGTGTCCCCCACAAGATCCATCGTGGGCTTCACTCAAAGCTGATCTAGATTCTTCTAGATTCAAACATCTCAATAATATGCCTTCAAAAGATCTCCTATACAAGGTATTACCAATAATTACGAAGCGACTTGCTCGTCTACGTAATAATCGGCGCTGGTTGCTAGTATAACCATCAGGGAAGGTTCCATTTTGCAAAAAATTAAATATATCAATGTACCATGGTTCGGGAGTAGTGTCGTTGATTAGAAACACATCCAAAGGTTCTAAGCATGATTTGCTTGAAGCGGGTTCTTGGAGTCGATGAATAATGATGGTAGCATATTCATCATCTAACTCCAAGGGCAAAAGAGATGCAGCTACAACCATAGCATCAGCCGCACGATTGCTAGTTCGAGGAATAGCTTCCAAAGTAACTTGATCAAATAAGGATAATAATTGCAAAACATATGTTTTATATGGGCATAATTTATCATCTCTGGTCTGATAAACATCATTGATTTGATTTATGACAAGTTGGGAATCACCAAAAACTAACAATTTTTTAATTTTCAATGCCAAAGCTGCTCGTAATCCAAGGATTAGAGCCTCATATTCAACAGTATTATTAGTGCAAGCAAACATTAATTTAAAGGACAGAGGTATAAGATGTTTTTGTGAAGATATTAAAATAATACCCGCACCAGCCCCACTCATGCATCGGGCTCCATCAAAGTATAGGGACCATTGTTTAGGATGGTCTGCCTCTAATTTAAGGCATTCATCAAGAAACTCAATGATGAGGGGATGAGTAGACTCTAAGGGTGCAGCAGCTAATTGATCTGCTATGATTTGACCTTTAACATAATTTTGTCCTATAAACGTGAGTTCAAACTCGCTTAGCGCAAGAACCCACTTGGCTGTGCGACCAGATAAATACGATCGACTCATAAGATATCGCAAAGGGTCGAATTTGGCAATAACATACATTTTCTGACTGAGCATATAATGTCATAGTTTTTGTGTAGAAAATACGACTGCAAGACATAACTTCTCTAATATGGTATAGCGAGTTTCATAACTGATTAAGGTTCTGCTGATGTAATAATTAGCACGTTCTTTCTTCTCATCGTCAAGTTGAGCTAACATAGCTCCTAAGGCAAAATCAAAAGCAAAAATGTACAAAATAAATGGACGATCAGATCTAGGTGGGGAAAGCACCGGTGGTTGGAGGAGATATTGCTTGAGGAGTTCAAATGCTTCCTGACATTTGTCATCCCAATGAAAAGAGACATCTTTCTTAAGAAGTTTAAGAAAGGGTCCGGTTTTATCTGCCAACTTATCAATAAAGCGGCGAATAGCTTGAAGCTTACCTTGTAAACTTCGTAATTCTGATATATTGGTGGGTGCGGGCATATCAATGATAGCCACGATCTTGAGAGGGTCAATTTCAATGCCACGTAAAGAAACGATAACCCCCAATAATTTATCGGACTTAACTCCGAATATACATTTGGCTGGATTCAATCGGATAAGATACTCCCTTAACCGATCAAATACTTTTCTCAAGTCATTTAAATGATCATCTTCTTTGATGGAACGAGCTATAATATCATCTACATAATCATGTAGAATATCATGCATCATATCGTGAAAGATATAAGTCATGGCTCGTTGATAGGTTGCACCTACGTTCTTTAAACCAAATGGCATTACTTTCCAACAAAAGGTTCCCCAAGGGGTAATAAAGGTTGTTTTAGCCTGATCTTCAGGAGCTATCCTGATCTGATTATAACCAAAAAATCCATCCATTAGGGATATCATTCCACTTCTAGCAGTAAAATCAATGATTTGATCCATGTTAGGAAGAGGAAAATCATCTTTAGGGCAGGCAACATTAATATCTCTGAAGTCTGTACAAACCCTAACTTTAGTGGCTTCTTTCTTAGTTACTAGAACTACATTTGAGATCCATTCAGCATAATCAATGGCTTGTATAAAAATGACCTTCAACAGTTTTTCTAGTTCTCCTGTGACTAGTAAGGCCACTTTAGGATGCATTTTTCTAAGTTTTTGTTTAACAAGTTTAGCATCTGGATGGACTACTAGATGATGCATGACTACAGAAGGGTCCAGAACTGGCATGTCTTCATATGTCCAAGCAAAGACATCTTCATAGTCTTTAAGAAATGAAATGTATTTATCTTGTTTTTCTTGACTTAATTCTGATCCAATATTGATTATGTGAGGGTTATGTTCGGTTCCAATGTTAATTTTTATACCGTTTTCAACTTCCATATGTAAATCTCTCTCAAAATTAGGTGGGGCGGGTGAAACACCCAATTCTTGTAATTCTTCCAAGGTTAGCTTGGATAATTCGTCTTGAGGAGTCGAGGCCTCAAGTTGGGCTATACTAGGTATAGAGCCATCAAAATAAAATTTGTTATGTAACAAGTCATCAACGGAGACATCATGGAAGATATCCCCTTCCAACTCATCGTCGGATTCGGCAATCATCTCAGGGTAGGCGAGAGATAGCATATGATAGGTAAAGGGATTATTTTTTGAAAGCAAAGAATCTTGTTTATCGAGATAATCTTGATAACATGTAAGATGGTCATCCTCCTCAAATGGGAAGGGTTGACCTTTACTAGGAAATAGGCCCACACCACATCGATCAGGCCATGGTTCTACCTCAAAAGGTTCCTTCATACCATTTTGGAAAGGTCCCAAACCTTTCCCTTTATAGCCCAATTTAAGCATTATGGGTTTAGCTTTAATATATTCATTAGCAAAATAGCATCGAGCATATCCATCACAATGTGTCTTGATGTTTCTGGGTATTCTTCCCCAATCATATCCCTTATAAATAAAAGCACAACTCCCGACTTGGTAGATACTTCCCATAGGTTGTGGGAGGCCCAAGGTACGAGGAGAAGGTGGGAGTTTATTTAAAACAAGGGAAGCTTGCATGGCAGTGTTGATCTCTTCTGATATAAGAATTTTAGATAAATCGGGTAAGAGTTCATCAGTAAGAGCATAAGAGGTAGAAGGAACATTTCCTAGATCTTCTGATGTGGAAAGGATGCCTGTAGTGGATGGGGATGTTATAGGGATATTGATGGATGAGTCTATCGGTGTGGAAGTTATAGGGGTAAAACAAGGAACATTGGTTGTAGTTCTAGGATCTTTTTGAGGTCCTAATGTGGTTTGTTCAGAAGGTGGTTGAGCTATATGTAGAGGTGTAGTTGATGGGGAAAAAGTAGGTGATGTTATGGGTGAGTGTTTCACACGTTTAGATGGTTGACAAGAATTAGGATGTGTGGATGACAGAGCAGGGCAAAATTGAACTCCAACCGGTTCTGCCAAAGCACACATATCAAAGGGTCTAGGGTCACCATGAATGGTAACCAACTGGTTTTTAAATTTGAATTTAACACACTGATGTAAAGTGGATGGAACCGCTCGCATCGCGTTGATCCAAGGGTGACCCAAAAGTATATTGTACGATGCGGGGCAATGTACAATAAACACGGTCGTATCTAGGGTTCTAGGACCAACTTGCAAGGGTATAGTAATGACTCCACATGTTTCTTGTGTCTCGTCATTGAAGGCTTTTATGATCATATCCGTTCTTTTCATTTCGTCACTCCTAAAGCCAAATCTTTGGTAGAAGTCAAAAGTGCATATGTTTAAAGATGAACCATTATCAATCAAGACACGTTTAACGACTACGTCCCCAATTAGGGCAATAATATATAAAGGGTTATCCTTATGTAAACTATGTTGTGGTATATCTCTATCTCGAAAGTCAATACAGTCAACTTCTCGAGTTATGATAGTATTGGTCATGGCTTCAGTCTGAATATTTTGTGGTACCATCATTTGGCTTAATGTGAGCATTAATTCATCCCTATGGGTAGGAGAAGATCTTAAAAGGTCCAAAAGGGAAATTCTAGCTGTAGTATTGGATAATTGTTCATTAATATTATACGGAGGCTTAGGTTGAACATTAGGCATATGATTCCCTTTATTGGGATTTTTCAAAACAAATGGAGCTGATCCATCGTTCGAGTTTGATCCCATTGAGAGTTTTGAGCTCGTTGTCGAGTAACGACTCCGATGGTACCTACAATATTATTTTGAGGATGATGAATTGGTCTCGGTCTAGCGTTTATGGCTTGTTCATTAGAAAGGAACTGATGAGAAGAGGGTCGAGTAGTAACTCTTCTAGGAAATGGTTCTTCGAAACCATAGAATTTGTGATGGGTTGAATAGGATCTGATTCATTTTTAGAACTATTCGATTGATTGGAGGTGATTTCCATGTCACTTTCGAGTATCAGATTCTACATCACTAAGATCAGGTGTTCGAGTATTATATAGGGGTCTGGACGTAACCATGGATAAAGTTGTGTCAAATATTTCTAGATCGTGAATAGGTAAATGCCCACTAATGGCTCCTACATATCGGGTAGGAGGGGGAACATTATGATGTTCAATTTGATTAGCCACCTCTTTGCCATGCTTTGGTAAAGGATGTTGAAATATGTCCAATGATTGATTGGCATTCTGATTCTGACTTTGAGGGGTGTTCTTTTGAACATTATTAGTAGGATTTTGTTTAGGTTGAAAGGCTTGTACCTCCATCTCATTGTTATCAATTAAATCTTGTATTTTATGTTTTAATCATTTACAAGAGTTGGTAGCATGTCCAGGTCCTCTATGGAAATCACAATGTAAATCAGCTCTGTATCCGGGTATGGTTGGATCAGGTTCCCGGATAGTTGGTAATTGGATCAATCCTCGTGCTAGTAATTGTGGGAGAATGGTTGATAAAGGTTGATTTAACCTAGTAAATTCTTGAGGTGGTTTATCAGGAGGTTTCAATATGAACTTCTCTGTTGTTTTCGTAGTATTAACATTGGCAATGTTTTTGCTATCAGTGACTCCATCACCCACAACTTGTTTATTTTTATATTGATTTCTGGATGTTTTCTCATCATCTTTCTTTTTGAGCTGACCTCTTCTAATGAGAGCGTCTTCCACTCTTCGGGCTAAGTCTATAGCTTGATCGAAGGTGGTCAAGGTAGCAGTTGATAATTCATAGGATAGTTGTTCTTGTAAATTATTGATAAAAATATCCAACATTTCCCGATAAGGTAACACAAAGTGTAATTTTCCTATCAACTTGCCTCCATCGAGCTAAGAAGTCAGCAAAACACTCATCTTTGTCTTGTTTTAGGTTGTACAAATCTTTAATGGTTACATGCCTTTCAATATAGGCACTAAATTGATGCACAAAAGACTCAGCGGTCTCTTCAAAATTTCTCAAAGAATGAGTGGGCAATTGATAATACCACTCCAATGCCATCCCTCCTAAACTTTTCGGGAACATTTTTAGTAATAACAAGTCATCATGTGATATATCATGACATGCTATCCTAAACATACGAAGATGCTCTATGGGATCTTCGGTTCCTTTATATATAGGTAGGACAGGCATAGGGAAAGTGTTTGGGATATGGTTGTGCTACAACTATAGGATCTAGAGGTTGACTACACATCTCTCGATAATTGTACGAGGGACGATAGGGATCTATTTGGTCCATACGGGAGGTTAACTGTTTCACCATGGCTTCCAGATTACCAGTTTGCCCACCATATTGGTTCGGTGGTACATGAGCATGGGATTTGTGAGCGTAGGAAGGCGGGACATAAGGATTAGATGCTATATTGTTGTTATGCAAATGGTTGGTAGGAAGAGTATTATGAAGAAGATTTGTGGTAGCATTATGTTGTATCCCAGATTGTTGGAAATTAACATTTGGTTTTGTTTTAGGCTTTTGTTGATTTGAGGTATATTGATCAATAGCTTGGCGAAATAGAGAAGTGAATGAAGGTTTCTTTTGTGTGGGAATAACCCTTGGCTTAGTAACAGGCACTCTAGGTAGTTGGGTAACCTGTTGTTGTCGCGTGTTTTGGATTATAGTAGCCATGTCCAAATTGGACGGTCCAGCTTGATCACTCTCTTGATCAACGAAGGACAAAGGATTAGTGCGTGTGTGATATATGTCTTCTAGGGTTGCTTGAGTGTCACTAATTTGATCTTTGTCCATATGAACTGCTCTATTAAGGGTGCCCATATTATCATGGAGGAACTTCCAAAAATGTTCCATGTTCTCAAAAGTAACGGCTCCTTCTGGAGATATTTTAGGAGATGAGGATTCTTCCTCCCTAACATTTTCTCTTTGTTCATTTGCATCAACATAGTCTTCTTCTTGTTGGTCTAGAGTTCCTTCTTCCTGAATTGGGTCTTCAGGAAGGACATCTGGGTTATTTTATGTTTTCCTTAACCAATCTTCTTCTACCTCAATTTGTTTTCCATTCCTGAGTCTAGTCATTATGTCTAAATATTAGATTTTAGCAAATATATATTGATAATTTTGCAACAGATTTGGGAGGTATATATTTTAATTATATACCTACTATAATGCTTAAAAATAAAATGTTTTGATTTTTTTGTTATGATTTTTTTTTTGTTTTTTTGTTTTTTGTTTTATGCTTATAAAGACAAAAAATAGCACACTAAATACAAGAAATAACAATAATAAAATAATAGCTTAGTTTTCTAAAAAGAGTTTATGAATGTCATTGATAGGATCAAGTTCATCAGGAGTCATAAAATGCTCTTCTTCAAATTGGAAATGGTTTTTCAAGAACTTGATAAAGTGTGCTATAGTAATATTATCTGTTTCAGATTCTGTCTTGTAAAAATAAATCTCATGGCAATACTCTCGATATAACACAGCTTTGGGGACTCTATTCCATCTTTGTCTATCCGTAAGAACGACCTCTTGGTCCTCTATACGAGACAAAAATTTATGTACTACAGCTGCATTATCGAGGTATTCCTCAAAGGTATACAACTCGGAAGACACAAGGGCTCTTTTATCTGCTAACCACCTATGGCAAGCTCTCTGAAGCTCATGATACAAAGTCACTTGATCGGGATCCAGGATTCTATCTAGGACAAACCTCTTGATTTGCCTAAGTTCGGTTGCTCTAGATGAAATGAGATTCAATCTCCTATTAAGCTCATCCCATAAAGGTGGGACTCTATATGTTGGAGCTACTCTAAGCAAAGAATTAATCTCTATAGCTGCTAATTGATTTTCAACATTAATGGTGACGGCTCGTCTTTTATTATAATCTACCATCTAAATATGACATGCAATCTTTGATTCTAAATGCATTTATGTTTTTATTTTTTTTTTTTGAATTGTTTTCAAAAGGTTTTTAGTTTTCACGTCGGGTTCACCAAAATGTATCGCTCCAAATTTTTCGCATCCTTACCCTCAGGCTATAGGATCCGCGCCCGGAAGGGGGATGCGAGAAGGATGGGACAATACCTCGGACTGAGAGGCCCTTTGAAGGTCCCGCCTCTCGGGGGAGGAGTATAAGGGTGAATTTTTGATGGATGGTGGGTTCACCAGGAAACTTTTGAGTGGCGGTTTCCATGCCTAGGTTGGGAATGGGTTTGATGTGTTCATTTTTATACTCAATCATTCAACTCCTAGGTTTGGCCAAAATGAATCTAAACTATTCTATATGCCAATAATGATTTAAATGGATACAAAAAATAGAAATGATTGCTAAACACAGAGAATAGGCAAATTAGGATAGATCATACCTGATTCTGGATGTCTGATGAAGATTCTAAGTTTGTAGCAGTCCAGATCACCTCAGTTCATACGTAATCATCTGAGATCAGACAAGATCATCTGATATCTGACGAATTCATCAAATAAATTCGTCAAAAACCTGCAATCACAGAAATAGATACAAAATACCCAAGATGCAACTACAGAAGTGAAGGGAAATGATAGAAATAACTATAAATTTGTCTGAATGATGGATCCAAATAGTAATTAAAGAGGACAAGCATCAACTTCACAATCTATTTTGATTTTATCATGCATTTATACTAGATGAGGTGAACTCCAAGATGCATAAACATAATAACCTAAGATAATGCATAATTATAATGGAAAAATGCAAGAAAGTTAAGAAGATGCAAACTCTGGACTCGGATTACCCCCAATCTGGACTACAGTCAGGATCGCCTCCAATCGTACGAGATCGTCTGTGCTCCTCAACAAAATCGTCCGTAATCATCCGAGATCGTTTGCGACGATCCAAGCTATCTTCGACTGAAAAATAGTAGAGTTCCTACAAGAAAATGCAAAATGCAGCATACAGATAGTAGTACGAGGATGCTCTAGTGAATAAGGATCTAAATCCGTCAACTAAGGGGTTCAGGGGAATCAAAATCAGGGGGAGTCAGGGGGATAAACTAGAAAAATCCTAGTTTATATAGGATTAGGGGGAGGCTAGGAGGTTGGGGATCACCCCAATACGGGAGATCTCCAACAGGGAAATATCCAACTGCGCAGACGCGCTTCTGCCCAAGTTGGAGAGGTCATTGAAACAGAAGCTAATTATGAAAATTTGGTTTTGGGACAAAATCGTCTAGACGTTCTGTCCATGATGATTTCATCAGATCTGGGACGATCTCGTCTAATCTGCGATGATATCGTCCAACGGTCAAAACAAATCCTAAAAATGGCGTAAAAAATGAGGAAACGGGTAATAGGCGGTTTTGGAGCGGTTTTGGGGTTAAAATTCAAATTTTTATCTTTTATATTTTACTAAGGTTTTAACCGTGCCAATTTTAGGGTGCTACACATATAATTTATAATGCCTGAATTTGGAAATTTTTTATTTTTTCTCTTAAAAATCCCAAGTGTTTGATTGATATTTGTGGCATCGAATCTTAGCCAAGTTTGTTTTCTTACCTAAACCTCCTCCAAACCTCTTATAAATAAAGGATTGGATTCTATCTTTTCCATATATTCTCTCTTCTAAAAATCTTAATCTTGGTCTATGCTATCTTTCTAATTCTTGTGAGTGCTCTTCTATTATGGGATTGTTGTTTCACTATTTTGTGCTAGGGTGTTAGCTACTCTTGGTGAACAAGTGGAGGAGTCTTGATGATTGGAGAAGTCTACCATATTGGGTTGCTTATTTTACCTTATCATTGATCCTTACTTCCTCCATCATCTAACCAGGTTCTTTACTTGCATTATTAGTTGTTAGATCTATTTTTTGTTGTTTTGCATCATATTTTTTGGCATTTTGGGACCCAAAAAGTGCTCTAAACCAAATTCATGCCTCGCCTATATAGGGTGTAAATTTGGAAATCTAGATTCACACCCACCTCTTACAGGTAATGAATTTGGTCAATTAGGGCTTGGGGCAAGTTCTTGCTTCCCAAAACCCTAATTTGCATCTTGCATGTTAGCTTTATGTTATATCCATTCTATCTACATTTCATTTCATTGTTGCATGTCTATTTCATATTGCTTTTGCTTTTTATAAAGGTCAAAGATCATTTCATTTTTGAATGGTCATCTAAAAGGACCAAGGGGGCTTAATTGTTGTGCCTCCAAGCTCAATCATATAGTGATCTAAGAAGGCCCCAAAACATTGATCAATTTTTCTAAGGTTTATAAGTAATTTCATAGGATTGAAGTTGTTTGGATATTCTAGATGTAAGTTAAATCTAGGATCAACCAACGGATTAGATGAGTGCCCTAAATAAACTTCTTAGTTTGTTTGTTGTATTCTTTTTGTCTATTCCAAATTTAAGCATAACAAAAGAAAAACATTTTGATTTTATTTCTAGGCATTCAAAATAGAAAAATCATTAAGTTTGCATTCTAGGGTTAATTTTGTTTGTGCATTCTCCTAAATCCTTGCTAAAAATAAAAAGGCTTACTTTATTGCAATTTAGGGTTTAGTCATCATTAAAAATCAAGAATCATCATAGGGTTAGTCTTTGCTTGTCTACATTATTGTTTGTCTTGCATTGTTCTTTTATTTTTCATAGCTTAGATTTTAGAAAAGCCAAACATATGTGTTTGCTTAAATAAATATTAAATATTTCCATCCCAAACTTGTAGCAATTCCGATCATCTAGCAAAGGAAGGTAAAAATTTGATTAAGGAATGTAAGGTAACAATACATACCCAACTAGAAGGGATGAAAAAGGTGGGAAAACGAGCTCTGGTGATTTTCTCCTCTGAACCAGGGTTTTTGCATCCTTGAATTTTATCTGGTTTCTACGGACTTGCTAAAGTGCCTTTAGGGTACGAAGGATCTGAAGATCCGATCGGTGCCCCAGGAGGGTCCAATGGGGACTTCTTCGGCTCCTAACTCAGGAAACACTAGCTCTTACGCTGATCTGTTTAAAGGCGATTCTTCCTCGAAGACTGCTGAAGCGCAAAATATGGCATACAAGAAGATCTTCACGGCTATTGGGAATCGGCCGTCAGCTCATCGGGTGAATGGTTGTCTGCCGCAGGCCGAATCTAGGCCAAAAATCGTCATTGAACCTAGCATGGTTGAAGAATCAGTTCTCTACAGAGTGAACCATGACCTAATCTGCAAGTTCATGGGCATTCGCCCCTCCCTGAACTTCCTGCATTCATGGATCCGTCAAAACTAGGAACCCCACGATGAGTACTCATTGTGGTTTATTAGTAATGGTTATTTTATTGTCAGCTTTTTGGCTCTAGCCAACAGAAATAAGGCTTTTGAGTCGAAAAAGAAGAACCATGGCCCAACAGGGCTTTTTGTAAAACCATGGTGGGTGGGCTTCAACCCTCGTGTTGAACCTACTATTGTACCAGTGTGGATTAGATTATACGCCCTTCCTATGGAGTTATGGGGTGAGCAGGTATTGGCCATGATTGGTAATACGATTGGTAGACATATTGGTGTTGCCAGAGACACTATTGAAGGGAGCATGGCAGTATACGCTTGAATCTGTGTTGAGATGGATCTCAGCCAGCCTCTACCGACTGAGTTGGATATTGAACTGGTAGGTCATACCTGGATCCAATAGCTAGACTATGAGGCCCTACCCTTCAGATGTCGGGTTTGCCATAAGCATGGGCATCTAGCCCGTTTCTGTCCTATTAATATGAATGCCAAAATGGAGGCCCCTTCAGATATGCCAAACCTGCCTAAGGAGGATAAGGCTGCTCCTAATATAGATCCTAATAGCTCTGGTCAGAGTCAGAATGCTCTGAGAGAGGGTTTTGAACAACCCAAAAGAAGAAGACAGACTAAGAAAAAGGAGGGAAAGGAGCAAGCTAATCTCAGACCTGCCAATAGGTATGAGATTTTTAAGTCATTGGTTGATGAAGAGGATCACTCTATGGAGGGCTTGGAGGGCTTGGGGAACACCTTTTTTGGATATAGGGGACCGTTTCATGATCGCTCAAGTCCAGGATTTACACCTAGTGGACATCAAATGTCCTGGCAATAACTTCACTTTCAGATTTTAGCAGGCCCTGTTTCTAATCACTTCCCTATTCTGTTGGAAGGGGGGGCTAGGAGGGGACACCATCACAAACCTTTTATATTTGAGAATTTCTGGCTGTAGAAAGAAGAACTTTGGGAGAAAATCCCACAATGGTGGGAAGAAGGCCGTCCAGCTTATGGAAGAGCAATGTTCAGAATTCACAAACAACTTCAATATGTCAAAACTCAGTTGAAATATTGGAGGTGCTCTAATAAATCTGACTTCCAAGCCCAAAGAGCTTCGTTGGTGGCCCGCTGGGATGAGGTCCAGAAACAGTTCAGAGAAGGAGTTATTTCAGATCAGCTCAAGGATGAGGATGATGCCTTGCGTAGAGTGGTCGAGGACATTGACAACCAGGAGGAGATTTATTGGAGGCAGAGAGCAAGAACTACCTGGTTAGTGGAAGGGGACCGAAATACAAAATTCTTTCATCGGACTACTTGTGCCCGAAGACAGATGAACAAGATGGAGGTCCTTCAAGATGAGAATGGTCATTTCTTTGACACTCTTCCAGATATACACTCCCATGCTATGGATTATTTCTCAAAGCTTTTTAAGGAAAGTGCGGTTCAAGATGCTGCGGCCCAAAATGAAGTTATTTCTGTCATTCCTGCTCTCATTTCTGAGGATGAAAACCAGGCCCTCCTCAAACCCATTGATAGAGATGAACTGACAGTTGTGGTCTTTGGAATGAGTACTGGTAAAACTCCAGGTCCTGACGGTTTCCCCATTGAGTTTTTCCAGGCCTTCTGGGATTGCTTAGAGGAAGATGTTAGAGCTGTGGTTGAAGAATCCAGAGAAAACAAGAGAATGCTTAAAGCTCTAAACCACACTTTCATTACCTTGATTCCAAAAGGGGAGGAGGGGAGCCATATTTTAGATTATAGGCCTATTGCCTTATGTAATGTGCTGTATAAAATAATCACCAAGGTAATGGCTGAATGACTAAAACCCCTTCTTTACAGCATTATCTCCTCTAAGAAAGGGGGTTTTGTTGAGGGTCGACAGATTCTGGATGGGGTGGTTCTGGCTCAGGAAGCTATTCATTCAATGCACACTTCTGGGAATAAAGGGATGTTCATAAAACTGGACATGTCCAAGGCTTATGACAGGGTTGAATGGAGTTTTCTGGCCAAAATGATGACTGCATTTGGTTTCTCTTAGGACTGGATTGAGTGGGTCATGAGCTATGTCTCTTCCTCGACCTACTCTGTTCTAATTAAGGGCCTTCTTTCACAGCCTTTTGGAGCCTCTCGGGGTCTCCTCCAGGGGGATCCTTGCTCTCCTTATCTATTTCTGATTATTGCTGAAGGTCTTGGTGGAATTTTCTTGAGGAGAAGACAACAAGGTAGATTATTGGGTGTTAGGGTGGGCGACGAAGTTTTATCGCATCTATAGTTTGTGGATGATATTGGTCTGATGGGAGTTGCCAGCCTCAGGGAAGCAAGATCGATTAGGGATACTCTTAATGTATATCTCAGGGCTACCCAACAGGTCATTAATGACAAGAAATCCAAAGTGGTCTTTTTCAATCTGGAGCACAGGCTTCAGAATAGAATTTTAGAAATCCTGGGATTTACTAGGACTGCTCTTCCTATGGTTTACTTGGGGATTCCCTTGCACTTCAAGAAGCTAAAACTTGACACTTGGAGGCACTTGCTTGAGGGTATCAAGGAAAGAATTAATCACTGGTCTCACAAGTGGTTAAGCTATGGTGGCAGAGTAACCTTCTTACAGTCAGTCATTTAAGCCATGCCTATCTACAAATTCTCTATCTTGGCTGCCCCGCTTACAATCTGGAAAGATTTGGATAGGATGGCTAGAAAGTTTTTGTGGGAAGGACCAAAGGGAGAGAGAAAGTGGGCCTTAGTGAGCTAGGATAAAGTTACCCAGCCCAAGGTAAAAGGTGGGCTGGGACTGAGAGGATCCAGGTTAAATAATAAAGCCTTGGCTGGAAAGTTGTACTGGAGGTGGATTTCCCAGCCAACTTCCTTATTCAGTAGAATTCTCACTAGTAAGTACTTGGGTCATGTCAACCCTAATGAGGTGGGTCACTTCTCCTTGGAGGGTGCTAGATCCTTAGTTTGGTAGGCTCTCAAGCTTGGATCTCAGGTTATTAAAGACCAGTTATTTTGGAAAGTGGGGAGGGGGGAGAAGGCCCATTTTTGGTCTGATTCTTGGGATCAGTTTCCACCCATCATGGTTGAATTCCCTGAGTTACTCCCAATAAAAGCTGCCATTGAATCCAAGGGTTGGGTCCAAATTGAGAGTTATTTCAATACTACTCAGCTGGGGGGGTATAAGTTTAAGAAGTTTAAGAAGTTGGAGGAGTGGCCAATTTCAATCCCTCCGGAGCTAGCACCCATCTTGTCCAGAATCTTGAAAGAAAGGTTTCTCACTGGGAGAGATGAGGAGGATGAATTAGCTTGGGGCTATGGGAGCCTTGGTGTTTATACTGTTAAATATGGATATGATAACATCCTCCCTGAGCCTCCCCCCCTTGCTTATCCGATTGAGGACTGGAGACAGATTTGGCAATCCAAGGGTTGGCCGAAAGTGAACTTTTTTGCCTGGCAGGTTATGCACAATGGAATTCTCACTTTCGACAACCTTAGGTGTAGAGGTATCATCGGTCCATCTCAATGTGTTCTATGCCATAAGAACGAGGAAATAGCTGATCATATGATGTTTGAATGCCCCTTCATGCACCAGATCTGGAAGCGCTGGTTCTCTCACTATAAAATCTAGCTTAATGGTGATTTGAATCGGATTAACATTCTGGAAAGATGGAAGAGGGGTAGATTTAAATCTAAAGCTCTTCGAATTGATTGGGATCTCGACTTAAATTTCATTTGGTGGCAAGTGTGGTTGGAGAGAAATGCAAGAATATTTTGAGAAACGTTTTCCACGCTTGATGGTGTTTGGCAGGTCATCTGGAGGAAAGTCACTGAAATAGTTGCTGTCCACGCAAATGAGGAATCTCAGGTTGATTTTGGGCCAATGGATGAGGGAGTTGAAAAGCAAGAGGAATAGGTCAGAGCTAGCTGGAAACCTCCTCCTGATGGTTGGATTAAAATCAATACTGACAGAGCTGCTAAGGGCAATCCAGGAAGTGCTAGCATTGGTGTGGTCTGCTAAAATCATGAGGGCACCATGCTCTACTGGGAACTGTAGGGATTGGGTAGAACAATAAATAATGAAGCTAAATCCATTGCTATCAAAGTTGCTTCTATTTGGGCAGTTAATCAGGGCCATAGGAGGATAATTCTAGAATTTGACTCTCAAATATTGGTTGGAGCCCTTGACTGCATGAGGAAATTTGCTTTGAAAGCATGAGGTTGAGGATTTTGGTCTCTCAAATCAAGGAACTATGGAGAGAACTAGATGATGTGATCCCTGTTTATGTGAGTAGAAATCAAAATAAAGCGGTCGATTTCCTTGCGAAGATGGGTGCTGAGAAAGAGGTAGGGGTACAGTTGCACAGTGACATGCCTTTGGAGGATGAAGTGATTAGGCAGGGCCTAGAACGATCCTTCAGACAACAAAAAAAGAAAATGCTAAGGGTGGTTTTTGTCATGATATCGTGACCTATTGTGCCGTCACGGCCTTTGGTGGCAAGTTGTCACAATTTCATGACATGTTTCGCTGTCGCGGCCATTGGAGAGAAGCTGTAGCGATTTTGTGACCTGTTGTGCCATCACTGCCTTTGGAGAGAAGCTATAGCAATTTTGTGACCTGTTGCACCGTCACGGCCTTTGGAGGGAGACTGTCATGATTTCGTGACCTATTGCGCCGTTGGGGCCTGTGGCTGGAAGCTGTAGCGATTTCATGATGCTTTTGGAGAATGGGCGCTAAGGGGGAAAATCATCGCGATATCGCGACACTTTTGGAGTATAGGTGCCAAGGAGAAAATCCATCACGATATCATGACATTTTTGTTGAATGGTCACCAAGGGGAAAAATCATCACGTTATCGCAACATTTTTGGGGAGCTGGTACCAAGGGGAAAAATCATCGTGATATCGCGACACTTTTGAAGGTTGTGCACCAAGGAGAAAAATTGTCGCAATATCGTGACACTTTTGCTGAATGGGCACCCAGGGGAAAAATCGTCATGATATCATGACATTTTTGGAGAGCTGGCACCAAGGGGAAAAACCGTTGTGATATCGCGACACTTTTGAAGGTTGGGCACCAAGGCGAAAACCCGTCACGATATCGCAACACTTTTGTGAATGGGCACCAAGGAGAAAAATCATCACGATTTCACGACATTTTTGGCAAGCTGGCACCAAGGGGAAAAACCGTCGTGATATCACGACACTTTTGAAGGTTGGGCGCCAAGGAGAAAACTCATCGTGATATCACAACAATTTTGAAGGTTGGGCGCCAAGGGGAAAACTCGTCACGATTTCGTGACAGTTTTGGGGAATTAGCACCGTGGGGAAAAATCATCGCGATATCGTGACACCTTTGATGAATGGGCGCCAAGGGGTGAACTCATCGCGATATCGTGACACTTTTGCAGTTTGGCCGCCAAGGGAAAAACTCGTCCCAATTTCGTGACACTTCTGGAGAATTGGCGCCATGGGAAAAACTCGTCGTGATATCGCGACTCTTTTGCAGCACTGGCGCCAAGGGGAGAACTCGTCACGATTTCATGACACTTCTGGTGATCAGGCACCTTTTGGAAATCTCGTCATGATTTTGTGACACTTTTGGTGATTGGGCACCTTGAGGTTTTGCCGTCACGATTTCACGATGCTTGTGGTGTTTAGGTGCCTCGGGGCTTGACTGTCGTGATTTCGTGACATGTCACGATTTCATGACATGTCGCGATTTCACGACTTGTTTCTCTAGTGTGGCCTCGGTTGGGTTGCTGTCGTGATATCGCGACATGTCATGATTTTGCGACATGTCATGTTTTCGTGCCTTGTTGTAATATTGCTTCTTGCTCTCGGTTGGGATGTGTTTACTCCCTTTTGTAATTGTTCTCTGTTTTAATACAAGTTTTTTCAAATTTTTCAAAAAAAACTTGTAGCAAGTCCTTAAATTATTCCTAGTAAATCCTTTGATCCCCAATCCCCTGAGTGTAGAGAGTATAACACACCCTCATAGTCACCTCAACTCCCAGTAGATCCAATCAAGAATCATACTTGAAAATATGTGCTTGTTTGCAAGATTTTCTAAGTCTATCTATTCAAACCATCGAGTCATTAGGTCCATGATGAGGCTATGATGATCCTAGTTAGTAAAAATAATTGTATGTATTGCATTTGCACTAGGTACCTAATGCTAGTGGTCCTTCTTATCCCACAATTCTCTTATTGCTACTTCTATTAAAACTACTTCTTTCTCTCGTTCAAATCAATATTTATTCTCTTCTCTCAATTGGGTTGAGTGATGTATGCCATAAACATCTACATCCCTAATGACCCTACCATTTCCCTTTCTTTTATCCCATCCACATCAATTAAAATACTAATCTCACTTAAAGGGTGTATTAAACAATAAAAAAATCCCATATCTTTTACTATCTAATCATTACCAAAATATATTAGAAGATTTACCTATCATCAACTTCAAGTTCATTTGATAGACCCTTTCAAGACCCAATCTTATGCATCTAATGCCTTATAATTTTGTAATCACTTGTAGATCTGCAAGGAAATGGAAAAATAAGTTTAGATCTTGGCTTAGCCTATTAGATAATCATTATAAAAATCTAACTCAAGATCACCTAGTAGACCTTTAAAATATATGAGCACATTGATTCAATATTTAGTAAACATACAATTATTTGTATGTCCACCAGGCACATTATCAATGGGGTTGGAATTTTTCATGGCCTATTAGGGAGTTGAAAGAAAAAATTATTATCATCACTTGGATAGGGTTGAAGTCTTAATGGTTTTTAGAATATTAATTCAATGGTAGTTTGATAAGTTACTAATGATTTAATGTTATGGAAACCATTAAGGATTTCACCTTAGCCCTTCTTATTTTAGTATCTTCTATACATCTAACCTACATTATCTGATGAACCACTTGCATTGTTTGAGCCCCTCCATATCCAATATCTTATAGATTTGTAAATGTTTTACAAATGTGATAGTTAGTGGATAGAGGGTTTCAACCCCCATAGTTTTTCCACTCAGTAATGTACGTCTTCCAAATTTTAGTTATCTTATATATCAAAAAGAGAATAAAATCCCTATGTCTAATGCCTTGTAGATATATAAATATTTTGAGCATGCACCAAGTAGTAAACACTAGACTTTGAACCTCATATTGATATACTAGGAAATTAAGAATATTCTAAAAATCATTGTTTCCTCTCAAAAAATTTAGTTGACTACCTCGTATACCATTGTAAGGCTCTAACCATGTGGACAAATGTTTTGTAAATATGTAATTATTTGTAGATTTGCCAAGAAATAATGCATATGGATTGATCCTTGTAAGAAACTATTAGGCAACCAAATTTAATCCAAATATCCCAAAAATTTTATTTACTTCCTCCTAATTTATAGATAAACTAGAGGACCAGGTATAGTTGATCATAACTTTGTTGACCCATAAAAATATTATAGGTGTTCCAATTAGTCGGTCATTTATATCACCATTCCTCATTGGTCTATAAACTAGTTTGGGCATACTTGCCAAAATTATTCACACCTCTTTCTCAATCGAAAATATATGCCTATTTTTGGTCATTATATTCACTCACATGTTATCACATATTATCTATAATTCATCTTAACTACATGCTTTGATGAAACCTATTTCTTCCATAATATTCTAATTAGCACAAATATTATCTCCATTTATACATTTCTTTTTATATGCCCCTCAAAGAGATATATTTCTTATAATTGTTTGTGAATATATGATGTTTCATATACACACTAGGCCATGACCAAAAAATATCATCTTATTCTATGAGGTGTATTAGATGACATAAACAATATTGTATTAATATCAATTCAACCCTAGCCTCATTTGGGGACATAATTATTATTTCCCCCACTAGAGAGAAATTGAATGTTATAAGCCTAAAATTTCTTTAGATAACTTAGTTACCTTATGACAAGCAATCTTATTCAAATATTTTTAAGCATTATCAACATACAATTATTCAAATAGTTTCTTATCTAGTCCTTAGATCACTTTTCTATGACATATGCATCTTGCACTTATCAAATTACACATATGCATAGACATTTTACTTACCCTCTGAGGCATAGACATCTTACACACCCCTTGAGGCATAGACAACTTACATTCCCCCTAAGGCATAGATATTTACTCATCCCTTTGAGAATAGAAATTTACTCACCCCTTGAGGCATAGATGTTTACTTACCCCCTATGGTATAGATATTTACACACCTCTTGAGGCATAGGTATTTTTCATGCCCCTATGACATAGATATTTAAAATACCTCTTGGACATGCCTCTTGTAGCATAGATATTTAAATTACCTCTTGGTAATACCCCCTATGGCATAGACATTTACACACCCCTTGAGTCATAGGTAATTTCCATGCCCCCTATGACATAGATATTTAAAGTACATCTTGGACATACCTCTTGTAGCATAGATATTTAAAGTCCCTCTTGGGAATACCCCCTATGGCATTGCTATTTAAAATCCCTCTTAGTAACACCTTCTATAGTGTAGACATTTAAAGTCCCTCTTATAAATTCCCCTTATGGCATAGATATTTGAAGGTCCCCTGTGGAAATTAATAACCAAAGTCTTCCTTGTGCATTTACTAACCAAATTCCCCCTTAGGCATTTACTAACCAAAGTCCCCCTTGGGCATTTATTAACTAAAGTCCTCTTATGGAAAATACTATCCCATTGTTATATCTCTTTGTATTATTTTTTACATATTTTAGGTACATTATCATCATGACCTAAGTGATTTTCCTATATCTAGCTCTCAAGCCACTACTTGGGCATGATGCATATTGTATATATGCATCAATTGTATTCATGCATTCTCTTGATTGGTTTTCCATCATCATGGCATACATACCACTACTCAAGAATGGGATCATATCTTGTACATATTCATAGGCTAAACATGAGTGATTTTCTATCATCTAACTCATAAGTCACTACTTAATAATAAATTAATCAAGTTGTACTTCTACCCACTAAAGTGCTTGTATACTATATGAATTCTAGGCCATTGCTTGGGGTTAAATTTTATTCATATTATTTTTTTAGCTTTTCTACAAGTTTTAGTACCTTTTTTTTAATTCCTTATTAATGTCTCTCTCCAATAAAGATTCCCATATTTCCATCTATGCACTCTTCCACTTCTCTTTCATTCCTTCTCAAATTCAATATTCCAAATCACAAAACAATCCTATTTGTAGAGTTGGATGCTACTCATCCCATAAAATAATTCATTTAGAAATTTCTCTAGGACATCGCACCTTAATAGAAAGCCACTATATTTTGAGTTTCACCTCATCTCACTCCAAGTTGATTATAAATATCTCATGAAATAAATTTATTTTAAATACAAACTGAATCCTATGCCTAATAATTCATGTTAGTTTAAATTTCTTTAATAAAATATAATACCTTGAAATGCTAAAATTTATTATCCCTTTAATCATTAATTTATTATAAAATTCTTCCAAATTAAGTTAATTACTTTGCAATAAAATCTAGTTTAAATGACTTCACCCAAAATCATCATATTTAGCTACCAATTATGCTTGCCAGTCTATGCCCCTACTTAAAAAGCTTGATTGAGTTAGTAAGTACCTTTATCTCAACTCATTGGTCAATTTAATCATCACTGACCTAGTCTACTAATATTTTGTATCTAAAATTTTACAATCTAAATTAATTCATTAAAACTATTACCATTTTCCTAGTTCTCTTACTAGTTGGTCCATAAAATTCCCTTAGAATCATATTTCTCATATCAAAACTTTTGGTCGCATTTTGGAGTAGTACAAATTTTAAATTAATTTACCTCTTCAACTTTTTCCATAATCTAAGGCATTTTCATAATTTACAAAATGTGGCAAAACTTAGCAAAATTCACCCAAATCATATCTAAAATATAATTATAACTCTACCATATCATTTCCATGCCAAATTGTGTCTTTCCTTAGTAATTTTATCAACTATTCAATTGTGAGCCATTTTGAATACTTTAATTCATAATTTTTATATAGAATAAATTCATTAAAAAATTAAATCATCATTAATTCATGTAAGTTAGGTGACAACCCAAACTATTTTTAAAATCAACCTATTAGTGCATCAAAAATGCCATTTCATCAAATTATGAATTAATTCTCAATTTAATACAAAACTATTTATACACCATAATAGAACTAACATTACATCATCAAAAATCATAAAAGTATAAACACAACACATCATCAAATAAATCCCAAAACATCATCAATATATATATGTGTGTGTGTGTGTACCTCAAATATACATAGACATGGAACTAATTAATCACAATAAAAAAAAGATACACTTAGCCCAAATATATGTAGGACAGTGCACCATAATGACCAAAACTAGTGCACTTGCCCTCAAAAATACAACACAAGCTAAAAATTCCAATCAACAACTAGACCATGTATCTCTTCATCTTGGTGTTGATAGTGGTGGTGGCAAAGGCCAAAAGTTAATAGATCTCTAGGATTTTTGTGATACAGACTTAGACCTACTCCTCATCTATGAGGGAGATGGATCCCTCTATATGGCCCTCTCTCCCTCTACTTATGCCTCTTGTGCTACAACTTGAGCCTCTTTTATGACAGTCTATAATTTTCTCTATAGTTTTATGAGTTGTGCCTACCACTAGCTCACCAACAACTAAGTATGACTTCTCCAAGTCTATTCATCATTTCTTGTATCACAATAGCATCCCTCTTGACCTTAAGCCAACTGATATCTTCCTATATCTAAGCAATATAGGCATGAGCCTAGTCTCAGTATTTCCATACACCATCAAACTATTGCTACAATTTAGTCACATCAAATAATGTGCTATCTAGTTATACTATTAATTCCTTGATGCTTCAAAACATGGCCTCTTACTCTACTAGTGTCTCCTCCTCAAGCAATCTATTAGACCCATCCCTTGTAGGTGCTATAGGAAGTGGAAGGAGGATAGTCAAAAAATCCACATCTAGTGGAAACTATATGCTTGATCTAAGCCTTCTCCCCATCTACATCTCCATATATAAATCCATCATCTCCCACATTATTCCTTTTCCACTTAGCCATTCTTCTCATCTAGCATCAATCCTACCTAACTACACAAATGACTTGCTCAATTTCCTTAGTTCTAAAGAACACAAGCTTATACTGAGAGGGGGGTGAATAGTATAAGATAAAACTTTTACTTTTCTTTCCAAAGTAGTATTATCCAATATTATCAATTGTAATAATGAAACAATGCACAAATCATCACACACATAAGAGACACAAATTTAATGTGGTTCACCCAATGTGGGCTATATCCATGGAGAAAATATTTCTTATAAATTTTCTCAAAAAATCTCTTAGGAACCAATTCCCTATTACAATGTTTATGGGCACCAACCCAAAGGAGATACCAATCCCCTATGCTCAAGTTCGTGGACCTCTATCCATAGGAGACACCAATCCCCTTTGATCTAGTTTGTGGACCTCTATCCATAAGAGACACCAATCCTCTTTGCTCTAATTCATGGACCTCTATCCATAGGAGACACCAATCCCATTTGCTCTAGTTTATGGACCTCTATCCATAGGAGACACCAATCCCCTTTACTCTGGTTAGTGGACCTCTATCCACAGGAGACACCAATCCCCTTTGATCTAGTTTATGGACCTATATCCATAGGAGACACTAATCCCATTTGCTCTGGTTCATGGAACTTTATCCAAAGGAGACATCAATCCACTTTGCTTTGGTTCACTCCAAAGCCTGCTCTCAAGTGTGCTCAAATTTGCTCCAAGACTTCACACAAGGCTTGCTAAAATCTGCTCTAAAACCTACTCTTAACTCTGCTCAAATCTGATCCAAACCTTCACATAAGGCTTGCTCAAATCTATTCTCAACTCAGCTTAAATCTGCCGCAAACCTGCTCAAATCTACCTTAAACCTGCTTACAGATTTTGCTCAAATCTACCTCAAACCTGCTTACAAATTCTGCTCAAATCTACCTCAAACCTGCTTAATATTTCTAACAAAACCTGCTCAATATTGCTCCCAAAACCTTCTCAACTCTACCTCAAACTTGCTCACAAAATATGCTCAAATATTTCTCAAATATTGCATACACACAATACTAAAAAATAATGCTTATATCTTTTTCAAAAGTTCTTTCTTTGGTTAAAGTAATTCAGACATATTCTACCCATAATTCTTTTTCTTCATGAACATATAGAGAATGATATGCATTACAAATACTCAATATGTACTTCTCACATTCATTAAGTCTATCACTTTCACATGTCCCACATTCATTACATTCAAAAGGATACTATAGTATAGTACTTGATAGTTGACCTTCTTATGTACTTCCAAAATCAATCAAAACCAATGCACATACTTGCTTCACAAAACTGGTCTATAGACTCTTGCAAATTTATTCCCAATATCACTCAAAACTAATGCATATATTTACTTCAAAATATTGGTCTATAACCCTTGCAAGTTCATTTCCAATATGAATCAAAGTTAATGCACCAATTTGCTCTCAAAACCTTGCTAGTATATTTTAAAATTCATTCAACAATAATGCACTACTTTATTCTCAAACCCTAGCACATATATTTCTAATTTCATTCAAAAATAATGCATAAATTTATTCTCAAACCCTAGCACATATATTTCAATTTCATTCAACAATAATGCACAACTTTGTTCTCAAACCCTAGCACATATATTTCCAACAATGCACATAAACTTAATCCTTATATCTCCAACTCTATGACATCAAAATATTTTCTTCAAACAAACATCACCCTTTGGAAAGGAATCAAATCACCATACCTCTAAAATTGCTTTGATGAAGATGTGTCCTCAAAACCTGTCTCAAAAATAATTTCCCTTTCTTGTGCCACTTCAAAAACTGGTTAGTAAATCCCTTTTTCTCTTCTTAATTAGATATCAAAATATTCTCATTAAAATCCTTTATCAAAATGTGCTAAAAAATAATACCTTATATTTCTCTCACAATATAAAGCTTCATTAATAACACAAACCCTTTTTATTCCCTTTCTATGATATGCCAAAATTACAAGTAACAATAATCATAAATACACCTTATTTCTCCTTTCTAAGATATTCAAAAATACAAATAACAATAATCTTAAATACACCTTATTTCTCCTTTCTAAGATATTCAAAAATTACAAATAACAAAAACCTTTACTACACCTTATTTCTCCTTTACTTTCAAAAATTATAATCTGAAAACAATACACCAACACCTTATTTTTCTTCAACCTTAATCCAAAAATTTTAATCAAAATTTTAGTACCTTTAGCACTATCGTGAATCGAACCTCCAACCTCACGACAAGCAACTTTCTCTCAAGCGCCTTGACCAGCTGCGCTACCATGGTGGATGAGACCAAAGGAGGGGCACCTTTTACTTAAACCATGTTCTATGCACTTTCCAACACAAAAACCACAAAATCGACGATGATGGGAATCGACACAGTGACCTCCCATGAAATAGCACTTCATGCACAACCCACAACCGGTTGGGCTACCCCGGTGAATGAGACGTCAAATGTAAGCAATAGTATTTGTTTCGTTCTCCTCTCTTCTCCACAACAAAAACACAATCGATGTCCACGGGGTTTGACCCCTTGACCTTCTACCCAACAAACCTCCATGCAGATCCACACTGCCAGCTAGAACTATCTAGTGAAAGAACTCACAAGCATGCAAGATAAACTTTGTATGTCCCTGCCTCATTTTTTACTATCTTATCCTCTTATATTTCTATTGTTCACATTCACAGAGAAAACAATGTATTCGATTTTATTTGCATGTCGTTAGTCATGAATATCAAAGGTAAATAAATCACCATATTTATATGCTTCCAAATGGCTTACAAAATTGTCACATCAACTTCAAAAATAAACTCAAATTTCTTCCATACGTTGGCACCAAAAACTTTGGGTTATAATATTTAAATTAAATATTATAACTTTAAATTTTAAGCCCTTTTATTAATTAAACCCTTTGATTTAATATTGCACATTTATGTCCCTGCCTTGGTCCTTGGCTTTTATAAAATTTTGTCCTCATGCCATTTAAACCTTTATTTAAATCCTTTGTCCCAAGCCTTGAACCTTTATAATATATTTAAATATTTTGTCCAAGCATCCTTAAACCTTTGTATTTTCACACTTAAACCTTTTGAACATTTATCCTTTCTTTTTAAATCTTTTGTCCAAGCATCCTTAAACCTTTGTCTTTTCCTTTATAATATTTAAATATGAAATTTAAATATTATAAACCTTTATTTAATAGATATTTTCCTTGCCTTGTTCCATCCAAAATATATGCTTACCTTGAATAATTTTCCAACCTTTTCAACTACACATCCTTAAAGAATATTTCTACCTTGAATAATATTCACCCTTTGACATCAATGACAACTCAATATACTTAATATTTCCAACAATCTCCCCCTTTGTCATTGATGGTAACCCTTACAAAAAAAAAAATTCTTTTGCTGCAACTGGATTGCATAACTGCTCCCCCTAACAAGCTTCTCCTCCTTACTGAAATCTCTCCCCATTTGATATCAATGGCAAAGGGCTCCTTCTGGGTCTAAAAATAAGATATTTAGCATAGCCCCCTCACCACCTCCTTTTATTGAGGTGACTAATTTTGGGATGGGAGTAAAACTACTCCCAACTTACAATGCTCTTCTTCTTTTCCAATTTCTTTTTCCACACTCTTGAAGTCATACCCTTTTGAATATTTTGACTATCCTTCTTCTTGCTTGTCTTTTGAAGTTCCAAAGACACTGTTATAAACCATTTTGCTCTATACCCAAAATTATTGCAATTATAACACATGATGTTGTAGTCCTTGGAAGGTGCAAATGACTTGAAGTTCCTCTTGGTAAAGCCATAATCATTCTTACCATGAACCCTGCAATGTACAACTTTGTGACAAAAATGATTACATGAGTAGAAATAACCTTTAAAGAAATATTCATCTTGCCTTGGAGGATATGGTCTCATGGTTCTTTCTTTGCATTTCCTATGATGATCCATGTTCCTTGATTGTGCATTGTTTTATTCCTCTTTGAAGCTTCCACTTCTTAACACATTAGCATTGGTCTTAGATTCTTCTTCAATCAACTTTTGATGCTTATGGTTCTTTTGAGCTTGAATCTCCTTTTTGTTCCTCTTGACCTTCTTCATAACCAAGTCCAGTCTTAATAAATGGAGATCTTTGTATATTGAGAATATCATCCAAGGTTTTTGAGCTTTCCTTAAACCAAGATAAGTTATCAAGATATTTTCCAAGTCCCTTCTTTAGAGAGATAATTTCATCTTCTATTTTTTCACACTCTAGCTCTTTTGCCTTTAACTATTCAGTCATACTTTCTAAAACTTTCCTTACCTTTTCAACCTTAACCTTTAAGTCAATGAGATCTTGTAGAAGCTTTGCCTTTGTTTTCTCATCCTCTTGGACTTGAGCCTTCAATCTTGAGTTCTCTCTTTTAAATTTTTCAAGATCAACAACAAGTTCCTTTCCCATATCAATTATGGCTTCCTTTTCCTTTTCTAAATATATATATTTTTCTAAATATATATTTTTTTCTAGGTCTTCAACTACAAGATCATCTTATTTCTCTTTTTCTTGATTTTTAATAACAAGAGCATTTCCTTTATTTTCTACTTGGTCTTCAATAGGAGCATCTTATTTATTTTCTACTTGGTCTTCAACAGGAGCATCTTCTTTCTCTTCTATTGCCAAAAATAGAATTTCCTCTTTTTCACTATCGGAAGAACTTTCATCATTTTCACTTGAAGTACTACTTGCTTCTTCAACATAAAAAATCTTCTTGTACCTTTGAAAGATCTTATTATTATGCTTGCCTTGACCATGCTTCTTTTTCTTTTCATGATAAGATTTTATTTCATTCTTTATTTTTCTTGTAATCCTTTTCTTCTTCACTAGTACTATACCCATTTTGTGGATACTAAGATGCATAATGACCAATTTTACCACAGCTAAAATATTTCATAGTATTCATATCTTTGTGTTTTCTTGGACCCTTATTATTTCTTCTCACAAAGTTAGCCTCTTCTTCACTACTTGATTCATATCTTGATTCTGGTTATTTATCCTTTACATCATTGATGCTTTGAGATATTCCTCCTTTTTAGATTTTTGATATTTTTTTATCCTCATCTCATATGCTATGAGAATTCCATGTAGTTCATCCATCCTCAAAGCTTTGATATCCTTCATTTCTTCAATTTCTAAAACCTTTGCATCATACCTCAATGGAAGTGACCTTAATATTTTTTGAACAACAGTAGAATCCTCAATATTTTCTCCAAGTCCACAAATGGTATTAACAACCTCATCAACACAAAGTAGATACCTAGAAATATTTTCCTCATCTTTCATATTCAAGTCTTCAAAATTCCTCCTGCGAGTTTAAAGTTTTTCCATCTTAACCTTGTCATATACTTCATATACATTCTATAACTTATCCCACATTTCTTTTTCTGAAGTACAATGCATGACTTTCACAAACTCTATATTAGTTAACCCATTTAAAATTGCATTCATTGCCTTGGAATTATTTTCATATAATTTATTACCATTTAAATCTGTAGGAGGAGTTGTAGGTGGTGAGTATCCATTCTCAACTTATTGCCATGTATCAACTTATTGTGCCATCAAAAATATTCTCATCCTCACACTCCAAAAAGCATAGTTAGTCCCATAAAACAATGGAGCTCTATGTGTTGAAAATCCTTCCTAATGAGCCATATGTGTTCCTGTAAGATCTTCCCTCAAGTTGTTAGACTTTCACGAAGGAACCGGATTTGATACCAATTGAAGAACACAAGATTATACTAAGAGGGAGGGGTGAACAGTATAAGATAAAACTTTTACTTTTCTTTCCAAAGAAGTATTATCCAATATTATCAATTGCAATAATGAAACAATGCACATATCATCACACACATAAGAGACACAAATTTAACGTGGTTCACCCAATGTGGGCTACGTCCACGGAGAAAATATTTCTTATAAATTTTCTCAACAAATCTCTTGGGAACCAATTCCCTATTACAATGTTTATGGGCACCAACCCAAAGGAGACACCAATACCCTATGCTCAAGTTTGTGGACCTCTATCCATAGGAGACACCAATCCCCTTTGCTCTAGTTCGTGGACCTCTATCCACAGGAGACACCAATACCCTTTGCTCTAGTTTGTGGACCTCTATCCATAGGAGACACCAATCCCCTTTGCTCTGATTCATGGACCTCTATCCATAGGAGACACCAATCCTCTCTTGCTCTAGTTCATGGACCTCTATCCATAGGAGACACCAATCCCCATTTACTCTTGTTTGTGGACCTCTATCCACAAGAAGACACCAATCCCTTTGCTATCTAGTTTGTGGACCTCTATCCACAGGAGACACCTAATTACTCATTTGCTTCGGGGGTTCATGGACCTCTATCCATAGGAGACACCAATACCATTTGCTCTAGTTCACTCCAAAGCCTACTCTCAAATCTGCTCAAATCTACTCCAAGCCTTCACACAAGGCTTGCTCAAATTTACTCCAAAATTTACTCTCAACTCTGCTCAAATCTGCTCAAAACCTTCACACAAGGCTTGCTCAAATCTGCTCCAAAATCTTCTCTCAACTCTGCTCAAATCTTCTCAAATATACCTCAAACCTGCTCACATATCCTACTACAAATCTACCTCAAACCTACTTACATATTTTGCTCAAATCTACCTCAAACCTGCTTACAGATTTTGCTCAAATCTACCTCAAACCTGCTTAATATTGCTCACAAAATCTGCTCAATATTGCTCACAAAACCTGCTCAAATCTACCTCAAAATTGCTCACAAAATCTGCTCAAATCTTTCTCAAATATTGCATACACACAATGCTAAAAAATAATGCTTATATCTTTTTCAAAAGTTCTTTCTTTGGTTAAAGTAATTCAAACATATTCTACCCAAAATTCTTTTTCTTCATGAACATATAGAGAAATATATGCAATTACAAATACTCAATATGTTCTTTCACATTCATTAAGTCTATCGCTTTCACATGTCCCACTTTTATTGCTTTCAAAAGATATTTCTAGTATAGCACTTGATAATTGACCTTCTTATGCACTTCCCAAAATCAATCAAAGCCAATGCACAAATTTTCTTCACAAAACTGATCTATAACTCTTGCACTTTTATTCCCAATGTCACTCAAAATCAATGCATAAATTACTTCACAAAACTGCTCTATAACCCTTGCAAATTTATTCCCAATATCAATAAAAGTTAATGCACAAACTTGCTCTCAAACCCTTGCTCTTATATTTTCAATTTCTTTCAACAATAATGCACAACTTTGTTCTCATACCCTAGCACATATGTTTCAACAATAATGCACAACTTTGTTCTCAAACCCTAGCACATATATTTCCAACAATGCACATAAACTTAATCCTTATATCTCCAAATCTATGACATCAAAATATTTTCTTCAAACAAACATCACCCTTTGGAAAGGAATCAAATCACCATACCTCTAAAACTGCTTTGATGAAGATGTGTCCTCAAAACCTATCTCAAAAATAATTTCCCTTTCTTGTGCCACTTTAAAAATTGGTTAGTAAATCCCTTTTTCTCTTCTTAATTAGATATCAAAATATTCTCATTAAAATCCTTTATCAAAATGTGCTAAAAAATAATACCTTATATTTCTCTCACAAGATAAAGCTTCATTAATAACACAAACCCTTTTTATTCCCTTTCTATGATATGCCAAAATTACAAGTAACAATAATCATAAATACACCTTATTTCTCCTTTCTAAGATATTCAAAAATACAAATAACAATAATATTAAATACACCTTATTTCTCCTTTCTAAGATATTCAAAAATTACAAATAACAAAAACCTTTACTACACCTTATTTCTCCTTTACTTTCAAAAATTATAATCTGAAAACAATACACCAACACCTTATTTTTCTTCAACCTTAATCCAAAAATTTTAATCAAAATTTTAGTACCTTTGGCACTGCTGTGAATCGAACCTCCAACCTCATGACAAGCAACTTTCTCTCAAGCGCCTTGACCAGCTGCGCTACCATGGTGGTTGAGACCAAAGGAGGGGCACCTTTTACTTAAACCACATTCTACGCACTTTCCAACACAAAAACCACAAAATCGACGATGATGGGAATCAACACAGTGACCTCCCGTGAAACAACACTTCACGCACAACCCACAACCGGTTGGGCTACCCCGATGAACGAGACATCAAATGTAAGCAATAGTATTTTTTTTGTTCTCCTCTCTTCTCCACATAAAAACACAACCGGCATCCATGGGGTTCGACCCCTTGACCTTCTGCCCAACAAACCTCCACGTAGATCCACACTACCAGTTGGACTATCCAGTGAACGAACTCATAGGTGCACAAGATAAACTTTGTATGTCCCTGCCTCATTTTTTGCTGTCTTATCCTCTTATATTTCTGTCATTCGCATTCATAGAGAAAACAATGTATTCGATTTTATTTGCATGTCGTTAGTCATGAATATCAAAGGTAAATAAATCACCATATTTATATGCTTCCAAATGGCTTATGAAATTGTCATGTCGGCTTCAAAAATAAACTCAAATTTCTTCCATACGTTGGTGCCAAAAACTTTGGGTTATAATATTTAAATTAAATATTATAACTTTAACTTTTAAGCCCTTGTAATAATTAAATCCTTTGATTTAATATTGCACATTTATGTCCCTGCCTTGGTCCTTGGCTTTTATAAACTTTTGTCCTCATGCCATTTAAACCTTTATTTAAATCCTTTGTCCCAAGCCTTGAACCTTTATAATATATTTAAATATTTTGTCCAAGCATCCTTAAACCTTTGTCTTTTCACCCTTAAACCTTTTGAACCTTTATCCTTTCTTTTTAAATATTTTGTCCAAGCATCCTTAAACCTTTGTCTTTTCCTTTATAATATTTAAATATGAAATTTAAATATTATAAACCTTTATTTAATAGATATTTTCCTTGCCTTGTTCCATCCAAAATATATGCTTGCCTTGAATAATTTTCCAACCTTTTCAACTACACATCCTTGAAGAATATTTCTGCCTTGAATAATATTCACCCTTTGACATCAATGACAACTCAATATACTTAATATTTCCAACAATATCCCCCTTTGTCATTGATGGAAACCCTTACAAAAAAAAAAATATTTTGCTGCAACTGGATTCCAGAAATACTCCCCTTGACTAGCTTCTCCCCCTCACTGAATTCTCTCCCCCTTTGACATCAATGACAAAGGGCTCCTTGGGGCTAAAAATAAGACATTTAGCATAGCCCCCTCACCACCTCCTTTTCTTGAGGTGATTAATTTTGGGATGGGAGTAAAACTACTCCCAACTTACAATGCTCTTCTTCTTTTCCAATTTTCTTTTTCCACACTCTTGAAGTCATACCCTTTTGAACATTTTGACTATCCTTCTTCTTGCTTGTCTTTTGAAGTTCCTGAAACACTATTCTACACCACTTTGCTTTGTGCCCAAAATTATTGCAATTGTAACACATGATGTTGTAGTCCTTGGAAGGTGCAAATGACTTGAAGTTCCTCTTGGTGAAGCCATAATCATTCTTACCATGAACCCTGCAATGTATAGCTTTGTGACCAAAATAATTACATGAGTAGCAATAACCTTGAAAGAAATATTCATCTTGCCTTGGAGGATATGGACCCATGGTTCTTTCTTTACCTTTTCTATGATAATCCATGTTCCTTGATTGTGCATTGTTTTCTTCCTCTTTGAAGCTTCCACTTCTTAACACATTAGCATAGGTCTTAGACTCTTCTTCAATCACTTTTTATGCTTCTGGTTCTTTTGAGCTTGACTCTCCTTTTTGTTCCTCTTGACCTTCTTCATAACCAAGTCCAGTATTAATAAATGGAGATCTTTGTATCTTGAGAATATCATCCAAGGTTTTTGAGCTTTCCTTAAACCGAGATAACTTATCAAGATATTTTCCAAGTCCCTTCTTTAGAGAGATAACTTCATCTTCTAGTTTTTCACACTCTAGCTCTTTTGCCTTTAACTGTTCAATCATACCTTCTTCAACTTTCCTTGCCTCTTCAACCTTAACCTTTAAGTCAGTGAGATCTTGTAGAAGCTTTGCCTTTGTTTTCTCATCCTCTTGTACTTGAGCCTTCAATCTTGAGTTATCTCTTTTCAATTTTTTAAGATCAACAACAAGTTCCTTTCCCATATCAATTATGGCTTCCTTTTTCTTTTCTGAATCTTTCTCTTTTTCCGGGTCTTCAACTACAGGATCATCTTATTTCTCTTTTTCTTGATTTTTAATAATAGGAGCATCTTCTTTCTTTTCTACTTGGTCTTCAATAGGAGCATATTCTTTCTTTTCTACTTGGTCTTCAACAGGAGCATCTTCTTTCTCTTCTATTGCCAAAAATAGAATTTCATCTTTTTCACTATCAAAAGAACTTTCATCACTATCACTTGAAGCACTGCTTGCTTCTTCAACATAAAAACTCTTCTTGTGCCTTTGAAAGATCTTCTTCTCATGCTTGCCTTGACCATGCCTATTTTTCTTTTCATGATAAGATTTTATTTCTTTCTTTTTCTTGTAATCCTTTTCTTCTTCATTGCTACTATACCCATTTTGTGGATAATAAGTTGCATAGTGACCAATGTTACCACAGCTAAAACATTTCACAGTCTTCATATCTTTGTGTTTTCTTGGACCCTTCTTATTTCTTCTCACAAAGTTAGCCTCTTCTTCACTGCTTGATTCATCACTTGATTCTGGTTCTTTATCCTTTGCCTTCTTTGAAGCTTTGAATGTTGCCTCCTTTTTGGATGTTTGATATTTTTCTATCCTCATATCATATGTTGTGAGAATTCCATGTAGTTCATCCATCCTCAAAGTTTTGAGATCCTTCATTTCTTCAATTTCTGAAACCTTTGCATCATACCTCATGGGAAGTGACCTTAAGATTTTTTGAACAATAGTAGAATCCTCAATATTTTCTCCAAGTCCACAAATGGTATTAACAACCTCATCAACACGAAGTAGATACCTAGCAATATTTTCCTCATATTTTATCTTCAAGTATTCAAAATTCCTCCTGTGAGTTTGAAGTTTTGCCATCTTAACCTTTTCATCTCCTTCATATGCATTATGTAACTTATCCCACATTTAGTTTGCTGAAGTATAGTGCATGAATTTCACAAAATTTGTTTTAGTTAACCCATTTAAAATTGCATTCATTACCTTGGTATTATTTTCATATAATTTCTTACCATTTAAATCTGTAGGAGGAGTTGCAGGTGGTGAGTATCCATTCTCAACTGATTTCCATGTATCAACTACCTATGCCATCAAAAATATCCTCATCCTCACACTCCAGAAAGCATAGTTAGTCCCATAAAACAATGGAGCTCTATGTGTTGAAAATCCTTCTTGATGAGCCATCTATGTTCCTGTAAGATCTTCCCTCAAGTTGTTAGACTTTCACAAAGGAACCCACTCTGATACCAATTGAATAACACAAGCTTATACTGAGAGGGGGGTGAAAAGTATAAGATAAAACTTTTACTTTTCTTTCCAAAGTAGTATTATCCAATATTATCAATTGCAATAATGAAACAATGCACAGATCATCACACACATAAGAGACATAGATTTAACATGGTTCACCCAATGTGGGCTACGTCCATGAAGAAAATATTTCTTATAAATTTTCTCAACAAATCTCTTGGGAACCAATTCCCTATTACAATTTTTATGGGAACCAACCCAAAGGAGACACCAATCCCCTATGCTCAAGTTTATGGACCTC
Source organism: Wollemia nobilis (assembly GCA_028583015.1). NCBI lineage: Eukaryota > Viridiplantae > Streptophyta > Pinopsida > Araucariales > Araucariaceae > Wollemia > Wollemia nobilis. The sequence continues at coordinate 1,926,903 of JAQPPZ010014908.1, forward strand.
TATCCATAGGAGACACCAATCCCTTTGCTCTAGTTCATGGACCTCTATCCATAGGAGACACCAATCCCCTTTGATTTGGTTCATGGACCTCTATCCAGGGACCCAACCCCCCAACATCTCTTGCTCTAGTATGCTCCAAATCCTACTCTCAACTCTGCTCAAATCTACTCCAAGCCTTCACACAAGGCTTGCTCAAATCTACTCCAAAATCTACTCTCAACTCTACTCAAATATACTCCAAGACTTCACACAAGGCTTGCTCAAATTTTCTCCAAAATTTACTCTCAATTCTGCTCAAATATTCCTCAAACATGCTCACATATCCTACTCAAATATACCTCAAAATTGCTTATATATTCTGCTCAAATCTACCTCAAACCTACTTACATATTCTGCTCAAATCTACCTCAAACTTGCTTAATATTGCTCACAAAACCTTCTCAATATTAGTCACAAAACCTACTCAATCTTGCTCACAAAACCTGCTCAACTCTACCTCAAACTTGCTCACAAAATCTTCTCAAATATTGCATACACACAATGCTAAAAAATAATGCTTATATCTTTTTCAAAAGTGCTTTCTTTGGTTAAAGTAATTCAAACATATTCTACCCATAATTATTTTTCTTCATGAACATATAGAGAAAGATATGCAATTACAAATACTCAATATGTTCTTTCACATTCATTAAGTCTATCGCTTTCACATGTCCCACTTTTATTGCTTTCAAAAGATATTTCTAGTATAGCACTTGATAATTGACCTTCTTATGCACTTCCAAAATCAATCAAATCCAATGCACAAATTTGCTTCACAAAACTAATCTATAACTCTTGCACTTTCATTCCCAATGTCACTCAAAACCAATGCACAAATTACTTCACAAAATTGCTCTATAACACTTGAAAATTTATTCCCAATATCAATCAAATTTAATGCACAAACTTGCTCTCAAACCCTTGCTCTTATATTTTCAATTTCTTTCAACAATAATGCACAACTTTGTTCTCAAACCCTAGCACATATGTTTCAAATTCAACAATAATGCACAACTTTGTTCTCAAACCCTAGCACATATATTTCCAACAATGCACATAAACTTAATCCTTATATCTCCAACTCTATGACATCAAAATATTTTCTTCAAACAAACATCACCCTTTGGAAAGGAATCAAATCACCATACCTCTAAAACTACTTTGATGAAGATGTGTCCTCAAAACCTATCTCAAAAATAATTTCCCTTTCTTGTGCCACTTCAAAAATTGGTTAGTAAATCCCTTTTTCTCTTCTTAATTAGATATCAAAATATTCTCATTAAAATCCTTTATCAAAATGTGCTAAAAAATAATACCTTATATTTCTCTCACAAGATAAAGCTTCATTAATAACACAAACCCTTTTTATTCCCTTTCTATGATATGCCAAAATTACAAGTAACAATAATCATAAATACACCTTATTTCTCCTTTCTAAGATATTCAAAAATACAAATAACAATAATCTTAAATACACCTTATTTCTCCTTTCTAAGATATTCAAAAATTACAAATAACAAAAACCTTTACTACACCTTATTTCTCCTTTACTTTCAAAAATTATAATCTGAAAACAATACACCAACACCTTATTTTTCTTCAACCTTAATCCAAAAATTTTAATCAAAATTTTAGTACCTTTGGTATTGCTGCGAATCGAACCTCCAACCTCACGACAAGCAACTTTCTCTCAAGCACCTTGACCAGCTATGCTACCGTGGTGGTTGAGACCAAAGGAGGGGCACCTTTTACTTAAACCATGTTCTGCGCACTTTCCAACACAAAAACCACAAAATCGATGATGATGGGAATCGACACAGTGACCTCCCATGAAATAGCACTTCGCACATAGCCCACAACCGGGTGGGCTACCCCGACGAACGAGACGTCAAATGTAAGCAATAGTATTTGTTTTGTTCTCCTCTCTTCTCCACAACAAAAACACAACCGACATCCACGGGGTTCGACCCCTTGACCTTCTACCCAACAAACCTCCATGCAGATCCACACTACCAGCTGGACTATCCAGCGAACGAACTCACAGGCATGCAAGATAAACTTTGTATGTCCCTACCTCATTTTTTGTTGTCTTATCCTCTTATATTTCTATCGTTCACATTCATAGAGAAAACAATGTATTCAATTTTATTTGCATGTCGTTAGTCATGAATATCAAAGGTAAATAAATCACCATATTTATATGCTTCCAAATGGCTTACAAAATTGTCACGTCGACTTCAAAAATAAACTCAAATTTCTTCCATACGTTGGTGCCAAAAACTTTGGGTTATAATATTTAAATTAAATATTATAACTTTAACTTTTAAGCCCTTGTAATAATTAAATCCTTTGATTTAATATTGCACATTTATGTCCCTGCCTTGGTCCTTGGCTTTTATAAACTTTTGTCCTCATGCCATTTAAACCTTTATTTAAATCCTTTGTCCCAAGCCTTGAACCTTTATAATATATTTAAATATTTTGTCCAAGCATCCTTAAACCTTTGTCTTTTCACCCTTAAACCTTTTGAACCTTTATTCTTTATTTTTAAATATTTTTTCCAAGCATCCTTAAACCTTTGTATTTTCCTTTATAATATTTAAATATGAAATTTAAATATTATAAACCTTTATTTAATAGATATTTTCCTTGCCTTGTTCCATCCAAAATATATGCTTACCTTGAATAATTTTCCAACCTTTTCAACTACACATCCTTGAAGAATATTTCTACCTTGAATAATATTCACCCTTTGACATCAATGACAACTCAATATACTTAATATTTCCAACAATCTCCCCCTTTGTCATTGATGGCAACCCTTACAAAAAAAAATTCTTTTGCTGCAACTGGATTCTAGAACTACTCCCCCTGACAAGCTGCTCCTTACTAAAATCTCTCACTTTGACATCAATGGCAAAGGGCTCCTTCTCATGCTAAAAATAAGACATTTAGCATAGCCCCCTCACCACCCATTTTCTTTATGTGATTAATTTTGGGATGGGAGTAAAACTACTCCCAACTTACAAGGCTCTTCTTTTCCTATTTTATTTTTTCCACACTGTTGAAGTCATACCCATTTGAACATTTTGACTATCCTTCTTCTTACTTATCTTTTGAAGTTCCTAAAATATTGTTGTACACCACTTTACTTTATGCCTAAAATTATTGTAATTATAACACATGATGTTGTAGTCCTTGGAATGTAGAAATGAATTTAAGTTCCTCTTGGTAAAGCCATAATCATTCTTACCATGAACCATGCAATGTACAACTTTGTGACCAAAAAGATTACATGAGTAGCAATAACCTTGAAAAAAATATCCATCTTGCCTTGGAGGATATGGTCCCATGGTTCTTCCTTTGCATTTCCTGTGATGATCCCTTTTCCTTAATTATGCATTGTTTTCTTCCTCTTTGAAGCTTCCACTTCTTAACACATTAGCATAGGTCTTAAATTCTTCTTAAATCACTTTTGATGATTTTGGTTATTTTGAGCCTTAATCTCCCTTTTGTTCCTCTTGACCTTCTTCATAACAAAGTCCAGTCTTAATAATTGGAGATCTTTGTATATTGAGAATATCATCCAAGGTTTTTGATCTTTCCTTAAACCAAGATAACTTATCAAGATATTTTCCAAGTCCCTTCTTTAGAAATATAACTTCATCTTCTAGTTTTTCACACTCTAGATATTTTTTATTTTTAAGTGAAAAACCCCTTGTGGGGCCGCCTTGGTCTGAGAGACCACGAATAGGGGGTTCTACACTGTCAAAGTCACTTGGGAGTCACACCCAACCCTGCCTGCACCAACATTATCAATTGGATTTTGGGTACCCAATTCAAATTTTTGGTAGGGTGGATATTCGAACCTGGGACCTCCCTTGGAGGATTGCCCTCTCCTCTCCAACTCACCTACAACACCTGGGTAAAAACTAATTTATAGTGGAAAACACCCCTTTTGAGGTGTCACTTTAAACAGTTTGGACATAGGAGGAATGGAACCTTGTCGGCCTCTACAAGCACATAGGACATTCCTAACCATACCATATATCAGCCGTATGGAGACAAGGGGAATGGAACCTGGGTTGGCCTCTACCAACACCTAGGGCATTTACCACTGCACCACAACAAGTAGATGACCTTTTAACTTTAACTATTTAATCATACTTTATTCAAATTTCCTTGTCTCTTCAACCTTAACCTTTAAGTCAATGAGATATTATAGAAGCTTTGCCTTTGTTTTCTCATCCTCTTGTACTTGAGCCTTCAATATTGAGTTCTCTCTTAAATTTTTCAAGATCAACAACAAGTTCCTTTCCCATATCAATTATGGCTTCCTTTTCCTTTTTGAATCTTTCTCTTTTTCTAGGTCTTCAACTATAGGATCATCTTCTTTCTCTTTTTATTTATTTTTAATAACAAGATCATCTTCTTTTTTTTCTACTTGGTATTCAACAAGAGCATCTTTTTTCTTTTCTACTTGGTCTTCAACAGGAAATTCTTCTTTCTCTTCTATTGCTAAAAATAGAATTTCCTCTTTTTCAATATCAAAAGAACTTTCATCATTGTCACTTAAAGTACTACTTTCTTATTCAACATAAAAACTCTTCTTGTGCCTTTCAAATATCTTCTTCTCATGTTTGCCTTGACCATGCCTATTTTTATTTTTATGATAAGATTTTCTTTCTTTCTTTTTCGTGTAATCCTTTTCTTCTTCACTACTACTATACTCATTTTGAGGATAATAAGCTACATAATGACCAATGTTACCATAGATAAAACATTTCATAGTCTTCATATATTTGTGTTTTCTTGGACCCTTCTTATTTATTCTCACAAATTTAGCCTCTTATTCACTGCTTGATTCATCACTTGTTTCTAGTTCTTTATCCTATACCTTCTTTGAAGCTTTGAATACTGCCTCCTTTTTTGATGTTTGATCTTTTTCTATCCTCATATCATATGTTGTGATAATTCCATGTAGTTCATCCATCCTCAAAGTTTTGATATTTTTCATTCTTCAATTGTTGAAACCTTTGCATCATACCTCATGGGAAGTGACCTTAATATTTTCTGAACAATAGTAGAATCCTCAATATTTTCTCAAAGTCCATGAATGGTATTAACAACCTCATCAATATGAAGTAGATACCTAGAAATATTTTCCTTATCTTTCATAATCAAGTAATCAAACTTCCTCCTGTGAATTTGTAGTTTTGCCATCTTAACCTTGTCATCTCCTTCATATGCATTCTGTAAAATCCCACATTTCTTTTGTTGAAGTATAGTGCATGAATTTCACAAAATTTGTTGTATTTAACCCATTTAAAATTGTATTCATTTCCTTGGCATTATTTTCATATAATTTATTACCATTTAAATATTTAGGAGGAGTTACAGGTGGTGAGGATCCATTCTTAACTGATTGCCATGTATCAACTCTCTATGCCATAAAAAATATCCTCATTCTCACACTCAAAAGAGCATAGTTAGTTCCATCAAACAATGGAGCTCTATGTATTGAAAATACTTTTGCCATCTATGTTCCTGTAAGATCTTCCTTCAACCTGTTAGAATTTCAAGAAGGAACCTACTCTGATACCAAATAAAGAACACAAGCTTATACTAAGATGGGGATGACCAATATAAGATAAAAATTTTACTTTTCTTTCCAAATAAGTATTATCCAATCTTATCAATTGTAATAATGAAATAATGCATAGATCATCACACACATAAGAGACATAGATTTAACGTGGTTCACCCAATGTGGGTTACGTCCATGGAGAAAATATTTCTTATAAATTTTTTCAACAAATCTCTTCAGAACCAATTCCATATTACAATGTTATGGGCACCAAACCAAAGGATACACCAATCCCCTATGCTCAAGTTCATGGACCTCTATCCATAAGAGACACCAATCCTTTTGCTCTGGTTCATGGAACTCTATCCATAGGAGACACCATTCCCCTTTGATCTAGTTCATGGAACTCTATCTACAGGAAATACCAATCCCATTTGCTTTGATTCATGGACCTCTATCTATAAGAGACACCAATCCCCTTTTCTTTGGTTTGTGGACCTCTATCCATAGGAGACACTAATCCCCTTTACTCTGGTTCATGGACCTCTATCCATAGGAGACACCAATCCCATTTTCTCTGGTTCATGGACCTCTATCCACAAGAGACACCAATCCCCTTTGCTCTAGTTCATGGATCTCTATCCATAGGAGACACCAATCCCATTTGCTTTGGTTCATTTAAACCTATCCACAAGATAAAATAATACCCTTTTCTCTAGTTTTCTCTAAAGCCTACTCTCAACTCTACTCAAATATTCTCCAAGCCTTCACATAAGGCTTGTTCAAATCTGCTCCAAAACTTGATTTTAACTCTGCTCAAATTTTCTCTAAACCTTCACACAAGGCTTGCTAAAATCTTCTCCAAAATTTTCTCTCAACTCTGCTCAAATATTCCTCAAACCTCCTCATAGATCCTTCTCAAACTTTCTTATAGATTTTGGTAATATGTACCTCAAACCTGCTTATAGATTCTACTCAAATCTGCCTCAAACCTACTTAATCTTGCTCACAAAACCTACTTAATCTTGCTCACAAAACCTGCTCAACTTTACCTCAAACTTGCTCATAAAATCTGCTCAAATATTGCATACACACAATGCTCAAAAATAAATTCTTATATATTTTTCAAAAGTGCTTTTTTTGGTTAAAGTAATTCAAGCATATTCTACACAAAATTCTTTTTCTTCATGAACATATAAAGAATGTTATGCATTAAAAATACTCAATGTGTTCTTATCTCATTCATTAAGTCTATTGCTTTCACATGTCTCACATTCATTGCATTCAAAAGGATACTCTAGTCTAGCACTTGATAGTTGACCTTCTTATGTACTTCCAAAATTTAATCAAAACCAATGCACATACTTGCTTCACAAAACTGGTCTATTGCCCTTGCAAATTTATTCCCAATATCACTCAAAACTAATCCATAGATTTACTTCACAAGATTGGTCTATAACCCTTGCAAGTTCATTTCCAATATGACTCAAAGTTAATGCACCAATTTGCTCTCAAACCCTTTCTAGTATATTTTCAAATTCATTCAAAAATAATGCACAAATTTATTCTCAAACCCTAGCACATATATTTCCAATTTCATTCAACAATAATGCACAACTTTGTTCTCAAACCCTAGCACATATATTTCCAATTTCATTCAACACTAATGCATAACTTTGTTCTTAAACCGTAGCACATATATTTCCAATAGTGCACATAAACTTAATCCTTATATCTCCAACTCTATGATTTCAAAATATTTTCTTCAAACAAACATGACCCTTTAGAAAGGAATCAAATCAACATACCTCTAAAACTTCTTTGATGAAGATTTGTCCTCAAAACCTGTCTCAAAAATAATTTCCCTTTCTTGTGCCACATCAAAAACGGTTAGTAAAATCCTTTTTTTCTCTTCTTAATTAGATATCAAAATATTCTCATTAAAATCCTTTATAAAAATGTGCTAAAAAATAATACCTTATATTTCTCTCACAATATAAAGCTTCATTAATAACACAAACCATTTTTATTCCCTTTCTGTGATATGCCAAAATTACAAGTAACAATAATCATAAATACACCTTATTTTTCCTTTCTAAGATATTCAAAAATAAAAATAACAATAATCTTAAATACACCTTATTTCTCCTTTCTAAGATATTCAAAAATTACAAATAACAAAAACCTTTAGTACACCTTATTTCTCCTTTACTTTCAAAATTTATAATCTGAAAACAATACACCAACACCTTATTTTTCTTCAACCTTAATCCAAAAATTTTAATCAAAATTTTAGTACCTTTAACACTGTTGTGAATCGAACCTCAAACCTCATGCCAAGCAACTTTCTCTTAAGCACCTTGACCAACTGCGCTACCATGATGGATGAGACCAAAGGATGGGCATCTTTTACTTAAACCACGTTCTGCATACTTTACAACACAAAAACCACAAAATCGGTTATGACGATAATCGATACAGTGACCTCCCACGAAACAAAATTTTGTGCATAGCCCACAACTGGCTGGGCTACCCGGGTGAACGAGATGTCAAATGTAAGCAATAATATTTATTTTCTTCTCCTCTCTTCTCCATAAAAAAAACACAACTGGCATCCACAAGGTTTGACCTCTTGACCTTCTACCTAGCAAACCTCCACGTAGATCCACACTACCAGCTGGACTATCCAACAAATGAACTTATAGGTGCGCAAGATAAACTTTGTATGTCCCTGCCTCATTTTTTGCTGTCTCATCGTCTTATATTTTTATTGTTTGCATTTATAGATTCAATTTGATTTGCATGTTGTTAGTCATGAATATCAAAGGTAAATAAATCACCATATTAATATGATTCCAAATGGCTTACGGAATTGTCACGTCGGCTTCAAAAATAAACTCAAATTTATTCCATATGTTGGTGCCAAAAAATTTGGGTTATAATATTTAAATTAAATATTATAACTTTAACTTTTAAGCCCTTGTAATAATTAAATCCTTTGATTTAATATTACACATTTATGTCCCTGCCTTGGTCCTTGGCTTTTATAAACTTTTATCCTCATGCCATTAAAACCTTTTATTTAAATCTTTTTTTCCCAAGCCTTGAACCTTTATAATATATTTAAATATTTTGTCCAAGCATTTTTAAACCTTTGTCTTTTCACCCTTAAACCTTTTAAACCTTTATCCTTTCTTTTTAAATCTTTTGTCCAAGCATCCTTAAACCTTTGTGTTTTCCTTTATAATATTTAAATATGAAATTTAAGTATTATAAACCTTTATTTAATAGATATTTTCTTTACCTTGTTCCATACGAAATATATGCTTACCTTGAATAATTTTCCAACCTTTTCAACTACACATCCTTGAATAATATTTCTGCCTTTAATAATATTCATACTTTGACATCAATGACAACTCAATATACTTAATATTTTCAACAATATTTCACTTTGTCATTGATGGCATCCCTTATAGAAAAATTTCTTTTGTTGCAACTGGATTCTAGAAATACTCCCCCTAGCAAGTAGCTCCTCCTTACTGAAATATCTCCCCCTTTGACATCAATGGCAAAGGGTTCCTTATGGGGCTAAAAATAATACATTTAGGATAGCTCCCTTACCACCTCCTTTTCTTGAGGTGATTAATTTTGGGATGGGAGTAAAACTACTCCCAACTTACAATGCTCTTCTTCTTTTCCAATTTTCTTTTTCCACACTCTTGAAGTCATACCCTTTTGAATATTTTGACTATCCTTATTCTTTTTATCTTTTGAAGTTCCTGAAACATTGTTCTACACCACTTAGCTTTATGCTCAAAATTATTGCAATTGTAACACATGATGTTGTAGTCCTTGGAAGGTGCAAGTGACTTGAAGTTCCTCTTGGTAAAGCCATAATAATTATTACCATGAACCCTACAATGTATAGCTTTGTGATCAAAATGATTTCATGAGCAGAAATAACCTTGAAAGAAATATTCATCTTGCCTTGGAGGATATGGTCTCATGGTTCTTCCTTAGCATTTCTTGTGATGATCCCTATTCCTTAATTGTGCATTATTTTCTTCCTCTTTGAAGCTTACACTTCTTAACACATTAGCATAGGTCTTAGATTATTCTTCAATAAATTTTTATGCTTTTGGTTCTTTTGAGCTTGAATCTCCTTTTTGTTCCTCTTGACGTTCTTCATAACCAAGTCTAGCCTTAATAATCGAATATATTTGTATATTGAGAATATCATCCAAGGTTTTTGAGCTTTCCTTAAACCGAGATAAATTATCAAGATATTTTCCAAGTCCCTTATTTAGAGAGATAATTGCATCTTCTAGTTTTTCACACTCTAGCTCTTTTACCTTTAATTGTTCAATCATACCTTATTCAACTTTCCTTACCTCTTCAACCTTAACCTTTAAGTTAGTGAGATCTTGTAGAAGCTTTACCTTTTTTTTCTCATCCTCTTGTACTTGAGCCTTCAATATTGAGTTCTCTCTTTTCAAATTTACAAGATCAACAAGTTCCTTTCCCATATCAATTATGACTTCCTTTTCCTTTTCCAAATCTTTCTCTTTTTCCAGGTCTTCAACTACAGGATCATATTATTTCTCTTTTTATTGATTTTTAATATTAGGAGCATCTTCTTTCTTTTCTACTTGGTCTTCAACAGGAGCTTCTTCTTTCTCTTCTATTTCTAAAAATAGAATTTCCTCTTTTTTAATATAAGAAGAACTTTCATCACTATCAATTGAAGTACTACTTGCTTCTTCAACATAAAATCTCTTCTTGTGCCTTTGAAAGATCTTCTTCTCCTATTTGCCTTGACCATGCTTGTTTTTATTTTCATGATAAGATTTTCTTTCTTTATTTTTCTTGTAATCCTTTTCTTCTTCGCTGCTACTTTACCCATTTTTATAATAAGCTGCATAATGACCAATGTTACCATAGCTAAAACATTTCATAGTCTTCATGTCTTTATGTTTTCTTGGACCCTTCTTATTTCTTCTCACAAAGTTAGCCTCTTCTTCACTGCTTGATTCATCACTTATTTCTAGTTCTTTATCCTCTACCTTATTTTAAGCTTTGAATATTACCTCTTTTTTGTATGTTTGATCTTTTTCTATCCTCATCTCATATGCTATGAGAATTCCATGTAGTTCATCTATCCTCAAAGTTTTGAAATCCTTCATTTCTTCAATTTCTAAAACCTTTGCATCATACCTCATGGGAAGTGACCTTAATATTTTATAAACAATAGTATAATCCTCAATATTTTCTCCAAGTCCACGAATGGTATTAACAACCTCATCAACATGAAGTAGATACCTAGCAATATTTTCCTCATATTTCATCTTCAAGTCTTCAAAATTCCTCCCGTGAGTTTGAAATTTTTCCATATTAACCTTATCATCTCCTTCATATGCATTTTGTAACTTATCCCACATTTATTTTGCTAAAGTATAGTGCATGAATTTCACACTTTTTTTAGTTAACCCATTTAAAATTGTATTCATTGCCTTGGAATTATTTTCATATAATTTATTACCATTTAAATCTATAGGATGAGTTATAGGTGGTGAGTATCCATAATTTATTGCCATGTATCAACTCCCTATGCCATAAAAAATATCGTCATCCTCACACTCAAAAAATCATAGTTAGTCCCATCAAACAATGGAGCTCTATGTGTTGAAAATCCTTCTTGATGAGTAGTCTGTGTTCCTATAAGATCATCCATCAAGTTGTTAGACTTTCACAAAGGAACCCACTCTAATACCAATTGAAGAACACAAGCTTATACTTAGAGGGGGGTGAACAATATAAGATAAAAATTTGACTTCTATTTCCAAAGTAGTATTATCCAATATTTTCAATTGCAATAATGAAATAATGCACATATCATCACACACATAAGAGACACAAATTTAACGTGGTTCACCCAATGTGGGCTACATCCATGGAGAAAATGTTTTTTATAATTTTCTCAACAAATATCTTGGAAATCAATTCCCTATTACAATGTTTATGGGCACCAACCTAAAGGAGACACCAATTCCCTATGCTTATGTTTGTGGACCTCTATCCATATGAGCCACCAATACTTTTGCTTTGGTTCATGGACCTCTATCCATAAGGGACACCAATCCCCTTTTATCTAGTTCATGGAACTCTATCCACAGGAGAGACCAATTCCCTTTTATTTTATTCATGGAACTCTATCCACAGGGGACACCAATCCCCTTTGCTCTAGTTCATGGACCCCTATCCACAGGATACACCAATCCCCTTTAATATAGTTCATGGACATCTATCCACAGGATATAGCAAACCTCTTTGCTCTATTTTTTGGACCTCTATCCATAGGAGACACCAATACCCTTTTCTCTTATTCTTGGACCTCTATCCACAAGAGACACCAATCCCATTTGCTCTGGGTCATGGACCTCTATCCATAGGAGAAACCAATCCCCTTTTCTATGGTTCACTCCAAATCCTATTCTCAACTTTTATCAAGTATGCTCTAAGCCTTCACATAAGTCTTGCTCAAATCTACTCCAAAACCTGCTCTTAACTCTACTCAAATCTACTCCAAACCTTCACACAAGGCTTGCTGAAATCTACTCCAAAATTTACTCTTAAATATTCCTCAAACCTAATAATAGATATTGCTCAAATATAACTCAAACCTACATACAAATTCTTCTCAAATCTATCTCAAACCTACTTATAGATTCTACTTAAATTTACCTCAAACTTGCTTAATATTGCTCACAAAACCTGCTTAATATTTCTCACAAAACCTTCTCAACTCTGCCTCAAACTTGCTCAAAAAATTTGATCAAATATTTCTCAAATCTTGCATACACACAATGTTAAAAAATAATGCTTATATGTTTTTCAAAATTTCTTTCTTTGGTTAAAGTAATTCAGACATATTCTACCCAAAATTATTTTTCTTCATGAACATATAGAGAATGATATGCATTACAAATACTCAATATGTTCTTCTCACATTCTTTAAGTCTATCACTTTTACATGTCTCACATTCATTGCATTCAAAATGATACTCTAGTCTAGCACTTGATAGTTGACCTTCTTATATACTTTTAAAATTAATCAAAACCAACGCACATACTTGCTTCACAAAACTGGTCTATTGCCCTTGCAAATTTATTTCCAATATCACTCAAAACTAATGCATAGATTTACTTCATAATATTGGTATATAACCCTTGCAATTTTATTTCCAATATGACTCAAAGTTAATGCACCATTTTTCTCTCAAACCCTTGCTAGTATATTTTCAAATTCATTCAACAATAATGCATAACTTTGTTCTCAAACCCTAGCACATATATTTCCAATTTCATTCAACAATAATGCACAACTTTATTCTCAAACCCTAGCACATATATTTCCAATTTCATTCAACAATAATGCATAACTTTGTTCTCAAACCGTAGCATATATATTTCCAATAATGCACATAAACTTAATCCTTATATCTCCAAATATATGATATCAAAATATTTTCTTCAAACAAACATCACCCTTTATAAAGGAATCAAATCATCATACCTCTAAAACTGCTTTGATGAAGATGTGTCCTCAAAACTTGTCTCAAAAATAATTTCCCTTTCTTGTGCCACTTCAAAAACTGGTTAGTAAATCCCTTTTTTTCTTCTTAATTAGATATCAAAATATTCTCATTAAAATACTTTATAAAAATGTGCTAAAAAATAATACCTTATATTTCTCTCACAAGATAAAGCTTCATTAATAACACAAACCCTTTTTATTCCCTTTTTGTGATATGCCAAAATTACAAGTAACAATAATCATAAATACACCTTATTTCTCCTTTCTAAGATATTCAAAAATATAAATAACAATAATCTTAAATACACCTTATTTATCCTTTATAATATATTCAAAAATGATAAATAACAAAAACCTTTACTACACCTTATTTCTCCTTTACTTTCAAAATTTATAATCTGAAAACAATACACCAACACCTTATTTTTCTTCAACCTTAATCCAAAATTTTAGTACCTTTGGCACTGTTGTGAATCAAACCTCCAACCTCACAACAAGTAACTTTCTCTCAAGTGCCTTGACCATCTATGCTACTATGATGGCTGAGACCAAAGGATGGGCATATTTTACTTAAACCACGTTTTGCATACTTTCCAACACAAAAACCACAAAATCAATGATGATGGGAATCGATACAACGACCTCCCATGAAAAAAATTTTTGCATATAGCCCAAAACCGGTTGGGCTACTTGGAAGAACGAGACATCAAATGTAAGAAATAGTATTTGTTTTGTTCTCCTCTCTTCTCCACAACAAAAACACAACCAGAATCCCAAGGTTTGACTCGTTGACCTTCTACCTAGTAAACCTCCACGTAGATCCACACTGCTAGCTAGACTATCTAGCGAATGAACTCATAGGTGCGCAAGATAAACTTTGTATGTCACTGCCTCACTTTTTACTATCTTATCCTCTTAAATTTCCTCCATTCACATTCACAGAGAAAATAATGTATTCGATTTTATTTGCATGTCATTAGTTGTGAATATCAAAGGTAAATAAATCACCATATTTATATACTTCCAAATGGCTTACGAAATTGTCACGTCGGTTTTAAAAATAAACTCAAATTTATTCCATACGTTGGTTCCAAAAAAATTGGCTTATATTATTTAAATTAAATATTATAACTTTAATTTTTAAGCCCTTGTAATAATTAAATCCTTTTATTTAATATTGCACTGTCCCTACCTTGGTCCTTGGATTTTATAAACTTTTGTCCTCATGCCATTTAAACCTTTATTTAAATCCTTTGTCCCAAGCCTTGAACCTTTATAATATATTTAAATATTTTGTCCAAGCATCCTTAAACCTTTGTCTTTTCCTTTATAATATTTAAATATGAAATTTAAATATTATAAACCTTTATTTAATAGATATTTTCCTTGCCTTGTTCCATTCGAAATATATGCTTGATTTGAATAATTTTCCAACCTTTTCAACTACACATCCTTGAAGAATATTTCTGCCTTGAATAATATAAACCCTTTGACATCAATGACAAATCAATATACTTAATATTTCCAACAATCTCCCCCTTTGTCACTGATGGCAACCCTTACAAAAATAATTTCTTTTGCTACAACTGGATTCCAGAACTGCTCCCCCTGATAAGTTGCTCCTCCTTACTAAAATATCTTCCTCTTATTGAAATCTCTCCCCCTTTGACATCAATGGCAAAGGACTCCTTCTAGGGCTAAAATAAGTTATTTAGCATAGCCCCCCTCACCACCTCATTTTCTTGAGGTGATAATGTTTTGGATGGGAGTAAAACTACTCCCAAATTACAATGCTCTTATTCTTTTCTAATTTTATTTTTCCATACTCTTGGAGTCATACCCTTTTGAATATTTTGACTATTATTCTCTTGTTTATATTTTGAAGTTTCTGAAACACTGTTCTACACCACTTTTCTTTATGCCCAAAATTATTGCAATTGTAATACATGATGTTGTAGTACTTGGAAGGTGGAAATGAATTGAAGTTCATCTTGGTAATGCCATAATCATTCTTACCATAAACCCTAAAATGTATAGCTATGTGACCAAAATGATTACATGAGTAGCAATAACCTTGAAATAAATATTCATCTTACCTTGGAGGATATGGTCCCATGGTTCTTCCTTTGCATTTCCTGTGATGATCCCTGTCCCTTAATTGTGCATTGTTTTATTCCTCTTTGAAGCTTCCACTTATTAAAATATTAGCATAGATATTATATTATTCTTCAATCACTTTTGATGCTTCTGGTTATTTTGAGCTTGAATCTCCTTTTTTTTCCTCTTGAACTTCTTCATAACCAAGTCCAGTCTTAATAATTGGAGATCTTTGTATATTGAGAATATCTTCTTAGTATTTTGAGCTTTTCTTAAACTAATATAACTTATCAAGATATATGTCAAGTCCCTTATTTAAAAATATAACTTCATCTTCTAGTTTTTCACACTCTAGCTCTTTTGCCTTTAACTGTTTAGTCATACCTTATTCAACTTTCCTTGCCTCTTCAACCTTAACCTTTAAGTTAGTGAGATCTTGTAGAAGCTTTGCATTTTTTCTCATCCTCTTGTACTTGAGCCTTCAATATTGAGTTCTCTCTTAAATTTTTCAATATCAACAACAAGTTCCTTTCCCATATCAATTATGACTTCCTTTTCCTTTTCTGAATCTTTCTCCTTTTCTAGGTCTTCAACTACAGGATCATCTTCTTTCTCTTTTTCTTGATTTTTAATAACATGAGCATCTTCTTTATTTTATACTTGGTCTTCAATAGGAGCATCTTCTTTCTTTTCTACTTGGTCTTCAACGAGAGCATATTATTTCTCTTCTATTGCTAAAAATAGAATTTCCTCTTTTTCAATATTGAAATAACTTTCATCACTGTCACTTGAAGTGCTACTTGCTTCTTCAACATAAAAACTATTCTTGTGCCTTTGAAAGATCTTCTTCTCATGTTTGCATTGACCATGCCTGTTTTTCTTTTCATGATAAGATTTTATTTATTTCTTTTTCTTGTAATCCTTTTCTTCTTCACTGCTACTATACCTATTTTGTGGACAATAAGTTGCATAATGACCAATGTTACCACAGCTAAAAAATTTCACAATATTCATATATTTGTATTTTCTTGGACCCTTTTTATTTCTTCTCACAAAGTTAGCCTCTTCTTCACTGTTTGATTCATCACTTGATTTTGGTTCTTTATCCTTTGCCTTCTTTGAAGCTTTGAATGATACCTCCTTTTTGGATGTTTGCTCTTTTTCTATCCTCATATCATATGCTGTGAGAATTCCATGTAGTTCATCCATCCTCAAAGTTTTGAGATCCTTCATTTATTCAATTGTTGAAACCTTTGCATCATAACTCATGGGAAGTGACCTTAATATTTTCTAAACAATAGTATAATCCTCAATATTTTCTCCAAGTCCACGAATGGTATTAACAACCTCATCAAAAAAAATTAGATACCTAGCAATATTTTCCTCATCTTTCATCTTCAAGTAATCAAACTTCCTCCTGTGAGTTGGTAGTTTTTCCTTATTAACCTTGTCATCTCCTTCATATGCATTCTGTAACTTATTTCACATTTATTTTGTTGAAGTACGCTGCATGACATTCACAAAAATTATTTTAGTTAACCCATTTAAAATTGTATTCATTGCCTTGGCATTATTTTCATATATTTTCTTACTATTTAAATTTGTAGGAGTTGCAGGTGGTGAGTATCCATTATCAATTGATTTCTATGTATCAACTCCTTATGCCATAAAAAATGTCCTCACCCTCACACTATAAAAAGCATAGTTAGTCTCACCAAACAATGGAGCTCTATGTGTTGAAAATCATTCCTTATGAGCCATTTGTGTTCCTGTAAGATCTTCTCTCAAGCTGTTATACTTTCACGAAGGAACCCACTCTGATATCAATTGAAGAACAAAAGATTATACTGAGAGGGGGGTGAACAATATAAGATATAATTTTTACTTTTCTTTCCAAAGTAGTATTATCCAATATTATCAATTGCAATAATGAAAAAATGCACAAATCATCAAATACATAAGAGACATATTTAATGTGGTTCACCCAATGTGGGATACGTCCATAGAGAAAATATTTATTATAAATTTTCTTAACATATCTCTTGGAAACCAATTCCCTAATACAATGTTTATGGGCACCAAACCAAAGGAGACATAAATCCCCTATTCTCAAGTTCGTGGACCTCTATCCAAAGGAGACACCAGTCCTTTCACGTTGGTTCGTGGACCTCTATATACAGGAGACACCAAACCCCTTTGACCTGGTTCATGGAAATCTATCCACATGATACAACAATCCCTTTTGCTCTAATTTGTGGACCTCTATCCATAGGATACACCAATCCCCTTCACTCTGGTTCGTGGACCTCTATCCATAGGAGACACCAATCCCCTTTACTCTAGTTTGTGGACCTCTATCCATAGTACATACCAATCCTATTTGCTCTAGTTCGTGAACCTCTATCCACAGGAGACACAAATTCCCTTTGCTCTGGTTCATGGACGTCCATCCATAGGAGACACCAATCCCATTTTCTCTAGTTCATGGACCTCTATCCATAGGGTAAACCAATCCCCTTTGCTTTGGTTCTCTCCAAAGACTACTCTCAACTCTGCTCAAATTTTTCTCCAAGCCTTCACACAAGGCTTTCTCAAATCTACTCCAAACCTTCATACAAGGCTTGCTCAAATTTGCTCTAAATTTTTCTCTCAACTCTGCTCAAATATTCCTGAAACATG
Organism: Wollemia nobilis; assembly: GCA_028583015.1. NCBI lineage: Eukaryota > Viridiplantae > Streptophyta > Pinopsida > Araucariales > Araucariaceae > Wollemia > Wollemia nobilis. Next base: position 1,944,902 of record JAQPPZ010014908.1, read on the forward strand.
CTCACAGATCCTACTCAAATATGCCTCAAACCTACTCACAGATTTTGTTCAAATCTACCTCAAACCTACTTACATATTCTACTAAAATCTTCCTCAAACCTGCTTAATCTTACTCATAAAACCTGCTCAATCTGTAGTGACCCTAGGATGCATGCACCGCTTAACTCTACTTGCAATGTTATTAAAAACTCAAGATGAAATGGAAGACAATGAAAAGCATAACACAAAAATAACAAATATGGATCTCTTTATTCGTATTGAAACTCGGTTACATGTCGGTCCCTCTTAGGGATACCCATTTCGATACGATGAGGTTACAAATAGGTAAAGAGTGCCTATTTCACGAAAATGTGGTGTGCTTTCAAAAAGCTTCCCATTTCTGCACATGAAAATATATGAGGGCTTATAGATGCCTCCTTCTATAGGTCTATTTCTTAGAGGGATCCCCTTTTCTCTTGTATGTTGTAGACTTTATTCGATGAATTTGTAGCCTTGTAAGCAATGAAACAACAACACATGCTTAGATGTCCAAGAATGCCTCCCCAAATGAGGTTGTTAGTACTAAATATAACAAATGAAAGCAAATGCAAATTAGACTAATGCTATGGATGCAAACAAATGAAATGATGCTATGCTAATGATATGCTAAAATAATGAATCTAATGTCTAAAACCCTAAGCTAAGCCTGCGGGCCACTATCCAAGACAACAAATGCTAAAGTGATTATCATCCTCTTTGCTCCAAAGCTATGGATCAAAGCTTGTATCCTAATGTTGAAATAATAAGTGTTATGCTCTTCAATCCACCAGGGCTTCATCATACTCATGATCTCCAAGGGAACTCTCCAAGTCTCGAAATCTCTCCTCAATGACCAAGATTGATGGATAAAAGATTGATTCTTTGATAAAATATGTCTCTCCTCTTCAAAGATCGATCCTTGGTACTCTTAGGCTTGCACCTTTTATAATGTGAAACCCTAGATCTATGTCCAAGCCCTAGTAATGAATTTCTCATGCATAGTGAGAGTTAGCATGAGAAGATTTTTTTGTCTTTTCTATGTTTGGAAGCCAATTAACTAAAATATAACTGCCAACTTGAGTCTCCTATGTGAACTAGTCATGAAGAGGAATGCAAAGTTACTCCCACTCACATTTATTGCATGCAAACTACCACTTCCACTCGTGATTAGGCCTTTTTGTCAGCAAAACTACTTCTTATGGCTTACTCGATGTCATCTGCAGTGACTAAGACCTAGCCACTATCATCTATAGTGGTTAAGGTCTGGCTACTCTAGGCTTGAGTAGCTAGGATCTGGCCGCTCTTTGCTTGAGTGGCTAGGCTTGGATGGCTTGAAAAGTCCCCAAATGAGTTATGAGAACCATTATTGATGCTTGTAACGTCCAATATTATGTCATATGATATTATGAATGTGTCTATGTGAGTAGCTCCCCTAAGCATGACATGTTTTAGGTGTCTATAGATTCCCCTTATTGCAATGTGTTGTGTGCAAAACACAATGTTGAGAAAAAACATAGACTGATATGTTGTTTGTAGGGTGTATGGTGATCAATGGTCTAATCAATGCTGGATGTCCCATTCATGCAAGATGGCATGCATCCCTTGAATCATTGCCTCAACATTCATAGGACTTAGCTCAGTGGCTTGGGCATGTTAAATTGCACTCATTCCTCAAACTCAATCCGGTAGCTTCAACTGCTACAAAAATTCCGATCGGTAGGAGAGCTACAATTGAAGATGTCATGTCTGCTTAGGTTCCCAACAAACAAGGGAAATTTTTGATTGTTGTATGCAATTATTCATAGGACAAACACAATTTTGTTATGATCGAGTGATATTTTTTTGATTTTTATTATGATTATGTTGAAGCTTTAAACTACCTCCTCACATGATGGATTGGTGAAGAAATGACAATGAATAAAGCGACAAGTCGCTTGACTAATATGACTAATCTGGTTCCTTTCTAGCATTTATTGCTTTTAATGGGTAATCCCACATCCAAGTGTGATTCCAATTGTTTATAAAATCATCCATCCTTATCCCGAGGAGGGTCTGACTATCAATAGCCTTCTTAGGGAGTTAGGATGAGTGATTCTATTTATGTTTAGATTGTATCACTTTGGCTTAATATTTTTGATATCATAAGTAAATTAGGATGATCCTTTCACACCCGTGGAGTAGTTTGACCATCTTGGTCTTCTTCGGGATTGAAGGGTGGCACATCGTAATTCCAAAATGAAATGATTTTTCCCCAAGTGGCCTTATCATAGCCTACTCATCTCATTGAAATGCATGGAGTGTGAATCGTTGCAATCACCAAGTGGATAGAGTAAGTAACGGGGTACGAGGCCTACTTGAGATTATGCATTTATGTGACTTTTTATTATTTTGAACATTCTGATGATCTTAAACCATCAAAGTGTGCATATTTGTTGTTTTCGTGTGATCTCTCAATGAGGAAACCTTTTGTTTTGATCTATGAATCTGGTCGCTGTTAGGTCCAACAGCCTCTAAGTTCCTGCTTATGGCCAATGTCGCCTTGAGTGGCCATGAATTTTGGGCCGCTGATGTCAGCAATGGCGAAGGCATAATTTGAAAATATAAAATTTACGTTTTCTAGGGTTTGACCTTTCATTTTCATTGTTGAAGATTCACTTTTCAGAGCTCTGGTGTGACAGCGATGGTTGCGACTTTGGAGTTTACTTAGCATCGAGGACATGGCTGCACAGGGTGACACATCAGCTACTGGAGGAGCTAGAGCTTATCGGTATTTCTCTTTTTATAAACCCTAACCCTCTTTTCCTTTATTTGGGTAAAATTGAACCTCACTAAGCAATTGGTAAAATGAACCTCACTAAACTTGTTAGTAAAATGAACCTCACTAAACCTCTTGGTAACGAATAAAAAACCCGTAGCTAGGTTTAGCTTACTTTCTGCTTTGGTGGGTTAGTCCCCAATTTTGATTTTGTTTTTCTATTAGTGGCTTTAGCCTAGGGTTTCTGATTTTTTTTGTTATTCACCTGCTACTGCTATTTTAAGTGTGTTTGGACTTAGCTTTGATCTGATGCCTGAGTGGGAATTTACCTTTAATTTGTTTTTGTTTTCCCTTATTTATTGATCTTTTTATGTTATTTTTTGTAGCATTTTGATTTTTTTTGTTCTTTTCTGACCGAGGTTTCATAGGTTTACTGTGTTGTCCCTTGGCAACCGTCACTCAAAGTGGGTGGTTATGAGTCGTTGTTGCTCAGAGCAGCCAAGTTTGAACCCCAACGATAAAAAATTTGACCGTTGGGTCTTGGCCACTGCTGTCTCTAGCAACCAGTTTTCGACCACTATACGCGACAACGGCTAAATCCCTTAGCGATTGTTTTTGCATTTTTTGCTTTTTATTGGATTTTTGAGATAGTCTATGATTTTTTTGAAATTTTTGAACTACTCTTTAGCCTGTATTGCACTATAGTTATATTTCATCTTTATTTTGCTTTTCTTAGATCCTTACTGCTCGGGCTTAGGACCTGAAGTTTTTGCTTGAACTTCTCCCTCGCTTGGATGACACCGGCTGGAGGTGGCTTAAGGCTCGTGGGCTCTAGTATGTTACTAGATTACCTCACCTCATGTTGGACTAGGCTTATCTTATGGCTTTGGCCCATCGTTGGGACCCTCAAACTAATACCTTCCACCTCCCAATCGGTGAGATGACCATTACACTGGAGGATGTGTATAGGATCTTTCGGATCCCTTTTGATGGGGTGGTTATTGTTTCTTTAGCCACTAATGCTAAGGTTGTTGTCTTCATTCAGGTGTTTAGGAGGCATTCTGAGGATGCTCTCAAGGAAAACAAGTCTGGAGGGGTGTCTATCATCCACTGGTATCGAGAGCAGGTTTTCATAGTGAGGCATGCAGTGCTTCTGATGGTCATCAGCAATGTCCTCATCCTATATTGCTCAGGCTTGAGGTTCCCTTGGAACCTCTTTGTGATGGTTCAAGACCTAATAGAACCTCTTTGTGATGGTTCAAGACCTAATAGACAATGAGGATCCTATCATATATGCATAGGGTAGTTCTATATTGGATCAATGTTATGATGAGTTGTACCACATCTGTCAGAGGGGTCATGTCAACATCACCTATAGTTGGCTTCTGCAGGTCTGGGGATGGGAGCACATTAGGGTAGATCGCCCTAAGGGGATTCCTATTGATATCATAGCTATGAATAGGAGGATGTAGTGCTATGGTGCTAGGTAGGACAAAGAGAGTGAGGAGTGCAAGAGCCGCATATTCACAGGGGAGCTGACTCATTACATTAATACTTTCACTGGACTCCACGATGGAGATATTGTATGTTACCATTATTATGAGTGTCCTGCTTGGGATGGCCCTGAAAGCTTTACTTCTAGGACACGATGCGAGTTATGGCTCATTAACTACATGGTTAACATCCAGGAGCACTTCTACTATCGGTTTCTTCATTAGTATGGGTTGCAACAGGATGTGCCACTATTACCATTTATGTATAGGCACATCGAAGCAGAGAGAGACCTCCCTCCTTGATAGGTTACATAGCTAGTTTATGAGGAGGATACCCTAGTTGTTGATCCTAGAGTAGTCGATGGAGTCATAGAGGCATTTGCACGATGGTGGGGTGACATTATGTGGTATGGCAAGGGTAGTCTAGGCCGAGAGGATGATGGAGGATATGGAACAGATCTAGTGGGCTGCAGGGTTTGTCCTAAGAATGTGGCATGGGGCCAGCAGGCAGAGTAGGTGGCAGCGGAGGAGCAAGAGGTGAAGGAGGAGATGGAGCCTGAGGAGAGAGATTCTCCTCTCAAGGCACAACTACATGATGTGGATGCTGAGCTCCAATCAACCAAGATATAGGTACAGTAGCATGATGCCATCATATCTTAGAGGGATACTACTATAGCGTAGTTGTCAGACCAGATACAGGATTTGTAGGCTACTATAGGAGGAGCTACTCAGATGTAGGTTGTTGTTACCCCTCCTCCTCTCGAGGGTCCTTCGAGGGTAGCTCTCAAGACTGAGGTCCATCATCTACAAGGTTTGTTAGATGAGAGTGATGTTTAGATTGCTAAGGATGCAACCCATATTGTCACTCTCTCGAGGCATATCATTAGGCTAGGCACCATCCCTAGGGTGAGAGGAGTCACATGTGGATCACAGGTCAGTAGGAGCTCTACAACAGGGCAATATTCCATCTGACCTAGTCATGGGGCCTGACTTCGTATAGAGAGACCAGCAGGGTCTAGCTCGCACCATTCTCCTAGAGATATGGCCACAGGGGGCGGTGTTGCAGGGGGCATAGGCCTAGTATTTGATTGATGATACTCTTGGTTTTGATTCATTTTGAGGTCTAATGACCTATATTACTGTAGCCCATAGGCATTTTTTTACATCCATGGAATTGACACACATACTTTTATGATATCTTTTCATTATGACTCATTATGCGTATCGTTTATTACTCATGTTTTTGTTGTTATTTTGTTTTATGATGTGATGTGATGATGGCATTATGATGATTTGATGTATATGTTAGATGATAGATGATATTGTAGATGATTATATGGATGTGTAGATTCTTATATGATTTGATGATATTACGTGATGTATTTTGATGATGAATGATGAATTCATGATTGTATGCAAATGGATATTGCCTATATGTTTTATGATGTGCTCTATGATGTGATGATGGATGATTCATGACTTGTGTTTGTGGATGCAATGTTTTTGTTAAATGCATGTTTAATTTTGCTTTAATTGTATGCATCTAACTTATGTGATGAGATGGTATAAACGAACCTATATGCTCTAATCACTTAAAACATAAGGAATGCATATGACATTGACAATATTAATGGGTGATACCATAGAAAGTAAAAAAAATAATAATGAATTTAAATAATCACTCTTATCATAAGAATTGATTAAGTTTTCATATATGATATGTAATGGTGTGTAATGTATTTTCTTAATAAGTTTATGTAAATTAAAATATTTTTAAGTAGTCAATGGCCATCTATATACTATTTCTAATATATATGCGGTATATTTCCTACTGTGTTGATACCCCCTAATTTATAGAATCTAATAAAGAAAATGATGGTGTAAATGATGTTATGATTTGTTGCCATGTAAGAATTTTTGGGGCTTTCTGGAGATTCAAACACTCTAGTCAGGGTTATGCATAGTGGCTATTTATAGCCAATTGGCTAAAATTAGGATTTTCAAAATTTGGAATTGGCTAATATTTGGGACCTTTGACCAAGGCCCATTAGCCAAAATATTTTGGGTGCAATATTTGGGGGGGGGTCGATTAGCCCTAATTTTATAATAATTTGACCATTTTAAGTTTAAATTTCCAAAATTACCCCTTAACATTCTACATGTGTTTTGATACTATTCTCCTGGATTTTGAAACTAATTCGCCAAATTTTTATAACTACATTTTGGGGCTGACCCCTTATGCATAACCCTAACTCTAGTTACCCTATCAACAACTGTCTACTGACCATACTAAAATTTTGAAAAGTAAGGTTTTTACCATGGACCTAGTTTTTCATGATCTCTTTGTGTGCAAGTGATTGTATATTTTAAGATAGAACTCAAGAATTTTCTCCGATGTCAGGCGGGATTCTTTCAGCCCATTGCTAAGATCAGGGATTCTCAAGTGTTTGTCTCGTCCTAAGTTGGACTTAGTTGGACTATACCACTAGGCAATATTGGGTTACCTAAGCTAGCTCATCCACATTCAAACATTGGTCTACACAAATGCATGAAGAAATTGTGGTAGACATATCGTCATGCGTAAGGATCTCTCCTTCCGGTTTTGTACAATGCTGAGAATTCTAGGGATTCAAGCTTTATTCCTTTTTTGGTTTCCTTTTGGCTTTAGATATTTGCTCATATGTAGTGATGAAAATCACTTTATTTTTTATTGATTTTTTTTTTATTTGAGCGAGTATTTTTGTAGTGACGATAATCACTGTTTATTTTGCTCGTATGTAGTGATGAAAATCACTATTTATTTTTTATTGATATTTTTCTTTGAACGAGGATTTTTGTAGTGATGATAATCACTTGTTTATTTTTCTTGTATGTAGTGATGAAAATCACTGTTTATTTTTGATTAATTTTTCTTTGAGCGAGGTTTCTTTGAATTTCTAATTTGTGTATCATATTATTGCTTTGAAATCTGGATTGTATGCTTGGCCTTTTGAATATGTACTTTGTTTCAATATTTTGCTTATTTTGATTTAAGTAAGGGATTTGGATAGGGCAAAGCTTGTCCTTTTTCCAATTCTCAACACCTTTAAATTGGTTGCACAAGGTGATAAGCAAGGAAAATCCCTTTTGCTTAAGGTAACCTAGACCGCTTTGCAGCTTTCATCTTTTCCTTGTACCAGCTAGGATTTTAGTGTTTCAATTAGTGACAGGATCTTGAATATCCAAGGCATTATCACATCTAGACATTATAAGCCTTATACTAATCACATTTGTTTTACACAAAATTTGATAAGATCACTAGGTGTGGTTGATTAACCTAAAAACCTTAGTATATTATGTATAGCAACAAATAATGGTTGTGTTGAAAAACATAATTACACACGTGTTGATGGAGGTATGGATTGGAATGATTTGTGCGACAAAATGTGGTATAATTTTTAAGGCTCTTATGACATATGCAATTGTAGTGGATATGAAAATGCAATGCAATGATGTGGATGCAAAATGTGAGATGGAATTATTTTGTATTTTTTTGAATTTTATGTTGTTTTTGTATTTTTGATTGATTTTGACCAAAGGGCTTATTATGCCTTTGGGGATTTTTGACTTTTGACAAAGTAGCATGAAGTACCCTTGAAGTGTTTTTATTGAAGTTGACCAAGTGGTTTGTATACCTTGGAGTTTTTTTTATTTGATTTTGACCAAGCGACTTGAATGCCCTTGGGGCCTTTTAAATTGATTTTGACCAAGCGGCTTGAATACCCTTGGAGCATTTTAAATTGATTTTGACCAAGTGGCTTGGATACCCTTGGAGCCTTTGATTTGATTTTGAAATTTTATATTTTTATGATTTGTTTGTGTTTTTTGACATATTTGAATGTTTTTTTATTTTTATGACATATTTGAATGTTTTTGTGTTTTTATATGTAGAATGCCTTCAAGTGAATTATATTGAGAGGTTTAGGCTCCTCAAAATGATATAATGATATAAGGCGATATGCTCTAGGCCCAACTCTTTGTGAAATCATGTATGGGCCTATCCAGTTTACCGTGAACTTATCTCACAAATGCGACGACAGATTCAAATTCTATTGGTTTTCTTTGAGCACTAGATCTCCAACCTTGAATTCCCTTAGGTGGAATTTACTATTATAAGCTCTTGTAAGGTAATTTTGGTAAACACAAAGATGCTCTAAAGCATTGAATCAACATTCATCAAGAAGCATCAACTGATCAAGGTGGCCTTATCATATGACATCATCATCTATGAAGTCCTTTAATGCTATGCATAGAGTCATAATTTCTAAATCTAGTGTCATGATGGCCTCAGTGCCATATACTAGTGAAAATGGTGTTACCCAGTGGGATTTTGTATACTAGTCCTATACTCCCATAGTGCAAGAGGTAACTGTATGTGCCAATCCTTGTGATTGTCTTGCACCATCTTCCTCAAGATGGAGACTATTGTTTTGTTTGAGGCTTTTGCTTGCTCATTTTATTGCAGATAATAAGGCATTGAAAAACTATGCTGAATATGGTATTTGTTCATTAAAGCACACACATTTTTGTTCTTGAAAGATAGACCATTATTTGATATTATCTTCGAAGGGACCCAAAATGACTTATGATATTGTGGAGTATAAAATCTGCAATCCTTGGTCCAGTTGTTGATGTTAAGGGGATCATTTCTAACCACTTAGTGAAGTATTATGTGGCTATTATGATGAATGTGTGCTGGCCTGAGGATGGGGGTGAGATCTTCCCAATCAAGTCTAGTCCCCATCGCGAGAATGGCCATGCTGCTTGGATGGGTTGCAAGGCTTGTGATGGTAAGTGCATTATATTTGCATGATGTTGGCACTTACTAGATTTCTTGAAATACTCATAGCAATACTTTTCCATTGTGGTCCAATAGTAACCCATTCTCAATATGCACTTAATTATGGCCATGCCATTGAAATGCCCTCCACATGTGTCATCGTGAGCTTGCAAAATTTTCCAGGATGCTTCCTGGGGCTCAAGACAATGGATTAATACTCCATCATATCCTCGTCTATAGAGGGATTTTTATAGCAAGATGTATCTTGTTGCTTTCTATTTTAAAATTCACCTTTTAGTATGCGACAAACCTTGAGGTAGTATTCCAAGTTTTAGGAAGTCCCATAGTTGGGAAAGCCAATCCTGATAAGGCACGACTTCTATAGAAAAGATGACTTTGTTTTCCTGTATTTATGAGCTAGTGAATACGGATTGAGGAACAAATATATGGTGTATGGTTGCACCACACTCCACAAGTCCTTGGGAGATCAAATACCCCCAAGGTGCCATTTGTAAGAAGTCTTTGGCTGCGAAGGACCAATCCTAATTTAGCTCGATGTTGATCATGTTGACTGATTCTTTATTGTTAAAAGCTTCACGATATATTACTGAGTGCGAAAGCACTTTTACATGAACGGTTGTGAAATTAGCAAACATATTCTAAGGGATTAAGGATCCTAAAGAGGCCATGGTGTTAATAAATCAATTCGACGTACAAGGAATTGCCTCGATGTCATACCATTCTAGCCAAGCTAGGTAGGTGTCAAAAAGTTCCTTTTAAGTCTTCAGGAGTGGGCACCTACATTGGAATAGTCCTTTGACTTGGTTTACTATGAGCAAGGAGTCACCAAATATAATCAATATTTTAATGCCCATTGCTACAACTATTCGGAGTCCCAAGATCAATGCCTCATATTCTATGTTGTTGTTTGTGCATATGAAGTCTTGTTTGAATGATAATGGCAATGGAGCGCCCTGTGGTGTGATAAAGACAATCCCTGCTCTGCACCCTTGTTCACACTTTGAACCATCAAAGAACAATGACATGTCTCTTTCTTTCTTAGGTTCTTTGAGCTCTGGCAGATCTGAAAATGCAAATACCGCATCATCAGACAATTCTATGGTGAGAGGCTTGTTATCCTGAAGAGGCACCTCTGTTAATTGATTTGCTATGACTTATCCCTTGATGGAATTTTGGATTATGAAATATAGATAAAATTTTGTCAATAGCATTCTCCACTTTGCTCATAATGTACTGCAAAGGATTTTATTTTGATATGATGTAGGTCGTATGGCTCAACATGTAGTGTCGCAACTTTTGAGTTGCAAAGACCACTGCCAAACATAATTTCTCAAAATATGCATATCCTAGCTCATAACTCACCAATGTGCAACTAATGTAATATATGGATTGCTCTTTTATTGTGCATTCTTTTGGGCTAACATGGTGCCCAATGCAAAATTAGTAGCCGATATATAGTAAAAATGGTATGTTTGGCCTTGATGGAGCCAATATTGGTGATGTTTCTAGATAAGTTTTGATCTCTACAAAGGCTTTATGGCATTCTTCATCCCAATGAAATGGAACCTCCTTGCATAGAAAACAATTCATAGGTTGGCATTTTTTTGATAATTGCGTGATAAATCTTTTGATGGATGCTATCTTGCCTTGTAGGCTCCTTAGCTCCCTAATGTTGGTAGGGGCAGCCATTTCTAATATAGCCTTTACCTTTACAGGATCTACTTTGATGCCTCTCTTGGATACAATGAATCCCAAAATCTTGCCAGAGGATAAACCAAATACGCACTCTTAGGATTCAATTGGACGTTGTGTTCTATGAGGTGATCAAAGACTTGTCTAAGGATTTTAGCATGCTCTTGCCATAATAGGGACTTGGATAGTAAGTCATCCATGTAATCCTCCAAGATCTTATGCATATAGTCATGGAATATGTATGTCATGGCCCACTGATATGTGGCACCAACATTTTTGAGACCGAATGGCATCACTTTGTAACAAAATGTCCCCCACGGAGTAATGAAAGCAATTTTATATTGATCTTCAGGTTTAATATGGATCTGGTTGTATCCAAAAAAATCATCCATTAGGGAGAGCATCTCATGACCTAAGGTTGCATCTACAAGAGCATCTATGTTTGGCAACGGGAATGAATCCTTTGGTGTTGCCCTATTTAAATATCTAAAATCTATGCAAATACAGACTCTTCCATCGGGTTTCCCCATGGGTACCATGTTTGACACCCACTCAGGGTAGTCTATAGGAACTATGAATACTACATCCAGTAGTTTTTACAATTCATTCTTCACCATCAAAGTGACGGTTGGATGCATTTTACTCATTTTTTGCTTGATTGGCTTCTTCATGGGATCCAATGAAAGGTTGTGAATAACTAAATTTGGATGTATCCCTGGCATGTCCTTGTAAGTCCAAGCAAAAATGTTTGGCCTCTATTTGAGGAGAGGAATTAGGATGGCTTGTTCCTCTGGAGATAGAATTTCTTTGAACTTAACTTTTCTTGGTTGGGTAGGATCATTACTGATGTCCACCTCAAAAGTTACTTCTATAGCCATATGTGACCCATCCTCTAGCTGATGAGGCATGGGTATCAAATTAATTTCATCGACAGGATTTACAAGACCTAATGACTCAGGTCCCAGACCAACATGGAAGACATCATACACATAAATTGATGCAAAATGGAACGATTGTAACATCTCTTTGTTGGGGAAGAGGTCTTCAGGATCAATGGGTGAATTAGCACGATCCCAATCAATAGCATTTATGTCAAGATGCAATGATTTGGTAGGATCTACTAGATTATGAAGTGGAGTGGTCAAATCAAAGGAGATCATATTTATGGATGCGATGAAATCTCCAGGACCACATGGGTGTAATCTTATCTCAGGGGTTTCCCTTCCATACTCATGATGAGGTTCTAGAGGAATGGGAATTTTTGGATCTGGCCCATGAGTAGGGTGAAGAATAGGATCATTGGGCTATAATATTTCTCTGAATGTATGCAAAGAGGGATTGACCATTTGATGAATGGTAGCTAGGTCAACAGGTCTCCCCAAAAATCGTAGATGAGGGTCTATAGCATAGAGTGTCACATCTCTCTCTACTAGCTCACTGACTTACCACAAGTGGTGAGGTCCAAGATAAGCCATTTTATTCTCATACTCAAAGTCATCATTACTTATCCAAAAATCATTAGCATTGGGATGCGGTCCTAAGACAAGGGGCTCATGTCTTGGCCCTAAGTAGGCCATCTCTATTTCATCTTCATATTATTCATCACTTATGAAGAATCCATTTGCATTTGTCTCTTGCTCCAAATTCAAGGGTTGATGGATTAGGCCTAAGTAGGATCTTTCTATTAAGTCTTCTGATTCATAGTCACTGTCCTCTGATGTATATTCACTCTCATCGTGGATGGACCATGTGAATATTTGTAAATAGGAAGGCCCCTAGTAAGCTAAGCCAAGTTGTGCCTCATCATCACTTACTTCATATACATTCTCCTCATCCCACGAGTTGTATTCTATTGGGGTGGAATCAATTGAGATGTTTGGATGATAAATTTTTGGTGGTGGTATGTTTATCGTGGCCACTTGTCTGTTGCTTAAATTTCCTATTCTTATGGGGTTATAAGGAATGAAATTGATGTGTTCTCCTAACCCTAAGCTCAATATGTCCAATGCCACTGTAAGAGAGTCATATTGACCTCCAATATAATAGCTTAAGCCAAATCTATCAGAGGGAAGTTGATATTGTGGCTCGTATGGCCGCCTGCATCCCTGATCATATATGCCAAGGTCATAGCCATACCAATGGCAATTATCAAAGTAGGTTAGAGAAAACTTGGGGTTAGAGAGGTAACAAACATTGATCATGAATAATTTGTCACTATCCTCTTCTATGTCTAAAGAATTATGGGTGCAGTCCAAGCCAACATAGACAAAATTGGTTTAATTGGGAGGGATTCCAAGTGGAACAACTATTCCCACTAGCGGCCTCAAGTCCTTAGGTCTTCCCATGTTTTGTGTTGACTCAATGATAAGCATAAAGGTAATGTTCTACACAAGGTACTCCCTTATGCCTGTACTTTCCAAGTGTATTGATGCATGCAACGTGGATGACCCTACGGATGATACTGGTGAAGAGGGATGGTAATCACTATCTTCATTTTGATCTTGAAGATCTTCTTCTTCCATAGGACTTGGTATTTCAACAATGTCTATAGTTGGCACTTCCTTGGGCCATTCCTCCTTGACTAAGGGTACCTTTAGCTTTTGATTATATTTTGGTTTTGACGTTGATGGTACTTTAGAAGCATTGACTATTTTGAGTGCACCAGGAGGTGTTGATGTGCATGGGTATTTTATTACCCCTTTGTCTTTGTTATCCACTTGTTTGGTTGGGGATGAAGGTGCTACATAAAGGTGGGTAGAAGGTATTACAAATTCTCCTGGAATGTCCACCTGATGGACATATTTAAAAGTCTCTTCATCGACCAGAACCATATAGACTTTGTTCTCATGCACATACTTGACACACTGGTCCAAGATCGAAGGCACACACTTGATGGCCCTTATCCAAGGATGACCTAAGAGGATGTTGTACTACATGGCTCCTTCCATTACATGACACATCACAGGTATGGTCTTGTGCCCCACCTTGATGGATAGGACTAGCGTTCCCATAGCATTACATAAAGCATAATTAAAAGCTCTCAATGTGTAAGCTCTTGGAATGATATTGGTCTTGGGGATCTTGAGGTGCTCTATTGTTGTTGTTGTAATGATGTTTATTGATGAACCTGTATCTACCAAGACCCTCTTGAAAGGTAATTTTTTTATTGCCATCACAATATTTAGCGGAGGGTCTGGTAAGGTAGTAGGAACTATCTTAATCTCATTATCATAGAATCGAATTATAGGTTCCTGGAATTCTTGTACTTGTCCCACAAAGTGAGTGAATGCATTCACATCTTGCATTTGGAGCTCAATTGTCCTCAAAATTTCCATTAAAGTCTCCCTATGCTTTGGGGACTATTATATGAGCTCATAGATGGATAACTTAGCTAGATTAGTTTGTAGGTTTTACTCCAATCTACTCCATATAGTTACCACAGGTCGCATTGGTGGACTTGGAAGGTTGTCTTACCTTTGCCTAGGAGTGGCTGGGATGTTCATGGGAGCTACAGGTGATTGTGGTTGACCATACCGCCTAGTCCTTGTTGCTATGTTAACAATATCAACCATCCCAATGCATCCGTGGGTAGGTATATCAGCTCAAACCTGATTGAATTGGACCCCTTGCTCTCTAGGGGCCTCATGATTGGGCAATGGGTTTTTTTATATGCCCATGTCTTTGTTATTGGGAGCCAATGGTTGTCAACTTTGAGCTTGCCTGCCTCATTCATGTTTTGCACTTGATTCTTAAAACCAATGCAAGCCTCAATGTCATACCTCGATATCCTGTGGTAAGGGAAAAATTGATCTTCCCTATATCCTTTTGGCTTAGGATGGTTGGGATCTATAAGAGGTATATCAGGAAATATGATCCTTTGGGTCTCACTCAACTTATTAAATATTGATTGCATTGATTCTATCAAAGGTGTGAAATAATGAGGTGACTTGCATTCTCTGTTTCTTCCCTGATTGTTCTTTTGGTCGTAATTGGCTGGTAGGGGATGTACTTGATAGTTCTGGGGTTTTTGTGCACCCTCATAGTTGGGTGTAGCCAATACAAATTGATTTAATGGAGCAGGGTTGCCCTGATTCTATTTGTACTTGTCATTCTTGTCATTCTTATCATTCTTGTTCCACTCCTTTTTGTTTCGGAGTTTAATGGTTCCCTCATCTACTTTTATTTCTTTGATGAGCTTGGCATGTGCCAAAGCTTCCTCAAATGAAGGATACTTATGAAGTTGTAGCAAGAGGGAGATGTGTTTAGAGCAACTTTTGGTGAACATGTGAATGATCTCTTCTGTGGGAATGGAGAATGATAATTTTACCATGACTTTTCTCCATCTATTCCCATAATCCATTACTGGCTCAGCATCATACTATTTCAAGTTGGCTAGGTCTGAAAGGTTCACATTCTTCTTACCACCAAAGGAGAAATGCTTTAAGAATTTTTTTACTAGTTGTTCAAAATTGGCTATGCTATGCTTAGGTAGTTGGTTGAACCATTGAGTGGCAACACCTAAAAATGTCATTATGAATGTTCTTAGCATGAGAGTGTCATTGTCTTCAAGATGAAAACAGGCATTGATAAAATTGGTGACATGCTCTTGTGCATCCTCTTCACCCTTAAAATTTTCTAACCTAGGCATCTCAAAGTGCTTAGGATATGGAGGGATAGGGATTGATGGGCACAATGGTTGGTTGTGTATCTTGCTTAATGTTGGTGAGTTCCCAACTACCTCTTGTTTCTCAAAGGCTTTCATATTTTCAGCAAGCTCTTGAAATGCCTTTGATGCACGAATTTATTCCTCTTGTAGGCCTACCCGCAGTGGCAATGGAGGTAACTATCTATCCATTTGATTTATTCCATTTTCCTCCCTCCTACGAGGGGACTCAAGATCGTGATACTAGTTTTTTGTGTTTTACCTTTCCCCATTAGTTGGATTTTGTTCATGATTTGGTGGGGGGATTTTGTTGTAGGCTATCTTGTCTAGTACGCATCTCCTTACACGAGTTAGCGTGTCTAGTTCTTTGGTGGTCACCATCATTTTTCTATAAATTGTTAAGAGTTAGCCACTCAGCTTGTTCTCTTAAATACTGCTCATGTTGGCACAAGAGTATTTCTCTTTGTTTATCCTGTTCGAGAGCCTCCACTAGCTCTCGCTCCTTACGTAATGCATTTTATAACTATATAATTTAGTCAGTTTGTGCTGTCATAGAAGACTCATGTTTATTTGACTCGGTTCTTGTCTTGATTCATAGATTTCTCGAGAAGGTTTTTGCTATACCTATATTCTTGCTAGCTAATGTGACTTGCTCAATGTATTGTTGAGTATCCCTATAATTAGATTCTGTGCATCTAATATGGGGTTGCTCTGAGGTAACCCCAAACTAAGAGATGTGTTTAGAAGTCACATTTCATGAGCTTCCAGATGCATAGTTCTTAGTAGCTACAGTTCTTTGAGTTGGTCGTGTAGGAAACCGATCCAACCCGTCTAGCTATCTTGTTTTCCATGGCTGGTCCCGTGGGGTGCCATTCACTCCTATGAGGTCATAGTATACGAGAATATTTCCTTTTGTATGAAGGGTTTCTTCTATCTTATTCCCATGACTAGATGTAGCTCTAGTTTCCTGCCCTTCAGTGGGTAGACTTGTTTCATATGTTTCTTGTGAATCTTGAGGTGTTGCGACTCTTGCTTGCCTTCTTGATGAAGAAGTCTTTGTGGTGACATGTTTTCTCCATGTGGATGGAGATATAGAAGTCTCATCATCCCTATGTGAAGAATGAGTTTTAGAAACTTCTTTATGTCCATGTGAGGAGGAATCCCTTGAAGCTTCCTCATGTCTGTGAGATGTTTCTATATTTTTAGAGGAGGCCCTTGAGGTCTCCTCATGTCTCCTTGATGAGGATGGTTGTGAAGCCTCTTTTTGTTTATGTGAATTTATTCCATGATGTGGTTCCTTACTTGAATTTTCTCGAGGAGACCCCCCAAGGGTTGAATTATCACCCCTTAGGCTCGCGGAGCTATGTCTCACGGTCTTACGGGTAGGTCATTCAATGTTACTATGACTCCACCTATGGGTATGAGTTGCTTCAGTATCTCCCTTGGTATCAAAATGAGGGTGTTTACTTCTTGTTTTGACCATGTTGTCTATGAATTTATATTTTGAGTTGCAATTTAGGAATAGCCACACAATACCAAACAAATGTTTATCTTGATTACCGATTTAAGTGTACCCTAAACTGTTTGGTGTGTTTTGATGTGTTGTTCTTTCAATTTCTTGCTCTTGTTATTGGATTAATAATGAGAAGACTCATCCATAGTGACAATCAAGTACACTCGTGCCAACCATGGTTTTCTCAAATTAAGCTAGGGTACACTGCTGAACACCTAGTGGGGGGTTTGCCTAGCTCTTCCACTCTAAACCAATGATTGTTCCAATAGTGGGAGATAGTTTGAGCATAAGTAACTTAGTATCACTATAAATAAGTTTCTCAATCCATTTCTAGGAAGCTCTAGGGGGTAAACCAGTGGAAGGAGATGAATTCCAACATCACTAGACTGAATTGAGGGTTGGTGATGAAATCCAACTCCCCAATATTTAAATGAGACGTGTGTGTGTGGTGTTCATTTTAAGATTGCATAACATAAAGTGCATCATATAGCAGCAATAAACCTTTCCTATATGCCTAAGTGCAAAAATACATTTCAATAATTAGAAAAATGCATGAACTACTATGATTTGTATGAGCACACTTTATTTCATACAGCTATGGCCTCTAGTAGGGCCTCAAAGCAAGCAAACACATACAATGTCTAGCATGTTGGATTCTAGGGTGAACTTTTTAGGCATAAGCCATTGTTCCTAGCAACGCCTAGTGGAAAATTAAAATAAGATCTAAGATATGCGAAATTCTTAATTCTTTCTCCTTTCATTCTTTCAATTTCCAATCATAAATGTGCTTTAAGTTCTCTATTTTAGACACACAAAAGCGGACAAAAAATTGTAAAATATTAGATAAGCTATACCAACCTTTGATCCAGCTTAGAGATTCGGTGTTTTGACATCTGTTGCACTCTAGTTATGGCCACTATTGACCAGATTGGCTGGTTCTTGGCCATTGTAGCTTAGAGTAGCTAAAGCTCTATTGGCTGCTATAGCTCAAAGCGGCTAATTTATGGCCACTATAGCTCATAGCAACTAATTTTTAGCCACTATAGCTTAGAGTGGCTAGACTTGCACACAAAACTAAGTTATTATTTTGGCATAAAATAAAAAATTAGTGGATGTCCCATCATGATCACCATTTGTAGTGACCCCGGGATGCATGCATCACTTTACTCTACTTGCAATGTTATTAAAAACCCAAGATGAAATGGAAGACAATGAAAAGCATATAACATGAAAATAACAAATATGGATCTCTTTATTCGTATTGAAACTTGGTTACATGTCGGTCCCTCTTAGGGATACCCATTTCGATACGATGAGGTTACAAATAGGCAAAGAGTGCCTCTTTCGTGAAGAGGTGGTGCATTTTCAAAAAGCTTCCCAGTTCCACACATGAAAATGTATGAGGGCTTACAGATGCCTCCTTCTCCAGGTCTATTTCTTAGAGGGATCCTCTTTGCTCTCATATGTTGCAGACTTCATTCGATGAATCTGTGGCCCTATAAGCAATGAAACAACAACACACACTTAGATGTCCAAGAATACCTCATCGAATGAGGTTGTTAGTACTGAATATAACAAATGAAAGCATTTTCAAATTAGACTAATGCTATGGATGCAAATGAATGAAATGATGCTATGCTAATGATATGCTAAAATAATGAATCTAATGTCTAAAACCCTAAGCTAAGCTTGTAGGCCACTGTCCAAGATAGCACCTGCTAAAGTGATTATCATCCTCTTTGCTCCAAAGCTATGGATCAAAGCTTGTATCTTGATGTTGAAATAATAAGTGCTATGCTCTTCAATCCACCAGGGCTTCACTGTACTCATGATCTCCAAGGGAAATCTCCAAGTCTCGAAAGCTCTCCTAAATGACCAATATTGATGGATAAAATATTGATTCTATGATAAAATATGTCTCTCCTCTTCAAAGATCGATTCTTGGTACTATTAGGCTTGCACCTTTTATAATGTGAAACCCTAGGTCTATGTCCAAGCCCTAGGAATGAATTTCTCATGCATAGTGAGAGTTAGCATGAGAAGATTTTTTTTGTCTTTTCTATGTTTGGAAGCCAGTTAACTAAAATATAACTGCCAACTTGAGTATCCTATGTGAACTAGTCATGAAAAGGAATGCAAAGTTACTCCCACTCACCTTTATTGCATGCAGACTACCACTTCCACCCGTGATTAGGCCTATTTTTTGAAAACTACTTCTTATGGCTTAGTTGCTATCATCTGCAGTGACTAAGATCTGTTCATTGTCATCTACAATGGATAAGGTATGGCTGCTCTAGGCTTGAGCGACTAGGATCTGGCTACTCTTGGCTTGAGTTGCTAGGCTTGGATGGCTTGAAAATGCCCCAAATGAGTGGTGAGAACCACTGTTGATGCTTGGAAAGTCCAATATTATGTCATATGATCTTATGAATGTGTTTATGTGAGTAGCTCCCTTAAGCATGACATGTTTTAGGTGTCTACACAATCTTGCTCACAAAACCTGCTCAACTCTGCCTCAAAATTGCTCATAAAATATGCTCAAATTTTTCTCAAGTCTTGCATACACACAATGCTAAAAAATAATGCTTATATATTTTTCAAAAGTGCTTTCTTTGGTTAAAGTAATTCATGCATATTATACCTAGATTTCGTTTTCTTCATGAACATATAGAGAATGATATGCATTACAAATACTCAATATGTTCTTATCGCATTAATTAAGTCTATCACTTTCACATGTCTCACATTCATTGCATTCAAAAGGATACTCTAGTCTAGCACTTGATAGTTGACCTTCGTATATACTTCCAAAATTTAATCAAAACCAATGTACATACTTGCTTCAAAAAACTGGTCTATTGCCCTTGCAAATTTATTCCCAATATCACTCAAAACTAATCCATAGATTTACTTCACAAGATTGGTCTACAACCCTTGCAAGTTCATTTCCAATATGACTCAAAGTTAATGCACCAATTTGATCTCAAACCCTTGCTAGTATATTTTCAAATTTATTCAAAAATAATGCACAACTTTGTTCTCAAACCCTAGCACATATATTTCCAATTTCATTCAACAATAATGCACAACTTTGTTCTCAAACCCTAGCACATATATTTCTAATTTCATTCAACAATAATGCACAAATTTGCTCTCAAACCCTAGAACATATATTTCCAAAAATGCACATAAACTTAATCCTTATATCTCCAACTCTATGACATCAAAATATTTTCTTCAAACAAACATCACCCTTTATAAAGGAATCAAATCATCATACCTCTAAAACTACTTTGATGAAGATGTGTCCTCAAAAAATCTCTCAAAAATAATTTCCTTTTCTTGTGCCACTTCAAAAACTGGTTAGTAAATCCCTTTTTCTCTTCTTAATTAGATATCAAAATATTCTCATTAAAATCCTTTATCAAAATGTGCTAAAAAATAATACCTTATATTTCTCTCACAAGATAAAGCTTCATTAATAACACAAACCCTTTTTATTCCCTTTCTATGATATGCCGAAATTACAAGTAACAATAATCATAATTACACCTTATTTCTCATTTTTAAGATATTCAAAAATACAAATAACAATAATCTTAAATACACCTTATTTCTCCTTTCTAAGATATTCAAAAATTACAAATAACAAAAACCTTTACTACACCTTATTTCTCCTTTACTTTCAAAAATTATAATTTGAAAACAATACACTAACACCTTATCTTTCTTCAACCTTAATCCAAAAATTTTAATCAAAATTTTAGTACCTTCGGTGTTGCTATGAATCGAACCTCCAACCTCATGATAAGCAAATTTATCTCAATCACCTTGGCCAGCTATGCTATTGTAGTGGCTGAGATCAAAGGAGGGTCACCTTTTACTTAAACCACGTTTTGTGAAGTTTCCAACACAAAAACCACAAAATCAATGACGACAGGAATCAACACAATGACCTCCCATGAAACAACATTCTATGCACAACCCACAACCAGCTGGGCTACCTTGACGAACGAGATGTCAAATGTAAGCAATAGAATTTATTTCATTCTTCTCTCTTCTCCATAGCAAAAACATAATCGACGTCCATAGGGTTTGACCCCTTGATCTTCTACCCAGAAAACCTCCACATAGATCCACACTATCAGTTGGACTATCCAGTGAATGAACTCACAGGCACACAAGATAAACTTGGTATGTCCCTACCTCATTTTTTATTGTCTTATCCTCTTATATTTTTGTCGTTCGCATTCACAGAGAAAACAATGTATTCGATTTTATTTGCATATCATTAGTCGTGAATATCAAAGGTAAAAAATTATCATATTTATATGCTTCCAAATGGCTTATAAAATTGTCATGTCGACTTCAAAAATAAACTCAAATTTATTCCATATGTTGGTGCCAAACACTTTGGGTTATAATATTTAAATTAAATATTATAACTTTAACTTTTAAGCACTTGTAATAATTATATACTTTGATTTAATATTGCACATTTACGTGTCTGCCTTGGTCCTTGGCTTTTATAAACTTTTGTCCTCATGCCATTAAAACCTTTACTTAAATCCTTTGTCCCAAATCTTGAACCTTTATAATATATTTAAATCTTTTGTCCGAGCATCCTTAAACCTTTGTCTTTTCACCCTTAAAACTTTTGAACCTTTATCCTTTATTTTTATATATTTTGTCCAAGCATCCTTAAGCCTTTGTATTTTCCTTTATAATATTTAAATATGAATTTTAAACATTATAAACCTTTATTTAATAGATATTTTCCTTGCCTTGTTCCATCCGAAATATATGCTTACCTTGAATAATTTTCCAACCTTTTCAACTACACATCCTTGAAGAATATTTTTGCCTTGAATAATATTCACCCTTTGACATCAATGACAACTCAATATACTTAATATTTCCAACAAGTTCTCAAAGGCCTTAATAAGTATGGTTGTATTAGTGCTAGCATCACCTATCATTGACAACATTTAGTATACCAATCTATGTAGTTTTCCTCAACTCCTAGATTATCTCTTCAAGGATCTATAATGATGATATCATTAGTATCCTTCTATAGAAATGATAAAATATCATGAGTTGGACCAAAATATGTCTCTCAAAAAAATATGAAACCATATAACCCCAATAGGTAGAATACCCTAAACCCATATAGACTATCAAACCATTTGATCAAATCTATGTATCTCCCACTTTTGATTGCCATTGGTCATCCATTTGACCCATCTAACTTGAGATAGCTCCCACTAATCCTTAATAAATCCGACAAGACTCCTCTAGGGCTACCAAATCACCTGATTTTATCTCAAATCATCAATGACCTAGCATATAGTCTTCAATGTATCTTTTCCCTCTTGTTTCACACCACCCCATATGTAAGCCACCAGTCTCTTGAGACCATAAGCCTATCTCCAATACCATGGATACCTCCTAATGACAATATGCTTATATGACCAGACCTGAAGAAACATACAACAAACCAAGTCCTTGAAAATATAGTATATGACCCTATGTAGAGTCCTATATAATCCATCTAGCACCATTAGGCCCCATAAAAAGATAATATACTCATCCTACATCAATAATATCACCTCTCCCTAGCCCCATATCAAAACTTGTATGTTGCTACCTACTAATAACAACCTAGATACCATTGAATACAAATGTGATGGTAATGTAATCTAAGTGTCCTCCCTTGTATGCAGTCTTAATATCCAATCCTAATATGACTAGGGAAATCCTCATATCCCCTCTTAAAAGCTCTATACATAATTCCTCATCAATCCTAATATGGATAGGATTCTCTCTGATAAGCACCTCGAGGATCTACCATACATCTACTAAGGTGAAAGTCATCTCTCTATTTGATAAATAAAGGTATTCATCTTTAAATACCACCTCTCAACCAATGTAGTCAATAGTGTCCTATCAAAGTCAATCTTAGGCATATGTGCCAAGTCATATAATCCAAATGTCATTAAATACCAATATTTGTGTCATCAAGAAGGTTGAGAAATGCAGTCAATATTTGCAGTCGTCTCTCATGGTAATCTATCACTCCAAGCTCCTACAAGTATAAAATAAAGATAAATCATTAGTCTACAAAGTCTAAAAAACTCTAGATCCATTTCCTCCCTTCAAGATTACTTCTCAATGATAGCACTAAATTTACACAACACCAAAATTTAGATCTTGTGATAGTGTTACCTTTTTTTGATAGCACTGATTGTGATAGAACTTTCTCTTTTTTTCTAACATCAATTGCAATAGTGCTACAAATTTGTGATAAGATCAAAAAGGTCCTACTATGATAGCACAACCCTCTAGCAATAGCTAGAAAAAAATTAAATACGTAAAAAATAAAAATTTTAAAATTAAGGGCAAGGTTTCTAAGGTTGTACCTAGGGCACTATAGAGGTTGATGCAATTTACTCTTTAATGGATTCTACATAATGCATTGATCTCTTGAAATATACCATTGAAAATTATCACATGACCAAAGTTCTCAAAATCACAAATTGTGTAAAGTAAAAATGCATTGATTTTTACCCCTCTTCCATTTTTAACCCTCCCACGTCCCCTAGATGACACTTTTGCTATTTTCACCACCACTTATCCCATCCAAACTCTATAATTTCCCACCTCATCGAGTTTCCTCACCAAAATATTATTTTCCCTCTAGAACTTGAGGGGGCACTCTTAGGGCATTAAATGCACTAATGATGCTAAAATTCATCATTTTTCATGCTAGATCCTTTTGCAACCATTTTATCAAAATAGCATCTTTGGATACCAAGAAGCATTATGATGTCAAAATTGGACTCCAACAACATATTTTTGATGTATTTATTATACAATAAATGCATCAAAAAGAGGAAAAATGAAGACACTCAATTTTGACATGCTTTATCAACTAGAACTTCGATAAATGGCACCCATTAGTTGATCTTTAGTCAATCAAGTTAACCCAACTAAAAACTCACATATTTTCTACCTTAGAACAATAACACTAGAATTTTACAATAGTACTACTACTAGTGCTACTATGAAAATGTAGCTCTATCATTGACACAAGCAAAATATCTACAACATGAGTTATGGGCACATAGATTTTTTCTTTCACTCCATTTGATCACACATTCTACCTCTTATTGTCAAGCCTACAAAATTTTAATTCTACCCCTTATCCATAAGGTATCTTTGACCCCTCTTTCCCTCTAAGAATTGGTCTCCAAAAATCTATAAAGTGAGTCCATGGGATGAGAATTCAACAAGAAATCTTGAAATGTCCAAACTTTGCCAAATTTTATTTCTAAGCTCTCTTGTTTTTTTTTTCCTCTCTTTCTCTCACAGTGTTGCATTTTAAAGTATTCTAGTAGCATTTTTTGGTAAATTATGCAAGGTATAGGTGCATATCAACAATTTTATTTTCCTCCTACTCAATCAAGTGCTTGGATACATTCTTGGATGGAGAGGAGGCACTCATAAGATATTGCTTGTATTTTCATATCTCCAACTCTTGCTATTTTGAGTTATTTGTTGCCTATGCTATACCATTTTGTTTTATCTTTGCTGATCATATTGGTGTTTACAACTATCACTTATCATTCTATTGTTATTTTGTACTTGCAACTATAAATATTTATTCATTATCCCCTTTTGTAGTTATTTTATAATATTTTATCATATGTTTTCTCTCTCCTTTTGGAAATTACCAATAGCATTATATTTTTCTTCCATAGTAGCTAGTCAAATTGCTTATCTATAACTAATATGCTCCTCACAAGTGTTTTGATTTTCTTTGTCTCATCTACTTTTCTAACTCAGTTATCACAGGTCTCCATTGAATCCCTTGGCTATAGTAGGAGTATACTTTACATAGACAATTTTCTAGGATTCGTACCTTTAGTCCTCTATCTATTTTGGGGTATTTACATTTGCACTATAGTCACATCCTTAACACATATTGTCTTCCTCCTTAGTACTTAATAATTATTTAATTTTTTTATCTCTAATTGAATAAGTTTTGGGTTCTAAATATGCACTTAGATAGTTTATCTTGAATCTCCCTAGCTATTATCAACCTTTTAAGCATGTTTTTATACGGTTTTTCATACTTAGACCCTTTTTTTGAGTTGTATGAATAATAGCATTACCATTCCAAAAACCTTAGTGATTCTAACTTTCTATATATCACATAATGATAGTATTTAATGGTCGTGATAGTGCCACTATCAACACTATTATAGAGGCTGTGTGCTTCTTCCAATTCTAGGTACATATTTTTACTATCATAAGATAAGGGAGGTCTAATAAATCTATTTAGTTAGTCATATATTTCTCTATGATCAGAAAAACCCCCTAAACATAATCCTAGTAATATTTTTACTTGTTTTGTAGGTGTGGCTATGATAGCACTAGAAATCAACAATAGTGTTGGGTGTAGTGCTACTAGAGAAAGTTAGCACTAGTGTTCAGACATTGGAATTAGGTATTTTAGTTCTTGGGTTGTATGTTCCTACTTTCTATAATATGATTTCTACTATTTTTTATCTTTCTCATTGTATTTTTTACCTATTTCTTAGAAAACTAAATAAAAATAAAGGAACTAAATCTAGGTCATTTTATTTTATCAAAAATATTTTAGACAAGAAATCATAAAGGATTATAGGTGCATCTAGGATAGATTGTATGCATTCATAAATCTCTTATCTTACCTTGAAAAGGAATTTTTCTTTTATTTTACTCACAATAATTAAAATCAAAAGAGCACATAGCTTTGGATAATTTTTTACTTGCATACTTGTATTCTTGTAGTATTTATCTTTTTATCATCAGTTTTAGGTCCTTACTTAAGAAGTATTAGGGATACCTAACATAACCTTAGGTTATTTAAGAAACTTATACATAAAGCATTCACTTAAAACATATATGTATATTTATAAATATATTGCAGTAGAACAACCCACATGATTTTAGATCCCCTTTGAAAAGGATTTGGGGTCTTAGCCTGCATGTGACCTGTTGTCTATACAATCGATTACACCCATATAAAGTTCTTATAACAATATAAAATAATAAAAAATAAAGCTAAAAGAACATATTGGTACCTCCTAGACTCATTTGAAGAATCCAATGTTACCCACTATAAAAAAAAATAAAATTAGGTGAGAAACAACTATTGAAATATGATTAAATCGATGAAGTGGATATGATAATTAGTACCCTATAGGCATATTATGAGGACTTATAGGTACTATATGAAGAGATAAAATTATAAAACTAAGTGGTTCTTAAAATTCTAAATGAAGTCCTAATAATAACTAAAGAAGAATTATAGACCATTAGATAGATGTAAACTATGCATTTTGAAATAGCACAAACATAAAAATGGTGCTAAATCTAGAATTGAAATTTAAAATTCCTTGATGAAATACATGTAAATATACATATCATTTTTTAGTAAATTATGAATAACATAACAAAGTATAAAGTATTTTATATCAAATTATAGATGATGGAAAAACTTAGGATCAAGCACCTAAAAATATTTGTAGATTCTAATTAAATGGTGAAGTAGGTTAGATTATTTTTTTAACCAGTTATAAACTAATTATATTCTATAATATTAAGGTTTAGGACCTATTAAATAGCTTTAAAGTGATTGATATCAAAGCAGACCCACAAGAAAAAAATTAGGATGTAGATTAATTAGATTTCCAAACTATGAAATTTGATACTATAACACATATGTGGGTTAAACTAGATAATATGGGAGTAATATTTAGACCAAATTCTAATACAACATAAACCATTGGTATGTTTGTCACAACAATAATTAAATTATAGGCTTTTTGGTCAGGGAAGATTGAAAAATAGGAGAGCATAATGAGTATAAAGGTGGCATATAACTACAATTATATACTAGTATCAAATTAGCTATATAAAAGGATGATTACACTAGAAATAATTTATCATATAGATGAACATATCAAGAAGAATATTATTTAGGTAAAATCCTTTGATTAATAACCTATTAGAAGTTCTAACAAAAAATCTTGAAATCTAGGAAAAATTCACGAAGAAAGCAATATGTAGATACAAGGAGCTATATATTAAATATGATGATATTATCAATGGATCTAGGATGACCTTTTTTTTTGGGTAGATTGATAATTAAAACAGGTTTTGAAAGGTCCCAAAAACCTTAATACATATGGATAAAAAATATTTACAACAAGTCCAATGACCAAATAGAGGGAACATACCCATCCCATGGGGTGATCCTAAACAAAATTTTAAAGCAATACTGGGAATACAGTCCCAGGGGATAATCCCAAGAAAAAAGTAAATAAAAAAACTGGTAGAATATAACTATCATCAACTTTTAATGTTGGATATAGGGGCTTTAGTATCTGCATCCTAATTAGAAAATAAGAAATTAAGCTGAGAATGAAGTTCATCCATCGCCTTAGCAACCTATAGATTGAGCGTCCATGTTGCCTTCACCGAATTGGTTGCTATAGATAGGATGGATGTGGAGGCTTCTCCCATCGACTTAGCTTCACTTTTGGGCCTAGCTAGATTTGGATTGTTGGGATTTTCCTCAAGGGTAACCTTTGGAGGTGGATTGGTAGTCTTCTACTTTTTGGGCTTGGGACTACTCTTGGTAGTAATTGGGATTTTATCCTTCTTGGATTTGAAATCTTAGGTATCGATGTTAAAATTCATAACTAGAGATGGGAGAGGCTTGGCTAGGAGAAAGCTTCTTCAATTAAGGAGTAGTATACTCAGGGTCACTATCATCACTTAGAACCTCATTGACAGTGGTATTGATGCTAGGGCTCTCTTTGGGAGGGTCAGTAGGTACAATATTACAAAAATCAATAAACATAGAGTTACAAATAATAACCACTCTCTTTTCTTGCTCCTCAAGGGTATATTTATATAGGATAAGAAGCAATCCTTTATAGGTAGGATGGGTTAAATTCCTTTCCATAACTCTATAAATGGAGATTTCAATTGATTGATATAGATAGTTAGGGGTGTTTATGACTTTGATACCCCTAAGATGGTTCAAAAAGGTGAGGTGAAAACTATGTCGAGGGGTATCAATATTATCAACCATAAAATATTGCATAATAGGAATAATTACCTAAGTCCAAGGAGGAGGAAGAGATCTTCTGACAATACGACCATTCTCCCATTTGAGGTTCTTGGCCTTGTCAAAAAAATAGTCTGTCTCTATAGCCATGGATTTTCTATCATGTCTAATGATGCGACCATCCTCAGGGAGTCTTGATACCTCAAAAATCATATGCACAATGATCTAAAATTCAAGGCCATGAACAATGATGCGACCTTGGTCCCAGGTTTGGACAATTGCATCAAAAACCTCCTCATTGTTGCCCTAAGTATTTTTAAGGAACGATGTCAGGCCATGGGTAGTGAGGGTGACTTCAGTGATAGGGTCAAGTTGGACATTATCAGGCTCAAGTAGGACCATCAAGATGAAATGAGCAGACTTGCACAAGGTCTTATTGGATAGCTTTAAGAACCAGGGATAGAGGTAGAGAAATTTGAAAGGCCAAAAGAGTATGTGATAAATGAGGCAATAGGTAGGAATAATACCAAGTATAGAACTAAATAGGCATTCTACCATGCCAAAAATTTTGAACTCAGAGTTATTTAGGGGTCTTTGGTGGTTTCAATCTCTAAGACAGATTGAATCATGTACCAAAGTGTAAAAAATATTACGTTGGTGGGAAAGGAACCACATGAAGTCGCTTCTAGTATGAAAATAAAAGGACTAAGTAGTGCATTGGAAATAATTGCATTAGGGGTTGGTAGAAAATATGCCTAAATATCTTAAAAGGGTG
Source organism: Wollemia nobilis (assembly GCA_028583015.1). Classification (NCBI taxonomy): domain Eukaryota; kingdom Viridiplantae; phylum Streptophyta; class Pinopsida; order Araucariales; family Araucariaceae; genus Wollemia; species Wollemia nobilis. The sequence goes on from JAQPPZ010014908.1 coordinate 1,973,773, forward strand.
TTAAAAATCATACGAGGGTTAGGATAGGGATCAACAGTGAAAGGGTTAAGGCTTAGCAGAAGGTGAGGAGTGGTAGGGTGTGGAACATGGTGGAAAGACGGGCGAGTGAGATGGAAATGACGTAAAACAATGAGATGGTGGATGAGAATAAGAGGTAATAGGTTGGCTAAAGTATGGCGAAGACGTGTGCAAAGCAATGAAAAAGAAAAGGCACCACAATTGGGTAATAAAAAAATAAAGGTGAACCTTGTTATAAATGAAAAAAGAGGGGGTTCTATTTTGGATGTAACAATAAGGTTTGGGGTCCGTGACTACCACCTAGAATAAGCAAGAATAGAAGGATGACTAGGGATACATAAACGTTGATGGAGAGGCACATTGACTAGATGCTTGGCATTCCTCAAAGGACATGTAGGTGATAACAAAGGTCTAAGGCTTCTTGACGTTTGGTGAAAATTCAAGTAAGCTTGGAGCCTTGTATTCTTCAGAGGATAAGTAAGCATGATCCCTATTAGATAAAACAGAGAGCTATTTTAATGACATGTACCAAGATTCTAGATTTTAGTATTAGTTTTGAGGCAAGGAGCCAAACAAAAAGGCACCCAAAGAAATTTTTTAAAATATCGAAGGTCTGTCCTGAATTGCTGCATTAAGAAGATATTGAGAAATGTTATCATGTCAAATGGTGACAGAAGCCTGACTATGTCCCTGATTGTCCTGACTATGTCCTTGATTGGAAAAATTTAAGTTGTATAACAAATATTTAATTTATTATACCAATGACCTTATGACAAGAGTGAGGTCCTTTTACTAAAAGCAATCACCAATCAACCAAAAAATGAATTTTTAATGAAAAAGAACTTCTAAAATTGGTTAATATAATATAATAAAGCACTCCACCTAGGTTTTAGATATAGTTATTTTATTCATGAACAAAAACATAAAATTTTATGTATATTTTAATAATTTGAATGAGGCTAGGTCATATTCTGCAAATAGAGGTTGGATTTGAGATGTCATCACTACTAGATGAATTCGTAATATACAATCAAATTTAGGTATAAAGTGAAGACTAGAACAATACCACCTTCACCTCTAAATGTGAAATATTTATATGTTAGAGAATATATTTTAGTCTATGGAACATAGGTGAAACATTTTAAAGAGCAATGGGTATAGTATATAAGGTCCTGTTGTTGCCATTGCATAACTCACCTCAATTAGGGACCCACTTGATTTTTTTTTAATTTTACCACCAATTTTAAAATTTTCTTGCACCCAAGTTTTACATTTTATTACACTAAATAAGTCTTTTACTTTCTTAAATTGAATATTTTAGAATGGATTGGATCTCAAGTGCTCTTCAAATTTTGTAAGAATTCATTCTTTGAAGTTGTTTTCAGGGTTTTTTGAATTTCACAATTTTGATAGCTACAAATCCAAAATGACTATAAATGTTGCTAGGAATATTTATTTTATCTAATTAAACTCCTAATGGAAAGGTTTTTAAATTATATTTACAATGATACCAAGCTTGCATACACAACCCCAATACTTAAGGAGTTTCAATAAAAATACCATTTAGCCACATTAATTTCCTCATGACAGTCCACAAACTTAAAATGGTTATTTATTTTTCAATGAGTTTACACAGGGTTTTTATGAGGGATCCCGGTCCCTTCATACTAAGTGGGATTTGAACCTTAGACCTCTCAAAGAGAGGCCAAAGCCCTTACCACTACAATAAGCTTACAAATTTAATTGCTATATATTTTTATACACAATGAATTTTCCAATTATTTAAGATTTTTTGGTTACCCATTTGGCCATTTTAGAAATGTGGAAAGTTTCCTAAATTTTTGGACACTTTGAATTTTTACCTATTTTCACACTATGAAAATTAAGAAACGAAATTTTGACCTGGAAACCACTCAAATACATGGTCAAGCTAGCCCAAGAAGGCATAAGAAAAAATTGCATGGCATCCTAGAGATGTATTTATATCATGGTCAAAGATTGGTCAAAGAAACTAGAATGATGATGAGTCATGGTTGTGTGACAAAGAGGTTGTCCTAAAACCATGATCATGATCCCATGACAATAGCATGTCTTTACGCCATGGTCAATAATAGTCAGATGACCCTAAAATAAAAATGCATAATATCCATGAGACAATGTCTCTACACCATGGTCAACAAGAGTTGAATGTGCCTAAGGTAAAGCATCATAATGACTCGAGGAAGCCCAATACAGCAAAAGCAAATTGCATGTGATCATCAGATTTTCGTAAAAAATCAATTTTGTTTTAAATTCATGCAAATTTTAGTGAAATTTAAATCTACTTTATAATAATTCAGTTTCCATGATAGTTTCATTTTACCTTAGCGTCATTCAAATTTTTGTAAAATATTAAATTCACTTTATAGAGCCCAAAAAATTGATTGCACCATCAATTTTTTGCAAGATATTAAATTTGCTTTATAATCATACTTTGGATTTCCATGAGATATTAATTTTGTTTTAAAATCATCATTTGGATTTTTGCAAAAATTCACCTTTGCGTAATCATCCTTTGGATTTCCATGTATATTCAAATTTGTTTAACCATCAACAAATGTACCTAAGTCTCACAAACCATCATAGTCATGAGACAATGTCTCAATGTCATAGTCCAACTAGTCAAACTCACTCCTTAACGAACTCACATCACGATCATGAGATAATATCTCTATGTTGTAGTCCAACTAGTCAACGATAGCAAAATCCCACTTTGGATCATGATTACAAGACAAGGGCCTATCATTTTTTTATTGTAGGATTACCTTTGTAATGTCCTCGTCCTAGTCAGTCTTCAGTTGCAGAGTGGACTTGCCTACTCACGGGTTCTCGTAGGTAGTGTTAGATGTATGGGATCCCACTTGGGATGTTGAGTTGTCATTTGGATAGGTAATGTGTTCTTTTGCCAGTATTTTAGGCCATTTTGAATAGCTTGAAAAAGACTTACTATTTTTAGTAAGTCAATTTGGAGCAGTTTCTTGGAGAATGGAAGGTACGTTAGAATCTACAGTGAAATGGGTGTTTGTTTCTCATATTATTTCTTGGGTCAGCATTGGGGAGCTAAGAAATTTTAATGGATGAATTTTATTTCCTAATAAATTAAATGTAATGTTTAATTTATTAATTTTGGGTCTTCTATGTTAATATGGGAGACATAAGGATGTGCTAGTCACTTAAAATTAAATTTGATATCATAAAGTGACTATTAGTATGATTAAAAGGGACACCAATTTCAAGAGAGACTTAGATGAAATAAAAATAAATTAAAAGTAATGAAATGCCCAATGTGGTCGACCCCCTTGGTGAGTAATATAAAAAGGATATGAAGCTTCATTTTTCATATCTTTGACTATTGTGAATTCATTTGCATTTTGGAGAGCACTTGCAGAGTTGATTTGCAGGGGTTTATTGGATCTTGTGTGGAGACAGAAACCTCCAACAAGGACACCATTCTTGATATTGCAAGACATATTTAGAGTGGTTTAGTGCATTCTCACTCAGGAAGTGCCTGTGGGCTACATTGTTGTAGATTTATTCAGTCATTTTAAGGAGTTTGGAGAGGGTTTTGTGTTTAATATTGCAAATTCCAAATTTCTTATCATTTATAGAAGAGGTCATACATTTTGGGCCTTCATTTTAGAGTTTTTGTACACATTTAGCTAGGTTTTGATTTAGAGTTTAAGCATAGCCATCCTTCTTATCTAGTGACTTTAGTTTGGTGGAGATTTTAGACTTTCCAGGAAATTTATCTTAGTTTATTGAAGGTCATACAAGTACCATGGCTAGTCATACCTCCAACTAGGCATGGGAATTTTATAGGAAGGAATCACTGCCATTTTGAGGCTATCTTTGTGTCCATCCTTGGTTCTTAGGTTGCTTTCATCATTCTGAACTTTCGTAGCTTGAGGAAAATTGTTGTAACTGTTGCTACTAATGAAGAACTTAGTTTTTTGAGTGGCTGCCATTGATGTATCATACCATTTCTAGCTTGCAATAAAAATTGGGTACCTTAGTTTCTAAGCTTTTGCTTAAAAGAGTTTATTGTTATATATATGTAATATCTTAGTATCAATTCTCATTGTAATGGGGAAAGTAATTTGAAAAATATAGCTTTCCTTAGTTGCTATCATTTCATTTTCTGTTCATTTCATTTTATGCAAAAACACACAAAAAAAGCAAAACATACAAAAACCAAAAACAACACGTATTGCAAACACCCAAAAATCAGTTGGGGGTAAAATATTATAGTTGTATCAGAGTACATTCTCAACACTTCTAGCTTGTGAGGTAATTTTGTATGAGTGATAGAGAACATAGGTATCTAGAAAGGGAAAATAAGAAAAGTTAGATTCAAACCTATCATAGAGATACCTAGCAAAAAAAAAATTATATAGTACCCGAGGGTTAGCGAGTGTCACATATCCTTGAGATTTCCATAGGTTCATCTTTAGGTGAGATAGTTAGTATTTTGGATATGGGTGACAATAATAATGAAGGAGAAATACAACCCATAAATAGAGAGATGTTTGATATGTTTATAAGAGGACAATGTGACCTACAATAGACCATGGCACAACTCTTAGGTATTATGACCCACTAGATGACTATGAACAACCAAAACAACAATGAACCACATTGGGATAACCAACATCAGGGTGGTAATGGTAATGGTGGTAATGGAAATGCAAATTTAGTTGGTAACAGGGCTACACCTACTAGGGATAGAGTTACCAGCTCTAGACCATTAATGCCTACTTTTTTACCGAGAGCCACATGTGCAGAGGAGGAGCCAGAGCCTGAGCTGAGAGAGTTACATAACCAATTTAGGTGAGAGTTTGCAGAGTTGGATGAGGAGTACCATGCACTCATGCCCTTCTGGGAGTATGTTGATATGCAATCTAGGTTGAAGTAGAGGACACATGGGAGATTTTGTGCATCTAATGCAGATAACATAGAGTTACATAGGCGTGTGGGCAAATTATTAGTAACTTATTTTGATGGATCACGGAAGACTATGGCTAGAGCATGGATCCAGAAGATGGATGCTTATTTTTAGTTGAGCCCGATGTTGGAGGATGAGATGATTAAGTTCATTGCTTTACATCTTGATGGGATAGCTCATGAGTTGTGGCATCATGGGTATATCACAATGGGTCATAATCATATCACCTCTTATGTAAATTTCATAGAAAAACTCATGGAACACTTTGATAAGAAGGATCTTGAACTTGAATTCAAGGAGTTAGCACATCTTAGATAGTGGGGATCAGTAGATTATTATATTTCAGAGTTTCAATAATTTTTTGTGACGGTGACAAATATTTCAAAGAGATGCCTTATCGTGTTGTTCATATATGGGCTTTTAGAGCCATTGAGAGGGCTAGTCAAGGCCTTCAACCCACCTTCATTGCATGAGGTGATTCAGAAGGCTCATGACATGGAGTATACATATTATAAGGGCAAGTTCCATTATAAGGGTGGTGGTTATAAGAAGTTTAAGGATAAAAAACATTTTTCTAAGGGGGTTGATCAACATAAGGACACTTCAAAAAGAGTGGACAACAAAAGCATGAATGATTTTAGGAAGAAAAAATTGTGTTTCAAATGTAAGGAGCCATGGACACCATCATATAAATGTGTAGATAAGACTAAGGTAAAGTAAATGGAATACTTAATAGTTGAGGAGTTAAAATATGAGAGATCCAAACAACATAGTGATTCCAGTAATAGTAGTTCGAATAGTGATACAGAGCATGACTATTACCATGGAGATGATGATACAGTCACACAATTATACATTTTATAGAGGACTAGATCATTTAAGGTACAAGGAGTGCTAAGTGGACAACGAGTAACTACATTTATTAATACAGGTGCCACACACAACTTTATAGATGTAGGCTTTTTATCTAAGAGAGGCATTGAGACAGAGACTTTTGGAGGATTTAAGGTGTTAGTGGCAAATGGTACTACTGTTAATTGCACTCACAGAATTCCTAAGCTCTATATTAATATGGGTGTTTATGAACTCAAGGAAAAATTTTATGTGGTTAACATTGGGGATGTTTATGCAGTGCTAGGGATGCATTGGATGAGTTCACTTGGTCAATTGACTATGAATTTGCATAATATGGAAATGAAATTTGAATCAGAAGGGAGAAAAATAGTATTGCGGGGTATATCAGATGGGTGTTTTAGATTTTTATCACTAAGACAGATGGAGAGACTCTTTCACCATGGCTAGATATAATGGGTAGTAGAGTGCCTTATTATACCTTTAGGTGATGAGTAGCAGGGCAAGTAATACCACCCAGACATTCACATTCTCTTGGATAAGCATCACAAGGTGTTTGAGAGCATTCCTCTAGGTATACCTCCAGAGAGGGACTTAGCACATCATAGAGTTGGAGGAGAGAACCAAACCCATTATCACTACCCAATACATACATCAAAAGAGGTTGAAATATGAAATAGAAAAAATTATTAAGGAGCTTCTTGAGATGGGACATATTAGGCCTAGCAAAAGTCCTTTTGCATATTTTGTAGTTTTGGTCAAAAAGAAGGATGACACAATGAGGATGTGTATCGATTACAGGGCCTTAAATAAGAAGAAAATCAAGAAAAAATACCCTATATCTAGGATAAATGAATTAATTAATGAATTACATGGAGCAAAGTGTTTTTCTAAGATTGAAATCAGATCGGGTTATCACCAGATACGGATGCGAGAATGTGATATAGAAAAAATAGCCTTCAAATGCCATTATGGCCACTTTGAATTCTTGGTGATGCCCTTCGGATTGACTAATGCTCTAGCAACATTTTAGTCATGCATGAATAGGGTGTTCAGAGGGCAGTTATGAAAGTTTGTATTAATATTTTTTGATGATATTTTGATTTATAGCAGGACCTGGGAGGAGCATTTGCAGCATCTAGATGAGGTCTTGAGCATTTTTGAGCAAGAAAATTTATTTGCAAAGGAATCAAAATGTGATTTTGGATTAATAGAGTTGCATTTGGGGTACATTATCAGTGTACATGGTGTTAAGATGGATCCAAAAAAATCAAATCCATCATGGATTGCCCACCTCCAACCAATATCACTCAGCTTAAGGGCTTCTTTGGTTTATGTGGATTTTACAGGAGATTCGTCAAAGGATTCTCATAGTTAGCAACTCCACTAACTGATTTGATGAAGAAGGGAGCTTTTTTTCGGTCGTATGCAACACAAATATGTTTTGATAGATTTAAGCAAGTGATGTGTTCATGTCTCGTGTTAGCCATTCCTAATTTCACCAAGCCTTTTGTGTTGGAATGTGATGCTTCCAAAGAGGGCATTGGTGTAGTGTTGTTACAGAATAAGCACCCCATAGCTTATGAGAGTAGGAAATTGAGGGGGGTAGAGAGAGCTTATATGATTTGTGACAAGGAGATGTTGGCCATTATGCATACATTTTCCAAATTCAGATAGTACTTGGTAGGAAATAAATTTATGGTAAAAACTGATCATAACAGCTTGAGGTACTTTTTGAATCAACAAGATCTTAATGAGTGACAATAAAAATGGGTAAGTTATAGGTATGTGATTTTGATATTGAGTATATGAAGGGGAAGAAGAATATTGTTGCTGATGCTTTATCCAAGAGGTCACATCTGTGTTCACTAGGAGTAATTTTAGAGGATTGGAAGGAGCAGATACTTGCTGATTATGCTAAGGATGAATGGGCTTCCAGTATTTTGTATGGTACCAGAAGAGATGATAGGTACACTACAACTAATGGATTGATCATATATAAGAATAGAATAAATTTGGTGCCTAAATCTCAGTTTAAAAACACTCTATTGAGAGTATTTCATGACTCACCATTGGCTAGCCATTCGGGCTTCTTTAAGACATATAAGCAACTAAGAGAGATATTTGCTTAGAGAGGGCTCAAGGATGAAGTCCTCAAACATGTGAGAAAGTGTGCTATTTGTCAGCAAAATAAATATGAGCACACCTTACCAACTGAATTGTTGTAGCCTCTACCCATTTCTAACAGGAAGTGAGAGATTATATCAATGGAATTTATCACAAGGATTACCTAAGGTCCAAGGGAGAGACTGCATATATGTGGTGGTTGATAGGTTAACGAAGTTTACACACTTATTTTCTATTTCATCCACTTATATAGTAGTGCAGGTTGCTGAATTATTTTTTACGGAGGTCTTCATATTGCATGGCTTACCTAGAAACATAGTCAGTGACATGGACAGTCAATTTAGGAGCAAATTTTGGTAAGAGCTCTTTCAGTTGAGTGGGACACAACTCACTTCAAGCACTAGTTACCACCCACAAACAGATGGATAGACTGAGATAGTAAAAAAGTGGGTAGAGGGATATTTGAGTAATTACATAATAGGGTAGCAAAGGGCATGGCTTCGTTGGTTACATTTGTGTGAGTACTATTATAATACCACACATCACATGTCCATTAAGATATCACCGTTCATGGCACTTTACGGGTATGAGGCTCCCAGTTTTGTTGATTTACTTTTTCAGGATTGCAAAGTACCCAGAGCCAAGGAGTTGTTACAGGATAGTCAGGACATCTTGATATCACTTAATGAGAACATACATCAAGCACAAAATCAGCAAAAATTGTATGCAAACCATCAGCATTTAGAGCATAGTTTTGAGGTGGGTGATCTCGTCTATTTGCGACTGTAACCCTATAGAAAATATACTCTCAAAAATAGTGGAGCATAAAAACTTAAGCCATGCTATTATGGTCCTTTTAGGATTATCAAGAGGGTTGGAGAGGTGGCTTATGAGCTTGAATTACCGGTAGACAGTAGAGTACATAATTTTTTCCATGTGTCACATCTCAAAAAGGCTTTGGGACATAATGTTACTCCTTCTACAATATTATTACCTTTGGATGATGAGGGTAAGCTAATATTAATTCCAGAGGCCATCATTGATAGAAGGGAGAGGAATTTGAGGAGATGGACAATTAAAGAATATTTTGTCAAATGGAATGACTTACTGGTATAGGATGCTACATGGGAGGATGAGCAGATCTTATAGCGTCCAACACTTCGATTGCTTGAGGATAAGCAATATTGGGGAGGGAGGACTATAAAGTCCTTGTCCTAGTCAGTCTTCGATTGTAGAGTGGACTTGCCTACTCACGGGTTCCTATAGGTAGTTTCATATGTGTGGAAGCCCACTTGGGATGTTGAGTTATCATTTGGATAGGCAGTGTGTTATTTTTCTAGCATTTTAGGCCATTTTGGATAGCTTGATAGAGACTTACTATTTTTAGTAAGTTAGTTTGGAGCAGTTTCTTAGGAAATGAAACGCACGTTTGGAATCTACAACGTTTTGAATCTCATATTATTTCTTGGGTCGGCATTGGGGAGCTAAGAAATTTTAATAGACAAATTTTATTTCCTAATAAATTAAATGTAATGTTTAATTTATTAATTTTGGACCTTATATTTTAATATGGGAGACATAAGGATGTGCTAGTCAATTAAAATTAAATTTGATATCATAAAGTGACTATTAGTATGATTAAAAGGGATGCCAATTTCAAGGGGTACTTAGATGAAATAAAAATAAATTAAAAGTAATGAAATGCCAAATGTAGTCGACCCCCTTGGTGAGTAATATAAAAAGGAGATGAAGCTTCATTTTTTATATCTTTGGCTATTGTGAATTCATGAGAATTTTGGAGAGCACTTGCAAAATTGATTTGTAGGGGTTTATTGGAGCTTGTGTGGAGACGAAAACCTCTAGTAGGGACACCATTATTGATATTACAAAACATATTCAGAGTGGTTTAGTGCATTCTCACTCAAGGAGTGCCTATGGGATAATTTTTTGTAGATTTATTCAGTCATTTTGAGGAGTTTGGAGAGTGTTTTGTGTTTAATATTGCAAATTCTAGATTTCTTATCATTTGTAGCAGAGGTCATACATTTGGGCCTTCATTTTAGATTTTGTATGCACATTCAGCTAGGGTTTTATTTAAAGTTCAAGCATAGCCTTCCTTCTTATCTAGCAACTTCATTTTGGTGGAGATTTCAGACTTTCTAAGTAATTTATCTCAGTTTATTTAAGGTTGTATAAGTACCATGGCTGGTTGTACCTCTAGCTAGGTGTAGGAATGTTCTAGGAAGGAATCGCTACCATTTTGAGGCTATCTTTGTGTCCATATTGGGTGCTTAGGTTGCTATTATCATTCTGGACTTTTGTAGCTTGAGGAAAATTATTGCAACTATTACTGCTAATGAAGAACTTAGTTTTCTGAGTGGCTATCATTGATGTATCAAACCATTTCTATCTTGCAATAAAAATCGGGTACCTTAGTTTCTAAGCTTTTGCTTAAAATATTTTCCTATTATATGCATGTAATACCTTAGTATCAATTCTCATTGTTATGGGGCAAGTAATTTGAAAATTATATCTTTTCTTAGTTGCTATCATTTCATTTTCTGTTCATTTCATTTTATGCAAAAAACACAAAAAAATAAAACATACAAAAACTAAAAACAACACATTGCAAACACCCAAAACTCAGTTGGGGGTAGAATTTTACAACCTTTCATTGGCTCAAAACCGAGAAATCCTCACCGTTTGTTCTTAAATAAAAAGTTGAATGTGCCTAAAGAGAGATGAACGCGGCCTAGAGACATTAAAACTAGGATAAAAAAAGGGTCAATGCTATCATTTCAAATTTTAATCCCATCCTAGATCCAACTCTATATCATAATTAAGAAGGTTAAAATTATAAATTTTTGAATTCTCATCTTGGCCATGAGCCATATCCGTGTCACGATCGCAAAATTTGTCCAACTTAACAATAATTTTAGATTTCAACCTCAAGTTTGTTAAAATTAATAATTCAAAAATTCCACCACAGTTGCAAGTTGACTCTATACTGTGATCAAGTATGTTAAATATTTAAATTTCTAAATTCTCATCTCAACCTAGATTTGACTTCGTGTTGTGATCAAAAAGAGGATAATTCTTTGATTTAGAGAATTTTTTATCCCGAGCCAAATCTGACTTTGTGCTACAATAAAAAAGTGAATTTTGTTAACTTGGTAAATTTAAGCCATGGCCTGGGGCATGTTGAAGATAAAAACAAACCCTAATTGGTATTCTTAAAATGAAGAAAAAAATTATAACTAAATATTAAATATAATATTTTGCTCTAAAATTAAAAGCAAAAACCTTATAAAATAATATAAAATTAAAAATTAAAAACCCCATATGGGATCTTAGGGGGTTGCCTCTTAAGGGGCTTGAAAAATGGTATGGTGCTTCAATGATCAACAAATATAAAGGTTGAAGGAGCATGGAAGTCTAGAGGTTAAAGGAGAGTGGAAGATTAGAGGTTGAAGGAGCGTGGAAGGTTAGAGGTTGAAGGAGCATGGAAGATTAGAGGCTGAAGGAGCGTGGAAGGTTAGAGGTTGAAGGACCATGCAAGGTTGAATGATGAGTTGATATTTGGAGTATCAAGGCTAAAGGAGAATGGAAGGTTGGATTGGTTGAAGGAGCATGGAACACTGGGATGGTTGAAGGAGCTACAGTGAAAGGTTGGGATGTTGGGTGGAAGGTTGGGATGGCTAAAGGAATGTGGAAGGCTGATAATGCTGAAGGAGCATGAAAGGTTGGGCTAGATAAATAGGATACAATGGAAGGTTGAGATGCTGAGTGTAAGGCTGGGAAGGTTGAAGGAGTGTGTAAGGTTACTTACAATGAGAAAAACAAAATTGCAAAGTGTGAAGGAGTAGGGTTTTTTCTTGAAAAACATCTCATATTTTAGGAGCTATATATTTGCAAAGAGTTATCCGATTCAACTAATTCTTGGACCAACTTGTGTAGAATTTGAATAGATTTAAAATGAATGGTCATATGCAAAAATCTGAGCAAAATTGAGGGATATATGACCTTGTGAAGTTAACCATTTGGAACAAGAGCAGTGACAATTTTTCAAGTTGCAAAAAATAAAATTGTAAAGTGTGAAGGATTAGGGTTTTTTCTTGAAAAGATCTCATCTTTTAAGAACCATATCTTAACAAAGAGTTTTTTGATTCAACTTATTCTTAGACCAAATTGTATAGATTTTGAATAACTTTAAAATAAGTGGTCATATGAAGGAATCCAAGCAATATTAAGGGAGATACGACACTATGATGTCAACCATTCGAAACAAGGGTAGTGATTATTTTTCAAGCCCTAAAAAATGATATTGCAAATATTTTCCAACTAGGGTTCAAACGATGGGAAGAGAAATGAAGGGCTATGACTTCAACGAGGAAGGAAACTAGCAATTCATATTTAGTAAAGCAAACTATGATAGTGGGATGTTTTTGAAATATTACTCTACTAAGATGCAAGGCATAGATAGTAGAGGTGAAGTTTTGGAATTGTGAACATTTTTATAGGAAAATGTCAAGAAAGATGCTAAATTCTAGAGTAATTGTATTCATACAAAAATTTGAAAAGATCCAAAAAATAAAAATCAATAATTCATATATTTTAAGTAAAAGGATGTATAGCATCTCAATTGAGATGAGAAGTGTATCTATTTGTAAAATATCAAGGTCTAAAGAAGAGAGATACAATTTGTCAATGGTGGGGGACCCAAGTACAACCCCTTATTATCCAAAAAAAAAAATATAAAATTAAAACTTTAAATAAAATATAATGTCAAACCTTAGAAAATTAATTAATAAATTTAATAATCATCAACCTTAGTAATAATAACAATAACAAAAAATGAGAAAGGAACCTGGACGGTGATTGATGGCAGGAACAGGAGCGGGAGTAGGCGCAGGTGCAGGAGCAGGAGCGGGAGCAGGAGTAGGTGCAGGGCTGGGGGCAGGGTCAGTGCTTGGTGTAGGTCCCCGGTCGGGATCGGGCTCGGGGTCGGGGATAGGCACGTCGGGGCCCGGTATCGAGCCTGCAAGACCCCCGGTGGGCCCAGAGGATGGGTCTGCGCTTGATCCATTTGGGGGCCAGGGTGTCCTGGGCCCTGGCCCATAGACTAGCATCGATGCGAGCGTAGGGTTGGGGAATAAGTCCCCTGCTCCTGAGCGGGGCTTTGTCCCGAGCGGGCCCAAACCCTCCTACCAACAGATCTTGGCGGGCACCAGGGCCCCTTCCCGGGCCCCGAGGCTAGGTCTGTCCCTCGAGGGCATGCACATCTCTATCCAGGAGGAGGTCTACTCCTCCTTGGTAGGGAAATTCTTGGGAGGGCGTCTCGACATGGAAACCATCCGTAGGTGGGTAGCTACCAAATGGAAGGTGTTCGGGCACATCCAGCTGGTTGCCCTGACCAAGGGCTTCTTCATCATCAAATTAAACAATAGTGAAGACGCCAAAAATATTCTATCGGGTGGGCCCTGGTTTCTGGGGTGCAAGAGCCTCTTCCTCAGGCGGTATGGAGCTGACTTCCACCCCAGCACCCAAAGCATCAACTTCGCCCCAGTTTGGGTTCGGCTCCTAGACCTTCCCTTCCATCTGTGGCATGAAGACGTCCTCAGGCTCATTGCCCAGTCGGTCGGGGACCTGGTGGCCTTTGACCCTGCTACCAAGGCAGGATCCCGGATGGTGCATGCCCGATTTTGTGTCAACGCCAACCTCGAATCCGTGCTCCCCTCCTCGGTAACCATCTCCTCTGGGTCCTACTTCTGGAGCTAGCCCCTGATCTACGAAAACAAACCTACCTTCTACCCCACTTGTAGCACTCAGGGCCACCTTTCTCACCAATGCTCGATTTCCAAAAAGGTGGAAGGCCCTCCCCCCAAACCCCCTTCTCAATCAGGCCGGGCCCCGCCTCGCGGGCCCCCCCACGATGGCCCCAGATCCCAGGCCTAGACCACCAAGGGGCCCCCCCCGGCCCCAAAGGATTCTCACATGGACCTCGATCTGGAGGGCGATCTCCCCCAGGTTTCCCCATCTGTTGCTCCCTCCCCTGGGTCGTCTTTCGTGGCCCTTATCCTAGGCTCTCCCGCCCAACCCGTTTTGAACCCCTCCCCATAGGGCCCTGCTTGCGTAAGCGAGCTGGCCAGGCTTTCTTCCCCATCGGATCCCTTGGCCAGGGCCCCCTCTCCCCCCCATCCCCGCTCCTCCCTTGACCCCCTCCCGGCCCCCTAGCATTCCCTGCTGGGCTTCCCCCCTTGGAGTGCGGATCTGAGAAGTCCGATGAAGAGATCGAAGCTAGTTCTTCATCCGGGCCCGACGAAGTCAGTCCTAAGATGACCCGGAGTAGGTCTTTTGCCATAGACTTTGGTAGCAAACTCAAAAGAGGGCGCCCCACCCTGGGCGATCAGTGGACTAGGATCACTGAAGATGACATAGCCAATGGCTCTCAGGCTACTCTGTCTGACGTGGGGGCAAGTTTCTCCAAGACGGATGCCAATCGATCCAAACCCCCCGCTCACTCCGGGAAGGGGGGCAAGTGACCCCTCAAGGGTGTCAAATGAAGCTCATCACCTAGAATATCAAGGGCCTCAATGGGGCCCCCAAGAAAAGGATCCTCGACCAACTCTGTAGGGATCACCGTCCGTCCTTCCTCCTCCTTCAGGAGACCAAAATAGATGAGGCTGCTACCCGACGTGTAGCCCAAGCTACCTGGCACAACTGCGAGTCCCTGTCTACCCCTATGGCTGGCTCAATCGGGGGTCTACTGTGCATGTGGGACCCCTAGATGCTTTGAAGGAAGACTCATATCTTCATCCCCCAAAATCATCAACATGCTAGTTCACTGCGTTAAGTCAAGGCGATCATGGATTCTGTCCAACGTCTACGCTCCCAATAGTCCCATCGAGAAGGCAACCTTATGGAAGGAAATTAGCTCGATGAGAGAAGCCTTCGCCCCCTACCCTGGATCTTGGCCGGGGACTTCAACAACCCCCTGTTCTTTTCTGATAAAAGTGGGGGCTCAACGGTTCAGGGCAAGAGCATGGAGGACTTTGGTGCCTTTACTACCCTCAACGAGCTCATGGATGTCAGCTTGAAAGGTTCCAGGTTCACTTGGACCAACAGAAGGGCGGGAGCAAATCATATCCAGGTCAGACTAGACAGAGTTTTCTTGTCCAAGGAAGCCCTGCCTATGTTTGCTGATGCCACCCTATTGGCCCTCCCAAAAATTGGGTCTGATCATAGCCCCCTCCTCCTGGAAACCGACCACAGGCCCTCCCCCAAGAGGCCTTTCTGGTTCGAGTCCATGTGGCTGCATCACCCTGACTTTCGGGCCTAGGTTGGGCGCTGGTGGGCTCCCCTGGTCCCTGGACGCCCTGCCGAGCAAATCTACCACAAGCTGAGATGCCTTAAGGATCAACTCAAGGCATGGAACAAGGAGGTGTTCGGCAACATCTTCAAAAACAAAGCAATTCTCAAAGAAAAACTCGAAGCCCTCGAGGCTAGATTTCAAGTTGGCTCCCAAGACCCAGGGCTCAGGGATGAGGAGCGCCTTGTTCTCAGCGAGTATCATAACATCCTGGCCCGGGAGGAAATATTTTGGAGACAAAAGTCGAGAGCCCTGTGGCTCCGAGATGGCGATGCAAATACCAAGTTCTTCCATGCATCGACCCTCAGGAACAGGGGCTCCAACAGAATTGTTGAGTTGGTGGGCAGCGATGGCAGTATCATCAAGGAAGAAGAGGACATCCGGGTAGAAACCACTCGCTTCTTCCAAGAGCTCCTGGGTGACAGCCCTCCCATGTCCCCACATGTGGCTGACTCCCTTCTGGAGCACATCCCATCTTCTGTTCCACCCATGGCAAATCAGATGTTGTTGCAGCCTCTGTCTGACTTCGAAATCCATGCTGCCACCTTTTCCATGAAGGCTGAGGTGGCCCCGAGCCCGGATGGTTTCCCCCCTATTTCTTCCAATCGTTCTAGGACATTGTCGGGGTGGAGGTGTGCACTGCCATCCGGGACCTGCAGACTGCCCGATCCATCCCCAGAGGTATCAACTCCACCTTCATAGCTCTGATCCCCAAGACCCAGGTAGCCCGATCCCTCTCGAATTTCTGCCCCATTAGCCTGTGCAATGTCCTGTACAAAATCTTGACCAAATCCATGGCTTCCCGTCTCAAGGACATCCTCCCCCTGATCATTGCCCCCTATCAGGGTAGCTCGATCAAAGGCAGATTGATCACTGATGGGGTCATTATCATGCACGAGGCCATTCACTCGGCTGTCCTATCCAAAAAGGCCTCCTTTCTGCTCAAGCTGGATATGAACAAGGCCTTTGATAGAGTTAACTGGGATTTCCTGTCCAAGGTCCTCCTCAAGTTTGGATTCCACCCCTCTTGGGTCAGGCTCATCAGTAACTGCGTGTCCTCCCCGTGGTTCTCTATCCTCGTCAACGGGTCCCCTGCCGGATTTTTCCCCAGCTCCAGAGGCCTCCGCCAAGGTGACCCCCTATCCCCGATCCTCTTCATCATCCTAGCTGAGGCCCTGGGGTGGACCATCTCGGGCGCTGTGACTCACGGTCTCATTTTAGGCATCAGGCCTGCGTCGGGCCTACCCCTTGTGTCTCACCAGCAGTTTGTGGATGACACCATCCTGGCCACTTCTGCCTCAATCCCCCAAGCCAAAATTCTCAAGCATATTTTGACCCTGTACGAGGAGGCGGCCGACCAAAAAATCAATCTCCGGAAGAGCATGATTTTCTTCATCCACACCCCCTTGGCTAGACAGATCAGAATCGAGCAGATTTTGGGCTGCACCCCTGGTTCCCTCCCCTCCTCGTATCTTGGGCTCCCCCTATTCACAGGTGCGTCCTCCAGGGCCCTATGGGGTGGGGTGATTGAGTGGATTTAGAGGAAGTTGGCCCCCTGGAAAGGTCACCTTCTTTCACAGGCTGGCAGAGCCACCCTCTTGATGGCAGTCTTGCAAAGCATCCCGATATACTTCATGTCGGTCTTCAGAATCCCGACCTCCATTGCAGCTCACATCGAACAAATTCAGAAACACTTTCTCTGGTCGGGAAGTGAAGACAAGAAGAGGATTCCCCTGGTCTCCTGGTCCCTGGTCTGCCACCCCAAAGCTGAGGGAGGGATCGGGCTCAGGAGGGTGGTTCCCATGAACAGGGCTCTCATGGCCAAGCATGCCTGGAAGGTGCACACCAACACCCCTGATGAGTGGGTCAGCATTGTGCGTAGGAAATACTGCCATAGCCACCCCTTCCTCAGTGATTCTTAGCCCCGTGATGGATCAGCCTTTTGGAAG
This sequence comes from Wollemia nobilis, assembly GCA_028583015.1. NCBI lineage: Eukaryota > Viridiplantae > Streptophyta > Pinopsida > Araucariales > Araucariaceae > Wollemia > Wollemia nobilis. The sequence continues at coordinate 1,991,069 of JAQPPZ010014908.1, forward strand.
TCCCTGATCTCCACCAAAGACATAATCCAAAAAGGAAGCAGATGGATCCTCGGAGATGGAGCCAAGATTGATTTTTGGGATGACAGATGGATTCAGGATGAGGCCCTATCTTCTGACAGAGAGCTCCTCATTCTCAAGCCAGGCCTGGCGGACAGAGGCCCTAGGGTTGTGGGCTATCTCTCCCAGAACCTGGGGGGTGCTACCTGGATGCCCATCCTGGACCCTAGGCACCCGCTTCAAGCTGCCAGACTCTAGGGCCTCCTCACTGTGACTGTCATCCCATCCTCTGGAGGAAACGATAGATGTGTTTGGCATGGGACCCCCAATGGAGTCTTCTCCATCAAATCTGCATACAATCTCCAGAGAGTCCCTGACGAGGCTCCCTTCCCAACCCGTAGGTGTGGGCCAAGAAGCTGATCCCCAAAATCAGTCACTTCATTTGGGCGGCCATCCAAAATAAGATTCTGATGATCGAGAATCTCATCAAGAGGGGCTTCCAGATCCCGAATAGATGCTACCTTTGTTGTGATGCCTGGGAATCCACCAACCACCTCTTTGTCAACTATCCCTTTTCATCCGAAGTCTTGGGCCTCATCCTTTCCCAATTCTCCATCCAGTGGGCGGGCCCCAAATCCATTTATGACCTCCTATTGCAATGGCCCAACCCCTTTGTCCATCCCTTCACCTGCTTTCTCTAGAATTCGTGCCTCCCCCATATGCTCTGGTAGCTCTGGCTTGAGCGCAACAGCAGAGCCTTTTCCTCCCCGGCCCATTCCCCCTAGTGGATTGCGACCAAGGCTGTGACCTTTGCCCTTGAGAATTCCTGATCCATTCCCCTATCCGAGGCACCCCGGTGGCCAGGCGAAGCCGCTCTCCTATCCTCTCTCGACATCCAGCTCCCCCCTGGTCCCCCCTTGCCCCCTCCTATCGATCTTTGACCAGATGGACTGCCCCCCTGGATGGGTCAAGCTCAACTTCGACGGTGCGTCTAAAGGCAATCTCGGGCCCTCTAGGGTGGGTGGGGTCATCCGTGATTGCCACGGGGCCCTGATCATGGCGTTCGCTGCTCTGCTTGGCTTCCAGACCAACAATTTTTCCAAGGTAGCTGTCTTGCTAAGTGGTCTGAATGCCCTCAGGGAGTCTCCCTCACAAGTCATCATTGAGGGCGACTCCCAAGTCATCATCAAAGCTGCCCGTAGTCCAGGCAACTACTTCTGGCGCATTCACAACTTCATCCGGGAAGCCCTCTTCGTCCTCCAGGGATTCCCCGACCATAGCTTCCGGCACATGTATAGGGAAGGCAACAGGGCGGCCGACTTCATGGCGAACCAAGCCATCTCTGCTGATGCCTTCACTACCTGGACCATGAACTTTCTCGAAGCTCTGGTTCACATTACCATGCAAGATCAGGTTAGCAATGTGGAGGACCCCGGTGTCTAACCTGCCCCATGTCAGGGCCCCTTCTTTCCACTGGTGCGGTCTCCAGAGGATCGAAGACTTCATCCCCTGTGGCGCCACGTCGCCTGGTCCTGGCCCATCTCCTGCTCACCTGTTGGTCTCCCAGATCTCCCTCACGGTGGTAGGCATGCTAGGCCATGCGAGAAGTTTGGTTATTTCTTATGTGGACCTGCATTGCTCCGTTGGCACCTCTGGCAGTCCCAAGACTATCTCCACGTCGGCCCTTCCTGACCTTTCTGCCTCGATCACTTCGTGGATGGATCCCCATGCCGCGTCAGTCCGCCCATGGCATTATCCCGTGTTGTACCCTCAAGGCGCTCCCTCGATCAGCTTGCGCCACATGGCACACTAGAAGTGGCCCCTTCCCCTGGCCCCACGTGGCAACCTATAGTGGCACCCCCTTAGCCCCTCCCCCCTCGTGTCGCACCCGACCTCGAGCGCCCATTCCCGACATCGGCGGCTCCCCCCTTCTTCGGCCCCCTACGTGGTTTTAAATCTGCCTTGTTCTGAGTTTTCCCACTTCTGTTTCCCCCATTCCCTACCCTCGTGCTTTTGGTCAGATTTCCCCTCCTTCCCCTACCCCATGGCTGCCAAAAGTGTTTTCATTGAGCCCTCCACGCTCAATCTGAGTGAGTCGGCTAAGTTGTTCTCCAACACCAAGCATTTCACCCCCTTCTTCAGCAAATTTGCTGGAGTTGATGATGAGATCACCCAATGCTTCCTGGACTCATGGAACGACGATGAGGTTAAGGTAAAGGGGCTACATTTTAAAGTAAACAAAGAATTTCTTACAGAGGTTACAGGCCTCCACCATGAGGATAAGGGACGTGTTGTCAGACGAGACAAGCATAATTGGGAGGAGGAGCTGTCCCGCTTCCCGGAGCAACAATGGGACAAGGCAAACCTATTCCGCTCCAACCTCCCGGCCCCCTTCGATGAGGCAATCATCCCGGTAATGCAATACATTACCTATGATGACCCGGATCAGAGGCTCTTCAGTTTCCACTTGAGCTATTTCAACCACCTCCGTGGGGCCACAGTGGTCAGCACTCCCCATTTTTTGTTGTATTCCCTGGGTCTTTCCATTGACCATGCCCACAAAAGCCATTCTCGGCCCTCCCACCAAGGCCTCATGGCTGTGCTATACAGGCACGCTCTGGCCAACCAACCGTAGCTCCATCGCATTCCTCCCCTATCTATTGTCCCCCCCTGATGCGGCTAATTCCCCTACTGGTTCCCTTGCAGCTTCCATTTCCAAGGAGTCCCCCTCGCCTGAAGGCTCCCCCACCCTGAAGCATCGTAGACCAACCCAGAAGTGCAGGACTCCGCCCAGGGCACAGGTGGGGCCCCGAATCCTAGGGGCGCCTACAAAGGCCCCTTCCCTGGCAGTAGTAGGGCTACTGGCAGTGCCAAGAGGACCAATCAGGAAGCCCCGGAGCCCATCGATGTCAGTTTCAAGACAGGCAATAGAATGCAAAACCTGGCTATCAGAGCCCTCCTCGACATGGCTATCGGCTCTCTGAATGTGGCTGCCCAAGCAGCCTCCTCATCGCCACTGCCCTGGCTGAGCTCCAGCGCAAGCTGGGAGACGGCCCCGATAGGGAGTAGTATTGACCGGCATGGGGCCCCGTCTGGCTAGGAGTGGCCGCTGGGCCCAACGGTTTACTGGCGTCCAGCTTCGCATGCTGTCGGTGGCAGTTTCTGGTTTTGATGGCTTCTAGTCATGGTTTTGCTATTGTTTTTTCTAGTTGTTTTTGTAGGCACCAGGGCCAGGGCCCCGGGCCTCGGATTGCTGCCTTTGGGCGCAGCCCCATTTTTGTTTGTTTTTTTAGCCTAGGCTTATGCTGTAACTAAGGTTTTGGGATCCTGTTCAAAAAACCCACTGTAAATATTCTGTTACTTTAACAATAATAATAATAATAAGTGTGAAAATAAAATCAAGCAACACCAAATATAAAATATGAAATAATAAACAAAGTAAAGTAATACAATGATTGCATAAATAAATGAACTCTTTTATTATTTTCAGTGGATCTCCTATATTACAATCAAATGTATCCAAATAAGGGGTTTACAATACTTATTATTTTGATACAATTGTTACAAAGCACTAGGGTTCTCTGAAACCCTAGTTAGAAATAATGGTGGTGTCTTCATGCTTGATTTGATCCCAATAGAGTGGTGAGTGGGCTTTGGTATCCTATGCAAGGCCACTTGAGCTTCAACAAATTCCAAAGAATGTAGTATTTACACATGCACACAATAAAAAATATCAAGGATTAGTAATATCTATAAGGGCTCCACTATGTGAGACCCTCAAAAGAAATAAAATCATTAAACCCTAGTAGTGCAATGAAAGCTATAAACAATAATGTAAATATGTAAATATGTAAATAAAATGCAATGAAAATTTACCTTGTCAAATAATGTTGTTTATGTGTTCATCGTTGATGTAGGGAATGATTATGTAGATGCCCTAACGGTTGCCTGAGGGTTGTAGATCTAAATGGGAAACACCTGCAGACACTTGGTGCTGACCAAAAACACCTAGAGGTGCTCTGTAGACTCTAGCAGGTTCTTAGGAAGCTTTGGAGAGTGTTCAATGGTTGAGGAGAGGGTTTCAAAACTAGATATAGTTTGCACAAGGTGAGTGGTGGTGGATGTAGAGGATACGAATGAGGGTGAGGGGATGCAAGTATGGGTATGATGGAGCTAGGGTTTGGACTCCAAATATATCTCAAAGGTCTTAGGAGACTTAGGATTCCAAACAAACTTAGGGAACTTAGGGACCTCAAAAACTTAGGTAGAATACTTAGGGGTTGAGTCATCAAAATGACTCCTCTTTATAATCTTCCCTTAGACATGTTAGGGTTTCAATGACACAATTTGAGTGGTCGAGATTAAATCATGAGGAAGGGTGGAGATTAAAGTGGGGCAAGTGGCATGGATTAATGTAGATGGATGGTTGAGATTACAACATGATGGATGGCTGAGATTAATTCATATATATATATATATATATTTATTAAATATATAAAAATATAATATATAAAATATTATTATTTAAATATATATTAACCAAATATATAAAAATAATGGATAATTGTGGCAGGAAGCTATGGATGGATAACAAGTAGCTAGATTTTGGTGTCTAAAAAATGCACCCTTTTGTACCATATTGCATAAAATACAATGTGGTGCAAAAATATGAGACACCTGGTTTATCCTGATGAAGACATAACTTTATTTCATTGGTATGCGAAGATGATCATGAAGACAAAAAAAATTAGAGTGTGTAGATTACCCCCTCAATTGGTGAATGAGTGAAAAATGAGTCTCACGAGCCACTTGATAGAAATATGGGGTAAAAAATGTGATTGAATTGTGCAAGTGCAAACGATAAACTATGAAATAATAAATAAAGTAAAGTAACACAATGATTGCACAAATAAATAAACTCTTTAATTATTATCGGTGGATCTCCTGTATTACAATCAAATGTACCCCAAATAAGGGGTTTACAATACTTATTATTTTGATACAATTGTTACAAAGCACTGGGGTTCTTTAAAACCTTAGTTAAAAATAATGGTGGTGTCTTCATACTTGATTTGATCCTAATAGAGTGGTGAGTGGGCTTTAGTATCCTATGTAGGGCCACTCCAACTTCAATAACTTCCAAGGAATATAGATTTTACACGTGCACATAGTAAAACAATAACCAGGATCAATAATATATATGAGGGCTCCACTACGTGAGACCCTCAGAACAAATAAAGTATCTAAACCCTAGTATTGCAATGAAATCTATGCACAAAAGCATAAAAACATGAAATGAGAACAATGATATTTTACCTTGTCAAATAACGTTGTTTCTATCTTTATCGCTGGTGTAGGGAATGATTACATAGATACCCTAACGGTCACTCAAGGATCATAGGGCTGTAGATCTAAATGGAAAACACCCACGAGCACTTGGTGCTGACTAGAAATACCAAGAGGCACTTTGTAGACTCCGACGGGTGCTTGAGAAGCTCTGGTTTGCATGAGGTAAGCAGTGGCAGATGCAGAGGATGGAAACAATAGTGAAGGGATGTGAGAATGGGTATGATGGAGCTAGAATTTGGATTCCAAAAATCTCTTAAGGAAATTAGGAGACTTAGGATTCATAATGCGCTTAGGTAACTTGGACGCTCCAAGAACTTAGGCAAAATACTTAGGGGTTGAGTCATCAAAATGACTCCTCTTTATAATATTCCCTTAGACATGTTAGGGTTTCAATGACATGAAATGTGTGGCTGAGATTAGAACATGAGGAAGGGTGGAGATTAAAGTGAGGTAAGTGGCATGGATTAAGGTGGATGGATGGCTAAGATTAAAACATGATGGATGGTTGGGATTAATTCATATATGTTAAATATATATAAATATAATATATAAAATATTATTATTTAAATATATTAAAAAAATATATAAATAATGGATAATTATGGTGGGAAGCTATGGATGGATGACAAGTGGCTATATTTTGGTGTCTATAGATGCCCCTTTTTGTACCATGTTATGTGAAACACAATGCGATGCAAAAATACGAGACACTTGGTTTGGCCTGATGAAGATGCAAATTTCTTTCATTGGGATGCAAAGATGAACTTGAAGACAAAAGAATTTGGAGTGTGTAGCTTACCCCCTCAATTGGCGAATGAGTGAAAATGAGTCTCACAAGCCAATTGATAGAATTGTGGGGTGAAAAATGTGATTGAATTGTGCAAGTGCAAATGTAGGGTGTAAATGCGGATGATATGAATGATGTAAAATGTGATGTCATTTTTGCCCCAACGGTGGAAGGGGGTTGTTGTAAAATGCAAATGATTGATTCTATTTTTTCCCTAATAGAGAAAAGGGTTTTTTCCAAGTGTATATATCATAATCATGTAATATGTATCCCATTTTGGAAATTCAAAATCAAATTTTGGTTGCCCCAAATTTGGGATGATTCCATGTTGTTGAATAAAATACCTTTTGGAATCATTGAAATGCAAAGTGATGAAAATGCAACAAAAGAAAAAGATTCAACTTTGGAGGGCCTACTAGTGACTTTTGGATTTTTCCACAATTGGAACCAATCACCCTAGCTAAATCCTATCTTCGTGATGACTGCCATTGTAAAAGGAATGATGAGTTATGATTTTGTCCGTGTTTCAAGCCCCTCGAACAAGGCCATCAATGATAGATGTTGAGAAAATTGGTCTTGACATAGTTTCACTCAAAAAATGAGGGACCAAAAATGATTTTGCTTTTGAACAAGGAGATATGTGATTATGAAAATGATCAATTTTACTTATGGTGGTATATCCATCTTACCGAATTGCATGGATGCAAATCGTTGCAATCGATAAGGAGATAGAATAGACCACTAGATATGAGGTTCACTTGAATTGGTATGCTAACTAGGAAAAATGTGTAAATTTAATTCTTGATCAATAAAAATGATGTGTAAATGAAGATGTGATGATGATAAATGCATTGATGATTGAATTGAATTATTTTGTGAAATTTTGCCTTAATTTGGGGTATTTTTAAGTAATTTTGGACAATTTTGCATCTTTTGGGTGCAACTAAAAGTTAGCCATCCAAATAAATTCATATTATGATTAAATGGATTGTAATGATGGAATCGATAATGAGAATGATAAAAATTATCATTTTGTGAAAATTTGCACTATTTTGAAGCATTTTGTAACTTTTAATGTGATTTTATGATTTTTGGTCGCAAGCAAAAATTATGTGTCCAAATAGATTTTGGTTTTCACAAAATATGATATGGTGATGAAATTAATGTATGGATGCATTTTGGAATGATTTTGTGGAGGTAAGCTATATTTTTGGCTCAGTTTGGTATTTTTGTCAATTTTGATATCAAACATCGATGGGCCCCTACCGCATGTGTAAACGCCTGCCAGAGTTTGTTGTTCTTCAAACATAGGATTGCATTTCAATGTGCCTAAAACAACTATAAATAGCCTACAAAAGGGAAAATACATTCATTCTTGCATTTGTGAATTTATAAAGCTACGTCTGAGGGAGTGGAGTGAAGTGGAGTGGATTGAGTGGGTGAAGTGAAGGGAAGTGTTGCGAAAGCTATGGCAATGGAGGGTACAAATGTGATAGTAGGAGAAGATGTACATTTTGATAAGGTAAATGCCATTAAAGCTTTTGTTGACTTGCATATTTTTTTTCAATGTATGTGACATTAATTTTTTGCCTTTATGTATTGTGTTGCAGTTGAGGATTTTGGAGGCTCGGCATTGGTATTCACCTCTCATTTATAGGATAAGGAAGGCAGTGAGAGAGGACCAGTGGGAGTGGTTGGAGGCTTTGGGGCTGGCTGGGGCAGCCTGAATAGATGTGAATCTATATTTAAGGGAGCTGAAACATCCCCCTATTTGGAGAGATGATCGAGACACTTGAGCATGTATATCACATTCTCAAGTTGCCAATGGAGGGCTTATGTATCTAGGTTGGACATGATAAGGGGCATGAGCTGAGCCACTTGTTAAAATATGGGTGGCAAGATGTGGATGTGATGGATGGAGGGATAACATACTTGTCTATGTATGTGGAAAAAAAGTTGGATGTCTTACCCATATTGGTGATATTCATGTTGGCCAACATAGTGGTCCCGAATAGTACTAGCTATCAGTTACCATGGAACCTTATCAGGTTGATGTGTGAAATGATTGGAACAACTTAGATTTATGTATGGGATCTTGTATTATTAGTGCAATTGTACCAGGATTTATATGAGGTGAGGATGTAGAGATGGAAGGGTTTGGGGTGCAGTGTGCTACTACAATGTTGGGACTGGGAGCACTTCAATGTGGCTTAGCCAGTGGGATTGCCTACTATGACATGAGATAGAGATTAGCCCTATGCTATGAGATGGTTGGTGGTAGAGGAGGTACAACTGAGTCATCTTATTCAAGCGAGTTAGTGGTACAAGGATTTATGGGCTATATTAACATCAACTTAGGTGATATGGTGGCCATGGTGAGGTGTCATGTGGATAGGTGATGGGGAGCAGCTACGAAGGGTTTTTTAGGCTATATGGATAGTTGGGAGACATAAAAGTGAGGTGGAACTAATCCAATTATCATGGGTGCTACAGTAGTTTGGATTGATATAGGGGGTTCTTGAGGTGCTAGTGCTATACTAGCATCATCGAGATAATATAGGTCTACCTTGTGTTGAGGCATGGAGGATGACCTATGAGGATGATGAGGAGGTGGATATCCTCGATGTGGATGATGTGGGGACTACTAAAAAGTATAATGCATGGTTTGCTGCATAGCTACCATGGGTATCGATTTCGACAATGGATGGGAGGAATGAGCATGAGGCAAAGGCCGAGGAGATCAATGATGCTCCTAAGTGATGAAGGTACCTTTGATCTAGCAATCAAAGGAGGTATAGTAGGGGTACAACATATCAAGATCCAAAGTTTGGAGGTGATGGAGGTGGCATGGAGGATAGGGAGGAGATTTTGGATGGGCCTCCTGGTCAAAGTGAGGAGGATTGGGTAAGGTTGGAGAAGCTAGTGGCAGAGCAAGATTCTATGGTAGCAACTCAATATGGAGAGATATCTCAACTATGGGATGTGGATATGGTGGATCGAGATGTAGAGATAGCTTGGTTGCAAGTGGAGCTAGAGGTATGACCGACTATAAGTGGAGGTGAGGATAGGACCATGAGGCTCCAAGTAGAACTACTAGAGAGGGGTCATCGAAAGAGATATGATGTACACCACCTTTGAGCTCAGGATAAATATATCTAGTTGTTGGAGGATTGGTTGATGGAGCACAACATTGAACTTCCAGATCCACCCTCCTCATCCATATTTGGGTCTGTTACACCTAGTGATTCTAGGAATAGCTCTAGATCTAGGGCTCCTTTAGGGTCATAGGGATCCTCTTATAGGCATTAGTTAGTGCTTATATGCACTTTTTGTATATGAGCCTTGGTTCTCTACTGTATATAGCCTTTGGGAATTCATTGTACATACGGTATTTATACATATATATATAGACATGGATTTTAATTTTGTATTATTATTTTGTGTGAATGAATGTGTATATGGATGATTAATGCAAGTGAAAATGTTTGTGAATAAAAATGTTATAATGATCCTTCATAGTTTAGATTTTTCTTGGCAATGTTTTAGCATTGTTGTTTAATCAGGGGCACCAAACTGATGGTATGTGCAAATGGATGACTTACGCAATGATATGGATGTTGATATGGAAGAATATATGGATGTTGATATAGAATATTGTTTTGCAGAGACTCATACATACTAGTAGCATCAGAAAAACTCACTAAATACTACCTAATTTCTCTAAGACCAAATGTGTGTGTAGTTAATTCATTTACCAAATTATGAGCATGGTAATGACTCAAGGCAATCAATAACCATTGTGTGTGTAAGTGAGTTCATTAACTCATCTTGAGAAATTTGAGATGAAACCTGTTATGGATGAAACCAATAATCTAGCTTATCCTTATGTGTGGTTAGAGATCTCTTTAAAAGAGATGTGTCACCATGCATGAATGTATTCCATTGCCAGTCAAGCATCTATAGACCTGATGGAGACTGACTCCATATTCCAAGAATTTGATATCTAAGTTTTGGGGATGACTACATAACTGTATGAATGGAAATGTAGTACTATCCTTACAACTTGAGGATTAGTGGTGTGTGATGTGTAAATATTTGGAGTTTTTGGGAGTTTTACCCTACTCTATTTTATTTTAGAAATTTGTGATAGTGGTGAAAACCACTATTTTTGTGGACCATGTTGCATGATGGGGCAAGCAAGGAATACCATTTTTATTTCAAGGTTTAACCCAAATATGGTGTTATCTCTCTTTGACACAAGATGTTTTTAAGATATGTAAGTGTGTTTGGTTCAAGAATGTTTTGGAGTCAATTCATAAAAATCAAGATTTTCATAGTGAAAATGTGTCTTGGTCTGAAAGAAAAACTTGACATAAATTAGAGGTTGCTTTAAACACTAGGAGTGGCTGAGTGACCGAAAAAACCTAGGAATTATGGAAATATGATTATAAAAATGACAATTTGGACTTTATGGAATGGTATAATGAAATGGATGATAACTTTAAAGGTACCCCTGATTAAGGCAACATGACTTTTATTAGACCAATTATTATTTGAACTAAATAAATGATCCCTAATATGAAATGTAAAATGTGTGAATATGATTGCAATGTATGAAATGCAATGTGTGTAATGCAAATATGTAAAATAAAATGTGTGCAAAATGCAATTTATGAAATGTAATTTTGTTTTTGTGTAATAACCATGTATATATACATATATATAAATCACATTATGCATAGAATGCTCCCAAGTGGATAATATTAAGTGGATGACATTATCAAACTCTTATAACTCAACCTCGTCTATGTCTACCTAGAAAACTTTAGGATTTGAAGGTGAAGGTGAAGGTGGACGTGATGGAGGGATGTAGTTGGTTGAATCCCTTAATAATTCCTCAAAAAAGACAAACTTGAAAAAGGATGATGGCAAGGAAATATGGTCCATATCAATAAGGGTCATATCAATTGGAATTGGCTTTGCCAAATCATATGGATTACGGAGTCAGGTGAATAAGTTAGCAAGATTCATGTTGACTTAATGGGAAAATGGATGGTAATGGGAAGGATGGGTAGATCTTGTTTTCTAGAACTAATGTTAGAACACCGGTAAGCTTGAACAACAACAAGCAACATAAATGAATGCAATATACATGTAATGCAAAATGTTTTTTTTTTTTAGTTTTGAATTTTAAACTTTTGATTTTTTTTATTTATTTATGTACATATGTTACAAGAAAAATGGTTGGTGACGTGGATCAATGGGATGGAAGTGGTGGTTCACTAGTTGGTTTGACTTGCTCTTATAGTAGAAGAAAGAAAATTATGGGATGATAGATGACTAATATTATGAGGTAATACTCATCCTGATTAGTGTTTGGAATGATGGGTTTTTATTCCTCCTCAAATTCATGAAAAAATATTGACATAAGGTCATTTTATTCATTAATTCCTCTTCAGAGTCATTGGGGTGATGGTCATCTTATTTTGAATTCAAATTAAGCCTTTGAAAGACTTGTTCAAAAGAAGAGGTGGAAGAAAAATTATGGTAGCCTAGACCTGAATGGTCATGCACTTCTTGATATGGTGTATCAATTAACTTGTGCACTCCCTATTCATATCAACCTACGCCATTTCTTTCCCAATTATATAGATGAAAATAATGGGATGGAAAACCCAAAATTTGTTGTATATTGGTAGTTTTTGGTTGCTTGGGTTCATCTGGGGGATAAGGATTGGATAATGATTCAATTATCCCATACACAAAATTTATGCTATTTGACATGGAACCCATACTATACACCACTCCTATAGATAAGGGTGGGTCACATGGGCGACTTTAATCCTTGGTAGTTTAGATGTTGAGTGGTGTGACTATAATATATTAGACCAAATATTCACCAATACCATGATTAATGAGGTAAAACTCAACTTGGGATGACATGGATGCATATGTGGAAATAGATGACTCATGATTGGCTTGGGTTATGGACTGAGATGATGTCCCAAAATCGATTAATTTTATTTGTGAGACATTGGCTAATGTGGATGGTAGTGGATTTGAATGAGATGATTGTTGAATTGGCAATGATGTGGAAGGAATGGTGGAATATGATGCTAATGATGATGACAAAATTGATCTGGATTGAGTTTGACCACATGTGCATGTAGTCAAATGTGATGGAGATGAGGGCATGAATGTGGGTGTTTGATGTGATGTGGTGATGGGAAGCTCCTCAGAAATAGGAGCTTTAGATGATGATCTATATTGCGTGGATGATGAAGTAGTTGATGATGTGATAAATATATGAGTGGAATAAAGCATGGATTAATAGGGATTGGAGATGAAATTGCAATACTTAAATGGTTTGACATCCACTGGTATACAATATAATTGTCCCTCATGTACGTATTTCAAGCATTGATGTAAAATAGAAGGTACACATATCATTTCCATCATCCAATATTGTCAAAGGAGTACATTATATGCCATGGACCCTTCCAAGATGTGAAACATGATATGAAACATTTTGACCCCCACTTCGATGGGTAAAACAACAATGCCAACTGTGGAGCAGAGAGTATCGTTAAATGCTTTTAGGGTAAAAGTAGATTTGGTGATATGGGATGGAGGAATATTGAGATGATGAAGAGAAAATGTGGTGATGATGTTAATGGAGGAGCTATTATCAATTAAAAATATTTTGAATGGCTTCCTTTCAATTTGAGCCATGATGTGTAATGGAGGGTCAACCAATTTCGATGATATTGATTTAATCTCAAAATCATAGAATGTAATGGAAGGCTCGATACATATTTGAATTCTTCCCACAAAATTTCTAAAGGCATTAGGATCTTGGGATTGAATTTCAATGGAATTTATAATATCCATTAATGCCTCACGATGTGGGGGAGATCATTGAATGAGCTCATATATAGATAGTTTAGCCAAAGCTATTTTAAGGCTTATGGTTAACCGACTATTCAAAGAAATGATTGGCCTTGATGGATGATTTATGTGATGAATTGGTTGAGATGAATGTCTTGGAATATAAATGGGTTGGGATGGATTGGCAAAAAATTTTATGGGTGATGATGAATTTGTAGGTTAAGACACACTTTCCTGTGGAGGTATGCGTGATTGAATAGACTGTTGCTGAGCATTTTGTTTATTAGTGTGTTTTTATTGACCTTAGGTTACTACTAGAATAACATCCATAAAACCTTGGTATTGTTGGACATGATTCAATTGATTAGGAGGGGTCTTGGTATTAGACCCTCCTGTTGTTTTTTGTACCTCTTCATGATGAGGAAGTAGTGTTTGATAAATTCTAAGGTTTTGGTTTTTCTAAGCTAAGGGACTATCAAGCTTGATTTCCCCTAAGTCAATGAGATCTTGCACTCTATCCTTAAATACATAGCAGTTGTTAATACCATACCCATTTTGCCTATGATAAGGGTAAAACAAATGCTCTTGGTAGTGTTTACCACATTTTGTGGGATCATATGGATTAACCTCAGGCAAGGCAAGTTGATTGGTGTCATATAACCTATGAATGATGGAAGCATAAGATTAATCCAATGGGGTGTATTTATGGATTTGTCAAACATATTATCGATGTGGTTTTTTCCATAGTTGGAACTGAGTTTTGACTTTATTGAGTTTTTGAAGAAACTGTATGATATTAAATTTGTCATGGTTGTTGTTGCATAGGTTGTTGTTGAGCCATTACTGACTTTCTCATGTCCACTTTATTAACTTGGTTAGCTTGGTTAGCCGAATTGGCCTAGTTTGATTTTGACTGGCCAACATAACTACCTTTATATTGGCCCTTGTTTTTCCATTCTTTATTTTTGGTCTTAAGCACACCCTCTTGGATTTTTATCTCCTCAATTGTGCTAGCCTGGGAAAAATATTCATCAAATGGTCTATATTGTTGTAATTGTAATAACCAAGAGATAGGTTTTAATAAAATAGTAGTAAACAATCGAATTAGCTTCTCCATTAGTAAGTAAAATGATAATTTGGTGATAACAACCCTCCAATGGTTACCAAAGTCATAGACAGACTCATCATCATATTATTTTAGACCATATATATCAGATAATGAGACTTTATTTCTAACATTAAGGGAAAATATTTCAAGAAATTGGTCAATCAATTATTCAAAAGTATAAATACTATGGTGAGGCAAATGATTATACCATTCTACAACATATCCCTCCAATTTATGAGGAAATGTTCAAAGCATTAGAGCTTCATTACTTTGGATTCCAAAGCATGAATGGATAAATGTGCTCACATGTTCTTTAGGGTCCTTAGTCCATTTAAATTTATCAAACTTTGGCACTATGAAGTCTACTAGATATGGTAGGATGGCACCAAAGTATGGATTGGTTGATTGATCAGTAGGCATAAAGTGGGTTTCTGGTTTATCATATGAGGAGTATGTTGTATCAAATTGTCAATCTATTGTTGCATAACTTGAATTCTAGGGTCCTCCCTAGGAATGTGGAAGCCCTAAATCACTTGATGATTTTGTGAAGGTGAATGGTTGAGATGTAGAGGCGTAATGAGATAATTATGACTTGGTAGAGTAGATTGGAATTGATGATGATAAGGTTGATGAAATGATTGTGAATGAAGAAATGGAGAAGATGCATGAGGACTATGGATGAATCGACCCATAGAATGGGTATGGGTTAGTGGTGGTTTTGGGATGGAAACCATAGAATATTGTGGTACCCATGACATATATTGGGTAACAAAGGTGGGTTGAGTGGAAATAGGTTGATTCTTAGGATTGACCACATGAATGACTAAGCATTCTATCACTTCTTGAGCAATTTGTTAAGGTGTTCCCATGATTCATGTATTTCAATATCTGAAGTGGAAGGTGTGGATGTGATGGCTAAGGTATTTGAAGGATAAGTTGCAACCATAGTTACAACTGAATGGGCAACATTGATCGATATGGGAGCTAGCATCTATGAAGCAGCATTGACATGTGCTTCATACAAAGGATTGCCATAGGTAGTGGTGTAATATTATGGGATGGATGTGCTTTGAGTACATGATGATTGGGGTATAGACCAATGTTGGGAAGGTGTAGTTGATGCCTCAAAAAGAGGGTTGTTATACACTTAGATAAGGCTTAAATGCTGGGAGGAGATAAGTTCCTACTGAAAAGAAAGATCATGCTAGGTGGGCTATAGATAGGTTCTAGAACATAGCTAATGGATCTATTAAAAGCCTCCACTTTGGCCATGTCTATATATGTGATGTTATGGTCAATAGGAGAATATGACTCAATCTGGGGAATGGATGTGGGCACATAATGTGAATAACTTATTTGTGTTACACTAGTAGGATTGACCACATAAGTGGTGGGGAAGGATGATGAACATTCCATTGATGAAGTGGTTTGATTAGTGGACATTTGACTCAATATTTTTATTTGATTTCTAGTTAGGACCATAAGCTATTGAATCAAATATGCAATGTATAGTAAAGAAAGTGCAGAAGGAAACTCCACAAAATAAGCAATTCAATTCTATGTTTTGCAATAATATTTCTTACCTCTATTTTTTTTATCTCACTTTAATGTCCTTTTTTTGAGTTTTGTGTATTTTTGATATGCTAATCTAAATTATGAAGGGTGAAATCTATGGCTTGGCTAGAAATGAGATTCTTTTTGGTGATGAAGTCCAGAAAGTTTGCTCATGGGTATCCTATGGTGGCTAAGGGTAAATATTAAAGGATGGATATGAAATCCATCATCGCCAAATCTCAAGCAATGGTTGGTGTTGAAATCCAGATGAAATCCAACTCATTACTATTTAATGTGATACATGTTGTGTGTGATTCATGTCAAAAATATCATGTTATCTATTGTATTTCATACAATGTCAATAATAACCAATTTTACAGGCCTAAATCAGAAGCCAACAATAGAAATATCAATTTCCTCAAAATATATAGGGTACACCACTTAAGACCCACTCAAACAATGGAGGGTTCATCTACTCTTCTGCCTTGAATCACCAAATATGGGAGTACTTTTAATATTATAATATTGTTCCTACTTAGAAAAATAAGATAGGAATTCTTGATCGTATTGTGTAAAATATTTTATGCAATTCTTATTTTACATGAAAATATTATGCATATATTTGAATGAAAAACACATAAGAAAACAACAAAATGTTTAATCTAAAATGTGTGCTAATGTGCATATGAATACAAAGTAAATCTAAATGCAATGTAAAATAAAATTTAGATGCCTAAAATTCAGATGTAATATGATTGTTTTTAACAAAAATTGAATGATATTATTTTTAACAATTTATCTATAAAAACATAAAACAAAATGAAATAGAGGGTTAGGATTTTGAGGGAGACTTACAGAGAAGCCTATGTATCCTTTTACCACTCTATGAAATGCCTCTCAAAGTCCCTAAAATGCACTAGGGTGCCTTATTAACTCCAAGGGTCATACCTCGAGTGCTACAAGGCATTCGTGCAATCTTGAATCAGCTTCTACAACTCCAAAAACCCTAAATTAGCAAAAATCATGCGATAGAATTCCTGAAACCTGCAAGATAGAAAACAAAAACAATGAGTTAATGAAAAGATTATTAGCATAAAGAACCCATTTTGGATCCCACTGTGATCACCATTTGTGAATACAAAATCAAGCAACACAAAAATATAAACTATTAAATAATAAACAAAGTAAAGTAACACAATGATTGCACAAATAAATGAACTCTTTTATTATTGTCGATGGATCTCCTGTATTATGATCAAATGTACCCAAATAAGGGGTTTATAATGCTTATTATTTTGATACAATTGTTACAAATAACTAGGGTTACCTGAAACCCTAGTTAAAAATAATGGTGGTGTCTTTGTGCTTGATTTGATCCCAACAGAGTGGTGAGTGGGCTTTGGTATCCTATGCAGGGCCACTCGAGCTTCAACAACTTCCAAAGAATGTAGTATTTACACCTAAATACATTAAAAAATATCAAGTATCAATAATATTTGTGAGGATTCCACTACATGAAACTCTCAAAAGAAATAAAATCACTAAACCCTAATAGCGCAATGAAAGTTGTAAGCAATAATGTAAAAATGTAAATAAAATGCAATGAAATTTTACCTTGTCAAATACCATTGTTTCTATCTTCATCATTGATGTAGGGAATGATTACAAAGATGCCCTAATGGTCACCCAAGGGTCGTAGGGCTACAAATCTAAATGGGAAATGCCTGTAGGTGCTTGGTGCTGCCCATAGGTGCTCTGTAGACCTCGAAGGACACTCGAGAAGCTCTGGAGGGCATTCGATGGCCGAGGAGAGGGTTGTAGAACCATATCTAGTTTACACAAGGTGAGTGGTGGTGGATATGGAGTATGCAAATGACAATAAGGGGATGCAAGCATGGGTATGATGGAGCTAGGGTTTGGATTATAGAAATATCTTAAAGAACTTAGGAGACTTAGGATTCACAATGCGCTTAGGTAACTTGGATGCTCCAAGAACTTAGGCAAAATACTTAGGGGTTGAGTCATCAAAATAACTCCTCTTTATAATATTCCCTTAGACATGTTAGGGTTTCAATGACATGAAATGTGTGGCTGAGATTAGAACATGAGGAAGGGTGGAGATTAAAGTAGGGTAAGTGGCATGGATTAAGGTGGATGGATGGCTAAGATTAAAACATGATGGATGGCTAGGATTAATTCATATATATATATATATATATATATATTATATATAAATATAATATATAAAATATTATTATTTAAATATATATTAAATAAGGTCCGAGGTGTAGACCAATTGGTTCATCCAAACCCCATAAGGGGGGCAGAGGTCCAAGGTTCAAATCTTGGGCCTCGTCGGACTGAACACTTGTCCCTTTCCTAGTTCTTTCAACGGTGTAAAAGGTTTAAAATGATTGTGGCATTGTGGTTATAGGTGCGGACTGCACGAAGATCTATGTGGCGACTTCTAGGGTGGACAACATAGAATACTGTGGTGTCCATAAAAAGTTGGACAGCCTACCGGATTCGTGGCGGCTACCGATTCCACCATGTAAATTAAAAAAAAACAATATATATATATATATATATATATATATATTAAACAAATATATAAATATATATAAATAATGGATAATTATGACGAGAAGCTATGGATGGATGAAAAGTGGCTCGATTTTGGTGTCTACAAAAATAATAATAGCAATAAAATGATTTTTTTACCAAATTTTTAATTTTATTTAATTTTTTGTTTTCTTCTATGTTGCAGGAAACTGAACTAGAAAAGGTATGGACAAAGACCGATGAAGAAGGAAAGGTGAGAGTTGAGAAGCTGAAAGAGGAAATTGGAGCATACATTGAATCTAGATAGAATATCAACCACCTAGAGTACAACAATTCAGATACCCAATCTTCAAAGAGAAGCTTCCAATGAAATTATAAAAATCAAAGTCTAAAATTGGAGATCAAAATTCTAGAACCCTAAAACACCACATCATCCAAAGTCAACTAGCCAAAGATAGTTATAAAACACTAAAATTTCAATATTGTAAAGGTTATAAATAGCCATTGAGACCTCATTTGCAAAGGTCATCAAATTCCACTATTAGGGATAGACTAGCATTTTTTTATTTAGTAGATTGGTGGATGTCTGCATCCCTATCATTGTACTTGGAGAATTATCTTTGCAATCACCTAATGCAAATAATTCTAAGTGTAATAATTGAATATATTATCAATTCAATGCATTAGAATTCTTGGTGTAAATTGTGCATGATGATGGAGGTTAAATTTGAGTCAATTTTGGTACATTATCTCTTTCCCTTTTGAAGATAGCACCATCTTGGTCTTAGATTATGTGAATGTTGATCGGGCTAAGAATGGTTGATTTTAGAATTGCTACTTCAATAGATTTCAACATAAGTCCTCAGTGCTACAATGGCTTGTTTTCTTTCTTTCCCTAACCCTTCCTTTTGATTTTCTTTGATAATTTATTAGATTAGAGTTATTTAGCTTGATATTTTGAAGCTTTTATTTCATGGATATGTACTTCATTATTTTAAGTTTTAGAATATCTCTTTGAAGTTCTTTCAAGATCATAATTAGAAGGTAGCAAGCCTAGAATCTTGTTTTTACATGCATTTTACTATGAAATATGCAAAGAATAGGATAATTAAATTGATAATTATAGTAGATTGAGCTTAAATCAGACCCTAATGACATGAATTAATCACTCACCCTTGTAACAATTACATGTGGCCTTGAACATTCCAACATTTTTTTATTTTCTTCTTTATACTCTAAAATTATAAGTCAACCAGGTTAGACCAACCTTACTAGAACCTTGGGGGAATCAAGAATCCCTTTCAAGAGAGGACATCTTGTCCTAACCATTGGTGTATGTTTACAACTGGGTAGATGTATCACTCAACAATAGGTCCTAGTAAAAAACAACATCTTGATTTATCTTGATGATATGATAGTTTCTATCAAAATATCATAGCATGCATATGGATATTTATATTACTATTTGGAAGGTATATGAAATACAACATTTCATTAAACCCAAAAAATTATGTTTTGTGTGAAAGAAGTAAAATAACTATAGAATGTAGTCTCAAAATACAACCTTGTTATCGATCTAAAATGTGTAAAGGTGATATTTGACTTGTCGTTTCCCTCTTTGAAGAAAGTCATATAGTATTTTTTGGGATAAATTAATTTTATAAGGAACTTCATCAATGATTTTATCTCAATATTTAGGCATATTTATAAGATGATGAAAAATGACCTTTTGCTTGGTAATAGGAGAATAATAATCATTTTAGAACATGAAAAAGGCTATTGCTCAAGCTCTAACACTAGTCAGCCTAGAATATAAAAGGGACTTTGTTTTTTATGTATTTAGGATAGATACAAATATTGTTTCTAATATAACTTAGAAGAACATGTAGGAAAAATATCACTTCATAGCTTTCATGATCCAAACATTACACAATTACAAATAAAGTTACATCCTCATAAAAAAATGGGTCTATGTAATGAGAAAGATATTGAATAAGATAAGACACTATCTATCTTAAACCAAGATGACTATTTTTTTTGTACATCCAAATGTCCAAGATTTTTTTACAAGGTGAATTAGAAGAAAAGTAAGTTAATTGGGTTTCAAAATTTAGGAATTTGACATCAAAATCAATCCAATCAACCTAGTATAAGGAAAATTATTGTATGAGATTTTTTTTGAAATTGTATGAACATAAGTTGGCTTCATCAGTGAATAGGGACAACAAGAAGTAGAAAAATATGTTCAAGTTCAATTTTGATGGATTTAAGAGATCATTGAATATGTATAGAATAATAATATCTCACTAAATATTATGCTTATTTAGAATAGGTGGTTTAGATAGAATATTACCCATTATTGGTAGATAAATAAAATTTTAGTCTAAAAATATTATGAAGTAGATGGCCATTATTTTGTATATAGTACATATCATAAAATTATAAGTGATGTAGTTGTTGCATTTTTTTTAAAGGAGCTAAATATGTGGATCACTTGCTACTACATTGTAACTACTTTAAGAGAGTATTCTAGGAAGTGTTTAAACATATACAAATCACATGGGTCATACCTCAAACATTTCAAAAGTTGGTATACCAATGGAGGATTCCAAAAATCCTATAGAAATAGTGATCCTAGTGGGATATGACCTTACCGTACTATTCCTGGGCCATATGGAAGAAATGTAATAAAATTATTTTTAGGGAAGAAAGGCTTGATAAGAATGTGCTAGCCAAGATTTTTTTAAATATGATTGATGAAAATGTAAGCCTTAAACTATAGAAGGAGGAGGATAAGAATGAAGTGGAGGAGGAGGAAGACTTGCAGGCTTGTAATGAAAATGAATTACAACAATCATGATAGAAAAGGTGATAGAGCCCCATCCCAAATAATTCACTAAACCCAAAAGAAAAAACTTGGAGTTATAATGTATGGAGTACAACTAGTAGGAATAAAATTTATCCAAGGATTCAGAGGTATCAATTGAAGCAGTTTTCATTAAATTTGCACGAGTTTCAAAAGGTGAAAGTGGGAAGGGTAGTGAATGAAACAGAGCTAGAAAGAAAAATGGCTAGACTATCTAAGTCACTGATTGTGTTTGATCATTGGTCATTGAGATTTGGAATAGGAACACTGCAATTTTTATGTTCTTTGGTCATATTTTGTAAATTGACATTATAATATCTCACTCTATGTAAACAGGTTTTGGGACCCTATATAAAAACCTTTTTTTTATCATTACAAAAAAATTATAAGTGATGGATATTATTGACCCATGATTATATTTTATGCATTTTAATATGTGAAAAATGCAAGTCTTGTTATATGCTTACTATAAAGAGAAGGAAACCACCACTCCCATTATAGCCCATAGTCATTTTTGAGTCATTCTAGTAGTCAAGCTTAGATTTTACTAGCATGATTAATTTAATTTCTAGAATAGGCCATGTTTTTGTTTTAACAACAATCAACTACTTCATGAGTGATAGAATTTGTCTTGGTTATGAGTGCCAACTAGGAATCAATAATTTAATTTTGGAAGGACATCATAATTAGATATAAAGTACCTCTAATTATAATAATAGATAATACACTAGTATTACTAGGCTTGAATATAATGTAGTTTATTCTTAAATATGATATAGTCATGTATACTTTATCAATCTACCATCCTCAAAGGAATGGATTGGTAAATTAAAACAATAAGAGTATGGTTTAGATACTTAAAATAATAATAGCTAAATCATAAAGAGACTAACATACTCAACTGAAGAAATAATTATGGATACGTATGGTAACTTTAAAGTATTTATTTAGTAACTCTTCATATAAGTTGGTTTTTAGAAAAGAAGCAACACTACCTATTAATTTGGATCTCCCTTCATTACAATTTTTAAAGAAGTTAGAACTAAAAAATGTTGATATCAACCAATGCAAACAAAGGATGAATGAACTACTATTTTTGAAAGCAAAATGAGATTGAAAGTTCAATAGGTTCAAGTATCCCTAAGTGGCTAACAATTCTAGTTTTATATAAATGCAATTAAGGTCAACTTTAATGTTAGATATATGATGCTCCTATAGTATGAAATTGAAGCAAAGCCTAGAAAACATGTTAAGTATATCTCCTTATGGAGTGGTCTATACTAGATCATGAAGGTCCAAGGTATGAGCATATATGTTTTTATGATATTGTATGGTCAATGGTTTCCCATATATATTAATAGGTAATGTTTAAATAACATGTAGTTATCTTAGGGTTGGAATCACACTTGTATAATTATGTAAATAGGTAAATACTTTTTCATTTATTTTTTTCAAATTTATTTTTCTTCTCCTTTTTTATTCCTTCAAAAAAATCCCTCTCAATTGGAAAATTACTTAACTATATGATCTGGTTCTTCACCTTTTCTTCTTATTCCATTATATTAATATGTAGTATGAGAGTCCTTCAAAATATAACAATGTAAAAGTTAAAGTCAACTAAAAGCATAAATTACTTTTTTTTTTAATTTCCAATCCATTGAATCAACTAAAATTCACCCTCATAGATCTAATTGTATGAATATATTTATTTGCTAAACTTTTACAATACCTATAAACTTACTAAATATAAATCCATGCCATGGCAGAGGGAAACATTAGTGTGACCTATTTTAAGTTACATATCTATTCCAAAGCATTTTTTTGATAGAGGGTAAGAGAATTAGGAGGGAAAGCTTTTGAAAAGCTCCATACATTATTAGATATGACCACTTGTATTCCTACTAATATCATCAAGAAATCATGAAATAAGTGGAGGATCTATTGAATTTTTAAATACCCAGTTGATACCTTGTTATGTGGAATTCTAATATCACTATGCTAAGGCCAATATTTTAAATTTAAAAAACAAAGAGTTTGCATGCATGTTGAAGCCATAGTTAAGCTTCCACATATAGTTTATTTCATGTGTATTAAGACTAAGGAAGAATTATAGTGGTCGATGACTATGATAAGCATGATTAACAACTGACTAATTTGATTTGGCCAAGTTTATGGAGATAGGTATCACCATGGCATGTTGATAGAGAATCCAAGGTTCAACATATCCTATTTAATTCAGATAGAGATAGTAATTTGAGTACTAGAAAGCACACATAATTCATATATAGAACACTACAAATGCTAAATTCATAGTCATAGGGAATTTACTTCCACCACATGCAGAAGGTTAGATTGAATGTGAAATCCAAGTTTTCCTTCATCTAAAAAATTATGTCTAGTCTATGACATATTATGCTACATAAGGTATGTAAATGTTCTAAACTAGTAAAATCATGCTCTAAAGCCTACAATAGATCCACACACACAATTCATATGCTTCTATATAGAGAAAATTTATTTATGATCTAAATTAATTAGGTATATGATGTTGATGGAAGACCCTACTATTGAATCCATATCATTCAGTAAACAATCCTATATCAACTATTATAATAAATGGAATAACTCTAACTAGGTAGAGTTTCTTCAATTGCATCTAATAGAATATATAAATGCATAGTAGTTCCAACTCCCCTTACACATAGATAAGTTTAAAATATATACCTAGGATTCCATTTTAGGCTTTGTATTTATCTTGGGGAAAATGAATAATGATAATATGCATGAGCATCACATTACCATGCTAAACATAGTAGAAAACTACAACTATAATAAGTAGAAGAATGATTATATAGGGTTCAATGTGATCATAATGCACCACTAATTAAATGACAATAATAATTCATCCATCCTCATTTACACTTAATATATGGTATGACTAATTATCCACTAGAATAACAACTAGTTACATACATTCTAGATCGATCATCTAGCACCAAATATTGAGAATATTATATTGGTGGATTGGACCAAGGTTCCTTACAAGGTAGAGAATTTTATCAATAATGAATTTTATAAACATTTTTCTGATAACTTCATGAGGAACATAGATGTTCCTCTACCTTTATTACCTATGATGTCATGTTGGGGGTTACCACATCAAAAACTAGTTATCGGGTAGCATGCAATCTTTTATATCACCCTAAAAGTTCATGACCCATTCTTTCATCTTGATATTCCATATGCTTGATAACCTCCTTAACCACAAGAAAATATAGTAGTATAATATCAAACAAATATACTTTTGAGGTCAAAATAAGGATTATTCTATGATATTGGTAATAAGTACTACCCAGTCATCCTAAAGATTAATAACTAACATGGAAACTAGAAATAAACATGAGAGGACATCATTTGTAAAAGTTATAATATTCTTGGCCATATGATACAAATAATATTTTCATGTAAAGTTTCTAAGTTTGGTATAAATACAATTTACATTAATGAAAATAGATCAACTATTAAACAAGAAAAGAATCTAGTTGAATACACTACTAAGGGGAATTTGAACTTGGTACCTACATGGTATGATGGATATAAAAGAGTAAAAATAATAATACCTCCTTAGTTTTATTTATATATAGGGAATAAAATCATATGATCCAAAGAAACACAAGCTTAATCACCAAAATATCAAGATATTGTAGGATAATTATAAATAAAACGGAGACAAAATCCTTGTGTGGTGGTATGTGAGCATTGACACAAAAAAATTTCATGATAAGGCCATGAATAATTAATTGGATAAAATTTTCTTTGAAATATAATTTAACCATAATAAGGTAGGGGCTAAAATCGTAATAAAGGAGGCCACCCAAGCAATGTTGATACCATTGTCAACAACCCAATGATAGTAGACCAAATAACAACAACCATACCAATAGGATGAGTCTCATTAGTTCCTAATATCTCTTCCAAAATAAAGATATCACTTAAGTTCATAATTAAAGTACCCAATAATATAAGAGCCACACTTCCTTTTTTTGTTGAGAAACCAACTAAAGTTATAGAATTTACCCATACATTATAACTTTAACTATATAATATATATGGTAAACAAAGAGTCAAAGTTAGGAGAACTAGTAGAAGAATATTTTGGATCAATAAGAAAGCTAGGTTTTACTATTGATATCTATGAAGTTCACAACCAAAAGGTTCTAGTTTAGGATACGAGTAAGGTTCCCTATGAGGAAAACAAAAACATGGGACTATGGTTGTCCCCCTAGTTTCATACAAAAAAATAACAAGTACAACATGACATATACAAGAAGGTTTTTATGTCAAAAGAGTAAAAAGAGGAATAAGGGGGAGATGTTGAAGGAGAAGAGTAAAATTCAATAGAAAGAACCAACTCAAGTGCTTCTCTAGATATTTTATCCATTAACTCATTTTTTTATGAAGAAACTAAGATACGAGAGATTATCACCTCTAAACCCATTACTTCCACTTCCTTTATTCCCACTACCATTTTTATTTTCACTTCATCTAAGTCTACTTTCATTTCTATCTCCCCTTTCTCATGTATCAATCAATCTTCTCCCACCTCTTCTACTTTTATTTAATCCACCAACACTTCCTCCATCTCATCTTCTATAATCTCACCTTCTTCTATAGTCATGTGGTTCACCTCCTCATGTTCTACAGATGTGGTTACCACAAAAACAATATCTATATATTTATATACCATTTTTGGTTGTGTAAAATTTATTTTTTCTTCCATCACATTACCTATATCATTTATTATCTCTTCCACCTCCACTTTGGTTCTACCATTTACCACCATTGTCATTAATAATGACATTCAACTATCATCTAGACCACTCCATCATACAATCATTTAATTTAACCTATTTTATTTCATAAATAATGATATTGATGTCACTACTAGACACTTCTTTGTCCATGTTGTCTTTATCCATGATATTTGATTCTTTGGTTGGCATATTGTATGCCTTATCAATAAGTTCTATATTCTCAGCACTAACTACCTTAATGGCAACTATTATATATAATGCTTAAGTAGTAACACCAAGAACCCTCACTAAGGTAAACCCAATGGTAGAAACACTTTCCCATTTTGAATAGTCTCCTTTCTAATTGTTGATTCACCAAGGAGATCATGGCATAAAAGAAGTGTGATTGCAAAGGGATAAATATGTGATATTATATTACACCAATAGCAAGTTTATGATATCCAAAATACTTGTCATATAACTATTTAATCAAGTGTATAGTAAAGGAAATGAGTTGTTTTTGGCTAAAGCTACTTCAATTGATCCCAATATACTAGCAACAACCTCCTAAAACTATGTATTTTCTACAATGAACCTGAGTGAGACCAAACCTAGGGAGAAGATAGAACTAGTAAAGTAAAGCATCAAGGTTGTATCTATTGATTACCTATGCTACACAAGACAAGAAAAATATAATAAATATTTAGAAAGCATGCATAGGATCATTTATGAAAATAAGATAGATATCAAGTCCAAGGATGAACAATTTGAATCATTGGTAAAACAATTAGAAGTAGAGAGGAAGGATATGGAGGGATTAAACAATAGTTGGATCAAGTTACATATACACCAAAGTAAAAGTAGGATAAATAAGAGGAAATAATAGACCTCAAGCTCAATAAGGAGAAATTTAAAAAGAGGTCAAAAAATATAAGACAAAGGGACGATCCTCAAGATTAGAAGTTATCAAAGTTAATATGTTGAATTCCATATGGTATCAAATGTACATCAAGGTAAAAAATATTAATAAATTCTTGATATATATTAAGTATTGTGAATACCTCATTAAGGAATTCAATGTAATGATCATTGGTATTAGAACTAAACTAGATTTAAAAAATTGGCTTGGTCCTAAACATTTTGATATAATTCTACAACATATCTCTTGCTAAGTTGCAACAAATAAATGAGATTTTTTGTCCATATCAAAGATGTTAAACACAAGAAGCATAAATTATATGAATTTATTTAGGCCATATATAATATCAAGAATTTAATGAGCAAGATAAAGCATGAGATTAATCACCTAGTGTACAAAGCACTTCTACATCTACTATCCAAGTAAAGGGATATAATGTCCTCTAGAGAATACAGTAAAATTACTATATAAAGGAAGTCTCATACAGATAAATTAAAAATATGACAAAAAAAAAAGAAATAATCTATATTAATACAATGGTCATTCAACTAGACCGGTTACTATTAGATGTAAGGAAAACAATTAGTAGAAAAAAATGATTTTTTAAAAGGAATAAGGAGAGCTAGACACTACATTTCAAACATTGAATCTGGTTTAGATACCCATAAACATGTATGTATTTCATTTCTAAATCTACTTCCACTCCATATTAGGCCATTATCATGAATAAAATGCACTCATATATTATTTTTAAATTATTTGGTTCTTTTTACTTGATGCATTATCTAAAGACACTATAACCAATGAAATAAACATATTAGGATATTCCATAAAGTAATCATGATACCCTTAGAAGTCATCATAACTATAATATATTTTACACCACTTCTATTGGGTAATCAATCTCAATGGAAGAGCATATGTCAATGAATAAAACATGTAAAAGGAGTAAGGAATCCAGTTGAATAAATTAAGAAAAGTGGATACAAATTTTGATATGACAAGATTTAGAAAGAAAAAATTGATAGAAATTAAAAAATAATACTAAGTTTGGAGGTTTTTAATCTGTTGAACATTGATCCATCAAAAATATGCTAATTATTTTTCATTAATCCACTAAAGGAGAAAACACCCAAAATAATTAATTTCTAGACACTATTGATTATTGACACCTAATTATTTGCCAAACAACACATCATCAACATGACATTAGTGTTTTCAATTAGATAATAAATTAGTAGGGGGGATAGAAAATTGAGGAAGCTCCAATAAAATAGCAAATCCAATGAGAATGACACCAATGTTGGTTCACAATAATTTCTAGAAATAAATGTAATCAATACATTACCTATATTTGATGAAAAATAACACACAAAAAGCAATATACATGATAGAAGAGGGTGCTCGTAAACACCAAATTATATCACTAAAGTAAAATTAAATACACTACAAATAATAATAATATGGTTGGTATGAGGGAGTATTTGTACCCAATTACAAGTTACCTTTACTTTAATGTTTTTTTTTCTTAACATGGTGGAATCGGTAGCCGCCATGAATCTGGGTAGGTTGTCCAGATTTTATGGCCGCCACAGTATTTTGTTTTGTCCGCATCAAAAGCCGCCAAATAGATCTTCATTCATTTCGCCCCTATAACTGCCATGCCACAATCATTTTAAACCTTTTACGCTATTGAAAGCACCAAGAAAGGGACAAGCGTTCAGTCCGACGAGGCCCGAGATTTGAACCTTGGACCTCCACCCCCCTTGTGGGGTTTGGATGAACCAATTTGTCTACACCTCGGATCCAACTTTACTTTAATGTTAAGAAATCAACCTTTAGGTTAAATAATAAAATATGACAAAAATACATTTTCAAGGTTTACAAGGTCCCAAAGGGATCGTTACATACAATACAATACAAAAATGGTTGTGGTGTCAAGTGAATTTTAAACATCACATATGACCACATCCCCCTTAAGCTAAATGGAGGAATAAATTACCAAATAATTATTAAGAGTAACTGTCAATATAGAGCTTGTGGGAGTTTTTTTCAGTACTCTGCTATGTGTGTCTACAACTTTTTATTTCCCCACTGTTTCAAGGAAGGGATCTGTGTCTATTTATTTTTTGTAATTATGATGCAGGTGTGTTTTCTCGGGGTATACCCAAAATGTTGTATGGGAAGTTTATTTTTGATAACATGCTATGTGCCTTATCGGATATAATGGCTTTGGCAGCATGTAGATTTTACATATATATGATCCTTAGTAAGGACATGTTCATCAATAGCTCTCAGCTGATTTTTGTAAAAGGCTTTGGGTCAACCTGTAAAACCTGGTATTAATGCTATAGTATCTTATCTACCAAAAAAAAATGGAGGACATAGGTAGGGACCCTTTCTAGTCATCCCTCCTTGAGAGACATTTCTCCACACCAAGTAGCTCTTGCATGCACATAAAAGGAACCTTAAGAATGGCCTTGGTCAAGTTATCTACTATCTTTCTATTTATGAAATAAACATTTAAATAAAAAACATACATAAGGCCATTATATATAGTGCATTTATTTTCTTGATCATATACTTGATTGCAAATAAACTAAATGGTGATTTAATTGTTACACTAAAGAGTGGTTGGATAGGATTGAGGAACGACCACCTACTCCAAATCATAGGCATCCATCAAAGGGATTTTATTTTCTTATCAAAATCATAATATTTAGCTTCCACATAAGAATAACAAATATTGTATTATTATTTAGATCACCAAGAAACAAGATCAAAACCAATATAGAAGACAAAACCTGTCGTGGAGCACCATTCATCTAAAATGTCAACACAATTTGCTTCTAGAAATTTTGTCTAAATTGTAGATAAACCCACTAAATAATGAATACTCATATGATATGTACCTCTAATATATCTAAGGTTCCTCTTATTCATGGTCTAGTGACTCTCTCAAGGTGCCTACATCTATCTAGAATAATAGATAAAATCTAAGTCAATATCAGAAGACGTGATATAGGAGGTCTCCTACAAGATACTGATATAGAGTGGCATACACCAAAGGATTCATGCAATATTCTCAAATATTCAATCATGAAACAAAATAATTTTGAGTGGACTTGAAATCCTCCATTCTAAAGCACTAAATAATATTTAAAGCATGTTTGGATAGTGAAATAGTAATCCTTGAAGAAGTCATCAATGTAAATGGCCAAGAAATAGTTCAAGAGATCAAAATATACCATATCAAAAGAAGCATAAAATTATGACTTCCTTACCAATAGTGAGAATATCTACATATATAATAATCACCAAAGCCTTATCATCCTTGTGTTTGATGTAAACATAATGTTAGACCTCACATCATCAAAATCCTCAACTAAGAAAGAAAGAGTGAATCTTCTCATATCAAGCACATGGTGCCTACTTAATCCCTTAAAAGGACTATGTCAATCAATATACCAAATATGGAGGAACCTCAAGCTCAAAACTAGGTGGTTACTCTATGTAAAATTCCTCTTGAAACCCAACATGAAGAAAGGTACTCTTCATATCTAGCTATTATGCCTTCCAACAATAGGAAGTATCTATATATAGAATCATATAAATAGAATTCATCATATCAATTAGGAAAAATGTACACAATCATTATTTTCTTCTTTTGAGAGAAATCCTTAGCAACAATGTGTTCCTTATGCTTCTCCACTTGACCATAGGAAGTATACTTGGACCTATATATGCATTTGCATCCAAAACAATTCTTCTCTTCTAGAATAAGAACAAGTTCTTATGTCTAATTCTTCATCATGGACTCAAATTCAACAAGTATGGAATATATCCACTCTTTTCATACTTATCCTAAGAATATGTAAGAGGATCTCTAAAACATTTAACCTTTGAGATAAAATTCCAAGAAGTGACCTTTTGATGTCACTCCATAGAAATAATGGGATGAGCATCTTATAGAAGAGTGTGAACCCAATTGGATGTTGGATGAATTGTGGAATATCTAGCTACATCCTATAAAAAAGAAACATTAGAAGTCAAACCTGAAGCATCCAAATCAAACTCATCACCTACCTCATTATGCATCCAAATCATACTCATCACCCAACTCATTATACAATATTATGGTATAAGAAACTTTTATTTCAAGCTCAACATTCCCAAAATCCAAGACTAAATATGGTTCTAGCTAATTAGGATCAAATATATAGACACATGGCCTTCATTAGAAGATGAAAAGGAGTATCTAATGGGAATAGAACCCACAAGGATCTCTAAAAATTATATCATAGCAATCAAAGTAGGAGGATCTTTAGCCAAAATCTTATATGGAGGGCTAGATAAAACCCCTAGAAGAACCTCATAAAAAATTACATCTCTCCAAACAATAATCACATGCTTATGAGGATCATAAATACTATATCCCTTAGAGGTATCTAAATACTCATAAAAAAATATCTATGACACTTCTATGTCTTCTTCCAAAATTTCTTTGGATATATAAGCCTATTTTGAAGATCCAAATATATGGAATGAAGACACATCAGGCTTGTTGCCTATAAAACTCTCAAGGGATGTCATACCTAAAATATTAAGTGCAAACTCTATTAATGATGTATGTTGCACAAGTGATGATATCACCCTCAAATTTATGCTCCATATTTTTATTATGATTAGCCTAAATTGTATCTTAGTTATCACATTCTGCTATGGAGTACAATAAATAGTCCTTTGAAAGGTAATGCCATGAAGATTCAAAGAGTCATGAAAATTATTGCTCATGTAATCACCTCCATAATATAAATTGAGACACTTGATCTTTCATTCCAATAAATTCTCTCCTAGTGATTTGAATATCTTGAAGTTTTAAAAAGCCTCATTTTTGGTACAAATAGTATACAACCACACATACCTATAGAGATTATTAATAAAAATAAGAATGTACCTATTTACAAAATGGAAGGTGTACCCATGGATCCACATAAAACATTGTGAATGAGCTCTAATGGTCATGTATCATACCTCATTATCTCTTTTTAAAAGGACTCTTTGTGATGCTTCACCAAAATACATCCCTCACATGCAACATTCAGAGCAAAAATATGAGGAAGTCTAATAGCCATCTAATGACTACTCATGTTTCTCAATTATGCATAGATAATATACCTACGACTATGGTTCTATCACTAACTCTTATTATTTACTTGTGATACTACCCATAAAATATTTCTTTCAAGAAAAAGAAGCAGAAGAAGTTTGTGTGTCCCCAAATTTATACATCTAACCTGATTCATCACAATATCTAGGGATAATTATCTTGAATCCATAATCAATGTCCTTAATCATCTAATTAGCAGACTGTAACTCTACCTTTTGTATGTATGGGTAATACAATAAATGGATAAAATACTGGGGTAAACACTAGAAACATGAATAACCTTTAAAAATGTAGATCTAACAGTACTAACCTCTCCACAATGTATTACCTAGAAGAAATATTCATTTATAATGATAGCACACTCTCTCTAATGTAGTGTGTTATAACTATATAGAATATACTTATACTTGGTCATGTATCTTGTTTCCCCTAGATCTTCAATCATTCATTAGAAGAATTGTATTTCCAGCATAATGAATTATTAACTATATAATATTGTGATATTTCACCATCATTACTATCCTCATCATGTGTATAGAAGAAAGCAATATCAAAACCTCCCTTATGGATGCTTCCTCAAGATTTTTAATATGAATTTGAAAACACTCTAATTTGTGATCTTTATTTTTATAAGATACATTATTTAGATTTTTTAAGATCTTATTGAACTTTTTCTCATTCTACTTTGATCATTTTGTGAATTTGAGATTTGATTACCTCTTTTGCATGTGCATGATTGATGAGAGGATGACCCTTCATTATTGTTTTTTCTTGATGGTGAAGAAGATACTTAAACACTTCATCTATTAGAGAAGGAGGATAAGCTAGGAAGTAGAAATAAAGCATATCAAATACAATAACAACTATCCCATATGATTTTGAGATTATTGAAAATGTTATTGAGAAGCTTAATGTTTTTCTATTTATCCATAGCCTATTTTCCCTCTTTGTTTGATTTTGGAATTCCTCTAGTGATCCTGATGTCATTTTAAAACTTCTTAAACCAATTTATATACTTATAAATAGTATCAAATGAGTGCATAGTCAAGGATCAAGCTTCACTTCCAATTTTTTAATTTCTATATAATCAATATGATCACATTATCCTTAAAATTTTCTAAGCAATTCCTTGGGATCTATAGAGCTTCTAACATGAGTGCAATAGATATTTTTAACATGAAGAGTTATCAAACCAAGAGACTCATCCTTCTCATCCCTATACAATTTATTCTCTGTTTAAAATCAATCTCTCAAGGCTTATTTTTCATATACTTGAGCAACCCCTTACTTTGAAGCAAAGCTTCAATATTGATTTTC
Organism: Wollemia nobilis; assembly: GCA_028583015.1. NCBI lineage: Eukaryota > Viridiplantae > Streptophyta > Pinopsida > Araucariales > Araucariaceae > Wollemia > Wollemia nobilis. The sequence goes on from JAQPPZ010014908.1 coordinate 2,024,379, forward strand.
CAAGTGGTATAGTTTGGACCATTCAACAAGGAAACATATTGATCCATAAATTTCCTATAGAAGTATAAAATATTGCATACAATTATGAAAACAAACAATGCTACCAATGTAGTGATCTCAAAAAATTATGAAATTTGAAAAAAATAGAGGCTTAAATGCTTATGTATGTAAATGTTATAGCTATCAAAAGTTTGTCCTAAAAATCACATAAAACACTTCCAAAACCTTTGAAAATAAGTTATACCTATAATAAATGAGAGGTCAGCATATTTTACTACATGAGTGGCTAAAAGGGTGCCAAATTGATTCTAACCATGTAGATAACTAATGAATATGGTGATGTCACTTGTCATAATCTAAAACAAGGAGCTACCAACTAGGTGTTGATTATGCAAGCCATTTGGAAGTATACTAATGAACTAGACTATACCACTTAATATGCTTTGATTTGCTCTACAACTAGTGAATCACATTATGTCATTTGTTGCTTTTTTATTTTCTTTAAAATGTATGCTTTACTAAGTTTGTTATTGACTATGTGACTACATAGTTGTTGGGTTCATAGACATGGAAAAAGTGATTGATCAAAGCCTTTTTTATATCCAACATGTGGTATTCTATATAACACATCAACCTTTACCATGTCATCCTATGCCACATTGGTATTTGTGATGTCATATTTGTGCATCAATAGGTACCACACCATATTCCAGTTGTCACCTACCATGTCATCATTTAGTATGTCATATTGTACCATGTCATTATCCATCTCAGCATAACTAGTTACCATGTCATTATGAGCATGTTGAAAATGGGTGATTCCATCAACTACCATGTTATCATATAGTGAAATATCAGCTTCATATATTGCCAAGTTCAATATATTGATGTCATCATTTTGGTTGCTATTGTAATTGTATTTTCTAACAAAATAGGTTTGTAGGGTTTGAACACAAAATGTCTTTGGACCAAATCCTTAAGAGTGGCTCCACCAACCACTAAGGCTTGGGTACCCCTTGAGAATATAAGTTCCAAGAAAATTAAATAAAGGATATTTCCCTCTTTTACCTTCCACTTTTACCTTAACACATGTGTCCCCTTGTGGTAACATAATATTGCTCATGTTGATATAGTAACCTTTCATTTGTGCCTTTTCCCACCATGCCAATAATATTTTATGTAGTATTCTATTTTTAATTAATATTTTAAAAAAATAAACGAAAATAACCAAAATTTATTAATTAGACAAAGGGTACTTGCATTCAAAATAGACAAAAATTGGTAAATTGGGGCCCCCAAATATTTTAGAAGAATATAAAAAATATTTATAGTTATTTCATATCTATCACAATTTTCCCTACATAATATTTTTGTCAAACACAACAAATCGTGGTATACTTTCATGTCAATGTAATAAGAAAATTGTTGGACCATTTGAAAAACTTTGTCAAGAAATTTGGAGGTCTTTTTCATGCACAAAAATATTTCCATGACTTCACTAGCATATGGGACCTGTCAAAAACTATCTAGATTCTTCTTTTATTCTTTCATAGTGGCCATGTATACTATCCTCTCATCTATGTTGATATTACACACAAAATATCAAAAGAGAAAATGAAATATATATACATATATATATATATATATATATATATATATATATATATATATATATATATGTGTATGTATGTATATATATATATATGTATATATATATATATAATATATATATATATATATTTATTTATTTAAATCATAAAAAACAAATAAGGTTTAAAATTTTTTTGAAAAAATCAATTCTAAAACTAGGGCATCTATCTAGTTAAAAATAAAAAATTAAATAAATGTATTGAATGCTAAGAGAGGAGAAAGATACTTATCAATGAATCCAGTGAGATCCTTGCAATCCAAGTACACCTAGAGCTTTATTTTTATTTTTTAACAAATTACTGATAGCTTATACAAATTCTTCAAGCTACTCCAAACATTGTTGCTACTAAAAGATGTTGTAGAAGCTAATTTTCCAAAGAAAAGCAATTTAGTAATAGAGATACACTCTTTCTTTGATACAATATCAAATTTTATAGTAGTTTCTGGAAATAAATAGAATCAATACATTACCTAGAATTGCTAAAAAGTAAAACATATAAAGAAATACACATAATATAAGAGGGTGTTCATGGACACCAAAATATCTCACTAAAGAAAATAGAATACACCCTAATTGATAATAAAATGATTGGTATGATAGGGTATTTATACCCAATTAAAATTCATCTTTAGGTTAATCTTAATAAACTAAGTGAGCAAGAGAGAATGGGAATGGGATCATGGAGGATTGGGAGAGGTAGCGGGAGAGTAAGTAGGAGAGAGAGAAAGAGAGAGGGTTGTTGGGTCTGCTCATATTGAAGAGGCTCTCTCCTACCACTTTTTGGCATTGGATCTTCTACCATAGTTCCAACTGGGCTAGAGCCTACTGGAATAGGGGTTCTTCCAAACCCTCTTTTTTCTATAGCCTCTAGTTTGTCTCTATTGGAAGTCCTTTTCTTGGATTCCAACAAAGCTATTTCATGTTTTTTGCTACATTCAAGGGTTCTTCTAGCAGTCCTTTTGACTTAGGAAAGGAATACCCCCATTTGTTCTTCTCAATCTTAAATGGATTTCTCCAAAAGCCCCTTTAGAATTTTTATAGAGGTGATTGGTTTTTTGGCATCATGCCTTTCAAAGGTGTTGGGCTTTAGGTCTTTTGTTTTACTAGGGATCATGAGGGTCCCATATCTTCTAGTAAGGATGTGTCTCTATCTTCTCAAATTGGGAGGAAAAACCTTGTGATTGCATGCATCCTCAAACCCTAGTTTTTTGGGAGGTTCACCAAGGGCCAAGAAGTTCCATATCTTCAATCAATGGTGTGTGAATGCTTTCCTTTCTCGAGAGAGCATATCTTATGGATGAATGCACCATTGAGTCATAATTTACTGGGAGTACTACTATAGGCTATGAGGGCCTCCTATCTACTAGAAATGGAGTGCATTTTGAGAATGTTGAAGATGTTCGTAGAAGATTTTCTATAGAGAAATTTATAGCTCTAGCAAAATTTTTTATTATAGCGAGATCTCAGAGTGTTTCTCTAGATTTAGATCTAGAGGATTCCTTGGCTTACCCCACATGGTCAAACATGGGGTGTTACAACACCATTATAGCTAAGTTGGCTATATTTCCAAGTTTCACTTATTCATTGATTTATTAACATAAGTTGAAAGAATGCAGAAAAATGGCGTGTCGATATGATGCAAACAAAAATGGATATATATGCTAATTCCTACGAATGCAATGAGCAATGCATGAAGGAAATAACATAGAAACGAGATGTCATCAAACAAAGTGGGGCCTCCTTTATTGATATTGATTTTAATCTCATTACAATACATCCCCCTTCTAGGTATCAGAATATTTGATACAATTTGTTACATTAATGGATGCCCGAAAGAAGCTACACTTCCAAGATCAAACGGTACGCTTCCAGCATCTTTCGCGTGTCCACATTCGAAGTGGGCAGGCTAAAATTTTCTGATGCTTGTGTCCATGTGTTCATCATTCTTTTTTTCCCCTCTAGTATTCCTGGCGGTGAGATCCTATGCACAGAAAGACAACAAATCATTAATAGCATATGCATATCTAGAAAAACATGCAATCCCCAAGGCCTCCAACGGGCGCTTGTGGAATATCAGTGATAATATTGATAAATTGATTACAAAATGATATATAAATGTAATGGACAACTTCTAGAATTGGTATCACCTGATTTTGCATCGAAGCGACGTCGGACGACCCCGTTATGCTCGTTTGCCCGTTGGGGGCCTCTCCAAAGCGAGCACTCCAATGTCCCACTTATGCTTATCAAAATCACCTTAAACTCATAATTTAGGCATTATATGTAATTATAATACTACCAAGATGCTCGTAATTTGCATATCCTGCTCAAATTCTCATGTATGTTATAGGGGCGCCCTATGAGCTGGTTAATACATAAAATAATAAAATGGCAGTCAAATCATGTTAGAATGAGTTCAAACTTTAAAAGAGGCATTAGGATATCATCTAGGAAATATTGCAAAAATAACATTAAGGAAATCATGCACATATTTCTAATCACTCTAGGGTGGGACGCTAGGGATTGTCGCAAAACCTGCAAAAGTGACCTTGCAAAATGTCCTACCCAGAAGCCTCCAAAACTCCTACAAACTTGTGGTTAGACTAAAAACAACATTTTGAGATGACCCAGAAGGTCATATTTGGCTGATTATGCCCAGGTTTTCCTGTATATGAAGGTACTCCCTATAGGTTAGTAGACGCATAAAATGATAGAAACTAGGTCAAATCATGTCAGAAAGCAATGAAATTTAGACAGCAGCATAAGTGCATTAGATATAATAGAATGCAAAAAGAATAGTAACAAAACCATGCATAGATTTCTAATTGCTCCAGGGTAGGGCGATTATGACTGTAGCCGTTTGGGGGGCACCTGGGGGTGGGACGCCCACCGTTTGGGGCCTAGTTTTGACACCAATCCAAGTGGGATGGGTCCAAAACTTCCTATGGGGTTGTGTCGATGAGTTTGGGGGTGGTATTGTGTCCTATATCTTGGGTTTTTGGATCTATATTGCATTCCTAGTGTTCAACCAATAACCTCTCTTCCAGAAGAGAGAGATTAGGGATGTAAGAAGCACAAAGAGGAATGGGGGTATAGTTTGGTAGCACTTCGTTGCTCCAAATGCTCCAAATCTATTTTTTTTTTGGGGGTGAGGAGGATCACATTTTTATAGACCAAATGGTCTCCTTTGCATGCACATGCGAGGGTGCCACTTGGCTCATTATGCCTTTTAGGGGGAGAGAAGATTCCTCCTTAATTAGGGGCTCCTTGATTGAGGCCTCCATGATTTGAAACGTTCCCTCGCACTCCCATGCCTTGAAGGTGGAGTTAGGTGGCATATTTGGGCTGCCATTTGTCAAGGTTTGAATTTTTTCCAATAAAACCTGCTAATCGTCCCACCCTGGAGCGATTGCTTCTAATCATCCCAAGGTGGGACGAATAGGATTCTAATCGTCCCAGGGTGGGACGAATAGGGAGCAAAGTGCTTAAAAGGTGCAAAACTGACCTTTGACCTTCCAAAACTGATTTAGGAGTGGTTAGGACCACTTTTTAACCTCTAGATGCTGCCCTAGGGGGTATGCATGCTAATTCGGTCAGTGCTTGTAGTCACATAATCGGATTGGTATTGTTTTCGTGTCTACAAATGCCCCTTTTTGGGATGCACTATGTGTGGCGCAGTGCTGAGCAAAAATAGATGACCAAAGAACTTAATGATTAGGGTTTCTCAATAACCTAACCAAATTTTGATGCCCCAAGTATGAAAAGGGCATGTATTTTTGAATCCTTGCTTCTGACGAGCTAAGGAGCTTAACTCAAGTGTAACCTTTTTCAGTGAGGTGTACTTGATCTTGGACATTGTTTAGTCATGAATAGGCAAAGGGCACAACCTTTTGTTTGAGGAACCTTTTCTTCATGCTTATATAATTCCAAGTGTTTGTTTAGCCTGTGATTATTGCTTGTTTTCTGCCCCAAGCAGGAGCGTGATTGTCTTTGTCAATGATTCTTTGAATGCATGCCATTTCCTTGATTGGGTGTGTATTTGTTGATTGGTGACTAAGTGTGACTACCCCCTCAAGTGACGAATCGATGAGGGAATGACAAAAAATGAGAAAAGTGATGATTCGCTTGACCCAATATGATGTTTATAAGGGTGCCTTTAGTTGTTTTCGTTGAACGCTTATTGCAGTTTTCCAACTAGCGAACGTATTTTTGGTGGGTTTTGACCCTTTTCTCTTGACGCCTATTGGGGTAGAAATTATCAAAAATCCTCCTTCCCGTGGAGTGGTCTAGATATGCTAGCCTTCTTAGGGAGTAGGATAGTGAGTATTTGTGACCCCTACGGTATTTTTTCATGCCATGAATGTCAGGTGCAAAGGCACCTTTGTTCAAAAGATTTATGGCTATTTTTGGTGCATTTTTGGATGCAATTTTTGTTGCTTTATTTCTTGCTCTGTAATCGTCCCAGGGTGGGATGAATACTAATTTTGTAATCATCCCAGGGTGTTATGAGTACTAAGTAGAGTGCTCATCCTAGGGTGGAACGATTACAGGCCTAACAGCCTATATAAGGACCAAAACTAGGTTTTGGGCTCGTTTGCAATATTTTTTTTCTTGGCGATTTGGAGCAGTGAGGAGGAGTGCGAGTGTGCGTAGTGGAGCGCTGCTAAAATTTTTTGGTCATCATGAGTGTGAGAACTGGATCTTCGAGTGGAGGAGTCGAGGTGAGACCGGTATGATGTTCCTTCTCTTTATTCGTGCGTGCTTTATTTGAAGTTTAAAACTCACATATAAAATGTTTGTTCGCTTGATTTTGTTTTTAAGGTTTTAAAAACCTAATTTTTTTTGTGCATGTTGGTTTGATTTTATTCATATACCTAATATAGGAACTTTATTTGCTTTGTTTTTTTTGTTAATTTTCATACATTAAGGTCAAAACCCTAGTACACAACTGTTATCTGTACTTTTTTTGTGTTCGTATTTAGGTTTAAAACCCAAAATGTTTTCATTTTTTTATTTTGTTGTTTTTATTCATATTAAGGTTGAAACCCTAATATGTTTTATTTCATTTTTGTTTTTGCCATATTAAGGTTGAAACCCTAATATTTTTTATTTTATTTTGTTTGTGTTCACATTAAGGTTGAAACCCTAATATGATTTTTGTTTTTTTTTTGTTGATTATATAGTTATTTTCATGTATGTTGTCGTTGTTGTACAGTTTTATTTTAATGATTTTGTTTATATTAAGTATGTACTGAATATATTTTTTCATTTTATTTTGTTGTTTCAGGTTGTGAAGAGTTGGTACTACTAGCCAACTATTTTCTCTGATGCCCGAGATGCCCTGACAGTTGTGGATTGGGAGTGGCTTGATGCCCTTGGGATCAAGAATGTGATGCATCTAGAGCCTGTGGTGGGGGATCGGGCATATTTGACTGCCCTGATAAATCTATGGTATCCCCACACCAACACTTTTCATCTCCCAATAGGGGAGATGACTGTTACTCTGGAGGATGTGTATCAGATTCTACGGATTTCTATATATGGACTACCTATTCATACGACCCACCGTGACCAACATATAGTGATATTGACACAATTTTTTGGTCTGACGGTGGAGATGGGGGTGGAGAGGGTTGTGGAGAAGGCATAGGTTGACTACCAGATAGACGGTATTCTGGTGTGGTGATGGTGGAGAAGGGCATATTAGGGGTGAGGCATGCTTTGATCATGACCCTCATCTCCAATATGCTACTTTCTAACTTCTCAAGTGTGAGGTTCCCTTGGAACCTACTTGAGTTGGTTTTAACTTTGGTGGAGTGTCCTACATCAGCTCCACTTATTATGAGATGGGGTCAGATGTTATTGGCATAGTTGTACGATGAGCTATACGAGATCCGCTGCCAAAAGTGAAAAGGGATCGGATGCAGCTATCTCTTGCAGTGTTGGGGGTGGTAGCACATAGTTGTGGAACGGCCACAGGGTTTGCCTTGGACCACCCAAGGTGAGATGGTGGATCAAGAAATTGGATATGTTGATTTATAGCAGAGGTTAGAGGAGCATGGATAGAGTCGGTGGTGGGCAGGTGACGTAGGTCACTATACTGATGCCTTCTCTCGTCTAGTGCTAGAGTAGGTGTTTTGGTGGCTATACCAAGACTGTCTAGTCTAGATTGAAGCTGGAGAGTGGCTCTGACATGTACGTAGGGGTAGATGGTTGATTGGGTAGCATAGGAAAGAGTAGGAGTATTTCCCATATGTCCAGGTGACATGGTAGTTTGGGGTGCACCAGGGATTACTTGGTGATCCCTTGATCTATCGGCATCACGATGATGAGAGGAATCTAGTCTAGCCTACCATTGAGAAGCTAGGCAAGGGGTCTGATGTATTTATTGATGTACCCAACATGGATGATGTCGAGGTGACTGCAGAGTATGACCGATGGTGGATTATGCAACGATGGCAAAGTGAGGGGCCTCTAGGAGGCATGGATACTATAGCAGTAGTAGGTGGGTGTGCAAAGGCACAGGTGGAGGGTTGGGGGGCTCCACTTGATGATGTTGACATGGTGGAGGTCGATGACTTCACCGATGATGGAGATAATTTGGGGGTTTCGGAGTAGCTAAATGTATAGGATGTCCTAGAGCAGTGGGTACTAGAGCAGTAGGCCATCCCGAAGGTGCCCATGCCTCAGGCTATCTCAGGGATATGGAGGCTGGGATTCATGCTGAGATAGCATGATTGGAGGGTGTAGCACCCTAAAATTGGCATAGTTAAACCTTAGTAAAAAGATAAAAAAATCAAATTTTACCCTGAACCACTCATTAAACTGCCTGTTACCCACTTTCCTCATTTTTTATGTCATTTTTAGGATTTTTTTTTACCGTTGGATGATATCATCTAAGATCAGATGAAATCATCCCATATCTGAAGAATTTGTCTGGAACAGAATGTCCAGACGATTTCATCCCAAAATCGAATTTTCATAATCAGCTTCTGTTTCAACAACCTCTCTAACCTGGGTAGAAAGCGTGTCTGCACAATTAGAGTATCCCCTGTTGGAGATATCCCAAATTGGGATGATCTCCAACCTCCTAACCTCTCCCTAATCCTATATAAACTAGGATTTTTCTAGTTTATCCCCCTGATTGACTCCCCTGAACCCCCCAAAATTTCCACGCACCTCAGAGCATCCTCACACCACTATTTGCATTTTGCATTTCATGTTTTCTTGTAGGAACTTTACTATTTTTTAGTTGAAGCTAGCTCAGATTTTCGCAAGTGATTCCATGCAATCTCGGACGATCCTGTCGAGAAGCACAGATGATCTTGTACGATTGGAGGTGATCCCGACTGTAGTCCAGATTGGGGGCAATCAGAGTCTAGAGTTTGCATCTTTTATTTGTTTCTACATTTCTTTATACATTATCTTAGTTATTATATTTTTGCATCCTGGAGTTCACCTCATTTAGTGTAATCGCATGATAAAGTTAAAATCAATCATTAAATCTACTGCATTCCTCTTATTTGTTATTTGAATCTATTATTTAGGCATGTTTGTTATTACTTCTATCATTTCCCCTTGCTTTTGTAGTTGCATTTTTGGTATTTTGTGTCTATTTTTGTGATTGCAGGACTCTGTCAAATTCGTTTGATGAATTCGTCAGATCTCAGATGATCTCGTCTAATATCAGATGATCGACTGTGATCTGAGACGATTATGTGCAATAGCAGACAATTACGTACGAGTTGAGATGATCTAGACTGCTACAAAAATCATAATCTTCATCATACATCCAAAATCAGGTATGTACTGTTCTAGTTAGCATATTCTCTGTGTTTAGCATTCATTCCCATTTTTTTTATTCACCTAAATCAGCATTGGAATATAGAATAGTTTAGATTCATCTTGTCCAAACCTAGGAATTGAATGATTAAAGCACAAAATGAACACATCAAACTTACTATCAACCTAGGTGTGGAAATTGCCACTCAAAAGTTTCTTGGTGAACCCACCATCCGTAAAAAATTCACCCTTATACTCCTCCCCCGAGATGCGGGACCTTCAAAGGGCCTCTTAGTCCGAGGTATTGTCCCATCCTTCTCACATCTTCCTTCCCGGCACGGATCCTATAGCCTGAAGGTAAGGATGCGAAAAAATTGGAGCAATACATTTTGGTGAACCCGACGTGAAAACTAAAAACCTTTTGAAAACAATAAAAAAAAAACAAAACATAAATGCATTTAGAATCAAATATTGCATATCATATTTAGATGGTAGATTATAATAAAATATGAGCTGTCACCATTAATGTTGAGAATCAATTAGCAGCTATAGAGATTACTTCTGTGCTTAGAATACCTTACAAAAATAGGGTTCAACCTTTATGGGATGAACTTAATAAGAGATTGAATATCATTAATTCTAGATCAACCGAACTCAGGAAAATTAAGAGGTTTATCCTAGATAGAATCATGGATCCTAATCAAGTGACCTTATATCATGAACTTCAAAGAGCTTGACATAGGTGGTTAACAGATAAAAGAGCACTTGTGTCTTCAGAATTGTACACCTTTGAGGAATACCTTGATAATGCAGTTGTAGTACATAAATTTCTATCTCATATAGAGGATCAAGAGGTCGTTCTTAAGGATAGACAGAGATGGAATAGAGTTCCTAAAGCTGTGTTATATCGAGATTATTGCCATGAAATCTATTTTTACAAGTTCAAATATGAAGTAGATAACATCACTATAGCACACTTTGTTAAGTTCCTGAAAAACAATTTCCAATTTGAAGAGGAGCATTTCATTACTCCTGATGAACTTGACCCTATCAATGACATCTATAAATTATTTATAGAAAACTAAGCTATTCTTTTATTATTTTTATTTCTTGCATTCAGTGTGTTGTTTGTTATCTTTATAAGCATAAAAAAAAAAACAATAAATAAATAAAATAAAATAAAAACAAAACAAAATCATAACAAACATCAAAAATTTTTCTTTTAAGCATTATAGTAGGTATATAGTTAAAATATATACCTCCCAAATTTGTTACAAATATATTAATATATATTTGCTAAAATCTAAAGTTAGACATAATGACTAGACTCAGGAATGGAAAACAGACTGAAGTAGAAGAAGATTGGTTAAGAAAACCAGGAAATAACCCAGATCTCCTTCCTGAAGTGTTGGCAATTTTGGGTACATTGGGTACATTGCCTTTACTCTAAGTGTAGATGTTGTCATTGATGTCAAGAAGGTCTTGAAGCAATTTGGTTTGATGTCAAAGAATGTGTCTTGATGAAGGTTTCAGCATGGACAGTGAGTTTCCAAGAAGATCAGGGTAGCCCAGTTGCAAAAGATCAAGAAAAAGACAAGTAAGAAAAAGTATGCAGGCGACTGGAAAAACTGTCATGATTTCATGACATGTTTGAGGAGAGAGAAAGTGTTGGCAAAACTGTCATGATTTCGTGACATGTTTGAGGAGAGAGAAAGTTTGGGCAAAAGTGTCACGATTTCGCGACATGCTGGAAGACAAAGACAAAGCAGGAAAAGTGTCACGATTTCGTGACATGTCGCATTTTCGTGACTCGAAAAGTGGAGGAAGGCAGAGAAGGAAAAGTGTCACGATTTCGTGACATTCTGCAAAGTAAGTTGTTCGGACGAAAAAGTGTCACGATTTCGCGACATGATGCTGAAGAGAGAGTCCGCAAAAGAACCGTCGACGATTTCGACGACAAGTTCGAAAAGAGAGAAAGTTACATGTAAAATGTCACGATTTCACGACATGCAGCAAAGGGAAGAGCCTGAAAGGAGAAGCATCGATGATTTCGTGACAAGCCAAAGAAATAAATGTCGATTCAGAAAAAAGAAAAGTGTCATGATTTCATGAAAAGCAGTAGAGAAAGCTTTAAAGCTGAAAGCGTCACGATTTCATGACAGGCTACAAAGAAGTTGTACGGATGCAGAAAGTGTCACGATTTCATGATAGGTTGAGTTGGCAGCTTGCAGTTGGAGAAAGTGTCACGATTTCATGACAAAATAGTTAGCAAGTCTTAAACAGAAGAAGCGTCATGATTTCACGATGAATTGAAGAAGGAAGAGCTCGAAGGCGAAAGCGTCACGATTTCATGACATGTTCCAGTTTTGCGGGCATATGGCAGAAAAAGAGCTTAAAGAAAGCGTCACGATTTCATGAGAAAGCTAAGAGGAAGGCCATGAAGACTAAAGTGTCACGATTTCCAAGTGAGATGACGTCAAGGAGGTGTCACGATTTCATGACAAAAGCTGAGAGGAAGGCCATGAAGACTAAAGTGTCATGATTTCATGACAGAAGTGAGATGACGTCAGCAAGAGGCAAAGGTGTCACGATTTCATGATAGAAGCACAAAGGAAGTCGACAAAGGCCAAGGTGTCACGATTTCGTGACAGCAGGCTATAGAAGGTGTACGGCTGTAAAAATGTCATGATATCATGACATGTTGTAGTTTCGTAGGGACAGCTACAGAACCAGAGGCGGTTGAAGGACAGAGTTAACTTTGAGCCGACAAAGTTAAAATCTGGGCCGACGAAGCACAAGGTTTTGCAGTCGACGTAGTTGAAGAGTAACAGCCGACTAAGATTGAATGTAATGATCTTGAATCTTACTCTATAAAAGGAGGGCTGTTTGAATAGTTTGTGCATCGATCAAGTGTGCGTTCGAAGTGCGACTTTCGTAGAAGCAGAGTGCAGGGAGAAGTTCGATCGTCGAAGAGCAGAGTGTGCGAAGACATTGCTGCTGTGTTTGCACAGAGGTGCATAAGTGGATATTTGATCGAGTGTTGTAATTGTGCAGAGGTGCAAGTTCGAGGACAATAGTGCCAGACCGAAGGACTATGTTTTGGTGCAGATAAGAGGACCGACTGTGCGGTGATAGAGTTGAGGACAGAGGTCTCCAGCCAGAGCAGGGAAGACAGGTGTCTTCTGTGGATAGAGTTCCACTTGCTAAGGGCTGCAGAGGTAGAGGTTCTCTAGAGGATCACCAGATTAAGCAGAGCTAGGGGAAGGTATCTCCTTTGGGTTGGTGCCCATAAACTTTGTAATCGGGACATGTTTCCCAGAATTTGAGGTGATAAAATTTAGTAAAAATTTTATCCGTGGAGTAGCCCGCGTTGGGTGAACCACGTAAATTGTTGTGTCTCTATTGTGGATGATATTCTGTGCATTGCTTTGATTTTTGTTTTGATACTGTTATATATTCACTGCATAATTTTGAACTGCAAGTTGAATCGAAAGAAAAAGTAGAAAGCGGTCTTATACTGTTCACCCCCCCTCTCAGTATAAGCTTGTGTTCTTCAATTGGTATCAGAGCGGGTTCCTTCGAAAAGGTTTAACAGCCGGAAGGAAGAACTGGTTAAGAACACAATGGATTTTTTAGGTGGCAATGCAGCACCTATTCTTGATGGATCAGATTTCGGTCTGTGGAGTGCAAGAATGAGAGTTTATCTAATGGCACTTGGTAATGAGGTATGGGAAGTGATTGAAGATGAATACACTATTCCTGAACATGGTCCTTATACCAAAGAAGACAGGCTCATGCTTCACAACAATTCAAAAGCCATGAATGCAATCCTGAGAGGCTTACAGAAAGCAGATCTCACCAAAGTTATTCACTGCAAGACAGCTAGTGAAATGTGGAAACAATTGCAGGTGGTTCATACGGGTGATGCAAATGTTCGAAAGGCCAAATTGAGACATTTTAAAGGTATGTTTGAACAACTCAAAATGAATGATGATGAAAATATTAGTGACTACATGCTTCGTATGGATGAGGTTGTTAACTCCATGAAAGATCTAGGTCTTGAGGTTGCTGAAAATGATGTGTGTGATAAGATTTTAAGATCTCTTCCTAATAGATTTAGTGAAAATATTTCTGCTATTGAGGAAGCTAAAGATTTAGATAAATTGAAAAAGGATGAGCTCCATAGTATTCTTGCAGCATTTGAGCTGAGAACTCAAGTGAAAGTTGATGTCAAGAAAGAGGCGGCTTTCAAAGCTACCAAGAAATCAAAGGGCAAACAGATTCAAGAGAGTGATGAGTCTTCTAGTGATGAAGAGGCATATTACAGCAAGAAAGGCAAGTTCTCTAGAAAACACAAAAGCAAGAAAAACATAAGATGTTTCAACTGTGGAAAGTTTGGTCATTATGCTACTGATCGTATCTATTTCCAAGAATGAAAGTGATGAAGATATACAGGATGTTAAGAGCAAGGATTCTAAAAAGCACAGGTATTACAGAAAGAACAAAGATGAGCACAACAATCAAGGAAAGAGGCATTCACACAAGAATAAGAAGAGCTTCTACCTAGACAAAGCAAGTAAGTGTTCTAGCAGTGATAGTGAAAGTTCTTCTAGTGATGATGAAAATGAGATGTTGTTCATTTCAGAAAAAGAGGAAGAACCGAAACATAAATTCATTGTCATGAAATGTTTTAGATGTGGAAATTTTGGGCACCTTGAGGATGATTGCACAAATAATGAATTGGTTGCTAGTATGTATGAGGATGCTTCAGAAAATGATAAGGAAGATGCTTGTATGGTTTTTGAAAAGGGTAGCACCTCTAGTGATAAGAAATCTGAAAAAGGCCTTGATATTTCAAAATGCAATCAAATAGAGGATCTTGAATGTGAACTTACTAATGCTCTTAGTGTTTTGAAAAAGGAAAGGAAGAAGAATGCTAGACTCAAGGATAAGTTAGATGAATGTTGTATGGAGAGAGATGAACTCATAGAAAGTCTTGACATCTCTATGGCTAAGACACAAGAACTCAAGAATGAGTTAGAATCTAAGATGCTTGAGTATAGTGAATTAGAACAGAAAATGGCTGCCATGAAAGAGGAAAATAAAGAATACAAGGATAAGCTATACAAGTTTCAAGATAGCTCCAAAAGGGTTAAGTCTCTCATCCAAAGTCAAAGAAATCCATCAGATAAAATAGGTCTTGGTTTTGTTAAACCACACAAAAAATAGGTTGGGGAATCAAGTAAGAGATTTCAGAAAGAAGAGAGTTCTGATGAAGAGAGTATTTCAGAGAAAGAGTCCGTGAGTGATAAATGCGCAGAAACAGAAAATAGAATTCTGAATACGAAAAAGAAGTTTTCGGGACCCAAGAGGTCAAACAGAAGAATATTTCACGATAGATGTTTTGCGTGTCACGGGTTTGGCCACATGGCTTCGCAGTGCATGACTCAAGTAAGGAAGATAAATGACAATTTCAGGGGCCGTAATTTATTTCAAGGGTATTGCTACTCTTGTAATCAGTTCGGGCACAAGGCAATTTTTTGCAAGGCAAATAACAAGAACTGGGTTAGTCAGAACAGGCGGATTCAAAGAACAGCTATGCCCGAAAGAAATAATATTGTTACTTGCTATAAGTGCAACAATGCAGGTCACACGACCAGACAGTGCAGATCTGATCTTCCAAGGTACAGGAATAGGAACAGTGGTATAAACAGGTCCAAGGATCAAGGTATGGACAAGAAAAGAGATGAGAACAAGAACAAGAAAAGTGACAAGAACAGAAACACCGACAAAGAGTTCAAGAGAAGGCCCGACAAAGAAATTGTAGACACCGATGATGATGAGTGCCTAATGGGAGTTTCACTACCACCCTTGTTTTAAATCACCTCATCGGGAGGTGGGGGAGGGACTAAGCTAAGAGGCTCATTCTTAGTCCCGAGCCCCAAAGGTGACCCTTTGCCATTGATGACAAAGGGGGAGAGATATGAGTAAGGGGGAGAGCTTCATAGTGAAGAAGAGAGCTTCAAGTCAGGGGGAGCAAAAACTTCAAAGGCAGATTCTCAGTTGTTGGATCAGTTGTTTTCAGTTTTGGCTCTTGACTTGTGTTTTCAGTTAAGGTTTGCCATCAATGACAAAGGGGGAGATTGTTGGCAATTTTGGGTACATTGGGTACATTGCCTTTACTCTAAGTGTAGATGTTGTCATTGATGTCAAGAAGGTCTTGAAGCAATTTGGTTTGATGTCAAAGAATGTGTCTTGATGAAGGTTTCAGCATGGACAGTGAGTTTCCAAGAAGATCAGGGTAGCCCAGGTTGCAAAAGATCAAGAAAAAGACAAGTAAGAAAAAGTATGCAAGCGGCTGGAAAAACTGTCATGATTTCGTGACATGTTTGAGGAGAGAGAAAGTGTTGGCAAAACTATCATGATTTCGTGACATGTTTGAGGAGAGAGAAAGTTTGGGCAAAAGTGTCACGATTTCGCGACATGCTGGAAGACAGAGACAAAGCAGGAAAAACTGTCGTGATTTCGTGACATGTCACATTTTCGTGACTCAAAAAGTGCAGGAAGGCAGAGAAGGAAAAGTGTCACGATTTCATGACATTCTGCAAAGTAAGTTGTTCGAAAAAAAGTGTCACGATTTCATGACATGATGCTGAAGAGAGAGTCGCAAAAAGAACTCGACGATTTCGCGACAAGTTTGAAGAGAGAGAAAGTTACATGTAAAATGTCACGATTTCATGACATGCAGCAAAGGGAAGAGCCTGAAAGGAGAAGCGTCATGATTTCGTGACAAGCTACAAAAGAAATCGTACAAGCCAGAAGTGTCACGATTTCACGTAAAAGTAAAGAAGTGTCACGATTTTGTGACAGGCAGTAGAGAAAGCTTTCAAAAGCTGAAAGCGTCATGATTTCATGATAGGCTACAAAGAAGTTGTACGGATGCAGAAAGTGTCATGATTTCATGACAGGTTGAGTTAGCAGCTTGTAGTTGGAGAAAGTGTCATGATTTCATGACAGAAATAGTTAGCAAGTCTTAAACAGAAGAAGCGTCATGATTTCATGATGAATTGAAGAAGGAAGAGCTCGAAGGCGAAAGCGTCACGATTTCATGACATGTTCCAGTTTCACGGGCATATGGCAGAAAAGAGCTTAAGAAAGCGTCATGATTTCATGACAGAGTTGCAGATGACGTCGGGAAGGATGTTGTCATGATCAGAAATAGAGAGGAAGGCCATGAAGACTAAAGTGTCATGATTTCGCGACAGAGTGAGATGACGTCAGCAGAAGGGAAAGGTGTCACGATTTCATGACAAAAGTTGAGAGGAAGGCCATGAAGACTAAAGTGTCACGATTTCATGATAGAAGTGAGATGACGTCAGCAAGAGGCAAAGGTGTCACGATTTCACGACAGAAGCACAAAGGAAGTCGACAAAGGCCAAGGTGTCACGATTTCGTGACAACAGGCTATAGAAGGTGTACGGCTGTAAAAATGTCATGATATCGTGACATGTTGTAGTTTCGTAGGGACAGCTATAGAACCAGAGGCGGTTGAAGGACAGAGTTAACTTTGAGTCGACAAAGTTAAAATCTGGGCCGACGCAGCGTAGGGTTTTGCAGCCGATGCAGTTGAAGAGTAACAGCCGACTAAGATTGAATGTAATGATCTTGAATCTTACTCTATAAAAGGAGGGTTGTTTGAATAGTTTGTGCATCGATCAAGTGTGCGTTCGAAGTGCGACTTTCATAGAAGCAGAGTGTAGGGAGAAGTTCGATCGTCGAAGAGCAGAGTGTGCGAAGACATTGCTGCTGTGTTTGCACAGAGGTGCATAAGTGGATATTTGATCGAGTGTTGTAATTGCGTAGAGGTGCAAGTTCGAGGACAATAGTGCCAGACCGAAGGACTATGTTTTGGTGTAGATAAGAGGACCGACTATGCGGTGATAGAGTTGAGGACAGAGGTCTCCAGCTAGAGCAGGGAAGACAGGTGTCTTCTGTGGATAGAGTTCCACTTGCTAAGGGCTGTAGAGGCAGAGGTTCTCTAGAGGATCACCAGATTAAGCAGAGCTAGGGGAAGGTATCTCCTTTGGGTTGGTGCCCATAAACTTTGTAATCGGGACATGTTTCCTAGAATTTGAGGTGATAAAATTTAGTAAAAATTTTATCCGTGGAGTAGCCCGCGTTGGGTGAACCACGTAAATTGTTGTGTCTCTATTGTGGATGATATTCTGTGCATTGCTTTGATTTTTGTTTTGATACTATTATATATTCACTGCATAATTTTGAACTGCAAGTTGAATCGAAAGAAAAAGTAGAAAGCGGTCTTATACTGTTCACCCCCCCCTCTCAGTATAAGCTTGTGTTCTTCATGAAGACCCAATTCAGGAAGAAGGAACCTTTGACCAACAAGAAGAAGAATTTGCTATAGGAAATGAAAAAAAATAAAATGATAGAGAAGAAGGATCCTCATCCCCTAAAATATCTCCAGAAGGAGCTGTTACTTTTGAGAACATGGAACATTTTTGGAAGTTCCTCAATACTAATATGGACACTCTTAATAAAGCAGTCCATATGGACAAAGATCAAATTAGTGGCACTCAAGAAACCCTAGAAGACATATATCACACACGCACTAATCCCTTGTCCTTCGTTGATCAAGAAAGTGATCAAGCTGGACCATCCAATTTGGCTATGGCCACTATAATCTAGAACACACAACAACAATAGGTTACACAACCACCTAGAGTGCATTTTATCAAGCCTGGGGTTATTCCCACATAAAATAAACCTTCATTCACTGCTCTATTTCATCGAACTATTGATCAGTATACCTCAAATCAACAAAATCCTAAAACAAAACCAAATACCAATTTCCAACAATCTGGGATACCACATAATGCTACAACAAATATTCTCCATAATACTCTTCCTACCAACCATTTGCATAACAGCAATATAGCATCTAATCCTTATGTCACACCTTCCTACTCTCACAAATCCCATACTCATGTACCACCAAACCAATATGGTGGACAAACTGGTAATCTAGAAGCCATGGTGAAATAGTTAGACTTTCGCATGGACCAGATAGATCCCTACCGTCCCTCGTACAATTATCGAGATATGTGTAGCCAGCCTCTCGATCCTATAGTTGTAGCACAACCATATCCCAAACACTTTCCTATGCCTGCCCTACCTATATACAAAGGAACTGAAGATCCAATAGAGCATCTTCATATGTTTAGGATAGCATGTCATGATATATCACATGATCACTTGTTATTACTAAAAATGTTCCCAAAACGTTTAGGAGGGATGGCATTGGAGTGGTATTATCAACTACCCACTCATTCTTTGAGAAATTTTGAAGAGACCGCTGAGTATTTTGTGCATCAATTTAGTGTCTATATTGAAATGCATGTAACTATTAAATATTTGTACAACCTAAAACAAGACAAAGATGAGTGTTTTTCTGATTTCTTAGCTCTATGGAGGTAGTTGATAGGAAAATTACACTTTGTGTTACCTTATCGGGAAATTCTTGATATATTTATCAATAATTTATAAGAACAACTATCCTATGAATTATCAACTGCTACCTTGACCACCTTCGATCAAGCTATAGACTTAGCCCGAAGAGTGGAAGATGCTCTTGTTAGGAGAGGTCAACATAAAAAGAAATATGAGGATAAAACATCCAGAAATCAATATAAAAATAAACAAGTTGTGGGTGATGGAGTCACTGATAGTAGAAATATCGCCACTGTTAATGTTGCAAAAACAACAGAGAAATTTATACTAAAACCTCCTAATAAACAACCCTAAGAATTTACTAGGTTAAATCAACCCTTATCAGCCATTCTCCTACAATTACTAGCGCGAGGAATGATTCAATTACCAAATATCCAGGAACCTGATCCAACTATACCCGGATATAGGGTTGATTTACACTGTGATTTCCATAGAGGACCTAGACACGCTACCAACTCTTGTAAAATATTAAAACATAAAATACAAAACCTGATTGATAATGATGAGATGGAGGTACAAGCCTTTCAACCTAAACAAAATCCTTCCAATAATACCCAAAATAACATCCCTCAAAATCAGAATCAGAATGCCAATCAGTCACTGGACATATTTCAACACCCTTTACCAAAGCATGGTAAAGAGGTGGCTAATCAAATTGAGCATCATAATGTGCCCCCTCCTACCCGATATGTAGGAACTATCAGTGGACATTCACCTACTCATGATGTGGAAGTATTTGACACAACTTTATCCATGGTTGCGACCAGACCTCTATGTAATATTCGGACCCCTGATCTTAGTGATACATAATATGAGATTGAAAGTGACATGGAAATCACCTCAAATCAATCGAATAGCTCTGAAGATGAATCAGATCCTATTCAACCTATCACAAGTTTTATGGTTCCAGAAGAACCATTTCCTAGAAGATTCACTACTAGACCATCTTCTCACCAATTACTTTCTAATGAACAAGCCATAAACGCTAGACCAAGCCCTATTCATCATCCACAAAATAATATTGTAGGTACCATTGGAGCCATTACCAGACAACAGGATCAAACTCAAAATGATGGATCAACTCCATTTGTTTTGAAAAATCCCAATAAAGGGAATCATGCGCCTAATGTTCAACCCAAGCCTCCTTATAATATTAATGAACAATTATCAAATACTACAACTAGAATTTCCCTTTTGGACCTTTTAAGATCTTCTCCTACCCATAGGGATGAATTAATGCTCACATTAAGCCAAATGATGGTACCAAAAAATATTCAACCTGAAGCCATGTCCAATACTATCATAACTCGAGAAGTCAATTGTATTGAATTTCAAGATAGAGATATACCACAACATAGTTTACATAAGGATAACCCCTTATATATTACTGCCCTAATTGGGGATGTAGCCGTTAAATGAGTCTTGATTGATAATGGTTCATATTTAAATATATGCACTTTTGACTTCTACCAAATATTTGGGTTTAGAAGTGACGAAATGAAAAGAACTAATATGATCATAAAAACCTTCAATGACAATGTGTGGAGTTATTATTATCCCCTTGCAAGTTGGTCCGAGAACCTTAGACACGATCGTGTTTATTGCACATTGCCCTACATCGTACAATATACTATTGGTTCACCCTTGGATCAATGCGATGTGAGCTATTCCCTCAACTTTACATCAGTGTGTTAAATTCAAATTTAAAAATCAGTTGGTTACCATTCACGTTGATCCTAGACCCTTTGATATGTGTGCTTTGGCAGAACCTATTGGAGTTCAATTTTGCCCTACTCTGTCATCCACACATCCTAATTCTACTCATCCATCTAAATGTGTGAAACACACACCCATAACATCATCTACTTTTTCCCCATCAACCACACCTCTACATATAGCTCAACCATCTTCCGAACAAACCACATTAGGACCTCGAAAAGATCATAAAACTACAACCAATGCTTCTTTTTTTACTTCTATAACTTCCATACCTATAGATTCATCCATCGATATCTCTATAGCATATACATCCACTACAAGCATACTTTCCACATCCGACGATGTAGGAAATGTTCCTTCTACCTCTTATGCTCTTACTGATGAGCTCTTACCCGATTTATCTAAAATTCTTATATAAAAAAAAACAAACATTGCCATGCAAGATGCCCTTATTTTTAATAAACTCCCACCCTCTCCTTGTACCTTGGGCCTCCCACATCCTATGGGAAGTATTTACCAAGTCGGGAGTTGTGCTTTTATTTATAAGGGATATGACTAGGGAAGAATACCTAGAAACATCAAGACACATTGTGATGGATATGCTACATGCTATTTTGCTAATGAGTATATTAAAGCTAAGCCCATAATGCTTAAATTGGGATATAAAGGGAAAGGTTTGGGACCTTTCCAGAATGGTATAAAAGAACATTTCGAGGTAGAACCGTGGCCTGCCCGATGTGGTGTGGGCCTATTTCCTAGTAAAGGTCAGCCCTTCCCATTCGAGGATGACGACCACCTCATATGTTACCAAGATTATCTAGATAAATAGTATGTCTTGCATTTTAAGCCTCTTACATGTAATATGTTATCCATAGCTTACCCTGATATGATTTCCAAATCCGACAATGAGTTGGAGGGGGATATCTTTCATGATGTCTCCATTGAGGAATTGTTACACAACGGATTTTATTTCGATGGCTCTATACCTAGTATAGCCCAGCTTGAGGCCACGACTCCTCAAGACGAATTATCCAAGCTAACCTTGGAAGAATTACAAGAATTAGGTGTTTCACCCGCCCAACCTAATTTTGAGAGAGATCTACACATGGAAGTAGAAAACATCGTAAAAATTAACATTGGAACCAAAGATAACCCTCACATAATCAACATTGGATCAGAATCGAGTCAAGAAAAACAAGATAAATACATTGCATTCCTTAAGCAATATGAAGATGTCTTTGCTTGGACATATGAAGATATGCTAGGATTAGAACCTTCTGTAGTTATGCATCACCTAGTAGTCCATCCGGATGCTAAACCTGTTAAACAAAAACTTAGAAAAATGCATCCTAAAGTGGCCTTACTAGTCAAAGGAGAATTAGAAAAACTCTTAAATGTTATTTTTATACAAGCCATTGATTATGCTGAATGGATCTCGAATGTAGTTCTAGTAACTAAGAAAGAAGCCACTAAAGTTAGGGTTTACACAGATTTTAGAAATATTAATGTTGCATGCCCTAAAGACGATTTTCCTCTTCCCAACATGGACCAGATCATTGATTTTACTGCTGGGAGCGGAATGATATCTCTAATGGATGGATTATTTGGTTATAATCAGATAAGGATAGCTCCTGAAGATTAGGCTAAAATAGCCTTTATTACCCCTTGGGGAACCTTTTGTTGGAAAGTAATGCCATTCGATTTAAAGAATGCAGGTGCAACTTATCAACGAGCTATGACTTATATCTTTCATGATATGATGCATGATATTCTACATGATTATGTAGACGATATTATAGCTCGTTCCATCAAAGAATATGATCATTTAAATGACTTGAGACAAGTATCTGATCGATTAAGGGAGTATCTTATCCGATTGAATCCAGCCAAATGTTTATTCGGAGTTAAGTTCGATAAATTATTAGGGGTTATAGTTTCTTTACGTGGCATTGAAATTGACCCTCTCAAGATCACGACTATCATTGATATGCCCGCACCCACAAATATATTAGAATTACGAAGTCTACAAGGTAAGCTTCAAGTTATTTGCTGCTTTATTGATAAGTTGGCAGACAAAGCCAGACCTTTTCTTAAGCTTCTTAAGAAAGATGTCTCTTTTCATTGGGACGACGAATGTCAGGAAGCATTTGAACTCCTAAAACAATATCTCCTTAAACCATCGATGCTTTCACCACCTAGATCTGATTGACTATTTATTTTGTACATTTTTGCTTTTGATTTTGCCTTAGGAGCTATGTTAGCTCAACTTGATGATGAGAAGAAAGAACGTGCTAATTATTACATTAGCAGAACCTTAATTAGTTATGAAACTCGCTATACCGTATTAGAGAAGTTATGTCTAACAGTCATATTTTCTACACAAAAACTACGATATTATATTCTCAGACAGAAAACGTATGTTATTGCTAAATTCGACCGTTTGCGATATCTCATGAGTTGACCGTACTTATCTGGTCGCACAACAAAGTGGGTTCTTGCACTAAGCAAGTTTGAACTCACATTTATAGGATAGAAGTCTGTTAAGGGTCAAATCATAGTAGATCAATTAGCTGTTGCACCCTTAGAGTCTACCCATCCCCTCATCATTGAGTTTCCTAATGAATGCCTTAAATTAGAGGCAGACCATCCAAATAAATGGTCCCTATACTTTGACGAAGCCCAATGTATGAGTGGGGCTAGTGCAGGTATTATTTTAATATCTCCGTAGAAACATCTTATACCTCTGTCCTTCAAACTAACATTTTCTTGTACTAATAACACTGCTAAATATGAAGCTCTTATCCTTGGATTACGAGCTCCTTTAGCGCTACAAATTAAAAATCTATTGGTTTTTGGTGACTCTCAACTTGTCATAAATTAAATCAATGATGTTTATCAAACCCGAGATGATAAATTGCATCCATACAAAGCATATGTCTTACAATTATTATCTTTGTTTGATCAAGTTACCTTGGAAGTTATTCCTCGAACTAATAACCGTGCGGCTGATGCTATGGCTATAGTTGCATCTCTTTTGCCCTTGGAGTTAGATGATGAATATGCTACCTTCATTATTCATCAACTACAGGAACCCGCTTCAAGCAAATCATGCTTAGAACCTTTGGATGTGTTTCTAATCAACGAAACTACTCATGAACATTGGTACACTGATATATTTAATTTTATGAAAAATGGGACCTTTCTTGAAGGTTGTAATAGCAACCAGCGTAGGTTATTACGTAGACGAGCAAGTTGCTTCGTGATTATTGGTAATACCTTGTATAGGAGATCTTTTGAAGGCATCCTATTGAAATGTTTGAATCTAGCATAATCTAGATCAGCTTTGAGTGAAGCCCATAATGGATCTTGTGGGGGGCATTTTAGTGGTAGCGCCATTGCTAAGAAGCTCCTTAGGATAGGATATTTTTGGCCTACCATAGAGAATGATGCACATGATTATGTGCACCATTGCGACAAGTTCCAAAAACACGCTGACCTTTTCCATGTGCCTGCACAAGATTTGCAGGCTATTTCATCTCCTTGGCCCTTTTCAAAATGGGGCTTAAACATCATTGGAAAAATTAACCCTGTGTCATCTGATGGACAAAAATTTACCATAACCGCAACTGAGTATTTCACGAAGTGGGTTGAAGCTATGCCATTAGCTTCTTGTACTGGAACCCAAGTTTTCAAGTTTATTTTTAATCAAATTATTTGTAGGTTCGAAATCCCTGCAAATCTCATTTCATATAATGGAACTTGTTTTAAAAATAAAGATATTAAGAAATTATGTCAAAAGTATAAAAATTCAACATCGTTGGTCCACTCCCTATTATCCTCAGGGTAATGGCCAAGTAGAAGAATCTAATAAAACATTAATCAAAATCCTTAAAATACTGGTCAACAAATCTGGTCGAGATTGGCATATTCAATTATATCCTTCTTTGTGGACTTATCGAACTAGTGTTCATACTCCCACAGGCACTTCCCCCTTTGTTTTGGTTTATGGCATGGAAGCGATTTTTCCCTTTGAATTAGAAGTTCCTTCTTTGGCTCTGCTACTTCAAGATACTAAAGTAGGATATGAATATCATGCTAGCAGACTTAGTCAGCTGTAACTCCTAGATGAAAAGTGCATCAATGCTTTGGAGCATCTTCGTGCCTACCAAAACAAGCTTAAACGAGCATACCTCAAGAAAGTTCATCAATGATCCTTTGAGATCGGTGACCTTGTCTTAAAAGAAAATAAAAAAAATACTAATGCAACTAAAGACCTTAAAGGTAAATTTGAGCCCAACTGGCTTGGACCATATGTCATCACTGCTAAATTTGGATCGGGCGCATATCAATTAGCTACCTTAGATGGTAAAGATCTTAAATAACCTATGAACATTATGCATCTTAAACGCTATTATGAATAAATCTGGTCATTTCATCATTGTATATATTGTTATTTTGCATATTGTTTCATTTTAGTCATCCATATAAAAATTTCAAAACAGTAATGGTATTTATTCTTTCCATTCATAAATTAAAATCAAAATATAAAAAACATCAAAATCGTCAAAATCTTCAAAAACATATTTTATTTTCATACCTGTCAATTCTTGAAAGTATTGCAGTTATATTTTTAGTTATTTTGGATAAATTAGCATTTATTTGGAATCCCGCACTTTCACACTCACATACATAAATATCTTGATTTTATTTTGTATGATTATTAATCTCTCATATATCAAATTCCACAGTTGAATTAAATAAAGTTTTGAGAATAGAGAACTGATCTTGTTATTTACTTGAACCAAGTACATTTCTGCACAATAAAATAATTTCATTGCAAATTCAATATGATGCTACATAGTAAAAGTGGTTTCTTGAGCGAAAATTTTCCCATGCTATCCTATCATGCACATGGTCTGAATCTTTGAGAATTGACGAAAGAACAAGCTCACCCCTACCCAGAATAAAAATCCCTTGCTATACAACTAATCCGAGAAAGTATCCCTAACATAGGAAGAAAAATAAAAGTCAAAGAAAATGAGAAAAAGAAAAATATCATTTTGTACCATCGCAACAATATTTCAGTATTATCTCAAGTTCCAAGAAAAATATTAAAAAAAAAAAGAGAGAAGAAAAAAAAAAGCAAAAGCAAAAGCAATAAATCCCTTTCCCTACCCCTTGAAAAGAAAAGAAGGGTGAATGAGCTTGAATCCCTAGAATTCTCAATTATTCAAAAATTGTGAGGTAAGCCCCATAACAAGTGGTTTGTGCCCAACCCACTTGGCCTTGGGTAATCCCTAGCGTGGTGATATGTCTGTCACATTAGCGACCTTCTTTTGTATAGACCTATGTCGGCTTATGGATTAGCTAGCTCTTGATAACCCGACTTACATAATAGTCTGGTACGGTTACATGCATATAAATCATGGTCAACGAACATTCATTTGGTTAATTCAAATTACTTGTATCGAATTATCTTGCTCAAAATTCATGAACGAACAATACAATTGCACACACATTTGTATTTGAGAGATTCTCTATCATTATGATAAATCAAGATCGACAATGAACTCACATATGCACATGAGGGTTCCTTACAAATCTACATTTGTCTTTGAGATAATTTAAAATATTTTTGCAACTCTTTTTGGAATAAATTGTATTCTTATTTCAGAACATCTTTTTAGTATAAAAACAATTACATACATTGTTTTCAAAAAATCCAAAATTATTTTCAACAACATATTACAAAATCTAGTAAATAAAGTCAAGTTATATATTATTATTTTCAGTTTATAACAAAATCAAAAATCAAATCATGCAATAAAACTAAAATATCAATTTCTTCTTTGGATTTCGCGATGATGGTATAAGTCTATACCTATAATTCTATGCCTAGCACAAACCATTGTCCTAATCTTATTTTCCCATTAATTTTAATTTATAAAAACATATGGCTTACATCATTATGTTACACAATTGTGCTTTAAAAAGAACGCAAATTATTCTATTTCATGTCATTATGTCAACATTCAATTTTTGCAACCATGGTATAATTTCTAAGGAATTATTCAAAATTTTATCACACTTAGGAATTTATGCCTAGCAAAATCATATTTTAGTATTTCATGCATAATATTTTTATGAAAATCTGAAAACAAATCATCACCATCACAACACAAAGTCTTAAGACAGTCTCTTAAGCATTCTTTTACTTTTAGCAATATTTCTATACTAGGATTAGCTTGACGACCGAGCGAGTGACGACTCCATGAAATGGTCTATAACAGCGACAATGTCCTTTGAAATTATTGTTAGAAGTCCCTTTTATTTTTCATCAAATCATACCAAAACAACCAATTGTTTACATCAGATTATTTCATTTAAATTTTACAACATGCCATAAAATTATAATATTTCTAAAAAGACATAATCACATGAATCATCAATAATCAATTGCAAAATTCAACATTAAAGCATCATAAAAAATTCATATCATCAAAAAGACCATATATATATATATATCAACAAATTATGTACATCATATCAAAACTGGACTGGTATGCCACAATCAATAACCTGGCATACTCAATCCTCTCAAAAAATATATAATAAAAAAAATACAATCTCTATGTCGTGAGCGTCTAGTCTCAAGAAGCTCTCGAGCTCTTAGCCTCGTCTCCTCTCTCACCCTGATGTGGAGGAGGAAGCCCCATCGGAGTCCGCCTTGTGTCATGGGTCCTCGACATCGATCATGATGATGTCCTCGATGACCCCATCCTAATCGGCCCCATAATGTCGGCTGGCAATTGTAACCTCTAGCTCTCTGGAACCATCTGGTAGTATGCTCCCCGATAGAACGCAGTCTAAGCCATAGACTATGCCAGCTCCTGCATGCTCGCCCCTTCGCCTCGGGCTTTGAGCCATGTAGCCTCATCCTGCAGTGTCTGCACCTGAGCCCAGAGGCAAGCAACCTCAGCTTGGAGAGATACCGTCTCACTACTCTCCCCTACCTCAACACCTTTGCCCTTATCGGGTGATGGTGGTCTCTCCCCATACTATGAAGGGACTCCCCTATCCCTCCTCCCTATCTCTTGAGGTCTCTGTGGCATCCGAGCCATCCTCTGGTGTCTCTCCTATGGAGACCGTCATTGCTCTCTCCCACCATGACCTCGAGCTACATCAATAGCATCCTGGCACTACCTCCCCATCCCTTGCACCATGGCATGCACTGGACCCTACACCCTCACGTCATCTAAGGAGGGTGAATGCTTACATACCAGGCATCATATCCATCTGCAACCCCAGCATCATCACCATCCACTGGCTGGATGAGGGCATCATCCGTGTCTTGACTCCAGAATCGTTGCATGTCTGGAGCCTCGCTCAATGTAGTACTATCTCAAATAGTTTGGGAGTACTCATAATCCCTAAGAGAAGTGATCCTCTATTGTAGCCTAAACTATCATAAAACTCGGTTATAGCGATGGAGCTCTACCTCTCCCCCCTCCATCCTAAGCCAGTAGACTCACTTGATGCGAGCCAGCTCCTGCCCATCCTCTACCCACCCGGGGTGCTCTCGCCATGGCCTCTAGGTGATCTGGTCCAGGATGAGGTCATCTAGCAACCTCCATGACATCGACAGATCTATCTACCACTGTGACCCCCTCTATAGCCACCAGTAGAAGACCCGAGGCCTCTCCCAGTCAACCCCTGTTAGTGGGAGCCCTATCGGCCTTCGCACCATGATGTGCTCCTAGCATAAAACCTACAGTAACAATGTCAAGACCAAACATCGGTCTCCCTTGTATATGACCCCATGAAGGATCCTATACAGGCGGCATAGCACAAAACTGCCCCAAGAAAACTTGTAATTGTGGTCTCTCATGTCACAAACCACATCTGAGAGGAGCCATGGTAGTGTGCACCTGCTCTGGTGGCATAGCAGTAAGCCACCTACCACCCCTACCAAAACTTGAGTCAGCATATATGCCCCAAGCATCTACCTTAGAGACTCGATGTTCACTCCGCCCTTCTCCAGGGCAAAGCTCGAGTCTCCGATCAATCTCATCATCGCCTGGCCCTAATTGGCCGTAGGCATCATCAACCGTCCTTGTATGGGGATCCTCATGATCCTCCATATGTCCTCTAGTGTGGGATCCATCTCCCCTATCGGTAATTAGAAGCAGGACGACCTCGGATACCACCTCTCTGCTAAGGTTATCAGTAGCCCCATGTCTATCGGTACTTATGGCATCTTTGCCACATGATGCAAACCGACTTGAGCCAGTCGGTCGCGCTCCACCTGATCAAGTGCGGATATGTCATCTCGTAGCCCATAATATTTCCATTCTCGACTCTTTAGTAATCCCTTCTACAAAACAAATAATAAAACAACAAAAATTCATTAATCAACCAATCATTAAAATCAAATTACATACATTTTAACCAAGCTTAATTTCATCAAGTAATGATATCATCCACCATTGGATGATATCGTCCCAAATTGGGCAAAATCATCCTTTGTAGTATGAAATCATCTTTGATTTCACAACTTTGGGGATCACCCATTGTTGAACGAGATCGCCCCTAGTTCATCGATTTCGCCCTCTGACGAAATCGATGATCTAGGGACGATTCCGACGAAATCGGGACGATTTCGTCCCGACAGCATCGACAGCCTAAAAACGGTTACGATGCCCCAAAACAGTCTAAATTTAAAACAAAAAATTGCACAAATTAAATTCAAACCTAATTTACTAAGATTAGATCCTTACCCGTAGCCCGCGCTGGACCTCTATCGCTCTGTGTGCTGTCTCCACCATTTTTCTCTCTGCATAGCTCTGGAACAATAATAATGAATAGTAACAATGAATTAGGGTTTTACCCTATTTTTCTTAATTTTATTCAAAACCAACATTTTTTTTAATTTTTACTTTTCCACATTTTTACCTCAAATGTTCGATTTGGGTAAAAACATAGAGGGGGCACCATAGTCAGCAGTCGTACGATTCAACCAAGAATCGTCGTTTAGAAAATTGAGTACATTTGTGCTTTCTCGTAAAACGAGAAGAACTCGTCTTTAATGCATTTTATTTAGAAAATTCGCTAAAGAGGGGGCAAAATGTAGCACCCTATAATTGGCACAGTTAAACCTTAGTAAAAAGATAAAAAAAATCAAATTTTACCTCGAACCACTCGTTAAATTGCCCGTTACCCACTTTCCTCATTTTTTGTGCCATTTTTAGGATTTGTTTTGATTGTTGGATGATATCGTCTAAGATAAGATGAAATCATCCCAGATCTGATGAATTCATCTAGAACAGAACGTCCAGATGATTTCGTCCCAAAACCAAATTTTCATAATTAGCTTCTATTTCATAGCCTCTCTAACCTAGGCAGAAAGTGTGTCTGCGTAGTTAGAGTCTCCCCCATTGGAGATCTCCCAAATTGGGATGATATCCAACCTCCTAACCTCTCCCTAATCCTATATAAACTAGGATTTTTCTAGTTTATCCCCTTGATTGACTCCCCTGAACCCACCATAATTTCCATGCACCTCAGAGCATCCTCACACCACTATTTGCATTCTGCATTTCATGTTTTCTTGCAGGAACTTTACTATTTTTTAGTCGAAGCTAGCTCAGATCGTCGCAAGCGATTCCAGGCGATCTCGAATGATCCTGTCGAGAAGCGTAGATGAAATTTTGGGATTTTGCTTTGGAATGGTATTGATCCTTTAGGCCTTGGGGATGACTACCCATCCTTCTTAGGGGTGTGTAGTACGAATCCTTACGACTTTGGGGATCAAAGGTGTTTGGGAATTTTTATGGTGAACTTTTGGGATTTTGCTTTGGAATGGTATTGATCCTTTAGGCCTTGGGGATGACTACCCATCCTTCTCAGGGATGTCTAGTACGAATCCTTATGAATTTAAGGATTAAGGGTGTTTGGGATTTTTTATAGTGGTGAAAGCCACTATTTATTTTGGGGAATTGGATGGGGAAGAGCTTGTCCTTTTTTCAATTCTCAGCATTCTTGAACCATTCGCACAAGGGGATGAGCAGGATAAATTTTTTGCTTAAGGTACCCTAGACCACTTTGTAGGTTTCGTCTTTCGTTCACACAACTTGGGAATTTTTATGTGTTTTAAGCTTGTGTTGGGATGCTATGTAACAAGGCATGATCCAAGTAAAACTCTACCTTGTAAAAATCGGTCTGACTTTGTACATCATTTGACTAGAAATCTAAAGACATTTGAATGACGAAAACCCTAAAGACATTAGAATACAACTGAATCTGATATGAAAAAAATGTGATGGTGTTATTCTTGTTGGATCATTTACAAAATGGACAAATGTGGAAAATGATGGAATTACCGAGTAATTACAGTCTATGGTGAGTTTGACATGTATGACCATTAAATATGCAATGTATGTATGCGATGCCTAAAGCAACTTTTTTTGTGTGTTTTGATTTTTAAGACTATGCATGAAAGTGAGATGCAATTTTTTTGTTATTTTTGATTATCTGTTGTTTTTGAATATTTGTTATGGACGGTTTAACCTGAATGGGTGCGGACCAAGTGATTCTTACGGATCCTTGGAGGTTTTGACCAAAGGGATTATAGATACCTTTGGGGTGTTTTAGGTGACCAAGCGGTGGCAAGAACCCTTGGAGCTTTTGGTTTGACCAAAGGGATTATTGATATCTTTGGGGCATTTTAGGTTGACCAAGCGATTGTGGGAACCCTTGGAGCTTTTGGTTTGACCAAAGGGATTATAGATACCCTTGGGGTGTTTGGCTAACCAAGTGATTGTGGGGAACCCTTGGAGCTTTTGGTTTGACCATAGGGATTATTGATACCTTTGGGGTGTTTGAGGTTGACCAAGCAATTGTGGGAACCCTTGGAGCTTTTGGTTTGACCAAAGGGATTATGGATACCTTTGGGGCATTTTGGATTGACCAAGCGATTATGGAAATCCTTGGGGATTTTGGTTTGACCAGAGATATTATAGATACCTTTGGGGCATTTTAGGTTGACCAAGCGATTGCGGGAATCCTTGGAGCTTTTTATTTGACCAAAGGGATTATAGATACCTTTGGGGCGTTTGGGTGACCAAGCGGTGGCAAGAACCCTTGGGGATTTTGGAGTGGGCCATGGCTCTCTAAATGTTGAATGGCCTCAAATGACTGATGTTCAAGGGTTCTAGTTCCTTGATTCCTTCAAGAGATGCAAGCCGGTATGTTCTAGGTCCTATTTTACTATCGATTACATAAGGACCTAACCAATTTGCCATGAACTTGTCCCTTAAATGGGGTGGCAAGTTAAAAAAAAAATTGGTTCTCTTTTAAGACCGGGTCACCGACCTGAAAGTCCCTTAGGTGAACTTTCATGTTGTATGCTTTCTTAAGTCGCTCTTGATAGATACGTAAATTCCCGAGAGCATTGATGTGTTGTTCATCGAGTAATGTAAGCTGGTCTAATCAGGCCTACCATGCAGTGTCATCATCGATGAACTCTTGCATTGATATGCATAGGGATTGTATTTCCAACTTGAGAGGCATGACTACCTCGGAGCCATACACTAGCAAAAATGGAGTTGCCCTAGTGGGCGTCCGAATTCTAGTGCGATAAGCCCATAGGGCAAGTGGTATTTGGATGTGCCAATCCTTATGACTATCTACGATCGTATTTTTAAGGATGGCAACTAGCATTTTGTTTGACACCTCTTCTTGCCCATTTTCCTGTGGATAATAGGGTGTCAAAAAAATGTGCTGAATTTTGTACTTTATTGTCAAAGCACACACATCTTTGTTTTTAAAGGACGTCCCATTATCCGAGATGATCTTGGATGGAATACCAAAATGACATATGATGTTATGTAAAATAAACTCCATAATGCGGGGCCTAGTCGTAGAGGTAAGTGGAATTGCTTCCACCCACTTAGTGAAGTACTCTGTGGTTGTTATGATAAACGTGTGATGATCTGACGATGTAGGGGAGATATTTTCGATGAGATCGAAGCCCCACTATGAAACAACCAAGCCGATTGGATCATATACAAGGCTTGAGAAGGTACGTGTGTTAAGTTAGCATGGTGTTGACACTTCATGCACTTCCACACATATGCACAATAATATTGCTCTAAAGATGGCCAATAATAGCCCATACGAAGAATGTGCTTTGTGATGGCCATACCGTTGAAGTGTCCACTGCATGTACCATCATGCACTTGGGTGATCGCCCAAGTGGACTCTTGCTGGTCCAAGCAATAGAGGAGGATTCCTTCGTAGCTCCGACGGTATAAAATGTCTCCTATCAAGACATGTTTTGTCACTTTTTGTTTGAATGATATTTTCACGATGTGCGAAAATCCAAGTGGGAGGCTACCTAACTTGAGATAGTATCTTATGGGTGTGTACCAATCCTACTGATTAGAAACCTTGATGGTATGAACGACCAATCCCTCTTGGAGTTCATCCCTAGCAAAAGCTGAGCGGGAAAGAACTTGTAAAAATAATGTTGTGTTGCTATTAAGAGGGGTTGGAGAGAACAAAGACCCCTAGTTGGCATGATTCAGACTATCATGGATTCGAGAAAACCTATCCTGAGATGGTTCAATTTGGATCAGGTGGATTCCTGGCATTATGTCAGAGCTTGCATGCTCCATCATGGATTACGATAACATTTTGACTTGAATGGTTGTCATCTCACCAAAAATGTCTTGCAATATTAGTGACCCCAAGGAGGCCATAGTGTTTGCAAAATGATTCGATGATCGAGGGAGTGCCTCAATGTCGTACCATTCAATATTTGCCAGGAATTTATCCACAAAGGCTTTGTAGGCCTACAGAACTGGGCATTTGCATTGGAATACCCCTTTCAATTGGTTCACAATTAACAGGGAATCACCAAAGATATTCAAGCGTTTGATGTTCATGGAGATGGTTGTCTAAAGACCTATGAGCAAGGCTTCATATTCAACATTGTTATTGGTGCACAGGAAATCAAGTTTAAATGATAAAGGAATTGGAGCCCCTTGCGGTGTAAAAAACATGATTCCCATGCCACCCCCTTGCTCACATTTAGAACCATCAAAAAATAAGGTTATGTAGACCTGTGACTCAGGCTCATCAAAATTTGGCGATTCTGAGACATGGAAGACTCCATCATCAAGAAGTTCTACGGTCAGAGGCTAATCATCTTCGAGAGGTGCCTCTTCTAGTTGATCAGCGATGACTTGACCTTTGATGGAATTTTGTCCAATGAATTCGATGTCACGCTCCGTCAACAACATGATCCATTTTTCTATGTGACTACTGTGATAAGTACGACTCATCATGTACCACAATGGATTCTCCTTAGACACAACATACGTCGTATTGCTCAACATGTAATGGCATAGCTTTTTCATGGCAAATACCACCGCCAAGCATAGCTTCTCAATGTATGCATAGTTAAGTTCATAGCTGACCAAGGTGTGGCTAAGATAATAATTAGCCTATTCTTTATGTAATTCATTTTTCTGTGTTAGCATGGCACCCAGTGCCACCTCAGGAGCTAAGATGTATAAATAGAACGATACTCTTGGTCTAGGTGGTGCCAATACTAGCGACAAAGCCAAGTATTGTTTGATATCATCGAAGACTGACTGGAACTCGTCATCCCAATGAAATGCTACCCCCTTGTGTAATAATTTATTCATGGGTCGGCACTTGTCAGATAACTGCGCTATGAAGAGCTTGATCGACACGACATTACCCTGCAAGCTTCTGAGTTTCCTGATGGTGGTTGGGGGAAGCATTTCAAGGATTGCCTTGACTTTATTTGTATCTACCTCGATGCCTCATTTTGAGACTATGAAACCCAAGAGTTTTCTATATGTGATGCCAAATACGAACTTCTTGGGGTTTAGCCTAACCTTGTGTTCGATGAGGCGATCAAGGATCTTGCGTAAGTCATTGAGATGATTTTTGTGCGAAAGAGATTTGGCCAACAAATCATCCATATAATATTCCAAACTTTTATGCATGTGATCATGGAATATGTATGTCATAGCGCGTTGGTAGGTGGCACTAGCATTTTTAAGGCCAAAGGGCATGACCTAATAACAAAATGTCCCCCAAGGCATCGTGAACACCATTTTTAGTTGATCATCGGGATTGATACAAATATGGTTGTATCTCGAGAAACCATCTATAAGGGGAAGCATTTTGTGGCCTGCTATAGCGTCTACCAATGCGTCGATGCTAGGCAAGAGAAAATAGTCCTTGGGACTCGCTTTGTTTAAATCTCAAAAATTGGTGCATATTGGAATCCTCCCATCAGGCTTTTTGATGGGTACCATGTTGGACAACCATGGTGGGTAATCTACGTAGATGAAAAACTATGCATCCAATAGCTTTTGTAGCTCGTCTTTGACCATTAAGGCCACTATTGGGTGCATCTTACATAGCTTTTGCTTGACTGGCTTGAATATCGGATCAAGTGTTAGATTATGCATGACTAGTTGCGGGTCTAGCCTCGACATGTCTTTGTAGGACCATGCAAAAACCTCCTTCTTCTCTTTGAGAAGGAAAATGTAATAGGCTTGCTCTTCGGGGGATAAAATTACCCCTAGATTGATGATTTGCAGATTCATTGGATCAGAATCAATGTCTACGTCAATCATCTCTTCGACTGACATGTGGGATTCATCCTCCAACTGGTGTGGAGTTGGGATCAGGTGGATATCGTTTGCTGAATTTAGATCTGTGTTGGTAATGTGGGGTTCCTCTTTAGCATGGAAGATCTCCTGCGTCTGTCCTAGGGTGAAATGAAACATCTCACCGTAAGGCCAGTACTCTAATTGGGATGGTGGTGAGTCAGCGCGATCCCAGTCTATGGCATCTATGTCTAGATACAATGGTCATATTGGATCAGCTGGATTACGGATATGTCATTTCAGTCTCATCCTCATAGTCGCTATCAAATATCCATAGGCCTTCATTGGCTTTGAAAACTATGTGCCCCTCTGGCTGGTATAGCCTCCCACTAGGTGTTTCTTGATCACTATCCTCAGTCTCTACAAAAACCAAAACTCTGGCATGCAGGTAGTCAATTTTGAAGAAGATATTCAGATCTTCTTCCTTTGATGGATCACTTGGCCTTATGGTCGGCATGGGAGGCTCATTTTGTTTGAGCAAGTTGATTTGGTCCCTTCTGGGTTGTTCTGATATCTGTATGAGGGTTGGATTCTCTAGAGGTAGCAATTTCCCGATCATAACATTAAGGGAGAACATTGCCATGAAGTTCTCCTAATAATCGTCAATGGGTGTCACCTGCGAGTGATTGTTATCAAACTCAAAAGGGTCCCAAGGTGCTACCTCATAATATAAATCATCTGTAGAAGACCCCCCTTGATCTTGTTCATATCCCTCTTGGAGGTTACTTCTTGAACTTTCCCCTTCCTCGATCAAAGGGGAGGGGTCGTTGAGGTCAACAAGGTTTGTTGTTAACAATGGGAGATAATCCCCCAATGTGTATGTTGTGTTGGGATTGGCATATGGATCTTGTGCCAACCCATTCCTATTGCCTAGACCTAGGCCTTGCATGGTTTCTACCAATATGTCAAGGGCCAAAGGGTGGTTGAACCCTACTCCTGATTTATCATATTGCATCTGGTATCTCGGTTGACAAAGAATGTGCATTCCTTGTTCGTATCTGCCCAATCCATATCCATTCCAATTACATTGTTCTAGGTATTTCAAGGCAAATTCTGGGTTGGATAGATAGTTAACATTCTCAAAAAATGGCTCTTCGTCCTCTTCCTCTTGTAGATAGGGTTCAATGTCGTTCTTGATGCCCCCATATACAAAATTGGTCTAATTTTGTGGGTAGCCTAAAGGGACAATAGTGTCAATGGGGAGGCGAGGTCTCCCCATGTCTTGCATGGATTCGAGCGTGAGTTTTACCACAACATTTTGCACTAGGTACTCCCCTAGGCCTGTATTGGCCATATCAATGGTAATCATCGACTATTGAGGGGGAGGGAATTGGAGCTCTCCCTGAGTCCACTCCATGTTGTATGAACCAGGTGTCTTGACTTCCATTCAGCTGGGCACCTCTTCGATAGAGATGGTTGAGACTAATGGTGGTACCTCCTCTAGGGTCTTCTTCTTGATGTCCTTTGATGTGGCCACCATAGGTGGCATCGTTGGTTAAGGAATAGACGATGAAGATAGGCCAGGTTGGTGAGTTGAGGGACTCAACAGCGGGGATGTAGGCAAAATCGGACCCTGTGTGGACGGATTCAATTGAAAGTCCAAATGTGTCGATGGGAGGGTCGATTGTGGCATTAGCTACACCACATTGCAAAACTTAAAGGGCTCTAAGTCCGCTGGGACTACATGTACTTGCCCTTTGTATGTGTATTTGAGGTATTGATGGGCTATCAAAAGAAAACACTTCATGTCCCTGATCCAAGGTCGGCCTAGCAAGATATTGTAGGCCATATCGTCCTCAAGGATGTGACACAACGTAGGAATGGTATTTTGTCCTACTTGTATGGGTAGGACAATTGTGCCAACCATCGAGCATAACATGTTGAATGCTCAAAGAGTGTACGTGGACGCCACAATGTGGGATGCTGGAAGCTTAATATTTTTTAATACCTCTATCGTGATTATGTTGTTGGATGAGCGAGTGTCCAACAACACCCTCTTGAATGGAATCCTGTTGACCCACGCAATGATGTGCAGGGGTGGATCCACCATATCACCAGTCACCAATTTTAGTTCATATTCCCTGAAGGTTATGACTGGTTCTGTGCATTGTCTCACATGTCCCATGAAATTGTTGAAGGAATTGGCTTCATGGGTTTGTAGCTCAATGGATTTGAGTATCTCCATCAGAGCCTCCTGATGGGGCGATGATTGTTGGATGAGCTCATAAATGGAGAGCCTAGCCGACGTGGTCCTTAAAATTTGAGTAAATTTAGTCCAAATTGTGGCCACTAGTCTAGGTGGGGGAGGTTGTGTAGGGTGTTGTGGAGGTTGTGACGTTGATGGAACATCTCCTGTAGCTATAGTGGGTGCAGCAATGTTTGGGTATATTTTGTTTCGTGTCACGATGCTTATCATACCTACATATCTTTGCATGGGGCAGTTTTGTGTTACCTCATTCACTTGTAAAGTTTTTTCTTGCGCATCATGGGCAAGCAAGGGGTCTTTGAATACCTCCATCTATTGGTTGCTCATCGCTACAGGATTATCTACCGTGAACGTTTTGTTGTCTATCAAGTCTTGCATTAAGTGTTTGAATTTGTAGCAAGTGGAGATTTCGTGTCCTTTCTGTTAGTGAAATATACAATATAAGTCTTCCCTATAGCCCTTGGGTTTTGGCGTGTTGGGGTCTATGGGTCGACTTTTTGGCAAGTTTATCAGGTTTTCCAGGAACAAGCGGTCAAACAAGGAGTATCTAGACTTTGTGAATTGTCACCTAGGGCGACATTGCTGATTTTGCTCTTGTTTATAATTTTCCTTTTCATAGTTATCAAGAGGAACTGCCTGATAATTAGCCTTTGGGGGCTGTGTCGTTTGTGAAGGCTTTGGTATAGTTATGGCAACCTGATTGACCATGACGGGTTTCGATTGTGTGGGCCCAGTTTTAGCATTTTTGGGCCACTCTTTCTTGCATGGCTTGGCAATCTCACCATCTTGTATTTTGATCTCCTCAATTATCCTAGCTTGTGCCAAGGCTTCTTCGAGGGTGGCATATTGTTGTAGCTGCAATAGCACGGAGATCGACCTTAAGCAACTCTTTGAAAACATTTGAGTCATGTCGGCCATGGGAGGGAGGTAAGGCAACTTTGAAAGCAATGTCCTCCATCGATTCCCATAAGCATCTATGGTCTCATCATCATACTGCTTAAGGCCATCTAGGTCACTTAAGGATGCCTTCTTCTTGGTGTTGAAGGCAAAACGTTCAAGGAACATGTCCACTAGCTGGTCTAGATTATTGATGCTATGCTTCGACAACTGGGTAAACCAATCCGAGGCAGGGCCTGTGAACATGGTTATAAACATTCTCAAAAGCAATGCATCGTTGTCCTGAATTCCAAAGCATTGACTCAGGAACCTTGTTACATGCTCTTGGGCATCCTCATCCCCTCTAAAAATTTCCAATTGAGGCACTTTGAAGTGGTCGGGGTATGGGGGTGCTAGAACTGAAGGATGCACACGGTGACTGCGGAGTTGGCATAAGGTGGGCTTTTGGGGCCCTAAAGTCTTAGTCTCCATAGACTCTAAGCACTCTAGCAGTGCTTTGTATGCATAAGAGGATTTTATTTCCTCTTCTTTGGTTTGTTCCCATTGTGAATTACGAGGAACTTGAGGCCTATGGAGGGGTAGCCGGATAGTGCCCCCCCTACCTTGGTAGGGCATTTCAGCCCGCTCTTCTTCTCACTCAAATTCCTCATAGGCCTCATGAGGAGTTTTTGGGCATGACCTATAAACATGGATGGGTGCCCGAGGAAGGTGCCCATCATTGGTTCTAGGAGTGGCCTCCCGCTCAGGTCTAGGAGGTCTTG
Organism: Wollemia nobilis; assembly: GCA_028583015.1. Lineage (NCBI taxonomy): Eukaryota > Viridiplantae > Streptophyta > Pinopsida > Araucariales > Araucariaceae > Wollemia > Wollemia nobilis. The sequence goes on from JAQPPZ010014908.1 coordinate 2,063,631, forward strand.
GAGGCAACGCTTGATAAGGTCATGGAGACCTGTCTCGTACTAAGGGGTTGTGCCTCTCATAAATTTTTGTCTTATGCATGCGAGGGGTTGGAATCCTCTCATGCATAGTGTTCTAGAACAACTCATCTGTCTGGCATTGAATGTGCTCTTTGTTAAGATGATACAGTTGTTCTAACTACTGCTGATCTTGCCTAAGCTACGTGATTTGTGCTTGGTGGGTGGCATGTTTGGAAAATGCCAAGTCAATTTGTTTCTATCGTCCTAGGTCTAGGAGGCCTAGATGCCTCCCCTACATATCTATCTCGGTCGTGGTGATCCAAGATCTCTATGGGTCACTTTCCTCTGTCGAGGTTAGCAGCATTCACCCGAGGCTCTGGCCTCAATAGGTGATCTTGATAATCAGCAGGTGCGGAGGTGCATTGCTCCCATGCGATGTATTGCTCTTGAGGAATATACTGGTTTTCCTTGTGCTCCCTTTCGTACATGTGAAAGGGACGGGCGGAGTTGGCTCACCCTATCTGAAGAGCCTTGCACTCTAGATTTGGCCTATTAGTTCTAACAATAATGAGGGGTGGAGGAGGAATGATATAATCATGTGGGCCCTCCTTATGAACCCTATGCTGCTCTAGCGCTTCATCACGTAGTGGCCACTCATAATGAGTGTCTAAGGGGGCCTTCCCATGTGTGTACTCCTCCTGAGAGGGTCTGTGTTGAACGGGAGTGCCCCTCAAAGGGGTGCCTCTATAGTCCTATTCTGTAGTGGTATGGTGTGGACTATGTTGTGGGTCAGGCTACCAAGGTGGTATAACCAAGTCCTTGGGGCTATAACGGAGGTGACTTGTGCCTCCTTGCATACTTTTTATAGCTTCTACCCGTGATTGGGCTTGGCTACGGGTATACACCATGGTGGTGGTTTTTCTAAAAAGATATGTATATTTTTATCTCCTTTACAATTTTTATGCTATACCAAACAAAAGGGGACCACACAAACAAAGAAATGATTATCTTGTTTACAGATTAAATGTGTGTCCTAGATCTGGTTTAGTGTGTTTGATTTTTGTTATGTAAATCTTGTAAAGAAAACTTTGTTATACATGCATAATGAGGGCTCTTGTATCTCCAAAATGGTCACCCCTTCAATATACCATTGCCAGGCCATTATATCGAACCTCTCAATATACCCGCCCTTACGTGAGGGAAACTATTGGTATGCGAGAGCAGAACAGTAAGTGGAACATAGGCGGTACGGAAGGGGGATCGCTCTATTTTTGACACCTACCTTAGAAGACTTATCCTCATGCACGAGGAATCACCCCCACTACACTTGGTCAGCTTTCATCAGGATTTACGTCTAGCAACAGTCGTGATCAGGGTATATGTATGCAAAATCCAAGCCAAGGTGGTGATGAAACCCATCGTTGGTCTTGATCAAGTGTTGGGGTATTAAGACCAACTCCTTGATGTTAATTTTATTAGGTGGTGTGTGTGGTTCCTTTTAATTGTGTAAAGAAAGAAAACATACAACAAAATATGATTTTCACTAATGCAATGCTTTAAAGTACGTTTTATCTTTCAGAGACAATTAGTAGCAAAAAGGAAATCACAAAACCTAACTAGAACTGAAACCTATAATGAGGACTTGCCATTTGTGCAAGTATCATGCAAGCAAACCAGAGAAACATGCATTCCTAATCAAGTTCCTTCCATTTAATTTACTCTATGTTTTTATTTCTTTTTCTTTATTGCAAGAAAGGAAAACAAACTACTTAACCTTTCTATGCAAGTGTCTAAAAATAAAGCAAAGAAAACAGAAAATTGCAGAAACAGAAAGTAGAAAAACACAGAGGATGTTCAGAAGGCCTACCTCTTCTCTGTCTAAACCAGATGCCTCTGAGTTTCTACTCAGAAAATGCATAGAGCTCTAATCATCCTAGGGTGGGATGAATAGCAGGTCTACATTCGTCACAGGGTGGGATGAATACGTATTCATCCCGGGGTGGCACGAGTAGCAGTCCAGTGCCCGAATGAGTAACACCTGCAAAGAAAAACCACAAAATTTGGATCAAAAACTTGATCCTAACAGCAGGGGATAGGGTCCCACCATGATCACCACTGAAATAATGTAGAAAAATGGCGTACCGATATGATGCAAACAAAAATGGATATAGATGCTAAGTCCTACGAATGCGATGAGCAATGCATGAAGGAAATGACGCAGAAACGAGATGTGAGCAAACAAAGTGGGGCCTCCTTTATTGATATTTATTTTAATATTATTACAATACATCCCCCCTCTAGGGCTCAGAATATTTGATACAATTTGTTACATTAATGGATGCCCGAAAGAAGCCGCGCTTCCAAGATCGGACGGTACGCTTCCAGCGTCTTTCGCGTGCCCACATTCGAAGTGGGCGGGCTAAAAGTTGTCACCACTTGTGTCCATGTGTTTGTCGTTCCTTTCTACCCCTCTAGTATTCCTGGTGGTGAGATCCTATGCATAGAAAGACAACAAATCATTAATAGCATATGCGTATCTAGAAAAACATGCAATCCCCAAGGCCTCCAACGGGCGCTTGTGGAATATCAGTGATAATATTGATAAATCGATTATAGAATGATATATAAATGTAAAGGACAACTTATAGAATTGGTATCACCTAATTTTGCGTCGAAGCGGCGTCGAACGGCCCCGTTATGCTCGTTTGCCCGTCGGGGGCCTCTCCAAAGTGAGCGCTCCAATGTCCCACCTATGCTTATCCAAATAACCTAAAAATCATGGGTTAGGTATTATATGTAATTCTAAGACTACCCAGATGCTCGGAATTTGCATATCCTACCCATATTCTCCTGTATGTGATAGGGGCGCCCTACGAGCTAGTTAATACATAAAATAATAAAACGACAGTCAAATCATGTCAGAATGAGTTCAAACTTTAACAGAGGCATTAGGATATCATCTGGGACATATTGCAAAAATAATAGTAAGGAAATCATGCACATATTTCTAATCGCTCTGGGGTGGGACATTGGGGACTGTCGTAAAACCTGCAAAAAGTGACCTTGCAAAATGTCCTACCCAGAGGCCTCCAAAACTCCTAAAAACTTGTGGTTAGACTAAAAAAAACATTTTGAGATGACCCAGAAGGTCATATTTGGCAGATTCTACCCAGGTTGTCCTGTATCCGAAGGCGCTCCCTGTAGGTTAGTAGACGCATAAAATGACAGAAACCAGGTCAAATCATGTCAGAAAGCAATGAAATTTGGACAGCAGCATAAGTACATTAGATATAAAAGAATGCAAAAAGAATAGTAACAAAACCATGCATATATTTCTAATCGCTCTGGGGTGGGGCGATTAGGACTGCAATAGTTTGGGGGCGCCCGGGGGTGGGACGCCCACCGTTTGGGGCCTAGTTTTGACACCAATCCAAGTGGGATGGGTCCAAAACTTCCTAGGGGGTTGTGTCGATGAGTTTGGGGTGGGATTGTGGCTGATTTCTTGGGTTTTTGGATCTGGATTGCGTTCCTAGTGTTCACCCGATAACCTCTCTTCCGAAAGAGAGAGATTAGGGATGTAGGAAGCACAAAGAGGAATGGGGGTATAGTTTGGCAGCACTTCATTGCTCCAAATGCTCTAGATCTATTCTTTTTTGGGGTGAGGAGGCTCACATTTTTATAGACCTAAGGGTCTCCTTTGCATGTGCATGCGAGGGCGCCACTTGGCTCATTATGCCTTTTTGGGGGAGAGAAGATTCCTCCCTGATTAGGGGCTCCTTGATTGAGGCCTCCATGATTTGAAACGTTCCCTCGCACTCCCATGCCTTGAAGGCAGAGTTAGGTGGTGGATTTGGGCTGCCATTTGTCAAGGTTTGACTTTTTTCCAGTCAAACCTGCTAATCATCCCACCCTGGAGCGATTGTTGCTAATCATCCCGGGGTGGGACGAATAGGATTCTAATCATCCCAGGGTGGGACGAATAGGGAGCAAAGTGCTTAAAAGGTGCAAAACTGACCTCTGACCTTCCAAAACTGATTTGGGAGTGGTTAGGACCACTGTTTAACCTCTGGAGGCTACCCTAGGGGGTATGTATGCCAATTCGGTCAGTGCTTGTAGTCACATAATCGGATTGGTGTTGTTTTGGTGTCTACATAAGTAGAAGTAGGTTATTTATAATTTAATCATATACCAATATTATATCTGATTTACGTATTCATAATAACTTAGCCCTCCTAAACTGGAAATTAATAATTAGTTTTCTTTAATCATATTTGCATTCGTATTTTTTGTATAAAATTTATGTTTCAAGTGGTATCAGAGCCAAGATATGGATAAACAGGGATAAAAAATATTTTTTTGGAACAACACCATTTAGTTGTTTCCTCTTCAAAACCACTTCAAATAATTGCATGCCACGCAATCATGATAGAGAGCAATAATCAGTGATAGCAAAGAATTCCACACATTGTAGTCGTTATAGAGAGCAATAATTAGGGATAGCAATTTTTGATAAGTTTTTAGGTAGTTCTTTCGATAGGAAATTTTATCCAAAGCATTAGTGGACATAAGTAGACAACGGTTGTTCAAAAAGCAAATTTAAATCCTTTAAAAGGTATGAAACAATTTACAAAGGAGTAAATTATCACAAACTCTAAAATTTCATGCTACCATGTGGCGAGATTCCTATTGGTTCCATAGCGTTCTGACTCAGGAAAAATAAGACTGTTGGGTTAGTCCATCTCCCTAGTGCTCAACATCCAACATATTAGGGTTTTGAAGATGAATGTAATTCCTTATTTGGTGTTGTTCAACATTTAGATGATTGGTATTTAGATATTTAAAAGGAAGGTCACAGAATTATATTGCAATAATCATGAAAAGGTTTTAATCTAAAGCTATCAATGCATAGGAAGTTCGTTGTATTGTAAGAAGCTCACACATGTCCCAAAGAGCACACACCAACTATGAAAGGATACAAAAACATCAGGATGAGGTATGCAGACTTCGTTCTTACATCTAATGTAATTCAAGTTAGGTACACTCATAGTGCCAAATGAAATCCATCGCGTACAATAGAAGATTACAATATTTGAGTAAAGAATTTTTAATTATCATCTTACTAGCAAGTGAAATGAGCAACATCCAATATAACAATGTCTAAATGTGCACACACATCCAACAAGATTATCATGAGGGAAAGCATTTCATGGCCTGTGTAGGTGTCGACAAGAGTATCAATGTTTGGTATAAGGAAGTCATCCTTAAGACACGCTTTATTTAGATATCAAAATTCATTGCAAATGTGTATCATCCTGTTAGGTTTGCTTATGGGTACCATGTTTGACAGCCACTCAAGATAGTTGATAGGAATGATAAAATATACATCCAGTAGCTTTTGTATTTCTTCCTTGACTATGAGGGACATAGTAGGATGCATTCTCCTAAGATTTTATTTGATCGACTTGGCATCAGGATGTAAGGTGAGGTTATGGACCACCAGATTAGGATTAAGGCTAGGCATATCCTTGTAGGACCATGCAAACACTTCTTTCTTTTTCTTTATGAGATTAATGAATTGCTCTTGTTCATCGAGTGTTAAAATTTTGACAAGATTGACAACTTGGGGATTGTTGGGATCTGAAATAAGGTTCACATCGATGGTAATTTCAATGGACATATGTGAGCCTTCCTCAATTTTATGTGGTGTTGGGATTAGATTTATGTATTCTAAGATTTCATCCAACTTTTCCTTTTTATCTCTACCTAACTCGGCCTGAAATACCTCAGGACCGTTAGTGGAAAGTGATCGCCATTTGTAGAGCTAAAAACACAACACTATGTAGATATAAAATTAAATAACTCAAGAGACAATAGTTGCACAAAATATAATTTTATTCAATAATAAAAGGGGGGAGCTGAGAAACTCCTTGTTACAACTATTCTGTCCAACAAAATTATTTTTGATACAGAGATTACAAATTCTAGGGTTCTCTAAAACCCTAGCTACATATATTTGAGTGTCTTTAGTGTGTTACGCTCCCAATAGATTGAGTGGGATCTGGTATCTGATTTTGGGCCACTCCAGCTTCAGAAGCTATCCAATAATGAATGAAACCTATAGATCCGCACACATACAAACAAAATAAGGAGTTAGTAATATCTGTGAGGGCTCCATAGAGTGAGACCCTCAGTATCAATAAAACCCTAGTTGTTAATGAATGAAACTACATACAAAAACCTACAAAATTATGCAATAAAATAATGATTTACCTTGCTAGACTTGATGCTTTGTTGCTTCATGATAGATTTTGTGGTAGGGTGCTCCAACAACACCTGATGACTTGATGCAGCAGACTCTGGTTTGCATTTGATGATTACGACAGGCTCTAGTGCGAGCTTCATAGGTTCTGGCATGAGCTTAGTAGGCTCTGGAGTGAGACTAAAAAATGGTAGGCTCTGGTGGGTGCCTGGAAATATCTACAATGCACTTGGAAAGCTCTGGAGGGCACCTAGGATATGGTAGGCTTTGTAGCAAGCCTGCAGGTTAGGGTTTGATCTGCAATAGAAAATCACGAGGATGCGATGGGAACATCGAAAGTGATGTGGTGGCGACGACAGAGAGTGGATAAATGGGAATTATGACAACAATGGAGGATGGATGTGGAGATGGCTAGAATTTTTGAAGTCCTATGACAAGCTAGGGATTGGATCTTTGATGGCTCTACAATCCCTCTACTTCACACAGGTTTCTTCAACAATCTCTCTAGGACCAAAACATTTTAGGATTTGAGCATTATGAATGCTCTTATTTTATAATCTAGCTTAGGGTTTACTTAGGGTTTTAGCCTTACACTTTTAATCGTGTGGCTAAGATTAAATTAGATCCTAAGGCTAAGATTACACTTTAGATGTGACATGGATTAATGAATATGGACGGTGGATATTAGATTAGATCGAACGATTATGGTTAATTGGGTTTATAAATACATATTTATAATAAATATATTATAATATAATATAAATATTATATTAAATATAAAATAATATTAAAATAAGCCCAATTGGGTTAGAAAATGGTGGGAAAGGGCTAAAGTGGGCCTTTTTAATGTGGGAAGGGCTAAAAGTGGCTAAATGAATGGTGGGAAAGGTGTATGGTGGACAAGTGGGTCGTGGGATGGTTAGGATGCAAGATTAATGGATATAATTTGGTGTCTACACTTCTTACTAGTAAGTGAATTGAGCAACATCCAATATAACCATGTCTAGATGTGCGAACGCAACCAACAAATCATGGAGTATTAAGATCAGTTGCTATACACAATTTAAAAAAAATCAATTGTTGTCTATTGATAATTTTGTGGACTATTGACAAACCATTTATCCCACATCATGTAAGTGGTGATTTACCTACTATTTATAATAAACTTGACATACATTATTAATCTATCACCATTGGTGGTCAGCAATCCTACTTGTCTCACATTAAATTCATCATTTTTACCTTGGTAAAATGCATCTCCTATATCCTCCACTTGTCCTACTGCTATTTTTTGCGCATTTCCATCTCCAAATTAGTCGTGTCTCATCCTATTACCTTATGTATGGTAAAAATCCAAGTTCTATAGTCTAGTTAGAGTCTCCATCATCATTTTGGACAGTCTAAATTTGAATCTGTTGATTGTGGTCGCCCAATAAGAGTCCATTGGTGTCATAGTTGTGTAAGTCCTATACTTGTAAAATATTATCAGTCCATCAAAGTTAGATTATCTTATACTCATTTCAGTTCCTTGAAGTCAGCTTTATCTCTCTCAAATTCAATTATGTCTGGTCATCTATCATGTCCTCATGTGTCAGTTTCCTCAAAGTAGGGTCTGTCTCCATCAAAATTAGGTCAATTTGGTCCAAATAAATAATCAAATAATTGTTGAATTCGATTTCACCAAAGAACATAATTGTTAGGATTAGGAAGAAAATTACCATTGGGAAAGTTTAATTGCAAGCCTGTAATCTAACCGTGCAATCCAAAATTAGTCGTTGAAGTCAAAATTCAAATACAAGCCATTGGAAAAACAAAATTTGGAGCAAGTAACAACAAAATACAAATTATTTTTTCAAGTCGAAGTGCATGAGTGATACAAATACACCTAACAAGTGGAATAGAGGACCAAACGAAAGACTAAATAGTGAAGATATTCCAAACAAAGAAGCAATAAATCCACCAAGAAAACCTCTAAGAAATAAAGGTATGCAATATAATTCTCCTTTATGCATTAATAGTTTTGACCCCAAACACCCTGCTATTAACACCATGGCTCCTTCCAACTCATATAACTCATCCCAAGAAAATCTCACACATGAGGAAATAGTAATCCTCACTACATGCAGTCAAGAATTACAAGCGTGTTTGTCTAAAACAACTACTAATATGAACAATATGTCAATAATTCTTGAACGACTAGTAGATAAACAAAACCAAGAAACTCCTCCTTGCCCAAATAGTTACCATAGATAAAATGATAACGCAAATCAAGATATAGAGGAAGTTTATCAATATGCAAGATGGCCTACAACTTTTAATGTTCTACGTACTAATATGCCCACCTTTGAGGGTGGGGATCCACATGGTTGGTTAGCTTAAATGGAGGGTATCCTGAAATTATATCATATTCCTGAAGCCAAAAAAAATTCTTACGCCTCTTCCAAATTGGGTATAGAAGCTTACCAATGGTTCTCTTGGTAGCAACATCAACATAATCGTCCCATATTATGGCTTGAATTTAGAGATATTTTCCTCAATATATTTTATGGAGGTAGTTCTTCTTACTACATTGTTCACCTATTGGGTCTCAAAAAAACTGGTTCATAGAATAAGTAAATGCTTCTATGGTGATTTCTGCCTTTCGACATGGTATAAAATAAAATATTCAACTCGAAGTGGACTTACATGATCCATACACTTTGTATGAAACTATAAGGATTGATAAGCTTGCTTAAAATAAGTTTCAAAATTGTATATCTAGACGAGACTCTAATACATGTCCTCAATATCGCAACAATTCCTTCTACAAAAATGAACATACATCAAGATATTTTTGCTATAAATGTCACAATCATCATCCAAGAGATCAAGCATATATACTAAGATAAACCTTTCAAATAGAATACGATAATAAGGGTGAAGAAGAGGAAGCGGAGGATTTCAATCATCTAGAGTCACCCATGTATGCAGAACAAATAGAAAATAATGAAACAATACCAGAAGAGGATACTATGGCTATTTTAGTGCATGTTCTTATGGGATTAACAACTCACCATAAAATTAAGTTACCAATATTTATTAGGCACAAAAAAATAAATGTGTTGACTTATTCAGGTAGTACCCATAACTTTATTGACATCAAGACTGCTAAAGCATTGAACTTGCACATTAATTCTTCCTATCAAGATAAGTTTCAAGTTTTAGTTTCAAATGGATTAAATTATCAATGTATTGATAGAATATCTTTAGTTTCAATACAAATGGAAAGTAACACATGGCGAGGAACTCTCTTCGTTATGATTTTGGGAATTTTAGATGTTATTTTGGGTGTTGAATGGTTATAAAAACTTGACACTATTAGTTTCAAATTTTGAAAACTATTTGTGGAATGGAAATAAAATAGGAAGACTATTCAACTCCAAGGAATTCAAAATCCACCATAATGGGTAGTGAGTTATTATAGCATGGAAAAAATATTAAGGAAAGGAGGTTATGGATTCATATATCAAATCAATTACATGGAAGTGCAAGCACAAGATACGATGATAATTTCCTCAAAGGATTTTCAAGATATTGTGGCTAACTATGATGAATTTTTCAATGAACCAAAAGGGCTCCCTCCCAAGTGATCTCATGACCATGCCATACATCTTGTCCTTGGAAGTCTTCCTCCTAATGTACATCCTTATCGATACCCTCAACCTCAAAAAATAGAAATTGAAAATATTGTCCAATAACTATTAGAACATGGAGTCATCCATCATAGCACTAATACTTATTCATTACTAGTTTTTTTGGCCCATTGTAAAAATAATTCTTGGTGTATGTGTCATGATTTTTGGCCCCTCAACAAAATAACAATCAAGGACAAGTTCCCTATCCCTGTCATAGATGATTTATTAGATGAATTACATGGTGCTAAATTCTTCACCAAATTGGATCTATGTTTTGGTTTTCATCAAATCAAAGTAAGAGATGAAGACATTCCCAAAACTGTATTTCATACTCATGAAGGTCATTATGAGTTCTTAATCATACCTTTTGGTCTTAAAAATTCCCCCTATACCTTCCAAAGTCTAATGAACCATGTCTTTCATCCATTTCTTCTTAAATTTATCTTATTTTTTGGTATAAGGTAGAGGTGGTTATAAGGTCCACAAACCTTTTACATAGTCAACATGGGCTGGTTATAGCTTCAAGCCCATATAATCAAAATACAAAATGGATATTTCTAAGACCTACATTAAGCCATACTTAGATTCCATAGTCCTATACTTGTCGCTTGACTATGCAGGATAAAACAAAAACCAAACAACACCTAGCACTTACTAATACCACTAGGTTGTTGTACTGTACACTTGTCACCTCCCAGGCCCCAGCATATGGGATGCCTTTTCTGCCTAATTCCATCTGTCAGATTACTCATCATCAACCCCTCTGATCTCTTGATGCTCTAACAAGTTTGATCTTAGTTTTTCTCTAGAAGCCAACACCAATAGTCCTTGAGGGAAGTTATCCTTCCAAATTTGCATCTCCCCAATAGAAACTGTAATATTTGCCATTAGATCCATCACCTGGTTCCCTTATTTGAAGGTGTGTTGGATTTGAGCATTAACCAAATGAGATTTATGAATATTTTCTTCTAGGATAAGCTCCAAGATGGTCCAGCTGGGGTCTTTATCCTCCTTAATTGCCTTGATTATATTAAGCGAATCCCCTTCAAAGATAACTTCCTTATAACCCTCAAGTCTGGAAATTCTCATTGCCTGCATGTAGGCTCGAGCTTCTACAAAATGATTTGTTTGAGTTCCCAAAGGCTCCGTAAAGGCAAGGACCACTTTTCCTTCCTCATTTCTTAGAACTCCTCCCACTCCTGCAGCCCCCAGATTTCCTTTAGCTGCCCCGTCAAATTTAAACTTAACCCGCTTTTGTGTGGGGGGTATCCACTTAACACCATCCCATGGGTTGGTTGTAATGTCTAGATCTGGAAGTTCCTCTCCCAAGTTCCACAAAATCCTCCTTTCCCTTAGAGACATGGTCTCATTTTTGAAGAAGAAAGTTTTCTAGTTTTCTTTCAAAGCTCTGATTATTTTATTACCACATAACCTGGGATCTTTCTTACATCCTTTAAATACTCTCTTATTTCTCTCATTCCATATCCCCCATAAAAAATGGGGTAAGCTGAGCTTCCAAAGCCAAGTCAAAAGTTTCACCTGGAAGGGGGAAGCCCACTGTATGCAGAAGTCAGACATGCTATTTGGACAGACCCAATCTATATGAAATTTGGACAGGATCATTTGGAAGAGTGTACAAGAAAATTCACAAGTTAGAAATATATGACTTACTGATTCTAACGCTTTCTCACACAAGATACATCGATTGATGAATTGGAAACCTCTCCTTTGCGGATTATCTGTTGTCAGAATCTTATTTTGAACTGCCAACCAAAAGAAGAAAGCTATTTTTGGGGTTAAATTATTTAACCAAATAATAGAAGTCGAAGTCCAGCCATTGTATCCTTAGTGGATTAACTTATAGGCAGCTTTTACTAAATAGATCCCACTTGTAGTTTTGCCCCAAATTGCCTTGTCTCTTCCTTCCCCATGAATGATTGGGAACACCCTTAAAGCATCATTGAGTTTGGTTAGGGCCACCTTCTCTTGCTCTGATAGATTATGAACTGTGATTTTCTTCCAAGAGGAAGTTTCTTGTGCTACAACAATAAAATCCCCTACTTTTCCTCCCATTTCCTTTGAAAGTTTATGTTGGAGGACCTGAAGGTCTAAGTTATCTTTCAGAGGGGCCTCTTCCAACCACGGGTCTTGCCAAAAGTCCACTTGTATTCCATTAATAATTCTCCATCTGATGCCTTTCCTGACTACCTCCCGACATTCAAGCAAACAATTCTAGAAATAGGATCCTCTAGGGAGATTATCAGCTTTCAGGAAGTCCTGATTATTTTTGATATATTTTGCCTTAACAAGTTTTATCCATCCCAATTGATCATTATTGATAAATCTCCATACCTGTTTGCCAATCAGAGCTTGATTCATTTCTTTCATTCTCTTTAGCACCAGGCACCCCTGATCCTTGCTTGCACACACCTGATTCCATGCTAACAACAAAATTCTCTTTCTATCCTCTGAACCTGACCACAAGAAGTTGTGTTTAATTTGCTCCAATGTAGCTTGGACCTTTGCAGGCATTCTAAATGGAGACATGTAGTAAATTGGAATGCTTTGTAAAGTAGTTTGAATTAATAAGGCTTTTCCTACAAAGCTGAGAAGACTGCCCTTCCACCCTGCTAACTTTTTGGAGATCCTGTCAATGACTGAGTTCCACAATGTAGCCTTCATTCTTCCTTCGAACATAGGCATGCCTAGATAAGTTGCTGGTAGAAGCTCCTTTCCACAACCGAAGAGGTTAGCTATTATTTCCTCCCTCCCACCAGGCATGTTAAATAAATGGATGCTAATCTTCTTATAGTTTATGTACTATCCTACTTCTATCTCATACTTGGTTAGAATTCTCTTCAGCTTCCTATCCTGAGGCACCGAGGCTTTGGACACAATGATTGTATCATCCATAAACTATTGGTGAGACACTGGCTCTGCTATTGAGGCTAGTTTGAAACCTTCCAAACGACCATCTGCCACCGCTGCTTAAATGTTCCTACCCAATGCTTCCGCTAAAATAATAAACAAGTATGGAGACAAAGGATCTCCTTGTCGCAACCCCCTTTCACTCTTAAAGTAACCAGAGGGTGACCCATTCACCATGACAAAAAATATTGTAGTAGAGATACAACTAAAAATCAACTTAATCCATTGGGGACAGAAACCAAACTTACCCAAAATCTTGGTGAGGAACCGCCATGAGACCCGGTCGTAGGCATTATTCATATCAAGCTTTAGTAACATACCTGCTTCCTTACTAGCCACCATTGAATGAATAACCTCATGAATTGTGATGATACTATCCAGTATTTGTCACCCTTTCACAAAGCCTCCTTGGTTCATATCAATTATGAAAGGAAGGATAACCTTCAGCCTATTGGCGATTTTTTTTGTGAGAATCTTCATCAGAGTGTTACATAAATTGATAGGGCAAAAACTGGAAAATTCCATTGCTCCCACTAGTTTAGGGATGAGGACTAAAAATGTAGCATTAACTCCTTCTAGGATTTCCATGTACTTTTGAGCCTCAATTATAGCTTCCACTACATCATTGCCTAGGATATCCAAAAACTTCTAGAAGAAAGCTATGGGGAAGCCATCTGGTCCTAGGGAGCTGTTACCATCCATGTCAAAAACCACCTTCTTGATTTCCTCCTTTGTAAAAGGACTAAGTAAGAATCCATTAAGATTCTCAGTTACGTGGGGTGGAATGGCTGCCAACAGAGAGTCCTCTTCTTCAATAGTCAAATTTACGTCTAGCAACAATTTAAAGTACTCAACCACTTCCCTCCTTATGTCTTCCATATCTTTGGTGTTAGACCCATCGGCCATCTTGATCTCCTTAATTTTGTTAGTACTCCTATGGCAAAGAGTAGAGACATGGAAGAACTTTTTATTTCTGTCACCCTCCTTTAACCAACGCAGTCTGGATTTCTGCCTCCAAAAGGTTTCTTCAAATCCTAGCATCATGTGGTATTCGGCTAACAGCTCCCTCTCCTGGTTTCTCAGATCCTCTATAAGCTGCTCTGACTTCAAATTCTCCTGTAGTTCATTGATCTTGTCTTTTAGTTCTGCCTTTTTAACAAAAATATTTCCAAATGAAGTTTTGTTCCACTCTCTAATGTTAGCCTTCACATTCCTTAGTTTACATGCCACTTGGGCCAGTTTCGAACCATTATACTTTTTGTCCCACCATTGGGCAACCATATCCTTGAGATCCTGATGTTGGAACCACATAAGTTCGAATCGAAAGGGTCTGATGTATCTTTTCTTAGAGTCCTCCCCTGTTTCCCACAAAATTGGGTTGTGATCAAACTCGATTCTTGGGAGTGTCGTTAATGAAGAGTCCCCAAACCTCTCCAGGAATTCTTGAGAAAGAAGAAACCTATCTAATCTGATCTGAATTTGGTTTTCCTTCAATATTTTGTTAGACCATGTATAGGAGAATCTACATAGGTCCACATCCATCAGCTCATGTTGCTCAACAAAATCTCTAAACTCGTGGATATCAACAGTTATTCTTTGAGAGCCCCCCAATTTATCTATAGGATTAAGGTAGCAATTGCAATCCCTCGCCACAATCCAAGGGTAGTTGGGGACCGTCTCCCTCAATTCAGCTAGCTGACTGCAAATAACCCTTCTCATTCCCTGTCTAACTGGAGCATATACATTCGTTAAGATCCACTCTTCCTACATGGTTTTATCCACACATAAGAGACAAATAAACCAACTAGACATCATAATCACTCTACTATCAATCACATTATTGTTCCACATAACCAGCAACCCTCTTGTTGTTCTAGTGGCCTCTTGGCCTACTACTTCAGCTTCTCACCAAGTCCTATTCTTAAAATGAATAACTCTACTCTCCTCCATTTTAGTTTCTTGTAGTAAAATCATATTCGGTTTGTGTTCTTGTCTAAGAGCATACAAAGCTCTTATTTTTGCAGGATTACTCCCGTGAATATTCCATGAAAGAATCTTCATTTATGGGCTTTGGATCCTTGAGCCTTCACCCCAAAGAGCAATACTGCTTGAGTGCCATTAGCCACTCCTCGCTCTACTTCTTTCTGCCTTAAGGCAGCATTGCTAGGTTTCCCTCTTCCTACCGAACCATATCCCCATACATCCGCTCTAGGCTATGGTTCCTTGGGATTCACTTGGCTTCTAGTAACCATCTTGGATAGGTCAATCTTGGTCTTTGGGGTAACAATCTAGCTTTCCAGGTTAACTGGTCTTTCTGATAGTGGAGAAGATTTCGTGCTCTTAGCTTCTTGATTAGTAGATTAGTTTTTCCCTTCTTTGGGGTTACACTGATCTTGGTGGTTCACCTCTTCCTCCTGAGTATCCTTGACTATATAATTAGTTTCCTGCTCCTTCTTTTGATTTTTCTCCTCTAAATCCTTCTCTTGAGTCTCCTCTACCTCAGATTCCACTTCTTGGCTATCCATCTGATCTCCCTTCAGATGATTTAATGCATCAAAACTATTCTCCACTAGGATGTTGATCTCCTTGGAATTTCTTCCCATAAATTCCTCTGTAGTACATGGGACCACTTCCATCGAGCCTCCATAGGCCTCCCGTATTACCCAATCAAACTTACTTGCCCCAGGGCATTGATCTATGGGGTTCTTTCCTTTGTGATTTGGCTCTGAGGCTTGTTGTATCATCTTAGGAGCAGGTTGAGCTTGAGGGTTCCCATCAAAGGGACCAGCTCCCCTATGAGAGGGTTTCGGGGCATAGGTATTTTTGGGAGGAGGGTTATAATGTTGCCTCTTTCTTACAAAAGGGTGAACAGGGTCTTTGATATTTGGATTTCGAGCTCTATGTCCTTGAGGCCCATGTTGGGAATGAATGGAGATCTGCGAGGGAGGGATATTATTATGGGTTTGAGGAACAGTATTTTGGAGTGGGGGTTGGTTCTTGGAAATGCAACGGATACCCTGGAGCCCTGCCTTCCCGCAAACACTACACTTAAAAGACATATTTTCATATTCAAATACCTGAGTATGAAGGCCAAACATAGACGACAATATAATGGATTTAGGGAGCTCTTTACTCAGGTTTTCCAACACACACATGCGAGCAGAAAGGAGTCTTGTTTTGCTCAAGGTTGTAGGATCAATAGCTATTAGTTCTCCAATCTCTGTAGCTATCCCAACCAAGATTTTTTCATTCTAGAAAAGCAGAGGTAATCCCAGCATCTTAACCCAAATAGGAGCCAAATCCAGCACCTGAGTCTAGGGGATGAAATCAGGGGACCAACGCTTTAGATACAAGCCCCTTTTCCCAAAAAACCAAGGACCTCCTTGGAGAGTCATTTCCATGTCCTGTTCACATTGAAATGTCACCAAAATAAAACTCTTGGGTAAAGCCTTAATCATCATACCGACCCTTGGCTGCCATTTTTGGATGGCCCATCTCCTTATGACTTCCAAGTTCGGCCTCACCCCCATAAATTTTACCACCAGAGATGTTCTGCCCTCCATAGCCACATGTCGAGCTAAGGTATCTGGGACGTGCAACCTACCATTGACAGATTTTAGATTAAAACAAGAGTTGGATAATTTTTGCTTACTGTGAAGAGCATTAAGATATGAAGGTCTCCAGTTGCTAGGTTTCTCTTTGTCTCCTTCCTGGGTCTTCCTTTGATACTGATGCACAAAGTCCTAGTCCCCCTCAGAGAAATCTTCAACCTCATCCGCCCAACGCACTTGGACTGGTTCCAATAGAACTTCCTTGTCCACATCCTCCGCTTTGGGGCCTGCTATCTCACCAGAGCCCCCAGCTGCTGCGTCTGCTGATCTGCCCTCCGAAGCCCCACACCTAGGGTTTGTTGCCCCTAGACATTCCACTCCTCCTCCTTGCTGCTCCATCCTTAAATTTATCTTATTATTCTTTGATGATATTTTAATATATAGTAAATCATAGAAGGATCATTTGATGCATGTAGGGAAAATTCTTCATATTTTACATAAGGATATACTTTTTATCAAACGCTCCAAGTGTTTTTTGGTGTTCAAGAAGTTGAATATTTGTGTCATATAATTTCTCATGAAGGTTTTAAAATGGATCCTAATAAAATTAAAATCAATCAGGATTGACCTTTACCCAAAACCATCAAGAAACTTCAGGGTTTTTTGGGCCTTACAGGTTACTATCACAAGTTTGTTTGCAATTATGGTAAAATTGCAGCTCCTCTCACCACTATCACAAAAAAATATTATTTTCATTGGTTGGATGTGGCCACTCAAGAATTCATGGCACTCAAGGAAGCTATGTGCACTACTTCAATTTTAGCAACTCTAGATTTTCACAAACCATTTGTTTTCGAATGTGATGCTTTGGGAACAGGTATTGGGGCATTTTTAATGCAAGAGGCGCATCCCTTGGAATTTGAAAGCAAGGAACTTTTAGGTAAAAATTTGGGAAGGTCCACATATAATAAATAAATGTTGGCTATTCTATATGCATTTGAGAAATGGAGACACTACTTAATCAGTAGTCGTTTCATCATAAAAACAGATCATAGTAGTCTCAAGCACTTTCTAGAACAACACTTTTCTTATCCAGAGCAAAAAAAGTGGCTAACAAAGTTATTGGGATATGATTTTGTTATTGATTATAAGAAGAGCAAATAAAATGTGGTAGAAGATGAATTATCTCGTAAATATGAAGATGAAGTTTCCATCAATTCCATTTTGGGTCCTTGTTCTCAATGGGTTTCTCAACTCCAAGAAGAATGGTTGGTAAACACTAAAACTACTCAAATAATTTAGGAATTGATTCTAGGATCATCCAAGCATCCACATTTTCATATAGTAACAAGCTATTAATAAAGAAGGGTCACATTCCACAAAATTCCATCGTTAAATCCAAGATCCTTTAAGAATAACATGCTTTCCCATCAATAGGGCACTCAAGATTTTTGAAGACATATATGAGGGAAAATAATTCTTTTATTGGAAAGGATTAAAATCAAATGTCAAAACATTTGTGGTCAAATGTGAAGTATGGCAGTGCAACAAGGGTGAAACAGTCAAACATCCAAGACTTCTTCAACCATTACCAATTTTGGACCGCTAGTGGGAACACATATCAATGGATTTTATTGAAGGTCTCCCTAAATTGGAAGGTAAAATAGTGATTTTTATGATAGTGGATCATCTCTCCAAGTATACTCACTTCAATGCTCTACAACACCCATATTCAGCAAGCAAAGTGGCTAAGGTATTTATGGACTCCATTTTCAAGTTACATGGAATACCCAAAAATATTGTAAGTGATCGTGATCCCATATTTACTAGAAATTTTTGGCAAGAATTATTCCATATTAGTGGTACAAAATTCAATATGTCTTATGCATACCATCCTCAAATTTATGGCCAAACTAAAATTATTAATAAATATTTGGGTACCTATCTATGATGCTTTGTTCAAGATAAGCAGTATCAATAGAGTCACTGGGTTTCATTAGCAGAATGGTGGTACAACACTTTATACCATTACTCCATCAAGATGTCCCCATTTGAAGCATTGTACAAGGTAAGACTGCCAGCAATAGCATATTATGTTCCAGGATCTTCCAAAGTAGCTCAAGTAGATTATTGGATCCATCACAGATAGACAATGCTTAACATTCTTAGAGATAATTTCATCCAAGCACAAAATTATATGAAGTAGCAACAAGATTCACACCATTTAGAATGACAATTGAATATAAGCGATATGGTTTTCTTACATCTATAACCTTATAAATAGTTTTCATTGAAGATCAAGACTATTCAAAAGTTGGCTCCAATATTTTATGGTCCTTACAAGATAGTGCATCGCATAGGTAAAGTGGCATATCAGCTAGAGCTTCCTCCCTCATATCGTATACATCCAGTATTTCATGTTTCATGTCTCAAAAAGGTGATTGTACAAAAATTACACTCTCAATTAGAGCTCCGAGTACTTGATGAAGAAGGACGTATATATCTTCAGCCAGAACAATATTGTAAAGTAGATCATGATATCTTCAATCTCACCACATCAAAGAATTTCTTTTTTTTGGTAGATAAGATACTATAGCATTAATACCAAGTTTTACAGGTTGACCCAAAACCTTTTACAAAAATTATCCTAGGGTTGTTGATGAACATATCCTTACTAAGGATCCTATATATGTAAAATCTACATGTCGCCAAAGCCATTACATCCGGTAAGGCACATAGCTTGTTATCAAAAAGAAACTTCCCATACAACATTTTGGGTATACCACAAGAAAACACACATGCATCATAATTACAAAAAAGAAACAGACACGGATCCCTTCCTTGAGACAATAGAGAAACAAAAAGCTGCAAACACACATAGCAGAGTACTGAAAAAAACTCCCACAATCTCTATATTGACAGTTACTCTTAATAATTCTTTGGTAATTGCTTTATTCCATATATGACATGCTTTGGTACCATATACTATCTTGGCCAATCATCCTTGGAGAAGTGAACATGTTGGCTAGATTTATGGCGATGGCTATCTGGTGGTCCACGTGGCTTTGGTTCAAAGTCTTATATTGTCGTTTCTTTCCTTCCTTGTGATTATCAACTAACCTCAAATTACTAAGATGACTAGGATCCATGTTATCTGACATGTGACTGTCCCCATTAGTCTTTGTGGTATTTCCAAGCAACATCCATGAAGACTAACAGCACAGATAATTTGTATTGTGAGTCTAATTCAAAAAAGCGACGGGAATACTCCTAGCCTTCAAACTTACAATGCCTTCCATGTTGGTAAATTTGACTATCATTCTTGGCATTCTTGTTGTATAAGCTCCTCTACTTCACTCGAGACACCGTGTTCCCATTTGAAAAGTCTGTCACCATCGACACCCAAATTGGATAGCTTATCAACAATTTTGTTAACTTCCCGAAAGACATGTTGGGCTTTTATGTCCTATATTCCTTGGAAAAGGATCCTAGCCTCTTCAAAAATTGTTTTAATCCTCCAAGGAGGTCTTTTCCAATTATTGAGGAGATTTATAACATGCATAGAGTCTCCTTCTATGATCAAATTACCTTCTAACTCGTGAGTCATTTGAAGGACTCTCCACATAGCTCTAGCTTCAACTTCATTTTTTGTCCTTGTTTCCAAATATTTAGAAAACACAAGCATCATATTCCCATTATGATCTCCTACTCTGCCAGGATTTTCCTTAGCTGTTCCATCAAAATTAAGCTTAAACCAACCCATAGGAGGTGGAGACCACTTAACATTGGCTTTGGGGTTGACTACCCTAGGCAAAAACTCATCTAACAAGTTTAAGCTTAAAGATTGAGCAATCATGGTCTCCTGCAGATGATGTTTACAAATATCAAAAGGGATAAGGTTCACATTCTCATTGGTAAAGGATAGGATCTTGGCAATGATAGTTTGATGATCATGGATAGACTCATTAAATACTTTATGGTTTCTTTCTAACCACACCTACCAAAGATAGTGATTGAGACAAATTTTCCACATGTATCTAAGTCTTTGGATTGAAAATGGGAAAGGCCACTGGATGAACAAATCAAGTACAATGGCTGGTTTAACCCATGAAATATTGAAGGCCTGAAAAACCCCACTTAGGACAGTCAAGGAAAAAGGGCACTCAAGGAAAATGTGATAAATGGTCTCCCAATTAGCCCTGCACAAATAACAATGATTAGTGATACAAATATGTTTATGCATCATATTATCAATGGTTAGAATTATTCCTTGGATAACCATCCATGAAAAGACTACAAATTTTGGAATTAAATTTTTTATCCAAACTAAGACCTTTTGGAGGACAAAATCCTCGTCATCAAGCAGAAGCTTGTAAGCTGATTTAACAATGAACTACCCATTTTCCGTAGGAGCCCAGGTCACTTGATCTTCCTTCGGTCTCATGGGGATAAACTGTTGCCCTAGAATGTTACAAAGATCATTTTATTCTGCTTGAAATCCCTAAATTCTTATTTGTTTCCACTTCATTCTACCTATGTCCTCAACCATATAATCGAAGACTTTTCTGCCAATGAGTTCTTTTGTGATATCTTTGATTCGGGCTAATTTAGGATATTGCATCAGTGGTTCATCCTTATCCCACCTGTCATTCCAGAAATTTATCCTCTCACCATTGCCTAAAACCCATATTAAACCTTTTTTGATGATTTCATTACAATTAAGAATTGCTTTCCAAAAAATAGAACCTCTGATTGGAACTGAGTCACTTAGAAATTCCATATTTTGAGGATACTTTCGTTTGATGATAGTTTTCCATTTATTTTCTTCACCAGAAATGAGATGCCACGTCTACTTAGCTAGTAAAGCTAAATTTATATGAGCAATTCTCCTCAGACCTAAGCCCCCATTTTACCTAGGTCTGCACACTTTGGTCTATCCTACAAGGTGTATCATTTTTTTCTCCTATGATCCAGTCCATAAAAATTCTTTTTGGAGTTTCTCAATTTTTTGGAAAACCTTCACAAGGGATTTGAAAATGAAGAGGAAATAGACTGGAATGCTCTAAAGAGAGACCTTCGTGAGGGTTAGCTTTCCTAATTGAGATAGAAGATGACCTTTCCATCCAACAAGTTTTTTTTGAATTCTTTTAATAACCCTGTCCCACATTGACTCTCTTGGAGAACCAATGAAAAGAGGGAGACCAAGATACGAAGTGGGGAGGTTTGCTATATCACACCCTAAAATTTATGTAATCCTTCCTTGCCTCTGAATGGAGGTGTTCAAGAAATATAACTTGCTTTTACTGAAATTAACTTTCTGACCAGTAGTGTCCTCGTAGAGTTGCCGGATGTATTTAATTATTTTGGCCTCAACCACTGATGCCTTAGTCAATATAAGGGTATCATCGATGAATTTTTGGTGAGTAATAGCCCTAGTGAGAGATGTTGCCTTGATTCCCGATATTAGCATTGAACTGCAAGAATTTTTTATGGTTCTGCCTAAAGCTTCTGCCACAATGATGAATAACATGGGGCTGATAGGGTCCACCTACCAAATTCCTCTGCGACTTTGAAAGTAACCAACAGTTGTTCCATTAACTAGAATTGAGAACCATGCTTTAGAAATAAATTCTTTGATCAAATTAACCCATTGGTGGTGAAAACCAAACTTAAGGAGGACAACAATCAAAAAGTCCCAATTTAGTCTATCAAATGCTTTAGGACATCAAATAATTTCTAATCAAATGGTAGGACCTACCAATAGAAGATGCTACATGGGAAACTAAATATATTTTTGAGTTATTTCCAACTTTGAGGACAAATATTTTTGAGGAGGGGAGCCATGTTACAACACCAATATAGCCAAGTCGACTATATTTCCAAGTTTCACTTATTCATTGATTTATTAATATAAGTAGAAGTAGGTTGTTTATAATTTAATCATCTATCATCTTGAATCTAATTTACGTATTTGCAAGGACTTAGCCCTCCTTAGTGGCAAAGGACTTAGCCCTCCTAAAATGGCAATCAATGATTTATTTCCTTCATTCATATCTACGTTCATATAATTTGTATAACATTTATGTTTCAAGTGGTATCAGAGCCAAGATATGGACAAACGGGGATAAAAAACATTTTTTTTAGAACACCACCATTTAGTTGTTTCCTCTTATAACCACTTTGAATAATTTCATGTCATGCAGTCATGATAGAGAGCAATAATCCATTACAACAAAGAATTTTACACATCGCAATCATGATAGAGAGCAATAATTAGGGATAGTAATTTTTGACAAGTATTTGAGTAGTTCTTTCTACAAGAAATTTTATCCTAATAATTGGTGGACATAAGTGGACAATGATAGTTCATAAAGCAAATTTTTATCCTTTCAAAGGTATAAAATAATTAACGAAGGAGTAAATTATCACAAGCCCTAAAATTTCATGCTACCACATGGCAAGGTTCCTACTGGTTCCATAGCATTCTAACTCAGGCAAAATAATTCTATTCAGGTAGTTCATATCCCTAGTGCTCAATGTCCAACATATTAGGGTTTCAAACATGAATGTAATTCCTTCTTTGGTATTGTATCATTATATAGATCAATTCAAATGATTGGTATTTAGACATTTAAAAGGAATGTCACCAAATTATATTGCAATAATCATATGAAAGGTTTTAATCTAAATCTAGAAATGTATAGGAAGTTTTATGGATTGTAATAAGCTCATGTGTATCCTAAAGAGCACACACCAATTGTGAAAGGACACTAAAATATTAGGACAAGGTATGCAAACTTTGTTCTTACATCTAATATAATTCAAGTGGGTACACTCAGTACCAAACAAAATCCATCATGTACAATAGAAAATTACAGTGTTTGGGTAAATAATTCTTAATTATCATCTTACTAGAAAGTGAAGTAAGTAGCATCCAATATAACCACATCCAGATGTACGCATGCATCTAGTGAATCACGAAGTTTTAAGGTCAGTTTCCATACACAATTTTAAAAAAAAAATCAATTATTGTTTGTTGATAATTCCATAAGTTGTTGCCAAACCATTTATCCCACATCATGTAAGTGGTGGTTTACCTACTGTTTATAATAAACTTGGCATACATTATTAATCAACCATCATTGGTGGTCAACAATTCTAATCACCACACATCAAATTTGTAATTTTTGCCTTGGTAAAATGCATCTCCTACATCCTCCACTTTTCTTACTACTCTTCCTCACACGTTTCCATCTCTGAATCAGTCGTGTCTCATCCTATTACCTTTTTTCTGGTCAAAATCCAAGTTTTATAGTCTAATTAGAGTCTCCATCATCATTTCACATAGTCCAAATCTAAATCCATCGATTGCGGTTTCCCAATAAAAGTTTGTCGATGTTGTAGTCCCATGAGTCCTATACTTGTAGAATATTTTTAGTCTATCAGAGTTAGGTTATTTTATCCTTGTGTCAGTTCCTCAAATTCGTTTCTGTCTCTCTCAAAGTCAATTTTATTTGGTCTTCTATCGTATCCTCATGTGTCAATTTTATCGAAGTAGGGTCTATCTCCCTCAAAATCTTAAATGTATTTCTTCAAAAGCCCCTTTAGGATTTTTATAGAGGTGCTTGGTTTACTGGCATCATGCCTTCCAAATATGTTAGGATTTAGGCCTTTTGTTTTACTAGGGATCATGAGGGTCCCCTATCTTCTAGCAAGGATGTGTCTCTATCTTCTCAACTTGGGAGGACAAACCTTGTGATTGCATGCATCCTCAAACCCTAGTTTTTTGGAAGGTTCACCAAGGGCCAGGAAGGTCCTTATCTTCTATCAATGGTGTGCAAACACTTTCCTTGCATGAGAGAGCATATCTTATGGGTGAATGCACCATTGAGTCATAATTTACTGGGAGTACTACTAGAGGCTAGGAGGGCCTCCTATCTACTAGAATTAGAGTGCATTTTGAGAATGTTGAAGATGCTCGTAAAAGCTTTTCTAAGGAGAAATTTCTAGCTCTGGCAGCATTGTTGATTCTAGCGATATCTCATAGTGCTTCTATAGCTTTAGATCTAGAGGAGTCCTTGGCTTACCTCAAATGGTCAAACATGGGGAGGTTCCCTTAAGGAGGGGGAAAATTTTTAAATTTAATTTTTTTTTATGTTTGCACAAGACTTCATTTCTTAGGTAAGAATTTTTCAAATTTGAATTTTTTGTTTGAGCAAGATTTCCTTGCTTAGGTGGGAATTTTCAAATTTGAATTTTTTTCTTAATTAGATTTTCCTTGCATATGTGCCTCTTATGCGGGATTATGTTCTATCCTACTCCTCTTCAGGGGTATTCTCTCTCTATTTTGGTTTAGGGACCCTCACTTATCTCCTTCTTTGTAAGGTTTAGGAACCCTTCTAAAATCCTTTTGTTGGCTTGATTGTTTCTATTTTGGACCCCTTCGTGTGGGCCCCTATTTTATTTATCTCTTGTGTTGTTGGTGGCCCCTCACTATTGGCTTTATCTCTTTGTAAATGGTCTAGAAACCCTTTCAAAACCTGTTCCTCCAATCAATAAAATATATATATATATTACAAAACTACATTTTCAAGGTTTATAAGGTCCCAAAGATCTCATACATACAATACAATACAAGATCAATATTGGTCTCAAGTAAATATTAATCACCGTATATTTCAAAAACCAAAGTGACATTAGCATGCAAAATGATTTGTGAAATAAGAGAATGATTAATATATCAATTATCCAAATGAATCAGGGAATTAATCCAAGGGGTATCATGTTGGCCACATTAGCACTTGTGCCAAAAAATGTGTTTAGACATCAAAGAGATTAATAATGTCAAGTGAACATTATATTGATCTTTGAAGTAGGTATTGAAGCATGAGAAGGCAATGAAAACTATCTCCTATTATTCCATGTCATCATCATGAACACTATTATTCCATTGTAATAATTGGGACCACATATTTTCAAGAGATTGTAAATAGGAGGTAAAATAAATGACCCACTATTTATTCCAACTATCCCATAACCACATCATCAAGAAAGAAAATATTTATGAGGTGCTTAAATTAAAGTAATAGGGGTTTGACTAAAATATAAGAATACAAATAAAACATATAAATTCTAAAGTTACCAATCTATTAAAGCTTTTCAATTTATTAAATATTGATTTGTTGAATGTAATGATCCATCAACCTATTAGGTTCATGTTAGTTTTAATTTGATTAACGATAGGCACAAAAATATAGGAAAACAAAGGGAAATTTTGGAAAGGGTCTAATTTACTACAATAGACCATGTAATAGAATCAATAATCATATAAAAATGGAGAAAAATGACATGAGACCTATAGTGAGTTCTCATTAAAAAGAAAATGACCTTAGCAAGGCAACCTTGGCGAAGGAAAAAGAATGTGTGTAGCCAAATATGAAATTGCAAACAAAATGTAGACAATAGTGTTGATCAAAATTTTTGAGACTCAAAAAAACAAAAGATAAAAGCTTCGATGTTCCAAGGATCTAAAGGCAAAATGTCCCAAAATGAGCAAAAGCATTGAGTCTAAAAAGTTAAAAGTTTGCAAAAGTTCCAATAAAAGGTGAAAAGGCAAAAGTCCCAACACATAAATTTTTGAGATCAAATATTGAGAAAGTTTCTAATATCATAAGATGATAAAATATTTGATGAAAAATGGTGATAAAATTTCTAAAGGCTATAAACACCTCTACTCTAAAAATTTAGAGAACCAAACATTGTGCTAAGGTGTACAATCTTCTAGGGAGTATAGTCCTTTCCTACAATAGTTCACATAATATCTCTTTAAAAGGATAGTAGTAGCATAAGAAGTAACTCCAAATCTAAAGCATTGATTACAAAAATATTTCACATTTAAACTATGGTAATCCCTAAAAGGGGGTAGATGGAAATAATGGTGGTATTTTCTCATCCAAATATTCAAAATCATTTTATAGTTATGATCACAAATACAAAGACCTTGAAGAAATCAACAACTTAAATGAAGATATGATCTGACACTAGGAGCAATAGTCATCTTGAAATATTTGCATTAGTTGTTATAGGAAAAAAATCCTCTTTGTAATCTATAAATAGTATAAGTGTAGATATTTTCAAGGATCGACAAGTTGTATGACTTTCCCTTCATTTCTCTTTGTATAGCAATACATGGATCTCTAGGAATTCTTGTGGGTAACCCAAACCCTTGATCCTAGCATATTATTTTTAATGAATTTTTATTGCATATATATATATACATAATATATGCCTACAATATATTTGGTTCTTAAGCCCCAATCCATCTTCTTTGTGTGTGTGTGTGTGCTTATATATGTCAAGAAGAGGAATTTTTCATGTCATCACATTATGGTTAGAGTTGTTGTGTAGGGGGATCTTATTTGATCTTTGTAACATTTTCCATAATTAGCATAGGTTATTTAATTTTTGCTATATTTGTTTTTTTTCTCTAATATTTTTTCCTCTAAGTTTTTGGATAAGGAAATGTGTGCTTGAGATCACATCCTATAAAGGATTTGATCTCTATAAAAATATTGAAGATCCCCAACTGATTCAAACCTTAGGTTATTAAGACCAGCCCTATTGTGTTATTTTTCATGATATGTGATAGCTCTAACTACCTAGTCCATGCCACATTCAACAATCATGATAATCTAAGAGGACAATAGTTTAATGGCATGCTCGATGGTATCCCATTGATGCATCATTGGTCCTACAATCTAGAACAAGTTAGGATTAGATTTTTGTGAGGGTTTCTATATATTTCTACTTTTTGAAGCATCTCAAACTCACTTGGTGACTCTACTCAAGAATAAACCTCTAGAAAAACTACTTGAAAAACACCAAATTGAGGTTCTTGTGAAGGCCTTAGTCTATAGGCTTCAAAATCAAATGATATATTCATCTATCAAATCAACAAGGTACCTAAAGGACTATAAAAAGTATACCACTATATAATAATGCCAAAGCATGGACACTTCCTCATGAGTTTGTTAGCATGAAGCAAAATAATCCCCTTGCAACCTCTAGTGCCACTAGATGTATAGGACAAAATTCTAATATCAAGAATTTAAACTTTGATGTACTACACTATTGAGGGTTTTTCAAACATGTAGGAACATCTACAAGATATGGTCTATTTATACCAATTTCACAATATCATAAATTATCTCAAACTGACTTGGTAACTCTACTTCATAATATACCTCTAGAAAAACTACTTGAATAATACCAAATTGAGGTTCTTATGAAGGCCTCAGTCTATCGACTTCCAAAGCAAATGATATATTCATCTAGCAACTCCACTCAAACCAATGGACCCAAAGGACTATGAAAAGTCTACCACTAGATATGCATACCAAATCATGGATACTTCCTCATGAATTTTTAGCATGGAATGAAAGAAACCCCTTGTAACCTCTAGTACCACCAGATGTATGGGATAACATTCTAATATCAACACTTCAAACTTTGCTATATTACATTGGTGAAGGTCTATCAAAACTATAGGAAAATCTACAAGATATGGTCTATTTGTACCAATTGCACAATATGATAAAGCATCTCAAACTCACTTGGAAAATTTGCTCGAGAATAAACCTCTAGAAAAAATTGCTTGAAGAACACCAAATTGAGGTTCTTGTGAAGGCCTCAGTCTATTGTATTCCAAAGCAAATGATATATTCACCTAGCAACTCCACTCAAACCAAGGGATCCAAAGGACTATGAAAATTCTACCACTAGATCTACATGCCAAAGCATGGATACTTACTCATGAGTTTATTATCATGGAGTAAAATAATCTCCTTGCAACCTCTAGTGTCACCAGATGTATGGGACAACATCTAATGTCAACACTTCAAACTTTGCTATATTACATTGGTGAAGGTTTTTCAAACTTGCAGGAATATCTACAAGATATGGTCTATTTATACAAATTGTACAATATCATAAAGCAAAATGTGTCTTTGAGGCTATTAGCAACATCATTTAGAGGTAAATATCATGAAGGATATGAGTCTCTTTCTTTGCACTCAATTTTTGAATGGGACCATCTTGTTGTGTTGTTCATACATAAATTCAAAGAAATAGATAAATCGAATCTAGCTATCCAACCCATCACTCCCTAAACTTATTGCACTCAACAACCTACTACTTCTAACCAAATGGTAATAATCTAGAGTGGGGAAGAAGAGTATGTGGAGGCAAAGGAAGTGATGCTCAACAAGACCCAAAACTAGACCAATGATCAAATGGGATAAGAGATAGTTGAGGTAGTGGAGTCTACTCCCTCTAAAGTGTTCAAGAAAATAAGTGTGGGCACTTCCTAAAGACAAAAGGAAGTTCATTTCCCCTCTAGGGACTTAGAAGAGGGAAGGATCTAGGCTATATGTGGAAAATAAATGCCAAAGGGATCAAGAATCATGAAGGAGTTAGTACTGGTACCAGTCTGCCTTCACCAAGGATATTTATCATCCTTGGTACTAT
This sequence comes from Wollemia nobilis, assembly GCA_028583015.1. Taxonomy (NCBI): domain Eukaryota; kingdom Viridiplantae; phylum Streptophyta; class Pinopsida; order Araucariales; family Araucariaceae; genus Wollemia; species Wollemia nobilis. The sequence goes on from JAQPPZ010014908.1 coordinate 2,092,565, forward strand.
TCCATATGCATCAAGGGGGCTACTTAAGAGTCTCATTTTCTTAAGGGTAATTGTTTTTTACCCAAGGAATTAGAAAAAGAGAAATAAATACTTAAGCAACAAGTGGGGACCTCATTTGACTCCACACCCAATGAATAAGACCATCCACTCAAACCTTGTACATATGTACTATATGTAATATAAGGGAGTAATTCCAATATTGTAGAGTTGTAAAAACCATAAAAGTTGTAGATATCTGAAGGTGCAAACTGACTATTAAATTCCCATTTCCACTTCCTTTTCTAATGCAGGTTCTTCTCCTGAATTTGCATCCAATGGAAAGGCACTAGTTTCTTTGGGTTTCTCATATCCAGTAGGTTGAAGATCCCCTATGAGCCATCAAAATTATAGTGAGTTCTCACTACACACAAAAAAGGACCTTAGAAAGGAAACCTTGGCAAAGGAAAAGATAGGCAGGAAGCCAAAGATGAAGTGTTAGACAAAATATGGATAATAGTGTTGGTCAAAAGTTTTGAGACTTGGAAAAACAAAAGATAAAATATTTGAAATTCTAAGGATTAAAATGCAAAAATTCATAAAATGCACAAAAGTATTGAGTCTAAAAATTAAAAATTTATAAAAATTTTGATCGAAGATGAAAGTAAAAATTTTGAACACATGAAGTTCCAAGGTCAAATGATGAGAAACATTTTGAAATTGGAATATGATAAAATCTTTGGCATAAAATGGTGATAAAAGTTTTGAAGGCTATAAACACCAATACTCCAAAAATTTAGGGAACCAAATATTGTGCTAAGGTATGCAATATTATAGGGAGTACAATCCTTTCTTGCTATAAATCATTGCATATCTCTCTAAAAGGACAATAGCAGCATAATAAGCAACCCCAAAGTATTGATTGCAAAAATATTCTATAGATGTAAAATGAGGATAAATGGCAATAATAGTGGTAGTTGCTCATCCAAAGACTTAAAAAAATTTAATAGGTATGATCATAAATCCAAATTCCTTGGAGAAATCAATAACTTAAATGAAGATATGACCCAACACCAAGAGCAATAGTCATCTTGAAATATTTGCATGAGTTTTTGAAAGGAAAACCTCCTCTTTGAAATCTATAAATAGTAGAAGTGTAGATATTGTAAAGGATCGACAAGTTGTATAATTTTCCCTCTATTCCCATTTGTATAGCAGTGTATGGATCTCTAGGTGGTCTTGTGGGTAACTCAAGCCCTGCTTTTGGAATAATATTTGTAATATATGTTAGAGATCTACATGTTTATTTGGTTCCAAATCTATTTGGTTCTCAAGCCCAAACTTGTCTCCTTTGTGTGTATGTGCTTAAATTTCAATATGTGCTTATATACCGAGGAGAGGAAGTGTCTATTCCAACACATTATGATAAATTTTCTTGTGTAGGGAGAACTTATTTATCTTTGGTGCATCGCCCCTTGTTAGCTTAGGTTTTTTCCTTTTTGATATCTTTAATTTTTCTTTATTTCATTCTTATTTCCCAAAAAGCTATTAGATTAGAAAACATGCACCTAATATAACACACTATAAAGGAGCTCATATTTATCAAAATATTGGAGGCCCCTAACTAAGCCAAACCCCACGCTCTCAGGACTATCCCTACTATGTTGCTCCATGCAAGACGCAATAGCCCCGACTGCCTTGTCCAGACCACATACAATAGTTGGGACAATTGGAGAGAATAGAAATATCCATTATAATGGTTAGCATTAAAATTGGGTATAGAATTAGAAGTAACTACTGGTTGCATCAAATATTTAAAAGATGTTTTTTGCTAAAAAAGTAGTCTTTGCCACTAAATTTTAGAGAAGTATTACATTATTATTTAATGTAAAATATAGATATTAGAATTTTAGAAGTTAAATTTTACTACTTTGAGCATTTATTAAATATAAATAAGAGCTCATTATCAATTGAAAAGAACTATTTTTAAGCATTTGATAAAATCATTCTACCCTTTTTATTGTAATATTAAGCTAGATATATTTTTTTGCAATAGTTCTTTATAGAATGTGCTTAGAATTTGTTTTTTTATTATTTTGTATTCTCTCATAAATTTGAATGAAAATTAATATGTGTGTTTGTTTGTGTGTGTGTACACTTTTTTGTTCTTGTTAGTCCTTTTAATTGATATATGTTAAATATTTATTCAATATAGAGGTAGATTGTGGTAAACGATTTTTTGGAAAATCTACTAGGATCACTTTAATGAAGCACTACTATGTTTTTTATATATATTCTTATTTATTTCCATTGAAGTTTTAGATAAAAAGTTATAAATAAATAGGGGTGTGTCCCTCTCAAAGGTTGACTGGGTGGAAACCCTTTCTTCTAATCTTACTATATATAAGGCACACATAACCATTAGGTATATTAGCAATTATCCTTACTTTTGTCTAACCATCCACTAGGATAGTATATTTGTAAAATTACCATCTAGAAAACCTTCATTCATAAAATTTCATGCCTCTCCACATTATTAATAAGATCACTTTTTCAATAACAATATCACTTTATAATGGTAACACCACTCTATATTTGTAGGGATAGGTTCCACCAAAATCTTAACTATATATCTCTAAAATATGTTGATGCCATTATTAATGAGATATAATTTCTTTAGCCCCTTTTGGAAATGTCTTGGGAGAAGTTTCATAGTGGAAATTACTATGTTGTCTTTTAATTTCCTAAAAATTAAGAAAAATCACCTTTGGTTTGGTGATCTTAATGATAATTGGCTATGGTGCATGGTGAGGATGGTTTGGCACACTTTATCCCCATTGAAATTGATCTAAATTTGTCTGGTAGTAAAAGTTTTGGTATTTAATTTTCTAACATGTGGTAGGAGCTACAGTCAAGCTTAGGGAGGTCCCCTACCATCCAAGATAGTAGTAAGGTTGAGTTTTAAAAATATTATTTTCCCCATCAACCTTGTGGGAATTCTTTGGTGGATTTTTCACACTATATTGGTGTGTCCTATTTATCGATGCATTCTAAAATTATGGTGGATAAAATTCCTATGCACCCATTGGTCTTCATGTGGCAATTCCTTTGGGAAGAACCTCTTAGAAAGGTGTGATCCATTACCTCTAATTTTAATCATATCTAGGTATTGAGTAGATTTCCTCCACTCATACTATTTTACCTCATGTTTTTTTAATGTTGGATTTTTTAGATGAGGTGATAGTAATAGAAGAAGCTTTGTTTCTTTTGACCAATTGTGAATCATGCCTTGTCTACATTTTTTTACTCTCTCAATCCCAACATGATTTATAATTATGTTATGTCCATATCTCTTCCAGATTTCTTGCTTCATGCCAATACCCTTTTCTCTTATAGGTGGTGCTTCCTACATGTCAAAGCTCAACCATCCTTGAATTGTATGCTGAGATATTTTTAGAATAAAATATAGTATTGGGTTGCATACCTCTTCTCTTTGGGGAAGCTTCTAGTCTTTAACCTCATCTTGTTATTTGGTTTAGAATGGGTGAGAATAGTTCCATTCTAGTTCTTCTCCTGTCTTGTATTCTTGAAAATTTATCTCTATGTAGTGAGCTTTGGTTGGCTATCAACTTCAGCCCCATTATTAGGAGAAGTAAAATGAATAATATGGGGGGAGTTTTAAAAAGAGTGGAGTCTATGGCTCTTACTCTTGATAAATAATTTAGTGAAATATTTGAAAAATGAGGGCTTCTCACTTTTCTAAAAAAAATCAATGGATTTGATTTGGAGCTCTCCAAGCAGATTTCTTTCTCTTGGGAGGATGAGAAAGTTAGATTTAAGGGTATGGATTTCAATATTTCAATTCCTATTTTTTTTAGAGTCTTTTGGTCTTTCTATTGTATGGGAATTCGTAAATAGGTAGAAACACTCCCTCGCTAAGGAAATCAAGCTCTTTAAGGGTGAAGGAGAACATCTAAAAAGATACCAAAATAGCATCTTGCAGGAATCTCTTGAGGTATCATAAGATAGAGTAGCTCTAACTATTATGGAATATTTCATGCTTGAAGACCACTTTGCAATCGTGAGGAGATTTCACCCCACATTCTTAAATCATTTGTACCAAAAAAATAAAATGAATGTGTTGACTTTCTTTTTCAAATTAGTTGCAAGAATAATTTTGTAGGTTCAAAGAGAAAACACCATAATTTTACTCCATAAAGGTCTTATGAAGATGTTATTAAAGAATACTACCAAAAAAGGGGACAAGATGGAAATGGTAGGTCTAGGAATTGATCTTAGAAATCCTTTTGATGCAGAGAAAGTTGATAATTCTCTTGAGAAATCTAAAAGCAAGGAGCATGAAACCACTTCCTCAACATATTTCGAACATAATTCTATGGACGAAATATATTCTCCTAATAAAGAGTGGATATTTTAAAAAGGACCTGATGGTTGAAACTGAGATCACAAGGACTGCTAAAGGCAAGGAGGAAATTGTAAGGTATTCAAAATATTTGAAGTTCGGGGTGGTTAAAGAAGAGAAATTCATCCATGTCATTTCAGACTTAGAGATTTTTTGGGGGTCAAATTCTCCTCTAAAATAAATAAAATAGAAACTCAAGATGGAGCACCCACAACAAAAATAAAAAGATCATTTAGGGTATAGGATCCTCTTAGGACCCCCAAAAGTGTGATGAATATTGTTAAGTATCTTTTGATGTATCTTTGAAGATCAGTAAAAATATTTACTATTTATATTGAGGAGGTTACCTGGATGATGAGGAACTTTTAGAACAATCAAATTATCTCTAAGGAGGAGGTGGATCTTTCTAAATAATAAGAAGAGTGACATGGCTTACAATGGTCTTCTAGTTCTTGTTGTTCTCTTTGTTTATTTTTTCTTTTTGCTTTGTATCTTAGATGTGCTTTGTCCTATTTTACCTCAAGGGGGTTGTTTTATGTCTACTCAGTGTTAGGCATATCTCTTGAAATACTCTTTGTAAATATGTAAAAGGTTTGGGGACCCATTCAAAACCCCTTCTTCCATATAATAAAAAAAACAACACCACCCTAAAGTATCACACTTTAGCAAGAGTACAAATGGTAGGAATTCTCACTCATAACACTCACTTAACTAAAATTGACTATATATTTTACCTTATATGGTCCTAATTATATTTTCCTATTATTATTATCACTTAGTTTTCTATGGAGGAAGCAAGCATCTATAGTTGACATGTGGTCTTGTTGAACTAAGTTCAAATAATAAATTAGTATAATTAGGGATTCAAAACATGTTATTTACAAGTAATTCCATCTATAATAGATTTTAAATTCTAAATGGAGTAGGCACAAGACACATAAGTAGTTATTTTCCTCCAAAATCCTCTAGAATGCTTATGCTAGGGTATTAACTAATTTTCCTTTAATATATTCCTCCTAGTAGACTTCTTTCAAATTAGTGTTCAATAATTATACAAAGAAGAAATCACTCTTCTTTCCCCTAAATTAGTCCCCTCCTTCTATAAGTATTCCTTACCTCAAGGCTAAGGTAAGGTTCTTATCATCCAAGAAAGGTCTCAAGCCTTCTTAGGGAGTCTCCATCAAAGGAGCAATCAAGGCGCATAAAAAACATCCAAGAATCCAAGTATTAATGGAAAATCATCCAAAGTATCCTAATCAAAGGATATTCACCTTCAAGGTTACTATCATCTAATATTAGTACAATCTCTCTATCTCTCTATTTATTTTATTTATATTATAACACACTATTACATTTATTATATTGCATTCAAGTACTTGCTTTACATTGTCTTTCCACTAGTTATATTATGTGTGTTTTATCTATAAACATATCATCCAATTATATTATCCCCTTTGGGATACCCATATCTAAGATTACAACCTAACATTTCCCATATTAATATCTATATTTTAGTATTTTACTTGATTTAGATAATTTTTAGTGTTATATTGCCTATGGGGTGTTGTGTCCTCATAGACCTATCCAAATTTAGATAAAACAATTGACCATGATAACAAATCCTTTATAAAACTTTGGTTTGAGATCTTTACTAAATTTTTAAGCATATCACATTCATCACAATTCTTAGAAGCAACATATTTGAAATGATCCTCAATATTTTTTATTACCTACCTATATAAAATTATTAGTGTATAATGTAATATATAAATATAAGATTGATATAGTTACATATTAAACCTGTAGATATTATTAAAACTTTGTTTTGTCAATTCATTAACACTTTTTAAAACCCATAATGTAGATTCATCACTAATAACCACCTCCCCTCTCTTGTGAAAATCATTATAGTTGCAAAGGAGGTATTTATGTTGGTCATACTACTAATAACTTAAAAGTCTATAATATAATGGTGAGAAAAATATAAAAGGAAAAATCAAAAGGTCTTACAAGTATGTATGTATGTATGTATTATTATTTGAGCATTATTCTTTTCCTTGAATTAATTAGAGATGCTTTAGGTACTATTTGCTTTCCTAAAGTGATTATATTTTTTTTTCTACAATAAAAAGATCAAATTATTTTGATGTGAGTAATAAAGTTGAGTTTCATATGTGGAGTAATAAACCCTATACTTAATCCTTTGTCTTCTTTTGTCTTTATTTATTTTTATCACCATAAAAATATGTGGAACATTTTTAGTGTTCGTATGCATACATAAACCTTTGTTTTTAAGCAAGGATATTATTTGGCCCATTTAAATGCCATAGTTTAATATATTAAACTTTTGAATATTGATATTTGAGTCATCTTAATTCTATAAAATATGATATTTAAGATGCTAATGAGGCTATACAAATTACACCAATATATAAATATAAATATATATATATACAACTTATAAAATATAAAGATACTTTTATATGCAAAAGTTGTTGAGATTTAAAGTTTGATCTTCAAAATCATTTTAAATAGATTATTCAACTTGCTCCTACCACATGTTACATCTTGATCAAATGTGTTAACATTACCCTTGTTGTCACTTTAGTGAATCACACCTCACCACTTAGATCCTAGCAAATCAAAACTAGAAATTTATTATCTCTTGATTGGATATACATATCCAATAAAATAAATGGTCTATAGGTTGTTAAGGTGTCATGCTTAGTGTAATTTAATGTCAAATAGATGAGTGTGTTTCCATGTGTTAGGGATATATTGATTGGAATATTAATGTGCAAAGGGAAATATCATAGAGAACACAACATTATTCATACACAAGTATATTTTGGCACTCTATTACCAAAAATTAAAATTACCTCTAACTCCTTTCTCTTACAAATTTAACTAAAAATGGACTCATTGGATGCTCAAAATAATAAAACTTAAAACTGTAAAATTGGAAGACCTTTCATATCTTTTTGTATAGATTCCAAAAAAATATGTATATATTTTTTAATTTTATCAACCACTTCTAAATTTGATTTTTTTCTTGTATATCCCTTATTTAAGACTTTAGAGTATTTCTCATATGCAATAGAGTTAAGATGTAATAGAATCTACCCAACAATATCATGAAGCATTTTTGGAGGTCTCTCATACCTTGCACTATTTTCAAAACCCATGGGATCTAAATTTTGTGCCATTTAAATACTATAAGAATTGCTCTTGTGCTACTATACCCAACATGACTAAAATAAAATAGATTTTCTTAATCGATTAAATACCCTAGATGGAAAATATATTGTTTCATATATAGAAGCATCTTAAAAATGGAAGGATAAAATGCTATTGAGAAGAAAAATCTACAGCCAATCATGCTAATAGGGATTCAGGAGGTCTAATGTGTTTATGGGAACCAAATAAAGTGGAAGGAACAATGATGAAAATAACAAAAATATTTATCTCAATTTATTTTTTCTATTTTATCGATACGAAATAGAGCTAGATCTTAACTACAGTGTATGCACCAAATATAGTTGTAGGAAGAAGATAATTATGGGAAGAGTTAACTTATGTTAGAAAATATTTTGAAAATACTCCTTGGGTTTTAATTCTCCACTTTTCCTTCTAACTGAAATGGGGGGTAATTCTTCTTTTTTTGATGGCATGATAGATTTTGAAATATTTGTGAATTCCAATGAATTTATGGATGTGGAAAGGTATTAAATTTACATGGATTAATAGAATAATTGGTGATCAAGTTATCGGTTGGATCATTTTTTTATTTTAAAGGAAAATTTCCTTACATTTGGGAATTATATACTTTCAGCTCTACCAAAGATTGGATCTGATCATAATACTTTAGTTTGGGAAACAAAAAAAGGAATAAGAATTTTTTAAAGTCTATTTAGGTTTGAAATAATGTGGCTGAGACATGATGATTTAGAAAAGAGAAGTGAAGAATGGTGGAAAAAATACTTTTCAGGGCCCTTAATCTCATAGATTGCAAAGAAACTAAGGTGCATAAAACAAAACCTCAAAATCTAGAATAGGAATATTTTTAAAAATTTGTTTGTTATGAAGAATTAATTAAAATAATAGTTGATGGATATTTGATGTATCTCTTAACAATGGGAATCTATTGGATGATATTCAAGAAAAAGAAAAACAAGTGCTATCAAATTTTCATAACATACTAGCTAGTGAGCAAGGTTTTTGGAAATAAAAATCTAGATTTCTATGGTTTAAATAAGATGATCGAAACACAATTTTTTTTCATATTTCAGCTCTTAAACATAGAATTTGTAACAATATTAAGAAAATTATTAGAGATGATGACAGAGTTATTGATAATATCTTTAAAGTTAAAGATGAGGTAGTTAAATTATTCACATATTTGATTGGTAGAGAGGATATGATAGATGAAGAAGCAATGATTTTATTACTCCAAAATATTTCTTTTCTTGTTACAGGTGAGCACAATGATTACTTGATTAGTATTTTCAAAAATAAAATATTAAAACAACAATGTTTGATATGTGTGGGGAGAAGGCTTCAGGTCCAGATGGTTTTCAAGCAATGTTTTTTCAAATATTTTGGAGGATTGTTGAGCCTTATGTAATAAGAGTAATTATGGAGGTTCAAAATTCTAATTTTATACCAAGGGATGTCAAATCTACTTTAGTTTTTTTAATTCCAAAAGTTGTAGGTGTTAAATCTTTTAAATATAATAGACCGATAAGCCTTTGTAATACATTATACAAAATTATTACAAAAGTAATTGCTAATGGACTTAAGTATGTGATTTCCTTTATAATTGATATAAAAAAATGGGGTTTTGTGATGGGTAGACAGGCCTTGGATGGTATTATAACCATTGATGAAGTCATTAATTCTACTAAAAGGAGTAAAGAAGCAAGGATGTTTTTGAAGCTAGATGTAAATAAAGCATATGATAGAGTGTCGTGGGTTTTTTTAGTCAAAGTTTGGAAAATTTTGGTTTTCATGTTGATAGGATTGTTTTAATCAAGGAGTGTATCACAACAACAATGTTCTCAGTAATAATCAATGGGGTTGTAGTTGCTTATTTTAAGACTATGAGGTGGTTGAGACAAGGAGACCCACAATCTCGTTATTTGTTTATAATTATGGTTGAAGCCTTGGGAAGAGCAATTTAAGTTGCTACTAGAGAAGGTAAATTACATGGAATTAAGCCAGCTTAAAATTTAAATTTGGTTTCACATCAAAAGTTCATAGATGATACAATTATTGTCACAAAAACCTCCATTTAACAAGAAAAGGTAATAAAGAACATTTTGGGTATTTATGAGAATGGTATTGGACAAAGGGTGAATTTTCTCAAAAGTAAGGTTGTCTTTATCAATGCTCCCATTTTAAGATAGAAAAACATTGCAAGGATATTTGGTTGTGATATTGGAAATTTTCCTACTACCTACCTTGGAATGCCTTTTTTCAATGGAAAAATAAAAGAGGAAATGTGGAATCCAATAGTTGAAATATTTTCTAAAAAAATTAAAGGCTGGAAGGATATACTTCTTATCCAGGTAGGTAAGGATCAATTGGTCAAATCTACTCTCAAAATAATTTTGATATACTTTATGTCCCTTTTTAAAATGCCTAGGAAAAATTGGAAAATAATTGAAAAAATTCAAAGGAACTTCCTATGGACTAGAATGCAGGAGAAGAAACGAAGAGCTCTTTTTTGTTTGAGATAAGGTTTGTTATAGAAAGGAGGTAGGAGGACTAGGTTTTAGAAACTTAAAACAAATAAACAAGGAAAGTAGGGGTGGAAAATAGTTATAGATGAAAAATTAGGATGGATTCAAATCATGAAAGTAAAGTATATGTCTTCAGGCAAGGGCAAATTTGATTTTTGAAATTATTGATTATCATCAGGAATGAGTGAGCTGAGGTTTAGCGGGTGCGGCGGGAGTGAGGGTTTGAATTTTTTGGGCAGGAATCTCAGCCAAGGTGGCAGAGGTAGAGCAGGTATGGAAGGGGTGGGTGGGAACCTCGAGCATGGATCAAGCGAGGATCCAGAGGAAGGCGGTCAGGCTATGGCAGATTTGGAGGTGGGCATCATGCGGGGCCCGACCCTCCTCAGAAAGACCTCGACAAAAAATATACGAAGGACAATGCGGGGCCCAAGAAGTGGTTGTCTTTTGTTGAGACTCTTAGAGGAAAAAGAAAGGAGGTTCTCTCTCTTCTACCCCTAGTTCCAGTAAATAATAAAATTTTGGCCCCGACAAGTTCCATGAGCCCTTTTCTTTCAATGGAAGAATTCTCCCTGGTAGGCAAGTTTTTGGGAGGTAGGCCGGACATGGAGACTATCAGGGCTTGGGCGATGGGTAAATGGTGACCGGTAGGCAGCTTGGAGTTGGTAGCTCTAACTCGAGGGTTCTTCATTATCCATTTTAACAATATGGAGGATGCTAACCACATTTTAACAGGAGGTCCTTGGTTTTTGGGCAAAAGGAGCCTTTTTCTCAGACGATGGGGTGAATATTTTGACCCTGAAAAGCAAAATATTAACATTACCCCTATTTGGGTTCATCTCCCGAGTCTACCTACCCAGTTCTTCAATGAATATTGGTTGCAGGGCATAGCCAGAACTATAGGGGACCTGATCTCCATTGACCATGCGACCTTGGCCAGGACAAGGATGACTCATGCATGAATCTACGTAAATGCTAATTTGGATAATGAATTGCCAAGGTTTGTGGAGCTAGAGTATGGAGAATACTATCAAAAATAGCTGGTAGAATACGAGAACAGACTGACATTCTATGCAGAATGCAAAAATCAAGGACATCTATGCAATCAGTGCCCTAACCTAGCAATGAATAGAGAAAAGCAGAAGCAGGGAATGCTAGATAGAGGAAATTTGAGGAGTTTCCCTGGTAGAGGTGATTTCAATCAGGAAAACTATGTCTACCAAAAAAATAAAAGAGAGGGTGCAGGGTCCCAACAAGACAAAGGAAAACAATAGGTTGTTGGCAACCAAAATACTCAGGTAAGTTCCAATCCTCTAGTTTCAAATAAATTTTCAATTCTATCCAATATGGGAGTAGGAGGATTATCGAAAGACATGGAAGCCCAGAACCTTTAGGCTAACCTTTATGACTCTCTAGAATCCCCATCCAAGTCAGGATCCTCAAACCCTAATGCTAAAATTACTGTAAGCCCCATGGGCATCACAAAGCCAAACCCTAATGCCCGATCTCTAGAATCCCCATCCAAGTCGGGATCCTTAAACCCCAATGCTAAAAATACTTCAAGCCCAGTGGGCATCCCAAAGCCAAACCCTAATTTTGAAGAACTTAGGAAGAAAGTTGAGGCATTGGAAAATAAAAAATCTCATCTCCCTAACATCATCACTAGGAGCCAGGTGAATCCTATTGAGGGGTCATCCCGTAGACCAAGGGAATACAGGAAAAAAGGAGAAGATTTGGATGTAGGGGTGGAGATATGTGAAACTCTTTAGACTGAGGAATATGGCAGTCCGATTCTGCAACAAATTGCCTCCCCTAGTTTAGTCCTAAACAAACCAGGAGCACTGTGAAGTCTCCTATAGATTTTGGTAGTGAAAAAAGAAGAGGGAGAATATCAAATGTTGAGCATCAAAAAATTAAAACTGATAATGACATTGCCAATGGAAAATAGAGAACCTTGTTTCAACAGGTTATTCCGGTTTCTGAAGACAACAAATTAGGAAAACCCCCTCAAGGGAGGGGGAGAGGAAGAAATCCCAAACAATCTAAATGAAGTTCCTCTCATGGAACGTGAGAGGCCTCAATGGCCTGCCCAAACATAGGGAAGTCAGTGCAATAAGAAATCAAGTGAATCCAACTATTATCATGTTGCAAGAAACAAAAACTGATGAGATTCAATCAAAAAAAGTAGCAAAAAAATTTGGAATCAAGGGGAGATGGTTTGCAAATCAGCCAGAGGAGCGTCTGGAGGCCTTATGACTTTGTGGGATCCCCGGATAGTAGAAGGCACCATTATTCAGAAATATGATAGGGTTCTTAGTGTTTTATTTAAGGAAATAAACAACAACAGGTCATGGATCCTTTCAAATATTTATGCCTCGACTTCAATTCAAGGGAGAGCTCTACTATGGGAGTACTTAGGCAATCTGAGTGAAATCTTCCATAATGTCCCCTAGATTATGGCTAGGGATTTTAACACTCCTCTTTACCCTTCAGACAAAATGGGTGGAAATGGACCACCTATCAGGAGCATGGATGAGTTCAATGACTTTGTGAACTCCAACATGTTGATGGATGTAAAACTTAGAGGAGTGAATTATACCTAGAGCAATCGGTGGATAGGGTGTCATCTCATTCAAGAAAGGCTTGACAGGTTTTTCTATCAAAGGAGGCTACAACTCTGTTCGGTGATTCTACCCTGCAAGCCCTTCCTAAAATTACCTCTGATCATAATCCCATTTTTTTGGAGATCCCTAACTCTCTATCCTTCAAGAAACCTTTCAGATTTCAATCTATGTGGATCAAACATTCTAGTTTCAGAGATAACTTAATTCAGTGGTGGCAGCAGCCTATCAGGGGTAGTGCAACTTTTAAACTTGCTGGAAAATTAAATTTTGTTAAGGAAAAGCTTCGAACTTGGAACAAAGAGGTCTTTGGGAACCTCTTTGAAAATAAAAAATAGGTTGTTGAAATTTTGAAGATAATTGATCAGAGGATTCAACATGGTGATGTTGATGAAACTACTAGGCAGGAGGAACGGACAAAACTAGCAGAGTTTCATAACATTTTGGCTTATGAGGAAATCTATTGGAGGAAAAAATCAAGGGCTCTTTGGTTGAAATATGGAGATTCAAATTCCAAGTTTTTTCACATCACCACGCTTAGAAACAGAAGCAATAACAAGATAAAAATTTAAAAAAAGTAGATGGTTCTATTACTCAGGACTTAACAGAAATCAGAAAGGAGGCAGTAACTTATTTCAATTCTATCCTTGGTCAGGAATCGCAGTGCAATGAGGAGGCCAAAGATATTCTCTTGCAATCCATTCCTAGCATAATAAATGAGGATATAAACCTTAAGCTTCTAGCTCCATTTTATGATGAGGAAATTAAGGAAGCCTTGTTTAGCATGGAGCCAGACAAAGCCCCGGGACCCGATGGCTTTCCCCCTCATTTCTATCAAGATTTTTGGGACATCGTAAGTGAGGATGTAATTTCTACTATCAGAGAATTCCAAGCAAGCAATCATATCCCAAAAGGTCTCAACTCTACTTTTATTTCTCTAATTCCTAAGAAGCAAACCCCTGAATCTATGGCTGACTTCAGGCCAATCAGTCTATGCAATGTTTCTTACAAGATCCTAACTAAAGCCATTGCAAATAGAATGAGAGATGTTCTACCCCACATCATAGATCCATGCCAGGGAAGCTCTATCTAGGGTAGGTCAATCTTGGATGGAGTTATCACAGTTCATGAAGCTTTGCACTCTGCTCATAAGACTAACAGGTCTATTTTTGCCCTCAAGCTTGATATGAACAAAGCATTTGATAGGCTAAATTGGGACTTTCTAATTGTTGTCCTCCTTAAGTTTGGTTTTCACCACCAATGGGTTAATTTGATCAAAGAATGCATTTCTAAAGCATGGTTCTCGATTCTAGTTAATGGAACAACTACTGGTTACTTTCAAAGTCGTAGAGGAATTCGGTAGGGGGACCCTATCAACCCCATGTTATTCATCATTATGGCAGAAGCTTTAGGCAGAACCATAAAAAATGCTTGTAGTTCAAGGCTAATATCAAGAATCAAGGCAACATCTCTCACTAGGGTTATTTCTCACCAACAATTCATCGATGATACCCTTCTATTGACTAAGGCATCGATGGTTGAGGCCAAAAGAATTAAATACATCCTACAACTCTACGAGGACGTTGCTGGTCAGAAAGTTAATTTTAGTAAAAGCAAGTTATATTTCTTGAACACCCCCATTCAGAGGTAAGGAAGGATTGCAAAAATTTTAGGGTGTGATATAGCAAACCTCCCCACTTCGTATCTTGGTCTCCCTCTTTTCATTGGTTCTCCGAGAGAGTCAATGTGGGACAGGGTTATTGAAAGAATTCAAAAAAAACTTGTTGGATGGAAAGGTCATCTTCTATCTCAAGCAGGAAAGTTGACCCTCACTAAGGCCTCTCTTTAGAGCATTCCAGTCTATTTCCTCTCCATTTTCAAAGCCCTTGTGAAGGTTTTCCAAAAAATTGAGAAACTCCAAAAAGAATTTTTATGGAGTGGATCAGAGGAGAAAAAAAGGATACACCTTGTAGGATGGACCAAAGTGTGCAGACCCAGGGAAAATGGGGGCTTAGGTCTAAGGAGAATTGCTCATATGAATTTAGCTTTACTAGCTAAGCAGGCATGGCACCTCATTTATAGTGAAGAAAATGAATGGACAACTATCATCAAATGAAAGTATCTTCAAAATATGGAATTTCTAAGTGACTCAGTTCCAATCAGAGGTTCTGCTTTTTGGAAAGCAATTCTCAATTGTAAGGAAATCATCAAAAAAGGTTTAAGATGGGTTTTAGGCAATGGTGAGAGGATAAATTGTTGGAATGACAGGTGGGCTAAGGATGAACCACTGATGCAATATCCTAACTTAGCCCGAATCAGAGATATCATGGAAGAACTCATTGGCAGAAAAGTCTTCGATTATATGGTTGAGGATAGAGGTAGAATGAAGTGGAAACAAATAAGGATTCAGGGATTTCAAGTGGAATCAAATGATCTTTGTAACATTCTCGGGCAACAGTTTATCCCCATGAGACCCAAGGAAGATCAAGTGACCTAGGCTCCTACGAAAAATGGGCAGTTCACTATTAAATCAGCTTACAAGCTTCTACTTGATGACGAGGATTTTGTCCTCCAAAAGGACTTAGTTTGGATAAAAAATTTAATTCCAAAAATTGTAGTCTTTTCATGGTTGGTTATCCAAGGAAGAATTCTAACCATTGATAATATGATGCGTAAAGGTATTTGTATCACTAATCATTGTTATCTATGCAGGGCTAATTGGGAGACCATTTATCACATTTTCCTTGAGTGCCCTTTTTCCTTGACTATCCTAAGTGGGGTTTTTTAGGCCTTCAATATTTCTTGGGTTAAACCAGCCATCGTACTTGATTTGTTCATCCAGTGGCCTTACCCCTTTTCAAGCCAAAGACTTAGATACATGTGGAAAATTTGTCTCAATCACTATCTTTGGTAGGTGTGGTTAGAAAGGAACCATAGAGTCTTTAATGAGTCTATCCATGATCATCAAACTATCATTGCCAGGATCCTATCCTTTGCCAATGAGAATGTGAACCTTATCCCTTTTGATAGTCGTAAACCTCATCTGCAGGAGACCACGATTGCTCAATATTTAAGCTTAACCTTGTTAGATGAGTCTGTGCCTAGGGTAGTCAACCCCAGAGCCAATGTTAAGTGGTCCCCACCTCCTACGGGTTGGTTTAAGCTTAATTTTGATGGAGCGGCTAAGGACAATCCTGGAAGAGTAGGCGTTGGTGGCATTGTGCGAGATCATAATGGGAATATGATGCTTGCATTTTTCTAAATATTTGGGAACAAGGACGAACAACGAAGCTGAAGCTAGAGCTATGTGGAGAGGCCTTCAAATGACTCAAGACTTAGAAGGCAATTTGATCATAGAAGGAGACTCTATGCATGTTATAAATCTCCTCAATAATTGGAAAACACCTCCTTGGAGGATTAAAACAATTGTTGAAGAGGCTAGGATCCTTTTCTAGGGAAGACAGGACAGAAAATCCCAACATGTCTTTCGGGAAGCTAACAAAGTTGTTGATAAGCTAGCCAATTTGGGTGTCGATGGTGATAAACTTTTCAAATGGGAACACGGTGTCCCGAGTGAAGTAGAGGAGCTTATTCAACAAGAATTCCAAGAATGATAGTCAAATTTACCAACAAGGAAGGCACTATAAGTTCGAAGGCTATGAGTATTCCCATCTCTTTTTTGAAATGGACTCACAATAAAAATTATCCGAGTTATCAGTCTTGGTGGATGCTGCTTGGAAATACCACAAAGACTAATGGGGATAGTCACATGTCAGATAACATGGCTCCTAGTCATCTTAGTAATTTGAGGTTGGTTGATAATCATAGGGCAGGAAAGAAATGACAATATAAGACTTCGAACCAGAGCCACGTGGACCACCAGATAGCCACCGCCATAAATCTAGCCAGCAGGTTCACTTCTCCAAGGCTGATTGGCCAAGATGGGATGTGGTCCCAAAGCATGTCATATACGGAAGAAAGCAATTACCAAAGAATTATTAAGAGTAACTATCAATACAGAGCTTGTGGGAGTTTTTTCAGTACTCTGCTATGTGTGTCTGCAGATTTTTGTTTCTCCATTGTTTCAAGGAAGGGATCTGTGTCTGTTTCTTTTTTTGTAATTATGATGCAGGTGTGTTTTCTCGGGGTATACCCAAAATGTTGTATGGGAAGTTTCTTTTTGATAACAGGCTATGTGCCTTACCGGATGTAATGGCTTTGGCGGCATGTAGATTTTACATATATAGGATCCTTAGTAAGGACATGTTCATCAACAACCCTGGGCTGATTTTTGTAAAAGGTTTTGGGTCAACTTGTAAAACCCGGTATTAATGCTATAGTATCTTATCTACCAAAAAAAAAAGTAAAGTATATGAGAAATGGAAATAAATTTTTGGAAGAAGAGAATGTAATAAAAGGATTTTTTTCTAGAATAATCTTAAAAAACTAAACCTCTTCTTCAAGAGGGGTTAATATGGTAGATTGGAAATGAAAGAAAAGTAAAATTTTGGAGAGATAGATGGATCAAAAATATACATTTGTGTGAAGACCTTGAATTTATAGAACTAGAACAAAAAAATTCTTATCAGTATGGATAATGGGCTCACAATTTTATCTTTGCAGATAATAATGGCAAAATATGAAAACATATATATGTTAAGGGTATGAATGAAAAAAAAAGACAAGTGGATAAATACATGCAGTAAATAAATTGAATAGAATATTGTAGATATATTTTCTAAATCAAGGTAGACTAGAGGATTCTCCAATTTGGAAATGTAGGAAATATGGGAAGTACTCTATAAAATCTGGGTACTTTCTCTTGGAATATGTAGGATTGGGATGGCTATCGATAAGAAAATTTTGGCTAAAAAATCTATCCAAAAGTGGCCTTTTTCACTTGGATTGCAGTTCAAAACAAAGTTCTCACAATGGAAAATTTGCTTAAGAGAGGTCTACATATCCCTAACAGATTTCCATTATGTGAAAGGGACTGGGAGGAGGTATGAAATTTATTTTTTGGATTTTCATTTTCAAATGAGGTGTTTAACAACATCCTTGACAAATTTTGTACAACATGGATCTTGCAAAATTCTATTGTTGATTTATAATTAATTTAGGAATCACCTTTTAGGAGTAAAATATTGAGTACTTTATGGAACTTTTGTTTATCTCACTTTATGTGGGATATTTGGAAAGAACAAAACCATAGATTTTTTAAAGGATGAAATAAAGATGTGATGTATACAGTGATCAAGATCTACAATGCTATGAAGGGGAACATTTTGATAATAAATTTCAAGGAATCATGGGAAGATGATGGTGAAAATATTATTGCAAATAGTTGGGGGTTAGATTCTTGCAGTTTTCAACCATTAATTTCTTCCAAGCCTCCACCACAGGGTTGGTTAAAATTAAATTTTGATGGTACTGCAAAAGTGAATCTAGGTATAACAAGTGTTGGTGGTATTTTTTGGAATGAAATATAAGTGGTATTATTGTATGATAAGAATCTTGAAATTCGATCTAATCATTTTGTTGAAACTAGATCTCTGTTCCTAGGCATTAGGTTGATTGATAGAATTAGAGTTTAAAATCTCATAAAAGAAGGATATTTATTAAACATCATCAACTTGATCAAGGGTAATCAATATTCAAGTTAGATCATAAATGATATGATTCAGGAAGTTAGACTTCAAATTAGGAATTTGGAAAATGTGCAAATTGTACATATCTACCAAGAAGGCAACAGGGTTGCTAATTGGGTAGCCAATTGGGGAATTCAGAATGAAGAATATGTAATCTTGGAAGATAATTTTCCACAAGAAATTATGGAAATTAGCAATAATGAATTTCAAAATGTAGTTATTTTATATAGGAATAGGAAAAGGGATTCACAAATGCAGGATAGTAGAGAATGTAAAAGAAACTATTATTAAGTATTTGTCTCAATGTTGTGTTTTTGTTGTTAAGTTTTTTACTAAGTTAGCTTTCTATAGTATAAGTTGATATAGGATATGTGAGTTGTATTTTTAAATTTATGACTCACTTTATATCACATTTTGGGATTTGTATCGATGTATTATAATTTTGTTTATGATAATGTAAAAGGGTTGAGACCCTTTCAAAAACCCCTCCCTCCAACATAATAAAAAAAAACATTTACACTATCTTTTCTTCTTCTATTTCACCCTTTGAGATGAAACCTTTATGGTACTACATTTTTTAAGAAGTATATTACCAAATCTAAATTGAATAAGTAATATTCATATTGATCTAATACTATGAAGAATTATACAGTATAACCATGAGAAAATAGAATAAAATCAACATAATAATTTATTTTCAATAGATAGAAATAACCATTAAAATAGAACATAAAAACAATGTGATATTGGGTTAATAATAATCCAATAAAAGATAAAATATAAGGAAAAAATACATGATAATCACATTTAAAATAAAAATAATTTTATACTCTATAATATATTTTATATATCCCATTAATATTATATATATATATAGGTGGAAGAAGGGGTTTTGAAAGGGTTCATAAACATTTTACAAACCAAATAAGGGGTTTTGCAAAGGTTCCCAAACATTTTTAAAATAGAAATAGATCCTCGAGGTTGTACAAGAAACACAAAAAAGTAACAGAGAAAAACAAGATAGAATTTGACAACAACAGGATCCTAGAAGCCAAGAGAACATAATAGAAGCACTAAAGAGAAAGTTGGATCCCCTTAAATTTGTATTGAACAACTATAGTAGAATACCAAGCTAATACAACTCGAGATCCTTAAAGACAACCAAAAAAATTGCTCCAATTTAAATCAAAATTTAAAACTAAAAAATTGTCCTATCCAATCCAAGAAACATTCCCAAGAGGGTAGATATTTTCTAGCAACCTTGCAAAATCCTGCACAAAACTTAAATAAATAAGTTTAAAATTTTCTTATGGGGGCCTCCCTAGATTCAATATTCTAATAAAATCTATAAGAACTTCCCTAGATCCACGAAAGTGGGGTAGCTCAACGATATCTCCATGAACCCTGTATCCATAAAACAACCACCCAAACAAAAGGATAGTTGGGACTCTTGCAATCCCAAGGGTGGATTCACATATTTAGCCATATACAGGGATCCTTCCTAGACCCTAGTATTACTCCCAAAAAGTTGGGACTCAAGGATGCAACCGTCCATAGGGTCTACCCCCCCAAGAGGGGAATGCAAAAGCACACCATAGTTAGAAGGCACAAAACCAACAAATAGAACACCTCCAAGATTTTCCTATGAAGGCCTCTCAAGAAACCTACTCACATTTGAGTATATTTTCCTCCCAAGTCTCAGACCAAGAAAGGATTAAAAACAACCAAAAAACCTCTCACTTCTATATTTAAATTTTGAAATTTTATCTCACCCAACACAAAGACCACGAAAGGATTTACTTACAAAATTAGAACCCACAAAACCTGGATCCATATTCTTAGATAAATAAAATCCAGGACAACAACTAGACCACTAATAGTTGGATTCCCACTCACATCAACATTTAAAATTTAAAACTTGTTCCCACCTTGTACAATGATTTTGAAAGGAAATATTTTTAAGAACTTCTCAGGACCCATGAACACAGGATCCATGTTCTTAGGCAGATCAACTACATGATCAACAACTAAACAACTAACAAAATTATCTCTCACATCAACATTTGAAATTTACAGTTTTATCTCACCAAGCACAAAGCATATGGAAAGGTTTACCTACAAAAACATCTTAGGACCCATAAACCCTAGATCAACATTCTCAAACAAATTAGCTCTAGGACTAGCAACTAGATCACTAACAGCTAGATTCCTACTCACATCAACATTTAAAATATAAAAAAAAAAAAAATCGCTTAACACAATGATCATGGAAGGTGATTTTGGCAAAAAAAAAATTGAGGACCCACGAACACAGGATCCATATTCTTAGATAGATCAACTCTAGGACCGGTAACTAGACCACTAACAACTAGATTCCCACTCACATCAACATTTAAAATTTAAAACTTTTTCCTGCCTAGAATAGGGACCGCATAAGGATATATTTGCAAGAAATTCTCAAGACCCATGAATATAGATCTACATTCTCAAGCAGATCAACTCCAGGACCAACAACAAGACCACTAAAAATCGAATTCTTGCTCACACCAATATTTGAAATTCAAAAATATTCCTACCTAGAACAACAACCATGGAAGGTAATGTCTGCAAGAACTTATTAGGACCTACAAACATAGGATCCACATTCTCAAGCAGATCAATGCTAGGATTAGCAGATAGACCACTAACAATTAGATTCCCACTCACATCAACATTTGAAATTTAAAAATTTTTCCCACCCAACATAGTGACCATAGAAGGGAATGTCTACAAGAACTTCTTAGGACCAAAGAACATAATATCCACATTCTTAGTAGATCAGCTCTAGGACCAACAACTATACCACTAACAATTGGATTCCTGCTCACATCAACATTTAAAATTTAAAACTTTTTCTTACCCAACACGATAAATAAAAGGAATATATGTAAGAACTTCTCAGGACCCATGAACACAAGATCCATGTATTCATGTAGATCAGCTCAAGGACCAACAATTATACCACTAACAATCGAATTCTCACTCACATCAATATTTGAAATTTTAAAATTTTTCCTACCCAACACAACCACAAAAGCTAGTGTCTGTTAGAAATTATTAATACCCATGAACACAAGATCCATATTCTCATGCATATCAGCTCCAAGACCAAAAATTATACCACTAACAATCGAGATCCCACTCACATCAATATTTGAGATTTGAACCTTTTTCTCACCCAACACAAAAGTTTTAGAAGGGATTGCCTACAAGAACATATCAAAACCCACAAACATAGGATCCACATTATTATGCCAAACATCTCTAGGATTGATAGAAAAACCTCTAACAATAAAAATATTGATCACATCGACGAATAAAAATTGAAAATTTTCTCACGCAACATAAAGGCCATATAATGGAATGCCTACAAGAACCTCTTAGGATCCATGAACCTAGGATCCATGTTGTAAAAAATGATAGCTCCAATATCATCATCTAAACCACAAATAACTAAGATCTTGTTCACAACAAAACTTAAATACCAAGGGGTGCTTCTACAAACAATAATGTTTTTACCAACAACTAAAATCCTATCCAACACCAACAAGAGGAAGAGATTCCCACCTAGGACTTCAGATCTAATTTTTTTGCACTCCTTTCCTTTAGGTTAATGGATCCACACCTCAAAGGGAAATGGGAAAATAATGGGTCTACACCTCGAAAGAGAAGCACTTGATGTTGTGCTCTCTTTGGTGATTATCGATGAATTGAGTGGGTTAACCGAGAAACATTTGTATGGAAGTTTTCATGCCTAGTTTGGTAGTTGTTTGATGGATTCATTTTTATTCACTCATATTCACCTAGTTTGACCAAATACAACTAATTAACACTATATGCAATTTTGATTTAAATGAATACAACACACAGTAGAATACAAAAGATAAAATAGATGCAATTCTTAGCATTAAAGAAATTTCAAAGCTTACTCAATCTGAATGGTTGATTTGAAGTCTTTTTGCTTGATGCAGGTGATATCGAACATTGCAGGGTGATATTGGACATTTGATCTGGTATCAAACATTCGATATGGTATTGACCGATCCGATCTGGTATCGGTCGATCCGATCTAGTATCAAGTGATCTAATACAGTTAGAAACTTGCAATCCCATAGATTAATGCAAAAAAAATGATTGTACAACATAACAATAATTTGATTAAGCATGGATTAGACTATATAAAACTCATTATTTGCAATACTTGAATGAGAACAATGTGAATCTATGCTATAAATGCAAAATAAAAAAATGGAATGCTATGATGGTGAACACCTGATATGATAAACAAAACTTAGGCTTAGATAAAATGATGAATATGATATAAAATACTATTAGATAAAAGATAGGGTAAGAGAATTTGTAAATAGTGATCAAAAATTTCCCCCAAGAAGCATGTAGACGATATCAAATGTTGCAGGGTGATTTCGGACATTGTAGAGCTATATCGAATGTTCGATATCATATCGTACCAGCCGATGTGCAGCTCTAGACCTACAAACCTACAATAAACACAAAGATAATTGAAAATGTAATGGGAAACGGGGGTAAGAAATTCTCAGGGATGTAAGGGGATTAAATAGGCAAAGGTAAGTTATGTGGGTTGTACTATAAAACAAAGGGAGTTATGATTTCTTCCATTCTGGATGATATTGATTGATCTGATATCGTAACATTCGTGTCGTTGGCCAGGTATGGATAAAGAAGGTTACAATAATTTTTGTCTTTTTGTTGTTATGGGCAATTTTCTATTTTGGATAAAATTGGACATCCAATTTCATATAATAAAGTTTGATATCGTATCAGATGACCGATATCATTCAAATAGATCCGATATCATTAGGAAGTTAGAAATAAACTTGATACGGGTGCAAAAATTGAGGCAGGAGGTTAGAAAGTAGTTTTAATTAATTTTTTTAAATGTTTTAAACTTAGAGTAAATTGACATGGGTTAATTTTAGCCTATTACATTTTGCCCCCTCTTTAGCACTTCAATAAATTGTCATATTAAATGGCTTTTAAAAAAAATACCCTGATAATAAAAATAGTAACCTGAGAAGTTTTAGAATAACTAAATCTATATTCATTTTGATAATATAATGAGCTCATTTAATTATTTGAAACGAATATGGGTATCTACTTTTACTATATTGAAGAATAAAAAAATGCTACGCTATTTGGATTCTATCATCATGGGAAATGAGTAGAATTCCTTTGAAGTTATTTTCAAAATGTTACCCTTAAAATGCAAGGCACACCCAAGTGCTAATTTTTATATTATATGATATATAAATTATAAACTCTATTTCCATTGTAACAATACATATTTCTTGTTAATGTTTTACTATGGTTTTCTATGACCAATGGATTAAAAAAAATTAAATATGTTCCTGAAAACCGTAATTGATATGACTTTGTACACACGAACAACCTCATACTCTAAGATGTATGAAAAAGGTGACACATTTTATGAGAAAATAAAAATTTATTGCAAAAAAATGTTGAAGTTTCAAGTTTTACTATGAATTGCATTAGGTGTGATACCCCCTTTGAGTTTTTACCCCAAATTCTACGTTTGGTGGAAAACTCAAAATTTTCAAATTTAGGGTAAAAATGAATAAAATAGAAAAAGTTAGGGTAAAACCTAACTCATTTTCTTTTCATTGCTACTAAAACTTTGCTCTAGAGAGAAAAATGGTCAAGGTCACACATCAAGCTGATGAGGTACGAACAAGGATAGGGAGCATATGGGTAAGGATCATAAACCTCTTTAGCTTAGAAATTGTTGTGTTTTAGTTTTTAATTTGTGTGAATTTTGAATTTTTAAGGCACAACTACCATCTCGTAGCCACATCACTGATATCGGGCCTACTTCGGTAATATTGGCTCGATTTTGATGATATCATCCTAATTTTGATGATATTGAGTAAGTCGATATCGTTGAAATAGGTCTGATATCGTCAAAATGAGGCTAATATTGACAATATCGGCCTGATTTCGATGATATCAAATAAGCTGATATCATTGAAATAGGTATGATATTGCAATTTCAGATCTGATTACTGTTATCTATTGCTAATTTTGATTTTTTGTTTAGTTTTTAATAGAAACCAATTTTGAAGAACAGATAGTGGAGATACGGTAGTCTCCAGGAAGATTTGAGTACCCTTATAAATGTAAATAGGGACACTCTAGAGGCTACGGGGTTGAGACATGTGGTAGAGATACCACAAATCTCAATAGATTTGAGATTATTTATGACATTGGTCGAGCGGTGGTATCTAGGGTCTTCATGTTTTTGGTTACTTATGGGGAAGATGGCCCTGATATTGGAGGATGTATGGAGGATATTGAGGGTACCCATAAAGGGCATGTTTATAGCTCCATATGGCAATCAAGGCTAGGTTATGCAGCGGTTGTCTAGAGATTTGAGCTTCTTGATCAAGAAGGGTAGAGTTATCATTGAGATACTTAATAAGATAGCCAAGGTCTCTTAGTTGATAGTGTTTCTCAATGGTACGATGGTAGGGTTAATTTTGTGCCATCTCAGTGGTCACAACCTACCATGAATTTTGGTAGAGGTTGTAGTAGACATAAGATACAAGGTCTGCAGTTTGCATAGGGTCCATACCTTTTGTATTGGCTATACAAAACTTTGTTTAGGATCATTTACAGAGGAGGTAAAGCATTGGTGCTTACCTCTTTCCTATAGGTATGGTACTGGGAACACATAGCATTGAGGAGACCTATAGGGCTACCATTGATAGGAGTGGCAGTAGAGAGGCCTAGAGTGTTCTAATGGTACTTATGCAGAGGTCATATGGGGTGGATTAGCCTTGACACAACTAGGAGGTTGGTGGATGGGCTAATTGTGGATGACATCCGATGGAGGCCTTGTAGAGAGCTTCCAAGGTGGGGAGAGGATGGATTTGAGTTGGCTTGTGTGAGGCAAGTTATCTAGCTCTGGATGGAGTAGGGTGAGGTGGAGTTGCACCGTGTATACTAGGTTCTATGATAGTTTGGGTTGTAGTAGGACATCCCTGTGACGAGGAATGTCACATTTTTTAGGGTGACAAGAGACACCACTATAGTGAGTGGTGCTCCAAACATGGCTCAGTTTATGGACCCTTAGCCATATGATGATATGGTGGCCATGATAGAGGTTTATGATGTTGGAGTGACTACTAGATATCCATAGTGATATGCTAGTATTCATCTCGCACGGATTACTAGGTCGAGGGGTGTGATTCATCAATGATGCCTTGCTAGCCAGTAGTAGTAGAGGACACAAGTTGCCATAGGAGAGAGGGGTACCACACTAGGGGAGGGCACCAGAGCCAGAGGATGACTAGATAAGAGAGGGTGCCTATGACAAGGGAGATGTCAAGAAGGGGAGATAGGGAGAGGAGAGCATCTCCTCAATAGGAGGTGAGACCTGATTCACCTGGGAAGGGCATAGTTATAGAGGAGGGAGAGAGCAACGAGATGGAAACTCTATGGGTAGAGAACATGAGTTTGATAGATGAGGTTGTGAGTCATAATAATTGGATCCATACTTTAGAGGCAGAGCTTACACAGGTACGGGCTCAAGTGGCTCAAGAAGCTATGGAATTTGTTCCAACATCTTCCTAGTCGACTCAATCACGGAGGAGCGATTTAGGGGATGAGGGAGCTCTGGATCTTGAGCGGGCAACTTTTTATTAGGCACTGTATTTTGTAGTAGTTCCTACAGATGAAAGATATCCATTGCTCAAGGATTATGCAGCTCCAAGCCACTCTAGATAAGTGTATTATGCTACATGTATGACAACTATAGATGCAGAAGAGTTTTAACCATCATGACTTCTGGAAGGGATGACAAGGCTCATAGTTATAGGGGCTCAAGGAGAGTATAGGGTGATATACTAAGATAGTTTTTGTGGTATATCCCTCAGTGACTGAGTATGCAAATTTTGGAGATTGTGACATACCAGTCGGCTTCATTTTGTATTTATATTGTGATATATATTGATCCTTTTTGTTTATGCAACATTGTATGATTTAATTGGATGATCATTTGATTATGATGTTTTTCTTGTAATCATGCTTTGATTTTTGAATATTTTTTATCATGCTTAACTTGAAAGGAAATGATTTTACAAAGTGTTTTTGGAAAAAGATGTTTTTGTGAAGTTATAAAATTGATGGATTAGCAATGAACTTCAAAATGATGTTGTGTTGTTATATGACCATTTGTGGAGATCAATGCTTGCTAGGTCATGAAGCGTATCCTATTGTAATGAAGTTTTGTATTGCTAATATAAAAAATTGTGGGCTCAAGAGTAACCTTGAGGCTTGCAATGATGAAAAAGGATGGCGATTCCTTTTAAGAGAAATTGATTTTTGAGAAAATGGGTTGATAAAGATTGTGTTTGTGAGAAATATAGAGTGATTTTAAGCATGAAAAATTGGGAAGGATGACCTGTGCTAGGCATAGAATTCCTAGTATGAATTTTGAAGTGAGAGTTATTACTAGGAATTATACCATCATCGCATATTCAAAAATGCAATGCTTGATAAA
This sequence comes from Wollemia nobilis, assembly GCA_028583015.1. Classification (NCBI taxonomy): domain Eukaryota; kingdom Viridiplantae; phylum Streptophyta; class Pinopsida; order Araucariales; family Araucariaceae; genus Wollemia; species Wollemia nobilis. The sequence continues at coordinate 2,119,567 of JAQPPZ010014908.1, forward strand.
ATAATTATGTATGATTGGAAATGCAACATTTATCTGAAAAAATCATTATATTGGCATATTGAAAATTTTGAAGACAATATATATACTGTAATTTCTAAAATGAAGTTTTTTGTAGGGATTAATGCAAATGGTTACAAACTGATGTTTTCTAGAAAATTTTAAAGAAATATTTTAAATTATTTCAAGGATAAAGTCAAAATTATCAAGAACCAATGTGTGATATGTGAGTTCATTATCCATATTGGTTTACACAATGATACAAAATCTCTCAAGGATCAAAATTTGTGAATTCCAGAGAGATTTATAATCAAAATGTGAGTTCAAGAGAGATTTATAATCAAAATGATAAAATTAGGATTTATTAACAATGTGAATTAGGTGAATGGTTCAAGATAAATTTTGAGTTTATCCGAAAGAAAATAAAATATAACTTGATTTTTGGAAAACAACAAACAATGATGTAGAATGATGACTTAACAACAATTTGACATATTTTTGCTTATTTTTTAGTTATTTTGTGATATGATAATTACAAACTGAATGATAAAATATATGAAGAAGCTATTTACAATTATATACAATAATGGAACTTTTTCTTTTATGCATAATATCTCTTTAGATGCATCAGGTCCATTGGCTCTTTGAGATCTTTTCCATCCAAAGTAGAAAAGCGATATGCACCAGATCCAAATTTTACAATATTATGAATGGTCCAAGCCAATTAGGTTGAAATTTACCTTTAAGGTATTTTCTAGCATTAATATTTTTATGATTTTCTTTAAGAACTAGATCTCTGATATCAAAATATCGATGATAAAATTTCTTTGAATATGATCTTTTGATTTTATCTTGATAAGCATGGAGATGTTCTAAAGCATGTATGCACTTTTCATCTAGAAGTTCCAACTGACTTAGTCTACTGGCACAATATTCATCTCCTCCTTCGACATCTTGAAGTAACAGATCTAAAGAAGGAACTTCTAACTCAAATGGGAAGACAAATTTAGCACCATAAACCAAGACAAAATGGGAAAGCCTATAGGAGTGCGAATGCTAGTTTGATAAGCCCACAAGGTGAGATATAATTAAGTATGCCAATCACAACTTGATTTATTAACCAATATTTTTAAAATATTGATCAAAGTTTTATTGGATGCTTTAGCTTGACCATTTCCTTGTGGGTAATATGGAGTGGACCATCGATTCTAGATTTTATATTTTTGATAAAGTTTTTTAATGTCTTTGTTTTTGAAATATGTTCCATTATTAGAAATAATTGTTGATGAAATACCAAATCTATAAATAATTTTATTAAAAATGAATTTATATACTTGGACTCCTATGCAAGAAGCTAGTGGCATAGCTTCTACCCATTTTGTAAAATATTCAGTTGTTGTTATGATGAATTTGTGGCCATCTGAAGAGATGGGATTGACTTTACCAATGATATCTAGGCCCCATTTGGAAAAGGACCAAGGAGAGGATATGGCTTGAAGTTCTTGATCAGGAGCATGAACAAGGTATGCATGTCGTTGACACTTGTCACAATGGCACACATAATCATTGGCATCCTTTTCCATGGAAGGACAAAAGTACCCAATTCATAGGATATTTTTAGCAATAGAACTTCCACTAAAGTGACCTCCACAAGATCCATCATGGACTTCACTTAGTGCCCTCTTATATTCATCTAAATTGTGGTATCTTAAAATAATACCTTCAAAATATATTTTATATAAAGTATTTCTAATAATCACAAAGTGAACAACTCGATTATGTAACAACCTGCATTGATTCCTATCTAATCCTTCTGGACAAGTCCCCTTTTTAAGAAAGTTAAAAATATCTATATACCATAGTTCTAGAGTTATATCATTGATTAAAAACACATCTAAAGATTCCAAAAAAGATTTAGATGAGGTTGGATCTTGAAGTTAATGAATGATGATCATAGCATATTCATCATCCAATTCTAAAGGCAACAGAGAAGCGACAACTGCCATGGCATCTACAGCACAGTTGCTAGTACGAGGGATAGCCTCAAGGGTTACTTTCTAAAATAAAGAGATAAGCTTTAAAACATAATCCTTGTAGGGCCAAGGTTTCTCATCTCGTGTTTGATACACATTATTGATTTTATTTATCACAAGCTGGGAATATCCAAAGACTAATAAGATTTTGATTTTTAGAGCTAAAGTTGCTCGTAATCCAAGGATTAGGGCTTCATACTCTACAGTGTTATTTGTGCAAGAAAATTGAATTTTGAATGATAAGGGAATAAGTTGCTTTTGTGGAGATATTAATATGATGCCTACACCTGCACCACTCATACATCTAGCTCCTTAAAAATATAGGGACCAAGACTCAGAATGATCTTCTTCTAAGTTAAGGCATTCATCAAGAAATTCGATGGTTAAAGGATGAGTAGATTCAATAGGAGCAACAAAAAGCTGATCAACTATAACTTAGCCTTTGATATATTTTGACAAATAAATATGAGTTCAAACTCACTTAGAGCAATCACCCATTTAGATATGCATCCTAATAAGTAAGGTCTACTCATTAGATATCTCAATGGAACATATTTAGCAATGACAAATGTCTTCTGGCTAAGTATATAATAACGTAGCTTTTGTGTAGAAAACACAACCACCAAGAAAATATTCTCTATGGGTGTGTAACGAGTTTCATAACTTATTAATGTTCTACTTATATAATAAATGGCTCGTTCTTTCTTATCATCATCAAGTTGAGCCAACATTGCTCCTAATGCAAGCTCGGATGCAAAAATATATAAGATAAAAGGGCATTCTGGTCTAGGTGGAACAAGTATCGAAGGGGTAAGGAGGTATTTCTTAAGAGCTTCAACTGCTTCTTGGTATTCATTGTCCCATTGGAATGGAATATTTTTCTTAAGTAGCTTAAGAAAGGGTTGAGTTTTGTCTACCAATTTGTCGATGAAGCAATGGATAGATTGAAGTTTGCCTTGTAAAATCTTTAATTTTGATATATTTTTGGGTGGTGGCATATCAATTATAGCCTTAATTTTAATAGGATCTATCTCTATGCCATGCATAGAAATGATAAATCCTAATAATTTTCTAGATTTTACTCCAAATACACATTTGTTTGGATTTAGGTGAATCTTATATTCTCTAAGTCTATCAAATACTCATCTTATATTAGTGATATGATCTTCCTCTCTAATTGAGTGAGTTATGATATCATACACATAGTCATGTAGAATGTCATACATCATTTCATGAAATATATAAGTCATAGCTCATTGATAAGTTGCACCTATATTTTTTAAACCGAAGTGAATCACTTTCCAAAAAAAAGTTTCCCAGGGTGTAATGAAAGAAGTTTTAGGTTGGTCTCCAAGAGCTATTCGAATTTCGTTATATCCTAAAAACCCATCCATAAGGGATAGCATTCCACTTCCAACTGTAAAATCAATAATTTGGTCCATATTAGGAAGATAAAAATCATCTTTAGGACATGCATCATTGGTATCTCTAAAATCAATGAATACTTTGATTTTAGTAGCTTCTTTATTGGTTACAGGAATGACATTAGATATCCAGTCGGTATAGTCAATAGTCTGAATAAAGTCAACATCCAAATTTTTTTGTAATTCATCTTTAACTAACAATGTTACTTTAGGGTGCATTTTTATGAGTTTTTTTTTAACAAGTTTTGCATCTGGGTGCACTACTAAGTGATGCATTACTACAGAATAGTCTAAGATGGGCATATCTATATATGTCCAACTGAAGACATCATAATATTATGTAAGAAATGCCACATGTTGATTTTGTTTTTCTTCACTTAATTTAGCTCCAATTTTAACTAAGTGAGGGTTGGTTTCAGTCCCAATATTGACGTTTAGAATATATTCTATTACAATATTCAAATCTCTTTCAAAACTAGGAGGAGAGGGTGAGACATCCATTTCTTAGAGGTCCTCTAAATTTAACTTAGCTAATTCATCTTGTGGGGTAGTTGTTTGAATGTGGGCTATATATGGTATAGACCCGTCAAAGAAGAATCCATTCCTCAAAATATCTTCAACAGAAATATTGTGAAAAATATATCCTTTTAAACATTCGTTTGGAGAAGCAATCATTTCCAGATATGCTATTGATAACATGTTACAAAAAAGTATTTTCTTATTTGTTTTTAAATATTCTTGATGTGCCAAGTATTCTTGATATGTCACAAGATGGTCATCATCATCAAAAGGGAAGGGTTGAGTTTTTGTAGGGATATAGCTAATACCACATCGGGTAGGCCATTCCTCTATTTCTAAAGGTTCATATATGCCATTTTCAAGAGGACCTAGACCTTTACCTTTGTAACCCATGTTACACATTATCTGTTTTGACTTCACATATCCATGAGAGAAATAGCACCGAGCAAATCCATCTTGATCAAATGTAAAGCTTATTTGGATATTAATTTTTCCAAGGTCATACCCTACAGATATGAAGGTGCAACTCCCTATATGATAGATGTTTTTTTGTCTCTATGATAAGCCCATCATTCGAGGAGATGGTGGTAACTAGGACAAGATGATAGAGTCTTGTGCAACCAAATTAGTATGCTCTATGGTTGTTAATATTGTAGATAAATCTAGTAAAATTTCATTTGAAAGAGGATATTAAGTAGAAGGATTATTTATTTTAGTTGTGGTACAAGGTGATGTGGGTTTAGTTTGTGATGGAGGATATTTAGGACGGATAGACTTTGTTTAATATAAATCAGGATAAAATGGGATTCCAATTGGTTCTACTATCGCACACATATCAAAGGATCTAGGGTCACCATGAATAGTGATTAATTGATTTTTAAATTCAAATTTGACACATTGATGTAAAATAGAAGGAATTTCTCTCATTGCATTAATCCAAGGTCAACCTAGGATAATGTTATATGATGTAGGTCAAGATACAACAAACACGATCATGTCTAAGATTCTTGGACCAACTTGCAATGGGATTGATAACACTCCACAAGTTTCTTGGGTTTCATCATTAAATGCTTTGATGATCATTTCAGTTTTCCTTAAATATTCAGCTCTAAATCCAAATATTTGAAAGAAATCATATGTGCATATATTTAGTGATGAACCATTATCAATCATTCTCTTTTGACACCCACATCCCCAATTAAGGTTGTAATATATAAAGGATTATCTCTATACATGCTTTGAGGAGGAATGTCTTTATCGTGAAACTCTACATAATTTGTACCATGGGAAACTACAACGTTGACCACAACAGTAGGATCTATGTCTTGGGGTACCATAATTTTGCTTAAGGCACCCATTAATTCTTCTTTATGTATAGATGAAGTTCTTAAGAGATCTAGAAGAGAAATTTTGGCTATAGTGTTAGCCAATTGTTCATTAATATCATAGGGATGTTTTTGTTGTGGGTTTGATAAATTGTTTCCTTTGGTGGGTGCTTTTAACACAAATGGATTTTTTTCTTTATCAGTTGTTTGAGTTTGTGATTGAGAATTTTGATTATGAACTTGTTGCCTAGTGATGACTCCAATAGTACACACAATGTTGTTGGTTTGTGAGTGACCCAAATAAGATCTGGCAGTTGTTGCCTATTCAATTGGAAGTATTTGTTGAGAGGAAGGATATGTAGTTATTCTTCTAGGAAATGAATCTTCTTGAACTAATGAGTTTGTGATAGGAAGGATTGATTCTGACTCATATTTGAAACTATTTGAATTATTAGAAATAATGTCCATTTCATTTTTTGTTTCACTTTCTGAGTTGCTTCTTATCTCTTGTGAAGATGAAAATTAAAAATATTGAATTGGCCTAATTGTGATTGTAGATTGAGTAGGCACATAATAAGTTTACAGATTTTTATATGGTAAGAAATTACTAATAGTTACCACATATCAAGTTGGGGGAGAGACATTGTGTTGTTCTAATTGGTTCACAAATTCTTTACCATGATTAGGTAAAGGATGTTGGAATATGTCTAAATCTTGATTAGCATTTTGCGTTTGTTGCTTTTTAGCATTGTTTGGAGGATTATTGTTTGGAGGGGATTTTTCTACTTCCATTGCTCCTTTATCAATTATATCTTTTCACATGTTTTAATATTTTGCAAGAGTTTGTGTAATGTCCATATACTCAATGAAACTTGCAATGTCGATCAACTCTATATCCAGATAAACTGGTATATGGTTGTTGTATTTATGGAAATCATATCAAATGTTCTAATAATTGGGATAAAATCAAGATTAAAGGTTGATTAAATCTTGTGAATTCTCATGGAGGTTTATCAGGAACCTTCAATACAAATTTTTTTATGGCTTCAACAACATTATAATTTGGAGTGTTTCTATTGTCAGTGACTCCGTCACCAACCACTTGTTTGTTTTTATATTGGTTTCTAGAAGATTCATCTTCATCCTTTTTCTTGAATTGTCCTCTTCTAATAAGGGCTTCTTATACCTTTTTTTCTATGTCTATAGCTTGATCAAAAGAATTTACTGTAGCAGTGCTAAGTTCATAAGATAATTTTTCTTGTAAGTTACTGATGAAGATTTCTAACATTTTTTTGTGTGGCAAAGAAAAGTGTAATTTCCCTAGAATTTGTCTCCATTTGGCTAGGAATTCAGAAAAAACTTTCATATTTTCCTTATTTTTAGTTATATAAGTCTTTAATGGAAACATGCCTTTCTATGTAAGCACCAAATTGATGAGCAAACATTTCTATAGCTTCTTAAAAATTTCTTAAGGAATTGGTTGGTAATTGATAATACCATTCTAGAGCCATACCTCCAAGACTTTTAGGAAACATATTTAGTAACAACAAATCATCATATGAAATATCATGACAAGTTATCCTAAACATATGAAGATTTTCAATAGGATCTTCGGTCCCTTTATATATCGGAAGAACTGGTATGGGGAAATTTTTAGGATAAGGTTGGGCAACAACAATGAGATCCAATGGTTGAATACACATCTCCCTATAACTATATGTGGGATGATACATATCTATTTGATCTAAGTGTAAATATAATTGTTTGACTATGGCTTCAAGTCCTTGTGGTTGCCCACTAAATTGATTTTGTGTTATCATACTATTGTGCATTTGATGATATGGTTGTGTTTCTATATGAGGATTTCCAGTAGAAACACTATTATGTAGAGTATTTGTAGGAAGAGTATTGTGAAATTTATACAAAATTGCATTTTGCTGAATTTTTGTTAATTTTGTATTTTTTTAGCCTTTTGTGATGTAGATGCTTATTGATTAAGAGCTTGAGAGAGAAGGGAAGAAAAGAGTTGTTTTTTTTTTGTGTGCATAGTAGTAGATTGTGTTACCATGTTTTGATTGATGTTTTGATATGGATCATCCAGATCGACATCTTGCTCTGTTCTACTCATGTATGTCAATGGATTTGTGTGCATTTGGAAAGTAGATTCTAGAGATGCCTCTGTTGAATAATCTCCTTTTGGGAGTAAATGTTTTTTCTTTATCACTTGATTGATATCATCTATATTACTTTCTAGAAATTTAGTAAAATGGTGGAAAATTTTGAAACTAACATTGCTTTGAGGGTCTATTGCAGGCTTCATAGGATCTTCTTCCACTTCTTTATTGTCATTCTCATCTTGTTCTGTAAGCCTATCATTTTAAATATGTATCTTATTATCAAGATTTTCTTGATCTAGCTCTTCTAAGGAGTCAGATTCTATTTGTTTACAATTTCTCAAGATTCTAGGCATTTTGCCATTGGGTGTTTTGTTTCAATGATATATATATATATATATATATATATATATATATATATATATATATATATATATATATATATATATATATATATATATATATATATATATATATTATATGTGGTTAGAAACTTTGGGTATATATGTTATATATACCCAAAGTTTCAAACCACATATCAGGCATTGTACTTTGCAGTAGTTCCTTCGGATCAGAGATAGCCATTGCTTGAGGAGTATGCAACTCCAAGCCACTCTAGATAAATGTATTATGCTACATATATGACAACTATAGATGTAGAAGAGTTTTCACCATCATAACTCCCTAGCAGGGATGACAAGGCTCAGAGTTCTAGGGGCTCAAGGAGAGTATAGGGTGATATACTAAGATAGTTTTTGTGGTATATCCCTTAATGACCGAGTATGCCAATTTTGGAGATTATGGCATACCAGTCGGCTTCATTTTGTATTTATATTGTGATATATATTGATCCTTTTTGTTTATGCAATATTATATGATTTAATTGGATGATCATTTGCTTATGATGTTTTTCTTGTAATCATGCTTTGATTTTTAAATATTTTTTATCATGCTTAACTTGAAAGGAAATGATTTTACAAAGTGTTTTTGGAAAAAGATGTTTTTGTGAAGTTATAAAATTGATGGATTAGCAATGAACTTCAAAAGGATGTTGTTTTGTTATATGACCATTTGTGGAGATAAATGCTTGCTAGGTCATGAAGTGTATCCTATTGTGATGAATTTTTGTATTGCTAATATAAAAAATTGTGGGCTCAAGAGTAACCTTGAGGCTTGCGATGATGAAAAAGGATGGCGATTCCTTTTAAGAGAAATTGATTTTTGAGAAAATGGGTTGATAAAGATTGTGTTTGTGAGAAATATAGAGTGATTTAAGCATGAAAATTTGGGAAGGATGACTTGCGCTAGGCATATAATTCCTAGTATGAATTTTGAAGTGAGAGTTATTACTAGGAATTATACCATCATCGCGAAGTCAAAAATGCAATGCATGATAAAATAATTATGTATGATTGGAAATGCAACATTTATCTAAAAAAATCATTATATTGGCATATTGAAATTTTTGAAGACAATATATATACTGTAATTTCTAAAATAAAGTGTTTTGTAGGGATTAATGCAAATGTTTACAAACTAATGTTTTCTAGAAAATTTTAAAGAAATATTTTAAATTATTTCAAGGATAAAGTCAAATTTATCGAGAACTAGTGTGTGATATGTGAGTTCATTATCCATATTGGTTTACATAATGATAAAAAATCTCTCAAGGATCAGTTGTGTGTGCTTTATGAAATTGATTTACCAATTTTGAGTGAGGTAATGATACCAACTAGCTTTTATGAACCAATATGTGTGCAAGTGAGAGGTTCGTTAACCATTATTTTATGCATGCAATTGTACTAAACTACTTTGTAAGTTAAGTCACCAAAAGCTAGCTAATCCACAAGATGACATTGTTATGTACAAAAGAAGGTTGCTAATGTGATAAACATGTCACCATGCATAAGGATACCACCATTGCCAAGCCAACTTGATGCCACCTAACCTGTAATGAGGATCACCCCATGGCATTCGAATAACTAAGGAATTTTAGGGATTCAAGCTCATTACCCCATTATTTTATTTTGATTTATTTTTATTAGGGATTCTTGTTCATTTTATTTGTGAACAAGGGGATTTTATTGTTTTTGCAATAAGACTATTTTTTCTTTTCTTTCTTTTCTCTTTTTCTTTGCTTTTTCTTGATTTTTATTTTTCTTTTTCGAGATACTTGCTCAGAGTAGTCAAGGAGCAAGGGATTTTATTCGAATAGGGGAGAGCTTTTCCTTTTGCCAATTCTCAGTATTCTAGACCATGCGCATAATAGGATAGAAAGGGAAACCTTTCTCTTAAAGAGCTAAGACTACTATGTAGTATCATCTTTCGAATTTGTAAAAATCATTTCAATATGTGAAATGTGTTCTTGGTTTAAAAAGGTAACAAGACCAGTTTCCAAAACTTAAAATTTTTATTTAATTGAAGTAATAGTGATTTTGGTTCAAGAGAGATTTATAATCAAAATGACAAAATCAGGATTTATTAACAATGTGAATTAGGTGAATGGTTCAAGATAAATTTTTAGTTTATCCGAAAGAAAATAAAATATAACTTGATTTTTGGAAAACAACAAACAATAATGTAGGATGATGACTTAACAAAAATTTGACATATTTTAAAAAAAATCATATTTTTGCTTTTTTTTTGGTTATTTTGTGATATGATAATTACAAACTGAATGATAAAATATATGAAGTTATTTACAATTATATACAATAATGGAACTTTTTCTTTTATGCATAATATCTCTTTAGATGCATCAGGTCCATTGGCTCTTTGAGATATTTTCCATCCAAAGTAGCCAAGCGATATGCACCAGATCCAAATTTTACAATAATTATGAATGGTCCAAGCCAATTAGGTTGAAATTTACCTTTAAGGTATTTTCTAGCATTAATATTTTTATGATTTTCTTTAAGAACTAGATCTCTAATATCAAAATATCGATGATAAAATTTCTTTGAATATGATCTTTTGATTTTATCTTGATAAGCATGGAGATGTTCTAAAGCATGTATGCACTTTTCATCTAGAAGTTCCAACTGACTTAGTCTACTAGCACAATATTCATCTCCTCCTTTGATATTTTGAAGTAAGAGATCTAAAGAAGGAACTTCTAACTCAAATGGGAAGACATATTTAGCACCATAAACCAAGATAAAATGGGAAATCCTATAGGAGTGTGAATGCTAGTTTGATAAGCCCACAATGTGAGATATAATTAAGTATGCCAATCACAACCTAATTTATTAACCAATATTTTTAAAATATTGATCAAATTTTTATTGGATGCTTTAGCTTGACCATTTCCTTGTGGGTAATATGGAGTGGACCATCGATTCTAGATTTTATATTTTTGATAAAGTTTCTTAATGTCTTTTTTTTTTTAAATATGTTCCATTATCAGAAATAATTGTTGATGAAATCCCAAATCTATAAATAATTTGATTAAAAATGAATTTATATACTTGGACTCCTATGCAAGAAGCTAGTGGCATAGCTTCTACCCATTATTTAAAATATTCAGTTGTTGTTATGATGAATTTGTGGCCATCTGAAGAGATGGGATTGACTTTACCAATGATATCTAGGCCCCATTTGGAAAAGGACCAAGGAGAGGATATGGCTTGAAGTTCTTGATCAGGAGCATGAACAACGTATGCATGTCGTTGACACTTGTCATAATGGCACACATAATCATTGGCATCATTTTCCATGGAAGGACAAAAGTACCCAATTCATAGGAGTTTTTTAGCAATAGAACTTCCACTAAAGTGACCTCCACAAGATCCATCATGGACTTCACTTAGTTCCCTCTTAGATTCATCTAAATTGAGGTATATTAAAATAATACCTTCAAAATATATTTTATATAAAGTATTTCTAATAATAACAAAGTGAACAACTCGATTATGTAACAACCTACATTGATTCATATCTAATCCTTCTGGAAAAGTCCCCTTTTTAAGAAAGTTAAAAATATCTATATACCATAGTTCTAGAGTTATCTCATTGATTAAAAACAAATCTAAAGATTCCAAATAATATTTAGATGAGGTTGGATCTTGAAGTTAATGAATGATGATCATAGCATATTCATCATCCAATTCTAAAGGCAACAGAGAAGTGACAACTACCATGGCATCTATAGCACAATTGCTAGTACGAGGGATAGCCTCAAGGGTTACTTTCTAAAATAAAGAGATAAGCTTTAAAACATAATCCTTGTAGGGCCAAGGTTTCTCATCTCGTGTTTGATACACATTATTGATTTTATTTATCACAAGCTGGGAATCTCCAAAGACTAATAAGATTTTGATTTTTAGAGCTAAGGTTGCTCGTAATCCAAGGATTAGGGTTTCATACTCTACATTGTTATTTGTGCAAGAAAATTGAATTTTGAATGATAAGGGAATAAGTTGCTTTTGTGGAGATATTAATATGATGCCTGCACCTACACCACTCATACATCTAGCTCCTTAAAAATATAGGGACAAAGTCTCAAAATGATCTTCTTCTAAGTTAAGACATTCATCAATAAATTTGATGGTTAAAGGATGAGTAGACTCAAGAGGAGCAGCAACAATATGATCAACTATAACTTAGCCTTTGATAGATTTTTGACCAATAAATATGAGTTTAAACTCACTTAGAGCAATCACCCATTTAGATATGCATCCTAATAAGTAAGGTCTACTCATCAGATATCTCAATGGAACAGATTTAGCAATGACAAATGTCTTCTGGCTAAGTATATAATAACATAGCTTTTGTGTAGAAAACATAACCACCAAGAAAATCTTCTCTATGGGTGTGTAACGAGTTTCATAACTAATTAATGTTCTACTTATATAATAAATGGCTCTTTCTTTCTTATCATCATCAAGTTGAGCCAACATTGCTCCTAATGCAAGCTCAAATGCAAAAATATATAAGATAAAAGGGCATTCTGGTCTAGGTGGAACAAGTACCGAAGAAGTAAGGAGGTATTTCTTAAGAGCTTCAAATGCTTCTTGGTAGCCATTGTCCCATTGGAATGGAATATTTTTCTTAAGTAGCTTGAGAAAGGGTCGAGTTTTGTCTACCAATTTGTCGATGAAGCGATGGATAGATTGAAGTTTGCCTTGTAAACTCCTTAATTTTGATATATTTTTGGGTGGTGGCATATCAATGATAGCCTTAATTTTAATAGTATCTATATCTATCCCATGCATAGAAATGATAAATCCTAATGATTTTCTAGATTTTACTCCAAATACACATTTGTTTGGATTTAGGTGAATCTTATATTCTCTAAGTCTATCAAATAACCATCTTATATTAGTGATATGATCTTCCTCTCTAATTGAGTGAGCTATGATATCATCCACATAGTCATGTAGAATGTCGTACATCATGTCATGAAAGATATAAGTCATAGCTCATTGATAAGTTGCACCTATATTTTTTAAACCGAAGGGCATCACTTTCCAACAAAAATTTCCCCAGGGTGTAATGAAAGTAGTTTTAGGTTGGTCTCCAAGAGCTATTCGAATTTCATTATATCATAAAAACCCATCCATAAGGGATAAAATTCCACTTCCAACTGTAAAATAAATAATTTGGTCCTTATGACGAAGAGAAAAATCATCTTTAGGGCATGCATCATTGATATCTCTAATATCAGTGCATACTTTGATTTTAGTAGCTTCTTTATTGGTTACTGGAATGACATTAGATATCCAATCGACATAATCAATAGCCTGAATAAAGTCAACATCCAAAAGTTTTTGTAATTCATCTTTAACTAAAAATGCTACTTTAGGGTGCATTTTTCTGAGTTTTTATTTTACAAGTTTTGTATCTGGGCACACTACTAAGTGATGCATTACTACATAATAGTCTAATATGGGTATATCTATATATATCCAACTGAAGACATCAGAATATTTTGTAAGAAATGCCACATGTTGATTTTGTTTTTCTTCACTTAATTCAACTCCAATTTTAACTAAGCGAGGGTTGGTTTCGGTCCCAATATTGACATTTAGAATATCTTCTATTACAATATTCAAATCTCTTTCAAAACTAGGAGAGAGGGTGATACATCCATTTCTTGGAGGTCCTCTAAATTTAACTTAGCTAATTCATCTTGTAGTGTAGTTTTTTGAATGTGGGCTATATATGGTATAGACCCATCAAAGAAGAATCCATTCCTCAAAATATCTTCAAGAGAAATATTGTGAAAATCATCTCCTTTTAAACATTCGTCTAGAGAAGCAATCATTTCCAAATATGCTATTGATAACATGTTACAAAAAAGTATTTTCTTATTTATTTTTAAATATTCTTGATGTGCCAAGTATTCTTGATATGTCACAAGATGGTCATCGTCATCAAAAGGGAAGGGTTGAGTTTTTGTAGGGATATAGCCAATACCACATCGGGTAGGCCATTCCTCTATTTCTATAGGTTCATATATGCCATTTTCAATAGGACCTAGACCTTTACCTTTGTAACCCATGTTACATATTATCTATTTTGACTTCACATATCCATGAGAGAAATAACACCGAGGAAATCCATCTTGATCAAATGTAAAACTTATTTGGATATTAATTTTTCCAGGGTCATACCCTACAGATATGAAGGTGCAACTCCCTACATGATAGATGTTTTCTTGTATATATGTTAAGCCCATCATTAGAGTAGATGGTGGTAACTAGGACAAGGTGATAGAGTCTTGTGCAACAAAATCAGTATGCTCTATGGTTGTTAATATTGTAGATAAATCTAGTAAAATTTCATTTAAAAGAGAATATGAAGTAGAAGGATTATTTATTTTAGTTGTGGTACAAGGTGATGTGGGTTTAGTTTGTGATGGAGGATCTTTCGGATGAATAGACTTTGTTGAAGATAAAGCATGATAGAATCTGATGCCAATTGGTTCTACTATCGCACACATATCAAAGGATCTAGGGTCACCATGAATAGTGATTAATTGATTTTTAAATTCAAATTTGATACAATGATGTAAAGTAGAAGGAATTTCTCTCATTAAATTAATCCAAGGTCAACCTAGGAGAATGTTATATGATGTAGGTCAAGATACAACAAACACGATCATGTCTAAGATTCTTGGACCAACTTGCAATGCGATTGATAACACTCCACAAGTTTCTTGGGTTTCATCATTAAATGCTTTGATGATCATTTCAGTTTTCCTTAAATCTTCAGCACTAAATCCAAATATTTGAAATAAATCATATGTGCATTTATTTAGTGATGAACCATTATCAATCATTCTCTTTTGACACCCACATCCCCAATTAAGGTTGTAATATATAAAGTATTATATCTATACATGCTTTGAGGAGGAATGTCTTTATCATGAAACTCTACATAATTTGTACCATGGGAAACTACAACGTTGACCACACCAGTAGGTTCTATGTCTTGGGGTACCATCATTTTGCTTAAGGTAACCATTAATTCTTCTTTATGTATAGATGAAGTTCTTAAGATATCTAGAAGAGAAATTTTGGCTGTAGTATTAGCTAATTGTTCATTAATATCATAGGGAGGTTTTTGTTGTGGGTTTGATAAATTGTTTCCTTTGGTGGGTGATTTTAACACAAATGGAGGTTTTTCTTTATCAGTTGTTTGAGTTTGTGATTGAGAATTTTGATTATGAACTTGTTGCCTAGTGATGACTCCAATAGTACACACAATGTTGTTGGTTTGTGAGTGACCCAAATAAGATCTGGCAGTTGCTGCCTATTCAATTGGAAGTATTTGTTGAGAGGAAGGACATGTAGTTATTCTTCTAGGAACTGACTCTTCTTAAACTAATTAGTTTGTGATAGGAAGGATTGATTCTAACTCATCTTTGAAACTATTTGAATTATTAGAAATAATATCCATTTCATTTTTTGTTTCACTTTCTGAGTTGCTTCTTGTATCTTGTGAAGATGAAAATTAAAAATATTGAATTGGCCTAATTGTGATTGTAGATTGAGTAGGCACATAAGAATTTTGTGGATTTTTATATGGTAATAAATTACTAATGGTTCCCACATATAAATTTTGGGGAGGGACATTGTGTTGTTCTAATTGGTTCAAAAATTCTTTACCATGATTAGGTAAAGGATGTTGGAATATGTCTAAAGTTTGATTAGCATTTTGCGTTTGTTGCTTTTTAGCATTGTTTGGAGGATTATTGTTTGGAGGGAATTTTTCTACTTTCATTGCTGCTTTATCAATTAGATCTTGTATCACATGTTTTAATCTATTGCAAGAGTTTGTTGAATGTCCATATACTCAATGAAACTTGCAATGTAGATCAACTCTATATCTAGGTAAAGTGGTATCTAGTTGTTGTATTTATGGAAATCATATCAAACGTTCTAATAATTGTGGTAAAATCAAGATTAAAGGTTGATTCAATATTGTGAATTCTCATGGAGGTTTATCGGGAACCTTCAATACAAATTTTTTTATGGCTTCGACAACATTAATATTTGGAGTGTTTCTATTGTCAATGACTCCGTCACCAACCACTTGTTTGTTATTATATTAGTTTCTGGAAGATTTATCTTCATCCTTTTTTTTGAATTGTCCTCTTCTAATAAGGGCTTCTTATACCTTTTTTTCTAGGTCTATAGCTTGATCAAAAGAAGTTACTGTAGCAGTGGTAAGTTCATAATATAATTGTTCTTGTAAGTTACTAATGAATATTTCTAACAATTTTTTGTGTGGCAAAGCAAAGTGTAATTTCCCTAGAATTTGTCTCCATTTGGCTAGGAATTCAGAAAAACTTTCATATTTTCCTTATTTTTAGTTATATAAGTCTTTAGTGGTAACATGCCTTTCTATGTAAGCACCAAATTGATGAACAAACATTTCTATAGTTTCTTCAAAATTTCTTAAGGAATTGGTTGGTAATTGATAATACCATTCTAGAGCCATACCTCCAAGACTTTTAGGAAACATCTTTAGTAACAACAAATCATCATATGAAATATCATGACAAGTTGTCCTAAACATATGAAGATGTTCAATAGGATATTAGGTCCCTTTATATATCGGAAGAACTGGCATGGGGAAATTTTTAGGATAAGGTTGGGCAACAACAATGGGATCCAATGGTTGAATACACATCTCCCTATAACTATATGTGGGATGATACATATCTATTTGATCTAAGTGTGAAGATAATTGTTTGACTATGGCTTCAAGTCCTTGTGGTTGCCCACTAAATTGATTTTGTGTTATCATACTATTGTGCATTTTATGATATGGTTGTGTTTCTATATGAGGATTTCCAATAGAAACACTATTATGTAGAGTATTTGTAGGAAGAGTATTGTGAAATTTATACGAAATTGTATTTTGCTGAATTTTTGTTGATTTTGTTATTTTTTAGCCTTTTGTGATGTAGATGCTTATTGATTAAGATCTTGAGAGAGAAGGGAAGAAAAGAGTTGTTTTTTTTTGGTGTGCATAGTAGTATATTATGTTACCATATTTTGATTGATGTTTTGAGATGGATCATCTAGATCGACATCTTGCTCTGTTCTACTCATGTATGTCAATGGATTTGTGTGCATTTGGAAAGTAGATTCTAGAGCTGCCTCCATTGAATAATCTCCTTTTGGGAGTAAATGTTTTGTCTTTATCACTTGATTGATATCATCTATATTACTTTTTAGAAATTTAGTAAAATGGTGGACAGATTTGAAACTAACATTGCCTTGAGGGTCTATTGTAGGCTTCATAGGATCTTCTTCTTCCACTTATTTATTGTTATTCTCATCTTGTTCTGTAAGCCTATCATCTTCAATATGTATCTTATTATCAATATTTTCTTGATATAACTCTTCTGTGGAGTCAGATTCTATTTGTTTACCATTTCTCAAGATTCTAGGTATTTTGCCTTTGGGTGTTTTATTTCAATGATATATATATATATATATATATATATATATATATATATATATATATATATATATATATATATATTTTTTTTTTTTTGTTTTTGTTTTTTTTTTTAATAGAAAGTAAAAACAAGAATTATAATACTCTAGATAATAAGCTTAGTCTTCCTAAAATAATTTATGAATATCATTGATAGGTTCAAGTTCTTCAGGAGTCATATAATGCTCTTCTTCAAATTGAAAGTTTGCTTTTAGAAATTTGACAAAGTGAGCTATAGTAATGCTATCAATTTTAGAATCTTGAGCATAAAAATATATTTCGTGATAATATTATTTCGTGAGCTATAGTAATGCTATCAATTTTAGAATCTTGAGCATAATTTTAGAATTTTAGAATCTAGGAGTTATTTGATATCTTATTTTGTTTTCCAAAACTATCTCTTGATCTTATATATGTACAAGAAATCGGTGTACTATTATGGAATTTTCAATATAATATTCAATAGTGTAGATAGATGAAGAGATTCTTGCTCTCTTATCAGTTAACCACCTCTCATGATATTTATATATCAAAGTAATGAGAATAGTGATCGGGTCCCATAATTCTAGCTATGTTGAATCTATTTATTTGACTAAGTCTTTGTGTGTTGGCTTAATGATGTCAAGTCTTTTCTAAAGTTCATCCCACTGTTCTTGAGATGGGATACTAGAACATTCAACTACTAGAGATATTTATTATGTTGATAATAGTGTTCTACTATCTATAATTCTAACTTTTCCTATATTGGTATCTACCATTTAAGAGGTGAATCTAAAAATGCAAGTTTAACTGATGATATATATATATATATATATATATATATATATATATATATATATATATATATATATATATATATATATATTGTTTTATATTTTTAAATCAAAATTATGCTTATGTAGTTCATGTCGGGTTCATCAAAGAATGTAGATCTAAAATTTTTGTACTCCTTTCCTTCAGGCTAATAGATCCACACCTCGAAGGGGAATGGGAAAATAATGGGTCTACACCTTGGAGGAGAAGCACTTGATGTCATGCTCTCTTTGGTGATTTTTGATGAATTGGGTGGGTTCACCAAGAAACATTTATATGGTAGTTTCCACAACTAGATTGGGAGTTGTTTTATGAATTTTTTTTAATTCACTCACATTCACCTAGTTTGGCTAAATACAACTAATTAACACTATATGAAATTTTGATTTAAATGAATACAACACAACAAAATATAGAAGATAAAATAGATGCAATGCTTATTATTAAAGAAATTTCAAATCTTACTCAATTTGGATGGCTGATTTAAATTCTTTTTGCTACGATATCATAACGTCTGCACCATTGGCTAGGTACAGATAAGGAAGGTTACAACAATTTTTTCCTTTTTGTTGTTCTAGGCAATTTTCTATTTTGGATGAAATCAAACATCCAATTTTGTACAATAAAGTCCAATATCGTATTGAACGATTGATATCATTCAAATAGAGCTGATATCATCAAGAAATTAGAAATAAACTTGACACATGTGCAAAAATCAAGGCAAGAGGTTAGAAAGCAGTTTTAATTAATTTTTTTGAATATTTTCACCTTAGAATAAATTGACATGGGTCAATTTTAGCCTATTACAAGGACAAAATCCATGAATAAGAATTCTAGAAAATACTCCAAAACTCACAAAATCAAGGGAATCCAAATCCACCCCAATCCTTGTAGGCTTCAAACCCATCAACACATTAAAACCAACATCGAGACAATTTTTCCACGATAGGGGAGAGCTTCTCCTACTAGAATAGCTCATCCTTCCACACCCTCTCAGCCTCCCTCTCACCCTTCCTGTCCCTCTCATGGATCCCTCCCAAAACCCTAAACTCTTCTTCATCTTGTCATTATGTATCAACATATTATTAATTTTTTACTCATAAATTTTAAGTAACCCATTAAAATTCTTACCATGATCTTAGAATACCTTAGAATTTAAACAAATACTGATGGTTTTTACAATATTCCATCTATTATAAAGAGAACTACATCACAAATATTATTATGTGAATAGTATATGTTACAATATGAATGGAACTATGAGTCCATTACATAAGAGAGGTTTCTTGGTCCTTACTCTTCCTATGACACTTGGTACATCTTACATGATACTTGGCATGATTACAAAATAATGGAATATATTCCAACACCCCATGTATTACATTATTTGGTATGAAGTTCCCTTGAATTGCATAGATGATCTCTGAATATTTGAAACTTGGTTTTCCCAAGTGCTTTTGTCAAAATATATGCTAGACGATTTTTTGTAGGAACATGCTTGAGAATGATATGATGGTTTTAAAAATGATCTATGATGAAATGACATTGTGCTTAAATATATTTAGGTCTTTCATGTACAATCAAATTTTTTATCGGGTTGAGTACTCCTTGATTGTCGTAAAATTTCAAGGTTGGATTTTATTTGACTCTCATGTCTGATAATATATATTGTAGCCACAATGCTTCACAAGTTGTATCTCTTACTGCTTTATATTCTACTTTAGTTGATGATTGTGCCACTACATGTTTTTTCTTACTATACCAAGATATGGGTCATAATCCAATATAGAAGACGTATCTTGATGTAGACTTCCTATCATCAATAGAGCTGGCATAATCTAAATTTGAGTATCCTTATAGGAAAATATCCTTGATATTCTTCATCTAAGTTAGTCCATAGTTGATAATATTCTTGATATATTGCATTATTCTTTTTGTTTCTTTCCAATGACTTTCTCTTGGTTCTTGCATGAAACATGAAAGATAATTTATTGAAAAGGCTAAGTCAAGTCGGCTATTTTTTTTATTTGTGGAAAACATCCCAGAAGGGATGCCACTTTTGAGTAAGACCCAAGGAGTTAGGGGTATCCATTCCACCAAAAATGCCCAGGACTCGAACCTGGCCTACCACCTTTGACATACTCAAGGAGCAAACAAACACACAAAAACATTTAAAAAATAATAAATAAATAAATAACAATAAAAATAATAAAATAAATAATAAAAAAAAAACACAACACGAACCACATAGAAAAAACACAAGAACAACATAACAAAACAAAAACAAGATAAAAACAACAGAACACTACAAAGACATAACCAAAAAAACATGAAAAATAAACACAACCAAAACCTAAAAAATTAAAAAAAATTAAAAAAACCAACAATAGATAATAAAAATAAATAAAAAACAAATAAAACACTCACACATAAAAACACGAATTAACACAAGCAAATAGAAACACAATAACACGAATGACAAAAACATGAGAACAATAACAAAAAATATATAAAACAAAAAAACAAAACAACAAAAACACAAGAACAAAAAAAACAACACAAAGAACACAAAAACAAAACAAAAGAACACACACACATTAAAAAACTAAACCAAAAAAAAATGAACATAACAATGACCTTTATAGACCAAAATACTTTTAAGGCAAGAATAAACAGAGGAAACAAAAGAAATAATAGTTCGAGCTAGAGAACTAAAGTAACCTGATCAAACCAAAGAGAAGCAAAAATAAAGCAAGAAGAAACTAGGTACCTTCAGGACTAGAAAAATCCAAAGAAATGATAGAAATAATAGCTTCCCTAATTTGCGAATCCCACCATCTATGAGGGTGGACATAACAAATAAGATCACCTTTGTCCAAAGTCCAATTAGCTAAAGCACCAACATTCTTGTTTTGATCTCTGACCACATGATTGTAATCAACTTTCAAAAATACCATATGGATTAATTGAATCTTCTCAATAATTATTTTTATTCTCCAATCAACCTTATGATTCTTAGAAGGAGTCTTCAAAATATTAATCATGAGTTGAGAGTTAGACTCAACTAAAACCTTTTCCCATCCAAACTTAGTAGCCTCTTGAAGGCCTCTAAGGATACCATACCCCTTAGCAAGGTTATTGGAAAGAATACTCAAATTCTCAGCAAAAGTAAAAACTAGGGAGCCATCTGAAAGTCTACCAATTTCTTCCACACTAGCTTTTCCAGGGTTCCCTCTAGAGGCTCCATCAGTATTGACTTTTACAAAATCCTTAGGAGGAGGTTTCCAATTTCTTGTCCTATCCATATTACAAATACTCATTTTCTCTTTAAGTTGGTTGCCCTTAGAATATATAATCTTCAATATTTGCGTCACTTGATCCCATATTTGGTGGGAGTTTTTGCGATGATTAAGAAGTTGATGTACTGATTCAACTAAGTTGGTTATGGTCTTTTGCCAAATATAGTGAATATCCTTCCTATATTGATTAAAAAGTTGGTTGCTCATTTCATTCCATATATTCCAAATAAGAATGGTAGAACCCATCCAAACTAATTGCCTAATAAAATGATCAACACCCTCTTGTTTAGGCCAATCCCTCCAAATTTATTCAAAAGTAAAAAAAATTGGACCACTGTAAGCCAAGTAAAGTGGCCATTCTCATCCATAGCTCAGAGGCTAAAGTACACTCAGTAAAAATATGGCTAAGAGTTTTTACATTCTCTTCACACATTTCACATCTAAAAGGGCCATGAAAACCATGCTTCATAAGTTGCTCACCAGTAAGCACCCTACGATCCAATAAAAGCCAAGTAAATAACCTCAACTTAGACTAGAGCTTCTAAGCCCACAACTGAGAAAATATGTCAAAATATTGGTTGGGATTATTATGGCATAAGGTCAAATAACCGTGAGAAACTAAATACTCACCCTTAGTAGTGTTGTTCCATCCAAAATAATCTTTTTCATGGGACCAAGAGAGAGATCTCATATGAAGGATGCCTTAGATATCTTGTCTTTGCCTTTCTAGGATTTGAATAGGTCAGTCCTCAATAGGGATCCAATATCTACCAAAATTTTAATTACCAATATGGTACTAATAGTAATTAGCCACCTTTATCTAGTTAGCTTGGTGAAGCTCCTCCATCCAAGGCCTCCAATCGAGAAACTGAGTTATCAAAGGCTTGTGACCATCCTAAGAATCTATCCAAAAATTTTCCTGTTGACCATTATGAATGATCCAAAATAAACTTTTATTTATCAAATCCTCACTAGTATTAAGAACCGCTAAAATGGGAGAACCTTTGGTAGGAAGTTGATAGCGAGCAAGGTCTTTAGGACTTTTGTTCTCAACATATTTAGCACGGAGATTATTGGTCCAAAGAGCATTGGGGTTATGCAACATCCTCCAATATAATTTAGCAGCTAAAGCTTTGTTGTTATTAATAGAATACCATAATCCTAACCCCCATTCATTCTTAGGAAGACATAAAGTGTCCCATTTCAGTTCGGTTAGCTATTTGTTAAGTATAAAATACTTCTAATTAATTGATGATACATGGTTGCTGAAACTAGTGGTGTTTCATCATTTTTAGATAATTGAATTCCTTGTTCCATTGGTGTATCTTTTGGTTTACACTCCTTCATTCTATATTTTTCAAGTAGAGCTTCTGCATATTTTTATTGAGTAATAGTAATCTTATCTTCACTCTAATGAATCTCTAGACCAAGATAATAGTTCATTAATCCTAGATCAGTCATCTCAAATGCCTTTTCTATATCCCTTTTAATATCACTTATTAGTTTTCCAAAACTTCCAGTAATTACTATGTCATCAACATATACTATGAGAATTAGTATATTATCCCTAATTTTCTTTGTATACATACTAGGATCAGAAGTACTTCTTTTGAAGCTATGTTGTAATAAGTGATTGTTGATCTTTATATTCCATGCTCTAGGAGCTTGCTTTAGACCATATAGATATTTGTTCAATTTACACACTTTATTTTCTTGTCCCTTAATAACAAATCCTTCTAGTTGTGACATATAGACTTCCTCTTCTAAATCACCATTAAGGAAGGCACTTTTTACATCCATTTGATGAAGCTTCCAACCTTGATGAGTTACTAGTGCACAAAATATCTTGATAGTAGTCATTCTAGTTGTTGGAGCAAATGTTTCTTCATAGATAATTCCTTCAATATGAGTACATCCTTTTGCTACTAATCAAGATTTTTACTTTTCAAGTGTTCCATCTACTTTATATTTGGTCTTGTAAATCCATTTGCAACCCACTATTTTCTTTCCTGGAGGCAATTCCACTAGATCCCATGTTTTAGTCTTTTGAAGTAATGCATATTCAAATTCCATAGCTTCCCTCCAATGTAATTCACTTAGTGCTTTAAGTGTTGATGTTGGTTCTATTATATTGCTCAGTAATCCTCTATTTATTTTTATTTGACTGTAAGTTTGAGGTCTAGTAGAGGTAAGATATGGCATTCTTTCTAGGTTTAATTCCTTAAAAGTATCTCTGAGCCATATTGGTTCTTTTCTAAGAGTTGTAGATGTTTCTATATATTCTGTATCTTCTTATTAAGATTCTAATTCTTATTATGATTCTTCAATTGTGTCTTCTTCAAGGTAGTTTAGAAGAATTTTTGTATCATTACTAGATTTTTTTGTGTCAATTTTGACCTTTTCATCAAAGATTACATCTCTACTAATGTAAACTTTCTTTGTATGTGGATCTAGTATTTTGTATCCTGTAAATTCATTGTTATAACCAACAAACATTCCTACCATATTTTTGTCATATAATTATATCATTTTTTGGTTTGGAATATGCATGTAAGCTATGCATCCAAAAATCATTATTTTTTCTATATTTGGTTTTTGTCTTGGCCACGCTTCTTCAGGTGTAATATTTTGAGTACTCTTGTTGGTAGTGTATTCTATATAAAAACTATGTTTTTTACTACTTTTTCCCAATATTGATGATCAAGTTGAGCCTCTTTTAACATACATCTCACCATTTCCATTATTGATCTATTTCTTCTTTCTACAATTACGTTTTGATGTGGTGAATAAGTTGTAGTGAGTTGTCTTTTAATTCCATTTTCCTCTAAGAATGAGTCAATTTTTTTATATACAAACCTCCTCTATCTGAGCGAAGTGCTTTTATAGTCTTTCATGACTCTTTTTCTACTTGAATTTTGAATTTTTTAAAATGACTCAATGCTTTTGATTTATACTTCATGAGATACATCCACTTTTTTCTAGTGTGATCATCAAAAAATAATTGAAAAATACTTATGTCCTCCAATATTATTGATATTTATTGGTTTGCAAAAATTTGTATATATTACCTCTAAGGGTTGTGTTGACGAAGCTCAAAAGGAATTCTATGTTGTTTTCCTGCTAGGCATTCTGGACACATGGTAGATTTTGGAGATAGGTTAGGTATTCCTTCAACCATTTGATATTTGAGTAATTATTTCATAGAGGATTCACTAGTATGTCCTAGATGTTTGTGCCATAGATTTGAAGCTTTAACTAAAAGAGCTAAGTGAGTGGTAATATCTAGAACAAATAGACCACTTTTATAGGACCTTGATGCTATTTTTTTCCCTATTTAAGAATGTGACATTGTTTTCTTCTAGTGAAAACTTTGAATTCTATAGTCATGTTTTGATCCATGAGTTGGGAAATTGAAAGAAGATTAGTAGTTAATCCTGGGACATATAATACATTTTGTATTATCTATTTTCTATTTATTAAAGCCATTGGAATATTTATTATCCCCTTCACTCCATATGTTTTACTATCTACTACAACAATTGGCTTCTTATTGTACGACCATAAAGGCGTGCACCCGATATTGCAATAACGTAAAGTGAAGTAAAAAGCGATATTCAAACACAAATTGACAAAGACTAAACAATTAAGTAAAATGCATCTTTATTTCCTTTTGGAACCAATTCATGTATTACAAATGAATCCCTCTTAGGGATACCCCTTTTTGATACGCAATTACAATGTTGTAATCCCCTTGGGGATACAATGCACTTTTCAAGCCTTTAAGGTGACACGAACTACTCTAGGGTGGAGTGAACCCTCTTCTTCACGTTGAGGAAGGAATTGGATGGTTGAATCTCCTTTGAATCTGATTCCCTGTGGTCAAGAAACAACAGAAAAGCATTAAAAGCATATGAAGCCTCTCATGATGAGGCCCTTTAAAGGAAATATACACAAAGATAGCATAGCAACACGAAATCAAGAAAGCGGATAAACCATGCTAAACATAAGCAATTCTTATAAATATTGATAGAAATATGTAAATAAGGACTACAACTACCAATATAATGGATCAAATGTATGAAATGAAGCATTATAGCATAGAAAGAAACTAATTATGCCCTACTTGCTAAAATGGAGTAAATCTAATCAAATCCTTAATCCAGTCAGTCAGAGTCTTTAAACTACCAAATCAAGTACTAAACTGATTAATCTAACCTAGCTAAGCATACTATAAAAGGGACAATAAGGGGATCTTATACCTATTGCAAACCGCAGCTCGGATGAGCGGTCTGCACTGTAAACCGTGGCTTTCAGCCATGGGGAGCAATCAAATGGTTTTGCCCTCCAATTCTAGGGTTGTGGGCTTGATCCTCCTTGTCAAATTGATGATCAAGGGTCGCCTCAGTGTCCTCTGATAGGTTTGGTGGTTGAATTGCTCGATAGGGCCTCCGTTTGCCCAAATTAGCGTTTCTTGGCGTTCTAGCTCCTTAGGGCATCCATGGCACAATTTGTCATGATGCTTGGGTTGGCAAAGTGATAGCAACAAATCTCTCTCTTAGTGCACTCAAGTGAGTCCACAATCTGATAGGGCTTCGCTGCTCTAATCTCCAATGCTTGCTTGATATCTTTTGCCCTAATTTTGAGGGGTACTTATAGGACTACCCAAGGGCTAGGGGTGGCTTCATGGAGAAGCCAAGAACAAGAAGAGGTGGTTAGGATAGTTGGATTGGAAGCTTCCATCCTTTAACCACCTTCTTCTAGATCAAATGGTCATTCAAACTGATTTGGCTCGGATGAAGGCCAACTGAACTTCAGTTTAGACCGTAGGTGATAGTTGCGGTTCAGACTGTAGACCATAGGTCTCAATCATGGTTCAGACTATAGACCATAGGTCTCAACTGTGGTTCAGACTGATTAGGCCAAGGAGCCCAAATTGAGTGGTTAGAACCACTGCTCTATCTTGGAGTCTGTCCAAGATCTTCCATATGGTCTTGTAGCATGTCCATATGAGTAGTCACCATCGACATGACATATTTTAGGTGTCTACAGATGCCCCTTTTGAGATGCGTTGTGAGATCGAAAAATGCGTGAGAAACCTAAAATGATGTCAAAGGTTCTATGATGATCATTAGTTGGATCAACATTAGATGCCCTAGGTCCAGCAAAAGGATGCGCATCCTAGAATCATTGCTTCCAACTAGGTGAAAGGCTTAAATTTTGAAAGAGTTTGCACTCATCATCAGTCATTCGGGTAGCTTTGGTGCTACAATAGGAGTTAGGCCTATATAATCGAAAGGAGGAGAGCTACAAACAAACTATCATATTTGCTATTTACCCCAAGCAAAGGGGTAAGCTTATGATAGTTGTTGACAATGATTCGTAAGGACGAACGCAATTTTGACAAGATCAAGGGATCTACGATTTCAGGGATCTTCTGTTGACTTTGATTATGATTATGATATTATGACTACCCCCTCAAGCGATGAGTCGATGAGGGTAATGACAATGTATGAAGCGATGAGGTCGCTTGACCATAATGAATGATCTGCACAAACTTAGAATTGAGCATTTTAATTACTTGGCTAAGCCTAGTTCAGCGTATGATTGCAACTATTAATAGTAATTGCACATTTCTATCCCATGGAGCAGTCAAGCTACAATAGCCGTCTTAGGGAATCAAAATGATACAAATCCAATTAGATTTATGTTGAATCAATTTTGTCGATGATTTGCTGAAAAGATGTCATAGGAGAAATGACATGAAACGCCTCGTTCCCATGGAGCAGTCTAGCCTCGAAGGCCTTCTTCGGGATTGAAAAGAAGCATATCAAATCAATGATGACAATTTTACCCCAAATGTCCTTATGGTTATTTACTCATCTCACCGGATTGCATGGAGCGTCAGTCGTTGCAACCGCCAAGTGTATAGAGTAAATAACTGAATACGAGGTGCATTTGGCTTTTGATTATTTTAAATGTTTTTGTTAATTTTGAATTTTTTAATTGATCCTGGTGCTTGAACATCACCAAATTTGCAAAATTGATTGCTTTTATTGAGATTTGATCCATTAGGAGTCATTGATTTATCATTTAAGATCTTCCCACGATGGGATTTTAGTGCATTTAATGCTAGTTGCGAACCACGGGTACAATCTACGATTGAAACTTTCAAAATTTGGGAACCGTAGGTCAGACCTATGGGCAGAAAACCCTAATTCTAGGACCATGGGTGTCAACTATGGTCCGCAAAAATTAGGGAAACCTATAAATAGTTTTCCCATTTGAAAATTTCATTATTGTCTTGAAAGCGACTACAATTTAGAGAGCTTCTGAGAGGTGAGAAGCATTTCCTGATCCAGAACGCTGCTAGACCTCTACCCGATATCGCACTCACACCTTGATGGCGGACCCTGGACAACCCTCCACTAGCAGAGGCCTCGATGTGGGCAAGGTAACTCGAAACCGAGTCCTCGCACTCATTACCAATTTAAAAATGAACCTCATTAATTAATGGGTAAATCAATTTTCACTAAACTGTTGGCAATGAACCTCACCTTAGACTAGGCTAGTTTAGGATTTAATTTTTAGCTAGCTAGGCTAGGAAGTGACCCAGAATGGGTCTCACTCCTAGACCGTAGCTGGCAGATGTGGTTCCCAATTGTTAGATTTGGGACCGCAACTATCAACTACGGTTGGAATTCAAATTCCAACGATCAATTTTTGATCGCATGCGGACCGCAGGGTTGACCCGCGGTTCTGCGACTTTAGAAAAATTTATCAAATTTTTTGATTTTTCTAAGGTTTTCTGGCAATTAATGTCATTTATTGCACTTCTGAGATGCATTTTTGATTTTTTTGAATTTTATTGATCACTTTTGACATGTTTTTGTCATTTTTAGCAATTTTTAGATTTGTTTGACATTTTTAAGGTCATTTTTAGCTATTTTTGGTTGTTTTTAGTTAGATTTTTCCTTATGCCATGTTTCTTTTTAGAGGTTGACCTCTAGAGCTAGGGATCCAGAACTCCTAAACACTCTTCGCCATATGTTGACTACCCTAGAGTGGTAGTGGTTTAGAGTCATTGGCTTTGGCTACATTTTGGATCTACCCACTATCAGGGTAGATCAAGCCTACATGACTGCATTGGCTCGACGCTGGAATGCACGGACCAACACATTTCACCTATCGATAGGTGAGATGACCATTACACTAGAGGATGTCTACAGGATCTTTAGGATCCCTATTGATGGTGAGGCCATCACCTCCTCCTCCTTCTAGAGAAAGGAGGAGGTTTTTGATTCTATCTTCGATGATCGGAGCCAGGAGGCCTAGCGTAAGATCGACCATGGAGGCATCCACATCGGGTACTGGTAGAAGGAGGGCATCTTCTCTATTAGAGAGGTAGTTTTCATGCACTTGGTCATGCAGATTGTCCTTCCAGACTCCTCGGGTGTGAGGATCCCCTAGAACCTTCTGGCCAATGTCAGGAGGGTTACCTAGAGCTCCACCGATCAACCACTGCTCCTAGCCTAGGGGAGCACTCTACTATGCCAGTTATACCAGGAGCTCTACCAGATCACCAATAGGAGCTAGGTAGGGATCAGTTGCAGCTTGCTTCTCCAGATCTAGGGTTGGTAGCACATCAGGATCGAGCATCCTATAGAGCTGCCCCTTCCTATCACTTCTATTGATGATGCACATCAGTGCTACGTAGCATGCTGGCCTCATGAGGAGGAGGGATTCTAGAGTAGGTCCCATGTAGGGGATGTAGAGCACTACATTGGTAGATTTACAGTACTTCGACTGGATGACATTGAGTGGCGTCCATATATGGATTGCCCTGCATGGGAGGAGGCTAGTGAGCGGCTACACTAGGCTCATCGAGATAGGTGGCTACTTGGATACAAGGATGAGATCAAGGAGTATCAATTTTACTCTCATGTCTTATGGTAGTTTGGCCTTGCATAAGATATATCAGAGTTGCCCATCATCTACAAGCGGCTAGTGCTGGAGACTCACTTACCCTGGATTCAGCCGACACCACTAGGGGATGCAGTTGATGACTTTCAAGAGTCTAGGGATTGCTAGGGCTAGGACCACCCCTACATATGACACTTGGTGGTCCCTACTATAGTGGTAGGGATCTAGGCCCCTCGGATGGACAGATGATGGGGTAGAGGCTGAGGCTGATACAGATGGGCGTAGAGTGCACCAACATACTGAGGGTGAATTGGGGATAGAGGCTACCATAGAGGATGCACCACAAATGGAGGTCAAGGAGGAGGCCCTAGATGAGGGTGAGGTGCCTCAAAAAAGTGAGGTGGAGTAATTGCTAGCCTAGGTTGTAGATCTATAGAGTCAGGTTGGGAGGCTTCAGACCCAATAGTTACATAGGGATACTTCTATCACCACTCTAGAGGTGAAGCTAGCTCATAGGGAGAGGTAGCTATAGGAGGCCCAGGAGCAGATCACAGCTATGATAGTGCATGCTACAACAATGGAGGGGTAGGTCCAAGAGCTCACTAGTGCACATGATCTAGCAGAGGCATGACTGGGCATAACTATAGCAGAGAGGGACTTAGCCCTAGCTCAGAGGGGAGATCCTTCATCTTCCTATGCTATCATGGCACCACCCACAACACCATCATCATCACTACCAGGAGGTCATGACCCCATGGCAGAGATTAGGTGGCTCACTTCCCTCATAGAGGAGGGAATGATCTATGTGATGCGAGGGTAGCTCGCATCTCCCAATTGGAGGGGTATATCAGATTGATAGGTGGGTAGGTTCCCAAGGATCCTCATGCTTCAGGGTCCTAGCAAACCAGATCCAAGACTACAGGGTAGTCATCCATGAGCTCGAGCCATAGGACTCACAAGACTGAGAGGACACATAGGTCCTCTAGCACGCATGGAGCTAGCTCACACAAGATCCATAGGGATGGTGGAGGTGATGGTGATGACTCTCAAGCTAGGGGTGTAGGCCCTCTGTAGTACATATCTATTGAGATATTTATTGTACCAATTTTGAGTGTAAGGTCGAGGACCTACACAATTGTAGCCTACGAGCATTTTTGATGTACCCCCATGTACTCATGTTTGGACACACACACACACACACACACATATATATATATATATATATGAGATTTTGATCATTTTGGCTCATTATGTGTACTTGTGTATTTTTAATTTTATGTTTATGTTATGCACATGGATGCAGATGTTTATATTGATGTTATGCTTATATAATGTGATGTATGGATGACATGCACTAGATAGCTATTTTAATTTATGATGATGATGATAAGGATTTAGATATTTTTAATATCTTTTTGTTTTTTATTTTTTTTTATTGTATGCATTTAATTTATGATGATATTATGATATGTTTATGCAATGTATGTAATGCATTATTTACATGATGGTAATCTAATGTAAATGAACTTGTATGCTTTAATCACTTAAAACATAAGGAATGAATGTGATATATGTTTAACAATCTAATGGATGACACCATAGAATGTGTAAAAATCATGAATGTAATTGAAAATCCTCATTACAAGAATTTAATCAATTAATCACCCATATATGAAATGCAATGATATGAAGTGGTATGATGTGAATGATATAATATGTCACTCTATTCCTTTTTGCAATTTTGAAAAATATGCACAATATAGTCAGTGGTCATCTAAATATCATTTTTGATATCCATCTAGTATCTATCCTATATCTTGATTGTGCTCAATGTAATGATGTATCGTTTTTATTATTTGAATGACTTTATTCTATGATGGTTTGTGATATTTGGTATTTTGTTGCTATTAGAGAAACTTTTGAGGTTTTCCATGAGACTCAAACACCCTAGTAGACTTCTCAAACATCACATACTAACTGTACAAGGCTTTTGTTGGACAAGGCTTTCATCACAAATGACCCAACTATTCATTACCCCTGTGTGTGCATGTGAGTATTTTTAGATAGACCATAGGCATACCCCAGATGTCAGTCGAGACTCTTTCAACCCATATGTGAGATCGGGTTCCTCCTATGTTCGTATCATCCTTGTTTTAGACTTGATTGGACTATAATGCTAGACAACCCTAGGCACCTAGAGCTAGCTCATCTTGCAAATTGATCAGGACTACCCCTCCAAAAATAGTCGAGACTCTTTCAACCCATTGTTGCGTTTGGGGATCACCCAATAAAACTACTACTCTAGAAGCAGGTGGGACTCTTTCAACCCATTGCTGCAATCGGGGTTCATTCTATGGCTTTGAATAGTGAACAATCCAGGGATTCAAGTTCTCACCCCATTTTGATATTTGCTCATATGTAGTGATAAAAATCACTGTTTTTCACATTTTACTCTGAGTGATAAAAATCACTATTTATTCTCATTTTTCTTGAGCAAGGGATTTGTATAGTGCTTTTGATTCACTATATCATTTTAGATTTGAACTTTGAACTTTGGGTTTGAAATTTAAACTATGTATCTATGTACGAGTAGGGGAAATTCTTGTCCTTTTGCCAAGGTTCACCACTCTAGACCAAACTATTTGCAAGATAAGCAGGTAATAAAACCCATCTCTCTAAATACCCAAGACCACTTTCGCAGCTTTCATCCTCCCTTATCTTAGCAGGATTTTAAATGTTTCCATTAGTGATGGGATCCTGATATGCCAAGTACTATCACAACTAGTGACCTCATCTACAAAAGCAAAGCAAGCTTTCTACAACATCTGAGAAACCCACTAGGTATGGTTGAGTGACTAGAAAACTTTGGTATACACACATATCTCATAGCAATAGGTGTTGTGTATGAATGCAATGGATTATGATAAATGCAAAGGTGCATGATTAAAACACAAACGTGGCATCGTTTGTAAGACTGACAAACACAATCCCTTCTAATACGGAATGCAATGGATGACGAATGCCTATATGCAATGCAATGAAGTGAATGCATGTGTGAATGAAGATGCATGATGCAAATGCAAATGTTTTTAGATTTTATGCTTTACCAATTTTTTGGATTTTATTGATTTTATAATTTTTATTGATTTTGAGCCTTTATATTTGACCAAATGGTGAGTACATGCCTTTGGAGCCTTTAAATTGACCAAAATACTCACAAAGAGCTTGGAGCTTTTAGGATGAGCCAGGTTTTAAGCAAACCCTCAGAGCCTTTTGGGGTTGACCAAAGGTTTGAAATACCTTTGGAGCTTTTTGATTGACCAAACTACTCACAAGAAAGCTTGGAGCCTTTTAGGATGACCGAGCGATTTTAAGCAAACCCTTAGAGCCTTTTGGATGATTACCAAGCAGTTATAAGCAAACCCTTAGCTTTAAATTTAAAACTACCTTTTAAGGTAACCCTTGAAGCTTAGAGAAGAATTTTAAAACTTTTAAACCCTTGACCTTTTACTTTGATGGATGGTGGGGAAGGTATGCTACCTTGGAGACCCCTAACGTGCATGCTATTCATTAAAATGTAATCAAATTGTTTAGGAAGAGTGATAGAAATCAACTCTCCCAACTGAGGAATGGACCTCAATGGAATGCCTATGTCTTGGTAGGGTTGAATGAGTGAACCATCCTCATGGATCATGTCTCATTCCACTAGGTCTTGGATGACCCTCTTAAATGATTGACAATCTCGAATGTCATGTCCATGTACTCGATGATACACACAAAAGGGGCTTTTACCAGGTGACCTAGTCTTGGATACCCTTTGCTTGACTTCGAGCAATATGAATGCCTTTGCCTCATGTAACTTTTGGAACAAAGTTAGAGTAGTCATCTGAAATGAAACTACTCGCTGCACTGGCTTATTGGGCTTACGAGGTGACTGACGACCTTGGGGTCGCTCCTGAGGAGGTGTGACCTCCATTTTAGCATGTTGGGGCACTATAAGAGAACCATCTTCATGATAAACCCCCTTATCTATCAGGTTTTGCACCACACTCTTGAATTCATGACAATCTCGAATGCCATGACCCTCTATTCGATGATAGAGACAATAGTGATGCTCCTTGTAACCCATAGGCTTAGCTCTATTTGGGTCTAAAGAGATGATATCAGGTAAGGTGATGACCTTAGCCTCTTGCAGCTTCTGAAAGATGTCAGACATAGACTCTTTTAAAGGAGTCCAAATGTGTTGTGACTATTTTGGGTGCTTGACCCGCATTGGCTTGCTTTGAGGACCCAATGGTTGGGTAGGCCGCATGGGCTCTTGCTTTTGTTGAGGTTTTTCCTGTACTTGCATAGGAAGTGATTCAACCTCAAGCAAAGGTTGCTTTTGTGATCCTAGTTTTCCAAGCTGGTTCATGATAAAATGCAATGCCTTATCTTGCTCATCCATTCGATGTTCCATTCGTTCTAGATGACTTAGAATGGATTGCAAGACTGACAAAGAATTCATGTGTATTTCCAATGACTGATTCGAAATACCTTTGTCTATTGAAGGAAATAGAAAAGTGGATGCTAAAGATCCATTAGGTAATTGCAAATCACCTATTTCCTTCATTTGGGTTGATGTGGACGCTTCTTGATGACACACTTCGTTAGTGCTATCCACATGCTCATGCACATGACTCAGTTCATGTTGTTGCTCGACTTGAAAGAATTGAACTATGTCAGATTTAGTACCCCCAACATGATATGGGGTACACACTTGCTCTTGTCCCTGAGAAGGTGGCACAAGAAATGAGTCAGGAGTGACTAAATTTAAAGGTTCAGACCCCTTCACTATGGAAGCAATGTCTGATTGCCCCATCTCCTACTCTATTTGCTCTAGAGTCACTCGATCCTCTAACTTAATGTCAACCATTCCCACAAACTCATGAGAAAATGACTCCACAATTGCATGAGTCATAGGTGACTCATCAACATATTGAGGTTGTATCATCTCAATTGCAACAACTAACTCTTCCTCATACTCATGCGATGCCTCAAGGATAGGCTCCATAGGTAGAGACTCAACAAAAAGTTGACCTAAATCCTCAATGGACTCCATGGTGGGTGACATCATAATGCTAGCCTCTATAAGCTCTTCATATTCAACATCATCCTCATGAGGACTACCTTGTGACATGATGGATGAAGATGGTATGATACACTCAGGTTCATCCATATCCACCATAGGCTCTTCTACTTCGATAGGAACAAGAGGCTCCTCTAAAGACACATCAGAGATAGCTGTGAGCATCTCCATAACTACATTCATCAATCCCTCCCTGCTAAGAGATGTTGAGGATGGAGGGGTGATGGGTGAAACCATCGAGGACAGCGGTGGTGAAAGTAATTCCACCATAGTCTATGGGGTTGCATCCAAACTCTGGATAGACTCCTCAAGTTGAATGTTCAGATGCCTAGGTGACCCACTAGATTCCTGAGGGTGATCCTCAGGTTTATAATACTTGAAAGGATCTGGGTCCGCCTCTACTATATGGACTTCATTTCCATGGGTGTACTTAATGCACTGATGCACTATGGATGGTATGCACTCCATGGCTCTTATCCATGACCTTCCAAGCAGTAGGTTATACTGTCTTGATCCCTCTAAAATGTAGCACAATGTAGGAATAATATTTTGTCCCACCTCGATGGGGAGGACTATTGTGCCTACTATAGGGGATTCCACATCATTAAAATCTTGTAGCATTAAATTTGTTTCCTTGATGTGGGATGGTGGAATTTTGAGATGTTTGAATGCAGAGGTGGTGATGATATTAATCGACGATCCTGTATCCACCAACACTCGCTTATACGCAATATGATTTATCCTCGCTATGATATGCAATGGAGGATCAGATTCCTTGACAGGGATAGGTTTGACTTCCTATTTATGGAAAGTAATCATAGGTTCCTTATATGGTGGAATAGACTGTATATGCCCCAAGGATTGTGATGACTTTCGAGCATTGACATTGCTCACCTGTCGGACTTGACTACTCTCAACCTCATGCTTACGCATGGGATCTCTAAACCTGTCTTTCTATTGTTCTTCGATAACCCTAGGTATGTCTATCCACCTAGAAGAATGGCTATCTACTTGCTTAAGAGGTAACTCTTGATGATGCGTAGTGTGCATCGCGTTGACTTGTTGCCTAAGCACTCTAGGTATGAGCTTCTTTTTAGGAGTTACCTCACATGATTGTTCTTCATGTAATTTCTACTGGTAAATCCTCTCTTCCCATTGTTGGAGCTCATCCAACCTCTATTGATGCGCTCTCTTCCTCTCTGTGCACTCATGCTCTAGATGCTCATGCTCAATGCGTGCCTCCTCCAATTGGTCTTGGAGTAGTCACCTCTTATGGGCTGCATGAGACTCAGGTTCCCTATATGACCGACTCATGGAGTAGGATCCACAACTCTCTATCTCGCTAGGAGGAGACCTAACAACGTGGGTTCTCTCCATGTGTGGAGAAACCCCATGGCCTATATGGGTGAACCCCCTGCATGATGAAGGGAGCTCACGATGACTATCAGAGTGTCACGTTGGGAGGATTAGATCCTCAGGTGAATGATGTGTGTGACGCCTAGCAAGGAGGCGTGCAAGGTCTGAAAGATCCTCAGGGGAATATCGGAGGCATTGAGGGCCTCTCCATGCATATTCTGAGTCATTAGCTCATGAGTGAGCTCGACTATGCCTAGTTGTCATGATGTGCCAACTAGACAAGTCTTGAGAGGAAGCCTCTCTTACTAAAAATTTTGGCCTCAAGGAAGGC
The DNA here is from genome assembly GCA_028583015.1 of Wollemia nobilis. Classification (NCBI taxonomy): domain Eukaryota; kingdom Viridiplantae; phylum Streptophyta; class Pinopsida; order Araucariales; family Araucariaceae; genus Wollemia; species Wollemia nobilis. The sequence goes on from JAQPPZ010014908.1 coordinate 2,155,780, forward strand.
CTTATCTTGATGAATTAAGCAATAAAGAAGCATACAAAGTAAACAATGTGATTATCTCCTTTACATTTTAAAAGTGAGCCCTAAACTGTTTGATGTTGTTTCAATGATTTGTTGTATCAGTAAAGAAACTCCTTATCATGTTTTGAAAGCTTGTTGGATGATATTCTCAGTTTAAATTGGCTTTCACCTGTATACTCGTAGCTCGACAACTTGGGTATGAACTCCAGGTCACGTAATCCAACCTATAATGTGTGGTAATGAAGCCCACACACGGTCAAGGAGCACAGGTCCTCCCAGATCCTCACCCATTTTCCCCTAGTCAACGTTATACCCTTCGAAGAGAATACATGCAAATTTTCTAGGGTACGAAAGGTTCTCGGATCCGGTATTGGTCTAGTATCCAAGGGTACGTAGGATTTGGGCCAACGGATGGAAATCACCTCCACCGTCGTTGAACCCTACTAGTGGTTGGATGTCACTCCCAACTCACTAGCGTTTAAGTGAAACATGGTGTGTGTGGTTCATTTTATTCTTTTGCATAAAAGGAAAATGCATAATATAGCATAAATGATTGTTTCCTACATGATATGCAAAAATAAATGTTTCATTTCAGAGAATGCATGCTATATCCTAAATGATTTTTGACAATGCAATTACGATGATATAGCCTTTGATTGGGCCTCAAGCATGCAAACCAACACATAATTTTTATCAAGCACGTTGTATTCTAGGGTGGACTGCACTCAGAGGTCCATTGTTCCTAGCAACGCCTTTCTAATGATGCAAACACGAATACAAATCTAGGACTTAGTTCATTTCCCTTTTTTAGTTTTCCTAGTTGTATTGCAAATTTGGCATTCTAGAAAAACACAGAGACAGAAAAAGTTATAGAGGGTGAAAAGTGGGACCTACCTCAGGTCCACATCCGGTCTGTGTTTTGTCCTCTACTGTCTGATCTGTCTGCTGTAAACCGTAGGTCTGATTCGTGGTTCTGACTGTAGGCCGCGTCTTGAAGCCACGGGCCAACAATGAGACCACAGCTGGAAGCTATGGTTTGCACCTGCAATCCAAAAAAACATAGAAGATGTCAGATTAGGTGCTTAAAATGTGGAGTCCCACCGTGATCACCTTTTGTATGACCATAAAGGCATGCACCCGATATTGCAATAACGTAAAGTGAAGTAAAAAGTGATATTCAAACACAAATTGACAAAGACTAAACAATTAAGTAAAATGCATCTTTATTTCCTTTTGGAACCAATTCATGTATTACAAATGAATCCCTCTTAGGGATACCCTTTTTGATACGCAATTACAATGTTGTAATCCCCTTGGGGATACAATGCACTTTTCAAGCCTTTAAGGTGACACGAACTGCTCTAGGGTGGAGTGAACCCTCTTCTTCACATTGAGGAAGGAATTGGATGGTTGAATCTCCTTTGAATCTGATTCCCTATGATCAAGAAACAACAGAAAAGCATTAAAAGCATATGAAGCCTCTCATGATGAGGCCCTTTAAAGGAAATATACACAAAGATAGCATAGCAACATGAAATCAAGAAAGTGGATAAACCATGCTAAACATAAGCAATTCTTATAAATATTGATAGAAATATGTAAATAAGGACTACAACTACCAATCTAATGGATCAAATGTATGAAATGAAGCATTATAGCATAGAAAGAAACTAATTATGCCCTACTTGCTAAAATGGAGTAAATCTAATCAAATCCTTAATCCAGTCAATCAAAGTCTTTAAACTACCAAATCAAGTACTAAACTGATTAATCTAACCTAGCTAAGCATACTGTAAAAGGGACAGTAAGGGGATCTTATACCTGTTGCAAACCGTAGCTCGGATGAGCGGTCTGCACTGTAAACCATGGCTGTCAGCCATGAGGAGCAATCAAATGGTTTTGCCCTCCAATTCTAGGGTTGTGGGCTTGATCCTCCTTGTCAAATTGATGATCAAGGGTCGCCTCAGTGTCCTCTGATAGGTTTGGTGGTTGAATTGCTTGATAGGGCCTTCGTTTGCCCAAATTAGCATTTCTTGGTGTTCTAGCTCCTTAGGGCATCCATGGCACAATTTGTCATGATGCTTGGGTTGGCAAAGTGATAGCAACAAATCTCTCTCTTAGTGCACTCAAGTGAGTCCACAATTCGATAGGGCTTTGCTGCTCTAATCTCCAATGCTTGCTTGATATCTTTTGCCCTAATTTGAAGGGGTACTTATAGGACTACCCAAGGGCTAGGGGTGGCTTCATGGAGAAGCCAAGAACAAGAAGGGGTGGTTAGGATAGTTGGATTGGAAGCTTTCATCCTTTAACCACCTTCTTCTAGATCAAATGGTCGTTCAAACTGATTTGGCTCGGATGAAGGCCAACTGAACTTTAGTTAAGACCGTAGGTGATAGCTATGGTTTAGACTATAGACCATAGGTCTCAGCCATGGTTCAGACTGTAGACCATAGGTCTCAACTACGGTTCAGACTGATTAGGCCAAGGAGCCCAAATTGAGTGGTTAGAACCACTGCTCTATCTTGGAGTCTATCCAAGATCTTCCATATGGTCTTGTAGCATGTCCATATGAGTAGTCACCTTCGACATGATGCGTTTTAGGTGTCTACACTTATTTACTTTTTGAAGAGAATTAAACCAATGTATGTTTCTATTCATATGCTTGCTTGCTCCTAAATCTATATACCAATAATCCATGACACCTTGGTTTAGAGGATATGACCTATCTTGATAAAGCCTTTCAAATTTGAGTCTTGTAGAATCCCTTGTGTCTCCCTAATGGTTCAAAAGTGCTTGGCTAATATTAGTTCAATTCTTGGGTTGATTTTGTAAATTTTTTAGAATGAAAATAATCAACTCCTATTTCATCTTATCTCTCCTAATGAACTATGCACTTATCAATTTAGAAGCTCTTTATGGTTGAATTTCTTTTTTCTCCTTAAAGTGGGTATGAGACAAATGTAACCAATTAGTTCCAACTCTGTATGTACACAATTCAATAATTTAATTTTCTAATTTTTAATTATTTATAATTTGGTGTAGTATATCTTATACCTCCCTAATTTGGAATTAAAAAAAAATAGTAATATTTGCAAATCAATTTATCAAAGTTGAAAACCTTATGGCTCATACTTAGATATTTGTATATAAAACAATTTTATGATATCTCCTATATTTTTTTTTTGGTAGATAAGATACTATAGCATTAATACCGGGTTTTATAAGTTGACCCAAAACCTTTTACAAAAATCAGCCTAGGGTTGTTGATGAACATGTCCTTACTAAGGATCCTATATATGTAAAATCTACATGCCACCAAAGCCATTACATCCGGTAAGGCACATAGCCTATTATCAAAAAGAAACTTCCCATACAACATTTTGGGTATACCCCAAGAAAACACACCTGCATCATAATTACAAAAAAAGAAACAGACACAGATCCCTTCCTTGAAACAATGGAGAAACAAAAAGTTGTAGACACACATAGCAGAGTACTGAAAAAACTCCCACAAGCTCTGTATTGATAGTTACTCTTAATAATTCTTTGGTAATTGCTTTCTTTCGTATATGACATGCTTTGGGACCACATCCCATCTTGGCCAATCAGCCTTGGAGAAGTGAACCTGCTGGCTAGATTTATGGCGGTGGCTATCTGGTGGTCCACGTGGCTCTGGTTCGAAGTCTTATATTGTCATTTCTTTCCTGCCCTATGATTATCAACCAACCTCAAATTACTAAGATGACTAGGAGCCATGTTATCTGACATGTGACTATCCCCATTAGTCTTTGTGGTATTTCCAAGCAGCATCCACCAAGACTGACAGCTCGAATAATTTTTATTGTGAGTCCATTTCAAAAAAGAGATGGGAATACTCATAGCCTTCGAACTTACAGTGCCTTCCTTGTTGGTAAATTTGACTATCATTCTTGGCATTCTTGTTGAATAAGCTCCTCTACTTCACTCGGGACACCGTGTTCCCATTTGAAAAGTCCATCACCATCGACACCCAAATTGGCCAACTTATCAACAACTTTGTTAGCTTCCCGAAAGACATGTTGGGCTTTTCTATCCTGTCTTCCCTAGAAAAGGATCCTAGCCTCTTCAACAATTGTTTTAATCCTCCAAGGAGGTGTTTTCCAATTATTGAGGAGATTTATAACATGCATAGAGTCTCCTTCTATGATCAAATTGCCTTCTAAGTCTTGAGTCATTTGAAGGCCTCTCCACATAGCTCTAGCTTCAGCTTCATTGTTCGTCCTTGTTCCCAAATATTCAGAAAATGCAAGCATCATATTCCCATTATGATCTCGCACAATACCATCAATGCCTACTCTTCCAGGATTGTCCTTAGCCGCTCCATCAAAATTAAGCTTAAACCAACCCGTAGGAGGTGGGGACCACTTAACATTGGCTCTGGGGTTGACTACCCTAGGCACAGACTCATCTAACAAGGTTAAGCTTAAATATTGAGCAATCGTGGTCTCCTGTAGATGAGGTTTACGACTATCAAAAGGGATAAGGTTCACATTCTCATTGGCAAAGGATAGGATCCTGGCAATGATAGTTTGATGATCATGGATAGACTCATTAAAGACTCTATGGTTCCTTTCTAACCACACCTACCAAAGATAGTGATTGAGACAAATTTTCCACATGTATCTAAGTCTTTGGCTTGAAAAGGGGTAAGGCCACTGGATGAACAAATCAAGTACGATGGCTGGTTTAACCCAAGAAATATTGAAGGCCTGAAAAACCCCACTTAGGACAGTCAAGGAAAAAGGGCACTCAAGGAAAATGTGATAAATGGTCTCCCAATTAGCCCTGCATAGATAACAATGATTAGTGATACAAATACCTTTACGCATCATATTATCAATGGTTAGAATTCTTCCTTGGATAACCAACCATGAAAAGACTACAATTTTTGGAATTAAATTTTTTATCCAAACTAAGTCCTTTTGGAGGACAAAATCCTCGTCATCAAGCAGAAGCTTGTAAGCTGATTTAACAGTGAACTGCCCATTTTTCGTAGGAGCCCAGGTCACTTGATCTTCCTTGGGTCTCATGGGGATAAACTGTTGCCCGAGAATGTTACAAAGATCATTTGATTCCACTTGAAATCCCTGAATCCTTATTTGTTTCCACTTCATTCTGCCTCTATCCTCAACCATATAATCGGAGACTTTTCTGCCAATGAGTTCTTCCATGATATCTCTGATTCGGGCTAAGTTAGGATATTGCGTCAGTGGTTCATCCTTAGCCCACCTATCATTCCAAAAATTTATCCTCTCACCATTGCCTAAAACCCATCTTAAACCTTTTTTGATGATTTCCTTACAATTGAGAATTGCTTTCCAAAAAGCAGAACCTCTGATTGGAACTGAGTCACTTAGAAATTCCATATTTTGAAGATACTTTCATTTGATGATAGTTGTCCATTCATTTTCTTCACCAAAAATGAGGTGCCATGCCTGCTTAGCTAGTAAAGCTAAATTCATATGAGCAATTCTCCTCAGACCTAAGCCCCCATTTTCCCTGGGTCTGCACACTTTGGTCCATCCTACAAGGTGTATCCTTTTTTTCTCCTCTGATCCAGTCCATAAAAATTCTTTTTGGAGTTTCTCAATTTTTTGGAAAACCTTCATAGGGGCTTTGAAAATGGAGAGGAAATAGACTGGAATGCTCTGAAGAGAGGCCTTAGTGAGGGTCAGCTTTCCTGCTTGAGATAGAAGATGACCTTTCCATCCAACAAGTTTTTTTTGAATTCTTTCAATAACCCTGTCCCACATTGACTCTCTCGGAGAACCAATGAAAAGAGGGAGACCAAGATACGAAGTGGGGAGGTTTGCTATATCACACCCTAAAATTTTTGCAATCCTTCCTTACCTCTGAATGGGGGTGTTCAAGAAATATAACTTGCTTTTACTGAAATTAACTTTTTGACCAGCAACATCCTCGTAGAGTTGCAGGATGTATTTAATTCTTTTGGCCTCAACCACCGATGCCTTAGTCAATAGAAGGGTATCATCGATGAATTGTTGGTGAGAAATAGCCCTAGTGAGAGATGTTGCCTTGATTCCTGATATTAGCCTTGAACTGCAAGCATTTTTTATGGTTCTACCTAAAGCTTCTGCCACAATGATGAATAACATGGGGCTGATAGGGTCCCCCTACCGAATTCCTCTATGACTTTGAAAGTAACCAGCAGTTGTTCCATTAACCAGAATCGAGAACCATGCTTTAGAAATGCATTCTTTGATCAAATTAACCCATTGGTGGTGAAAACCAAACTTAAGGAGGACAACAATCAGAAAGTCCCAATTTAGCCTATCAAATGCTTTGTTCATATCAAGCTTGAGGGCAAAAATAGACATGTTAGTCTTATGAGCAGAGTGCAGAGCTTCATGAACTGTGATAACTCCATCCAAGATTGACCTACCCTGGACAGAGCTTCCCTGGCATGGATCTATGATGCGGGGTAGAACATCTCTCATTCTATTTGCAATGGCTTTAGTTAGGATCTTGTAAGAAACATTGCACAGACTGATTGGCCTGAAGTCAACCATAGATTCAGGGGTTTGCTTCTTAGGAATTAGAGAAATAAAAGTAGAGTTGAGACCTTTTGGGATATGATTGCTTGCTTGGAATTCTTTGACAATAAAAATTACATCCTCACTTATGATGTCCCAAAAATCTTGATAGAAATGAGGGGGAAAGCCATCGGGTCCCGGGGCTTTGTCTGGCTCCATGCTAAACAAGGCTTCCTTAATTTCCTCATCAAAAAGGGAGCTAGAAGCTTAAGGTTTATATCCTCATTTATTATGCTAGGAATGGATTGCAAGAGAATATCTTTGGCCTCCTCATTGCACTGTGATTCCTGACCAAGGATAGAATTGAAATAAGTTACTGCCTCCTTTCTGATTTCTGTTAAGTCCTGAGTAATAGAACCATCTACTTTTTTAAAAAATTTATCTTGTTATTGCTTCTGTTTCTAAGCGTGGTGACGTGAAAAAACTTGGAATTTGAATCTCCATATTTCAACCAAAGAGCCCTTGATTTTTGCCTCCAATAGATTTCCTCATAGGCCAAAATGTTATGAAACTCTGCTAGTTTTGTTCGTTCCTCCTACCTAGTAGTTTCATCAGCATCACCATGTTGAATCCTCTGATCAATTATCTTCAAACTTTCAACAACCTATTTTTTATTTTCAAAGAGGTTCCCAAAGACCTCTTTGTTCCAAGTTCGAAGCTTTTCCTTAACAAACTTTAATTTGCCAACAAGTTTAAAAGTTGCACTACCCCTGATAGGTTGCTGCCACCACTGAATTAAGTTATCTCTGAAACTGGAATGTTTGATCCACATAGATTGAAATCTAAAAGGTTTCTTGAAGGACAGAGAGTTAGGGATCTCCAAAAAAATGGGATTATGATCAAAGGCAATTTTAGGAAGGGCTTGTAGGGTAGAATCACCGAACATAGTTGTAGCCTCCTTTGATAGAAAAACCTATCAAGCATTTCTTGAATGAGATGACACCCTATCCGTCGATTGCTCCAGGTATAATTTGCTCCTCTAAGTTTTACATCCATCAACATGTTGGAGTTCACAAAGTCATTGAACTCATCCATGCTCTTGATAGGTGGTCCATTTCCACCCATTTTTTTGAAGGGTAAATAGGAGTGTTAAATTCCCCAACCAGAATCCAGGGGACATTATGGAAGATTCCACTTAGATTACCTAAGTACTCCCATAGTAGAGCTCTCCATTGAATTGAATTCGGGGCATAAATATTTGAAAGGATCCACGACCTATTGTTGTTTATTTTCTTAAATAAAACACTAAGAACCCTATCATATTTCTGAATAATTGTGCCTTCTACTATCCGGGGATCCCACAAAGTCATAAGGCCTCTAGACGCTCCTCTGGATGATTTGGAAACCATCTCCCCTTGATTCTAGATTTTTTTTGCTACTTTTTTTACTGGATCTCATCAGTTCTTGTTTCTTGCAACATGATAATAGTTGGATTCACTTTATTTCTTATTGCAATGACTTCCCTGTGTTTGTGTAGGCCATTGAGACCTCTCAAGTTCCACGAGAGGAACTTCATTTAGATTGTTTGGGATTTCTTCCTCTCCACTTCCCTTGAGGGGGTTTTCCTAATTTGTTGTCTTCAGAACCCTGAATAACCTATTGAAACAAGGTTCTATGTTTTCCATTGGCAATGTCATTATCAATTTTAATATTTTGATGCTCAACATTTGATATTCTCCCTCTTCTTTTTTCACTGTTAGAGTACAATAGAAGTTGATTGCAATTTATGTACCCCTAAATATTCCATTGTTTCTTTAGTCATGACATTAATAGTGGCTCCTAAATTGACCAAAACATTTTGCAAGGCTATGTCACCAATGTGTACCATGAGTATAGGTATTCCAGGATCTGTGTATTTTGGTAATGACCTACCTCCCGTTATTATCTCAGATAATTGTCCAATGACTTGAATAGTTTGAGATTTGTTTCTCTTTTTCCTTCCTAAATCTGTACATATTTTTTTGATGAGATAGGAATATATGGGGATATATTTGATAGCCTATAACAAATGGATCTTGATAGTAACATTTTGTAACTCCTAAAGGAAGTTAAAGGCTGGATTAGATGGTTCTTTTGGTATTTCCAGTATTTGAGAAAATGGTATCTGTACTTCCTTCCTTTGAGGAATTTGGATTTCTTACTATTTTGTTGGAATGTTTTTTGGAAAATTTTATATTTCCTTTTCATTATTATCTTCCTTTTCGAACAAATATATAGTGGTATTATCAATTTCTATGATAGTTACGTTATTTTCCAATAATTTTCCCGATCTCAAAATTATATGTTGACAAGGTGATAAATATATAGAACACGTCTCACTAGTTTCATATACTTGTTGAACATTCTTGTTATTGTTAGGATTAGGGACTGGTTCAGCTAGAAGAGGAGGTTTCTTAGGAGGATTATTATTATTAAATGGAGGTGGAAGAAGTCTATTTTGAGGTGGATTTTGAGGGGCTTGTCCCCTAAATTGGTTTTGAAAGTTTTGTTGTTGTGATAAATTTGGAGACCAACCAGATCCTCCCTGATTATATTGGCCATTAGTATTCCAACTATTTTGACTTGGAATTCCTTGATTCCATGGTGGCAGATTTCCATAGGTATTTGCCATAAAGTGGACCCATGGGGTACATTCCAGTCTTGATTTTTTAATAAGAGTTCAAATTTTTCCAGTTTGGTGCATTGGACCATTGATTAGGTCTTTATGAGTTGGAATAACTATGAATTGACTAATTTTGTGGTTCATTGAATGGACCATTCCATATTTGAGCTACAAAATAAACATATTCTACCTCTTCAACTTCAGGTTCCTTTATGGTAGCTTTAACAACGGAGATGTATTTACAATTTTTAGTTTTGTGATTCTTATCACAAATTTGACAAGTAGCAATGTTGGAAATGTTTGTAATATTGAGAGGGTATTCTCTTAGGTTGTGCTTTTTCCTACATCTATGATAGTATATTTATTCACTGTCTTGTTATTTATGCTTACTATCCATTAAATCCAAATATGTAGTCAAGGTATTTAAAAAATCAATTTTTAAACCTTCCAACATGTTTCTGATTTCTGCTCTTGTCACTCTTGTGGATGTATACTTATTACTCCTTAGAGGTTTATTTCTTGAATAGTTTCTACAAAGGTTTACAATCTCCTCAAACATCATAATTTTGATATCTCCTTTTGCCATAAGGTTCAAAACCTCAAGGACATCTTCTTTCAATCCTTTTAGAAAGAGTTATTTTAAGATCTCTTCATCAAGGTCTATATTTACTCTAGACCCAACGAATAGAAATCTCTCAAGGTAATCATCCAAAGATACTTCTTCTTTTTTATTCATGTGTAATAGCTCATATTTATTATCCCTAACTCTACAGTAATCCTGATATCATTCAAGGAATATCTCTTTTAATCCATGTTCTCCACCCCATTAATTACAAATATTTTTTCCTAGACTCATGAACCATCTTAAAGCTGCATCTTTAAGAGTAGACGAAAACAACCTTAGTTTTTTTTCATCGATGATGTAAAAGTAATATTGTCACACCACCTCAAATTAAAAAATAAAAGCATTCAAATCTTCATGTGGTTTCTCATGGAAGGTGGGCAATACAGAAACATAGATTGGCTTAGGTTCTCTTGTTGTTCCATCTGTATGTAATATTGGGAAGGCAAATGTCTTTCTTTGCTCATTTCTTATTTGGTCTCTATTTTGTCTTTGTCTATCCTCCATTTGATTCTCTTCTACTTCTCCCTGCCCACTATGTTGGTCAGCCATAACTAAATGTAATATTTCAATAATTGGACCAGGTATGGGTTCAGTAAAAATAGAAGAAGGATCTATGTGATTGTCAAATTCTACTTTAGGTAATAAATATGAGTTAGGATCTTTTTCTAGGGTTTTAGCTTGATTGGTTGATGTTTTTGTTTTAGGTAATAAATATGTTGTTGTTTCCAGGCTACTTTCTAAAGTTTCTTAGGAAATTTCCTTCTTATTTTTTTATCTTTATAAATCTTCCCTTAGATTTTCTAGGTCCGCTCATGAATTTTCTAAGTTCTCTTATTTTTGCAACATGTCTAATATTCTTTTAATAGTCTATGAACATCGTTAATTGGATCAAGTTTTTTAGGTGTCATAAAGTGTTCCTCTTCAAAATTAAAGTGGTCTATCACTAATTGAATCAATTGAACAAGAAAAGCTTGTGTTAGAATGGGGTCAGGATTTCCAAATTTTAACTCACATCGTAAATCTTGACACAACTCTCTAAAGTGCACAACTCTAGGTATCTTGTGATATTTTTTGCTATATTTTAGGGCTACTTATCTCTTTTCTATGTATGCAAGGAAGTTTTGAATGATGAGGGAGTCTTCAAAATATTGATTCCAAAGGTAAATTTTTAGATTTACTATTGCTCTTCTATCCCAAAGCCAATGTGCACAACTCCTTCCAAGATCTAGATAAGATGAATGGTAGTTCATCCCTAGAGGTTTTTCTATGTCAATCCTTTTGATTTCCTTTAGCTCGTCTGATTTCTCTTTGATAATGTCAATGCGTTCACATAGACACTCCCACTCCTTACTAGATATTCTATTTCCTTGCTCTAAAATAAGGTTAACTTCTTGTTGTATCAGTAATTTTCTAAGGTATATAAGTGCAAAATGATTTAGACTATTTTCCACCATCTAGCAATCTATATTTTATTCTCCTTTCTCTCTCTTTGGTTTTGGTTTTGTTTGGATTTTTATTTTGGTTTTCTATTTTAATCCTACTGTTGTCAAGTTTAGATATAGGTCACATTAAATGAATTTATAACTATCCTTAATACATCAAGAAATAATTGAAATAAAATTTCAAAAAATTCTAATTTTTTGCTAAAATTAGGTGTGAATCACACTCCTATGAATCCGTACAGCCAATCTTAGCACACTAGGAGTGAAATGAAATATTGTTGGAAAAGTAAAATTTTCTAAAAATGAAATTATTGGAAGTAAAAGGTTATTTTGCTATCACTTCTTTGATTATATAGGAACTTTTATTTCACTATGATTGTGCCACTCAACCATACCTACTTCCTGCTTCTTATAGGTCCTAATTATTTAGGAGTGTTTCACTATGACTGTGCCACTCAACCATACCTACTTCCTATTTTTCTCACAGGAGAACCCAGACCAAGGTAAATGAATAGCAATCACCCAAAGCTTGGAAATTATTGGAAATAAAATTGCTAGAAATAAAAGGTTGAACTATTACTATTTCTTTGATTGTTTAGGAGGGTTTCACTATGGTTGTGTCACTCAACCATACCTACTTCCTACTTCTTATAGGTCCTAAGTATTTAGGGGTGTTTCACTATGACTGTGCCACTTAGTCATACCTACTTCCTATTTTTCTCATAGGTCCTAAGTCAAACTAAACAATAATAATCACCCAAAGCTAGAAAATTTGTAGGAATTGAAATTTGCAGGAAATAAAATTCTAACTATGAAAGCAGTAAAATGATTCCTCAAGAGAAAAGAACCTAGCAATGTTGAACAAAGGGGATTTTTGGGACTATCTTGTTCCACTCTGACTTATATGTGTTCCTACATACAAGTAAGCCTCTCCTTTTTGCACTACCAAATAACTTTTCTGATTAACCACTACGGTGCTACTCTCCTCGGCAACGATGCCAAAATGATTGGTTGTAATAGCTTAAATTTAATATTTGTCAATCCGAGATAATCAAGGTTAGATTTAAAGAGTAGGAATCCAGTATAGATTGTACCGTGGGGATCAATTCTAAGCTTAATTCATCTCTTTTAGTTTCAAGTTGTGCAAAAAAGTAATGATTATAGTAAACAAAAATTAAATCATGTAGGAATGAAAATAAAGTACAATTTATGATTTATGCAATAAATATGATATTTACCTATTGATGATTTGATCTATTGATGAAGATTACTAATAATAATTACCTACTGATGATTTTATCTATTGGTGAGGATCCTTGTGCAGTTAGTTTTAATTATCTATTTTGACTTTCTATTCTATATAAATACAATTTAATTTATTTTATATTATAAGGTTAATTAACTATTTCTAACCTATTGTAGAGGTGAGAGATTAGGGACTAACTATAGGAGTGGGACCTACCTCCTAGATAACAGTGTAATTATTTCTCCTCTAAACTACTTTATCTCAATAACTAAGATGCATAACTACTACTAACATTATTCTATTCTATGGATGTAGGAAAATTACAATTACAACTACATAAAAAAAATCAAGCAGTAAATACAAATGACATAGTTACCATAAAAAGTGTTGCTTTATTACTGGAAGTTTGAATGTACATGCTGGTGCATTTCCTTGAAAATTGTACAGACATTATCTAGACTTTTAACATTTCTTCCTTAGACAGGCGATTAACGATTAGACCCTTTCAAAGGTCTTCCTATGTAATATATAATATGACTTGGACAATTCTAAATATAACTCTTCCACGTATTTTTCCATGTGGATTTGTGGACTTGATAATGCGACAACTATGTACTAACGAGAATAATCTAAACTAACACAATTCCTAATTCTACTTGGACTCAATAAATAGCCTAAGTGGTCCAAGTGGTACTTTATAAACTAACATAACAAAACAATACTAACTTAGATATTTTGCAAGATATAACACATAACTATATGCCCCTTAAATCACGAGAAGGACATAACCATATTACATGGGAATCTAATAAACCTAATAATATTCCAATTATACAATATTTTGAAATAAATTTAAAAATTTATTAATCACAATATCCTCGTGAAGAATATGTGACAAGTCAACTAATCATGTTGATTGTAAATACTTTTGCTATCATGTAAAAAATGCCATGCTATCACTGATGTGGCATGCACCGTCAGTCAACTAACTTGATCAACTTTCTTCTATAACTATTTGTAAAAGTCTTCTTTGGTAACAGTCTTTAGTAACTACTTTCTGCAACATACTTCAGTAACTATCTTTCGTAACATACTTCAGCTACCATATTCTGTAACAGTCTTCAGCCACTGTTCTATCACCACGTCTAGAGCCTTATTAATCCATTGTTCTTATGTCCATATTTTCACATCCGAGGTGTAATCTATACCTTATATTGATGTGTCATACGTCCGTAAAATAGTCTTTATCATTTTCCTGTATAATCACTCACAACTTGGAAGTATTTTACATGAAATGCATATATTTGTCATATTAACCACATTCATCTTTTGAACTGATAAATCACAAAAACAACTAGTTAAAATATATTATGACCACAAGTTAAAGATAAAAATAAAACAATTTACTACAAAAAATACATGTCAAATAATTACTCATCAAAAGGGAAAGAAAGAAGAAGGGAAGATAAGTGAAGAAGTAGAACAAGAAGAACATATTCCAAGAAGGTCAACCATAGAAAATGATAGAAGCTGATCAAGAACCCTGAGTGAAGGTTGTTATGCCTAAAATAATATCCAAATATGGAGTGAAAAAACCCACTATGGGTATAGTACTCACTAATATGGATATATGGGAAAAACTATGGAGTATAACCCACTATGGATGATTTCTCAAATGATCAAATGATGGATCGTAACCCACTATGGATGATTACTCACTAGTGACTAATGTGGGGTGATTACCCGTTAGGATGTATATTGAGGCCTACTAAAATGGCCAAGGAACTTATCCTGTAATGGGGTGTTGAATCTGCTAAGATAAAAGAAGTGTAACCCAATAGGGGTGATATATTATTGCTGATGTGAATGATGTATTAGCAAGTACTACCTAATGGGGGTGTGTAATAATATGTATATAGACCAAGTAATCTGAGCATAACACAATGTGAGTGTGTACATGTACTAGAATAAATAAGAGAAATAAAATGAGGATCAAATAATTGTGCGTGTGTGCCCCCAACTTGAAGTTTAAGCTAGTGAAAAATCAAGAGGGAGGAAATGTGCAAACAAAGGAGAGAAGAATGTATATCCTTATCTGAACAAAGAAAACAAAGGAGAAATAAGAATCATGCAAAGTACAAGGATATACCAAAAGAGGATTGTATTCCTTGACTTTGGAGTTGTAAAACTTTCAAAGTCAAGGAATACAAGAAGAAAAGAGAAGAGAAGAAAATAAAAAGTGAGAAGAGAACACGAGATGAAAATGCATGGGTCCTAGGTTAGGGCTTCGCTAGGCATCAGAACCCTAGTGAGAGTGCAATGCATGTGAGCTATGACCTAACTAGGTATCATCATATGCCATTGTTGTGAATCCCCAAAAAGCTATATGAACAAGCAATCATGAACATGCAATAATGCAATTATGACAAGCAAAAATGTAAGAGGAACAGAATGTTAGGAAACCATGTAAAGTATGATAGGTAATCATGCAGTATGATAAAGAAAACAAGTATGATGGAATGAGAATGCAAATGCATGCCTAGTTAATAATTGATTTTATTTTATTTTATTTTAAACAAGCAATCAGAGTGATAGTCGACACATACTCTAATTGTGTCTCTTATCTTAACAAAAATAACAGGCATTCAAGGGACTGCTCCATCAAAGAAAAATTTGGAAGGTAAGCCATATGAATGATTATAATCATGGAGAGACTTCTTCATAGATTTTTATTTGGTAGCCATAGCATGATAATCTATACATTCTTAAACAAACCCATAATTTTTAATATGGGGAGGATCAATCCCTAAATTTGCAAGATCTCTATGAGAAGCAAAATATTTACCATCAGAACACATAGAATTTATCATATTACAAAACAAAATGTTAGAGGGATAATAGGGATCCTCATCCTCATCACTCCACTCCAAACCTTGATGAGATAAATCTTGAAGAGGTTCTTGAATAAATCGATTGTCTTGATCCCATGATGAATTGATTAGAGGTTCCTCACTCCATTTTTGATTGTTGAGTTACTTATATTTTTGAGAAGAAGATCTCGGAGAAATATATAATGAAACTAAAGTACAAAAATTGACACCAAACTGAGCTCGTTCAACCATTGAACAATATTCAAATGGATTAAGGTCATCTGGAATGGTGACAAGCTAATCCTTAAAATTAAACTTCAAACATTGATGAACAGTAGAAGGGATGACCTTCATAACATGGATCTAAGGACATCCAAGAATAAGGTTAAAATATGCAAGGCAAGGTACCACATAGAATAATGTATCTAAAATCTTAGGTCCAACTTTAAGGAGGAGAGATATAATACCACAAGCTTCTTGGGACTTGTTGAATGTTTTGATGATTGCATCGAATTTAGTTAAATCTTCATCTTTTAATCCAAACTTTTGGATAAATTGATATGTACATAAATTAATGGAAAACCATTATGAATCATAACCCTTTTGATAAAGGTTTTCACAATAAATGTAGTAATATAGAGAGAAGAATCCCTACGTAGGTCTGAGGAAGAAATATCGTCATCCGAGAATGTGATGTTATGTGTCCCAAGAGAGCTTACAACATTGGACATATCATTAGAAAAAATATATGGAGGGATATATTGTTCCTTTAGAACATTACTAAAGCTTCTCCATGAATAGGAGAATTTTGTAAAAGTTCTAAGAGAGAAATATTTGCTAAAAAACTCATCGCTTTTTGAGATCGTTGGATCTATCAATTCTGCACTTGTTGTTCTAAAGTAACTATTATCATACCAACTGTATGGTTATCATAATGATGTGGTAAATTTTTACAAGATACTTGATTAACAACATGTTATCCTTGCTTGAGTACATTCTAATTGGTAGTGGAATTTTGTTGACTATTTGAATATTAAAAATTTCTTACATCAATATGTCCTACATCAATTCAATCTTGAATCACATGTTTTAAATTTCTATAAGAATTTGTCCAATGTCCTTCTACTCTGTGATATACACAATGTTTTCCTACCTTATACCAATTAGTTGTAGTATCTAGTTGCCTTATGGGAGGTAATTCAATCGCATTGGCTTCCAAGAGTTGCTTTAGGACTTCTTCCATAGGTATGCCAAGTCTTGTGAAATTTCTTTGTGGAGGTTTTTAAAGTATTATATTTTTTAGGTTGTTAACAATATTGTTAACAGACCTACTATCGGTTACACCATAACCTACCAAATCCTTATTCTTATACTATGACTTAATGGTTTTATCTTATTTCACTTTGAGCTTGTTCTAGGGTTATGCGTAAGGGTTCGGCCCTAAAATATATTTATAAAAATTTGATGAATCAGTTTCAAAATCCAGGTTAATAGTATCCAAACACATGTATAAGGTTCACTATTATTAGGGGTAATATTGGAAATTTAAACTTAAAATGGTCAAATTATTATAAAATTGGGGCAAATTGACCAAAAAAATTTGCACCCAGAAATTTTTGGCTAATGGGCCCTGGTCAAGGGTCCCAAATATTAGCCAATTCCAAATTTCAAAAATCCTAATTTTAGCCAATTTGGTGATAAATATCAGCAATGCATAACCTTGACTTGTTCCACTTTCCTTTCTAACTCAATTGCTTGATCAAAATATGTGATAGTAGTAGTTTCTAATGCATAAGATAACTATTCTTGCAAATTGCCAATAAATATCTCAAGCATCCCACTAGACTTCTCCAACAAGCCAAATTTTTTGAAAATCTTTCCTCTTCATATTATTTCAAATTACAAACATCCTTTATGGTCACATCCATTTCAATATAAGCACTAAAATTTTGAACAAATAACTCTATTGTTTCTTCAAAATTCCTTAGAGAATAATTAGGTAACCGATAATACCATTCTAATGCCATGCCAACAAGACTCTTAGGAAACATATTTAGTAATAACATATCATCATAATGATATCATGGCATTTTTTTCTAAATCTTCTTATGTGCTCAATCAAACCTTCTATTCCCTTATATATAGGCAAAATCAGCATGGAAAAATGCTTAGGATAAGGCCTAGCAGCAACCACAAGGTCTAGGTTTTGATTGCACATCTCTTTATAATTGTAAGTAAAATTAGAAGGTTGAATCATCTCTACTTTTGAAACCAATTATTTTACCATATATGCCAAATTCTAAACTTCTGGATTACTATTATGCAATACCCCCAGATTCCCTAAGGGAGGGGTATAGGTAGGTTTTTGAAAAGGCACTTGGCTTAAGTTGGAGGTATTGATACTATTGTAATATGTGATACATTTCTAGAGAGGATAACTAACATTTGGTTGAATAGAAGAATGAATATTGATATTAGTAGATTGATGAGGATATTGAAAATAATCTTGAGTAATACTACTGCTTGGAGGAACTTGTAGATTCCTTCCAACATTGGTGGTTATGGTAGTAGCACAAGTTGGTTGTTGGGCAAGAATATAATGATTCAAATTTTTAGACAAAGGGTTATCATGAACAAGCCTAGGAGAGATGATTAGAGTAGGAAGAATAATATCACCTCTTTCGAGTTGAGCTTTCTATTCTATAGCCTTAAGCAAAGCCTCCTTATGGCGTTCCATGCAGGGTTGTGCATAAGGGGTTGGACTCAAAATATACTTGTAAAAAAATGGCAAATCCTAATAAAAATCAATGTGAATCATGGATAATCCTAAGAAAATCAAATCGAGCATCTTCACACCAAAATTTGGGGTATTTGAAGCTCTAAAATGTAAGGTCATATTTGGGACCACTTTTGACTTATTAAATCATATTATAACTTCATAAAAATACCACCATTAGATCAGGATTGAAAAGAGCTTTCCAACAAGTGCAAATATACCTATATTTGGATAAATATTGTGGCAAATTAACCCTAAGAAACAATTGTTCCTAAAAATTTTAGGCAAATGGGCCGACATTGAGGGTCCTCATATTCATCAATTTATAATTTTGGAAATCCTAATATTCACCCAATTTGTGAATATTCACCACTATGCATAACTCTGGTTCCATGAAACCCAAAACATGATTAAATGATGTAAAATGGTACCCACCATTAGGCCCTTTAATGGGATCAAGGTTTGTTTCAATTTCAATAGTGGCTTGCTCTTCTGAATCCAAGTTAGGATTCTTTTTATCAATCTGATCATCTTGGAAAATATCATCAAGGCCTAGAAGCCTTCATCCACTCATAAGGTTGGAAGCCATTAGGAGAAAGAGAAAATTGGATAGGGTGTAAAAGGAGGAAAACTAAAGACTAGAAAAAATAGACAAAATATTTTTAGAGTGTTTTTAATATTTTTTTATCTAAACACACAATGTTAATGATCTTGATTAATTTTTTAAAATAAAAGTAGGTGTTCACATCGGGTTCACCAAAGATGTAGAGGGTAAAACTACCCTACCACGTACAATTACCAAAATCTAGATCCTCAAGAGAGAAGCCTTTGGGGTGAACCATGGGCGTATGTTGTTCTCTACACTTGGTGCTAGGGAGAAGGGTTCACCAAGAACGGTTTAAGGACTCACTCCAAGTCCTCTAGTTTTCAAGAATGTTTGATGTATGAGATTCAAGACAAAAACCTAGATTTGGTCTTTCTAGATATATGCTATGAAATATAAAGGATAATATAGAAATATAAAATATAAGAATACAAGAGCTAGCCCTAGAATGATTATTTTATTTTAATGCTTTCTAACCCTAGGGTTCTAAATAGACAACCTTTAAGCAAGGGTTCAATAAGAGATGCACAAATAGAATTAACCCTAAGTGCACACTATACGTTGTTTATCTTTCATTGCCTAGAAATTAATTATATATATTTCTATAAAATTAGATCTAGGTTTTACAACAAAAATATAAAGCACCCCACAAAAAACCTAGATATTAATTGGAACACTTAGCTTATCTGATGATTGATCCTAGCTTTTATCCTTTGCCCAATGCTATCAACAATTTATGATCCTTCAAGATAACTTGATAAACACTTGAAAAATATGACTAGTGTTAGGGGGTCTACTTAGCCCGCTATAGACCAGTGATTATAGGCATAGCAGTCAAGTTCCCTAGGTCCTTTTAGCTCACCTTTGATGAATAGAAGCATAAATTGACCTTTGGAAGAAATCAAACATATGAAAGTACAATAAAATAATATGATAGAAATATAGAACAAAATGTAGCACTATGCTCTATATGCAATCTAGAATGCAAATATGAAGTCTAGAATAATATTTTACCCATAGAAATAGTCTCAATGAAAGCATGCCTCTAATAGGTGATCACAATATTGCACCAATGAAATCACGCCCTGTAGAGGCCTAACCACGATTTCGTAAAAGTAAGATGAAAAACCTCAAATAAATGCAAAATAACTAATGCATGATACAAAAAATAGAAATATGCATACAAAAGAGTGAAATCACCTAGAAAAGAGTGAGGAAGCAAGTAGAAGGGTTGAGACCTCCCAAGTAGTTGATCTCTCCTTAGGGCTTCAACACAAATCCACAAAAGCGAGCAACAACAATCAACAATCCAATACAGCAGAAAACAAAGGTTCAATAAATCACACTTCACACTTGTGAGTTAGCTTGCTTGTGGGATAAGAAAAAGATCTCAAGAAAATAGAACTTTAATCAAATAATTGTTATGAACTTGCTTGGTGAGAAATGAACTTGCTTGATTGCTTGATAGGGAAAAAATAATATTTCAAACCCTCCTTATATAGTGGATTAGAAAGAAGAATGGATAGAAAAACTAAGCACAGTCGACCTTAAAAAGATCAACTTTGAAAATTAGGGTCTTAAGAAAAAACCCTAAAATGCAAAATCGCACTCTATAAAAATGGACAGCGACCTCGCACCAGCTAGACCCCATGCGGTGTTAATGCATTTTGGAGGGTCAAACGGAGTCAAAATGGGTCATATCATATACCGTTGGAAATCTATTTTTGAGCCTGGTCCAATGGTATAAAATTTAATAAGAATTGATAAGATTTTTTAGTGTAAAATTTACTGAAATATGACCCTACTTTTCCAAGGATAAAACAAGGGATCTAGAGAAAATTACTCACCTTAGTGGGTCAATTTTCTCGTGTCTACAGTATTAATAATAACACAAGGGAGTCTGAATCTCCCAATTTTACAATGATTTTTGAATTACCCCAAATGTGTTGGGGGTAATGTTACAATGCTTCTTTCTCTCTATGAGATACAATGCTTTGATAATGGAAAGAGGGGTCTTCCAAATCTTCCACAAGCTCATGTGTTCTTCGTTCTTTCTCTACAACTTCAAAGGGGTGAGTGGGCTTCTGATATCCAATGAGGGGACCACTCCAGCTTCAGCAACTCTCCAAGATACCTATTTCCTACACACATAAAAACCAGACAAGAGTTAGTAGCACCTGTTGATCAAGATATAAAATATTGCTACAAACCCTAGCTGAAGAAACATGCGATGCAAAAAATAGAGAAACATAAACTAAATGCCTTGCTAAAATAAAACCTATTGATCATGTTTGTCATGTTTTTCTAGATCTAAGAAATCATGGATGCATGGTGTGGACTGGTAAACCATGGACGGGTGGTGGGGGAAACCGTGCAAGGGTAGTTTCGACTGTGTAACCGTGGTTAGACTGAGTGGTAGAATGCTCCAAAAGATGGCTCTAGGCTTCAGATCTTGGGTTTCCTCGAGATGCGTGTGAACTCCTGGTGCTATTTTGGTAGCCTGACGGTATGTATTCTTAGCCTCCTTTGTTTGATGGGGTGAAGGTGCCTTTATAGGCCCCTTAGGGTTTTGGAGGGAAATGGGAGGTGGCAAGCCAGGATTGCCAAGTGGTAATCCAGGGCTACCAAATGGAGGGGGCAGTTAGAGTGAGTCACCCAGAGTGTCTCACTTAACTAGGGTGATGTGGTTGCAAGTGGAGTGAGGTGTAAGGGTTGTCCCATGTGAAGGGACAAAGGGGACAAGGGTGTGTGAGATGTGGTAAGGGATGTTGGTGAGGTGGCTAGGACACATGTCTAGTGGGTAGGCAGGGTATCCTAGGCTGATTTTCTAGATTTAATAAATTTGGAAAATAGGATAATGTGTAGGATTTTATACACCTAAGTCTAAACTTAGGTATATAATTTTATTATGCAAGATTTGATGTGGGGTGGCAAATGTGATTTTGTGGATGCCTAGGTTTTGGTGTCTACAGATGCCCCTTTTTGTACTGTATTGTGTGAAACATAATGCGGTGCAAAAACCAATGACACCTATCTTTATTGGATGAATGGACTCAAATCTTCTCGATGCACAAGAATGAATGATTTTTGAAAATTTTGATGAAATTTTGATTTGTTTGCTTACCCCCTCAATTGGCGAATGGGTAAAGGATGAAACCCATGAGCCAATTGACCAAATGTGGATGATGAAAGGAGGTGGATGATTGCATGATGTGGATGTGATGTATGCAAATGTATGACATTGAGATCAACTTGATACCCCAAGTTTGGGATTGTTTGTGTTGTTGCGAATTTACCTTTGGTTTCGATGATGCACAAAATGTTGTGGTAAAACCACCAACCACGTTTGTGAGTTCTAGGGGTCCCACTACTATTAGTTTCTCCTGTGTGTCAGAACCAGCGCACTAGGAATTCGATACTCGAGTGATTGTGGTTATTACCAAATATTGATTTGATTGGTTTTCACTTTTGTACCCAAAGAAGAGGGCTTAAGGATAACCTTGTGCAAATTTGATTGAACACAACCAAGCTCAAATATTGAGGGACCTAGCTGATTTAATGCCATAGTGATTTGATTGTTTGGATAAGTGTCCTTATGGTGAGCTACCCATCCGATCGGATTGCATGGATTGCTAGTCACTACAACCACCAGGTGTATAGGGTAAGTCACTAAATACGAGGTGCACTGAATGATGATGATGATGATGTTTGTGAAAATGCATGATGTGATCTGATGGACATGATGGATTTGGTTTTGGTGAGAGGGTGTTTTTTTTTTTTTTTTTTTAACAGATTTTCACTCCCCGTAACCTGCATCTCAGTTGGCACCACCAACCATAGGTGCATATTTTCCCTCAAAAAATATGGTCACATGGTTTCCATCACAAAACATGGCTATAAATAGGGGAGATGTGTTTTATTTTTCATTATTGTGGTTTGATTTTCTAGCATTTTGAGAAGTGAGAGTGAGAGATGGATGTTGGTGAGACAAGTGGAGAGTGTGGGGTGGGGGAGGCTCGATAGAGTGGAAGTAGAGTCTACTATGCCGAGGTAGGTGGCCTAAACTCTTAGTTTAGGTTTATTTCTTTGTTTTTTTAAGTGTGTTTAAAATTTTTTTTTTAAGTTTTTTTTTTTTTTTTAATTTTTTTAATTTTTTAAATAATTTTTTTTTTTTTTTTTTTTAAATTAATGTGAACTTTTTTGTGCTTTTAGGTGAAATTTATTATTGCTCGACATCGATGGCCCTGCACTATATCCAAGGTGTGAAAAGCCCTCACAGATGATGATTGGAAGTTACTAGAGCTATGAGGTTGGTTGGTAGGATGAGTGGAGACATGTAGGTGGATGAGGAGTTCTTATCTACATTAGTGGAGAGATGGGACCCTGATAGGGGTTATTTTCAACTTTCAATAGGGGAGCTGACTATCACCCTAGAGGATGTATACCACATCTTCCATGTTCCTATCGAGGGTTCACCAGTCAGGGTGGGCCACGACAAGGAGGAGGTACTGAGGCCTATCTATGGAGATGATTGGGATGTAGATTGTAGCAAGGGTGGGATCCCATATATTCAGTTATATAAGGATGAGAAGTTGGGTATAAACATTCATGATGTACATAGTAGGCAACATGTTGTTGCCTAACAATATGGGCTCGAGGTTCCCTTGGAACCAGGTGGTGCTTGTTTTGCACTTGGTAGTTGAGCCTTAGGTTTATGCATGGGCTCTCGCTCTTCTTTGTTAGTTGTACATAGAGATTTATGAGGTGAAGAGGCAGGAGGAAAGGGGCTTGGATGTAGCTTGGTGCTTCAGTTATGGGTATGGGAGCACATCAGAGTTGGTCATCCAGAGGGTCTACCTTGTGAGTGGGATCACTCACTTCCTTGTGCTCTCCATTGGTGGACCAATGAGGAGACTTCTCCTACTCATCATGTTCATAGTGCTGAGGAGTACCGAGATAGTCTGAGTGGTTTGACTAGTAGTGATATATATTGGTGACCTTGGTGAGGTCTAACTTGGGATGATGATGCAACACAACTTTGATGGGTGAGGTAAGGTAGGTGGGTGGTTGGGAGTCATGGGTGAGAGATGGAGTTCATCTAGTTCTCATAGGTGATGAGGTAGTTTGGGATGGTACAGGGAGTTCCAGATGCTCCTAGGATGTACAAGTAATGGGGTGATGAGCTTAGTCTTCCAGTCACTCCAAAATTTTGGATAGTAGATGATGTAATAGATGATGTGGTAGTTGATATCCTCAATGTAGATGATGTGGGGATGACTACAGACTATGAAACTTGGTTTATGATACAACCTCCATGGAGGCCAAGCTAGGTGATGGATGATGTAGCTAGTGGGGATGAGCATGATGCTAGTGAGTAGGATCTCAATGATAGAAGCATCATCGAGGTAGTAGGGGTAGAGGGTGAGTTGATGTGGATGTGCAACCGATAGATGTTGGTTTTAGGGCTGGCGGAGATGGAGGAGATGGAGGTGGTGGTAGCGGTAGTGGAGGTTTGGATGATGGAGGTGATGGAGGGTAGGGTCCTCCACATTATACTAAGGAGGAGTGGGGGATTCTCTAGGCTAAGCGAGATAGCTTGGATGAGACTATAAAGTCTCATGTTGCTGATATTGCTAGACTTTAGAGTGAGGTTGCTCAGCAATAGGAGAATGATGGTTTGTAGAGGGATAATGATGGGCTATGAAGTAGACCTAGTAGAGGTGGGGATGCTACTACTATTGTGGCTCTTTGAGTGGAGATAGCTCAGTGAGAGGCATGTGAGGGTCAAGATTTGGCTATTGCTCGAAGTTAGGCTAGGTATGTAGTGATGCTTGAGGATAGTCTATACTAGCATCATATTTTACTACCTCTATGACCTTCATCATCAGTGTTAGGCTCCAGTAGGTAGAGTGAGTCTAGGCCTAGTAGTTCATGATCTTGAGTTCCTAGCTTTCATGCTCCATCTAGCTCATAAGGATCAACCCAAGGGCCTCATAGGAGTCATGGTGGTGCTAGCTAGTAGCACTTTATTACCTCTTTTTGTACTTTTCTATTTTTCTTATGAGCCTTAGTGCTCTGATGTATACAACCTTTGAGTATTTTTGTACTTATGCAACTCATATATATATATATACATGGATTTTATTATGATCATTTGTTTTTGCACTTTTTATCTTATTGTATGGATGCATATGAGATGTCGTAGTGATAGATGGAATGAATGATGAATGCTAATGTTGTAATGATTATTTGGTATGCTTTAGACTTTCACTTGATCAACTTAATTCTTATCACTTAATCAGGGGCACTAACATGTGGTATTTATAAATGTATAATGATATGTAATAATGTAGATGATATTAGATGATTTGGATAGATGATTTGTGGGTGTTTTACAAAGACTCAAACATCTTAGTGACCTTGATCAAACTCATTTATGATCTCACAAATCTTCATGATGCTAAGGTTGTCCTAGTGTTTTCAAATTTCTCAAGGACCAACTATGTGTGCAATGATTGTTCATTTCCCATTATGAGTTAGGTCAAACTAATCAATTGTAACTTATGCCAATAAGCTAGCTCATCCAAGAGCAGCCATAGGTCTATACAAAATAAGGTCGCTAATGTGATAGACATGGCACCACGCATAAGGATACCCCATTTCCAGGTGGGTTTCATTCAACCCATTGTTGTAATGAGGATCACCCCATGGTTTTTGAGACACTAAGAGTTCCAAGGATTCAAGCTCCTTTCCCTTATTTTATTGCATTGGATTTTGGGGATTTTATTTTTGAGTTTGCTCATTTTTGTAATGGAGCAACATGCATTTTTATTGCTTTTTGGATACTTGCTCATTTTGAGGAGAGAGCAAGGGAATTTTATTGCTTTGGGATGCTTTTTGGGATACTTGCTCATTTTGAGGAAGAGCAAGGGATTTTTATTTTTTTAATTCTTTTGGGATACTTGCTCACTTTGAGGAAGAGCAAGGGATTATTTTTTTTTGGGATGAAGGTGGAGCTTGTCCTTTTGTCAACTCTATAGCATTCTAGACCATGCACATAATTGGATGAACAAGGGAAACCTTTCACTTTATGGCAATAGCAACTTTTGACTTCATTATTCCCAAGGTTCACAATGTTTTAATGTGTTTTGATGTGTATGGTCCAAGAGGAAACTTGATTGACCAGGAACAACTTATTGCTTCTAAATATTGTTTGAATTTGAATTGAGGTTGCTCAAAACACTAGGAATGGCTGAGTGATTGAAAACATTTGGAATTTGCTTATGGATTGATGTGGTATGTAAGGTTTTGTGATACTTTCATTGCAAGATTTTGAAAATTAAAAGGTGCACACAAAATAGTCAATGGTCACATAATCATTATTGCTAACAATTATACGATATCTATCCTACTTTATGTGAACCCCTTAATGATCAAAATATTATAAGGAAAGCTGCAAATTATTGTGATTGATGGATTGATGAGTGATGTTTGATGTGAGGTGCCCCTGATTAAGGCAACAAGACATAGTAGACTAGCGATCATCCAAATTAACCAAATGATCCCTAATATGATGAATGGTATGAACAAATGCCTAAAATGCATCTATGTAATGTAGGTGGAATGCATGGATGGATGTATGAAATGCAATAAATTTTTTTTTTTAGCCATGTATATGTACATATATATAATCTGCATTATGCATAAAATACCTTTAGGTGTATTATGTTTAATGGCTTAGGTTCCAATGTTCCTTCTAAATTGGCAAGTCTATATGTTCCTGGACCCAACTTCTACTTAACAATGTATGGACCTAACCAATTAGCCATGAATTTATCTCTCAAGTGTGGAAATGCATTGGTGTTCTATTGATTCTCTTTAAGGATGAGATCTCCCACTTGGAATTCATGAGGATGGACTTTTGCATTGTAGGTACGCTTGATGCGATCTTGATATACTCGTAGATGTTCTAAGGCATTGATTCACCTTTCATCAAGGAGTGTAAGTTGGTCAAGACGTGCTTGTCTAGTTGTGTCATCATCCATGAATTCTTGTAATGCAACTCATAAAGAAGGGATCTCGAGCTCAAGAGGTATGATTGCTTCGATGCCATAGACCAATGAAAAAGGTGTTGCCCCGATTGGTATTCAGATGCTTGTTCGATAAGCCCATAATGCCAAGGGGAGTTGAGTGTGCCAATCTCTATGATTTTATTTGACAAGTTTCTTGAGAATGGCTATCAAGGTCTTATTGGTCGCTTCAGCTTGTCCATTTGCTTATGGGTAATAAGGAGTCAAGAAACTATGTTGGATATTGTACTTGTTGCATAAGGCTCGAACATCCTTGTTTTTAAAAGACTTACCATTGTCAGAAATGATCTTGGAAGGAATCCCAAAATGATAGATAATATGTTGAAGTATAAACTCCATAATTCGAGGTCCAGTCATAGTGGTCATTGGAATTGCTTTGACCCATTTGGTGAAGTATTATATGGTAGTTATGATGAACTTATGTTGTCCCGAAGAGGTAGGTGAAATTTTGCCAATCAAATCTAGGCCCCATTGTGAAAAGGGCCAAAGGCTTTGAATGGGTTGTAATGCTTGTGATGGTACATGAGTCAAATTGGTATGATGTTGATATTTTTGATATTTCTTGATATATTGACAACAATCACTTTCCATGGTGGGCCAATAATAACCCATGCACAAAATACGCTTTGCAATGGCCATTCCACTAAAGTGGCCACCACAAGTACCATCATGGGCTTCAATTATAGCTCTTTGTGCCTCTACGAGATCTAGACATCGAAGTAAGACTCCATCATAGCCATGTCTATACAACACGTCCCCCAAGAGAGTGTAACGAGCTACTTTTTGTTTGAACATTCTCTTTGTAGTTCGCATCAATTCTGATGGGAGGGTCCCAAACTTGAGAAAGTCTCTTATTTGATCAAGGGAAGAATTGTATGGCTCCATGTGGACCAAACAAACACTCTTCTCACCTTTAGATTCTACTCATTTGATTGTAGACTTGGACATTATTGTGATGATAAGTGGTTGGACTTCTCCATGTTCATTATTAGGAATCAAGGATCCCAAAGAAGCCATTGCATCCACAAATCTATTAGTCAAATGAGGCAAGTTGTCAATCTCATACCAATCAAATTTTGCTAGCAACTTCATTGCTACTTCATGATATTGTTTCAAGACTGGTTCTTTACATTGGTAAGTTCCTTTCACTTGACAAATGACAAGCTAGGAATCACCAAAGATGCTTATACATTTAATGCCCATAGCTAGTGTTGATTGAAGCCCCAATATTAAGGCTTCATACTCTACATTGTTATTTGTGCATGGAAAGTCAAATTTGAATGATAAAGGAATTGGTATTCCTTTGGGTGTATAAAATATGACTCCAACACCTTGTCCTTTTTTGCACTTTGATCCATCAAAGAAGAGAGTGATGTCAACATCATCCTCAAGAGGGACTAGTTCTTCTTGTTCAGTGATGAAAAGACTGAATCATCTAGAAGCTCTATAAGAAGTGGTTGATCATTTGGAAGTGGAGCTTCTACGAGTTGATTGGCTATCACCTAACCTTTGATGGATTTTTGGCTAATGAATTCAAGATCAAATTCTATTAAGAGCATTATCCATTTTGTGGTTTGGGTGTTGTTGTATGTGTGAGTCATCATGTAACATAGAGGATTTTCTCTAGCTATGACATAGGTAGTGTTACTTAGCATATAATGTCTGAGTTTCTTAGTGGTGAAAACCACTGCTAAGCACAACTTCTCAACGTAAGCATATCTTATCTCATAACTCACCAATATTCGACTAATGTAATAAATTGCTTGCTCCTTATGATTCTCATTCTTCTGTGCAAGCATTGTCCCTAGTGCAAAATCTATTGCAGAGATGTAAAGGTGAAAAGGGACTCCTAGACGAGGTGATATTAATACTAGTGGTGAAGCCAGATATTTCTTTATATCATCAAAAGCCTCTTGACATTCGATTGTCCAAGAAAAAGTCACCCCTTCTATAGCAAGTGATTGAAAGGCCTGCATTTATCTGAGAGTTGTGCAATGAATCATCAAATGGATTGAATTTTTCCTTGCAAACTATGCAACTCTTTCAGATTTATTGGAGGTGGCATCTCGATGATGGCCTTGACCTTATCAAGGTCCACTTCAATGCCTCACTTGGAGATAATGAATCCTAGAAGTTTTCCTGATGTGACTCCAAATATACACTTCTTAGGATTTAACCTCACTTTATGTTCAAGCAATCGATCAAAAACTTTCTCTAGAACCTCAATATGCTCAAGATGCATTTTAGATTTTGCAATTAGATCATCCACATAATCTTCAATGATTTTATGCATATAGTCATGGAAGATGTACATCATGGCACGTTGATAAGTAGCTCCTACATTCTTAAGACCAAAAGGCATCACCTTGTAATAAAAAGTCCCCCAAGGTGTGGTAAATGTTGTTTTGTGTTGGTCCTCAGGATTAATTCGAATCTGATTGTATCCTGAGAAACCATCCATTAAAGAAAGCATTTCATGGCCTACATAGGAGTCTACAAGTTGATCGATGTTCGATAGCAAAAAATCATCCTTGGGGTATGCTTTGTTTAAATCTCAAAATCTATGCATATGCATACCCCCCATTCAGCTTGCGAATGGGTACCATGTTGGAGAGCCACTCTGGATAATCAATGGGTACTATGAAACCCACATCTAATAATTTTTGTAGCTCTTCCTTGACAATTAATGCTATAGTAGGATGAAGTTTCCTTAGTTTTTGCTTGAATGGCTTAGCTTCAGGAGCTAAGGTAAGGTTGTGGACCACCAAATTGGGGTCAAGGCTAGGCATGTCCTTGTATGACCATGTAAATATCTCTTTCTTCCTTGTTAAAACGTCGATCATACGCTCTTTCTCTTCTACAGATAAATATTTTGCAATTTTCATGATTTGTGGATTATCCACATCTTGACTAAGGTTCACATCGATGGATTCTTCGATAAGCATATGAGAACCTTCTTCCAACTGATGTGGAGTTGGGATGAGATGGATATCATCCTCCACATGCTCAAATGACTTGGGTGACTCCTCCTACTTTGATTTGAAAAATTAAAGTAGACAAAGGTGAAGGTTGTTGTGGGATGTAAGCGTTTGAAGCTCTTAGCAACTCTTTAGATAGGATAAATTTGATGATGGATGGTAGGGATGAAATCCTATCCATGGTGATAAGGCTAGCATCGATCGAAATCAACTTCACCAAATCGTATGGGTTATGAAGTGGGGTGAACAAGTCAATAAAAATCATGTTAACTTGGTGGAAATGAGGTGGCTATAATTTGAGGAGTGATTGCTCACTCTCTCTAGGTTGCAACTGACCTAAGGTGGGTGAATAGTGACTCTACGAGTGCAACCAAGGTGGTGGTGGTGGATCTAGCTCAAGGTGCTCATACTCTTTATTGATGTAAAATATGGTGTGATCTATGGGAAACATTTTGGTGTAACACTCATATCTCTCGATGGGCTCTATAGGGGCCACATCTTCTTGAGGACCATCAAAGATGTGAATGATCCAATCTAGGTTTGCTTCCATATATTAAAATTCCTCAAAATCCTCATCGAAGATATAATCATCAAAAATGTATTCGACCATGGTCATTTGCAATGTAATCCTAAAAAAGCCTCATTTAGATAAGGTGCAAAGTTAAGGTCCAGATACTCATCATCACTATCATCACAATCATCACTCTCCTCATCCTCTTCTTCATACTCAAGAGTGAGTCATTGGAATGTATGCTCGAAAGAAGAGTTTGAAGTAGATGGCCTATATCCTAAGCTAGAGTGATCATGGACTTCTCGATATTTAGGCTCAATAATGTGATGTGGACCCTATTCATGTCATCCAAGGCCAAATCCCTACTAGTTAACCCTACAAAAATATCACAAAGGGAAATCTAGGTTGGATAGATATTCTAGATTGGCATAAAACTCTTGTATGGGTTCCTCATTAGGAGGAGGTGGATTGGATGAAGAATCCACTCCCCATATACAAAGTTGATCCTATTTGGCTGGGAACCCATTGTGTACACTACACCTATAGCTAAAGGTGGGTCGCATGGGTGACCATAATCTTTGACTAATTGGATAGGTGGTGTAACTATGACACTCTCAATAATGTACTCACCAATACCTGGATTGGTGAGATGAACTACAACTTGGGCTGGTTGGGATGTGGATGGTTCAGGTGATGAGGTGGATGCTTCGATGGTGGCTTGTGGCTCAGATGGAGGTGATGGCTCACTTGGTGATGGCTCCTCTCGGATAGGTGACCCTATCTACGAGACAATGGGTGGTGAGGCTTGAGGTGGATTAGGTTTGATGGGATTGTTAGTGGTTGATGGAGTTGGTTGGGCTGAAAAGGTGAAAGGTGTTTGTGAAGTGGGAGGTGTGACTAATGAAGTGGATGATTGGTTAGTAGGATGATCAGGTATGGTTGAAAAATGAAATGAGGTGGATGAGGGTTGATTTGGCTTGATGCTTTTGGATGCAAAAGTAGGATCCACTATCGGCAAGACCTCTGGGATGGGTGCTTTTGATGAAGTGGTGTTAGTAGGGGTGGTTCGGATGATGAGGGGCTAAATTGAAAGGTGGGTGGATGGAAGCAATGGCTCATAGGGATTTGATATCAAGTTGCAATACTTAAAAGGCTCAGTGTCTACTTGGATGCAATGGACTTTACCCTCATGCACATATTTTAGACATTGGTGTAATGTCGAGGGCACACACTTCATCTCCCTAATCCAAGGATATCCAAGAAGTATGTTATATTGCATAGCCCCTTCCAAGATGTGGAAGAGTACATGGATAGTCTTCACCCCCATGGTGATAGGTAGAACTACGTTCCCCATAGTGGAACATAAAGCATCATTAAAGGCCCGTAGGGTGAAGGTGGATGTGGTGATATGGGATGATGGTAAGTTTAGATGCTTGATGGCTGGAGTGGTGATGAGGTTGATGGAGGAGCCGGTATCAATGAGCACTCTCTTAAATGGTTTTCTATCAATATGAGTGACAATATGCAATGGAGGATCAGGTAAATCTGATGATATGCTCTTTTCCTCAAAGTCATAGAATGCTATTGAGGGCTCCATGCATTTTTGGACACTCCCCACAAAAGTGTTGAAGGTGTTAGGATCTTCTATTTGTACTTCGATGGACTTTAGAATTTCCATAAATGCCTCATGATGTGGGGGAGATTGTTGTATTAGCTCGTATATTGATAGTTTGGTTGATGCCATTCTTAGGCTCTATGTCAACCGACTTCTTAGGGTAATGATTGGGTGAGATGGATGATTTGGATTATGGATGGGTGGAGGTGGAATGGATGGGCCTAGTTGTATGGGCACACTAGGTTGTGCTACAGGAGCTAGTGTTGCTTGGGTTTGATTTGTTCTTCTTTGCCCATGGGTAACTACACTGATAGCCCCCACAAAACCTTGGTATAGTTGTGACACATGATTAACTTGGTTGGGAGGAACTGTAGAAGTTGATGCTCCCACTGCTTGTTGATTCACCTCATGATGAGGCAAAGGTGTCTGATATATCCCAAGGTTTTGATTGGGTTGGGCTAATGGGTTGTCATTAATTTTGATCTTCCTCACTTCTAATAAATCTTGCACAATACCTTTAAACCCATTGCAAGTTTTGATGTCATGCCCTTTCTATCGATGAAAGATGCAGTATAGATGCTCTTTGTAGCTTTTTGATTTTGGCTTATTCGGATCTTCAAGCTTCATTTTTGGTAATGTGAAAGCTTGTGCCTCATACAACTTCTGGAAAATGGATGAATAGGGTTCAGGTAATGGGGTGTAATTGTGTTTGGGCCTGAAATGATGTTGTTGCCTCTCTATAGGTTGAGCTTGGTTCTACAGCTATTGTGGGGGTGGAACCACTTGATAATTCTATTGTTGTGGTTGTTGTTGTTGTTGTTGGGGTTGTTGTACTTGGACTTGGGCATGTTGGATTTGCTGTGAAGGTTGGCCCAAGACTACTTGATTAACCTGAGTGGCCTTGGACTGGCCATGGTTATTCCCATTTTGATTCTTATTTTTCCATTCTTTCTTTTTGGGCTTGATCTCACCCTCTTGAATTTTGATCTCTTCGATTACCTAGGCTTGGGTGAGTGCCTCTTCAAATGTTCTGTATTGTTGCAACTGTAGCAACAAAGAGATAGGTTTGGCACAACTCTTTGTGAACATTCTTGTTAACTCTATCATAGGGAGGGAGAATGGCAATTTGATCATGACCACCCTCCAATGGTTGCCAAAATCATAGACCGATTCATCATCATATTATCTCAAATTAAGTAAATCGGTCAATGTGGTCTTCTTTCTGACATTCAGGGTGAATCACTCCAAGAATTGGTCCGCGAGTTGCTCGAAAGTGTAAACACTTTGATGCGGTAGGTGGTTGTACCAATCCAGGGCATCTCCCCCAAATATCTGAGGAAAGGTGTGGAGCATGAGTGCATCATTATTCTTAATCCTGAAGCACGCATTGATGAATCTAGTTACATGCTCATGGGGGTCCTCATCCCCCTTGAATTTGTCAAACTTTGACACCTAAAAATCTATTGGATAGGGTGGTGATGGTACCGAAGCATGGATCGGGTGATTGAGTAGCTACCTCAAGGTGGGTTTTTGGTACTGCATACCCGATGTCTGCATGGCAAGGCTATCAATATGACTCTACAAGAATTGGAACTTAGGATCCTCTAAAGGGTTAAAACCCTGGTTTGCTTGCTATTGTTGGTAGTATTATGCACCATTGGTAGGGTTGGGATGATGTGGTGTGTTAGGATGGAATGGATTATGGTAAGGTGGTTGATGAGGGATTTGATGGTAGTGAGGTGATGGGGGTATGATAGCATGCTGACTTGAAGGGTTAGCATACATGTGGTGAGGTGGATTAGTGGCTATGGTGGTTGGGGGATGCAACACCCAAGATGGATCTTGAGTGAAGAAGGTGTGGGGTTGAGATGTGGAGGGTTGATTTTGATTGATTCCTTGTGATTATTGATGTGGGTTAGGATTAATGTTGTAGTTAGCATTATCCAGGATCATTTATTGTAATTGCAAGAAGGCTTATTGCATGGCAATCATAGAGGAGGATGGTATGGTTGTGTAAGTGGTGGATGATGAGGTTGGTTGGGTGGCAACCATATTAGTAGATGTTGGTGGAGGGTAAGTGGTAAAAGGTATTATCACTGAATGGGGGATGTTATAATGCATGGGGGCTATAGGTGTGATGGATGGGATGGATACTAGGATCTATGAAGCAACGCTAATAAGTGCTTCATAGAGGGGATTGGTGCAAATGATATTTTGGTTTGGTAATATGAAGGGTTGTTGGTTAGATGATGATGGATGGTTATGGGCTATGGTGGTAGCAGTCAGTTCAAAAAGTGGATTCATGAAGGTTTGGTTGGACTATTATGGGTGTGGGAAGGTGGCTTCCTAATGAAATGATGGAATAGTGTGGGGTGGAATGGTGAGCAGAGGTAATGATGGGAAAACTAGACCAACTGCATTCAGGTATTACCTAATGATGTCCATGTCCACAAGTGTAACATGACCATCCATCGATGTATGTGGCTCACTCCTAGGTGTCTCAGGGATGGCAGTATGAGTAGCCCTCTGCATGATATCTATATCCAAAATGGGGGCACCACTAGAGGGCCTGACATTCATGTTCAAGGACATAGTAGGGTCTACACTAACTTGCCCTACCACCAAAGTGTTAGGGGCCTGACAAGACTGAGATGGATCCATGGGAGAAGACAACTAACTCTAAACTAGGGCTAACCTTTTAGCTTGACCATGGGTTGTTACCATACGCTAAAGGTAGGATGAGGTGTAAAATGTAAATGTATGTGTGTGGATGTGTGATGGAAGTACAAAGCAAGACAACACTCAAAGCAAACAAACAAACAATGTTTTTATTCCTAAGTTTGCACAAAGTTTGATTTTTTTTTTTTTTTTAGAGTTTTTTATTTTTTTAAATTTTTTGGTAAAAATAAAAAAGTGATGTGCAAATGTTTTGCCCTAAAATGAGTCTACGGATTTCACCTAGATGCTCTCACACACTAACCTGGTGATGAAGTCCGAGTTGTGAAACCCACCAAGACTTGGAGATGAAACCCAAATCCGATGAGGGAGCCTAGGTCCTACCAGTCCTCACCCATATTCATCGTGGGTAATGATACACCCTTCGAAGAGGAATGCATGCTATTTTCCATGGCTAAGATGGTTCTTGGAGCTGGCCTTGGCCAAGTAATAGGGTAAATATATTGGGGGTTGGTGATGAAGTCCAACCTTGTCCAACGTTCATGTGAGTGTGTGATGGCTTCGTTTATTATTGTGTGATGCAATCTAATATGCAATTCTATTTATTACCTAATGCAAAAAGTAGGAAAACACATAGTAGTAGATAAAAATAGATCAAGGGCTAAAATAGCTAATTTTAGATGAAGATCTAACAAGGTTCTAAAATACATATCTAACCATCGATGGGTGATTAGGACTGGTTAACAGTTTGCATGGTTAACCAACCGTGCGTACGCATTTGGGAGATCCCAACCATGAATCCATGTTTAAATAAAAAACAAGTAGAGAACTGAAACCCTAAATATGCCTAGATTATTTCTAACCAGGCTATGCACATGCTCTGCTAACTGATCTAAAAATGCAGATTTTTTATTTTTTTTTTATTTTTAAAATTAAATATGCCTATCCTAAGACCTAAATGCAAACAATGGCAAACAAGACAGAGACTCTTAATTTAACCTAAAATGCAATGCTAAAGCTAAAAAAGGAAAGAGGGTTTTAGGTGTACAGACCTACTATCCTTTCACTACTCCTTCCAATGTGCTCAACC
Source organism: Wollemia nobilis (assembly GCA_028583015.1). Classification (NCBI taxonomy): domain Eukaryota; kingdom Viridiplantae; phylum Streptophyta; class Pinopsida; order Araucariales; family Araucariaceae; genus Wollemia; species Wollemia nobilis. The sequence continues at coordinate 2,191,516 of JAQPPZ010014908.1, forward strand.
ATCGATCCATGGTTCCATAGTGCTCCAACCATCGATGCACGATTCCATAGATATCCCACCATCGATGCATGGTTTCTCAGATCTATAACCACATGCTCATAGTTTCTCAGGCATAGAGCCAAATAGAAATAGGCTCTAGATCCATTAGTCCTGATTTTGAATCTTCACATGCTCGAACTCTAAAAACCTACAACCATAGAAAAATACAGATCAATAATCAAATTTAGCAAGGCAAAAACAAATAGAACCCTTAGGGGGTCCCACCATGATCACCATTTTTATAGCAAAATAACTGAACACAAACAAAGATACACAAAAAAGAGAGAAGATTGCCAAAAATGCTCTTTGTATTAACATTTGATCCAATTTTACAATGATTTTTGAATTACCCCAAATGTGTTGGGGGTAATGTTACAATGTTATTTCTCTCTTCTGAATACAATGCTTTGATAATGGAAAAGGGGGGATCTTCCAAATCTTCAACAAACTCTGTGTTCTTCATTCTTCTACTACAACTTCAAAGGGGTGAGTGGGCTTCTAATATCCAATGAGGGGACCACTCCAGCTTCAGCAGCTCTCCAAGATACCTATTTCCTACACACAAAAACTAGACAAGAGTTAGTAGCACCTATTGATCAAGATATAAAATACTACTACAAACCCTAGCTGAAGAAACATGTGATGCAAAAAATAGAGAAATATAAACTAAATGCCTTGCTGAAATCAAAACTTACTGATCATGTTCATGTGTTTTTCCACTTCTGAGAAATCATGGATGCATGGTGTGGACTGGTAAACCATGCATGGGTGATGGGGAAACCATGCAAGGGTGGTTTCGACTATGTAACCATGGATGGGTGGTTTTGACTGAGTGGCAGAATGCTCCAAAATATGGCTTCAAGCTTTAGATCTTAGGTTTCCTTAGGATGCATGCAAACTCCTAGTGCTATTTTGGTAGCCTGATGGTATGTGTACTCAGCCTCCTTTGTTTTATGGGGTGAAGGTGCCTTTATAGGCCCCTTAGGGTTTTGGAGGGAAATGGGAGGTGGCAAGCCAGGATTACCAAGTGGCAATCCAGGGCTACCAAATGGAGGGGGCAGTTAGAGTGAGTCACCTAGGGTGTCTCACTTAACTAGGGTGATGTGGCTGCAAGTGGAGTGAGGTGTAAGGGTTATCCCATGTGAAGGGACAAAGGGGACAAGGGTGTGTGAGATGTGGCAAGGGATGTTGGTGAGGTGGCTAGGACACATGTCTAGTGGGTAGGTAGGGTATCCTAGGCTGATTTTCTAGATTTAATAAATCTGGAAAATAGGATAATGTGCAGGATTTTATACACCTAAGTCTAAACTTAGGTATATAATTTTATTATGCAGGATTTGATGTGGGGTGCCAAATGTGATTTTGTGGATGCCTAGGTTTTGGTGTCTATAAAATTCTTCCCTCCAGCGTCTATTATATATTATATACTCCTTTGCCAATGTATGCCCAACTATTTTCTTGCTCTCAACATTTCCTTCAAGTGAAAGAAAGTGATAATCTTCTCACAAGATGTTGGATCTTTTTTGATGGTGGTTCTAGGTACTTCGATGATGGTTCTATGGTGCTCCATTTGTGATTGCTAATGCTTCCCTTAGCTAGAAATTTCTCCATGATACAACCTGGTATAGCTCCTCCTCAATGGATGATTTCTCCAAGCTAGGTCTTGGATATTGCACCTTGAACTCTATCTTGTACCTTATGCCTTTAATATGCTATCTTGTGTGTTGCCTTGCAATGTGTTGTAGATGATAACTTCTAGCTCATGTTATGCAATAGATAACAACTCCTTTATGTGGTTGTCTTGTGCTTTAGATTACTTGTTGTGGGTGCCTAATTTTGTGACTGAAAGGGGTGTCTCTAGACACCGTAATGTACACCTCTTGTTGGCTCTTCAACCTTACTTGGATAATTCTCTTATATAAACCACTTTATGATGGTTCTTGCTAGTGTTGGATGTGTCCTTGAGACACTCAAACTTTATCCCCTTTTGCTATGTAGGACAAGATATTATGGTGCAAGCAACTAATGTAAATAGCTTTACAATAGATAGAATAAAATACCTTGATTTTGCACCTATATATGAGATCTCCAAATCTCTTTTGCAAGCTTTCTTTTTGTTGGTTTTTATGATGGCTTCTTTGTACTAATCCTTGTAGGTAAGGGATGATTCGATGTTGTCTTCTTTATTGGACAACTTTCTCCTTTGCTTGGCTAACTTAACAATGAATCCAATCTAATATGCTCTTAAGATGGCTTAATCTTGCACTAATTTTTACTTTCACTTAGTGCACTTCTAATAAGCTTTAATAGAAACTAATATAGTGCAACTGCAATCTCATTATTACTCCTTAAAAATAACTTGTAATATACACTAATGATAACTCTTAAAGAACTCTCAATTGCTCTGCAAAATGCTTAAGAGTAATATATTATTTATAAAAAACTCTTAAAAGCAATATAAAGTTTACAGTACAATCAATGTTGTAGGATGTATTCTTCTTAGTTCTTAGATAGACAATAGGTAGATGATATTTTTCTTTCTATCAAATTATATAACCAAATCCTATATTAATGTGCAGGTAATAATCCTTAATAGAAAATATCTTCTGCACTTCTCTTGAAGACTTTAAAATGCAACCTTCCCTTGCAACTTTTGAATTCTAATAAGGTGCTTAATGAAGCTAAGTAATGAACTAAATATAAGTGTTCAAGTAATGAACCCTTTGCACCTAAGTTTATTACCTTTAATGACCTCTAAAGATGGTGAATGTCTTGATGATTTGATTCACTAAATTTTTGCCTTCTGTTTTCTACTATAGAAACTGGCAATCTCCTTTTGGGCTTTTTGTCGGATGGCAATAATTATCCCAAAATATTCTTGAGTGAGTTTCTTCTCCTTGCACTTCTTTTTAGACCCCTCAAACCTTTCTCTACCAATGATGGTTTTTGCACTATTCCATCTATTCAAGAAACATAAAGAGAGAAGAACTACATCACATATATTATTATGTGAATAGTATATGTTACAAGTTGAATATAACTAATTCCATTACATAGGAGGAGAGGTTTATTGATCCTTACTCTTCCTATGACACTTGGTACATCTTACATGACACTCGACATGATTACCAAATGATGGAATATATGCCAACAAAGGCTATAAGTGTTTTATTATTTCAATGGAGGGTAGAACTCCTCTTGATCCTTTGGCTGAATATAAGTTAATTTTGGGGAGTTTGAAATATTTTGGTATTTATTTTGTCAACAAAGGCTATAAACCAATCTAAGTTTCCTCCCCTTCTATTTCCAAATAGAGACACATTTGGCACAAAAGCACTATTCCTAACATCTTCTCCTTGCACTTCTTTTCAGGCCCCACTTTTAATGGAGTGTATAAAATTCTAAAGGGGCACACAAAGTCATGCACCCCACTTTTGTGTTATGCATCCCACTTTCAATGGAACACACAAAAGTCCAAAGTGGAACATGAAACTACGTGCCTCAATTTTTTGTCATGCACCCCACTTTTAATGGAGTGCACGAAAGTCCAAAGGGATGCATGAAGCCATATGTCCTAATTTTGTGTCATGCACCCCACTTTTAATGGAGTGCACAAAACTTTAAAGGAGCACATGAAGTTGCATGCCCCACTTTTGTGTCATGCACTCTACTTTCAATGGAGCACATGAAAGTCCAAAGGGGTGCACAAATCCACGTGCCCTGCTTTTTTGTTGTGTACCCCACTTTTAATGGAGCACATAAAAGTCCAAAGGCATGCACAAAGCTGCACACCTAGATTTTGTGTCATGCACCCCACTTTTAACGGAGCGCACAAAGTCGTGCACCCTACTTTTTTTGTGCGCTCCACTTCTAAATGAGCAAATGAAAGTCCAATGGGGTGCATGAAGCTGTGCACCCTACTTTTTTTATGCACTCCACTTTTATTAGAGTGCATAAATATATTAAAGGTGCACAAATTTTGTGCACCTCTCCTTAAAGTCATGCACTTTAAATTTATGGCATGCAAGCACACCACACCCAATACAGTAAGAAAAAGACACGTGGGTAGCTTTGATCCCTCCCTACAGAGATCCAATCGAGTAGATTGAAAAGGTGTCCAATAAGCACCCTATGAAGGATTTATTCATCCACCCAACCCTCATGGCACAATGAATAAGGATCCCCCAGCCAATAGGAATGCAACATTCCACCTAATGTTATTAATGTAAGCTTTTAAAAAAATAAAGGTGGTGACTTCCCATTGTAATATTTATGAGAGTGGATTGAATAGGCGCTTATAGAGAGAATCACAAGTACCAATCATAGGGAGGAATTGAATTGATGAGTAATTGAGAGAGTAGCACTGCATAGTAATATCCTCAGTCTATAATATCTTGACTTAATGGCTTCAATGAGTGCAGCAAAAATTAGGATAATAGATGTAAAAGCTCAAATAAGAGAATTAACATGGAGTTGGTCGATGACTAGGAGAATAGGAAGGGCTAGGGACCTGAAGATTCTGATTGACTAGTCTATTTTAAAAAAAAGACATCACATTATACCAGTAGTAGAAATTGGATAATGTGACCATATACAACTTCAACCCAATGGAGGAGGATAATCAACGTCATCCAACTCTATTCAGAGGATTATTCGTAAGGGTGTAGAGAGATAAAAATGAACAAAGCCCCATATGTAAAAAATGGGTCACAAACCTTAGAAAATTTATTTACCCTAGGTTCTACCACTCGTTAGACCTCCTAGCATGGTTACAATGGCATACAACCCCAGAAAAATGACTATCAAGAACCACGTCAATCAGACAGCATTCAGACTTATGATTAATAGAATTAGGAGAGTGTTTGGGCTCTCTATGATGTTGTTAATATTGGACTTCTAGGTACTGGTCCTCCAATTCAATTTTATGCTTAAGATATCCTTCTTAGGTAGGCTCCTAAAGAGGAACAAGCATATGCCTCCTGATTTCCCCATACGCAAATCCATTTTGCATCCTTGGGCATAGGATTATGCAGATATGATCAAATTGGTACTAGGTATGAAAGACTTGGAGTAGATTACTAAAGAGGTCATGTTTTTAATTATTCAGTGCAAAAAGAGGGACAAGATACCTATGTATTAATGGGAGGAGATTATCAGTGACAACATTTATTAGGAGTTGACAAAATTATAAGAGGCAATCCTGGTAAATAAAGAGCAGCTCCCCCCTTCTCCTATTATTAATTTATAATTCATCTAGTTATAGTTCAATTGGAGTAGCCCTTAATTATAAAAATAGGAGTCAGTGCTACAACAGTTTAGGATCAATTATTATGTATACATAAAGGATGCTCAAGTTACATGGATTTCTTCAAAAAAATCCTCCCCATGATCCATGCTCGACTGTGGTGAAGAACATGACAAGTTCGGGGCTGGGGTGAGGATGTTTCTTCATGAGGCAAAAGTAAGAGATTTCTTCCTTACAGAATAATATTCTTACATTAGGTTGTATGGTTCGAATCCACCCTCGAAAGAATTGCCAAAGCACTGCCCAACATCCATAGCCATTTTAGAGATAAATAAGCAGATTGTATAGGAGGTAAAGGTCCGATCTATAAGGAATAAGGGAGGAGTTCTATGGCTACCAATACCTTGCATAATGGGTCTTTATACATACCTGGGCCACTTCTCTTTACGTTAGGCCATCTAGAATATGGATACATACTATTTTTGAGAAATAACCTAGAGGCCCTACGATCCTCATGGCTATCATAGACAGACTGTCTTCACAAAAATTTCTCTCTAACAAGTTACACATAGAGTGGATGACTTCGAGGACAAAATGCAGAAGTCCCTTCGATAATATTTTTCATTGGAATTGGTCTAGAGAATGGATCACAGGCCTCATAGTAGGCTAGAAGTAGTGGGGTATTATAGCTCTGACTTGAGGTTACATAGATAATTTTTGGTTGAAAAGGTAGTCCCTCTACTCCTTGTTGCTCCTCCAAAAGAACTTTAGGACCCCACCTTCTAGATTGTTCATCAAGATTCATATTTATTTGAAGTCATGATAAAAATAGTAGACACAACCCATCAAGAGCAGGCAAGATGCCTTGTACCTTCTAGTTCCCCCACTACAATGTCAAAGAAAAATGATTTAGTAGCTCATCCCTCACACCAAGTACAAAGTTTAGTTTCAACCTTGGCTCAGGCACTGATCTCTCCATCCATCCAAACTAACCTAGTAGTTGGCCAATATTCGGTGGCCTCTACCACCCTAGTAATCAATCAAAAGAAGCATTTGATTCCTCCCAAGGCTCTAAAGAAAATATAGGAAGTAGCGGGACTATCAAACATACTCAAAGAGTATGAAGTCCAATTAGAAAGAACCTCATAGTCTTCCACCTAAAAGAAGGCCACGACTGAATCATCAACTCCAAACATAGAAAATTTCACACTGTCCAAGATGAGAGAAGTGACCCAATTCACTACTGATGAATAATATCAGATATAGTACATGGAGGAGAAGAGAACTCCTAGCAAAGGAGTGAGCAGGTCCAGAAGAACAACAAAATGAGATACTTGCAACGTGTTCACCACCACATTTGCCATCCCCCTACCACCAAGCCTAAAGTAATACACTATTGATTTTGACAAAGGAGTAATGATGGCTAAATTCAGCCCTGTAGATATGATGAAGTCACACATGGCCTCTCAAGTACAGGTGGTGAAAGTTGTAGAAAAGGAATTCATAATTTTATAAACCAAGGCTGTAGAGGCAGAGCATTTACAATAGAAAGTGCAGTAATTATAAGCTGATATGGATCAACTAAAACAAATGTTAACTTCCTATGATAGTAATACCGTATAGGCTAGTGATCATTCCAACATCATTAAGGAATTTAAGTATAAAATGAAGGATAAAATACAGGGGAATATGGTTGATCTAATAGCATTATTCTATAATATTTATGCCACCAGACACACTGTGGGTATTTTAAAGAACCTGTTGCAGTAAGCAAATCAAATAATAAAATTGATATACCCTATATTCAAGAAATTTAAAGATAATTATGTGGAATTCATTGCAGAGATGGTCACCTTGGGAGATGGATCCATCTATTTCTTTGTAGAATAATATGCAACAGTCTTCATATACCTGCAGAATAAGCCATATTATCTTTTATGGGATCAATAGATAGTAAGCTATGAGGAATAAGTGGATAATGAACTCAATGACTATGGGTTTACATTGGAGGGGTTTTTCCAAACACCCAGTATTAAAGACTTTTTCTTCAATAAGATAGAAGAATTTGACTTTAGTCAAAATGTCAAGTTGAAAAAGCAGTTCATTTATTTGATTGAAATGATGGATCACTTAAGTGTATTCTCAGAGAACACCATGGAATGGTCTAAGGAGTGGGTGAATAATATCACACAAGATGTCAACTTGTTAAAATTTGCCTTAACCTTACACGATGAGACATGGGTCTATATTTACCAGAATCTACAAAATATTGGAGAAGGAGAAGTAGTGGGGGACCCACAAGACAAAGCACCTGGTAACGAGCAAAATGGAGTGGGGTCCATTGTAGCAAAATAAGTGCCAAATAAAGGCACAATAGGGTCACCTTATCAATACGGTGAGTAAGTTAGCACATAGTAAGAATAGATGTAGGAGGAAAGGCATGGGCCACCTATCTATTTTTGCCTCTGCCACAGTTTTGTACAAGATAAAATATCAGAGTAGGTGGAGATCCGATGTAAAAATGGTTACAGTATAGCCCGATCGTTCAACTCTATATAGAGGACCATCGTAGTAGCAAAATTTTTTATCAAGCCTTAGAGAGCAAATTTGAGTCCAAGTATAGTTGCATCTAAAAGTTAATCGTATTTTCCCTTTGTGTTTATCTTTCCTTTGTTTCTTAGATCACCTTTTCCTCTGTTATTATCCAGGAACTATATAGGAATCGTGACCCGTTGAGATCATTTACAGTGTATGCTCAAATATTTGGAGACTCTCACATCACAACATTCACAAGGAACACACTGCCAATGGTAGTGGCTACACAACATTCACAAGGAAAACGTAGACCATGCTACCAACAACAATGGCTACACAACATTCATAGCATTCAAAAGGAAAACGTAGACCATGCTGCCAACGGTAGTGGCTACATAGCATTCACAAGGAAAGCATAGACCATGCTACCAATAGTACTGGCTCCACATAATATTCATAGCATTCAAAAGGAATACGTAGACCATGCTACCAATGGTAGTGGCTACACAACATTTACAAGGAAATTGTAGACCACGCTACCAATGGCAGTGGCTACACAACATTCATAACATTCATAAGGAGAACATAGACCATGCTACCAATGGCAATGGCTATTCACAAGGAAATAAATACAGTAACAATTTTAAGATGAACCCACTTGGATCGACTGCACTGCTCATGTGGATGTTCATTGTTCATTGTTCTTCGCTCTGAGTGCTCTTCCTATATTCATGCTCATTTTGGTCTACTTAGCGCTCCTCTCTTCATGCTACTTTTTATCTTTTTCAACCTCCTCCATATATATCTCTCTCTACCAAATCTCGCTTCCCCTCGTGCTTTTCTCCCATATACGCATATTCTCTCCCTCCTCAGTCTACATCCCCGCCTACCCACCATTACTTCCTCGACCACCTCTGACAGGTGGTAGGGTGGACATACCTCCCTCCTCTTCCCAAGGTGATCACCATAAAGAGCTTTCCCTTCATGTTAGGGGAACTTCACGCATCTAACCCAATCGGGTCTTCAAAGGGCAAATTGGTCCATTCTAACCAATATCGTCTTGTTGCATTTACGCTTTATGGATCGATCGTTGGGTGGGCGATGACTTCCTAAACATGCCATGGCAAAGACCTTACCTTGGAGCTTTTAAATAATTGTATTTATTTTCTTATTTTTATTTCAAGGTAAGTTCTCCACTAGCAATTGTTTGGTAAATTGATTACTTCTTTGCTTATTTCAATGATAATGCTATTAAATAAAATTAATCATTTTATTACAAATAACATCTACCAGCATCATTTAAATAATAAAATTCTCATTTTCAATGAGATCTTTGCTTTTATAAAAAATAATTATTTATTTAAACATCTTCTTACTCTTTAAATAATTCAAACATTTATTTAAACAATGTCTATTTGCTTTTTAAATAAATCAAACATTTATTTAAACAATATCTTTTTTGCTTTTTAAATAAGTCAAATATTTATTTTAAAAATATCTTTTTTGTAGGTCCGAGGTGTAGACCAATTGGTTCATCCAAACCCCATAAGGGGGGCGGAGATCCAAGTTTAAAATCTCGGGCCTCGTTGGACTGAACGCTTGTCCCTTTCCCGGTGCTTTCAGCGGCGTAAAAGGTTTAAAATGATTGTGGCATGGTGGTTATAGGGGCGGACTGCGTGAAGATTTGTGTGGTGGCTTCGGGGCAAACATCGCAGAATACTATGGTGGTCATAAAAATATGGACAGCCTACCTGGATTCGTGGCGGCTACCGATTCCACCATGTAAATTCAAAATATATATATATATATATATATATATATATATATATATATATATATATATATATTGTTTTTTAAATAAATCAAACATTTATTTAAACAAGCACACATGAAGTTGTGAAGGTAAACCATTTACTCCATGCTCACCAGTTATCAAGGTTAATAATGCTGAAGTAAAAGACAATCATGCAAGTGCATCAAACAAAGAGGGAGTCTTTTCATCAATCTAATCACATGTCTTAGCCTCTAGAACTTACAATGGCTACTAGGTCATCATTCTGGGGCTCAAGGTAGTTAGATATTGATGATTATTCCTTAACCGAATACATGCCTATATGAAGATATCTATCCTTGTTACCTTCAAGTTACCTTATCATCATTTTCCCTTCCTCAAGTACTCTCGTCTCTAGTGGATGACTCTATTTATTCCACTCACGAGCGCACCTGATCCTACACATTGGCAATTCATTAGCAGTATCATATCCTTCACTATCTATTTATTATTTTAAGGCTACTTAATTGCACAAAATCGAGTATTAGTCATATTTGTTAATACATTGATTTTCCATGTTCAAAGGTCCATTTGGGAGGGTCATGACATTAAATTATTTAAAATTTTGCAAATATTATTATTTTTCTAATTTTCTAAACTTGGGAGCCACAAGGGTTACTCCATCAAATTTATTTTATTATAAATTAGAAATAATTCATGGGATATAAAAGAGGCTATTAGGGTTTCTATTAAGGTTGGATAAATATATTTTTCTACTTGTCTCAAAACCTTCAAAAAGGGATAAAAGAATTCCAACATTAAAACCTTTTCAAAATTGAAAAGTGCTTAGTTCAATTAGGAGTAATAAGGTGTTAAGTTGATTTTTGATCTTTACAAAACTTGTACAAAATCAACTACAATTGAACTATATTTTTACAAAAGCACTATATCATGCTTTCATCACTAGGGAGACATAAGTAAGTCTACAAATGTAAGGCTTGATATTAGGAAGATTTAAAATGGCATCAAAAAAATTATTCCTACTAAAATCTCAACTTCTCAAGGGTCCTAATTAATTTTCTTGGAAAAATAAAGTGAAAGCAATCTTAGTATATGAAAAACTTTGGGATGTTGTCAAAGCGAAAACACAGAGACCTAGCATAGGTGAAACAAAAATCCTAAAGTTTGAAGAAAATTATTCAAAGGCCTTAATTATAATAACTTTTACTATCACTAATGATATTCAACCATATATCTATTCAACCAAAATATCTTAAGATGCATGGATAAGCCTAGAAAAAACATTTGAAGGAAAAAATAAGGCAACTATTCTTCATCTCCAAAATCAACTTCACTCATTAAAATGAATAGTGGAGAAAGCATAGAACTGTTCCTAAGGAAGGTAGCAGATATTAAAGGAAAATATTTGACCTTAAAAGAAACAGTTAAATATGAACTTCTTACTCAAGTAACCATGAGAGCACTTCCAGACAGCTATACGCATTTAGTAACATCTTTATAGGTCTTAAGTAAAGATACTTCTTTTGATTATTTATTTAGTATACTTCAAGAATATGAAGTAGAAAATACTATGAAAGATGAGATGACTAACACTGCATTGGTATCAAAATATAATCCATGGGGAAATATTACTTATTTAGCAAGAGGATGGAAAATATGGTATTGTCAGATCTGTAGAAAGAAAGGACATAGTACCAGCTATTGAAGATACAATCCCAAAAACCAAAACCAAGGAAATCATATAAATCATGGGAATCAGTTCCAACCTTGAAGATACCAAAGGAACCCTCATCAACAATAATTTTAGTGAGCTACCAATATACTCAACTTGAATATTAGAAGAGAAATCCAAAAGATCACCTGGTTTAGAGGATAGAAGAAATTTAAGAATCGAAATAATCCACAAAGGACTTTGAAGTGAAAGATCTATCAGCAAATGTAACATACTATAGAGACACTAAATATTTACTTGAACATATTACAAATAATGCAAAGGAAGACTATGAATATCAAGAAAAATATGATGAAGAAGATCCATATTGAAGACTAAAGTCTTCAATACCCAAATAATGTAATACAGGGGTGTTAGAAATAGAGTCTATTCTATCATTTGGGTTATGTAAATATATCTTCCAAGATACATACTTAGATTACTTTATGTGCAGGTTATATAGTTACTTCATGCAATGTAATAAATGCACAAGTTTCAATGTGCAAGTTGTACATGTGCAAGTTGTCCCTTGCACAGCTAGATAGATTTTTGGCCAAGTATCATATTTTTCCTATATAAGGATGGTCTCATAGATAGATAGATATAGAGTCGAGGGACATAGTCAGATAGAGTAGCTTAGGGGATAGTATAATTTTGTGTGCCTCACCATTCATGGGTGATGGATACAATTATTTCAATAGATTTATTAATGGAGTGTTCATTTCCTCCATATCTACATTGTAATCTTTTATATGATTTCTATTTACAACATATTTCAGTCATCTAGCATATTTTCTTTCTTTCATATTATTATGCATCTTGTGATTGTTATCTCCCAGGGCTCATCCATCAAAATCTAACACTTAATGAAGCTAAGTAATGAACTGAATATAAATGTTCAAGTAATGACCCCTTTGCACCTAAGTTGCTTACCTTTAATGACCTCTGAAGATGGTGAATATCTTGATGATTTGATTCACCAAATTTCTACCTTCTATTTTTTGTTGTAGAAACTAGCAATCTCCTTTTGGGCCTTTTTTTGGATGGTGATAATTATCCCAAAATCTTCTTATAGGATTTGCTTCTCCTTGCACTTCTTTTCAGGCCCCTCGAACCTCGCTCTGATACCAATGATGGTTTTTGCACTATTCCATCTATTCAAGAAACATAAAGAGAGAAGAACTACATCACATATATTATTATGTGAATAGAATGATACAATCTGAATGGAACTATGAGTCCATTATATAGGAGGAGAGGTTTCTTGGTCCTTACTCTTCCTATGACACTTGGTACATCTTACATGACACTTGGTATGATTACCAAATGATGGAATATATTCCAACAAAGACTAGAAGTATTTTATTACTTCAATGGAGGGTAGAACTCCTCTCGATCCTTTGGTTGAAGATAAGTTAATTTGGGGGAGTATGAAAGGTTATGGTATTTATTTTGTCAATTGTAGAAAGGCTTAAAGAGCATATATCTACACTAATTGCAACATGATAATCAAATTTGAAAGAAAGAACATATATGAAACCAAATTCACAAGAAAGAGTGCCTCCTTTGTATTAATAAATGGTGAAATTCAGTTACATATCCATCCCTCTTAGGGATACCAAATTTGATACATGTTTACAATTGTGTTAAAGCCCCTAAACGGGGGTGATATACTCTAAGGGCTCTTTAGGTCTCCACCAACTTTGCATGAGGGCTTACTAGGATGCCTCCTTCTCCATTGTCAAGAGGAATGATCTTTGAATAGTGCTTTGAAGCTTGGAAGGATCTGTCACCTACGTACAAGAAACAACAAAACACATCAAATGCATATGAAGCCTCTCATGATGAGGCTATTATCCAAGAAATGCAAGAAATGAAGCAAATACTTAAAGAAAACATGAATATATGTAAATATGCTTAAGATATTGACAAATAAGCACAAAGCATGGCTTGAAACATGTAAAGATAGCTAATATTGCATGTAATTTGAAGTATTAAGCATAAAAGAAGCTAATCTATGAAAGCTTATGAAAGAAAGCATGTATGACATAAATGAAGGTAAAGCTACCTATGATGCTGCTAATTAACCATAGAAATGCCTGCAATAAGACTAATCTATGCTAGATTAACCTAAATACATAATAAGAAAAGTAAATCTATGGCTAAAATAGGAAATGAGGGCATCAAACCCTAGCCATGGGTGCTCAGAGTAGCCACAACTAAGCCTGTGGGTCGCTGTTGACAATAGTGACCATGGGCAAAGTCTTCTTTCTCTTGAAACCAGGGTTGGGAATGCTCAAATCCTCTATGTAATTGATGGTCAAGGGTCACCTTCATGTCTGGACATAGATTGGTGATTGATTTTGCTTGAATTCATATTGGATTGGTGTGGAATGGTAAGGTTTGCTTCTCAATCCTTTGGAAGCTCCATTGTTGCAAAGGTAGGTGTCAAACTAGAATTGGGTAGCATCTCCTTACTCTTCAAAGGTTGCAATTGGCTCTCCAGTTTAGTAAGGCTTCGCTACAATGAAATTGAGATCCTATTGGCCTCTTTGAGGGGTCTATAAATAGACTCCCAAATCCTAATCTTGGCTTCTCAAGGAAGCCAAGATCAAGAAATGCTAGGTTAGAGTAGTTGGGAGGAAACATCTAGAAGCTTCCTCATCCAAAACCACTTGAATTGGTTGTAAATGCCATTGGAACAACCAATTTGGCTCAGCTCTAGGAGCCCAAGATAGTTACAGGGCTAGCCATTATTGCTCAGCATGGCTAGGACCCTAGCCATGGTTGTCAACCATGGTTGAGATCTTAGCTACTGATGTCATCAATGGCTAAGGTTGAATAGGCCTAGGATACCTAAAATGAGTGATTAGAATCACTACTTAGCCTTGGGAGGGTCCAAGGTCATTCATATGGTCTACAAAGGTGCCCATATGAGTAGTCTCCTAAACATGATATGTTTTAGGTGTCTACAGATACCCCTTTTGGGATGCATTATGGGAAAACATGATGTTGAGAAAAAATAGATCACCTAAAGCCATGTTGTAGGTTGATTGATGATCATTGATCTGATCAACATTAGATGCCCCAATCCTACAAAGGATGCACATCTTAGAATCATTGCTTCCAATGGGATGGAAGGCTTAAATTTGTAAAGCTTTCATGTGTCCAGATATAATTGGGTAGCATTAGTGCTACAATTGGTCCGATAGATGGATCGCTACAAGAATTTAAACTAGCATATTTGCTTTTTCCCCAGAAAAAGGGTAAGCTTATGATAGTTGTTAGCAATGATTCATAAGATGAACACAATTTACATGATCGAGTGATCCTTTATTGATTTTGATTATGAATGTTGATATTATGACTACCCCCTCAAGCGATGAGTCGATGAGGAAAGGACAAGTGATTAAAGCGATGAGTCACTTGACCAAGATGAATAATTTGGATGATTCAAGACTTTTGCATGTTGTTATATGGCAAGTCCTATTACAATTATGATTTCAACCATTAATAGTAATTGTACATCTCTATCCCATGGAGCAGTCCGACCGCAATGGCCTTCTTAGGAAATCAAGATGATAGCAATTCCATTTAAGCTTGTGGTGAATCACTATGTTTGATGATCTACTAAAAATGTCATAGAAGAAATGAAATGAATGCCTCATTCCCATGGGGCAGTCCAGCCACAATGGCCTTCTTTGGGATTGAAGTGAAGATATTTCAATTCAATAATGACTAATTTACCCCAAATGGCCTTATGGTAATTTACTCATCTTACAGATTGCATGGAGCGCAAGTCATTGCAACCACAAAGTGTATAGAATAAATAACTGAATATGAGGCACATTTGAATTTTGATTTATGTAATTTTTTGTTATTTTTGCAATTTTTGAGAATTTTAGATCGGTAGATATTTTTTATTATCCATTTTGAAGCTCCTCACGGTGAGAATTTTGGAGCATTTATTGTTCTGCTAGCCATTGTTGTTAGCCACAGCTAGTTTTAGCAATTTTCTTAGCCACGTCTAACAAAAGATGGTTACCCTAATCTTACCAAAATAGTGGCTAAGGCCCAAATGAAAAATATAAAAGTAAAATTAGGGTTTTTACTTTTCATTATTTCCATTGACAGAGATTGATAGTGAGAGCTCTAAGGGAGAGAGAGAAACTTTGATATGAAATGCTTTCAAAACCACTACCTAAACCATGGAAGACCAACCTGAGGCCTCTACTAGTGGTAGAGCCAGAGCTCCTAAGGTAGAATCTCGATCTCTCATATGTGATTTGAATTTTAAAATGAACCTCACTAATTAATGGCTTAAATGAACCTAATTAAACTTATTGGTAATGAACCTCACCCTAGCTTAGAATTAGCTCTAGGATAGCTTAGGGGTGGGTTTAATTTTTGGGGTAATTTTGGGGTGGGAAATGACCTCGAAAGGGGTCATTCCCATAGCCATGGTTGATAATCATGACTCCCAATTTACCAATTGGAGGTCGTAGTTGTCAATAGTAGCTAGGTTCAAACACCAATGGTCAAAAAATTGACCATTGGTGCTAGCCATGGTTGACAACCATGACTGCGATGGCAGATACTGTTGTCAAAAGTGGCTAAGAAACTTTAGCAAATTTTAATTAATTTTTTTTTTTTTTATTTTTTTTTTTTTTTTTTTTTTATTTTTATTTTTTTTTATTTTTATTGATTTTTTGTTATCTTCCCTCTAGACCTTGACTGCATGGGCTGAGAGCCTGATTTTTTGTGAGCTACCCCTATTGTGACCTAGATTGGTTTAGGGTCATGGGCCTAGGATACATCTTGAGACTACCCACCATCAGGGTAGACCAGGCCTATATGACTACGTTAGCCCATCATTGGGATGTGAGGACTAACACATTTCATATTTTGACTAGGGAGATGATGGTGACATTGGAGGATGTCTACCGATATATAGGATCCCCATAGATGGGTAGGCCATCACTTCTTTGACTACCATAGTGAAGACTACCATATTCCAGAGGGTTTTTAATGATAGGCATGATGAGGTGCTAGAGGATATAGAGCATGGTGGGGTACCAGTAGAGCATTGGTATAGAGCAGATGTCTTCTCATGGTACCAAGTCATATTGATGCACATTATCTATAATGTGTTACTACTAGACACATCAAGAGTGAGGTTCCCTTGGAACCTCTTGGCTATAATGTAAGATCTTCTTGGGAGCACTATGGATGAGCCACTCATCCTATCATGGGGGAGTGCTCTCCTAGCCCAACTCTATAATGAGCTCTACCACATCACACAATGAGGGTGAGTAGGAGTAGGATGTAGTATCCTACTATAGATATAGGCATGGGAGCACATCAGGATAGATCACCCAAGAGGACTACCATTGACTATCACAACATTAGCACTTGCCACTCAGTGCTATGGGGCTTGTTGGCCATGGGAGTCAGAGACTTACCATAGTAGATCTCACATGAGAGATCTACAACACTACATGGATAGATTGATAGGGTTACAGGCCAGACTAGATCATATGGCACCCATACTTAGACTACCTAACATGGGAGGAGGTCGATCAATACCTAAGATGGGCCAAGTGATATCATTAGGTCATTGAGCATAAGCCTCGATGTATGAGAGTTCTTCCACTTCTCTTAAGTCACTAAAATAGTTTGGGATACAATAGGATATCCTAGAGGAGCCAGTCCTCTACCACCACCTTAAGGTGGAGATACAACTAGCATGGCCACAGATCATAACATTGACTAAGGAGGATGATGCCATAGAGGACATAGAGGTTGTAGATGCTAGGATGACACTAGACTATGATGCATGGTGGACTACTAGGCTATGGTAGGGTGGTAGTCCCCTAGGTAGATCTAGGGATGGTGAGGCTATAGAGGCTACATTTGATGACCCACATGGGTGATGAGTTCACCAGAGGATAGAGGGTGAGTGGGGATAGGTAACCACTCCAGAGGAGGAGGCACAAGATGAGGAGGGTGAGGAGGAGCCTGATGATGAGGTGTCTTAGCTATGAGCCTAGGTGCATAGTCTACAGATAACTCAATGATAGATTCTAGAGAGGGATACCTCTATAGCTATGCTACAGGCTCAGTTAGATCATAGATTACTATAGGGTAGACTCAATGGTAGGGTTATGAGGAGAGGACTACCCTCTAGGCATAGGTTGACACAACCACCACTGAGATAGAGAAGATCACCACAAAGGGATCTTCTACACATCTAGACCTGAGGACTATAGAGTGAGACACGCTCAGGGTGATGAGAGGGACTCCTTCTACTTCATAGGCTACACCACCTCTATTCCAACCACTCAAGGATATTAGGTACACTAGAGATAATAGTACATGGTACCAAGATGATTATGATGGTATATACTTATAGAGGATAGGTAGTATGCTAGGGGGTACTCTACCAGATGATCTATAGAAGGGGATCCCATAGGAGGTAGAGTGAGTCAGGATAGTCATAATGCATCCTAGCCATAGATAGGGGCTCGATCAGAGAGATCAATAGGCACTAGCTCCAGGTAGCCTCATAGAGAGGGAGCTGAGGGAGGAGGTGACTGCAGTGCCATACATGATTATGACATGATGACATTATATCATTTTTGAGTGTAAGGTCTGAGGACCTACACTATTGTAGCCTACAGGCATTTTGATACCTTTATGTACATATTTACACACATATATATGATATTCCATTTATTATGGCTCATTATGTGTATCATTTTATTATTTTATGTTTATGTGATGCACATGGATGCAATGCTTATATGATGTTTTGATTGATGCTATATGGATGTGATGTATTGATGACATGCACTAGCTAGATGATAGATGTATGCTTAGATGCTATGATCTACATGTATAGATGCACTATGATGATGGGTACATATATGGATGCACTACTTATTATTAAATGTATGTTTAATTTGTTTCAATTTTTTATGCATTTAATTTATGTGATATGATATGATAGATGATATGTAATGTAATGCATTAATTACATGAGAATGAACTAATGCAAATGAACCTGTATGCTTTAATCACTTAAAACATAAGGAATGAATGTAATATGTGTTTTAAAAAACTAATGGATGACACCATAGAATGTATAAAAATCATGAATGTAAATGGTAACTCTTATCATAAGAATTAATCATTTAAACATCCATATGTGAGATGAGATGATGTGAGATGTATGTGTTTTCCTATAAGCTTTATAAATTAAAAGATATGCACAAAATAGTCAGTGGTCATCTAAATATCATTGTTGATATCCATCTGTATCTATCCTATTTCATGAACACCCTCTTAATAAAAAAACCTCTATAAAATTATGATTTGATGAGATGATTTGTTGCTATAAGGGATTTTTGAGGTTTTCCATGAGACTCAAACACCCTAGTTGATTAATCAAAAGTTGTATAATGACTATACAAGACTCTTGAAAGATAAAATTTTTGTTATGAAGACCAAGATATTCATTATCCCTGTGTGTGCAAATGAATATATTAGATGAGACATAAGACTACCTCATTGCCAGGAAGGATTCATTCAGCCCATTGTTGTAATGAGGATCACCAAATGTTCATCATGATCCTAAGTTTGGATGTAGTTGGACTAGACTAC
Organism: Wollemia nobilis; assembly: GCA_028583015.1. Taxonomy (NCBI): domain Eukaryota; kingdom Viridiplantae; phylum Streptophyta; class Pinopsida; order Araucariales; family Araucariaceae; genus Wollemia; species Wollemia nobilis. The sequence goes on from JAQPPZ010014908.1 coordinate 2,210,500, forward strand.
TAGGTAATACAGGCCACCTAAAGCTAGCTCATTTGTAAATTGCTTAGAACTACCCCAATGCCAGGTGGGATTCATTCAGCCCATTGTTGTATTGGGGATCACTCAATGGCTTTGAGTAGTGAACATTCCAAGGATTCAAGCTCTTCACCCCCTTATTTTCTTCACATTTATTGGGATACTTGCTCATGCTTAGTGATGAAAATCACTATTTATTTTTAATTTTTTTTAGCAAGGGATTTTGCTTTGATTTTGGGATTTTTCTTATTTTGTATGAAAGCAAGGGATTTATTTGGGTAGGGGGAGCTTGTCCTTTTGTCAATGATCAACACTCTAGACCATGCGCATCACAAGATGAGCAAGTAAAAACCTTTCACTTAAGGTGACTAGGACCACTTTGTAGTGTTCATATTTCCTTGTCTAGACTAGGATTGTTAATGTTTAATTAGTGATGGGATTTTGACATATGCTAGGTGCTATCAAAACTAGACCTCATCTCCAAAAGTAAAGATAGCTTTCTACAAAATCTGAGAAGATCACTAGGTATGGTTGAATGACCAAAAAACCCTAGTATATTCCTTATAGCAACAGGAAGGGTTGTGTTGAAAAACATAATTACTCACAAGGGTGATGGATGATGATGATGAATAGATGCATGATTAAGATACAAATGTGGTGTCATTTGTAAGATTGTAAACACAACCTATCCTAATGCAAGTGCAATGGATGAACATGCCTAATGCAATGCAATTAAATGAATGCATATGCAAAATGAAATACATAATGTAAATGTTTTTGTATTTTTGATGTTTTGCAATATTTTTGAATTTTATTGCTTTTTGATTTGTTTTGATTTTTGTGTTTTAAATTGTTTTTGAATTTTTAATTTTTATGTGTGAAATACCTTAAGATGAAGAATTTTGAGAGGTTCAGGCTCTTCAACACCTTCAAGCGATGTTAGGTGATAAGTTCCAGGTCCTATCTTCTCTGAGATGATAAATGGACCTAACCAATTGGCCATAAATTTGTCTCGTAAGTGCAATGGTAGGTTTGAGTTCTATTGGTTTTCTTTTAGCACAAGATCCCCAAATTTAAAGTCTCTCAGGTGGACTTTATTATTGTAAGCTCATTTTAGGTATTCTTGATAAACTCGAAGATGCTCAAGGGCATTCACATGATGTTCATCAAGAAGCATCAATTGGTCTAGGTGAGCTTGTCGTGCAGTGTCATCATCGATGAACTCTTTCAATGTGATGCGCAAGGTTGGAATTTCCAATTCCAAGGGCATAATGGCCTCAGTACCATATACTAGTGAAAATAGGGTTGCCCTAGTGGGCATCCATATACTAGTTCTATAAGCCCATAATGCAAGGGGTAACTGGATATGCCAATATTTATGGTTTTCTTGAATAATCTTCTTTAAGATTGCTACCACTATCTTGTTAGAAGCTTCTGCTTGCCCATTTTCTTATGGATAATATGGAGTTACAAAACTATGTTGAATATTATACTTGGACGTTAAAGCCCTTACAGTTTTGTTTTTGAATGACGTTCCATTATCCAATATTATCTTGGATGGGATCCCAAAATGACATATTATATTATGGAGTATGAACTCCACAATACATGCTCCTATCATTGTTGTTAAAGGGATTGCTTCCACCCATTTAGTAAAGTACTCAATGGCCATTATAATAAATGTATGTCAGCCCAAATGATGGGGAGAGATCTTACCAATTAGATCAAAACCCCACTGAGAAAATGGCCAAGCCGCTTGGATGGGTTATAAGGCCTATGATGGTAGGTGCATAATATTAGCATGATGTTGACATTTGATGCATTTCCTAACATACATTGTGCAATCCTTCTCCATAGTGGGCCAATAATAACCCATTCGAAGGATGCGCTTGATGATGGCCATGCCACTAAAATGGCCACCACATGTACCATCATGAGCTTGTGAGATTACCCAAGTTGATTCTTGGAGCTCAAGGCAATGAAGGAGAATTCCATCATAGCTATGATGATACAAGATATCTCCTAGCAAGACATATCTAGTCACTTTCTATTTAAATGCTCTTTTTGTGACATGCGACAATCCCTATGGGATTACTCCAAGTTTAAGGAAATCATGTAATTATGATATCCAATCTTGATAAGCAACAACTTCAACTAACTGAATGACATGTTCCCACTATAGTTCAACTTGTACAAAATCTGATTGGGAAACAACCTTATGGAGAATAGTGGTACCATTCTCTATAGGACCCTACGAAAGCAAAGATCCCCAAGGTGCCTTCTTTAGAAAGTCTCTAGCTCTGTAGAACCATTCATGGGTTGGTTCTATCTAAATCATGTGGACTGATTCTTGATTGTTTTGTGCCTCACATCATATCATAGATTGTGATAGCATTTTCACTTGGATGGTAGTGAAGTCAATAGATAGATTCTAAGGGATTAAAGATCCCAAATATGCCATGGTGTCTACAAATCTATTGGATGTTCGAGGGATTGCCTTGATGTCATACCATTCTAGTTGGGCTAGGTAAGTGTCCACAAGTTCTTTATATACCTTCAATATGGGACATCTACACTGATAGATCCCCTTAACTTGATTAACAATGAGCAAGGAGTCACCAAAGATATTTAACTTTTTGATCTTCATGGTGAGCATTGTTTGGAGACCCAAGATTAGGGCCTCATATTCAGCATTGTTATTGGTGCAAGGGAAATTGAGTTTAAATGACAAGGGCATTGGAGCACCTTGTGGCATGAAAAATATAATTCCTACACCACCCCCTTGCTCGCATTTGGAACCATCAAAGAACAAAGACATATCGGCTTGATTATTAGGTTCTTCGAGTTCAAGTGACTCTGATAATGCAAAGACTGCATCATCAAGAAGCTCTATGATGAGAGGCCTATGATCCTGAAGAGGAGCCTCTACCAGTTGATCTGCTATGACTTATCCCTTGATAGAATTTTGACTTATGAATTCTAGGTCGAATTCTATCAATAGCATGATCCACTTTGTAGTACGTGTATTATGATATGTCTTGCTCATCATATACTACAAAGGATTTTGTTTTGATACTACATATGTCGTATGGCTCAACATATAGTGGTGCAACTTCTTCATTGCAAAGACCACTGCTAAGCATAACTTTTCTACATATGCATATCATAGCTCATAGCTGACCAGAGTTTGGTTGATGTAATATATTACCTGTTCTTTGCCTTGCATATTCTTTTGGGCTAGCATGGTTCCCAATGCAAAGTTTATGGTAGATATATATAGCAAGAATGGCACATCTGGTCTAGGTGGAGCTAATACTGGTGATGATGCCAGATATTGTTTGATCTCAATGAAGGCTTTTTGATAGTCTTCATCCCAATTGAATGGGACCCCCTTATGTAGCAGTCGATTCATGGGTCGATATTTATTCGATAATTGTGTGATGAATCACTTTATGGATGCTACTTTGCCCTATAGGCTTCTTAATTCCTTGATGTTTATGGGAGGACACATTTCTAAAATAGCCTTGACCTTCATTAGGTCAACTTTGATCCCTCATTTAGAAATGATGAATCCCAAGAGTTTACCTGAAGTTACACCAAAGACGCATTTCTTGGGGTTCAACCTGACATTATGCTCTATCAGGTGATCGAAGACTTTTCTGAGAACCTCGATATGCTCTTCACATAGCAATGACTTGGCCAATAAGTCATCGATATAATCTTCTAAGATCTTATGCATGTAGTCATGAAAGATATATGTCATAGCCCATTGATATGTGGCACCAACATTTTTAAGGCCGAATGGCATAACTTTGTAGCAAAATGTTCCCCATGGAGTGGTGAAAGTGGTTTTATGTTGGTCTTCAGGTTTAATCTAAATCTGATTGTAACCAAAAAAACCATCCATGAGAGAAAGCATTTCATGACCTACAGTTGCATCTACAAGAGCATCGATATTAGGCAATGGAAATGAATCCTTGGGTGTTGCCTTATTGAGGTCTCTAAAATCTATACAAATATAGATTCTTCCATCAAGTTTTCCTATGGGTACCATGTTTGATACCCATTATAGATAGTCGATGGGGATTATGAATTCTACATCCAACAATTTTTGTAATTCATATTTAACCATCAAAGTGATGGTTGGATGCATCTTCCTAAGTTTTTGCTTGACTAGTTTCTTGGTGGGGTCCAATGAAAGGTTATGAGTAACCAATTTTGGATCCAGACCTGACATGTCCTTGTATGTCCAAGCAAAGAGATCAGGTCTCTCTTTCAATAGAGGAATGAGGTTGGCATGTTCCTCAGGAGATAAGCTCTCTCCAAATTTAACCTTCCTTGGATTGGTGGGATCATCACTGATATCCACTTTGAAGGTTTCCTCTATTGACATATGTGACCCCTCCTCAAGATGGTGAGGTGTAGGGATCAAATGGATGTCATATACTAGGTTTAAAGGCTCCACTAAATTAGGATTATCCTCAGCATGATAAACATCATATGCATAGCCTAGTACAAAATGAAATGGTTGCAGCATTTCTTCATTAGGGAAGAAATATTCAAGCTCTAAGGGTGAATTGGCATGATCAAAATCAATGGCCTCAGGATTGAGGTACAAAGGTTTTGAAGGGTCAGATGGATTATGAAGTGGAGTGGTCAAATCAATGGAGACCATGTTGATGGAATGGAAGAAATCTCTAGGACCACATGGATGCAACACACTATCTCTAGATTTCTCCCCCTACTCTAGATGTGGCTCAGGTAGAATGGGGATTACTGGGTCTACTCTAGGAATAGATATAACAATTGGATCCTCAGGGGGAAGCAATTGCCTTAAATTGGAAGGACCAAGAAAAGCCATATGATATATCTCTTCCAGATTTACTGGCCTTCTTTGAATGGGAGGACCTAGGAATACCTCATGATAAATGGGTTCCATGTCGATAGGTTCCCTAAGATGATGCAAATGGTGAGGCCCTAAGTAAGCCATCTCTATTTCATCCTCATATTCCTCATCATCTAAGAAATATTCACCATCATCTTCTTCAGAATTGTATTCTGGTCCACCTCTCTCAGAGATGGATTCTAACTCACCTTCCTCAGAAATGGCTTCTGATTTAATTTCTATTGTTGTACCAAAATTTTAGGGTTCAATGCCAATGTCATCGGCATATTCATGATTTTTGATAACCCAATCAATTCCTAGAATATCATCTAAACTAGCCTCCACTGAAATGTTATCATGATAGACCAAGGGTGGTTCTATGGCAACCATGGTCACCGACTAGTTACCCCTTCGAGAATATGAAGGGTTAGGATGGTATGGGTTCCAATCAACATCCACCCCCATGCTTAGGTTCAGGTGATCTAGAGATATAGCTAATAACTCATCCTAACCTCCTATGTCATAACCCAATCTAAACCTATCAGATGATAGCTGATAATATGGTTGATACGGAGTTCGATACCCTTGTTCAAATAAACCCAAACCATAACCATGCCAATGGTAATGATCAAAATAATGAAGGGTAAACTCTAGGTTAGATAGATAATGAATATTTACTACAAATGGTTCATCATCATCTTCTTCTATGGGTGAATGATCTACAAGTTGATCTAAACCTCCATAGATGAAGTTAGTCTGATTAGGTGGCACCCCTAGTGGTACCACCATCCCAATAAGAAAGTGATGGGCTTGAGGCCTACCCATATCCTATGTAGATTCTATGATTGGTATAAAAGTTACATTCTACACTAGGTATTCAGCTAACCTAAGGTTGACTAAATGAATTGTCACCTATGGTGTAGATGACGCTATTGAAGACACAGGTGAGGTAGGTTGAGGTACCTCCTCGACTATATTTTATGAGTTTCCCTCCTCCATGGGATTTGGGATCTCGATAGTTGCTATGTTGGGGATTTCTTTAGACTCTTTTTCACCCAACACTACCTTTAGCTTCTGATCATTCCTAAGCCTTGTCGATGTCATAGGCTTTGTAGAAGTAGCTATTGTATTTGAAGTTGGTCATGGTGCCGATGTTGAAGGACCGATGCACACTTCCTTTGATTTACCCACTGGATGTTTGATAGGTGATGTAGGTCTAATATCTAGATGCATATATGGGAGGATGAAATCTCCTAAAAAATCCACTTGATTAACATACTTAAATGGCTCCTCATCCGAAGGAACCACATGCACTTGTCCCTCATGCACATATTTGATACATTGGTGCAAGATCGAGGGGATGCATTGCATTTCTCTTATCCATGGCCGACCTAAGAGAATATTGTATTGCATAGCACCCTCAAGCATGTGACACATCATAGGGATGGTTTTCAATCCAACCTAAATAGGAAGGATTATAGTGCCTACTATCGAGCACAATGCATCATTGAATGCTCGTAGTGTGAAAGTTGAGGGTACGATATGTGATTTAGGTAATTTTAGATATCCCAAGGCCTTCATGGTAATTATGTTGATCGATGATCCTATATCAATCAACACCCACTTGAATAGAGTGTGGTTTACACATGCGATGATGTGAAGTGATGGGTCCACTATAGCAATGGAAACTATCTTAATTTCATGATCATAGAATTGGATCACAAGTTCCTAGCACTACTGCACATGCCCCACAAAATTGGTGAAAGCTTTAGGATCTTGGGGTTGTACTTATATGGACCTTAAGATGTCCATTAGCATCTCCCTATGCCTAGGAGACTATTATATTATCTCATATATTGATAATTTTTCAAGTCATTTGTAGACTCTAAATGAGTCTATTCCTTATTATCACCATCGGTCTTGTTGGTGGGCCTAGCAAGGGATTCTACACTAGCCTTTGTTGAGGCATAGCTTGAATTTAAACTAGTGTTAGAGGAGGATCTAGTTGATTATACCTCCTATTTTTAGTGACCACATTCACCATACCAATAAATCCTTGCATAGGTGGTTCAATCCACACTTGATTAACTTATTCAAATTATTCCTCGATGGCTCATGATTTGGTAAGGGATTTTTGAATATTCCCATATTCTGATTATCTAGAGCCAAAGGATTGTCAATGATCAACTCATTCCTATCAATCATATTTTGTACCACATGTTTGAAACTATGGCACACTTCGATATCATACCCATTTTATCTATGGTATGGGTAGTAATGATCTTCCCTATATCCTTTTGATTTAGGGTGATTAGGATCGAGCAATTGAACTTCAAGTAATGTTATGGCCTTAGCCTCACACAATTGATTGAATATCGATGCCATAGTCTCAGAAAATGGTATAAATTGGTGAGGTGGGTGACATTATTTGTCCTTGCCCTACTTTTTTTGTTGCATTGATTATATTGCAAGGGGAGGTTGAGCTTGATAGTTTTGTGATTGTTGGCCCTTATCCCCTTTTGAAGATTTAACACAACCTGATTCACATGTGCAGGCTTGGCCTAGTGATTCTAGTTCTTTGTGTTCTTATTATTCCACTCCTTCATCCAGAGTTTCAAGTCACCTTCTTGTAACTTGATATCCTCTATGACCTTGGCTTGTACCAAAGCCTCTTCGAATGTTTGGTATTGTTATAGTTGTAATAACAACGAGATGTGTTTTGCACAGCTCTTGGTAAACATTCATATCAATTCAGTAGTGGGGATGGAGAATGGTAGCTTAGCCATTAGCTTCCTCCATCTATTACCAAAGTCCATGACTAGCTCATCATCATATTGCTTTAAAGCAGCCAAGTCAGACAAATTGGTTTTCTTCTTGATGCCAAAAGAGAAGCATTCAAGAAATGCATTCACCAATTGTTCAAAGTTGGTGATGTTATACCTTTTCAATTGATTAAACCATTCCAAGGTTGGGCCTGAAAGGGTTATTATGAAAGTTCTTAGTAATAAGGCATCATTACTTTGAATCTGGAAGCACATATTCATGAAGCTCGTCACATGCTCTTGTGCATCTTCATCACCCTAGAATTTATCTAGCTTAGGCATCTCAAAATGATCAAGATATGTTAAGCTAGGAACTGAAGGACATAGAGGCTCATTGTGAATTTTATTCAAGGTAGGATTTTGATAAGTCATCCCCTATTTCTCAATAGCTCTTACCTTTTCAGCCAAGGCTTTGTACGCTTGAGAGGATAAAATTTCCTCTTCTCTAAGGGGTCTCTATGGAGCTATCGGAGGTAGATTCCTTTTAGGTCGAGGTGGAGGATTGGGCTCATCATCCACATCTACAAGGGAGATTTTGGGATATTATTGATCTTGCTCATCTCCCTCTGATTCTTCATACTAGGTACACCCATGTTGTTCTAGCACTTGGCACTATTGTGTATGTTGGGTCATACGATGAGTATGATTTTCAACTTGTTTAGGGTACAATTCTAGCTATGATGCAACACATCTTTGGTTGCACTCCCTATACTCACTATGAGGAGGTAGATTAGCTTGAGCTAGTCTATCCTCTCTCTCTTCATACTCCTTTTGATCAAGGATGCATTGTTCTCATAGGTGCTACTCATATAAATATTGCCTAAGCAACATTTGATGTTGAGAGTCCTCATGCTTGAGGTGCTCATGCTCTGCATGCACATCTTCCAATTGGTCTTGGAATATGCATTATCTCTATTTTGAAGCTAGCCTATGTGATCGATCTATCAGATCGATTATGTGAGACCTCTAAATTTGTAGCTCTATACGAGGGGCCTTATTAGTATGAGCCCCAATAGACTTATCTACCACACTCTTGCCTTTATCTATGAAGATGGCATTTGTGTTGTGTTGTAATTTATGCTCTATGCTCGCATGCGTAGATGGGGCACGTGCACTATGAGAGCACTTTGAGAATTCTCCTAGTTCATGGGTATGCCTCTGTATGTCCTCACTACATGAGCTCTCGAAGTGAGAGTGAGCAGTAGAGGTCCTATACCCTAGTCTTCCTAAAACTTGGTCTAGTCCATTGAGTTGACTAGTCTTCCAAGGTTCATTGGGAGGTGTGCCATTGACTCCAATAGTGGTGAGATCTATTGTGAACCTTCTAGGTTCATTATGATTTGGAGTCCTTAGGGGTCTACATTCTGATGTAGCCCTATCCTCTTACCCCTGATTGGGTGGATCTTCTCTATGCCTATCATGTGATGATGGGGGCCTTGAGCCACCCTCAGTTCTATCACAAGAGGAGTGTGTATTACATCCTCTAACTAGGGTATTCTGATGAGAACCCCCATGTGTCGAGTTGTCACCTCTGATACTAGCCGAACGTCATTCGAAAATATTCTATGTAGGAGGTTCAAACTCATTATTTTGTGTGTGGTTTGGAGCTTCGATATCCACCTCGATTGTGTGTCGAGGGTAGCCTCTCCATGTGTTAACCATGATGTGAACTTATCTCGTATGTAAGTTTTAGAGAATACAAAGTATACAAAGATGTTTATCTCTTTTAAAAATTCTTTGTGTATCCTAAAACTATTTAGTGTGTTTTGGTTCATTGAGTATATAATCTAAATCTCATCATGTTTTGCAATTTTTTGATGATATTCTTAGATAGTTAAAGGTTTTCACCTATATACTCACAATGACATAACTGATAATGAAATACAGTCACGTAAACCCACCAAAGTATGGAGATGAAATCCATAACCAGACAAGGAGCATAGGTACTACCGATTCTCACCCAACACACCATGGTCAATGATACACCCCTTCGAAGAGGAGTGCATGCTATTTTCCATGGATAGGATAGTTCTTGAATCAGCCTTGGCCATGATCGGGTCTCGATAGTACAATTTCAAATGAGCCAACCAAGTGGTAATGACATCCACTATTGGTCTCGATCAATGGGTTGGATGTGAGAGCCCAACACCATTGATGTTTAAGTGAAACATGGTGTGTGTGGGTTCTTTTTAATTTTGCATAAAGTAAAAATGCATCAAAAAGCACTCATGATCATTTCCTACATGCCTAGAAAAAGGATATTTTATTTTCAGAAATATGCAATGCTAAATGCTTTTTCACTTTAGAGAATGCAATGCAAAATTGAATGATATTGGCCTTTGGATAGGCCCCAAGCAAGCAAAACCCTAGCACATAGTTTTAATACTAGTCATTGTTCTATAAAGTAGGCAACAGACTTGACCACTAGATAGAAAAGTAGCTAAAATCTTAGTCATTATTGACAACAATAGCTAACAGAGTTGGTTATTGTTGTCAACAATGACTAACAATAGATACAAATTTTTCATGTATTTTTCCTTTAAATTTTTGCTAGGTGGCCTAATTAAAGCCTAATGCAGAGAAAAACATAGAAATGAAAAACATAGAAGAGGAAACCTACTTGGAAATCCTCATTCGATGAAGAGATAGGATGCTTACTACTCTTTCTCATTTTTTACTAGTCATTGTTGCTAAAGCTAGGATGCTAGCCACTATATTAACCATCTGAGACTATGGCCACTTTCAAACATGACTAGTACCTACACATAAAAAAAAAAATAGAAAAAAAAAAATTTTAGGGTTTCCATCATGATCACCACTATAGAAAGGTCTAAAGAGCATATATCTACCACTATTGCAACATGATAATCAAATTTGAAAGAAAGAACATATATGAAACCAAATTTAAAATAAAGTGAGCCTCCTTTGTATTAATCATTGATAAAATAGATTACATATACATCCCTCTTAGGGATACCAAATGATACATGTTTACAATGGTGTTAAAGCCCCTAAACGGGGTGATATACTCTAAGGGCTCCTTAGATCTCCACCAACTTTGCATGAGGGCTTACTAGGATGCCTCCTTCTCCATTTTCAAGAGGAATGATGTTGAATAGTGCTTTGAAGCTTGGAAGGATCTATCACCTACGTACAAGAAACAACAAAACACATCAAATGCATATGAAGCCTCTCATGATGAGGCTATTATCCAAGAAATGCAAGAAATGAAGTAAATACTTGAAGAAAGCATGAAATATGTAAATATGCTTAAGATATTGATAAATAAGTATAAAGCATGGCTTGAAACATGTAAATCTAGCTAATCTTGCATGTAATCTGAAGTATTAAGCATAAAAGAAGTTAATCTATGAAAACTTATGAAAGAAAGCATGTATGACATAAATGAAGGTAAATCTACCTATATATATGCTAATTAACCATATAAATGCATGAAATAAGACTAATCTATGCTAGATTAACCTAAATGCATAATAAGAAAAGGAAATCTATAGCTAAAATAGAGGAATAAGGGCATCAAACCCTAGCCATGGTTGATAGCCACTAGCTAAGACTTTGGCCGCTATTGACAACAATGGCCATGGGAAAAGTCTTCTTTCTCTTGAAACCAAGGCTGGAAATGCTCAAATCCTCTATGTAATTGATGGTCAAGGGTCGCCTTCATGTCCAGACATAGATTGGTGGTTGAAATTGCTTGAATTCACATTGGATTGGTGTGGAATGGTAAGGTTTGCTTCTCAATCCTTTGGAAGCTCCATTGTTGCAAAGGTAGGTGTCAAACTAGAATTGGGCAGCATCTCCTTACTCTTCAAAGGTTGCAATTGGCTCTCCAGTTTGGTAGGGCTTCGCTACAATGAAATTGGGATCCTTTTGGCCTCTTTGAGGGGTCTATAAATAGACTCCCCAATCCCAATCTTGGCTTCTCAAGGAAGCCAAGATCAAGAAATTCCAGGTTGGGGTAGTTGGATGGAACCTTCTAGAGGATTCGTAGTCCATAACCACTTGAATTGGTTGTAAATGTCATTGGAACAACCAATTTGGCTCGGCTCAGGAGGCCGAGATAGTTATAGGGCTAGTCATTGTTGCTCAGCATGGCTAGGACCCTAGCCATGGTTGTCAACCATGGCTGAGATCTTAGCTATGGATGTCATCAATGGCTAAGGTTGAATAGGCCTAGGATGCCTAAAATGAGTGGTTAGAACCACTTCTTAGCCTTGGGAGGGTCCAAGGTCATTCATATGGTCTGCAAAGGTGCCCATATGAGTAGTCTCCTAAACATGACGTGTTTTAGGTGTCTACATCAACAAAGGTTATAAACTAATATGAAGTTCCTCCCCTTTAATGCCCATATAGAGACACATTTGGCATAAAGACGCTATTCCTAAAATGCGGAGGAAACTGGGATAAAAAACACACTAAGTAATATTATTCACATGAGGGGCTTTAAATAATACATTTAACAACCATAATCTTCTAAAATAAGAAGATGCTTAACCAAAAGCTATAGTTAAGCTAAGATGCTAACTAATAGATCTTGCTAACTCTAACAAGAAGACTAATATTACCCAATGACTTATGTCATCCAAATGTGCCAACATTTACAAGTTGGAATAAGATATTATTCAATCACACCTAGACTTAGGACTTAATACTTAATTAAATAAGTAAAGCTAACACCTAGTCTAGAACACACACATTCTAACTTAAAACTTAGGACTTTTGGCTTTAGCAAATAATAAAATAAATAAGCCTAATAAACATTAGCCTAGATCTCATGATGCCCACATCATAAAATTAATTTATTTCTTTGGCTTATATTTATAAGTAGTTAACCTAGGACAACATTCAAAAAAGAAATTTGGAGGATCCAAGTCAATGTTCTTTATGCCATGTAGATGAAGAAAGTAGAGACCATCTTCTTGTGCATTGTTCCTATGTCAAGGAAGTTTGGAGATTAATTCTCTCTGATTTTTCTCCTATTGTTCCTACACCTAATTCCTTTGAAGAAGTTATGAATAGGTACTCTCTTATTTTGGGGTTGACTAATTCTGCTCTTTGGCCTATACAAGTGAAACAATTGATGCATAGATATATTTTCTAGAGTGTCTATAAAGCAAGAAATGATACCATATTCAAGAACCAATTCTCTCCTCCATAGGCTACGACCTCGAATATTATTGCCCTCTTAAATGAGGCAACCCCAAGAATTCATGTCAAGTAGAAAACAATAAATTTTGATCCTGCTCCCTTGATCTCTATTGATTACTCTCTTTTCTTTGATGGGGCCTCAAAAGGAAACCCAAGAGCTGTTGGAAGTGGAGGTATCTTATTTCTCAATGGTAAAATTAGTACAAAGTTTGTTGTTGGGTTGGGCCTCTCTTCAAACAACAATGCTGAGGCTAATGCTTTGAAATTGGGATTGATTTTAGCAAAAGAAAAGGGATGTGACTCGATTCAGATATTTGGCAATTCAAAACTCATTATAAATACCATCAAATTTGGTCATTGTAAGTCCATCAACATCTTGTATGTGACAAATATTATCAATATTCTATTGAAGCAATTCTCCAAGATAGAATTACATCATGTGTGCAAAAAATATAACATGGAAGCAGATAAGATGGCTAATTTTGGAGTGAACTTGACTCCTTGAACATGATATATTTGGAAAATCCTTACTGAACCTGAATGACAATGGAGGAAACTACATTTTCAATAAGACCGCAAAAATTCAATCAAATATTATGACAATAAAATCAAATATATTAACTTAGATTTGATTTTTCTATTCCTTATAACTATTCATATTGTACAATAAAATATTTTTCAAGATATATTAACTTGATGTACATTCCACCCTTCATAAAGCTATGAATATGGAAAACACATTATTTTTTTGACATCTTCCATTTTCAGTGCCAAATAATTCGCATAAGGTGCTTAATATGCATAGGGAGGAGAGTTGGTGCAAGGGATAACACAACAATAAAGAAATAAATAATGTAATATGGAATGTAAAAGGTGGTGACTTGAGCCAAATTTTTAACACCGTAGCATCCTTGCTACATCTTTAAAGCGCAATAAAAGTGACACACATTTAAAATATTGTTTAGTGTTGTCATATGGGTCTAAATCAACAATATTGCAACACGTGCATGTTTATCCATGTAAGGGGGAAGGGTACGTTGTGGATCAATATTTGAGGTGTCCATATGTATGAAGAGTATGTACGAAAGTTATTGTCTTACTTTACTGCAACCATGCACGTCGACTACTTCCAGCATATATTGCCTTCCAAATTACATGGTTATACTTGAGTTTAACAATGTTCCCATAAGTATCCTACGGGATAAATATTTGCCTCTACGAAATTCAGCGCTGGAAAATAGCATCAATTCATCAATTAAAATATTAAATTTGTTAAGCCATCCATGTTTCGATATTGTGGTTATCCAAGTTGGGTTAACAAACACCTTCGGAATTTGAATCATCGAATGGAAGAGGAAAGTCGAATTGCCTCTTCATGGAATTTTTCCCAATCAACATAAAACCTCTTTGTTTTTTAAATTAATAATAGTTGAATACGCAGAAAGATATTATTTTCCCGCATTTATTCGAACTGAGTGGTGAGTGGTGAGTGGTGAGTGGTGCTGCCATTACTACGGTGGTGTCCCGATTCTATGCGAAAAAGGAAGGGTTTTTTATTATTATAATCGGAATAATCATTACAAGGGAATATTTAGTGCTATCCAGCGCACACTCCAATCGCCAAATTATAGGGTAAAGCTGAAGCTCTTTATGGATTGACTCGTGTCTGCCCACCTTTTCAATTAAAACTTTCTTGCTAAATTATTGGTTTATTTTTTATATTCTATTCCTTCAAAAATATCCTTTATTACCTTTAATAATGGATTCCCTCAAACTTCTATCTTGATTCTTTTCAATTTTATTTTAAATTAAAATTTTAATAATTTTTAATTTTATAAAATATCATCTCAACCGAGTGCCTCCGATGATGATTCTTTTTCTTCTCACTTTACGATTTCTTTCGTATGTTTTTGTTAAAAGTCAAATAAGCATCTTCATCCCTTTCGCTTCTCTTGCGAGGAATGTACACGTGTGTGTGTTTTTGATTGATTAATGAATTGAGTCATCTCTAATGGCAAGTAATAGCTCCTCCTCCTTGAGCAGGCCGAATAAGAAATAACAAAATAAAAAATTTGAAGAGGAGAATATATTTCCAACCTCCACTAAAAATCAAAAGGCATTTGAGAATTTCATATATAGTAATAAAGTTTTCATAAGGAATAAAATCGAGTTTGAGGCATTAAAAATAGATTTGATTCTTAACATATATTGAATAACCATTCTTTTCAATTCCAATTATTCGTTTATATTAAATGTTGAATAGTAGCTTCCTCAAAAGTAGAATATAAAAAAGTCGAGTTAGAAGATATAATTTCTTTTTGGAACTTTTTTACTCAACCATAGAAGATTCTCTTTAGGGCATGAAGCCAATATTTTATCGTTTATATTAATTTTTTATTATAAAATTATTTTTTTAAAGAATATTTTAAATATATATAAAAGAGTTAGTTACATCCACATTATGTTTAGTAAATGTTAAGAGTATGGTTTAAACTATAGGGACTGCCTCCAATAAGCCTATACCACTTTGTTATTTTATAACCTAGTTTGAAGATATTTGTATTGTCATTATCGGTCTAGCGTGTATTCGGACGATTCGGAGCAGACTACTACCTTTGCAACCCACAAGGTTTGAACTTAGGTCTCTTCATGGTAAGTGCTTGGCTAGACAAACAATTACCAATCCACCTAGCCCTTGGGGGTTTAAATTAAAATTTTATAATTTAAGAAAAAAAATTAAGTACTAGATAAAAAATTATTTATTTAATTTACATATAAAAGTATTTTTGAATAAGAAAAAAATTACATTTAATTAAAATATTTTAATGAAGACAATAATAACTATTATATTTTTATAAAGTAGGATTTGTTTTAAAAGATAACATAACTAATGCAAAACAACTACTAGCTTTTAAAGCTTGTTTGGAGAACTCCATGATCCATATTGTTTTTCCTAACTCAATTGACTTCTAATGTGGCAACATGATATTGTTTAAACCTTGAGAAGTGGGAGAGAACAAAGACCCTTGGAAGACAAGACCACAAAGGAATCCACTATTGAAGGCAATGAAGGCAATAAAGATTCGAATCTAGATCAATCCAAGCATCAATTCATAGCTTATCCAATAGATCCCAACATTGGATGTAAGCATTAAGGTTCACCTGTGGGATTGAAACCTTATTTCATAGACAATATACTTGTAATACTTATGTATATACTGTTTGACAAATAGTTCCTAATCTACACAAGGTTGAGCACCCCCCCACACACAAATGGAGCCTAGTTCATAGGGCTCAAATCTAGTCATTTTCATAGATTAGTGTAAATAATTTGGAGATATTTATTGATATTAAAATACTAAATATTAATAAAATTATCAAGAACTATGTTATTACTATAGGGAGTAAAGACCTTCAAGGAGAGTTGCAAGCTTATTGTAGTAGTAAGGGCTTTGGCCTCTTTTTGGGAGGTCCAAGGTTCAAACCCCACTCAGTATGAGGGGACCAGGACCCCTCATAAAATCTTAATTTTTATAATAAAGAGACTATGATAGCTAAGGCATGGAATTTAGAACCCATTAGTGGTGGAGAGGTAAATGCTTAGGTTAGAACCGATGTAAAATGACAACCACCCCGAGATGAATGGTTGAAATTAAATTTTTATGGGGCATCCAAAGGTAACCCAGGTAAGGTCGAATAAGGAGCAATTTTGAGAGATAATCAGGGCATATTGGTGGGGGCAGCCTATAAATTTTTGGAAATTACTACTAGTCATAAAGTTAAAGTTAATTATTTACATCTAGGTGTAGAGCTAGCTAAGGATTTAGGTGCAGAAAAAATTATCTTTGAAGGAGACTCCTTGACTATTATCAATCTTTTAAAAAAGGAGGGAGAACCTAATTGGCAAATTGATTACATTGTGTAATATTTAGAGAGATTGTAAAGCATTTTGAAGAAGTTGACTTTGTTCATGTCTTTAGAAAAGGTAACAAACCAACAAATTGGATAACGAACTTTGGTGCCATTAAAGAAGAGGATATGAGATGGATCCCCCGGGGGTGGTCCATGAGGACTTAGAAAATTTCACAAGGGAGGACTACAACTAATTGGGGTCTAGGATGGATATTGTTTGTCTTGCATCTAGGGGATTTTTGGCTACTTGCCCTTGGAAATTGTGCAATTGATGGGCTGACTTTGTGTTGTAAAAGGGTTCAAGCCCTTTCAAAATATTGTTTTTACCCTAATAAAAAAATGACCTTCAAGGAAGAATAGAGTTGTGGTCTAGGCTTTATAAAATATTATGGTATTAAAAACAATTATAAATACCTTTGGAAATAACGATATTATAAGTCACAAAACATTAAGGTAATGAATTAACTAGAGAATGTGCATATACTAAATAAATTAATATTCAAATAATAATAATTACTAATAAAATAAATTAATTTCAAACAATAAATTATTAATATATTTAATAGTAGCAATGGTGGCATAGACAATGTTGGGTGGAGGATAGTGAAAAGTATGAAAGGGAGTGGGAGAAAGGGTAGGGGGAGGAGGTGGAAGCATGAAGGGAAGGGGATAAAATATAGAAAAAGGAAGAGAACAAGGAGGGAAAGGAAAAAGGGAGAACTATAAAAATAAAAGGGAGATAAGAGGAAGGATTGGCAAGGAGGAAATTTAGGTGAATCCTAAGAAGATAAAGAAGGTTACAACTTATAGCTATATGCAAGGTGAATACATTGATTAGAATTTTATAATATAGAGATCTATTAGCTACATTTGTATAATTTTATGAAAGATTAACTTTTAACATTTGTAACAATATTTTGTATTCACATAACAATATCCCAGTTATATCTATGATTAAAAATGGGATTTGGTATTTAAAAAATAACTTATATATTGAAGATGGGATTTAGGGTTTCTTGGAGAGTGATAGCAAACTCTTTTAGATATACGCTTTCTATTTTTTTACAAAGGCTATTGGGTTAAGTTGGGCTTTCAATTGAATTTTTGTATCTTAAACAAAGTTATGTTTTTCCAATGCTATGGGACTAAGCTAAGATTCTCATTGAATTTTTTCTATATCCAAAATGAATTGAGATTATTCAAAGGCTATGCTATCTACCTATTGATAAATTAGGAAGATCCATATCTTGCTTAAAAAAATATTTTTATTAAAAAATCCATGATGATTTAGGGTGGTATAGTTTTTATTATTATTTTGATTAGGTATTAAGAAGGGGTTTTAAAAGGGTTTCCAATACTTTTACAAAGGGGTTTTGGAAGGATCTCGAACCTTTACAAATCCACAAAAGTATTCAATGAGCACCAAAGAGGAACACAAATGGGACTGAAACCCCTAGGGGAAACAACTCCAAACTCCAAGAGAAATCAAGATCCAAGGAATCTGAGAAAATCAAGAGATCAAGAGAACCGAATCCCATAATACACAAGGATAGACTAAAGAAACAAAAAAAATCAAGCAAAGAGGTGGGAACATTTATTTCCCACCCAAATAGAACTAAGAGAGCTAAAAATTGATTGAAAGTTCAAAATTAAGAACATCCTACCTAAACAAGAACTTTGTTTCTAAAACTCTAGCCTCCTGTAATAAGCAGAATCTATAGCTGGAATTCAAATTTAATCATTTTTACTTGAAATAAAAAGTAATATTCTGGAACCAATAACACTCAATTTGAATAAAAAATCAAATTAAAGATCTTCCTAGCCAATAGGAACCTTATTTCAGGAACCTATGACCTCCTGTAGTGTGCATCCAACCAACATCTAGAATTCAAAATAAACATTTCTTACCTAAAATAGGAAGCAATGTTCTAGAACCAAGAGTGCTCAAATTTGAATCAAAATATAAATTAATTATCTTCCTACCCATCAAGAACCTTGCATCCAAAAACACTGACCTTTGGCAAAAGACACACATCCTACAACAGGGAATCCAATTTAAAACTTTCCTACCCAAAATAGAAAGCAAATTTTTAGAACTAAGAGTGCTCAAATTTGAATTAAAAAGAAAAATTAAAGATCTTCCTTCCCAAAGCAAGAACCCTAACTTTGGAAAATTTGACCTCCAACAGTAGGCACACATCAATCATGCAGTTGGAACTATTAAGAAATAAGATTGAATCCTAAATATCTAAATCAGAGAACAAAGAACTGAGACCAATTAGATTACTAAAATCCTAAAACCTGACTACTGAACACTAAAATTGTATCAAGAAGACAATAGAAGCTAGGGGTCTGGGACTAAAATGAAATTGTCCAAAGAATCTTCCACTACACCAGCTAGGAGACTCTAATAATCCAATGAAGAGATCTTGATAGGAGACCTACAAAATCTTCTCCCAAAATGATTCAAATATAAAATAATAGAGGATACTCCAACCCTCCACATCCCAACAAAATAAAATCCAACACCATATTTTTCTCAGGACCCACTAAATGATCCCAAACCCACAATATCTAGATAATCCCTAGACCTATAATAAGACCCTCAAGGTAAGGCAAAGTAACAATCCACCAGATCAACACCTTGACCATCAATAAGATCACAAATGTCAATTGATGTTGAGGTGAACCACCAATGACCAACAAGATGGATACTAAAATTGTAGCCCTAGGAACCATCGAAACTGCCATAGAAATATCAAGGGTAATCCTCACCTAGAAAAGAACCAGGGAGAAAAACCTTGAGATTGTCAAAAAAGATATGAGAACACCCCCAATCCTTGTGTGTTCTAACCCCACAGACACACAAAAGAAGAAAATAGAGGCATATAATCTCTACAGATGAAAATTTGGCCATCCACAACAACTCTAACTATCGCCCCCTAACTACCAATCCCACCAAACTAGCCAACTCCTCAACTTACCAACCAACATAACTAGGAAGAGAAAATACACCACTAAGAAGGTATAAAAATTAGGAACAAATAGTCCTAGGGATAGAACAACACCACATAGAGAAACACACAGACCAAGTGAGCCAAACCTTATCTTGAAGATAGAAGTACCCAAATTGTGAACTAGAAACCCTAGATCTAGCAGTGAATCAAAGCAAAAAAGCCCCTCAATTTCAGCAGGAGAGAAACATGATTCCAAGGATAAATCTAGCAATTTTCTAGGAACCAACAATGGTTCAACATAAAACAAGGCTTCAATCTTAGAAGGAGAGGAATGAGAAGCTAAGGAAAAATCCATCCTTCACCACCTGACATAGTTATTATTTTACTTAGCCGGGTATGAAGTGTGGTCCAGTGGTAAAATTCTATTTTCCATGGAAACTTTCCTTCATAATTTAATGTTATTGGCAGTCCTTTTGGTAGGGTTCGTTTCCTAAATAATTTCATTGTAACAAGAGAACCATGATATTTTTGAAGTAACAATTTTACATGATTTTTTCCTTGATATTTGAATAATCTCCATTCAGGTTTTACCCCTAAGGCCAAAATCATAAGCCTATAATTCTACAATCCTTCCCATTTGTTGTTCTTTCCTTTGAAAACTCTTTCCCAATTACAAAGGGACCTAAAATTTCCTTACATTATTTCTAAAGAAAATCTCTTTGGATTTTATTAATTTTAGATGTTATATCTATTAATTATCTTAGAAATGACATCATATAAATAAGGATGGATTGCAATGTAGTCTTTATGAGTTGTGGCCTTCTAGCCATGATTAAGAACTTACCTCTCCAACCTTCCAAACAAGATTACATTCTATCCAAAACTAAGTCCCAAAGCTTCTTCTTCTTTTCTTTATGAGACAAAGGAATACCCAAATATATTGATGGAAAATTCTAATTTTAAACCTTAATATATCCATAATAATTTTCTATAAATATAAGGTATTGTTAATGAAAAATAACCTAGAATTCATAGTATTAATCAACTATCCATTGACCTTATCATAGCATCATAATAATGATTTAAAATCCATAGAATCATTGATTGAGGGATGACCTAAAAGAAAAGTATCATTAACAAATTAGAGATATTTATTGTAACCTAAAAATATCTTTAATTTTTTCTTCCATTTTTGCCTTTCAAAAAGTTGTCTCTAATGCCTCCATAAAAATAATAAATAGATAAAGAGATAATGGATCAACCTAGTAGAGTCCATAGGATGACTCAAAGTATCCAACAAGGAATCCATTAATCAAAATAGAATATTTTGGAGTTCTATAACAATATCTAATCCATTCATACCAAATCTTAATCAAAACCAAACTTTTTGAGAATATCATATACAAAGCTCCAACAAACCCTATTATATGCTTTGTTCATATCTAATTTCTAAGCATACTTGGCCTTTTCATGGAATGAAGAAAATATGTGCCCTCATGTGCAATAATTATAGATTTGATAAGTTGTTTACCATGAATGAGACCACCTTATTCCTTTGATATAACATAATTTGGAATATTTTTCAACCTATTTGCCATAATTTTTGAAATGAACTCATAAATGATATCACAAAGGCTCACTAGATAAAAATTGCCAAAGTATATTATCTTGCCTTTCTTAGGAACTAATGTAACAAATATGGCATTGATCTAACTTATTATATATTCCTTTTCCAAACCTCTTTAACTATAGCCAACACACCACTCTTCAAAAAGTCCCAAAAGAATGAAAAAAATGTAGAAAAATCATTAGGCCATTTAGTTGGAAAGAGAAAATTATCTTTATCAAGCTTCAATTTTGTCCTTGTGTGAGAATTGATGGAATATTTTATAAAATATTATCTTGAGCCTCCTTATCTTGCCTAGAATTTGACAATATATCTTTGAAATAACTAATTGATCTCTTATATCTTCTTCTTCATCAATATTTCTTCCATTTAGTGTTGAAATATTTTTGATGCGATGAAAAAAATTGTCTATAGCATGAAATTTTTTATTATTTCTATCTCCTACCTTGAGCCATCTCCCCCAAGATTTTTGGAACCAATATTTTTTTAGTACATTATGATAATAAAAAAGTAGTTAATTTTCTTACACATAAGAATCCTAGTCTCCATTAGTCTCTACTATCTCTTATAATGTATTGATCTTTGATTCAATTTCCTCCTTTTCTTTAAATATGTTAACAAAATGTATGGCTTTACATAACTTTATTTTCCCCTTGAGGTATTCTATCTTTTAAACAAACCTATACATACATGATCCTTCAAAAATTGCTTCATCCCACTATAACATAACCATCTAGAAGAAATTAAGATCTTGGAGGCATGTAGACTAAAAGAAAAATAAATTTGGATGATAAATCACATATCAAGAGAATGAGTTTGTGATTTGGTCTTGCTCATAGTAAAATATCCAAAGAGGTTATATGCTTTGTTTGCAACCATGTGTTGAATAACAAAAATCTATCCAATATTTCTACTATATGAGTTTACCCAATCCATCTGATGTCCCATGTATGTTAAAAACTTAGAAAGAATAATATCACAAAGTCCATTTGAATTGATAAATTAAGCAAAACCCTGCATTTATTTAGACCATATAGAAGTACCACCATTATTTTTTGAATGATATAGAATTATGTTGAAGTCCCCCCACGAATCTATAGATCACAATTATGAATCATCATTGTATTTGACAAAAGTATGCTAAGGTTATTCCAAAATTTTGGGAAGTAACGATAGTTGGAGCTTTTGCATTTATAACCCCAAATTTGTTGTCTTCCTTTTTTTAAAAAATAGACCAACAACCCAAACACTTTTTAAGAAGAAAGTGGTAGATGATCACCCATCTTCCAAATTTTTTTGAATCATCTTTACATTTTCATTACTTGATTTTGTTTCTTGTATTGATATAAACTCAAAACTATAACAACCTATTAATTTCTTAATGACTTTTTTTTTGGTGGGTAGGGGGGATCTTATTCATATCCCTCATATTCCACAATACCATTTTCACCATCACTTTTTTATTTTTATTAATGGGATTGGTGCCACTTCTTGTTAACACTTCTGATATTTGTTTTTGGTTTTCAAAAATGATATCCCTTTGAGATTAATTTTCTCTTTGTTTTTGCTTTATCGGCTTTCCTCTCATTTTTCCATGCCCACCAACACTTTCATCTACATCAATCTCTTATATTTTTCTTTATTATTAATGATCAGACTTATCTTCTAAAGATTTATCCTACCTTAGAGAATTTTAAATGCAACGAATAGGATCACAAGCATTTTTTGTTTATGTTTCTCTAAAAACCCTAAAATACGAGGACAATCCCCATTGTAATTACTTTCTTATGCTGCCCTAAAAATCCTAAATTTTTATGTATATCCTCCATACACATTTTTGTATTATGATGCTGTTGAAACCCTAAAATGCAAGGGATACACTTTATACTACCATTTTTATTGCAAGAAGAGGATTTTATAATACTTATGAAAAATGAATATGATTCATCTAGATTAACCTTGACCTCTTTCAACCCCTTTGCTTTAAAAAAAATTTTCCCATCTTCCTTTGCATCTTTAAATCCTTATGAATTTGAACTTACACATTGTACTTCCTCATCCCTTGTGTCATATTTTTTCCTTCTGATGGTTGATTCAAGTAAACTATTATGACCATTGTCATTTGATGATACAAAGGGGCTTTCTTTGCCACTTTCTTGGGAGTGGAAAATCCTTGATTTGACCTAGTTTCTTTTATGATATGATCTCCTTGTTTCATATTAGTTTGCCTCATGCCCAAAAATTTCCATCTCTTTCTCCATCCTTTTAACTTTACAATCTCTTGCCATGTGTCTTGTTTCATGCCATTTGTGACATTGGAATGCAATATTTTTATAATCCACTTGTTGTTCTTATTCTCTTGATTCAGATTTTATCCTAATGGAATGTATAAAATATTTTGAAATATTCATGGGAAAACATATCCAAGTGTATACAACATGCCTTCTCTCCTTAGTAGTTGATCCCTCTTGGATGAACTTCCCTAAATTATTCTTAATATTCTTCAAAACCTACTTATTGATAAGTTGATATGGAAATCCAAACAACCTAATCCACACTAAAAGCCTTTTAATAATATTTGTCTCCATAAAAAAATTCTCACTCCATGGTCTTAAATCTAATGCATCCCTCCCTCTACACCATGGTCCATCATCCATTATTTTATCTCTGAGTCCTGAACTGGAGAAGATGACAAGGAAAAATCCTTTGAGAAGAAAAGTCGAAGTAATTTAAAATAAATCCCCACTTGCACTTGACCCAATTTTGAATCTTTGAAAAACTTATCTTTGGAACTTACATATCAACCCTTTGCTTTTAAGAGCCATTATATCATACTTGATCATGATATCATTGATAATCACTTTGAGTGTAATATCTACTACTTAGATAAGGTTTGTTATAAATTTGCTCTTCCTCTTATCGCGAATTAGAGAATCCTTACTTTCAGTAAGACTTTCAAAATAGACATTTTTGTCGTAGTATCTAGACTTTCTTTACAAGAATCCTTTAGGTTTTAACTTTTCCTTAACATCTGGACAAAAAAAGTGGTACTTACTCTTTTCTCACACTTTACTTCTTACTTGTACTCACAACATTTATTTATAAAAAAAAAATGAGACTTACTCTTAACAAATTATTTCATTGTAAAATATTAAACTTAACAAAATAAAATCAAATTATACAATTTCAATTATATTTATATTTTTAATTAATTAATTTATTTATGCGTAAGGAACCTGTAACAATTTCAATAATATTATAATAACACAATGATAATGTTAATCCCATAGCGAATTAAAGAAACTTATAATTTATTAGTTTTTTCACAAGATATAAAAAACAAAAATGGCTGGATGACCGTCTTTTAATCCAAAGGCCGATAATGTATTTAAGAACAATGAGTAACAGATGATACCTGCTACCTACGTGGCAGAATCCGAAAGGGACGTGCCTGCCAAATGACCATGCACGAAACTTTGATGAGCCTATGGATGGGGCTACCTATCGATGGTATCACTAAAGTTCTCCGTGGAATACCCAGCCACTGCAACGAGAAAAGGTGGAACCCTGGACTGAAATTGCCTTTTTAAGTCTCCATGTTGGAGTATGGAGGATGGAGGTTGTAGTCAAGGCTTTTTAAAAAAGGATTATTATCTATTTTTTATTTTTGGCTTTTAAAATATCCATCTAGTGAGGGTTTGTAATGAATGGAACTTTATAGGCATTATAGTACATCCCTTAAATAAAAAAAAAAAACGGAAGAGGTGGAATATATGGTGCTACAGTACATGTTTAAAGAGTTTTGTGCTCCAACTCTTTGTTTGGTCAAGTGTGGATGCTACCCTACAGTACAACTTATCGTGCTGACGTGAACACCATACAACAAAGAACAAAGGCTACCATAGCATTAGGTTGGGCAATGAGGAATACATATTAATCATATGATTCGTCTCAGTAAAGAGTAAAGGGTATTCTATTCCATGCAATGAACGATAATATTCGAGGTTCCAGGTTCCAACTATCCATCAAACACTCTTCATGAATTATTTCCCCTCCGAGATCACTTGTATAAGAGGGAGAGACTTAAGTTATTCTGATCAGGCCAACGTTGCTTAAGCCTATTTTGATACGTTGTTTTTATTTCGGAGCATGATGGGTAAGGCTGATACGTATTTCCTAGCAAGTGTTGCTCTGTTTTTGCTGTTGCTGCTAGGTGGGCTACTCCATGGAGGAGGAGGAGGAGCAGCAGCAGCAGATATTTTGTCTTCGGTTTCTGCGGAAGCCCAAGTCCTCTTATCGTTGAAAATTGGGATGGGGTCTCCAGATGTTTTGAGCGACTGGAAATTTGAAGAATGCAGTGGGAATTCAAGTTGGGGTAGGCAAAGCCATTGCCGGTGGAGGGGCGTACAATGCGATGGGTTTCACCGAGTGGTGGGGCTTAACATGTCGCACATGAAATTGCATGGCACCGTTTCATCCGAAATTGGAAAACTTGGCAATCTTAACAATCTGACATTTGCTTGCAATGCCTTGACCGGTCCATTGCCTGTTGAAATCAGCAACCTTGAGAGTCTAAGATCGCTGAATGTCTCCTCTAACAACTTTAGCGGCAGCTTCCCCTCTAACATTTCCGAGTTAAAGGAGCTACGAGTGTTGGATGCCTACAACAACAACTTTACAGGGCCCTTGCCTGTAGAGCTAAGTCGGCTAAGGAAGTTGGAACATGTTGACTTGGGAGGCAACTATTTTTCTGGCAAGATTCCAAGCGAATATTCAAGGATTCAAAGCTTGAGATACTTGGCACTCAAGGGAAACGAACTCATTGGGAGAATCCCAAGGGAGTTTGGTAATCTTGTTAATCTGAAGGAACTCTATATTGGCTACTATAATTCTTACGAAGGCGGAATTCCTTCAGAGTTTGGGAAGCTCACAAATCTTGTTCGACTGGACATGGCGAACTGCGGGCTTTCCGGGACAATTCCTCCAGAACTGGGGCAACTACGCTCGTTGGATTCGCTGTTCCTTCAAGTGAATAGTCTGTGGGGAAACATTCCTGCTGAGTTGGCAAATCTGAGCAACCTCATGTCTCTTGATTTATCCGACAATGAGCTGACAGGCGAAATCCCTGCAGAGTTTAGGAGGCTACAGAAGCTAAAGCTATTGAGTCTGTTCAAGAACAAGCTCCACGGTACTATTCCGACTTTCATAGCGGACCTCCCTAACTTTGAAGTTCTGGGGCTGTGGGAGAACAATTTCACAGGGGAGATTCCCCACAATCTCGGTCGCAATGGCAAGCTTTTGCAGCTCGACTTGTCCTGCAACAGGCTAACTGGTTTCCTGCCTCCTTATCTCTGTAAGAGTAATAAACTCCAAATTCTTATCATGCTAGATAATTTTTTCTTTGGGCCCATCCCTGAAATTCTTGGCAAATGCAAGTCATTAAAAAGGGTTCGTATGAGTCGAAATTTTTTTAATGGGTCAATTCCCAATGGTTTTCTTGATCTCCCTTTTGTAGAACTGATTGAACTAAATGATAACTATCTAACAGGAGTCATACCCACATCCATTTCCGTCACACGGAAGTTGAAACAAATTATTTTATCCAACAATCGACTAAGTGGCCCTATTCCTCCCGCAATAGGAAATTTGCCTAGTTTGCAGCAACTTCTGCTAGCTGGTAACCAGCTTACAGGGAGTCTTCCAAGGGAAATAGGTAGACTGAAACACCTCTCCAAAATTGACTTCAGCAACAATAAGTTATCTGGACAAATACCTCCTGAAATTAGTCAGTGTGTATCTTTAATTTTTGTGGATTTGAGCAGAAATGATTTGGGCGGGACCATTCCACCAGAAATTGCCAAAGTGCGCAGTCTTAATTATCTTAACATCTCTAGAAACCATTTAGTTGGAAACATTCCCGAACAAATTGGAGGTATGAGCTTGACTAGTGTGGACTTGTCATTTAACAATCTGTCCGGCGTGGTGCCTGCTAGCGGACTATTCAAAATTTTCAATGCAACGACTTTTGTAGGGAATCCAGGGCTTTGTTTGTCATACTTGAATCCGGCTTGCATCCAAACGACTAAATCCTACGGAGGCAGGGGAACCGGCACCAACCGAGGTCAATTATCTTCCTTTATTGCAAAACTGTTTTTAGTGATTGGGTTAGTGTTTTGCTGTTCCGCCGTGGCGATAGGTGGTATTTGTAAGGCAAGGATCGAATGGAAGAGGAATTCCTCAAGAAGATGGAGACTGACTGCTTTTCAGAGGCTCCATTTCTCCTGCGAGGACGTTTTAGGGAGCCTGAAAGAAGAGAATATCATTGGCAGAGGAGGCTCGGGGACTGTGTACAGAGGATTAATGTCTAATGGGCAGCAGGTCGCAGTCAAGAGATTGCCGGCTATTGGTATGGGTAAAGGCTCTTCTCATGATGATCATGGGTTTTCCGCCGAAATACGAACTTTAGGGAAGATCCGCCATCGGCATATAGTTAAGTTGCTGGGATTTTGTTCTAACCAGGAAATCAATCTCCTTGTTTACGAATACATGGCGAATGGAAGCCTGGGAGATATGCTCCATGGCAGAAAAGGTGGCCACTTGCACTGGGACAGCAGATACCGGATTGCTCTGGAGGCTGCCAAAGGCCTCTGCTACCTCCATCATGATTGTTCTCCCATCATCATACACCGTGATGTCAAGTCCAACAATATCCTGCTCGGCTCCAATTTTGAAGCCCATGTTGCAGACTTTGGTCTCGCCAAGTTCCTCCAAGATTCTGCTGCCTCTCAGAGCATGTCTTCTGTTGCAGGCTCCTATGGCTATATTGCCCCAGGTAGGTGTATCTCTACTTCTTACCTCTTTTTCTTTTCTATTATCTTCCCAACTTATATTTGAATGCATCCTGATTCCGCTTTCAGAATATGCCTACACCCTAAGAGTGGATGAGAAGAGTGACGTGTACAGCTTTGGAGTTGTGCTGCTGGAGTTGATTACAGGCAGAAAGCCGCTGGGTGAATTTGGGGAGGGAGTGGATATCGTTCAGTGGGTAAGAAAAACAACAGAGTGCGTTCAGGAAAGAGTTTCGGAGGTGATTGACACGAGGCTGTCCACCGTTCCTTTGCAAGAGGTGATGCATCTCTTCTTCATCGCCATGCTCTGCGTTCAAGAACAGAGCATAAAAAGGCCAACCATGAGGGAGGTCGTCCACATGCTTACACTGGTTCCCAATTACAACTCCAAATGCCAAACCACTGTGTAGATCTCTAATTCTGATACCTCTTCTTCTCTCTACTCCTAATACAAACATGTCCAATCCGGTAAGGGTGTGCTTCTTCATCAACTTATAATTATCACGGGATTGCATCGCCTAGCAGTTTTACATTGTCATAGGGTATACTACAGCTTGTTTTACTCTTTGTATAAAGAAAATTCTCTACAGCGATCTTTACAGCTATCTTCACTATGGCTAAACCTAGTCTGTATGTTGTTTGCCAAGCTTTAGCTTTAAAAAAGTAAATTGCCGACTTTTGGGAATAATGTTGTATCTAAATAAAGACGTTCTATTTTACATTAACAATTTTCCTACGGCGAAGTCCAGAAGGTTCAATTTCTGCGTTTGTAGGGTTGATTTCTGATTGCTGAAGCTCACCTCACTTAACTTTTTTATGGATTTCATGGTTAAACGTTTTTAAAGGATGAAAATAATTAATGTTTTTTTCTTTGGTTAATTTAAAGGAGTTTTTAATGGATTTTCACACATGAAAAACAAGACAAAATATGTACATTATTGAAGTCTATTGGCAAACGGGATAGTATTTATACCTTATTATGTTAAATTATCTAACCATAACAAAATAAGGCAAGCTAAAGGTCCAATGTATAAATAACAATATAAGGACATCAAAAACATAGTGAAAACATGCATCAACTATCATGTTATTTCAAAGTTGTATGATAGTAAGTTGGTGATAGTGTGAGACAATTGATCTGTTATTGCACCCAATAATTTATAGATCATTGTTATAAATGGATTTTGTACCACATATTCAAGTCAATTTTCAATCTATGCTTAAAAATTAGATATTCTTCCATGAGAGCATTAAATCTACAAAAACTTCAATTATAATCTTTTAGTCCTTCTCAATTTTGCAAAGGATAGAACTAAGTTCTTAAATCAAGAAAAGCAAGGTAAAAAATTACAAACAACAAACAAGCTCAATAAACAAACAAAGAAAGCAAAGTTAAGCAATGTTTATCATACATAATATTGTTGGATTTCTGCAACTTAACTCCATCTATGATCTACAATTCCATTGTCCCAAATCCATAGAATTCATTGTTGGTATATGGACCTAGCCACTTTTGGATAAACTTTCTTTTGTACTTTTCATGCACATTGTCAAGTTTAAGACTAAGGTCTTTGACACTGAAGTCATGGTAATGGAATTTCTTATTATGCTCCTTAACAATATGACTCTTATAGGCTCAAATGTGCTTAAGAGCTCAAAGATGAATCTCATCAAACATAGTGAATTCAACATATGAGCCTTATGACACTCATCATAACTAAAAATATTTTCAAAGAAGCGTGCAAAGAAGATAATTTTAGTACCATATACAACAAAAAAATCAATTACCCCTCTAGACATTTGGATACTAGTGTAGTATGCCCATAATGTGGGATATAAATTTAAGTGCTAATCTTTTTTTTATCATTTCATAGTTTTATTTTAAGATATTGACCAAAATTATATTATTTGATTGCACTCTATCATTCCTTTGTAGGTAATAGGGTGTGGAAAAGTGGTGTTGAATTTTATTTTATTTAGTTAATTCCCTCATTTGTTTATTTTAAAAAGGTGTTCCATTATCTAAAATAATTGTTGAGGGAGTTACAAAGCAATATACAATCTGATTAAAAATAAATTTAGAAATAGTGAGATTTATTAAAGTCATAACTTCCAACCACTTAGTAAATTATGCAATGATTATGATGATAAAATTGTGCTTGTTAATGGACACTAGAGAGGTAGGTCCCACAAGATCAGGACCCCAAGTCAAAAAAATGCTAAGACAACTAATTGGGATGAAGAAATTGGGTAGGGGCATAAATTTCATCTCTAAAGAATTGATATTTATCACATCTTTTGACATATTTATTCACATTGATTTCTATTATTGGCCAAAAGTATCCCATTTACAAAAGCTTATGGGTCATAGAATGACCATTAAAATATTCATCATAGTCTATTATGGATTTCAAATAGAGACCTTATTCTATGAGATAACATAGTAGAACACCTACCAAAAACTTGGGCTTTCAAACAAATAATTTTGTGGAAGCAAAACTTTTTTCCAAGGAGTCAATCTTCTAGAAAGGATGAACATCAAAAAGGTGATTACTGAAGGTGACTCTCTAAACATCATTAACACCATGAAAGGCTCTCAAATCCCTAACTGGAATATTGAAGACTTTATAGAGGAGGCAAAAAGAAACATTTTGCTCCTAGAAGAATCTTAGATCAAACATATTTATAGAGACAGTTGACTCCATGGCTAACCTTGGCATCCTACATGAAACCCTCACAGTCTAGAGAGAAAAATTCCCCCAAGATCTTACTCAGGTCACCCTTAAATATACTAATGAGTTTTCTTGTTAACCAAACTTGATGTCAAACTCAAAAAATATTTTTATGCACTGAATAACATTTTCCAACTCCAAGCTTACTAAATTTGAACTTGAATACTAATATTCTCACTAAATGCCTCAATGCAATAGACCATAACTCACCTGAAACTTGAAAGAGTATACTAGTTTGTGATTGCATCATTGTACAATTGTATTAAGATTCCCCCATGGATTCCATCAATCACAAAATTTTTGCATAAATTACATGATCGAAGCCACTGTCTACTAACTCTCTCAAAGTCCTTATTAAACTAGCAATTCTTAGATAAACCAAAAACTGAACAACTTAATCTAGATGTTGTTGGTTATTATTTGATGCTTATTACCAAAGTGAAAGTTCTCTACCAAGCCCATATTCTATTGGAAAATTGCAAGCAAATGATAAACCATAAAGCAACCAATAAAATTTTGGGACACATTTTGTTGTTTGGTTGACAAATGAACTATCTTAGGGAGATGAGCATTCACTCATTGACACAGACTATTTGAGGAATAGGCCTGATTCATAGATTTTCAAAAACTTCTTGATCTTGATTATGTTTACTTATCACAGGTGTCCATGCTTCCTCTAAGATAAAATAACTTCCTCACCTATTGCTAGGAACAGAGACTTCCTGGATCAGGAAAGGCCTCAATTTCTGGCAAAGGGTATGAGAAGCATCTTCTGTCAAGGAAAATGGGCCCACCTCAAAACCCACAATTGGGTGCAGGTTAGGAACAACTTGACCAAACCACCACTCCAAAATTCACCCTAGGGATGTGAGGGTTCCGCAAGAAGGGTCCTATAACATTGCTCTTTATTTTTACTTTTCTCAAAAGCTTACTTGTCAGAGAAAAACTTGCCTTGGCCCTTTTGAAGTTTATATATGCTCCTTTAAGTATTGTCAACTTTGACTTTGAAACAAATTTTGTCATTAACATTATAACCTTGGGAAAACAAACAAGATTGCCAGAAGTCTCAACCAGTTGTTTACATTTTCTATATCATGTCTATAATTAAACACATCAATTTGTTGCTCAAGCTCAAGTTTAAAAAGTAAATTGACCATAGAATGACAACATGCAGGTCAAAACTTTAGAACAAAGCTCTGCAAGGTTTCTTTAGATAATAGTGATCATTTAAGAATGTAAAGGCACTACTAACTTCAACAAACTAACTCCAAGAGAATCATCATCATAATATCTTAGGCCCCAAATCATGGCATGAGGCAGTTTGTAGTTAAGGTATATTATTTTTAGTTGGCTAACATGGGAAGAGTCTTACAGTGATGCAATTACCTTCTGGTATGAACCATATCTACTTTATTTCCAACAGGTATAACTTTAAATAAATTGATAGATTTACACAAAAGAACGATATAAATAAGATGTCCATTCATAGATTTTGAGTACATTCACTTTAAGGATTTTTCATTAACATAGAATTCATGAGTAAGTGGAGCTAAGCCACAGATTCTTGGGCCAAAAACCCTGAAAGAAAAATAGTAAATTGTCTTAAAAGAGGCATATCTGTTTCCACAGGCACTTAACTACCTGAAACCCACCCTGTTGGAAAGGTTGTTCCAAAATATTTTTAAAGATATATAAGGTGACACTTTAGATCAAAATTGATAGACTTATGGTTGCTTATATTTGACTAGCTTCGTAGTTGATTTGACATATGCCTTGCAAATTTTGCACCTGGCTCATTTTTCTTAAAGAAAACAAACAAGTTGGATCCTAATCGTCAAGCTAGAAAACCACAAGATTGATGGGACAAGCAAAAAGAAAATGCAATCAATAAACACAAAAATTGATTTCATGCAGTTGTTAGAGAGCATTAAAGACATATTCAAAGGGATTGATATTACAATTGAAGAATCCAAGAATTACCCCTAAAAAACCCATGAATATAGCAAGCTTTAGCATTCAAGTTTTTCATATTGTTACACCGTTGATTTGAGGTTGAATTCTGTAGGATAGCATATTTTCTAGTCAATAGTGTGTGCAACTATATTTACATGTGGCAACAATCAACTAGGTGGAAAAGGAGTTTGCTCACTTGCTTACCCTCTTTTGACACCAAGGTGTTGTATTTCATTAGTGAGATAAATCAAATACCATAGACTCAAGGGGCCAGAGTACACCCCTTGCCCATCCAGTAGACTAGCATAGGAGTTCATTGAATAACAATGTTAACTGGGTACTTCAATGGACATATTAAAGATATTATATTTGGTTTCAGCTGGCTATTACTTCCTAGAGGTCTTTTATTGAGTGTCTTGGAGATCTATGAAACCTTAAAGGAGCTAATGAAACTATCTAATGGCTCGAGGAATAACAATATTTAAAATAAAATAACACATTATTCTTTGTAATTAGCGAGTGCATCTGAGGCATCATAAAATGATGCCAACAAGATATATGCATCAGCTAAATATTATTAGAGCATAATGTCGATGTGTTACCATGTATTACACACATCCATAATAGAACATATATATATACAACCGATAAAAAAAAAGAAGGTAAAAAGCCTAATAGATTTTGATGGTTGTAGCCTAATGTACCATACATAGTGTTTTTTACTCTTATTGATTATTCAACTATATTTGAAATGCTCATTGCAACTATGGTTGCATTCTATGCCAAAGGAACACAAAAATCAAAGTAAGAATTAGCTCAACAATCTCAGGAATTCCAACACGTCCTCTACACCCTACCATTGTTACTGCAATTAGACATCTCCAATTTCAAAATTCTCATCTTAAATGAGAAAGCAGAGGACCACACCTATAAAACATGCAGACAACATGAAATTCTAGAATTTTATAGTAAAGAACAAACCAACTTTCAAATTGGAATTCCACGATAATAATCCCTCTTGGTTTGTATGAGTTGTTTGTTCAAATCATTCATAAACATTTTTTAAGATAAATATGTTAAAGTTTTCATTATCACCAATTCTTTTCATACCTCTTTGGGAAAAATAAGGAGAATGGATGCACACTGAAACCTATAATAGACTTGAGTTTCTTTAAGATATGTTCTATGCTTTGCATTGAGACTGTGGCCAATCTAAGCCTTGGTTTACTATCACATATATAAAACTTGTTTCTCAATAAAATTTATCAATATATGCAAAAGATATCCTTGTAAAATGTACAAGGAAGAACATGGTAAGACCTGTTTCTGTTCTTGATAAAAGTAAAATATAAAATAATTATCTGAAGAATGTATACTAGACTTTTCAACAAAGCAAACCTCAGATGTTCTGCATTAAGCATATCAGATGCGAATATGTTGACATACTTTATGGCCTTTCAACAATCAACCGTCATCATCTAATGATTTTTAGAAACAACTGCATGACTTTAGGAACAAGCAAAAAGCAAGAGACTACCACTGCAACGGCCAACAACAACAAGCATTCTATAAAAAAGAGTAAATTCAACTAAAATCATTACCAAAAATAAACAATCTAATATGTTGATAACCATTTCTGCTGGATAGGTGATATGTCTCATGTTGATGTCTTATTGCCACTTAAACATGTTCTCTTAAGTTCCACTTAATAAAAGAGTTTTAATGGCATTATCTGACTATGTTACCAATATCACTGGTCAGAATTTCAACATATACATTATTACATACTCATAAACCATAGTATAAATCTGGTTTAAAAGGATTGGCGAGACTTATGATTTATCATGGGCTTGGTTAGAGGGGATGTCTCATACATCCAAGAGATATGTTGTCATGGTTGTAGCTTTGAAAATGGCCTTTGCCTTTAGTGACTTAGAGATTTGCTACAACTTAAAGAAAAAATACTAATGCAGTTTAAGCTCTTTGCATTTTCCATGTCTTACTTTTATACCCATCATTAGTTTTTAAAAGTGTCTTTATGTTGATTAAGTTTATCAAATATTAACATAAACTAGTAGGTGTGATACACACAGAGCTAAAAAGAACAAATGCAAAGATTTTCATTGAATATTTTATCTTATTTCTTGAAGGAAGCATATGATGACTGATAATCCTATCACCCCCCAGGAAAAGGAGGGAAACTAATCTATTCTAAAATAAAACTTTACTTATGAGCTCTAACTTGCCAATCATTATCCAATTCTCAAAACCCTATTTCAACAATAAACAAATATAAAACTTTGAAAATAAATATTGAAATCTAATCAAGCAAGAAACCATCTAAAATTATCTTTGAAAAACTTAGCAATAAGTTCAAAAACAACTATATTATTTCTAGCAAATAACTCAAAACAATACATAACATAACAAAATTTTTAGAAGATATGGATGACAACTCAAGCACAAATCCAAGAAAAGATGTGATGCCCAGGAAAACATAGATTCAACTTGTCACATAAAATTTCTTCTAACAAAGATGTGTCCTCCTCTAAAAGCAACATCCTATTTAAGCATTTCCTACATTAGCTCCTTTTGTGGGGCACATACAAGATTATTAGGTTACATGGAAAATTAGTGACAAAGGACTAACTAGGCCGCACAAACCACTTAGATGAAAAATATTCATATGAAATTTAGTATAGAGAAGGTGGGTTGGTCCCACCTATCTAATATTTTCACAGAATAAGAAAAGGTTCATAACAGTTTCCCCTCCTTGAATTGCTTTCTCCCCAAAGCAATTGCAGTGTTGAATCATGATTTCTTCTTGCCTCTATCATATGCTAGACCATGTGGTATGTCCCAATATTTATCTACAAAATCATCAATATTGTGCCTTTGAAGGATTTTTTGGGTATTAGTGTGAGAACTCTCAACTTGAAGAATGTCTACTAGCAATTTCTCATACTCAACCTACAATATTTGAGATGCAGTCCTATCAGCAACTACAATACCAAGAACCTAACCAACCATTGACCCATAGGCTACAAATTGTGATGCAAACTTCTCATCATTTGTGATAAATTCAATTCTAATCTCCAGGGATATCTGTTGGTGTGAAAAACCCTTCAAAACTAAGAAAATATTTGCCAGCTAAGTCATCAATAAGACAACAATGCAAAGGTGGCCTTTTGTTGAAGACTAATGCAACACATAAAATGGTTAGAGGAATCAGTAAATTACTAGTATATCTTGCTTAACCAATAACTCAGAGCTTCCTTGAGAGACACACAAGAGGAAACCCAATGGACATGCCCTTTTTAAGACTTTCATAGATCTGAACTTCATAAGGAGTTTCCTTCCATATGAATCCATTGTAGACTTTAAGAACCAAGGAAACCCTACAAGACAGCAATGGCAAGTCCAATGTTGTCATCTCTTTGGTATGCTTGCTTAAACCCCTTTGCAAAGTCACCCACACCTTCTTGGACTAAACTATTTGCATCCTTTGTCACTTTGTTAAGTTCCAATAACCACTTTTCTTCTGATCTGCTTTATAAAGCTCAACATATTATGGAAATAAGAGGTCTTCAAGGTCCTAAAGTGCTCTTATATGTTATGTTCCAAATATAACATGAAATCTGAAACTACAACTTAGCATAATTTTCCCGAATAATGGGTTATGGTAGCATTGTTGCATTCTAGATCTGGAAACTTAAAAGCTAAATTAGGTGGTTATGAACAATCTAAAATTTTTTCAAATCATAAACTAGGCAAGTTCTATTTTGGAATTTGGAATTGGCAAATTCAATTCTAAAATATGAAATATCTAAGATGTTCCTCCTTTTTTAATTATAAAGCTAAAAACCCTAAAAATCTAGCCATTTAGCCATGCCAGAATCAGAAACTCCTGGAAACTACTGAAGCAGAATATTAAAGCTGCAAAAAGAACTTACATGATATCCTTGAGGATTCTGAACACTTAAGTTTTTTAAAGAATCTGGAAAGAGAACATGACATTACCATTATAAAAAATAACTGAAAAAATACATAAGTAGCTAAAATAAACTTTCCTGTAAGGATATGAGCACCAACTCAACCCCGAACCCAAAAACAATGTGGTCACTACCTTGGCCAGAACACAACTTCAAACTATGCACAAAAACTTTCTTCTACCAAAAACTGACCTCCAATAGTTCAATCTATATATAAGCATTTCCCACTTTAGCTCTTTTCACGGTGCATGTTGGATTACTAGCTCACATTGAATAAGTGCCCATAGTGACCAAAAAAACTAGTTGAACCCCACAAACATCTTACATACAGATATTTCTAGTGGACTAAATTGTACACAAAAGTGGGATGGGCCCAACTATCTAATATTTCCATAGGATAAGAAAAAGTTCCATAACATTGTCCCTGTCTATTATAGTTAGTATTAGGGTTTTCTAGGTCCTACCAAGGTGGGTAGTCACAGAGCCACCTTCAAGAATAGATAATATTTTATCAAGCCAAATAATGTTGTAAGTTGACAAATCACTGGAAAAAGTTTATAATTATGGTCCAGTTTTATGTGCAACAAGAAATCAGTATGGTCCAATTTTTTTACCATCAATTTGAGAGGGTCATACCTGTATGCTTTTCGATTGTGCTTCTAGTTTATTCTCCCACTTTCTAGTTGTGCTTCCAGTTTATTCTCCCACTTTTCGGTTGTGCTTCCCTGGTCTACCCCTCTCCTGAGAATCCCTTCCAAAAAGTGATCCTCCATTTTTAATTTTTTTTAAATATATCCTCCTTGTCTTTTCATGAACCCCCAAAACATCAGGGTTTTCTAGGTCCTACCAAGGCGGGTAGTCACAGAGCCACCTTCAAGAATAAATATTTTATCAAGACAAATAATGTTGTAAGTTGACAAATCACTGGAAAAAGTTTATAATTATGGTCCAGTTTTATGTGCAACAAGAAACCATGGCTTCAATGCATGTGTTTGTTATCGTCTAGTTTGCTTAAGGGACACAATTTATAAGTTTTTAAATGTCTATAGCTTGGTTTGGTGAAGCATTGATATTTTCGTACTTGCAACTCCCAATAAAATATATAATCCTATTCCATTAATTTCTTTTTAAAGTTTCATCATTTTTACTCACTTAATTCCAAAGTGATCCAAACTTTTGCACTGTACCTATTATGTCATTTGCCCGACAGGCTTTAGAGTCAAGTTTCTCCTTCTTTGGTCTGCTTAGGGGATGTCCATAGGACACACACCTCTCCATGGCATGATGGTATGCCCGTACCATGCAGGAGCTCTTCAGGGGTGTATTTGTTTTTTATAGTTGTGACACATGTAAGATATGATAGTTGGGAAGGTCTTATTGTGATGTTTTTTATAGTCATTTGTATTTGTTTTTGGTTTATTGTGAAGGTAGTTGGTTTGTTGTGATGTTTTACTTGTAATGTTTTTAATGCAAGTTTTTTTATTGATAAGAGTTATTATAAAATTTCATTCTACATTACTATCTTTCTTTTATATAGGTTTTAGATCATAAATGTGATCTTTTATTATTTAAATAAATTTTATTTTATTTATTGGTTAATAAAAGTTAAAAAGTTATTTGAAAATTATATAATAGTATTCATAAGAAAAAATTATTAATGCCACCACAAATCTATAATTTTTTAAAATTATTATTATTTTTTAATGGGTTATATGGAATTGAAACGGCTTCGCCCCTATCAATGCCACCACAAATCTATACTTTTTTTAATTATTATTATTATTTTTTAATGGGTTATATGGAATTGAAACGGCCCCACCCATATTACATCATGACTGCATAGTAGTATTACAACAACTTGGTAATTATGCATGTATCATTTGGCAAGATTTGAACCTTGGTCTCTTTCTTGAAAGATGAGGAATCTAACCAACTGAACTAACGCCATTTGATACCACAAATCTATACTTATAAAAATAACCTTCCAAAACTCACTTTAATATTTTATTTATAGAGCTTGTACAAAAATAAAAAAAGATACTCACTTTAATTATGGTTATAATTTTTATTTAATCTATGGTTATAAACTCACTTTAATTATGCATGTAATTATTTTTATTTTAGTCCTTGTAAGAAGTGTCCTAACATCTTTATAAATATTTGGTATGCAACTCAAATATAACCCCCACCCCCTCTTCTCCAGCCCCTTTTTTACCAGTAGAATCTATATGTAGGTATGCATGAATTTTAAATACCCCTCCCCTATAAGATACTTACCAATTTACCGATGGTTCAACTTGATATTAAAAATACCCCCTGTATGCACTCACGTGGTATTTACCATTTCCTCAGAGTGACCCCCCATGGACCAGGTACCAACATGATGCAATCCTTGTAGTAGTCGACAAATTGACTAAGGTTGCATATTTTATACCTGGGAGAACCAAGGATGATGCTCAGGTGGTGGCTAATAGATTTTCCAAAGAAGTGTTCTAATTGCATGGATTTCCAGAGGTAATCATCTCATATAGGGATTCCAAGTTCACTTTCAAATTTTGGAAAGCCCTTCATCATGTAATAGGTATGAAACTGAATATGAGTTCGGTATACCACCCTAAGATAGACGATCGTAAACCAAGTACTAGAGGACATGCTCTGCATGTATTGCATGGATCATAAATCTCATTGGAAGATATCTACATTTGGTAGAGTTTACCTACAATAATTGGCATCACTCATCTCTAGGAATGGCACCTTTCGATGTCTTGTATGGTCAAATGTGTAAGATGTCATTGTCTTGGGACAACCTAGAGGATAGAGTTGTGATTGGACTAGAAATGGTTAGAGAAATGGAAGATCAATTGAAGGTAATAAGGTAAATACTCAAAGAAGCCGATGATAGGTAGAAAAGTTATGTTGATTTGAAGAGAAATCTAAGAGAGTACTCGATGGGATACAAAGTGTTTCTAAGGGCTAAACTAATAAAAAGTGTGATTAAATCCATAAAGTTGGATCTATGATTTATAGTATCCTTTGAGATCACTGAAAATATTAGTTTAGTTGTATACCGACTTGCTTTACCTCCTAACCTGTTAAAAATCCATGACACCTTTCGCATATCTTTGCTTAGGAAATATATTGCTGACCTTGAACATGTGTGGGATGTTTCTAATTTACAGATGGAAAATATAGAGGCAATTGAAGTGATGTCAGTAAATATTCTTGAGTTTCATTCTAAGACTATGTGAAATTGAACTCTTGATCAATGTAAGGTCTAGTGGGACAGTTTCTCTGAAAGGAATGCCACTTGGGAGAAAGTGGAGGATATGCAAAAATATTTTCCCTTCTTGTTTGAAAATTTTTAAATGTAATAGTTTGATTTTATTTGTTATTTTTGTAAAACTGGAAACATCAGGACAATGTTTAGTCCCAGTGGGGTAGGATGTCATGACCCTCCCTGATGGACTTTGTGACATGGAAAACAATATATTAATTTGATGGTCCTTTCATACTTGGTTTTGTGTAATTAAGCAGTACTACATTGTTAGTTGATATTGAAGAACATGATACTACTAACAAATTGCCAATGTGTAGGATTAGGTACGCTCGTGGATGGAAGAAGTTGAATCATCCACCAAAAGTGAGGGTATTTGAGGTTGGGAAAGTGATGAAAAGGTATATCGAGGGTAATATTGATAAATACCTTCATATAGGCATGCATTATAGATTAGGGATAATCGTCAATAGCTAGCCATCTTGAGCCTCAATTGATAGCATGGTAGCTATCGTAAATCCTTGGGTTGAGATAGGTAACTAAATTGATGAAAAGACTCCCTCTTTATCTATTGCATATGTTTGATTGTCTTTTACTTCATCACTTGTTACATAAATGGTTTGGGAAGCATGCATAATTTGGTTGTTTTGGGAAAACTCCTTGTTTTGCTTATATTCCTTCAAAAGAATAGCTTGATGTTAGTATGCAATGAGAAAACCTCTTGTTCTATAAAGAAGAAGGGGGATAATTATTTTAAATGATAATAGAACTTCATTTATAAATAATAGTTTAATTATTTTAAATGATAATAGAGCTTCATTTATAAATAATAGTTTAATTATTTTAAATGATAATAGAGCTTCATTTATAAATAATAGTTTAATTATTTTAAATGATAATAGAACTTCATTTATAAATAATAGTTTAATTATTTTAAAATGAAAATAGAACTTTATTTATAAATAATGGTTTAATTATTTTAAATGAAGATAGAACTTCATTTACAAATGATAATTTAACAATATTAAAAGAGAAAAAATAGTTTCAATATATATATATATATAATGGTTGGTTTAGTTTATATATTGAATGGCTCTTATTAATAAATAATCAAATTCCATGTTAAACCAAGGAGATATTTACCATTTATGATAACTCTACCAGCAACATGTTCGATTAGATGGGGCGCTTGCCAATCTTAAAAATGGAGAGAACTCCATTTATGGTAGGGCTTATCAAAAGGATTTAATACGACATAATAATCTAATGTTGATCATTGCATTGAATAGCTAAGAGGATTTATGTTGAGTGGTGGAGTTTGGTAGAGGATATAGATATGCAGGAGGCATCTCGGGTAAGGGCAGAAAGAAACCACGTTGAGAGGAAGGAGGAATGATACACTGTGTTCAAGAGCTGAGGGAACTGTATTGAGAGGGAATAATGCATTACGTAAAGGAAAATGAGCCACGTTGAAGAGTAGTCAGGAAATAGCAAGAACAAAGGAGCTACCATAGTGTTAGTGAAATCCAAGCAAAGGAGAGCCAA
Source organism: Wollemia nobilis (assembly GCA_028583015.1). Taxonomy (NCBI): domain Eukaryota; kingdom Viridiplantae; phylum Streptophyta; class Pinopsida; order Araucariales; family Araucariaceae; genus Wollemia; species Wollemia nobilis. The sequence continues at coordinate 2,252,231 of JAQPPZ010014908.1, forward strand.
GCTCACGTAACTTTACTAGTTGGTTGGAAACTTGTCTTTCATTTCTTTAGAAAATAAATAAACTAAGCCATTTAAAACATTGGGGTAGCAATTCCTTATGCTTGACCCAGTTGGGTCTATTTCTATTTGGACTGTGTATGTTGATTTCTTCTACAATTTTGTGGGTTGATTTTCCTTGATCGAAACATTTTTACCATATCAACCATGTAATCCTTCGTGTCTTCCAAGGTTACTACATGTTAGTGAGACTCATGTGTTGGGGTTTTTATGTAGCTACTGCTCAATCCGATCGTTGAGCAAACCTCATTTTTACTCCCCCTTGCATCAACATATGCCATTGGAAGGACGACAATGTTTGAAATCCCTTGCTGGCCATAGTCGTCACTCTGAGAAAACTCCAACCTGTATTGCATCTCCATTCTTAAGCCTTGGGTAAATTTTGTGTTGGACGTTTGTATCTTTCCTTCTCTAGCTGGCGCAAATGATAACCTGACGTCCCATTCTCCCTAAGTTAAGGAGGGGAAAACGTCTCTCTAATGGCAAATAATATTTTAACCTTGGCCATTTGATTATGTTCGAACAATGTATTGTTGCTTCAGTTTGAAGGCTATTAAGGTTTTGTTTATTTGATTAAATTAAATAAAGTAGTATTTAGTTGTATTAAATAAGAGATTCATGATTTATTTGATTAAATTAAAGAAAGTACTCTTTAGTTGTATTAAATAAGAGATTCTTTAGTTATTTGATTAAATTAAAGAAAGTACTCTTTAGTTGTATTAAATAACATATTCATGAGTTATTTGATTAAATTAAAGAAAGTACTCTTTATTTGTATTAAATAAGAGATTCATGAGTTATTTGATAAATTAAATAAAGTAGTCTTTAGTTGTATTAAATAAGAGATTCATGAGTTATTTGATTAAATTAAAGAACATAGTCTTTAGTTGTACTAAATAAGAGATTCATGAGTTATTTTATTAAATTAAAGAAGGTAGTCTTTAGTTGTATTAAATAAGAGATTCATGAGCTCTTTGATTAAATTAAAGAAAGTAGTCTTTCGTTGTAATAAATAAGAGATTCATGAGTTATTTGATGAAATTGAAGAAAGTAGTCTTTGGTTATATCAAAAAAGAAGAAATTGATTTATTGATTAATCATAGATTGGTTATTTTAGAAATTTAAGGTATGGGACTTTAATTTGTAGAATAAAAGTTGTAAGGAGTTGCTATTTACTTAGTTAATTGAATAAAGTGTTATTTGATTAATGTAAATAGAGAAGAGGTAATTTGATGAGTGGAATGAATAAAAAATTATTGATTCACTTATAGGGAAATATAGTTTATTTACATAATTAAGGGTATGGGATTTTGATTGTGTTAAATAAAGGAAAGGAATGTTTAATTAAAGAAAAACTTGGGCTATAAATGTTAGTTGAAGACTCTCATTGAGTAATGAGAGGGGAAAATGAAAATAGAGTTTTCTATTGAGATCAACTATGCATTAGATGGTTTGATGCTTTGATAAAGTTTGTATAGTTGCAATTTGGCAAAGTAAATGGTAAATGCATTTAGAGGCATGCCTATCCTGAACCATGAGTGTCCTGATCCCTTACTATCATCAAATGATTGATATAAAGAGAGGGAGGACCAAAGCGGTAAATGGACTAATGCACCAGTTATATCTCCACTTACATTTTATTTACTTATGCTCAAATAGACTATATTTGTAGGGAGATTTCCCTGATGAAATTGATGTAATATATTATTTTTTAAAAGTATGGAGGATTTACCATACTTGCTTATATGTAATAATTGTTTAAATGTTGAATTATGCACCTTTAAATTGCTATTTGATTTACTTATGTTCCGTATTTAAATCCTTTTTCTAATTATTGTTTATTTCCTTAATTAATGCTTCTTATTAGTGTCTTTTGCATGTTTTATGAGTTATATTTTTTTAGATTTAGTATCTAGATATATTCTTGTTTTCCTTGCTTAATGATATTAAAAATAATAAGTAATAAGTTCTAAGGTGAACTTAGAGGATAACCTAAGGGATTGAGACCCCCTTAGGGTGAACATAGTGGACCTAAGGGATTAAGACCCCTCAGGGAGAAACGTAACTAGGTTGTGGAAAGACTAAATTTGAGTTAAGATAGCTTGTTGAAAGATGAGATTGATAGCTTAACTCACAATATACATAGCATACCTATGCATAATGGATTGCGTAGAGTATAGAGATGTGTGTATACCTTCTAATGGCTAAATGTGATAAGTCTAGGTCATCAATAATGATGAGATTGATAGACTTAATTGCATGACATATGATACGCTTACACATAATAGCTTACATAAGGAAATCAAATGAGATGTAGCTCTTTAAGGAAATTAAGGGTTTTATTAAACATCAAGTTAACCAAAGGTTGGTTTAGGGTTTATGAATCCCTCTCCTCAGTCAAAAGAAAAATTCTTTTTTCTTTTTTTGTGTTTCTTGTTTCTTGTTTTTCAAGGTTTTTACAATGATGTTGTTAGTATGGCCTCATAGATTGGTGTAGGCTAGGTAAGGTAGGCTTACTAGTATGAAAATTGGCTACTATAGTTACCATGCATATGATTGAGATAGGTCAAGTTGTGAAATTCAAGTTTGATGACAAATGATAGATATTTATTTAATTGCCTTTTGTATTGCTTTATTTATTTATGAATATCCATAATATGTCATAGTTGAGACGAGATCCCTCTTAAAAAATTAAGGGCCTTTTACAATTGCACCCTAGAACTTCTTTCACTCCTAAGTAGTTGTCACATATTGTTTTTGGCCTTCAACAGGGACTTCTCTCTCTTACACTAGTCTTTACCAATAACACAGACCATTAGATGAGGAATTGACAACCTATGGTCCTTGCAATCCTAAGCTACCTACTTTAGACAAAAAGAGAGTACGAACCATTTATGAGAGGTCCAATGATTGACATAGCCTAAAGCTTATACACCTTTCTTTGTACTGTAGGTTGTCATATACCCTTTTGATTGAAGGTGGGCCACACCTTCTAACCCCACATTTCTACTTGTTATGCTTTTGAATGGAGCATTTATTCAAATGAAATAAGGATGTAAGGAAATTTACCTACATTCTTACTAGCTCCTAGGGGTTCTTCATCCTATTGAAGATGTATAATCCCATACCACTTGTCTTATCCCTAGGTGAAGTCAAAAATTAAAACTAGAAAATAGTAAAATATAAAATAAAATCAAGGAAAAGAAACCAAAATGATAAATAGATTAGGAAAAATACTATGGGGAGAACTTATTCATTTGGGCCTTCACTTATTCCCACTACTCATCATAGGATGACCTTACCTATTGGTAGCAACAATAGGAGCTTAAGAGTTGATTTCTCCTCACATAAAAAAAACTTGTTACTCCATGCATGGCCTCTTGTACCTATACTTTGAGATCTACCAAGGACATGATGGCTTTCATAGCTTCTTTGAAGGTAAGGAGTTCTAATTTCTTCTAAAAATTGAGTCTCCTTTATTTTTTAGCCTCCATCATCTATGCATATTATTTATTTGATATAATCTTATCATCGGTTGTCCAAGGGGAGTTCAGATCCTTATAAAATTAAGAAGTCTATGGGACCCTACAATTTGGAAATCACTACAATTAGAGCATGTGGTCGGGCCTTGCACTCATGTGCTACCTATTATTTTTTGAGGGTATCCCATATTTTCTTCAATGGTGCCTCTCAATTTTGAACACCTACAACTAGTAGCTCTTGGTCACTTGTTATTATTTAGGATTGGAATATTTCTACCTTAGTTGTTGTACTTAAAATCACCACCAAGGATTTGCTCAATATCTTGGGCAATTAGTGCACTCCATTGAGATGTTGTTCTAATAAACTTGATCATCCAAGACATTAAGTCCATGGCCTTGGCTAATCTATCCTAGTATGCGGTATAGACTCCTCTTATCAATAATATGGCATTTTGCTAAAGGGAATTCAAACTATTCTTCTTTTCTAACTCTACCTTTCTATATAAATCAGCCCTATCCTAGATGAACTTGACCTCCATGGTGATAAGTGAGTTGATCAAGTCTTGACTATTTTTTTCTCCTCCTCTAGGAGAGTTGTTATGGCTTGAGCACTTGTAAGTTGCTCCATATAATTCTAGAGCCCTATAAATTTCAAGTTGAGATCTGTTGAGAGTGTTTTTGACCTCCTTGACATCGTTCTCCCTTTTTAGATTTCTTTCAAGGGCCATGTAATCAATATTGATGATCTTATTAGTCTAATTGGCTAGTTTAACTTTATCTCTAGATCCAACACCTTGGAGATTGATGGTCGCTAGGGTCACCTGGTAATATTGTAACTACATATGTTCCTCAAACTTGGATACCATCTGGTTAAGTGAGAAAAGTAGAGGATTTTATCCTAGAAATAAAACTAGCTCCTCATCCCTCTTCCTACTAGCCTTGTCATCCTTTTGGCTTCCTTGTTTTGGTCATACTAGGAGGCTCTTTCTTGGATTTATCTAAAATGAGGTGGTATACCTAATGTAGAAATGGGGGATTATGAACCTACCAACATCCCCTTTAGAAGAATGGGTGGTAACATTGGTTGGAAAAATGGGCAAGTATAAAAGAGTTGAGTGGTAGAAGGAAAGCAGGAATTACCTAGCTAGGAAGGGCTAAAGACTAGCATGTGGTGCGGTAGGAGAAAAATTTAATGGGTGAGGACCTCAGGGTTTGGGAGTAGAAGACCCATGTGGAAAGTTGATTCCCCTAAGTCTAAAAAAGGGGTCTAATCAATAATAATGAGGTAATATAGGCTCATTTTGGTGGGGCTAACACCATAGGTGATAAGGAACTCACAACTAGCATGGAAGGGAGAGAATTTTTGGATGACTCACTTGCCACTTGGTATGTAGTAGCTTGAGGTCTTGCCTTTGAATATTTATTTTTCTTATTAGCAAGTGGAGGAATGGTACCACAAGGTGATTCCCTTCCCCTTAATCATCACTACATTAAAGAAGATGCTTGAGGTTGTAGTTCACCATCCAAGGGATATTTCTCGAGCATTACAACTTTTATGGTCTTGAGAGGAGACTCCTCTACATGTATAAATTCTTTATAAGTTGCTTTTTTTACTACTATTGTTTGGAAAATCATATCTTCAATCATATCCTCATTGCTTTTGCCTATGTAGGCACTTCCCTCATCCATGTGGTCTTCCTAATTTTCATAGAAGTTTGCATCCTCATCTATTTACATGTATGTGGGTGCAATATTTTTTATATTCTACTATAATTTGCACCAAGAATTGATCATTTTTTATTTTCATCCTTCTCCATTCAAAAAATTTAACTTGACCATATGGATGTAGTTTTTTGGGTCTACTTTTTCCATTGGTGTATACAAGGTCTCATAGGCCTTCTTTATTGGTGGTGGTTCCTGTGCTTGTTCTAGAATCTACTTCAATAGGGGTGTGTCTAAACTCATGTATAAATTTTGTCAAGTTCTTGAACCTGGCTAGCTAGTCCACAAATTTCTTCTTAGGGTCACATTTCCATTCCCTTGGTTCCATATACAATATGAGCTCCTCAAGATTCTTCTCCAATAGGTCATGGATCTTCTACTTTAGCAAGGTAATCTCAGTGCAAGTGAAAGGAAGCTTGAAGAAACTAGTCTTTTTTCTTCCACTCATGAATGTTGTGTCAATGGAGTCCATTTTTTGAAGCACTGATATCACAAATATTAGTTTGGTTACTATTGGAGATTTTTATTGCATCCTTAGGATTTTTTTATCATGCTACAAGAAAAACCAATTGCCAAGCAACAATTACAGGCTCTGGTAGACCTACCTCTTTAACCTAGGAATAGAGTTTTATATATTTCTAGACAGACCAGGTATGGTAAGGAAACCCTTGAGGTGAACTTAAATATTTAACAATTTATTTTCATGCTTATCTAGATTTAATAAAAATATGTAAAAATTATGTCTGTTTGACCAAGATTTTCTTATAATAGTTCAATTATGCCTTATGTGTATGACCAGTGCCTTGATCCTTTGGGATATCGTAGCAAGATTTTAGAACAATTCACTGTAATGGAAAGAAATGGGAAAGAAGGACTTGGTGCAATTACATTCATTCAAATATTTTAATAAACATAATAGTTGACCAATGAAAGAAGCATCCATCCATACGTTCAAATAATGTAACATGTAATGGAGATACACACAAGACTAAACAAAATATATGACATATAAGAAGCCCATAATTGTATTAATATCAAGAGTGATTACATGAAGAGTTGACCTAAAATTACCATTTAACTCTTTAAATATTAATACAATAAAAATCCTCGTTCAAATAATGTAACAAGGAATTTTAACTCTCTCATTCCAATCTGGTAACAGTTGAGTCTCTAGACCTAGCTTAATATCTAAAATAATCTAAGATTCTTGAGCACTTCTCTCTCAGAACTTGCATAGTAATGGGAAGAATAAGAGTTGAAAAATAAGGGAAGACACAAGGTAAAATACAACAACAATAAAAAGAGTACTCAAGTATACCTTTTAGCAAAAATATGCTATGCAAAAGCTTGATGCAGATTCTGGTAGTGACTATTTTATTTATAGCCTCTGATTCTTGAATCTATATAACTAATTAAATCCAAACCATCCATTTGTCATCATACTTTGCCTTTGATTGGCTGAGTGCGTTACAACTCAAAAATAGTTGTCTTTATCTATTTTATCAAAAAATTAGTAATGGGGTACCTTCAAATATTAAATCTTCAAAATGAGGTATAATTGTATATCACTTGGATTTCACGACTAACTTGTCCCTGTGCTTTTATCTCTTTTTGTGTTGGGTCCCACTTTAGTTTTGTCTTATCCTAGTTGACTCATCCCCAGTAGATTTTCAATTTGTTCCCATGCTTCATCATAGAAGGAAGTTGTAGATGTGATTGAATATTTCATGTTTAATAACCTGTTGACATAGTATCTAGTTGTGAATATATCTTCTTTTGAGTATTTGACTATAGGTTGAACTATTTTTGACAGGTCGATAAGTAGGCAGGTTAAATTCTACTCATCTATTTCATCACATTTAAACTCTTGTATCTTTTTGGCTATTTGATCTTCAAATTTATCTTTTTTCAATAGTTCTTCAATTTGAACACCTGCTTGTTTCCTTTTCTCATCTAATTCATTGGCCCAATCCTCCATATATTAAAGTGAGTTCTCCCATAATGGCTTTTCATGGAGATAAATATTTAGTTTAAGAAATTTTGATTGGCAATCACAATTTTACCATCTAAGATAGTCATTTTTTTGTTGTTTGATCAGATTGTATTATTCCTTATACTTTTTGTAGACGGGTTTCAAATTTAATCATCTTTGGTCAATATCTTGCAATAATGCTTTCAAGTTTTGACATCAGCAAGATCTTTAAGTTGTATTTGTGACATCAGCAAGATCTTTAAGTATTTTATCCAATGCTTTTATCCCAATTTTTAGTTTTGAAACTAGTTTTTCCTTGTACTTCTTAACAGAGCATCTGCCATTAAATTACTTCCTTGTTTTTGCTTATTGTTTCTACCCCTGAAATATGCTAACCTCTTTTGTTGACTCTATACTCCCTTCTATGGGGAGCCCAACACTAACTTTCTCATATTTATATTTTTGTGAACTTTTTCCCCTTTCTTATTTTTGGGTCTTCTATGGCCATTGAGACTTTGAGGCTAATTTTCCTAATGTATTTTCCTTTGTTCACCTCATTTTGGATTTCTTTTATTTCTCTAGCCAATTCTTCTTCGTCACCCAAATCACAATTGAAACCTTGTATTCTATTTTTTTATCAGATCTTTGACATTAGCCACTTGCAAGCATTCTTCCCACGTAAAATTTACCTTAGAAAACTCTTTGTTTAATCGGATTTCCCATTTTTCTACTTTTCTCTCCCAAACTTGCCATTTTGGTCTACTTGTCAAAAACACTGAGATTGTTTTATTTAAATCTTTGGAATTTTTTCATCATTTACTAGGTAGCCTTCACTCATTACTTAATAATGTTCTTCGAATGTTTGGAAGGTTGGGAATTTTTTATTCATTCTTTGGTCTGCATTTTCCAATTGAATCTTAAAGTCATCTACAGTGAGTTTAGTCACACTGATAGTGTAGAATATTTCCCTCAAATCTCCTAGTCTCACTTGAATTTTAGCCAATAATTCCCTTTAGAGTTTGGAAATAAAATTTGAGCAATCAAAACTCTCAACTATGATTTTGAGGTTCAACTTCAAGGGTTTCTATTTGTGACTGTGATGTTTGTTTCCTAAGACTGTCCATTTCTACTTTTTATTTTTTTATTTTTAGCTTGCAATTAGGTTGCTCTATCTGTGTATTGAACCTCTTTTGAACTCTTTCCTTATTCTATGGCTTGTATTTACTTTATGTTATAGTGAGCCTCTTCTTAAATTTCCCACTATTGTTGTTAGATTCAAAACCTTTATGGCACTATGGTACAATTTTCCTGTTTGTCTGCACTTCGAGTAAGAGCTAAATTTATGTTAACCAAAATAAATTCAAAAGAATTTGAACTTACAAGGCTTATCTAGGGTACAAGTTCTTTGTCTTCATCCATTGAATGGTGTGTACCATTGGATTTAGTCGAGGTGCTTGCGTACCATAGGATTTCCTGCTACATAAGACAAACAATACAAGACCTTGTAGAAAAGTCAAAATATTTTGTTATTTTGTGATTCATGCGCACCGTTGTATCAAGTCGGTGATGCATGTGTGTCATTTTATCTTTGAAACCTGCACATGTTTTAGTTAAAGAAAGAAAAAAGGGAGAAATAGGGAATGTAATGCAAAAAGCCTTTATAATTTTTAGGAAAGATCGACCCTTTTATTAAGGACTTTAGTTCAAAACTATAGTGCAATATTTAATTCATTGTATTTTTCAATGGTCCCAATTTATGACTTAGTGAATGTTTAAACTTATACACGACCACAATGAAAAACTAAAATTTATATTAATCTTTTGTGACCTATTTTATAAAGCTTGGGTGTCGGGTCAATTTTTATATTGCTCCTTTTAATGGCCTAGGTCCATGAATTATTTCTAAAAGGTATACATGACCATTAAAAGTCAACTTTCACTTTACGTCTTGGTAATTTTTTATTTGTGCATATCATTTGATTTATTCTCCATCCATGTATGTCATCCATTTGACAAAGGTTGCTCGATCTTCACGAGACAAGTGCATTAGACATAAAACAAAGGGGGAGCACAAACCTTAGGGAAATTTTAATAATAATTAAGTTCTGAATATTTAGGGGTATGTATGTTCATGAAATACAATTGAATTTTCCCTTTAAACCTTGGGTAACTCAGCTTATTTTATCACATGTAGACCATCAAATTTCAATAGTGAAGCATGCATGACATTCACTTTTTTAAAGATGCATGACACTTATAAATTAGAGGAGCATAAACCTTAGGAAAATTTTAATAATTTTTTTTTGGCATGATGACTTAGACGTAACCATATTTATAAAATATAAGATTTTTAAATCTTGATCAAGTTGTCCCCCTTTTATTATGTGTGTGCTACTAGATTGAATTGGTACAAGTGCGTACCACTTATCTTTGTAAAGGTGCATGATACTTACACTAGACATGAATTGAAAGGGAACTCTTACCTTAGAGAAAATTTTAATAAAAATATTTGTAACCTCAGGTCTTAGATGTACCCCTCTTTATATAATATAATATCATTAAATGGAGAGCAAGTTACTCCTATTTTATTATGTGCATGTCGTTATATTTGACTAAGTTGTATGGTCTTTAACACAAGAGGGGGCACATGGGACATGAAATTGCGGGGGATGCATTTCCTTAGGTATTATTAATTATGCTTTGCCTTAGTGACCTAGGATAAACATTTTTATGAAAGGTTAAGGTTCATTTTCTTTTAAAGCATGAGAAATTAGGACAACCTTTGGTGCATGTGCTCAAATAAATTGTATAATGGGTGTATGCACATCGCTGAAACTCAAAAAGATGCACGATATATATTGAAATGGATATGCCTGACTTAGGGATTTATTTGGAAATAATTTGATTAATTTAAGTATATATGCCTCATGAAACTTTATATTTTGACTTTGGAAAATTTATCTTTTGGTATTAAATGCGGTTAAACAACCTTTTCAAAATATGTATGCACGTCGTAGGATCTTCTTTTGATCTAAGTGCACCATTCGATTTGGCCAAAGTGCAAGGTGTTTAAACATAATTGGGAGATTTTTAAGCATATAAAGGCTTTAATAATATCATATCTACTTAAGTTTTGGGTAATTTTATGGTCACGCATTGTTAGATCTCACCTTTAATCCATATGCACCGTTCATTTGGTTAAAAATTACTTGATGATTAAACACAAACGTTAGAAGAAATTTTTAATTAAGATTAGGTTTCATGATTTGAATTTTTTTATTAAAGGTCATACAATTGGATTTCCTTTTAATATGTGCACACCTTCATATCAGATTGATAATACATGCGTGCTACCCATTTCTGAAGAGATGCATAGTCTTTACCAAGATACGGCGTGTGGACTTAGTTAAGCAGGGTTTTATCCTTTATATTTTTTATTTATACTTTGAGAAGACTTAGATTTAGGATAAAAATTACATTTGAAATTAAAAGTTGTGTAAGTTACTCACTTTGTTAATTAATGCGCTCTTTTAGATCTTATTATGATACACACATTCTATGAGATGTGTGGAAGGTACATAAAATTTAGCCTCAATAGGGTGCATAGACATAGCAATCTTTGAGGAACTTAGGGAGTGTTGAGAAAAAGATTTCCTTTGAAATTTTATCAACCATGGACTATAATTAGGTGGAGGTGGAAATGGAAAAAATTTAGACGGGGTCCTTAACCCTTTTGGATTTTAATGAATGTTGGTTTTGAAGGTTGCATGGGGATATCATGAAATGGATTTTTAGAAATAATAACCTTAACCAACTGGGACCATTGGGGGAACTTTTGGTAACCAAAAATATTAATGAATAATTTGTACACCTTTTGATTTAGCATTTTTGCAGCAAAAATTGGAAGCCTTTTTTATTTGACAAAAACAACCTAACCCTAGGATGGGACATGGACTTCCAAAATTTAAAATTAGGGGTACTTTTCATGTTGGATCATTTTAGGCTCCAACATAGGCTCTGACTAGGACAAGTGGTGAAAACCTGAGGTACTTGAGAACTCTAGACTCTCCGGTTATCAAAAACAATGGTTTGCAAACAAAAAATTAGATTGAGAATCAATTGCAAAATGAAGGTCAAAAAGAACAACAGGAAACAATTTTCCAAAAAGACTATCTAAAAACTAAAAAATAAAATAGTGAAGGAAACTAACATTGCTCTTAATCAATAAAATCAAAGGACCTAGTTTAAAATCAAATGAGCCTTTGCTTATGAAATACAAATTATCTAGCAATATCTTAAGGTGGAGTTAGACAAAATTGATCAGAGGTTACTGTTTCATTATGCCTTGGCTTGAAGTGTGTGTTTGTGTATTCATTTTTATTCTTTGATCAATCAAAATTTTATCATTTTGGTAGGAGTTAGGCCTATTAAATATTTCACTCTAAAATATATTTACCTTTGCATTGCTCCACTACTAGTCAAGTGTTTATAGCTCCAATGGAGATGACCTTGATTCCCTTTGGACCTGCTCTACTACTAGTCAAGCATCTATAGCCCTAGTAGAGGTTATCCAGATAGCCCAAGCACTTTTTCACTTTGCATTATTAATATTTTTCTTCTTGATTAAGAATAATTAAGATGAATTGCAAAGTTTAAGTGTGCATTATGGGTTAGGGATATGTAAGGCTAAAGAAGAGAGTGTAAATATTTTTAGCCTAACATCCTACCAAATATGACTCCATTCTAATGATCCTGAAATAAATTTAATATTTGTGATAGATGTGAAGCTTTGGCATAATGTTGCAGTATTTCCAACTTCAATTGTTTTAGCTCCAGGACTATGGGACAATTGCTAAATAATCTGATCTATAAGTTGTCAGCATCATCTACTTTTAATCCAAATTCTTCTTTTTCAAATGACTAAGAGCAAATCATAACAGAAAGGACATAACAAAACATTACAAGAAAACTCACAATGTAAGGCTAACACCCTATAGTGACTAAAAACATGAAATGAAAACAACACACATCAAAAATTTACCCAACTGGGTGACTGTTTTTATTTACCTCTAGATTTTTTTTTATGCAAACATCATTTTATTTTTCTATCAAATAACTTTTCGACCTCTAGATGCAGAGTAAGTTCGAACTTCCTTTGTTTTTGTCTGAAAGGCTTGGGATATGTTCTTGATTTCTGATGATTCCAGATAAAAACATCTTTATTGAAATGTTGTTGTTTTTCTTCTTCTGATAGAGCCTTATGCATCTTCTCTATCCTTACTTATTTTTCTATTTTGATATCCCTTTGGTCTGATTGCCCAACTCCTGTGAAGTTCCTAATGATACCTTCATCTGTTTCATCATATTGAACATTGGAGACTTCATTTTGAAAAGAAATGAAAAATATGATATTATTTAGGACTGAGGCCTTGTCAACAGATATGATTGGGAAGTCATTTAAAAACCAAGCATCATTTTCTAGATCAATGGCTACCATGAATTTGTCAATTTTATCTAGTATAACCTGCTTATATTCTTTTGATCTAGGATGCTTGACCTGTTGCAATACATGTTTTTCATGTTCACTGGTTGCTAAGTTTTTGAAGCCTAAACTTCTTGTTCTCTTGAGTTTTGATAATAAAGCCTCATATTCAGTAGTACAAGAAGAATCAGATTCATATAGTATCTTAAGATGATTATCTGCTAAGTTAGTCCAATTCATTTTGACTCCTGTTTTTACTTGTGATTTTGCTAAATCAGAAATTATAGCCCATTTATCTACCTCATCTATATTCTTGGTATCAGATGTTTTAAAATAAGGTGCCTACTAGATAGAATATGCTTTTAATCTTCTCTATTCTATAGATTTTACAACCCTATCCATGCTATCATATGGTTGCTTTAATTCAACTAAATTTTTATTGAAGGGTTCTCCTTTTAAAATGGCTTTTTCTATGCCATGCACAGGAATAGTAGCAAATGACCAATCTGGTTGAATTGTACCTCCTAATTTCTTAGCCCACTACCTAGATAACATAATGGAAAAGATAGAATCCACATCTACTATTGCAACATCCATAACTATTTCTTTCTTAAGACATTGGTCTACAAAGATAGGTAGTTCTTCTATGATGCCAACACATGAAACTTGCCTATTATCCATCACAAAAATGGGAGGACAATTCTTTGTACAAGTGAGACCCAACATATCAACTACTTGCTTAGTCATAATGTTATGTGAGGCTCCATTGTCAAGCATGCAATTGTGAATGACATATTCATCCCCTAAATCTGATATATATCTCAAAGAAACATAGAAGGGCATTATTGTAGATGGGGTTATGTCTTCATAATATTTTAGACTTGGAGACCTACTTGACAATTTTTTTGACTGGTCAATAAGCTTAAAGGTTTTAAAGACATCACCTATACATTCAAGAGTTATTATTTCCTCTTGTACTATAATCTCCTGGTCAACATCTTCTTCAAACTTAATTATATTTTTGGGCTCATGATCAGTCAATTCTATTAGTTGTTTATGGCCTTCCTCTACATCAGACTTCTCAAAAATAACCTCATCTTCTGACTCATCATTCTCAGTTGTTGACCCTTCATCAAATTTTTCTTCTTCAACCTCTACTATTTTGTTGGACAATGCCTCTACTTCTGAATGTTGTTCTTGCATCTCATCTATATCAGAATCATCAGTCTCATCTATTGTATTCTTAAAGTTGATGGCATGAATACTTTCAAAAACTTCTACTTCTATAAATTGGTCTTGTTTGATTTTATCAAATCTGATATCAAAATTTTTATGATAATGTTCTTCTTCTTCAAAAAATAAAGTTCTTTGTTCATGACTAATAAGATAGACATCAATATCTTCTTCAGACTCAACTTGTTTATCCTTGTCTTTTTTACTCCAACATAAATTGATTCTGATTTCTTCATCAGATTGTTCATTAAGGTCTATGTTGGGATGCAAAGCTGAGTAGATGCCACAACTAGAAGGATTATGAGGTGCATCATAGGTAGAGCAATAGAAGGAAAATATTGTAGCTACATTGATGGATGGAATGGGGTTGGGGACATCATCTAAATATTTTTGAACTACCTTTCCTTTCCAATCATTAGCAACATTTTTATTTTGAGTCCCATTATTGTTCCAATTTCTATTGAAATTCTTTCTAAATGTAGGTCTATCCTCTTCTTGATATTTTTCACCCTGAGAGTGTGAAGTTTCACCATTATTTTATTTTCCTCTCTCTATCCTTGCTAATCTATTATTCATCATATTAAACATTTCAGTCATTTGATTAGCTAGTTTTTCCATAGGATCTTGCTCAATTTTCCTTAACAGATTGAATCCTACCTTCTTGTCTGGTTGATTCACCTCTAATGAATATGACTTCATTCTACCACTATCAATCATATTTCTCTCTATGTGAACAACCTTATTCATGCATTCATCAATAGTGTTCATTTACTCTTTCCTTAGTTCATAATTGAATTCTGTAGTAAAAGCATTCTTATAGAAGCAAATGGACTGATGATCATTAGGTCTTAACCCAGTAGGAATTTTATTCCTAATTTTAATAAACCTCCTATTAAAATCCTCAATTGATTCATTCTCTTTCTTTTTCATTGTAGCTAATTCTATTAGCAGTGACTGTTCATTTTTCCTTTCTCCAAAATTTCTTAGAAAAATAGTTTCCATTTTAGAAAAATCAACAATGTCATTATTTGAGAGGTTGTTAAACCATTCTCTAGCATCCTTCTCTAAGGTCTGAAGAAATAATCTTAAAACTACATCCTCATATTCAACCTCAAGGCTATCCATAGCATACAAGAAACTCTTGATATGGTCTTCTCCTATTACTGCATTATTTCCTTGGAATTTTGGTAAATACTTATGTGCTTTACTAGGAAGGTCATGCAATACTACAGGTAATTGAAAAGGCCTGTATCTATTGGTTCTCCATAGTTGGACATTCTAATTATTCTAGGGAGGAGGGTTGGCCATATTAACTACTGAGGGAGTTTTAATTGGCTTCATAGCAATAACAATAGGTGGTGTAGTATTAATTCCACTAGTAGTAGCAGAGGGTGTATGAAATATATTTTCTACAATAATAATATTTGTATTTTCTCTAGAATCAAGACTTTTTGGTGATGAACTAGAAGGATGGGTCCTAAAAAATACCTCTAGATTTGAGAATTCTTGGAGTAGCTCCCAAGCGGTTCTCCTCATTTGTGCCAGCACATTTTGTTCCTTCTTTCTTGATTTTTGATTTTTGGGTGTCAACCAATCAGAGTCGCCAGCATAGGATGTGCAGAAAGAATAAAATTCTGGTCAAGATTGCTCGACCTATATCACTCTCAACCTCACAGGGTATGTTTCTTGGGATGTAACCTTTTTCAAGAAATGAAATCAAGATTTGAAAATCAAGAAAATCTTATGATAGTTGGTTTCTTGAAAACATTGGAAACTATGGATGTAGGTGGGAAATATACTCAAATGATTCAAAATTTAGAACTAGGTATTCTAGTCCCCTACAGGTCGACTTTTGCCAATAAATATTTTCATTGTTTGAAAGAATCTTAAAGATTCAAGATTCATTCCCCAACAATGATGCCATTAAATTATTGGATATTTTTCTTGCATCCTTAGGATTTGTTTGTCACGCTACAAGAAAAACCAATTACCAAGCAACAATTACAGGCTCTAGTAGACCTACCTCTTTAACCTAGGAATAGAGTTTTATATATTTCTAGACAGACCAGGTATGGTAAGGAAACCCTTGAGGTGAACTTAAATATTTAACAATTTATGTTCATGCTCTTCCAGATTTAATAAAAAGATGTAAAAATTATGTTTATTTGACCAAGATTTGCTTATAACAGTTCAATTATGCCTTATGTGTATGACCGGTGCCTTAATCCTTTGGGCTATTGTAGCAAGATTTTATGACAATTCAATGTAATAGAAAGAAAGGGGAAAGAAAGAATTGATTCAATTACATTCATTCAAATATCGTAATAAACATAATAGTTGACCAACGAAAGAAGCGTCCATCCATACGTTCAAATAATGTAACATGTAATGGAGACACACACAAGACTGAACAAAAGATATGATAGATAAGAAGCCCATAATTGTATTAATATCAAGAGTGATTACATGAAGAGTTGGCCTAAAATTGCCATTTAACTCTTTAAATATTAATACAATAAAAATCCTCGTTCAAATAATGTAACAAGGACTTTTCACTCTCTCGTTCCAATCTGGTAACAGTTGAGTCTCTAGACCTCTAGCTCAATATCTGGAAATAATCTCAATTTCTTGAGCACTTCTCTCTCAAAACCTACACAGTAATGGGAAGAATAAGAGATGGAAAAGAAGGAAAGACACAAGGGAAAATACAACAACAAAGAACAGGGCACTCAAGTATACCTCTTAGCAAAAATATGCTATGCAAAATCTTGATGCAGATTCTGGCAATGACTACTCCTTTTATAGCCTCTGGTTCTTGAATCTATTATAATTGATTAAATCTAAGCCCTCCATTTGTCATCATCCTTTGCATTTGATTGGATGAGTGCATTACAACTCAAAAATAGTTGTCTTTATCTATTTTATAAGAAAATTAGTAATTGGCTACCTTCAGATCTTAAATCTTCAAAATGAGGTATAATTGTATATCACTTGGATTTCACGACTGACTTGTCCTTGTGTTTTTATCTCTTTCTATACTGGGTCCCACTTTAGTTTTGTCTTATCCTGGTTGACTCATCCCTAGTAGATTTGCAATTTGTTCCCATGCTTCATCATAGAAGGAGGCTGCAGATGTGATTGAATATTTCATGTTTAATAACCTGTTGACATAGTCTTTGGTTGTGAATTTATTTTCTTTGGAGAATTTGACTATGGGTTGAACTATTTTTGATAGGTTGATAAGTTGGCAGGCTAACTTCTGCTCATCTTTTTCATCACATTTAAACTCTTGTATCTTTTTGGCTATTTGATCTTCAACTTTCTTTATTGTCAAGAGCTCTTCAATTCGAACGCCTGCTTGTTTCCTTTTCTCATCTACTTCATTGGCCCAATCCTCCATATCTTAAAGTGAGTTCTCCCAGAATGGATTTTCATGGAGATAAATGTTCAGTTTAAGAAATTTTGATTGGCAATCACAATTTCTACCATCTGAGATAGTCACTTTTTTGTTGTTGATCAAACTGTATTCTTCCTTATACTTTTTGTAGATGGGTTTCAAAGTTAATCCCCTTTGGTCAATATCTTGCAATAATGCTTTCAAGTTTTGAGTTGTATTTGTGACATCAACAAGATCTTTTAGTATTTTATCCAATGCTTTTATCCCAATTTTTAGTTCTAAAACTAGTTCTTCCTTGTACTTCTTAACGGAGCAACTACTATTAAATTACTTCCTTGTTTGTGCTTGTGGTGTCTACCCCTAAAATATGTTGACCTCTTTTGTTGACTCTGTACTCCCTTCTATGGGGGGCCCAACACTGACTTCTTCATATTTGTATTTTTGTGAACTTTGTCCCCTTTCTTATTTTTGGGCCTTCTATGGCCATAGAAACTTTGAGGCCACTTTTCCTAATGTATTTTCCTTTGTTCATCTCATTTTGGAGTTCTTTCATTTCTCTGGCCAATTCTTCTTCATCACTTGGATCACAATTGAAACCTTGTATTCTATTTCTGATAAGATCTTTGACATTAGCCACTTGCAAGCATTCTCCCAAAGTAAACTTTACCTTAGAAAACTCTTCATTTAATCTGATCTCCCATTCTACTACTTTTCTCTCCCAAACTTGCCATTCTGGTCTACCTATCAAAAACACTGAGATTTTTTTGTGCAAATTCTTTGGCAAAACTATCATCATTTGCTAGGTAGCCTTCACTCATTACTTCATAATGTTCTTTAAACATTTGGAAGGTGGGGAATATTTTATTCATTCTTTGGTCTCCCTTTTCCAGTTGAATCTTCAAGTCATCTACAGTGAGTTTAATCACACCAATGTTGTAGAATATTTCCCTCAGATCTTCTAGTCTACCTTGAATTTTATTCAATAATTCCTTTTTGAGTTTGGAAATAAAATTTGAGCAATAAAAACTCTCAACTATGATCTGAGGTTCAGCTGCAGGGTTTTCTATTTATGATTGCGATGTTTGTTGCCTGAGACTGTCCATTTCTACTTTTAATTTTTTTATTCTCAGCTTGCAGTTGGGTTGCTCTATCTGTGTATTGAGCCTCTTTTGGACTCTTCCCTTCTTCTATGGCCTGTATTTGCTTTTCCTCTTCAAGATCAAAATGTATGGCTTCTTCTCTACTTTGTGTTAAGGTGAGGCTCTTCTTAAATTTCCCACTAACTATTGTTGTTAGGTTCAAAACCTTTATGGCACTATGGTACAATTTTCTTGTTTGTCTACACTTTGAGTAAGAGCTAAATTTATGTTAACCAAAATAAATTCAAAATAATTTGAACTTACAAGGCTTCTCTAGGGTACAGGTTCTTTGTCTTCATCCGTTGAATGGTGCGTACCATTGGATTTGGCCGAGGTGCTTGCGTACCGTAGGATTTCTTGCTAGATAAGATAAATGATACAAGACCTTGTGGAAAAGTCAGAACATTTGGTTATTTTGTGATTCATGCATGCCGTTGGATCAAGTCGGTGATGCATGCTTGCTTACCCTTTTGTTAAGGACTTTAGTTCGAAACTATAGTGCAAATTTTAATTCATTACATTTTTTGATGGTCCCAATTTATGACTTAATGAATGTTTAAACTTATACACAACCACAATGAAAAACCAAACTTTATATTAATCTTTCATAAGCTATTTTATAAAGCTTGGGTGTCGGGTCAATTTTTATATTGCTCCTTTTAATGGCCTAGGTCCATGAATTATTTCTAAAAGGTATACATGACCATTTAAAAGTCAAATTTCACTTTATGTATTGGTAATTTTTTATTTTTGCATATCATTTGATTTATTCTCCACCCATGTATGTTTTCCATTTGACAAAGGTTGCTCAATCTTCACGAGACGGGTGCATTAGACATAAAATGAAGGGGAAGCACAAACCTTAGGGAAATTTTAATAATAATCAAGTTCTGAAGACTTAGGGGTAGGTATGTTCATGATTAAAAATTGAATTTTCCCCTTAAACCTTGAGTAGCTCATCTTCTTTTATCATGTGCAGGCCATCAGATTCAATTAGTGAAGGATGCATGCCATTCACTTTTTTAAAAATGCACGATGCTTATAAATTGAAGGAGGAGCATAAACCTTAGGGAAATTTTAATAAAAAAACTTGATATGAAATTTTAATATAAGAATTTAAATCCTAAGCAAGTTGTCCTCCTTTTATTATGCACGTGACACTAGATCGAATAAGCAACATGTGTGTACCGCTTATCTTTGTAAAGGTGCATGATACTCATATTAGACATGAATTGAAAGGGAACTCTTACCTTAGAGAAAACTTTTATAAAAACCTTTGTGGCCTCAGTTCTTAGATGTACCCCTCTTTATAAAATATAATATCATTAAATGGAGAGCAAGTTACTCGTCTTTTATTATGTGCGTGTCATAAAATTTGACTAAGTTGTATGACCTTTAACACAATAGGGGGAACATGGGACATGGAATTGCTAAGGATGCATTTCCTTAGCTATTATTAATTATGCTTTACCTCAGTGACCTAGGATAAACATGTTTATGAAAGGTGAAGGGTATTTTTCTTTTAAAACATGAGCAAGTAGGACACTCTTTGGTGCATGCGTTCCAATAGATTGTATAATGGGTGTATGTGCATCACTGAAACTCAAAAAGATGCACAATATATATATATATATATATATATATAGAAAGGGATACACTTGACTTAGGGATTTATTCAAAAATACTTCGATTGATTTAATTAAATGTGCCTCGTGAAACTTTAGCTTTTGACTTTGGAAAATTTATCTTTTGGCATTAAATGCGACTAAACGAACTTTTCAAAATATGTATGTGCATCATTGGATCTTCTTTTGATCTAACTGCACCATTCAATTTGGCTAAAGTGCAAGGTATTTAAACATAAATGGGAGACTTTTAAGCATAGAAAGGCTTTAATAATATAATGTCTACTCACTTAAGGTTTGGAAAAGTTGATGGTCGTGCATCGTTAGATCTCACCTTTAATCCATGCACATCGTTCATCTGGTTAAAAATTACTTTACAATTAAACACGATCCAAGAAGAAAATTTTAATAAAGATTAGGTTTCATGATTTGAATTTTCTTCTTAAAGGTCAGGCAATTGGATTTCCTTTTAATACATGCACACCTTTGGATCAGATTGATAATACATGCGTGGTACCCATTTATGAAGAGATGCATGGTATTTATCAAGAGGGGGCATGTTGACCTATGCGGGGTTTTATCCTCTATTTTTTATTTATACTTTGAGAAGACTTGGGTTTAGGAAAAGAATTAAGTTTGATATTAAAAGCTACATAAGTTGTTCACTTTGTTAATTATTGTACTCTTTTGGATATTCTTATAATACACATGTTTCGTGAGATGCATGAAAGGTGCATGAACTTTAGCCTCAATAGGGCGCATAGACATAGCAATATTAGAGGAACTTAGGGAGTGATGAGAAAAAGAGTTCCTTTAAAATTTTATCAACCATGAACTATGATTAGGTGGAGGTGGAAATGAAGGGAAAATTTTATACTAGGTCCTTAACCCTTTTGTATTTTAATGAATGTTGTTTTTGAAGGTTACATGGGGATATCATGAAATGGATTTTTAGAATTAATAACTTTAACCAACTGGGACCATTGGGGGAAATTTTGGTAACAAAAAATATTAATGAATAATTTGTACACCTTTTGATTCAGTATCATTGCAACAAAAATTGAAAGCCCTTTTGATTTGAAAAAAACAACCTATCTCTAGGATGGGACATGGACTTCCAAAATTAAAATTAGGGGTACTTTTCAAGTTGTATTTTTTAAGCTCCAACAGTTACACGTATTGAAAACCAGTAAGCACACTTGTTAAATCCATACATCCTAATTATATTTGTATCCTTAGAAAAGAATCAATCTGTAGGATCCTAATCTCCAAAAAAATCTTTAGTCTATCAAGAGCTACTCAGGCCTTTTCCCTTTCAAGGCCATTAGTGTTAGGACCAAAACCTTTTCAACAAATTCATAATAAGAGGACCTCTTCAAGCCTTTCATCCAAGATAAAATGGTGCATTGGTGTCCCAATCCATCCATGGTCTTCAAAGATAGTATAGGGTATGCACATCGGTTTTAAAATAATATCAAATGGGTCAAAAATACCAAGAACTAGAAAAAACGAGTCTCCTAGAATTTGACCATCCCTTCATGAATGTTATAAACAATGTAGGAGGTAATTCAAAGGTAACCATTTATTTATTGATCATGGACCTCATTTGATAATACACTAACCTAGTCCTAAAACATATATTTTTCACCTCTTAAGACAAAATAAATACCAACATTCTAGCAGCATCCTTGACTTTCTTCTTCAAATTTTTATAATCAAGGGAAAATTTAGCAAATTATATCCTTTGATGTTGTACTCATCCTATATATAGAAAATCTTGTTAGGAATAGCATCGTAAAGCTCAATGGTGCTCTCAAAGTTCACAATAGTCTTCCCTATCTCCACCATCAATATTATTTAAATTAGGTGTGTAGGAATGACAACTCAAAATCCCCCATTGAGAGACCAAATTTCTTGAGTCTTAGAATTGTAGCATTAAGCACCTGCAACCATTATTTCAAAGTATCTATGCACCTCAGGCACCATATATTGATCCAAGGTGTTGCTCTAGCTTTGAGCCCTAAAGCATTTGAAATGTCTCTATTTAAAATACTCCAATACCTCATCCTTTAGGATTTTGGTCCTCTTCAACAATTTGGGGTATATCACTCCCTTAATTGCATATCTCAATGGGGACCATGGTTTGAGTGGCATGGGTTGACATCTCCTAGCCACAGGTGGACTATGATGTGGTTAAATAATTAGAGATAGTCTTAGTTATGGGAATGAGGCCATAGGTGTTGCTTCTTCTCCTCTCCATCACGTTATGAAAACTTCTATATAAATGGGATTTAATTGACTTAGGCTCTATTTCAGCTACTACATCACTTTGAAATTTTAGAAATATCTATAGATAATGGAAATAAAAAGAGTTATGTAGGCAAGGGATCCCCTTATTATAGAATTTACTCTTGGATGTTGGTGCATGAATTGGCTTTAACTTATCCATGCATGTGAAATATTTCTTCTATGGAGAGGTGGAAAGAATTTTTCATTGTCACTTCAGACTTAGGTTGATTTAATAATCGAAATTATTACTACCTTTTTTAATAAAAAAATTTATTTCCTATAAGGTTGGAAATATTTTCTACCATGAATGTGCAAAACAATTTCCTACACCTAAGAGATCTAACACTTGAACCAAGGCAATGGATCTACATGCTTTTATCCAAGGAGGATAGTTGATGTGATGTTAATGCCCCTATATTCAAATTTTTCCAATGGTATATTTACCCTGTATGTAATTAGTGTGGTAGGACAACATATCACTTTGTAATGGTTCAAGGCTATTCTTATATCTAGTCGAGAGGGTTGCATGATTCTTGGGTTCTAGAAAATAAATTCCATAAATTACATTTATACACCTACTATGAATATCTTCCTCTTGGACTTTTGGATACAGTGTGCACTCTATAGGTATCATCCTTCATGAATTTATGAGTAACCACATCATGATAAATGTTAGTGTACACTTCCCTAGGCATGGAATGAGTGCCTTTACCCTTTGATAGATTGAGATTAGGTTGTGTGCATTTTTGTACTTATGAATGGGGTGGCCATATTTTTAATCCATAGATGAGCTTTATTGGACTATGGGTGTTGCTTCACCCTTAGCCTTTTTTACTCCTAAATTTAGGTTAACATAGATTTACCATGTGCTTAGCCTAAATTCTAGCATCACTATATAGGAATTAAAACATCCTAACACTCTATTCTCCATTGATTTCTAATTGGATGGCTCACACTCCATTTTTGTAATGTCTTCCATTCAACACGATTCCATACACAAGATAAAACCACATATCTTATGAAGAGATGCTTCATTTTTATCAAATGGATATCAAGGCTACCTTAAGTTTCCCTTCATGGATCTAATGGCTCTCCTTGTGTCAAAAAGATCTTCTTGATTTGCAAGGAATAAAACTATTTTTGTAGATTTTGTTTTTACAATATGTATAATATACTTATAGATATGGGTCATACCATATTAGCTTGATTGAATGTTTCATCAAAACCCTATCCCCATGTCTTGGATGCCCATTATTCCAAGTGATCATTGGGGATGTACACGTGTATTTCACCAATAGAAAACTATAACCCTAAAAACTCTTCTTTGATTATGTAAGTTTACTCTTCACTAGGATCTATAAAGAGAACTCACTCCATGTGGTTAATATGGAGAGACTCCAATCAAATATTTAACTTGGTGTTATATGTAGTTATAAACAATATATGAGTCTAGTCTAGGGATAGATACCCTCTAATATTTATAATGAAATCCCTCAAAAGGTATATGCCAAATATGGCTAGTATATAAATTACCACTATATCTTGGTAAACTACCAAGTTGAGGTAGGCTTGGAGGGATAAGGGAAGATCCTGACTAACTCAAAGGTCAGTATTGAGGTATCATTTGGTTAAACTATCCTATTTTTTCTAATCTCATAGACTATCCCAAGTGCATCTACTACCATTTTTATCATGACTAATGTGCTAGAACCACAATCGACCAAGCAATTATGTATCATTTTATCTCTATACATCAGGGTTAGATAGAAAGGCATAGGCTTAGCTCAACTTGCTCTTTGGCTCGACATCTAGAGGATCATGGGTGAATTTTTCTTACCTAGCTCTTGATTTTGCAAGGCTTTCTCTAAATGCTTCATTTACTCAGGAATTGAGATGACATCCTAGAGGGGCATCAGTACTATGAAATTCCTCATGTGATCCATTATATTGAAATATTTGAAGGAAGGAGTCCTCCGCATAGCATTTGATGTTGGTAATATCTTGATATTTTTTGCTATCATAGATGGTCCTAGTGGTCCTATAGTAGGTTTTTTCAAAGGTTTTGGGTCCATTATTGCAGTTTTTAGAATTATTTAGATCTAATTATTTGGTTGAGCCTAAATTAAGGCATTCCTCTAATCATACATCATTCTACCCTGGGTTTTAGGGTCTAATAGAATAGACCTCCCTTGCTCTTAAATGACATTCCTCTTAGCCCTAGTGATATAGTTTAACCAAACTTAAGATCTCCTAGAAGTTGAAGAGCCTACTTCATCCAACATGACATATACTTTGGCTTCATCTCAAATAACTAAGGTTTGCTTCAACTAAAAAATTAGTTGTGGTTGAAGGCTAGATAGTAGGTTATTGGCTAGACATCTAGGCTTCCATATACGCTTAGAGAATGGTTTTTTGAGTTGGTATGGGTGCTTCAAATATCTAAGACCCAATACCAACATAATATTTAGAGCGATAAAACTCAAGAGTAGAATAATACCACACATTAGAGTTTTCAACATAATTTTTCTATGTGGGGACCAAGTATTTGACTAGGTTAGGGGACTTCTATTGTAAAGGGACTAGTATGGGTACTATCTATTGAGCCATAGCTTGGGGTTGACCTACATCTCTATTATATAGAGGTAGAGGTCCCTGATACCCATTTGTGGATGATCAAAAACCCTAATTTCCTTATTGGAAAAGAGGCCTTAGATAGCTTTTTTAGGGGAACCCATGACCATTTTTTACATTTTAAAGACTAATATTTTGTTAGAGAATATCCTCATAATATTCCTCATTTCATTAAATTTTATAGCATAAGGTTTGGTATAGGGGAGTTATCAGATTGGGTCAAGAGCTTGGGTTTTCCCTAAGTTTGTGATAGGAGGATTTGGAAAGGTGATGGGTTGGATAGTTACAGTAGGATGGTACAAAGGTTGTATAGAGGGACATAATAGAAAAGGAAACATAGGATCTAGCCTATCTATTTGAATCATATACTTTTTGTCTTGGATGACTATCCCATAGGCTTTGGAAAATGAGTTTCCTCCATTAGTGTTTGCCATCATGGTAATTTTGGAATTGAAAATTTTTAAATAATAGATAAATGTCATATCTAGGGGAGGTCTAGTCACATCAAAAATACTTTTCTAAGCTTTATGGAATCAAATTTTTAAGTGATCCATAATCTTTATAGATGCCCTTTTGATGGTTATGAGTTGCTTGAGAAGAGATGCCCCATCTACCTTTTCTCCAAATCTATCTATCAATAGGTCTGCTAGATAATCCCAACTTCTAATTGGCTGAGGTTTAAGATTGATATACCATTCATGATATTTTCCTCTAAAGGAGGAAGCCAATAGTATTATGGCTATATCTTGTTTTTCAATGAAAGGCACTACACACAAGCTCACCAAGTGATGTAAATGCTCTATTAGGGTAATGGCATCGTAGGGACTTTAGCATTTAAGTGAGAATGATATCCCAAATGATAGGTGGGGTAGGTGGGATTAAGGTACCTGTATCATCCCACACCAAAAAATATTAAGAAGGATGGTTTAGTTTAGCTGCCATGTTGCATTATCAATTTCTCCTCCTCACTCTCTAATTCAATGGTGGTACCAGCTTTTAAGGATTTGATTTAGTGATAGGCATTTTGCTCATATATATTTAGGTATTTTCTTAAGAATATATTCACTAGGTGGGGAGAGGATGCTTCAACAAGCTTAGTAGATAAATACCCCCACTAGAATCACACTCTTAACTTTTATCAAATGACTTCTTTAGAGTCTTTCTTTTCAACAAAAGTAATCAGGTGAATCTCCCAATGCTTCACTAATCAAGTTGACTAAGACCTTCACCATAGTCTTGGTTGGAAAATTATTCTTTTAATTTTTGGGATGAACATAAAAATCTCATCCTGCCAAGCATACCAAACATACTATTGTCATCTCATAATATCCTACCCTATCAGGGTAGTGGTCTAACATGCCTAGGCATCGACACCTCGTATTGAGTGACATAGTGGGAAGCTTCACAGGTAGAGAGAATTCCTATGAGGTAACCTCTAAGGTTTCTCTAAGGATAGCTCCTCATAAAATATGATATTTTGCATATTTTTTAGATCTTATGGTCTTAGGTCTATGCCTTTTTCCAATAGGAAAATAAAATAATAGAAAGAAAAAATAGGAAAATGAAATTATAGAAAAGTAAAACCTAAGCTAGGGGGGATGCACCAAGATCGAGGTTTTTCCTTTGACTACATAAATAAGCTAATTATGAACACATTTCCCATATGATAATAGCTAGAAATTGAACACACTTCATCACACATGACCTAGATCCAACAACACACAAAAGCATTAGGATAGAGTAAATTAGTCACAAATTTCATTTATGTGTTAAAAAATTACAAGGCATGCAGTCTAAAGAGGCTCAATGCTCCTTCAACAATGGATCAAGGTTTGAGTTTAACTCATATAGATGATAAGAAATTAAAGGAATAACATACAAGATCAATTATTAAGGCATGAACAAGTATCTCCTAAAGCCTTATAATTAATTTTATAGGCTAATACTGAGGATCCTCCCCTCCAAAATTCTACATAGAGAACTTGAGAATTAACTTCTATTCTATAGCCAAGATCATTCTACATGTGTATTTTGCCACCTCGAGTTCTATAGATCTATGGCCATTAATACCAAAGGCTTATGGGCCACCTAATGGGAAGTTCCTACTACCATCATCCTATTAGCTTTTGATGCATAATACTTAAAGTAAAATAACCATAAGATCTAAAATAAAGTTGTAAGAAATATAATTCAATGGCAATATTCTAAACATACAAAAATCATAAATAACTTTTGCAACAACCCATTTGCACAATCTTAGAAATGGGATTTCTTGGGAGCCACCCCCCCAGGGTTGGTTTAAACTAAATTTTGATGGTGCAGCCAAGGAGAACCCAGGAAGATCTGGAGCTAGAGGAATAATCATGGATCATCAAGGAAATATGGTCAAGCCCTTCGTTGAACCATTGGGAATCAGAACTAATAATGAAGTAGAAGCTAGAGCTCTTTGGAGAGGGTTGCAAGTAGCCCAAGCAACTCAAGGTAACTTGATGATTGAAGGTGATTCGATGAACATCATCAACCTATTAACCAATGGCAAAAAACCTCCATGGAGAATCGAGGGAGTCATCCATGAAGTGAGGATTCTTTTTGTGACAAGACAGAACAGGAGGGCTCGTCACATGTACCATGAGGCCAATAGGTCAGTTGACAAATTAGCCAACATAGGTGTTGATGTTGGTAGTTTGGTGACATGGACACAAGGTGTGCCACGTGAAGTGGAAAACATTATTAGTCATGAAAAGAAACCTACCCGTTAAGGAGAAAGATGAATGGGTGTTCTTTCCCCATGGAGCTAGTAATAACTATGGGGTTTTCCCTCTAAATCATACCAAATTGGAAATGAAGGTAACAAGGTGTAAGCCTTGGAGGATTTCGATAGAGAATAGGAAATGGGCAAGCAATAGGTTTCACAAATGCAAAGTTCCAAACTTCAATTTCTTGTTAATGTAAGTAATGTTTACAGTTATGTTTAGATATGGGTGTGCCTTGTTAGTAAGGTGTTGTAGGGGATTCAACACAAGTTCTGGTAAGAAAGTTTCAAGGATGAATATGATCTACAATATTAGCAGAAGGTTGGATATTGTAATAGGTTTTGGGTTAACCTGCAAAACCCGATAATTAATGAAGACTGTTATTTACCAAAAAAAAAAAATTACCATTAACAAATGCTCATGAAAATAGTATCTTGATAGAATAAAGATCTCCTATACACCATACTTCCACACACTGTCAATTTACATTGTGTCTCACACACACAAATACACAAACACATATATAATGGAATGTGACTCTTCATATGGAGTACTCTTGACCTTCACTCTTCTTGAGACTCTTCACTTTCCTACTCTATGGACTCATGTGCACATGGATTATTATGCACATTTACATTATTAAATACTTTGTATATTATAATAATAGTTTTGTATATATTAAATTGCATAAAGTAAATACTCACACTCTAATATAGGACACTCTCCTAATATAAATATGTATCCAAGGTAGTACATTAACATGTACCAAATAATGTAATATACGCTAACACCCCATGTATTACATTATTTGGTTATTGAATACTTTAGTATTCAATATGGATCTTCATGTTTCATAAGTCCTTCAACTTGATCAAGTTCCTGTTCTTCTTCTTTAATCTGTAGATGACTAAGTAGCCGATAATATTATTGTCCTCTCATATTTCTCATTCTGAATCTTAGATTTACCTATTGATTTTTATGATAAATAGGTTTTTCAATTCTTGCAATATGTTCCTCAGGAAATCAATTAGTGTTGTTTTGAACTATGACAATATGTTGTGAAATCCCAATTGAGTCAAGAGCATATATATCATTGTAAATTTATCCTATAGCTTCTATCTCATTTTGATTTATAATGAGACGCATATTGACTCCATTTATATATATAAACTCAATCATCCTTTTTCTCTTAACCAATTTGGCTACTAAAATAACATTTAATATTAATCCATTAATATACATTACATCATGTAAAAAAATACTTGGAAAATATGTACTAGGTGTTACACACCCATATCCATGTATAAGATAGGTTTTTCCATCTGCAATTTTTAATCCAACATTGTTTGTGACTTCAAGGCAATAAAACCATTGTAAAATTCCTATCATGTGATGACTTGCACCAGAATCAATAAACTAAAGGTCTTATCATTTTGGCTTGTAGAATTATTTGTGCTTGAAGTAATTTTGCTTTTTTGATATGAAATATTATATGGACTTTGATCTTAGATCCTTTCATAATGTACTTTGTGATTATATGTTCCTCTTGCTAACTTATCCATTACTATATTTAAAAAATAGTTTTATTGTTGTATTCCTTATGTCTCCCTAGTGTTTGTATGAACAACTTAAAGATAATTTTTCAAATCTCTAAACCTTTTAGGTTGACTACCTTATGTATCCCTAGTTTTGAATATTGTCCCACCTTGATAAAACCTTTTCAATTTCTAAATTTTAAGTTGATTTTGAGTATATGATCAAATACTAACTTTCAATTCTTCAAATATTGTAGTATACCTTGTATTTCCTAATGTTTGGATAATGATCAAACAATAGTTTTGACAAAGGTTTCAATTCTTCAAATCTCTAGGTTGAATTCCTTTTATCTCCCAAATTTCAAAAATATAATTTCTCAATTCTAAATTTCACAAATCTATGTTGGTTTTGAATTCTTTATAACTCCCCAATTGGAAATTTAGAAAATAAAGGTATTTGCAAATTTAACATTCCTATTCCTATGTAGAAATCCTTATTTCTCCAAGTTAAACTATTGGCAAATATTTCTATGAAACTTGATTTTCAAAATAGAATAAAGTAATTTCAAAACTTCTAAAATTAAATACTTCTTACTTCAACAATATTCCAAATTATTCAATAGAACTTCTAAGGTTATAATTCATCAATTCATTACCTTATTTCTACATTAATTCAATTAATATTAAGTATAATAAATTAACCTTAACCTTAAAAATATTATTCCTTATACCCCCTTAATATTTGTAAAGGGTTAAATTAGTTCAAATATTCCTTTACCTCCTTGTATATGGTGTGCTAAATTTGGGTCTTCAAATAATTGACCTATTTTTATGTATTTTCAGCCTCTTTATCCTCCAATATTGGGTCTTCAATTCTTTGACATCCTTCTACATATTCACTAGCCTCTTTATCCTCCAATATTCTCTCCTTTATTATGTGCTCCACATTCTTCAAGAACTTTGAAATCTCTCACACTAAGCTTGGATATCATGCATTAATGGTGTGCAAGAAACATTTCCTTCTCCCATAAATGCGGTTAGCATTCCTTCTATGATGTGAAATTTTGAAAAAAATATCTTAACTTCCTCATAATGCTATTACAAAGTGGTAATCAACATTTGAACATTACAATTTTGATTCCCTTTTTGCCTTAATGCTACATATGACCCTTGCAACTTTTGGTGCTTGATTTTCCATCGATGATGATGGTGATTCAACTCTCCTCCAATAACTATTCAACCAACACTCTTCCTTGGTGCTCTCTTCAACTTCATAAAACTCTTGGTTGTTACATGCTCAAATGATTCAACCTCCTTTCATGCTTCTTTCAACATATCTTTTGACTCCTAATGATGTCTCCTCGATTCTTGGTGCTCAAACTTACATAAATGGTGATTCAAATCCTTATATCAATGCTTATGCTTCCTCCTCCTTGCTTGGTGGTTCTATATTTCAAGCTCAATGGCTCTTCTCCCTTGCACAATGGCTCTTCTCCTTTGCATAGTGGCTCTTCTCCCTTACATGGTGGCTCTTCTCCTTTGCACGGTGGCTCTTCCTAGGCAACTCTTGGATGCTTGCCCCCTATGCTATGACTATTCATATTATTTCTAAAAATACCTTGGCTTATCTCCTATGGTGCTCAAGCTTTGATTTTTGGTGGCCTTTCCTCATTTGATAAGCTTTCTATCCACTGATGACATTTTAGTTTCTTTTTCTCCTACCTTCAATGTTTGGTTTGCTTCTCTCTAGACTGCTCTTTTTCTTGCTTTGTAACCTTGTTGTTTGGTTATTATTTCACCATGCTTATACTCCTTTATTTTTACTCTTTCTAACTCTTCCTTTTGCTACAGATTCTAAGGTGGTGAAGATGCTTGATTTCAAATCTTATTCATTGCCTTCAATGTTGCAATATGGTGCTTCCAAATATTGCTATAAAAAACTCTTTAATGCTTAAACAAAATACTTTTTAGAACACTAATTTGTAGTCCTCTTTTAATATTATTACTTTCTTACTTTCTTGCTTCTTTGCTATCCAAAATCACTATCCACAAACTCCAAAAATTATAGTTTTACTCCTCCAAATGCTGCTAAAAAATTAGTCCTTTTCTTCTTCAAAGTATGTTGTCTAAAACTTGATAACTTATAATTTTACTCCACAAAATACTGCCAAAAACTATCTTCTTCTTACTCCATTATTTTTGTTAATAATTCTACCCTTTCTCTTATCAAATGCTACCCAAATTATTTGAAACACGTAGTTGGTTTTCTCTGTTAAAATGATGTCCAAATTGAGCTCCTATATCCTTCCAAATATGATGTTCAAAACTCTATAATTTATAGCTCTCAATTTTACCCAAAAATCTATCTCCTTGCTATCCAAAATATAACCTTATCTCCTTCAACTTGCTACCTTAGATTGTAGTCAATTTATTCAAAATCTCCTTCAACTTGCTATTCAAAATCACTTCCAAATCTTCCCTAAACTTCTTCAATTTGCAGCTCTTCTATCTCCTTCCAATGCTTCTCCAATAATATTATTTTTCCTCCTCTATCTTGTTGTCCTAAAACTCTTCAAATTCTGCCCCAAAAATCTGCAATCTCCTCCTTCACAAATCAACCTTCAAAATCTTAATGGTTATCTTCAAACTTCTCAATTTGATGGCCTCTTCTATCCTCTTTCTCCTCCTTAAATCTCACTGAATTATATCTTTGAATTTGACCTATTTTTTGGCATATTCTTCAATAATTTTAATGTCTTGAAGCCTTCAAAAAATTGATGAGTGTCATTATTGTCATCATTTAATTTTCAATATTTGTCAAATCCAGGGCGGTGTCCAAGGCTGTCTACGATAGAAGGTTTTGGCAAGTTACAGTCTAGTCATTAGTTCACAAGCTTTATTTGGTGAAACAGAGGTTCATTTGGTCTTTCAAGGTCACACTAACTCCTAATTTGTAGAATTGAAACTAACTTAACTTGCAAGAATTGAAATTACTTCTAATTTGTAGAATTTGAACTAAATTGCAGAATTGAAATTGTTAAAGAAAAAGCTAATTTATGCTTGCTAAATTGAAATGAAATCAATGAAAAATTCTAAATTAAAACAAACTTAATTCAATCATGCTAAATTGAAAATGCAAAAAGTTATCAGAAAAATTACTGCAAAAACTTGTCAGAAAAAGTTGTAAGAAACTATCAGAAAAATGTTGTTGAAATTGAAATGCAAAAAATAGGGGAAATAAAAGTAAAATAAAAATAGGGGTCAGCTAGCTATAAAAAAACTCACACACATCACACTTGAAACATAATAATAAACATGCTAGAAACAAAGGAAAATGTTGTTACAAGATTTGAACAAGAAAGTTGACAAAAATTGCTAAAATAGAAAACTATCAAAAACCTATAAAAATGCTCCTTCCTCTAGCCCTGAGAGTGGGCCCTTGCTCCCTAGTCTATAATAAGGTAATTTCACACCAAATTCTAAATTCTAAATACTCTCACACTCATAAATCAACACATTTGAATAAAAACTACACTTTATTGAAAACTACTATTACAAAAGGTGATTGTTACAATTCATACTTTTTGACTTCTGACTTATATTCTGACTAACTCAACCAATGAGGGAGTAGTCCTATTTATATTATTTCCTACATACATATTTACAACTACCAATTCAATGTTGTGTGTTGTCCATGCATGATTTGCTTATTCTATTGTAGTAGACTTGGTCTATTTTAGGATAAAATCTATTGTAGTAGTTATCCATGCATCTTCTAGCTGATGGGAATAGGTCAAAAATAGGTTAGAAATGGTTTTTACACCTATACTCATGCTATATCCTTTTATTCCCCATGAAATGGATGCAAACTATGCCCTTTTCTATTGAAACAGATTGTTTCTACCCTTCATTTCAGAGAGCTCCAAAATATAAGGTAGAATTTGTGGAATATCTTATTGACATTAGTCTAGACCATATGGGGATGCATCCAAGTGTATCATAGGTCTTATTTAGTCTCCTTGAACATGTTCCAACTAATTTTTCTTACTACTTTTGACCGCTTCAATGTTCTCCTTTAATGTGATAGGTGGCTGGTTTTTGTATGTTGTGTATAGTCTGTCAATGCCTTGTTTTACAATAGAGTGATTGTTTTGGTACCATGTCACCTCCACAACTTATTTTTAAGGTGGGAAAACATTTAAAATGCTTTATTTAATCATAAATCACAACATGTTTATTTGCCATTAATTTTGCTATGCTATTTTACCAACAAAAATCATGCAAAAATAATCATAAAATGCAAAAAAATAGTCAAAATAAGGGTACAATATTCCTAAACATCCAATCATGCAAACATCAACAAATAACATACTTTAATCAACTATTTGGCATAAAATTATATTAAATATTGGTAAATAGTAGTTTTAATATGTCAAAAATGTAGCAAAAATGAGGTATTTCTTGGCCTCATCATTCCCCCCAACTTGACCTGATGCATGCCCTCATGCATTTTGTTGGGCTATAGAGGCACTGAGATCCAGCTCCTTATACCAATTCCCCCAAAATTTGTAGTTTCCAGGATAGTATCCCCTATTCTATTTTAACTCCTTCAACCAATTCTAAAATTGTTGATCAAGTTGAGGATCAAAGTCAAAATAAAATGGAACTGGTGTGATAATGGTGGGTGGCCTAAACCTTAAGCCTATCCACTGATGTTTTAATGATAGAATCATATGCATCACTACCTCTACCCTCCTATGTGACCATAATAGGTTAGTTGGTGACATGGGCTCTCTTTTCTATAAAGATATGGGTAATTTTGCCCACCTACTTTTACATGCTGCCAAGGAGCTTGACAAATTATCCCTACAGTATTGCTGAAAGTAAGCCAAACTATCTTGAATATTCTGAAGATATGTGATCTTTATATCTAGCCTATTCATCAAATTGAAATGTTGGCTTATCAATACTGAGGGATTGGGTTAGATATGCCTTAACAATAGTCCAAGTCCTAATTCAATCTCCTTATTCTATCTTTTCTCTTGATCCCAATATAACTGATTGTTCAAAGTAGAGATAAAGGATCGAAGTTGTACATCACCTGTATATATCTATGGTAGAAATTCTACATCTTCTGCCATGACATATTTGTGCAAAAATAATTCACACAACATATTTTTCTACTCCTTAGGACTTTGTAAGTATGCTTCTAGAAAGTCTTGAGTAGTAATTAAATCATAGGTTAACCTAGAGAAGATACACATTACCTACCATCTAAGGAATCATTATCTAAGGAGTAGGTTATACAACCTAGTAGGTCATCTACATTGTACTAAGTATTCTACAATCTGACATAAACTTTACACCTTAACCTACAAATCTAGCAATTTCTATAGCTTGTGTCTTATTTTACTTTTCCATGGGTTTAAGTGTTGCAAGGTGCAACTCAAGGGTTTGGTAGCATGCAATCCACCTTGCAATATCTTCATTATGCTTTTCTAGTGGGATCATATCGAGAATACACTACTACTAGTGGATTTTTATGCTTAGACAATAAATTAACTTGAATTCCTATTTCTATTGTTTGCACTTTTTGAATAGAACTTGCAAAAAATTGATTTGTATCTACTTGAGGTGATGTACTTACTTGTAGTGGGGTTGCTTGAACTTTAGGGACTTCAATTTATGATGTGCTTTTCTCCTTTGGTTGTTTTGGAGCTATATCTAGGCATTCTAGCATAAGTTTTATACATTTTGAAGCTACTCTCGAATGTATCTGTTCAGTTGTAGAATATTCCAAAGCTATCCCAGAATATTCTAGAGTTGCATCCAAAAGTGCTAAAATGGCTTCTTTTTCAAACTCTTACTAAAAATTCTATTTTTGGCCCATCTCCAAAGTATGTGAGCTCTCCATGACATCTATAATCTCTTTACCATCCCTCTTTTTAGGTGTTATTTATTTTTTTGCATGTTGTGTTGTTGCAACAACAATCAGAATAGGGATAGAAATTTTAGGTGCATGTTCCAAGTTATCTTCCTCAAATATATGAGGTAGTTGTAGGATGTCTTCTTGCATTACTCCTTCTAGAACCTGCTCTACTAATTCAAGTAAAATTTTGCTATCTCCCTACCAAAATCTAGAATTGTGGGTAGTGCCTCTAATGGTGCCAGTCTTCTTTTTAATTCATGTATTTCTTGCAATAACTGATCAATATATTCA
This sequence comes from Wollemia nobilis, assembly GCA_028583015.1. Lineage (NCBI taxonomy): Eukaryota > Viridiplantae > Streptophyta > Pinopsida > Araucariales > Araucariaceae > Wollemia > Wollemia nobilis. The sequence continues at coordinate 2,287,768 of JAQPPZ010014908.1, forward strand.
TCCTTTTCCTTAATTATTGCTTCACCCTTCTCAATACAAGTTTATTGGGTTTTAATGATTACCCTAGCAGCCTTCACATGATCATCTAGCTCATATTCCTCATATTATTTAGATTCTAAAGAAGAATATGTAGGGAAATTCATTGTAGGTGGTGAATGTGACTCTTCAAGCTCTTTACCCTTTGCAAATGATTCCTCCTCCCTGATCAGGTGTATCTTCTACAACCACATCTTCATCTTCATCTTCCTATAGTATTAACCTTCTCCTTTTTCTTGATTCAGATGGTGTAGAATATATGGTTTCAGTGGCTACAACTATATTCTATTATTTCCTCCTTAAACTCCTTCACAGAGGAGGGGGTGAAGGTGGTTGTGTCTATGTTTCAAACTCTATTTCTTCTACCTCAACCAGCTCCTCTATAATAGACTTTATTTTTAGTCTAGTGGATCTCCTTAACTATTGTGTACCTATTTCTTCACTAGTTTGTCTTGTATCTACCATTTGTCCTTCTATAGACTAATCTAAAAAACTAGAATATATTCTCTCTTCCTCTAATGAATCTATTGGTTTTGACTATGTAGGTACCTCTATTTGAGCAGCAATTTTAGTAACCTTATCACTAAAAGTGACTTTCTTAATCTTTGGTTATTCTATAGGGCTATTTTTAGATTTCCTCTTTCATTGTGCCCTAGTCCTAGTAGTTGGTGGACCATGGGGAGATGAAGAGGTTTCATCAACTTCAAGATTAACCCTTTCATTAACATCCTCTTTAGATATCCTTACTTCATCTACAACTTCATCTTCTTCCTACTCTAGTTCTACTACAATAGGAACCTGCTCATCCCAAGGTGCAAAGAATCGGTTGAAACTTTGAATATTACCCCTAAAATGATATCTATAGATTAATTTAATGAGGCCATGGTGTCTAGGAGATCCCTAGCCTTATTGGTATCATTTTTCCATGTTAAGCAATTCTTGGTGCAAATATAAGGGAATATTTACCCTCATTTTAGGGTGTTGTGTGCCATACCTCAAATGGGTGAGTAATTTAATGTGGTGGCCAGATAAGACTGCATATTGCCCTTCACAAGTTAGATACTCAATAACCCAGATTGCAACTTGATCCCATGGTGGTTGAAGACTACTCCTTTTTACTCCTTTACAAACATTATTGTTAATTTGCATTACAGGTTGCACATCTCCCTCTTCTAAAAATGTGTTAACTACCTCAGGGAGTGCATTCTTAGGTAATGATTATTCCTTGTAAAGGTAATTCAATGATTTGACTTAAAATTAAAGGTGTTACCTCAATCCTCATGTCATTGATGGTCGCTCTATTATTCCAGAGGGTGTGGGTGAATTCAACTGCTAAACCCTTAGAATGCCCATCAAATTTTCTAAAAATGGTATCAGCCCTACCTGTTAAAAACTTGCACCACCTCAGGGTACTAGAAAAATTCATCCATGGTATCTAGTTCAACCTTCCTTTTATTCCCCATGCTAGAAAAATTAGTGCACTTATTCCTACAAATTTTTAACAATGCCCTAGTTTGTCTAGTAGCTTCTTTATATGCCTAAATTTTTTAAAAATTCTTCATTAATGTAACACCTATGTTTGCAGATTTACAGTATGTGTTTAAATTCAAAAACCTCTATAATTTCATAGTGATTACAGAGCTTGAGAGTTTTTAGCTTTGACATATGAAATGAGCTTCAAAATATGGCATAGAATACACTAGTTTCACATGCATTAACTAGACACATGGTACCTGGCGATTGGATTCAAATTTAAAATTTTAATTTTTGGTATGCATTGCGGGTGGCTAATATGCTTATTGATTACCATGCACATTGTTTAAACGTTCTAAGCAGGATGGTCCAATTTTTTTGACTCAAATCTACCTTATGAAAAAGTGGATGCCCACCTCCTCTATCTATGTAATCTTACATGTCAAAGTACCACAACCACATGGGACTAAAACCAATTATGAAAACTAGGTACACTAATCATGTTGGGACATGTTGGAGGATACGAGTTGATGACTACCATGTGGACCTAGAGATTCATGCATACGTTCATAAGAGCTTTGTGAGGTGCATCACATGGGATTTTTTTTTAAATTTTGCACATGCACATGAGTGAAATTTAAATTTTATATTTCTAATTTTAAATTTTCAAACCTCATTCTAGAGCTCTGGGTCATTCCAAAGCTCTACAATTTTCTTTTTTTTATAGCTAGATCTAAATTTTTTCATACAACCAAGGGTAGGTGAGGGTGCTTCTTGACATTTTGAATAGGGTGTTCCATTTTTAATCCCAATTTTAAATATTTTATGCCAAATACTCAATTATCATACATTACTTGTTAAATGCTAACTATGACTAAATGTAAGAAACACATACCTTACTATCCTAAAAATTTATCATACATCTTACAAATTGCTTCTTTCGATGATTGTTAGCAGGCTACCTAAAATAAAAACATAACATGTGTAGTGAGTGATTTTTATACAATGATGGATAGTACCAAGAAGGCAAACATGCTAAAAACTAATTTTCATGTAAGCTTCAATTCAATAGCACCTCCAAAAAGGTTTTCACCATTGAATTATTCTATTTTTTTTTTTTTTTTTTTTTTTTTTTTTTTTTGTCTTGATGGTGCCCATGAAGGAATTTCACAATCTCCCTCAAAAATTGTGCCCATGAAGGAATTTCACAATCAAGATTATTCCTCTTTTTGTTTTCATTTTTTTTTTTTTTTCAAAACTCTTTCACATCAATCTAAATCTATTATGGGAGAGGAATTCTCCCCTATCATGTGTAACTCCAACTATGCAATCTGCTTCAAAAACTCTTCCTTAGTTAATGGTTCATGGTATACCCGAAGGTGATGTCCATTTACCACTAACTTTCTCCTTGAATCATCAATGGGAGAGAGATGAACTGCTCCATTTCCAAACACTTCTTCAATCAAGTATGGTCCAAGCCACCTAGTCTACAATTTTCTAGGAAAATATTCATAACAAGAATCAAACAATAAAGCCCAATCTCCTTGCTCAAATTTCCTTTGTTGAATGTGACTATCATGCCACATCTTTCATTGTTCTTGGATCACTTTTATGTGATGTAGTGCTTCCAATCGAAGTTCATCCAATGCATTGAGTTGCATAATCCTATCCATCTATACCTATGACAATTCAATACCAACCTCCAAAGATGTGCGAAGTGTTAGTAACTCAAATTCAATAGGAAAAAGAGGTTTCTTACCATAAACCAGTTCGTAAGGTGTGAAACCCATGGTGGATTTCCATGTTGTATTGTATGCCCAAACTACTTCTGGTAATTTGTTTAACCAATCTCTCCTATGTGAAGCTACTATTTTGGTTAAAATTCTTTCCAATTCCCTATTGGTGACTTCAACTTGACCATTTTCCTGAGGATGATAAGGTGATGATTTTCTATGTTTGATTTCATAGAGTTTAGTGAAAGCTTCAATGACTCGTGAGGCAAATTGGGGTCCATGATCTGTGGTGATAGATCGTGGAGCTCCAAATATTTGAAAAATTTGGGTGTAAAGGAAATCAACAACCTTCTCTTCATGAGCATGTTTAAAAGCATGTACCTCAGCCCATTTAGTCACATAATCAGTACATACCAAGATATGTACCTTTCCTTGAGATGGTGGGTCAATGGGTCCCATAAAATCTAACCCCCATTTCTCAAATGGTTCTAAAACCACCTGAGGTTGTAAAGGCATTTCATTTGTGTGTGTGGGATTTCCCATTATTTGACATGCATCACAATGTCGTATGTACTTTTTTACATCTTTGTGAAGGGATGGCCAATAATAACCAGTTCCCAAAAATTTTTGAACTATACTTTTCACTGAATAATGTCCTCCTGAGGGTTCATCATGACAAGCATGGAGGATATCATACACTTCATATTTTTGAATGCACCTACGTAACACATGGTCAGGTCCACATTTGAATAATAAACCTTTGATCCACTTGAAGGATGAGCTTTGCCTTACCAATTGTTTCTTTTGTTTTGAGGTGAAATGAGGAGGAATTTTTCCTGTAGCCAAATAGTTAGTGGTATCAACAAACCATGGTGATTGTACTGATATAGCAAACAATTTTTCATCTAGAAAAGTATCCTCAACTAACTCTTCTTCTCCTATGTTATTTAGTCTTGATAGGAAATCTGCTACTACATTAGCTTTTCCTAGTTTGTTTACTATTGTGATGTCAAATTCCTGTAATAGTAACAACCAATGAATTATTCTTGCACCAACCATGGGTTTGTTCATCAAGTATTTAATAGTTGAATGATCGGTATGGACAAATACTTGATAACCAATGATGTAGTGATGAAATTTATTAATGGCATATACTACTGCTAAAAATTCCTTTTCAATAGTAGTATAATTATTTTCTACTCTAGTGAGATTTTTGCTTATGTAGTAGATAACATAATGCTCCCCATTTTCTATCTACCCTAATGTTGCTCCAATTGTAGTATTGGATGCATCAACTTGGATATGAAATGGTAATTCCCAATTAGGACCTCATAACATAGGTGGAGTAGTTAATTTCTCTTTTAAAGCATCAAAATATTCTTGGCATTTTTTAGTCCAATTAAATTCAGAATCCTTGGTTAACAATGCAAACATGGGATTTGCAATGGTGCTAAAATTCTGAATAAATCATCTATAAAAGCCAATGTGTCCTAAGAAACTCCTGACATCAGTTTGGGTTTGTGGAGGAGGAAGGTTCTTGATAATTTCCACTTTCTTAGGATCAACCTTGATTCCATCAGAAGAAATGTGATGACCAAGAACAATTCCCTCTTCCATCATCATAAAGCACTTGTCAGGGTTTAAGGACAAATGATAAGTTTCATAGTGGGTTAAGACCTTGTCAAGATGTTCCAAGGTATTGTCAAAGGTTTCCCCACAAACTATGAAGTCATCCATATAAATCTCAACACTCTTAATGGTCAAATAAAAAAATAGCCAGAACAGCTCATTGAAAAGTGGTTGGGGCATTACAAAGGCCAAAGGGTAACACCCTATAAGCAAAATTTCCCCATGGGTAAGTAAATGTTATTTTCTCCTAGTCTTCGAGTGCAACTTGTATCTGACTATAACCACTAAAACCATCAAGAAAGCAAAAATACCTCTTTCCTACGAGTGTGTCTAACACTTGATCAATAAATGGTAATGGAAAGTGGTCCTTATGTGTGACTTTGTTTAGTTCTCGATAATCTACACACACTCTCAAATTTCCATTTTTCTTTGGGACAATAACCAATGGAGAGACCCATCGACTATCAAAAATTGGATATATGAATCCAACCTCTAAGAGCTTTTCGATTTCTTCTTTGACAATATCTCTTAGAGCAGGATTTAACCTTTGTGGTTGTCGAACAGGTTTAACATCTTTAGTATATATCCTGTGGGTACATACATCAGGATGAATTCCTATCATATATTTGTATTCCCAAGTGAAGGCTTTGACATGTCTTTTCAAAACAACAAACAATTTTGCTTCTTCTTCATTAGTCAACCAACTATTGATGTTCAAGAATTTTCTTGGTTGTACCTCAATCTATTTAGTTCCTAGATGCACAAAATTAACTCCTTCAAAATTTCTTACTAAGGAGTTAAGTGGACAATGATGTGGTAGAAGAGAATGGAATATTCATGTCTCTTTATCAACTATAATTCCTACTAGAATCATATCTGATATGGGACAATGAAAGGATGAAAGAAGATGATGATGCCATCCATGTGGTAAGGTGAAGGGACTATCTTGTAATGGAATGGGTGATATGTGTTCAGATTTTTGACCTTCATCATTCCATAATAGATGATGAACAATGGTTGGTTCATCTTCTAGTCCTTCTTCATGCATTGTATTAACTAGGATGGTTTCATCTTCAAAATATTCTCTCTCATGTGAATCTATCTCTTCTATGTGTTCTTTGACTACTATAGTGGCAAGTGTGGAAATAATTTCTTCATTCTCTTCATCAGAATCAGGAAACCATAACTGACCTAAAAATTTGGTTGAAGGTTTTGTAGGGGGTATAAAGAAATATTTTTTAGATCAATGCCATTAGAGATAGTCATCTCCCCTAACCTACAATCAATGAAAGTGGTTGCAGTAGCAAGCCAAGGCCTTCCCAAGATAATTGGATAACCATTCACAGATTTGTGAGGCTGCAATACCAGAAATTCAATAGGATATTCCCATGAGGAGACCATCATAGGGATATCTTCTATGATTCCTTCTAGTTTTGCAATAGATCTATCAGCCATTTCCAAAATAGTAGATGTAGGATTCAAATTTGTTAACTATAATTTTTGCATTATCTCTTTTGTCATAACATTAATGGTTGCTCCAAGATCAACCAAAACATTAGAAATATGCATTGACCCAATGGTTATGGTGACAACTAGACTTCCTGGGTCACTATACTTTGGTGGGACAAGCTTCCCAGAAAGCAAATCAGCCAACTTACCATCTACCTATACAGTTTTAGGAAAGGATTTCTTTTTCCTACCTGATATTTTTATGCAAAGGTCCTAAACAATTTTGTTGATTAAAGGCACATCCTTGATTTCTTGCAACAAAGGAAGTGAAATGGTCAAACATTTTAGTTCCTTTACTAATTCTGATTCAACAAAAATTTTAGACTTTTCAAACCTTTCAGGATATGGTATATTTTCTGCAGAAGGTAAACTATCTTTTGGATAGTCTTCCTCTTTTTCTTTTCCCTTATCCAAAGTTGATTCCTATGGTTTTGGACTAAAGGATTCTAGTTTCTCTTCATTAATTTTTAGTTCTTCAATAATAGGCTCAAGAAGTATCTTTCCTGAACATAACTAGATATTACTACAATCAATTACATTGATTATGGTATTTTCATCAGATTCAACTACATAGATAGGGGTTGCCTATCTTGTATTATTAGGATTGGCCATAGGTTGGGCTGAAAGTGGTGGTTGCTTTACCTATTGTTGTTGTTGTGGTCTTCCTTGAGGAAAATTTTGAGTAGGACCAAGCAACAAATTTTGATTTTGACCTTGGTATCTTCATTGTCCCTAGTATGATGGATACTGTTATCCCCAATTCTATCCATGAGATTGGGCTTGCATCCAAGGTGGATGGGGTTGATTCCATTATGGATTTGTCCACCTAGATTATGACCAATCTTGAGAATTTATCCATGGAGGTTGATTCCAAGACTATTGTGGTGGTTCTGAATAACCCCATGGCATAGTCCAATGATTTTATCCCTAATTTATGGGAAAACATGGGGTATTTTGATATTGTGAAAAGTTTCCCCCTTGTCTTTGCCCAACAAAGTTGAGTTCTTCCATTTGTGTTTCCAAAATATTTTTGAGTCCTAGAAGTAGATGGTATTGGTCAGTGATATGTCCTTTTGAAAAAATGCTACAAATAGTAGATATAGAGGTTTTATTTAAAGGATAGTCTTGAAGAGCATGTTTATTTCTGCATCTTGGACAATAAATAGCTAGGGGTTCTATAGAGTTGGATTTTGCATTCATTTCCCCTAATGTGGTATTAATATGTACCAAGATGTCAATTTTTAGATTGGAAAATTCTTCCATAAGCTCTTTCAAATCACTACCATTATTACTCTGCTTTCATCTTCTTTATCTTGTGCATGAGTAATTTTTGCATAACTCCAAAATTTCATCAATGTCAAGGGTGCTTACATCTCCCTTGCCCATTAAATCCAACACTTCTCTAGAATCATCTTGTAATCCTCATAAAAATATGGCCTTACACATTTATGGTTCAATAGGCCCACATCTCTTTTGTACAAAGGCAAACCTATCCAAGTAATCCTCTAGAGTTTCATCTTGTTCTTGTTTGATTCTAAATAATTCATCCTTCCTATTTTTCACCCTATAGTATTCCTGGTATTTATCCAGAAATACTCTTTCCATTTCTTCCTAGGTTCAGATTGATTTAGGCTCTAAGCTCATAAACCAATGCAAAGTTGAGTCTTTAAGTGTGGAAGGAAAAACTTTCAGCTTTTGGTTGTCATTTATGTAATCATATGTTTGACACACAACCTTAAATTCAAACAAGAATTGATCAGGATCTTTGGATGCAACTCCCCTAAAGGTTGGTAGCATCAAAGGTGAAATTATTTTCATGGGAGAGTTTTGTGTAGGATTTAATCGAATAGGATATTCGAAAGTCCTGGTAGGAGTAGGATTATCTACTTGAGGATGGACATTGTTGCCCCTATCTAGGTTTCCTTGCCCATATGCCATGATATCCTCCCAAATATTGTTATAAACTCATTTAAACTATCTTGATGATGAGGATTTATCAAGAGTAGGTGAGGAGGTACTAGCAAGTTGCTCCTCTACAATTTCTCTCTCAGGAGATTCAATACTTCTTGATGATGGGGATGTTGGTTTTCTTTCAAGTTCATCAGGAAGCTCAAATGTAGGTAATTCACCACCTTGGCATGAGTATCACCTACCTATGGTAGGTAAAGGGGTTTTAAGAAATATTCATTTTTCATCCCTTAACCTATTCATTCATTCTGCTTGTGTTTCTAATTTTTTGAAGTGCAACTATCAATTTTACAACTATGTTTCATGCAAGTTGTTCTATTTCAGGATTTTTCTCTAAAGTTCACAACTTAGCATAATAAACAATTGTTTGACTATTTTATCTCCTAAAAACACCTATGTTCCCCAAAAACGGTACCAAAAATGATGAGTGTCATTATTGTCATCATTTAATTTTCAATATTTATCAAATCCAAGGCGGTGTCCAAGGTTGTCTACGATAGAAGGTTTTGGCAAGTTATAGTCTAGTCATTAGTTCACAAGATTTATTCAGTGAAATAGAGGTTCATTTGGTCTTTCAAGGTCACACTAACTCCTAATTTGTAGAATTGAAACTAACTTAATTTGTAGGAATTGAAATTACTTCTAATTTGTAGAATTTGAACTAAATTGTAGAATTGAAATTGCTGAAGAAAAACCTAATTTACGCTTGCTAAATTGAAATGACATTAATGGAAAATTCTAAATTGAAACTAACTTAATTCAATCATGCTAAATTGAAAATGCAAAAAGTTGTCAAAAAAAAATTGTTGTAGGAAATTATCAAAAAAATGTTGTTGAAATTGAAATGCAAAAAATAGGGGAAATAAAAGCACACAAAAATAGGGGTCAACTAGCTATAAATAAAATCACACACATCACACTTGAAACATAATAAGAAACATGCTAGAAACAAAGAAAAATGTTGTTACAAGATTTTAGCAAGAAATTGGACAAAAATTGCTAAAAAAAAAACTATCAAAAAAAACCTATAAAAATGCTCCTTCCTCTAGCCCTGAGAGTGGGCCCTTGCTCCCTGGTCTAGAAGAAGGTATAATCACACCAAATTTTAAATTCTAAATACTCTCACACTCATAAATCAACACAATTGGATAAAAACTACACTTTATTAAAAACTACTATTACAAAAGGTGATTGTTACAATTCATAATTTCTAACTTTTAACTTATATTATGACTAACTCAACCAATGAGGGAGTAGTCCTATTTATATTATTTCCTACATACATATTTGCAACTACAAATTCAATTCTGTGTGTTATCCATGCATGATTTGTTATTTTGTTGCAGCAGACTTAGTCTATTTTAGGATAAAATCTGTTGCAACAGTTATCCATGCATCTTCCAACTAGTGGGAATAAGTCAAAAATAGGTTAGAAATGGTTTTTACACCTATCCTCATGCTATATCCTTTTATTCCCCATGAAATGGATGCAAACTATGCCCTTTTCTATTGAAATAGATTTTTTTACCCTTCATTCCAGAGAGCTTCAAAATATAAGGTAGAATTTGTGGAATATCTTGTTGACATCAGTATAGACCACATGGGGATGCATCCAAGTGTATCATAGGTCTTATTTAGTCTCCTTGAACATATTCCAACTATTTTACTTACTAATTTTGACCACTTCAATGTTCTCCTTTAATGTGATAGGTGGTTGGTTTTTGTATGTTGTGTACAGTCTATCAATGCCCTGTTTTACAACAGAGTGACTATTTTGGTGCCATGTCACCTCCATAGCTTGGTTTTAAGGTGGGAAAACATTCAAAATGCTTTATTTAATCACAAATCACAACATTTTTATTTACCATTAATTTTTCTATGCTATTTTACCAACAAAAATCATGCAAAAACAGTCATAAAATGCAGAAAAATAGTCAAAATAGGGGTACAATATTCCTAAACATCCAATCATGCAAACATCAACAACTAACATACTTTAATCAACTATTTGGCATAAAATGATATTAAATATTGGTAAATAGCAGTTTTAATGTGTCAAAAATATAGCAAAAATGAGGTATTTCTTGGCCTCATCAAAAATACTTTCTCAAATTTGGCAAACTTCTTGCCAAAAATATTCTCCTTGAATCAGTTTCACAAATCCTTTTGGTCTTGTTGTTGAATGACAATAATTTTTCTAAATTTGATGTGATTACCTCTTTTCAAGAGTTTCTTCTTCTTGCAATATTCTTCCTAAAACTTTCTTCAAATATTCTCCAATGGCCACTTCTTCAATTTTCTCAATAGGCCTTATCTAGCCTTCTTTCTCTTTTCTTTCTTCAAATTGCTATGGGGACCTCTTCCGTGGTCTCCTCAATCTTCAATTTTTTGTCTTCAATATTCAATGGTGACCTCTTTCTTGGGTGTCCTTGATATTCAGTATTCAATTTTCAAAGGGGCATCTTTCTTAGACCTCCTTAATCTTCAATGTCTACTCTTTTGCTGCAACTCAAAACTAATCCCTACATGAGGAAAACACATAGACTTTTAGGCAACCAAAGGTGAAATTATTATCTATCTATTGTAGGAAGCTTCTCAAATTTTGAGAACTAATTTTTTATAACAAAACTTAGATAGTAGCAACCAAATACATCCAAATCTCTAGAATTCTAAAATCAATAAACTTCACTAGTTATCCTTTGATCTAGTGGAAATAAATCTATGCTTAGTCCTGGTCTTTATGAGTTTTTCTGCAACCCTATGGAAAGACTAGCCAAACTGCAAATTTAAATTCTATAAATGAAATCTCTCTATTTCCTCTCAATCTCCCTTGTGGATCTCCCTATATCCTATCAATATCCCTTGTGGCTTTGATACCACTATTAGCTTTTGATGCTTAATACTTAAAGCAAAATAACCACAAGATCTAAAATAAAGTTGTAAGAAATATAAGTCAATGGAAATATTCTAAACATATAAAACTCATAAATAACTTCTGCAACAACTCATAAAAATACCATTAAAAAATGCTCACAAAATAGTATCTTGATAGAATAAAGATCTCCTATACACCATACTTACACACACTCTCACTCTACATTGTGTCTCTCATACACACACACATAGACACATATATAATGGAATGTGACTCTTCAAATAGAGTACTATTGGCCTTCACTCTTCTTGATACTCTTCACTTTCCTCCTGTATGGACTCATGTGCACATGGACTATTATGCACATTTACATTATTAAATACTTTGCACATTCTAATAATCCTTATGCATTTATTACATTGCATAAAGGAAATACTCACACTTTAATCTAGGATACTCTCCTAATATAAATATGTACCCAATATGGTGCATTAACATGTACTAAATAATGTAATATATGTTAACCCACCCTTTATAGTGTGCTCAAAAGGTGGTTGCACCATTAATTTTTGTCAGATTCAAGATATTAAACAATAAAACTCCCTTGGGCCTTCATATACTTTCTAGAATGCCTTACCCATTTATGTCGCTAGTATGGCCTCCCTAATTAGTGCAAGCATGGTAGAGTAAGATTAACCACATGGTAGGAAGACACTATAGCTACCACATAGATGATTGATACAGGTTGACCTACAAAAGTCAACTTTAATAGTCAATGGAAGATATTTATTTAATTTCCTTTTGTAATACCTTCTTTGCTTGCAATTTAATTTCCTTTTGTAATACCTTCTTTGCTCACATATAGTCACCGTGTGTTCCAATTGAGGAAGGATACCCCTTAGCCAATGGTGGGCCTTTTACAACTATGCCCTAGTACTTACTTATCTTGATTTTGAGAGACTACTGTGTGTTTTGCCTAGGATTCATTGAGAACTTTTTTCTTTTCCATCAGCATTTACCAATTAAAAGTAGTGTGGTCCATTAGATGGGGAATCATTGACCTATGGGCCTTGGCATCCCTACGTTTTTTACTTTAGGAAAAAAAGGATATCTAAACATTGATGAGATAATGAACAATTAGCACAACCTAAAGCTCATCCACATTTCTTTGCATTATGGGATGTTTCATACACTTTTGACTAAAGGTGGGTCATACCTTTTGAACCCCCCTTTCTACGTATCCTACTTTTGAATGGAGTATTTCTTCAAGTGAAGCAAATATGGAGGGTTATCTCCCTATAATAACACTACATCTTAATTATGTCCTACTCATTCCCCTACCTGTACATGGGTATCATCCCTCTCCTCTACATGTGTCATGTCCATATCATTGATCCTCCTCTACATGTATCATGTCCCCCTCCATTGATTCTCCTCTACATTTGGCATGTCTCTATCAATTGTCACTACTTCCAACTGACCTCCCACACATTCTATCCACCACAACATAGTCATATAGAACGCATGAGGTGTTCATGGCCATATTGTAGGTATGCTACTCAACTATGAGGTAGTCTATCTCTACTCTTAATTCTACTATATTTCAAACCCTATAAACCTAGAATTCATATATCTTTACTATCACCTCTATAATATGGATCTACACCTTAGCTAGCTCTATCTAATGGACCTCCCACTTTGTAGCTATTACATGCTCATATCCTCTAATTTGGGCCTTAAACACCTCACTCTTCCACTATAATGGTCAATTGATCCCCTCTCCTCCTAGGTATTTCTTGACTTGACCTATAATCCTCTCTTCTCTAATGGACTAGCATCAACTCCTCCCTCATTTATCCTAGCATTTGCTCCTAGCTCTACGATCAATGGAAACACTCCAATATATGCTACCAATAGTACCTTATCTAGATCTACTTATAATTGTGTCCCATCAAAACCAACACTCATTAGTTGTTCTAATCTCACTACAATATTTGGAGAAATTCATAGTGGTTGAGGTTGCCTATACTATATCATATAGATTTGTACCACTCCAAGACCATTGACACCCAGATCTATTATGGAGCGCCATCAACATCCACCTCTAGAAAGCTAGTTAGATATGATCAACCTTTGAATCCCACCTTTTGATCTATACTTTCATATAAAATATCCCATATTTGTGGTAGAAACTATGCCTACCCAAAATACCTCATCACATGATCATATCTATGTATCTCCCTCTCTACCTAGTCATTAATAAACCATCTAATATTAAGGACATGGGCCAGCTTGAAGGCATTATCTTTCCATCCAAGGTGGTAGCACTAGGATCTTTAGATGATTTTATTCATTCTTAAATCATCTACTACTCATTTTTTTGGTGCCAACAAATCCCTAAAATACCTATGCTACATCTCAAATTAATATGACCACCTAAAAATTTTTGCTATATATACATCATCCACTTACCCACATAGTCCAACTGGTCACATCATAGCAATGTACTCCCAACACAAGACCTAGATCAAGGTATAGTAGGTTAAACTATTACCCTACCTATACATGACTCTTTGCAAAGTCTTATATATCCAAACCAAGAGTAGGATACCCTATGCAAACTGAACCTACTAGTCCCTCATCTGTACTATCACACTTACATAGCCCCATGGTAGAAGCCTCTAGCTCATGTGACTGATTAGTTGACCTAAGGTGACTACACATAACAAGTAATAAATCCTATCCACATGGCATTCACATCAACACCACTCCCCATAGTCTCAAAACCAAGATCTCCTAGCAATACCTATAATACTTATGCCTTGTCTTGACTCATGTGTACTTGGGTGCCTTGAATGGGCACCTATAGAATCTACCATATGTCATATAATGTAATGGTCATTTTACTTGTAGGAAGAAAAAAGTTGAGGACTCTAGATACCACATCTCAGCTAAGGCAATTAGTAGTGTTTTTCATACTCAACCTTTGGCATCTCCACTAAGTGAAGTAGCCTAATTGTATTTAATAATACTTGGCTTCCTAGCATCACAAGATCTACTAATTCATATAACACCTAGGGTCACCTCTCACAATAGTCCAAGATAATGAACTACCAAAAAACACACATATTGGCCTATATCCCTCTCCCTTAAATCCCTAACATTAAATTTCCCTCCTAAGCCTTTGAAAAAATACTACTAGTAGCAAAATTGCCATTGATGTAAAAATGCCATTGGCCCATGCAATTTCCACTGGTGAAAATATTGGTGGGCTACTGATGATAGTGATTCATGGACAACATTGGTGTCTTAGAGTTGTTGGTGGCCAAAAATATAGCAAACAATGGTTTCATTAGTAATCTATGATATTATTCTCACATGACAACCAAGTTTTCTATGGCAAAAAAATACAAAATATAGAAAATTTCAAAAAATGGGCTTGAATATCAATGCATACATGAATACCTGCTACTACTAGTCCTTGTTTACCCCTCAGAACAACTACTTGGTACATCAGTTGTGTCATCTTGAATATCTTCTCAAAGCTCCTTTTTCACAAATATGCAAGGTAAAATGATTTTGACTTTTTACCCATTTTTTCTTTTTAACCCTCCCACATCTCTCTTCATTTTTCTCCCCCTTGCCAAACTTCTTCTTTCCTTGCTCATTATCTTCCCAACCCATTTGAGATTTTTTGAGCACCTTCAAATTCCATCCAAAACTCAAGGAGGCACCTTGGTTGGGGGTATTAGTGCCATTAATACTCGATAAAAAAAATTAATGTGTGCATAAACAAATAATTTTTTCTCCATTCCTTCATCTCAGCTTAACGAACACCAGGAAGTAGTTTTCCTTCAAAACTGAGGGCATTTACTCATTTTTTGACATATTTATTGCATAATAAATACATTAAAAGAGAAAAAATGTAGATACCCAAATTTGGAACACCAAAATTACAACCATCTCCCAAGCAACCAAAAATGACAACTAAGCATTCTGACCCAAAATATTGGCCTTTATGCTTTTTAGAGCAAAATTGTTGGTCATGATTTTCAAGGTAATGTTTTTACCAAAATACTTTTCCTGCTAAAAATTTGAAGCGAATCAACTTTCCCCACCTTGTTAGCCTACAATAGTCAAATCCATGATATCACTCACATAAAATCATCAATAACAATTCTAAGGTACGGATTCCACCCTACTAAGTATAGAATCCTAGTATTTAATTCTTTACTGCTTTCAAGCCTCTTGCCACTAATAGCACCATCTTTCTCATATCTACATCATTTGATCTCAAATCCCAAAATTTTCCTTCTTGGATCCACCTCCCCTTGTCCTCAATATTTGAAGTTTGAAAACTTACTTTTTCATTCTCATCATCCTGAATGCACCTTGATCCAACCCCAAGGTAAAAAATATTATAAATTGAGGGCTTGGGATGCCACTCACAACAAAAAGTTCAATTCTAACAAAAATCTACTATTTTGCTTGCTCTTTGCTCTCACTTATCATTACCTTATAATTTTTTCATCTTGATTCTTGGAGGAATTTATGATTGGGTGCAAGAAGGAAAATACACCTACATCTCCTTGGGTTATTACCTTTCCCCTCTCCTCTTAATCCTCATTGCATTTATATTTTTGGTTTAATAACATTTTTTTATTAGCTTCGTATAGAATTCTCATCATTTGCATTTTGTTATCTTGGTTGTCACTTTTATTTTAATTACTTACCCTTTCATTGGTTTTCAAGCATTCATTGTCTGATTTTGTAGTATTTTCAAGCCGTTTTCTTTGGGCATATATCTCTTGAAATCCCATGGGCATCCCTACAGCCTTGACTCCAATTTTTTGTCTTTGTATTCTCCTATTTAGGCTCTTAGAGCAAAAATGTTGCCTTCCCTTTATAGGTAGTGATTCATCGGTCATGACACTTGAATAGGTTTTACCTCTATTATCATCTATTCTAGATAGCTTTGTCTTAACATCTACATACTCAAATTAAGTGCCACCCTACAACCTTAAGTTAAATACTTTTGTCTTTTCCCTCCCTTCTTTATCCTCTTAGAGTAGAACCATTACCTCCCTTGCATAGGTAGTGACTCTACCAGGCCCAAAACTTTAGTAGCTCTAGCCTTATTGTAGTTCACTCTCGACTGGCCCTATTCAATGTTATTCATTTAAGCCTACCCATCATTCTTTTAACCATTTTCCTACAATCTAAACCCCCTGTTCACTATTATACTTATTCATAGGGCAAAAATGCTACCTTTTATTCATAGGTAGTGATTCTTCTTATCATTGCCTTTGCATTCATGAGTTCCTCTATCATCCATATTCTATTCACAATGCAATATCATTGTATATAAGACTCAAGTAGTGTTTTCAACATCCATGTTTGTTTAGATCATTATTTTGCAATATTTTAGTTTTTTAAAGAACTAGGGGGTTTGAATATCCAGCATAGAAATTCATATACTTTCTTATGCTTGGTAGGCCCCCTAAAATCGAATCCTAGTTCTACTCTATTTTTTGTAGGTATAGAGCAAAATCATTGGTGACAACCTCGTAGAATCGATGGCACCCAATCTCAAGAAGTGTTTTCACCACAACCATTAAACTAGGTACCTTTATTTCTTTTTTTGCTATTTTCATCTTTATAGTTATGCATGTTTGTTGTTATATTGTGCTTTTAACTCTTTATTTCTGCTTTAGAGCACTAAAATGGGTAAAATAAAAGAACTATAGCTTAAAGTTTAACATAAAGGTTTATTTTCTATTCTAGGCTTTTAATTTATATTAGGATATATTTTATTTGCACATTCTCTTGTGCCCTTGCTTGAAAAGAATATACAATTTTAATTTATCATAATCAATAGTTCTCATTGAAAGCAAAAAGTCATATAGGCTAGTATTTTGTATGCCTATATATTTGTTTGAGTGCATCTTAGTTTAAGAGTTATTTTGAAAAGTATTTAAGTTAGTTTTCATAATCAAACTTAGGTGTTTGTAAATGAACACATCAAACCTAGATTAACACACTAAACATAATACTTGTACATTGAGAGTAGACTCCCATGGATTAAACTCAATCCCTAATTTTGTGCACCTATAATAATCAAAGAAGTATATCAATTGCATAAGAAAAATTCATGACCAATGTGCATTAAGCAAGTAAATGAAATTTATGAGCAATGAGCATTAAGCAATGGAAAAAAATCACATAATAATGTGGTAGCAAATCAGTGTTTCCTACATAATTATTTTTCAAGTTCTATGGAAATATCATAAGGGTAGTGCTCCTAGGGGTTTTGGCTCACTCTAGACTCATCTATGCACTCCTTTTCCATTTGGCACCCAAAAAATATTTTTAAGTGGTTTGTACTATTTTACAAGTAAATTTAAATTTACCCACATGGGACACAAAATCAACAATACCATCCATCAAAAAAATTCTAACGAATACACCTAGGTAAATATCATGTATGTGTTTATTTCCTTGTGCATTATGTTATGTTATTTTTTATTATTCATTTCAAAAAAATGTATAATAGGACCAAAATTGACCAAAAAATACATTTTAAATAGAATTTTATTTCTATTGCCTTTGTTATTGTATATTGTTCTTCTTTTTTTCTATTCCTATGGACTCATGGCTATCTCATACTATATCGATCGTGATATTTAGGAAGGGGTAGTATATATTTTAAAAAAGAGCATCAATAATTAACTTGTAGATGGCGAAAAGCTCTACCTTCCTAATTATGAGACAAGGGTAAAATATCTTTGTTAGTCCTTAGGTAGGAAAATGGTAAGTCAATGAACCAAGAAATACTCTTGCTTTCCAAGATCCTTATATCTCATAATTTGTATTTTTTACCATATTCTTTTATTCATTTAGTGCATGAACGATCCCTAAAATGTTAAGTTAGGACATAGGCATGATGCGTGCATATGATGATAGATGTTGTCTAGAGCATAGGTCTAAAAAATAAATGATTTCATAATCCTCTCTTTAAGTGGTAATCTTGGCCACTGATCAAAACTTAGGGTTTTTGGCATGTCAATGAAATCTTTCTAGAAGGGCCATAAATAGATATTTTCCAAATATAGTTACTATAGTAATTTTCCTTTTCAATATATATAAGCTTCTAAAGTAACCATGTTTATATGGAATAACATAAGACTAGAGATACAAAAAATATTTGGCTCATGGTTTTGAGCACCTAACAAAGTTACTAAGAAATTTTTAATTGTATTTATTTTATTTAATATTTATGGACCACATTATATTTGTTGAAAGCATAATGGTAGGAAGAGATAACCAAATGTATCTAGAAATTGTTAGATTAGAATTAACTCTTGGGGATTTTAATTCTATACTACATTATTGATAGAAAAGGGAAGGGCCAAAAACCCACGTTTCTTGTATATCTTATAGCAATTTTATGAATAATCAAGGCTTTTGGGACCCAAAACCTAGGTCAAGAATATAAACATGGTCCAATAGGTAAAGGGAACTTGGTTATATGATTAAAAGGTTAGGAAATTTTTTGATTAAATTTCCTATAGTTACTAAGAACTTTATTTTCAAATCATTAATTTTAAATTTAGCCAAATCTAACCATGCCCCTATATTATTGGATATACAAAATTCTATGAAACCTTTTGGCTTTCTAAATAAATTTGGTATGATGTGGTTAAAAGAGGATAGCATAGATAAATTAAGGGAATATTGTTGGAGTTCCCAACAGTCCCAAAAGGAATAACCATGTATAAATTAACCTAGAAATTGAAGAGGATCAAAAACAATATTAAGGAATGAAAGTCCAAGGTCTTTGGCAACATTTTTGAAGGTATCCAAACTAAAGAAGCTCAAAAGAAATAGTACAATGGTCTAAAAAGGAAGAGTCTCTAGAATCATGTGACAAGGAAAATAAACTTCTAAAATATTTAGAATACCTCTATGCTAAGAAGGAGGTATGTTGATAATAAAAATCCAAAGATATGGTTAAAAAAAAGGGAAAAACCAAAATTTCCACTAATCCACTATCTCCCATAGAAATGTCAACTTCATTCAATAATTTTCAAATTTCAAATTTTAATTATCTCCATGAATTAAGTTATCACGGAATATCATAATTAACATCTATTAGTCCCTTTTTTGAAAAATAAAATTTATTCTACAATTTTTAGTGTGGGAAAAATCAAGGCTCTAGAAGCATATGAATTTTTACCAAGTTTCTTTCAAAAATTCTAGGAGAGAATTAAAAAGGATATCATCAAATCAATGGAGAAATATAGAAAAAACAAAAATATCTTAAAATACAAAACTCAACCTTTATTACTTTGGTTCCAAAGATAGAGGATTATGTATGAATTTTAGATTATAGACCCATATACCTTTGTAATACAATCTACAAGACTATACCAAAAGCTATGGCTAATAGATTAAAAAATCATAAAATCTAAGCCACAAATAGGGAGGCTTTGTGGAAGGAAGTTAGGTGCTTGATAAGGAAATTATAACTCATGAATTAGTCCACTTTATGTCCTAAAATAAGAGGGAATCAATGCTTATAAAACTTGACATCAATAAAGAATATGATAAAATTGTTAGACTTTATTACATTATTTGTTGTTATGTAATTATTATATTTTGGGGGATGTTAATTATTATATCTCATATGTGGATGAATAAAAGTCTCTTGAAATAATGAGAATATGAAAAGTTTATGATGGATATAAAACACCAAGAGATGAAACACCAAAGGGTCTACCGAAACTAAGAGACACCATATTGTCTAAATATAATGGATGTACAAGTATTTGCTCTGGTGAAAAATATATGCAATATTATTATTTTGATTATTGTTTACCTTTCACCTAATTCCAAAATTTGGTATAAAAGTGTTATGTCATTTTTGGGAGAAAGAGTATCATATCATGGATATTTGGTGTGAGGTTTCCAAAAAAGGACAATCATCATCATCCGATTGCATGCCCTATGTGCTTCCTTACAATATACTTTATGTAGATCTTAGTTGAAGAGGAGGCTTTACTTAAAAATGAGTCTGATGTGACCTTGAGACTTTTTGAGTTTTGTGGGTGAAAAAACTCAATGTTCTTACATTACATGTTGCAGCTAGTTAAGAAATATATATATATATATATATATATTTCTTAACTAGGCGCAACATGTAATGTAAGAACATTGAGTTTTTTCACCCACAAAACTCAAAAAGTCTCAAGGTCACATCAGACTCATTTTTAAGTAAAGCCTCCTCTTCAACTAAGATCTACATAAAGTATATTGTAAGGAAGCACATCCAATGGAACTTGTTACTAATTAGGAGACCTGAAGGTAATGACTCAAGAAAATTAAAATCCTTATAGAAGTTTGAATCAACAATGGAGAGTCACTCAAAAGCCTTGTAGAAGTGGTAAAATTTATTATAGAAGACAAGACGTTGCTTGAAACATATTTGATGAAAATGACTTATTTTGGTGAAGACTTGCACAAAAATAGGATAAAACTACATGTGAAACTATCAAATAAAGATACATGTTGATATTTTATTACCGCAAAAAAATTCACTCAGGACCTCTCACATCGAAAGTAGAATGGTTTGTATTTTTGTTTGAAAGCTTCATAACGACTTTCATCTTAAAGTCAACAAATATTTTTATTACCTAAGAAAAAAGGAGAGGTTATTTTGATGACTCGTGGTGGGGTGAGTGAGGCAAGATATGGAGTGGTAAGCAATATTAAGTTGACTTGTGGCATCCATGTTAATATAGTTAGCAATGTTGAATTAATTATTTCCTCATGTGTGGAAGGGAGGACAGACTCTTCCCCTATCACCTATATGCAACAAGGTATCACTTCTGAATTTTATTTTTTAAAAGTTGCAAAGGGTGTAGCAAGAAAGTTTGTCTTACCAAAAAAATATTAAAAATTTTAAATAAAGGGTCATAAGTTCAATTCTCATAGCGGGTACTTTTTAAAATCAAAAGTTATTTTTTCAAAGGAATTCTTGAGGGACTTATAAGACATAATTAAGAGGGTTAAAAAGTTCATAGGTGTAATTTTTGACTTAAGTGGACAATTTGTTTCATGAAATAGAAAGTGGGAAGTCAATATTTAAAAAAGGGTGGGGAGGGAATAAATATTTGAAAAAAATGAAGTTTTGAATTTAAGAGGTTCTATAGTTTGTAGTAAATCCTTTTGCAGGAAAGTGATTTTTCGTAAAAAGGTGCATTTTAGAAAAGACTAGCATGTTATTTTTTCAAACAAGTTTTGCATCAAAAGTAATTTTTTGTACATAAAAATCAAAATATGTACTTTGCACAATTGTAGAATTTGATATAAATAATATCTCTAACTTGCATTTATAAGTAATGTTATCACATTAAGTTACTACACCTAAAGCCTAAAATAGTTGTCATAGCAACGTCTAGGCATTGACCCTATTAAGACCATAATGAAAGATGTTTGTTATGATACAATCGATCTTATTTAAAGGATAGATTTAAGTTGTGATACTAGTGATTTGAGGCCAATTATGGCAGATGGATGTTGTGATATATGTGATCTTGTTCAAAGAAAATATATAGTTTACGATACAAATGATTTGAAGACTATTTATGAGAGAAAATATTGTGTAGAAGATGGTTGTATTGGTCATGACAAAGGCCATATTATCAAAATCAAAAGTGAAAATAATTGTTAGATTTTGTTGAAGGTCATTGTGATGATGATGTGTGGTACTTGAATGTTATTGGTAATAATGATAGAGATCAAAGTGATGGTGAAGAATTTGGGTGTTTGAAATACATACCAAAGAAATTGGTTTTAAAATAATGAGAAAAATGGGATAGTATAGGTTTGAGAAGATATATGAAAGGTATAAAAAATTCCATAATATCATATATAAGGCCAAAGAATGAATGCAATGCATTGCATATGAAGGACAAGTAGGTAGCAGTGATAGTAAATTTCTGAAAACAGAAATTGATGCAGAAAATGAAGTTCATAGGATGATTTGTTACTGTACATGTGGAAGATCCAAACATGTGACAGTAATATTTTGGAACCTACATCCTTGTGAAATTTGTGGAGGTAATAATCATTCCCAAAAAAAAATTGACACAAGAATAAAATGACCAAAAAAATACATATGGATTGTGGATGGATGAGTGTATCATAATAGGATTAAAGAAATGTTGAATAGTTTTTATAGAAGAAGAGCAAGTTTTGCGGTTGATATATATCATAATATAAGTTTTCCCATGGAATAATGTAATCTTGGAAAATTTGATATGTAGTAAAACATTGTGGAAAATTGTGAGCACATGGAAGATTACAAAGCTATAATTGTTGGACATTTTGAGTCCCTAATCTAAAAGTTGTCATTGATGTCAAAAGGACCTATGTAAGTAAGCACTATGATTTTGCTCCAAAAAGAGCTTCATAAGCAGCAAAGGTTTTGATCAAATGTTCTAGAAGGGATGCATGGCATTTGGTTCCAAAAGGAGCTTCAAGGGAAGCTTAGCAAAAGGTTTTTATGAAAACCAAGGAAGGCAAGGAAAGATTTTATTTAAAACCAATGGATGGCAGATTTGAAATGGATTTTTCTTAAAACCCAAGTTGGCTTTTTGTTTCATTGAAAAAGGTGCCCCGATGATGGAGAAATTTAATTTTAAAGGTTTAGTTTAAATTTTAATTTATTTAAAATTAAATAAAAGTTATGTTTCTCCTTTTTTATTGGCGTCGTCGACGTCATGAGGGCAATGTTAAAAGGGCCAATGTATTCGCATTGAAGGATGGCTTATAAATAAGCCAAAGTTTTTCCATTTAATAAACCTAAGGAGTGTTGCATGATTTTAAAAAACCAAAAAGTATTTTTGCATCTGAATATTGCGTAGCGAATTTCGTGGAGTGTGACTTGGGCAGTCAAGTCATGGATGGTCAAATTTTTGGTGCCTTGTGAGGAAAGCACACATATTTTAAGGAAGAGAGTGCCCAAGGCACTCACGTGTGCAGTATTTTAGATCACGCGGCTTAGCTGCCGCTTGGCATCATGGTGGGTAGAGGTTCGAAATGCCAAGGCCCTTTGAGGGGTCCTTTGAGGTATGCACTTCGACTCTGATATTTGCAGGGGTAAATATTTTAATTAAAATATTTGCTTGCTAAGATTTGATAATGATTTTTGTGGAAGATATAAGGTTGAGCAAGCTTTAATATTTTAATAAGGTTTGATATTTGATTAATGTGAGATATTGCCTAAGAAATCTTTTTTATTATTTTTTAGTGCAACAGTGTTGAAAGGAAGGATATAAAATATTTGATTTATTTTATGGTATAAGTGGTTTGTGGAGTGACAAGATTATGCAATGATTTGAAAGGAGTGATAAGGAAGTTGTGCATTAATTCTTAAGAAGGTTTTCTAATTAAAATCCTTGGTGAATATAATTGTGAAGTGGAGTAATGTTGATTATTTTGTGATCTTCTAACCCTTGTGAATATTGGCAAAAAAAAAATGTGATTGTGGCAGATTTCCAAAGAGGCTTCTTCATCTTCATAAAAGGTATAGGCACATTCTCCTATTTATTATGGTGGCTGATTTTTGAAACTATCTTTGGAGTGAAAAGAATTGATTGTGGTTTCATTTTCGAAAGTGATTGGTTTAATGCTTTAGGGTTTTCTGGATTGAGAGTTGTGATTAAACCTAGTTTTATAAGCATTGTTGTTGGATTCCATTGGTTGTGCAAAGAACTCGAACTTGAGTTAGAAGAGAACATGAGTATCATTGTTATGTGAGATTTGTTGTTGAGCATTGTTGGAAATATTTTGAGTTGATTGATACATGCTTGGACAAGGGTTTGTGAGAAAGGGTTGTTCATTGAGGTGTTTGGTGCGTTTGTTAGAAATTTGAGCTATTTTATGTTGTCATTGATGTTATATGGATCACATTGAGTTTTGGTGGCCAAATTATTTCATAAATAAGCATTTATGATATTTTGGAAAGCATGGATATATACAGGATTTTGTGAAAACCAAGGCAAGAAAAATAAAAGGTTTTATTTAAAACCATGGATGGCATATTTGAAATGGGTTTTTCTTAAAACCCAGGTTGGATTTTCATTTTGTCAAAAAAGGTGCCCCGGTGAAGGAGATATTTAATTTTAAATATTTAAGTTTAAATTTTAAATTATTTAAAATTTAAATTTAAAATTAAAATTAAATTTAATATTTTATTATCGTCGATGTCCAAAATAATGAATTTTTGATTATTATCTGTCAATGTCTTTTGAAGCATTATAATGTGTATATATAATGGTTAAAAACTTTGCCTATTGAGTAAGCCAAGGTTGAGAAAATCGAAGAGTAATTCGTGCGTGGAGGAAGCGGAAGGCAGAAAAATAAAGAAGTCATTTTTTAGGGTTAAATAAAATTGAATACGTCTAGACCTGATGTCACATTGGACAGCATAGCGCAGTTGGCAAGAGATAACTTTGGCACAAGGGAGGTCTACGTTTCGAATCCCGCAGGGGCAGAAGTTTTAGTGGAAAATATTTTTTTCGTTTTAAGAACAATTGAGCATAGTTTATACAGCAAGGTTGGGACTTATTTCCAATGTGGACTTGCACCCACATGGATAGCATCTCACAACGCTAGCAAGGAGGAACAGAGTTTGACTCCCACAGGTGTGAAGGCGCTCACCAATTTTTGCGAAACATTTTCAAAGGTTACGGCCACAATTTCGAAATTAAAGGTATTTATGAGAAGTGCCTTGCATAGTTGATATTGTGAATGCTTTGGGTGTATGAAAAATAATTTTTTTAGAGATAGGTAGTTATAATGTTTTGTAATCTTGTTGTTATTTCTAGGAGGAATAAGGGTTGTGATCCACTTTTGAAAAAGAGAAATTTCTAGTGTTTTTCCTTTTAGAAGTATATCATATTATATATCATTGGAAAGCTTATTCAAGGGCTATTTGATTAACTTGCTTAGAGTGAGAAATAAGGTGTATGTAAAGAGATATTTTTGTTTTTGTAAAGGGGTTCAAAAGTGAAGGTTGTTTTATTCGTTTTCAAAATTGATTAATTCTTTTATAAGGGGACATGATGCATTTTGTTGAGTAGGAGTGATAAGGTGTTATTTGGATATTGTTGTTGTGATATTAATCATGATCTCTAACCCTTGTTGAAATTTGAAAAAGAATTTTGTTGAGTGTGGCAGATTTCCAAAGAGGTTTCTTCATCTTCATAAAAGGTATGGGCACATTCTCCTATTGATTGATTATGGTGGTTGATTTCTGAAATATCATTGGAGAGAAAATGATTGATTGTGGTTTCCTTTTCAAAAGTGGTTGGTTGAATGCTTCAAGGTTTTCTAGTTTGAGAGTTGTGGTTAAACCTTGTTTTATAAGCATAGTTGTTGAAGCCCATTGGTTATGCAAAGAACTTGAAAATAACATGAGTATCATTGTTATGTGAAAAATGTTTTATTAGCATTGTTGTTGAAGCCCATTGGTTATGCAAATAACTTGAAAAGAACATGAGTATCATTGTTATGTGAAAAATATTTTATTAGCATTGTTGTTGAAGCCCATTGGTTATGCAAAGAACTTGAACTTGAGAAGAACATGAGTATTATTGTTATGTGAGATTTGTGGTTGAGCATTGTTGGAAACATTTGAGTTGGTTTATACATGCTTGGACTAGGGTTTGTAAGAAAGAGTTGTTCCTTTTGGTAGTTGGCTGAAAAGAGTTGTTTGAGCCTAGTCAAGTGATTGTGTGAAGTGGTTGTTCAAGTTCCATGAAACAAAATATTATATATTTTGGATTTGATTTGGGATTGAGATTTGAGGTTAGAACATATTGAGTCTCTAACATTTCTCTTTATGCTTCTATAATATTGATTTGAGTTGAGATTGGATTTGAGTATAAGAACATATTGAGTCTCTAACAATTCTCTTTATGCTCCTATGAGATTGAATTATTGAGCAAGTTCTTTGTGAGCTTGTTGAGCAATTTTGGACAAGTTATGTGTGAGCTTGTTGAGCAGATTTGGACAAGTTCTGTGTGAGATTTTTGAGCATATTTGGACAAGTTCTATGTGAGCTTGTTGAGCAGATTTGGACAAGTTATGTGTGAGCTTGTTGATCAGATTTGGACAAGTTCTATATGAGCTTGTTGAGAAGATTTGGACAAGTTCTATGTGAGCTTGTTGAGCAGATCAGTGGAGTTCCTAGCTGAGCAATTCAGTGGATTTCCTACTTAAGCAGATCAGTGTGTTGCCTAGCTAAGCAGATCAGTGGATTACCTACCTGAGCAGATCAATGTGTTTCCTAGTTGATCAGATCAATGGATTGCTTACCTGAGCAGATTAGTGTGTTGCCTATATGAGAAGATCAGTGGATTGCCTACTTGAGTAGATCAATGTATTGCCTAGCTTTGAGCAGATAAAAGTAATCATTATATTGGATAATGATCCTTATTTCTGTGTGAAATATTATAAGGAGATTATCTTGTGCAGTACCCCACCTTTGGGGAACCACCTTAAATCTTGTGTCTCAATTATGTGTGGTGACTTGTGCTCTTGCTTACTATTGCTATCTGAGTTATTAATGCACACTGCTATATTTGGTTATTGTAATTAAGGACATTAATTGATATTGGTTTTGAAAGAAAGTAAAAAGTGGGTGCTATATTGTTCACCCCCCCTCAGTATAAGCTTGTGTTCTTCAAAGTTGAGTTGATTGATCCTAGTCAAGTGGATGCATGTGGTTGTTCAAGTTCCATAAAACAAACTATTATATATTTTGTATTTGATTTGAGATTGAGATTTGATAATAGAACATATTGAGTCTCTAACAATTCTCTTTATGATTCTATGAGATTGGACAAGTTTCGTGCGATCTTGTTAAGCAGATTTGAGACAAGTCTTTGAGAAGGCTTATGGACTGATTTTGTTTAAGCTTTTGTGGAAGCTTGCTATGCATATTTGAGCAAGTCCTAGAGAGGACTTATTGAGCAGATTTGGACAATTTCTATATGGACTTGTTGAGCAGATTTGAGCAGGTTTTGTGTGGACCTATTCAGCAGATTTGAGCAGGTTTTGTGTGGACCTGTTGAGCAGATTTGGATGAGTTCTGAGTGAGCTTGTTGAGAAGATTTGAGAAGGTCCTGAGTGAACCTATTGATAGAGATTTTGAGGTGACAAAGTATAGAGGATAGAGTCTCAATGGATAGAGATCCAGTAGCCAGGATAATTGAAGATAGATCTGAGTGAGGAGTCTTCAAGTGGAGAGAAATCCACCAGTGAGTGTAGCAAAGAGACAAAGTCTTCTAGAAGATCGCTAGCCAGAGTAGAAGGGGAAAGAGTTCTCCTGTGGAAGAGATCAATGAACTTGAGATTAGGGGATCAACATCTCCTTTGGACAGAGGTCCATAACAATTATAATTGGGAAGGATTCCCAAAGAGATTGATTGAGAAAATTTTAGTAAAATATTTTCTTCGTGGAGTAGCCCACATTGGGTGAACAATGTAAATTGTGGTGTCTCTATTGTGTATGATGTTTTGTGCATTGCTTTGATTACTGCTATTGATACTGCTATCTATACACTGCATAATATTGAATTGAAATAAAAAGTAAAAAGGGGTCTTATACTATTCACCCCCCTCTCAGTATAAGCTTGTGTTCTTCAATAATTCAATGGTAATTTGCTAGGGGTGATGAACTAAAAATTTAGAGGTTGGCCTAGAGGTAACCAAAATATGACCTAGATGTAAGGACCCAGAGGTAAATACCCAGAGGTAATGACCTAGAAGCAAACCCAGAGACTAATCCAAAAAAGTACACCTACTATATATTATCTAGAGCCAGAGTTGGTTGAGCCTAAGCCATCACAAAAGCCAGAGTGAGAGCTAGAGCTAGAGCCAGATCAAGAGCCAAAGCCAAAGCCAAGGCCAAATCCAAAGTGAAATCATAATTCTAGTGTACCACCACTAGAATTATGAGGGGTAATAATATTTATACCAAAAAATATAATGGAGGGTGCTAGAATTTATTACATTACTTCTTGTTATGTAATTATTATATTTTAGGGGATTTTAATTATTTCATATGATATGTGGATGAATATAAATATCCTAAAATAATGAGAAGATAAAATGTTTATGATGAAGGTGAAACACTAAAATGTATCTTGAGATTAAGAGGCACCATATTGTATAAATATAATGGTTATACATGTCCTTTCTCTGGTGAAAAACATGTGCTATATTATTATTTTTATTATTGCTTTCCTTAATTCTAATTCCAAAAATAATAGAGTGGGATATACTTCTTAGAAACCTAGCAGAATTGGGATTATCTAGTAAATAGATTAGATGGATTCATAGTTGTATTTATACTACTAGTCACTCAATCCTGGTGAATGGAAGTCCAATAGGTTTTTAAGAATGCAATAGAGGCCTTATACAAGGGGACATCCTATCCCCTTACCTCTTCATTATTCTAGTTGAAGCCTTGGGGAGTTTGTTTGCTAATGCTAAAACCTATAAACATATTCAAAACTAAAAAGCCCTTTTCATCCATAGTTTGTAGATGATACCCTATTATTTAAGGTAAATTCAATAAGGGATACTGATCACATAAGAGAACTTTTGGATATATACACTCAAACCATAGGCCAAATCATTAACAATGAGAATTTCATTACATTTTTATCTAAAGTCTTACTTTCTAGACAACAATGTATTATGACTATTCTAGGATTCTAGATTGGATCTCTCCTTAGTCTATATCTTTGAACTCTAATATTTCAAAAATAATAACAAATAGAATGGAAGCCTCTTCTAGATAGAATGGAAGTTAGATTGGAATCATGGAAAAGCAATTATATAACTATTGCAAGAGGATTACAACTCATCCAATATGTTTTGTAGGTTGCTCTAGTTTATTTTTCACTATGTTAAAGGTTTCTTCAACTATAATCAAGGTTCTTATGACCATATTTTGTACCTTCGGGGGATGCTTCTACTCATAAATTTGTGTTGGTCAATTGAATAGGGTTTTGTATCCCCAAGAAAAAAGGGTTCTAGGCTTAGTGAACAATGAGGCATTTAATGGGGCTTTGGGAGCTATGTTGGTGTGGTGATGTTTTAAGGAGAGTGCCAAGCTTTGGAGCTAAAATTTTAAGGTCCAAATGTTTATATAATGAGGATCCCAAATAAACAATATTAGCAAGAAGTCCTCCTTGAGGTTTTAATGTCTAGAATTTCATTTGGAAATATATATATATATATCATTTATAATAAGTGGAAATAATATATAAAGGATGGCCTAATGATGAAGTTCTAGGATATTTTTTGGACTAGGAATATTGTAGTGGAGATTAATAACCAATGTAGTTTATTAAATGGAACCTATAGGAAGTTTCGGGCTCTAGAGTAGAAAATTACAAAATACAACAAGAATAGTTCCAAAGCCTTTCAAGTTAGGAATATTCTCACACAATCCTAAATTTGGATATGACAGTTGTTGAAGCACTGCAATTAGAATTATACAAGACCCGTTGTCCTATACTCCCTAGTACTAATTTCCTCTCTTGGGTAGGAGCATATGAAGGTGTCTATTCAACAAAGGTTGGTTATAAGCATTTATTTTCCTATGTAAGAAACCCTACTTCCCCCCAAATCTATTTGTTAACCATCTACATCACTTAAAGAAATAATATTTCTATGGTTAGTAACAAAGGGTAATGCTCTAACACAATACCATATACATCAAATGGTCTATGAGGGACCTTCTAAATGTGAAATGTGATTTAAGATAGAGGAATATAATTATTGCATGTTTTTATCTTGTGATTTTATGTAAACATCATAGAATTGGTTTTTGACAAAAGTTAATCTATATTGGTCCCTTCCCAAAACACTTCTAGATCCATTTTATTCTTGGGATTTTATCTTGAATGAGGCTTCCTCTAAGATGTGGATTTATGGTCCACCATTAATAGTTTGTTATATTTAGAAAAAATAAAATAGAAGAATATTCTATTAGGAAGACAAATCCATGACTAGATTCTTAACAGTGTAGGTCATTAATAGCATGTATGATTTAGTTACAATACCTATGAAGGGGAAACCACATCCCATTATTGGTAAATGATCCTTAATTTAGTTAACCCCTAATGATGGGAAGAATGATAAATGGATATAGAGGAGCCTTACATGTTGACACCCCTTACTAGTTGGAGTGGTGAAATTAAATTTTATAGGGACGCATATGGAACTCAGGATTGAAATGTTGAGGACATATTTTTAAATATAGTAATGGTTAGTTGCGCTATGTGTATGTTATTTTCCTTTCACCATCCACTTTGAATTGGATAAAGGTAGTTAATCAGATTACATGGCTGAGAGTGACTGTAGTGAATTCTCACTACACTCAAATGTTGCCTTAAGAAAATCTTAAGTGGAGGGGAAACAAGCAGGAAGTAAAATATCAAGTGTCAAACAAAGTGTAAATAAAAGTTTCAATCAACAAAAATTGAGAATCAGAATGTAAAAGGTCCCAAAAGACAAGTAGTGTCCAAAAGTTAGAATTTTATGGAACTTTTGACCAAATATGCAAATAAAAAGTCTCGATGCAATAAGTTTTGAGGTCAAATAGAGAAAAGATCTAAGTTTGGAAGATGATAAATGCATAAAGCTAAAACCACCTATGCTTTAAAATTTTAGGAGGCCAAAATTTTCTTGTAGGGCTCTTGCCCTTGAACCCCTTCATGGAGGGACATTATCCTCCCTACCCCCCAGTCAAGGTTGTGGCCCTAGACCTCGCACATTGTGCATAGGTGTAAATTCTTCTAAAATAAACAATCATTTTCCTACAAAGAAGACACAACAACCTATGGAAGAAAATGAGCATTAAAGGTAAAAGTGATGGGAGCCATAATGAAATAATCCTCGATCTAGGTGACATTAATCTCCCACACTCAGACTTTAGTAATCCCTAGAAAGGAAAGATGGCAATAATTGAGCTAGTTGAGCATCCAAACTAAAAAGTCCCAACATTAATAGTTCTAGATCTAGAGAACTTAAAGGGATGCAAAAAATTCAATCAAGACATGACCTGACATATAGAAGAATAGTCATTCTTGAAATCTTCACATAAATTTGGAGGGAAATTCTTCCCTCTTTGTAATCTATAAATAGTAGTATTGTAGGCTTTGTAAAGGATTTACAAGTTTGTAAATCTTTCCTTTCATTTATCTTTGTATAACAGTTTAAAAATCTTGAGTGGCCATGTGGAAAATAGAACCTCACTCAAGGTATAATATTATGTAATACATTTTGCTTGCATATATATATTGGAATCCATATGTCTACTTTGAAGTCCATTTGTGGATCTCAGGCCCAAACTTGATTCTTTTATGTGTGTGTTTGCATCTTATTAATTTTGTGCTTGTTTATGTCAAGGAGAGGACAATTTCACTTTGGCACATTGTGTTTAGGCTTGTTGTGTAGGGATATCTTATCTGATCTTTGGCACATTGCCACCTTTATTAGCTTAGGTTTTACTTTTCAATTGTTTTCACTCTTACCCTTTTTTCCTCAAGTTGTTAGAGTAAAAAGTGCATTAGAGATCTTCATCTTATAAAGGATCCAACCTTTGTGAAAATCTCAAAGGCCTCCAATAGAGTTGAATCTCGTGCTCTCAAGACTAGCCCTACTATGTCACTCCATGTGAGGTGAAATATAACCCATCTACCTAGTCCACACCACATCTGATGATTGAGACAATCAGAGAGGACAATAATAACCATTAGACAAGGTTTTAAGAAATTAATTGTTGAAAGAACTCAAATATTATGACTTAAGCCTTTTGAAAAGAATTTTTATTAATTATATATTTAATGCTCTCATGGAAGAGTATATGAGCTTTAAGCATAGGCTAAGAATTGACTTGAATATATTGTACAAAATCTATTTATAACAATGATCTATAAAATTATGAGTGCAATAATGGATTTATCATCTCACAATATCATGGATTTATTATGGGGTGCAATTTTAAGACTTGTCATGGTGACAATGGATATACCACATGCTATGATAGTGGTAAATCTTTGATAGGCTGCTAAGGTGGCAGATCAACCATAGGCTACGATGGCGATGGTGATTCAACCATCAACTATTGAGGTAGTGGACCAACCATATGTTGTTGAGGTAGCGAGATAATTTTTTTTATGGCCTCCACTAAGGGTTGTTTCGATAAGGCTAGAGAGCTTGAGGCTAATGAGGGGAAGAATTTTCATCCAAATCTAGGTATACACAAATCTTGGGTAAATATGGTTATGGGAGGAGTGAACCCTAACAAGGAAATTTTTTTATTTAAATCTAGAGAAAATAAAGGAGGTGTTGACTCTGAGGGTTCCATAGGTTATTCTATGTAGAACCTCCAAAGAAAGATAAAATAGCCTTGTTGTAAAATTCATTGGTGTTAGGCTAGATCTAGATACAGTCAGAAAATGGGCATCCCACAAGTGGAAACCCAAAGGTAACTTAGAGATTGTTGCATTGGCAAAAGGGTTTTTACTATTTAACTTGATGCATAGGGAAGATATGCATGGGTCTCTATTGAAAGGCCCATGGTTTTTTTGGAATACGAGGGCTCTATCTCCAAAAATGGAAACTGGGATTTGACCCAAATACTAAGAATATAAATGTTGCACCATTATGGGTCAGAATTTCAGGGCTTCCAGTCAAGTTCTAGTATGAATATGTCATTTAAGGGATTTATAAAGGTATAGGAAAACTAATAGCATTTGACCCAACTACTCAGTCCAAAACCAGAATGGCTTTTTTTATATTTTGCGTGAATGTAGATTTGATCCAGCCATTACATTCTTCAATATAACTTATTTCAGATGCAGGGGTGTGGAGTCAGCCAATTGAATATGAATCATTAATGGTAGTTTATTTTTTATGTAAGATAGTAGAACATATTATAGCTCATTACCCAAAAAGAAAACAACCCAAGAAAAAATAAAAGGTGCAAATTTGGAAAACCAAGGAGAAAGAGTTGAGAGAAATAGATGTTTTGATAAATAAAACTAAATTGTTGAAGATAAAAAAACCCAGAAACCAATAAATTATAGATCTTTCAAGGTCTAGAGGAAGATATCGTGAGCAAACCAAATCTGGCGGAGGTCAAAGAAGTTAACAAAGAACTAGAGAATGTAGATTTACAGTCTCAAGAGGAGAATCAACCAGATCTATCGAATAAAGGTTTAGACCTAGAATCAAAAGAAGAGGAAGTAGTTAAAAAAAACTCCTATACAGGAAGGAGATATCAAAGAAACAACGCTGAGAACAAAACCTAAACCATAGGAAGTATTGTTGTCTTCAAAATAGGGAAAATAATTCAAAGAGATGGTATATAAAAGGAAGTTAAAAAGAGGTAAATATTTGAAGAGCCAAGAAATTCAACGATAGAAAAATACCAAGGGTGCCAAAGGAAAACAAAATATTTCATAGAAGAAACTAGTAGGATGAGGCTAATAATAAATACAAAAAAAATTGTAGATATGGGTAGTGTGACAAGCCTGGAAGACCCAAACTAGAAGATAAAAGGAACAAGAAAGCAACTCAGTACATAGCAAATGGAATTCAACTGGTGTTGGTATTGAGCAAGGTGAAATCTCCCACCAAAGATAAGAAATGAAAGTTATTTCTTGGAACATTCAGGGACTAAATGCATCAAACAAGCATAGGGTAGTTAGGGATCTTAGACAAAAGCATGGGATAGATATCCTTTTACTTTAAGAAATACTAATTAGAGAAGAAAATTTAGACAAGATTAAAATTTTGGTATGGAATAAAGCAGAAGGTACCTATAGATCAACTAGATGTGCTTCTAGGGGTTTGTGGACTCTATGGAATCCAAATAACATAGAAGGGGAGTGTGTGAAATAGAATAAGATTTATTTTGATCCTATTTTGATGTAAATTAACTAATTCTTTTTGGTCAGCTACAAATGTCTATGCCCCTAATTCTCAAGTGGATAGGATAAGGCTTTGGGATGATTTTGAGAGATTTGGAGATTTAGTTAGTCTTCCTTGGATGATAGTGAGTGAATTCAACACTACTCTCCTACTAAGTGATAGGTAAGGAGTAGTTGAATTCACAAACAACATGGAGTATTTTGGTAAGTTCCTATCTTATTTGGGCTTAATAGATGTGGATTTGTAAGGGGGCAAGTTCACTTGGTTGAATTGAAGAATTGGAGGGGGTCTCATCTAATACAAGACTGATAGAGTAGTAGCTTCTATTGATTGGTATGAAAAAATTCACTTTTGTTCTTTGAAAGCCTTACCAAAAATTGCCTTTGATCATAGCCTGCTTCTTTTAGAATTTTCTGTGGAATAAAGGACAAGGATTTTCTTTTTTATTCGAGGTGATGTGGTTGAAGCATCCTCAAATTGAGGATAGGATCAAATATTGGTGGAACATAGATGTGTATGGAACTAAAATGTCCCAAGTTGTTAAAAAACTATAAATGTAAATCTCAAGAAATGAAACTAAGATGTGTTTGGAAATATTTTCTAGAAAAAGCAGGTTCTTTTAGATAACCTGAAGAAAGTGGAGTTGAAGATTCAATAGGAAGGAAGAACTTTGGAGCTGGATAAAATAGAAATAGAGGTGTTTGCAAAGTTTCATAATTTTTTAGCAAAGGAGGAAACACATTGGAAGCAAAAGGTATAAGAGTTTCAATAGGATAAAGTATCTTAAGCTGGATAATGGTGATGTAGTGAAAAGGGAGGAAATAGCAGCAACAATAACAAATTTCTTCCAAACTTTATTTTCTAAATATTAGTATGAAGATGAGGTAGCAATGGACTCCCTTCTTGGAAATATTTCCTCATTGATTTTAGAAGAAATGAACAACCTATTACTTACTCCCTTCTTGGAAGATGAGGTTAAGGAAAGTGTGTTTTATATGGTAAAAGATAAGGTACCGAGTCTGGATGGTTTTTTGACTAACTTATTCCAACGTTTTTGGCACATAATAGGAAAATATGTTGTAGACGTAGTAAGAGAATTTCAACTCTCTAATTCATTACTTCAAGACTGGAATAATACTTTTCTAGTTTTGATCCCAAAGAATCATGTGTTGGGAATGGAAAAATATGAGATATTGTATTGATACAAAAGAGTACAATATATAGGCAGGAGGCCTATATTGTATTGATACTAAGGTGGTGCTGAATTGCATGGTCAACCTGCTTTTGATTTTAACAGTTTGTTCATGCAAAGCTAGTATTTTTAAGTGTTGGAAGAACGATATATAGTGGAGACTATGATTCATGGCAACAAGGTAGATATGCAAACATCAAGAATTTAAAATATTCTTGGCATCAGAGAATATTCCCCTGGAATATTCTTGGCATCTCTCTCTGGTAAAATACAAGCCAATAGAAAACATCATTCCAAATTTTCCTTTGCAATACGAAGGTCCCATTGAGACCCAAACATAGGGGTATTTATAGTCATCGAAAAGGTTTTTCTGAGACAGACACATTGGTGGTGTCCAATTGTATTTTTAGGGCTGTTACATATATATTTTTTAGCCTCAAAGATGTTTTATCATGGAGTGCACTCTCGGTTGAACCCGACACTCCCAAGACACTTGTAATTGAACCTTGTGTTGAGTGGTAATTTTACCCAATTGTAAAACCACACTCACCTTAGGATTTTGATCACAAAATTCTCTCTTGCAAAGAATTTAGAAATCAAAACAACTTCTCCAAGGTTCTGCTATATTAGCATTGCACATGTGTATTAGTAATCTCAATAAAGATATATCAAATGAATGTTGGGAATACCTTAGTGATTGCAAGTAATTGTTAACAAGGGGCATGTGTTGGTTTACTTTATCATGCTATACTAATGATTTGTTCATAAAACTTAAAGAAAAGCAAATGTGAATTGGCCCTCATATGACCACGATGTAGCCTTAATTCATTTTATCTTGAATATTTTTAGGTAGATTTTATCTTCCTTTATTAAGTAGATTTTAAACAAGTTTTATCTTGTATTAAATCCTACTTTAAGCATGAAGTAGAAGATTAAAACCTATCTATGAATGTGAATCTGAAATGATGAAAAGATCCATTAAATGTAGCTTCTATCATGAAGATAAATATAGCCTTTGATATAATTAATAAATTGTCCCTCTTTGATGAAATTAATTTTCATAAAGAGACAACAATTTATTGTTTTAAAATAATGGCCTCATAATGTCATTATGAATTATCCCTCTTTAATGAAATTAATTTTCATAAAGAAGAAATAATTTAATGTTTTAAAACACTAGCCTTTGATGTAATGATAAATTACCTCTCTTTGATGAAATCAGAATTTTCATAAAGAGAAGGGTATTTATTGCTCTTAAATGATGGCCAATGAAATACCATAAAAATTACCCCCTTTAATGAAATTGAAATTTTCATAAAGGAAAGGTCATCTTATGCTTATGAATGGAAATACAAAGTTTAAAAATCTGATTTGCCTCCAAAATGTAAAAAAATAAAATTTCAAAATTATAAAAATCTGCATAAAATAGTCATTTTCAACAATTTTTATAAAATTGAAATGATTTCGAAATGAGTTCGAATTTGTTTCATATGATAGATTGTATCTCATTCTTCACACCCATGTAATTATTTTTGTCATTTTATTTTTTTCACTTTTTATTTTAATCCTCGAAGTTTTAAATAAATCTACAAAAAGAAAAGTTAGAAAATAAAAATGAAAATTTGGAAATAACTTGAATGCTGAAAAGGTAGACATGTAAAGCTTTATCAGTTTGATGGCATCCCGTCCTGCAAAATCGAAGATGTGAGAAACTCTTGCATGCAACCTAGTCTATTCAAACCTGCATTTGCACAATCGAAATAAACTAAGTGCTAGCTCCTAGGACACAGAAAATAAATTTCAGGGTTTAAACATTCAATGATGTAACCATTTAAAATGCATTGAACATCATTTATAAATCCAAAACCTGAAAAAAGAAAGATAGAAAATTAAATCCATGCATGCAAAAAATTTTCTCCTCCTATTTCACAAACAAAATCCAAATTTTTGAAAAACCTCTTGCATTAAAAAAAAATGTTTCTTTTACAACAACTTTCAGTAGTATTTCTGGTCTTTTTCCCAAGAGAACCAGCGCCTCTGTCTTGTTTCGATGGGGTATTTACAGTTTTTTCATTCGTCTTTCTGTTTTCCTCATGTTCCCTTTTGTTTCATTTATTTAGCTTTGTTTTGAACGTTTTGGCTTCATTTCCCTCGTCTTTGTGTTTGTTTAGATTTCCAATGTACAACCATTTGAAAATGCTTCTTTTGGTAGCTATCATGGGCAACTTGGATTTTTATTAAAATCATATGCCTTTACATTAAAGTGAATGACACCTTTGAATTTTACTGGCCCATTTGCCTCGTATACGTGGGACCTATTTTATATCAAGGCAATTTAAATATAATTGACTCGTGTATATATTTTGAATCTATGGGTACTTTACCCCAATGCGATCAAAGAAGACTCTTCTTGTTTTATTTAAGATGATATCATTGCATGTCCGACTTCTGCTTCATAATGTCTTTGACGTTATTGCATAACCTAAAATAAATACCAATAATGGCTCTTAATTATGCCAAACTATTCGTCATTGATGGTCGTCCAGTAATACCTCTTCGTCCACTGCATTTGGGTAGCACCTACACATGTTGATTGCTGTCGAATCCACAAAATTTCCATCGATGTTCGCCATCACCGTTCGATCTTACTTATCCATTGGAGATGTCATCAAAGGGGTCCTCATGTATCACCTGATAGCTACCCCATTGTTGTTGATAAATTTATCTAATCGCCACTTCACTACATCAACCTCTTCAATGGTTTTGTCTGACCAAAGATGCCTCACATGCATCCACTTTTGTCGTGACCCTTCATTCGTAATGTCGTATGCTATCGTTGTTTCGCTCATTGGCCCAAATGGGAATTCCCCATGCTGCTATTGTGCTCGTCGTGCAAAAGTTTTCTCCATGAAGACCCTGCTATCTACTTACTCCTATGAGGTTATCAATGATGTTCCCATCAATGTCCACCTTTGGTGCCACTACGAAGACATCCACTCACTCAACTGCTGCTAGCGTGAACTCTTATTTGTACCCATTGTCGTGTCCTCCAAGCATATCCAAGAGTAAAGTTTTGATACTGTCATGCCTACATATCTTTCTTGGTGGGAGGTATTAGAAACATGAGAATGCCCATCCACATAATGCTAGTATTTGTTGCATCTATCGAATATGAAAAATTTTTACCACCCTCGGTCTACGTTTTAGATCCATACAAACTAGCCTTGTATACCTATGCATTAGTTGACCCATTGGCTGTCCATATCTCCATGTTTGTCATTTGATGCTTGGGATCATCTTGCGTGTTCATTTGGCCCACACAGGCCCTCATCAATTGGTTGCCATGACTCCTTGGCATTGGACGCTATCGCCTTATCATTAGATGTCTCTATCAGTCTATTCTCACTGCACCTCCCTACATGCTTCATCAACACTGAATATTTCCAAAGCATCATCTACCTGGTTGAGAATACCCACGTCAACGTCCACTATGTAATGAAATTCTATCATTCAAATATCCATGTAAATTCATGTCATCCCATTGTCCAACTTGCTCTTTGACTCGTCGCAGATGGCTTTGAATGAGAATTCTCTATTTTGACTCCACGATCCAGCATGTGATTTGATAATATGCATCATTAGTGGACCATATCTGTGAACGTCCAACGTGGCATTGTCCATATCTTCCAGAAGGTTTGGGTGTTTAAAAATCCATGCCACGTAGGTGTCTTTAGACCCATTCTTATTCATTGTATGATGTCCTACATGTCCGCCAATAGTGTGCTATCTTCGACGTCGCATTTGATCGCTATTCATGGTGTTTCCTGCTATCCAAACCTAATTTTTATAACTGTCACCCGTTGTTGCTCATCGTTTTCCATCAAGCTTGTTGTCGGTGTCACGTGGGTGCATCATTGATGGTTTATTGTATCTAATATCGAGGTCTCCCCCGTATCTTTTTGCCACGTCTGCTCGAAACCCTAGTGTTTGTGTTAGAATCCACACTATCCATGACAATCGATAGTGTCCCCGCTACTTGGCTAGCTCATCATGCTCCATTCGCTCATTCACCCGTGTCATAGCCAAAGCACCATTATTAGTTCATCAAACTCAAATTAAAATAAAACGAGAAGGTTAATTTAAAGTAAAAAAGGAAAGGCCTTTCTTTACTTTTTAATGTTTATTAATGTTTATAAAAAGGAAAGTTTTTTTTTAATGTTTAATAAAGCATATAAAAATATACTTTATTAATTTTTATTTATATTTTTTTTATTATTATTTTATGTTATATATATATATATATATATATATATATATATATATATATATTTATTTTTATCTTTCTTTATTATTATTTTAAACATACAAATAAAAGAAAACACAAAAATTAACAATAAAATTGCTAACAACAAAATTGATGATAAAAATTATCGACAACAAATTGATGATAAAAATCATCGACAACAAATTGATGATAAAAATCATCGACAACAAATTGATGATAAAAATCATCGACAACAAATTGATGATAAAAATCATCGACAACAAATTGATGATAAAAATATCATCGACAACAAATTGATGATAAAAATATCATCGACAAAATTAAAAAAATAACAAAAACTACAAACCCAAAACAAAGCAAAGCATTAGACACTTAAAACAAAATGCAAACACCCAAATACCAAAACAAAAGGTGGGTCCCCAATTTTGGGGTGAGTTGTGCGATAGTCACAACAAATGGTGACTCTGCTGGGAAATGCTCCTGAGCATTTTAGGTGAAGAACCCAACCTGAAATGAGAACACACAAGATCAACGAAATAAAAATTATTTAGCAATGTCCCAAGAAGGTGGGGGTAAACAACTTTGAA
This sequence comes from Wollemia nobilis, assembly GCA_028583015.1. Classification (NCBI taxonomy): domain Eukaryota; kingdom Viridiplantae; phylum Streptophyta; class Pinopsida; order Araucariales; family Araucariaceae; genus Wollemia; species Wollemia nobilis. The sequence continues at coordinate 2,328,077 of JAQPPZ010014908.1, forward strand.
TAAAAATAATTAATCCATCTACCTTTGCTCAGTGTGTGAAAAAGTGATTCATTCTTGCATCTCTGAAAATCCTCCAGATTCCATCATCCCTAATTTACATTTAGGCTATGAAGTACAGCTCATAAAAGAAAGCTTTTATAGATAGAGCCCCACTACCAGTCAAGCATCTATAGCCCCAGTAGGGTTTATCTAACTCACCCTTGTGTTTGCTTAATACTTTGCAAAGCCTTTCCTTTTACTCGAGCTATGTCTAGATAGAGCCCTACTATCAGTCAGGCATCCATAGCCCCGATAGAGTTTATCTAGATCTTGTGACTGATTTGATCAAGCTTTTCAATGCTCATTTTCCTCTTTTTTCTCTTTTTTTCTTTTAAAAAAAAACTTTGCAAAGCTTCAAGCATCACTAGGGTTAGGAAGCCTACAAGTGGAGCGTGTTGGATTTTCACCTAGGGTTGCAAATCAAGATAACTTCATCCTTCATAATTTCCAGAAATACCATTTAATGTATGTGAGTTACATGTGGAGCTCTAGCGAAATATTTCATTGTTCCACTCTCCACCATCTTAGTCCCAAAATCTGAGCATGATCACAAAATAATTCATCCCCCTTTTCTTAGGTTCACCTACTTTCAGATTAGATACTCCAACCTACTAAGCAAAGGAACACAAAAATGGGCCAGAGACCATAAGTTAGTGACCACGAAACATCACCTCAAAACAAGGGAACAACCCAAAACACAAAACTAAAAACACAAACCAAAATCTAACTTAATACAAACTAACAAGAACAAAACAAAACAAAAAAAACCAAAAAAAACCAAAACTATATACAAATGTACAATATGGTACAAGATGGTGCAAAGCTTGAACTATCACTTCCCTGGATCCCAAACATGATTAGCACATTTCAAAAGACATATAACATGATACGCAAGCCAAGTTTTACAGAAATCCAATGAAAACAAGATTAGGCCAAACAATACAACAATCTTCATCTTGCCTCTCTCACCCCACCAATTTGATTTAGTTCCATTAATAATCCCATAGGTGAGCTTCAAATCATTAAATTGATTAGACAATAATTGATTTTCAATTCTTTCTTGTCTATTCTTTAAGATGTCAATTTCACAATTCAATTCATGATTTAGAATTAGGCTTTCCTTTTCAAATATGAGATCTTGCAAACAAGAGCCTATTTCTAAAAATTTTAAAGCCAATTCATTTTTCATGTTTGTAGGCCAATCAAACTTATGCAAAAATTTGCAAGCATCTAGGATATCTACTAAATGAGAATCATTATAAGTTTTTATCCTAGATTCTATTATTAATTGTTGATGAATTTGATTTAACAATTCAAGTGCATCAACTTCTTTTTCATTCAACAAAGCAATCTTATTAGAGGTGTGAGTAGAAATCAACTCTAGTTCTTCATTCACCTCCAATGGCATTTCATCATAAATAACATTTAAATCCAATGAGTGATTATACAAATCTTCACCTAAAGCTTGGATGCTTGGACACAAAAGGTTAGATTCTACCTCTTGTATATTTTCATTTACCAAAACTTGGTGAGAATTTGCAATTCCCTCTTTTACCTCATGGTCTTTACTTTCTCTCTTTGTCTTTCATCTTCATTGATTACATGTTCATCAAACATACCAAAATTAGGCACCCAATTAAAAGTATGCCCATCCTTTTCAAACATTAAATCTTGTTGATCAAGGGATGTGTCAAATAACACATCACCATGATCAATCACTTGAGTTGCTTCAAATAGATCAACCTCTTTGTCATTTGGTTCCAATTCCTTATTAACCACCAATGGTATTTCTTCATTAGAATCTTCAAAACAATCATGTGAATTTGTATCCAAATTTTCAATATTCCAAAATGAAAGAGCAGATTTTACCTCTTCCTCATCCAAAATAGATGAGTCATAAGAAACATTTACCATTTCTTCCCTTTCTATTTCAACAAGATCTTCAATAAATTCATATTCAACATGATCTAATTTGGGAACTTTCTCTATTCTTGCAAATGCAATATCTTCATGTGAAATGGTGATTTTAGCATCCTGCATATCAATAGAAATCTCATCAATAGGGGTGTGAAAAGTAGATGATTCTTCATATCTTCCCCAACCATTGTAAAAATTGTCATCCAAATTCATGGGATGAAACTCTATTGTATCTGTGACATGATATTTTGATTCATCTATCAATTATTTTTCTTCTTTATCCTTGGTAGTAGAATCATTATCATTTTCCAACACTTGATGAGATTCCAACCCTTCTTCCAAAACATTCTCAAATTGTACAGGACTTGTAATATCCTCATGCGAGAAAGCAATTGTATTATCCTGCATATCAATTGACACAAAAGTTTCATTAGAAGGTTTGGAGTGAGTGTATTCTTCCAACTTCTTCCAAGAATCATAATAATCATCTTCCAAAATCAAGTGGTGATGCTCAACTACTTCTTCAACATCTTCCAATTCATCAACGTGTTTCTCATCAAATTCACCTTCACCTTCCTTAGATGGTTCAATTATTTCCAAAAGTGGGCTACTCTTTGTATTCAAGTTTGTAAGGCTATCATAATCCACATTTGTAACCCATGATTCAATTTCATCACAATTTGGAAGGTGTGGATCTTCTTGACCATCAGTTTCAAGAATCTCATCCAAAGTGTCTTTCGAGAACAAGTGGTGAAATTCTATTATGTCTTCAAATTCATTTATTGATTCTCTTTCAATTTCACTTTCAACCACTTTATTCAATTCCATGGAAGGTTTTGTCCTATCACATATCTCAAAACTAATTAGATTTAGGACACCTCCATTATCTGAATACTCATGCATTTCTAGAAATGAACCCATCTCTACACAATCCTCATTGGTGGATGTTGGCTTGGCAACTTGCACCTCCTCTTGGATGATATCTAAGGTGGTTATAACATTTGGACATTCAAATTCATCCCCTTGATCATTCACCTTAGGCATCATTGGAGTGGAGGGTGCTATATTAGATGGTTGGTGTAGGTTGGCATCAATAACTCCAGAAGAACAATCTCTCATGGGAACATGTTGTGCCTCCACTTGCCATTGTTCTACCATTATTGCGACCTCATAGATTCTATGCAAAGATGGGTCATCAAGATTTTCCCTTAAAAATGTAGCAAGTATAGGAGGTATGGCTCCCATGTATACTTGAATAGCTTCCTCTTATGTTATGTCAAAATTTTCCCACACTTGAGAGTGCAACTCATAGAACCTCTCATTGAATTGACTCATGGATTCATTAGGCTCTTTACGAATAGAGGTAAACTGATTTTGCAACATATCTAAGTCAACTTGATTACCAAAATGATAAAGATATGTTGCTTCTAGTTGGACCCAAGAAGTCCTAACCTCCATGGGTAATTGGCCATACCAACAGAATGATCTATCATCCAAGATGTATGAGAATAACCTACAAGCAACATCCTCATGGAAAATTTACCATTGAAATAATATGCTCTTGTAGATATGCAATTTTTGTATGTATCCTAATGTCTCATTTTGACTAAACTATCATAGAAACTCCAATATACATTCAAGAATTTGATGGGGTATTCCAGGTATTTTTAAACACTCATAATAGTCCCCTAACATAGATACCATTCTTGCTCTTAGAGATACCATTTTTGCTCTTAGTTCATCAAATGTCGCCATTAGTGAAACTCAAAGAATAACTTCAGAACCAACTTTGTTAGTCAAATAAAGATATCTTGCAAAGAAGCATAAAATGACTAACAATTTTCAAATGAGTAAACCATAAAGATCATCATGTTAGTATCAATCAAAAGATATGCATCAATTAAACCATGACATTGAAGAACATTCTCAAATTTGCAAAAAGGTTAGTATTAACACATCATCAAATAGAGAATGTTAGAATCAATGAAAGTGATCATATGGAAACAAAATCTCGTTAGTCAAGACCAATGTCTTTGAATAAATCTTTCAAGTAACATGAACAATTTAGCATCTAAATAGCAATAAAATAAATCAATTCAGGCCCTCTTAGCTCCCAAAGTGTTGAGTGCTAAAAGAGGCCAAAGATGCTAATCAAATGGACTTGAAATATTTAGCAATTCAAAACTCTCAAAGTTACACCAATATCACATTATTCATTGCATGAACAATTCAAAAGCATTTAGAACAACAATGAACAATTTAGCATAAATAAAATAACACCAATTCAAGCCCTCCTTCTAGCGCCAAAATGTTGAGTGGTAATTTTACCCAATTGCAAAATCACACTCACCTTAGGATTTTGATCACAAAACCCTCTCTTGCAAAGAAGTTAAAATCAAAACAACTTCTCCAAGGTTCCGCTATATTAGCATTTGCACATGTGTATTAGTAATCTCAATGAAGATATATCAAATAAATGCTAGGAACACCTTAGTGATTGCAAGTAACTATTAACAAGGGGCATGTGTTGGTTTATTTTATTATGCTATATTAATGATTGTTCATAAAACTTAAAGAAAAGCAAATGTGAATTGGCCCTCATATGACCATGATGTAGCCTTAATTCCTTTTATCTTGAATGTTTTTAGGTAGATTTTATCTTCCTTTGGATTAAGTAGATTTTAAACAAGTTTTATCTTGTATTAAATCCTACTTTAAGCATGAAGTAGAAGATTAAAACCTATCTATGAATGTGAATCTGAAATGATGAAAAGATCCATTAAATGTAGCTTCTATCATGAAGATAAAGATAGCCTTTGATATAATTAATAAATTATCCCTCTTTGATGAAATTAATTTTCATAAAGAGACAACAATTTATTGCTTTAAAATAATGGCCTCAAAATGTCATTATGAATTATCCCTCTTTAATGAAATCAATTTTCATAAAGAAGAAATAATTTAATGTTTTAAAACAATAACCTTTGATGTAATGTATAAATTACCTCTCTTTAATGAAATCAGAATTTTCATAAAGAGAAGGGTATTTATTGCTCTTAAATGATGGCTAATGAAATGCCATAAAAATTACCCCCTTTAATGAAATTGAAATTTTCATAAAGGAAAGTTCATATTATGCTTGTAAATGGAAATGCAAAGTTTAAAAATCTGATTTACCTCCAAAATGTGAAAAAATAAAATTCTGAAATTATAAAAATATGCATAAAACAATCATTTTCAACAATTTTTATAAAATCGAAATGACTTCGGAATGAGTTCGAATTTGTTTTGGATGATAGATTGTATCTCATTCTTCACACCCATGTAATTATTTTTGTCATTTTATTTTTTTTAATTTTTATTTTAATCCTCGAAGTTTTAAAAAAATCTGCAAAAAGAAAAGTTAGAAAATAAAAAATGAAAATCTAGAAATAAACTTGAATGCTGAAAACGTAAACATGCAAAGCTTTATCAGTTTGATGGCACCCTGTCCTGCAAAACCGAAGATGTGAGAAACTCTTGCATGCAACCTAATCTATTCAAACCTGCATTTGCACAATCAAAATAAACTAAGTGCTAGCTCCTAGGACACAAAAAATAAATTTCAGATTTCAAACATTCAATGATGTGACCATTAAAATGCATTAAACATCATTTATAAATCCAAAACCTGAAAAAGGAAAGATAGAAAATTAAATCCATGCATGCAGAAAATTTTCCTCCTATTTCACTAACAAAATCCAAATTTCTGAAAAAGCTCTTGCATTAAAATAATGTTTCCATTTTACATCAATTTTCAGCAGCATTTCTGGTCTTTTTCCCAAAAGAACCAGCCCCTCTATCTTGTTTCGATGGGGTATTTACAGTTTTTCATCTGTCTTTTGTTTTCCTCATGTTCCCTTTCGTTTCATTTCTTTGGATTTGTTTCGAACGTTTTGGCTTCATTTCCCTCTTTTGTCTGTTTGTTTAGATTTCCAACGTACAACCGTTTGAAAACGCTTCTTTTGGCAGATGTCATAAGCAACTCAGATTTTTATTAAAATCATATGCCTTTACATTAAAGCGAATGGCACCTTTGAATTTTATTGGCCCATTTGCCTCGTATACGTGGGACACAGTTTATATCAAGGTAATTTAAATATAATTGACCCTGTATATCTTTTAAATATATGGGTACTTTACCTCAATGTGATCAAAGAAGACTCTTTTTATTTTATTTAAGATGTTACCATTGCATGTTCGGCTTCAGCTTCATAACATCTTTGATGTTATTGCATAACCTTAAAAAAAATACTAATAACGACTCTTAATTATGCCAAACTGTTCGTCGTCAACGGTTGTCCAGTAATGTGATGCAGGAGCATCCGGCAGCACCTCCAGCAGAAGCATCGAGTTGCAGGAAAACCAGCACTGAAGGAGCGGCTAAGGAAGAAAACCGTCGCGATTTCGCGACATGTCGTGAAATCGTGACAGAAATTGGCAAGGAGAAAGTCCAGCAGAAGGGGCCGCGATTTCGTGACAGTTTGCAGGAGAGAGAGAAAATGCGCAGAAGGGGCCACGATTTCGCGACATGTCGCGAAATCGCGACCGTCGCGAAATCGCGACGAAAAGGCGGAAGCAGAGGTGAAGGCAGGAAAGAGTAGCGAAATCACAACGTCGCGATTTCGCGACGTCACGAAATCGCGACGTCAAAGCGGAGGAAGAGGCAGAGAAGCGGACCGGTCGCGAAATCGCAACGTAAAGGCGGAAGCAGAGGAGAAAGCAGAAAGTGGTAGCGAAATCGCGACGTCGCGAAATTGCGACGTCTTCAGAAGGATGAGGCGAGGCGGCAGAATGGTCGCGATATCGCGACGAGTTTCTCAGCGGAGGAGCAGGAGGCAAAATGGTCGCGATATCGCGACCAAAATGGGAAAGAAGCATCGGGTGGCAGAAACGTCGCGATATCGCGACATGTCGCGATATAGCGACGGAGAGAGAAGAAGGCGCGGGAGAAAGAGAAAGAGGTGGCGGGAAACCACGGAGGCGAAATTTTCAAAAGTGGATACGGACGACACGTGGCATAAGCTGAAGGTAAAGCGGGGGATTCCAGGAGCGCGGGAGACGAGAAGGATGGGCACGCAGGGTTTTTCTGATGAAATCTGCAGTGACAGAGACCGTGCGGAGTGGGGTAATTAAATCGGGTTGGTGTCCCGATTTTCACGTTTTGTAATTATTGGGGTTGGTGAATCCTTTTAGGTAGGATTTGATGCGTGAGAGGGTCGGGGCCTCTATAAAAACCCAGTTTGTTGTTTTAGTCGGGACGGTGGATCGGGAAATGCACTTAGAGCGTGAGAAGCGTGAAGCTAAGCCGAGAGCTAGCTAATGTAAGCCTGCGGGCTGTATGCATGTATTTTTTAGATTTATTAATAGAAAAGTAGGGTTTGAGATAAGTTTGTTTTTCGGTCCCCCGTCAGTGGTATCAGAGCTAGAGATTCTGAGTGCGTAAACAGATCGTCGGTCGTGAGGCAGTTTGCGCCAGGATCTACGGGAGGGTTCTGAGAGAGGAGAGAGAGTTTAGGATCCTCGAGCGTGTTAGCAGATCGTCGGACGTGAGGCAGCTACACCGGATCGTTAAAGCTTTGTAAGAAAAGCAAAGAAAAAGGAAAATGCATTCCCGAAGAAGACGGGACAGCAAAGAAGATATGGTGACGGAAGAAGAATACATAGCCTTACAAAAACAGTTGAAGGCCCTGCAAAAGGAATGGCTCGCAATAAAGTTGCGGGAACAAGAGGAGCGACAAAGAAGGCGGGAAGAAAGAAAGAGAAAGAAAGAGGAGAAGTTGAAGAAGACTGCATGTGAGGAAGAGTACAGCAGTACCGGGACCTACCCGAAAGAAGGCACAGATTTTTCTGTGCAAGAGGGGGAGTTGAAGCAAGCTGCACAAAAAGTTTGCAGCAGTGGAGAAATCTGTCTGGAAGAAGACGAAAGTATGGACCGGGAGCCGGGGTTAAAGCAGACTGCTAAGGCAGAGAAGGGTTTGGAAGTGTTGCAGGAGGCAGCAACCAGACCAAGCGAAAGTGAAGATCACTTCTCCACTTACCCCGGGTGTCTGATGCAGGAGCATCCGACAGCACCTCCAGTAGAAGCATCGAGTTGCGGGAAAGCCAGCACTGAAGGAGCGGCTAAGGAAGAAAATCGTCACGATTTCATGACATGTCACGAAATCGTGACAGAAATTGGCAAGGAGAAAGTCCAGCAGAAGGGGCCACATGTCGCGAAATCGCGATAGTTTGCAGGAGAGAGAAAAAGGTGCAGAAGGGGCCGCGATTTCGTGACATGTCACGAAATCGCGACCGTCGTGAAATCGCGACGAAAAGGCGAAAGCAGAGGTGAAGGCAGGAAAGAGTAGCGAAATCACGATGTCAAAGCGGAGGAAGAGGCAGAGAAGCGGACCGGTCACGAAATCGTGACGTAAAGGCGAAAGCAGAGGAGAAAGCAGAAAGTGGTAGCGAAATTACGACATCGCGATTTCGCGACGTCGCGAAATCGCGACGTCTTCAGAAGGATGAGGCGAGGCGGCAGAACGGTCGCGATATCGCGACGAGTTTCTCAACGGAGGAGCAGGAGGCAAAATGGTCGCGATATCGCGACATGTCGCGATATCGCGACCAAAATGGGAAAGAAGCGTTGGGTGGCAGAAACGTCGCGATATCGCGACATGTCGCGATATCGCAACGGAGAGAGAAGAAGGCGCGGGAGAAAGAGAAAGAGGTGGCGGGAAACCACGGAGGCGAAATTTTCAAAAGTGGATACGGATGACACATGGCATAAGCTGAAGGTAAAGCGAGGGATTCCAGGAGCGCGGGAGACGAGAAGGATGGGCACGCAGGGTTTTTCTGACGAAATCTGCAGTGACAGAGACCGTGCGGAGTGGGGTAATTAAATCGGGTTGGTGTCCCGATTTTCATGTTTTGTAATTATTGGGGTTGGTGAATCCTTTTAGGTGGTATTTGATGCGTGAGAGGGTCGGGGCCTCTATAAAAACCCAGTTTGTTGTTTTAGTCGGGACGGTGGATCGAGAAATGCACTTAGAGCGTGAGAAGCGTGAAGCTAAGCCGAGAGCTAGCTAATGTAAGCCTGCGGGCTGTATGCATGTATTTTTTAGATTTATTAATAGAAAAGTAGGGTTTGAGATAAGTGTGTTTTTTGGTCCCCCGTCATAATGCCTCTTCGTCCACTACGTCTGGGTAGCACCTACGCATGTTGATTGCTATCAAATCCATGAAATTTTTGTCGATGTCATTCGCCATCATTGTTCGATCTTACTTATCCGTTGGAGATGTCGTCCAAGGGGTCCTTTTGTATCACCCGATAGCTACCCCACTGTTGTCAATAAATTTTTTTGATCATCACTTCACTGCATCGGCCTCTTCGATAGTTTTTTTGACCAAAGACGCCTCACATGCATTCGCTTTTGCCATGACCCTTCATCCGTAATTTCATATGATGTCACTGTTTCACTCATTGGCCCAAATCGACATTCCTCACGTTGTTGTTGTGCTTGCCATGCTAAAGTTTTCTCCACGAAGACCCTGCTATCTACTTACTCCCGTGAGGTTACCAACGATGTTCCCGTCAACGTCCACCTCTGGTGCCACTACGAATACATCTACTCACTCGACATTTCCTAGCCCAAACTCTACTTTGTACCCACTATTGTTTCCTCCAAGCATATCCAAGAGTAAGGTTTTGGCATTGTCATACCTACATATATTTCTTGGTATAAGGTATTAGAAACATGAGAATGCCCATACACATAATGCTAGTATTTGCTGCATCTACTGGATATGACAAATTTTTGCCACCCTCGGTCTATGTTTTAGATCCATACAAACTAGCCTTGTATACCTACACATCAGTCGACCCATTGGTTGTCCATCTCTCTACGTTTATCATTTGATGGCTTGGACCAACCTGCGTGTTCACGTAGGACCTCATCAATTGGTTGCCACAACTCCTTGGTATTTGATGCTACCGCCCCATCATTAGACGTCTCTATCAACTTATTCTCACTGCACCTCCCTACATGCTTCATCAACACTAAATATTGTCAAAACATCATCTACCTGGTTGAGAATACCCACATCGATGTCCACTATGTAATGAAATTCTATCATTCAAATGTCCACATAAATTCATGTCATCCTACTGTCTAACTTGCCATTTGACTCATCACGAATGGCTCTGAACGAGAATTCTCTAATCTGACTCCACGATCTAACATGTGATTCTATACCGTGCATCATTAGTGGACCCTATCTACGCATGTCTACTGTGGCATTGTCCATATCTTCCAGCAGGTCTGGGTGTTTAAAAATCCATGCCACGTAGGTGTCTTTGGACCCATTATTATTTGTCGTATGCTGTCCTACATGTCTTCCAACACTACGTTGTCTTCGATGTCACATTTGATCGCTATTCACGACGTTGCTCACTGTTCAAGTGTGATTTTTGTAACCACCGCCCATTGTTGCTCATTTTTTGCCATCAAGCTTGATGTCGGTGCCACGTGGGTGCATCATTGATGGTTTGTCGTATCTAATACCGAGGCCTCCCACGTATCTTGTCGCTATGTTCACTCGAAACCCTAGTTTTTGCATTGGAATCCACACCATCCATGGCAATCAATAGTGTCCCCGCTACTTGGCCAGCTCATCGTGCTCCATTTGCTCATTCACCTGCATCATAGCCAAAGAACAATTATTAGTTCATCAAACTCAAATTAAAATAAAACGAGAAGGCCAAATTAAAGTAAAAAAGGAAAGGCCTTTCTTTACTTTTTAATGCTTATTAATGTTTATAAAAAGGAAAGTTTTTTTTTTAATGTTTAATAAAGCATATAAAATATACTTTATTAATGTTTATTTATATATATATTTTTATTGTTATTTTATATTATATATATCATTTACTTCATAGAGATATATATATATATATATATATTTATTTATTTATTTATTTATTTGATTTGATTTTATCCCTTTTTTTTTTTTGGTATATACAAATGAAAGAAAACACAACTATTAATAATAAAATCGCTAACAAGAAAATTCGATGATAAAAATTGTTAGCAACAATTTGACAATAAAAATCATCGACAAGAAAATGATGATAAAAATCATCGACAAGAAAATGATGATAAAAATCATCGTCAACAAATTGACGATAAAACAGATCCGAGGTGTAGACCAATTGGTTCATCCAAACCCCATAAGGGGGGTGGAGGTCCAAGGTTCAAATCTCGGGCCTCATCGGACTGAATGCTTGTCCTTTTCCTGGTGCTTTTAGTGGCATAAAAGATTTAAAATGATTGTGGTATGGTGGTTATAGGGGTGGACTACGCGAAGATCTGTATGGCAGCTTATGCGACGGACAACGCAAAATATTGTGGCGGCCATAAAAGTTGGACAACCTGCCCAAATTTGTAGCGGCTATCGATTCCACCATGTAAACACACACAAAAAAAACAAATTGACTATAAAAATCTTTGACAACAAATTGATGATGAAAATATCGTCGACAACAAATTGATGATAAAAAATCATCGACAACAAAATAAAAAATCATCAAAAAATTGCTAATACAAAATAACAAAAATTACAACAAAAAACCAAGCAACCCACTAGATACCCAAAATGAAATGAAAACACCCAAATACACAAAATGAATGGTGGGTCCCCAATTTTGGGGTGAGTTGTGCGATAGTTACAACACCTAGTATCTAGTATTCTCCTCTATCATACTTGGCAGATGCAGCGGCTGGTTACCCATGCACTCCGGTAAGATGAGATGATTACCATAAGGACACTTACTCTAGGGACTATAGACATAGACACCCTAGACTCTATCCGAGGACTTTTTCGGATCAACTTTTGAAGACTAAAACGAAGACACTTCAAAAGATTCTATTCTCTTCTTCCTTCTTCTCCTCCACATTTGGATTCTATGGCTCATTTTATTGTATTTCATGGCTCGTATTTCTTTTGTATTAAGGTGCATTTTTGGCAGAGATCGACACCTTCTAGATTGAGTTCACCATGAGGGGGGATGATATTCATGGTGAATCTAGTTAGTGACCTACGAGAGGCAACATACCTAGAGGATGACCTGCAGAGGCAATAGACCCATGGAAGTGGCTGACCTTGAGGCACCCAAGATGACCTTGAGGCACTTAGACGGTTGACCTAGAGGCAATAGATCCAAGGAAGTGGTTGACCCTGAGGCAACAAACCCCGGATGTATACATCGTTGATCTAGCATTGTTCATAGTTGGAGAGCCAAGTGTAAAGAGCACGAGCCTAGACCAAATCATGTAATAAAGGAGGATGTTAGGGTTATTTTAGAGAAGTCAACATTAAGGGGGAATGTTATCTAATGTTGACTTATTTTTTTCTCTATAGTTAGGATAGTGCACATTAAGGGGAAATGTTAGAATATTATAATGTGCATTATGCCTTCTTTGACACTTGTCATGTTCTTTGACAAGTGTCATATTTTTACACTTGTCACATTATCATATAGGCCTCCTGCTTATATATTGTACTCTTTTGTATCAATACAATATCTCATATTTTTCCATTCCCAACATCATGGAGCCTCTTCCCTAAAAGAGTATAGACCTATTAGCCTCTGCAAATCCATATACAAAATCCTCACTAAGACATTGGTCAATAGACTCAAGAAGGTACTTCCAAGGATCATCTCTTCTATGCAGGGAGGTTTTGTTCAAGGGAGACAAATAATAGATGGAGTAATGACAGTACATGAAACTTTGCATTCAATGGATAAAAGGGGTGTTGCAAGTATGCTATTTAAACTAGATATGAATAAAGCATATGATCAGGTGTCATGGATTTTCTTGGATAAGGTAATGCAAAAATTTGGTTTTGATATTAAGTGGAGATAGTGGATAAATATGTTTCTCTTCAACAAATTTTTAGATCATAATTAATGGTACATCAATATGTTTCTTTAGGGGGAAATAAGGTCTAATACAAGGAGATCCTATATCCCCATATTTGTTCATCATCATGGCTGAAGCTTTAGGTAGAACTTTAGGAGCAACCATTTCCACATAAACAATAAGAGGGATTAAACTCGCAGGTAATGTTGCAGCAATGTCTTACCAATTATTCATGGATGACACTATCATCTTGGGTGAAGCCTCAATAATATAAGCAAAGGAGATACTCAATATCCTACATCTTTATGAAAGAGCTTCTAATCAAAGTGTCAATTTTAGAAAAATCATGTTTATTTTGTTAACACAGCTAGACAAATGCAACAAAGAATATCTAGGATTTTAGGATGCAACATAGCAAAATTTCTACCTACCTACCTTGGATTACCTCTTTTCATAAGCAGAGTGAAAGAAGAAATGTGGGCTTTAGTCATAGACTGGATTTAAATAAAGTTGACGGGGTGGAAGGGTAATATGCTATCTCAAGCTGGGAAATTACAACTTCTAAAGGCAACATTACAAAGCATCCCAATTTACTACATGTCACTTTTCATAATCCCCTACAAGGTCAAAAATAGAATAGAAAAAATCTTCATAAGGTTTCTTTGGGCAAGGGTAGAAGAAAAGCAAAGGCTTGCTTTGGTATCATGGGATAGAGTTTGCTCTTCGAAGAGGGAAGGTGGTCTAGGGATAAGAAAGTTGCAGCAGTTCAATAAAGCATTGCTAACTAAAACAGGTTGGAGATTGACCAAGGAAAAAGATTTTCTTTGGGCTAATATTCTTAAAGGTAAGTACTTGGAAGGTTTCATACCCTTCTTTAAAATTTTAGACCCTCCTAAAGGATTAGCAGTTTGTAATGGAGTTTCAAAAACTAGGAAATTGTTGAGAAGTGGTATAAGATGGATGGTAGGAGAAGGTAAGAAAATATTTTTTGGAGAAGACACTTGGATTGCAGGTTGTCCTTTATAGCAAGTGCAAGAGTTCAAAAGATTAAATCATCCATTGGTTCAAAAATATGGACCGCTAGTCAAATATTACATAGCATTTGGGGAAGGTCAAAGGTTTTAGAAAGAGCTAACTTTAGATTCTATTGATCCAAAATTGCAACAATCTCTGCTAAATCTTAATAGGTTGTTGCAACAGTACCACTTACCTCAGAATGAAGAAAATGACTCCTTGATTTGGTTTCCTACTTCCTCATGGGAATTCTCGGTGAAATCAACTTATACCTTGCAGTTTGGAGGTGTGGAGGGGGACTTTCCTGTAAATAAGGTTTTGAAGAATGAGTTAATCCTCAAATTGGTTTTTTTCTTTGGCTATGCTTACAAAATAAGATATTAACTCTAGATAACCTAAGAGAGATTTTCAAATGACAAATATATGTTCTCTTTGCATGAAGGATGCTAAATCAATTGACCACTTGTTTATTCATTGTGAGTTTGCAAGTAAGGTACTTAATAATCTAATGGAAGCTATGTTCTACTCTTGGGTGGTCCCTAGTACTTTTAGGTAGCTTTTTAACCAATGGAGATGCCCTTTTAGCAGTAGTAGGTTATCAAAACTCTGGAATTTATTGTTACCTTGTTTTTTGTGGGGTGTTTGGTGGGAAAGAAATCAGAGAGTATTTAGGTGGAAAGTAAGGATGAACTTTCAGTGTCTAACGGAATTAAAACTATAGTGAGGGAGAATTTTCTTGCCTTTGATAATAGTGTGGACTTTGAGAACAATCTAGAAAAGAGGATCACTAGTGAATGTCACTTGGGAGAACCTAGAGCAATACCTTTGCCAATCAGTTTGAAAAGAGCAAACACTAGATGACTAAAAGCAGAGGAGTGTTAGGTAAAGTTAAACTTTAATGGAGCTATAAAAGGTAACCCGGGTAGAGCTAGGAGATGAGGTGTCATTTGGAATGAGAAAGGTGAAGTGTTATGGGCTTATGTAGAAAGTTATGGGATACAAACCAATCACTATGCGGAAGCTAAAGCCCTATACTCTGGTGTTATGTTGTTGAGACAAAAGAGTGTAAGGAAGGTCATCATAGAAGGGGACTCTATGAATATTTTCAAGGATCTTAAGAAAGGAAAAGGTGATAACTGGCAGGTGTTAGGTTTAATTAAGGATACATGATCCCTTTTAAAAGAAATGATAAAGGTGGAGATATTACATATGTATCGAGAAGAAAATGTTGCAGCTGATTGTTTGGTAAACATTGGAGTTTATTCTGATTAGAAGAAGATATAGGAAAATAATTTTCCCTTGTCTCTTTTAAGAAATACCTCATCAGATGCAGAAGAAAAGTATATTCCATAGGATGTTATCTTTTGATGTTGTCGATATTGTTGTTGTTTCTGGAGTCTTTTGATGCTACTGATGTGACTGTATGTTGTTGCTATTACAACAGTTGTAGCTCTAGTAAATGCTACTGTAATATGGTTTTGCTTTTATTGTTGCTACTTCTATTACCTATTGTTGAGAATTGGAGTGATTACTACTACTCTTGGTGTGGAAGGGAAGAATAAACAACAATCAAGTCAACATTTGTTCCCTTCCTAAAAATAGATTTCGATATCAGCCAAAATATTGTTGTTTTTTTTATTATTCTAAGATTTTGACTGCAACTTTGTTTTTGTCTCATGTTATCAAAAAAAAAAAAAAAGTTGATGTTCATCTTTTAACCTTGGATAACTTATTTCTATAATAAAATTGAAACCCTTCAAAAAAATTTCACCATTACAAAAAAATAAATAAATAAAACTTATCATGGATTTATTATGGAGTACAATAATAAAACGTTAAAGTCACATGATTGAAGCATGTGCATTATGTTTTAATGTCCTTAGATATTCATTGATGCATTGGATTTAACATAATGAAATATAAATATTATCCCGTTTGTCAATAAACTTCAATAATGTAAATATTTTATTTTGTTTTTTCATGCCTAAAAATCCAAGAAAAACTCCTTTACATTAAGGAAAGAAAAATATATTAATTATTTTCTTTAAAAACTTTAAAACAAACCACATAAGTCATATGCTAACCATTAAATCCATAAATAATTCAAGTGAGGTGAGCTTCAGCAACCAGAATTCAACCCTGCAAACGCAGAAATTGAACCTTCTGGACTTCGCCGTCAGGATTTCAACCGTGCAAGTAATACGTCAATGTTAATAGTGACCAGAATTAAAAAATGTTCAATATGTACAATTGAAAGATAACTGTTGGAAATTTTTCAATGTAAAATAGAATGCCTGCCTTTATTCAGATACAACATTAATCCCGGTAATTAACTTCTTTAAAGCTAAATCTTGGCAAACAAAATACAGATAGGGTTTAGCCATAGGGAAGATAGCTGTAAAGATCGCTGTACAGAATTTTCTTTACACAGAGTAAAACAAGCTGTAGTATACCCTATGAAAATGTAAAACTGCTAGGCGATGCAATCCCGTGATAATTACAAGTGCATGATGAACCACACCCTTTACCGGATTGGACATGTTTGGACTAGGAGAGGAGAGAAGAGGTATCAGAAGAAGATAGCTACAAATTGGTTTGGCATTTGGAGTTGTAATTGGGAACGGGTGTAAGCATGTGGACGACCTCCCTCATGGTTGGCCTTTGTATGCTCTGTTCTTGAACGCAGAGCATGGCGATGAAGAAGAGATGCATCACCTCTTGCAAAGGAACGGTGGACAGCCTCGTGTCAATCACCTCCGAAACTCTTTCCTGAACGCACTCTGTTGTTTTTCTTACCCACTGAACGATATCCACTCCCTCCCCAAATTCACCCAGCGGCTTTCTGCCTGTAATCAACTCCAGCAGCACAACTCCAAAGCTGTACACGTCACTCTTCTCATCCACTCTTAGGGTGTAGGCATATTCTGAAAGCGGAATCAGGATGCATTCAAATTAAGTTAGGAAGATAATAGAAAAGAAAAAGAGGTAAGAGGTAGAGATACACCTACCTGGGGCAATATAGCCATAGGAGCCTGCAACAAAAGACATGCTCTCAGAGGCAGCAGCATCTTGGAGGAACGTGGCGAGACCAAAGCCTGCAACATGGGCTTCAAAATTGGAGCCGAGCAGGATATTGTTGGACTTGACATCACGGTGTATGATGATGGGAGAACAATCATGATGGAGGTAGCAAAGCCCTTTGGCAGCCTCCAGAGCAATCCGGTATCTGTTGTCCCAGTGCAAGTGTTCACATTCTCTGCCATGGAGCATATCTCCCAGGCTTCCATTCGCCATGTATTCGTAAACAAGGAGATTGATTTCCAGGTTAGAACAAAACCCTAGCAATTTAACTATATGCCGATGGCGGATCTTCCCTAAAGTTCGTATTTCGGCGGAAAACCCAAGATCAGCATGAGAAGAGCCTTTACCCATACCAATAGCCGGCAATCTCTTTACTGCGACCTGTTGCCCATAAGGCATTAATCCCCTGTACACAATCCCCGAGCCTCCTCTGTCAATGATATTCTCCTCTTTCAGGCTCCCTAAAACGTCCTCGCAGGAGAAATGGAGCCTCTGAAAAGCAGTCAGTCTCCATCTTCTTGAGGAATTCCTCTTCCACTCGATCCTTGCCATACAAATACCACCTATCGCCACGGCGGAACAGCAAAACACTAACCCAATCACTAGAAACAGTTTTGCAATAAAGGAAGATAATTGACCTCGGTTGGTTCCGTTGCCCCCGTAGGATTTAGTAGTTTGGATGCAAGCCGGATTCAAAAATGACAAACAAAGCCCTGGATTTCCTACAAAAAAAAATTTGAATTGTCCGCTAGCAGGCACCACGCCGGACAGATTGTTAAATGACAAGTCCACACTAGTCAAGCTTATACCTCCAATTTGTTCGGGAATGTTTCCAACTAAATGGTTTCTAGAGATGTTAAGATAATTAAGACTGCGCACTTTGGCAATTTCTGGTGGAATGGTCCCGCCCAAATCATTTCTGCTCAAATCCACAAAAATTAAAGATACACACTGACTAATTTCAGGAGGTATTTGTCCAGATAAGTTATTGTTGCTGAAGTCAATTTTGGAGAGGTGTTTCAGTCTACCTATTTCCCTTGGAAGACTCCCTGTAAGCTGGTTACCAGCTAGCAGAAGTTGCTGCAAACTAGGCAAATTTCCTATTGCGGGAGGAATAGGGCCACTTAGTCGATTGTTGGATAAAATAATTTGTTTCAACTTCCATGTGACGGAAATGAATGTGGGTATGACTCCTGTTAGATAGTTATCATTTAGTTCAATCAGGTCTACAAAAGGGAGATCAAGAAAACCATTGGGAATTGACCCATTAAAAAAATTTCGACTCATACGAACCCTTTTTAATGACTTGCATTTGCCAAGAATTTCAGGGATGGGCCCAAAGAAAAAATTATCTAGCATGATAAGAATTTGGAGTTTATTACTCTTACAGAGATAAGGAGGCAGGAAACCAGTTAGCCTGTTGCAGGACAAGTCGAGCTGCAAAAGCTTGCCATTGCGACCGAGATTGTGGGGAATCTCCCCTGTGAAATTGTTCTCACAAAGCCCCAGAACTTCAAAGTTAGGGAGCTCCGCTATGAAAGTCGGAATAGTACCGTGGAGCTTGTTCTTGAACAGACTCAATAGCTTTAGCTTCTGTAGCCTCCTAAATTCTGCAGGGATTTCGCCTGTCAGCTCATTGTCGGATAAATCAAGAGACATGAGGTTGCTCAGATTTGCCAACTCAGCAGGAATGTTTCCCCACAGACTATTCACTTGAAGGAACAGCGAATCCAACGAGCGTAGTTGCCCCAGTTCTGGAGGAATTGTCCCGGAAAGCCCGCAGTTCGCCATGTCCAGTCGAACAAGATTTGTGAGCTTCCCAAACTCTGAAGGAATTCCGCCTTCGTAAGAATTATAGTAGCCAATATAGAGTTCCTTCAGATTAACAAGATTACCAAACTCCCTTGGGATTCTCCCAATGAGTTCGTTTCCCTTGAGTGCCAAGTATCTCAAGCTTTGAATCCTTGAATATTCGCTTGGAATCTTGCCAGAAAAATAGTTGCCTCCCAGGTCAACATGTTCCAACTTCCTTAGCCGACTTAGCTCCACAGGCAAGGGCCCTAAAAAGTTGTTGTTGTAAGCATCTAACACTCGTAGCTCCTTTAACTTGGAAATGTTAGAGGGGAAGCTACCACTAAACATGTTAGAGGAGACATTCAGCGATCTTAGACTCTCAAGGTTGGTGATTTCAACAGGCAATGGACCGCTCAAGGCATTGCAAGCAAATGTCAGATTAATAAGATTGCCAAGTTTTCCAATTTCGGATGAAACGGTGCCATGCAATTTCATGTGCGTCATGTTAAGCCCCACCACTCGGTGAAATCGATCGCATTGTACGCCCCTCCACCGGCAATGGCAATGCCCACCCCAACTTGAATTCCTACTGCACTCTTCAAATTTCCAGTCGCTCAAAACATCTGGAGACCCCATCCCAATTTTCAACGATAAGAGGACTTGGGCTTCCGCAGAAACCGAAGACAAAATATCTGCTGCTGCTGCTGCTGCTGCTGCTGCTGCTCCTCCTCCTCCTCCTCCATGGAGTAGCCCACCTAGCAGCAACAGCAAAAACAGAGCAACACTTGCTAGGAAATACGTATCAGCCTTACCCATCGTGCTCCGAAATAAAAACAACATATCAAAATAGGCTTAAACAACGTTGGCCTTATCAGAGAAACTTAAGTCTCTCCCTCTTATAAAAGTGATCTTGGAGGGGAAATAATTCATGAAGAGTGTTTGATGGATAGTTGGAACCTCGAATATTATCGATGATTGAATGGAATGGAATACTCTTTACTGCGACGAATCATATGGTTACTATGTATTCCTCATATCAAATCACGAAATATTTTGCTGCCCAACCAAATGCTATGGTAACCTTTGTTGTATGCCGGAGTTCCGTTGAGTGAGCACGATAAGTTGTATTGTAGGGTAGCACCCTCCTTGGTCTGTAAGGACCCATCCACAGTTCACCAGACAATAACCCAAAAAGAGTTGGAGTGGGGACCTGGTACCAAACTCTATAAACACGTACTGTAGCACCCAGATTTTGTAACTCCAAAGGCATACATTCAGCACCATATATTCTGCCTACACTTGGTTTTTTAAACGCCTAATGCTTTAATGCCTATAAAGTTCCTTTTATTAAAAAAGGAAAAAATAAATAAGCTGTGTCGGACAAGCAGAGTGGATGGGCTCTACCATTTCTCGTTGCAGTGGCTGGGTATTACACGGCACACTTAGTGATACCAGCGATAGGTAGCCATCTCCATAGGCTCATCAAAGTTTTCGTGCATGGGCATTGGGCAGGCACGGCCCTTTGGGATTCTGCCACCTAAGTAGCAGTGCAGCAGTGGATTATGAAAATATTACATTATGATATCACAAATGTTATGAAACCAGACATATGACAAGAGATTGCAAAGTAATAAGATGGAGAAAGGAAATTTTTTGGGCATGAGGCAAACTTCAATATAAAACAAGGAGATCATATTATAGTAGAAGTTGGGTCAAACCAAGGTGTTGTTACCTCAGAATGTCTTGATCATCCACAACAACAACTTGATGAGGTTGGGCACCCGTGTCTTGCTTAGACGACAAAACAAGAATCTCTATGGGAAGAGAGAGCATCCATGGGGTAACCTCCAGGATTTTTATCGAGGTCAACACCTCATTGGATGTGTTATTTGCACATCTTCTCAAGTCCCTCACTATCTTGCTTGTGAAATTTGCAAAAGAAAAAAACATAAAACATAAAACAAAACTGAAAACTTGCAAAAATTAAAACCTAAGCTATGGGGGTTATGCACCAAGATTTAAAACTTTCCTATGAATAATGAAATTAAATGAACATATTCATCGCATGCTAAAAGCTATTATTTGAACACGATTTCAATTCATACCTAAACATCCAAAAAAATAACAGAAGTAGGACAAACCAAAATTAGTCACAACTTCCATATATATCAAGAGATTACAAAGGCATGGGGCCAAAAAAGGTTCGATAATCTTTAGCCATGCAACTCAAGGCTTGCATGGCAATGCTTGATTTCAACTTATACAAAAGGAGGTGAAAGGAAGAGCATACAAGGTCAAATATTAGGCACAAGCAAGGAACTCTCAATGCCTTATAACAATTTTTATATGCCTATTTATAGATAAAACTAGGAGTTTTTTTCCTTTAAAACCTTGTTAGGAAATCCGGAATGCCATCTTTGATCTGTGCCTAAGATCATTATGCTTTCAATGGTTGACTTCCTCGAGGGCTCTAGATTTGGAACCATAAATGCTAAAGTCCTCCAAGTCTTTGGATGGATAGCTGCTATTGCCATCATCAACTACCTATGCTAGGGATTCCCCTTAGGAAGCGCACGAGGGATATTCTATAATTAATTCTTTGCCTAGTTTAAGGTTTCAGGAATAAAGATCCTCTTGGCCACTACATGCTCTCCTGGAATGACATGCTTGTAGTAATATCAATTGCTTGAACTTGGGTTTATTATAGTGAAATCCATAGGTAGGCAATGACCTCCTTCAAATGTTATCATCATTAGGATGGCCACCTTCATCAGACAACTACTAGGGCTATTTAGGTATGATTCTATTTAGTGCAAGTTGGTAGGGTAGGCTCATCTATGTGGTAGGTGGCTATTTTAGTCACCATGTTCTTAACTACAAAGGATGATTCACCTTAGTCAACTTTGGTGGTGCCCTTCAGCCAATGGTAGAGCTTTTTTTATTTCTTCTTTGTATTACCTTTTTTGTCCAATGGAGATTGTTGCATTTGCCACGTGTCTAAAGACCACTAGTCATTAGGACCTTTCTCTTGTTATGACTTCTTATTTTGTAGAGAATTTCAAGCCATTAGATGAAAGATCAAGGGCCTACGTTGCTTTAGTGACCTTCAATCACTTGTATTGGATGCAAAAAAAGTGTCGATCATGGATGGAAGATTGGACGACTAGCAGGGTCCTAATAGTTATCTACCCCTTTCTTGTGTGTCAAAACAAGCACCTGCCATTGATTTTAGATTGGATGGCTTGCTCGACTGAAATATTTGAAGTGTTTCAATATGGTCCTATGCTCTCATGGACCATTAAGAGTTGAGCTCCTCTTGATAGAAACATTGGCACGAAGAGGCTCAACTTACTGCTCCTTGGATCGATTTTGAAGAGCAATTTATGGTAGGGAACACTGAGACCATCAAATGTTGTGATTGGATAATATGTAAGATATCTATGTGATAAGTGCTTATGAGTCTACCTTAATATTCAATAACTACTAGATTCTTCCCATCCTAATCTCCCCTAGACAATTTTTTGCATAAGTGGTAGGGAGGTGATAGCCACACGAATGGTTGTCATAATTCCAAATAGACATGGAACATAACTACGTTCTTAGGCTTAATCATGTAAGGGTAAGATGACCCCATAGTTGTTGTTCGAGTGGAAACTCACTTAGTGGTGAAGCCATTTTATCTATCACCAAAATGGCTCTTGGACCCCAACCAATGATCAGGTTTGATTTAGTTATCACCAAAAAGATTACTAGGGAGAGCACGGGTATTGGGAAGCCTTGGTGCTTCTCGTATGTTTGCTTTAGGTCTCTAATAGATATTTATTCCTAATAGTCTTCTTGATAATCCTACTGTGTATGCTAATTGGCTAGTTATAGGGTCTCAGGGGTCTCTCATCCTACTTCTTTCTCTAGTTAGCATTATTTAAGGGTTGAAGTTATCCTTCTTGGTGGATTGTTGCTCATTGTAGTGAATTTTAACTATAGCTTTTAGTATCTTATAGGGGATATTATGCCTACAAAACATTAAAGAATCCAAAAAAACAAGTCTTATCCATTGGGCAGTGGAGTTGCTTAAAAGGGAAAATTTGAAGGACTAAAAGTAGGAAATACAAGCTTGATAAGGCAGTGCTCTCATTCTCCTAACAACAACTTTGCTTTGTGGAAAAATGAATGTTAGGTGATCCTTTTATGGAATTTTCTCTTGAAAATGTGGTACCTATTTGAATTGAGTTCACCTCATATGGAATCATGTCTTCTCATTTTGCCATATTTAGTTTGCTCTGAATCCATCCTTTTCTTAGCAGGGTGACATAGCAAGCTCATCATATTCCTCCAAGTATTGAATTCATATTATGCAAGTACTAAATTTGCATGATGCAAAATTACTCCTTCATGTTGGGCAACAAGGGAGAATTTTTCCACCTCTTGTATTAAATATTACACTTACTATGGCTATGATCTTTTCATTGACCAAATTATCTCTAGTTGGTTGGTGATGATTTGTAGAGGCCACCTTTCTTGATGCATGCTTTTTCCATTGATAATCCCAATCTACTGATCACCACCACACATGCTTCTTACAACAAAATTAGATGCTTTTCAAAAGCATATATACCACACACACACACATGTGTGCATACACGTATGCACATGTGCACACACACATGTGCATGCGTACACATATACACATGTGTGTGCATGCACATACACACATGTGTGCGTGTGTGCACATACATACATATGCACGTACATGCACATACACACACACACACACGTTCACTCGCACACACACATTTATATATTTGAATCTCATCCTATGGGTAGCTCTTTAGGTATATCCCATTTATAGGAATCGACAAGGCACCCACTTCCATAATTGATAGTTCAAATGCATTTCCTTTCTTGCAGGCAATTATGATGTAAGGGTTTCTATATATGACATCAAATTTAGTATGTCACCCTAGCTTGCTTATATCTTCGTCTTGCTTAAGTATACAGTCACCAACTTTGAACCTTTGAGGGGTAGATCTTTTGTCAAATAACTATTTATTTATTTTTTGATGCTTTAATAACCTTTCTCTAGTTGTCTCCCTTTATTCCTCATCCCTAAGTAGGTCTCCCACTCTTACTATTGAGTCATAATTCTCTTGAAGCTCTAACTAATGGAGTGATTGCAAAGTTGATAGGTCTATGGAGATGGGTGATCTAGCTTCCCTATCATAAACTAAGGTGTAGGATGAACATCCTATTGCTTTCTTGGGAGTAATCCTATCAGTCCATAAGGATTCATAGATATGCAGTGCCATTCCCTTTGGTTGTCGAATACAACCCTTTTTAGGATCTTAATCAATTTTTTGTTGGTGGAATTCGCTAATACATTCCCTTGGGAATAATAATTCAAGGTAAATTTATAATATATGCCATATTGGTGAGAAAATCGAGCGAACTTGGCTCCTCTAAATTCTTTGGTGTTATCAGTGATGATAGTATTAGGGGTACCAAATCAAGTTATGATTTTCTCCAAGAAATCAATTATCATCTTGTCAATAGATTACTTTAGTGGTACTACTTCAATTCATCTGGTGAAGTAATCAGTGGATTTTATAATCTATTTATGTACTTCACTCAAAGGAAGGTTAATCATGTCAATGAAATCCAATCCCCATTAGAAAAATGGTTCATTTATTGCTATAGGTTTTAGAGGTAATGGCACATTCCTCTTCCTTTTGGTAAAGAATTCGCATTCATCACATTTTCTTACTCACTGGTGGGTGTCTTAAAACATGGTGGGATAATAACACTCGACTCTCATGATCTTGGTGGTAGTGGTTTGAGTTGGGAAGTGGCCTCCTAAGAAGCCTTGATGGAATTATCAAAGCAATTATTGAGTTTGATTTGTTTTGACACACCTCAGGAGAACATCATAAAAATTTCTCCTAAATAGGGCATATCCAATCAAAGCAAAGTGGGTATTCTATAGTCCAAATGTCCTCCTCTTATTTTTATCCACACCAAGTGGGTATTGTCTAGTTTGCATGTATCTAACCCAATGATCTATCTAGTCCTATTCTATTTTTTCTAAATTTATCAAACGCAGGTCCTCATCCACCTCTTCCCTAGTTATGTCCTCTACCATATTTTGACACAAGGTCCTTCCCCTAATAAAATTTGTGGGCTTGATTTCTATGTCAAATTCTAGAATCTTGGTAATCCATCCTACCCTCTTTTCATTGATCTCTCCACCCATTACATATTCTTTTGTTATCGAGTGGATGGCATGCACCATAACCTTGTTGTTAGAGACTAGGTGCTTAAATTTCTTTAGCCCCTTGATGAGGGTGTACACTTGGTTTTCAATACAATTATATCTCTCTTCATAGCCTTTCAAGGTTTGGCTAAAAGAGGCAATCGAGTGTTCATGCTAATCATTATCCTTTTAGTTAATCATGGCTAAAATATTGAATTACCCTTCAAAGGCATATAAGATGAAGTCCTTTTTAAAATTTGGGTTTGACAAAACTAGATCTTCTACTATAACCTTCTGTATCTTCTCAAGCATCCTTTCCTTATTAAGTCTATTTGAATGGCTAATATTTTTAAGTGTAAGGGTCACTAACATGATAATGCCAACAAAATCTGGTATAAAATTTTTAACAAAGTCAATTTGTCTAAAGAAATATTGGCAAGCCTTCTTGTGATAAAGAAAAGAGATTAGTAATGGCCCATATTATTTCTAGGTCAATGGTGACACCTTCCTTTGAGACAATGTGTCCAAGTAGCTTTCCCTGGGGAATAAAGAAAATATATTTTTGGGGGTTTAGGTGTACACCAAATTCTTAACATTGCCTAAAAAATTCTCTAAATATACCATGTGGTCCTATTTTTTCTTGGAGAAGATACTCAAGTCATCAAGGTAGACCAAAATAATTTCATTAATAAGACCTTTGAAAGCAATGTCAATGGACCTATGAAATATTGTACTAGCATTAGACAAGTTGAAAGGCATATGTTAATAATCGAAGGATCCCATTTGATAGTGAAAGTCATTTTATGTTGATATTCATATTTTACCCACACTTGGTTATAACTAGAAAAACCATCCAAGATAAAGAATCTTTCAAAGCTACTGATTGTCTATAGAATTTGGTCCATTGAGGTTAGGGGGTAATAATATTTTAATGAAACCTTATTCAAGTCTCTGAAGTTGGCACACAACCTGATATCACCATTATTTTTCCTTATTCGTACTAGGTTGGAGATCCAGGTAGTGTATTTGATGGGGTATATGATCCTACACTCAATCAATTTGTCTAGTTCCTTCCTTATGAGAGTGTCTATATTGGAATTGGAAACAAGACAAGGAGGAAAAACTACTCTGCTAGGGTTTGATGAGGAAAATTTGCTTTGTGAGGATGGCAACAATTTTTGAAGGAGGTTTGAATAATTGGAGGAGTGTTGTAATGGCGTTAGGCCCATCACAAAGCGTGCATGCTAGCAATATTTTTTAATCTAAAAATGATTGGAAGGAACAAGATTTTCCATTGCATACTAGGAATCGCTTTTTAAATAACAATAGATGTTTGGAATGATGTGAAGCTAGGCCAATTGTAGTGGTTCAACTAGACTTGGTGGCAAAAGATGTGGAGTATTTAACCAAATATGCGCTGCAAATTTATGGGTATCCTAATTTTTGTTCCCTTTATGGAGGCTTAGGTTAGGAAGACTTGGAACCCTAAAGGTGACGTGGAGGTGATGCTGAGTGTGAATAGTTATTTTATAGTGGTTTTCTATTGTCTTGCGGATCGTAACAAATAATTTGAAGGGGACCCCTATTTTTGTAACCAAGCGAGACTCTTTCTTAAATCCTGGCATGTGAGTTTCAACCCGTCAGAGGAGGGCTCGTGATAGGTTCCAGTGTGGGTTTGGATTTCATGGTTCGACTTGCATATTAATGACCCTAGAAGACATTTTTCAAACATCATTGAAACACCCCAAATTTGGGGTAACCACATTTGGTTTTGAATTTCCCACAATGGGATACATCTTACATGATCATGATATCTACACTTGGAAAAAATCCCTTCATATGTTGGGAAAAAACAGACACATTTTCCATCCCACATTTCACAAAAACCCTTCATCTGTTGGGGCAAAAACAGATGCATCATTTCACATTTTTCACCAACCCCCTTCCCACCGTTGGGGAAAAAATGATATCACATTTGCATCATTCATTTGCACATATTTTTCAATTGGCTCATGAGATTCATCCATAAACTCATTCACCAATTGAGGGGTAAGCTATGCAAAATTTAAAATCTTTCATTATTTTATCTCCAAAGCTCGTGTTTTGCATCCCAAGAGAAATTTGCTTCTGCACCTAGCCAAAACAGGTGTCTCGTGTTTTTGCACTGCATTGTGTTTCACACAACATAGAACAAAAAGGGGCATCTATAGACACCAAAACCTAGACACTTGTCATCCATCCTGACTTTATTGCCATTTTCACCTTTTATTTACATATATTTATATATATTTATTTTACATATATTTAAATATTAATATTTTATATATTTAATAATATATATTTATATATTTAATAATATATATTTATATAAGTGAATTAATCCCAACCATCCGATTTCACTTAATCCTATCCATTCATCCAAATCAATCCATGCCACACCCTAGATTTAATATCCACCCTTCGATATGCTTTTATCTCAACCATACGATTAGTGTCGTTGAAACCCTAAGTATGCCCTAGGTTGGATTATTAATAGGAGCCATTTTTATGGCTCAACCCCTAAATCCGAACCTTTCTTGAGCCCTAAGAATTTTTGTGAAGTGTTCACCACTAAGTTCCTTAGAGTATCCAAGTGTCATTCCCTTCCATCGCCGCTCACCATAGCCCCCACATCCACTGCCACCTCCCTTGCTCAGCTAGATCTACTTCTATAGACTTCCCCCTCAGCCGTTGAATGCATTTAGGTACTTCTTATCATTATCGAGTGCCTCTGAGTGCTTCTTTCCTTACCACCAAGCACCTCTAGGCACCTTTCGCCATCACAGAGTACCCACAGGTGTTTCCTATAGCTGCCAAGTGCTCACAAACATTTTATGCCAGAGATTCTAAAGTTTTCCTAGCCTCTGTGTGACTCTAGGGCATCGCTGCGCTGATTCACTGCAACAAACTTCATCAGGTCAGAGAACAACAAATACGTAAGGTAAATATATTGTTTGTTATTTTATTTATGCACTTTTAGATTCTATTCATTTATTCATATTGCATAGCTAGGGTTTTTATCTACTTTTTGAGGGCCTCACATTGTGGAGCCCTCACAGTTGCTACTAACTCATTTACTATTTTATTGTGTGCAAATATGGAAGTGTGACATCAACATTGGATAACTACTTAAGCTAGAGTGGTTTGACATTGTATAACTAAAAGCCCACTCACTTTTGTTGGGATCAAGGATGCATTTGAAGACACCACCAACATTGTTTTGCTAGGGTTTCGAAGAACCCTAGCCATTGTAAAATATGTATCAAAGGATTCAAATATCCTCATTGTAACAATGGAGTTTTTAGGCTCCCCCCATTAATATAAAATCATTCATTGTGCAATTTTGTGTTCTTTGAGTTATACTTTCTATTTCATATTATTTGGTGTTACATTTTTGTCTTCACACAATCAAATTCGGGTTCACCCTGATGATCAACATAAGACATCCTTCACCACTCTTTGGGGCATATTCTACTATAAAGTCATGTTTAGCTTAAAAAATATAGGTGCTACGTATCAATGCACCACGACCTACATATTCCATGATTACATGCAAAAAAATCTAGACAACTATGTAGACAATATTGTGGTAAAATCTGAACAATAAATCAACACCTTGACGTCTTACACAAGATATTTGATCACCTCATTGAACATAACATCAGATTGAATCCAAAAGAAATATGTCTTCATAGTACTATCTGATAAAATATTAGGATTCATTATTTCCCAGTGAGGCATCAAAGTTAACCCTTGCAAAATCAAATACATCATTGAAATAACATCCCCAACAAACCTTAAATAGTTGTACAACTTACAAGGCAAAATCCAAGTGATTCGTTGCTTTATCGCACAATTGTCATACAAGTGTAGACCTTTCAACCACTTGTTACAAAAGGGGGAGTCTTTCAAATGGGATTAGGTGTGTCAGAATACCTTTGATGATATCAAGTGATACCTTACATCACCACCTATCTTCATTTCACATCATCCTAATCTACAATTTCATTTGTACATCTCAGCCATCAATTTTTCTTTGGGTACTCTATTGGCCCAAAAGAATTAGGACCATAAAGAACAACCCATCTACTATCTTAGTCACACATTGGTTACCTATGAAACTTGATACAAATATGTTGAAAACATTTGTTTAGCACTTGTATTCACCACAAAAAATCTTTGACATTACCTAATCAATCACACTACATACATCATTGCTAGGGACAATCCCCTACGCTACATGATGGGTCACTCATACCAAAATGCATGAATTATCAAATGGTTAATGCTACTCTCTGAGTTTGACTTAGAATTCATACATCAAAAGTCCATCAAAGGACAAGTCATCATAGATCAGTTGGTTGAAGCTCCACTTCCAGATGACAAGCCTCTTCTCATTGAACTTCTTGATGATTCAATATTTCATATCACTAAACAGGAAGAACATGTTGAATTGGATGATAAAGTGGACTTAACAATGTTCTTTGATGGAGTAAAATATCAACAAGGGGGAGGTGTTGGATGTGTCTTCTTCACACCTCATGGGCTTCCAATCCCATTCTCTTTTAAGCTCGACTTCCCTTGTACAAATAACAACGTAGAGTATGAAGCCCTCATCTTGGGTCTCAAAATAGCTCTCTCAATGCGCATTAACCATATCCACATATTTGGTGACTCCTCACTAGTAGTTAACCAGGTCACTAGAAAATTTAACTACTATGACACCATACTCAAACAATACTTACATGTCACCAAAGAATTACTAGCATAGTTTGCATGGTATGATATCGAAGCTTTACCAAGGACAAACAATCAATTTTCTGATACCATGGCTTCCCTAGGCTTCCTCCTCCCTCAAAATCCACATGTGGATATTACTCATCTCTCCATACAAACCATATATAAATATTCCATTTCACCCAACACTCCAAATGATAACATCGATGTCAACTTTGTTCAAACAGAACCTCCTAGTATTTGGATGTCCGAAATCAAATACTATCTCAAATTAAGCATGCTCCCTCCTGATTTATCTCAAGCCGCCAGAAAAATATTTAAGAAAAAGGCCATCCGATACACATTACTGGGGGATATACTATATAAACGAAGCTATGATGGCATCCTCCTTCGATGCCTAGAGTCACATGAAGCTAACCATGTCATCGTTGCTACCCATGATGGTACTTGTGGAGGTCATTTTAGTGGAATGGCCATCACTAAGCGCATTTTGTGCATGGGTTACTATTGGCCCATAATGGAACGTGATTGTTGCGCCTACGTCAAGAAATGTGTCAAATACCAACAACACACCAATCTAACATATTTACCATCACAAGCATTGTAGTCAATTCAATCTATGTGGCCCTTCTCGCAATGGGGTCTCGACCTCATAGGAAAAATCACCCCAACATCATCCAATAAACATAAATTCATCATCACAACCACGAAATATTTTACTAAATGGGTAGAGGCTATTCCACTCATCCAAATGACAGGACCTAAAATTGTTGAATTCATTCAACAACATCTCATATGTCATTTTGGCATTCCTTCTCGCATCATCTCTGATAATGGCACACCATTCAAAAATAAATATGTTCATGCTCTCTATGAAAAATACAACATCCAACACAATTTCTCCACACCTTATTATCCTCAAGGAAATGGTCAAGTAGAAGCCACGAACAAAACCATCTGTACCATCCTGCGCAAAATGGTTGTTGAATCTCATCATGATTGGCATAATCAAATCCCTCTAGCACTATGGGCATATTGCACCAGCATTCAAACACCCACTAGGGCAACCCCATTCTCATTGGTCTATGGTGTTGAAGCAATCATACCCTTAGAATTAGAGATCCCATCTCTCAAAATCACCTTGCAAGAATTCATTGATGATAACACTGCTCATCAAGCTCACTTAGATCAACTCACACTACTTGATGAGCATCACATAAATACCATCGAACATCACCGCATCTACCAAGACCATGTTCATTGTGCATACAACAAAAACATCAATCAACATGAATTTGAAGTAGGAGATCTAGTACTCAAAGAGAACCAATAGAACCCAAACAAACCATGCCATCTACGTGACAAATTTTCTCCTAATTGGTTGGGTCCATTCATCATAACTCATAAATATGGTTCAAGGGCATATCGACTTGCCAACCTTGAAGGAATAGTGAAACCTGAGCCTCTCAACATCATTCATCTTTGTGCATTCTACACCTGATTTCATGAACAAAGGATGACACATTCTTGTACATTCTCTCTCAAAAATCACAAAAATACAAAAACAATTCAAAAGCAACAAAATACAAAAACAACAAAAAAAACAAAAACACAAAAAGAACCACTTTGCAACACAATGCAATACTTCTTCAAAGTCATATTTCTGCTTCCCTCTTTCCTCTTTCTTCTTCTTCTTATTTTTGTTGTATGGTCACGCTTAGAGTGGCTACATACCAGGGATAGGTTTCTTCTTCTCTTCTTTCTTCTTTTCTCCTCTTTCTTCTTTCTCCTATCTTTGTTGTATGGTCACGCTTCGAGCGGCTACATACCAGGGATAGGTTTCTTCTTCTCTTCCTTCTTCTTCTCTCCTTCTTTCTTCTTCTTCTTCTTTCTTCATATTTTCACCAAATCACTCATACTGATACCACTAAACATTCACAATTACATCATCCATTACATTCATATCTCATCTCATGAGACTTCTATGGCGTTACTATCTCCCTTTTTGGATAATTTTTTTTTTGATAACCAAACACACTTGGTTCACTTAATCAATGACAAAGTATGTCTTGCATGACCTTATAAATAAGCATTACCTTGTCATGCATTTCATTCATGTCTGCATTCTCACATCATTATGTACATTCACTCCCATCTAGGTATTTTTCATTGCATACAACATCATACACTAGTCATAACAACTAGCATAATGTCATGTTCAATATTATGCATAGGTTGCTTAGTAATAGAAGTCTTTTCTATTAGTCAAGCACTTTAGTTGATCTCATCAAGCTTTATCCAATGTCATTGGATTCTAATGCAACTTTAGACTTCCCCTGCATGACTAGAGTCCCTTCATGGATCAAACACATGTGCACACTTAACAAAATTTTGAGTCTAGGGAAGACAACACCTTACATACACTAGCCATTGAGTGAAAGGTTTCCCTGCTCATCCTATCATTTGCATGATTGAAGATCCTGAGGTTTGACAAAAGGACAAGCTACAAAAAAAAAAAAAAAAAAAGAAAAAAAGAAAAAAAAGAGCACCATCAAAAATCTTGAATCCCTGAGCTCCTTAGGTTCCTAAATCATGGGATTAATCTCCATTGAGGCTATAGATGCTTGACTAGCAATGGAGTATACCTTACAAGTGGTGATATGTCTATCACATTAGTGACATTATTTTATACATACCAATGTATGCTTGTGGATGAGCTAGCTTACTTGACTAAGTTTACAATTGGTTAGTCCAACCTCACTCAAAATTAGTAAATGAACTAAATCACTCTATACACACATAGATCCATGATAGGCTCAACCTCAGTCAGGATAGTTTAAGGTACAATAGAATATCAATTGACTAATAGATGGGTTTGATGACAAAACTTGAATATTTGACTCTCTAGAAATCATTTCTACAATCTGAAACACCTTCATAGAAGAAACAAACATACATGTTGCTTAGTTGTAGAACTAGCAAGTTGTCAATACATTAGGCATTATCTATAAGTTAGTCAATCCAACATTATCATTATCATTTGCATACACACCATGATTAGATTTGCATTACCATACATATTACATAATTCATTATGTCATCATCTATTCATAAATCAAATACAATCATTACTATGTCATTGATTACTTTTACCATACGTGGTGGTCTTAATCAAACATGCATATCCAAAAAGCTTGATTACAAAACAACATTGAAAGTCTCAAAATTCACAACACATTTCATATCATTCATCCACATGCATAAATAACATATCATCATCAAATCACATACATCCATAATTACCATCATCAACAATACATAACTCACATAATGTCAAAATATCAATATATATAAAAAAAATATATATATATATATATATATATATATATCACTCAAAAATCAAGTACATCCATCATCAAAAATAGCCAACCAACTAAGTACATACATCTCATCACATACATCATAACATCTCACCATAAATAATGCATCTATCTACTATGTATACATCATACAAAAATGAGGGCACAAGGGCCACATCAAAAGAGAGAAAGATACATCAACCCTATCATCCACTAGGTGACTCATCACTCCCCTCCTATCACCTCGATCCCTCACCATACCTCCTCCACGAGCTCTCACCTCTCTACATCGAGGTTGATCCTCCCACTGATGATGCCCTTGGCTCTCTAAAGCATGGTCCTAAAGGAGTCACTAAAGCCATACTCCTATGGTTGTGATGTAATGATGAACTAAAACATGATGGTAATTCTATCTGATTGGCCACCAATAAAGTTGCACATGTTTTTGCATATGCCTACTCTTGCAAAAAGTCTCACCCATACGTATCCACCACCTACCGTACCC
The DNA here is from genome assembly GCA_028583015.1 of Wollemia nobilis. Taxonomy (NCBI): domain Eukaryota; kingdom Viridiplantae; phylum Streptophyta; class Pinopsida; order Araucariales; family Araucariaceae; genus Wollemia; species Wollemia nobilis. The sequence continues at coordinate 2,361,752 of JAQPPZ010014908.1, forward strand.
ATGCAATCTCAGCCTAAAATACTAACCCAGCTCCCTTGACCCTCACACGCTCTACCTCATATCATAGGTAGGCTCTCTCTACCATAATATCATCCAACTCACATTATAGCTTGGCCACCCATACTCTCAATCACTCTAGCTCTACTACAACACCTAAACTCCCCTCTCCCACATCTTAGGCTATGATGAGCACATCTCACTCACTCTATAGCTCAACCACCTATGCCCTCAACTACTCCATCACTCTATCCACCTCCTCCCTAGAAAACACAACCACATCTCACTCCTATCATAGCCCCTCCATATCTACCCTAAGCTACCCTAGCTCATCCACCTATACTCTCATCCTCACCACCTATACTCTATAATGCTCTACCTCCACTCGTAAGGCATCTCTATTTACATCTACTCACTCGATGTGATCTTTCCAATCATTGATATTTGCATATGGCTCCACATCTCCTCTACACACATCTCGACCACATCATCTTGCCCCCCATCCTCTGGTCCTACACTCATCTCCACTGGTCACAAGGGCCCTACCTAATCATCACATCATGATTGCACATGCCATCTCAATTGAAATCCCTTAGGATATGCCTCCTTGGCATCCTCCTATATAGATGTCAATGCCTCGTTAGTTCTCGCTACACCTCCAATACCTATCTCTGTTGACCTCTCTACTATCATCAATGGACTCTATGGTGCTACCCAAGGGCCTACATCCCCCACCCCATCAATCACCCCTCGATCAAGCTCCCACCCCTATGTGGCCCACCAAGCATCATACTCCCTTATCATCCCTACATTATCCACATTTAAAAGAGCTAACACCTCATCCAAGGACATATCATAGGCCACACCTCATGGTCATACCCCATGATCTCCAGGATAACACCAAATCACCATAGGTGGATCTAGCATACCCTATGGTAGCCCAAACTACCTCTGTACCCGACTAAAGGGGAAGAACTCCAACTAGAAAGCATATCGACCCATCATCCACCTCCCTCATCTCACCCACCCCAACTCCACCCCATCCTTTGGCCAAGTTAGAGCCCCTCTATAAGGTCACCACACAATATCACTCGATCTCAACTCACTCAACTATTGGTGATAATACAATGCATGCCCCTCATGATCCCTCTTCCTCCTATCCTCCATATCACATCACCACTGCATGGCATAAGGTACATTTAGACCCACCAATGCATGCACCTCAAATGGAAGGCCATCTAGCCTCATCACTACTATGTGCTCCTAAGACCATAAGTTGTTGCATAATGACTTCCTAGTCATCATCCAAACCCCATGCAGCTCTCAATAGGTCTGAGCTAACAATGTTGATGCCCATGCAAAGTGAGTCCTATGCTCCACCATATCATATACCATCCACATCAAGTTCTAGGGAATACAACCCTTGATGCATCTGGTAACACATAACTACTGATGCACACCATCAATAATGCATATCACCAATATAATCATCCAGATGCATACAAGTCTTGATACTTGATCCCACATATAGGTACCCTCACATCCCTCCACTAATTTCCAAATATCTTTTGTAATACTGCTTGTCATACCTCATCACTCTATGTAGCCATCACAATCATCTCATCTACCGGTAGGAGATATATCCTATACACATCCTCCAACGTAATAGTCATTTCCCCTATCAAAAAATGAAAAGTGTTCCTATATGGATCTCAAATCTCACAAATCACATCCTACGCATGATCACACCACATCGTAGACATCCATACCACCCCATATAATCTAATCTTCTCCAACCACTCCCACTCTACATCATTCAAAAACCCCTTCAAATTCGTAACCAAAGGTAAAAATCGATGTCGCAAAGTCAACTTTTTCATATTTCAAAATAAGCAACACAATCATGTCAACAACTTTTCAACAAAAAAATCAACTTTTTGACAGAAAACAACAAATCAGCAACATTTTAGCAACTTTTTAGTAACTTTTTGACAACTTTTCAGCAACATTATAACACTTTTTCATCAATATTTTGACAACTTTTCAGCAATTTTTTGACAACTTTTCAGCAACATTTTAGCACTTTTTCAGTAACATTTTGACATCTTTTTGGCAACTTTTCAGCAACAAATCAACAACTTTTTCATTCAAACAAGAAATTGATGATTTTTCAACACAAATTGACAACTTTTTTCATGCAAACAAGAAATTGATGATTTTTCGATGCAAACAACAACAAATTGATAAATTTTTAATGAAAACGAGAAATCAACAATTTTTCAACAAAAATGAGCAAAACATGCAAAAACACTCAATGAAAACGCAAAACAATAGAAAACATGAAAATTTCACTTAGCACGCACTCCGAGGTACATTTTTAATGGAAAACATACCTCGAGGTACATTTCCATACAATGCATGCACGTCGAGGTGATTTTGAGAAGAGGGTATTTTTGGATACTCTTTTTCCTGAAATACATGAATATGCAATTTTTTTTTTAAATTTAATGGTTAAATTTTTGTAGATCTAAAAATTAGGATTTTTTTAATCACAATGCATAAAGTTCAATAAAAAAGTACTTACCTCCACTACACATCCACCAATGCTTGATCCCGCTCTGCTATGGGCCATCTCGTCAGCTTCATTTGCAAATTTGGTAGCTTTATGCATCACTTGATCTTCTCTATCCAATTTTCAAATTTAGAATGCACAAATGAGGAAGACGTGCCTACTCATGAGCATTTATAGGATCTTCATGAATGAAATGCACCTCGAGGTGCGTATCCGTATGAAAAATATACCTCGAGGTACGTTTTTGTATGATGCACGCACCCCAAGGTGTATTTTTAAAAAAATGATATTTTTGGATACCCATTTGCCCCAAACCTCCAAAAATGTGAGAATTTTTTCCAAATTCATCATAAAATCATGCAAAATATCAATTTCCATCATTTTACCAGTCCAATCACCTCCACTTCATTTTATCAAGTGATTCACGATCGCCTTCAAATTTTTCACCCATCAACTCATCACTTGAGGGGGTAGATATCAAATACAAAAGTCTATCCAAGAACCTTTACCATAAATCATCATACGCCCTCATTCACTGGGGCAAACAAAAAGTAAAATTCTCTTCTCAACAACACTCCAATCCAATCAAATTTGGTATATTGTATGTCATAGACTACAGGATTGCTCATACAAATACACTTCATCAAGGTGCACGATCGAGTCCACTGAAGCAATCATGGGCATACCTACATATGACTGACCAATTTACCAACCCAAATGATCTCATCAATCTATCAATGGAAAAATTCAAGGACATGCATCCCATCCACAATTGGGGCATCTTACATCTACTCATCTCAAGATAAATCGCTTGTCATCACCCGCTAAATCCAGGCTATCTCGCTATCAATCACCAAATGAGTATCATTAGTTTTTGCACTACATCATATCTTCACACAATGCAGTACAAAAAGGGGTAAATGTAGACACCTAAAAATATCTTAAATAACCTCTTGCAAAAATAATTAACATTTAAAATACAAATCAATTCAAAATCAATTCAAAAGGGGGTAAAACATTAACAAAATCAATTCAAAACCCTAAAGTCCAACAAGAGGCTATTCAAAACCCTAAAATAGGGTAGGTCTTCTCCCCATCCAACGTAGGCACCCCTCACACCCCTCTCATGCACTTTCCAAAGCATCCACTTGTGCTCTTTTTCAAAAAGCACCCACCCTCCTTAAAGGGCATTTAAGCCAAAAGGTTGAAAAAGGGGTTTTTCACTCTCCCCCAAGTCTTACATGGGCATGGAGCACCCATTCCCACTTAATGCAAAAGGTAAGAAAGTCTTACCCACCACATAGGCCTTAAAGAGACCTCTCCTCTCTCCTCCACATCACACCCCCTTCACTTGCCTAGAAAGTCTATAAATAGAAGAGCTTGTCTACGAATTTGAAGAGGCAAGAAAATAGTAATGTTATGCTATCAAAATGTTGGATGATGCATCCCAAACCCCTTTGAGCATGTGAGCTTCCTCTCCTACATCTCTTTTGCAAGTTTAAGGTGGTCTACAACATAGAACAAACATCTCTAACTTCCAAACCAGCACAGAACCACACCACAACGCTCCATGGATGATTTTTTGATAAATCCTAGAAACAAAATCTAAAATGCACCTCGAGGTGCGAGCACACCCAAAAACACACCTCGAGGTGCATTTTCTAGTTTTTAGCCATCAAACTGGCCTAAAAGGTAATATACTACCTATGTATCAGTTTTAGATCATTTTATATCTTCTGTAATGCATTTTTATTCAAATTTGGTCTATATGTCTTTCTTTATAGGAGGCCTGATTGAGATAGGCCTCCAAATGGTCTAACACTATTTTGTAGGGTTACGCAGGTCACAAATCAGGTGTAGCTCATAGTGGCATGCATCATAAGCCCACTCCAACCTTGAGGAATTGAAAGAAGATGCTTGTGATGCTACAAAACTTATTCCATGCTAGGGTCCCTCCTAATGGAGTCCCTCTTTTGTAACCCTACGAGGTGTTTTGTAAAAGGATATCATTTCCTTATTGTAACCTATTTTACAATCTATTAATATGAAGCAACATGTTTTTATTTCACTTCGAAAACTTTTGAGCATGACTTGGGTCTTCCTAATTTCTCAAAAGGTAGAGAGCATAGTCTTGAAGAATCCCAATTGACTTTGGATATAGAAAAACTCAATAAGAATCCTAGCTTAGTCCCATAGTGTTAGAAAAGCACAACTTTATTTAAGATATAAAAATTCAAGGGAAATTCCAACTTAACCCAATAGTCTCTCCACAAAAATGGAAAGCCCATATCTAAAAGAGTTGGCTATCACTCTCCAAGAAACCCTAAATCCAATTTTTAATTTATAAGTTATTTTTAATACCAAATCCCATTTCTAATCCTAGTTATAAATGGGATATTGTTATGTGCATACAAAATATTGTTATAAGAGTTAAGAGTTAATCTTATATAAAATTATACTCATGTAGCTAATAGATCTCTATATTATAAAATTCTAATCAATGTATTCACCTTGCATATAACTATAAGTTGTAAACTTCTTTATCTTCTTAGGATTCATCTAAATTTCCTCCTTGTCAATCCTTCCTCTTGTTAACTTTTTCTTATTATAGTTCTCCCTTTTTCCTTTTTTCCCTTCTTCTCTTCCTTTTCCTATATTTATCCCCTTCCCTTCATGCTTCCACCTCCTCCCCCACCCTTCCATACTTTTCACTAACATCCTCCAACCAACATTGTCTATGCCACTAATGCTTCTATTAAATATATTAATAATTTATTATTTGAAGTTAATTTCTTTTATTTGTAATTATTATTATTGGAATATTAAATTATTATATGCATTCTCTTATTAATTTATTAACTTAATGCTTTGTGAATTATAATATCATTATTTTCCAAAGCTATTTATTTTATTAAGGCCATAATATTTTGTAAAGCCTAGACCACAACTCTCTCCCTCCTTGAAGATTTTTAGTCCCTATAGTAATAACATAGTTCTTGATAATTTCATTAATATTTAGTATTTCAATATCAATTAATATTTCCAAATTATTTACACTAATCTATGAAAATGACTAGATTTGAGCCCTGTGAACTAGGCTCCATTTTTCTATGTGGAGTGCTTAACCTTGGGTAGATTAGGAACTATTTTTCAAACAATATATACAATAGTATTACAAGTATCTTGTTCATGAAATAAGGTTTCAATCCCATTGGTGAACTTTAATGCTTACATCCAATGTTAGGATCTAACGGATAAGCTATGAATTGATGCTTGGTTTAAGCTAGGTTTCGATTATTTGTTGCCTACATTGCCTTCAATAGTGGAACCCTTTATGGTCTTGTCTTCCAAGGGTCTTTGTTCTCTACCACTTCTAAAGGTTTAAACAATATCACGTTGCCACATTAGAAGTCAATTGAATTAGAGAAAAACAATGGAAATCATGAAGTTTTATGAAAGCTAGTAATTGTTTTTCATTATTTATGTTATATTTTAAAACAAATCCTACTTTACAAACATATAATATTTAATCTCTCTTATAATTAAAAAAAATTAACATTAAAAAATGTATTTATTTATATCTCTATATAAATATAATAATGAACCTAATAATTTATTATTGTCTTGGTTAAAATATCTAATGGCCAACCCTAAATATCTGTTTTAAATTTTTTTTCACACTAATTAAATCTTAATTAAATATAATTTTTAAAAAATAAAATAAAATAATTTTTTCTATTTAATACTTAATTTATTAATTTTATAATAAAAATTAATATAAATGACGAAATATTGGCTTCATGCCGTAAAGAGAATCTTCTATGGTTGATTGATTAAGAAAGTTCCAAAAAGAAATTATATCTTATAACTCGACTTTTTTATATTCCACTTTTGAGGAAGCTACTGTTCAACATTTAATATAAACAAATTACTGGAATTGAAAAGAATGGTTATTCAATATATATGTTAAGAATCAAATATATTTTTAATGCCTCAACCTCGATTTCATTCCTTATTCCTCATCCTCATCCTTCACATTTCACTATCATCTCTCTCTCAACTTTATTACTATATATGAAATTCTCACATTCCTTTTGTTTTTTTAGTGGACGTTGGAAATATATTCTTCTCTTCAAATTTCTAATTTTTTATTTCTTATTCGGCCTGCTCGAGAAGGAGGAGCTATTATTTGCCATTTGAAACGACTCAACTCATTAATCTATCAAAAAAACACACACGCGTACATTCCTCACAAGAGAAGAGAAAGGGATAAAGATGCTTATTTGACTTTTAACAAAAACACACAAAAGAAATCGTAAAGTAAGAACGAGAAGAATCATCATCGGAAAAATAATTAAAATTTTAATTTAAAATAAAAATTAAAAGAATCAAGAAAGAAGTTTGAGGGAATAGAATATAAAAGGATAAATCAATAATTTAGCAAGAAAATTTTTATTGAAAAGTTGGGCAAGCACGAGTCAACGCTTAAAGAGCTTCAGCTCTAGCCTACAATTTGGCGATTCTGGATAGCACTAAATATTCCCTTGTAATGATTATTCCAATTATAAGAATAACAAACACTTCCTTTTTCGCATAGAATCTGGACACCACCGTAGTAATGGCAGCACCATTCACCACTCAGTTCGGATAAATGCGGGAAAACAATATCATACTGCATATTCAACTATTATTAATTAAAAAAAAGGTTTTATTTTGAAGAGGCAAATTTGACTTTCCCCTTTGAAAGAAAAAACAATATACCAACCCACAAGAGAGGGAAGGTGGTTATTAGTGATGAATATACATTATGGGTTTTAAAGAGTGTTAATAAATTTACAAAACAAATAAGCTCTACATGTTTAATATGTAACTATATCAATCTTATATTCGTATATATTATATTATATATACTATTGATTTTATATAGGCAAGTTGTAAAAGATATTGAGAAAATTTTTATATATGTTGCTTCTAGATATTGTGAGTAATGTGATATACTTACAAAGTTAGTAAAGATCTAAAATCCAAATTTAATAAAGGATTTGTTATCATGGCCAATTATTTATCTAAATTTGGATAGGGATAAGATGCCATAATACCCCACAAACAATATAACACTAACAATGATCTAAATCAAGTAAAACTCTAAAATATTGTAGACATCTAAACATGACACATTGACCCTTGTGTAGTGCCAACAAAAAATCAATTTGCAAAACCCATAAAATTGGCATAATTCCCTAAAATCACTTTTCATCACACACAAACCCCCTTTCACACCCAACTCTTGGTCACCATGTAATCATCCATTTTTACTTACCCTAGGTTAGTCTAACCCTAGGTCAACCTCACCCCTCTTACATACCACTCACAAATAAAACAAAACACAAAACATTTAATATTCCCTCTAGGAAAGATACATGGCCCACTTTTGAAGTGTAGACATCCACCTAATAAAATAAGCCTCCACCCACATATAGGAGGAGGGACTAAGCATCTACATGTACCCCAATCACATTCCCTTTAAACACTTCCCTAAACAATTACCCATCCTATTTCTAAAAAGATTCCTAAAATCCCTGCAAATCACTTTAAAAAAGAAGATTTAAGGGAAAAGGATACTTTCCTTCTTCCTTAGGTACTAACAGGGCATGGAAGACCCATGCCCACTTAATGCGCATGGGTGAAAAGATCTTGTCCTCACCCACACCCGTTAAAGCACACATTCTCTCTCTTACCACGTGGTAGCCTCACCCCCTTCCTACCTTACCTAAAGTCTATAAAAATAGGTCTTTTTATTCAACTCAACAAGAGGGATGGAAGAGACTTTGAAGCACCATTATGCTACCAAAATCATCATAGACTATTCTCCCAAGCCTTGCAAACATTTAATGCCTCTTATTTGCAACTTCTATTGTGTGTTATTATATTTGCAAGTATATTTTTGGGACTTCCAATAGCCAACGATAAATTGGTTGGCTAGGTAATCCATTTCTTTTGTTTCAATCTCAATTCAATTAAGTATTTCTTTCATGTATTTCTATTCAATTTTTAAGTCTATGAGTCTATTATCATGAGAGGTCTGATGGAGATAGGCCTTCAAATGATCTAATATATTTTTGGAGGGTTACGCAGATCGCAAGGATCGACATAGCTAGCGATGGTACACATCATAAGCCCACTCTTATTTTAAGGACCTAAAGGAAGACTTATGCAGTGTCACAAAGACATTCGATTTTAGGGTCCCTCCTCATGGAGTCCCTCTTGTTGGATATTTTGAGGAGTTTTGTTGTTATTGATGTCAAAAGTATTTTTGTGCTATATTCGACATCTTTGAGGACATTAAGTGTTTCTTCCAAAAGCAAGGAGGTCTTGAAAAGAAATAGGTTATAATATTTATTTTTAAATATTATATACCCAGGAGGGCTCAAAGGATGAAAACCCTAAGAAGGAGAAGCAAGTTCAAATTAAATAATAATATTTTATTATTATTATTTCAGGCCAAAAATCAAGCTGAAGAAGATCAAGGAGCAAGTTGAAAAAGACCCATAAGCAGATTTAATTTAAATTAAAATATTTTAATCTTTGATTAAAATTTTAATTTAAATAATGATGGGTGCTAAGGTTTAATTTAAATATTTATTTAATATTTAAAATTAATTTTAATATTCGAATTTGAATGCTCGTCGACGTTGGAATATGCTATGGTTTGCATATAAATAATGCCAAGGTTTGGCATTTGAAAATTATCCCATGCGAATGATTTTTTGGCTCGTGCAAAGAAGAGAAAAGCTTGTGCATTTTTGCATGTGTGTTGAGCATAGAAGAGGACAATAGTTCGTGGCCTCCGAAATTCACTCGAAGCCCCTCGTAGCTGAATTGGTAGCCAAAGGCTGCGTTAGAAGTATTAGGGAATGCCAGGCGCGGGTTCAAACCTAGTGCACTTCGTTTTTGCCAAAGGGAAGATCGTGTTGTGTTTGCACCATTCGAGGGGGAGGAAATCAAAGGCATATTCGTACCTTTTGATTCTTGTGGAACCACTCAGCTGAGTTAGTGGATGCGAGCATTGCAAAAGTGCTTGGGGGAGAGCCACCGGTGGCTCAAATCCCGCCAAGGCCTTTTGGACAACATTAAGAAAGGTATGCGTATTATTTGGGTTGACTTGGCTTGCAAAAAATAAAAGAGGGAAAAATATTTTGTTTTCCAAAGGTTTATTTTAATTAAGGTTTTTGCATAATTAATTTGGATTATAAGTTGTTGAAGGGAGTTAAAAGGGGTTTGCAAAACTTTAATTTTTGTGCTAATTTTTTGAGTGATTAAGGAGTGATAAGGTAGTAAGGAAAGTTATTATTTTTGTGTTGTGAATTATTTGAAGGAGATTTTGTCATCTAAACCCTTGAGATTGGCAAAGAGTTTGATCTTGTTAAAACATGTTTTTAAGGGCACTTCTTCATCAAACAAAAAGGTATGGGCACATCTTTCTTGTGAGTGATTGTTGAATGTTGTGAATGCTAAGTTGGAATGAAAAGGATTGTTTGGTAAGCATTATTGAGTTTGATTTTATATTAATGCTTCAAGGTTTTTCTAGAATAAAGGTTGAAGATAGAAACCTTATTTGATAAGCATTGTTGGAAATATTGGTTGAACCTTTATATGCATGATTAGGGTTTGTGCAAGAACATGAGTATCATTGTTATGTGAAGTTGTAAACTATCTTGAACTAGGATTTGTGAAAGAACATGAGTATCATTGTTATGTAAAGTTGTGAACTATCTTGAATTAGGGTTTGTAAGATCATGAGTATCATTGTTATGTGAGATTGGTTAATAAGCATTGTTGGAAATATTTGAGTGAGTTTTCATATGCTTGGACTAGGGTTTGTAAGCAAGAAGTATTTCATTGAGTGATCGATTGAGTGGAGTTGATTAAGCCTAGTCAAGTGGAAGTGTTGAAGTGATAGTTCTAGTTCTGTGAAACAAATTGTTCCATATTCTGAATTGATTTGAGAAAGATATTGAGTGCTTGTGAGTGTGAAACATATTGAGTCTCTAATAATTATCTATATGTTTCTATGGTAAAAGGAGATATTGAAAGTGATTATTGTGAGTGTGAAGCATATTGAGTCTCTAAAAATTCTCTATATGTTTATGTGAGATTGGACAAGTTCTAGTGAGGACTTGTTGAGTAGATTTGGACAAGTTCTAGTGAGGACTTGTTGAGTAGATTTAAGGTAAGTCTTGGTGAAGACTTGTTGAGCAGATTGAACAAGTTCTAGAGAGAACTTGTGGACAGATTAGTGTGAGTTTTTTTGAAAGCTTACAAGGCATATTTGAGGTAATTATTTGAGAAGACTTGAGAGCAGAGTTTATTGATTGATTTGTTCAAACCTTGAGTTAAGGTTTGGGGCAAATCTAGCAGAATTGAATTATGATTAAGTCAAGATTTGTGTTAAGCCTTGAGGACATATTTATGCTAGACCGAAGAACTGTGTTTAGTATAGATTTGAGGATAGAGTTTGGTACATAATTTAGGATAGGTTTTTTCCAGACCAGAGATAGAGATTGAGAAGATTTGTGCTAGACCAAAGGACTGTGTTTAGTACAAATTTGAGATAGAGCTGAGAGCAAGCTTTGGAGGTGATAGAGTATAGAGGATGATAGTCTCCAGTGGATAGATATCCATTAGCCAGGGTAGTGAGGACAGGTCTTCTAAGTGAGGACAAGAGTCTTCAGTGGATAGAGATCCATTAGCCAATGTAGTGGAGACAACAGTTCTTCTAGAAGATCACCATCTAGAGTAGAGGAGAAGGAGTTCTCCTGTGGATAGAGATCCATGAACTTGATTAGGGGATTGGTGTCTCCTTTGGATAGAGGTCCATAAATATTGTAATAGGGAAAGGATTCCCAAGATATTTGTTGAGAAAATTTTAGTGAAATATTTTCTTCGTGGAGTAGCCCACATTGGGTGAACCACATTAAATTGGTGTCTCTATTGTGTGTGGTGATTTGTGCATTGCTTTAATTACTTTTGTTGATATTGCTATTGATACATTGCATAATATTGATTGGAAAGAAAAGTAAAAAGTGATATTATATTGTTCACCCCCCTCTCAGTATTAGCTTGTGTTCTTCACCTCTTTTGTAGCCTTTAGAATAGATTGTAAAAGGATTGTATCAAACATCCTATGTAACACCTTTTATAAAAATCAATGAAATATGGTATATTTTCTCTAGTTTCATTTGGCAATTATGGTGGGACCCACCCACGTATTTTTGTGTGATTAGTTAGTTTTTTATAAAAACTAACTCTATTTTCTATGTGGTTGTTTGTGTGGTTGCAATATTGTGCAAAAAAAACATGTCATTTAGATCCTGTCATACTTCCAAGTAGTATACCAAAGGCTGGAGACACATGTAGGTATTGCAAAACCACAAAATATTCTTGTTTTTTTAGATTGTTCAAAACTCAATATTTTTGTTTTTGTTGTTCATATGATGTCAATAACATAGTTTGCTTATAACGCTAGAACACAAATAACACATTTTTTATGGGGTTTCAAATCAATGCTTTAATTTATGTAATATTAATCAAAAAGCAGTTTGTTTTCAAGTATTAAATATCCATGTTAAGGTTATTCTTGTATATTATGAAACTCATTGTCCTAAAAAAAATCTTTATAGACCTCAAATCAAATAGATCTTTATGATTTCAAAATATTTCCTAATATTTTTTCACTATAATATTTTGTTAAGAGAAACTATTTAAGAACCTATTTTGGGTTCCTCAAACTTGACCCATCTATGCTCATGATTAGATTCACACATTTAGTCGCATATCAGGTGATTTATCCAAGAGTCAACCTTTCAGTTTTATATTTTTTTTATAATTTCTAAAATTCTAGGATTTAAAAAAGGGGAGGTTTCATTGAAGAGGCTTGCAATCTTAAAGGAATCATGACTTGTGGTCCTTTATGCACATTGGTGCCAATTATTCTAGGAAATGGAAACATCTTATGATGAAGTAGCATTTAAATTAAGAGACTCTAGAGTCAAGGTTGCTAAATTTTGGGTAGATGAAGAACACAAGCCTATTTTCCAACAACACTTGCAACTAGAAATGTTTCCAACTATTTTGTTGTTTTCCAAGCACAATTCAAAAGCTATAAATATTCGTTTTAGAAAAGGGACATATATTCCTTTCTTTTTATTGTCTATGATCGTCTTAGAATGTCAAATAATACCATTTTCCATCAAATTTTCTCTTCAGAATAAGTATTTACACAAAGAAAAACAAAATAAATTCTAAAAATTATGAGTGAAATTAAAGGGCAATCAATCAAAGGGAAGAAGATATTTCACAAATAGTAATGTCAAAGCATCAAGAGTATCCATGATCAGATTAATCTAGAGAAACTAAACTATAGTAAGTGGAGTATTACCTATAAAGCAAGCTGAAACAAAATTTAGAATTAAAACAACCACATTAATTATGATTGAAATTGCACAAGTTTTTGAATGTTTACATATACTAAACGATCTTATTTTGCTACATTAACAATTGTCATAAAATTATCATCTAAAATCACTAAATTTGTGTTTTTCTTTGCAACCTCAGTCCCAAAAATACCCATTGCAAGCTTGATGTTAGCTTCATGCAAAGCTAGTGCATCATTTATCCCATCTCTAGTCACCCCAACCACTTCTCCTATATTTGTGTGTAAGTTTTTTTACCAAGGTGTGCTTGTCCATTGGAGAAGACCTTGCCATGAACCAAATTTTTCCTATTAGCATTATTCTCTCTTATGAATGTATTTTATGAAAATATAGTCCTTCAAATACCATACCACCATTTGTTAAAATACCACTCAGTTGTAATTACTTTTTGTAGTGCTAATATTATCCCCAATTAATATTCATACTATAATATCAATAAAACCACCATAGAAATTGCATGGCCTCAATTCAATTTTACCTTCTCTTGCTAGCCTCATAATTAAATTGTCACTATCCTCCGCTATACCAAATTTTAGAATTTTACTTCCCGTTTTAAGTCCATCTAATATTGCTGGAGATCCCTCATATATTTTTGAAATAAAAAAAATATGTCACATTTCATTGATTTATGGTAAAAGGTGTTACAAAATGTTTAGGATGTCATCCTTTTACAAATTTTCCCCAAAGGGCTACAAAAGAGGAACTCTGTTAGGAGGAACCCTAGCATCAAACATCTTCATGGCATCGCAGGTTTATTCCTTTAGATCCTTAGAGTTGGAGTGGGCTTATGATGCATGCTACCATGAGCTACATCAATCCTCGATCTTGCATACAAAAATGTGTTAGACTGTTTGGAGGTCTATCTCAATTAGGCCTCCTACAAATACAGACATATAAATGAAAACTAAATGGAAATGCATCAAAGAAGTATCAGAACACGTTGAAATTGATAGGGGAGAAAGGGGTTACCTAGCAGGATGGTGTGGTAGCCTAAAATTGGAAAACATACCCCTCTGTATGTTTTTTGGGTGTGAATGGATTACTCCATGTGTTTTGAAGTTTCTAACTTGGATTGGTCTTTCTATCCATTGTAGAAGCCACCGGTGGAGTTTAGCATCAATCCAGAAGATGTTGGTGCTTGTTCTACCCTAAAAATCACCAGAAATATACAAATAAATTTGGTGGGTGAAATGTTAGATGTTCAAAAATCTTGTGCATGATTCAAGGTGCATTTTGGTATCATAACAGTTCTTATAATTCTCCTCTTGAAACCATATGCAACATGGTTTATTTATAGACCTCTTAGGAAGAAAAATGGACATGCGATCTAGTGGGAGAAAAGAGAGGAGAGATAAATCATGTTTAATACATTAGATGGATGGGTAAGGCTTAAATTCTATTGGTGATGGATGTTCCATGCCTATTAATCACCTAGGGAAGACCACATTTCCTAGGGAAGAGAAATCCCACATTTTTATTAAATTTTCATTAAAAATTTTAAAGGGGGAAAAGGGGTGAATGTTATGTGAGGGGGTGAGTGCTTAGAAAAGAGTGTAGAGGGGTATGATTGGAGGATGAGGTGGACACCACCTAGGGTTTAGATCAACCTAGGGCTTAGGTTAGTTTTACCTAGGGTTTAGGTTAACTTTACCTAGGGTTTAGGGTTTTTGACCTAGTTTTTGAATATTTCGTTCTTTGTTCATTAGGTGTTTTTGCAAGAGGTTGTTTGAGATATTTTTAGGTGTCTACATTTACCCCTTTTTGTATTGCATTATGTGAAGATAAAATGTAGTGAAAAAACTTATGACACTTGTTTGGTGGTTTATTTTGAAGAAAATAAGGAATTGGTGCTTGATGACAAATGATTGCATTGAGAGGAGTAGATGTAAGATTATCTTGAGTCATGATCAATTTAAGATACCCAAATTATGGAAGGGATGCATGTCCTTGAAACTTTACATTTGATAGATTGATGAGATTATTTGGGTTGGTAGAACAATTCACTAGATGTAGGTATGATCATGATTGCTTTAGTGGGATCGATCATCCACCTTGATGAAGCGTATATACATGAGTAAACCTATAGTTATCGACAAACAATGTGCCAAATTTGATTGGGTTGGAGTTTTATTGAGAAGAGAAATTATACTTTTGTTTGCCCTAGAAAATGAGGGTGTATGATAATCTTTGGCAAAGGTTCTTAGACAAACATGATTTCCAAGATTGGGTGTTTGAGTATTGATCATATGTAAGGTAACTTCTGTATGTGATATCTACCCCCTCAAGTGATGAGTTTATGGGTGAAGAATGTGAAGATGATGATAACTCAGTTGATAAAGGTGAATTTTATGATCAATAAGAGGTGTAAAAAATGTGAATTTGAGTGTGTTGCATGAATTGAAGACCTATATTTCAAATGTAAGGATAGATGCACCCTAATTTGAATATTTTGCATGATTTTGTTAATGTATTTTAAATTTTGTTTGTATTTTTACATGTTTGGGAAAAAAGGGTACCCAAAAATACCTCTTTTTTGGAAAACATACAAACATGTACATTTTTTATACATAAATGTACAGACGGGTACGTTTTCCATATGGAAACATATGGATCTATACTTTTTCTTGATATGTACCCCTTGTAGTTTTTTGTGGTTTGGGGGACAAAACGATGTTAGAATTGAATAAAACGTATACTTTTGCAAAGCTCTTTTTGATCATGATCTAATGGTTATAGTTTTAGGAAATTTGGAGAAGAATTGATAAGAGAAAAGTTGGATCAAAGATAACCCTACTTTTTGAAGCGATGAATGCTCAATTTTAAGGTTTTTCAAGTGGAAATGTTTGCCTGGTTTCTTAGAGGGTCAATGTTCAAAGGTGGATTGATGATGGTTGATGAAAAGAAATTCAACTTGAAGTGTCTACAAATATGGTGGATATAATGGGAATGGATAGATTCCCATGGATTAGTAGTGGTGCATGATGTATGCATTGTAGCAATTATTTTTGGTGTGGTGGGTGTGCCATGATTTTTGTAGTATTATTTTGATGAGATGAGGATGATGTACACATGATGATTTATTGTGTTGTGTACCTTTGATGATGGTAATGATGGGATGTATTTGATTTGATATGGATGTGATGTAATATTTGTCATTCATTTGATACTGTTGATGTTATGAATGAAATTGTATGATTGTGTAAAATACATTTTGAAACTTCTAATGTGCATGTGTAATCAAATATTTTTGGATGTGTGTATTTGATTTGTGCAATCATGTATGGTAGAAGTAATCAATGATAAATTAAAAATCACGTTTGACATATGAAAACAAATAATAATAAGGTAAATATATCATGTGTGTGATGAATGCAAATCTAGGATGACCATATGTAGGTGCTTACAATGATGTTTGGATGATTGACCTAAGGATAATGCATGTTGATCCTGATGGTGGACTAGTTGTGCAACTAGACATGATGTGTGTTTGTTCCTTTTGCTAAGGTTTTTTAGATGGTAGAAGGGATTTCTAGAGAGTCAAACATTTGAGTTTAGCCATTAAACCCAATATATTAGTCAAATAATATTTTGCTGATACCTAAACCATCCTAACTGATGTTGAGCCTATCATGGATCTATGTGTGTATAGAGTGTTTTAGTTCATTTATCTATTTTGAGTGAGGTTGGAATAACCTATTGTAAATTGAGCCTATTAAATTAGTTCATCCACAAGATTATAGTGGACTATACAAAAGGTCACTAATGTGATAGACATGTCACCACTTGTAAGGTATGCTCCACTACTAGTCAGGCGTCTATAGCCCCGATGGAGATTAGCCTTGTGATTTTATGAACCTAAGAAGCTTAGGGATTCAAGATTTTTGATGATGCTCTTTTTGTTTCTTTTCTATTTTTTTTTGCAACTTGTCCTTTTGTCAAACCTTAAGATTTTCACTCATGCAAATGATAAGATGAGCATGGAAAACCTTTCACTCAGTGGCTAGTGTACATAAGATATTGTCTTCCCTAGATAAAAGTTTTTAGTTTAATGTGCACATGTTTTTGATCCATGAAAGAACTTTAGTCATCTATGGGAAGTCTAAAATTGGATTAAAATCCGATGATGTTCAATAAAGTTTGATGGGATCAACTAAAATGATTGACTAAAAATACTTCTAGTACTAATCAATCTATGCATAATATTGAACATGACATCATGATAGTTGTGATAACTATTGTATGATTTTATATGTAATGAAATATGCCTATGTGCAAGCAAATGAATTAAATGATCTGGGAATGTAGAAACTGGTGAAATGCATGATAATGTGATGGGTATTTATAGGAACATGCATGATAAAATTATTGATTAAGTGAACCAAGCATGATTGGTTAATGCATATTCACATATCCAAAAAGGGAGATAATAATATCATAGAAGTCTCATGAAATGATATATGCATGGATGTGATGAATGATGAATTGCAAATATTTAGCGGTATCAACATGAGTGATTGGTGAAAATATTTGAAGGAAGAAAAAGAAGAAAGAAGAAAGAAGAAGGTATATAGCTACTCTAAGCATGACCATACAATAGGGATAGGAGAAATAAGAAGATGTAAAGAAAGAATAGAAGGAGAAACCTATCATAGGTATGTAGCCACTCGAAGCGTGACCATACGATAGTGATAGGAGAAAGAAGAAAGCGAAGTGATGAAAGAGAAAGATGATCAAAGAAGTTATTATTTTTGTATTTTGATTGTTTTTGTTGTTTGTTTTTGTATTTTTATTTTTATTTTCTCTTTTATTTTTTTTTTGTTTTTGTTTTTTTGTAATTTTTTATATTTTTTGTTGTTTTTGATATAAAATGTACAAGAACATGTAAGCCTTGATTTGGTATAAGTGTTGGATTTGATATGACGAGGTGGGGTATTGGCAACGCCAATCATGATATTGATTAGATGAGCAGGGGTATTGACACCCTCAATCATGCATGTGAAGATGACCCAAAAAAATTGAGGTCTTTGAAATAGGATTTGACCAATTGGATTTGATGCATTTGATTATGTTTGAATTTGACATTTTGGCCTTTTGAAATGAAATTCATTGCTAAAGGTATGCAACACAAATTGCTTCTTGTAGGGAGCGACCTCTATGCTAAGGGCATGAAAAGTAAATTTGCTCTTTGGAGAAAGATTGATGTTTAGACATAAAAGTGAACCTTTGCTCTTTGGATCAAGGTTAATATTTAGATATAAAAGTGAATCTTTGCTCTTTAGAACAAGATTGATGTTGAGATATGAAAGTGAATTTAATTTTTGGAGCAAGATCGATGTTTAGATATGAAAGTGAACCTTTTCTCTTTGGAGTAAGATTGATGTTGAGATATGAAAGTGAATTTTGCTCTTTGGAGCAATATTGATGTTGAGATATGAAAGTGAATTTGCTCTTTGAACAAGATCGATGTTTAGATATGAAAGTGAATTTTCTCTTTGGAGAAAGATCAATGTTTATATATGAAAGTGAATTTGCTCTTTGGAGAAAGATCGATGTTTAGATATGAAAGTGAACCTTTCTCTTTGGAGTAAGATTGATGTTTAGATATGAAAGTGAACCTTTGCTCTTTGGAGCAAGATCAATGTTGAGATATGAAAGTGAATTTGCTCTTTGGAGCAAGATCGATGTTTAGATATGAAAGTGAATTTGCTCTTTGGAGCAAGATCGATGTTTAGATATGAAAGTGAATTTACTCTTTGGAGCAAGATCAATGCTTAGATATGAAAGTAAATTTTGCTCTTTGGAGCAATATTGATGCTTAGATATGAAAGTGAACCTTTGCCCTTTAGAGCAAGATTGATGTTTTAGATATGAAAGTGAACTTAGTTCTTCAAATGGACTAAAGCCAAAGGTATTTGGTGCCTTTTGAATGTATGTAATTTTTGCAATGAAGCCAAAGGAATTTGGTGCCTTTAGAGCTTTTGAATTTGCATTGAATTTTGACCAAAAAGATTTTGTATCTTTGGAGTTTGTTTTTGAACTAGGATTGAATTTTGACCAAAGGGATTTTGTTCCTTTGGAGCTTTTAAATGGGAAATGATTTTGACCAAAGGGATTTTGTGCCTTTGGAGCTTTTGAATAAGAGAAAATTTTTGACCAAAGGTATTTGGTGCCTTTGCTAAGATATGTAAAAAGAATGTTCCAAATGGCTTGATGCTTTTGGAGAGACCTTTCCAATTTTTTTTCAAGTTTTTTGAAAAATCGATTTTCTAAGAGATTTAAAAAGAATATTCCAATTGACTTGAGACTTTTGGAGAGACCTTTCCAAATTTTTGTTAAGGTTTTTGGAAAACCATTTTTCTAAGATATTTAAAAAGAATATTCCAAATGGCTTGAGGCTTTTGGAGAGACCTTTCCAAATTTTTGTTAAGGTTTTTAGAAAACCATTTTTCTATGAATGAAAGTGAGGAATCCAAAATTGCTATCTAAAGCAATAATTTGTAATGGTAAGGTAAATGGTGCAACCTTTGACAAAAGGATGCAACATTTTGAACCTAACAATTGCTTAATTGATGAAGCTAAGGAAAAGGGCACAACCTTTGAGAAAAGGACACAACCTTTTGAACCTAAAAATTGATTGATTGATGAAGGTGAGGTAAAGGGTGCAACCTTTGATAAAAGGATGCAACCTTTTGAACCTGATGATTGATTGATTGATGAAGGTGAGGCAAATGACATAAAATTTAACAAAAGGATGCAACCTTTGAAACCAACATTGATTTGTGATTGCGATGTTTTATGACATTAACATGAGTGGATGAGAAAGAAGGATTAACACTTTTAGATGCAAAATTGGTTGAAGAGAGTGGTAACTCCTCTAGATAGAAAAAATGGTTTGACAAAGGATGTGAGTCTCCCAAAACTATGATGAAAAATAAGAGATAAACAAATATAAAAAAGAGAAAAATAACCAATCATAGGTATGTAGCTACTCATGCGTGACCGTAAAACAATGAAGTGGAAATTATAAAAGAGAGGAAAGAGGAAGTTTGGAGAAGTGAGGAAGAAGAAGTATGTTGGAGAAAAATTGGAAAAAGAATATCTAATGACTAGAATGAGGCCAGAGAAATGTTATGTTGTTGCAATATATTGTCTCAGAGGTTGCAGATTATTAGGCACCAAATTGGTATGACAAACATCCTAGTAAGAAGTGCAACCATGGACATGATGAACTTGTCAGGGCATGGGTTGTAATGTTGAGGCCTTGGCTTGTGATTGTAGGATCCCTTTTCAAGGTAATGAATCATTATATGTGTCATGGTATGGATTGGGAGATGACATGGGAGTGTCCAATTTTATTTCCCCTTGCTCAATTAGATTATGGACTAGTTGCTTAAAGGTACAATGATCATTAATGTCATGTCCTAGTTGTCGATGATAGACACATGATTGATGCTCATTGTGTCCTTTTGGTTTATGCTAATTAGGATTATTTGTCCTAGTGTCAAGAAAGATGGTTTTATTAACATTGTGTAACTTTTGGAAGATATTAGCCAATGGTTTAGACGATGATATTTTAGTATGAAGCAGATGATGAAGATGATAAGGTTTTGTATTTGATTTTGTAGGTGGAGTTACTATGGGGTCCATCATGGTGAGGTTATGGATAAATGTTTTACACCTATAGTTTTTTATCTGTAGCTCAAGATGGTTGAAGCACTCCAAATATTTTGTATGTCAATGAAGGGATGAATTGAAGGTGTCAAAACAAAATTGACATCAATGACTGAATGGGAAGGGATTGATTGATATGGATGGGAATGAAGATACAAGTGAGTTGAAGAAGTTTGATATTGTTGTTGTGGAGCCCATTGATTTGGGTAGGGTGCATGGGATTAGATTGGATGTAGGGGATTTTGGGGTGGAATGGGGAGTAGTCCTTCATGAGGTGTTTGTTGTTGCATCAAGTTGGATGTAGGAGCATGAGTGAAGGGATATATGGTTGTGTGCTAGTTGTTGTTGGGGTACCTGAGTGTATCCTTGTTATTTTGGCATTTGAATATGCATTTGTTGTTGGGGTATTTAGTTTTACCCTTGTTGGCTTGGTGTCTGAATGTGCTCTAGTTATTATTGGGGAACCTAGGTGTACCCCTATTGTGTTGGCATATGAATGTGCATTTTTAGTTATTGGGGCACCTAAGTGTACCCCTATTGTGTTGGCACCTAGATGTGCATTTTTTATTGTTGGATCACATGAGTGTACCCCTATTGTGTTGGAACCTGGATGTGCATTTATTGTGGAGGCCATTCATATGGTGATCATGAAGATGATTGGGAAGGTAATTTTTGTGAGGTAAATGCTTACCCTATAGAGAGAGGAATGACATGCAACTGGGGTGGGATGAAGGTGGTCAGAAATGATATCTCAATTTGTGAGGTGATAGGAGATTCTATTTTGAGTTGTGCAAGTAGAGATGTGTTTCGATCAGTATTGTGGAGAGGGACCAACAAGGCTTGAGGGGAGCCTAGTTGCGAATGAAGGGTAGGTCCTAAAGGGGTGATATTTTAAGATGTTGGTATATGGGAGGTTTAGGTAGATGTTGTGATAGTGGGAGGGATGTTACTCCTTGGTGTTCATGTTAAGGGTTCACTTCAATTTTATTCATGGCAACATGTTCTTGCTCAAGTGCTTGGTTATGCATAAGAACCATGACAAATAAAAATGGGTTATAGGTGGATTTTGAGAGGGAAAATGAAAAATTTGAGCAATATAGTATGATTTTGTTAGATAGAAGTGATTTTGTAGAAAACATACCTATCTATATACTTTTTTTTAGGGGATATGAACTTGTCCATACATTTTTTGAAGAAAAATGTACCTATCCATATGTTTTTTGTTTTTTTGACCCCTTGTAGTTTTTCTATAGTTTGGAGTACCAAATAATGTTAGAATGGAAAAATATTATACCCTTGGAAAGCTCTTTTTGAGATCAATCCAATGGTTATGGTTTTGAGAAATTTGGAAAAGATTTGATAAGGGAAATTTTGGGTCAAATATGACCCTACTTTTGGGTTTTGTGTGTTGGTAGTTTTTGTAGCAAAAGTGTTTTGATTAATCCAACAAACAACAAACAACAAACAAGTGTGTGGATGATGTGTTTAGAGTGTTTGTATCAATTTTTTTATGATGTTGGTTGATGTTGAATCCTTTGCTTGATTGTTTTGTGTTGTAGTTTATGTATTTTGATGTAAGAAGATCACTACAAACATAGGGTATGTGAGTGAAATCTAAATGAGTACATTAATGTATACCTTTCTCATTATACCTAAAGGTACGTAAGAAGTGGTGATATAAGAATAGGTGAAAGGATTCCTATGGTGGAGGATGGATCAATGTGATTAGAAGGGGGATACAATATTCCTCTTACGAAAGAGATGGCACTATCTAAGATCTGCTACCAACCTACCTTGGCTTTTACTTCACCCTTGAATGGGCTTAGTCAATAATAACAACTACCCACTCACTGATTATGTAAGCCCTATGAGTAGGGGTGTCTAGCCTAATCCTACCCCAAGGTAATCTCAAGAGTAGGGGATTTTTTGATGATGAAGTCTAGAAAACCACTTATGGGGGCTACTAAGGTGTCTGGGGAGAGTGAGTCAATGCTTGCTAGTGAGAGCTAATGTTGTTGATCTCTTTTGGTGGTTGGTGATGAAATCCAACATAAACCAATGTTATGACTTGAATGTGTATGTGTTTTTTGTTGTTGTTTTGTTTTCTTTTTAGAAATAGAAATGTTGAAAGAAAACGATTCTAAAGGAAAATAGAAAGACAACATTTTCAAATGTGCTATTCAAAAGATATTTTATTTTGAATGTTAGAAATAGATTCTATTCCATCATTTAAGTTATGTAAATGTATCCTCCAAGATACATACTTAGATTACTTTATGTGCAAGTTATCTAGTTACTTCATGCAATATAATAAATGCACAAGTGTCAATGTGCAAGTTGTACATGAGTAAGCTATCTCTTGAACAACTAGATAGAGTGTTGGCCAAGTATCCTATTTTACCTATATAAGGATGGCCTCTTAGATAGATAGATATAGAGTCGGGGGATATAGTCAGATAGTCTAGCTTAGTGAGTAGTACATTTTTGTGTGCCTCACCATTTATTGGTGATGGATACAATGTAGATCAGTAGCTTTATTGATGGAGTGTTCATTTCCTCCATAACTACATTGTAATATTTTATATGATTTATATTTGTAACATATTTCAGTCATCTAGTAGATTTAACTTCTTCATATTATTCTGCATCTTGTGATTATTATCTCCCAAGGCTCATTCATAAAAAGCTAATAGTGGTATTACAGCCACAGTAGATCTAGTCTATGTAGGTGAATAGGAAAACCACCATTATCATTTAGACTAAGTATTTTATCAAAATGACATGCCACTAGACCAACCACTATCAAAATATCTTAGAGGAATCTAGGTAGTAGAATTAGGGAGAGTCACGTAGTTAGGACTAAAAGAAATATCAATTTTAGAAAATACTGAGATCATTTTTATCTACATTCCTTTCTAAAAAGTTGTTTGGAGAACTCATGAAGACTAGGATTAAGTATTCAATCTACTAGATTGAAAACTCATCTAGTGAAGATCATCCAGGTTATTTGGAATTTGATAACTAGTGCCTAAAGTTTATTTTGTTGTAGAAAATTAATTCTCAAAAGGATTGGGACTCCTATGATAGAAAGCTAGGAGACTCCAAATTTGTTGCCCAAATGTTAGTATGCCCTCATAGTATAAATATTAGTTCATTGTGCAAGAGGAGAATTCTATGGAAGAAAAATTCTAGTGAAGGATCATGGTGAAGATAAAAAATTGAAGATATCCATTGTTGGATTGAAGAATCCTACAAGTTGAAGAACAAGCCATAAGATCCTTGATACAGAAATACCGTAGATGCCTTGAAGAAGAATCCACAGAAGTCTTGATACTAAAAAGGCCATAGAAGCCTTGATACTAAAAATGCCATAGAAGCCTTGATATTGAAAAGGCCATAGTAGCCTTGGTATTGAAAAAGGCCACAAAAGACTTGATATTGAAAAAGGCCATAGAAGCCTTGAAACTGAAGAATAATTTGAGAAGAATATTTGATTCAGAAGCAGACTAAATATTTTAGTACTAATATATTTTTTGTAGGAACATAATATTCAGTGATTTGGGAAATTCCTACAAGAAAGTTAAGAAGAGCATCTTCTTCAGAATCAACTCAGCCTTGACGCAAAAGTGAAAATATCAGGAGAAGATCTCATTGAAGAACTTCTAGTATTGGAAAAAGAAAAAGGAATAAGAGATTCTTGCTTAAACCCAGAAGTAGTAGAATCAAAATATCTAGGAGATATCACTACCAACACTTCCAATAGTAGAAGGTTAAAGAGAACGTCTTAAGAAAGACCATAAAAAGCTGCCAGATCAAAGACCTTGTGAAGGTCTCATCGAGAATATAGAAAAGGCTAGGAGAGCATTGCTGAAGATTAAAAGAGTTCTTTGGAGAACTTGTTGGAGAAATACACTACCAAGGTAAAGTCCTTGATAGTAAAGTACTTGGGACAATTATCACCATATGAAAACAAGCCCAAGAGGATAATTTTGCAAGGAGTGATAAATTTGTGAAGAATTTGGTAAGGAGTACTAAATCCCAGAAGAAGATTCTACTTGAAGTCAAATTTCAACAAGAAGACTTGAAGATAGAAGAAGCTCACTAGATATTGAATATTTGAAGATTTCCTCTCATAGCAAGAAGGCACTGATTTAGAAACATTGACTTCTCCAAATCTACAGTAGATGGAGGAGAACACAAGAGGAGAACAAGCCACCAAATCCTAGTCTCATCAAAGAAAGTTAGAGACCATAATTTGATGAAGAATGAGTTGTTCAGGACACACTACTTGAAGCAATAACTTGGTGATTTTAGACACCAAGATCAACATCCTCTACAAAAGCAGGAGAAGAGCTATAGAAAAAGGTAAGCAACTTTTGGTGCCAAAATATTCATTAATTGGATTACTTAACAGATTTATTAGAGCACCTAAATTAGAGCAACTATAAAATTAGATTCATTAATCTAATTTTATAGTTGCAAGAAGAAAATTAGATTAAAGTCTTCTAAAGTGCAAAAAGAGAAAGAATATTTTTAAGTATTTTTTTGCACATTTATTAGGATTTGATTAGATTTCAGATTAGCTTCTATCACCTACCTATCATATATTTTGGAAAAATAAAAATAAGACTAAGTCCTACAACATTGATTGTAGTGAAATTGCAGAATAACTCTTAAATATTTATTTTAGGCTATTCTTGATTAGTTGTAGGTGAAGTGATCGAAAGATGACCATTTTATAAAATAACTAACAAAATGTAAATTGTTCAGAAATGTTGCTTTTATTCATCAAGATTTTTTTAGGTTACAAAAGAAGTCTCCCTATTTTCTTCACAAATATGAATCATTTTGATGGTGTCCTTTATAGTTTCTCAGTGAAGGTGGGCTTCTATGCGCGTGTGCCATCAGTAGTTTGTTGATGTGTGTTCCTTTGTACCTGTTTAAGGCTTGCAAAAGATTGTTAGTGCATTTGGGGGCTTGCCTTGGTCAAGCCACGTGATTATAAAGATAAATCAACATGAAAACAATATTGAAAAGTGCTGAAAACTAAAGGGAATGGAATACTGTAAAAACACTAAATAACTAATACCTGCTTGATTTTGAAGCTTTAAAGTTGCTATAGAACTGATTAGCAGGGTGACCTGTGAATTAGGATTGGATTCGTAGGTTGGGGAGAGAATTGAACTTATGTTTACTGTTGAAGCAAAATATATATTCAAAAGCGATCCAGGTTATATTTTTTGATTTTTGATGGATGTAAATGTGGTAGAAGATATTCTGGCACAATTTCTGTAGAGTTTTGGTAATTTGATCAAAAGGGTAGAGAGAGGTAAAATAAGGGAAGGGCCCTCTATTTATAGAAAAATCTAAGGTTAGGGAGGTGGTTAGATATACCAAACCCTAGAGTCAATTCCTAGCAATGTTAGATTAGGGTTTATGAAGTGTCAAACTTACATTCCCTAAGAATGTCCTATCCTCACACATGTGTGAGGAAGGATTAGGGTTAACTAGGGTTAGCTAACTCCTAGGTTAGATTAAGAATTAGTTATGATTTCTAGGAAATATCCTAAATTTAGGGAGAACACATGTGTGAGGACATGCTTACGACTAATTAGCTCATTAATCCTAATTAAATCCTATTAAATGATAAAATGTATGTTTAGTGAAATTCACTTGCAAATTAGAATCCTAATTAGCCCAATTAGGGTTTTTAGTGGAGAATGGTCCCATGGGGTCCTAATTAGGTTTAGGAAAGGGCTTAAGTAGCCTTAGGGAGTTAGTAGATGGATTTCTAGTGGGTAGAAGGTATTTTTAGCGTGTTTCATACACTTTTGTAGGTTTTATGCCTATGAATGGCTATGTCAGCCTACATATGATTACTATGGCCTACGATGGACTATGATAGCCTATGATGGCCTATGCAAACATACAAGTAGGAATGAGAATGTGCAAATTTTGGGTGTCTACATTTTCCCCTTTTTGTACTATACTGTGTTGGCAATTTGAGTTGTTTTATGTTGTCATTGATGTCACATTAATGTCACAAGGTAACATTGAGTTTTGATGACCAAAGCATTCATATTTCGGAGAGCATGGATATATACAGGGTTTTTGTGAAAACCAAGGTAGGTAAAATAAAAGGTTTTATTTAAAACCATGGATGGCAGATTTGAAATGGGTTTTTCTTAAAACCCAGGTTGGCTTTTCGTTTCATCGAAAAAGGTGCCCCGGAGATGGAGATATTCAATTTTGAATATTTGGTTTAAATTTTAATATTTAAAATTTAATTTTAAATTTTAAAATTAAAATTACCTCAGCGCCGACGTCATCATCAAAAAGAAATTAATTTAAAAGCGTCATCGACGTTTGCAAAATTAAAGGGAAGTTGCATATAAATGCAAAGGCTTTTATTTCAAAAGCCTTGGAATCGAATGCAGAGGAGATAAGACGAAAAGCGCCGAAATCTTCGTGTGGTAGCGTGGTCCAACGGTGAGCGAGGGGAGTGCAAAGGTTTTTGCTTGTGAAAGAGATGAGGTTCGATTCCCATGGGTTAGAGTTTCGAGCAAGAGAATTGGCCCACATTTTTGTTGACGTGAGCAAGGGGAGAAGGACAAAAGCGCATTCTACGCTCTTCGTCCTATGCGAGCGCGTAGCTCGCGTGGTCTTTGGCACCGCGGTTGAGGATTGTTTGGGCAGAGACGAGGGTTCGATTCCCTCTAAGAGGCAAGTAACATTTTTATTAATAAATTTTTTATTATTGCCTAATGTTGGAGGAATAAGGTGATGAGGGTTGATTTGATTTTTTATTGGAAGGCAAGTTTAAAAGCACTTTTAGAAAAGAAGATATTTCTGGTATTTTCCTTTTATAAAAGTATATCATATTATATATCATTGGAAAGCTTATTTCGAGGGCTATTTGACTAACTCATTTAGAAGGAGAAATAAGGTGTATGTAGAGAGATATTTATATTTTTGTAAAGGGTTTCAAAGTGAAGATTGTTTTGCTCTTTTTCAAAGTGTGTTGAGTGTGGCAGATTTCCAAAGGGGTTTCTTCACTTCATAAAAGGTATGGGCACATTCTCCTATTGATTGTTTATGGTGGTTGATTTCTAAAATATCATTGGAGGGAAAAGGATTGTTTGTGGTTTCCTTTTCGAAAGTGGTTGGTTGAATGCATCAAGGTTTTCTGAATTGAGAGTTGTGTTTAAAACCTTGTGTTATAAGCATAGTGGTTGAAGCCCATTGGTTGTGAAAGAACTTGAGTTAGAAAAGAACATGAGTATCATTGTTATGTGAGATTTGTGGTTGAGCATTATTGGAAACATTTGAGTTGGTTGATACATACTTGGACTAGGGTTGTGTGAGAGAGAGTTGTCCCTTGTGATGATTGGTTGAGTTGAGTTGATTGAGCCTAGTCAAGTGATGTGTGAAGTGATTGTTCAAGTTCTATGAAATAAACTATTCCATCATTCTATGTTGAGTTGAGATTGAGGTTAGAACATATTGAGTCTCTAACAATTCTCTTTATGGTTCTATAAGACTTGAGTTGAGTTGAGGTTGACTTGAATTGAGTTGAGGTTGATTTGAGTTGAGAGTGAGTTTAGAACATATTGAGTCTCTAACAATTCTCTTTATGCTTCTATGAGTTGAGTTGAGATTGATTTGGGTTGAGAGTGAGATTAGAACATATTGAGTCTCTAACAATTCTCTTTATGCTTCTATGAAGTGGATTTGAGTTGAGATTGCCATTCATTGTTGAGTTCATTTTGAGTACTACTTGAGCATGATTGATTGAGCCTTTGAGAAGGCCTTTGGGATAGATTTGAGGACAAATTTGAACAAGTTCTTGGTGAGCTTGTTGGATAGATTTTGGGCAAGTTCTTGGTGAGCTTGCTAGAGCATATTTGGACAAGTTCTTGGTGAGCTTGCTAGAGCATATTTGGACAAGTTCTTAGTGAGCTTGTTGGAGCAGCATTGGACAAGTTCTATGTGAGCTTGTTATTCAACATTGGACAAGTTCTATGTGAGCTTGTTATTCAACATTGGACAAGTTTTATGTGAGCTTGTTAAGCAGGTTCTATGTGAGCCTATTGAGCAGGTTCTTAGTGAGCCTATTGATAGAGCTTTGGAGGTGATAGAGTATAGAGGATAGAGTCTCAATGGATAGAGATCCAATAGCCAACATAATTGAAGATAGATCTGAGTGAGGAGTCTTCAAGTGGAGAGAGGTCCACCAATAAGTGCAACAGAGAGACAGAGTCTTCTAGAAGATCACATAGCCAGAGTAGAAGGGGAAAGAGTTCTCCTTTGGATAGAGATCCATAAACATTGTAATTGGGAGTGATTCCCAAAGAGATTGATTGAGAAAGTTTTAGTAAAATATTTTCTCCGTGGAGTAGCCCACATTGGGTGAACCACGTAAATTGTTGTGTCTCAATTGTGTGGTGACTTGTGCTCTTGCTTACTACTACTATCTGAGTTATTAATGCACACTGCTATATTTGGTTATTGCAATTAAGGACATTAATTGATATTGGTTTGGAAAGAAAGTAAAAAGTGGTCTTATACTATTCACCCCCTCTCAGTATAAGCTTGTGTTCTTCAATTGGTATCAGAGTGGGTTCCTTCAGAAAGGCTAACAACTTGAGGGCAGATTCTACAAGAACACAGATGGCTTCACATAATGGATTATCTTCAAATAAGGCTCCATTATTTGATGGTAACAATTATGCTTTCTAGAGCATGAGAATGAAGAACTACTTGATATCACAAGGATATGAGGTATGGCAGATGGTTGAAAAAGAGTATAGGGTTGAAGGTGATCCCGAGGAAGATAAGACTACCAAGAAATTGGTTGAGATAAATGCAAGAGCAATGAATTGTATTTTGAGTGGGCTTCGTGAGATAGATTTTGCAAAGGTCATGGTATGTACTTCAGCTAATGAGATGTGGACCAAGTTGTGGAATACTTATGAAGGAGATTCCAAGGTAAAGTTGGCAAAACTACAAACTCATAGAAAAATATTTGAGGAATTGAAAATGGAAGATTCTGAAGATATTGCAAAGTTTTTACTTCGAGTTGATGAGATTACTAACACCATGAGAGGCCTAGGTTTTGAGATGAAAGAATCAGAAGTTACTCAAAAGGTTTTGAGATCACTTCCCATGAAATATGATTCTAAGGTTTCAACAATAGAAGAGACAATGGATATCAACAAGCTAACAATGGAAGAATTGCAAGGTACTCTCACAACTTATGAGATGAGGGTAAGTAAGCATCAGGCTCCAATAAAAGAGATTGCATTCAAGGCTTCAGAGAAAGAGAAAGGGAAAGTTTTAGAAATAGATAGAGTTGTAGAAAATGATGAGGAAGCTAACTTCATCAAAAGGAATAAGGACTCAAGGAATTTCAGAGATATAAGGAAAGTTAGATGCTACAAGTGTGGTGATCTTGGTCACTATGCATACAAGTGTCCACATGAAGAAAATAGTGATGATGAAAAATAGGGTCAAAGAAGAAAAGAAGATGGAAAGCATAAGCATGACAAAGATGACAGATTCAAGCAAAACAGGTATGAGAAGAAGAAAATTTTTGTAAGGCAAAGAAATCTTACTACATTGTAGAAGCAAGTGATAGCTCAGATCATAGTGATAGAGACAAATCAGATGATGAAAAGGAAGAACATCTATTCCTAGGAATAGAAGGTGAAAGAGAACAATGTTTTGTGTGTGGTCAAAGAGATCACAGATCAAGATATTGCAATGGTTTCAATGATAGTGAAGATGAGATGACACATCAAGGAAACAGGCATGGTCAAAGAAATCTTGAGAGTTTGTTTGCTATAGAAGATTATAATGATCTTAGTGACAGTGAAGATGAAGAAGGGTTTTTCTATGGAATAAGAGAAGTAGAAGAAGAACATTCACTCCAAACAGAAGAAGTTAAACAAGAGGATAATGTCTCAGTTGATCTAAAGGAAGACTTCAATGTTATCCATGAGCAACTACAAGAGGTTAAGGAGAATCTAAAAGAATTGAGATGTTCCCTACATGAGAAGTTTGATCCATCACATGACTCAAAAGGTCAAGATATTTGTACTAAGAAGGAAACATGTATTTCAGAGGCTATAGAGATGGATGCCAAGTTGCTACTTGACACAAATGAAGAGAAAGAAGAGGAAGATTCCAAAGCACCAAAGGTCCCATATTTCAGGTTTGGGGAATCACACTCAAAAGGAAAGGAAGTTCTAAAATATGAAAGCAAAGAAGCACCTAAGATTTGTGAGGAAAGTTCCAAAGTTCCTATGGCTCCAAATATTCAGTTTGGATCTTGTTTTGAGATAGGTGAATCAAGTTCAAAAGGAAAATAAACTCTTGAAGAGAAAAGCAAGGAAGAAATTAAGGAAGAAGATTTAGATGCTACAAAGAAGGTTCAAGGATGCAATGAACAAGTTGAAGATGATCATAGGGATAATGGTCAAGAAAGGTATGAGGAACCAAGGCATGAACAAAGGGATTTTCAAGGACATTGTTTTTCTTGTAATGGATTTGGACACAGGGCTATACATTGCAGGGTCTATGGATCAAAGAAGTTTGATTTTGCTAGAAGAAACTTCAAAGGAAGAAGGTATGATTTTTAGGGACATTGCTTCTCATGTAACAGGATTGGTCATAAAGCTTTTCAGTGCAAAGGAAATGAGCAATATGGTTTTGGTTTTAGAGCTACACAATTCAGAAGTCATGGTAATAATGGTCATGAAAACAGAGCTTCACAATACAGGGTTCAAGAAAGAAATGGACATGGAAATTACTTCAAGAAAGAATTCAGGATATGGGCACCATCCAAAGGCTACAATATCAAGTGTTTTAATTGCAATAACTTTGGGCATATTGCAAAATGGTGTAGGACTCAATTCCAAATAGGTTCAAGGCAAGAAGGTCAAACAGGTTCAAGGCAAGAAGGTCAAACAGGTTCTAGACAAGAAGATCAAGTAATTCATCAAGAGAAGGATATCAGAAAAACATGGAAGGAAGTTGATAGAGGAAAGAATCAATGTAATATGGGAGTAAAGGTACTCCCACCCCAAAATTAATCACCTCAAGAGAGAAGGTGGTGAGGGGGCTATGCTTAAGAGTCATATATTTTAGCCCCATAGGTGTCCCTTTTGCCATTGATGTCAAAGGGGGAGAGATTTGAGTAAGGGGGAGAGCATTGAGTTAGGGGGAGCAGCCTCCAAAGAGAGTATTGAGTTAGGGGGAGCAGAACTCCAAAGAGGATTATTGAGTCAGGGGAGCAACTTTGATTCTCAGAGATGGTTTTTGTAGTGATTGTGGTTTTTGCTTTAGAGGTGTTGCCATCAATGACAAAGGGGGAGATTGTTGGCAATTTGAGTTGTTTTATGTTGTCATTGATGTCACATTAATGTCACAAGGTAACATTGAGTTTTGATGACCAAAGCATTCATATTTTGGAGAGCATGGATATATACAGGGTTTTTGTGAAAACCAAGGTAGGTAAAATAAAAGGTTTTATTTAAAACCATGGATGGCATATTTGAAATGGGTTTTTCTTAAAACCCAGGTTGGCTTTTCGTTTCATCGAAAAAGGTGCCCCGGAGATGGAGATATTCAATTTTGAATATTTGGTTTAAATTTTAATATTTAAAATTTAATTTTAAATTTTAAAATTAAAATTACCTCAGCGTCGACGTCATCATCAAAAAGAAATTAATTTAAAAGCGCCATCGACGTTTGCAAAATTAAAGGGAAGTTGCATATAAATGCAAAGGCTTTTATTTCAAAAGCCTTGGAATCGAATGCAGAGGAGATAAGACGAAAAGCGCCAAAATCTTCATGTGGTAGCATGGTCCAACGACGAGCGAGGGGAGTGCAAAGGTTTTTGCTTGTGAAAGAGATGAGGTTCGATTCCCATGGGTTAGAGTTTCGAGCAAGAGAATTGGCCCACATTTTTTGATGTGAGCAAGGGGAGAAGGACAAAAGTGCATTCTACGCTCTTCATCCTATGCGAGCGCGTAGCTCGCATGGTCTTTGGCACCGCGGTTGAGGATTGTTTGGGCAGAGACGAGGGTTCGATTCCCTCTAAGAGGCAAGTAACATTTTTATTAATAAATTTTTTATTATTGCCTAATGTTGGAGGAATAAGGTGATGAGGGTTGATTTGATTTTTTATTGGAAGGCAAGTTTAAAAGCACTTTTAGAAAAGAAGATATTTATGGTATTTTCCTTTTATAAAAGTATATCATATTATATATCATTGGAAAGCTTATTTCGAGGGCTATTTGACTAACTCATTTAGAAGGAGAAATAAGGTGTATGTAGAGAGATATTTCTATTTTTGTAAAGGGTTTCAAAGTGAAGATTGTTTTGTTTCAAAGTGTGTTGAGTGTGGCAGATTTCCAAAGGGGTTTCTTCACTTCATAAAAGGTATGGGCACATTCTCCTATTGATTGTTTATGGTGGTTGATTTCTGAAATATCATTGGAGGGAAAAGGATTGTTTGTGGTTTCCTTTTCGAAAGTGGTTGGTTGAATGCATCAAGGTTTTCTGAATTGAGAGTTGTGTTTAAAACCTTGTGTTATAAGCATAGTGGTTGAAGCCCATTGGTTGTGAAAGAACTTGAGTTAGAAAAGAACATGAGTATCATTGTTATGTGAGATTTGTGGTTGAGCATTATTGGAAACATTTGAGTTGGTTGATACATACTTGGACTAGGGTTGTGTGAGAGAGAGTTGTCCCTTGTGATGATTGGTTGAGTTGAGTTGATTGAGCCTAGTCAAGTGATGTGTGAAGTGATTGTTCAAGTTCTATGAAACAAACTATTCCATCATTCTATGTTGAGTTGAGATTGAGGTTAGAACATATTGAGTCTCTAACAATTCTCTTTATGGTTCTATAAGACTTGAGTTGAGTTGAGGTTGACTTGAATTGAGTTGAGGTTGATTTGAGTTGAGAGTGAGATTAGAACATATTGAGTCTCTAACAATTCTCTTTATGCTTCTATGAGTTGAGTTGAGATTGATTTGGGTTGAGAGTGAGATTAGAACATATTGAGTCTCTAACAATTCTCTTTATGCTTCTATGAAGTGGATTTGAGTTGAGATTGCCATTCATTGTTGAGTTCATTTTGAGTACTACTTGAGCATGATTGATTGAGCCTTTGAGAAGGCCTTTGGGATAGATTTGAGGATAGTATTTGGGATAGATTTGAGGACAGTGTTGGGACAGATTTTAGGATAGATTTGGGCAAGTTCTTGGTGAGCTTGCTAGAGCAGATTTGGGCAAGTTCTTGGTGAGCTTGCTAGAGCAGATTTGGACAAGTTCTTAGTGAGCTTGTTGGAGCAGCATTGGACAAGTTCTATGTGAGCTTGTTATTCAACATTGGACAAGTTCTATGTGAGCTTGTTATTCAACATTGGACAAGTTCTATGTGAGCTTGTTATTCAGCATTGGACAAGTTCTATGTGAGCTTGTTAAGCAGGTTCTATGTGAGCCTATTGAGCAGGTTCTTAGTGAGCCTATTGATAGAGCTTTGGAGGTGATAGAGTATAGAGGATAGAGTCTCAGTGGATAGAGATCCAACAACCAACATAGTTGAAGATAGATCTGAGTGAGGAGTCTTCAAGTGGAGAGAGGTCCACCAGTAAGTGCAACAGAGAGACAAAGTCTTCTAGAAGATCACATAGCCAGAGCAGAAGGGGAAAGAGTTCTCCTTTGGATAGAGATCCATAAACATTGTAATTGGGAGTGATTCCCAAAGAGATTGATTGAGAAAGTTTTAGTAAAATATTTTCTCCGTGGAGTAGCCCACATTGGGTGAACCATGTAAATTGTTGTGTCTCAATTGTGTGGTGACTTGTGCTCTTGCTTACTACTACTATCTGAGTTATTAATGCACACTGCTATATTTGGTTATTGCAATTAAGGACATTAATTGATATTGGTTTGGAAAGAAAGTAAAAAGTGGTCTTATACTTGTTCACCCCCCTCTCAGTATAAGCTTGTGTTCTTCATACTTGTGTGGAAACATAGTTTAGTGTAAAAATAATATGATGGTAAAAGGTAACAAAGCATTTATGAAATAAGGGAGAAAGGGAAAGGGAGGAATGGGATAAAATCAAAGGTATATAGATCCTTGAAGCATGACCATACAAAATTGATTGATAGCCAAAATAAGGAGGGAGAATATGAAGAGGAGGAGAATGGAATCCAACCAAAGGTATGTAGCCACTCGAAGTGTGACCATACAACATTGATATAAAGTCCAAAGGAGGAACAAGATCCTAATCAAAGGTATGTAGCCACTCAAAGCATGACCATACAACATTGATATAAAGTCTAAAAGAGGAGGAGATAAGAAGGGGAAGATGAGAATGGAATCCAATCAAAGGTATGTAGCCGCTCAAAGCGTGACCATACAACATTGATATAAAGTCCAAATGAGGAACAAGATCCTAATCAAAGGTATGTAGCCACTCGAAGCATGACCATACAACATTGATTAAGAACCAGGAGAGGTAGAGAGAAAGTAAAATAATAAGAGAAGAATGGGTGAATGCGAATGATGAAATGCAAATGGATGGATGCAGGTGGAACATGATGGTGAAACTGATGATTTTTCTAATTTAGTACAATATTTGCAATACTGTACTTGGATGTTTGTGAGGGCAACTTATGACTGCTTTGCTTTTGCAACCAATGCAAGATGGTCCAAATACGAATAGAACAAATACCTATTCAAATTTTTGCTTCTGATTGATTGATGAGTGCATGGTGACACATGTCAAGCCATTTGAGCTGAGTGGCATGGATGAATCAAGCATAACATTTAGTATGTGGTCACCGCCAATATACATGAATGAAATTAAGACATATCCAATATTGCGTATGGCTCTCATGACTTAACAAGTGTCTAATTTGGGATAGGATTTATCTTGAGATAATATTTATCAAGAAAATATGTAGACAAATGCGATATCCATGATTTGGATGTTTGATTATTTGGTTGCATGCAAAGTGGATTTGTATATGAATACCCTCTCAAATGAGGAATCAACAATGAGATAAATGAAATGGGGTGATGATGGTGATGAGTCAATTGATAGAAGAAATTGATGACAAAAGGGAAGAAAAATTGGGTAGATAGGAAGGGGGAAGAAGAATGAGATGTTGGAGTGAAAAAATATGAATATGTTGCCTAGAGTTGTGATTCGTAGGGTGGCCTATGAACTGGACTAGAGTTCATAGGGTGGCCTATGAATTGGACTATTTTACCCATGTGTAGTGTTTTGGTAGTTTGGGGGACCAAACAATGTTAGAATTGGATAAATATTATACCATTGGAAAGCTCTTTTCGAGCCCGATCCAATGGTGAAAGTTTTAGAAAATTTGGAGATGATTTGATAGGTGAAAAGTTAGGCCAAATATGACCCTACTTTTAGAAGTGATGAGTGCACAATTTCAAGCCTTGTGAAGGGTGCACATGATGATTTTGTATTGTGCCTACATACAATGTGTGTGATTTTGCATGTATGTAATGTGTACATGTAGTGAAATGTGTTTGATATGAATGATGTGTGCTAGGTACGATGAACCTAACTGAACATGAGTATGTATGAATGATGATGTGTAGAGGTTATATGTGATAACCTATGTACATGCAGGATGCAAGAATGTAGAAAAATAGAGGGAACTCCACCTTGCATGGATACCATCTTACTTATCATGGTTAATAAGAAATAAATGAATAAGTACACTGACCAATGACCAGAACATGAAACAAGAAAACATGTGGTGTACAAACTGACTGAGGTGTACAAGATGCACATGAAAGAGATGTAACAAATCATGAGATGATGCGGTGAATGAGAAATGCAAGTGTGAATGAGAAGATGTATGTGACAAATAGAGTCAGTGATGATGCTGCACGACCCTAATTCTCAAGCATAGTGAATGTTTAAAAGAGTTTCTAGGAGCTCAAATGACATAGTATGAAGAATCAAACTGATCTAATGGCCAAGCAATATCATGAAGATATCTTAACTATCATAACTGAGGTTGAATCGTTCATGGACCTATGTGTGCACATGATGTTCATTTATCCATTTTGAGGGAGGTTGGACTAACCCATTGTAAACTTAGCCAAAGTAGCTAGCTCATCCACAAGTGCACAGTGATCTATACAAGAGAAGGTCGCTAATGTGACAGATGTGTCACCACTTGTAAGACTATTCCACTAGAAGGCAGGCTCTTGGAGCCTATTATTGGTGATGGAAATCATCCCGTGATGTTATGTTAAACCAAAGGACCAAAGGGAGTCAAGCATAGTGGTAGTACTCTTGGAGGATTTTCCTTTTGTTTTCTACCCCTCTTCCTTTTGATTTTTTTTGTGATGCTATTTTCTATGTTGTTTCTTTTTTTTGTGGGCGTTGGCTTTTGTTTTTTGCCCATTTTTTATTTTTGTTTATGCTTGTCCCTTTGTTTATCCCTAGGTCATATTTTTATCATGCAAATGATAGGGTGAGTAGGGGAAACCATTCACTACATGGTGAGGCTTACACAAGGTGTTGTCCTCCCTAGACTCAAAATTTGTTTAAGA
Source organism: Wollemia nobilis (assembly GCA_028583015.1). Classification (NCBI taxonomy): domain Eukaryota; kingdom Viridiplantae; phylum Streptophyta; class Pinopsida; order Araucariales; family Araucariaceae; genus Wollemia; species Wollemia nobilis. The sequence goes on from JAQPPZ010014908.1 coordinate 2,399,100, forward strand.
TGTAGTGTGAGTGGTCCATGAACGAACTCGATTCAGCTAGAGAAAGTCTTGAAATCCTGTAGATTTTGATGACATTTGATACAGGTTGATTAAACTAACCATGAATGGTTGAGCAACAAAAAGACTTCTTGTAAACATGCAACTAAGAATAGAGTCGATGTCATGATGTATACGAGCAATGGAATGCTTATGTACAAGGAAGACAAAGAACATGACTAGGGGTGATGTCTACATGATGCGAAAAAATACCTAAAAATGTATAGGAGGATGCAACTAATGTGTTTCTTGACAATGCAAAGTAAGTGAGATAGATAGATGCAAGAAGGTGTACTCAAAATGTGGGCTTCCATGTATAGGACCAAATCCAAAAGGTGTGGATGGATGCATGAAATAGTCAAATTGAATGCCAATATTTTGTGGTCATCAATGTGATTGATGGATGTAGATGATTATGATGGAAGAGGTGGGGAAGTGAGCCTGTGAAATGGAGGAGAAAGGGGAAGAGAAGAATAGGATCAAATCAAAGGTATGTAGCCACTCGAAGCATGACCATACAACATTGATAGATACCAAAAGAGGAAAGAAGAAGGGGAAGATGAAAATAGGATCAAATCAAAGGTATGTAGCCACTTGAAGCATGACCATACAACATTGATATAATTTTAGGTGATATAGAAGATTGGTGGAAAAGAGGAAAATAAAATGCAAGATACATCACCAATGGATGGTTTTGATTTGTTTGCATTTTTGTTCTCATTCTTTGGATGTTGGTTGTGTTTGATGTCGAATGTATAAGAATGTGCAAGCAAGGAAAGTTTCCCCTAGAAGAAAAATATTTGTGAGGACCAAGAAGTAAAAAATTGCTAGGCTAGACTACACTAGACTGTGTATGCTATGCCTGTGCTAGGCTATGAGTATGCTATGCTATGCAAGGCTATGCTAGGCTATGTGTATGCTACACCTATGCTAGGCTATGTCTATGGAGAAACCTAGTTCTAAATTTTTGCTAAGGTTTTTAGAAAAACCTATCCAAATTTTTGTTGAGGTTTTTGGAAAAACCTATCCAAATTTTTGCTAAGGTTTTTGGACAAACCTATCCAAATTTTTGTTGAGGTTTTTGAAAAACCTATCCAAATTTTGCTGAGGTTTTTAAAACCTACAATCAAGAAAACAAATTGAAAACCTATCCAAATTTGTTGAGGTTTTAAAACCTACCAAATTTATAGTTAAAACCATCATTATAAAACAAAAACAAAAAAAAAATAATTTTAAAAACCTATCCAAATTTTTGTTGAGGTTTTTGAAAACCTATCCAAATTTTTACTAAGGTTTTTGGAAAAACCTATCCAAATTTTTGTTGAGGTTTTTGGACAAACCTATCCAAATTTTTGTTGAGGTTTTTGGACAAACATATCCAAATTTTGTTGAGTTTAAAATTTTTGAATTAAAACATCCAAATTTTTTCTGAGTTTTGGAAAACCAGTTTTCTAAGATTTTAAAACTTCCAAATTTTGAGGTTTGGAGAAACCTGTTCTAAAAATTCTAAAAAGAATGTTCCAAAATTTTCTAAGGATTTTGAGAAACCTAGGTTGCTAAGGGATTCTAAAAAGAATGTTCCAAAATTTTATTAAGTATTTTGGAGAAACTTGGGTTGCTAAGAGATTCTAAAAAGAATGTTCCAAAATTTTACTAAGGATTTTGGAGAAACCTGGGTTGCTAAGAGATTCTAAAAAGAATGTTCCAAAATTTTACTAAGGATTTTGGAGAAACTTGGTTTGCTAAGGGATTCTAAAAAGAATGTTCCAAAATTTTACTAGAGGATTTTGGAGAAACCTAGGTTGCTAAGAGATTCTAAAAAGAATGTTCCAAAATTTTACTAAGGATTTTGGAGAAACCTAGTTTCTAAGGGATTCTAAAAGGAATGTTTCGAAATTTTATTGAGGATTTTGGAGAAACCTAATTTTCTAAGAGATTCTAAAAAGAATGTTCCAAAATTTTATTAAGGATTTTGGAGAAACTTGGTTTGCTAAGAGATTCTAAAAAGAATGTTCCAAAATTTTACTAAGGATTTTGGAGAAACCTAGTTTTTGGAAAAACCATCATGATGAAGGTAAGGTAAAGGGTGCAACATTTTGAACCTAGTGATTGATTTGATTTGATGAGGGTGAGGTAAAGGGCACCACCTTTGACAAAAGGATGCAACCTTTTGAACCTAGCGATTGATTATGATGGCCAAATGCCATAAGGTTTGTGGTAAAACCTATTGTTGTTGAATGAGTTGTTGATGTATGGAAAAGGGTGAAACCTTTAACAAAGGGATACCTTTTGTTAGGATCAAGTAATGTTATGTGATTGATGGTGATTTATTTGTGAGTGCAATGTTGGGTGGCACCATCATGAGTAGATGAGAGGTGGTGAAGTGTGAATGTGCAAGGAGGATTAACTCCATGAAAGGGAACTATGGTTGGAAAGAGGGAAAATCCTCTCCCAAGCGTAGAAGTGGTCTGAAAGGGAATGCAATCCTTGAATTACAAAATCATTTAGGAGGGGGAGAAAAATCCCCCAGTCATAAATATTTTGTAGAAATGAGATGAAATTACCCCAGTTTTGAATGATGGATTGGGAGAGGGTAAAGCTACCCCCCTATTTTGAATGATGGATGGGGAGAAGATGAAATTACCCCAATTTTGAATGATGGATTGGGGAGAAGATGAAGTTACCTCTAGTTTTGAATGATGGATTGGGGAGAGGATGAAGTTACCCCAATTTTGAATGATGGATTGGGAGAAGATGAAATTAACCCCAATTTTGAATGATGGATTGGGAGAAGATGAAGTTACCCTAGTTTTGAATGATGGATTGGGGAGAGGATGAAGTTGCCCTAGTTTTGAATGATGGATGGGGAGAAGATGAAATTACCCCAATTTTTGAAATAAGGGATGCAAGGAAGTGAAACTTCGCTAGATGTGGAGGGTGTGGTGGAAAGAGAGACACTCCTCCAAATCATGAATGATGGATTGGAAGGAGATGAGAAAATTCCCTAGTTATGGAAGATGTAGAACAAATGGACAAAACCATTGTAGAAGGTTAATAAAATGAATGGTGGAATGATGAAGATGTGATTGAAAAATGATGAACAATGAGATGTGATGAATGGTAGAAAAGGAAAATGGGTGTTGTACAGGGCCATAGCTATGCATAACATGAACAATGGAATAGAAAATTTAGGGGTTCGCAGGGTGGCCTATGAACTGGACTTGAGTTCGTAGGGTGGCCTATGAACTGGACTTGAGTTCGTAGGGCATTTGTGAACCGAGACTATTTGAACCTTGTGCAGTGTTTTGGTAGTTTGGGGGACCAAACGATGTCATAATTGGACAAATATTATACCATTGGAAAGATATTTTTGAGCCCAATCTAATGGTGAAAGTTTTGAGAAATTTGGAGATGATATGATGGGGAAAAATTTGGGTCAAATATGACCCTTCTTTTGGAAGTGATGAATGTGCAATTTCAAGCCTTTTGAAAGGGAAAATTGACATGATTAGTGAAATGGTCAATGGGTGATGATGGAGAAGAAGAAAGGGAAATTGAAGAAGTGAGGAAGGAGGAGAAAATGTAAGGGAAGGAAGAATGGTGAATGCAACATAACAAAAAGGAATGCTATGTAGGTGGAGGAAGGTGAAAAGTGGAAGTGGATGATGGTGGAAGTGGAGTAATGGGCACATCCTGATGCGATGGATAATGTTGATGATGAGTAGTGATGCTAATCATGCCAACCACTTCATGGGAAGGAGGATTATGGTGGACATGATTGACTTACCTTGATTGGGCTTGTTGAGTGGGTTGAGTCTCGTGAGGATTAGTCCCCCCATGTTCAGGTAATGGGTTCTGATAAATACCCTAATTTTGATTTTGTGGTGCAAGGGGGTTTGAAAATTGGATAGTACCATGATCAATAAGATCCTCAACTAAGTCATGAAAGGTGCGACAAGAATGGACATCATGGCCACGTTGGTGATGGTAAACACAAAAGGCATGTTCGATGTGCCCATGAGGGTTGGGTCAATTTGGATCTATGGGTCGAATGTCTGGTAACGTAACATGACCAACATCAAACAACCTCTAGAATAAAGTAGGTAGAGGCTCAGAAAGTGGAGTCCAATTGTGATGTCGACATGGAGGATGGGGACCACGAGCTCATTATAGATTGGATGGAGGAGGTACATTAGTCTGAGACAACTATTATTGTGGAGGAGGAGGTTGTGAGATTGATGAAGAAGCTGGAGAAGTTGCTACCACTTGATTGGTTTGTGGTAGTTTAGAGAAGGGTTGATTTGGCACATTGCAATTGAAGTGATAATTTGAAGTGTAAGATGGCTTCTGTTGAAGTTTGATTTTGCTAGATTGGACTTTGATGTCCTCGATGACCTTTGCTTGAGTGATAGCTTCCTCAAACGTGCGACTTTGATGAAGCTGCAAGGAAGTGGAGATATGTTTGTGATAACTCTTGGAGAAGAGTGTAACTAGTTTAGTAGATGGGAGGCTATGAGCTAGGTCATGGATGATTGATATCCATCGAGAGATAAATTCTATAATGGGCTCATCATCGACCTATCACAAGGCGTAGACATCCAGAAAAGTTGGTTTTATTCTTGATGTTAATGGAGAAATGTTCTAAGAATGAGTTGGCCAACTGCTCGAAGGTGAATAGGCTATGGCATGGGAGCATGTTGTACCAATCAAGGGCTTGTCCCCCAAGTGAGAGGGAGAAGGTACGTAACATGAGGGGGTTGCTACTATGAAGTTGATAGCAAGCTGAGCGATAATTGCTAACATGTTCATGAGGATCCTCTTTACCTTTGTATTTATCAAACTTTGGGATCTCGAAGTGATAAGGGTAAGGAGGAATAGGAACTGAAGGGTGGACTGGCTCATTGTAGAGTTCATTGTATGTGGGTTTTTGTGGCCCATAACTAGCTATATGGAGGTTTAGCATCTTAACTTCATCTTGTAGAAGTTGAAGTTTGGGTGCTAAAGGTGTAGAGGATTGTGCGAGGGTAGGTGGATCCTAAGAATGTGGTGGATATTGGAGCTATTGTTCCTCCTAATGTGGGGAAGGGACATATTGCAATGGTGCCTATAGGTGAGGCTACTGGATAGCGTAGGAGGTCAAAGCTGAGGGGACACCCTACGATAGAGTAGACATCTATTGGGGGTAGTAATATTATTGTTGTAGAGTTTGTGGTTGCTAAATTGGGATCTGTTGGAGAGGGGTCTGCTATAATGGTTGGATCATAGGAGATGATGACCATGAAGGGGGTGTCATGAAGAATGTGGGTGCAGTAGGCTACGGTGGAGGTAGTGATATCTGGATGAATGGTGCTAGTGGTGGGTGAGATGAGGTATCAAAATATGGTACCTACATCTAGCTAGGAGCATGATGGGTGGAGAAGCTAGGTGGCATAGGATAGCCTGGAGGATTGGTGGGATAAGACATAGGTCATGGGTCATAGGTAGGAAAGAAACCAAGAGGTGGAGCTCAAAATGGAGGTGGTGGAGGGATTTAGAATATGGGAGTAGACGAATATGGAAGTGGAATAGAGGGTGGTGCACCATACATTCTAGGAGGGTGGAATGTAGGTGGAGGCAATGATGAGGAAGGAACATGGGCTTCCATGGTAGGAGCTTGAGGAGGTGGTGTGGTGAAAATATCCTCACTGGATAAGGGGGATGGGGTCTATTGATGTAGCTGATATGAGAATTATTGGGAGTGAGGAGGTGGTTGTGATGTAGCATCAAAGGATGCAAAGAAGGGTTGTTGGGAAGATGGTGGTTGTGGTGCTTGAGAAGCATCCTGATATGATGATGTGAGGGGTGCATACTATGGCTCTAAAGGAGGCTACAGTGGAGGGATTTGTGATGAGGGTGCCTACATGCTCAAAGTGGAAGATGAGGGATCTGAGATCATCCCTATGGTAGGGGTAAATGAGGTGACCTTGGGGTGAGTACAATTGAGCAAGGAAGAGTCATTCTAAAATAGTGATTGAGATAGACTCTAGAAGAAAGGATGCATGAAGGTAGGTGAGGTAGGGGGAGTCTCCTCATCAATAGTAAAGAGAGGAGGTGGATGTCCTAGAGTAGTGTAGATGATGTGATCACAAAATATGGAAGGTGGATTAGGTGAAGGTGAATGGGGAAGAAGTGGGTAATCTTCATCGAATGAAGTGGGAGTCTCATCATGAGATATAGTGTGTATGGGAGGTAAATCTGAATCTATGGGGAGGTCTACTGTGAGTGTGGCAACTTCCCCTATAGAGGGAGGGGGAGAAGTAGACTGACTAGAAGTGGTGAAAGAAGCCTCCTCCTCAAGACATGCTTGCTCATGTGCTTGACTACATGTGATAATAGGTATGGTGTTGTGTGTGGTGAATTGGTGCTCAGAACTATACAAAAATGGAAATATAAGGTTCTGGGTGTGATCTATGTGTGAGTTTTTAGGTAACCCTATGATATTTGGAGAGTTTTTATGTTTGGAAATAGGATTCATAGGTCACTATGCGAATTGAGACCTAATTCGTAGGTTGACCTATGAATTGGACTCAGACTATGACTCTAATAGAAAAATCAGAAGTGATAGGCTATAGACAGCCAATAGATGTGCTTCTAATTAGTGAATGTGCTGAAACTAATTTTGTGAGCATGCAAACAATGCATAACTGGAATCAGTTCTAAATGTAGAAAATAAAATGTTTGTTTGTTTTGTGTGTTTTTATGTTGAAATGTGCCTCCTAGAAAATATCATGGGAAGTGGGTGAAATTCTAGAAATAATGGGAATGTCATCGGCACGGAACCTCCTGCAACACCCAAGGGTGCACAAAATAGAATGGTGTCTCAACGGGCAAGTGGCGACCTATATGGAAGGTGCAGTAAAATGATATCCAAATGGGAGGGAACTCAAAATGCGCTAATGAGTCCAATATCCTCTCACGAGAAGAGGTGGTACTATCTAAGACCTGCTACTAGCCCAACCAGGTATTTGCTTCACTCTCGGGTGAGCTTAGTCAAGAATGATAGTTACCATGTTCACTAATTATGTGAGCCTTGTGAACGAAGGTGTCTAATCCTATCCTACTCTAAAGGTCCCTTCTAGTGATGAATTCTAGAAAACCAATCTCAAGAGTAGGGGATTTTCTAGTGATGAAGTCCAGAAAACCGCTCTTGGGGGCTACTAAGGTGTCTAGGGGTGAGCTGGTGGAAGGAGATGAATTCCAACATCACCAGTCTCGAGTGATGGATTGGGGATGAAGTCCAATATCACCATTGTGTATACCATGTGGGTGTGTGAAGGTGTGTTTGTTACCATTGTGGTAAAATCAAAGCAACTAACTAAATGCCTTTTTGAAAATGAAACTAGCCCTAGATGTGTTTTTGAAAATAAAACTAGGTGCTAAGTACATTTTTGAAAATAAAACTAATCTAGATGCATTTTGGAAAAGGAAATATAATTTGGAAAGCACAAAAGCAAGCAAAGCAGAAAGGAATGTGAGGTCCTAATGTAAATAACTTGAAAAGAGATTGAAATGTGATTTGCAAATTTTAAAGAGATTGACATGTACCCTAATGAATTAAAAGGAATTTAAAAGATAAACCTAGATGTGATGTTGGAAAGAGAGTTACAAAAATAAATATAAATGACATGAAAGAGATTGCAAAGCTAATCCTAAAATCAAGTGTGAAATTAATTTGAAATATTGTTGAAATGAAATTGGAAAATGATGTGAAAGGGATTGTAAAGATTAATCCTAAATGCAAGTGTGAAAAAAGGAATTTTTAAATGCATTTTTTTGAAGGGAAAGTTGAACGTATGATCCTAACATGACTTTGAAAAGAGATTGTAAAGATATAATTAATGCATGGAAAGATAATTTGAAAGAAACAATTCACAAAAATTGAAAACAAATGAAAGTTTACTCTAATGAATTAACAAGGGATATAACTTTGATTTGAAATGATAGAAAAGAAGGCTGAGAGAATTTAAGCTATCTAATTCTGAACTATCATGATAACCCTAATTGATGTATTTAAAAGAAAGCTTCACAAAATGACGTGATGCATGTGAAGGTGAGACTTCTTTACGAAAGAATGACTAAAATAGGGGGTCCCAAGGGGAATACCTGACTCTTGTGGTGTCATATGAGTTTCTTGATGTCTCTATTATGATACCCTATAGTTTTAGGGTTTTTTGAAGATAGTTTGATAGAATTCGTAAGGTGACATGCAAATTGGACCTAAATTCATAGGTTGGGGGTGAATTGGATTTAGGAGCCTGAAACTCCTATTCTATTGACCTAAAGTGTATATCAAGGTTTTTTAGGGTTCTATTCTACTTTTAGAGTACCTGTAATAGCAACAGAAAACCAAAAATTGCATTAGATTCGTAAGAAGAACTAGTCTAACACAAATATTGTGGGGTCCCATCGGGCGTGCCAGAATGAAGCGATCGAAAGATGACCATTTGATCAAACAACTAACAAAATGTAAATTGTTCAGAAATGTTGCTTTTATTCATCAAGAGTGTTTTTAGGTTACAAAACAAGTCTCCCTATTTTCTTCACAAATATGAAGCATTCTGATGGTGTCCTTTAGAGCTCCTCAATGAAGGTGGGCTTCTATGCACATGTGCCATCGATAGTTTGCTAATGTGTGTTCCTTTGTACCTATTTAGGGCCTACAAAATATTGTTAGTGCATTTGGGGGCCTACCTTGGTCAAGCCCCATGATTATAAAGATAAATCAACATGAAAACTATATTGAAAAGTGCTAAAAACTAAAGGAAATACTATAAAAATACTAAATAACTGATACCTACTTGATTTGGATATTCAAAGTTGTTGTAGATCTGATTAGTAGGGTGACCTAAGAATTGGGCTTGGATTCGTAGGTTAGGGGTGAATTGAACTTTTGTTGACTTTTGAAGAAATATTTTTGTCTAAAAGTGATCCAGGTAGTATTTGTCGATGTTTGATGGATGCAAATGTGGTAGAAGATATTATGGAACGATTTTTGCAGAGTTTTGGTAAGTTGACCAAAAGGGGAGAGAGGTAAAATGAGGGGAAGGGCCCTCTATTTATAGGAAAATCTAAGGTTAGGGGGTGGTTAGATATACCAAACCCTAGAGTCAATTCCTAGCAAGGTTAGGTTAGGGTTTATGAAGTGTCAAGCTTACATTCCCTAAGAGAAATATCCTATCCTCACACATGTGTGAGGAAGGATTAGGGTTAACTAGGGTTAGCTAACTCCTAGGTTAGATTGAGGTTTAGTTAGGATTTCTAGGAAATATCCTAACTAACTTAGGGTGCACACATGTGTGAGGACATGCTTAGGACTAATTAGATCATTAATCCTAATTAAACCCTATTAATGATAAAGTGCATGTTTAGTGAAAGTCACTTGCAAATTAGAATCCTAATTAGCCTAATTAGGGTTTTTAGTAGGGAATGGTCCCATGGGGTCCTAATTAGGTGTAGGAAAGGGCTTAGGTAGCCTTAGGGAGCTAGTAGATGGCCTCCTAGTGGGTAGAAGGCATTTTGGGTGTGTTTCATGCAATTTTGTAGGTTTTATGCCTACGAATGACTATGGTGGCCTATGTATGACTTACTGTGGCCTAGCCTATTATGGCCTATGCAAATCTACAAGTATATAGGAATGAGCATGTGCAACTTTTGGGTGTCTACAAAAATATATTATTAGTGCATGAATTTGAGAGTTGATTGGAGTGATAAGATGTAATATTAGTGCATTAAAAGTGAAGGACTTGTACTATTATACTACTCTCAAAAAGAAATTATTTTTGTGTTTTTTGAAGGACACAAAATATGATTTGTATCAAGTTTCTAAAGAAACTATTGAAGCACAAAAATTTGCAACTTGTAGTAGCCAAAATAAGCCACCCAAAAGGTTAGAATCCTTCAAAATTTGGAGATGAATTTAACTAACCAAAAAAAAAATAGAAGCTTCAAATATCGAGACTTGGTAAGTTTCAAATATAAAAGCATTACAAGGTTATATGCAAGGAAAGAAAGTGCAAAAAATTGCATCTATTGAAAAGCTTCTATATACTATTATTTAAAGCTTGGATTTGTTATCAAAGTGTACAAGAAAAAATGGAAAGGTGTGTCTACTCTTAAAATACAACCTCAAAACCCTTGTATTGCAAGAAAAATCTACCACAAAACCAGAATTTTAGATCTGGAAATAGAGTGCAAAAGAAGGCATATTAAAAGAATCCTTATATAATATTATAATATATTATATGCACTACTCTAATCTATTTTTTTACAACAAAAGAGCAGATTTGGGAGTGCCACAATAGGGCACATTAACTATAGGGTAAAACATCCAAGGAAGGTCAAACATCATCACTCTTATTTCTAAGCTAAAAGGAGCCACTCAAGGGCTCATCTTGGATGTATGTACCTATAGATTCAAAGCTCATATTAGATCATATTCGAGCTATAATTATGTAGACAAGAGAGAGTGCACATCCATTTCTAAAATATGTCAAAAAATATACAATTTGAGGTATAAAAGATAAAAAGCAAAGGTGTTACATTTGTGGTCTCTAAGTTGGAGAATACCATCCATCAAAGGAAGCTCCAAATCATCGTCCAATCTCTATAGCGCATCATCAATCCACCTGCAAAAGAATATCTTGCTTGCTACCCAAGAAACACAGCAAAGAAAAGGAATGGTTACAAAAGGGTTTGAGGAGTTATAATATCCATATTCAAAGACATTACAGGAAAGGAATCCATGCAAAAATATCACTTGGCATTATAGACATCATTCCTCTCTCAATATTCAAGAAACTCCCACATAGGATTTATAGTGAAGTAGTGGCACTTGGTATTCTCCACCAGCTTCACACGAGTATCCATACATTTTAGATTGCTTCAAGAAGCATTGAAAAAATAACTTAGAGCATTACAAAAATAAGGGAGCACTCACTTGTAATGGATGTGACACATGTCATAAATACTATGATTAATTATACTTAAAAGGTATTCTAAGTCCAAGGGCAATAGGGTGAGCAAAGAACAGTCAAATAATTCCAAGGGGTGAGCAAAACACAGTCAAAGAAATCCAAAGAGGGAGTGAAGCACTGTCAAAAACATCCAAAGTGTAATGTCGAAGGAAGGAAGAAGGAGCATTAAAGGCTCCTATATTTTGAAGGTCAAACCTTCAGTGCCTACGTATCAACATTAATAGAGAACACAAGCTTATACCGAGAGGGGGGTGAACAGTATAAGACCACTTTTTACTTTTCTTTCCCAATCAATATTATGCAATGTATCAATAGCAATATCAACAACAGTAATCAAAGCAATGCACAAATCACCACACACAATAGAGACACCAATTTAACATGGTTCACCCAATGTGGGCTACTCCACGGAGAAAATATTTCACTAAAATTTTCTCAACAAATCTCTTGGGAAACCTTTCCCTATTACAATGTTTATGGACCTCTGTCCAAAGGAGACACCAATCCCCTAATCAGGTTCGTGGATCTCTATCCATAGGAGACACCAATCTCCTCAACTAGTTCGTGGATCTCTATCCATAGGAGAACTCCTTTCTCCTCTGCTTTGGCTGGTGATCTTCTAGAAGAACTGCTGCCTCCACTGCACTAGCTAATGGATCTCTATCCACTGAAGACTCCTATCCTCACTCAGAAGACCTATCCTCACTGCCTTAGCTAATGGATCTCTATCCACTAGAGACTATCATCCTCTATACTCTGTCACCTCCAAAGCTTGCTCTCAGCTCTGTCTCAAATCTGCACTAAACACAGTCCTTCGGTCTAGCACAAATCTGCTCAATATCTATTCTTTGATCTGTATTAAACAAATCCTCTCAAATCTCCAAATCTCTATCCTCTAATCTGCACTAAACATAGTCCTTCGATCTAGCACAAATATCCTCAATATCTATCCTCAAGCCTTAACACAAATCTTGACTCAATCACAAATCAACTCTGCTAGATCTGCTCCAAACCTTAACTCAAGGTTTGAACAAATCAATCAATCAACTCTGCTCACAAGTCTTCTCAAAGACTTACCTCAAATCTATCCACCTCTTTGTCTTCAAATCTTATTGTAAGCTTCCACAAAATCTCACACCAATCTGTCCACAAGTCCTCTCTAGAACTTGCTCTCACTACTCTTAAGTCTTCACCAAGACTTGCCTCAAATATGCTCAACAAGTCCTCACTAGAACTTGTCTCAAATCTGCATTGTAAGCTTCCACAAAAGCTTACTCAACTCAATCTATCACAAAACCTCTTCAATCACACTAACAAGCTTCACATAGAATCTTGTTCAATCTCACAGAAACATATAGAGAATTGTTAGAGACTCAATATGCTTCTTACTCACAATAATGCTCAATCACTTTCAATCTATCCTTTTATCATAGAAACATATAGAGAATTGTTAGAGACTCAATATGCTTCTTACTCATAAACACTCAATCACTCCCAAACTCTTTCTCAAATTAATTCAGAATGTAGAACAATTTGTTTCATAGAACTAGAACTATCACTTCAACACTTCCACTTGACTAGGCTCAATCAACTCCACTCAATCAATCACTCAATGAAACAATCCTTGCTCACTAACCCTAGTCCAAGCATATGAACACTCACTCAATTATTTCCAATCAATGCTTATCAAATAATCTCACATAACAATGATACTCATGTTCTTTCACAAACCCTAGTTCAAATCTTAAAGATAGTTCACAACTTCACATAACAATGATACTCATGTTCTTTGCACAAACCCTAGTTCAAGCATATGAAAGCTTTACTCAATATTTCCAACAATGCTTATCAAACAAGGTTTCTAGAATCAAATTTCTTTCTAGAAAAACTAAACTCAACAATGCTTATCAAACAACCCTTTTCACTCCAACTTAGCATTCACAACATCCAACAATCACTCTCAAGGAAGATGTGCCCATACATTTTGTTTGATGAAGAAAATGACCTCAAAACCTATCTTAAACACAATTTTCTTCTTTGCCAATTTCAATGGTTAGATGACAAATTATCACACTAACACTCTCTCAGAAATATTTCTCAATTACAAAAATAATCAAACTCAAATACACCTTATTACTCCTTTGAAATTAGCAATCATCAAAGCATACATAAAAAATAATTACTCAATTACTCCTTATAATCTCCAATATTTAATTAACAACCTCCAAAAATCAAACCCTCAAAAATAATACTGCCTATCCTTTTATCTCCCTCAAATACTCAATAACCAATTTTAAAAATAAACTTTATAAACCTCCAAAATATTTATTTTTCATCCAACCTTAGCAAATCCGAAATACCTCATGCAACCTTGGCAATACAATAGCGCATACCTTTTATCTCAAGCAAAAGGCCTCGATGGGTTTCGAACGCGAGACCACTCCCAACCGAGCGCCTTATCGAGGCACTAGCCCACCACGTGGGCTACGAGCCTCCACACGAAGGGGAAGGCTCAAGCCTTCCTCTTATCCCTTTTCGATCGATGTGGCACAAAACAAAATACCCTCTTCTCTTGCAAAACCAACTCGATGGGTTTCGAACCCTGCTCTCCTTGCCTATCGAACGTCTTAGCGCTATCCACTGTTGCCAACTATGCTACACAGCATGTGCATAGTGAAAGGAGCCCCGCTCCTATTTGTTATCTCTTCTACCACCGAATGCTTTCAAAACATGCGAAACCTTTATCTTTTTCTTGCGCATGAATTTTGGAGCTTTGATTAATCGATAATGCATTGGGGTGAAGACTAAGGTTCTTGCCCCTTTTTATACACGAAGGCCAATGCCTTAGGAACGTCGATGCCACATTCAAATTTCGAATTCGAATTAATTATTAACCTTTATAACCCAACCTTAGGGTTATTTAATTAATATAAATTAATTTTATAATTAAATTATAATTAATCTATAATTAACTTAATAACTTTAGAAGTTAATTAAATTAATTAATAAATTAATTTATAATGAAATTATTTAAATTAATTTAAATCTCCCCTTTTAATATTATAATAAAATATTATAATATTATTTTTCTTGGGCCTCTTCATTGCTCTTTGAACCTCATCTGACCACCTGGAACCGGATTTGACCAACTAGAGGTGGACTTTCCTTTTGCACTGATTGGAACCACTTCTTCTTGCACTGCTCACTGAAACTGACTCTTGACATCAATGACAACTCAATTACTCAAAATGTCCAACAATATCCCCCTTTGTCATTGATGGCAACCCAATTATCTTTTACAATTTCCTTAACCTTTTTCTATTCTGCTCCCCCAAACTGCTCCCCTGACTCAATGCTCTCCCTTTAAATCAAATCTCTCCCCTTACTCAAATCTCTCCCCTTTGACATCAATGGCAAAGGGTCACCTTTGGGGCTCGGGGCTAAGAATGAGTCTCTTAGCTTAGCCCCTCCCCCACCTCCTCTTGAGGTGGTTAATTCTAGGGTGGGAGTATTTCTACTCCCAACATGCACTGATCTTTACCTTTGTCCACTTTCCTTCTCATCTGATCCTTCTGATTCCTCTGACTATTCCTATTCCTGCTTGTCTCTAGAATTTTTGCTCTACACCACTTTGTTGTATGTCCATCATTATTGCACTTATAACACTTAATATTGTTATTCCTTGGAGGTGCAAATGTCTTGGGATTTCTCCTGGTGAAGCCATATCTATTCCTATCATGAACCCTGCAATTCATTGCCTTGTGACCAAACTGATTACAAGAGTAGCAATACCCTTGAAATAGTTGCCTATTTCTGAAGTTCCCATATTCTTGTATTTCATGTGTCCTGCACTGAGAAGCTTTGTGCCCAAACCTATGACATGAAAAGCATCATCCATTGAAATTACCTTACCTTGACCTCATTGGTCTCTTAGTCTCTTTTACCCTATGTTGGTTCATGTTCCATCTGTTCCTCTTTTGTGCATTGTTCCTTTCCTTGTTGAACTTTCTGTTGTCCAACTCATCCTCAGAAGTCTCACTCTCTCTTACACTATCTTCTAAAGTTTCTTCTTCTCCAGAACTTGAGGTTGACTCCTCTCCTTGTTTCTTTTGTACTTGTTCAAAACCAAGACCTATTTTGTTTGTTGACCATCTTTGTGTCTTGATAATCTTATCCAAATTCTTTGAGCTCCTTCCAAACTTGTGCAACCTATCCTTAGACTCTTTTATTTCTTCCCTTAGTAGAGCCACCTCATGTTCTAACCTTTCACATTCTAAGACCTTTGCTTCTAACTTATCTTTAAACTTCCTTGTCTTAGCAATTGACTTGTTTAGATCCTCTATAAGCTTTCCTTTCTCTTCATCACATTCTTGAAACTGAAGCTTAAGTTGGGAGTTTTGCTTTCTTACCTTCTTTAATGCATCAAGGGCATGAATAAGTTCACCTTCAAGATCAACTCCTCCTTTTCTTATTCTTCCTCTATTTGTTTACCTTTGAAAACATCTTCATTCTTTTTTGACTTGTCTTCTATAGGATCACCTCCTTCTTCTTCTAGTGCCATTAGAATATTCTCTTCTGGTCCTTCAAGTGTATCTTCATATTCATCATCACTGAAACTGAAACCACTCTTTGTACAACTATCTTCAAGATGACCAAAGTTACCACATCTAAAACACTTGAGAATTATTGGTGACCTTTTCTTAACTACTTCCTTTTCTTTTGTCAGAAATAGAACTTCATCTTTATCATTATCTGAGGAACTATTATCACTATCACTTGAGTACTTACTTGCCTTGTCTGCATAGTAACTCCTCTTCTATCTTTGAAAGAACTTCTTTCCTTGTTTGCCTTGTCCATCCTTGCCTTTCTTTTGGTACCTATATTTTTTTGATTCCCTGTTCTTATGATCCTATTTTTCTTCATCATTGCTATTTCTAGCTTCTTGAAAATCAGTTGCATAGTGACCATACTTTCCACAATTGAAACATCTAACAGATTTTGCATCTTTAAATCTTCTTGGATCCTTGTTCCTTCTGCCATAATTTGCTTCTTCATCACTGGATGACTCATTGCTTAAATCTGACTTCTTACCCTTTGTCTTTTTAGTAGCCTTGAAGGCTGCTTCTTTTCGGATATTAGGTTCCTCTTTTGTTCTCATCTCAAAAGTTGTAAGAATGCCAAGTAGTTCATCCCTTGTCAAGATATCACCATATTTTGATTCCTCTATAGCAGAAATATTTTCACTAAACCTTTTTGGGAGAGATCTTAAGATCTTATCACAAACATCAGATTCTTGAACCTCAAGTCCAAGTCCTTCCATGGAGTTAACAACCTCATCTACATGAAGTAGATAAGCACTAATGTTTTCCTCATCCTTCATTCTTAATTCTTCAAATTGTCCCTTGATATTTCATATCTTTGCCCTTTTGACATTTTTATCTCCTTCATATATGCTTTGCAACTTATCCCAAATTCCTTTTGCTGATTTGCAATGCATAACCTTTATGAACTCTATTCTATGCAAACCTTTCAAAATTGCATTCATTGCTTTTGAATTGTAATGATGTAGAAGCTTACCATATTTATCTGTAGGTGGAGTAGCTGGTGGTGTGTATCCATTTTCAATTGCTTCCCATATTTCATTGCCTAGTGCCATCAGGTGAATCTTCATTCTCATACTCCAAAATACATAATCACTTCCATAAAATACTAGTGCTGAATTATCTGAGGATCCACTCTTAGAATCCATTGTGTTCTTGTAAGCTTTTCCTTCAAGTTATTAAACTCTTTCGAAGGAACCCGCTCTGATACCAATTGAAGAACACAAGCTTATACTAAGAGGGGGGTGAACAATATAAGACCACTTTTTACTTTTCTTTCCCAATCAATATTATGCAATGTATCAATAGCAATATCAACAAAAGTAATCAAAGCAATGCACAAATCACCACACATAATAGAGACACCAATTTAACGTGGTTCACCCAATGTGGGCTACTCCACGGAGAAAATATTTCACTAAAATTTTCTCAACAAATCTCTTGGGAAACCTTTCCCTATTACAATATTTATGGACCTCTATCCAAAGGAGACACCAATCCCCTAATCAGGTTCATGGATCTCTATCCACAGGAGACACCAATCTCCTGTTCATGGATCTCTATCCATAGGAGAACTCCTTTCTCCTCTACTCTGGTTGGTGATCTTCTAGAAGAACTGCTACCTCCACTACACTGGCTAATGGATCTCTATCCACTGAAGACTCATGTCCTCACTCAGAAGACCTATCCTCACTACCCTGGCTAATGGATCTCTATCCACTAGAGACTATCATCCTCTATACTCTATCACCTCCAAATCTTGCTCTTAGCTCTATCTCAAATCTATACTAAACATAGTCCTTCGATCTAGCACAAATATGCTCAATATCTATTCTCTAATCTGTATTAAACATAGTCCTTTAGTCTAACACAAATCTACTCAATATCTATCCTCAAATCTACACTAAACATAGTCCTTCAATCTAGCACAAATCATATCCTCAATATCTATCCTCAAGCCTTAACACAAAGCTTGACTCAATCACAAATCAACTCTGCTAGATCTGCTCCAAACCTTAACTCAAGGTTTGAACAAATCAATCAATCAACTCTGCTCACAAGTCTTCTCAAAGACTTACCTCAATCTATCCACAAGTCCTCTCAAGGACTTACACCTCTATCTATCTTCAAATCTTATTGTAAGCTTCCACAAAAGCTCACACCAATCTATCCACAAGTCCTCTCTTGAACTTTCTCTCACTACTCTTAAGTCTTCACCAAGACTTACCTCAAATCTGCTCAACAAGTCCTCACTAGAACTTATCTCAAATATGCATTGTAAGATTCCACAAAAGCATACTCAACTCAATCTATCATAGAAAACCTCTTCAATCACACTAACAAGCTTCACATAGAATCTTGTTCAATCTCATAAAAACATATAGAGAATTGTTAGAAACTCAATATGCTTCTTACTCACAACAATGCTCAATCACTTTCAATCTATCCTTTTATCATAGAAACATATAGAGAATTGTTAGAGACTCAATATGCTTCTTACTCATAAACACTCAATCACTCCCAAACTCTTTCTCAAATTAATTCAGAATGTAGAACAATTTATTTCACAGAACTAGAACTATCACTTCAACACTTCCACTTGACTAGGCTCAATCAACTCCACTCAATCAATCACTCAATGAAACAATCCTTGCTCACTAACCCTAGTCCAAGCATATGAACACTCACTCAATTATTTCCAATCAATGCTTATCAAATAATCTCACATAACAATGATACTCATGTTCTTTCACAAACCCTAGTTCAAGATAGTTCACAACTTCACATAACAATGATACTCATGTTCTTTGCACAAACCCTAGTTCAAGATAGTTCAAAACTTCACATAACAATGATACTCATTCTTTCAACAAGGTTTCTAGAATCAACTTTCTTTCCAGAAAAACCAAACTCAACAATGCTTATCAAACAACCCTTTTCACTCCAACTTAGCATTCACAACATCCAACAATCACTCTCAAGGAAGATGTGCCCATACCTTTTGTTTGATGAAGAAAATGACCTCAAAACCTGTCTTAAACACAATTTTCTTCTTTGCCAATTTCAATGGTTAGATGACAAAATATCACACTAACACTCTCTCAAAAATATTTCTCAATTACAAAAATAATCAAACTCAAATACACCTTATTACTCCTTTGAAATTAGCAATCATCAAAGCATACATAAAAAATAATTACTCAATTACTCCTTATAATCTCCAATATTTAATTAACAACCTCCAAAAATCAAACCCTCAAAAATAATATTGCCTATCCTTTTATCTCCCTCAAATACTCAATAACCAATTTTAAAAATAAACTTTATAACCCTCCAAAATATTTATTTTTCATCCAACCTTAGCAAATCCAAAATACCTCATGCAACCTTGGCAAACATTAGCGCATACCTTTTATCTCAAGAAAAAGGCCTCGATGGGTTTCGAACGCGAGACCACTCCCAACCGAGCGCCTTATCGAGGTGCTAGCCCACCACGTGGGCTACGAGCCTCCACACGAAGGGGAAGGCTCAAGCCTTCCTTTTATCCCTTTTCGATCGGTGCAATGCAAAACAAAATGCCCTCTTCTCTTGCAAAACCAACTCGACGGGTTTCAAACCCTGCTCTCCTCGCTTGCCGAACGTCTTAGCGCTACCCACTATCGCCAACTATGCTACACAATATTGTGCAAAGAGAAAGGAGCCCCACTCCTATTTGTTATCTCTTCTACCACCGAATGCTTTCAAAACACGTGAAACCTTTATCTTTTTCTTGCGCACGAATTTTAGAGCTTTGATTAATCGATAATGCATTGGAGTGAAGACTAAGGTTCTTGCCCCCTTTTTATACACGAAGGCCAATGCCTTAGGAACGTCGGTGCCACATTCGAATTTCGAATTCGAATTAATAATTAACCTTTATAACCCAACCTTAGGGTTATTTAATTAATATAAATTAATTTTATAATTAAATTATAATTAATCTATAATTAACTTAATAACTTTAGAAGTTAATTAAATTAATTAATAAATTAATTTATAATGAAATTATTTAAATTAATTTATAATTAATTTAAATCTCCCCTTTTAATATTATAATAAAATATTACAATATTATTTTTCTTGGGCCTCTTCATTGCTCTTTGAACCTCATCTGACCACCTAGAACCGGATCTGACCAACTGGAGGTGGACTTTCCTTTTGCACTGATTGCGGAACCGCTTCTTCTTGCACTGCTCACTGAAACTGACTCTTGACATCAATGACAACTCAATTACTCAAAATGTCCAACAATTAAAGACAAGCAACACCAAGGGATCTCCATTGATTTTGGCACCAAAGGTGTCTCTTACGTTGCTGTTATACTCAGCTGCAAATAGTGTTGAATAGTGAGGATATTTTGCATCTAAAAAGGTAAGGTTTAATCCCATTTATTATTGCTTTCATAGTTGGAGATATAAGGGTTATAAACTAAGGTTAAAAATTAGATTTTGAAAGCAAAATCTATAAGGGGTAACTTATCTCATTGATTTAATATTTGCAATTTAACCTAGGAGAAATAAGGAATTCTACTTGGATTAAATTATTTAATATTTTGTAAATATTATTATTTTTCTAATTTTCCAAACTTGGGAGCCACAAGGGTTACTCCATCAAATTTATTTTATTGGAAATTAGAAATAATCCAAGGGATTTAAAAGAGGTTATTAGGGTTTCTATTAATATTGGATAAATATATATATATATATATATATATATATATATATATTTACTTGTCTCAAACCTTCAAAAAGGGACAAAAGAATTCCAACATTAGAACCTCTTCAAAATTGAAAAGTGCTTGTTCAATTAGGAGTTATAAGGTGTTAAGAAGTTAATTTTTTATCTTTACAAAATTTGTACAAAATCAACCAAAAATTGAACTGTATCTTTTACAAAAGCACTATATCATACTCCAAAATATTAAGGAGTTATAAGGCATTCTACAAAACTTGATAATAATAATATTTGTCTAAGATTATCAAGTTGGGAAGATATAAGCTTTCTTCAAAACCTAAAATTAGGTGTTCATACTCTTATCACTAGGGAGACATAAGTTAGTCTAAAAACCTAAGAAATATATAAAGGTTTTATCAAATCTAGCTTATATACTTCAGATCATACAAATGTCTACTGGCATACTTGGTAATGTTCTTAGAAGTGGAATGAGGAAAATACCAATATGGATTAAGAACCTGATGGACTACAATGATGAAAAGGGCAAAGAAAAGGAAGAACCTCTACAATATGACATAATTTTTGAAATCAACAACTTTGTAAAGGAAGATTCATCTAATGAATCAAATGAAAAAATAGGAAAATATTGATCAAAAAGACTATGAAAAATGAAATATCTTCAATTGTGCACATATGGCTTGAAGACCTTATTAAGGATATAGACAAACATGATATTGCAAAAATTGACTAAAAAATTGCTATATCATATCTATTGTGCACTCATTGCAACCAATATGGTCATGAAAAAATGAATTGTTGGAGTTTCCATCCATGCAAATATTGTGATGGAACAAATCACTCATATTTTTCCTATCACTTCAAATATAGGTATTATAAAGAGTGAAAGAAGATTACTTCAATGATTAAACTGTTATATTCATAAATTTATTTTAGATGGTTCTATTAACATTGAGCTCAAGGTTGATACTTATGAAGTATAGAGAACCAGGTCTCACCAAGGTACAAAAGAAGGAAGAAGAACCAATTCAGATCAACTCAAGATATGCACCATCATGAGAGCAATGGACCACTGAAGACTCTTGACATTAAAGAGCAAAGAATGGAAAAAGACAAGAAGTCTTGGCATGAAGACTGTAGCAATGGAAAAAGAACCAGATCGAGCAGAAGATGATAAAGAAGATCCATACTAAAAAATAAAGTTGTCAATACCTAAATAATGCAATATAAGGGGGTGTTATAAATAGAGTCTATTCCATAATTTGGGTTATGTAAATGTATCCTCCAAGATACATACTTAGATTACTTTATGTGCAAGTTATCTAGTTACTTCATGCAATGTAATAAATGCACAAGTATCAATGTGCAAGTTGTACATGTGCAAGTTGTCCCTTGCACAACTAGATAGAGTGTTGTCCAAGTATCCTATTTTACCTATATAAGGATGGCCTCTTATAGAGATAAATAGATATAGAGTCAGGGGACATATTCAGATAGTGTAGCTTAGTGGGTAGTACAGTTCTATGTACCTTACCATTCATTAGTGATGGATACAATGTAGATCAGCAGCTTTATTAATGGAGTGTTCATTTTCCATAGCTACATTGTAATATTTTATATGATTTCTATTTACAACATATTTTAGTCATCTAGCATATTTACTTTCTTTCATATTATTTTGCATCTTGTGATTTTTATCTCCCAAGGCTCATTCATCAAAAGCTAACATTGAAAAGAAAGCTACACTAATTATAAAATTGACCAAACAATTTTGGTGCATTTTGAAAGTAAGCTTAAGCTATGTTGTAAGTTGACCTAATGTTCTAGGTACCTTTTGAAAAAAAAAATGAAACAAATATATTTTATAAAGTAAAAGTGCATTTTGGAAGTTGACTTACTGAGCTAGGCGCCTTTTGAAAGTAAAACATGCAAACGAAAGTAGTTTTGTAAAACAAAAGTGCATTTTGAGAAATGACCTACGAGCTAGGTACCTTTTTGTAAAGAAAAATTTAAATCACTATTTGGTTTTCAAAATTAGATAAAAACAAAAAAAAAAGTGAAATTCATGGTTTGAAATGGTCCACATATGTTTTCCAGCTGCTAGATGCCTCCTGGGGTTTGAAAGAGTCTGTCGAATATGCCAAAATTAAAAATGTACCTATTCATATGTTTTTTGGGTAAAAAAAACCTATGTATATTTTTTCTTGGGAAAAATGTACTTGTCTATATGTTTTCCTTCAAAAGTTGTTTTTGGGTAGTTTTGTATCTATCACGGATCTGGAGAACAAAATTTAGCATTTTTGAGGGTTGTACCTATGGTTTTGCAAGCAAAACATCATAATCCTACTAAACTCAAGTAGTACCTATTTTCAACGTAGAATAATTGAAATGATATCTAAACTATGAATAACAATGACATAAAATTTAAAGGGATATATTATAAAGTTTTCTAGATTAGGCCTAAGATGTGTTTTAGGTATTTGGGAGACTCCATGTGCATTGTGTAGTACCTACAATGATAACAAAAACCACACAAAGTTGTTATCTAGATGTTAACTAAAAAAAATTAAATAAACCACGATCACCAAAATAGAAAAAGTAAAACATGTCGCATTTCCTTGATTTCCTATAAAATGTGTTACAAAATATTTAGGATGTGATCCTTTTACAATTTTTCCTTGGAGGGCTACAAAAGAGGGACTTATTTAGGAGGGACCCTAGCATCGAATGTATTTGTGGGATTGAAATTTTCTTTCTTTAGATCCTCAGAGTTGGAGTGGGCTTATGATGCATTCCACCATGAGCTACATCAATCCTTGATCCTACATAAACCTATAAATATATGTTAAACCATTTAGAGGCTTATATTAACTAGACCTCCTACAAATATAGATATATTGATGAAATCTGAATGGAAATGCATCAAAAAAGTATCAAAACATGCTAAAATTTATAGGGGGAAAGGGATTACCTGATATATTGGTGTGGCAGTCTAAAACTAGAAAATTTACCCCTTCATACATTTTCTAGGTGTGAATGGATACCTCCATGTGTTTTGAATTTTATAACTTGGATTGATCCCTCTATTAGCCATAGAATCCACTGATGGAGTTTGGCATCAATCCAAAAGGTGTTGGTACCTATTTAGCCCTAAAAATCACCAAAAAAATACAAAGAAACTTGATGGAAGGAGTGTTAACTATTAAAAAAGTTGGCACATGAGTCAAGATGCTATTTGGAAAAATAACAGTGCTTATAATTCTCCTCTTGAAACCATAGGCAACATGGTTTAGTTATAGGTTTCCTAGGAGGAAATAGGGGTATGTGATATGGCAAGAGAAAAGATAGGAGAGAGAAAGCCTATTTAATGCATTAGGTGGATGGGTAAGGCTTACCTCCTATGGGTGATGGGTTTTCCATGCCTCTTAATCACCTAGGGAAGACCACATTTTCTAAGGAAGAGAAATCCCACCTTTTTATTAAATTTTCATTAAAAGCTTTAAAGGGAGAAAAGGGATGAATGTTATGTGAGGGGGGTGAGTGCTTAGAAAAGAGTGTAGAGGGGTGTGAGTGGAGGATGAGGTGGACCCCACCTAGGGTTTAGATCAACCTAGGGCTTAGGTTAGTTTTACCTAGGGTTTATGTTAAATTTTTTAGGGTTTAAGGTTTTTGACCTAGTTTTTGAATGTTTCGCTCTTTGCTTGTTAGATGTATTTGAAAGATACTATTTGAGATATTTTTAGGTGTCTACAATTTCATCAACAATAGAAAATGGAAATATGGCAACTACATATTCTTCAATAGGACTAGGCAAAGCCTCAGAGGAAGCAAGCAAAGAGATAGAATTAAACCACTTGACCTAGATAAAATTTGAGTCCCTATTTATTCTTCTTCAGCTGATATTTTCTATGGCAGTATTTGATAATATTGAACAAGACCATCTGAAAGAAAGACGTGAATATTTTGTTGTATTTTTGTAATGATATCCTTGTAATCATTACGTAGCATAGCAAGATAATTTCAATTAGATCAAATGATAGGTATATCAATATATACCCTTGGATGTTCTCACTAATCATAAGTATTGCTAGAAAAGACATTAGTCCCAAAGCCATTCTTGATAATTTCACCATGAATCCCCATTCTCAGTTTTTGGCACATGCTTGGAGAAGACTAGAAAAGGTGTACTCATTAGTTTGAAGATATTCTAAGTTCATTTATTGAAATAGTCCTACAACCCAATGATCCTTCCCACTTTATACGAACCCTACCACCATTGCATTCCATGAAACTATATTTATCTTATTCATTTTATCAAAATAATTCATACACAAGATCTATATCACCACACTTCACATACATTTCAATAAGATCATTCCTCACATCAATATCTATGAATAACCCAATTTTAATGATGTACCCATGTGCTTTTAAGCCATGTCCTATTTCTTATATGCCAAAATATTCCCTGAGAACTCTTGCAAGCATGACCATATTTGGCTTAATTTCCAACATGATAATTTGATTGAAATCCTCAATTGCCTTCTCTAAAATCCATTTTGAGTATATCCTGCTATTATATAATTCTATGTTACCAATATGGAATCCCTCATTCCATCAAACACTTTGTAAAATTATTTTACAAAGCCACATTTAGCATACATATCAATAAGAGTAGTATAGACATTTGATCCAAATCCAACTTTAACAATGTGAGCATGGATCTGTAAGCCTTCATCCAGAGTTCCCAATATGGAGCATACTGAGAGAACACTATAGAGCATGAATTCATTTATTGCATCATTTATCAATTACATTTCTTGGAATAGCCTCAAGGCCATTTCCTCTCATTCTAAATTCATATAAGCTATAATCATGGCATTCCATGAAACAAAAATTTGTCAGGGTATTTTATCAAATACTTGGCATGCATCCTCTATCTATTGATATTTTGCATATGTATTGATAAAAATGCTACCTATAAAAACATCCATCCCATGCCTAGCCTTGAGAATAGTCCCATAGATTTTCTTGCACTATCCTCCCTACCATGATCCACACCTCTATTAGTGCTATTTAAAATTGTATTTTAGAAATTGTTATTTTTATTTATTTTATTTCAACAACTTCTATTTTACCTAATTAATTTTCAACAACTACTAGTTTGCCTAATTTTACATGTATCTAAAGTTATTGAAAGACAACCATTTCTAAAACTAATAGAAAATGTTCAAAGTGTTGCTTTATTCATTTAGAAGTAGGGTTACAAAATAAGTCTCTCTTTCAATGGAGATCTTTATTCCCTATTTTCATCACAAATCTGAAGCATCTGATGGTGTTTTTTGGAGCTCCTCAATGAAGGTGGGCTTCTGTGCACGTGTGCCACTGGTAGTCTGCTTGTGTGTGTCCTTTTGTACCTATTTTGGGCCTGCAAAAGGGTGTTAGTGTGTTTGGGGGCCTGCCTTGGTCAAGCCCCATAGTTATGAAGACAAATCGACTCAAATATGCAGAAAAACATGATGAAAGTTGTTGGAAATGTTATAGAAGCTACTAAAAACTGATTTATACCTGATATGATGTTGTAGATCTGTTGTAGGGTCGGTTCGTAGGTCGGCCTACGAAATGGATCCTGGGTTCATAGGCTGGGGGGTGAACTGGACTGTAGTTGACTTTTGATGAAGATTTTCTATTCGATATGGGCTCCAGATGTTGTTTGATGTTGTTTGTCGAAAGCAAAGTGGTAGAAGATGATTCTGGTGTGATTTTGGTAGAGTCTAGGTAGGTTGACTAAAAATGTGAGAGGTAAAATGAGGGAAAAGACCCTCTATTTATAGGAAAAACCAAGGTCAGGGGGTAGTTAGGTGTACTACACCCTAGGGTCAATTCCTAGCATGGTTAGGTTAGGGTTTGTGAGGTGGTAAGCTTAGTCATCCTCTCACATGCCCTGAAGGAAATATCCTATCCTCACACATGTGTGAGGGAGGATTAGGGTTAACTAGGGTTAGCTAACTCCTAGGTTAGATGAGGGTTGAGTTAGGGTTTCTAGGAAATATCCTAACCAACTTAGGGTGCACACATGTGTGAGGACATGTTTAGGACTAATTTGATCATTAACCCTAATTAAACCCAATTTAATGATAAAGTGTAACTTAAGTGAAAGTCAATCACAAATTAGAATCCTAATTAGTCTAATTAGGGTTTTTGGTAGGGAATGGTCCCATGGGGGCCCTAATTAGGTGTAGGAAAGGGCTTAGGTGGCCTTAGGGAGCTAGTAGGTGGCCCTCTTATGGATAGAAGGTGTTTTGGGTGTATTTTACATAGTTTTGTAGGTTTTGTACCTACGGATAACTATGGTGGCCTATGATGGCCTATGATGGCCTACGATAGCCTATGATGGCCTACGATGGCCTATGCAAACCTACAAGTGTCTATGTAGATCTACAAGTATCTAGGAATGAGCATGTGTGACTTTTAGGTGTCTACATTTACCCTTTTTGTACTATGTTGTGTGAAACATAGTTTAGTGCAAAAATATGATGGAAGAAGGTGGTGAGGTGTTTGTAAAGTGGATGAGAAAGGGGAAGAAAGATGGAATTAATAAAGGGGGGGTAGGCCAAGGGGGCCCAAAAAAAATAGAAAGAAAAAAAAAAGGGGGGGGGGGGGGAGGGGAAAAAGGGGGGGCGAAAGAAAAGAGAAGATGAAGAATGTGTGGGATGAATGTGAATGAATGACTATGGATGAAACATGATGATTTTCCAATTTAGTACAATATTTGCAATATCATACTGGTTGTTTGTGAGGGCAACTTAAGACTGCTTTGCTTTTGCGACCAATGCAAGATGGTCCAATTACGAATAGAACAACTACCTATTCAAATTTTTGCTTCTGATTGATTGATGAGTGCATGATGACATATGTCAAACCATTTGAGTTGAGTGGTATGGATAAATCAAGCGTAACATTCAGTATGTGGTTAGCACTGATATACATGAATGAAAGTGAGATATCTTCGATATTGTGCATGGCTCTCATGACTTAACAAATGTCTGATTTGGGATGAGGTTTATCTTGAGATAATCTTCAAAAAAATTTGTAGATAGATGTGATATCCATGATTTGGATGTTTGATTGTTTGGTTGTATGCAAAGTGGATTTGTGTATGAATACCCCCTCAAATGAGGAATCAACAATGATACAAATGAAATGTGGGGATGTGGTGATGAGTCGATTGATAGAGGAAAATGATGACAAAAGGGAAAATTTTGACAATGGAAACGGGAAAGAAGAAGAAGTTACAGGAGTGAAGAAAATGTGGAAATGGTGTCATGAGGTTTGGTTCGTAGGGTCCTAAACTAGTACTTGAGTTTCACAGGTGCCTACGAACTAGGGTTTTGGGGTATATAAGACTCTTTTCAAGCATGCAAAGATTCATTTGTGTTATGAGAAGTTGCAAGGAGAGAAGAGTGAGGAAGAGTTTGTGAAGTGAAGCACTTGAAAATTTAGTATGAGAGATGGTAAGAGGAAGAGAGCATTGGAAGACCCACCATAAGTACCCAACTTAACTTTGATTTTGATTTGCGTGAATGTTTAAAAATATAGAATGTGTTTGGCTGTGATTTGAATGTTTGCATGTGATGTTTATTTCAAATGTGTGACAAAGTGTGAAAATGGCCAAATGGGTATCCAGAATGTTGCATTGTTTGACCAATATTTTGACTAGTTTGACTATGTGGGGATGGTTGACCTTGATTTTCGTGATGAAAAATGTACTATTTTTGAAATGTGATTGAACTTTCATTATAAAATGGTGAAATGGGTGTCCAAAATGTAATTTTTAAGGAAAGTTATAGGGAAGGAATTATTATAAAAAGGTGAAATGGTATCCAAAACATGATTTTTGTGTTTTGGATTGTGTTGGTGTGTTTTGGAATTGTGTGCCACAAGGTGTATGTGGACGAGTGTGAATGTTTTGTTGGGCATGAAATATGTACTATTTTTAGAATCTGCTTGAACTTTCACCATGAAAGGGTGAAATGGGTATCCAAAAATGTGATTGGTTTGTTGTGTGATGTTTGTGGGTGTTGGAACCCATGTCTTGAAATGCATGTTTGTGTTGCATGATGTTTTATGTGTCAAAAAATGTTGTTTGTGTATGAGGAGACAATTTTGCCATGAAAGGGCCTAATGGGTGCTCAAAAATGTCCTTCTTATTAGGGTGCTAATGACTTGAGTTCGCATGCCTAAACTATTTTTTTTTTTATATGAGATATGTTGTATGTAATGATTATTTGAATGAAATGATGAAAATGAATAGAATATGTATGTGGAACTAATAAAATTTGTGATGTTTGTGGATGAAACAGATGAAGATGATTGAGTCATGACATCATGTGTGATCATTGAGAGTAGCCTTGGGTGAGGCCTTGGATGAGGTGGATGTGGAGTGGATGGGTAGGGTGTGGATGAAGGGGTATGGGATGTGTTGAGTATACATGCCAACAAGGCATATATTTTAGCATTGTGTGAGAGGTGGGATCCAGACAAGAACACTTTTCACTTTCCTATAGGTGAGATGACCATTACACTAGAGGACATATACAAGATATATAAACTATTGATAGAAGGTATTCTAGTGAAGGTAGCAATAGATGAGAGGTAGTAGGAGGTGTTGCAGTGCATATTTGGTGTGAAGTGGGGAGAGGTAGACATAAAAAGGGGGTGGATTATGAGTACTATTGGTACAAGAAGATGTTGTCTAATCACCATTGTGATGCTTATGATATCCACATATGCTCTACCAGATACCTCAGGAGTGAAATTCTCCTAGAATATGATGGATGTAGTATGTGATATGGTAGAGCATGAGGTAGTGTTTGCATGGGCACCTACACTATTGGCATAGGTATATAGAGAGTTGCATGATGTAGTGTGAGTGATGTAGACGGGTTTGAGTTGGACCCCATTGCTATAGGTTTGGGCATGGGAACACATCAGTGATAGAGTGATCGAATTCTATTTCCATATGGTGTGCATGTAGTGATGGGTGACTTCATACCCTATGCTTTGAGGTGGTAGATGGATGAGGAGAAGGGGATGAAGAGGCCACATGAGGGTGATTATTTATTTTGGAGGATACAGTTTGGCTCTTTGGAGCCTAAGCATATTCAATGGAGGCCTTAGAAGGGTGGGGTGGTGTGGGAGAAGGATGGGGAGTAGTTAGGAGTGATCCACTAAGGGTGATGGGTGGTAGGGTGGTATACATGATAGGTAGAGTTCTTTCCCTTTAGTAGGGTCATGCGATAGTTTAGGTTGTGATAGGGGAGACCGGATGCACCTATTGTGATATATAGGAGGTAGGGTGATCAAGGGAAGTGACCTATAGTACCTCCCTTGAGTGGTGAGAGGGATCCACCAATGGTGATTCTAGATGTGGATGATATAGGGACTACTCCTGAGTATGATGCATGGTGGGCCACATAGAGTTGGGAGCTAGGAGTTGGAGTGATCGATGGTTGGGTGCAGCTAGTAGGTGGATTGCCTACACGAGGGGACAGGCACCAGAGGGAGTTAGGCTAGAGCTAGAGGGAGGATTAGAGGATGAGATAGAGGAGCCTCTTCAATGATAGAGGTAACATCGAGATGATGGGTCTAGTATTCCTATTGTGAGGTCACCAGATCAATAGGACAGTGATGGAGGGCACCCTTGGATGATATAGTGCCTATGGAGGAGGAGGGTGATGATACTAGAGATATGGGGGATATACATTTTGATGTATAGGAGAGGATGGATGCTCAGGAGGAGATATTGATATTAAGGGAGAGAGTACGATATCTAGAGGGGTGATTACATGAGAGTGAGGTAGATTAGGCCTTAGATTTAGGAAAATGGAGAGAGGAGCACCAAGAGTTAGAGGAGAGGTTAGTGATAGGTGAGAAGGCAAGCCACAGAGAGGGAGGAGTTGGAGAGACATTGTGTGGAGCTACACAGATGGCTCAAGGTAGAGGAGGTGAGGCATGCTAAGTTGTAGAGGATCTACATCACTAGGTTGTAGAGATGATGGTGGTTGAGGATAGATTAAGGGTAGATATTTCCATGGTGCAATGAATGCAGGGTGATATGGAAGTGATTTGAGTAGCGCATGAGGTAGAGGTGGTAGAGATGAATACTATAAGGGTAGAGGTAGATCATTTATGATGAGCAAATGAGGATGTGTCAAGGTTATATAGAGAGGAGGGGTGATGAGGATGTAGTGTGAGCTTACCTTAGTATCATATGGGCATCCACTTCCAGATTATGGTGGGTCATAATCGAGATCGAGATCATGATCATGAACATAGATATAGTCATAATAGAGTCAATGAAGTGCACCATCGATAGTGTCGAGGGAGCTAAGGATAGTAGTACCTAGAGGCATCTAAGGTAGTGGGGACTACCCCAGATGGAGATAGGGTAGTGGTACCTATGGAAAAATAGGTGGTAGTTGCAACTCTAGAGTCTAGTGGGGTAGCAGAGGCACATGATGTGGATCAAGTGATAATGACTCAAGAGGGGAGTGGTGAGACTCCTAGTGATCAGTAGGGCTGAGATGTGCTATGGATGTATTCCATTTTTGTAGCTTGAGGGTATTTTTTATCATAATATATATATACATATTTTTGGTATTTATATATATGTGTCATGATTTGATGTGAATGAATGTGTGATTTCATGTGTATGTGTAATGTAGAATATTGATAGGTAAATGTATGATGGATGAATATATGTGCATGTGATAACATTTAGGAGAATGATATCATTATAGTGTAGATGTAATGTAGAATGATGTAATGTAAATGAATGAATGTAGGATAGATGCAATGATGCATGTATGTGTATGCTGAAATACATAGAGGAAGCACTCATATCATAGCATAACCGATGGCAATGTGATCCATTCTATAATATCAGGGATGTAGGATGGTATAGGGATTATGCAATAATCTTGAAAATCATAGTTATAGCAATCAAACCTCATGAGGAACTGAGCAAGGTTCATCTACAACTCATAACTAACTTGACTGGGTCAAAGTCTATCAGGGACCAATGTGTGCAATAAGTGATGTTCATTTATCCATTTTGAGGGAGGTAGGACTAACCCATTGTAAACATAACCAAAGTAGCTAGCTCATCCACAAGCGTATAGTGATCTATACAAAAGAAGGTCACTAATGTGATAGATGTGTCACCACTTGTAAGACTATTCCACTAGTAAGCAGGCGCTTAGAGCCTATAGCTAGTGATGGAAATCATCCCATGATGTTATGTTAAACCTAAGGACCAAAGGAGATGAAGCATAATAATTGTGTTTCTTGGAGGCTTTTCCTTTTGTTTTCTACCCCTCATTCTATTGATTCTCTTTTTGTGGTACTATTTTTCTCTTTTTTTTTGGAATGTGGGCATTGGATTTTGTTTTCTACCCATTTTTTATTTTTGCTTATGCTTATCCCTTTGTTTATCCCTAGGTCATATGTTGATCATGCAAATGATAGGATGAGTAGGGGAAACCATTCGCTAGATGGTGATATCTACGCAAGGTGTTATCTTCCCTAGACTCAAAATTTGCTTAAAAATATGACATGTGTGAATGGTCCCTGAAAGAAGTTGAACCAACCAAGAGATGTTGTAAGAAGAGTAAGAACTTGTCAGCTAGAGGTGATGTTTGATTGACTTAACTGGTGAGTGGTCAAAATCACGCAAAACACCATATACTCTATAATCCTGAGAAGGGGAGTGGACATCCAAGTGGTGATGCTAACAAGTGTGTATATTAATCCTATCATGAGTGCATTTCTATAGGGAGAATATACAAGCATGAATATAAATGTAAAAGAAGAGTGATGCATATATGCAATGGATGCAATATGAGAGATATAGTATGCAAGGAAAGTATCTACAAGAGGAATTTTGTGAGACTTAACCAGATGAGATTAGAAACCATGTCGAAAGAGATGGGTGTGTGAAGAAATGATGAGAAGAGGGAGTCATGGTAATGGTTGCCCCAGCATGTGGGGGTGTAGCAAACATGAGAGAAGTATGTAAATGGGAGAATGCATGTGATAATGAAAAACAAGGAAAATTGGGAGTGAAAAGAGATGTGGAGGAAAACGAGAATGAAGAAGTGCAACAAAGAAGAATGAGGGAAGCAATGAAGAAAAGAAGATGAGAAGAAGAGGAAGAAAAAGGTAAAATTAGCATAGGTATGTAGCCACTCAAAGCATGACCATACAACTATATGGGATAGAAAGAAGAAGAAAGAGAAGGGAAGAAGAAATAAGAGGAGAAAGCAAGCTAAGGATGTGTGAAGTGATGGGGATCAGGTCATGAATGACTAGGTGAAGTGATGATGTGACTAGGATTTTGGTGATTTGTGTAGTTGGATAACTGCTAGAAATAATGAGGTGTGGATGTGAAAGATTCATATGATGGTATAGGGTGAGGTACAAGATGATATGGAGGGCTCTAAAGTTGAGTAGGAGAGAGAGCATGTTCAAGCTATGGGAGAGATTCATCGAACAACATGTCTTGGACAAGGGTTTCAAAAGTGTGATATGCATTGATGTCATGTCCTGATTGATGATGATAAATGTAAAATTGGTTCTCTCTATAGTTTCATGGCTTAGGGTATAATGGGTCAATGGGGTAGATCTTAGGTAGTACAAGGAGGCCTTGGTGGAGCAACTAGTGGAATGTCTAAGAAAGTGGTGCTGAATAAATAGGCATGGGGTATATGTATGGCTCAGGTGGTGATGAGCATGAGGTACATGGGGTGGGTGCAAGTGGTTGGATTGTGGACCTAGGGTTCAGTGGAGGTTGCATGTGGGAGTGAGGGATTGGGATGGAAGAAGGTGAGGGAATGCAAGTCATAGTAGAGTGATAGGGAGAGGAATGGCATCGATAATGACTCAAGTGTAACTCGAGGTTGTCAAGGTGAGAGAGGATGTGTTGGATATCAATGGGAGGGGTGATAAAATTGAGGTAGGTGGGGATCAATATTCTAGTGTGTAAATGGGGTTGGGATATGGGTACAAATATGAGAATGAATGAGAAGAAGAAGGGGGAGATTGAAATTGATGAGTTGTTGGTGGAGCAGGTTGAAGTGGAATACCATGGAGTGGGGATGGGGGTATCTGGAGAATAGGTGGTATGGGAGATGATTATAGATAGTGATATGGATGAGATGGGGGAACATGCATAGAGGTAGCTTAGGAGGCATGTTGATGAAGGGATTGGTCGTAAGGTGACATCCCATTTGGTAGGGGTGGAGGTAGTCCTGAAGGGTGTGTGTGAATAGGTGTGTTTCCCCTATTAGGAGGAAAGTAGCCTAGTGAAGGTCATCGAGCTAGAGAAGATGGTAGATAAGGATCTCTCATATCAACCAAGTGAGGGGGGATGGTCCTCATGCATGAGGGTATGGTGGGTGAGAGTGTTCCTCCTTATCTACAAAGGAGGACAAGGAGATATGACTATCACTAGAGTGAGGGGAATAGGAAGAATCCCTATGATTAGGTGAGTGAAGTCGAGGTGAAGTGTGATGATTAGAATGTGATGATAGGGATGCTGATATACATGAATGGGGCCAGGAGGTATTGCAAGGTCGGTAGGGGTGATTGGTACTAGAGGTAGTGTCGAAAGGTCCTGCATGATGGGGGAGTGGTATGCTAGAAGTGTAGACCTAGAATAATGTATCTCCATAGAAGATGTCACAGCTGGTGATAAGAGACCTACAAAACCAAAGATACCAACAACATAAAAATGACATAAACAAAAGTATTTCTATTGTGTAATAGAAAGTGAAAGTTATGTGTTCAGTGCAATGTGGGTTGTGAATCTATGAGTGAGGTGATATGTACAACATTATGATGATAGTATGTGCAATCTGTGGTGATGTGTACCTAGATAGGCTAGGCATTAAATATGTGTAAGTGAATTATGTTGATGGGTTCAGGTTTGATGAGTCCTTCGAGATTTTCCAATCGATAGGCACCAAAACTAAATTTGTGTGTGATGATGTATGGGCCTAGCCAATTGGGAGTGAACTTGTCTCACTATTGGTGGGGTTGACTTGTGATCTATTGATTCTCTTTGAGAACTAGGTCATCGATATGAAACTCATGTTGGTGTACCTTACTATTGTAGGCATGATGAAGATGATCTTGATAGACATGGGTGTGTTCTATGGCGTGGATGTGATGCTCATCCAAGAGCATTAATTGGTCGAGGTGGGCTTGATGAGTAGTGTCATCATCAATGAAGTCTTTCATGGAGATGCGTAAAGATGGTATTTCAAGTTCAAGAGGCATAATGGCTTCAATACCATAGACCAAAGAAAAGGGTGTTGCCCTAGTGGGAGTATGGATGCTCATACGATAGGCCCACAAGGCTAATGGCATTTGATTATGCCAATCATGATGAGATTCTATGACCATTTTATGAAGAATAGAGTAGATGGTTTTATTAGTAGCCTCAACCTAGTCATTACCTTATGGGTAGTATGAGGTAGAGAAGCTATGGTGAATGTTAAATTTAGTGCATAAGGCACGAATAGTTTTATTTTTGAAAGGAGTGTCATTATCAAAGATGATTTGTGAAGGGATTCCAAAGTGACATATGATATGGTCAGTGATGAATACCATGATTTTGGCCCTCATAGTTTGAATGAGTGGGATGGCTTTGACCCACTTTGTAAAGTATTCTATGGTAGTGATAATGAATTTATGGTTGCTTGATGAAGCAGGAGATCTATCCAATAAGATCTAAACCCCATTGGGAAAAAGACCACATGGATTGGATAGGTTGGAGTGCTTGTGAGGGTAAGTGTGTGAGGTTAGCATGTTGTTGACACTTGATACATCACTTTACATACTCACAATAGTCATGTTCCATTTTGGGCCAATAGTAGCCCATGCATAAAATATATTTTGTGATAGCCATGCCACTGAAGTGGCCATCACAAGTGCCATCATGGGTTTCTTGGACCACTCATTAAGCTTCATGTGGTTCTAGGCAATACAAAAGAATACCATCATGACTATAGTGATACAAGATATCCCCAATAATGTGTAATGGATCACCCATTGTTTGAATGCTCGATGATGAGCATGTGGTAAGTCACAAGGTAGAAAGCCTAATTTGATATAATCCTTAATTTATGAAAACCAAGGATCATGTGGTTCAGTATGGATGACATGGATGCCATCATCATCTATGGGAGGTGAAGATGAGATAGTGGACTATGTTAGAGTATGAATGGACATGTGCATTGTGTCGAGAGAGGGGTTTTATGGTATTAACGATCCCAAGGAAGCCATTGTGTCGATGAAATGATTTGATGAGCATGGAGCAGCTTTGATATCATACCACTCAAGTTGGGTGAGGAGTTGTTGGGCAATCTATTTGTATTGTTGGAGGACTAGGTAGTGACATTGCCAAATCTCCTAGACTTGATTGATGATAAGGAGGGAGTCACCAATGATGTGAAGGCATCTAATGTGCATAGAGAGTACCTACTTTAAACCAAGAATTAAGGCTTCATATTTTACATTATTATTTGTGCAGGGAAACCCTAATTTGAATGAAAATGGGAGAGGTTCCCCATCAGGTGTGAAGAATACAATTCTTACACCCCCAGCATGAGTGCAATGGGAGCCATCAAAGAAAAGTGTTAAGTCAACTAGTATTTCTGGTTTGACATACTCCTCAACTTCTATGACATGGAATATGGAATCATCAGGGAGCTAAATAAGGAGTGGTTGATTATCGAGCAATGGAGCCTCGATGAGTTGGTCGATGATGACCTATCCTTTGATGGACTTTTGAGAAATGAACTCTAGGTCAAATTCAATGAGGAGCATAATCCATTTAGTGGTGCGAGAGTTATGATAACTCTTGTTCATCATATATCAAAGTGGATTATCATGAGCGATGACAAATATGGTGTGATTAAGCATATAGTGGCATAGTTTTTGTGTCGCAAAGACTACAGCCAGGCATAGCTTTTCCATGTATGCGTATCAGGTTTTATAGCTGACTAGCATACGACTGATGTAATATATGGCTTGCTCTTGATTGAGCACATTCTTTTGAGCTAATAATGTGCCAAGTGCAAAATCCATAGCAAAAATATACAAGATGAATGGTAGTTATGGGTGTGGGGGAGATAGAACTGGTGATGAAGTGAGGTAGGCTTTGATTGAATCAAAGGCTTGTTGATAGTTTGCATCCCATTTGAAGGTGACTCCATTTTGTAAAAGATGATTAAATGGCTTGCACTTATCCGATAACTAGGCAATAAAATGATGAATGGATTGAATTTTGCCTACAAGCTACGTAGTTGCTTGAGATTGGTGGGTGGAGGCATCTCGATGATGGATTTGAATTTGTTGGGGTCTACTTCAATGCCTCACTGAGAAATAATGAACCCTAATATTTTACCAGAAGTAACACCAAAGACACATTTCTTTGGGTTGAGATGAACATTGTGTTCTAGAAGGTGATCGAAGATCTTGCGTAGATCAACAAGATGTTGTGAATATTCTTTGGATTTGGTGATGAGGTCATCGATATAATATTCCATGATTTTATGCATGTAGTCATGAAAGATATAAGTCATGGCATGCTGGTAAGTTGCCCCAACATTTTTAAGGCCAAAAGGCATGACCTTATAACAAAAATTCCCCTAGGGGTTGTGAAAGATATTTTGTGTTGATCGATGGGGTTGATCTTAATCTGATTGTAACCAAAAAATCCATCCATGAGGGAGATCATTTCATGACCTATGATGGCATCAACTAGTGAGTCGATGTTTGGGAGGGGGAAGTTGTCCTTGGGATAAGCTTTGTTCAAATCATGAAAATCGGTGCAGACGTGAACTTCATCGGAGGGTTTAGGTACTGACACCATATTGGAAACCCATTCTGGGTAATCAATAGGTTGGATGAAATTTACATCAAGGAGCTTTTGGAGCTCAGATTTTACTAGCAATGCAACCGTAGGATGCATACATCACAATTTCTATTTGACGGGTTTGGCATCGCTATCGAGAGTGAGATTGTGAACCACTAGAGAGGGATCAAGTCCAGGCATATCCATGTAGGACCAAGTGAAGACTCTGATGTATTCCTTAAGGAAGGTGGTAAATAGGATGTGCTCCTCTGATGAGAGGTTAGTAATGAGTTTAACAATATGTGGATTGGTGGGGTCATCACCAATATCGATATCGATGGTATCTTCCACAAGCATGTGGGAACCATCTCAAAGTTGTTCTAAGATTGGAATAAGATGGAGGTCATCGATAGCCTTAGGTAAATCAAATTCATCATCTAAATATATGTTAGTGTGATGAACCCATAGGATGTGAGGTGGGGTAGATGGTGAAGGAGCATTCATAACATGCAATATGGGGGGTGATAGCAAGAAGTCCTATGATGAAGGCATTGGTGAAATGTGAGTAAAGTCAATGAAGTTAGGGTTTGGTGTGTTATCATGACTCAAATGAGATGTGTATCAAAGTGGTGAGAATAGATCCACATCGACCATGTTGATAGAAGTAGTAGAGGTCATAGAAGATGATGAGTCTGATGATGAAGATTCAGAAGCATGTGAACATCATGGTAGGTTTAACGATGGACGTAAAACCATGGGTGGAGAACGAGGTCGAGTTATGGATTGATGAAGCTATCAGAAATAGGTAATGGTATGGCTAGATGTATCGATGATGGAGGAGGAGGTGAAGTGTTGCACTCTAGATAAGGAGCTATGAGGGACAAGGTAACAAATTTATCAACTAGCACATCAATACAATAAGTAGATGTGGTGTCAACAAAAGATATTTCTTGGAAGAAGTTGCATGGAATGGTGATGGTAGAATGAGGAGATGGACTCTCATCTAGGATATCCATGTCGATGTATTCTTCCAATGAGTGTGTAGGAATTGGTGTGGGATGTAGAGAGAGATCTTGAAGTTCATCCTCAAGCGTATGAATGATTGTAGGGTGATAACCTAGGCCAGATTTGTCTATGGGTGATTGAACATGGGGGTTGATAGGCATGTGTAACCCTTGCTCATAGTAGCCTAGTCCAAATCCATACCAATGAAAATATTGAAGGTAGCATAAGGTGAATTGAGGGTTGGACATGTGGTCAAGAGTGCCATAAAAACTAGATTGTAGTGGTGGAGGCATAGTAGCTAGGAGCGATGAGTCTAGACCTACATACACAAAGTTGGTATGATTTTTGGGTGGACCAAGTGGTATGATAGTACCAATGGTCAGTACTAAAGCTGAAGGATGACCAAAATCATGGGTAGATTGGATTATCGAGGGTCAAACATGAGCATCATGAATATTATAGTCATCGAACCCAAAATTTATCATGAAAATTGACACTCGAGGTATCGTACATGTTGGGGAATGAGGTGGTGAATCAGAATCAGAGGAAGATGATGCCAGCTAGGAATCATGAATGATAGTAGGAGAAGAATGGAGTAATTGAGCATCTAAGTAGGAGGCTCATTATTCCCAATCATGGCATTCAACCATGATGGAGGGAATGGGATGGTTCACATGTGGGAACTATGTGGTGAGGGGAGGAGGCGTAGGTGTCAAGCTATGAGAAGATGTAAAATACCATGGTCATGGATGAAAAGGAAGTGGGGGTGTTTGAGGAGTGGGAAGGAGAGGAGGTTCTATAGAGGAAGATGCATGAGATGTAATAGGAGGCCATGATGAGGGTGGTAAAAAAGGTGTAGGTGTAGGAGGTAGATCCATGGAAGAAGATGGTTGAGAAGGAGGGGGAGGCCATGAGGAAGGTGGTAAGAAAGGTATGGTAGTAGGATGAGGTTCCATGATAGATGATGAGAGTGGTGTGGACATAGATGGAGGGGAATGTGTATGTGTCCCTAATGATTATTGTGGTGATGAGGTTGATGTAGAAGAAGATGTAGATGCTCCCACTGAATGATGAGAAGGAATGGGAAGAACCTGAGTAGAGGATGATGAGGGTCCTGGTGGAAGGTCTACAATGTTGTAAAATTTGAAGGGGTCCCCATCGGTAGGAACACAATGAACAAGTCCATCATAGACATACTTGAGACAATGATGCAAGGTAGAGGGAACACATTGCATGTCTCTAATCCATGGATGTCCGAGCAAGATATTGTATTGCATCTCACCTTGAATGATATGGAATAAAATGGAGATGGTACAGATACCTACATGGATAGGTAGGACAATGGAACCTATAGTGGGTCGCATGGAACCATCGAATGCATGAAGGTCGAGTGATGGGGTGGTAAAGTGAGTAGGTGGAATGTGAAGGTGATGTAGGGTGGTAGTAGAAATGATACTAATAGATGAACTAGTATCAATGAGGACATGCTTGTAGGTGATATCATTGATGGTTGCTTGGATGTGGAGAGGAGGATCAACTCCTTCACCTATGAGATCTATAATCTCATGGTCATGGAAACTAATAGAAGGTTGAAGGTAGCATGGGATGTTCCCTATAAAGTTCACAAATGCATTTGTGTCATGGGTTTCAAGGTCAATGGATCGAAGGATGTCATTCAATGCCTCATGATGGGGTTGAGACTATTGTAAAAGGTCAAAAATGGATAGCCTAGTTAGGGTATTATGTAACTGATGTGTAAGGCTACCATAGATAGTGATGATATTTTATGGTAGGTATGGTGAAGTATTTGAGGCTATCAGGGATTACAGAGAAGTAAAAGGTACTAGAGGGGATACGATAGGTGCATCCTAGCATGGTGGATAGCATTGAGTGTGAGTTGTAAGGTTGATCATGCCAACTACACCACATGAGGGGGGTCTCATTGAACATTGTTAACCTATCTGGGTTACCCTTGGGGATTGGACTAGGCTCCTTAGGGATTCATCCCCCTATGTTCAGGTAGCGGGTTTTGATAGATACCCAAATTTTGGTTTTGTGGTGTGAGGGGGTTTGAGACCTGAATGGTACCTCGATCAATGAGGTCTTGGACAAGACCATAAAAGGAGTGACAAGATTCTATATCATGGTCATATTATCGATGGTATGTGCAGAAGGCCTACTCAATATACCCCTAAGGCTTGGGTTGATTTGGATCAATAGGTCGAATTTTTAGTAAGGTAATATGACCTACATCATATAATATCTAGAATAGAGCTAGCAAGGGCTTAGAGAGTGGGGTCAAATTACACTATGGAAGCTATGGATGAAGGCTATGAGTCTATTGTAGTTTAGGTGGAAGGGGTGCATTAGTTTGGAATAACTACTACTATGGAGGGGGAGGTCATGAGATGGATGAAGAAGCTAGAGAAGCTATTGCTACCTGATTAGTTTGTGGTGGTCTAGGGAAGGGTTGATTTGGTGCATTTTGGTTGAAGTAAAATTTGGAGTTGTAAGATGGTTTCTGCCTAAGCTTAATCTTGCCAGATTGGACTTTGATGTCCTCGATGACCTTGGCTTGAGTGATAGCTTCCTCAAACATGTGACTTTGATGAAGTTGTAAGGAAGTGGAGATATGTTTGTGACAACTCTTGGAGAAGAGTGTAACTAGTTCAATAGATGGGAGGCTATGAGCTAGGTCATGGATGATCGATCTCCATCAAGAGATAAATTCTATAATGGGCTCATCATCAACCTATCATAAGGCGTAGACATTAGAGAAGTTGATTTTCTTTTTTATATTAATGGAGAAATATTCTAAGAATGAATTGGCCAACTACTCAAAGGTGAACAGGCTATGGCATGGGAGCATGTTGTACCAGTCAAGGGCTTGTCCCCCAAGTGAGAGAGAAAAGGTACGTAACATGAGGGGATCGCTACTATGAAGTTGATAGCAAGTAGAGTGGTAATTGTTGATGTGTTCATGAGGGTCCTCTTTACCTTTGTACTTATCAAATTTTGGAATCTCAAAGTGATATGGGTAAGGAGGAATGGGAACTGATGGGTGAACTGGCTCATTGCACAACTCAGTGTATGTGGGTTTTTGGGGCCCATAACCAGTTGTATAGAGATTTAGCATCTTAAATTCCTCTTGCAAGAGTTGGAGCTTGGGTGCTAGAGGTGTAAAGGATTGTGTTGAGGTGGTTGTAGCCTGAGAATGGGGTGGGTATTGGAGTTATTGTTCTTCCCAATGTGGAGAAGGAATGTATTGCAATTATGCCTATGGATGTGATTGTTGAATGGTGTAAGATGTCAAAGTGGATGGGACACTCTACTATGGAGTAGGCATCTACTAGGGATAGTAATATTGTGGTTGTAGGGTTTGTGGTTGTTGCACAAGGATCTACTAGAGAGGGGCCTACTATAATGGTTGGGTAGTAGGGGATGATAACCAAGAAGGAGGTGTCATGAAAAATGTAGGTCCAATAGATGGTGGTGGAGGTAGTGGTGTCTAGATAGATGGTGCAAGTGGTGGGTGAGATGAGGTGTCAAAATATGGTACCTACATCTGACTAGAAGAGTGATAAGTGGAGAAGGTAGGTAGAGTAGAATAGCATGGAGGATTAGTGGGATAGGATGAGTGTCATGGATCATAGGTAGAAAGGGACTAGAAGATGGAGCCCAAAATGGAGGAGGTGGAGGGAGTCAAAAAATGGGAGTAGATGAAGATGGTGGTGGAATAGAAGATGGGATACCATACATTCTAGGAGGGTGGGATGTAGGTGGAGGTAATGATGAGGAAGGAGTGTAGGCCTCAAAGGTAGGAGCCTGAGAAGATGGCATGGTGAAAGTGTTCACACATGATTGAGGAGATGGGGTCTACTGATGTTGTTGATATTGGAATTGTTGTGAGTGAGGAGGTGGTTGTGATACAACATCAAAGGATGGGAAGAAGGATTGTTGGGAAGGTGGTGGTTGTGACACTTGAGAAGTGTACTGATATGATGATGTGGGTGGTGTATATTATTGTTATAAAGGAGTCTATTATGGGGGGATTTGAGATGAGGGTATCTGAGTGCTCGAAGTGGAAGATGAGGGATCTGAGATCATCCCTATGGTAGGGGTGAATGATGTAACCTCAAGGTGAGTACGATTGAGAAAGGAGGAGTCATTATCTAAGAGGGAATGAGATAGGCTTTAAAATAAAGGATGTGCAAAGGTAGGTGAGGTAGGTGGAGTTTCCTCATCGATAGTGAAGAAGGGAGGTGGGTGTCTTGGAGTAGTATAGATTACATGGTCACAAAACATGGAAGGTGGATTAGGTGAAGGTGAGCGAGGAAGAAGTGGGTGATATTCATTAGATGAGGTGGTGAGGGTATCACCTAGGGTAGAAGTCTCACCATGAGACATAGTGTGTATGTGAAGTGAGTCAGAACCTATAAGGAGGTCTGTAGTGAGTGTGGATTTACCCCTTATGACTGAAGGGGGAGGAATGGACTGACTGGAAGTGGCACAAGAAGCCTCCTCCTCAAGATGTGCTTGCTCGCATGCTTGACTATGGGTGACAATAGGCATGGTGTTGTGTACTATGAATTGGTGCTCAAAACTACTCAAAAATAGAAATATGAGGTTCTAGGTGTGCTCTATGTGAGATTTTTGGGTAACCCTATGAAATTTGGGAAGTTTATGTGTATCAAAATAGAGTTCGCATGTCGCTATGCAAACTAGGAGCTGGTTCATAGGTTGACCTATGAACTGGACTCAGACTATGAATCTGATAGAAAGCCAAAAGTGATAGGCTATAGATAGCCAATAGATGGGTTGCTAATAGGTGAATGTGTTGAAACCAATTTTGTGAGCATGCAAACAAAGCGTAACTAGAATCAGTGCTAAAAATAGAAAAATAAATATTTATTTTTTTGTGTGTTTTGATGTTGAAATATACCTCTAGAAAATATCACAGGAAGTGGGGTGAAACTCTAGAAATAATAGGAATGTCATCGACATAAAACCTCCTACAACACCCAAGGGTGCATAGAATAGAATAATGTCTCAATAGGAAAATGGTGACCTAATGTAAAGGTGCAGTAAAATGATAACCAAATAGGGGGAACTCAAAATGCTCTGATGAGTCCAAAAGCCTCTCACGAGAAGAGGTGGCACTATCTAAGACCTGCTACCGGCATACCCATGCTTTCGCTTCACCCTCGGTGGGCTTAGTCAAGAACGATAGTTACCTATTCACTAATTATGTGAGCCTTGTGAACAAAGGCATCTAACCCTATCCTACTCCGAAGGTCCCTTTTGGTGATGAATTCTAGAAAACCAGTCTCAAGAGTAGGGGATTTTCTGGTGATGAAGTCCAGAAAACCGCTCCTGAGGGCTACTATGGTGTCTAGGGGGTGAGCTGGTGGAAGGAGATGAATTCCAACATCACCAGTCTTGAGCGATGGATTGGGGATGAAGTCCAATATCACCACTATGTATGCCACATGAGTGTGTGATGGTGTGTTTATTACCACTGAGGTGAAAGCAAAACAACTAACTAGATGCCTTTTCAAAATGAAACTAACCCTAGATGCATTTTCAAAATAAAACTATCCTAGATGCATTTTTGAAAAGAGAAAACTAACCTAGATGCATTTTGAAAATGAAATATGATCTAGAAAGCACAAAGGCAAGCAAAGAGGAAAGAGATGTGAAATCCTAGTTTAATGTCTTGAAAAGAAATTGAAAAATTAACCTAAATGTGATTTTGTGAAAGAGGTTAGAAACCTTAATCTAATGACATGAAAAGATATTGAAATGTGATTTTTAAAATTTGAAAGAAATTGAAATGTACCCTAAGGATTTTGGAAAGAGATTTGAAGTTCTAATTAAATGACATGAAATAAATTTAAAAAAAGAAT
The DNA here is from genome assembly GCA_028583015.1 of Wollemia nobilis. NCBI lineage: Eukaryota > Viridiplantae > Streptophyta > Pinopsida > Araucariales > Araucariaceae > Wollemia > Wollemia nobilis. The sequence continues at coordinate 2,443,312 of JAQPPZ010014908.1, forward strand.
TTAAAATAAAATTTGAAAAAAAATTTCAAAACCCTAATCTAAATGCAAATTTGAAAAGAAATTTGAAATACCTTTTGAAAAGAGAAAGTGAAAAGTCTGATCTAAATGCAAATTTGGAAAGAGATTTTAAAGATCTATCTAATGCATGAAAATATGATTTGAAAGAAATGATTTGCAAAAGTTGGAAATAAATGAAAATCTATTTTAATGGCTTGAAAAAGGAATGTAACTTTAATCTAAATGACAAAAAATAAATCTAAGATGATTTAAGCTAACTGATTCTGAAATAACATGATAACCCTAATTGATGTGTTTGAAAGGAAATTTCACAAAATGACTCGATGCATTTGATGGTGAAACTTCTTTGCAAAGGAATAACAAAAATAGGAGGTTCTGAGGGAAATACCTGACTCTTATGGTGTCAGATGAACTGCTTGATGTCTCTACTATAAACCTCTACAATTTTAGGGTTTTCTGAAATAGTTTAGTAGAGTTCGTAGGGTGGCCTACGAACTAGACTGTTGGTTCATAGGTTGGGGTGAACTGGGTTTAGAGGCTTGAAACTCTTATTCTAAACACCTGAAGTGTATGTCAAGGTTTTTTTGGGTTCTATTCTATGTTTAGAGTACCTGAAATAGCAAAATAAAACTAGAAATTGAGTTAGATTAGTGAAAACAACTATTCTAACACAACTATTGTGGTGGTCCCATCGGGCATGCCAGAATGAAGCGACTGAAAGACAACCATTTCTAAAACTAATAGAAAATGTTCAAAGTGTTGCTTTATTCATTTAGAAGTAGGGTAAAAAAAAATCTCCCTCCCCAGGGTTTTTCCCTATTTTCATCACAAATTTGAAGCATCTGATGGTGTTTTTTGAAGCTCCTCAATGAAGGTGGGCTTCTATGCATGTGTGCCACTGGTAGTCTACTTGTGTGTGTCCTTTTGTACCTATTTTGGGCCTACAAAAGGGTGTTAGTGTGTTTGGGAGCCTGCCTTGGTCAAGCCCCATAGTTATGAAGACAAATCAACTCAAATATAAAGAAAAACATGATGAAAGTTGTTGGAAATGTTACAAAAGCTACTAAAAACTGATTTATACCTGATATGATGTTGTAGATCTGCTATAGGGTCGGTTCGTAGGTCGACCTACGAAATGGATCCTGGGTTCATAGGCTGGGGGTGAACTAGACTGTAGTTGACTTATGATGAAGGTTTTCTATCCGGATGGGCTCCAGATGTTGTTTGATGTTGTTTGTCGAAAGCAAAGTGGTAGAAGATGATTCTGGTGTGATTTCGATAGAGTCTGGGTAGGTTGACTAAAAATGTGAGAGAGGTAAAATGAGGGAAAAGACCCTCTATTTATAGGAAAAACCAAGGTTAAGGGGGTAGTTAGGTGTACTACACCCTAGGGTCAATTCCTAGCATGGTTAGGTTAGGGTTTGTGAGGTGGTAAGCTTAGTCATCCTCTCACATGCCCTAAAGGAAATATCCTATCCTCACACATGTGTGAGGAAGGATTAGGGTTAACTAGGGTTAGCTAACTCCTAGGTTAGATGAGGGTTGAGTTAGGATTTCTAGGAAATATCCTAACCAACTTAGGGTGCACACATGTGTGAGGACATGTTTAGGACTAATTTGATCATTAACCCTAATTAAACCCAATTTAATGATAAAGTGTAACTTAAGTGAAAGTCAATCACAAATTAGAATCCTAATTAGTCTAATTAGGGTTTTTGGTGGGGAATGGTCCCATGGGGGCCCTAATTAGGTGTAGGAAAGGGCTTAGGTGGCCTTAGGGAGCTAGTAGGTGGCCCTCTTGTGGATAGAAGGTGTTTTGGGTGCATTTTACATAGTTTTGTAGGTTTTGCACCTACGGATAACTATGGCGGCCTACGATGGCCTATGCAAGCCTACAAGTGTCTATGCAAATCTACAAGTATCTAGGAATGAGCATGTGCAAATTTTAGGTGTCTAGAGTATCTATGTAAGACAACCCATGCCCACATACCAAACAGACCTTGAAATTGCTTCTCCATTGTTTTGGGATCTCTAAATTCACATTAATACTTTGAATATTTCAAAAATTTGATGTTATCATTCACAAATTCAAAATTTGAATCTCTAAAACAAAACTAACATTATGGGAAGCAGTATAAGCCTCTAGGCTTGGAATGCTAGCTTAAATATAGAATTTGTAGCAGCCAACTCAGGGTGTTCCATCCTCGCACCCAATAATATTGTGTGGTCCTTTAGTAGCAAATCCATTATGTACTTATCCCTCATGGCTCCCAAATACGACCATCTACCATCATAATTTTATGGTAGGAGTAGTTTATTTGTTGTATAGGATGCCCTTAGTTCATCTAGTCCTTCATCATGGACTGGTGTTTTAGGTTTTTTATAGTGTGTTGGCTATTATATTTGGCTAAATAGAACTATAGATAACATCACCATACACACAACCCTAGACCTAAATCCCTCTCAATGTGGTTGATGTATCATTCATCAGATTTGAAAAGGCCATGAAGGATCTTCTCTAATGACCATGAAGAAACTTGTTGAAATAAACTCTGTGAGTGCCACCTTGAGTACCCTAGGGAACCACCACAATTGGAAACATTTAGGGTGTTCCAGCATTGCAAGCTACCAAATTGTCATTCTATTTTTGCACAACACCCTACACTATGGAGATACTAGTTTTACCTCGTATTCTTCCCACACATAAATTTATTTTAAGACTCGATACTTTGAAAAGCTTTCATTATCATATTCATCTAGCCATCACAGTGGAAATCTATAGAAAATACCATAGAGAACTTTCAATGCTATTATTAGGTCCTTTTTGGTCACCAATGGGTGTAGCACTCTTTTTCCACGTGCCCTCCAAAATCACTAGAGACATAGGTTCTTAATGTACGACTAAGAAATATTTTTTTTTCATCCCATGATCTACAAACAACCTCTCTTCCATGCTTGCACCCCTATCATAAGACCCTCATGTTTCCATTGAATAAGAAACAATAAGGAATGAAGATGTTGAGAGGAATGTTGACCACTGATGAGCACCAGAAATGTTCATTTGACATAAAATTTATAAGGGCATCATTATTGGTTTAATTAGCATTTGAAATGTATTTTTATATAGCTTTTGCATATAATTGATAGAAAATGAAGTATTATGCTTGACTAGTGTTTTTAGTGGAAAATGTGTGTAAATGCAAGTTTTTACTACTAATATGGTGTTTTTGAGTCTACATCCCATTTGGGCTTGGCAATGCACGAAGACATATTGAAAATAATAGCGGTAAATGGTGAAGGCAGGCACTCGAATCTCAACTATTGGCAGTTCCTGACTCCTGACTATTGACGATGCCTGACTCCCGACTCTTGGTGGTGCCTGCTTCTATACTGTTGGTGGTACTTGCTTCTTGACTATTGGTGGTTCCTACTTCCCAACTATTGGTGGTGCCTACTTCTCCACTGTTGGTGGTGCCTGCTTCCCGACTATTGGTGGTGCCTGCCTTTCAACTACAAGTTATGGTTGACCAAGTCGGTGTTGATCTGTTGACCGATTGACCAAGTGACCATGCACTTTTGAAGGAGGTTGTTGCACAAAATATAAAGGAGAAATATTTGTATTCTTATGCATATTATATTTTTATGATTATAATAGAATAAAGTACTTTTATTCTAATTATTAAAAGTTGACCAGTTGACCATGTAAGCTTTTAAAGCATTATTTTTAGGATTAGATTGTTATGTACACCTAAGGATTACTATATTTATCCTTTTGGTGAATGAACATGCTTTTAAATAGGAGAATAATATTTGTGTGTAAACGTATTGTAACAAATCACGTTATGTGATTGAAAATAGACCAATTTATTATTGTAATAGGATCTAGTTGCGTTCTATATAAGAACACAAGCTAGACAAAAGGAGGGATCAGAGGATCATTTTACATAGTCAATAGAATAATTCTATTTCTTTTATTCTATAGAGTTGCAAATACTCTTATTTTTTGAAAGCAATCCTTATGTAATTAATCGGGTGGACTACCTGTGGGATATTGGGCTCACTCCTTGTAGTTTTCCTCTTCCTTTTAATTTTTTTTATTTATTTTCAATAGATTATTTTCTTGTTTTATTTTCCTACTTTATTTTAATTTAGTCGTGTGTTTATTTTCCTGCACTTATATTTCAGCATTTTAATTTCAACTTTAGTTTTAGTTTATTTATTTAATTTTCTACACTTTATTTTATTTGTTTTGGCTAAAATGAAAATGAAAAAACACCCCCATGTAACTAAACAAGTATATAGGAATTCATTCCCCACACTGCATGCATATATTGTGCATGACACTCACAAGTTTACGAATTATCAGGTTGATAATTAAATGGAGGCATTGAATTAAACCATATAAAATTAACCAATGTTTTGCCCAAAATTTTGGTGTCGTTGTCGGGGAGTGTCCAAAATGTAGTGTATGATCCACAAATAAGTTGTTTTGAAAATTACATTCAGATTACCTTACCTGTATATCCTCTACCTAAGAAGCATGAGTCCATCAAGGACCTTTTTACAAGGCCAAAAAAGGTGTTAGCACAACCAGAGCCCAATCCTATAGAAAATAGTTTAAATTTACTAGCTTATCAGGTAAATATAGGAATGAACCTGATGTACCATATTAAGTGTAGAAGTAGAAATAAATTGTGTTGTTGAAAAAGTAGAAAAATTAGGCAATGAAGGATTTCCACTGTATTCTTAATGGTTTCAAGAAATTAGAGAAATGACACAACCTTTGTTTGATATTATGAAACAATTGAAAAATTTTATTGTCAAACTATTAGGAATGTGTTTATTTACATGAAAACCATTAGGAAATTATGCCTCAAGAAGCCTAGTTTTAACGATAAAAAAAATTACAGGCTTAACAGTTCTCAACACATTGGTAAATTTTAACGATGACATTAGCAGTAGAAAAAAAAATGATGAAAAAAAAACATAATTTTAAAAATAACATCTTGCTAGGAGTATGCTCTTCACTTGCACTTAAGGCGATCGGGTGAATCAGAAACTAGCATGTATTTTTTTTAGAATACTGCTACACCATGTTAAAAACATAGTCATTTGCTAGCCTACACATTTTGCCAATAAGTTTGAAAGAGTTTGGTTTTGAGGCCATGGAAAAATGCTCTTCTCATGTTGCAAAAAATCATACTAGTTTATGAAGTAGAGGATAAGACAAATGAAAATTTAGTCGTATCAAATGTTTGACATAAACTAAAAAAAAACTTATTATAGGCCTCAATTTTTAGAAACTAGTTCAGTTGTAGGCATGGGGGAGACCCCACCTTCATTAATGCCACCAACAACACAATGAACATTGTTCACAGTGTTAAAAAAACCATGATATAGCAGACTACGAAAGGTTTCTAGAAAATTAGGTGAAATTACTATGTAAAAGTTATTTTTGAGTTGTTCGAATTGCAGGTGGTGAAGAACACAAGCTTATACTAAGAGGGGGGTGAACAATATAAGACCAACTTTTAATTTTCTTTCAAATGATAACAACAATAATATCAATGCAGTAAGATAGAATTTTCAATGCACAAATCATCACACACATGAGAGACACAGATTTAATGTGGTTCACCCAATGTGGGTTACATCCATGGAGAAAATATTTCTTCTATATTTTCTCAACAAATATTTTGGGAATCAATTCTCTATTACAATGTTTATGGACCTCTATCCAAAGGAGACACCAATCCCCTATACTTTAAATTTTGGATATCTCTCCGTAGGAGAATTCTATCCTCTAACTCTGGTTCGTCGAGGTTCATGGATCTCTCTCCACAAGAGAACTCTTTCCCCTTTGCTCTAGTTCATGGATCTCTCTCCATAAGAGAACTCTTTCACCTTTTCTCTGGTTCATGGATCTCTCTCCATAAGAGAACTCTTTCCTCTTTGCTCTGGTTCATGGATCTCTCTCCATAGGAGAAATCTTTCCCCTTTGATCTGGTTCATGGATCTCTCTCCATAGGAGAACTCTTTCCCCTTTACTCTAGTTCATGGATCTCTCTCCATAGGATAACTCTTTCCCATTTGCTCTAGTTCATGGATATCTCTCCATAGGAGAAATCTTTCCCATTTTCTCTGGTTCATGGATATCTCTCCATAGGAGAACTCTATCCCCTCTGCTCTGCTCAATTTTTCTCTAAGCCTTAACTCAAAGCTTTATCAAATTAGCAACCAAACATGTTCTCAAATCTATCTCAAATCTACCCCAAGCCTTAACACAAAGCTTGATCAAATAAAAAACCAAACCTACTCTCAAATCTGTCTCAAATATACCCCAAGCCTTAACACAAATCTTGATCAAATAAACAACCAAACCTACTCTCAACTCTATCTCAAATATACCCCAAGCCTTAACACAAAGCTTGATCAAATCAACAACCAAACTAGCTCTCAACTCTATCTCAAATATAACCCAAGCCTTAACATAAAGCTTTATCAAATCAATAACTAAACCTACTCTCAACTCTATCTCAAATATACCCCAAACCTTAACATAAATCTTGATCAAATCAACAACCAAACCTACTCTTAACTCTATCTCCAATCTACCGCAAAGATGTTCCAGGTATTCTCAAAATACTTACTCAAATTTGCCTTAAATCTATTCAAAGTCTTTCCAAAAGACTTGCTCAAATCTACCTCAAAGTTATTCCAAGTCTTCTCAAAATATTTGCTCAATTCTGCCTTAAAGCTATTCCAAGTATTCTCAAAAGACTTGCTCAATTTTACCTCAAATCTATTCCAAGTCTTCTAAAAAGACTAACTCAAATATACCTCAAATTTTTTCCAAGTCTTTTCAAAATAGTTTCTCAAATCTACCTCAAAGCTACTCAGAGAACTTGTTTAAACATTCCCAAATCTTGCATACAAACAATGCTTATGTCTCTTTCAAGAATGCTTTCTTCAACCAGAAAATTCATACATATTCTACCTAGAATTTGTTTAACCTCTGGAACATATAGAGAATGAGATGCACTATAAAAACCTCAATATGTTCTTGACATTCACAAATATTACATTCAACTAATCCAATCTTTATCTCTTGCAAAATGCCTTTCAAATAAAATCAAACAGTGTATAACTTGCTTCACAAAACTGGTCTATCTTTCTTGTAAATTTACTCTCAAACATCAACTTCAATAATGCACAAATTCCCCTCACAATATTTATCTCAAATACTTTCACAAGCTTATACTGAGAGGGGGGTGAACAGTATAAGATCAACTTTTACTTTTCTTTCCCAAAAAATATCATACAATATTATCAATGGCAATATGTATCAAATCAATGCACAAATCATCACACACATGAGAGACACAAATTTAACGTGGTTCACCCAATGTGGGTTACATCCACGGAGAAAATATTTCTTCTAAATTTTCTCAACAAATCTCTTGGGAATCAATTCCCTATTACAATGTTTATGGACCTCTATCCAAAGGAGATCCCAATCCCCTATACTCTAGTTTGTGGATCTCTCTCCATAGGAGAACTCTATCCCCTTGCTCTGGTTCATGGATCTCTCTCCACAGGAGAACTCTATCCCCTTTGCTCTGGTTTGTGGATCTCTCTCCATAGGAGAACTCTATCCCCTTTGCTCTGGTTTGTGGATCTCTCTCCATAGGAGAACTCTTTCCCCTTTGCTCTAGTTCGTGGATCTCTCTCCATAGGAGAACTCTATCCCCTTTGCTCTGGTTTGTGGATCTCTCTCCACAAGAGAACTCTATCCCCTCTGCTCTAGTTTATGGATCTCTATCCATAGGAGAACTCTATCCCCTTTACTCTAGTTTGTGGATCTCTCTCCATAGGAGAACTCTATCCCCTTTACTCTAGTTTATGGATCTCTATCCATAGGATAACTCTATCCCCTTTACTCTTATATCTACTCTCTCTCAACTCTATCAAATCTACCCCACAACTCTTCCCTTCTCAACTCTTCTTAATATATCCAACTTAACACAAAGCTTGATCAAATCTAGCACCAAACCTGCTCTCAAATCTATCTCAAATCTACCCCAAGCCTTAACACAAAATCCTTTATCAATCAACCAAACCTCTCTCAACTCTATCTCAAATCTCCCCAACATCCTTAAAACTATCTCAATCTTCTCAAATCTACTTCTCAAAATACTTGCTCAAATCTCCTTCAAGTCTTCTCAAAAGACTTTCTCAAATCTACCTTCAAGCCTTCTCAACAAGACTTGCTCAAATCTACCTCAAAGCCTTCAAGCCTTCTCAAAAGACTTGCTCAAATCTACCTTCAAGCCTTCTCAAAAGACTTGCTCAAATCTACCTTCAATGTTGCTCACTAAACCTGCTCAAATATTTCCAAATCTTGCATACAAACAAAAGCTTATATCTCTTTCAGAAATACTTTCTTCAAAAAAGACATATTCTACTTAGAATTCATTTAACCTCTGGAACATATAGAGAATGATATGCACTATCAAAAACCCAATATGTTCTTCACATTCATAAATCTTGCATTCAACTAATCCAATCTCTATCTCTTGCAAAATCCCTTTCAAATCAAATCAAAATAGTGTATAACTTGTTTCACAAAACTGATCTATCTTTCTTGCAAATTTTCTCTCAAACATCAACCTCAATAATGCACAAATTTCCCTCACAAGATTGATCTCAAACACTTTCACAATTGCTTTCAATATCTCTCAAACCAATGCTCAAAAGGTTTCACAATGATGCACAAACTTGTCTTCAAACCTAACACAAGTAGTTCACAATTTCTAGCACAAATGTCTCAATCTCTTTCAACAATGGAAGCACAACTTGTTTCACAAACCCTAGCTCAAATATTTCCAAAAATACACACTAATCAACCCTTTTATCTCCACCTTATAATTCTGAAATATTTCAACCAAACACCTTAAAGAAAGAGTGATATAACCATACCTCTTTGATGAAGGAGCTCTCTCAAAAACCTGTCTCAAGATGTCTTTCTTATGCCACTTTCAAGGGTTAGTTAGCATAACACTTTTCAAACCAACCATAACATCTTTCCTCAAAATTTGCTCATAAAATATTTAATATCAAGACAAAGTTTTGACCATAATCAAGCCCTCTCAATATTTCTTTTTATCAAAAATTACACACACAAATTAAACCATAATCATACCTTATCACTCCTACTTATAAAATCCACTTATAATTCAATATCACAATTTAATATCCCTAAGTGCATGCCATACATCAATTTTATTTTCAAGCACCTTATTGCTCCTTTCTTTCAAAAATATATTTCAACTTTATAAAATCACAACCAGATTCTAACATATCATTATGTCCTCAAAATATTAAATTTCAAATCATTACCCTTATATCTCCCTAGACTATGTAATATGCACTTTTAATAACCAAAAATTAAACCTTATGCCTCCCTTGTTAAGCGCTAATCATACCTCAACATTTAAACAAAAATTTATGCCCTTACCCATGTCTATCATCACCACCATTGAGATTCGAACACTAAACCTCATGATGCCCAAGCTCTAGCATGAGCTAGAGTGCCAATTGAGTTAGCCCCATCACTAGAACAAATCATGTGCAAAATGCTTTTATGCCTTCCTCTTTATCCAAACATGATTCACAAAACTTAACTACCATGGGGATTCAAAACCAAGACCTATCCTCTGCCATGCCTTACGTAGGACCCGCCTGCCACTTGGGCTACTAGCCCTAGCTGAAACCAAAAATGTGAACTCTCCCTTATATTCATTGTCACTTGCTTAGAAACACGTGTGCTATCTTTTGCCTTGCTCTTTCCCTTCGACGAATGGCATTGCACTCCATGAAATTGATTAAATCATATGCAATTAACTTAACCTTTGAAAAATGATTTATGCTCCTCCTTTAATATGCATTCAATGTTTTTGCTATGACGTCAGCTCACCCTTTATTGCCACATTTTTAAATTCAAATTTTGGTACCTTTGATAATTCAAATTTAATTTTTATTTTTAACATAATATTTAACCTTGGTGTTAAATATTATTTATTATATTATTTAACCTTGGTGTTAAATAATATTTTTGCTTGTAGTCCTTCATCAATTTAATTTCTTTTTGAGACCTTTGTCCAATGCACTTTCAATCCTCCTTTTAATAAGTTCTTTTGGCCTAAATATTATAATATTAAAATATTATAATATTATTTCTTTTCTCTTAAACCATGGGCTTAAACTTGGGCCTTCAACCTTTTAACCAATCACTTAGAACTTTGTCCCAAACCTCTTTGGCTTATAATATAAAATATTATAACCTTTCCTTTTTATCAATTTCCTTGCATTGGGATGAACTTTGCCTTGCATCTTATAAACCTTATCTTATTGCCATACCAAACTATCTTTGGCATCAATGACAATTAATGACATCAACCTTTGACATCAATGACAACACAATTACTCAAAATTTCCAACAATCTCCCCCTTTGTCATTGATGGTAACCCTTTCTAAAAATTCCTTTTCCAACCACTAGATTCCAAATCTGCTCCCCTGAGAAACTGCTCCCCCTGACTGAATGCTCTCCCCTTACTCAAATATCTCTCCCTTTGACATCAATGGCAAAGGGACTCCTTTGGGGCTAAATATAAGACTCTTAGCTCAGCCCCCTCCCCACCTCCTCTCCTTGAGGTGATTAATTTTGGGGTGGGAGTATCTCTACTCCTAGCATACAATGCTCTTTTTCTTTGTCAACCTTCTTTTTCAATATTTTTGTAGCCATACCCTTTTGATCCTTTTGAGTGTCCCTATTCTTGCTTGTCTCTGGAAGTTCTGGAAACTTTGTTCTACACCACTTGGCCTTATGCCCAAGATTATTGCACTTGTAACACTTAATGTTGTAGTTCTTGGAAGGTGCAAATATCTTGAAGTTCCTCTTGGTGAAGCCATAATCATTTCTGTCATGAACCCTGTAGTGGATCACTTTATGACCAAAGTGATTACAAGAGTAGCAATACCCTTGAAAGAAATATCCATATTTGAATGAGTTGAAATTCCTTTTAGTGAGGCCATACTCTTTCTTTCCATGAACCCTGCAATGCATAGCCTTGTGACCAAATTGATTACATGAAAAACAATGTCCTTTGAAGAAATCTTGTTTTGAAACCTCTGGTCTCTTAGTCCTTTCTTTGCCTTCTCTATGATGATCCATGTTTCTTGTTTGTGCATTATTTCCTTTCTTAGTGAAGCTTCTATTCTTCAACTTATCCTCATAAGTCTTAATTTCTTCTTCACTCTCTTCCTCTAAAACTTCCTCTTCTTTTGAGCTTGAGCTTGACCCTTCTTCTTGTTTCCCTTGTCCTTCTTCAAAACCAAGTCCTATTTTGATAGATGAAGATCTTTGTGCATTGATAATTTTATCCAAAGTTTTTGAACTTTTCCCAAACCTGTGTAGCTTGTCCTTAGAATATTTCACTTCCATCCTTAGAGAAACTACCTCATGTTCTAATATTTCACATTCTAACTCTTTTACCTCTAACTTTTCAACCATGACCTCTTTAAATCTCCTTGCCTTAGCTTTTGAGTTTGTTAGGTCTTGTAGAAGCTTTTCCTTTTCTTCCTCATGTTCTTGAACTTGAGCCTTTAGTCTTGAATTCTGCTTTCTAACCTTTTTCAATTCTCTGAGAGCAACAATAAGTTCTGCTTCTAGATCAACTGTGCCTTCCTCTTCATTTTCTGAATCTTTCTCTACTTCTTGGTCTCCAAGAGCATCTTCATACTTTTCGACTTTATCTTCAATAGGAGCATTTTCTTCCTCTTCTATTGCCAAAAATAGAATCTCTTCTTCTTCACTATCTGAGAGTCTTTCATCACTATCACTTGAAGCCTTGCTTGCCTTGTTAACATAGAAACTCTTCTTGTGCCTTTGAAAGAACTTCTTTTCATGCTTGCCTTGACCATACCTATTTTTCTTTTCATGCCTGGATTTTCCTTCTTCCTTTTTCTTATGATCCTATTTCTCTTCACTGCTACTGCTTCTAGCTTGTGGACAATTAGATGCATAGTGACCAAAATTACCACAATTAAAACATTTCATAGTCTTCATACCTTTGTGCTTTCTTGAGTCCTTGTTTCTTCTCACATAGTTAGCTTCTTCATCACTGCTTGACTCACCACTTGATTCTGGTTTCTTATATTTTGTCTTCTTTGAAGCTTTGAAAGTTGCCTCTTTCTTGGAGGTGGGATCCTTTACTATTCTCATCTCATAAGCTATGAGAATTCCATGTAACTCATCCATAGTCAACTTATCAATATCTCTCATCTCTTCTATAGCTGAAACCTTTCCATCATACCTCATAGGGAGTGATCTTAATACTTTCTGAGCAACACTAGAGTCTTCAATTTTGAATCCAAGTCCACGCATGGTATTAACAACCTCATCCACATGAAGTAAGTATGTAGCAATATCTTCCTCATCTTCCATATTCAAATCTTCAAACCTTTTCTTGTGGTTTTGTAGTTTTGCCATTTTGACCTTTTTATCTCCTTCATATGTTTGCTTCAATTTTTCCCATATCTCTTTTGCTGATTTGTAGTGCATAACTTTCACAAATTTTGCTTCACGTAATCCACTTAATATTCCATTCATAGCCTTGGCATTATTCACATGTAACAACTTACCATATTTATCTATGGGAGGAGTAGTTGTAGGTGTGAACCCATCCTCAATGGATTGCCATGTCTCATATCCTTGTGCCATCAAGTAAGTCTTCATTCTTATACTCCAGAAGGCATAATTATTCCCATCGAACAATGGAGCCTTATTTGATGAAGATCCATTCTGAGATGCCATCTGTGTTCCTATAATATCTTCCTTCAAGCTGTTAGACTTTTTTGAAGGAACCCGCTCTGATACCAATTGAAGAACACAAGCTTATACTAAGAGGGGGGTGAACAGTATAAGATCAACTTTTACTTTTCTTTCCCAAAATGATCCATTTTATCCAATCAATATCAATAGCAGTATATCAATAGACAATGCACAAATCATCACACACATGAGAGACACAAATTTAACGTGGTTCACCCAATGTGGGTTACATCCATGAAGAAAATATTTCTTCTAAATTTTCTCAACAAATCTCTTGGGAATCAATTCCCTATTACAATATTTATGGACCTCTATCCAAAGGAGACATCAATCCCCTATACTCTAATTTGTGGATCTCTCTCCATAGGAGAACTCTATCCCCTTTGCTCTGGTTCATGGATCTCTCTCCATAGGAGAACTCTATCCCCTTTGCTCTAGTTTATGGATCTCTCTCCATAGGAGAACTCTATCCCCTTTGCTCTAGTTTATGGATCTCTCTCCATAGGATAACTCTATCCCCTTTACTCTAGTTTATGGATCTCTCTCCATAGGAGAACTCTATCCCCTTTGCTCTAGTTTCATGGATCTCTCTCCATAGGAGAACTCTATCCCCTTTACTCTAGTTTATGGATCTCTCTCCATAGGATAACTCTATCCCCTACTCTAGCTATGGATCTCTCTCCACAGAGAACTCTATCCCTCTTTGTTCTACAAACTCTACTTCACTCTATTCAATTCCCCAACCTTAACCATTATCAAATACAAAACCTACTCTCAACTCTATCTCAAATCTACCCCAACCTTAACACAAGCTTGATCAAATAACAACAAACCTCTCTCAAATCTATCTCAAATTACCATCAAGTCTTCTCAAAACTTGCTCAAATCTACCTTCAAGTCTTCTCACAAGACTTTCTCAAATCTACCTTCAAGTCTTCTCAAAAGACTTTCTCAAATATACCTTCAAGCCTTCTCAAAATACTTGCTCAAATATACCTTCAAGCCTTCTCAAAAGACTTGCTCAAATCTACCTTCAAGCCTTCTCAAAAGACTTGCTCAAATCTACCTTCAATACTACTCACAAAACCTACTCAAATATTTCCAAATCTTGCATACAAACAAAGCTTATATCTCTTTCAAAAATACTTTCTTCAACAAATACATATTCTACCTAGAATTCATTTAACCTCTGGAACATATAGAGAATGATATGCACTATCAAAAACCCAATATGTTCTTCACATTCACAAATCTTACATTCAACTAATCCAATCTCTATCTCTTGCAAAATCCCTTTCAAATCAAATCAAAATAATGTATAACTTGTTTCACAAAACTGATCTATCTTTCTTGCAAATTTACTCTCAAACATCAACCACAATAATGCACAAATTTCCCTCACAAGATTGATCTCAAACACTTTCACAATTGCTTTCAATATCTCTCAAACCAATGCTCAAAAGGTTTCACAATGATGCACAACCTTGTCTTCAAACCTAACACAAGTAGTTCACAATTTCTAGCACAAATGTCTCAATCTCTTTCAACAATGGAAGCACAACTTGTTTCACAAACCCTAGCTCAAATATTTCCAACAATACACACTAATTAACCCTTTTATCTCCACCTTATAATTCTGAAATATTTCAACCAAACACCTTAAAGAAAGAGTGATATAACCATACCTCTTTGATGAAGGAGCTCTCTCAAAAACCTGTCTCAAGATATTTTGTCTTTCTTATGCCAGTTTCAAGGGTTAGTTAGCATAACACTTTTCAAACCAACCATAACATCTTTCCTCAAAATTTACTCATAAAAATATTTAATATCAAGACAAAGTTTTGACAATAATCAAGCCCTCTCAATATTTCTTTTTATCAAAAATTACACACACAAATTAAACCATAATCATACCTTATCACTCCTACTTATAAAATCCACTTATAATTCAATATCACAATTTAATATCCCTAAGTGCATGCCATACATCAATTTTATTTTCAAGCACCTTATTGCTCCTTTCTTTCAAAAATATATTCCAACTTTATAAAATCACAACCAGATTCTAACATATCATTATGTCCTCAAAAATATTAAATTTCAAATCATTACCCTTATATCTCCCTAGACTATGTAATATGCACTTTTAATAACCAAAAATTAAACCTTATGCCTCCCTTGTTAAGCGCTAATCATACCTCAACATTAAAACAAAAATTTTGCCCTTACCCACATCTATCACCATCACCATCGAGATTCAAACACTAAACCTCATAATGCCCATGCTCTAGCATGAGCTAGAGTGCCAGCTAGGCTAGCCCCATCACTAGAACAAAATGTGCACCAAAAGCCTTTATGCCTTCCTCTCTATCCAAACATGATTCGCAAAAATTTACTACCGTGGGGATTCAAAATCGAGACCTATCCACTACCACGCCTTACGTAGGACCCACCTACCACTTGGGCTAGCAGCCCTGGCTGAAACCAAATCGTGTGCTCTCCCTTATAGTTCATTATCACTTGCTAGAAATTCATGTGTTATCTTTTCCTTGCTCTTTCCCTTCGACGAATGGTGCTGTGCTCCATGAAATCGATTAAATCATGTGCAATTAACTTAGACTTTGAAACATGATTTATGCTCCTCCTTTAATACGCATTCAATGTTTTTGCTATGACGTCGGCTCACCCTTTATTGCCACCTTTTTAATTTCAAATTTTGGCGCCTTTGATAATTCAAATTTAATTTTTATTTTTACCATAATATTTAACCTTGGTGTTAAATATTATTTATTATATTATTTAACCTTGGTGTTAAATAATATTTTTTCTTGTAGTCCTTCGTCAATTTAATTTCTTTTTGAGACCTTTGTCCAATGCACTTCCAATCCTCCTTTTAATAAGTTCTTTTGGCCTAAATATTATAATATTAAAATATTATAATATTATCTCTTTTCTCTTAAACCATGGGCTTAAACTTGGGCCTTCAACCTTTTAACCAATCACTTAGAACTTTGTCCCAAACCTCTTTGGCTTATAATATAAAATATTATAACCTTTCCTTTTTATCAATTTCCTTGCATTGGGATGAACTTTGCCTTGCATCTTATAAACCTTATCTTATTGCCATACCAAACTATCTTTGGCATCAATGAAAATTAATGACATCAACCTTTGACATCAATGACAACACAATTACTCAAAATTTCCAATAGGTGGGATATGTTTGATCAAAAATATTGTGAAAAGATGGCTCTACTTTACAATAATTCATTCAAGCAAGCAATTTTTGGATACGAGAAAATATCAATGTAACAATGTGGCATACCAACTATGGAGTATGTTATCCATACAATCCAACTATAGAAATTGTAGAAGGTTAAGAGATCAACTTATTGGAGGATGTAGCCATTATTTCCAACAATCAACATCTGTTGAAAAAAAATTAGTTTAAAATTTTATTTCAATGTCATTAGTTTAGAATTTTACTTTAATGCCTTTAGTTTAGATTTTTTTTAATGTTTTGCAAGACAACATGAAGTGTGATGCAGATGAATAAGGAGTTGTCTATGAATATTTTGTAAAGTGAGATTTATACGTGGAGTTCGTAATAGCACTATATGAACCATTTTGTGTACCTCGAATGTGTAGCATCTAGTCCAAATAGGTGAAGCGAGCAGAGTTTACCTTAACCAAAAAGCACAAAAAGGTAGGATAAGTAACTTTGATCAAGTGAAAGGCTTCCATTCCAAGGTGTTTGTGGAACTTGGGAAAAAAATTTCTACAAAGTGCACAACTATTACACCTTGAGTAGATGGTAAACAGATTCAGAGATGCTACACCAAGAGCAGAGTAGAGTTTCAAGATGATGTTCAAGTACCAGTAAATGGGTTCCATTTACAACCGCCTCACATTTATGATATTGGATCAGAAATCGGCATGGGGGAGACCCATACCATATCAATATTTTTGATGAATGTTTACACATTCGTTTAAAAAAATAGGGAAATATGTGAAAAAGAGAAGTTGTGTGAATCCTCCCTTTGGTTGGGAATTATTTCCCAAATAAAAAAAAAGAGGTTAAAAATAAACAACATGGAATATGTTCTACTTAAATTAGTTTTTCTTTTTGCTTTGTAGGAAATTGTGCCCTGAGTGTAATTTATAGGTAGCTTGGGAAACCTAGATCTAACAGGCACAAGTTCCATGATTCCTATTTTCTTGCTTTTGTGTGTTTCTTATTTGTAAAAATTTTTACCCTAAATGTAATCTATAGGTAGCTTGGGTAACCTAAGCCTATCAGGCATAGGTTTCAACATTCATATTTTTTTGCTTTTGTGTGTTTAGTTTTGCAGAACACAGCCTTGAATACAATTTTTAGGCAACCGACTTAAACTAGGCGTAATAGATACAACCATCTCATGCCCTACTATGAGTGCAAAAATATAGAAAAAGATACTTACTTCTCACCAGGAAGATAGTGCCTACAATAAACCCAGTATAGCAGTGCCTTATTCCCGCATGGATAGAGGCACCAATAAGCGATACCAATCTTCCACCAAGAAGAGCGGTGCCCAAATATTAAAAAAATAAAAAAAAATTGCTTTTCCAGCAAAAAATCATCGAGAAATTTTGAAATGAAAAAAAAGTAGTGTGTGGGTGTGCTCGATGTGGGTGATGCAATGCAGTCTATGTATGGTCAAAATAATATTTCTTTTAGAATAGACCACCAGTTTACTGTATCTCTTGTAAGAGTTTCTTGCTTATTACAGTAAAAAGTAGCTACTAGTCAATGTAGTAAAATTAACAACAACCCTCTAATCTTGATTCTGACTTCAAGCTGGGCACTCCATATTTGTTAAAACACTTAGTCCAATATAGAATGTGGCAAGTGATAAGTTGACATGACCACAATTTTTTGGGGAAAATTTTGTTTGAAGTTTATAATTTCGAATGGGAACCCCCACTGCAAAGAAAAATCTAGACAATGTGGAAACCAGTCTGAAAAGACAAGAGCCAAAGTAGATGGTGGTAGAGTGATTATGTTGGGAAGTAAAATCACGTCCAAAACATGTCATGATCATTATTTTCTAAAATAATGATCATGATCACTCTACCACCAATCATAGTCAAATCAATAAAATATTCAAATCACAACCACCATAGAAAATAATGATCATGACGTGTTTTCAGAAAATAAAATATTTTGCTTGACTAGTGTTTTTAGTGGAAAATATGTGTAAATGCAGGTTTTTGCTACTAATATGGTGTTTTTGAGTCTACATCCCATTTGGCCTTGGCAATGCATAAAGAAATATGGAAAAGAACAATGGTAAATGGTGAAGACAGACACCCAACTCCTGACTATTGGTGGTGCCCAACTCCCTGTTGAGCAAAGTGCAGCAAATAGTATTGTCATTGTTGTCAACACAGTCAGACAGATTTATTGATGCAATGGACAAGAGTTTATTGAACAGCAAGGTGCAGCCAAAGTACAATGGATAGGAGTTCAGTGTTGAGAAAGGTGTTGCAGGAGGATTGTCATTGTTGTCAATACAGTCAGTTAGATCTATTGATGCAATGGACAAGTGTTTATTGAATAGCAAGGTGCAGCCAAAGTACAATGGATAGGAGTTCAGTGTTGAGCAAGGTGTTGCAGGAGGATTGCCATTGTTGTCAATACAGTCAGTTAGATCTAATGATGCAATGGACAGGTAGTTTAGAAGTCACTCAAATGCAGAGGATAAAGTTCAAAAGTTAGTCAGATCATGAGTCCTTAAATGATAGATGCACAGAAATAGAAAACATAATTCAGAATGAGAAGAAGAAGTCTTCAGAACCTAATATGTCAAGAAGCAGAAAGGTTTTTTGTGAAAACCAAGGCAGTCAAAATAAAAAGTTTTATTTAAAATCATGGATAATAGATTTGAAATGGGTTTTTCTTAAAACCCAAGTTGGCTCTTCGTTTCGTTGAAAAAGATGCCCCGGTGATGAAGATATTTAAATAGGCAGTCAAAATAAAAAGTTTTATTTAAAATCATGGATAACAGATTTGAAATGGGTTTTTCTTAAAACCCAAGTTGGCTCTTTGTTTCGTTGAAAAATATGCCTCGGTGATGAAGATATTTAATTTTAAATATTTAGTTTAAATTTTATTTTATTTAAAATTTAAATTAAAATATTAAATTAAATTAAAAGGGCCGACGTGTTACTATTTCATGGCAATAAGCTACAGGAAGGTGACAAAGGTGGAGAAGAGTTTGAGGCCGACAAAGTTAAATCTGGGCCGACGAATTTTAGGGTTTGGCAGCCGACAATTTCTAGGGTTTTGCAACTGACATTCTTAGGGTTATAGCCGATGGATTTTAGGGTTTGGCAATGGACAAATTCTAGGGTTTCTCAGTTCTTCTAGGGTTTGTTTCTAAAATTTCTTCTATAAAAGCAAGGGTTCTTCGAGTTTGAAAGATGGGGTGTAAAGATAAAGTGCAAATGCGAGCATAGTGTTTGTGAAAGTGAAGTTCGTGTTGAGCAGAGAACATAATGTGAAACGACACAGAGTGTGCGAAGCGTGTGCACAGAGAAAGCAGAGTGTGCAGAGAAGCACGAAGGGAAAAGTTGATTGCAAATTCTGGCTGTAGCAGTGCAGCAAACTATGTGAAGTGATTGTGCAAGAGAGAGCAGAGTGCACAGAGATTGCAAAGGTGATATAGACCAGTTAGAGTCTTGCAATAACAAAGGTATATGTCAAACATTTTTTTATTCAATATTGAAGTCCAGTTGGTGCTGGTAAAGGATTATGTAAAGTTGTAGCTTTGCATTGACTGGATTTGGATGGTAGTCCAAGCAGTCTTTTTGAGGAGTAGCCACATTGGTGAACCTCGTTAAAATGATGTGTTATGTGTGATGCTTTCTTGATGCATTTAGTATCTCTTTTATCTGCTTTAAACTGCTGCTGGTTTTATAATCTAATTGTTTTAGAAGTTTTTAAAGAACACACTGATTCACCCCCCCTCTCAGTGTCATTGTGATTACAACACTCCCGACTATTTGTGGTGGCCGACTCCCAACTATTGGTGGTGCCTACTTCCTGACTGGTGATGCTTGCTTTATGAATATTGGTGGCACCTGCTTCTTGATTGTTGGTGGCACCTACTTCCTTACTGTTGGTGGTGCTTGCCTCTCGACAATAAGTTGTGGTTGACCAAGTCAATGTTGATCGGTTGACCAATTCAACGTTGATCGGTTGACCAATTGACCATGCACTTTTGAAGGAGGTTGTTGCACAAAAGATAAAGGAGAAATATTCATATTCTTATGCATATTAGATTTTTATGATTATAATAGAATAAAGCACTTTTATTCTATTTATTAAAAGTTGATCGGTTGACCATGTAAGATTTTAAAGCATTATTTTTAGAATTAGATTGTTATGTACACCTGAGGATTACTATATTTATCGTTTTGGTGAACGAATATGCTTTTAAATAGGATAATAATATCTGTGTGTAAACGTATTGTAACAAATCACATGATGTGATTGAAAATAGATCAATTTATAAGTGTAATAGGATCTAGTTATGTACTATATAAGAATACAAGCTAGACGAAAGGAGGAATGAAAGGATTGTTTTATATAGTCAATAGAATAATTATATTTATTTTATTCTATAGAGTTGCA
The DNA here is from genome assembly GCA_028583015.1 of Wollemia nobilis. NCBI lineage: Eukaryota > Viridiplantae > Streptophyta > Pinopsida > Araucariales > Araucariaceae > Wollemia > Wollemia nobilis. The sequence goes on from JAQPPZ010014908.1 coordinate 2,463,898, forward strand.
AATACTCTTATTTTTTTGAAAGCAATCCTTATGTAATTAACCGGCGGACTACCTGCGGGAGCCTAGGCCCACTCCTTGCAGTAGTCCTCCCCATTTTAATTTTTGTTATTTATTTTCAATAGATTAGTTTCCTATTTTATTTCTTGCTTTATTTTAATTTAGTTGTGTGTTTATTTTCCTGTACTTTTATTTCCTGCACTTTTATTTCAGCATTTTAATTTCAGCTTTAGTTTTAGTTTATTTATTTATTTTTCTACACTTTATTTTATTTGGTTTGGCTGAAATGAAAATGAACAAACACCCCCACCAAACTAAATAGGTACAAAGGAATTCATTCCCCACACTACAGGCATATACTATGCATGACACTCACAAGTTTACGATCTATCATAGGTTGACAATTAAATGGAGGTAATAAATTAAACCGTAGAAAATTAACCAATGTTTTACCCAACGACCACTATACTTTCCATCATAGACTATGCTCTTCTACTTAGGGCCTGTAGACCCCTGTTGTGCAATGTCATACCTCCATCTGCCATATCCACCCTATATGGCATTTATTGCTGCCTGATGTAATGCCTCCCTAGCCAATTCCCCCTACTACTATAAAAATATCCCACAAAAGCATATTATAACAAATCCCTTGGCACTCCCACATAGTCTTATAGTCATGCATATCCATCTAGTATGAGAGCATTCCACCTCAATAATCCCACCATGTTCTAGGTTTTCATTTCCTTTTTGTCGCTCGTCAAAATTTTTCCTATTCTAGAAATCATCATCTACTATCTTAATGGAAAAATCTACCCATAAATGATGTTGTGGAACTTTATCATCATTAACAGAAATCATTCACCAATATGCAAAAATATCAAATCATTCATCCATAAATAATTATCAACAATAAAAATTCACAAATGAGAGATAGATAGATAATACCCGTAAGGTAGGAAAACACCAATAATAATCCTTAAGGAATAACTCCACAAGATCTCCCAATATGAGAGAGCCACTTAAGGAGGGTAAAGTCCCATAAGCCACTTTGTGGGCAAAGGCAATTACATATGATTTATCTCCATGATGATCACAATGACAAATATTTCTTTTTTATATATCCAAATTCTTTTTCTACTTTGGGGAGCCTACTAATAATATAATATTATGTTATAATATAATATAATATTATAATACAATCAACCTTGAGTTATGTGTGGCCCATTCCAACCCTTATACAATATGATAATATATCCCAAAATATCTATTCCTAGGTACTCTAACATACCACCCTCCTTACAAATGTTTCATCCTCAAAATATGTGAAGAAATAAGATAATATGTTTTGCTAAGCAATGTTAGCAACTGGTACCAATATCGATCATCCATCCATCTAAGTGAAACACATTGATGTTGGTATGCCATTTTGTTACTTGAGTATCCAAATCTACTTCGTTGGCTCCATGATTTTGTTGTTGTATTTTTATAACTTGAATGATGGGTCCACTTGTTCCTTGATATAGATGAACTGCTCTAAAAAATAGGATTACTATGCTTTATCTGCCAAACACTACCATACTTGGTGCATTTTGATTCCATTTAGAACCATAATATTGCTACCTTGAGCCATACCTCCAATATTGTTGCCACTCATGGTGGTGTAGATGGAGATATGGTACAACCTTAACTTGATGTTCTGCCTTCTTTGACTCCTCAACATTTGGCTCCACTGTTCTAAAATTTTCTACACATTGTTCTTTCATGTTTTCTTTGTTTGGTGTGTCCTTGTGCTCTTCTATCAAAGCTTCCTTGGACTCTACTACTGTTATTTCCATGGACTCAATTTCTACTACTTCTTCCATGGACTTTATTGCTTCTACTACCTTCTTGGATTTTGTTTCAAGTTCTTCAATTTGTTTCTCTACAATCACTTCTTGTTTTTTCTTGGATCCTTTCTCCTTAAGGTGAGAAATATCTTGCAATGTTATCTTATTTTTTCTGTACCATAACTTCATAAAATTCTTTTGCACATTAATGTCAACAGTGCCCAAATAATCTAACCAAGGGTAACCAAGAACAATATCCTTATCATCCATCTCAATTGCATAAAATTTTAATGTAAAACATATTTATCCATGGTGATATTCAAATCTTAAAAAATTTGAACATTCTCACCCTCAAGATGTGTGTTCTTAATTTTTGTTACTTGAACCTGCAACCTCTTAGTCAAATAAATATTAATAAAATTATATTTGCTACTAGGGTCAATGGATATAATAACCTGTCCCTTTTAAATATATCTATGAACATGCAAAATAGAATTTTTAGATTCAAACAAATCATTTTGTCCACTTTTTAATTTATCTTCTACCAAAGGTATGGTTTCCTTTGTCTACATACTAACATCTTTTTTATCTTCTACCACTTCTTTAAAATTTTCTAGCTCTCTTTTTATTTCCTTTTGTTCCTTTTGAAGCATGTTTATTTCTTCTTCATATCCCTTGATGGTGACCTTAAAACTATCTATCTTTTTATATGGGTCTCATTTACTCAAGAATGCTTGTTCTATTTCATCCCAAGTCATTATACCTTTCACAACAAAAATTTACCCACCAAGACCAAGTTTCCCCTTTAAGACTATACTTAAGGAAGAATTGCCAATGAGGATTATTACAATATAGAGATATAAAATTTTTCCACCATTTCCTAGCATCAATATCATCCTTCCCAAAAAATTATGGTAGCTCCATAAGTTCACATCACAATATAATGCAAACTAGGGTTTCATGAAAATATATATCATGCCCTAATGCAAACTAGGGTTTTATATAGATATATAAATCCCCACTGAATTGAAGCTAAAATTTCACATAAACAACTAGATCTACAATTTATTTTCCAAAAAAATAAATTGCAACTGATTTGCTTACCCAAACTAACAAATTTTGTCTTTCAAAAAAATTGAAAATTGAAAATTCATCACTGCCCTTGTTCCAGAAATCTAACTTGAAAAGGTTGTATATCCCTCAATACTACTCATATTCCTTTATATGACCACTCATTTTAAAGCTCTTCAATTTCTACACAAACTGATCCAAAAATCGTCTAAATCGGATAATCTTTCACAGAGATATGGCTCCTAAAATATGAGACATTTTTCCAAAAAAAAATTGTAAAATTCATCACTATCCTTGTTCCAAATGACTAATTTCATAAGGTCGTATCTCCCTCAATATTGCTCGGATTCCTTTATATGACCACTCATTTTAAAGCTCTTCAAATTCCACATAAAATTATCCAAGAATCATTTGAATCAAATAAACTTTCATAGAGATATGGCTCCTGAAAGATGAGATGTTTTTCCAAAAAATAAATCTGCCCTCATGCAACTTAGGGTTTTATGAGCTAGGGTTTCATAGAAATATATCTCCCCATTGATTTGAAGCTAAAATTCCACATAGACAACTAGATTTGTAATTTTTCTTCCAACAAAATAAATTGTAACTGATTTGCTTACCCGAGTTGACAAATTTTATCTTCCAAAAAATTTGTGACTTGAAAATTTGTCATTGCCCTTGTTTGAGATGACTAACTTTAAAAGGTCATATCTCCATCAATACTACTCGGATTCCTTCAGGTGACCACTCATTTTAAAGCTCTTAAAATTCTGCACAAACTGTTCCAAGAATTGCCTAAATTGGATAAACGTTTGTAGAGATATGGCTCTTGAAAGATGAGATTTGTTTTAAAAAAAAATCTACCCTAATTCTGCAATTCAAAAATAAAATTCCCATTTTGCCAAAATCATTGCTTTGATACCCCTTGTTGTGAAACTTTATTATTATTAACATAAATCATTCACCAATATGCAAAAATATCAAATCATTCATCCACAAATAATTATCAATAATAACAATCCATAAATGAGAGAGAGATAGATAATACCCTTAAGGTAAGGAAACACCAATAATAATCCTTAAAGAAGAAATAAATCTACAAGTTCTCCCAAGATGAGAGAGCCACTTAAAGAGGGCAAATTCCCATAAGCCACTTTGTGGGCAAAGACAATTACATATGATTTATCTCCATGATGATTACAATGACAAATATTTCTTCTTTATATATCCATATTCTTATTCTACTTTGGGGATCCTACTACTAATGTAATATTATATTATAATATAGTATAATATTATAATACAGTCAACCTGGAGTTATGTGTGGCCCATGCCATCCCTTATACAATATAATAAGATATCCCCAAATATCTATTCCTAGGTACTTGTTGCAAAACTTTATTCTTATTTACAAAAATCATTCACCAATATGCAGAAATATCAAATCATTCATCCACAAATTATTATCAACAATAACAATCCACAAATGAGAGAGAGATAGATAATACCCTTAAGGTAGGGAAACACTAATAATAATCCTTAAGGAAGGAATAATTCCACAAGATCTCCCAAGATGAGAGAGCCACTTAAGGAGGGCAAAGTTCCATAAGCCACTTCATGGGCAAAGACAATTACATATGATTGATCTCCATGATGATTACAATGATAAATATATCTTCTTTATATATCCATCTTCTTATTCTACTTTGGGGAACCTACTACTAATATAACATAATATTATAATATAATATACTAGTATAATACAATCAACCTTGGGTTATGTGCGGCCCATGCCAACCCTTATACAATATAATAATATATTCCCAAATATCTATTCTTAGATACCTTAACAAATGATGCCTACTTGGTGTTATCTATAAAATTTTTACCACTTGGTACACATAACACACCCTGTAATTCAATGGTCTTTGAATATGGCCAATCCTTTGGCACTAATTTCTTTTGATGAAACTCATATTTACACATTTTCATTATCTTCAACATAGCAGTAGACATTTAGTAGGAGCAAACTAGACCCTGCAACCAAGGCCACGTAGTTATCCATGATCACTCCTTTAGTCAAATTAGATTAATTTAGACACCAAAATCAAGCATCTTTAATGCTAATTAATTAATCAAAATTAATTAGTATAGTTAATATTATTTAAATTAATTAATATTTTATTAAATACTCATTTGCATAAGCATTAATTAATCGATAAATTAATTAATTAATTGGTTAAATATTGCCTATGCTCCCCTTTCATGTCATCTCCACCTCATTCTAGTTCCACCTCACTTCCATTATTTTGGTCATGTGCGAGAAAAGGATTACCCTCTTCCAAGATTACATATTTAGTTCTAGATTGCACACTCACTTCTAGGTTGTAGACTCAGTCCTAGATTGCACACCCAATTTAGTTTGCACACTTAGTTCACCATGCGCATTCATTTAACTCTACATACATGTCTAGTAAAAATTCCAAGGAGCATGTTTGTTTCAATTTGCATGCACATTTTGGTGATAACATCAAGGTGTGCACATCTAGTGATAATTAGGAGGTAAGCTTATCTGTGAAAATATCAATGCAAGAAGAAGACTCCTGGTTACACCACTTAACTGGCTGAGTCATCATCCCATCCATTCCCCCCAAGATCTCTATAAATGCACCCTATCCTCCTTCTTTGAGCATGAGGATGGTATATGCATCAAAGCACTACTAAAATCCTGAGCCCACTTTGCATCCAAACACCGAAGAAAATCACATGCAACCATTCTTATCCCCATGCTAGATGCTGATCGTAGAATTTCATAGATCCAAACCTAACTTTTGATTGCCTTAAGACACCACAACTAATGACCATACAACCCCAAATGATCTTAGTCTATAGTCATCTAGACCTAGACGATCAACATCCAACCCATGAGTAGACTTCTAGATACAACATGACACAACTAGATGCAACATTAACCCAACATAATAGTAAACATAACAATAAAATGAGGGTAAGTTCTATTTATTTGCCATTTAATACTTTCCTTTTATAGATATTTAGTATCCTTTTGCATTCTGGTTTTAATCTATTTTAGAATCGAGCCTCAGTTTGGGAGGCCCTACATGCATTATTGACCAATTGCATTGTTTTTCTGTGTAGGTATTCATATATAGATCTGACAGGTCCACAAAATCTAATCCTGATCTAGATCCAACATACATCCAGGTATTAGAGCTAATAGATCCAAACACCAATCCAAATATAAACACAACAACAGGATACTCTAGCTCACAGTTATCTATCCTCAAATGGTCATGGATAATAGTTATCTAGAACTAAAATGGTCATAATACACAGTCATTGAACCCTTTTATGGTTGACATATAAACATAGATCTAGATGATCTAGAAATAGATATAATATATGTAGATGTAGACTCATTTGTAGATACCTCAAACCTAGAAAACCCAGATCCAGTGAAGAAGTGGTCATAAGAAATCCGCTCGTCTAGTGTTGTAGCAAAAAAATAACACATACACCATTTTACATTGAAAAAAGAGAATAGTCCCTTCCATACACATTTCTACAATCCTACAAAGGTATTATTGTAATAAGAAGGAAAACATATATAATACACAATAATTATTGTTCTTTTAGTTACATATTTTATATGGTGCATCTTTTTATCATCTATAAGATGGCGATCATAGTGGGACCTTTCCCTTGATTATTGTTTTGTGTAATAGCTTGGGTTATTTGTCATTTTTCATGCTTAATATAGGTCTATTTTTGCATTCTAAAAACTTTTCATTGTTTTGCTATTTTATATTTTACACAGGTTGGAGACAACACACAAATATAACAGCTTGACCTAGTACATCTTAAGATTATAGTCGTCTAACACGGGATGATCTCAGATAGAAGTCGTTTGACCCTGGATGATCATAGAGCATAGTCACCGCCAACCTTCGGTCTTTGACACAATGTAGGATCATAGGTAGGGGGATTTTAATTCCTTCTATTCTAAGTTTGAATCAGCATTAGTTTTAGATAAGCACATTTAAGATTTTTGTTTCTTTATGCTTGTAATCATTGAGTCTAGAGTAGGTGATAAAAATTGCTTTTGCTTAGGCTAGAATAGCTAATTATTTTCCTTTCTTTCAAATTGTGAAATTTTTCCTTATTAGTTTAGAGAAAGAATTAGAAAAATTAAAAGGAACTAAAATCACACACATTGCATGATTTACAAACATCGATGATGTTGGATTTCATCACCAACCATCGATTGAGACCAACGATGTTGGAATTCACCTCCTTTTGTTGGCTCACCCCCTAGACACCATAGTATCCCCCATGAGTGGTTTTTCAGACTTCATCACTAGGAAATCCCCCACTCTTGAGAGTATCTCGGGGTGGGTTAGGTTAGATACCCCTTTCTCACAAGGTTTTATAATTTGTGGACTTGTAGCTATCATTATTGTCCAAGCCTGCCCGAGGGTGAAGCAAACATCTGGGTAGACCGATAGCAGGACTTAGATAGCATGACCTCTTTCAAGAGGGTAATTTATCCCCTTAGGTCACCATAATCCACAACCATCCTAGGAAGCCATTTTAGCCATTTTTGCACCACTTCTCATCAGAGAGGTGGGCATCAACACACCCGGTTAGACTACATTTTGCCACCACATTTGTAGTTTTAGGTCTAGATTCATCAAACACACTAAAATAATAAAAAAAATAAACACAAAAAAAATCCCAAAATAATCAAAAACATAAAAAAAACAAAAAATCTCACAAACACATCTCATAAACACATTAGCACATAAAACGAAGAACATCAAAACTATTATTTTGTGTAGATAGCAAAATCAACCATCACACCTTCAAAACCCACAATCCATCCAAATCCTTTCTAAGCTTATGGTCTTGACTCAAATTCAAGTCCAAGCTCAAGCCCAAGCCACATCCCAAGCCATAATGGACCAATCTAGTCAAGCTTCCCAGCCATCCACTACTCCTCTAGCTCAGTAGGAGGTAGCCTCAAAACCACCCTAAGGTAGCTTGTCTAGTTACACCCATCATCACACCACCAACCTGCTTAAGACACATAGCTTAGGTACCACTTATCACCACATCCCTACCAGCATCCTTGAATCCACTACACTAGAGACCCTTGTGTCCCTAGGCTACATCACCCTCATCAACATTGATGTTGTGCATGCCCTCCACGGTGGTCCCTTTCCCCCACTAAATTCACTATGACCATCCCTTCCACCACTAAATATTCCACCCTATTTACTCTTCCCCCACCTCAAGAGTAGGCCTATGCTCATGCAACCCATCCTACTAATTCACATCTAGAGTATGGTATTCTCATCAAATACTTTGGCATTCTCATCAAATAATTTCCACTTGGGGGTTCTAATTCCCAATACAATGTAGACCATATATCCTTATTTGTAGATCCAAATCAATACCACTATGCCTATGTTAACATGACATCTCATTTTCTTGCATCGACTCTACCCGCTTTGTCCCATTCACCATAAGTGCCACCCTAGGTGCAAAATCCCCCACCTTCTATAATAGCCCAAGAATTATTCTTTGCATAATCCCATCATGGGCCACTCAAATGCCTACCATATAGGCCTTAACACCTCCACAATAATACCAATAAGCATCAACCCAACCACTAGATTCCAATGCCTATGATCAACCTCCCCTTATACAACAATACCAGTAGCCTCCATTGCAATAATACTAGTAGCCTCTATCACAATAATACCAATAGCCTCTACCATAAGAATACTAGCAACCTCTATCTCAAAAATACTAGTAGTCTTCACCTCAATAATACTAGCAGCCCCCATTGCAACAATACTAGCAATGTCCACCACAATAGTACCACCAACAACCTTTTTCCATGCCACAGTACCAACAACCACCACCTCAGTAGTACTACCAACAATAACCTTTGCCTATGCCATAATACCAATAAATACCACCTCAAAAGTACTACCAGAAAAAACCTCCACCCATACACAACATCAATAGTAGCCACCCATCTAGTACCAACAACCACCACTATAGCAACAACCTCCACCCACACCACAATACCAACAATGGCCACCCATCTAGTACCAACAATCACCATTGCAGTAACAACCTCCACCCACACCACAAAATAAATAGCAACCACCCATCTAGTACCCAAAATCACCACTACAACAACAACCTCCACCCACACCACAATACCAAAAAAAACCACCCATATAGTATCAACAAACCATCACTACAACATAAACCTCCACCCACTCCACATTATTAGCAACAAGTCACCCAACACCAATATTAACCACTAGCCATTTTACATCAACAACAATACCAACAACCACCCCCCAAACATCAACAACCTTTCACCCAACACACATCATTCAACCCCACATACACCCACCACCAATCTTCTCAATACCACCAATATTCATCTTTGGATTTCCAAGTTGGTATATCTTACTCATTCCTCCTAGTCACTCTGGATAAATTTCAATTATTGGAGGACAAGGTTGATAGTTGGGAATTACAAGTTGTGGGTACTATATATTAGAAACTGATGCTCAATTAGCTTTAGAACTACCCTACTCATTCATTGGTACCATCACCACCATATCCTCCCCTATTTGTAATACTAAAATTCAAAACATTCAAGGGGAAGGAGAACCCTTAAGAACACATGAGAACATTTATCAATGCATGATATCTTATCAATGAAATTGATCCCCTCATGCTTCACACATTTTTACTATCCCTTAGGGGAGGAGCTTTAGATTGGTTCAATCACTTGCCTAGACATAGTCTTTATAACTTTGAATAATTGACCAACATATTTTTGGAATGTTTCACCCTCATTGTCAAAAATAATATGACACTTAATAATATTTACAATATTCATAATTTTGATGACGAGTCTATCTTGGACTATGGTGCTCAATGGAGAAATATAATAACAAAACTCCTCTTTTCACTTCCCATCACAAAGCTAACTCGATTATTCACGAGGAGTTGTTGAAATCTAATATCTCTACTATTATAACTTCAATAATATCATACACTTGAGGAGGCTTAAGCACAAACAAAGACTATTGAAGACATCAAATTCAAAAGGGTTAAATAAATATCAAAAAGAAATAATGGCCAAAGAAGAATTCTAATGGCATTTCCAATAATCAATACAAACCCAATAAAGTTAATCAAGTGGTATTGATCAGTCCAAGAATTCTTAATCAACAACCTCAACAATCATATAAAGTTATAACAACAAAAATTTCAACATCCACCGTAGCAACCAACATACCATACCACATCATCTCTCGTCAAACTGCAAAATCCTCCACAACCAGAGAACCATCCCAGAAACCTTGCTAGACTCCCACATAATTTCATTCTATTTTCTAAGCCTTAGTTGATAATATTTCAATTACTTTATGAAATGCAAGCAATTTCATTTTTCAAATATAATACTAAAGGATCCCAACAGGTCTAAACCCAAAACATGCAAAGACTATCACTACTATGTTTATCATAGGTAAAGGGATTATGACATCAATTATTGCATAATATTTAAACATATGATCTAAGACCTCATAGAGAAGGGGTCATTACCATAGATACTACTCTCATGCTACCAAATCAAAACCTTAGCATCTACCAAGACCCCTTACCATAGCACAGGCTAAACCAACAACCTCATGTGCCATAAACCATCAACACCACCCCAACCAAGTAAACCATCTCAACAACATCCCACAACATCACAAATTTGTAGGGATGATCCATATTGTTACTCAAAATCAATGCTACCCTGAGTGACCAACGCAATCGAGTACCTCCCCCAACATGCCTTCATCCTCTACTTTTCCACCTCCACCAGTGCAAGCTATACCTCACCCCCCATGACCATGTCATATCCCTAACAAACCACCTCACATAGAGCCTCAAGATGGTATCAACCAAACTCTCAATTTATGAGCTCATTCAACAATCACCCCCACATCGTGAGGTATTGATGAAAATTTTGAAATCCATTGACCTCCAAACTCAAGATCCAAATACCTTTGCAAACTTTGTGGGTAGCATCAGGACTTGCATGGAGCCTACAATTACCTTCTATGATTATGAGATTAAAACTTTACCAATAGAAGCACCAAATCCTCCACTATATATTGTAGCTCATATAGACCACAAGCCATTCAAGTGAGTTCTGGTTGATACCAGCTCCTCAATCAACATCATAACCTCTATTGCACTCCAACACCTCCACCTACCACCTTCACACATAGCCTCATCCACCTTCACTCTACGGGCCTTCAATGATGCATTGTGCTCAACACTTGGGATAATCATTCTACCTATTCAAGTAGGTGGGAAGACCATTCATACTTTATGTCACATCCTTGAAGGAGAGATGCAATACAATATCTTGCTTGGAAGGCCATGGATTCAAGATATGTGATGCATCCCCTCAACATTACATCATTGCCTCAAATATGTTCATGAGGATCATGTACACTGCATCCCCACTGACGAGGAACCTTTCAAGTACTGTAACATGATCTCCAATCTGTACAAGCCTCCCCTACCTTCCACACATCTATACCTTACCTTGACCTTGCCCAAACCAACCCCCTGACCAATGTCATCTCACCTTGACCCATATTTTCCACCACTAATTACCCATCCACCTACCTATCCTACACCACCCAATTCATATTTACCCCCCATTCTACCACACCCAGCTCACTACATTACCCTAGCTACTTCATACAGTCCCTAACCTCCACCATCACCTTCACCTTACCATCCACCTACCTCCACTTCCACTCAACCCCATCACATTGGGAAAAACTCACCCACCCCAACCAACCTTTATCTTCACAAAGTATCCCTTTTCACCCTCACATCCATCCCACACCTTCCACAAATACCCGACCACTTTCAAACAACAAATTACCTTCACCTACACCTCTATATCCCCCACTTAAACATAAATCGATCCATATATTCACCAACCTTGATCAACCATAAACACTTACCTACCTTCTCCATACACTATTTCTTAAATCACCACCACCACCATCTCTTCATCCACCTCAAAATCTTAAAATATTTCCCCCATCACACAACCTAAACCACTACCTCAACTTACCACTGGATAAGTTACCACAACATCCACCTCCACCTCCGCCAGCCCCCATCCCATAACAATACCCCAAGCTACTTCTTTTTCCATGCAACTCAAACCACCACCACTTCCAAATTCATCCACTATAGTGTTAGGAACCCATCCAAACATTATTTTGTAATTCTCATTTGCTTATGTAATGACCCACTTCCAATGTGGGAATCCCATATATAATGATATTTTATAATATTTTGTAATGTGTGGCAAGTAAGATGCCTAGACAAGTGGGGCCATTTCATGTAACCGTTATCAAGAGTGTAATTGATGTTTTGTAAAATTCTAGCTTGAGTGGTATTTTGCATTTAAGCCAACTCTTTAGCTTAGGGTTAGGGTTGCATGAAGTATTTTATTTAAATGCTATGGATCCATGTATGAATGTATCTTTTTGCAAGTGAATGAAATATTGAAGGAGGTTGCCTCCTTGAAGAGGCCTATGATTTAGTGCTTATTATGAGAGTTTTTATTTTTGCATTTACTTTTCTGCATTGTGATATTGTGATATTGAATGAGTTTCTATTTTATTTTAGTATTTTGTGTGAGTTTGCTTATTTTTAATAGTAGGTTCCTAATAAGTGGTAGTAGAGCACTTTCTAGGGCCGAGTTCTATTGTGAGTACGATAATTCTTGCCCATCCATTTTCACCTATTAGGTATAATTTTCGTATGTTTTTTATTTCTGTTTCCTTTATTAAAAAAATAGTTAAAACCAAAGAAAGAAAAAAATATAGCCCTTTTTTGTTAGCTTTTGATACAGTGTGCAATGGGAGATAGCAATCACAAGATGTAGAATAATATGAAAGAAAGTAAATCTGCGAGATGACTGAAATATGCTATAAATAGAAATGATGGAAATGAATACAATGTAGCTATGGAGGAAATGGACACTCCATGAAAAAAGCTACTGGACTACATTACACCCATCACCAATATATGGTGATCTACACAACACTATGCTACTACCTACGAATATGCTCTGAGCTTCTATATTCTACTTGTTACAATGAGGCCCTTTTTATATAGGAAGATAGGTTCCTTGGCCAACACTCTACCTAGTTGTGCAAGGGACACCTTGCACATATACAACTTGCACATTGACACTTGTGCATTTATTACATTGCATGAAGTAACTAGATAACTTCCCCCTAAAGTAATCTAATGTCCTAAGTATGTACCTAGGAAGGTACATTTACATGACCCAAATGATGTAATATAATCTATTTCTAACACCCCCTTGTATTACATTATTTGGGTATTGAAGACTTTAGTCTTCAATATGGATCTTCTTCTTCATCTTGAACTTTGTACTCTTCCTGCATATTATTTGTAACCTGTTCAAGCAAATAGTTAGTGTCTTTGTAATGTGTTACATTTGCTGATAGAGCTTTCACCTCATAGTCTTCTGTGGGTTCTTCTAGTTCTTCAATTTCTTCTATCCTCTGAACCAGGTGTCCTTTTTTATTTCTCTTTTGATATTCCAATTGAGGATAATTGGTTGGTCGCTGAAATTGTTGCTGATGAGGATTCCTTTGATATTGTCATGGTTGAAATTGATTCCCATTGTTCATCTGATTTCCTTGGTTCTAGTTTTTGGGATTGTATCTGCAATAGCTGGTACTATGACCTTTCTTTTGCATATATGACAATACCATGTTTTCCATCCTCTTGCTGATGAAGCAATATTTCCTTGTGGATTATCTTTTGATGCCAATGCAATGTTAGTCATCTCATCTTTCATAGTGTTTTCCACTTCATATTCCTGAAGTATATTGACTAGGTCATCAAAAGAAGTATCTTTACTTAAGACTTGTAAAGATGTTACCAAATGCTTATAGCTGTCTAGAAGTGCTCTCATGGTTACTTGAGTAAGAAGTTCATCCTTAGGTTCTTGTCCAAGGGTTAGTAGTTTCCCTTTAATATTTGCTACCTTCCTTAGGAATAATTCTATGCTTTCCCCACTGTTCATTTTCAAGGAATGTAGTTGAGTTTGAAGATGAAGAATGGTGGCTTTATTCTTTCCTTCAAATATTTTCTCTAAGCTTGTCCAAGCTTCAGTGGATGTTTTTGTTGAGCTGATATAAGGTTGTATTTCATCAGTGATAGCAAAGGTTATTATCATTAGAGCTTTTGAATCATTTTCTTCAAACTTTAGAATCTCAGTATCACCTGTGTTAGGTTTTTTTGTTGTTCCTTTGACTATATCCCATAGTTTTTCATATACCAAGATTGCTTTTACTTTATTTTTCCATGAGAAATAGTTTGGACCTTTAAGAAGTTGAGATTCTGCAAGAAAGAATTTGTTTGATGTCATGATGATTATTCTTCTCCTTTTTAAATTCTCTAGAAACTTTATTAATCTTTGGATTTTGTGGACTTCCTTATGACTCCCTAGTATGTTTTGGATAAGATATAAGATGAATATAGTGCTTTTGTAAATTGTAGTTCAATTTTTGGTTGATTTTGTAAAGTTTTTGTAAATCCCAAAATCAACTTCTATTATCCCTTATTGCTCCTATTGAACTAAGCACTTTTCCCAAATTTGAAGAGGTTTAATGTTGGATCTCTTTTGTCCCTTTTTGTGAAATTTTGAGACAAGTAAATTGCTAAATTCCAACCTTTGAAATGCTTTGATAAACCCCTTTTAATATCCCTTTAGGATTTAATTTTAGTGTATCTAATTTCCAATAAATTAATTTGATGTAGTAACCCTTATAACTCCCAAATTTTGGAAAATTAGACCACAATAATATTTGCAAATATTTTAAAATCAATTTCTAGTAGAAACCCTTATTACTCCTAAGTTTAATATTGCAAATATTATATTGATTTGATAAATTATTCCCTTTGAGGTATGGCTTTCAATATGGTTAAATTCTTCTAAGTTTAACCTTGATTTATCAACCTTATAACTCCCTAAAATGAAAGCACATTAAAGTAGGGAATAAATCTCACCTTGTAATATTCGAATACCATAATAATCGGTGCTATTTTTAGATGTGAGATGGCTGCAATGTGAGTGTCTTTACTTTGATCGTTCCCTCCAATGGAAAGCTTGGAATCCTCCTTGGATTTAATGCTTCAACTATGGTGCCTTTAATCTCTGCCTTTGACCTCCTTTGACCAGAGCATTAAAGGCTCTTCCACCTTGCTTCCACGCTACAACTCGGACCTGTGTGCATGAAGACTCCAGAGTGTTGAATGTGGATGAGTGAATGCTTTTGAATGCTTGGTCTTTGGTACCCTTAAAATGGAGGAGAATCTTGTATTAAGTGCCAAGTGGCACATCCATTTTCTTCTTGAGCACTTGAGGAGTAGAAGGTGCTAGAAGACACTTGTATCTTCCTTTGAGTAACGTATGAACATTACATTATTTAGTGGAGCGCTTGGTCTCTTTGTGGACAAGTGTCTCTCATATTCTCAATGCACCAACCTATTGTTAGTAACTCCTTTCTTGGTCAAGATGAGTGCTCGTGTGAGGAGCATTAGGGTTTTGCCTCAAGTGACAAGTGTCACTCCCTCCTTGTGCATGGATGTCTTCTCTAACACTTCTTCAATGTACCCTTTGGAGGTTCTTTAAACCCTATAAAATTTCTAGCTCCTCCTTCGTTCAATGGCACTTGCTTGTGAGTTGTTTCTAGCTGGAATGAGGAGCAACGATTTGGAGGCTTGAGCACCAATTTTGAGCAATGCAAATGTGGAGTTTGAAACACTCCAATGGTGCCTTATTCTTCTTCTTTTCACACCTATTATATGTCCTCATTTTGTAGACAATATTGCTCTTGAATATAATGTTGTTTCTCCCTTTGTTTTGTGCCTTGATTGTTTGCAGGTTCGATTATCCAAGAAGTAGGGAATATAACCCTTCTATGGTGCTCTTTTGCCTTGCTTGGAGTGTGCAAGTATTCGGTTGTCGTTGGCTGGTTTACCCTATAGATATTGTGCCTTTGAGGCACCTTCAAATCTGCCCTCTTTCCTATATAAACCAGATTAGGATAGTGCAATACAATGTAACAAATTTATGTATAAAATAACCTTTATTGCACCCTCTTTTGCACTCCTTTTTTAGGTCTAAATTTTTGGTTTTGTGGCAGAATTTTTGAATGCAATGTAGGGGTTTTGAGGTTGTCTCTTTGATTAGACACCTTCCCCTTTTTTCTTGGATACTTTGATGAAAAATCCAAGCTTAGATAGAAGTAGATAGAAGCTCCTTATTTGATGCAATTTTCTGCACTTTTCTCCTTGCAACTAACCCTGTAATGCTTTGGATTTGAGACTCACCAAGTCTCAATATTTGAAGCTTCTATTTCTGATTTTGGTTAGTTGTCTTCTTCTCCAAGTTTTGGAGGATTCTAACCTATTTTGGTGGCTTCACTTGGCCACTATGTGTTGCATATTTTTGTGCACTAATAGTGTCTTTAGACACTTTGTCAAATTCTGATTTTGTGCCCTTCTCAAGAACACAAACAATAATATTTTTGAGAGAAATAGAATAGTGCAAATGAATCTAATAATATTTCACTTTTAATGCACTAAAAATTTCACCTTATCACTCCAATCAACTCTCAAAATAATGCACTTAATCAATTTACTGCAACTAATCAAGAATAATTTGAAATGAACCTTCAATAATTATTCTACAATTTCACTACAATTAATATTGTAGGACTTAGTCTTCTTTTTCTTTTCCAAAGTAGATGATAGGTAGTTGATAGATGTAGTTCTGAAATCTAATCAACTCCTAACTAATGTGCAAATGAACCTTAAAAGGAACTTTTCTCTTTTGCACTTTTGAAGACTGTAATCCAATTTTCCTTCTTGCAACTTTAATCCAAATTAAGGTGCTTTAATGAATCTGATAAGTAATCCAATTAATGAATCTACTTGCACCAATAGTTGCTTACCTTTTTTAAAATATTTTGTAGAGGATGTAGATCTTGGTGTCTAAGATCACCAAGTTGCTGCCTTGAGTAAGATCTTGCAGCTCTTTGTAGGCTGTCCTAAACAACTCCTTCACCAAAATATGGTCTCAAAATTTCTTTCACGAGCCTAGGATTTGGTGGCTTGTTCTCCTCTTGTAGTCTCCTCCTTTTTGTTGTAGATTTTTAGAAGTCTTTATCTCAGCAAATAATACCTTCTTGTTGTGAGAGGTAATCTTCAAATCTCTTGGATTTGGTAGGCTTCTCCTATCTTCAAGTCTTCTTGTCGAATTTTGACTTCAAGCAGGATCTTCTTCTCAATATTTTGAATGTCTTGAGGTCTTCTAAGATTTGGCACTCCTTGCCAAATTCTTCTTCTTATTTTGGGCTTGTTGTCGGATGGTGATAATTGTCCCAAATCTTCTCAAGATTTTGAATATCTTGAGGTCTTTTATTTGGCACTCCTTGCCAAATTCTTCTTCTTCAATGAGTTCTCCTTTGATGATTTCTTTAGTAAGGCTCTCCAAGCCTTTTACTGGATGCTCATTGAGACCTCCCCAAGGTCTTTGATCTTGCAGCTTCTTCTGGTCTTCCTTGAGACATTTTCTTCAACCTTCTGCTCCTGGAAGTGTTGGTGGTGAGATCTTCTTCTAGATCTCTGATTCTACTACTTTTGGATTCGAGCAGGACTCTCCTAGTCCTTCTTCTTCTTCCAAGACTGGAAGTTCTTCAATGAGATCTTCTCTTGATCTCTTTACCTTCAATTTTTCTTCAGGTGCTAGATTGATTCTGAAGAAGATACTCTTCCTAAATTTCTTGTAGGAAGTTTCCCAACTCACTGAATCTCCTTTCCCTACAACAAAGTATTAGTACTAAAATCTTAATCTACTTCTGAATCAGATACTCTCTTCTAGAGTCTTCTTCAGGATCAAGGCTTTTGTGGCCTTTTTTTAGTATCAAGGCTTTTGTGGCCTTTTATTTAGTATCAAGGCTTATGTGGCCTTTTCTTCAATATCAAGGCTTCTATGGCCTTTTCTTTAGTATCAAGGCTTCTGTGGCCTTTTCTTCTAGATCAAGGCTTCTATGGCCTTTTCTTCTAGATCAAGGCTTCTATGGCCTTTTCTTCTAGATCAAGGCTTATATGGCCTTTTCTTCTAGATCAAGGCTTCTATGGCCTTTTCTTCTTCTGTGAAGTTCTCAATCTAGCAATGGAGATCTCCAGTCTCCTAACTTCACCATGACTCTTCTCTAGAAGTCTTCTTCCATAGTATTCTTTTCTTGCACAAGGAACTAATATCTGCACTATGAAGGCACATCGACCTTTGGGCAATGAAGTTGAAGTCTCCTAGATTTTTGTTGTAGGAGGTGTCCCAATCATCTGAGAATTAATTTTTTACAACAAAAGAAACTTTGGGTAATAGTTAACAAATTCTAGATATCCTGAATGATCTTCACTAGTTGATTTGTCAATCTAGTGGATTGAATGTTGAGTCCTAGTCTTCATGAGTTTTTCCTACAACTCTATGGAAAGACTCTAGCCAAATGTAATCTCAATATTTTTGGAACTAATATTTCTTTCAGTCCTCACTTGTGGCTCTCCCTAATTCTACCACCTAGACTCTTCTGAGAGTTTTTGATAGTGGTTGGTCCAACAATGCGTCAAGTTGACAAAAAACTTAGGCTCAATGATAATGGTGGTTTTCCTATTGATCTACTGTGGCTAGATCTACCATGGCTTTGACACTTAGCTTTTGATACAGTGTGCAATGGGAGATAGCAATCACAAGATGCAGAATAATATGAAAGAAAGTAAATCTGCGAGATGACTAAAATATGCTATAAATAGAAATGATAAAAATGAATACAATGTAGCTATGGAGGAAATGGACACTCCATGAATAAAGCTATTGGACTACATTGCACCCATCACCAATATATGGTGATCTACACAACACTATGCTACTACCTACGAATATGCTCTGAGCTTCTATATTCTACTTGTTACAATGAGGCCCTTTTTATATAGGAAGATAGGTTCCTTGGCCAACACTCTACCTAGTTGTGCAAGGGACACCTTGCACATATACAACTTGCACATTGACACTTGTGCATTTATTACATTGCATGAAGTAACTAGATAACTTCCCCCTAAAGTAATCTAATGTCCTAAGTATGTACCTAGGAAGGTACATTTACATGACCCAAATGATGTAATATAATCTATTTCTAACATTTTTTTATATAGTAGTTGAGTAGGCTAGAAACCTTGTGTCGAGGGTTTTAAAATATCATGAAGGAGCTATGATTATTGGCTAAGCTAGATAGCACATAAAGTGTCTAGTGAAGTGAGGGTCGATTAGGCTCTAATACCCAGGCTTCAAACAACACTGATGCATGGAATTGAGCTCCCATACATATTTGGGTGTATCGAGAGACCATTTAGGCTCAAACAAAATTTTATCCAATAGGAATATTTTTGGCCTTGTATTATCCATAATCCACGAGAAACAACATCTCATACGATTACCCTCTTGTACTGTTAAAGAGGTAGATAATGTGCTTAAGGTTATGTGTGGAATCATCCTTGGGTAGTGGACTAAAATATTGATGTTGGCAATTTTGGGTACATTGGGTACATTGCCTTTGCTCTAAGTGTAGATGTTGTCATTGATGTCAAGAAGGTCTTGAAGCAATTTGGTTTGATGTCAAAGAATGTGTCTTGATGAAGGTTTCAGCATGGACAGTGAGTTTCCAAGAAGATCAGGGTAGCCCAGTTGCAAAAATATCAAGAAAAAGATAAGTTAGAAAAAGTATGCAGGCGGCTGGAAAAACTGTCACGATTTCGCGACATGTTTGAGGAGAGAGAAAGTTTTGGCAAAACTGTCACGATTTCGCGACATGTTTGAAAGAGAGAGAAGCTGGAAAACTGTCACGATTTCGTGACATGTTTGAGGAGAGAGAAAGTTCGGGCAAATGTGTCACGATTTCGCGACATGCTGGAAGACAGAGAAAAAGCAGGCAAAACTGTCGTGATTTCGTGACATGTTGGAGGGAAGAAGAGCATATGGAAAGTGTCATGATTTCGTGACATGTCGCATTTTCGTGACTTAGAAAGTGCAGGAAGGCAGAGAAAGAAAAGTGTCACGATTTCGCGACATTCTGCAAAGGAGGCTGTACGGACAAGAAAGTGTCACGATTTCACGACATGTTGCAGAAGAGAAAGTCCACAGTGTGATCTGTCATGATTTCACGACAAGATTGAAGAGAGAGAAAGTGATTCAAGAACTGTCATGATTTCGTGACATGATGCAAAGTTCCAAGTAAGGGCTATCGCATTTTCGTGACATGCTGCAGAGGTCGAGTTGAGGACTGTCACGATTTCGTGACATGCAACAAAGAGAAGAGCCTAAAAGGAGAAGCGTCACGATTTCACGATAGGCAGTGGAGAAAGCGTACGAAAGCCAAAAGTGTCATGATTTCACGATAGGTAGTGGAGAAAGCATTCGAAAGCCAGAAGCATCACGATTTTGATGACAGTGGAAAGCTTTGGGAAGCTGAAAGCATCATGATTTCACGACAAGCTACAAAGAAGTTGTACGGATGCAGAAAGTGTCATGATTTCGTGATAGGTTGAGTTGGCAGCTTGCAGTTGGAGAAAGTGTCACGATTTCATGACAAAAATAGTTAGCAAGTCTTAATCAGAAGAAGCGTCACGATTTCATGACGAATTGAAGAAGGGAGAGCTCGAAGGCGAAAGCATCGCGATTTCGTGACATGTTTCATTTTCTCTAGTGCAAGCAGAGAAGAAGGCCATGAAGGCAAAAGGGTCACGATTTCACGACAAAGTTGCAGATGACGTCAACAAAGATAGGAAGTGTCATGATTTCATGACATAAGCAGAAAGGAGGTCGACAAAGGCTGTAGTGTCATGATTTTGTGACAACAGGCCAAAGAAGGTGCACGACAGGTAGTAGTGTCACGATTTCATGACAATAGGCCAAAGAAGGTGCACGACAGGCAGTAGTGTCATGATTTCGTGACAATAGGCTAAAGAAGGTGCACGATAGGCAGTAGTGTCATGATTTCATGATAGCAAGCAATAGAAGGTGTACGACATGCAAAGGTGTCACGATATCGTGACATGTTGAAGTTTCACGCTAGAAGCTACAGGGAGGCAATGAAGCCGACAGAGTTAAATCTGGGCCGACACAGCGTAGGGTTTTGCAGCCAACGTGATTGAAAGGTAAACAACCGACTAAGACCAAGATTTCAATCTTGAGATTATGAGTATAAAAGGAGGGCTGCTTGAAGAGTTTGGCATCGATCAAGTGTGCGTTCGAAGTGCGATTTGCATAGATAGAGTGCAGGGAGAAGTTCGATCATAGAGGTGCATAAGTGGAAGTCTGATCGACTGCTATATTTGTGAAGACTGTGCTGCTGTATTTGTGAAGATTGTGCTACTGTATTTGCAAAGACTATGCTACTGTATTTGTGAAGACTATGCTACTGTGTTTGCATAGAATACGTGAAGTCTGTGCTACTATGTTTTTGTAGAAGTAAATTAGTTGATCGAGTGCTACTGTATTTGTGTAGACAGTGAAAAATTGGTTTCGACCAAGTGCAAAAAAGAACAGAGGAAGAGGACAAAATTGTGCTAGACCGAAGGACTGTGTTTGGTGCAGATAAGAGGACCAGCTTAGAAGGTGAAAGAGTTGAGGACAGAGGTCTCCAGCCAGAGCAGGGAAGATAGGTGTCTTCTGTGGATAGAGTTCCACTTGCTAAGGGCAGCAGAGGCAGAGGTCTTCTAGAGGTTCACCTTTAAAGAGCAGAGCTAGGGGAAGTTGTCTCCTTTGGGTTGGTGCCCATAAACTTTGTAATCGGGAAAGGTTTCCTAGAATTTGAGGTGATAAAATTTAGTAAGAAATTTTATCCGTGGAGTAGCCCGCATTGGGTGAACCACGTAAATTGTTGTGTCTCTTTGTGGATGGTGTGTTGTGCATTGCTTTAATTGTTGCTTTTATTTCTGCTATCTCTACACTGCATAATACTATTTTGAAAGTTGAATTGAAGCAAAAGTAAAAAGTGGTCTTATACTGTTCACCCCCTCTCAATATAAGCTTGTGTTCTTCAATTGGTATCAGAGCTAGTTCCTTCGAAAAGGTTTAACAACTGAAAGGAAGAACTGGTTAAGAACACAATGGATTTTTCAGGTGGCAATGCAACACCTATTCTTGATGGATCAGATTTCGGTCTGTGGAGTGCAAGAATGAGAGTTTATCTAATGGCACTTGGTAATGAGGTATGGGAAGTGATTGAAGATGAATACACTATTCTTGAACATGGTCCTTATACCAAAGAAGACAGGCTCATGCTTCACAACAATTCAAAAGCCATGAATGCAATCCTGAGAGGCTTACAGAAAGCAGATCTCACCAAAGTTATTCACTGCAAGACAACTAGTGAAATGTGGAAACAATTACAGGTGGTTCATACAGGTGATGCAAATGTTCGAAAGGCCAAATTGAGACATTTTAAAGGTATGTTTGAACAACTCAAAATGAATGATGATGAAAAGATTAGTGACTACATGCTTCGTATGGATGAAGTTGTTAACTCCATGAAAGATCTAGGTCTTGAGGTTGCTGAAAATGATGTGTGTGATAAGATTTTAAGATCTCTTCCTAATAGATTTAGTGAAAATATTTCTGCTATTGAGGAAGCTAAAGATTTAGATAAATTGAAAAAGGATGAGCTCCATAGTATTCTTGCAGCATTTGAGCTGAGAACTCAAGTGAAAGTTGATGTCAAGAAAGAGGCAGCTTTCAAAGCTACCAAGAAATCAAAGGGCAAACAGATTCAAGAGAGTGATGAGTCTTCTAGTGATGAAGAGGCATATTACAGCAAGAAAGGCAAGTTCTCTAGAAAACACAAAAGCAAGAAAAACATAAGGTGTTTCAACTATGGAAAGTTTGGTCATTATGCTACTGACTATACTATTTCCAAGAATGAAAGTGATGAAGATATACAAGATGTTAAGAGCAAGGATTCTGAAAAGCACAAGTATTACAGAAAGAACAAAGATGAGCACAACAATCAAGGAAAGAGGCATTCACACAAGAATAAGAAGAGCTTCTACCTAGACAAAGCAAGTAAGTGTTCTAGTAGTGATAGTGAAAGTTCTTCTAGTGATGATGAAAATGAGATGTTGTTCATTTCAGAAAAAGAGGAAGAACCGAAACATAAATTCATTGTCATGAAATGTTTTAGATGTGGAAATTTTGGGCACCTTGAGGATGATTGCACAAATAATGAATTGGTTGCTAGTATGTATGAGGATGCTTCAGAATATGATAAGGAAGATGCTTGTATGGTTTTTGAAAAGGATAGCACCTCTAGTGATAAGAAATCTGAAAAAGGCCTTGATGATTCAAAATGCAATAATATAGAGGATCTTGAATGTGAACTTACTAATGCTCTTAGTGTTTTGAAAAAGGAAAGAAAGAAGAATGCTCGACTTAAGGATAAATTAGATGAATGTTGTATGGAGAAATATGAACTCATAGAAAGTCTTGACATCTCTATGGCTAAGACACAAGAACTCAAGAATGAGTTAGAATCTAAGATGCTTGAGTATAGTGAATTAGAACAGAAAATGGCTGCCATGAAAGAGGAAAATAAAGAATACAAGGATAAGCTATACAGGTTTCAAGATAGCTCCAAAAGGGTTAAGTCTCTCATCCAAAGTCAAAGAAATCCATCAGATAAAATAGGTCTTGGTTTTGTTAAACCACACAAAAACCAGGTTGGGGAATCAAGTAAGAGATTTCAGAAAGAAGAGAGTTCTGATGAAGAGAGTATTACAGAGAATGAGTCCATGAGTGATAAATGCGTAAAAATAGAAAACAGAATTCTGAATGCGAAAAAGAAGTTCTCGGGACCCAAGAGGTCAAACAGAAGAATATTTCACGGTAGATGTTTTGCGTGTCACGGGTTTGGCCACATGGCTTCACAGTGCATGACTCAAGTAAGGAAGATAAATGACAATTTCAGGGGCCATAATTTATTTCAAGGGTATTGCTACTCTTGTAATCAGTTCGGGCATAAGGCAATTTTTTGCAAGGCAAATAACAGGAACTGGGTTAGTCAGAACAGGCGGATTCAAAGAACAGCTATGCCCGAAAGAAATAATATAGTTACTTGCTATAAGTGCAACAATGCAGGTCACACAACCAGACAATGCAGAGCTGATCTTCCAAGGTACAAGAATAGGAACAGTGGTATAAACAGGTCCAAGGATCAAGGTATGGACAAGAAAAGAGATGAGAACAAGAACAAGAAAAGTGACAAGAACAGAAACACTGACAAAGAGTTCAAGAGAAGGCCCGACAAAGAAATTGTAGACACTGATGATGATGAGTGCCTAATGGGAGTTTCACTCCCACCCTTGTTTTAAATCACCTCATCGGGAGGTGGGGGAGGGACTAAGCTAAGAGGCTCATTCTTAGTCCCAAGCCCCAAAGGTGACCCTTTGCCATTGATGACAAAGGGAGGATGAGTAAGGGGGAGAGATATGAGTAAGGGGGAGAGCTTCAAGTGAAGAGGAGAGCTTCAAGTCGGGGGAGCAAAAACTTCAAAGGCAAATTCTCGGTTGTTGGATCTATTGATTTCAATTTTGGCTCTTGAAGTTGTGTTTTTAGTTAAGGTTTGCCATCAATGACAAAGGGGGAGATTGTTGGCAATTTTGGGTACCTTGGGTACATTGCCTTTGCTCTAAGTGTAGATGTTGTCATTGATGTCAAGAAGGTCTTGAAGCAATTTGGTTTGATGTCAAAGAATGTGTCTTGATGAAGGTTTCAAATGGACAGTGAGTTTCCAAGAAGATCAGGGTAGCCCAGTTGCAAAAGATCAAGAAAAAGATAAGTTAGAAAAAGTATGCAGGCGGCTGGAAAAACTGTCACGATTTCGTGACATGTTTTAGGAGAGAGAAAGTTCTGGCAAAACTGTCATGATTTCGTGACATGTTTGAGGAGAGAGAAAGTTTGGGCAAAAGTGTCGTGATTTCATGACATGCTGGAAGAGAGGCAGAGAAGGAAAAACTGTCATGATTTCATGACATGTCGCATTTTCGTGACTCGGACAGTGTAGGAAGGCAGAGAAAGAAAAGTGTCATGATTTTGTGACATTCTACAAAGGAGGTTGTACGGACAAGAAAGTGTCACGATTTCATGACATGTTGCAGAAGAGAAAGTCCGTAGTGTGATCTGTCATGATTTCGTGACAAGATTGAAGAGAGAGAAAGTGATTCAAGAACTGTCATGATTTCGCGACATGATGCAAAGTTCCAAGTAAGGGCTATCGCATTTTCATGACATGCTACAGAGGTCGAGTTGAAGACTATCACGATTTCATGACATGTAGCAAAGAGAAGAGCCTAAAAGGAGAAGCGTCACGATTTCATGACAGGTAGTGGAGAAAGCGTACGAAAGCCAGAAGTGTCACGATTTCATGACAGGCAGTGGAGAAAGCGTTCGAAAGCCAGAAGCATCATGATTTCGTGATAGGTTGCAGGGAAAGCTTTCGGAAGCTGAAAGTGTCACGATTTTGTGATAGGCTACAAAGAAGTTGTATGGATGTAGAAAGTGTCATGATTTCATGACAGGTTGAGTTGGCAGCTTGTAGTTGGAGAAAGTGTCACGATTTCACGATAGAAATAGTTAGCAAGTCTTAATCAGAAGAAGCGTCATGATTTCACGATGAATTGAAGAAGGAAGAGCTCGAAGGCGAAAGCGTCATGATTTCATGACATGTTCCATTTTCGCTAGTGCAAGCAGAGAAGAAGGCCATGAAGGCAAAAGGGTCACGATTTCATGACAGAGTTGTAGATGACATCAGCAAAGATAGGAAGTGTCACGATTTCATGACATAAGCAGAAAGGAGGTCGACAAAGGCTATAGTGTCATGGAAAAGTGTGATTTCATGACAACAGGACAAATAATATGCACGGTAGGAAGTAGTGTCACGATTTCATGACAATAGGCTAAAGAAGGTGTACGGCAGGCTGTAGTGTCACGATTTCATGACAACAAGCTAAATAAGGGGCACGGTAGGCAGTAGTGTCACGATTTCATGACAATAAGCAATAGAAGGTGTATGGCAGGCAAAGGTGTCATGATATCGTGACATGTTGAAGTTTTGCACTAGAAGCTACAGGGAGGCAGTGAAGCCGACAGAGTTAAATCTGGGCCGACGTAGCATAGGGTTTTGCAGTCGACATGATTGAAAGGTAAACAGTCGACTAAGACCAAGATTTCAATCTTGAGATTGTGAGTATAAAAGGAGGGCTGCTTGAAGAGTTTGGCATCGATCAAGTGTGCGTTCGAAGTGCGATTTGCATAGATAGAGTGCAGGGAGAAGTTCGATCGCAGAGGTGCATAAGTGGAAGTCTGATCGACTAGTTGTATTCACGAAGACTGTGCTACTATATTTGCAAAGACTGTGCTATTGTATTTGCGAAGACTGTGCTATTGTATTTGCGAAGACTGTGCTACTGTGTTTGCATAGAATACGTGAAGTCTATGCTACTGTGTTTTCATAGAAGTAAATTAGTTGATCGAGTGTTGCTGTATTTGTGCAGACAGTGAAAAATTGGTTTCGACCAAGTGCAGAAAAGAACAGAGGAAGAGGACATAATTGTGCCAGATCGAAGGACTGTGTTTGGTGCAGATAAGAGGACCAGCTTAGAAGGTGAAAGAGTTGAGGACAGAGGTCTCCAGCCAGAGCAGGGAAGACAGGTGTCTTCTGTGGATAGAGTTCCACTTGCTAAGGGCAGCAGAGGCAGAGGTCTTCTAGAGGTTCACCTTTAAAGAGCAGAGCTAGGGGAAGTTGTCTCCTTTGGGTTGGTGCCCATAAAATTTGTAATCGGGAAAGGTTTCCTAGAATTTGAGGTGATAAAATTTAGTAAGAAATTTTATCCGTGGAGTAGCCCGCATTGGGTGAACCACGTAAATTGTTGTGTCTCTTTGTGGATGGTGTGTTGTGCATTGCTTTAATTGCTGCTTTTATTTCTACTATCTCTACACTACATAATACTATTTTGAAAGTTGAATTGAAGCAAAAGTAAAAAGTGGTCTTATACTATTCACCCCCCCTCTCAGTATAAGCTTGTGTTCTTCAATTGATCCAAGCGCTATTGTTCATCACTGCAGTATAACAAAGGGCATATGGGTATTACATAATCCCTTACCTAGTGCACATTGGTTTTGTCCAAAAAAAAATCTTCAACCTACAAAAATAAAGCCTTATGTCTAATGAAACTACAATTTATTTTCCATAAAAGTGAGCATACAGAGAAGACTTCCCTATCATGAGAACAAACAACTGCATGCACAAAATAGTCTGGACAAAGTTGGCAAGTGTCTGTGATAATCAAAAATATTTTAGTGGTAGTAATAGTTGGGTCAATTGTAATAACAATAAGTAGTGGACATCAATAACAGTAAGAAATTATACGGTTTTCAATTACAAAAAAAATAGATAGTGTTAATAACTACAAAGTACAAAGAATCCAGGGTTAGTGTCTGAATAGTGTTAGTAATCACAGTACAGGTGATAGTGATAGAGATAAGACAGTGATAGGAGTAAAAAGCAAGCATTGAATTTTTACTCAAATAGGTATATCTCTTCACTTAGACCTTAGATTGACTCAAAAATTTACCAGATAAATCTACATTCCATTTTAGATAAAATTGTCCTTGGCAGCTCCTAGTTAAATTTTGCATTGATTTCTCAAAATTGGTAATTGTTTATTTTGCTTGTTACGACCATAATTTTTCAATGGTTTATCAATTCAACCCAATTTTTTGAGGACTATAAGAAGATAATTATTCTACACCAAATATCCTCAAGGACCCATCTACGATTTTTTAAGTCTAAGTGGAAGAAGTTACCCCGACATTAACTTGCACCAACTAGGTGATCATAAAAAGTTAAAGAAGTTGGTATATCTCCTCACTGAGCACTCAAATTGAGTGGCCATCAAAGTGGTCCCTATTCTAAAATAATTGTTTCAACCTAACCAAGAATTTTTTGGAATTATTACTAAAAATAGTAACCTTTGAAATCACTACTATTTTTAGTAATTCACTAGTCATCGTTCAAATCTCTCCAAAATGGTTGAGGGGACTCATGGACACAAAAAGGAGATAGAACAAACCACATCATAGTTTGATTTCATATCCAAATAAATTAGTACCCTTATTGATGAAAATAAATCATTACGAGCAGACATTGTCCACCTCAAAAATGACTACACCATTGGCAAATCAGATTTATAACATCTTCAATAAGTGGAGTCTAAGATTCAAATCAGTCCACATGCTTTTGAGTATCATGATACTAAACTATCAAGGTGAGAAAAAGGATCTCACAAGGACCCAAACAATTCTCACATTAACTTTAACCATGATACAAATTTCAAGATGCATAAATTATATTTTCCAAACTTCAATGGGAAAGATGTAGAGGGATGGTTATGCCATGTTGATAAATTCTTCCAATTGCATGATGTTCCTCACTATTATTTGGTCAAGATGACTTCTTTCAATCTAGAATTAGAAGCCTTATAATGGCAACAATATTTTAGATAAACAGTCACTAATCCTTCTTTTGAATATTTTGAATCACAACTACTCACCCACTTTGGCCCTAGTGTGTATGATGATTTTCAAGGAGCATTGACCAAGTTGAAACAAACTTCTACAACTCAAGATTACTAGGCTCAATTTTAAAAATTAGCTAACAAGACTATAGGGTTGAATAAAAAAATTTTTATGAGTTGTTTTGTTAGTGGCTTAAGGGATGATCTTCAAGCTGAGATTAAGATGTTTAATCCCAAAACAATGATTCAATTCATAAGCCTAGCATGGTTGGTTGAATCCAAATTTGCAGCTCAAAAGAGGACATATAAATTTCAACCAACCAAACTCTCTTTTCCTCCCAATTTTACAAGCAATCATGAAAATAAATCTATGCCTTCAAAGTGCTTGACCATAGAGGAAATGGATGCTCAACAAGCCCAACGGTTGTGTTATAAATTTAATGAAAAATATGTCAAGGGGTATAGGTGTACCCAAAAGAAGTTATTCCTAATAGATGTAGAGGACACCACCAACAATGGCCATAGTGATGTTGAAGAAGACACAATCGAAGCACAATATCAACATGAAGAGGAAACACATGAACCTTAGGTGGAAATTTCGATCCATGCTCTTGCAAGGATTACTACTCATAAACTATGAAAGTTATGGGTTTCTTCAAATACCAACACCTTACGATCCTTATTTATTCATGTAGCACACAAAACTTTATTGATCCTCGAATTTCCAAGCAGGCTAATTGTTACATCCACACATGTAATTCCTTTGAGGTCATGATGGAAAATGGAGGGACCTTACATTGTAAAGGTAAATGTTGTAATATCAAATTGAAAATTGAAAATTACGAGCTCAAACAAGATATGGAACTTTGTAGAACTATGGATGTAGTTTTCATGAAATGGAAAATCATACACTCTTCATGGTTTAAAATTAGGGCCTCTTCAAATTATTAGTTCCAATAATATGAAGAAGTTACTAGAAAAATCATCTCGTGGGATCATTGCACAAATATTTTCCATCCAGCCACCTGCTACAGAAGTGGATCAAATTCCAGATGATTTGTAATTTGTTTTGACAAAGCATAATGCAGTCTTTGCTGAACCAACTGAATTGCCACCATACTGTTCCCATGATCATGCCATCCCATTGGTCCCTGGTAGAGTACCACCTAAGATTATGTTGTACCAATACCCTCATCCTTTTAAGTTATATATTGATAAGTAAGTCCAAGATTTATTAAAATTTGAAGTTAGGGTTATGCATAAGGGGTCATCCCAAAAATATTTTTATAAAAAATTGGTGAATCAGTTTCGAAATCCAGGAAAATAGTGTCCAAACACATGTATAAGGTTCACTATTATTAGGGGTAATTTTAGAATTTTAAACATAAAATGGTCAAATTATTATAAAATTGGGGTGAATCAACCCAAAAAAAATACACCCAAACATTTCTGGCTAATGGGCCTTGGTCAAGGGTCCTAAATATTAGCCAATTCCAAATTTTGAAAATCCTAATTTTAGCTAATTTGGCGATAAATAATCGCTATGCATAACTTTGGTTGGAGTCATTTGCCCTGGTAACAACCCATACTCTTCACCTATCTTATTAGTGAGAAAGAAATATGGTTCATAGCGATTATGTATTGTTTTTGTGAGATCAGTAAGCTCACCATTAAGGATAAGTTTCCTATTCCAATAGAGGATGAATTTTTGGATGAGTTGCATGGGACTATGATTTTATCTAAATTATATTTTCATTTTGAGTACCATCAAATCTGGCTCAAGGAAGAAGATATTCCCAAAACTACATTTCGTACTCATGAGGGCCATTATGAGTTCTTGGTAATGCCATTTTGGCTTGACCAATACACCTTCCACATTTTAAAGGCTCATGAACAACATTTTTATCCATTTCTTCATAAATTCATTCTAGTTTTCTTTTATAACATTTTGGTTTATAGTCGCTCTTGGGAAGAGCACCTCGTCCATGTGGATAAAACCTTAGAACTGTTGGCAGAACATCAAATTTATGCTAAACGGTCCAAGTGTTCTTTTGGATGATGAAAGTGGAATATTTGGAACACATCATATCCAAAGATGGTGTAAAAGTTGATCTAAGAAATATTTAGGTAATTTAAGAGTGGTCAAAAATTTGTACTCTTAAGGGTCTTCATGGATTTTTGGAACTTACTGGCTATTACCATAAATTAATCTGCAATTATGGAAAAAATGTTGCTCCCTTAAGATCCATGTTGAAAAAGAATTCCTTTACTTGGTCGAGTCCAACTGAACATGCTTTCCTTGATTTGAAGCATGCAATGACAACAATTCTAGTCTTAGAAATGCCTGATTTATCTAAGCCTTTTGTAATTGAAAGTGATGCTTCAGGAAATGGTATCGGTGTAGTATTGATGCAGGTCAAACGACCCTTAGCTTTCACTAGTAAAGCACTTTCTAGTCGTAATCTAGGAAAATCCAATTATGCGAAGGAAATTATTGTAATTTTACATGTGGTCACTCATTGGTAACCTTTATCTCATTGTGAATAATTTTTCTATTAAAAAAAATCATCAAAGTCTCAAATATTTCTTAGAGTAATGGGTTGCTACCCTTGAGCAACAAAAGTGGGTTTCTAAGCTTATGGGTTATGGTTATGATATTACCTATAAAAATAGCAAAGATAATATAGTGGTCGATACCCTTTCTCATCAATTTGTGGCTCACAGTATGTTATGTGCCATTTTCTCTCCCATTTCTCAATGGATAAATTCTCTTCATGAGGAGGTGCTTCAAGATTTAAATTTACAAACTATGGTTGTTTTCCTTCAAACAAATCCTACCTCATGTCCTGGATATACTTGGGATGGACAATATTTATGCTACCATCAGTGAGTTGTGGTTCCTCATACATCTTCCCTCTAGGACCTTATCATGAAAAAATACATGCTTCCCCCATGGTAGGCCATTCAGGGTTCCTTAAAATATATGAAAGGCTAAAGCGTAATTTTTCTTGGTAGGGTATGAAGAAGGACATACATAATTTTGTGGCCATATGTGATACTTGTCAATGGATGAAAGGTGAAACAGTACATTCTCTAGGGACTCTCTAGCCATTATTAATTTTTGAACAGGTTTGAACAAATATTTCAATGAACTTTATTGAAGGGTTACCTAAGTTGGGTGATAAATTAATTATTTTTGTGCTAGTGGATCATCTTTCAAAGTATGATCATATTTTATCCCTCTCCCATCCTTACACAACCTTCGTCATTGTCCAAATTTTCCTTGACTCTATATTCCACCTTCATGGTATGCCTACTTTCATTGTGTCTGATCGTGACCCTAAATTCACTAGTATATTTTCAAAATAATTGTTTAAGTTTTAGGGAATTCAACTCAATATGAGTTCATCCTAGCATCTACAAACAGATGCTATACTGAGATTGTCAAAAAATATTTGGATACCTACCTTCATTGCTTTACCTCTAGGTACCCTACACAATGGACGAAGTGGATTCTCTTGGCTAAGTGGTTGTATAATACTTCTTATCACATGATGACCAAGGTCATACCTTTTGAAGTAGTTTATGGTAGGCCTCCATGCATGCCCTCATACTACATTCTAGGTAAGTCTAAGGTCCATGCACTTAACACTACACTTAACCAACATGCCATAGTCCTCCATAAACTAAAGATGAATTTGGAAGTGGTAAAAATTTGTATGCACCAACAAGCTGATAAACATAATTCTAAGCATAGTTTTGATGTTAGAAATATGATTTTCCTTCACCTATAGCCATACAAAAAGTCATCCCTTTTCATAGGTTCCATAAACTTACTACTAAATACTATGGGTCCTACTAGGTTTTGTAGCATATTGGTGCCACATCCTACAAATTGGAATTCCCACCTACATCCAAGCTACATCCTATTTTTCATGTCTCCTATCTCAAGAATGTTATGGGAACTTAGGTACAGGTTCAATCTACACTTCCTGAATTGGATGAAAAATATTCTATACTGCTTGAGCCTAAATAGTTGTTGGATCATCATACTCACACCCTATGCAACAGAGCTATTATTGAAGTCCTTGTTAAATGGTGTGGTCTAAATCCAAAAGATACAAAATGGTAGTCTCTTTAGTAGCTCCAGCACCAATTTCCTCATCTCCAACTTTGAGGATAAAGCTTTTTGAAGGGGAAGGACATGTTAGGACCCCATCCTAACATTATTTTGTAATTCTTATTTTCTTATGTAATGATCCACTTCTAACGTGGGGATCCCATCTATAATGATATTTTATAATATTTTGTAATGTATGTGGTAAGTAAGACACCTAGATAAGTGGTGCCATTTCATGTAACCGTTATCAAGATTGTAACCAATGTTTGGCAGAAGATTCTTGCTTGAGTGGTATTTTGCATGTAAACCAACTCTTGAGCTTAGGTTTAGGGTTGCATGATGTATTTTTTAAAAGCTATGAATCCATGTACAAATGTATCTTTTTACAAGTGAATAAAATATTTAATAATATTTCCCCCTCGAAGAGGTCTACAATTCAGTGCTTATTATGAGAGTGTTTATTTCTACATTTACTTTTTCACATTGTGATATTCTGATATTGCATGAGTTTCTACTTAATTTTAGTATTTTATGTGAGTTTGCTTATTTATAATAATAGGTTCCTAACATATAGATCCATCCATTCCAAGTTACACCCCATGTTCATTTGCAATATTATCCCATTTAGATGAGGATTTTAGAGAAATCCTCGCATCCACCCCTCAACCTACACATGTCAAATTTCACATGACCAATCCAAGTATAAGTGAGTATCTTGTGCATAAAATCACAATCATGCCACTAATTATCCAATTAGTTTAGGATTTTAGATGCCCACACATAGGTGTCATTATTCCCATGGATCTTGTATCCAATTTAACAAATTTTGTATACATCAAAGTTGATACCTCCTTTGATGTACCTCTTGATAAAGCACCCAAATCACCATTTTTTGGTGATACCAGTTTCCTATAAAATCCCTCCTTTTTTTCTAAGACATTTTATATGATTTTTTTAGAAATTATTTGGCCTTGGTCACTATGAGTAGGTGGCTTGTCACATCATAAGACCACACTACTAGCTCCTTAAACAAAAATCTAGATTAGGGTATGACAACCATTCGATAAATGACCTCCTCAAGGATGATTTTCAACATATTACCCTCAATCCCAAAGAGGATAGAGACGATGAATACACTAACCCTGAGTATGATTATTTTCCACCAAAAGGATTTTTCCAAGTTGCCACCATCCACACCATGCCATATGATACCTTGAAATATGAATTAGATGAGCTACTGGAGGCACTTTCGATTGCTTCTGATAGCTTCGAAGAAGACTCTTCCCCATAGTCCCCTAATGGAGTTCCTAGATGATGATGATATTTACCTATATATGTTCCCCATTCCACTTCCCATTTTTCCCATGCTCCTTCCTCTAGAGTGTCCAAATGCACCAATGCATCTACCACCTCCATCACCACCAATCCAGCCAAACCCACATCCACCCATGTTGGACCAACTCCTA
The DNA here is from genome assembly GCA_028583015.1 of Wollemia nobilis. Taxonomy (NCBI): domain Eukaryota; kingdom Viridiplantae; phylum Streptophyta; class Pinopsida; order Araucariales; family Araucariaceae; genus Wollemia; species Wollemia nobilis. The sequence continues at coordinate 2,498,181 of JAQPPZ010014908.1, forward strand.
CCCCATGAGCATGCCCCTGGGAACCCTCCCTCTAATCCACTAAATCCCACCATCCCACAAATCAACATGGTCTCCATTGACCTGTTCACACCCCTTTGCAATCCAAGCAATCCATCAAATCCCATCAACATCGATCCAAGTCTTATTGACTTTGAGAATATTTTTGCCTCACCTTCCCCCATCGATTTTCTTCCATCTAGCCAGTTGCTCCACCAAGCCAATGTCTACATCTTGCCTACCTCATCACCCTTGTTGTCTGACATTTATCATGTTGACATGAGTGACACTGAGTCACCCATTTTTGAAAACATAGTAGATGACATCCACCTCATTCCCACTCCTCACCAATTAGAGGAGGGTTCCCACATGCTCATTGAGGATACCACCAACGTAGACCTCAACGTCGACCTAGACCACCCCCAAATCATCAAACTTGGAAAAAGCCTTTCCTCCAAAGAACGAGAACATTTCATCACCCTTCTCACTGAATACAAATAAGTTTTTGCATGGTCTTACAAAGACATGTCGGGCCTTGACCCTAATTTAGTGGTCCACAATCTCATCTTGAGCCCTGATGCAAAACCAATAAAGCAAAAACTATGGAAGCTTCATCCTACCATAGCCCTTATGGTTAAAGAGGAATTACAAAAATTGTTAGATGTGGGTTTCATTCAACCCATCGACTACCTAGAATGGGTTTCTAATATGGTACCCATTAGCAAGCCTAATGGGGGGATACACATTTGCATGAATTTTTGTGACCTCAACAAAGCATACCCTAAGGATAAATTCCCACTTTCAAACATGGATACGCTCGTGGATTCTACCATTGGCCATGAAATGCTCTCCCTAATGGATGGTTTTTAGGATATAACCAAATTCGAGTTAATCTTGATGACCAACATAAAATAACTTTCACAACACCCTAGGGGAAATTTTGCTACAAAGTCATGTCATTTGGCCTAAAAAATGTAGGCGCTACATATCAATGCACCATGACTTATATCTTCCATGATTACATGCATAAAATAGTGGAAGATTATGTAGATGACCTCTTGGCCAAATCAAAAACACGTCATGAGCACATTAACATTTTGCACAAAATTTTTGATCAATTACTCAAACACAAGGTGAGACTCAACCCTAAGAAATGCATTTTTGGTGTCACATCAAGAAAACTCTTAGGGTTTATAGTCTCCAAGCAAGGCATCAAATTTAACCCTAACAAAGTCAAAGCAATCACTGAGATGTCACCCCTATGAATCTCAAAGAGCTACGCAACTTACAAGGAAAAATCCAAGTGATCCATCGCTTTATTGCTTAGTTATTAGATAAGTGCAAACCTTTCAACCATTTGTTGAAAAAGAGGGGTTACCTTTGCATGGAATCAAGAGTGTCAAGATGCTTTTGATGCCATCAAACAATATCTTGCATCCCCACCTATGTTGACACCACCTCGACTAGGTGTCCCATTTCATCTATATATATCCGCCACTGACTTTGCCCTTGGCACCATGCTAGCACAAAAGAATGAATCTAACAAAGAACAAGCCATTTATTACATCAGTCAAACTTTGGTGAGTTATGAGACCAAATACGCATACATCGAGAAGCTATGCCTAGCTATTGTTTTTGCAACTAAGAAGCTTCGACACTACATGATCGGCCATACCACCTATGTCATGGCCAAAGAAAACCCGCTATGTTATATGATGAGTCACACCTATACAAATAGTAGAACATCCAAATGGATAATGCTTTTGATAAAATTTGATCTCGAATTCATTAGCCAAAAATCCATCAAAGGCCAGGTAATCGTAGACCAACTTGTGAAAGCTCCATTACTAGATGATCAACCGCTCATAATCGAGCTACCTGATGATTCCATATTCAATATCACAGAGTAAGAAGAGCTTGTTGAACCTAAGGATGAAGTTGATGTTGTCATTTTCTTTGATGGTTCCAAATGCAAACAAGGGGAGGTGCTAGAGTTATTTTCTTCATACCTCAAGGAGCTCCTATGCCCTTGTCATTCAAACTCAACTTCCCTTGCACCAATAACAATGTGAAATATGAAGCCCTAATCCTAGGCCTCTAGACTACTATTGCCTTAGGCATCAAATGAATCAACATCTTTGGTGACTCCCAACTCATTGTTTATCAAGTTAAGGAGATCTACCAATGTAAATGTCTAGTTTTAAAGCAATACAAACAAATTATTGATAAATTTCTTAAGCACTTTGATTGGTATGAAATCGATAACACACCTAGGTCGAACAATCATTTTGTAGACACCATGGCATCTCTCGGATCACTCATACCATAGAATCCTATCGATAGCACTACATGCATCAAGATCCTCACACTATCTCAATCAACTATTGAATGAGAATATTCTTAGACTAAAGAGAATATTAATTTCATTCAAATGAAGCCATACAATGATGACTTCTCACAAATAAAGGATTTCATAAAAATGGGTACTCTACCTGTAGATTTGTCCTCAACCACTAAACACACGTTCAAACAAAAAGTGGTTCGTTACACTCTCTTGGGAGATATCCTTTATCATCGTAGCTTTGATGGTGTTCTCCTATGTTGTCTTGAACCTCAAGAGGTAAATTGGGTCATCTCTCAAGCCCATGATGGAACTTGTGGTGGTCATTTTAGTGGGATGGCCATCATAAAGCATATTTTGCACATGGGTTACTATTGGCCCACCATGGAACGTGATTGTTGCACATATGTCAAGAAATGCCCAAAATGTCAACATCATGCCAATTTAACCCATGTACCATCATAGGCATTACAACCAATTCAAGCCCTTTGGCCTTTCTCACAATGGGGTCTTGACCTCATAGGAAAAATATCTCCTCCTTCCTTGGGGTACCATACATTCATCATCATAGCTACTGAATATTTCACCAAATGGGTTGAGGCGATTCCTCTTACTAGCACAATCGAACCTCGAATCATGAAGTTCATACTCCATCATATCATTTGTCACTTTGGTATACCCTCCAAGATCATATCCGATAATGGCACACCTTTCAAGAATAAGGATGTTCGAGCACTTTGCAATAAATACAACATTCAACATAGTTTCTCGATGCCTTACTATCCACAAAGTAATGGATAAGCTGAGGCCACCAACAAGACTCTCATAGCCATTCTAAAGAAAATAGTCAAAGAAAATCATAAATATTGGCATCTTCAACTCCCCTTGGTATTATGGGCTTATCGAACAAGTATATGCATGCCAACTAGGGCAACACCTTTCTCACTAGTCTATGGTGTCGAGGCCATCATACCCCTTGAGCTTGAAATCCCATCATTATGCATATCCTTACAAGAATTCATTGATGATGATACCACATGGCAAGCATACCTCGATCAATTGAACCTACTTGATGAACGATGAATTAATGCACTTGAGCACCTTCACGTTTATCAGGATAGGGTCAAATGCACTTACAATAACAAAGTGCATCCTCAAGAATTTCAAGTAGGTGATTTAGTTCTCAAGGAGAATCAACAAAATTTAAATCTTTTGCATCACTTGCATGATAAATTTGTTGCCAACTGGCTTGGTCCATTCATCATCACACAAACATTTGGAACTGAAGCATACAAAATTGCCACTCTTGAGGGAATTGAGGAACCTAAACCCATTAATATCCTTCATTTGCGTGCCTTCTATGCTTAACTCATAGCTAGCATTGTACATACACAAACAAAAATACAAAAACATCATAAAATCATAAAAAATAATCAAGAGAACATCAAAAATACAAAAACATCACAAAAATCATCCAAAATACAAAAACATCACAATCACCAAAAGCACAATAAAAATCAAAATAATTCATAAAAATCAAAATCAACCATCCGATCCTTGGATGACCATAATCACAAATCGTCCGATAAGTAGATGGCCAAAAAAATCAACCATCTAATACTAGAATGACCATAATCACAAACCATTTGATAGGCCACAAAAAAAAGTCACCAAAAATAATAAGCAATAAAATTTTCACATCGCTACAAAACGTGTTGCATTCACACACATCTCATTAGTCCATCATCACCAATAATACTTTGGTTATCGTTCGATTCATGCTTTTATCTATTTTCTAGGATTGATTTTGTCACATTAATCAAGGGCATCTTCCTTATGGTATCTATCTTGCATCATCCTTCATTATACACAATTTTGCTACATCCACCACACACCCCCTTCATTCACCCATTCATAATACCCAGATGACATCTTGTCTTTGTCAAGTCTCTAGTTTGGAGACTCTTTAGGTTCTTTCAATCATTCAACCATACCTAGTGTCTCCCTTAGACTCCATTGAACATCATTAGTCCTTGAAATGCTATAGGTCTTCCTGGTGACCTTAAGTTTTCTCTAAGACCATGCACAAATCACACATTAATAAAATTTTGGTGCCTAGGAAAGACGAACTCATGAGTCACTATCATCATAAAGCGAATGGTTTCCCTTACTCATCCTATCATGCACATGAGCTAACCCTGAGAATTGGAAAAAGGACAAGTGCAAAGTCAAAAGATAAAAGTCTTAAAAAAGAGCAAATAAAAAGCTTGAATCCCTAGAATTCTTAGGTCATTAGATCATGGGGTTAACCTCCATTGGGGCTATAGATGTCTAACTAGTAGTGGAGTACACCTTGCGTGGTGACACATCTATCATATTAGTGACCTTATTTTGTATAGACCTATGTACGCTCATGGATGAGCTAGCTTATTGGCATAAGTCACAAATGATGAGTCCAACCTCACTCAAAATTAGAAATGAACATTCATTGCACACACTTTGGTCTTTGAGCAACTTGAATAACTTGGCTGATCTTAGCATCTTCAAGTGCCTATTTGATTAGTAGATGAGTTTGATCGATGTCACTAGGGTGTTTGAGCTTCCTGAAAGCACTTTCAAATTCTTCTTCCCTAAGACACATGAAAGAACAAATCATGTCATCTTTGCCTCCATAATAGCACATTTATTGCAAACCATTTCATCACATCCACTCACATCCATTCCACATGTATGTCAGTACCCTTGGGTTGATGCCCTTGATTAATTGATTAAAATCATGAATAATGATACATGTCTAAACATTTTTTGAAAGATAATCAAATGTATGTGCATACATTCATTGCATCCATACAACAACCATTTCATCACATTATACACACATAAGAAACACATCACATAAATAAGGCACATCATATCACATATCTTCATTAATAAAATACACATCAAGTCTCGCACATAGGCTACATACGTTTGAGCCATCAAGCTCATCAAAATAATAAAAAAGATATACAAGGTACATATAAAAAAAAGGATATACATCACTCAACATGCACATGTCACTCTCCACCCCTACCACTCTCATCACTACCCTCAACCTTATCTCCTCAAGTTGATCCACCACTACCCCCATGCCATTGACCCTCTCCATGAGATACCCCTACCCTTAAGGCCTAGGAAGTTGATACCCCTACAAAATGAGGTACAGGTGGAGCTACTGAAGGAGCACCCAATGCTCCACTCCTTCAACTCTATAAGGATTGGGAGGATGATAGTGATGGTACTACTATATCATTAAGTAGTAGGGTGTTCTCCAATAACCTCACATAGTCCCTCTACCACTCTAACTAAGCCATAAGGACCCTCGATCCCTAACTCATTGTAGGTCTCTATGACCTCTCCATCCATAGCAAATCCTACTCTACTTTCACCACATCATGCTTAACCTATAGTGCATATCTCTTGGCTAGCAACCTATCCCACTCCTCCTATAAGCTCTACACCTAAGCCCACAACATATATTGCTCCTCCTCCCAACTCTACCACCTCTATCACTCCCCATACCACTAACTCTGCTCCTAGGCAATGGTAGTCTCCAACTCTACCTTCTACCTCTCCAACACCCGCACCCGATCAAACATAGTAGCATACTCTACTATAGAGTCGCTACTCCCACTATCCCCCTCTCCTCTTGAGCTACCCTCCACAACCTCCCTTTTCTAGTCTCTCATGATGGTCTTTCCCCAAGATCCATCTAACATCGTACCCATCATCCTGAAGGCTCCTTAAGTACCCCATCTTTGTCTCCTACGACACCGCCCTTGACCTCTGGCTAGAATGCCTTCCCACCAAACCATGCATCATAATTTGGAGTTGTGCCAATATCCTCCACATCCATCTCTACTAGAACCACATCCACATCTACTTCAATAGGCTCATACTCCAGATTGATGACAGCCTCATTTAATCATCTCCTATAAACTATTAGTGGTGAAGGAGTGCCTTATCATACACCAAACTATCGCAACACATGATCGTATTGAAAGAACTCATACTCTATCCCATGATGACCCACCACCCATATCCCCTATTACACTCATACCAAGTGCATCCCATCCTCATCCCACCTTGAACCTCCCCTCCATGGCCTCCAAATGACCTCCTCAACCTGCAAATGCATTAATAAGTCATCATAATACATCCATATCCCTCAAAATGGTTAGCTCCTACCCTCCTCAAGATCCTTACTCCATATCATGGTGTAAGGAACATCGTCTCCCATGTCTCGATGTGCTAGCAAAGGCAACCCCATTGGTCACCCAACTATGAAGTGCTCCCATGCCCAAACCTATAGTAACAAACTACATCCCAATCTAGAACTTCCTCAATATTGTATCTCATATAACTCTCGATAGGTCTATACCAAAAAAACTGGAGCCCATGCCATCACCCTAGGCTCCTCAACCAAATCTTGAACCAATCCAAGTAGGTTCCATGGGAACTAGGCACTAGATGAATCTGGTAGCATGACATTAGAAATCAACATCATCAAAATAGCATGCCTCATCATCAACCATCGTAGTCGATAGTGTATCTATTGAAATCCATACCACCACTATCCACATCAATACTCTACCATTGATCCTTATACACCCACTGTAGTAAGGCATCCCTATGATGTGTAGGTGTCATCTGAATCCTCGCACCCTCCACTGGTAGTCAAAAAATATGATACACATCCTTGAGCATGATTGTAATATCCCTAGTAGGCATGTGAAAGGTACATGTATCAGGGTCCCACATATCTACCAATGTCATTAAATAGGTATGATCGACATACACATTCTCCAATCTGGCTATATGTTATAGCCCAATCATCCCAAGCCAATCCCAATCATCCTCTGAGAGTTTTCATTGGTTTTTGTAGAACACACCCTTAAATCGATGCCTCAATCTCAATAATTTTTGCTACATAACAAATAAATAACATAATCATTACAACTATGTCATACATTTGAAAAATAAAATAAAAAACAACCATAATCATCAAACAATAATCATCTACGCATAATATGACCAAATACCATCACCATCCAACCATTGAATGATCAAAACTAATTTTAATAATTCAAATCCAACTATGTCAAAAATACAAATATTCTCAACAAACAATATCATAAATTTGACCTTCCAATTATCATATGACCTCAATGCATAACCTTATAGACCATGAATGATCATCAAACATCACATTCAAGTATGTTAAAAAATAAAATTCGAACAAGCATGCATACACAACATTTAAAAAAATAAAATCTCATGAATGCAACAATGAAAGAAAATGCAAGAAATCAAACACACAATTGGGTTAATTTTATCCAAAATGAAAATGTGAAAGGGTAACTTTTGTTACTTATCAACCTTGCACTCCCTCCATATCCAATTACTCTTCCTCCCATCGCCATCTAATCCACTCCACTTACAAATTGGTAATACCTTCATGTCAATTTTACCTTCACATACCTCACTCTCCTCTTGTTCATCATTCACAACAATTAAATGACCACTCACATGACCTAACCATTTATTTATACCTTTCAACACATAACCATCTAGGATGATTGCATAGAGATCATCCTAAATGGTCTAGGTTTTCAACCATCTCAGATGATTATACCTTAAAAAACCACATCACTTGCCAAACCTCATCCATCAAGCCATTTCTAGTCCTAATAAGGTCAATCACCTTGTTACCATCATCCATTCCATCCGTTGCCCACTCATCGCTTGAGGGGGTAGACAATACCAACAAAATTTTACCTCAAACAAGATCAATACACAAAACACCCATTTTGGACTCAACATTTGTCCAAGAACCTTATCTATGACTAATCATACACCCTACTCTATTAGGTCTAAATGTAGAATAACTCTAAACAAATCCAAGTGGCTAACACACTAGGTCAATTTTTGTAAGGGTTTGCATACCTTATGCTATGATCGAGGTGGCAATACTAACCAACCACTTATAATCGATTATAGCATCATGAGAACACTTACTAGATGACTAGTTCATTCACAAAAACTAAAGCACTCATCAATTTATCAATGACAAGATTCAAATACACTCGTCACCTCCATCACTAGGGCATCTCACATTGCTCTTGATCTGGGGCAATCAAACATCAACCCCTCAAGCACAAAAGTCATCATTCATCTACACAACTACAAGTGTCATTTATTTTTGCATCACATTGTATTTTCACACAACACGATACAAAAAGGGGTATCTATAGACACCAAAATCAAGCATCTTAAATGCTAATTAATTAATCACAATTAATTAGTATATTTAATATTAATTAAATTAATTAATATTAAATTAAATACTCATTTTCCTAAGTATTAATTAATTAATTAATTAATTAATTGGTTAATTATTACCTAGGCTTCCCTTCCATGTCACCTCCACCTCACTCTAGTTCCATCTCACTTCCATCATTCTGGTCATGCATGAGAAAATGATTACCCTCTTCCAAGATTGCACATTTAGTTCTATATTGCACACTCACTTCTAGGTTGCACACTCAATTCTAAAATTCACATCTAGTTTAGTTTGCACACTTAGTTCACCATGCACATTTAGTTAACTCTACATACATGTTTGGTGAAAATTCCAAGGAGCATGTTTGTTTCAATTTGCACGCATATTTTGGTGATAACATCGAGGTGTACACATATGGTGATAATCACGAGGTGAGATTATCTATGAAAACATCAATGCAAGAAGAAGACTCCTAGTTACACCACTTAATTGGCTAAGTCACCATCCCATCAATTCTCCCAGGGAGATCTATAAATGCACCTTCTCCTCCTTAGTAGAGCATGAGGATGCTATATGCATCAAAGCACTTCTAAAATTTTGAGACCACTTTGCATCCAAACACCTAATTAAATCACATGCAACCATAATTATCCCATTCCATACATCAATTACAACATTTTATAGGCCTAAACATTTCTTTCAGTAGCCATAGGACACCACAAATAATGGCCATCTAATCCTAGATGATCTCAGTCCACGATCATCTAGACCTAGATGATTGACATCCAACATGTGTGTAGACTTCCAAATATAGCACGACATGACCAAATACAAAATTAACCTAACACAACAGTAACCATGATAGAAAAGAGAGGGTAAGATCTATTTATTTTCTATTTAATTATTTTATTTTATAGATATTTAGTACCCTTTTGCATTCTGGTTTTAATTTGTTTTAGAACTAGACTTTGCTTTGGTAGGCCCGATAGGTAATATTGACTAGTTACATTGTTTCTTTCTATGTAGGTATTTAGATATAGATCTAATACATCTAGAAAATTTGATCTTAATCTAGATCCAATATACATCTAGGCATCAAAGCTAATAGATCCAAACACCTATCCAAATTTGGATGCAACAATAGGATACTCTAGCTCACAGTCATTCATCCTCAAATGGTTATGGATTGTAGCCATACAAAACTTAGACAGTCAGAATACATAGCCATAAAGCCCTCTAATGATTGGTATTTAAACATGGATCTGGACAATCTAGATGCAAATCCAAAATATATAGATGTAGACTCAATCGTAGATACCTCAAACCTAGTAGACCTAGATCTAGTGAAGCAACGGTCATGAGAAACTCGCATGTCCAGTGCTATAGCAAAAAAGTACACATGCACCATTTTACATTGTAAAAAGGGAATTAGTCCCTTCCATACACATTTGTACAACCCCACGAGGGTCTTATTGTAATAAGAAGAAAAAAAAGGATGAAAGCATATACAATACACATTATTTATTGTTCTTTTATTTACATATTTTCTATGGTGCATATTTTTATCATCTACATATTACATCTCCAATGTTTTTAAAAAATAAACAAAAATTAAAAAATTAAAAATCAGTAAAAAGGTAAAAAAATAAAACACAAAAAGCAAAAATGCAAAAAAAAATAAAAAAATAAAACAAAAAAGAAAAAACACAACAAAGAAAACAAAAAAACAACAAAAAAATAAAAAACAAAACAAAAAGGCAAAAACACATCAAAAAATTAAAAACAAAGCAAAAAACAAAAAAAAGAAGCAAAAACATAACAACAGCAATAAAATAAATAAAATGATCAAAAACACCAAATTTAATTGGATAAAATTCATTGCATAGGCCCTAAATTACTTTGGTAAAATCACAAATTTATTTTCTTTGCTTTCATAAGCATACTTAGACTATCACTTGCATTACCTAGGATTAAAGCATTTGCACAAAGTTTGAAATAACCTTCTAACCTCTTCATATTTCTTAGCTAAGACCACAATAGAACGTTGTCCCTCAAGGGCCTCCCCTTCATCATCCATAATCTAGCTCACATGCATCTCTACTTGCATAACTCCAGATAGAATCTCCTATCATCTCGTAAACTAAGGTGTTAGTCTTGACCACCTTCATGCCACCCCAATCGTATATTATTCCTATTTCTATCAAGCAAGTATCTACCTCACAAAATATACTTTCCCAACCACCTTCATCATCATCATGCAAATGGCTACACAACAAGGGTACACTTAGGTACCCCAACAAGAACAAGTACACAATCAGGTGTTAACACAACAAGGGTATACTCAGGTGTCCCAAAAATAACTAACCCATATTCAAGTGCCAAACCAATAAGGGTATAACCAAGTGTTGATCCAACAAGGGTACATCCAAGAACCATAATAAGAATGGCATAGTCAGGTGCCTTACCAAGAAGCATAGGCCCAAGTGCCATATCAAGCATATAACCAAATACCCCTTTAATCATACGCTTCTATGGCCAACCAGATGCAATAACAAATATCTCATGATAGACTAGCCCACATTCCACCCGAAGCCCCGCTAAATACAATTCAATCCCATACACCCTACCCAAACCAATGGGTTCCACAACAATACCAACCTTCTCCTTTACCTTGCTTGTATCTCCATCCCCACCCATATCAATCAAATCCTTTCCCTCTAGTCATCTATGCCAACATTGTCCCAACAACCTCCATTCATCACATGAATAACATGAAACATATATTAGAGCACCTCAATTGGATCGAGCTATGGATGAATAAATATTGGTGTCAAACATATACTAGCCTAACCATGATAGGATCTACAGTAACTCCACCTCACTAGATTCTTCTACCTCAAACATGAGGTTACATGCAACCTAGGCTAGTAGTCACCCCATTGCCATCTATTTGATTGCACAAAAAACCTTAACATCCTCATCCTTTACTTTATCTTAGGACTTTGTTATTTGAACCATTGGCTAATTTCTTCCAAAAGTTTAACAATGCCAAGAAAATCATATTTTCTAACACTAGGCCAAATAATCATAATTAGTCTAAACTAAAAGGATACAATGAGCATCAATCCTATTTTTACCATTGATAACCCAAGCATGACATTAATGATTGACGTACCTTCAAGAAAATAGTACATAATCTAATTTATCAAGAATAAATGCAATTGGACAATCCCATATCATATCTCAATCTAAACCTAGGTACATCTAATGATTCATTACCCCAACATGGGATGTCATAATTACAATCTAGGACCTCAACATCACAACTTCTACCATTCCAAGTTGATCATGTCAACTACATCCCTTCTCATCATGATTTTTTTGGTATAATCAGCCTTAGTACCAACCATCAATAATAGCTAGGGCAATATTCCCAAGGCTATGACCCTCTTGCTACACTGTGTGTCATATATTCCCTCCTTAGATCTACTCTAATTGTCTCTTCATGACTAGGGGAGTCTCATCATCTCAAACCATTTTATCATCGAGGGGAGTTACCACTCTCTTCAACCAATTTTACATTCATAAGTATTAAACCTCCTTTATTATCCACTCATGTTGATGACATTAAACATTTTAATCACAAATCAATGACCAGGTTCAAAGGTTGTGCTCTTTGCCTTACCATCTAAAAGTCAAATACATTCTAAAGGTACCAAATCCCTTTGGATTTATTTTAAAAGTACAACAAGCTCCATAGGCACCAAACCCATTTGGTCATAATTAAATTCCATTTCAAAGGTGCCAAAGGCTCAAAATACCCTTGTTCAAAATTAAATCAATAGCCAAGTTCAAAATATTGTACCCTTTTGTTAAAGATTTTGCTCTTTGCCTTGCTTTTACAAATCAATCACCAGGTTCTCACCTTCATCAATCAAATAAATTGCTAGATTAAAAAAGTTGCATCCTTTTGTCAAAGGTTGCATCCTTTACCTCACCATCACAAATTATTACTTCATTGCATTCCTTGATTTTATTCACAGGAAAATGATTTCTCCATAAGCCTCATTGTCATTGGAAAAAATATTTTTAAAATATCTTAGCAACAAAGTTTCTCCATAAATATCATCATCATTGGAAAAAATATTGTTAAAATCTCTTAGCAACAAGGTTTCTCCATAAACCCCATCATCATTGGAAAATTATTTTAAAAATATCTTAGCAATAAAGTTTCTCCATAAACCTCATCGTCATTGGAAAAATTATTTTAAGGTTTCTCCATAAGCATCATCGTCATTGGAAAAATTCTTTTTAAAATCTCTTAGCAACAAGGTTTCTCCATAAAACTCATCATCATTGGAAAATTTCTTTTTAAAATGTCTTAGAAACAAGGTTTCTCCATAAACCTCATCGTCATTGTAAAATTTCTTTAAAAAATATCTTAACCCAATAGGTTTCTACATAAACCTTAGGCCATTTGGAACATTCTTTTTAAATATCTTAGCAAAGGCACCAAATCCAACTAGTCAAATTCCATTTAAAAGGTCCCAAATCACTTTGGAAATCTTCAAATTCATGCTTAGGGGTGCCAATACCCCTTCTCATCTAAAAAATTTCATGATTGGGGGTGCCAATACCCCTTTTCATCACATCAAATTATAGAATGGGGGTGCTACTACCCTCCTATCAAATTTGGCTCATAAATTCTTGTACATTCTATACCAAAAACAACAAAAACAATAAAAATTCAAACAACATACAAAAATAACCACCTCACTACATAACACCATACTTCTCTAATCATATTTTTCCTTCATCACCCCTATTTCTTCTTTTTCCTATCCCTATTGTATGGTCATGCTTAGAGCAGTTACATACCTGGGGTAGGATCTCCATATTTTTATTTCTCATACCTCTTTTTTATCTCCCTTATCCTTTTTGTATGGTCACACTTAGAGTGGATACATACCTGGGATAGGTTTCTTCTCCTCTTATTTCTTCACATTTTTGTCTTATTTTCCCTATCTCTATTGTATGGTCACGCTTACAGTGGCTACATACCTCGAATAGATCCTTCTTCTCTTATCACTAGTCAATCATGTTGATACTGCTAAACATTGGTAATTATATCATTCATCACATCCATGCATATACCATTTCATGAGACTTCTATGATATTATTGTCTCTCTTTTTGGATATGTAAATATGCATTAACCAATCATTCTTGGTTATATTAAACAATGATAAATTTCATCACAAATGTTCTTGTAAATAGGTATTACATTGTCATGCATTTTACCAATGTCTACATTCTCACATCAATAAGTTCATTCACTTGCACATAGGCATATTTCTCTACATACACCATCATCTACTAGTTATCACAATTGTTGTGATGTCATGTTCAATCTTATGCATAGGTTTCTTAGTACTGGAATTATTTTCTATTAGTAAACCATTTTAGTTGATCTCATCAAACTTTATCAAATATCATTGGATTCTAATGTAATTTTAGACTTCCCTTGGTTGACTAGGGTTCTTTCATGGATCAAACACATGTGCAAATTAAATAAAAAATTTAGTATAGGGAAGATAATTCCTTACATACACTAGCCATCAAGCAAAAGGTTTCCCCTACTTATCCTATAATTTGCATGATTGAAACCCTAATATTCAACAAAAGGATAAGTTAAAAAAAAAAATAAAGAGAAAAAAGAAAAGAGCACCATAAAAAAGCTTGAATCCCTAAGCTCTTTAAGTTCATATATCACAAGGCTAACATCCATCGTGGCTATATATGGCTAACTGGTAATAGATGTATCTTACAATTGGTGATATATCTATCATATTAGTGAAATTTTGTACAGATCAATGTGTGCTTATGGATGAGTTAGCTTACCTAGCTAAGTTTACAATTGGTTAATATAACCTCACTCAAAATGGATGAATGAATTGATCACTCTATACACACACAAATCCATGAGAGGCTCAACCTCAGTCATGATTGTTTAGGTTTAATAGAATATCACTTGACTAATAGATGGGTTTGATGATTACACTCATATGTTTGACTCTCTAGAAATTCCTTCTACCATCTGAAACACCTTATCAGAAGGAACAAACACACATCATGCTTAGTTGTACAACTAGAAAATTATTAGGATCAACATGCATTATCCCTAGTTCAATCATTCAAAGATCATTGTAAGCACCTACATATGGTTATCCTAGATTTACATTCATCACACACATTACATGTTTTCCTGTCTCATTGTTTGCTTTCATATGTTAAATATGATTGTCAAATTTTCATTGATTACTTCTACCATATATGATTGCATAAATTAAATACACACATCTAAAAATATTTGATTACACATGTACATTAGAAGTTTTAAAATGTATTTTACACAATCAGATAATTTCATTCATAACATTAACAATAAAAATGAATGGTAGATATCATATCACATTCATATCAAATAACATACATCAAATCACTACCACAATCAAAGGTACACAACACAACAAACCATCATGTATACATCATCCTCATCTCATCAAAATAATACTACAAAAAACATGGCACATTTGCCACACCAAATATATTTCTACAATACATACATCATGCACCATTGCTAATCCATTAGAATCTATCCATTCCCTTTCTATCCACCATCTTTGTAGACACTTCAAGTTGAATCACTATGCATCAACCATCATTAATTAACCTTCAAACATTGGCCCTCTAAACAACCAGGCAATATATATATGTATATATTCCACTTAAAAAACCTAAAATTGAGCATTCATCGATTCAAAAATTAGGGTCATATTTGACCTAAAATTTTCCTTATCAAATCTTCTCCAAATTTTCCAAGAACACCACCACTAGATCAAACTCAAAAAGAGATTTCCAATGATATAATTTTTATCCAATTCTGAAATTGTTTGGTCCTCCAAACTATAGAAAAACTTCACAAGGATCACATAATTTAAATCATACAAACATGTATGATTTCTATAAAAATTGTACCCATATTTCCCAAGCATTATGTAATCTCACAATAACATTTTGTCAAGTGATTCACCATCATTTTCACATCCTTCACCCACAAACTCATCACTTGAGGAGGTAGATATCTTATACAAAAGGTATATTGCACATGATCAATACTCAAACACTCAATCTTAGGAATTATATTCTTCTAAGAACCTTTATCGGAGACTATCACAAGATCTCATTTTTTGGGGGCAAATAAGCCATGTTCAATCACTATCACAATCACAATCACAATCACCCATAATCAACTCATCATCTACTTCTAAATCAAACCACCACTTTGATGTCATATGTTTTTACACTGCACTTTATCTTCACACAATGCAGTACAAAAAGGGGTAAATGTAAACACCTAAAAATGACACATTGACCCTTGTGTAGTGTCAATGAACTATCAATTTATGAAACCCATAAAATTGGTGTAATTCCCTAAAATCATCTTTCATCACACTCAAATACCCTTTCACACCCAAATATTTGTCATCATGTGATCATCCATTTTTACTTACCCTAGGTTAGTCTAACCCTGGGTCAACCTCACCCCTCTTACATCCCACTCACAAATAAAACAAAATACAAAATATTTAATATTCCCCTTGGAAAAGGTACATGGCCCACTTTTGGAGTGTATACATCCACCTAATAAAATAAGCCTCCACCCACATATGATAGGAGGGCCTAACTATCTACCCACACCCCACTTACATTCCCTTTACACACTTCTCTAAACATCTACCCACCCTATTTCTAAAAAGATTCCTAAAATCCCTGCAAATCACTTAAAAAGAAGATTTAAGGGAAAAAGGTACATTCCCTCTTCCCTAGGTATTAAGAGGGCATTGAAGATCCATGCCCATTTAATTTGCATGGTTAGGAATGCCTTATCCTCACCCACATCCCTTAAAGCATGCAATATCTCTTTTACCATGTGGTAGCCACCTCAGCCCCTCCTACCTTGCCTAAAGTCTATAAAATTTGGTCTTTTTCTTCAACTTAGTAGGAGGGATGGAAGATACTTTGAAGCACTTTTATGCTCTCAGAATCATCATAGACTATTCTCCAAAGCCTTACAAACATCTAATTCCTCTTCCTTGTAGCTTCTATTATGCATTTTTATGCTTGTAGGTTCATATCTAGGATTTCCAATGCCAAACAACAAATCAATTGGTAAGGTAATCCCTTTATTTTATTTTAATATTAGTTAGATTAAGCATTCCTTTCATGTATTTATATTTGGTTTTTTATTCTATCAGTATGTTATCATGAGAGGCCTGATTGAGAGAGGCCTCCAAATAATCTAACATGTTTTATAGGGTTACATAGATTTCGAGGATCGATATAGCTAGCGGTGGCACACATCAGAAGCCCACTCTTATTTTTAGGATATAATGGAAGACTTATGTGGTGTTACAAATATGTTTGATGTTAGGGTACCTCCTCATGGATTCCCTCTTTTGTAGACCTCAGGATAGATTGTAAAAGGATTGTATCAAACATCCTATGTAACACCTTTTACAAAAATCAATGAAATGTAGCACATTTTTCTTTAGTTTCAAATATAGATATCAATATGGGAAAGGTTAGGTTGGATTCTTAGATATTGGTATCCCAAAGGGGATAATATAAGTGGATTATAGGTTTACAGACAAAACACACATAATATAACTAGTGAAAAGGTAATGTAAAGCAAGTACTTGAATACAATATAACAAATGCAATAGAGTGTTATAAGATAAATAAAAGAAAGAGAGATATAGAGATATTGTACTAAATTTAGATGATAGTAACTTTGAATTTGAATATCCTTTGATTAAGATACTTACTTTGAATGGTTGTGGTGCTCCTTGATTTCTCCCTTGATGGAGACTACCTAAGGAGGCTTGAGATGTTTCTTGAATGATAAGAACCTTACCTTAGCATTGAGGTGAGTAATCCTTATAGGAGGGGACTACTTTAGGATAACTGAGAGTTATTCCCTCTTCATATGATTTTGAACACTAATTTGAAAGAAGTCTACTAGGAGTAATATGGTAAAGAAAAATCAATGAATATACATCTTTACCAACTAATAGCATTCTAGGGGATTTTGGAGGAAAACAACTACTTATGTGTTGTGCCTACTTCATTTAGAATTTAAAATTTGTTATAGATGGAATTACTTGCAAAATACATGTTTTGAGTCAACCTTAAACCTTTGAGAAGGAAAAATCCCTATTTATTTCTAACTATTTTATCGAAAACTTTAGGGAAAACAAATTTTAACATATATATATATATATATATATATATATATATATATATATATATATATATATGATATATAGATTTTTTGTTAAATATATTAGGATCACTTTAATGAATCACTACTATATATATATATATATATATATATATATATATATATATATATATATGTGTGTGTGTAATGTGTGTGTGTGTATATGTATATGTATATATTGTATGCATAAAAAAGAAACACCATTACACTAAAAGTGAAGCATTGCATTATATTTCGTAAAATGAGTTTTTGAATACAATAAGCCCCTTTGTAGGGTGCTTTCACAATACAAATGCTCAAAGAGGGTGATACCCTTTTACAATAAAAATGGTATCTGATTATTCTTCATGTTACAATCAATGTTAGAGTGGGTTTGTTGTGACCACCATGCTAGATTTGAACTTGTTGAATCTAGAACCTACACACATGCAAATAGAAAAAGGGTTTAGTAGCACTTGTCAAAATGAATATGATAAAATGACTACTGTAAAATAGAAATAGAAAATAAGTATTTAATACATGAGTCACGATTTGAGCAACATAACGATAGCTTTCCCTTTCTCCCTTTTCTTGGTGAAGTGATGGTGCCTTTATAGACCATTGAGGGTTTTGGAGGGAAGGATAGGTGGCAAGCCAGGACTTCCAAGTGGTAGGGACTAGGCAACCACCTATCCTATGCAGTTACAGGGAGTCACTAGAAGTGTCTCACTTAACTGGGGAGATGTGGCATGCGGGTAGGTGCAATTGGAGTGAAGTGTGGAGTGAGGTGTGATATATGGCAAGTGGGTAGGTGCAAGTGGAGTGATGTATGTGAGATGTGGCAAGGTGAGAGATAGTGGTGGCTAGGATATGTGTTAAGTGGGGAGACAAGGTATCTTATGCAGATTTTCAAATTTAATAAATCTGAAAATATAAATTAATGTGCAGGAAAATATACCTAATTTTAAACTTAGACATATTATTTTACTATGCAAAATTATGTGGTGAAATGCAAATGCCTAGATTTTGGTGTCTATACATACATACATATACATACACACGCGCAAAACACACACACACACACACACACACACACACACACACACACACACACACACACACACACACACACACACACACACACACACACACACACACACACACACATACACACACACACACACACACACACATATATATAACTACAAAACATAGTAGTGATTCATTAAAGTGATCTTAATAGATTTCCCAGAAAATCCATAAGAGCAATCTACCTCTGAATTAAATAAATATTTAACATGCATCAATTAAAAGGAGTAAAAAATCAAATATAATATATGTGTATGTATGCATGTATTTAAATTTACATTCAAAGTGATGAGAGAATGCACATTCTATAAACAACTATTGCAAAATAAAATATCTAGCTTAATATTATTATAACAAGGGTAGAATATTTTTATCAATTGCTAAAAAATAGCTCTTAGCAAATGAGCATGAGCTATTATTTATATTTAATAAATTCTCAAAGTAGTAAACTTTAACTTCTAAAATCCTAATATCTATATTTTACATTAAAATAATGACTTCTCTAAAATTTAGAGGCAAAGGCTACTTTTTTAGCCAAATTTATCTTTTAAATATTTGATGCAACCAGTAGTTACTTCTTCTATCCCCAAGTTTAGTGCTAACCATTATAATTGGTATCATGTCCTATTTCTCCACTTCTATATGTTTATTAATTGTATTACATGCTCTATTTTAATAAATTAGACCCTTTGTATTTTCCTTATGTATTCCTATACTTTTGTACCTATTGTTAAGTGAATTGATAATGGTATCAACCTAATTGGTTGATGGATAATTGCATTCAATAAATCAAATATTTAATAGATTGAAAAGATTTAATAGATTGGTAAATTTAGAAATTATATATTTTAGTTGTCTTCTTATATTTAGTTCAAACCCTATTACTTTAGTTTACATGCCTCGTAAATATGTTTTTTCTTTATGATGTGGTTATGGGATAAGTTGGAAGAAATAGTGGATCCTTTATTTTATCTCCTATTTACATTATCTTGGATCTATGTGGTCAAAAATATTACATTGTAATAGTAGTTATCATGATGATGGCATGGTCATATGGTTTTATTTGCTTTACCATGCATTCCCTGCTTTAGAGATCAGTAAATTGGTCAATCAACCTTATAATTCTATTCGATGTCTAAACACATATGTTGGTACAAGCGCTAATGTAGCCAACATGATACCACTTGGATTAATTCCTTGATTCATTCAGATAATTGATACATTAATCATTCTCTTATTTCACAAATCATTTTACATGCTAACATCACTTTTGTTGTTGAAATATATGGTGGTTAATATTTACTTGAGACTAAGATTAACCTTGTATTGTATTGTATTGTATGCATGAGGTCTTTGGGCCCTTATAAACTTTGAAAAAATATTTTTGTAATATTTTATTATTTAACCTAAAGGTTAATTTCTTAGCATTGACCTAAAGGTGAATTGTAATTGGGTATAAATACCCTCTCATACCAACTATTTTCTTATCAGTTGGAGTGTATTCTATTTTCCTTTAGTAAGATAGTTTGGTGTCTATGAGCACCCTCTTATATTATATGTATTGCTTTTTGTGTGTTACTTTTTAGCAATCTTGAGTAATGTATTGATTTTATTTATTTCTAGAAACTATTATAAAATCTTACATTGTATCAAAGCAAGAGTGTATCTCCATTATTCAATTGCTTGTCTTTGGAAAATTAGCTTCTAAAATATCTTTGAAGAGCGACAATTTTTGAAGTAGCTTGAATAATTTCTATAAGTTGTCAATAATTAGTAAAAAAAAAATTCTTATAAAACCCTAGGTGAACTTGAATTGCAAGGATCTCATAGGATTTAGTATATTTTCTCTAGGAAAAAATTTCATTGATAGGTTTCTTTTTCCTCTCTTAGCACTCAATCCATTTATTTAATTTTTTTTATTTTTGACTAGATTGATGCCCAAGTTTTAGAATTAAGTTTTTTCAAATTTTGTTTAAACCTCATTTGTCTTGTATGATTTTTTTAATATCTATTTCCTTTTCTCTTTTAACATTTTATGTATAATATCAACATAGGTGAGAGGATAGTCTACATGGCCACCATGAAAGAAGAAATGAAGATCTCACATGCTAGTGAAGTCATGGAAAGACTTTTGTGCATCGAATTGCTTGATAATGTTTTTAAAATGGTTCAACTTTTTTGTTGTATTGGTATGAGAGTATGCCATGATTTTTTGTGTTTGAAAAAAAGGCTGTGTAGGGAAAATTGTGGTAGATATGAAAAATATCAATATTTTTTATTCTTGTAAAAATTGTGGGGTCTCAATTTAACAATTTTATCTATTTTGGATGCAAGTACCCTTTGTTGAATTAATAAAATATGGTTATTTCCCTTCATTTTTCAAAAAAATAATTAAAAATAGAATATTACAAGAAATAGTCTTGGCATGGTGGGAAAAGACACACAGGAAAGGTTACTATGTTAGCACGTGAAATCTCATGTTATCACAAGGGGACACATTTGTTGAGGTAAAAGTGGAAGGTAAAAGAGGCTAATATCCTTTATTTAATTTTCTTGAAACTTATATTATTAAGGGGTACCCAAGCATTAGTGGCTAGTGAATCCGCTCTTAAGTATTTAGTCTTAAGAGGTTGTGTGTTCAAACCCCACAAACCCATTTTATTAGAAAACATAATGACATTAGCATCCAAGAAGATATCAGCAAATCTGACTTGGCAATATATGAAGATGATGTTGCACTAGACAATAATATGGTAGTTGATGACAACACCCATTTTCTACATGATCATGATGACATGAAAACTAGTGATGATGCAATGATTAATGACATGGTACAATATGACATAGTAAGTGATGACATGGTAGGTGACAACATGGAAGATGATGTCGTACTTGTTGATGTACTACAAGATAACATGCCAAAGATCAATGTGGCATAGTCTGACAGGGTAGAGATTGATGTGGTATGTATAATATCACATGTTGGATATGAAAAGAGGTTTGATCAATCACATTTTTCTATATCATTGAGCCCAATAACCATTTGATCACACAATCAATAACAAACATAGAAAAGCATAAATTTCAAAGAAAATAAAAAGTGACAAGTGATATAATGTGATCCACTAGTTATAGAGTGAATCAAAGCATAGTAAGTGGTATAGTCTAATTTATTAGCACACTTCACAGTGGCCTTCATAGTCAACAACCAGTTGGTAGCTCCTTGTTTTATATTGTGAAAAGTAGAATCACCACATTCATAAATTTTCTATGTGGTTATCAACAAGCTAGCACCCCCTTAGCCACTCATGTAGCAAAATATTCTGACATCTCATTCATTGTAAGTACAAAAAAATTATATTTTTTGAAGGTTTTGGAGTCATTTTATGTGACTTTTAGGTCAATTTTTTTATAGCTATAATGTTTATATACATAAGTGTTCAAGCCTATTTTTGACATACATTAGTAGTTTTATTTCTATTTATAATTTCATGCAATATTTTATACTTTAATAGGAAATTTAAATTTAAAGAGAAATTAATTATTTATGAATGACAAGGATGAGGCTCTTGGTGTGATATCTCTTTATTTTAACAAGAACTATTGCAACTATTGCACTCATGTTAAAAACACTACAAATATGAAGAATTTGCTTGACAAACTTTAGGGATAATATGATCATATTGATTCAATAGAATGAAGATGAAGCATACTACCTTGACTATATACTCCTTTGATACCATTTACAAATATATCACTTTGTTTAAGAAGTTTCAATATGACATCAATATCACTAGAGGGATTCCAAAAGCAACAAAAGAGGAACAATATGCTATGAATAAAGAGAAAATTATTAAGTTTCTCAACATCATTTCCAATAATATCCTAAAATTATATGAGATAGTTGTTATTATATTTGATATGATTTGTGTCTACTTCCCAAATTATCCTCCTCTAATAATTAAAGTGTTCAAATATCTTCTTCACCATCAAACTCAAAAACAACAATGAAGGGTCATCCTCTCACCAATCATGCTCATGCAAAAGATGTGATCAAAGATAAAATTCACAAAAGGCCAAATTAGAAAGAGAAGAATTCCAATAAGCCCTTAAAAATTTCAACTCATGTGTTCTATAAAAATGAAGGTCACAAATTAGAGTTTTTCCATATTCATATTAACAAAGCTCAAGGAAACAATCAAAAGGGAGGTGTTGATATTATTCTCTTATATACATAGTATGAGGATAGTCATGATGGTAAAATATCACAAGATCATATAGATATTCTATTGGAAATTTGAGCATATTGAGTTGTCATTGATGTCAAAGGTTTGGTGTCAAAGAATTTTCAAGGCAAAAATATTTTCGAAGGGCAATGAGTAAAAGAAAAGAATATTCCAAAACAAGCATAACAAGGAAGGACAAAATGTTTTAAATATTGCAAAGGTTTAAAACTAATATTATAATATTTTTAAATCAAAATATTTAAAATATTATGATTATTATGAAGAGATGGTGCCAATGGTTGGAAAGAAAAATCACAAAAAATATATAAGCCCAAAGTTTTATGAGCCCAACGTCTTAATATGAGCTGACCATGCATAAGATTCAGCTATTAAGGTGTCGACGTTTTATTTTTTATGGGATACTATATAAAATAGGGGAAAAAATATTTAAGGAGTGCTAAAGTTTTAAAAAGTTATATAATGGCTATTTGATCCAGTTGAGGTGTGAATGAAGAAGAATACATGTGAACGAAAGGGAACCAACCATGAGTTTGAGGAAGATTCACCGTTCGCCAAACACTGAAAGAGAATTGCCAAATTTCCATTTGTTTGAGCAGAATTGATGTTCATGTTGAGTATGAGTTGAATGATGCTCTTGTTGAAGCACCACAAAGGTTCTTTCGAAGAGCAAAAATTGAAAATACCTGTGCAATGATGGTGGATGGTATTAACAATGTGGAAAAATATTTGTGCATTGTAACAGTGATACATGTCAAGCAGTAGTGAAAAAATATAATTCATGAGCAACAAACTATATTGATATTCAAAGAAAATAGAGCGAAAGCAATATGATAGGACTCACAATTTTTGATTGACAACAACCACATTGAATTTTCAGAACTGATTTAGGTGTGTTGAGCAAAAAGCAAACAGATAAAAATAACTCGATTGGAAAAAGGTAGAGTACATTGGGTTTCAAAGTAATGTATTTGGATTGTAGGTACTAGCAAGTGTTTTCTAGTGATTTTCACAACAGGTGACAACGATCGAATAAAGTGTGTTCCAATGCTTAATGTAATTTGAAGATAAAAATTGATGTGGGTATACGTGCAACAAGTGAAGTACAAAGTTGATTGCCGAGCTCACATCGAGCATTACTAGTCAAAAATATTCATTAGTGGAGTCGGTGAGGAGTCTTGTGATAGGATGTTGTGTGTTGCATGTGAGGGGTTCAAGCCTCGATGACGGTTGAAGGAGGTACTTACTTTTGTTTTATTATATTTAATATTTGAGGAGCTAATAAAGTGCTTTGGTGATTATTTTTGTTGGTAATACTCCATTCTTGGATAGGAGTAATAAGGTGGTTTGGTAATTATTGCTATTTGTAATATTGCATGTTAAAGTAGGAGTTATAAGGTGTTACTATGGTTTAAATTATTGTTTGTATCTTGAAAAATTGAGGGGTTTTGATTATTGTTTAAAGCTTTGTCTTGTGAAGATAAAGAGAGTCATATAGTATTATTTTCAAGTGCACATAATTTGAGGAGAGAGTTAATGTGATTGATTTGATAGAGAGTTCAACTAATCAGATTTTGAAGTGGCACAGGAAAATGATTTTTGAGTCAGGTTTTAAGAGCACATATTCATCAAAGCAAGTTAAGAGGTATGGTGATATCATTCCTTCTTTAAGGTGTTTGGTTGAGAAAATATTTTTGAATCATAAGGTGGAGAAATAAGGATTATATATGTGCATTGTTGGAAATATTTGAGCTAGGGTTTGTGAAATAAATTGTGCATCCTTGTTGAAAGAAATTGGAAACACTTGTGTTAGAGTTTGTGAACAAATTGTGCTTCATTGTTTGAATGAATTTGTGAAGCTTTTGGGCATTGATTTGAGTGACATTGAAAGTGATTGTAAAAGTGTTTGAAATCAATTTTCATGAAGTAATTTATGAATTGGGCTTGAGTGATATTTGAAAAGAACATATTATGAAATTGTATTGCATATCAGTTTCTATGTGTTATTGAACAAGAATTCTGGGTAGAATATGTCTGAAGTATTTTTATCAAAGCATGTGTCATGAGCATGATATATGTATGTTTTATGAGAAGTTTTGAGTATGTGTTAGTGTAAATTTAAGCAGAGATAGTGAAAAATATTTGAGCAAGTATTGTGAGAAGACTTGAAGTAGGTTTGAGGTAGATTTGAGCAAGTCTTGTGAGAAGAATTGAAGTAGAGTTAAGAAAAATTTGTGCATGTAATATGTGTAAATTTGAGGTAGAGTTGAGATAGATTTGTGCATGTAATGTGTGTAGATTTAGGATAGTGTTGAGACAAATTTGTGCATGTAATGTGTGTATATTTGGGATAGAATTAAGAAAAATTTGTGCATGTAATGTGTGCAGATTTGAGATAGAGTTGAGATAGATTTGTGCATATAATGTATACAGATTTGAGGCAGAGTTGAGATGTATTTTTGCATGTAATGTGTGCAAATTTGAGACAGATTTGAGATAGATTTGGACATGTAATATGTGTAGATTTGGGGCAGAGTTGAAAGCTGATTTGTGAGTAGGACTGAGTAAGCCTCATGAGTAGGATTGAAGCACAATATAAGAATATGTGTGTACCATATTTGGAGGTAACCATAGTAGAGAGGAGAGGTGTCTCCTATGGATAGAGTTCCACAAACTAGAGTAAAGGAGAGGTGTCTCTTATGGATAGAGTTCCATGAACTAGAGCAAAGGAGAGGTGTCTCCTATGGATAGAGTTCCATGAACTAGAGCAAAGGAGATGTGTCTCCTGTGGATAGAGTTCCATGAACCAGAGAAAAGGAGAGTTGTATCCTATTGATTGAGTTCCAAGAACCAGAGCAAGGAAGAGGTGTCTCCTGTGGATAGATTTCCACAAACTAGAGTAGAGGGGATAGAGTTCTCCTATGGATAGAGTTCCACAAACCAGATCAGAGGGGATAGAGTTCTCCTATGGATAGATGTCGATAAACCTGACTATAGGGGATTGAAATCTCCTTTGGACAGAGGTCCATAAACATTGTAATAGAGAATTGGTTCCTAAGAGATTTGTTGAGAAAATTTAGAAGAAATATTTTCTTTGTGGATGTAGCCCACATTGGGTGAATCACATTAAATCTATGTCTCTCATGTGTATGATGATTTATGCATTGATTTATTACTGCTATTGATGACATTGGTTAATACTAATTTGGAAAGATATTACAATTGATAACATTGGATAATACTATTTGGGAGAGAAAAGTAAAATTTTACCTTATACTGTTCACCCCCCTTAGTATAATCTTGTGTTTTGATATTTATTTAATATGTTGGACATCCAATTATTCTAATGAGTATTAAAGATTCAAAGGCAACAAGATACATGACCACACACAAATATATTCTATTTATAACACCTATATTCTAGGTATTGTGCTATCATTAGAAATGAATCTTCCTTCTAGGTGATAGATTATGGAGATGTTAGTATTAGACATTCTTCATCAGATGAGGTTCTTCATTTTTCTAGTGTTTACCCCAATAAATTTTCCATTTATTGTATCACCAATACAAATAAAATTTAGAGTTCTAGCTTGATAGTTAGATGATCAAGGACATTGATGATGGATTCAAGATAGTTGTCTCTAGATATTGTGATGAATTAGGTTAGATGTAAAAATTTTGGGATAAAAAAACTTCTACTACTTCTTCCTCTTAAAATAAATATTTTCTAGGCAATAGCACAAGCAAATAATAAGAATTAGTGATAGCATCATAGACTTGGACATACTAGCTATGCATCACGAAGGAACAAAAGTAGTGTTAGTGATACATATACACAATTGCAAACATACACCAATGGCTAGGACAAAGTATCCTCTCTTGAAATTGAACATTAATCCCTCAAGGTTCATATAAGTTTGGTATAACTTGGTTGATAATGTATGTAAATTATCAAGTCTTAAATCAAAATAATATAGGAATGTAAAGCATGTGGATCACTCAGGGTTACATATAACTATTATAAGGGTGAGTTTTGTTTCATTGTCTAAGCATGAAGAACTAAAGGTATAGCTTAATTTCTCAATTAATCATTAGATATGAACATTTAATAGCATAAATTACTTCAAAGAATCAAAGAAAAAGCAAGATTCTAGGCTTGTTGCCTCAAATTTATCAATATATCACATTCATTGCATTATGAAACATAATATTTATAGCAAATTGCAATGTTTGTTCTAAAACTTAAATAAATGTAGCACATGATATTTAGAAATAAGATTCAAAGATTGGAATTCATCTAATCTACTCCTAATATAACCAAGTTTCAAAAAAAATCAAAAGGAAAAGGTTAGTGAAAGAAATAAAAATAAACTAGTGCATCATTGAATATTTGTAGAAGAATCTATTGAAGCAAAAAACTTTGAATCAAACCAGATTTGACTAGACCAGTTCTTACACAATTTGAGGTCAAAGTGGTGCCATATTCAAAGGGAAAGAGGCAAATACTAGAATTGACTTAAATGTAACCACCACCATCATGTATAGATTACATCAAGAGTTATAATATTTTGCATTGATAAAAGATGTTCTATAAGTACATTCTCATAATTGCTTGCTATAGATGACTAGAAATATAATTCTCCAAGTACAATGATAGGGTTCAAATATCCACCAACTACAAAGAAAGAAAATTCTAAAAGTTTTATTTCTAAAAGTGGAATATGATCCTTTGAAATGGGATCTCAATGGCTATTTATAGAATTACAATTTTAAATTTGCAGTGCTTTACAACGATGTTTCGGTGGTTTATAGTTGTGTGGATGAGTTGTCTATCTAAGTTATCTTCAACTAAGAGGATGAGGTGTCCAATTGGGTATTTTTATTCATATATTTAATTCTAGCCATGTATATTTAACTGCTTTGGTAGTGTCTCTATAAAGATTAGATAGTTGAATCGTTGCTCCTCAGGTAGTCTAAGTTATCACACACTATCTGGACAAGATCGGGTCCTAGTTCATTCCCTCTACTTCCTTTCATTCTCTTTTGGTTCTCACTTTCAACTTTTACTTTTTGGTTTAATTGCCTACAATAATATAAGAGTAACGTATATTAACTCAAACTAATATTTGGTGGGAATATCCTTTAAAATATTATTTCCATTATTTATTTAGCTACTAAAGTTGATGATTATTAAATATTAGTAATTGATTTCTTAAGGTTTAGTATCTTCTAATTTTAGCACTTAAAGCTCCATTTTAATTAAATATCAAATGCTAAAGTCATTCTCTAAGGTTCAAAATCCTTTCATTTAATTTCGTGCTACATGTCTTCACTTTAAATTTTATAATAGAAGTATTAGATTTTTTTTTTTGGTAATTAAGGTACAATTTCATTACATTCGGGTTTTCCAGGTTGACCCAAAACCTTTTACAAAAATCAGCACTATGCTATTATGGATCAAAACCTCAATAGGGGTCTTAGATTTAATACCAAGGTTTCATTTTAATTTTAATGTCAAAGTATTAAATCCAATGCTAAGGTTTTCATCATTTTAATTTTAATGTTGAAGTATTAAGCCAAACACTAAGGTTTTCATTTTAATATTAATATTGCTAAGGTTCAAAGTCTAAGGTTTGGATTAAAACTTTTTTTTTAATTTTCTTTATTATTCCTTAAGCTCTCAAGTAATTCATTTTTAAAATGATATCTTATTGTTTGTTTGATTAATTTTATATACCAAATGTTAAATAGAACATTTAGGTCATTCCTCAATTTTTTTAATGATTTTAATGATAAGGGACCATATTATTCCCTTTTATTACCTTAGGCTTTCTAGACCTTATTAAAACAAATGCATGAGTGCATACAAAAAAAAATGATCCTTAGTGTTTTTATTAATTTCCTTGGCTATGTTAATCTTCAAGCATCGTAGATCTCTCGACTCTAGCTCCTAATCGTCAGATATGAGCGATATTTAATGAAGGCTAAATTCAAGATATTTAATTAATGGAAGCATTAAATTTTGAGCTTTTAATTTTCTTTGGTAGTGCCTCTGTGGTGTTAGATCTATAGGCCTTACCTTTACATTGTTCATATTTTAGAAAATAAAGTTACCTTTTAGGGCTCCTTGACTTTGACCTAATATCTCATGACGTTATACTTAGGGTTTTGTTCTCATTGGCCCTGGCTTCATGTCGTAGATCTCTCGACTGCTCTTATGAGCCATCCATCTTATAGCCATGGGAGGAAGCTTTAGCATAGAAATTTAATTATTTTTTCAGCAATACTTAGCAATAAATTTTTAGAATCTCAGCTGCACTTCTAAGCTATTCATATTATAACCATGGGAGGAAGCATAGAACTTTAATTATTTTTTTGGTAATCCCTAGCAATAACTTATAGCATGAATGGCTTAGAAAATTAGAAGTGAAACTTAGGATATTTGGGTGGAAGAAATATATATATATTTATATATTAACTTTTAGACTGATTTTAAAGGTCCAATACCATTGGCTCATTTAAACTTGACTATATCTTTAGTGCCAAAAGATGAATTCGAATGGATAGTGATATAGTAGGCGATGAGGAAGGTAATTGAAGGTAATAAGATAGGAAATATTATACTTGTAAGAGATCTGTCTTTGGACATATTTTAATGGAGAATTAACCTCATCAGATTGTAACTTTGTGATTGATGCTTAATTAAGAGCTCACAACATTTTCTTAGTGCAAAATATACTAAAATTTCAACTTGGCTAAAATTTTATGAAATTTCCCATGATTCTAAAATGGCCAAATGGGTATCCAAATCCATTGAGAAGACTTAAAAATTCATTGTGGATCATGAGATATTTCAATTAGAAATTCACAGGCTCTTTCGGGAAACTACTATTTTTGGAAAAAAAATTAACATCCCATTTTTTAAAAATATTATATAGATAAGCTCAATATATTTCCACTAGTATTTGAATCATCTCAAACAAAGTTTTCCATCAAAATTTATGGCAATTTCAATTTTGTAGTAAATTTAGGGCAAAATGACAAAATTTGAAGAACCCTAAAATTGAATTTAATATTTTGAACCTTAGAAAAACCTTTGAAATTCAATTTTTTTTAAATATTCAATCTAAAATAATTCCATTGAAAATAAAATATATGAAATATTCAATATAAATCAATGGAACTAAAATCCAAGTCTTCAAAATACTCAAATGCAAGCAATTTTAAAACCTTAATGTGAGCAATGTAAGCAATTTCAAATTCTTGATGTAAACAAAAATAAAAAATTAAAACCAAAGTCTCAAGTGGGTCCCAAATTGGGGTAAGTTGTGCAATGGAAACAATAGGTATATGTATATATTTTGATCCATACCTTAAATTACATTATCTAAAATCATATCTTATAACATGTATTGAATATTTATGATCCATAAACCTATTCTTTGCTTTTTTGGAATGAGAAAAAAAAATGTGGAATTCCAATATCTTAAAAGGCTATTAGAAACTTGAAAATATCTAATTTATACCACAATATCACCATGAACTACGTGACAAAAATACTAGAAGAAACTAGCTAGGAAACCATCTGAATGCGAGAACTTGTCTTTTTGCATATTGAAAACAATATTTTTTATTGATTTTTTTATTAATAGATAAATGAGGGTTTTGAAAGGATTCCCACAACATTTTACAAAAATCCCATAAGGGAGCACATAGACCAAATATCATATGCTAACCACCCAACACAGAAGGTGGTTCAGCTCTTCTAAAAACTCCACTACAATCTTGAGCATCCCAAGAATCAAACGTTGCTTGTCTACCACTAGCTTACTCAATTGGATGTGGTTACAAAATCGTATCAAGATGGGAGTAGGGAGGATAACCTCCTTCAAGGATTTTTTATTTATTTGGGATTGGTCATATGAGTTTAATTTATCTATTATAATAGGTGAGTCCTCCATCATGAGTGTATTTGCAAATAACCTTTTGGAGCATCTTACCCTCCCTCCTTAACACCCCTGAGAGACACCGAGATGCCACCTGATATTCTACTCTTTATAACCACCTTGGAGAAGGTAATGGGACTCTCCTCATAAAAATTTTATGGCTTTCTGGAAATTGAGTGGGATGTCACCTAAGGGGATTAATGGTTGGTATAATATCATGAGATTCAATATTATTGATAATTTTTGTAGCTTCCAAGACTTTTTCTTTAGCCACATATTCAAAAATCAACATGGTTAAACCTTGGTGAATTGGTTTTGATCCTTTTCCATATTGCACATCAATCATACATTTCTCCATGGAATTAAACAAAAAATTCAAAATATTCATCTATCTTTCTCTTCTCAACTAGTTAAAGAACATCACATGGAAGCTCCTCACAATATCTTTGGATGAATCAAGCATAAAATAGTCCATGAATACTTTCATAATCCATTCCCAAGGGTTATTGAGGATATTCACATTGAATACATTTTGCATCTTTGGGAGGTACTCGTCCATATCCAAGAATTAACTTGACTCATTAATAAGGGAGTGTTTCTTTTGGTTGTGATAGTTACGCACAAGGGGAAGGGTAGTTAATTTGACAATGAGAGTCATAATGATTTCAAAATATAGCTCTCCCACCTTAACCCAACCCTTGTTCCATGAGTGAGTCATACATCTGAATAGGCTCAAATTGTTCCAATGGAACTTTTTTTTTTTGTTGTAGATAAGATACTATAGCATTAATACCGGGTTTTACAGGTTGACCCAAAACCTTTTACAAAAATCAGCCCAGGGTTGTTGATGAACATGTCCTTACTAAGGATCCTATATATGTAAAATCTACATGCCGCCAAAGCCATTACATCCGGTAAGGCACATAGCCTGTTATCAAAAAGAAACTTCCCATACAACATTTTGGGTATACCCCGAGAAAACACACCTACATCATAATTACAAAAAAAGAAATAGACACAGATCCCTTCCTTGAAACAATGGAGAAACAAAAAGCTACAGACACACATAGCAAAGTACTAAAAAAACTCCCACAAGCTCTGTATTGATAGTTACTCTTAATAATTCTTTGGTAATTGCTTTCTTCCGTATATGACATGCTTTGGGACCACATCCCGTCTTGGCCAATCAGCCTTGGAGAAGTGAACCTACTGGCTAGATTTATGGTGATGGCTATCTGGTGGTCCACGTGGCTCTGGTTTGAAGTCTTATATTGTCGTTTCTTTCCTGCCCTGTGATTATCAACCAACCTCAAATTACTAAGATGACTAGGAGCCATGTTATCTGACATGTGACTATCCCCATTAGTCTTTGTGGTATTTCCAAGAAGCATCCACCAAGACTGACAACTCGAATAATTTTTATTGTGAGTCCATTTCAAAAAAGAGATGGGAATACTCATAGCCTTCGAACTTACAATGCCTTCCCTGTTGGTAAATTTGACTATCATTCTTGGCATTCTTGTTGAATAAGCTCCTCTACTTCGCTCGGGACACCGTGTTCCCATTTGAAAAGTCTGTCACCATCGACACCCAAATTGGCCAGCTTATCAACAACTTTGTTAGCTTCCCGAAAGACATGTTGGGCTTTTCTGTCTTGTCTTCCCTAGAAAAGGATCCTAGCCTCTTCAACAATTGTTTTAATCCTCCAAGGAGGTGTTTTCCAATTATTGAGGAGATTTATAACATGCATAGAGTCTCCTTCTACGATCAAATTGCCTTCTAAGTCTTGAGTCATTTGAAGGCCTCTCCACATAGCTCTAGCTTTAGCTTCATTGTTCGTCCTTGTTCCCAAATATTCGGAAAATGCAAGCATCATATTCCCATTATGATCTCGCACAATGCCACCAGTGCTTGCTCTGCCAGGATTTTCCTTAGCCGCTCCATAAAAATTAAGCTTAAACCAACCCGTAGGAGGTGGGGACCACTTAACATTGGCTCTAGGGTTGACTACCCTAGGCACAGACTCATCTAACAAGGTTAAGCTTAAATATTGAGCAATCGTGGTCTCCTACAGATGAGGTTTACGGACTATCAAAAGGGATAAGGTTCACATTCTCATTGGCAAAGGATAGGATCCTCGCAATGATAGTTTGATGATCATGGATAGACTCATTAAAGACTCTATGGTTCCTTTCTAACCACACCTACCAAAGATAGTGATTGAGACAAATTTTCCACATGTATCTAAGTCTTTGGCTTGAAAAGGGGTAAGGCCACTGGATGAAAAAATCAAGTACGATGGCTGGTTTAACCCAGGAAATATTGAAGGCCTAAAAAACCCCACTTAGGATAGTCAAGGAAAAAGGGCACTCAAGGAAAATGTGATAAATGGTCTCCCAATTAGCCTTGCATAGATAACAATGATTAGTGATACAAATACCTTTACGCATCATATTATCAATGGTTAGAATTCTTCCTTGGATAACCAGCCATGAAAAGACTACAATTTTTGGAATTAAATTTTTTATCCAAACTAAGTCCTTTTGGAGGACAAAATCCTCATCATCAAGCAGAAGCTTGTAAGCTGATTTAACAGTGAACTGCCCATTTTTCGTAGGAGCCCAGGTCACTTGATCTTCCTTGGGTCTCATGGGGATAAATTGTTGCCCGAGAATGTTACAAAGATCATTTGATTCCACTTGAAATCCTTGAATCCTTATTTGTTTCCACTTCATTCTGCCTCTGTCCTCAACCATATAATCGAAGACTTTTCTACCAATGAGTTCTTCCATGATATCTCTGATTCGGGCTAAGTTAGGATATTGTGTTAGTGGTTCATCCTTAGCCCACCTATCATTCTAGCAATTTATCCTCTCACCATTGCCTAAAACCCATCTTAAACATTTTTTGATGATTTCCTTACAATTGAGAATTGCTTTCCAAAAAGCAGAACCTCTGATTGGAACTGAGTCACTTAGAAATTCCATATTTTGAAGATACTTTCATTTGATGATAGCTGTCCATTCATTTTCTTCACTAGAAATGAGGCACCACGCCTACTTAGCTAGTAAAGCTAAATTCATATGAGCAATTCTCCTTAGACCTAAGCCCCCATTTTCCCTGGGTCTGCACACTTTGGTCCATCCTACAAGGTGTATCCTTTTTTTCTCCTCTGATCTAGTCCATAAAAATTCTTTTTGGAGTTTCTCAATTTTTTGGAAAACCTTCACAGGGGCTTTGAAAATGGAGAGGAAATAGACTGGAATGCTCTGAAGAGAGGCCTTAGTGAGGGTCAACTTTCCTGCTTGAGATAGAAGATGACCTTTCCATCCAACAAGTTTTTTTTGAATTCTTTCAATAACCCTATCCCACATTGACTCTCTCGGAGAACCAATGAAAAGAGGGAGACCAAGATACGAAGTGGGGAGGTTTGCTATATCACACCCTAAAATTTCTACAATCCTTCCTTGCCTCTGAATGGGGGTGTTCAAGAAATATAACTTGCTTTTACTAAAATTAACTTTCGACCAACGAACATCCTCGTAGAGTTGCAAGATGTATTTAATTCTTTTGGCCTCAACCACCGATGCCTTAGTCAATAGAAGGGTATCATCGATGAATTTTTGGTGAGAAACAGCCCTAGTGAGAGATGTTGCCTTGATTCCTGATATTAGCCTTGAACTGCAAGCATTTTTTATGGTTCTACCTAAATCTTCTACCACAATGATGAATAACATGGGGCTGATAGGGTCCCCTACCGAATTCCTCTATGACTTTGAAAGTAACCAGTAGTTGTTCCATTAACCAGAATCGAGAACCATGCTTTAGAAATGCATTCTTTGATCAAATTAACCCATTGGTGGTGAAAACCAAACTTAAGGAGGACAACAATCAGAAAGTCCCAATTTAGCCTGTCAAATGCTTTGTTCATATCAAGCTTGAGGGCAAAAATAGACCTGTTAGTCTTATGAGCAGAGTGTAGAGCTTCATGAACTATGATAACTCCATCCAAGATTGACCTACCCTGGATAGAGCTTCCCTGGCATGGATCTATGATGTGGGGTAGAACATCTCTCATTCTATTTACAATGGCTTTAGTTAGGATCTTGTAAGAAACATTGCACAGATTGATTGGCCTGAAGTCAGCCATAGATTCAGGGGTTTGCTTCTTAGGAATTAGAGAAATAAAAGTAGAGTTGAGACCTTTTGGGATATGATTGCTTGCTTGGAATTCTTTGACAACATAAATTACATCCTCACTTACGATGTCCCAAAAATCTTGATAGAAATGAGGGGGAAAGCCATCGGGTCTCGGGGCTTTGTCTGGCTCCATGCTAAACAAGGCTTCCTTAATTTCCTCATCAAAAAAGGGAGCTAGAAGCTTAAGGTTTATATCCTCATTTATTATGCTAGGAATGGATTGCAAGAGAATATATTTGGCCTCCTCATTGCACTACGATTCCTGACCAAGGATAGAATTGAAATAAGTTACTGCCTCCTTTCTAATTTTTGTTAAGTCCTGAGTAATAGAACCATCTGTTTTTTTTTAAATTTTTATCTTGTTATTGCTTCTGTTTCTAAGTGTGGTGATGTGAAAAAACTTGGAATTTGAATCTCCATATTTCAACCAAAGAGCCCTTGATTTTTGCCTCCAATAGATTTCCTCATAGGCCAAAATGTTATGAAACTCTGCTAGTTTTGTTCGTTCCTCCTACCTAGTAGTTTCATCAGCATCACCATGTTGAATCCTCTGATCAATTATCTTCAAAATTTCAACAACCTATTTTTTATTTTCAAAGAGGTTCCCAAAGACCTCTTTGTTCCAATTTTGAAGCTTTTCCTTAACAAACTTTAATTTGCCAGCAAGTTTAAAAGCTGCACTACCCCGACAGGCTGCTGCCACCACTGAATTAAGTTATCTTTGAAACTAGAATGTTTGATCCACATAGATTGAAATATGAAAGGTTTCTTGAAGGATAGAGAGTTAGGGATCTCCAAAAAAATGGGATTATGATCAGAGGCAATTTTAGGAAGGGCTTGCAGGGTAGAATCACCGAACAAAGTTGTAGCCTCCTTTGATAGAAAAAACTTGTCAAGCCTTTCTTGAATGAGATGACACCCTATCCATCGATTGCTCCAGGTATAATTCACTCCTCTAAGTTTTACATCCATCAACATGTTGGAGTTCACAAAGTCATTGAACTCATCCATGCTCCTGATAGGTGGTCCATTTCCACCCATTTTGTCTGAAGGGTAAAGAGGAGTGTTAAAATCCCCAACTAGAATCTAGGGGACATTATGGAAGATTTCACTCAGATTGCCTAAGTACTCCCATAGTAGAGCTCTCCCTTGAATTGAAGTCGAGGCATAAATATTTGAAAGGATCCACGACCTGTTGTTGTTTATTTCCTTAAATAAAACACTAAGAACCCTATCATATTTTTGAATAATGGTGCCTTCTACTATCCGGGGATCCCACAAAGTCATAAGGCCTCCAGATGCTCCTCTGGATGATTTGCAAACCATCTCCCCTTGATTCCAATTTTTTTTGCTACTTTTTTTGACTGAATCTCATCAGTTTTTGTTTCTTGCAACATGATAATAGTTGGATTCACTTGATTTCTTATTGCACTGACTTCCCTGTGTTTGGGTAGGCCATTGAGGCCTCTCACGTTCCATGAGAGGAAATTCATTTAGATTTTTTGGGATTTCTTCCTCTCCCCCTCCCTTGAGGGGGTTTTCCTAATTTTTTGTCTTCAGAACCCGGAATAACCTGTTGAAACAAGGTTCTCTATTTTCCATTGGCAATGTCATTATCAATTTTAATTTTTTGATGCTCAGCATTTGATATTCTCCCTCTTATTTTTTCACTGCCAAAATCTATAGGAGACTTCACAGTGCTCCTGGTTTGTTTAGGACTAAACTAGGGGGAGGCAATTTGTTGTAGAACCAGACTGCCATATTCCTTAGTCTAAAGAGTTTCACATATCTCCACCCCTACATCCAAATCTTCTCCTTTTTCCTGTATTCCCCTGGTCTGTGGGACGGCCCCTTAGTAGGATTCACCTGGATCCTAGTGATGATGTTAGGGAGATGAGATTTTTTATTTTCCAATACCTCAAATTTCTTCCTAAGTTCTTTAGCATTAGGGTTTGGCTTTGGGATGCCCACTGGGCTTGAAGTATTTTCAGCATTGGGGTTTAAGGATCCCGACTTGGATGGGGATTCTAGAGATCGGGCATTAGGGTTTGGCTTTGTGATGCCCATGGGCTTACAGTAATTTTAGCATTAGGGTTTGAGGATCCTGACTTGGATGGGGATTCTAGAGAGTCAGAAAGGTTAGCCTCAAGGTTCTGGGCTTCCATGTCTTTCGATAATCCTCCTACTCCCATATTGGATAGAATTGAAAATTTATTTGAAACTAGAGGATTGGAACTTACCTGAGTATTTTGGTTGCCAACAACCTGTTGTTTTCCTTTGTCTTGTTGGGACCCTACACCCTCTCTTTTATTTTTTTGGTAGACATAGTTTGCCTAATTGAAATCACCTCTGCCAAGGAAACTCCTCAAATTTCCTCTGTCTAGCATTCCCTGCTTTTGCTTTTCTCTATTCATTACCAGGTTAGGGAACTGATTGCATATATG
The DNA here is from genome assembly GCA_028583015.1 of Wollemia nobilis. Taxonomy (NCBI): domain Eukaryota; kingdom Viridiplantae; phylum Streptophyta; class Pinopsida; order Araucariales; family Araucariaceae; genus Wollemia; species Wollemia nobilis. Next base: position 2,536,085 of record JAQPPZ010014908.1, read on the forward strand.
TCCTTGATTTTTGCATTCTGCATAGAATGTCGATATGTTCTCATATTCTACCGGCTATTTTCGATAGTATTCTCCATACTCTAGCTCCACAAACCTTGGCAATTCATTATCCAAATTAGCATTTATGCAGATTCGTGCATGAGTCATCCTTGTCCTGGCCAAGGTCGCATGGTCAATGGATATCAAGTCCCCTATAGTTATGGCTATGCCCTGCAGCCAATATTCATTGAATAACTGGGTAGGTAGACTCGGGAGATGAACCCAAATAGGGGCAATGTTAATATTTTGCTTTTTAGGGTCAAAATATTCACCCCATCATCTGAGAAAAAGGCTCCTTTTGCCCAAAAACCAAGGACCTCCTGTTAAAATGTGGTTAGCATCCTCCATATTGTTAAAATGGATAATGAAGAACCCTTGAGTTAGAGCTACCAACTCCAAGCTGCCTATCGGTCACCATTTACCCATCGCCCAAGCCATGATAGTCTCCATGTCCGGCCTACCTCCCAAAAACTTGCCTACCAGGGAGAATTCTTCCATTGAAAGAAAAGGGCTCATGGAAATTTTTGGGGCCAAAATTTTATTATTTACTGGAACTAGGGGTGGAAGAGAGAGAACCTCCTTTCTTTTTCCTCTAAGAGTCTCAGCAAAATATAGCCACTTCTTGGGCCCCTCATTTTCCAATGGAACTTCTTGATACAACCTACTAACCCTTATTTCTTCAAAATTTTCTTAACTTCGTCATCCAATTCCATGGTTATAAGTTCCAACCTTAAATTTAGGAGGGGTACTTTAGGGTCAACTGCATATCCTTCTCCATTGAGGTAAATTCATTGGCAAAGTAAAAGACTCCCTACATAGGATTCTTAGAGAAGAACTGATCAACCAACCATCCAAAGATAAAGGTCTTGCATTACAAAAAACTGGCCCCCAATGGCAAAAAGTATCACATTGATGATGAGACCACCCCATGCTTAACTCGAGCTAGGTACATGCCACCTTCCAACATAAGTTGGGATGATAAGGATGATATTACAAACAACTAGCCAAGGAAAAAACCACTACCAAAACCAAATATTCAAACTTGTTCACCTTCCAAGACTAATTATCAAATATCGATACTTGCGCTAGCCAAAAACCACCCATGCTAAGATGACATCAGCCATAAGGCTATGGGTTTGAGCTAGAATTTCTCCTTGGTGTATGCATCCTCGAAATCCTTAAAATTTGACCACTTCATCCGATCGTAGAAATAATAACTCACTCTAGTTGGAAAAGGAAGAATGACAACCACTTAAATATTTGGGTCATGAGATTGGTCCAAATACCCTCAATCATAGATTTATAGGTGAAGTGAGATCGTAAAAAGTGATCACCCTATCACTCTACCTTAGAATATCGCTATCTAGGACTCCTTCCACACATCTTTAAGTGTAGGTGGGGGAGAGGAAGAAACTGATATGAGATGATAGATGGAGATTATCACATGAGGAAAATAAAATTGCATGTCCACCCAAGGTGGCAAAATTCCATAAGAGAAAATTAAATTTAAACAAGAATCTTGGAAGCAAAGGGCCCAACCATCCTAGGCGGGACATGGGATAAACTATAGGAATTTAAAGGCCACTGGCAACAATTAATTATAGAGGATTTCTTCATATTTTAAATTGATCAGCTCCTAAGGGAAATTGGCTCTCTAAATAGTAAATATTTGTTGAGAAGTAACCAATTTGGACATGCAATCCACCAATTTATTACCTTCTCTAAAAATGTAAATCACCTGGATCTCTTCCTTATCTTGTAGGAATTTTTTGCATTTCCATAACCATGTTGAGGATATTCTAGCTTGGATATTTATCAGACTTCATAAAAGTTATCAAATTTAAAGAGTTGCCTTCCACCATGAGTCTCCTCACCCCCAACTCACTAACTAATGCAAGCCCTTGAAAATATCATTTTTTACTTCATCCTCTAAGAAGGGTTTCACTAGAGCTTCATTCATCTCATCTAATACCAAGTTTGGGATGTTACTTAGCATGTAATTTACTACCTCTTCTTCTATATCATTGTTATTTGAAAATAATTCTTTAAAGAAACTCATTACTGCATCTTTAATTTCTTCTTCATTTATTGTACTACTTCCATAATTTTTAATAATCTCTTTGATTCTATTGGAACTTCTATATATTAAGGTAGATAAATGAAAAAATAAGTTTTTATCACCTTCTTTCAACCACAAGGCCTTATATTTTTACCTGTAAAAGGTTTCCTCCTTACCTAGAATTAAATGAAATTCACAAGTAAATATTTTTCTTGTATGGCTATATCTTCTGACATTCCTTAAAACTAAATGTGATCTTCAATAACCTATAAATTCTTAACCAAAGACTCCTTTTGCTACAAAATATTACCAAAAACATTCTTGTTCCATTTTTTAATATTATTTTTAACATTTCTCAAATTTTTTACCACTTTGAACATACATGTTCCAACAACTTCATAATTCCACCATTCCTTAAAAAAATTCTTTAATCCTAGGTGAAAAAGCCATATGATTTATAAAAAAAAAGGACTTCTTCCCATTTTTTACTTTCTTATATGTTAAAAACTAGTGGGTTGTGATTAGATTCAATTTTTGGAAGAGTAGAGAGAAGAATTACTATTCCTCATAAACTAGTCATGAGACACCAAAAATCTGTCTAATCTAATATGAATTAGGTTGTCTTCCATCCTTCTATTAGACCAAGTGTATTTAGTCCCTCTTAATTCCATATCCATGAGACCACAATGGCCAATGAAATTACCAAATTCTTCCATACTATCATTAAAATCTTGATTTCTCCTTTTTTTTATCACTTGGTTAGAGGGCAGTGTTAAAATCCCCTACTAACACCCATGGGAGATCACTAGTATTCTACCTAATATCTTTTAACTCTTCCCATAGAGTTATCTTGCCTATGAGAGAATTAGGAGCATAAAAATTAGTTAAAACCCAATTGAAGTTTGATAATTTAGAGAAGAAAACAATTGATATATGCCTTTTAGTATTCTAAATACAACTCCCATCAATCAAATCCAAGTTCCATAAAATTTAGAGACCTCCTAAGGCTTCATTCATTGCTTTAGCTACATAGTTTACCTTTTTCTAGATATTATTCTTAACTGCTAAAATATTCTTGTTGTCAATCTTAGTCTCTTGTAGAAGAAGAATGTTTGGGTAATTATCCTTCCTAATATTTTTAATTACCCATTGTTTGGAAGGGGTATTCATACCCCTTACATTCCAAGATATGATCTTCATTTCTTACCTTGGGTGGAGGGTTTTCCTCCACTTAGATCTAAAATGCTTTGTGTTCCATTTGCTATATCCTTAGAAATTTCTCTACTTTTAACTTTAGCTAATTTAGGTCTTCCTACTCTAGTCTCACTTCCTACATCTATTGTTCTTCTTGAGTTTCTAGTGGGATTCATAGAAGGAATTTTGTCTTTTTTATTACCCATAGGTTTAACCAAAGACTTTTTTGAGGAAAAATAAAGAACATCAAAAGAACAATGGACCATCTCTTCAAAGTTAAACAATGTGTTCATACCTTGTTTTTATCGATCTAAACCCTAGAAAGGTATGCCTTCCATTTGTTGATTCAATCTTGTATTAAATTTCTCCTAGATTTATATCTATTTAGCATTTTCTAGGCAATCAATCTTATCTTCTTGATCTTGAATTTGTTATTTTTGGTTCTACTCCTAGAATTTTATTTCTACCATACCATCAGGTTGACAAACTATTTATTTCTCCATATTTGGTTTGTTCTCTATTTTTGGTGTTATTTCTTCTCTCCCCTACTCCTCATACGGAGAAAAATTCTTAGTACCTTCCATATAAGGGATTATGTACTTTTTATCTTTCTCTTTGTCCACCTTTTCTTTCTTTCTCCAAATATTATTCAAGGGTTTGTTCAAAGGATAATTTTTATTTGAGTGTCCAAATTTATTGCACACTTTGGATAGATCCAACAAGTTTTTATATTCAATCAGTTAGGTACCAATATAGGTATTTAATATTGAATGATTTAATATTGTATTGTATAATGGTATGAGCCATAAATTAATTATTGAGTAAGGAAAGCCACATGTCAAAATAGAAATAGGTATATCATAGAATCATATTTTTAACCGTTGGGGAAATATTGTCATATGTAAATGCAAGGAATATTGTCATATTATTATGCACTTTGTAACTTATGGAAGGTGAACCTCCACATGGGTGATCTTATAACTCATGGAAGGTGAACCATCACACTCTTGTATAAAGAGAGATGCACCCCCATTGTAAAAGGATCTAAAATCTATGATGTATTGTTGGATAAGTCTTGGTTAGTGGAGCTAGAGATCTTGTGGAGTGGATTCCTTCCAAAAGGAGCATTGTATGGTGTTCCCCTACCTCAAGGGTATAATCAATCTCTATTTTATTGAACAATTTATTGTGCAATTAATTTATTTGTGAATACATGTTGAATATTTTGATAAATTATTGAAATATTTATGGAATGAGAAGAAAGGTTCATTACATTTGGTATCAGAGCATCGATTTGGGAAAAGTGGGTTTGTTTTTTGTAGAGCTATGGCATATTTTTTAGAAAAATATCACATTTTATGGAGGCCATATTTTTTTTCAGCAATCATTTTTAGAAGGTTTTTTGCTCCATTGTGTAAATATTTTTTAGTACTACAAAAATAACTGCTCATTTTTTAAATTCTGATATGTATCGAGAAAGTTATGGATGTTTGAAGTTGAATTATTTTTGTTGTTTTTTGGCCGCATGATTTTTTTCAAAAAAAAAAACTCGTATTAAATTTTTTAGTAGTCATTTGCAAAACATTTTGGCACCAACATATAGATTATTCTGAGTACTATAAAAATGACTGCTCATTTATGGATTTATGATAAGTTTTGAGAGAGTTACAATTGTTTGAAGTTGGGTTGTTCAAGCTATTTTTTGGCTGCATGAATTTTTTTCAAAAAGAAAAAATTTGTATTAAATTTTGTAGCAGTCATTTTTAGAATATTTTTGTATTAGCATGCAAGTTATTTTTATTACTACAAAAATGACTATTCAGTTGTGAAATTTTGATAAGTATTGAGGAAGTTACAACTATTGCAAGTTGTGCTTTTGGTGTTGTATTTTGGTTTGTCAACAAAAAAGGGAAAAAATTCATAACTTTCAATCTAGGTAAGAAAATAAGTTGTTTATTTTTTTTTGAAGAAAATTTGTAGATTTAATTATTGAACAAGATAATAGATGAGATTTCGAAAATTTTAATTATTGAAAATTTTTAGTTATTTAAAACCCTAGCTACTTCGAAAAAAAATCATGAAGTTGTCAGAATTCATTGGAAGAGATGATAGTAATGCCAAGGAATGGTTGAAGAAGTTAAAATCTTTAGATAATTTTGAGAAACTATGGAGACTTCATGTTTTTTTTTTGGTAAGTTAAAAATTTTCATTAAAGAGGGCATTTGAAAGGCACCCTAATGCCTTAATACATCAGAAGATAAAAGGATGCAGAGGACCACAAAAAATGTAGAGCATCCTTGAGGACCAGAGTAAATAGAGGACAGTAAAAGCAACCCAAAAAGAGGTAAGGAAAACCCCATAAGGGATAAAAAAAGTAGTACAAAAGCCAATCAGGCAACTACAAGTTCATCAAAGTCCTCCTTCTTGGCTTCCTTAGCCTCATCCTTAGGGATATCCTTGAAAATTTCCTTAGTGATCTCCACAACCTCATCATCCTTGGCTTCAGGTTTAGTAGCAGCAATAGATTTAGCAACAACAGTAGGGGTATCCTCTTCGAAGGTGTCATAGAAAAATAGAAGACTAAGAGCATTCATATGCTCTTTTAGTTGTGAAATTACTCCTCCAATAGCGGACCAGGTGGTTTCCAAATGAGCGATCATAGACGAAGTAGTCTTAATGACATACTTCTAGAGAAACTGCTCCATAGGGTCATTTGGATCATCCTCATCAGCTTCCTTTGGCTTCCTTGGACTCTGACATTCCTTTTTTTGAGATGTTGAGAGCTCCTTGTGGGAGTTACCTCCACCTTGATCCTCTTCTTTTCTAGCTTTGGTCCTTGGTGCTTTTCTTCCATCCTCTTCCTTTTTTATCCTTGAACCTTGGAAGCTAGAGTGGAAGAAGTGTCATCCTTAGTGTTGTCCGCCTGAAGTTCCTGAGTGGACACGTTTCCCTTAGGAAACTTCTCCAAGAGAAAGGTATACAACACCTTAAAGAGGCCCTGATGAGAAGGCCAAGCTACCTCCTTCTTCAATTGAGTTGAAGTGATAGTATAATCCATCGATAGAAATAGAAACTTAGGAATATTGAGTAGTTTAGCCTCCCTAAAATGATTCATGAAGGAGATGTGAAATCTATAGATCTGTGAGGTTGGGTCATCTACCATTATGTACTCTATAATGAGTTTTATAACCCCATTTCAAGGGGTAGGAAGATCTCCATAGAACATCCCATGCTTGATGGTCCTCCTCAAGGGTGAATTCAGCTCGAACTGGCTCAACTCTGCCTCCCAGTTATGTTTATCCCTTCTCACAGGTTGTCCAACAGTCGATAGCCCTATGATTTCTATCATAATTCCCATGTCTATCTAAAACTCGAAATCATGGATGATTACTATCCCCTTATACCAGATGGACGCAAAGGCCATGTTGATGTCCTAGTTCATTCCAAAAAGTAGCTTAAATAATGTCATAAATCCCCTATCACTAAGGATGGCTTCATTGATAGGTTCAATGGAAAGAGTATCAGTCTCCATGAAGCTCATACTGTTGGGACTCCAAAGTAGGTAAAAGAAGTACACTAAAATATTACATAGGCGATGAGGAAAATAATGGAAATGTAAAAAGCTTCCTCAACAAGGCTTAAGTAATCCAATGGTAATATTGGAAGGTTTTGAAATCCCTCCACCTTTCTTCTCGTAAGATACCCAGTCCTAGGAAAATAAACATGCAGGAAGAAGTGGACCAGAGGGTGACATTCCATGAAAATCTTGAGTTCCCAATAGAAATGATATTTCACAAAAATAGAAATGTGTGCCCAGAATTGGAAGGATTGGCCAATCAAAAAGTAGGATTTACCTTTCTTAGTAAGAACATAGACCCAACTAGAAACCCAATGTATAGAGAAGCGAAAAGGGCCGGTAATGGAAATGGGTATAGGAAACATTCGATTGGAGTGAGGATCAATGTTTGGTTGTGGGCTAAAATTAAAGAAGCACACGTGGATGGGAGGCCCTATGCTATGGAAGAATGTGAATGAAAGACCCTAGAAAATGGTGGAAAACAAAACCCAAAAATGAATAAAAGGAAAGAAGGCGATGACACGAGTGAATGGCACATGAAATAAGAAAAATACAAGGGGAATGTGCAAAAAAACCCAGTCCATGTTATGAATCCGAAGTAATAAATGCCTTGAGAAGACAAATGCCATCATGGAAAATATTGGTGTGATCAAGGTGATCATGGGAGGATACAACTCACAAGATGTATTAGGGCCTAAAGAGTGCCACCTTTTTGATCTTATAAACTTACAATGATGAGAATTATACATTTTGATGATTTTGGATTTTATCTAACCTAGAAATTTCATCCACTTCACACGGAAGGGTGTCGGTCCATGTCAGCATCCCAAGGGCAATAACTCCAATGTTGGCTAATTTATCTGCAACTCCATTAGCTTCCCTGAATATGTGTTGAATTATGACTTCATGTTGGAACATTATTAGGCTTTGAGCATCCTCTATAAGGCTTCTAACCTTCCACATTGGTGATTTAGAGTTTTTTAAATAATTGATAACATTTAAAGAATCCCCTTCTATGATAACTTTCCTTGGGAATTGCTTGATAAATTGAAGACCCCTCCATAATGCTTTTGCTTCCACAATATGGTTTGATTGATCACCCAAGGCTTCTACAAAAGCAAAAATGGAATTTCCATTGTGATCCCTAAGAATTCCCCCAGCACCAACTCTCCCTAAATTTCCTTTAGCTGCTCCATCAAAGTTAAACTTAACCCAATCCTGAGGAGGAGGTGACCATATGATGTTCTTTCTGGAAACTTGAGTTTTACTTGGATTAGGATTTTCTAAGGAAACTTGAAAGGTTTGAAGTAAAGAAGCTTCAAATCGGGGGATGGGATATGGATCAAAAGGTGTTTCCAATGCATTTTCTTTGGCATAAAAGATAATTCTATTAGTTATGAATTCTAAATCCTTGGCTTCCTTGGAAAAAAACATGTCTGTTACGCTCTAGCCAAATCTACCAAAGATAATGATGAAGACAAAACTTCCAAAAACCTTTGAGACAAGGATTTCTAAAAGGATTGGGCCATTGGGAAAATAAATCAACTAAGGATGGAGGTGTGACCCAACTAATTTGGAACTTATAGAATAGCTTGTTTAGGATGGAACTGGAGAAAGGAAAAATAGAAAAATGTGGCTTGTAGACTCCCAATCGGAAAGGTATAGGAAGCACCTATTAGGGAGAGGAATTCCACATTTGATGAGATTTTCAATAGTTAGGATTCTATCTTGAATAGCCAACCAAGAAAAAAATGATACCTTTGGGATCAGGTGTTTTAACCACACTAAATTGAAAGGTATGAGAACTTATTCAGGGGTTAGGGAGATTTGATATGCAAATTTGACTATAAATTACCTTGTGTCTATAGGTTCCTAGATAGGTAAATCACTATCCATACCTATAGATAACAAAAAGGTAGATAATAGGGATTCCAAGGATAATATTTTTGCTGATAGATTAGGATTTTGGATCCTTTTCCATGATCTGGTACCATTAGAAATGATCAAGAATTTAGCGACCCTAAAACCAATCAAAGGATTAGTGAATTATTTTAGCAATCTAAAACCTAGGATTTACAAAATTGGCTGATTTCCTACCCACTTATCCTCCCAAAAATTGATTTATTTCTTGTAACCAACCTTCCATATTAATCCCTTTATTAGGAGTTTTTTCGTGGTATTGATGGATCTCCAAAAAGTAGAACCAGAAGAAGGAGCCCTATCACAAAAAACTCATATTCTTGCAAGTATTTTCTTTTGATAATCTTGACCCATTCAACTTGATCCCCTGAAATTAATCTCCAAGCTTGTTTTTCCAGGATTGCCAGGTTTAACAAATGAATTCTTCTGAGTCCAATTCCTCCCTGATCCTTTGGCTTACAAACTTTATCCCATGCAACTAGGTGAAATCTATTCTTGTTTTTAGCTCCTATCCATAAGAAATATTTTTGAATTTGTTCAATATTCTGATAAACCTTAGTTGGAGCTTTGAATATTGAAATAAAGTAAACAGGTATGCTCTACAAGCAGGCCATGGTAAGGATAGATTTTCTTACCTAGGATAATAGATTACCCTTCCAACCTGATAGTTTCTTTTGAAATATTTCTATAACATTATTCCAAATGTTTTTAGAAGCATTTCCCACAAACAAAGGTAATCCCAAATAAGTAGTTGGTAAAGAAGAGATAGCACATCCCAAGATGTTTACTATTTTGAGTTGTCTTCTAAATGGAGTGTTAAGAAAAAATAACTTACTTTTCTAAAAGTTTACCTTCTGGCCTGCCACTTCCTAATATAGAAGGAGAATATTTTTAATGAACTTAGCTTAAACTACTAAGGCAAAAGTGGATAATAAAGTATTATCTACAAATTGTTGATGAGTGATAGGATTAGTTTGATAAGTCACCTTAATTCTAGAAACTAAGCCTGACTGTCTGGCTGCATGAATTGATCTTCCTAATACCTCAACAATGATTATAAATAGGAGAGGGGATAGAGGATCCCCTTGCCTTAAACCTCTACTGCTAGGAAAATATCCAATTGGGGAGCCATTGATTAATACAAAAAACCAAGCAAAAGAAATACATCCTCTAATAAAATTGACCCAATCCTGATGAAAACCAAATTTAGTTAAAACAACAAGAAGAAAGTCCCAATTCAACCTATCGTAGGCTTTATTCATGTCTAAATTTAACAAGAAGGCAACCTTTTTGGTTTGAGAAGTAGAATGTAGGGCTTCATGAATAGAAATGATCCCATCCAAAATGGATCTTCCTCAGACCGAGCTTCCCTGATAATGATCAATAATCAGAGGTAAGACATCTCTCATTCGATTGGCTAAAGATTTAGTAAGAATTTTATAAACTACATTACAGAGGCTTATAGGCCAAAAATCAATGAAGTATTTGGCATTAGGACTTATGGGAATGAGAGGAATGAAGGTGGAATTGAAACTACGAGGGATGATTTTAGAAGATTAAAAATATTTTATTGCTTCACACATATCAGGATCCAAAAAATACCAAAAATCTTGAAAAAACCTAGGAGAGAAACCATCAGGACCAGGGGCTTTATCGGATTTCATGGAAAAGAGGGCATGTTTGATTTCTTCATAAAAAAAAATGGCTATTAGCTTGAAATTGATGTCTTGTGGAATGGAATGAGGAATGAATTGGAGCAAAAAATCTTTGGCATCACTAGAGTTGCAATCAGGCTGAGTATTTTGAAGAAACTATAAAAAATGTAAAATGCCTTCAGACATGATTTCCTTAATATCATAAGTGACACTTCCATCCTGACGTAGAATTTCTTTTATTTTGTTGTTGTTTCTATTCCTTAGGGTAGAAATATGAAAAAAATAGTGTTGGAATCCCCTTCCTTAAGCCAAATATATTGGTATTTCTACTTCCAAAAAGTTTCCTCACATTTGAGAATGTTATGATATTATAATAAGAGATATTTTTCTTCATTCCTTAGCTCAACATTACAACTATGGCCATTCAGAATATCATTTTCAATAGCTGCCAGATGATTTTTAATTTCTTGCTTGTTCTCAAACAGGTTTCCAAAAATATCTCTATTCCAGATTTTGATATTTTATTTGATTATTTTTAGTTTTTGCCCAAGCCTATATGATGGTGATCCTTGAATGTCATTTTTCCACCACTAAATAATTCTATCCCTAAAGTCTGGATGTTGCATCCACATGGATTCAAATCTGAAAGGGATCCTAAAATTCTAAAGGTTTTTAGTTTTCAAAAGAAGAGGACTATGATCTGAACTGATTTTGAGAAGATATTGAAGATTGAAATTCCCCCAAATAGCAGTAGCTTCCAGAGAAAGGAAAACTCTATCAAGTTTAACCTGAATAAATTAACTGCCACTTATTCTACTAGTCCAAGTAAATTGATTACCTTTCAAATTCACATCCATCAGGTTATTAAGGTTAATAAAATCCTGAAAATATTCCATGCTCTTTGTAAAGGATCCCACACCACCTCTCTTATCAAAAGGAAGTAGGGGAGTATTGAAATCTCTCGCTAAAACCCATGAGAAATTTGAGAAAGCTTTCCTCAAGTTTGTTAAAGTATCCTATAGCTTGGATCTACCAGGGATAGAATTTTGGGCATAAACATTGGTTAGAACCCATGGAGAATTAGTATCTTTGTAAAAAAATAGGATGTTGGTTGACCTATTGTTGGAATGAATTAATATGCCTTCTAATTTTCTGGGATTCCAAAGGCACATGAGACCTCCTGAAGCACCCCTTGCACTAAAAAAAAAGGATCCACTATTTTTCCATATATTTAACATAAATCTTTAGAAATAGAATCCCCAAATTTAGTTTCTTGCATCAAGAAAATGGTAGGATTCATTTCTTTTCTTAATGACTTGGCTAACCTTTGCTTCGCCATGCCATTAAGACCTCTCACATTCCATGAGAGGACTTTCATTTGGATGATTTTAAAGCTCTTTTACCCCTCTTTCCTTAATGTTGGAGGGGTTTGATGCATTTTGCTTCATCCTTGCTCTGATTTAGTCCTATGGAGAATGATTTTTTTGTATACTACTCACTATTTCATCTGCTAATCCTTGTTTCCATTGATCAGCATTAGAGGTTTTGCCTTTTTTCTTCTCTGCTCCACAATCAATAGGAGATTTCTTATAGCTTCTAGTTTGTTTTGGATTAAACTATTGATGGTTTATTCTTTGAACAAGTAGACTTGAAGAACCAAGGATGGAAGCAGGGATGTCAACATATTCAAACTGATTTCAATTGCAAGGATCATTTGAAATTTCAGGGAAAGACTCAAGAGGGGGGCTTGAAGGTCTTGAGTATGGGGGCCCACTCTTGAGTTTAGGAGACAAATTAGGAATCCCATTATGCATTATGGTATCAGGGGATTTGGAAATTTCCTGCCTATTTTTCTCAAGGGGAGTGGAAGAGGATTTAGGGGCAGGTTCTAGACTTAGGATGATCTCTTCATTTTCATTATCCCCAGAAGGTAATTTAGAAAGAATTTATAATTTGTTTGGAAGGGTAAAAAATAGCTTACCTCTTCTTTTCTTGGATCTTTAACAATTGTGGAAGTCTATTTGCCCTTGTTAGTTGCTTGAAGAAAATTTTGTGGCTATTTTGAAGCACCTCCTTGAGGATGGTTGTTTCTTTTGTTATGATGGTTCTAATTTTTGATTGGATGAAATACTACCCCTTTTGATGAGGCATACTTCATTTTCTCCACATTTTTAAAGGGATATTACTTTTTTTATTCTCAGGTTCGGCTTGCACCTTTAAGGATGGGCATTGGTATCTAAGATGTCCCTGAGTCTGACATTCCACACAAAACAGGGGTTTATTCTCATATTTAATCACCTACTTTTTTTAGGACTCATATTCCAACTCCATAAAATTTAGGATCTCAAGAATCCAAATTTGCATTAACACATGCAAGTAGTGGTCATTCTTATTCTAGCCAAAGTGGCATGTTCGATGGCCACCAAGTCTCCTATGGTTTTGGCGATATATTCATGCCAAAGATGCCAAGGAATTTTTGGAAAATGCACCCATATAGGAGCATAATTGATACTCTAGGTTTCAGGGTTGAAATCAGAAGACCATTGCATTAGGAATAAACTCTTCCTACATAGAAACCAGGGACCACCAGTGAGAATCCAACTGGAATCTTCTTGATTGTTGATCCTGATGCCAAAAAACCCCTTGAAAATGCCAAAGATATCCAAACACCCATTGACATTCCATTTGGAATGAGACCACCTTCTAATGGTTTCCAGGTCAGGCCTTCCACCAACAAGCTTACTGACTAGAGAGAAATTTTCCATAGATAGGTAATTGGAAACTATATTTGTAGGAATTTTAACTTTATTCCCAACTGGTTCCAAGGAAGTCGAAGAAGACCTAGGACAAGAGGAGCCTCCACCTTTGTTCTTTGAGAGAGGAAGCTTTATCTTGGTTTATAATGAATCCTAGTGAAACATGGGAAGAATTTGAAGTTGCATTTTTAAGCAAATGGGCATCAAAATAAAAGGATGAAAATGTGCAGGCTACTAAAAATACACCTTGTGTGTCAAGGCCAAACAGTGGTCAAAAATATTTGTTTGAATGTAAAAATTCTATTTTGCAAATTCATGGTTGCATTTAGAATCAAAAATTATTATTTCTATTAATCCTAGTAGCAAATATAATTTTATCAACATGTCTTTGACTAAGAGATTGCAAGTTCAAGCAAATAAAATCAAAGACATACATCTTAAGGGTCAAAATGTTTAATTTTTTTAAGATTTGAAAATCACCATGGATAAATATGTTTAATATTCAAATTGTCATGTTATTGATATGAATGATGTAGATATTGTTCTTGGTTATCCTTGGTTACATTCTTTGGGTACTATTAACATTAATGTGCAAAAGAAATTCATGAAGTTATGGTACCGCAAGAAGAAGATAACATTACAAGATATTTCTCAGTGTAAGGAAAAATAGGTAGCTATTGCAAAGGAACAGAGTGAAGAACAAGCAAAATAATATGAAATCGAATCTCAACAAGAGATCAAGGAAGAAGTAAAAGGATGATATAAAACACATGAAAAAAGCAAGAAATAAGAGTCCAAAAAAATAGAACATCAAATTAAGGTTGCACCATATCGACACCCACACCACCATGAGAGGCAAAAATCATGGAGACATAGCTTGAAGTAACATAAGAACAATGAGGGACATACAAGGAACCAAAGGAGCCAACCCTTTGGATATGCTACAAGTCATAAATACAAGCATATATGGATGAAAAAATATGAAATATATACTTTCAACACATGGCATTGACATCAAAGAAGACCACCACCAATCATAGTTCCACTTGGATGGATGGATGATCAAGATTGGTATCATTATTTGGCATGGCTCAGAAGATCATATTATTTAGCCTCTTCTAATGTTTTGAGTATGAAACATTTGTAAGGGGGATGGAATGTTAGGTATCAAGATAGGTATTTAATATTGAATGATTTAATATTGTATTGTATAATGGTATGAGCCATAAATTAAGTATTGAGTAAGGAAGGACACATGCCAAAATAGAAATAGGTATGTCATAGAATAATATTTGTAACCATTGGGGAATATTATCATATGTAACTGCAAGGAATATTGTCATATTATTATGCACTTTGTAACTTATGGAAGGTGAGCCTCCACTTGGATGATCTTATAACTCATGGAAGGTGAACCATCACACTCTTGATAAAGAGAGATGCACCCCCATTGTAAAAGGATCTATAATCTATGATGTATTCTTGGAGAAGTATTAGCTTGTGGATCTAGAAATATTGTGGAATGGATTCTTTCCTAAAGGAGCATTGTATGGTGTTGCTCTACCTCAAGGGTATAATCAATCTCTATTTTGTTGAGCAATTTATTGTGCAAATACTTTATTTGTGGATGCATGTTGAATATTTTGATAAATTGTTGAAAGATTTATGGAATGAGAAGAGAGGTTCATTACACAATCTATTGCTCCTATAACCCAAATTTAAACATAAGCCCTATAGACATTGGTAATTTTTTTCCATGTCGAAATTAATGCAAAATATATCAAAATTTATCCTAGTTCAAATTTTAGTTGTTGAGTTGAAGACTATAAGCTAACCTATAAATTTTGTAATTCTTGTGATTATATCTTCATCCTATATTTCTATAGGTAATATTGAAAGTCTACCCAAACTAGTGTATGATGTTTTATTTTTCTAGATTGAAACTTGGTTTCCACAAAAAAACCATTCTCCCAAAAAAACCAAGGTCCTCCCAACAAAGTTTTAGCATAGTCCTCATAGTTGGTTAAAGTGATGACAAAAAAAACCTTTAGGGAGATTTTCTATCCCCATGTTTCCTTGATTTTTCCATTTCCTTTCCTCCCACTTTCTTATAGAGTCTAGATCTGGGTGAGTTCCTATAAATTTTCCAACTAGACTATTAGCCCTCTGAGAAATCAACATTTTCATGAGCTTATTTAGAACCTATAAATAAAAATTTCATTATGTATCAAAGGGAGATATATCATATATTTTTGTAGGAACTAGACCTTTCCCTTTGAGCTTATCAACCCAACTAATCATAAATTTTCCCTTGTCATTGAATATTCTTAACTCAAATTGTTGGATTCCTCCAACATCAACATCCCCTTCAATATTCGATAAACCAAATCCTATAGATCCTTCTCCATATATAAAATTATATACTCAATGGATTATATTCACCCATCATCTTCTGTCTAATGGAGTCTAAAATATTTGGGTAAAGCAAGGGTCTTTATGAGGGGTCTCGGTCCCCTCATACTAGGGTTTGAACTTGGGTCTCCTGGATGAAAATACAAGAAATTGCCACTATGGTATCCCTCTTAGGGCAAAACAAAATTAAGTTTATATGGGTTTTAATGACGGTTACCACCCCTAATATTGAGGTTTGAACTTAGATCTTCTAGATGAAAACCTAAGGACTTACCACTATGGTATCTCTCATAGGTTTTCACTTCTTTTTTATTGTCATCAAAAATATGAATTGTTTTTCTATTTTTTAAATAACCTAATGGAGATCCATTTTGAACATTGGAATCATTCCATATCCTCTATTTTTATTATGGATTTTATTTGGGAAATGGCTCAATATTACTAAGTTTATGTCCTTTTGGAGCTACACTACCAACACCTATGACTAGTTGTATAGCCCCTATGGAAGTGAATTAATCAGTAGGATAATATTACAAATATTTTGATCATTCATTTATGTAAAAAGATAACCCATGGGAACATTAATTATAATATAGCATGATTTTTGTTTCTTTCACAAATTTAATGATACATTGTAGCTTTGGCATTACTACTAGAGTTTTAATAGTCTTTTAAGAAATCATGTATTTTATGAAATTTAGAAAAGACTTCCAATTCATCCTATACCTAGTTAACATTTACTAGTAGTGAAATAAATGTGGAATAAAGATTTCCCTATGAAACTAGGTGTGTTAGTAAGAGAAAAGTGATGGTACAATGACTAGAAAATGACACTTGGTGAGAATTCATTGTGGTGTTTTATTTTATGTTAATAAAATATCCCTATTTTATTCAAAAATTGTACAAATATATTTTTATAATGTACAATAACATATAACAAAAAAAAATTAAATAGCATTAGCTTAATCAATTAAAATTTTCAGCTTTTTGTCACATCCCACTTCAAACGAACCCTTGTGCTTGGAAAAAAAATAGAACTAATGCTTGATTTGTGAAGGCATAGAAAATATTTAAATTTTCAAGGTATTGAAAATAGTGGTGATTTATTTAATATTTTTGAAAATGCATCCAAGAAAAGAAATAACATATATTTTAATAGAAAAAGGGATTTTTCATGTAAATTAAGTTATTGGTATGCTTTGCAAACTAATGTAGTGTTAAAATACTTTGAGAGAAGTATTTTAGCCCTAAGTGCTATTAAGAGCTATGAGAAAAATAATCTATACTCACAAGCTCTAGAAGGTATTTTAAAATTATTTTATAAAGTCCTTAAAAGCACTATGGACTGCCTTTGTTTGCATAATGTCCTCTTGGCTGCAAAAAAAATACTATGCCACTAATTTGCTTGTATCACCATCCTCATGACCTCTTCATCAGGTCAATACCTAGATTGCCCTTTAACATTTGAAGAGGCACCCCTTTAATGCTATAAAAAGCCACCATGGTTAACCAGAAGGGGTCATGCATGCTGGGAGAAATCTTGAAGAAATATTGATAGGTAAAATTGGGCTTAGGGATTATGCTCTTTATCCTTTGGTAAATCGAAAACCAAAAAACCTTAAGTTTTTTTAGAGATATTTGGTCAAGACATTATAGAAGGGGAGCAAGCAAGAAGGATTGGATAGAGAAAGGATTTAAGAAGCTTGAATTATTTAGGTCATATCATACTCTATAACTGTGGCAGTTGTTTGTGTAACCCTTTAGTTTGAATGTGCATTTGCTTATTATCAATATTTTATTTTGAATGCACTTTTGCTTATTATCAATATTTTAGATTGAATGTGCATTGATTTTTGACATTGAAATGCTATTAAATGGTTTATGTGATTGGTAGGAGACCCCTAAGCTTTTGGCCCGCTGAACAATCTAAGAACCTCCTAGGCTAATGTCATCCCATTTACTAGCCTCATATCTAATAATAAAATATCTAGTGATTGTCCTTTATAGCATATTATAGCATAAAAATTATAAAAAAGATGTTAATACCCTTGAGTAGGCCACTAATAACATATCTAGTGATTGTCCTTTATAGCATCTTATTATTGGAAATATTGATTATATTGGTTGTCATTAATGTCAAAGGATTCATGAGGAAAAAATAATGTGATGTCAAAGGATACATGAGGTAGAAATAACATGGTAGTCAAGTATATTCCACATGGGTGAGATATCAAGCTATGGAAAAATTTCAAGGCAAGGTATATCTCCCAAGAAAGGAAATTATTAAAAGAAAAGGGTTTATAATATTTATTTTTTAAATATTATTAAAAGGAGGACAAAATGTTTAAGAGTAAGTTTAGAAGACAGTTTAAAAATAAGAGGGTCAAAGGTTTAATTAAAAGTCTCTTGGGAAAATAGTTTAAAGACAAAGGTTCAAAAGGAAATATTATAATATTTATTAATATTATAATATAAGGTCATAAACCCTAGGCACCAAAATGCACATGAAAAAATAAATTCAAAATTCATATACGCCAATGTCTTGAAAGAAGAAGGAATCCATATAAATATGGATTATAAATTATTCACTTGGTAAGTTTTTTCTATCAAGGAAAAATTGATCTCCCTCATGCGCAAGTGTGAGAAACTAGACAAGGGAGAAGAAGAAATTTCAAAGGAGAGAGGACGGTGTGGATAAGGATAATATCGTGGGTGTTGGTTCTCAAGTGAATGGTTGGCCTAGCGGTAGTCTAGGTAGAGCTAAGATACAGAGCTGGTAGGAGGTCTTACAGTTGAAACTCGATGGTGATATTTTTCACATTTTTGTTGATAGAGAGGATTCGTTAAAAGGTGTAAAAGTTAAATCATGCATATATATTCCTGTGTGGGCGGCTGGCCTAGCGACAGCCCAAGCGGTTCCAAAGCATAGATAGGTAGGAGGTGTTGAGGTTGATTCTCACCCACGATGGTTTTGGTAAGTGCAACAAATTAATTTGTTTGTCTAAGGTTAAATAATTAGGAGGCATAAGTCATGTTTGGTCATTGTGTGCACTATTTGACTTAGGGAGTCATAAGGGCAATAAGTGTTTTTATTTTGGCAAATGTTTTAGAAGAAAATAAAAGGGAAATTGCAGTATTTTAAGGTGTTATTTTTTATATATAAAAGTGAGGAGTGATAAGGTGTAATTAGTGTTTAATTAATTTGTATTTGGTATTGTTGATATATTGTCTTGGCACTTTAGAAAGGAGAAATAAGGTGTAATTTAAGTCTATTGATATTTTGTATTTTGGCACACCTTAGAAAAGAGAAGTTTGAGGTTTTAGTATTAAAATTCAAAGCTTTATCTTTACAAGACTAAAGAGAAATTATATAGTATATTTGAGCACATCCTTGATGAAAGGTTTTGTGATTGTTTTGAAAAGAAGATTGGATAACCTCTTGAAGTGGCAAAAAGGAAATTATTTTGGAACAGGTTTTGAGGGCACATCTTCATAAAAGTAAATTAAGAGGTATGGTGATATCTTTACTTCTCTAAGGTGTTTGGTTGAGAAAAATATTTCTGAATCATAATATGGAGAAATAAGGAATACATATGTGAATTGTTGGAAATATTTGAGCTAGGATTTGTGAAATAAATTGTGCATTATTGATTGATGAAATTGGAAACACTTGTGTTAGGGTTTTTAAGAACAAATTGTGCATTTTTGTTGAAAGAATTAGTGAAGAATTTGGGCATTAATGTGAGTGACATTGAATGTGATTGGGAAAGTGTTAGAGACTAGTTTTGTAAAGCAATTTGTGCATTATTGTGTTTGATCATTGAGAGTAAATTTACAAGGAATATAAACTAGTTTTGTGAAGTGAAGTTATACACTAGTTTGATTTGATTTGAAAGGGATTTGCAAGAGGTAGAGATTGGATTGGATGAATGCAAGATTTGTGAATGTGAAGAACATATTGGGATTTTGATAATGCATATCATTATCTTTATGTTCAAGAGGTTAAACGAATTCTAGGTAGAATATGTCTGAACTACCTAGTTGAAGAAAGCATTTCTAAAAGAGATATAAGCATTATTTGTATGAAATATTTGGGAATATTTGAGCAGGTTCTATGAGCAACATTGAGGTATATTTGAAGTAGGTTTAAGGAATATTTGAGCAAGTCTTGTGAGAAGACTTAAAGCAGGTTTGAGGTATATTTGAGCAAGTCTATTGGAAATTTGAGTTGTTTTATGTTTTCATTGATGTCACATTAATGTCACAAGGTAACATTGAGTTTTGATGACCAAAGCATTCATATTTCGAAGAGCATGGATATATATAGGGTTTTTGTGAAAACCAAGGTAGGTAAAATAAAAGGTTTTATTTAAAACCATGGATGGCAGATTTGAAATGGTTTTTTCTTAAAACCCAGGTTGGCTTTTTGTTTTGTCAAAAAAGGTGCCCCGGATATGGAGATATTCAATTTTGAATATTTGGTTTAAATTTTAATATTTAAAATTTAATTTTAATTTTTAAAATTAAAATTACCTCAGCACCAACATCATCATCAAAAAGAAATTAATTTAAAAGTGTCGTTGACGTTTGCAAAATTAAAGGGAAGTTGCATATAAATGCAAAGGTTTTTATTTCAAAAGCCTTGGAATCAAATGCAGAGGAGATAAGACGAAAAGCGCCGAAATATTTGTGTGGCAGCGTGGTCCAATGGTGAGCGAGGGGAGTGCAAAGGTTTTTTGTTGTGAAAGAGACGAGGTTTGATTCCCATGGGTTAGATTTTTGAGCAAGAGAATTGGCCCACATTTTTTGATGTGAGCAAGGGGAGAAGGACAAAAGCGCATTATGTGCTCTTCGTACTATGCGAGTGTGTAGCTCGCATGGTCTTTGGTTCCGCGGTTGAGGAATTTTTTGGTAGAGATGAGGGTTCGATTCCCTCTAAGAGGCAAGTAACATTTTATTAATAAATTTTTTATTATTGCCTAATATTGGAGGAATAAGGTGATGAGGGTTGATTTGATTTTTTATTGGAAGGCAAGTTTAAAAGCACTTTTAGAAAAGAAGATATTTCTGGTATTTTACTTTTATAAAAGTATATCATATTATATATTGTTGGAAATATTATTTTGAGGGCTATTTGACTAACTCATTTAGAAGGAGAAATAAGGTGTATGTAGAGAGAAATTTCTATTTTTATAAAGGGGTTAAAAAACGAAGATTGTTGTGCTCTTTTTCAAAGTGTGTTGAGTGTGGCAGATTTCTAAAGGGATTTCTTCACTTCATAAAAGGTATGGACACATTCTCCTATTGATTGTTTATGGTGGTTGATTTTTGAAATATCATTGAAGGAAAAAGGATTGTTTGTGGTTTTCTTTTCAAAATTGGTTGGTTGATACATACATGGACTAGGGTTGTGTGAGAGATAGTTGTCCCTTGTGATGATTGGTTGAGTTGAGTTGATTGAGCCTAGTCAAGTGATGTGTGAAGTGATTGTTCAAGTTCTATGAAATAAACTATTCCATCATTCTATGTTGAGTTGAGAGTGAGTTTAGAACATATTGAGTCTCTAACAATTCTCTTTATGCTTCTATGAAGTGGATTTGAGTTGAGATTGCCATTCATTATTGATTTCATTTTGAGTACTACTTGAGCATGATTTATTGAGCCTTTGAGAAGGCCTTTGGGATAGATTTTTGGACAGACTTGTGGCAGTTTGTGTATGATTGATTGAGCCTTTGAGAAGGCCTTTGTGGATAGTTTTGGGCAAGTTCTTGGTGAGCTTGCTAGAGAAATTTGGGCAAGTTCTTGGTGAGCTTGCTAGAACAACTTTGGGTAAATTCTTGGTGAGCTTGCTAGAGCATATTTGGGAAAAATTTTGGTGAGCTTGCTAGAGTAGATTTGGACAAGTTCTTAGTGAGCTTGTTATTCAACATTGGACAGGTTCTGTGTGAGCTTGTTATTCAGCATTGGACAAGTTCTGTGTGAGCTTGTTATTCAACATTGGATAGGTTCTATGTGAGCTTGTATTTAGCATTGTATAAGTTCTATGTGAGCTTGTTAAGTAGGTTCTGTGTGAACCTATTGAGCAAGTTCTTAGTGAGCCTATTGAAAAATATTTGGAGGTGATAGAGTATAGAGGACAAAGTATCAGTGGATAGAGATCCAGTAGCTAGGACAGTTGAAGATAGATCTGAGTGAGGAGTCTTCAAGTGGAGAGAGGTCCACCAATCAGTGCAGTAGAGAGATAGAGTCTTCTAGAAGATCACATAGCCAGAGCATAAGGGGAAAGAGTTCTCATTTGGACAAAGATACATAAACATTATAATTGAGAGTAATTCCCAAAGATATTAATTGAGAAAGTTTTAGTAAAATATTTTCTCCATGGAGTAGCCCACATTGGGTGAACCATGTAATTGTTGTCTCAATTATGTGTGGTGACTTGTGCTCTTTCTTACTACTACTATATGAGTTATTAATGCACGCTACTATAATTGGTTATTGCAATTAAGAACATTAATTGATATTGGTTTGGAAAGAAATTAAAAATTGATCTTATACTGTTCACCCCCCTCTCAGTATAAGCTTGTGTTCTTCAAAGTCGTGTGAGAAGACTTGAAGCAGGTTTGAGGTAGATTTGAGCAAGTCTTGTGAGAAGACTTGAAGTAGGTATGAGGTAGATTTGAGCAAGTCTTATGAGAAGGCTTAAAGCAGGTTTGATGTAGATTTGAGCAAGTCTTGTGAGAAGACTTGAAGCAGGTTTGAGTAATATTTGAGAAAGTATTATGAGAAGACTTGGGATAAAGTTTAGAGTAGATTTGTGAGAAGACTTGGAGTAGGTTTTGGATTTATTTGTAAGAATACTTGAAGTATATTTGTATAGATTGTGTGATCAGGTTTGAGATAGATTTATGCATGTAATGTGTGCAAATTTGAGGTAATGTTGAGAAAGTGATTTGAGCAGATCTTGGTTCATATTTGAGCAATCCTTGTGTGAAACCTTGGAGTAGTTTTTAGTAGAGTGTTGAGCTAGCTTTGGAGTAAACCATAGTAGAGGGGATAGAGTTCTCCTATGGAGAGAGATCCACAAACTAGAGCAGAGGGGATAGAGTTCTCCTATGGAGAGAGATCCACAAACCAGAGTAGAGGGGATAGAGTTCTCCTATGGAGAGAGATCCACAAACTAGAGTAGAGGGGATAGAGTTCTCCTATGGAGAGAGATCCACAAACCAGAGTAGAGGGGATAGAGTTCTCCTATGGAGAGAGATCCACAAACTAGAGTAGAGGGGATAGAGTTCTCCTGTGGAGAGAGATCCACAAACTAGAGAGGGGATAGAGTTCTCCTATGGATAGAGATCCATAAACCTGAGTATTGGGGATTGAGATCTCCTTTGGAAAGAGGTCCATAAATATTGTAATAGGGAATTGGTTCCCAAGAAATTTATTGAGAAAATTTATAAGAAATATTTTCTCCGTGGACGTAACCCACATTGGGTGAACCACGTTAAATCTATGTCTCTCATGTGTGTGATGATTTATGCATTATTTTTTTATTACTATTGATATTACAATTGATAAAATTGGATAATATTATTTGGGAAAGAAAAGTAAAATTTTATCTTATACTGTTCACCCCCCTCTCAGTATAAGCTTGTGTTCTTCAATTGGTATTAGAGTAGGTTCCTTCAAAAAAGTCTAACAACTTGAAGGAAGATATTATAGGAACACAGATGGCATCTCAGAATGGATCTTCAACAAATAAGGCTCCATTGTTTGATGGGAACAATTATGCTTTCTGGAGTATGAGGATGAAGACTTATTTGATGGCACAAGGATATGAAACATGGCAATCTATTGAGGATGGGTTCACACCTACAACTACTCCTCCCACAGATAAGGATGGTAAGCAATTACATGTGAATAATTCCAAGGCTATGAATGGAATCTTAAGTGGATTACGTGAATCAAAATTTGTGAAAGTTATGCAATGCAAATCAGCAAAAGAGATATGGGATAAATTGAAGCAAACATATGAAGGAGATAGCAAGGTCAAGTTGGCAAAACTACAAACTCACAAGAGGAGGTTTGAAGAGTTGAATATGGAAGATGAGGAAGATATTGCTAAATACTTACTTCATGTTGATGAAGTTGTTAATACCATGCATGGACTTGGATTCGAAATTGAGGACTCCAGTGTTGCTCAAAAAGTATTAAGATCACTCCCTATAAGGTATGATGCAAAGGTTTCAGCTATAGAAGAGATGAAGGATATTGATAAGTTGACTATGGATGAGTTACATGGAATTATCACAACTTATGAGATGAGAACAAAAAAATATCACAATTCCAAGAAAGAGGTAGCTTTCAAAGCTTCAAAGAAGACAAAAGATAAGAAACCAGAATCAAGTGATGAGTCAAGCAGTAATGAAGAAGCTAACTATGTGAGAAGAAATAAGGACTCAAGAAAACACAAAGATATAAAGACTATGAAATGTTTTAATTATGGTGACTTTGGTCACTATGCATCTAATTGTCCACAAGTTGGAAGCAGTAGCAGTGAAGAGAAACAAGATTATAAGAAAAAGGAAGAAAGAAAATTCAGGCATGAAAAGAAAAATAGGTATGGTCAAGGCAAGCATGAAAAGAAGTTCTTTCAAAGGCACAAGAAGAGTTTCTATGTTAAAAAGGCAAGCAATGCTTCAAGTGACAATGATGAAAGACTCTCAGATAGTGAAGAAGAAGAGATTCTATTTTTGGCAATAGAAGAGGAAGAAAACACTCCTATTGAAGACCAAGTAGAAGATGCTCCTATAATTGAAGACCTAGAGAAAGGTTCAGAAAAAGAAGAAGGCACAGTTGATCTAGAAGAAGAACTTATTATTGCTCTCAGAGAGTTGAAAAGAGTTAGAAAGTAGAATTCAAGACTGAAGGCTCAAGTTCAAGAACATGAGGAAATAAAAGAAAAGCTTCTACAAGACCTCACAAACTCAAAAGCTAAGGCAAGGAGATTTAAAGAAGTCATGGTTGAAAATTTAGAGGTAAAAGAGTTAGAATGTGAAAGATTAGAACATGAAGTGGTTTCTCTAAGGATGGAAGTGAAATATTCTAAGGATAAGCTGCACAGGTTTGGGAAAAGTTCAAAAGATTTGGATAAAATTATCAATACACAAAGATCTTCATTTATCAAAATAGGACTTGGTTTTGAAGAAGGACAAGGGAAACAAGAAGAAGGGTCAAGCTCAAGCTCAAAAGAAAAGGAAGTTTCAGAGGAAGAGATTGAAGAAGAAACTAAGACCTATGTGGATAAGTTGAAGAATGGAAGCTTCACTAAGAAAGAAAATAATGCACAAACAAGAAACAAGGATCATCACAGAGAAGGCAAAGAAAGGACTAAGAGACCAGATGTTTCAAGACAAGATGAATATTTCTTCAAAGGGCATTATTTTTCATGTAATCATTTTGGTCACAAAGCTATGCATTGCAGGGTTCATGGAAAGGAGTATGGCTTCACTAAGAGGAACTTCAACTCATTCAAATATGGATATTTCTTTCAAGGTTATTGCTACTCATGTAATCACTTTGGTCATAAAGCGATCCACTATAGGGTTCATGATAGAAATGATTATGGCTTCACCAAGAGGAACTTCAAGTCATTTGCACCTTCCAAGAACTACAACATCAAGTGTTACAAGTGCAATAATCTTGGGCATAAGGCCAAGTGGTGTAGAACAGAGTTTCTGAAACTTCCAGAGTCAAGCAAGAATAGGGACACTCAAAAGGATCAAAAGGGTATGATTACAAAGGTGTTGAAAAAGAAGGTTGAAAAAGAAAAGAGCATTGTATGTTGGGAGTAGATTTACTCCCACCCCAAAATTAATCACCTCAAGGAGAGGAGGTGGGGAGGGGGCTGAGCTAAGAGTCTTATTTTTAGCCCCAAAGGAGTCCCTTTGCCATTGATGTCAAAGGGGGAGATTTCAGTAAGGGGGAGAGAAATCAGTAAGGGGGAGCAGATTTGGAATTCAATGGTTGGAAAAAGAATTTTTAGAAAGGGTTGCCATCAATGAAAAAGGGGGAGATTGTTGGAAATATTAAGCATAATGAGTTGTCATTGATGTCAAAGGTGCATAGTCATTGATGTCAAAGGTTGATATCAAAATGGTAGGCAAGCATATTCCCATCTGCGATAGCAAGCTATGGATAAATTTAAAGGTAAGGTATATCTCCCAAGAAAGGAAATTATTAAAATAAAAGGATTTATAATATTTATTTTTTAAATATTATTAAAATGAGGACAAAAGTTTTAAGAGTGAGTTTATAAGATAAATTTTAAAAACAAGAGGGTCAAAGGTTTAATTAAAAGTCTCTTGGACAAAGAATTTGAAGACAAAGGTTCAAAAGGAAATATTATAATATTTATTAATATTATAATATAAGGTCATAAACCCTAGGTGCAAAAATGTACATGGATGTTTCAAATAAATTCAAAATTAATATAAGCACTGACGTCAAGAAAGGAGGTGAAATCCATATAAATATGGATTAAAATCATTCACTTGGTAAGTGTTTTTTTATCAAGGTAAAATCGATCTCCCTTGTGTGCAAGTGTGAGAAAGAAAGGAAGGAGAAGATGAAATTTCAAAGGAGAGAGGATGGTGTGAATAAGGATAATATCATGGGCATTGGTTCTCAAGCGAGCGGTTGGCCTAGTGGTAGTCTAGGCAGTGCTAAGACGCAGGGCTAGTAGGAGGTCTTAGGGTCGAAACTCGGTGATGACATTTTTCACATTTTTGTTGACAAAGAGGATTCATCGAAAGGTTTAAAAGATAAATTGTGCATATACGTTCTTGTGTGGGTGGCTGGCCTAGCGGCAGCCCAAGCGATGCCAAAGCATGGGTAGGCAAGAGGTGTCAAGGTCGATTCTCACCCGTGGTGGTTTTGGTAAGTGCAAAAAATTAATTTTTTTGTCTAAGGTTAAATTATTAGGAGGCATAAGTCGTGTTTGGTCATTGTGTGCACTATTTGACTTAGGGAGTCATAAGGGCAATAAGTGTTTTTATTTTGGAAAATATTTTAGAAGAAAATAAAAAGGGAAATTGCAATCTTTTAAGGTGTTATTTTTTATATGCAAAAGTGAGGAGTAATAAGGTGTAATTAGTGTTTAATTAATTTGTATTTGGTATTGTTGATATATTGTCTTGGCACTTTAGAAAGGAGAAATAAGGTGTAATTTAAGTCTATTGATATTTTGTATTTTGGCACACCTTAGAAAAGAGAAGTTTGAGGTTTTAGTCTTAAAATTCAAAGCTTTATCTTTACAAGACTAAAGAGAAATTATAGAGTATCTTTGAGCACATCTTTGAGGAAAGGTTTTGTGATTGTTTTGAAAAGAATATTGGCTAACCTCTTGAAGTGGCAAAAAGAAAATTATTTTGAAACAGGTTTTGAGGGCACATCTTCATCAAAGCAAATTAAGAGGTATGGTGATATCATTCCTTCTCTAAGGTGTTTGGTTGAGAAAATATTTCTGAATCATAAGGTGGAGAAATAAGGATTATATATGTGCATTGTTGGAAATATTTGAGCTAGGATTTGTGAAACAAATTGTGCATTATTGATTGGTGAAATTGGAAACACTTGTGTTAGGGTTTTTAAGAACAAATTCTGCATTCTTGTTGAAATAATTAGTGAAGAATTTGGGCATTGATATGAGTGACATTGAATGTGATTGGAGAAGTGTTAGATACCAGTTTTGTGAAGCAAATTTGTGCATTATTTTGTTTGGTCCTTGAGAGTAAATTTACAAGGAACATAAACCAGTTTTGTGAAGCAAAGTTTTACACTAGCGTGATTTGATTTGAAAGGGATTTGCAAGAGGTAGAGATTGGATTGGATGAATGCAATATTTGTGAATGTGAAGAATATATTGGGTATTTGATAGTGCATATCATTCTCTATATGTTCAAGAGGTTAAACGAATTCTAGGTAGAATATGTCTGAACTGCCTAGTTGAAGAAAGTATTTTTGAAAGAGATATAAGCATTGTTTGTGTTAGGCAAAACATTGGTTAATCTACGATTCAATTTCTTACCTCCATTTAATTTGTCAACCTGGGACAACTCGTAAACTTGTGAGTGTCATGCACAGTATATGCCTACAGTGTGGGGAACGAATTCCTTTGTACCTATTTAGTTTGGTGGGGGTGTTTGTTCATTTTCATTTCAGCCAAACTAAATAAAATAAAGTGTAGAGAAATAAATAAATAAACTAAAACTAAAATTAAAATGCTGAAATAAAAGTACAAGAAAATAAACACACAACTAAATTAAAATAAAGCAAAGAAATCTAACTAATGAAAATAAATAACAAAAATTAAAATGGGGAGGACTACTGCAGGGAGTGGGCCCGAGCTCTCGCAGATAGTCCGCTCGACTAATTACATGAAGATTTCTTCAAGAAAAATAAGAGTATTTGCAACTCTTAATAAATTATACAAAAAAATAAATAAAGTAATTCTTTGTGTATTTTATTGATTGATGTATTCATCTGGCCTACGTTCTTATATAGACCACAGCCAGATCTTGTTACAATAATAAATTGGTCTCTTTTGATCATGTAACATGATTTTCTATAATCAGTTACACAAATATTATTCTCCTATTTACAAGCATGTTCGTTCACCAAAGGAATAAATATAATAATCCTTAGGTGTACGTAAATACTAATCCTAGAATAATAGATATTATTCTCCTATTTACAAGCATGTTCGTTCACCAAAGGAATAAATATAATAATCCTTAGGTGTACGTAACAACTAATCCTAGAATAATGCATCCTAAAATAATGCCTTTAAAAAGCTTACATGGTCAAAATAGAATAAAAGTGTTTTATTCTATTTTAATCACAAAAATATAATATGCATAGAAATACAAATATTTCTCCTTCATATTTTGTGCAACAACCTCCTTCAAAAGTGCATGGTCAATTGGTCAACCGATCAACGTTGACTTGGTCAACCGGTCAACATTGACTTGGTCAACCGGCCAATTCATCAATGGGAGTCGAGCGCCAGAAAAATAGGTTGGGAAGTAGGCACCAGGAAATAGGTTGGGAAGAAGGCACCAGAAATAGGTAGGAAAGCAGGCACCAAAAATAGTCAGGAAGCAAGCACCAAAAATAGTTAGGAAGCAGGCACCAAAAATAGTCGGGAAGTAGGCACCACCAATAGTTGGAAAGCAGGCACCTCCAACAGTCGAGAAGCAAACACTACCAAAAGTCATGAGTCAAGCATCTACCTTCACCATTTACCATTGTTCTTTTCAAGATGTCTTCGTGCATTGCCAAGCCCAAATGGGATGTAGACTCAAAACACCAGATTAGTAGCAAAAACCTGCATTTACACACACTTTCCACTAAAAACACTAGTCAAGCATAATACTTCATTTTCTATCAATTATATGCAAAAGCTATATAAAAATACATTTCAAATGCTAATTTAAACCAATAATGATGCCTTTAAAAGTGTATATAAAATGAGCATTTCTGGTGCTCATCATTCCCCCATGCCAAAAGAATTGACATGTCCTCATGTCACAGCCCCTCGATATAGATTTTTTTTATATATGGGAAGCAAGTGCCTCCCTGTATATGGGAAGCAGGCACCTGTATATATGGGAGTCAGACACCTGTATATAAGGGATTTAGGCGCCTGTATATGGGAAGCAGGTGCTTGTATATGGGAAGTAGGTACCTATATATGGGAAGCAAGCACCTGTATATGGGAATCAAGTGCCTATATATGGGAATCAAGCACCTGTATATGGGAATCAGTGTTTGTATATGGGATATAGGCACCTCCCCATACTTCTTTTTTTTTAAATATTCCTGGGGCAATGAAATTCTTCTCCTATCTGAGGCATGCCATGTGGCTGAATTCTGATGGGAGAATTAATAAAGAGAAAGATAGGGGCATCTATTGGTATTAACATAGAAATAATTTTTAAAATAACTATGCAAATAATTAATAAAAAACTTAGTACATACCTAGGTGAATTTTGTAGATCATGATATGTACAATGTCGGATGGTGCGAAACGTCTACATGCGGCCTAAAATTGTGATGTCCTAGAAAATTTGTTGTTGTGACATTGATGTATCTTGGAGATAATATATATATATATATTTTTTTTAGGCATCTCTTCTTCTTGGTGGAAGATTGACACCCTTTATTGGTGCCTTCCTCTAGGTGGGAAGAAGGCACTTCTACATTGGTCTGATTGTAGGCACTATCTCCCTAGTGGAAAATAAGTGCCTTTTTTTACATTACTGCACTCCTAGCAGGGCACGGGATGCTTGTATCTGTCAGGCCTAGTTTAAGTCGATCGATTGCCTACAGATTGTTCAAGGTCGTGTTCTGCAAAACTAAACACACAAAAGTAGAAAAACAAGAATCATGGAACCTGTGCCTGATAGGCCTAGGTTTCCCAAGATGCCTACAGATTGCATTTAGGGCACGATTTCCTACAAAGCAAAAAGAAAAACTATGTTAAGCAGAACAATTTCCATGCTATTTTTTTTTTCTTTTTCAGATTCTGAAATTTTCCAAAATTTTCAGATTCTGAAATTTTCCAGAATTTTTCAGATTCTGGAATTTTCCAGAATTTTTTAGATTCTGGAATTTTCCAATTTTTAGATTCATTTTTTTTTTTTTCTTTTTCATATTCTAAAATTTTCCAAAATTTTTATTTTAAATTTTCCAATTTTAATTTTTCCTATTTTTTATTTAATTTTTCCAAATTTCAAAATTTTCTAGATTATGGAATTTTTCAATTTCTGAAATTTTCCATAATTTTTTAGATTCTGGAATTTTCCAAAATTTTTCAGATTCTAGAATTTTTAGAATTTTTCAAATTTTAGATTTTTTTTTGATGAATGTATGAACATTCATCAAAACTATTGGTATGGTATGGGGTCTCCCCCATGCCGATGTCTGATCCAATCTCGTAAATGTGAGCCAGTTGGAAATGAAGCCCATTGACTGTTACTCGAACATCATCTTGGCACTCTACTCCGCTCTTGGTGTAGCATCTCTAACTTTTTTTCCACCATCTTCTCAGGCTATAATAGTCATGCACTTTGCAATAAAACTTTTCCCAAGTTCCACAAACACCTTGGGTTGGAAGCCTTTCACTTGATCAGGGTTACTTAGCCTACCTTCGGGTGCCTATGTTGTCAAGGCAAACTCTACTCGCTTCACCTATTTGGACTAGATGCTACATGATCAAGGTACACAAAATGGTTCGTATAGTGCTATTACGAACTCCATGTATGAATCTCACTTTACAAAATCTTCATAGACATCTCCTTATTCATCTGCACCGCACTTCATGTTGTCCTGCAAAACATAAAAAATCTAAATTAAAGTAAAATTCTAAACTAATAACATTAAAATAAAATTTTAAACTATATTTTTTATTTTTTTTTTTTTATTTATTTTTTAGTGTTGTTGGTGGCCATAATGAAGTTGGGGTCTCCCCCATGCCTACAATTGAACTAGTCTCTAAAAATTGAGGACTATGATAAGTTTTTTTAGTCTGGTCAAAAATTTGATACGACTAAATTTTCATTTGTTCTTATCCTCTACTTCATCAACTAGCATGATATTTTACAGCATGAGAAAAACATTTTCCTTTATGGCCTCAAAACCAAATTCTTTCAACTCATTGGCAAATTGTGCAGGCAGATAAATGACTACTATTTTTTTTAAATAAAATAAATAAAAAATAGCAGTATTCTAAAAAACACATGCTAGTTTCTGATTCACCAGATCGCCTTAAGCGCAAGTGAAGAGCATACTCCTAGCAATATGTTCTTTTTAAATTTTGCTTCTTTTATTTTATTTATTTTTTAATGTCATTTTCCTGCTACTAATGTCATCGTTAAAATTTGCTAATATGTTGAGAAATGTTAAGCCTGTAATTTTTTTCATCGTTAAAACTAGGCTTCTTGAGGCATAATTCCCTAATGGTTCTGTGTAAATAAACACTCCCTAATAGTTTGATAGTAAAAATTTTCAATTGTTTTATAAAATCAAATGCAGGTTGTGTCATCTCTCTCTAATTTCATGAAACCATTGAGAATACAGTGGAAATCCTTCATTGCCTAATTTTCTAACTTTTCAACAACACAATTTATTTCCTACTTCTACACTTAATATGGTACATCGGGTTCATTCCCAAACACTACAGTTTAGACACTCCCCGAAAATGGTGCCAAAATGTTGGGCAAAACATTGGTTAATCTATGGTTCAATTTCTTGCCTCCATTTAATTTGTCAACCCGGGACAGCTCGTAAACTTGTGAGTGTCATGCACAGTATATGCCTACAGTGTGGGGAATGAATTCCTTTGTACCTATTTAGTTTGGTGGGGGTGTTTGTTCATTTTGATTTCAGCCAAACTAAATAAAATAAAGTGCAGAAAAATAAATAAATAAACTAAAACTAAAATTAAAATGCTAAAATAAAAGTACAAGAAAATAAACACACAACTAAATTAAAATAAAGCAAGAAATCTAACTAATGAAAATAAATAACATAAATTAAAATGGGGAGGACTACTATAGGGAGTGGGCCCGAGCTCCCGTAGATAGTCCACCCAACTAATTACATGAAGATTACTTCAAGAAAATAAGAGTATTTGCAACTCTTAATAAATTATACAAAAAATAAATAAAGTAATTCTCTGTGTATTTGATTGATTGATTGATGTATTCGTCTGGCCTATGTTCTTATATAGACCATAGCTAGATCTTGTTACAATAATAAATTGGTCTCTTTTGATCACGTAACATGATTTTCTATAATCAGTTACACACAAATATTATTCTCCTATTTACAAGCATGTTCGTTCACCAAAGGAATAAATATAATAATCCTTAGGTGTACATAAATACTAATCCTAGAATAATAGATATTATTCTCCTATTTACAAGCATGTTCGTTCACCAAAGGAATAAATATAATAATCCTTAGGTGTACATAACAACTAATCCTAGAATAATGCATCCTAAAATAATGCCTTTAAAAAGCTTACATGGTCAAAATAGAATAAAAGTGTTTTATTCTATTTTAATCACAAAAATCTAATATGCATAGAAATACAAATATTTCTCCTTCATATTTTGTGCAACAACCTCCTTCAAAAGTGCATGGTCAATTGGTCAACCGGTCAACGTTGACTTGGTCAACGTCAACATTGACTTGGTCAACTGACCAATCATCAATGGGAGTCGAGCACCAAAAAATAGGTCAAGAAGCAGGCACCAAAAATAGGTCGGGAAGCAAGTGCCAGGAAACATGTTGGAAAGTAGGTGCCAAAAATAGTCGAGAAGCAAGCACCAAAAATAGTCGGGAAGCAAGCACCAAAAATAATCGGGAAGCAGGCACCACCAATAGTCAGGAAGCAGGCACCACCAACAGTCGAGAATCAGGTACCACCAATAGTCATGAGTCAAGCGTCTACCTTCACCATTTACCATTGTTCTTTTCAAGATGTCTTCGTGCATTGCCAAGCCCAAATGGGATGCAGACTCAAAACACCATATTAGTAGCAAAAACCTGCATTTACACACACTTTCCACTAAAAACACTAGTCAAGCATAATACTTCATTTTCTATCAATTATATGCAAAAGCTATATAAAAATACATTTCAAATGCTAATTTAAACCAATAATGATGCCCTTAAAAGTGTATATAAAATGAGCATTTATGGTGCTCATTGGTTTGTATGCAAGATTTAGGAATATTTGAGCAGGTTTTGTGAGCAGCATTAAGGCATATTTGAAGGAGGTTTAAGGCAGAGCTGAGCAAGTATTGTGAGAAGACTTAAAGCAAGTTTGAGGTAGATTTGAGCAAGTCATGTGAGAAGACTTGAAGTAGGTTTGAGGCAGATTTGAGCAAGTCTTGTGAGAAGACTTGAAGTAGGTTTGAGGTAGATTTGAGCAAGTCTTGTGAGAAAACTTGAAGTAGATTTGAGGCAGATTTGAGCAAGTCTTGTGAGAAGACTTGGGATAGAGTTGAGAGCATATTTATGAGAATACTTGGATCAGGTTTTGGATAGATTTCTGAGAAAACTTGGAGCAGGTTTTGGATATATTTGTGAGAATATTTGAAGTAGATTTAGATAGATTGTGTGAGTAGGTTTAAGATAGATTTGTGCATGTAATATGTATAAATTTGGGGTAATGTTGAGCAATTTATTTGAGCAGATCTTAGTACATATTAGAGCAAGCCTTGTGTGAAGGCTTGGAGTAGTTTTGAGTGGAGTGTTGAGCTAGCTTTGGAGTGAACCAAAGTAGAGAGGGTAGAGTTTTCCTATAGAGAGATCCATAAACCAGAGTAGAGGGGATAGAGTTCTCTTGTGGAGAGAGATCCATGAACCATAGTAGAGGGAATAGATTTCTCCTATGGAGAGAGATCCACAAACCAGAGTAGAGGGGATATATTTCTCCTGTGGAGAGAGATCCACAAACTAGATCAGAGAGGATAGAGTTATCCTGTAGAGAGAGATCCACAAACCAGAGTAGAGGGGATAGAGTTCTTTTGTGGAGAGATATCCACAAACTAGAGAGGGGATAGAGTTCTCTAGTGGATAGAGATCCATGAGCCTAAGCATTAGGTATTGAGATCTCCTTTAGACAGTGGTCCATAAACATTGTAATGGGGAATTGGTTTCCAAGAAATATGTTGAGAAAATTTATAAGAAATATTTTCTCCATGGACATAACTGACATTGGCTGAACCATGTTAAATATATGTCTCTCATGTGTGTGATTATTTGTGCATTATTTTATTATTATTATTGAAATTGCAATTGATAACATTGGATAATATTGTTTGAGAAATAAAACTAAAATTTTACCTTATAATGTTCAACCCCTCTCAGTATAAGCATGTTTTTTCACTTATAGCATCAAAATTATAAAAAATATGTTAATACCCTCGAAGAAGCCATTGGACCAAAACTTGTTTGATAAAATTATTTAAGGATTGAAATATTACTAGACCAATACCCTAGATGAAAGAGTTACCACAAGTAGAGTCACCGCTTAGTGGTTGTTACGCTATCTATGTGTAAGCAATTTTGAGGGGCTAGTTACCCACCATACATTAGATATGGGATATGTTTTTCCTCTTTGATGACCCGGTATGTCGATATGATATATATTGGTTCATTATCTTGGGTTGACAGTACCCCTATGATGACTTCCTTTACCCGTGTTAATGCTCTCTTATAAAATTGTTCATGGTGGTATCCAACTACAACCCCTTATCTAACCAAGGCCATTATAAAGAGGCCCATAATCCTTTGAATGCAATAGAGTGGAACACTTTGAAATGGAGGTGGTTTCTCATACTTGGGATCTAGAATGCTTAGGTGATAATGGATGTCCTCTATGGTTTTAAAGTTGCAAGGGTATTTAATATCTTGGTGATTTCCACCATGTAAATCATATGCATGTTATAAATCAAAACCTTTGGGCTTTGTGTAATGTGGTAGGTGATTAAACCTCACCACGATCATGATTAAAACATCGCTACAATTAGGAATATATGTTACCCATTTTTTCCCTACCCAATTTTAGATGTTGTATATTCTTGCAAGTGTATAATTAATAAGGTAATTGGATGATTCGATCCTATTTGCAATTGAGATTTACATTGGAATATTGTTGTGGAAAATAACCTTGTATCATCAATCCTTCAATTTGACCATTGCATGGAAGGAAAAACTAGACGACCAGGGTAGATTCGTGCATAACATCAAAATTCCTTTTTGTATTTCATTCCCACATGGTATACCACGATGTAGAGGAATGGTGCTAGAAATTATATACAATTTCCATGATTTAAGACAGAGTTTAATTACTCTCTAAAGAAGTCCCATCCCACACGTGTCCTACGAGAGCATGTGGGGTTCTCTATAGATAAAATGCCATCATACAGTTATCAACCATGGTTGGTGTTGTCAAGGCTAGATTATGACATTGCCTAGATTATGACATTGCCTAGCCATGAAGGCTAAGATGCTAGCCATGAACCGTTAGCTATATAAAACTTCCCCCGATTAACATAATGAGGTTTTTGAAATTCCTTTTTTATCATTATCGTGTTGCTTTGGAGAAATTTGATTGATTGACAAGTTATTTGTATGCGTCAGATTTAAACATACCTACTTTTGTAAAAGTGAACCACTTTTATGAGGTTGAACCAAGATAATTTACCTGACCCATCAAGTATGTTGGGAAAGAACCCATTTACCAAATCGAAATTTAAACAAGTTGAAAATATTTTTCATTTAGCTTTTGATGAATCTATGAATTTTGGGTTAGTTGGTATATTTTTTAAAAGAATTGTGAATATTGGGTTGATGGTGCACTTAAATAATGGGTGTATATTCTCAAGGGTCTTTAAAACTATAATTTTGAAAAAAAAGTGTGATTCAAAACTCAAAGTAACTTTATGTAAATCTTAAAGTCTTGTTTAGGTACTTTTAGAGAAATTATGGAAAAGATTGTATATAGTAGGTAGTAGTCTTGTTGATAGACTAAATAATACCTAATAAAAACTATAGTTCATCCTTGATGAGAGATGGGTTAATCAATCTCATTTTCTAATGTTATGTATCTATATTATTTTTCTTATGATAAATTTAAGGGCCAAGTTTGTAACTTATAAGTAGATTATGAGACCAATCATAGCTAACCTTGAGTGATCTTAGTGGAAGATTGCAAGAGATTTGTAGCTAATATTGGGAAAACTGTAGTACGATCTTGGTAATAGATCATGAGGCAACTTGGTAGCCTAATTTTTGTGGAAATACTATAGACTACTATACAAATTAGCAAAAACATTCGTACAGGAACTATAGTGTAACCATAATGATGGATTGTATAACAAATCTAGTTATAACCCTACAATAGGTTATGATTAAACCCTTGGAGGGGTTTGTAGATCTACAACTAAATCCATCTGAGTAAATGTTATTTCTATTTGAAGAAATATGAGATACTTGTGAAAGTATGTTTTGTTTAAATGCTATTTCTATTTGAAGAAATATGAGATACTTGTGAAAGTATGTTTTGTTTAAATGCTATTTCTATTTGAAGAAATATGAGATACTTGTGAAAGTATGATTTGTTTAAATTCTATTTTTGTTTGAAGAAATATGAGATACTTGTGAAAGTATAATTTGTTTAAATGTTATTTTTTTTTGGATAAATATGAGATACTTGTGGAAGTAAGTTTTGTTTAAATGCTATTTTTTTTAAAGAAATATGTGGTACTTGTGAAAGTATGAGGTGTTCAATTGCTCTATGCATGAAAAGGGATCTCATTTATGAATGAATTTATGGTATTCTCTTAAAATGACTAGCAATATCTAATTGTAATAATAATTGTTTCAAGGGCATATCCTTGGGAAGAAGGATATGAGATGAAATGAGATTTTCAACCTCAGGAAAGTATGGATTCCATTGAATGGTGGAATGCTTTAGACAATTACGTTATGGATGTAATGTGTTTAGTTGCATTCAATGTAGAATTATTACATGCTATTGTTTGTCTAGAATGTATTTCATATACATGTATGGGTTTTCCTGATCCTAAAAATATCTACAATCTAGTACTGGTGGCTTGAATGGAACCAAGCAAAATTTGGAACTAGTCAACTCCTATTGATTATGTACACATGTTGTAACAAGGGCCTCTTTAATGAAAGGTCCCATGCTTGAAAGATGTATTTATTGAGATCAATTGTAATTGATTATACCACTCCTTGAGAGGATGTGTATACATTATAATACTTGACTTCAAATGATCATAGAAGAAAAGTAGAGTTATATCATGATATGAAGTTATCTCATGACAAGGTTTGAATATTTAAAAGTGAATTAAAAATTATGTCTATTTGACATAGTGTATTATTAAAACTAAAAGGAATGTATTATTCATGCATGTCATTTAGAGATTAACTATGAGAATTATTATAGAGGGAAAACATCAAAAGTTATCTAATTCATGGAGATTATAGTTGGTTAAATCAAGTAAGGAAAAATGAGAGACATTCATAAGTATTTGAGGATTTGTGTGATAAACCTCTTAGCTTCCTATGGTTGATATGGTAAGGTTAAGCATTGCAATGATTTTTGTTCTATCCTTTAGTAATAATCAACTAATCCTCAAGACATGCACCTAATATATAGGTTGAAAGAGACCTAACATAGAAGCTAGTTTAATATTTGTGTAGACACCAAAAATGGATCACTCACAACATCACATTTTCCACCCTACATCAAATCTTGCATAATAAATTTATATGCCTAAGTTTATACTTAGACATATAAAATCTACACATTATCCTATTTTCCAAATTTATTATATCTAGAAAATAACCTTAGGATGCCCTGCCTACCTACTAGACATGTGTCCTAGCCACCTTACTACCCCATATTACCATATTTCATACACCCTTGTCCCCTTTGTCCCTTCACATGGGGCAACCCTCCACATAACACTCCACTTGCAGCCACATCACCCCAGTTAAGTGAGATACTCTAGGTGACACACTCTAACTTCCCCCTCCATTTGGTAGCCCAGAATTACCACTTGGTAATCCTGGGTTGCGACCTCACATTTTTCTCCAAAATCCTAAGGAGCCTATAAAGGCACCTTCACCCCACCAACTGAAGGGAGCTAAACATTGACACCACCAGACTACTAGAATAGGATTAGAATTTTGCACTCATCTCAAAGAGAAATTAGATCTTGAACCCAAAGATCCTATTTTAAAGTATTCAATCATTCATCCACAAACGTGCATCCGTGATTCCACAGTCAAAACCACATGTTTGCAATTTCACCATCGCATATTAGTGGTTTTTGATTGCAATCACATATTCGTAGTTTTATAGATCCAATATAACAATTAGTAATATTTATTTTTGCAAGGCTTTTTGATTCAATGCTTTTATTTTCCCGCATTTACATGATTTGTTCTTCAAGGTTTTGTAGTATGGTTTTTATGTCTTAAATTTGTAGGTGCTACTAATCCTTTTTGGATTACTTGTGTGTAGGAGATAGGTATTCTGGAGAAGTTGTAGCTGGAGTGGTCCCTGCATAGGATACTTGAAATCCACTCACCCTTTGGAGCTGTAGCAAAATATTGAAGAACATCGTACCTTGTTGAAGACTTGGAAGACCCCATTCCCTTATCAAAATAAATTGTACCATACGAAGAGAAAATATTGTAATATTGCTCCCAATACATTTGGGGTAATTCAAAAGTTGTAATATTGTATCAAAAGAAATTAATATAAAAGTAATTTTTGGTAATTATATTTCTCTATGTATGCTTTTGTTTTTGTGTTCATATCTTTTTTCTACAATTTGATTTAAACTAGTAGGAAAAAGGACGATCCTATTTGAGATAGGAGAATTCCCAATTGCAAGGTAAATAAACCTTACCTAAAAGTCATTATAGGGGTTGGCCACTCCTATCCGTAGGATAGACACTGACCATATTGGATTCCTATGAAGTGCATCCTTAAAATTACTTGAAAACTAAACTATAAGAGAACCACATAGAGAGACTTTCAATTCACTCATGAACTAGTGACAATGATAAAGACTACAAAAAAATCCTAAGGTTGGTTGGTATTGGAATTGGGTTTATTATGGTTGGTATCAAATCCTAGGTTTATTAGGCATAAAAGCTTCCATGAAAATGTTAGAAGAACTCTAAATAAATGCATGTTTGCCAAGAAAAGAAAAATTTCTTGGAGGTTACCAATGGGTAAGTCCTTTCTCCCAAGACCAAACCACTGGTGAATTGGCTTGGAAGAGTTAAGAGAACCCTCCATGATAGTGGGTCTTAAGTCGTGTACCTAAGACTCTTTTGAGAAATTATATTTGATGTTCATAGCCCCAAACTAGACCTCTTTCTTGCATAGGAAATGTATGGGAAATCAACAAGAGTTATTTATAAATCCTAATAATAAGAAATTGTCTTAGTAGGATCTTCACATTAAAAGAAGATAGAAAAATGTTACAACATGACTTTTTTGTCAAATATGGTATTCATTTGAAACTTAACTAGGATATGAGGAAACATATCCCACCAATAGTAGTAAACCGAACCCTTACCACGGTTGAAACACCATTGCTTGACCACCAAATGGTAGTCAACTATATTAAAGTGTTGCATACTATTTATACAACAATATAATTTTTTGCAGAAAGTATGTGGTATTTAAGATTTGCACATACTAGAAATAAATGTGTAATTATAAACTAACACTACTCTTAAATCCAAGAAAAAAATGGCACCTAGGTTGAGAAGTGGAAGAAAGAGGGTTTCTCGAAAGGAGAAACCAACTAGCACTAACAATGTTGAGGATAGACCCATAGGGGATAGTTGAGGAAATTCAAATAGATTCAAAAATCTCACAATGTTTGTGCAAACAATGAAAGGGGAAATGAATCTATATAGAGAGAAAATGGTTCAAAAAAATAGTTTATTGGAAACCATTAGGGCTGAGATGCAAAAACCTGAGAATAGGAATCCTAAGCCAACAAACCCCACAATAGGGCATAATAATGACACAAATGAATTAGATTGTGTAACTAAGATCCATATTAATGGAGAACTAAAAAATGACCTGAAAAATGTCAAGGTTAGAAGGTTATTTGGTAAATAAGGGAGATATTTAGTAAAATCTTAGTTGAATGAGTTAGAGGTCTACTTCTCCATGAGAAAGTATTCCTCAAAAACTAAGATGGTCTGGACCATAAGACTTCTAATAGAAACAAATCTAGAATTTTTGAGGACCTATAGTAAGGAACATAAGATCAAAGTGATCCACTTCAAATAGGAGGACTTCGTAAAAGCCTTCAAAAAGAGGTTCCTTACAAAGAAATTGTATATGAAGAAACTTGATGAGTTTGTTCAACTCCGCCAAGGGACTCAATTTGTAGAAGGATATTATAGGCAATTTTTGAAACTACTTTAATATACTCCATATTTTGAGAAGGATAACAAGATGAAAGTACTTAAGTTCCTCTCTGGAGCTAGATATCATATCAAAAATTTAGTAAGTATGCATAAATCTAGAGATTTGAAGATCACATACAAGTTGGTTTTCCAAGCAGAATACATTCAACATCCTAGTAAGAAATTTGACAACTCTTCAAATGAGTCAAAGAAGGAACATCGTCACCAGAAAAAGAGGAAGTGGGATCCTAAAATAGTTCAAAAAGAAAAGGAAAATCCCAAGTTTGCAAAGAATAACAATGATAAACTAGGGCACTTTAATAAGAAGTTCTAGCCAAGGAATAAGAATAATAATAATACTAAAAAATGCAACCTATGAAACATGTAGAACCACCTCCTATAAATGAGAAGGATAATCTAGATCAAGGGACATGCCAAAATCATAAATCAATATGTTATGGATGTGGAGGTCCACATATGCCAGGAATTATCCCCTTCATGTATATTCTAGCCATAAGGCAAATGGGAAGGGCCAAAAGATCTATGCGACCATCAGGAACCAGAACTTGGAAGGACAAGCCACTCCTTTACTCATAAGAGGTAAATATATGATAGATATGTTAAAATTTTGATATATGGTGGAGCTACAAATAGCTTTATTTCTAATAGTATAATAAGGGACATGTTGGAGAAACCTGAATCTTTGGCACAAGGGTGGAAAGTGGAGTATGGGTTAGGTCAGACTTACTCCATGAGTCATTGCTTCTCCATAGTTGAAATTTCCCTATCCACTAATTCTACCATTTGGCACCTATATGTAGCACCATTACATGCTTTCGACATCATCTTAGGCATGGATTTGTTAAAATATCACAAATATTTGATCAATTTCGAAGATCAATGGATTGAGTTCACTAATGATAAGGAAGGGTAAAAATAATTAGTGAACAAGGTTTCTTTAAACCTGTGCTATTATCTGCAATGCAACTAAATAAGACCATAAGGAAGTGAGGAATGGTCTATGTGGTTAAATTGAAAGAAGTTGAAAATATCAATGAGGAGGAAGCATTTTAGAGATTCTGAATTCTGCAAGAATATAGGGAAGTATTTACCTCAAAACTTCCTAGAATACCTCCCAAGCGAGAATTTAACTTCACCATTGATCTAGTACTAGGTGTAGAACCCATCCATAGGGCTCCTTACAGGATGAACCCTATAGAAATGTAATAATTGAAGGTGCAACTTAAAAAATTAGT
Organism: Wollemia nobilis; assembly: GCA_028583015.1. Classification (NCBI taxonomy): domain Eukaryota; kingdom Viridiplantae; phylum Streptophyta; class Pinopsida; order Araucariales; family Araucariaceae; genus Wollemia; species Wollemia nobilis. The sequence continues at coordinate 2,577,994 of JAQPPZ010014908.1, forward strand.
TGACAAATGGTTAATAAAGCTAAGTGTATCTCCATGGGGTGCATCGGTATTGTTTGTGAAGAAGAAATATGGTTTTCTAAGGCTTTGCATAGACTACAGGATGTTGAAAAAATCCACCATCAAAAATAGATATCCTTTGCCAATGATAGAAGATCTATTTAATCAACTAAATGATGCCACCATCTTCTCCAAAATTGATTTGAAATCAGGATATCATCAGTTGAGGATCTAGGATGAGGATACCTACAAAACTTCTTTTAAAACCCAGTACAAGCACTATGAGTTCCTTGTGGGTAAATCCTTTGAGTTGAGAACTGATAACTAGAGTTTAAAGTATATTATTACTTAGTTTTTTCTAAATTCAATACAGAGAAGGTGGATTGAGTTCTTGGATGAATATGATTTTGGCATAGAGTACATCAAAGGTAAGGAAAACAAGGTCATCGATGCTTTGAGTAGAATAAGGCACATTACCACACTAAATCAAAGTCATATAGATATTATCGATCAAGTTAAACAAACTCAAATTTAGAACCAGTTTTGTATTGAAATCCAAGCCAAGATGGCACAAGATCCTAAGATAGCTAGATATTATGGTCTCAAGGATGAACTTTTGTGTTTCAATAATCGGGTAGTCATCCTCGAAGCTGGTAATATGAGAAGGGTGATCATGAGGGAAGCTTATATATCCCCATACTCCGCTCATCCGATAGGGGCCAAGATGAGGGAGAAGGTGAAAAAGATCTTCTATTGGTCTGGAATGAAGAAGGATTTCACTAAATTTATTACCCGATGTCTAGAATACCTAAAAGTGAAGGTAAAGCATAAGCACCCACCAGGTTGGTTGTATCCATATGATGTACCCATGCAAAAGTGGCAAGTGATATCAATGGATTTCATAGTTGGGTTACCTAAGACTAGGTACCAATATGATGTGATACTTGTCATGGTGGACAAACTCACCAAGGTAGCTTACTTTATACCAAGTAGCACAAAATATGATGTGGTGGTAGTAGAAAATAGATTCTCCAAAGAGATATTCAAGTTGCATGGATTTCCTTAAGTGATCATCTCTGATCGAGATTCTAGGTTCACATTAGATTTCTGGTAAACCCTCCATTGTATAATTGGAACTACACTAAATATAAGTTATGCTTACCACTCAAAGATAGACAGGCAAATAGAAAGAGTCAATCAAGTCTTATAAGACATGCTTCACATGTATTGCATGGATCAAAAGTCTCGATGGGAAGAATTCTTACCTTTAGTAGAGTTTACCTACAATAATGGATACCATGCTTCACTAAATATGGCTCATTTTGAGGCTTTGTATGGTCAGAGATGCATAACACCATTATCATGGAGAATCGAGACACTATGGGGCCTGATACACTTAGGGAGATGGAGGACCAAATGAAGGTAATCCTAAAAAGTCTTAAGGAAGCTTTGGATCACCAAAAATGTTATGATGACTTGAAGAGGACTCCTCAAGAATATTCTATGGAATACAGGGAATTCGTGAGGGTAAATCCTATGAAGAGTACCATCAAGTAAATAAAACTGGACCCAAGAAATGTTGGACCACTCACCATCATGGAAAGGATTAGCCTTTTTGCTGACAAACTCGACTTGCCACCTAATTTGGCAAAGATCCATGATTCTTTCCATGTATCCCTTAGGAAATATCTTGATGATCCTAATCATGTGTTGGATTTATCTAAACCGTAGATTATGGATCCAATAAATATCCTTGAATTTCATCCTAAAACCATGAGGAAGCAAAACATAGAACAGTGCAAAGGTCCAGTGGGACCTATATTCTGAAAGGAATGCCACCTAGAAAAAGGTGGACATGAGGAATCACTTTCCTTATTAATTTGAGAACAATGTGTAATAATGTTTCATATAGGCTTTTTTGATACATGGATAGATACTCTAATAGAGATACTTATGCATTAATTATGCACTAATTTATATCTCATTACTCTATGATTATATTTATATTTTATGCTTTGATCTAGCTATGCAAAGTAATCATTGATGAATGATTTTCATGCAGTATATATATGTTTTATTTCTTAAATAAATGGTACTACTAATATTTTGTTGCATCATAGGTCCAGGAGCTCTCATGGGTGGCCTTCTCATAGGAAGAAGAAGTTGTTCGAGCACCAGGAACAAGATATTGGAAAATGGGAAATGATGATGATGACAACCCCTGGGTAACACAGATAATTACCCGCACATAATTATACTCATGACTACATAATTGGGCAATGATGTTTGAGACTAGCATCTTGTATTTTACGGTGATAGTGAGCCTATCTTAAAAAAAATTATCCCTAGGATAAAACAATGGTGTGGAATATTGAGATTACATGGTTGCCTGTGATTGCAATTTTGTAAAAGCATTATGGTTATTTGCTTCCTTTGCTATTTTTTATTATGCATTAAGGTTTTATTATTTGCTAACTATGGTAACACAAGAGACTATGTTTAGTCTAAGAGGGGGAGTATGTCACATCCCACTTCGAATGAACCCTTGTGCTTAGCAAAAAAATAATAGAAATAATGCTTAATTTGTGAAGGCACATAAAATATTTAAATTTTTCAAGGTATTGAAAATAGTGGTGATTTATTTAATATTTTTGAAAATGCATCCAATAATAACATATATTTTAAAGAAAAAGGGAATTTTTATGTAAATTAAGTTATTGGTATGCTTTGCAAACTAATTTAGTGTAAAAATACTATGAGAGAAGTATTTTAGCCCTAAGTGCTATTAAGAGCTATGAGAAAATGAATCTGTACTCACAAGCTCTAGAAGGTATTTTAAAATTATTTTATAAAGTCCTTAAAAGCACTATGGACTACCTTTGTTTGCATCATGTCCTCTTGGCTATAGAAAAAATACTATACGACTAATTTGATTGCATCACCATCCTCATAACCTCTTTAGTAGGTCATTACCTAGACTACCCTTTACCATTTGAAGAGGCACCCCCTGAATGCTATAAAACGTGACCATGGGTTAACCAAAAGGGGTCATGCATGCTAGGAGAAATCCTAAAAAAATATTGATAGGTAAAATTGGGCTTAGGGATTATGCTCTTTACCCTTTGGTAAATTAGAAACCAAACAACCTTAAGTTTTTTTAGAGATAATTTTTCAAGATATTATAGAATGGGATCAAGCAAGAAGGGTTGGACAGAGAAAGGATTCAGGAAGCTTTAATTATTCAGGTCATATCATACTCTATAACTGTGGCAGTTGTTTGTGTAACCCTTTAGTTTGAATGCACATTTGCTTATTGTCAATCTTTTATTTTGAATGCACTTTTGCTTATTATAAATCTTTTAGATTGAATGTGCATTGATTTTTGACATTGAAATGCTATTAAATGGTTTATGTGATTGGTGGGAGACCCCTAAGATTTTGGCTTGTTGACCAATCTAAGAACCCCCTAGGCTAACATCATCCCATTTATTAGCCTCGGATCTAATAATAGCATATCTAGTGATTGTCCTTTATAGCATCTTATAGCATCAAACTTATAAAAAAGGATGTTAATGCCCTTGAGTAGGCCATTGGGCCAAAACTTGTTTGATCAAATTCTTTAAGGGTCAAAATATTACTAGACCAATACCCTAGATGAAAAAGTTACCACAATAAAATTTATCGCTTAGTGGCTATTACGCTATCCATGTGTAATAAATTTTTAGGGGCTAGTTACCCACCATACATTATATATGGGATATATTTTTCTTCTTCGATAACCCAATACATCGATATGATAGGGGCTTGGTTCATTCTCTTGAGATGATAGTACCCTTGTGATGACTTCCTTTACCCATGTTTATGCTCTCTTATAATACTATTCATGGTGGTATCCAACTAAAACCCCCTTGTCTAACCAAGGCCATTATAAAGAGGCCCATAATATTTTGAATGCGATAGAGTGGAACACTTCGTAATGGAGGTGGTTTTTCATACTCGAGATCTGGAATGCTCAGGTGATAACAGATGTTCTCTATGGTTTTGAAGTTGCAAGGGCCTTTAATAGCTTGGTGATCTCCACCATGTAAATCATAAGCCTATTACAATTAAAATATTTGGGATTTGTGATATGTGGTAGGTGATTAAACCTCACAATAACCATGATTGAAACACCATTACAATTAGGAATATATGTTACCCATTGTTTTCCCTACCTGATGTTAGATGTTATGATATTCCTGCAAGTGTATACTTAATAAGGTAATTGGGTGATTCAACCCCATTTGTGATTGAGATTTACATTGAAACATTGTTGTGGAAAACAACCCTGTATCCTCAAGCCTTCAAGATGACCGTTGCATGGAAGAAAAAACCGGATGACCAGGGTACATTAGTGCATAACACTGAACTTTACTTTTATATGCCATACCCACATGGTGTACCATGATGTAAAGGAATGGTGACATAAATTATCTACAATCACCATAATTGAAGTCAGAGTTCAATTACTCTCTAAATAATTCCCATCTCACATGCATCCTACAAGAGCGTGCGGGGTTCTCTATAGATAAAATGTCATCATGTAGTTCTCAACCATGGTTGGTGTGGTCAAGGCTAGCTTATGACACTACCTAGCCATGAAGGCTAGGGCACTAGCTATGAACCGCTAGCTATATAGAACCTCCCTCGGTTAACATAATGAGGTTGTTAAAATTCTATGGTTATCATGATCGTGTTGCTTTGTGGAAGTTTGATTGGTTGATCGATTAGTTGTATGCATCAGATTTAAACAAATTATCTTTTGTAAAACTAAATCACTTTTATGAGGTTGAACCAAGATCATTTACCTAACCCATCAAGTATGTTGGAAAAGAACCCATTTACCAAACCAAAATTTAAACATGTTAAAAATCCATTTCATCTAGATTTATGTGAATCTATGAATTTTGGGTTAATTGGTATATTATTTAAAAGAATTGTGAATCTTGGGTTGAATGGTGCACTCAAATAATGGGTGTAAATTCTCAAGGGTCTTTAAAAGGAACCTTTTGAAACAAAAGTGTGATTCAAAACTTGAAGCAAACTTTGTGTAAATATTAAAGTCTTGTTTAGGGACTTTCAGAGAAATTTTAGAAAAGATTGTATATAGTTGGTAGTAGTCTTGTTAATAGACTAAATAATACCTAATAATAACTATAGTTCATCCTTGATAAGAGATGGGTTAATAAATATTTTTTGCTATGTTATGTATCTATAGTGTTTTTCTTGTGACAAAATAAGGGCCAAGTTTGTAACTTATAAGTAGATTACGAGACCAATCATAGCTAAAATTGAGTGATCTTAGTGGAATATTGCAAGAGAGTTATAGCTAATATTGGGGTAACTATAGTATGATCTCGGTAATAGATTGTGAGGAAACTTGGTAGCCTAATTTTTGTGGAAAGACTATAGAGTACTATAAAATTAGCAAACACATTCATAAAGGAACTATAGTGTAACCAAAATGATGGATTGTAGAACAAATCTAGTTTATAACCCTATAGTAGGTTATGATTAAATCCTTGGAGGGATTTGTAGATCTACAACTGAATCCATCTGAGTAAATGCTATTTCTGTTTGAATAAATATGAGATACTTGTGAAAGTATGTTTTTTTTAAATGTTATTTTTGTTTGAAGAAATATGAGATACTTGTGAAAGTATGATTTGTTTAAATGCTATTTTTGTTTGAAGAAATATGAGATACTTGTGAAAGTATGATTTGTTTAAATGTTATTTTTGTTTGAAGAAATATGAGATACTTGTGAAAGTATGTTTTGTTTAAATTCTATTTTTGTTTAAAGAAATATGTGATACTTGTGAAAGTATGAGATGTTCAATTGCTATATGCATGAAAAGGGATCTCATTTATGAATGAATTTAAGGCATTATCTTAAAAGGACTAGCAATAGCTGGTTGTAATAATAATTATTTCAAGGGCATATCCTTGGGGAGAAGGATATGAGATGAAATGTGATTTTTAGTCTTAGGAAAGTATGGTATTTCCTTCCCTTGAATGGTGGAATGCTTTAGACAATTACATTGTGGATGTAATGTGTTTAGTTGCATTCAATGTAGAATTATTACATGCTATTGTTTGTCTAGAATGCATTTCATATACATGTATGGGTTTTCCTAATCCCGAAAACATCTATAATCTAGTACTAGTGGCTCGAATGGAACCAAGTGAAAGTTAGAACTAGTCAACTCCTATTGATTATGTACACATGTTGTAACAAGGGCCTCTTTAATGAAAGGTCCCATTATTGAAAAATGTATTTATTGATATCAATTGTAATTGATTATATCACTCTTTGAGAGGATGTGTATACATTATAATACTTGACTTCAAACGATCATAGAATAAAAGTAGAGTTATATCATGATATGAAGTAATCTCATGACAAGGTTTGAATCTTTAAAAGTGAGTTAAAAATTGTGTCTATTTGGCATAGTGTATCCTTAAAACTAAAAGGAATGTATGATTCATGTATGTCATTTAGAGATTAACTATGAGAATTATTATAGAGGGAAACATCAAAAGTTATCTAATTTATGGAGATCATAGTTGGTTAAATCAAGTAAGGAAAAATGGTCGACATTCATAAGTCTATGAGGTTTTGTGTGATAACCCCCTTAGCTTCCTATGGTTGATATGGGAAGGTTAATTATTGCAACGATTTTTGTTCTATCCTTAAGGAAGAATCAACTAATCCTCAAGGCATATGCCTAATGTACGGGTTGAAAGAGACCTAACATAGAAGCTAGTTTAATGTTTGATTTAAACTAGTAGGGAAAAAGGGTGTTCCTATTTGAGATAGGATAATTACCAATTGTAAGGTAAATAAACCTTACCTACAGGTCATTATAGGGGTTGGCCACTCCTATCCACAAGATAGACACTGACCATGTTGGATTCCTATGAAGTGTAGCCTTGAACTTACTTGGAAACTAAACTATAAGAGAACCACATGGAGAAACTTTCAATTCACTCATGAACTAGTGACAATGATAAATACTAAACAAAAAAATTCCTAAGGTTGGTTGGTCTTGGAATTGGGGTCATTACACTTTTGAGGGGGGCTAGGTTTGAATCTTGCTAGCTGATATATGCATAATTTCTAGGCTATTGTAATACCAATATGTGTCATTATTTACTATGAGTGAGCTCACTTCAATACCGTATAACCAATTTTAAAAAATATGGAACAAACAAATAAGTGTAATATGTAATAGATGTTTTACTTCTAATTTTAGTATGTTGTCTAAAGAAATATAGATGCCAATCTACTAATTTGAGTCTATGTCAAGCATTTAAAATTGTCCAAGAAAATATTTTTATCACAATTTCATGAATAAATTCAAATAAAAAAGTGTTTATTATTATATATAATCAATTTTGTATTAGGTTCAACCTTTTTTGAATGGCAATATCGATGGCTTGATCTACAAACAACTCATAAGACTTATCTTTTGTAAAATATTTTTAAATTTTGATTATTTAAAACATCATAATGCTTCATATTAAATAATACTACTTATATTTAAGTTATTAAGTTTTAGGAGAAAAATTCCATCTCATATTAGGCTTGGGAGTTAACTGATGGGTTAGTTCTTAATCTCTTAGACCATTGTAAAAACATAGCAGCCCTAGACATAGCAAGTTATAGGTGTACATGCAACTTTAACTTGGCATATAATTTATGTGAGATGCCTTACTCATTGACCATATTTTTGCAACATGGTAAATGAGATTTAGACAAATGAATTTATTTTTATCTTTATTTGATATATTCTAATAATTGAACCAAATTGTATTTAATAGAATTTTTTAATTTACTCCCAAATTAAATATTAGGGATTTCTATTATTTAATCCTTGAAGTAAAAACCAAAATCGATAATGTATATTTGTAAAAAATATTTCCCTTGTTTATACTTTCTCAGTTACTTTTGGATCATTCTAGTTGAAAATGAACCAAGGCATTATATTTCCTTTACATATGATTATTATCAAACAAATAAAGGAATTGGGAAACTATTCTAGTCCTCTAATTTGAATGATTAGAAATTAAAGTACTTCTATTTTTATTTAATGGTTTTGTTATCAATCTCCATTTTTTTTTCTTGATCGGAGAGTTGATTACAACCACACTATTTTCAGTAGCTAGAAAGCACAGGGTTCAAACCATAGGGCTGCATCCACCAAACCTATTCCACTTCATTGTTTTATATCCTGGTGTGAAATGGACCACCGGGTGCTCGGGATTTAATCTCTATTATTATTATTATTATTATTATATGCTCACTATATTAGCCTTGTAATCAAAAGAGAAAGTTTTTCATATATATCTTTAGATGTTATTATTTTATAGGATATGAAATACAATTAATTATATTTATTTAGATAGCATCTTATGATAAATTATTTAACTTACTAACATTCATCCATAATAAATGTTAAACATTTCCTTTACCTAAATTTATTCATAATTTATTTTCTTAATTTAATAATAAATTAAGTGAAACTTTTCCTAACCAAGGATCTATTCCTTAACTATGCAATTTTTTATATATTTCCTTCATCTAAACTTCTTTCTAATCATGGATAATATTATAATGTGTAGTGAATAAGCATCCTAAAGATCTCAATTAAGTGGTCACCTATTTAGGAAACAAATATTAAACTTATTTAATTTTAACCCTATTTTTAAATTTTATCTAAAATATGATTCCCATATTAGAGTTAATCATGCACATATCTCATACTCTACTAATGCCATGATAGATATCATAGAAGGAGACTTTCAAGATCACATATAGTTTTAAGTATCAAAGAAGAATTCAAATTCTAGTTGTTAAAAATCATTTTCAAGAATAAAGTAAGTGATAAATTTCTTAATTGGTCAATAGGGATCAAGTTGTCCCAACTCTAGCATGGTATTCAAGTGAGACAACACTTAGTTGTGCTTTTGTAATTATGAATTTTCCATTTTATAATGATAATATGAAGCTAGTGTGTAATATTTGGAGGCATATATGACTAAGGGAGAACACCTTATGCCTAGATGAGGTTTCCATATTGTCCATGATAGATAACCCATTATTTTTTAATTTTATATGTATATTGTTTAATTTTGTAGGCTATGAATGTAAATATTATGTAGAAAAATAATTATTAAAAATAAATCCATGGGATATGACTTATTAGGGCTTCCATCACTTGACCTATGTCATACCTTATTTTGATGTAGATTAACATATACAATGCCTAATCTCAAACTAGAATACATATTTCTTAGAAATAAACATCCATGAAGGAATAACATAGTCCCAAGAGTAATCACGACCAAATCTAAAGCACCATTAGAATGAAATCCTCATGAAATTGAGGATATACAAACATATATGGGCTCATACTTTTGCATATAACATTGATACTCATAGAGCATACGACACATGATTAACAAAAAATTTAGCTAATTTTTCAAATTTTCATTATAATTATCACCATTTCGTTATTAGATTTGTAATTTTTTTACTTCTTGTGTGTATATTCCTTTACTATGTATGTCATTCCCCTATTGTGCTTGTATATCATATTTTGTGTATGAAATTCTATTCTTATGTGCAACTCTTCTTCTTCTTTACATATCTTTCTTCCTTATGAATGTACTAGTCATTCTTCATTCCTTTATTTACTTTCTTATGTCATTTTTTATATGCCCCTACTAATTCTTCAATATTTCCCCAATTTTTTCATCCCACTTCTTCTTCTCACCACCTTTTTCCATATCTCTCACTTACTACTCATCTTCATAATCCCTTACTTTTATTTTATAAATTTATGAAAAATAAATAAGAAAACTTTGTGTTCTAATGTTAAATTTATACTCTATACTTTTTAAAATATTTTCCTTCATATTTATTTTTTATTCATTTTTCCATGGTATAAGAAGATATTGATTCTAACTCACAATTATAAAACCCATTAGCTCACATCGCAAGTCATACTTATTGACTAATATTTTTGGTAACAACTTATCGATAGGTTTTTATATTTCCTTTCTCATTCCCATTTAGTGAATAAAGAACTTGTAAACATTATTCTAGAGTTTGCTACCAACATTGTCTTTCAAACATTTTATCACATGTAATAACATTAATATGTCTATAATACTTGATTCACAATATTAAATAATTTACTAATCCATAGCACATTCATTTAAGAATTAAATATATAAACAAAATTGAGAAATTATTATTTTTAATACAATTTTATCTATACAATTCAATTTAATCATAGTCTTTGCTTATATATCAAATTAAAATACAACTACAATCATTTTTACAATGCTTTTAACTCTACTTCAATGTAAATTATAATTTGATTCAAATATTATCATCTCATAATTATTAAAATAAACTTCAAGGCCATATGATGATAAATTTTAACCATGTAGTATTTCAAGTTTAATAGAAATACAAAAGACATTACATCTACCTTACCTTATAATAACTCACTCCTAAAATTTTATTTAATACATGGAGGTGTAGTTGTGTCTCTAACATGTCTTCTTAATTTGTAAAACTCTTGCTATAGTGATCCCACTATAACAAAATTTGGCTTACTACCCTATTTATAGGCTTCTTCAGTCATAAATCAAGATGAAATAAGGATTAATATTCATGTAGGTATATTTTTTCACCTATAAAGTATCCCAATCAAGAATATACATTTAGTCTTGCACACACTTCCTAAGAATCACAACATGAAAATATCATAAATTTGGTGGTAAAGTTATACAATAGGCAACAAGTCCTATATTTTCTAAAAATTTTAAGGGATCCACAAACTAAGTTGTAATATTTACACCATTTCTAAATTTGATAGATCTCTTATAATGCCAATCTCTAACAAAGGCTTCATCATCCACTTTGAAACTTTTATTTTTTATTTTAGAATCTACATAAATATTTTTTCTATCTTGAGCCTATTTAAGATGTTATTGATTAAAATTGTAAGCTTACTACAGTGGTAAGGGTTTTGGCCTCTCTTTAAAAGGTCCAATATTCAAAACCCACTTAGTATGAGGGGAAAATAACCCCTCATAAAAACCCTTTGTAAACTCATTGAAAAAAAATATGTTATTGATTAGATTTACTTGATCTTCCATATCTTAAAGTGTTTTTGACCCAATTATAACCAATTCTTCTAATCAATTTCAATATGAAAGCATTCTACAAGGTCATTAATACAAATATTCATAAGGCATTTTCATAATAGAACTATAATAACTATCATTATATACAAATTATTTTGTACTAAGATAATTTCCCATAAATTTGGATGATCCAATACATACATATGTGTCGAGTTTTTTTTCATCCATTTTTTTCTACTAGAGTTTAATTGATTCCTTAATTCATTTTGTAAAGTATTCCAAAATTGTGATGTAAGTATAGAATTATGATTAGATATTAATCTTTCTAGGAAATCTATGCAACCTTAATATTTCATTAACATATAATTGAAAAACATCCTTTTCTTAAAAAATGTTTCTTGTATATAGAAAATAGAAAACCCTTGTCAATTTCCCATTACCACCAAGATATAATTTTGTCTACACTATGTTTAAGATACAACAAAAATATAAATATTTTAATACCACATCTTATTTGCACTCTAGATTTTTTTCTAGGTACGATAATCCTATTCAATGCTGATGATTCATTTTTACTAGTTAATATTCAAGATAATTATCTATAAACTTAGATAATTTTATTTACTGCTCAAAATAAAAGTTTTATAAAATTAGCATACATATTTGCACCCTTATATGTGCTTTATTTTCTTAATTTGAAATATATTGCACCATTCCTCTTGATGAGGTTACATATAAAATCCCATTGAATTTTAGTCCTCTATCCTTATTTGAAGAGCACCCTATAAATTTTGTTTTCTTAGTTTCATTTGAATGGAAAGCTTCTTCAACTTCCTTGTTATAAGTTTCATTCTACAAGTTACTTTTGACATGTTCCTTTCAATACATTATCACTTTCATAGTTGTATAAATATTTCTTCTCTAACTATGGGCATCAATAACCATATTCCTTTTCATTTGATGTACGGGATATTAAAATTATATTTGCACAATAACTTCATCGAATATTGATGGTGAGTAATAATAATAGTTTGTGTGAATATGTATCACAAGCTTTATTGATTTTATGTTAACTAAAATTTCTAACCTAAAAGATATTTTATTGATGTTATAAATATATGAACAATTGCAACTAAATGGAGATCATGCACAAGAAAATTTATTCTAATCTTTGATCTTATGCAATTCATAAGCAATCATGTGTCCATATTGAATCAATATTCTCAAATTTATTTATAAGCATCTATATCAATCATAAAATATTTAATTGAATCAACAATAACCAATATAGTTGTACTTGTTGAAAGCCACTATAGTTCCTTAAATTCCTACTCATATTTTCCTATCCATATGATTTTTTTCTTTGAAGTGTGATGATAATATAAGAAATACTTGAAATATTTTGAATAATTATATGGTAGTATCCTACAAACACCACACAAATTCTAAGTTTTACTAAATTTATAGGGTCCAATCATTTTGTGATTGCCCTAATCTTTGTAGGATTACTAAAACATCTTATCCAAAAATGATATACCCCAAGTATTAAAATTAGGTTTTAAAAATAAGAGTCTATAATATTCTCTAAGGCACTAGAATACTTGTATTATATTCTCTTGATATTTATTATCATTCCTATAATAAATTAAAATATCATCCAATAATACAATTATAAATTTATCCATAATTTTTGTAAAGACACCATTCATCAAACACATAAAATTCTAGCATATTATTGAATCCAAATGCAACTAGTATGGACTAAACATGCCCATATCAATTTATAATTGTTGCTTTGTGAGTTTTATCATCTTTAACATGTAATTAGTGATAACTTGTTTTTTTTACCAATTTTAAAATTACTATACCACATCATATTTAACCAAACAAATCATCAATATGGAGCAAAGAGTATCCATTTTAATAGTGACCTTATTGAATTTTCTATAGGAAATACATAATTGATAATAATAATATCATAGTTTAGTGGCATGAGGTTAATAAGTGGTTGTAACTACCACTCACAAGGTGCATAAGTCCATGTTAGTTGAAGTTAGTTGTTGTCCTTACATGGAAAGTGCATATACTATACTAAGAATGGCAAGTTGAATAAATTTACCCCAATCCAAGAATGAAAGTATCAAAGCATGTAGAATTATTAGAGGTATCAAATTATATAGAAGGAATGGCCAACTCTCTTTTTGATCCATCCTTCCATTGCTTCAATATAGAGAAGATACAAAAGCACTATGTTAATGAACTAGATATTGCAAAAGCAACTCCTCAAAAGACAAAAAGGATACCTACAAATTAGGATCTACATAAACATGTGAAATTGAGCATATACATATCTCTATTCAAATAAAACACTAGAATTCACCTAGGATACAATGACCATAATCCAATTTTACTATAGTAAGCTAGCCTATAGAAGTGTCTATAGACATATCAATAGGCAACATCAAAGTTTTTTTGGAACTATATAGAAAACATCTCAACCTCACCATATTTGATAGATCAACAAATCGTGTGGCTTAAATTCATAAATGTTCATACATTGATCCAATGAGATCATGGGAAAATTATTTCATGCCATCACTTAGTCAGGGATCTTAGAAGGAACTAGATATGACTAAAAAATAAATTTGGTCTGACCATAAAACTATACAATTGATTATGAGTGATTTTTTCAATTACAAAACATGATTGAAAGGAGGGAATTTGACTAGAGGAAACATCAGCACAACTACCATAGAATAACATAACCTAATTTTTAGAACAAAGAACTTTTGGTCATTGTGTTTCCTCTCTTTGACCATGACTGATGAAGGAAAATATCTCCATATTTTTTTATAGTTTACCAAATCTAAATTTCAATCCCAAGAAAGAGAAAGGATCTATTTTCTAAGCCACCTACCTGGTTGATAATCCAAACTCAATTTACAAATTTTATATTTTGAAGGTATTATTCTTTGAGGTAGAACATATTAAATTTTTACTAATACATTTTTATCACTTGAGATTCAAATTTGTAGATAAAAAGTAGTGGATTTGCATGATGAGGCTACTAGTGCATTAATGTAGAGATTAATACCTAGTTTAAGATACCATGGATCACTTGATGATAAGGACAAGTTGCACAAGACAATATCCATAGGTATTGAAGCCAAGGATATTCAATATAGAATGTGGAATAATATATACATGTAGAGGGAGAAAATTTCCCTGTCATATACGATTCTTGGTTGGATCCATTAGGAGTAGAGGTGAACCATGGGGGTGTGTTATATTATCTACACTTGAGGACACAAAAGAATGGTTTCACCAGGAACGGTTTTAGGACTTTTTCCAAGTTTGAGGTGGGAATGTTTGTTGTTTTTTATTTAAAGCAATAACCTATGTTTGGCCTTTCTAAACTAAGCTATGAAAATGAAAGAACCATGCAAGGAATACAAGATGAAAGAATACAAAGACTAAACATAGCATGGTTTTATAATTCAATGATGTCTAACCCTATGCTAAAATTATAGAAGTCTTCATATTTTGAGCAAGGGCACAAGTGAAATTCACACTATATGATTTTATTCTTTCAAATGCCTATAAAATGGTCAAATTATTTTTCTTTTATTTTTATTTTTTATATCTGAAATAGAAATGACAAATAACACAACAGAAAACAACCTAAAACTTTACCAAGGAAACTTATTTATTTTGACATTTAATCCAAGCTTTATCTTGTGTCCAAAAATATCCCACAAATTCAACCTGCAATATAGTTTTATAAAACCCTATAAAATATGATCAACATTAAGGGGATTGCTTAGGCCAATATGTAGTAGAGCTTGAGAGCACAAAATTTAAGCCCCCTAGGTCCTTTTAGCTGACCTTTAGAAATCAAGAGTGAAAATTAACCTTTGTTGAAAATGAGCAAATAGAAAACAATGAAACACAACACAAAAAATAGAATGTAAGTAGTAGTATTATGTCCTAGATGCAGCATGCACACTAAGATCTAGGGTTTTAGAGCAAATATTACCCCTAGATATATCATAGCTAAAATAATTCCCTATATAGAGCAACCATGATTTTGGTTTACCAAAATTGTGCCTTGTAAATACGAGGTGTGATTTCATGGACAACCAAAAAAAAGTAGACTGATGCAAAAAGAACAATGACAATAATGAATATTGATAATATAAGAATGATAAAATGCACGAGACAACCTGGTGATAGTGAAGGAGGTAGGTAAAAGGATGAAGATCTCCAATTTATGGTTGATTCCTCCTGAAGACTTTAATACTTGACCACCAAGGATAACAAATCAATAATGCAATAGAATAACTCCATAAAAAACTTGCCAAAAAGAGATCACAATTTGCTTGCTAGGTAGGATGCTTGTTATTGCTTGGAATCTTAGAAAAATTAGCTTCCTTGCCTTAACTTACCAGGAGAAAAGAACCAAAACCCTCTACTTATAGGGGTTTTGAAACACAAACAAGTAGGAAAACCCTAAAGGAGGACCAACTTTTAGGAAGTGAGCTCCAAGGTGGGTTTGAAACAGAAAATCCTAATTTACCAAAATCATGCCCCGTAAGAGATGATCGTGATTTTAGAAAAACTAGGAAGAAAGGAAAAAAAGAGGGGGAAGAGAGTTCCAAACTTGCACTTGGGCAAGTTGAAGGGTATCTCTAAGGCTCTAGGAAAAATGAATCACTTAAATGGGTCAATTATCCATGTCTATATTTTGCCACCTCTCTGATGCATTTATGGCCTAATAAATGCATCTTTAAAATATGTAGATACCTAAAGGTGAATAACGACAAGCAAAAAAGGGGTATTTGGTTTAGAATAAAGGGATGGTGCAAAATGGTGTCATTCTGGGTACTTTCATATTTTGTAGACAAATCGAGACATTAGGGATATTAATGTCTCTCAAGCTAGGGTGCCCCCTCAAATTTTATAAGAAATGTTAAATTTCTAGTGAAAAATGAAATGATTGACTTAGAAGGAAGTAGAGCAGCAAACAACAAAGAGAAAAAGACACCAAAAGAAAATATTAGGCACACTCTCTCACTCTCTTTTATTTTTTTATTATAATTTTTGTATCACAAAAATAAAAAATACAATGCAAAATGATCCTAATTAACATTTAATGCAATCTATCATGCATGCTAGAATGAATGCAAGGTGAGATGGATAAATGAGTGAATTGAAAAGAAAAGAAAATATGAAAAGAAATAAGGAAGAAGGAGGAGACAAACAATGAAAGGCAAAAGAAAGCGAAAGCTCCAAAAAGGTCAAAGAAAATAAAAGAAAAATAAAAAAGCAAAACCTTGTGAGGATGTATGCTCATAAATGGATGAATGGAGGCTACCTCTCGCTAGTGGCCATGAAGCTATCCTATAAGGGTGTTATGCTCACTGATATGGGTAGATGGAGCAATAACTACTATGGGTGTAGTGCTCACTAATGGCTAGAGAAAAGAAGAGAGATACCTGTTGGGTTGTATACTCGTAAATAGTTGAACGGAGGCTACCCTTTACTCATGACCATGAAGCTATCCACTATGGGGTTCTAAAAATAATATGATTGATATTTCTAAAGTGAGGACTACCTAATAGGGGTGTGGTGTGTGTGAAAGGTGAGTTATCAAAGAAAAACGTAACCTGTGTGTGCATGTGCTAGGAAACAAAGAGAAATAGAGATAAAGAGGAAGAACAGTGCATGTGTGTGTCCTTTGTAAAATTTTGAGAAGTAAGATATGTGTGTAAGATAATCAGTGATAAAATGAAAACCATGAAGGATATTCATACGGTATCTATCCTATCTCATGACGATCCCTTGATAATCATAATATCAATAAATAAGAACGTGTGAACAATAATTAAGATTCACAAATGAAAGGAAGAATGTGTATCCTTATCTTGATGAGAAAGAATAAAAACATGCAAGGACAAGGATACACAGAACAAGAACTATATTCCTTGACTTGGGGAAGACAAAAATATGATTATTAAAACTTTTAAGGTCAATGAATATAGAATGACATGAGTGGTTGCAATGAGATGAGCCTTAGAGGGGATTCTCTAGGCATTATAGCCCTAGTGAGATTGCAATGCATGTGAGTTATGACCTAACTAGGTGTCATCACTTGCCATTATCGTAGAATCCCAAAAAATCTATATGATCAAGCAATCATGCAAATATGAACAAGCACCAATACAATTGTATGACAAGTAGCAATGCAAAGAATATAATATCAAGAAATTCATACAAAATATGATAGGTAGTCATGTAGTATGAATAAGGAAACCAAATGCAGTATGAAGACTAAGCTAAATGTAATATGAAAATGTAGAATGCCAAGTTATACATTGTATCTATTTAGATGGAGAGGAGGATATAGGTCTTATTGCATCATCAGGAATGAGTGAGCTGAGGTTTAGTGGGTGAGATGGGAGTGAGGGTTTGAATTTTTTGGGTAGGAATCTCAGCCAAGGTGATAGAGGTAGAGCAGGTACGGAAGGGGAAGGTGGGAACCTCGAGTATGGATCAAGCGAGGATCGAGAGGAATGTGGTCAGGCTACAATAGATTTGGAGGTGGGCATCACATGGGGGCCCGACCCTCCTCAAAAAGACCCTAACAAAAAATATACGAAGGATAATGTAGGGCCCAAGAAGTGGTTGTCTTTTTCTGACACTCTTAGAGGAAAAATAAAGGAGGTTCTCTCTCTTCTATCCCTAGTTCTAATAAATGATAAACTTTCAGCCCCGACAAGTTCCATGAGCCCTTTTATTTCAATGGAAGAATTCTCCATGGTAGGCAAGTTTTTGGGAGGTAGACCAGACATGGAGACTATTAGGGCTTGGGTGACGAGTAAATTGCAACCGGTAGGCAGCTTGGAGTTGGTAGCTCTAACTCGAGGGTTCTTCATTATCCATTTTAACAATATGGAGGATGCTAACTACATTTTAACAGGATGTCCTTGGTTTTTTGGCAAAAAGAGCCTTTTTATCAGACGATGGGGTGAATATTTCGACCCTGAAAAGCAAAATATTAATATTACCCCTATTTGGGTTCGTCTCTTGAGTCTACCTGCCTAGTTATTCAATGAATATTGGGTGCATGGCATAGCCAAAACTATAGGGGACCTGATCTCCATTGACCATGTGACCTTGGCCAGGACAAGGATGACTCATGCATAAATCTGCATAAATGCTAATTTGGATAATGAATTGCCAAGGTTTGTGGAGCTAGAGTATGGAGAATACTATAAAAAAAAGCTGGTAGAATATGAGAACATGCTAGCATTCTATGTAGAATGCAAAAATAAAGGACATCTATGCAATCAGTGCCCTAACCTGGTAATGAATAGAGAAAAGTAGAAGCAAGGAATGATAAACAAAGGAAATTTAAGGAGTTTCCCTAGCAGAGGTGATTTCAATCAGGAAAACTATGTCTACCAAAAAAAGAAAAGAGAGGATGCAGGGTCCCAACAAGACAAAGGAAAACAACAAGTTGTTGGCAACCAAAATACTCATGTAAGTTCCAATCCTCTAGTTTCAAATAAATTTTCAATTCTATCCAATATGGGAGTAGGAGGATTATCGAAATACATGGAACCTCAGAACCTTCAGGCTAACCTTTCTAACTCTCTAGAATCCCCATCCAAGCCAGGATCCTCAAACCCTAATGCTGAAATTATTGTAACCCTCGTGGGCATCACAAAGCCAAACCCTAATGCCCGATATCTAGAATCCCCATCCAAGTTGGGATCCTTAAACCCCAATGTTGAAAATACTTCAAGCCTAGTGGGCATCCCAAAGAAAAACCCTAATGCTAAATAACTTAGGAAGAAAGTTGAGGCATTGGAAAATAAAAAATATCATCTCCCTAACATCATCACTAGGATCCAGGTGAATCCTATTGAGGGGCCATCCCGAGGACCAGGGGAATACAAGAAAAAAGGAGAAGATTTGGATGTAGGGGTGGAGATATGTGAAACTCTTAATACTTAGGAATATGGCAGTCCGGTTCTGTAACAAATTACCTCCCTCTAGTTTATTCCTAAACAAACCAAGAGCACTGTGAAGTCTCCTATATATTTTGGTAGTGAAAAAATAAGAGGGATAATATCAAATATTGAGCATCAAAAAATTAAAACTAATAATGACATTGCCAATGGAAAACAAAGAACCTTGTTTCAACAAGTTATTCCGGGTTTTGAAGACAACAAATTAGGAAAACCCCCTCAAGGGATGGGGAGAGGAAGAAATCCCAAACAATCTAAATGAATTTCCTCTCATGGAACATGAGAGGCCTCAATGGCCTGCCCAAACATAGGGAAGTTAGTGCAATAATAAATCAAGTGAATCCAACTATTATCATGTTGCAAGAAACAAAAATTGATGAGATTCAATCAAAAAAAGTAGCAAAAAAAATATGGAATCAAGGGGATATGGTTTGCAAATCATCCAGAGGAGCGTCTAGAGGCCTTATGACTTTGTGGGATCCACAGATAGTATAAGGAACCATTATGCAGAAATATGATAGGGTTTTTAGTGATTTATTTAAGGAAATAAACAGCAAGTCAAGGATCCTTTCAAATATTTATGCACCGACTTCAATTCAAGGGAGAGCTCTACTATGGGAGTACTTAGGAAATCTAATTGAAATCCTCCATAATGTCCCCTGGATTCTAGCTGAGGATTTTAACACTCCTCTTTACCCTTCAGACTAAATGGGTGGAAATGGACCACCTATCAGGAGCATGGATGAGTTCAATGACTTTTTGAACTCCAACATGTTGATGGATGTAAAACTTAGAGGAGCGAATTATACCTGGAGCAATCGGTGGATAGGGTGTCATCTCATTCAAGAAAGGCTTGACAGGTTTTTCTATCAAAGGAGGCTACAAATCTGTTCGATGATTCTACCCTGTAAGCCCTTCCTAAAATTACCTCTAATAATAATCCAATTTTTTTGGATATCCCTAACTCTCTTTCCTTCAATAAACCTTTCATATTTCAATCTATGTGGATCAAACATTCCAATTTCAGAGATAACTTAATTCAGTGGTGGCAGTAGCCTGTCAGGGGTAGTGCAACTTTTAAACTTGCTGGTAAATTAAAGTTTGTTAAGGAAAATCTTCAAACTTGGAACAAATAGGTCTTTGGGAACCTGTTTGAAAATAAAAAATAGGTTGTTGAAAGTTTGAAGATAATTGATCAGAGGATTCAACATGGTGATGTTGACGAAACTACTAAGCAGGAGGAATGGACAAAACTAGCAAAGTTTCATAACATTTTGGCCTGTGAGGAAATCTATTGGAGGCAAAAAAAAAAGGGCTCTTTTGTTGAAATATGGAGATTCAAATTCTATGTTTTTTCATGTCACCATGCTTAGAAACAAAAGCAATAACAAGATAATTTTTTTAAAAAAATCAGATGCTTCTATTACTCATGACTTAACAGAAATCAGAAAGGAGGCCGTAACTTATTTCAATTCTATCCTTGGTCAGGAATCACAGTGCAATGAGGAGGCCAAATATATTCTCTTGAAATCCATTCCTAGCATAATAAATGAGGATATAAAACTTAAGCTTCTAGCTCCCTTTTTTGATGAGAAAATTAAGGAAGCCTTGTTTAGCATGAAGCCAGACAAAGCCCTGGGACCTGATGGGACATCGTAAGTGAGGATGTAATTTTTGCTGTTAGATAATTCCAAGCAAGAAATAATATCCCAAAAGGTCTCAACTCTACTTTTATTTTTCTTATTCCTAAGAAGCAAACCCCTGAATCTATGGCTGACTTCAGGCCAATCAGTCTGTGTAATGTTTCTTACAAGATCCTAACTAAAGCCATTGCAAATAGATGAGATATGTTCTACCCTGCATCATAGATCCATGCTAGGGAAGCTCTATCCAAGGCAGGTCAATCTTGGATGGGGTTATCACAGTTCATGAAGCTCTACACTTTGCTCATAAGACTAACAGGTCTATTTTTGCCCTCAAGATTGATATGAACAAAGCATTTGACAGGCTAAATTGAGACTTTCTGAAGGTTGTCCTCCTTAAGTTTAGTTTTCAGAACCAATGGGTTAATTTGATCAAAGAATGCATTTCTAAAGGATGGTTCTCGATTCTGGTTAATGGAACAAATGCTGGTTACTTTCAAAGTCATAGAGAAATTTGGTAGGGGGGCCCTATCAGCCCCATGTTATTCATCATTGTGGCAGAAGCTTTATGTAGAACCATAAAAAATGCTTACAGTTCAAGGCTAATATCAGGAATCAAGGCAACATCTATAACTAGGGCTATTTATCACCAACAATTTTTTGATGATACCCTTCTATTTACTAAGGCGTCGGTGGTTGAGGCCAAAATAATTAAATACATCCTACAACTCTACGAGGACACTACTGGTCAAAAAGTTAATTTCAGTAAAAGCAAGTTATATTTCTTGAACACCCCCATTCAAAGGCAAGGAAGGATTGAATAAATTTTAGGGTGTGATATAGCAAACCTTCCCACTTCGTATCTTGGTTTCCCTCTTTTCATTGGTTCTTCGAGAGAGTCAATGTGGGACAGGGTTATTGAAAGAATTCAAAAAAAACTTGTTGGATGGAAAGGTCATCTTCTATCTCAAGTGACAAAGTTGACCCTCACTAAGGCCTCTCTTTAGAGCATTCCAATATATTTCCTCTCTGTTTTAAAGCCCCTATGAATTTTTTCCAGAAATTTGAGAAACTCCAAAAAGAATTTTTATGGACTGGATCAGAGGAGAAAAAAAGGATACACCTTGTAGGATGGACCAAAGTGTGCAGACCCAGGGAAAATGGGGGCTTAGGTCTAAGGAGAATTGCTCATATGAATTTAGCTTTACTAGCTAAGCAGGCATGGTGCCTCATTTTTGGTGAAAAAAATGAATGGACAACTATCATCAAATGAAAGTATCTTCAAAATATGGAATTTCTAAGTGACTCAGTTCCAATCAGAGGTTCTACTTTTTGGAAAGCAATTCTCAATTGTAATGAAATTATCAAAAAATGTTTAATATGGGTTTTAGGAAATGGTGAGAGGATAAATTGCTGGAATTACAGATGGGCTAAGGACAAACCACTAATGCAATACCCTAACTTAGCCCGAATCAGAGATATCACAAAAGAACTCATTGGCAGAAAAGTCTCTGATTATATGGTTGAGGACAGAGGCATAATGAAGTGGAAACAAATAAGGATTCAGGGATTTCAACCAGAATCAAATGATCTTTGTAACATTATCGGGTAAAAATTTATCCCCATGAGACCCAAGGAAGATCAAGTGACCTGGGATCCTACAGAAAATAGGCAATTCACTATTAAATCGGATTACAAGTTTCTGCTTGATGACGAGGATTTTGTCCTCCAAAAGGACTTAGTTTGGATAAAAAAATTAATTCCAAAAATTGCGGTCTTTTCATGGTTGGTTATCGAAGGAATAATTCTAACCATTGATAATATGATGCGTAAATGTATTTGTATCACTAATCACTGTTATCTACGCAGGGCTAATTGGGAGACCATTTATCACATTTTCCTTGAGTACCTTTTTTTCTTGACTGTCCTAAGTGGGGCTTTTCAGGCCTTCAATATTTCTTGGGTTATACTAGCCACCATACTTGATTTTTTCATCCAGTGGCCTTACCCATTTTCAAGACAAAGACTTAGATACATGTGGAAAATTTATCTCAATCACTATCTTTGGCAAGTGTGGTTAGAAAGGAACCATAGAGTATTTAATGAGTCTACCCATGATCATCAAAATATCATTGCCAGGATCCTATCCTTTGCCAATGAGAATGTGAACCTTATCCCTTTTGATAACCATAAACCCGCAGGATACCACGATTGCTCAATATTTAAGCTTAACCTTGTTAGATGAGTCTGTGCCTAGGGTAGTCAACCCTAGAGCCAATGTTAAGTGGTCCCCACCTCCTACGGGTTGGTTTAAGCTTAATTTTTATGGAGCAACTAAGGAAAATCCTAGTATAGTAGGTGCTAGCATCATTGTGCGAGATCATAATATGCTGCTTGCATTTTATAAATATTTGGAAACAAGGACGAACAACGAAGCTGAAGCTAGAGCTATGTGGAGAGGCCTTCAAATGACTCAAGACTTAGAAGGCAATTTGATCATAGAAGGAGACTCTATGCATGTTATAAATCTCCTCAATAATTGGAAAACACCTCATTAGAGGATTAAAAAAATTGTTGAAGAGGCTAGGATCCTTTTTCAGGGAAGAAGGGACATAAAATCCCAACATGTCTTTCGAGAAGCTAAAAAAGTTGCTGATAAGCTGGCCAATTTGGGTGTCGATGGTGATGGACTTTTCAAATGGGAACACGGTGTCCCAAGCAAATTAGAGGAGCTTATTAAACAATAATTCCAAGAATGATAGTCGAATTTACCAACAAGGAAGGCATTGTAATTGTGAAGGCTATGAGTATTCCTGTCTCTTTTTTGAAATGGACATAATAAAAATTATCCGAGCTGTCAGTATTGGTGGATGCTACTTGGAAATACCACAAAGACTAATGGGATCAGTCACATGTCATATAACATGGCTCCTAGTTGTCTTAGTAATTTGAGGTTGGTTGATAATCACAGGGTAAGAAAGAAATGACAATATAATACTTCGAACCAGAGCCACATGGACCACCAAATAGCCATCGCCATAAATCTAGCCAGTAGGTTCACTTCTCCAAGGCTGATTGGCCAAGTCAGGATGTGGTCCCAAAGCATGTCATATATAGAAGAAATTAATTACCAAAGAGTAACTATCAATACAGAGCTTGTGGGAGTTTTTTTCAGTACTCTGCTATGTATGTTTGTAGCTTTTTGTTTCTCCACTGTTTCAAGGAAGGGATCCGTGTTTGTTTCTTTTTTTGTAATTATGATGCAGGTGTGTTTTCTCGGGGTATACCCAAAATGTTGTATGGAAAGTTTCTTTTTGATAATAGGCTATGTGCCTTACCGGATGTAATGGCTTTGGTGGCATGTAGATTTTACATATATAGGATCCTTAATAAGGACATGTTCATCAACAGTCCTGGGCTAATTTTTGTAAAAGGTTTTGGGTCAACCTGTAAAACCCGGTATTAATGCTATAGTATCTTATCTAAAAAATATATATATCTCTTTAGATGCTTTATATTCATTGGTTCTTTAAGCTTTGTACCATCCAAAGATACCCAATGATAGGCCCCTGTACCAAACTTGGATTTTATGATAAAGGGACCTAACCAATTGGGCTAAAATTTACCTTTGATATCTAACCGAACATTGGTTTTCTTTTGATTTTCCTTGAGGATAAGGTCTCCAATATCAAAATAATGATTGCAAAATTTCTTGGAATAATATTGCTTGAGTCTATCTTGATAGGTTTGAAGATTCTCTAAGGCATGAATGCACTTTTCATCGAATAGCCCTAATTTATTTAAATGATCAAGGTGATACTCATTGTCCATCAAGACATCTTGCAATAAGATGCGTAAGAAATGGACCTCTAACTTGAATGGAAATACCACCTTATACCCATATACCAAGACATATAGAGAAGCACCAATAAGATTTTACACACTAGTGTGATAAGTTCACATAGCTAGATAAAGTTGGAGATGCCAGTCATGACTAGTCTTACTAACAAAAATTTTAAGAATCTTGATCAAAGACTTGTTGGATGCTTCAACTTATCCATTACCTTAAGAGTAATATGAAGTTAACTAATTGTGCTAAATATTCTACTTAGCACAAAGTTTATGAAAATCCTTGTTCTTGAAAGGAGTGCCATTGTTAGAGATAATCACCAAAGGAATCCTAAACCTATAAAGTATTTGGTTAAATATGAACTTGAATACTTGAGCTCCAATCATCATAGCCAATGGTATGGATTTGACCTATTTAGTAAAGTACTTTATCACTATTATGATAAACTTATGACTATTAGATAACATTGGGTTCATATTCCCTATAATGTCCAATCCCCACATAGAAAATGGCCAAGGGTAAGAAATAACCTAAAGGTGCTAAGAAGGATCATGGATAAATTTATCATAGCATTGACACTTGTCACAACATCAAATATGGTCACATGCATCTTTATCCATGGAAGATCAATATTACCCCATCTGAAAGAACTTTTTGGAAGTAACATTTCTACTAAAATGGCCTCCACATGAACCTTAATGAGTCTCACTTAGAGCTATCCAAGCTTCAATAGTGTTAAGTCATCACAAGAGGATACCTTAAAAAGAATATCAATACAAATTTTTGCTAATTATAATGAATTAGCATGCTCTTTTATGCAAAATATTATTCTGGTTGTGATCTAAACCATCAATAATCAAACCATCCTTAAGGAAATTAAATATGTCAATATACCATGGCTCATATGAGAAATCTATGATGATCAAAAAATCTAACATAACAAGACAAGAACTGAGTGATGTGGGATTCCAGAGTTGTGTAATGGTAATCGATGCTTGATCATCATCCAACTCCAAATAAAACAACGATGCAACAATTGCCATGGCATATATATGATGGTTGGAGGATCTAGGGATAGACTCTATGGTTACCTGATCGAAGGTAGACAAAATCTTGATGACAATATCCTTATAAGGTTTCAACTTATCATCTCGAGTATAATAAACATAATTAATCTGATTGACCACAAGTTGAGAGTCACCAAATATGGAGAGAAATCTAACATGCAAAGCTAAGGCTACTCTAAGGCCAAGGATCAAGGCTTCATACTTGGAAATATTGTTCATGTAGGAGAAACAAAGCTTAAAGGAAAGGGGATGAGCTATTTTTGTGGGGTAACTAGAATGACTCTAGCACCAGCACCCTTCATGCATCAGTCTCCATCAAAAAATAAATTCTAGGACTTTGTCTCTTTAACCTCCATGCTAAAGCACTCATTGAGAAACTCAATGACCAAAGTATGGGTAACTTCTAAGGGAATGAAGGCTAACTAATAAGTAATCACCTAATTCTTCATAGCATTCGAACCTATGAAAGTAAAGTTTAATCACTAAGGGCTAAAACCCACTTAGCAGCTTGACTTGAAAGGTGGATCTTAGACATTAAGTAATGCAAAGGATAAAAATTTGCAACCATCAATGTTTTATGGCTAAGCATGTAGCATCTTAGCTTTTGAGAAGCAAACACCATAGTAAGACAAAGCTTCTCTAAGGGAGTGTACTGGGTTTCATAGCTAACCAAGGTTCTACTAATATAGTAGATAGATTGCTCTTTATTTTGATCATTATGTTGAGCCAACAAGGCTCCCAAAGTGTGAGTTGTGGCTTCCAAAGTGTGAGTTGTGGCTACTAAATAAAGCATCAGATGCTTATCTGATAGAGGTAAAACTAAAATAGGTAGGGAAGTGAGATACCTTTTGAGCTCATCAAAATATTTTTGACACTTAGCATCCCAATGGAACATAGTGTCTTTCTTAATAATCTTAAGAAAGGGATAAAACTTAACATCTAATTGGGCTATGAACAAATGAATAGCTTGAAGCCAACCTTGTAAGCTACATAACTCGATCAAGGTATGAGGAGGAGGTATGTTAATGATAGCTACTATATTAGTGGGATTCACTTCAATACCACACCTAGAAATGATGAAACCTAAAAACTTACCAGATGTGACTCCAAACACACACATGGAGGGCTTAAGACAAACTTTGAACTATCAAAGCATTTCAAAAATTTATCTTGATGTATGGAAATATTCAAAAGATCATCCACATAATCCTATAAAATATGGTGCATCATATCATGAAAAATATAAGTCATAGCCCTTTGATATGTGGCACTAGCATTATTCAATCCAAAAGGTATTACTTTATAACAAAAGGTACCCCATGATGTGATGAAAGCTATCTTGGTTTTTGATCCTCAGGGGCAACCATGATTTTATTATATCCTGAAAAACCATCCATGAGCAAAAGCATACCACATTTTGTAGTGAAATCTATGATCTGGTCTATGTTGGAAAAGGGAAAATTGTCCTTGGAACGTGTTAAGTTAATGTTCCCAAATTTAGTACATATATTGATTATTCCCATATTCTTAGCTATAGTATTGATATTGGAGATCCAGTCTAGAATAATCGATAGCCTTTATGAAATTGATATCAAGGAGTTTTTGGAGCTCCTCCTTGACCAAAATGGAAACCTTAGGATGCATATTCCTAAGGTTTTTCTTAAGAGGCTTAGCACTAGGAAAAACTACCAAATGATGCATAAAAAGGGATGGACCAAGCCCTAGCATATAGGACTATGACTAAGAATAAACATCATGAAATTATTTTAAAAAATTGGTCAATTAATCTTGCTCGTCCATGGACAATAATTTTCCTAGCTTAAGGATTCTAGGGGTCTCATCAAAACCTATGTTCACATATATGGTCTCCTCAATGATAATGGATGACTCATCCTCAAGAGGAGGTGAGGCAAGGATTACTCCTAGTTGCTCAAGGTCGTTCAAAGACATAGAACCAAATTCCTCTTAAGAACTAGAAGACTCAACCTGTGCAGTGCAAGGCACTGACCCATAAAATAAGGTGCCACTATGAAGGACATCATCATGAACCATGTCACAAGGAGTATCATCTTTAGCATACTCCTTTTGGGTCACAACTAATAGAGAGTGATAGGGTGGGCCCTCATCCTCAAAACTCCACTCCAAATATTGATGAGACATCCTTAGAAGAGGCTCCTAATGATAAGAATTGACTTGATCCTATGATGATATATTGATTAATGATTCCTCTCTCATATTTAGATTTTTAAATTGCTTAGTTATGTGGGATGACAAATCTTATAGATATAAATAAAAATAAAATTGAGCTTTCTCAACTTGTGAACAATATTCAAATGGGTGAGGATCACCCAAAATGGTGATAAATTGATTCTTAAATTCAAACTTTAGATATTGGTGGAAGGTAGAAGAGACCACCCTCATTGCATGGATCCAAGGATATCCTAGAATAAGAATAAAAGATGCAGGAAAAGACACACATAGAACAAGGTATATAAGATCTTAGGTCCAACCCTTAAGGGGAGGGATACAATACCGCAAGTCTCTTGGGACTCATTGTTGGAAGTTTTGTTGATGTTATCAAATTTAATTAAATCTTCATATTTTAATCCAAAATTTTGGAAAAATTGATCAGTGCATAAATTGAGGGAAGAACCATTATCAATTAGAACCCATTTGATAAAAGTTTCCCAAATTAATGTGATGATGTAAAGGGAATAATCCCCTTGTAGGCCTAAGGAAGAAATAATTTCATCTAAGAATGTGATATGATGTATCCCAAGATAACTTACAACATTAGCCATAACACTAGGGGAAATGTCTTGAGGAACAAATTATTGTCTTAGGAGCTTCAACAAGGCTTTCCCATGAATGGGATAAGTTTGCAAAATATCTAAGATAAATATCTTTGTTGGGGTATTAGCTAACTAGTATTGAATGTCAAAGGAGACTTAAGGTTGTGGCTTCAATACTAAAGGTGGGTTTTCTAATCTTGTGCTCCTTTTTGGGTATTCTTCAAAACAAAGGTGGAATTCAAAGGTAGGTTGGATGAAGAACTTATCTCCTACTGAGATGGTTGAGTTAGTTGATTTTGTGCTTGTTGCCTTGTAGTTGCTACTATCATACCAAAAATATTATCATAGGGAGATGGCATATTATGATATAACACTTGATTAGCTGCTTGCTAACCATGCTTAGGGATTAGATCTTGGTTAGTTATGAGTGCTTATTGAGTAGGAGTTTGATTGTTTATTGGAGGATTGGATTGAGAACCTTCCATAACAAGTCATCCTACATCATTTAGGTCCTAAACCACATGTTTCAACACAAGATTTTATCCAGTGCCCCTCCACTCTATGATATTCACAATATTAACCAACTTTATATCAAGTTGTTGTGGTATCGGGTTGACTTATAGGTGGAAACTTGATCATATTAGCTTCCAAAAACTACATTAGGAGCACTATAATAGGTATGTTGAGTCTTGTAGAATTCTTTTGTAAGGGTTTTTGAGGTTGGCTAAACACCCTATTTTATAGGGTGCCAACAACATTGTTAACATGCCTACTATTTGTTACCCCATCACCAACCACATGATTATTCTTATATTGATTTTTAATGGTCATATATTATTTTACTTAAATTTGACCTCTTTTAAGAAGGGCTCGCACTACCCTTCTTTCCAAATCTATAGCTTGATAAAAATATGTGATAGTTGTAGTTTCCAATTCATAAGAGATCTATTATTGTAAAATTCCAATAAATATCTCAAACATGTCTCAAGGAGATAAGGTATATCTCAAGCATCCAACCAGACTCCACCAAGATAGAACTTTTGAAAAAATTTCATATTTACTTTGTTTTAACATATATCTATCTTTCATAATCACATTCTTTTCAACATAAGCACCAAATTTTTGAACAAATATTTTAGTTTTATCTTCAAAATTCCTCAAATAGTGATTAGGCAATTGATAATACCACTTTAATGTCATACCACCAAGACTTGTAGAGAATATTTTTAGCAACAACATGTCATCATATATGATATCATGCATGTTGTCCTAAACATTCTTAAATGCTCAATTAATGTTGGACATTTTGAGGAGTGTTTGTTGTCATTGATGTCAAAAGCATTGTTGTGCTATGTTCGTCATCTTTGAGGACATTAAGTGTTTCCTCCAAAAGCAAGAAGGTCTTGAAAAGCAATAGGTTATAATATTTATTTTTAAATATTATATACCCAGGAGGGTTCAAAGAATGAAGATCAAAAGAAGGAGAAGCAAGTTCAAAATTAAATAATAATATTTTATTATTATTATTTTGGATCAAAAATCGAGTTTAAAAATATCAAGGAACAAGTTGGAAAAAACCCACAAAGAGATTTTAATTTAAATTAAAATTTTAATTTAAATAATGATGGGTGCTAAGGTTAATTTAAATATTTATTTAATATTTAAATTTAACTTTAATATTCGAATTAAAACTAAATTCGAATAATCGCCGACGTTGAAATAAGCTAAAGGTTGCATATAAATAATGCCAAAGTTGGCATTTGGAAAATCATCCATGCGATAGTTTTTGGCTCGTGCAAAAGAGAAGTGTGATTTTCGCATGTGTTTTCGAGCAAAGGAAAGGACAAGTGTGACTAGCCTCCAAAAAAATATTCGAAGTCCCTCATAGCTGAGTTGGCAGCCAAGGGCTGCGTAAGACGTGTGCTAGGTGCCTGGTGCAGGTTCGAATCCCGTGCACGTCATTTTTGGTGAAGGAAGGTTCGCGTTTTAAGGTTGCGCCATTCGAGGGAGAAGGTCAAAGGCACGCTAGTGCCTTTTGGCTCTTGTGGAGCCACGCAGCCCAATTGGTGGGCGCGAGCACTACGGAAGCGCTTGGGGGAGAACCAACGGTGGTTCGAATCCCGCCAAGGCCTTTTGGGCAGCACTATTGAGGTATGCACGTTGTGAGGTTTGATTTGGCTTGTGAAAAATAAAAGGGAAATATTTTGCTTGTTGGTTGTCTTGGCTTGCAAAAAATAAAAGGGAAAATATTATTTTTGTTTCCAAGGGTTTATGTTGATTAAAGTTTTTTGCATAATTAATTTGATTATAAGTTGTTTAGGGGAGTTAAAAGGGAATGCAAAACTTTGATTTCTGGATTGAATTTTTAAGTGTTTAAGGAGTTATAAGAGAGTAAGGAAAGTTTATTTTTGAGATTCAAGGGTGTTGGATATTATTTTAAAAGTTGGAGATTATAAGGTGTATTTGGATATTAATTTTTGTATTGAAGAAATATTTTTGAAGAAGTGTTAGGGTGATAATTCTTGTCATCTAACCTTTGTGCTTGGCAAGGAAAGTGGTTATAATTGAGACAGGTTTTGAAGTCTATTCTTCAACAAATAAAAGGTATGGGCATATTCTTCTTTGGTTGAAATAATTGATTGGTTGAGATTTTCTGAAAACAAGATTGGAGTGAAAAGGATTTGATTAAGTTTTCCTTTGTAAGTTTGTTGAGTTGATGAGTTTTCTGAAATGGAAGTAAATGCTATAAACCTTGTTTGATAAGCATTGTTGGAGATTTTGAGTGAGTGAATGCATACTTCATTGTTGTGTGATTGAGATCCTTTGTTGTTGAGTTTGAATATTGGATTAGGGTTTGAAATATCATGAGTATCATTGTTATGTGAGGATTGGTTGATAAGCATTGTTGTTGAAGTAATTGGTTGAGTGAAGAACTTGAACTAGGGTTTGCAAAGATCATGAGTATCATTGTTATGTGAGGATTACTTGATAAGCATTATTGTTGAAGTGATTGGTTGAGTGAAAGTGATTGAGCTTACTTGAGTGGATGTGTTGAAGTGATAGTTCAAGTTCTGTGAAACAAATTGTTCTATATTCTAAATTGATTTGAGAAAGTGATTGAGTGTTTATGAGTGTGAATAAAAAAAAAAAGAGTGTAAGTTTTTTTTAAACATATTGAGTCTCTAAACAATTATCTATATGTTTCTTGGTAAAAATAGAGATTGAAAGTGATTGAGCATTGTTGTGAATGTGAAGCATATTGAGTCTCTAAAAATTCTCTATATGTTTCTATGAGATTGGACAAGTTCTAGTGTGGACTTATTGAGCAGATTTGAGGTAAGTCTTTGAGAAGACTTGTGGACAGATTGGTGTGAGCTTTTGTGGAAGCTTACAATACTAATTGAGGACAGATATTATTGAGCAGATTTGGACAAGTTTATAATAAGTTCTAGAGAGGACTTGTGGATAGATTAGTGTGAGATTTTGTGGAAGCTTACAAGGTAGATTTGAGACAAGTCTTTGAGAAGACTTGTGAGCAGAGTTGATTGATTGATTTGTTCAAACCTTGAGTTAAGATTTGGGGTAGATCCAATAGAGTTGATTTGTGATTAAGTCAAGCTTTGTATTAAGGCTTGAGGATAGATATTGAGGATAGATTTGTGCTAAACCGAAGGACTATGTTTAGTGCATATTTGAGGAAAAATATTGAGAAATAAATTTGTACTAGACCTAAGGACTATGTTTAGTGTAGATTTGAGGATAGAGTTTGGTGCAGATTTGAGGATAGGTTTGTGCCAGACCAGAGATAGAGTTTGAGAAGATTTGTGCTAGATCGAAGGACTATGTTTAGTGTAGATTTGAGATAGAGCTGAGAGTAAGCTTTGGAGGTGATAGAGTATAGAGGATGATAATCTCTAGTGGATAGAGATCCATTAGCCAGGGTAGTGAGGATAGGTCTTCTGAGTGAGGATAGGAGTCTTCAGTGGATAGAGATCCATTAGCTAGTGTAGTGGGGGTAATAGTTCTTCTAGAAGATCACCAGCCAGAGCTAAGGAGAAAGGAGTTCTCCTATGGATAGAGATCCATGAACTTGATTAGGGGATTGGTGTCTCCTTTGGATAGAGGTCCATAAACATTGTAATAGGGAAAGGATTCCCAAGAGATTGATTGAGAAAATTTTAGTGAAATATTTTCTCCGTGGAGTAGCCCACATTGGGTGAACCATGTTAAATTGGTGTCTCTATTGTGTGTGGTGATTTATGCATTGGTTTGATTACTATTGTTGATATTGCTATCTATACATTGCATAATATTGATTGGAAAGAAAAGTAAAAAGTGGTCTTATACTTGTTCACCCCCTCTCAGTATAAGCTTGTGTTCTTCAATTGGTATCAGAGTGGGTTCCTTCGAAAGAGTTTAACAGCTTGAAGGAAAATCTTACAAGAACACAATGGATTCTAAGAATGGGTCCTCAGATAATTCAACTCCAGTATTTTATGGAAGCGATTATGTATTTTGGAGTATGAGAATGAAGATCCACCTGATGGCACTTGGCAATGAAATTTGGGAAGTAGTTGAAAATGGATACATACCACCAGCTACTCCACCTACAGATAAATATGGTAAGCTTCTACATCATTACAATTCAAAAGCAATGAATGCAATTTTGAGAGGTTTGCATAGAATAGAGTTCATAAAAGTTATGCATTGCAAATATGCAAAAGGAATTTGGGATAAGTTGCAAAGCATATATGAAGGAGATAAAAGTGTCAAAAAGGTAAAGATACAAAATCTCAAAGGACAATTTGAAGAATTAAGAATGAAGGATGAGGAAAATATTAGTGCTTATCTACTTCATGTAGACGAGGTTGTTAATGACATGCAAGGACTTGGACTTGAGATTGAAGAATCAGATGTTTGTGATAAGATCTTAAGATCTCTCCCAAAAATATTTAGTGAAAATATTTCTACTATAGAAGAATCAAAAGATGGTGATTCTTTGACAAGAGATATGTTACTTGGTATTCTTACAACTTTTGAGATAAGAACAAAAGAGGAACCTAATATCCGAAAGGAAGCAACCTTCAAAGCTACTAAGAAGACAAAGGGTAAGAAGTCAGATTCAAGCAATGAGTCATCCAGTGATGAAGAAGCAAATTATGGAAAAAATAATAAGGATTCAAGAAGATTTAAAGATGCAAAATATATTAGATGTTTCAATTGTGGAAAGTATGGTCACTATGCAACTGATTTTCAAGAAGCTAGAAATGGCAATGATGAAGAAAAATAGGATCATAAGAACAGGGAATCAAAAAAATATAGGTACCAAAAGAAAGGCAAGGATGGACAAGGCAGACAAGGAAAGAAGTTCTTTCAAAGACAAAAGAGGAGCTACTATGCAGACAAGGCAAGTAAGTACTCAAGTGATAGTGATAATAGTTTCTTAGATAATGATAAATATGAAGTTCTATTTATGATAGAAGAAAAAGAAGAAGTTAAGAAAAGGTCACCAATAATTCTCAAGTGTTTTAGATGTGGTAATTTTGGACATCTTGAAGATAGTTGTACAAAGAATGGTTTTAGTTTTAGTGATGATGAATATGAAGATACACTTGAAGGACCAGAAGAGAATATTCTAATGGCACTAGAAGAAGAAGGAGGTGATCCTATAGAAGACAAGTCAGAAGAGAATGAAGATGTTTTCAAAGGTAAAAAAATAGAGGAAGAATCAGAAAAAGGAGAAGTTGATCTTGAGGGAGAGCTTATTTATGCTCTTAACACATTAAAGAAGGTGAGAAAGCAAAACTCCCAACTTAAGCTTCAGTTTCAGGAATGTGATGAAGAAAGAGGAAAGCTTATAGAGGATCTAAATAAGTCAATAGCTAAGACAAAGAAGTTCAAGGATAAGTTAGAAGCAAAGGTCTTAGAATGTGAAAGGTTAGAACATGAAGTGGCTCTACTAAGGGAAGAAGTAGAAAAGTCTAAGGAAAAGCTACACAAGTTTGGAAGAAGCTCAAAGAATTTGGATAAGATTATCAAGTCACAAAAGCCTACATCAAGCAAGATAGGTCTTGGATTTGAATAGGTACAAAAGAAATAGGAAGAGGAGTCAACCTCAAGTTCTGAAGAAGAAGAAACTTCAGAAGAAGATAGTGTAAGAGAAAGTGAGACTTCTGAGGATGAGTTGGATAATAGAAAGTTCAACAAGGAAAGGAACAATGCACAAAGAAGAAATAGATGGAACAGGAACCAACACAGGGTAAAAGAGACTAAGAGACCAATGAGGTCAAGGCAAGGAAATTTCAATGGATGATGTTTCTCATGTCATAGATTTGGGCACAAGGCTTCACAATGCAGGACACATGAAAGATAGGAATATGGGAACTTCAGAAACAGGCAGCTTTTTCATGGGTATTGCTACTCATGTAATCAATTTGGTCACAAGGCAATAAATTGTAGGGTCCATGATAGGAATAGATATGGCTTCACCAGAAGAAATCCCAAGATATTTGCACCTTCAAGGAATAATAATATTAAGTGTTACAAGTGCAATAATGATGGACATACAACAAAGAGGTGTAGAGCAGACATTCCAAAACCAAGCATGAATAGGAACATGAACATGGGCATGAACATGAACAAGAATAGGAATATGGACATGAACAGGAATAGGAACATGGACATGAACAGGAATAGGAACATGGACATGAATAGGAATAGGAACAATCAGAGGAATTAGAAGGATCAGATGAGAAGGAAAGTGGACAAAGATAAAGATCAGTGCTTGATGGGAGTAGAAATACTCCCACCCCAAAATTAACCACCTCAAGAGGAGGTGGGGGAGGGGCTAAGCTAAGAGTTTCATTCTTAGCCCCGAGCCCCAAAGGTGACCCTTTGCCATTGATGTCAAAGGGGGAGATATTTGAGTAAGGGGGAGAGATCTAAGTTAGAAGGAAAGCATTCGATTAGGGGGAGAATTTTCCCAGGGGAGAAAAATAAAAAGGTCAAGGAAATGGTAAAAAGTAATTGGGTTGCCATCAATGACAAAGGGGGAGATTGTTGGACATTTTGAGGAGTGTTTGTTGTCATTGATGTCAAAAGCATTGTTGTGCTATGTTCATCATCTTTGAGGACATTAAGTGTTTCCTCCAAAAGCAAGAAGGTCTTGAAAAGCAATAGGTTATAATATTTATTTTTAAATATTATATACCCAGGAGGGTTCAAAGAATGAAGATCAAAAGAAGGAGAAGCAAGTTCAAAATTAAATAATAATATTTTATTATTATTATTTTGGATCAAAAATCAAGTTTAAAAAGATCAAGGAACAAGTTGAAAAAACCCACAAAGAGATTTTAATTTAAATTAAAATATTTTAATCTTTGATTAAAATTTTAATTTAAATAATGATGGGTGCTAAGGTTAATTTAAATATTTATTTAATATTTAAATTTAACTTTAATATTCGAATTAAAACTAAATTCGAATAATTGTCGACGTTGAAATAAGCTAAAGGTTGCATATAAATAATGCCAAAGTTGGCATTTGGAAAATTATCCATGCGATAGTTTTTGGCTCGTGCAAAAGAGAAGTGTGATTTTTGCATGTGTTTTCGAGCAAAGGAAAGGACAAGTGTGACTAGCCTCCGAAAAAATATTCGAAGTCCCTCACAGCTGAGTTGGCAGCCAAGGGCTGCGTAAGATGCGTGCTAGGCACCTGGTGCAGGTTCGAATCCCGTGCACGTCATTTTTGGTGAAGGAAGGTTCACGTTTTAAGGTTGCACCATTCGAGGGAGAAGGTCAAAGGCACGCTAGTGCCTTTTGGCTCTTGTGGAGCCACGCAGCCCAGTTGGTGGGCGCGAGCACTACGAAAGCGCTTGGGGGAGAACCAACGGTGGTTCGAATCCTACCAAGGCCTTTTGGGCAGCACTATTGAGGTATGCACATTGTGAGGTTTGATTTGGCTTGCAAAAAATAAAAGGGAAATATTTTGCTTGTTGGTTGTCTTGGCTTGCAAAAAATAAAAGGGAAAATATTTTTGTTTCCAAGGGTTTATGTTGATTAAAGTTTTTGCATAATTAATTTGATTATAAGTTGTTTAGGGGAGTTAAAAGGGAATGCAAAACTTTGATTTTTGGATTGAATTTTTAAGTGTTTAAGGAGTTATAAGAGAGTAAGGAAAGTTTATTTTTGAGATTCAAGGGTGTTGGATATTATTTTAAAAGTTGGAGATTATAAGGTGTATTTGGATATTAATTTTTGTATTGAAGAAATATTTTTGAAGAAGTGTTAGGGTGATAATTCTTGTCATCTAACCTTTGTGCTTGGCAAGGAAAGTGGTTATAATTGAGACAAGTTTTGAAGTCTATTCTTCAAAAAATAAAAGGTATGGGCATATTCTTCTTTGGTTGAAATAATTGATTGGTTGAGATTTTCTGAAAACAAGATTGGAGTGAAAAGGATTTGATTAAGTTTTCCTTTGTAAGTTTGTTGAGTTGATGAGTTTTCTGAAATGGAAGTAAATGCTATAAACCTTGTTTGATAAGCATTGTTGGAGATTTTGAGTGAGTGAATGCATACTTCATTGTTGTGTGATTGAGATCCTTTGTTGTTGAGTTTGAATATTGGATTAGGGTTTGAAATATCATGAGTATCATTGTTATGTGAGGATTGGTTGATAAGCATTGTTGTTGAAGTAATTGGTTGAGTGAAGAACTTGAACTAGGGTTTGCAAAGATCATGAGTATCATTGTTATGTGAGGATTACTTGATAAGCATTGTTGTTGAAGTGATTGGTTGAGTGAAAGTGATTGAGCTTACTTGAGTGGATGTGTTGAAGTGATAGTTCAAGTTCTATGAAACAAATTGTTCTATATTCTGAATTGATTTGAGAAAGTGATTGAGTGTTTATGAGTGTGAAACATATTGAGTCTCTAACAATTCTCTATATTTTATGGTAAAAAGAGATTGAAAGTAATTGAGCTTTATTGAGAGTGAAACATATTGAGTCTCTAACAATTATCTATATTTTTGTGGCAAAAAGAGAGATTGAAAGTGATTGAGCATTGTTGTGAATGTGAAGCATATTGAGTCTCTAACAATTCTCTATATGTTTCTATGAGATTGGACAAGTTCTAGTGAGGACTTGTTGAGCAGATTTGAGGTAAGTCTTTGAGAAGACTTGTGGACAGATTAGTGTGAGATTTTGTGGAAGCTTACAATACAGAATTGAGGATAGATTATTATTGAGAACTTGAGATTTGGACAAGTTCTAGAGAGGACTTGTGGATAGATTAGTGTGAGATTTTATGAAAGCTTACAAGGCAGATTTGAGATAAGTCTTTGAGAAGACTTGTGAGCAGAGTTGATTGATTGATTTGTTCAAACCTTGAGTTAATGTTTGGGGTAGATCCAATAGAGTTGATTTGTGATTAAGTCAAGATTTGTGTTAAGGCTTGAGGACAGAGATTGAGGATAGATTTGTGCTAGACCGAAGGACTATGTTTAGTGTATATTTGAGGAAAGATATTGAGGTATATTTGTACTAGAATGAAGGACTATGTTTAGTGAAGATTTGAGGATAGATTTTGGTGTAGATTTGAGGATAGGTTTGTGCCAGACCAGAGATAGAGTTTGAGCATATTTGTGCTAGACCGAAGGACTATGTTTAGTGCAGATTTGAGATAGAGCTGAGAGTAAGCTTTGGAGGTGATAGAGTATAGAGGATGATAGTATTCAGTGGATAGAGATCCATCAGCCAGGGTAGTGAGGATAGGTATTCTGAGTGAGGATAGGAGTCTTCAGTGGATAGAGATCCATTAGCTAGTGTAGTGGGGGTAATAGTTCTTCTAGAAGATCACCAACTAGAGCTAAGGAGAAAGGAGTTCTCCTATGGATAGAGATCCATAAACTTGATTAGGGGATTGGTGTCTCCTTTGGATAGAGTTATGAAGAACATGGAATTATACTGAGAGGGGGGGTGAACAGTATAAGACTTAACCAATTAATAATTTTAACTTTAGATAGCAGTGGCATCAACACAACATTAATCAAGATAGAAAGCATCACACATTGAAGACCCATTTTTAACGTGGTTCACCCAAAATGGTTGGGCTACGTCCACAAAACTTTTCTCTAAAAGTTATCTCAAGGTTCTTTGGGAGTCCTTCCCAATTACAATGTTTATGAGCCTTGGCCCAAAGGAGATACCTTCCCCCAATAAGAATTTATGAGCCTCTGCTCAAAGGAGATACCTTCCCCTCTGCTCTGGAAATGATCCCTCAGAAGATCAACTGCCTCTACCTCTTGCCAGCATGTGGAACTCCTTTCCACCGAAGACCTCCTATCCTCAATGCTTAGCCTAAGAGACCTCTGCCTTCTATGATCACGTCCACAGTAGCTCAGAAACTTGTACCAAACACAGTCAGTCGGTCTAGTACAAGTCTTCCTCTGTCTGTCAAATCTGTCCAACTCTTGAACAAATCAAATCTCTACATACAAGCCTTCTCAAAGACTTGCCAAATCTGTCCTCAGGTTCTCCTCATAGAACCAGTGCAACTCTGTCCTCAAGTCCTCTGATAGGACCTATCAAAATTAGCATACAAGTCCTCTGCTAGGACCTGTCCAAATCAGCTCACAAGTCCTCACTAGAACTTGTCCAAATCAGCTCACAAGTCCTCCAAAAGAACCTGTCCAAAAACTCAGCAAGCTCACCAAGAAAAACTTTCTTAGCAGGAACCCACAAAGAGAATTGTTAGAGACCCAATGTGATTCATCAATCTCATAGAAGCATAAAGAGAATTGTTAGAGACTCAATATGTTCTATACTTAACTCCCAATCTCAATCTCAACTCAACTCAACCTCAACTCAATCTCAGAAGAATAAGATAGAATGAAGTTTGCATTTATCAAGAACATGAAACACAACCCAACAATTGCCAACCATGCAAGATCTCATATAACAATGATACTCATGTTCTTTCCACAACCAAATAACTTTTCTCAACCAATCAATATTTCACAACCAAATACTCTTTCACAACCAAATAGGGCTTCAACAACAATGCTTATCAACAAGGCTTAATCAAACAACACCATTCAACTCAACATCAACCTTGAAGCATTCAACCAATCATCACAAGAAAAGGAAACAAGTAGAAATCCTTTTCCCTCCAAAGATATTTGAACAAAATAGCCACCAACACAATATCACCAAATGCAAAGAATAACTTGCTCAAATCAACTCAATGGAGTAAGCCCAATATCATGAATCAAGTAAAGCAATAACTTGATCAAACAACCTCTATGGAAGCAACTCAACCATCAAACTCAAAATAGCCAACCAAGGGTTCCACCAACTCAATGCAAGTAGCTAGACTCACAAATATAAACCCTAGTGCACAAAGCTTCCACTATCTCAAACCAAAAATTATGCATTCACCAAAAACTCTCCTTAAGGATAACAATGCATAAGTAGTCTTCAACAAACCAAAAAATAGGATTTACACCTAGCCAAAGGATACCTAGTAGAATACCTTTTCACTCCAACCTTATTTCAGAAAACATACACCAATCATACTCATAAGAAGAATGTGCCCATACCTTATTGGAGTAGAAGATAATTGAACCTTCAAGCTTATAAATCGCTGTCCAAGAAACTCCGAATTTCATGGCATAAAGACATTTTAATAAAAACGTGTGTTACTCTAGCAAAGCACCCCCGCGAGACTCGAAACGGTGACCTCTGCCAATGTAGTGCCCAACAACAACCTTCGCTGCCACTAGCCCATGTGGGCTATGAAGTTCACAAGTGAACTTCCCTCCACTTCACCCTCAAAAAAACTCTCGAAGACTTTTCAACCGCACGTGCTTCTAAGTCTTCCTTCGATCGTAGCGAATATAGAGCACAAACACCGCAAATTGCATTTGGGGAATTTCGAATTAATTAGCCTTCCAACCTTAGGAGTTGGAGAATAAATAGTCTCTTCGAAGACACCTTGATGTCAGCTGAAATAAAGACCATTTTGAAATTAATCAAAAGTCTTTTCAAAAAGGGTTTAAAAACCCTTAAATAATTTTAATAAATTAAGAATAAAAAAAGGTTTAAAAACCTTTAAGTATTTTTAATAAATTAAAAATAATTTCTCCCTTAATTAATTAAATAATTAATTAATTAAAACCTTGAAGGGTTTTAAATAATAATTAAATAAATAATAAAGAGAACCTCCATTGGTTTTAATAAAAACCCTATCCAACTTGGTTTTAATAAAAACCGGTTTGGTTTTAATGAAAAACCCTTGCCAATGGAATCTCTCCGGATTCTCTTAAAAATATTCTCTTGGAATATTCCACCTTTGAATCCAACACATCCTCTTAACATTAATGCCATTTCCTTTTGACATCAATGACAACTCATAGACAAGAATCTAGGATCTCAAACCCAAAATTGCCAACAATCTCCCCCTTTGTCATTGATGGCAAACCATGCTTCTCAACAACACAAAAACTCAACATAAATAGCTCCCCCTATCTTGAGGCTCTCCCCCTTACTCAAATCTCTCCCCCTTTGTCATCAATGGCAAAGGGTCACCTTTGGGGCTCGGGACTAAGAATGAGCCTCTTAGCTTAGTCCCTCCCCCACCTCCTGTTGAGGTGTTTAATTTTGGGGTGGGAGTACAACTCCCAATTTCTCCCTTAGATACTCAAACGTATCTCTTGGAAGAGGTTTGGTGAAGATATCTGCAATCTACTCTTTAGTAGGCACATACTCTACCTTGACCTACTTGTATTGCACTTTCTCCCTTAGAAAGTGATACTTGATGGAAATATGCTTTGTCCTTGAGTGCATTACCGGATTTTTGGAAATACTTATGGCACTTGTATTATCACAAAGTATGGAGATGGGTTGTTCATACTTGACTTTGAAATCCTCCAAGGTGGTTTTCATCCATAAAACCTGTGTACACCCGACCACTACAGCTATGTATTCAGCCTCTACTATAGATAAGGAAACTGAAGGTTGTTTCTTACTTAGCCAAGAAACCAAACTCTTTCCCGGAAAGAATGCTCCACCACTAGTACTTTTCCTGTCATCAATATTGCTCGCCCAATCTGCATCTGTATAAGCTATGAGGGTGAAATCATTACCTTTGGGATACCAAAGCCCAAAGTCCATAGTGCCCTTCAGATATCTGAATATCCTCTTAACTGCTATAACATGAGAATCTTTTGGAGCTGCCTGAAATCTTGCTACTAACCCAACTGCCTGCATGATATCTGGTCTGGTAGCTGTAATATATAATAAACTACCAATCATAGATCTGTACAACCTCTGATCTACCATTGGAGATTCATCATCTTTACTCATCTTGCACCCTGTAATCATTGGAGTACACACTGGTTTGCTGTCCATCATCCCAAATTTCTTCAACATTTCTTTGATATACTTTCCTTGAGAGAGAAATATACCATCTTTTGATTGAGCAATCTGAAGACCTAAAAATAATGACAGCTCTCCAATCATAGACATCTCAAATTCCTTCTGCATGGTGTTAGCAAAAACTTTGCACATCCGAGTATTATTTCCCCCAAAAATAATATCATCAACATAGACAACCATAATCAACATATCATCATCTTCATTCTTAATATACAAATTGCTATCTGCCACACCTTTCCTGAAACCTTGCTCATGAAGATACCTGT
The DNA here is from genome assembly GCA_028583015.1 of Wollemia nobilis. Classification (NCBI taxonomy): domain Eukaryota; kingdom Viridiplantae; phylum Streptophyta; class Pinopsida; order Araucariales; family Araucariaceae; genus Wollemia; species Wollemia nobilis. Next base: position 2,620,278 of record JAQPPZ010014908.1, read on the forward strand.
CAAGTCTTGAGTACCAAGCCCTAGGTGCTTGCTTTAACCCATACAAGGCCTTTTTTAGTTTACACACATAGTCTGACTGTTCTGAGAGAGACACTCCTTCTGGTTGTTCTATGTAGACTTCTTCTACCAATACCCCATTTAGAAAAGCTGACTTTACATCCATTTGATATACCTTGAATGATTTGAAGCTTGAAAGGGCCAAAAACATTCTGATAGCTTCAAGACGAGCAACAGGAGCAAACGTCTCTTCGAAATCAACACCTTCTACTTGAGCATAACCTTTGCAGACTAACCTAGCTTTGTTTCTGACAATATTTCCATCCTCATTGAGTTTATTTCTAAATATCCATTTTGTGCCAATGACATTCTTGTCCTTAGGTCTTGGAACCAATTCCCAAGTTTCACTTTTCTCTATTTGATTTAGCTCTTCATCCATTGCTTTTACCCAAAACTTATCTGCACATGCTTCACTGAAATATTTTGGCTCAATCTGAGATAATAATGAAACATTTGTAGAATCATGTGAAGGAATGACTCTTCTTCTTGTTTGCCTGCTATTTGGATCACCAATGATCAAATATTTGGGATGATGTTTCTGAACATATCATGAAGGAGTTTTGGGAAGCAGTTGTTGTCTTTCCTCTTCTTCATCTGAAACCTCTCTGAATTCTTCTTGACAAATTTCATCACTGAGTTCCTTGACTGGTTCTCTTATCCCTGTCTTTTCATCAACTGTTACATTTATGCTCTCTACAACTGTATGAGTTCTTTTGTTGAAGCATCTGTAGGCCTTGCTTCTACTGGAATATCCAAGAAAGATTCCCTCATCACACCTAGGATCAAACTTACCCAAATTCTGATCTTCCCTTCTGATGAAGCACTTACTCCCAAACACTTTGAAGTATTTTACTGTAGTTGGTCTTCCTTTCCACAACTCATAAGGAGTTTTATGATGATTGACTCTAAGTTGGGCCCTGGTGATAATGTAGACTCGTTGTACTAATCGCCTCTTTCCAAAAGCCATCTGAAAGTTTTGACTCATTTAACATAGCTCTAGCCATATTTTCAATAGTTCTATTTTTCCTTTCAACAACTCCATTTTGTTGAGGAGTTCTTGCTGTTGAATATTCTCTTTTGATTCCTTGTTGCTCATAGTATTCCACAAATTCATTTGAAGTGAACTCTCCTCCTCTATCCGATCTTAAGCATTTGATTCTCTTGTCAGTCTCATTTTCAATCATTTCTTTGAAAGCTTTAAATTTTTCAAAAGCTTCAGATTTTTCTTTGAGAAAAGTAACCCAAGTCATTCTAGAATAATCATCTATAAACAACATGAAGTAGCTTTCTCCCTGAATGCTCCGAGTTCTGGTAGGGCCACATAAATCAGTATGAATAAGATCCAATGGTTTTGAAGAAGTATACCCTTTTGATTTGAAACTGGTTCTGGTTTGTTTTCCATGTTGACAAGGACCACAAATGATGTTATGGGGCCTTTTTATTTTGGGCAAGTCTCTAACTCCTTCCTTGTTACTAATATTGACAAGATTATCAAAGCTCAAATGCCCCAATATTTTATGCCATAACCAACTCTCATCTTCTTGAGTTAGAAAACACTTTTCCTTTTTTATCTCACTTAGCATGTAAAGATTGTTTGGAGTCCTTGTAGCACTAGCAATGAGTTTTCCATTTTTTTCTTTACTTATCTCACATCTATCTCAAAAGAAAGATACTATGTGCCCTTGATCACAAAGTTGACTCACACTTAGAAGATTATGTCTTAGGCCTTCTACATAAAGCACATTTTTTGTTTTGGATTTCCCATCCAAACTAAGAGTCCCTTTACCACAGATTTTAGCTGACTTGTTATCTCCAAAACTGACCGTTCCTCTGTTTGTTTCTTTTAAGACCAAAATTTTTTCCTTTTCACCAACTCATATGTTTTGAACAACCACTATCAAGATACCATTTTTCTACTTTGTCTTGAGCATGAAAAGTAGTTTGAACTATCATTGACTTAGATTTGATCTCATTTCTCTTTTTAGTGAACTCAAGGCTAGATCTATCCAAACTGCACATCCTTGCTATATGCCCAAAATTCTTGCACTTGTAACACATGACATTTTTATTCATAAGAGGTGCAAAAGAGTTAACATTTTCCTTACTATGGCTATTCAAAGACTTATTGCAATGCATAGCTTTGTGACCAAATTTCTTGTAGGAAAAACAATAGCCATGGAAAGTATTATGTAACCTATTTTGATGCCTTGGATGATTGTTCTTCTTGTGACCAACTAGAATCCACCGCTCTTCAGGATGAAGATTGATCTTGCTTGAAGACCCTATTTCATGAATGGTGATACCATCCTTCTTTTGCTTTTCACATGGAGTATTCTGTCTAAGAGCCAACTGTTCCAACTTCACTCTAAGAGACATAATCTCTTCTTCTAGTTTCTCGCAATCAGCTTCCTTTTCTTTGAGAGCCTCTTTCAGAACCTGTTCAACCTTCTTCCCTTCTTCAGCTAGAATTTTGAAGTCTATAACACTTTGAGACAATTCTGATCTTGCTATCTCTTCTTCCTGACATTGATGCTTGAGAACATAATTCTCTTCCTTGAATTTCTCAAGCTTTCTCAAAGCCAAGAAGAATTCACATTTGAGATCGAACTCAAACTCTTCATCTCTTTCTGAATCTGTATGTTCCTCTGATAGATCCTTCTCCAAGTTGTTAGGCTCTTTCTAGAGAGACCCGCTCTGATACCAATTGAAGAACATGGACTTATACTAAGAGGGGGGGTGAAAAGTATAAGACTTAACCAATTAATAATTTTAACTTTAGATAGCAATGGCATCAACACAACATTAATCAAGACAGAAAGCATCACACATTGAAGACCCATTTTTAACGTGGTTCACCCAAAATGGTTGGGCTACGTCCACAAAACTTTTCTCTAAAAGTTATCTCAAGGTTCTTTGGGAGTCCTTCCCAATTACAATGTTTATGAGCCTCGGACCAAAGGAGATACCTTCCCCCAATCAGAATTTATGAGCCTCTGCTCAAAGGAGATACCTTCCCCTATGCTCTGGAAATGATCCCTTAGAAGATCAACTGCCTCTACCTCTTGCCAGCACATGGAACTCCTTTCCATCGAAGACCTCCTGTCCTCAATGCTTAGCCTAAGAGACCTCTGCCTTCTATGATCACGTCCATAGTAGCTCAACAACCTGTACCAAACACAGTCAGTCGGTCTAGTACAAGTCTTCCTCTGTCTATCAGATCTATCCAACTCTTGAACAAATCAAATCTCTGCATACAAGCCTTCTCAAAGACTTGCCAAATCTGTCCTCAGGTTCTCCTCATAGAACCAGTGCAACTCTATCCTCAAGTCCTCTGCTAGGACCTGTCAAAATCAGCATACAAGTCCTCTGCTAGGACCTATCCAAATCAGCTCACAAGTCCTCACTAGAACCTGTCCAAATCAGCTCACAAGTCCTCCAAAAGAACCTGTTAAAAACTCAGCAAGCTCACCAAGAAAAACTTGCTTAGCAGGAACCCACAAAGATAATTGTTAGAGACCCAATGTGATTCATCAATCTCATAGAAGCATAAAGAGAATTGTTAGAGACTCAATATGTTCTATACTTAACTCCCAATCTCAATCTCAACTCAACTCAACCTCAACTCAATCTCAGAAGAATAAGATAGAATGAAGTTTGCATTTATCAAGAACATGAAACACAACCCAACAATTGCCAACCATGCAAGATCTCATATAACAATGATACTCATGTTCTTTCCACAACCAAATAACTTTTCTCAACCAATCAATCTTTCACAACCAAATACTCTTTCACAACCAAATAGGGCTTCAACAACAATGCTTATCAACAAGGCTTAATCAAACAACACCATTCAACTCAACATCAACCTTGAAGCATTCAACCAATCATCACAAGAAAAGGAAACAAGTAGAAATCCTTTTCCCTCCAAAGATATTTGAACAAAACAACCACCAACACAATATCACCAAATGCAAAGAATAACTTGCTCAAATCAACTCAATGGAGTAAGCCCAATATCATGAATCAAGTAAAGCAATAACTTGATCAAACAACCTCTATGGAAGCAACTCAACCATCAAACTCAAAATAGCCAACCAAGGGTTCCACCAACTCAATGCAAGTAGCTAGACTCACAAATATAAACCCTAGTGCACAAAGCTTCCACTATCTCAAACCAAAAATTATGCATTCACCAAAAACTCTCCTTAAGGATAACAATGCATAAGTAGTCTTCAACAAACCAGAAAATAGGATTTACACCTAGCCAAAGGATACCTAGTAGAATACCTTTTCACTCCAACCTTATTTTAGAAAACATACACCAATCATACTCATAAGAAGAATGTGCCCATACCTTATTGGAGTAGAAGATAATTGAACCTTCAAGATTATAAATCGCTGTCCAAGAAACTCTAAATTTCATGGCATAAAGACGTTTTAATAAAAACGTGTGTTACTCTAGCAAAGCACCCCCGCGAGACTCGAAACGATGACCTCCACCAATGCAGCGCCCAACAACAGCCTTCGTTGCCACTAGCCCACGCAGGCTATGAAGTTCACAAGTGAACTTCCCTCCACTTCACCCTCGAAAAAAACTCCCGAAGACTTTTCAACCGCACGTGCTTCTAAGTCTTCCTTCGATCGTAACGAATACAGAGCACAAACACCGCAAATTGCATTCGGGGAATTTCAAATTAATTAGCCTTCCAACCTTAGGAGTTGGAGAATAAATAGTCTCTTCGAAGACACCTTGACGTCGGCAAAAATAAAGACCATTTCGAAATTAATCAAAAGTCTTTTCAAAAAGGGTTTAAAAACCCTTAAATAATTTTAATAAATTAAGAATAAAAAAAGGTTTAAAAACCTTTAAGTATTTTTAATAAATTAAAAATAATTTCTCCCTTAATTAATTAAATAATTAATTAATTAAAACCTTGAAGGGTTTTAAATAATAATTAAATAAATAATAAAGAGAACCTCCATTGGTTTTAATAAAAACCCTATCCAACTTGGTTTTAATAAAAACCGGTTTGGTTTTAATGAAAAACCCTTGCCAATGGAATCTCTCCGGATTCTCTTAAAAATATTCTCTTGGAATCTTCCACCTTTGAAGCCAACACATCCTCTTAACATTAATGCCATTTCCTTTTGACATCAATGACAACTCATAGACAAGAAGCTAGGATCTCAAACCCAAAATTGCCAACAAGTTCCATAAACATTGTAATAAGGAAAGGATTCCCAAGAGATTGATTGAGAAAATTTTAGTGAAATATTTTCTCTGTGGAGTAGCCCACATTAAATTGGTGTCTCTATTGTGTGTGGTGATTTGTGCATTGGTTTGATTACTGCTATTGATATTTCTATCTATACATTGCATAATATTGATTGGAAAGAAAAGTAAAAAGTGGTCTTATACTGTTCACCCCCCTCTCAGTATAAGCTTGTGTTATTCAATTGGATCTTTTTTCCCTTATAGATAGGCAAAACCAACATTGAAAAATGCTTAGGATAGGTCCTAGAGGTAATGATAGAGTCTAAGGGTTGGTTGCACATTTCTCTATAGTTGTAGGTAAAACTAGGTGGCTAAATAAAAAACACAAGCTTATATTGAGAGGGGGGTGAACAACATAAGACCACTTTTTACTTTTATTTTCCAATCAATATTATGCAATATATAGATAGCAATATCAACAAAAATAATAAAACAATGCACAAATCACCACACACAATAGAGACACCAATTTTACGTGGTTCACCCAATGTGAGCTACTCCACGAAGAAAATATTTCACTAAAATTTTCTCAATCAATATCTTGGGTTTCCTTTCCCTATTACAATGTTTATGGACCTCTACATAAAGGAGACACCAATCCCCTAATCAAGTTCATGGATATCTATCCACTGGAGAACTCCTTTCTGCTCTTGCTCTAGCTAGTGATCTTCTAGAAGAACTACTGCCCCCACTACTCTGGCTACTAGATCTCTACCCAAACTGAAGACACTTGTCCTCCCTACCCTGGCTAATGGATATCTATCCACTGGAGACTTGCATATTCTATACTTTGTCACCTCCACAAATCTATCTCAAATCTATACTAAACACAGTACTTCGGTCTAGCACAAATCTGCTTAATATTTATCTCTGGTCTGGCATAAACCTGTCCTCAAATATACATTAAAATTTGTCCTTAAATTTACACTAAACATGGTCCTTCAGTCTAGCACAAATCTATCCTCAATCTCTATCTTATGATCTTGCACTAAACACTATCCTTTGGTCTAGCACAAATTTATCCTCAATATTTGTCTTTTGATCTTGCACTAAACATTGTCCTTCGATCTAGCACAAATTTATCCTCAAAATCTATCCTCAAGCCTTAACACAAAGCTTGACTCAATATCAACTCAAATCTACTGGATATGCCCCAAACCTTAACTCAATATATGAACAAATCAATCAATCAACTCTGCTCTTAAGCCTTCTCAAAGACTTATCTCAAATCTACCTTGTAAGCTTCTACAAAAGCTCACACTAATCTATCCACAAGTCCTCTCTAGAACTTATCTAAATTTTCTCAATAATTCCTCACTAGAACTTATCCAAATTTTCTCTCAATATGTATTGTAAGTGTAGACACTAAAATATGGTTAACCCGATTAAGCATCCACAAACAATGATCAAATTGGCATCATATGGCCCCTTGGGCAGCCCTTAGAAGGCTCACAGTGGTTCTAGCCACTCCAGAAGAGGTTTTGGAGGCTTTTGGCCCAATTTTGGGAGGTTTTGGCCCAAAATTCACCACCGTCCCACCCTGGGATGGTGGCAGATTCCCACCATCCCACCCTGGGATGGTGGTGAGCCATCATCCCAGGGTGGGACGGTGAGCAAGTTTGACCCAGAAAAAGTCAAATCTGGGACAAATGGCACCCAAAAACTGCCATTTACCCTACCAATTGAAGCATGCGGGTCAGAGGGCACTGAATCCTTATGACATGCTTCATAATGGAGGCTAAAAGGGGAGATTCTCTTCCCCATCCAATGCATGCCTCCTTTTTGACAAATGGCACCTCCTGCCATGCATGCCCTTGCATGCCTTTTTGCACATAAGCCCCTTTGGGCTATAAAATGGATTCAATTTCCACACAAAAATATAGAGAGGAGTTCTAGGATATGCAATGGAGTGCTGCCGAGATTTCCCCTCACTTTATTGTGCTCTCTTTCCCTCGAAATCTCTTCTTAGCGAAGGAGGTTACCGGGTGACTTCAAGAGGGTCTTTTGGGCATAACTTTACCATCCGGGTGAATTTCTTCACCAAATTTGATGAAAATACCCCTTAGAGTATTTAGGACCATTCCCCAGTGGGATTGGTAGCAAAAGGTGTGCAGAATTGGTGGGTATCCCACCCAGGGTGCCCTCCAATTAGTTGCAGTCACCACCGTCCCCCATGGGATGAGGATAAATACTTGCATAATTTCTTTACTATTTTTTTAGTATTATTCTAGACTATCATAGGATGCTACAGTTCAAATTTCATGCAATTTGGAGTTATATTGGCCGAGATATCACATTTTTAAGTTTTTGCAGGTTCGTAGGGCCCATCCGGGCACCCCAGGTGCATGCAGATGGATATGCACCTCATTTTGAAAATATAACCACATGGGTTGTCTTAAAATGTTTATTTATGTATTCTTTCCAAATTTCATGTGTTTTGGACATGTTTAGGGGTGGGAATTGCTTGTCTTGGTCTTCGTAGGTTGCAGATGGGCGGTGCAAAATTGAGGGGCCTACGGATGTAATTTCAGATATATTTTTGGTGATATCCCTTAAAAACCTCCTATTTAACATCTCCATAAAATTTCAAGTCATTCTGAGTTGATTTGATATATTTTTAATATATATGCCCTTTTGTGCCTGTGGGGATTGCATGTTTTCCTTCACACGCACTTGCTATTTGACCCTTTTTGCTTCCTTGTGTGTAGGTGCAGGTTCCTAGAAGGCATTGGGAAGGAATATCAGACATAAAATATCAGAGATACAAGCAGCGGTGGCATTGGCCCGCCCACCTCGATTGTGGGTACGAGGAAAGACACTGGATGTGCACCCGGATTTCTTGAAGGATTTGATCCTTGGGCACCCAAAATTTGTAACAATTGTATCACCTTTGAGCCCTCAAGGGGACTACTATGTAACCTTGGATCTGATCCACCAAATTAATAAGAAGGATACTTGTTTCATTTCATACCTTGTTGTTTGGTTTTGCTTCCATTTTTACATGCATGCTTCCATTTGATGCTCATAAGCTATAGAGGATAGATACATATATTTTTATTCATAATTAGGTGCACCATTTTTCCCTACTTCAGTGGTGATCATGGTGGGACCCTTGTCCCTTGTGCTTTGGGTGAAAATTTGACTTCATTTTTGCAATTTTTGCCCTTTTTGTGTTGTAGGTGCTCCCCTCCCCACCCTAGAATGGTGGCAGAACCTTTATCTAGCTCACCCTGGGATGGTGGATTCACCATCCCACCCTAGGATGGTGGTAGGGCTTCTAATCATCCCACCCTAGAGTGGTGAAGAAACAAAGAAATTTTTGCTCAAAAATCCAGAATTTGGAGGTCTCAAAACTGATAAGGTGAGTGCCTAAACCCTCTGTTTTTCTACTACATTTTTAGAGACTATAAAAATTGGTTTTTCTTGCATCATTTGTTTGCATAGAAAGGTTAAAAGTCATATTTTTACTTTTCTTATAACATAAAGCAACAAAATGAAGAAGAAAAATCAAAATAAATTTAAAGTAGCAATGCATCTTTATGGCTTGATTGCTTGTGGCTTACCCAATGGGTAAGTTAGCATTTAGGATTTGCATTCATAAGTTACATTTGTAGGTTCTTTATCCTAAATTTTTGAAAGTAAAACACACTTATTTGCATGCATTTAGTGAATGATCATCGAATGCTTCTTTGCTTACTTTCTTGGGATTAAAAGGAACCCCACACATCACGTTTTATCTTAACATCGACGACGTTGGGCTCTCACATCCAACCCGTCGATCGAGACCAATAGTGGATGTCATTACCACTTGATTGGCTCATGTGAAAGAGTATCATCGGGACCCATCCATGGCCAAGGTTGACCCAAGATCTGTCCTAACCATGCAAAATAGCATGCACTCCTCTTCGGAGAGGTGTATCGCTACGCACAGGGTGTTGGGTGAGGGTTGGTAGTACCTATGCTACCTCGTTGGATATGGATTTCATCACCATATTCAGCTTGTGTGAGTATATAGGTGAAATCCTTTAAACATTTGAGTACATCATCCAACAATATTTCAAATACATGACACAAGGTCATTATTTACAAACAACACATCTGAAACACACAAAATAGTTTAGGGACTCACATCTAAAACTTAAAAGAGATAATCATCTATCTATTGGGTGTTTCCTTTTCTATTTGTTGTTTCATTAAAAATTTGTAAAGAAGATAATCACTTGGGGTATTGATAGAGGAGCGTGATGGTGCGCACCTGCAGCCAAGCCCAAACATGGGTGAAAGCTATGGAGAGTGGATTAGGAGACATGAATCATCTCTGATATAGCCCTAGGGACTTGGTTATACCTCCCTAGTGAGCTTCTACTCCACCTAGCCCCAAGATAGTAGGGCACGAGCCTCATCTCCAAAGGGATCCTCTATGAGACACCCCGAGGGATGATGAGCATTACTTGGGAGAGTGTTCCTAGTATGTAGATATTTCATAGGCCTTCCTTGGTGAAAGGCAACTGTGCATCGAGGTGCTAATAGATAGAGTGGTGCCATGCATCCGTGTACCCATCAAGGCTGACACGCCTAATCATAGGTAGGAGCATGACTTCACACACTAGTCGGAGCAAGTCGATACGACTTTACCTCCACGTCACCTTGATAGGATACAACAGCTCATGCAACCCGATGGGAATGACACTCGTCGGTTAGGGTGAGCCAATTCTGCCCTACCTTTCCTCGTCCAAGAGGGAAGACATGAGGAGATCCTATATTTTCCTCAAGAACAATATTTTATGCATGCCCGATGTGCCTCTATGCCAGCTGAGTATAATGAACATATGTTCCAACCCAAACCTCGAGTCAATGCGGTGAACCTCGAGAGAGGCAAGCACCCTATGGAGACCATAGAGTATCTTGAACGAGGTCGGCCCTAGGGTGAGACTCCTAGGCCCCCTAGGCCTCACACTATGGATCAAATCAGGCAAGTGGTTGCAAGATATACAGAATTCCAAGCTCAGTTCAAGCAGCTTCGATGAGACAAAGAGCAATTAGACCACTTGCACCAGCTTGAGAAAGAAAGGATCGAATGGTAGACCAACGAGCTATTCCAGAAGACTTTACGAGAGAGGGTCCCTACCCCTAAGACACATAGGTAGGAAGTCCATCCGAGGCAACCCATGCTCATTCGAGAGAGGTCCCCGAGACCTTATCCAATGTTACCTCCATGACCTCCTAGGCCAGATCGGGAGATGCCTCCCAGGCCAAACATAGGGTGCCCACCATGGGTGGATACCCCCATTTATAGACCAGCTCGAGAGACGCCTTACGAGGCCTATACTGAGCATGAGCTAGAAGTAGAGTATGTGGAGATACCTTACCAAGGTAGGGGGTGATTTACCACCGCCCCACAATAGGTTGGAGGATCCTAGACCTCCATCGCAAGATGTGAATAAGGATGAGGAGATTAAGTCCTCAGGCCCATATAAAGCATTGCTAGAATACCTAGAGTCAGTTGAGAACAAGACCTCTAGGTTGGGATCTCAAAATCCCACTATGCACCAGTTGCATAGTCAACCCATCCATCCTTCAGTACCTACACCTCCCTATCCAGAGCAATTTAAGTTGCCTCAATTGGCCACCTTCAAGGGAGAAGAGGATGCGCAAGAACATGTCACTAGGTTCTTAGGCCAATGCTTTGGCATTCATGATGATGATGCTTTGCTTTTGAGGACATTTATGACTACCCTCGTTGGCCCCACCTTCGAGTGGTTTTACCAACTCCCTAAGCATAGCATCCATAATCTGGACCAACTTGTGGATGCATTCCTAGAGCGCTTTGCCTTCAACACCAAGAGGAAGGCAATGTTGGCCGATGTAGCTAGGTTGAAATAGTATGATGATGAGTCAATAACAAACTATGGCAATAGATGGTGAACCCTACTCGCCAAGCTGCCTTATCTTCTCCCCATGTTGGAGTTGACTCAGATGTTCTCCAAAAGTTTCTTGAAGCCAATCTCCTTGTTGTTGCAGTTACAACAATACCCTACTCTTGAAGATGCCTTAGCACAGGCTAGGATCATCGAAGAAATCAAGATTCAAGAGGGTGAGATTGCGAAGCCTCACAAGAAGGAATGGAACAAGAATGCTAAAAACACCCCAATGCAACCTAAGTTAGTAGTAGTAAATCAGGTTGCAATTAGTGTCCCGGGGCCAGCGCAAGCCGTGCCACCTCAAAAGCCTAATTATCAGGCCACTCCTAGGAACTATGCCAAGGATAACCAGAATGGTCAAGGGAAAAATCAATAGCATCACCCCAAGCGACAATTCATACCCATTGTAGAATCTATGGACTCATTGTTTGATCGCCTCTTAGCGGCCAATGTAATCCATCTACCTGAGAGTCGACCTATCGACCCAAATGCACCGAAGCCCAAAGGATATAGAGAAGACCTATATTGCAAGTTTCATAGGCAAAATGGGCATGATGTGCAAATGTGCTACAAATTCAAACACTTGGTGCAAGACCTAATTGATAGGAATGCCCTCCAGGTAGACAACCCTATCGCACCAAACAACCAATAGATGGAGGTCTTCAAGGACCCCTTGCCTGCCCACGTAGAGCAGGCCAAACCAGTGCCCTAGGTGAATGAGGTTCACCATGCCCCTCCTAAGCAAGGGTATGTTGGCATGGTCAGTATTGTGACAAGAAATAGGTGGTATCCAAGTCCAGCCACACCACCTACGGCTCAGAGTGATGTCCCTTCGACATCGTAGCCTATACCGCCTCCCGGGTTGAGCCTCCCACCTAAGCCTGTAGTCACCATTAAGAGTAAGCTCGCTCAGAGCTTAAGAACAACATCTACCCGACTCTCCATCTATGAGCTCATCCAACAATCACAACCTCATAGAGAAGCCTTGATGGAGATCCTTAAGGCAATTGAGCTTCAGCCCTAAGAGTCTAACTCCTTCAACAACTTTGTGGGGCATGTGTGGCAATGCACGAAACCGATGATTACCTTTCGAGAAGATGAACTTAAACTGGTTCCGCATGATATGGTGGATCCCCCTTTACACATTGTCGCATGTGTGAATGGAACACCATACAAGAGAGTGTTGATAGACACTGGGTCTTCAAGCAACATCATAACTACAATAGCTCTCAAGCACCTGAAGCTCCCAACATCCCACATTGTCACATCTACCTACACCCTCCGAGCATTCAATGATGCCATATGCTCAATGGTTGGTACAATCATCCTACCTATTCAAGTAGGAGAAAAGATCATCCCAACGATGTGCCACATCCTAGAGGGGGAGATGGCATACAATATCTTGTTAGGAAGACCATGGATCAGGGACATGAAGTGTGTCCCTTCCATCGCTCACCAGTGCCTCAAGTACACTCATGAAGGGCAAGTTCATGTCATCCCCATAGACCTAGAGCCCTTCAAGTACTGCAACATGGTGCAATAGTTACCCGAGTCGACCTTACCATCAACACATCTAGATTTTTAGCCGAATAAATCCAGCCGAGGTTTGACCCCACCACTACCGCATACCATGCCATCCTCATCATCGGCTCCACCCTGGATGCCTAGTACACCAGTGGATCCTTTGCCTAGGAACCCAGAGAAGTGGCCCATTGATGAGGTCCAACCGACCATATCCACTATCTCTACAGAGGAGATACCTAGCCCGGATGATGAAGAGACACCACATGAGGCAAACGATGAGCCAGATCAAGTCTCACTCTCATCCCTCTTCTATCCATAGCCCTAGGTTATAGTGCACCTAGCTTCTACCAGATTGGGAGAATACATGGTTAGGAATGTCACCACTACTCCTGCTATAGAGTCGATGCAAGACATGGGTAGACCCCATCTTCCCATAGGCACTATCATACCTCTTGGTATTCCCCCTAATCAAACGAATTTTGTCTATGGGGGCCTTGACTATGGCATCAAACCTTACCAACAATAGGAGGAGGATGAGGAGCCTTTTGGAGAAGACATTAACTACTTGTCTAACCCTAACTTCACCCTGAAGTACCTTGACCTATGCAACTGGCATGGTTATGGGTTAGGCCTGTATGAGCAAGGCACAAGAATCCCTTATCAACCAAGATATCAAATGCCATATGATAAGTCGGGAGTGGGACACAACAATCCCTTGCCTCTAGATGTCCTCATGGATGGCCTAAATCACTTAAATATAGGCTATGGGGATGGGTTGGCTCAAGACCCTTATGCCAATCCCAATACAATCTACTCCCTAGGGGACTACTTCCCACTTCCATATGGGAACCCCATGATCCTCAGTGACATTCTCCCACATTTTGAGAGAGGGGAAGGTTCATGAAGTTGTCCCCATGTCTATGATGAATCAGATCAAGGCACCTCATATGAATGGACCTCAGATGATGAGTCGGGTTACGAGGTGGTGCCATATGACCCTTTTGAGTCGGATAGTGATCATTCACAAGTTGTTCCTATTGATGACCAATAGGAGGACCTCCTACATATGTTCCCTTTCCCTGATCCTATCTAGTGGTAGCTCCTTCCTCCTGAAGAGTCGGTTCACCCATAGGAAGCTAGACCTCCCAGGGAGGGTGCAATTAATTTGCTTGAGTAGTTGGATCCTCGTGAGCTTGAGGCACTATGAGATGAGAATGAAGAAGTCCTCATCCATGACAATGATTATGAGGAACTAGCATATATGGGACCACACTTACCTGATCACCCGATCCCAAGGGGCAACAATGAGATTCCCATATACGATAGTGACTATGAGGATGAAATAGAGAGGGCATACCTTGGTCCTCATTACTTGCATCATCATCATGAGCCCATCGACATAGAAGAAGTCTATCATCAGTTGCACGTTGGCCCATGCTTAAGGGCAAGGCCTATCAATTTAGGCTAGATTCACCATGAGGTCTTCCCTGACCCACCCACACACATGGAGCTCCTTGAGCCTAATGATCCCATCCTACAGTCTATTCCTAGACAGGATCCGATGATCCCCATTCCCCTAGAACCACATCTGGGGGTGGGAGATGATATCAATATACAGTCACATGCCCATGGTCCTAGAGAGTAGACACATTCCATCAATATGATCTCCATTTATTTGACCATACCACTTCACAACCCAATTGATCCTTCCAAGCCATGCCATCTAGATCTAGATGTTATTGATTGGGATCACACTGATTCACCCCCATCACCCTCTGAGTATTGGACTTGTGGTGGGTTGTTTCACTTCTCCATAGGGCCAACTCATGATGTCTTCCATGCTGAGGAGGAACCCAAGGTTCCCATCAAGGATTTAAATCTAGCTGATGACATCCATTTGATCCCTACTCCCCACCAATTGGAGGAGGGGTCACATATGTCAATCGAGCCTACGGTTGACAAAGATATCAGCTCAGATCCTAAAAACCCATAATGTATCAAGCTAGGGGAAAGCCTATCCCTCAAAGAGCAAGCCGATTACATAGCCCTTCTCACAGAGAAGAAGGTAGCTTTTGCATGGTCTTACAAAGACATGTCGGGACTAGATCCAAATCTGGTCACCCATAATCTAACGCTTGACCCCAAAGCCAAGCCTATCAAGAAAAAGTTGAGAAAGATGCACCCAACAGTGGCCTTGATGGTCAAATATGAGCTACAAAAACTGTTGGATGCCAAGTTTATCATTTCTATAGACTATCCACCATGGTTGTCCAACATGGTCCCCATCAAGAAGCCTGATGGGAGGATTCACATTTGCACTAATTTTTGAGACCTAAACAAAGTGAGTCCTAAGGATGATTTTCCTTTGCCAAGCATCGATGCCCTGGTAGATGCCACCGTAGGCCATGAAATGCTCTCCCTTATGGATGGCTTCTCTGGGTATAATCAGATTCGTATCAACCCTGAAGACCAGCTCAAAATGGTATTCACAATGCCTTGGGGAACATTTTGTTACAAGGTCATGCCATTTGGCCTTAAAAATGTTGGTGCCACCTACCAACGTGCCATGACATATATCTTCCATGACTACATGCACAAGATTTTGGAAGATTACATGGATGAATTACTGGCTAAATATTTATTACGTCATGAGCACCTAGATGTCTTGCGCAAAGTCCTCGATCGCCTTATTGAACATAATGTGAGACTGAACCCCAAGAAGTGCATCTTTGGCATCACATCTGGAAAGCTCTTGGGATTTATAGTTTCCAAATGAGGCATCGAAGTGGACCCTAACAAGGTCAAGGCAATCCTTGAAATGCCTCCCCCGACTACCATCAAGCAGCTTCATAGCTTGCAGGGGAGGATTGCATCCATCAAATGCTTCATAGCACAATTGTCGGACAAGTGTCGACCCATGAACAAACTTTTGCACAAGGGGGTCACATTCCACTAGGACGATGAGTGTCAGGATGCCTTTGATGCAATTAAACAATACCTAGCTTCATCGCCAGTGTTAGCTCCACCTAGACCAGGGGTGTCATTCCGATTATATATCTCAGCTATTGAGACTGCATTGGGTGCCATGTTAGCCCAAAACAATGAATTGCACAAGGAACAGGCCACATACTATCTCAGTCGCACCCTGGTGAGCTATGAGATCAAGTACGCATACATTGAAAAGTTATGTCTAGTGATGGTTTTTGCTACCAAGAAGCTACGACACTATATGCTCAGCCACACTACGTATGTTGTATCTAAAGAGAATCCATTGTGATACATGATGAGTCATACTTATCATAGTAGTCGCATGAAAAAATGGATCATGTTGTTGATAGAATTTGACCTAGAATTCATTGGACAAAAGTCAATCAAGGGCTAGGTCATTGTTGATCAACTTGCAGAGGCTCCTCTCTAGGATGATCAACCTCTTAGCATGGAGCTTCCCGATGATGGAGTCTTCCAAATATCAGAATCGCCTGATTTTGATGAGCCTGAGTCATAGGAAGATATGACTCTTTTCTTTGATGGCTCCAAATGTGAGCAAGGGGGTGGCATAGGGATCATGTTTTTCACACCGCATGGGGCTCCCATACCCCTATCATTTAAACTCGATTTCTCATGTACCAATAACAATGCTGAGTATGAAGCCTTGCTCATAGGTCTTCAAATGGCTATCACCATGAAAATAAACAAACTCAATATTTTTGGTGACTCCTTGCTTATAGTGAACCAGGTCAAGGGAATTTACCAGTGCAAGTGCCCAGTTCTGCAAGCCTACAAAGCCCTTGTGGATAAACTCCTAGCAAAGTTTGAATGGTATGACATCGAGGCACTCCCTCGATCATCTAATCATTTTGTGGATACAATGGCCTCCTTAGGATCCTTGATCCCGCAAGACCCCACAGACGAGATGACAACCATTCAAGTCAAGATGCTATCGCAATCAGCGGTTGAGCGTGAGAGCACTCAAGCCATGCCAGAAGTCCACTTGATTCAAATAGAACCTCATCAAGAGAGATTCTCACACATTCACGAGCGCTTGAATCATGCCGCTTGGGGGACTCTGTTCCCCCAAACCCCTTTTGATAGCAGCACAATGCTATTCTTACAAGTTCTTTCCCAATCAACATTTGCTCGAGATGAACTTCATGAGGGATAGACAATTCATGCAATCGAGGCTTCCACACAGCAGGACTGGTCCACACAAATTAGAGAATACCTAAAGCTTGGTAATCTCCCTCCTAGATTATCACACGCTACCAAAAGGACATTTAAATGGAAGGCAACAAAATTTGTCTTGTTAGGAGACATCCTATACCATCGGAGCTATGAAGGAATCCTCCTTCATTGCTTAGAGCATCAAGAATTGACTTGGGCAATGGCCCAAGCACATGATGGTACTTGTGGTGGCCATTTTAGTGGCATGGCCATCACAAAGCGCATTCTTCGCATGGGCTATTATTGGCCAACTTTAGAGTGATATTGTTGTGCATATGTGAGGAAGTGCATGAAATGTCAACACCATGCTAACTTGACACATGTACCTTCTCAAGCCTTACAACCGATCCAATCAGCTTGGCCATTTTCACAATGGGGATTGGATTTAATCGAGAAAATCTCCCTTACATCCTCGAGCCATCACACATTTATCATTATGGCTACCGAGTATTTTACAAAGTGGGTGGAAGCAATCCCCCTTACCACTACGATAGGACCCCGCATAGCGGAGTTCATATTGCATAATATCATTTGTCATTTTGGTATTCCATCCAAGATCATTTCAGATAATGGGACATCATTCAAGAATAAATATGTGCATGCTTTGATAGCAAAATATAATATCTAGCACAACTTTTCAACACCCTATTATCCACAAGCAAATGGGCAAGCAGAAGCATCAAACAAGACATTAATTGCCATATTGAAGAAAATAGTCAAAGAGAATCATACCGATTGGCACATGCAAATGCCACTTTCCCTTTGGGCTTACCGCACTAGTATTCGGACACCCACTAGGGCAACCCCATTTTCACTAGTGTATGGCATTGAGGCAGTCATACCTCTAGAGCTAGAAATCCCATCGCTACGCATATCCATGCAAGAGTTTATCGATGATGATACTGCATGACAAGCTCACCTAGATCAGCTTACGTTGTTGGATGAACATCGCATTAATGCTCTTGAGCATCTACGTGTGTATCAAGAGTGGCTCAAGAGAGCCTACAATATGAAAGTCCATCTTAGAGACTTTCAGGTTGGTGATCTCATCCTAAAAGAGAACCAACAGAACTCTAGCTTGCCGCCCCACCTACGGGACAAATTTATGATAAACTAGTTAGGTCCCTTTGTCATCACTAGTCAAATCAGGCCTAGAACTTATCACCTAGCCTCCCTTGAAGGTGTCGAGGATCCTGAACCCTTGAACATCCTTCACTTATGGCCATTTCATGCTTAGAGAGCACCACCAAAAGGCTCCTAGAAGTTTTTCACCATCTAGGTCAAATAAAAATGCTCCTAGACTATCTACGATCATCTAGGTCAACCCTAAAATCCCCAAAGGCATCCATAATCCCTTTGGTCACAACCAAATACCCCTAGGTAGTCATAGACACTTTTTAAGTGTCATTGACCATCTAGGTCACCCAAAAGGCTCCTAGCAATTTTTCACCATCTAGGTCAAATAAAAATTCTCCTAGACTATCTACGATCATCTAGGTCAACCCTAAAATCCCCAAAGGCATCCATAAGCCCTTTGGTCATAACCAAATACCCCTAGGTAGTCGTAGACACTTTTTAAGTGTCATTGACCATCTAGGTCACCCAAAAGGCTCCTAGCGGTTTTCACCATCTAGGTCAAATAAAAATGCTCCTAGACTATCTACGATCATCTAGGTCAACCCTAAAATCCCCAAAGGCATCCATAAGCCCTTTGGTCATAACCAAATACCCCTAGGTAGTCGTAGACACTTTTTAAGTGTCATTGACCATCTAGGTCACCCAAAAGGCTCCTAGCGGTTTTTCACCATCTAGGTCAAATAAAAATGCTCCTAGACTATCTACGATCATCTAGGTCAACCCTAAAATCCCCAAAGGCATCCATAAGCCCTTTGGTCATAACCAAATACCCCTAGGTAGTCGTAGACACTTTTTAAGTGTCATTGACCGTCTAGGTCACCCAAAAGGCTCCTAGCGGTTTTCACCATCTAGGTCAAATAAAAATGCTCCTAGACTATCTACGATCATCTAGGTCAACCCTAAAATCCCCAAAGGCATCCATAAGCCCTTTTGTCACAACCAAATACCCCTAGGTATTCATAGACACTTTTCTAAGTTTTGTTGACCATCTAGGTCACCCAAAAGGCTCCTAGCATTTTCACCATCTAGGTCAAATAAAAATGCTCCTAGACTATCTACGATCATCTAGGTCAACCCTAAAATCCCCAAAGGCATCCATAAGCCCTTTGGTCACACACAAATCCCTATAACTTTATCTAGTCCCAAAAGCTCCTAGGTCAACCTAAAATCTCCTAGACTATCTACAATCATCTAGGTCAACCCTAAATGCCCCAATGGCCTCCAAATAAGCCCATTGGTCACATGTATATACATATCAATCAAAAACTCAAAAACATCATTAAAGCATAAAAATACAAAAATATTGCATTCCCATCAAGTTGCATACCATTGCATTATCACTTCCATTAGGCATATTCTTCATCACACATTGCATTTTTAGAATTACTCATACATGTCTAGCACTAATATTGTACACTAGTCATAATTCACAATCAATGTTGTCAAGGTCATCACTCACCTCATTCCATAGTTACTTATCATTTCCATCTACATTTCCTACATTTCCATAGTCATGTCTATTCCCTTCACTTAGCCATTTATTTTAGAATGTCAGTAGGGTTTTCGATCACTCAGCCATATCCAGTCTCTACTCATATTTTGTAGAAGGCTAGTGATATTTTTAGGAGGTAGAGTCTTGCTTAGATTGTGCCTCGTATACATCAAATCCCAACACATTTCACACTAATAAATCCAAGTTTTGTGAAAGGAAAGATGAAATCTACAAAGTGGTCTAGGGTACCTTGAGCAAAAAGTTTATCCTGCTCATCCCCCTATGTGAATGGTTCAAGAATGCTGAGAATTGGCAAAAGGACAAGCTCTTCCCTACCCAATTCCCCAAAATAAACAGTGGTTTTCACCACTATCAAAAATCCCAATTCCAAAAATCCCAAAAGTTCAAATCAAAGTTCGAAATCAAATTTCCCAAAAAGTCAAAGTCAAAATCCTCAAAAAGCAACAAGCAAAAATGAAAATCAAAAGAAATAGTGGTTATCACCACTCCCCAAATCCCTTGCTCAAAGAAAATAAAATACAAAATAAATAGTGATTATCATCACTACATATGAGCAAGTATCCCAATAAAATTGAAGAAAAGAAGGGAGCTTGAGCTTGAATCCCTAGAATTCTCAGCATTTGACAAACCATTTAGGTGATCCTCATTACAGGTTTGGTGGATAGCCTACCTGGAAATGGTGGTATCCTAAATGCATGATGATATGTCTACCACATTAGCTTTGCGTGTGTGTAGACCAATGTTTGCATGTGGATGAGCTAGCTTTTGGTCACCTATACTACCTAGTGGTCTAATCCAACTGAGTACAAAACTTTGGATTGTGGCATTCATAGAGTGATCCTCATTACAGGTTTGGTGGATAGCCTATCTGGCAATGGTGGTATCTTTATGCATCTCGTAGGAATGAACTCACTTGCACACATAGGGATATTGAGTATCTTGGTCATCCTAACAGATTCATACCTTGTCAAAAAGTCTTGCATGGTTAGTATACAACTTTTGATCAATTGACTAGAATGTTTGAGTCTCGTGAAAACCTCATAGACATCCTATAAACATCATGTCATTCATATCACTTCACCTCATTCATTTCAGTTACACTATTCACAAATCCATTATATAGTCTCATGACAACATTACATATGAGTTGATGCAATATATATCATCTATGGTGCTAGCATAATATGTCATATAGTCTACACATTTCATCCTCTAAATCAATAAATCATCCATCTCACCATACATCCATACATGTACAAAATCAAATCAAATCACATTACAACATATGCATACAGGGTAGACATCCATCATCATCTCATAAATCAAATTGCATACATTTCATAAAACAATAAACACATGATGATAAACCACATAAAAATCTCATATATATATGTGTATATGTATGGGACAAAAAGATACATCATGTTGCCCATAGGCTACAATAAAGTGAGTCCTCAGACTTCACACTGCTAAAACATCCAAAAACACAAAAAGAGTCATACGAGCCACTACCATGGTCATGCAGGACCGATACTATGACTCGCACTCCCACCTACAGTCAGAGTCCTCTATGAACTCCCATACCTACTACCACCTACCCTATCAGCCCTCCGCCTAGACCCTGGTGCCTCCATCCTAGAGGAGGACTACCCTGTCCTACTATGGTGACTCTAGTATGACCCACTGGTAGCTGCATCATCCCGTAGATGCCCTCCAAGGTGCACTACCTTCATCTCCAGCTCATCCACATAGGCCTGCCCCCATCGACACCATGCCTGGTAAGTCTCCACCATAGAATGGAGTCATGTCACCTCTACCTATAGCCTAGCCACCTCCCCACTATTGGAGTCCTCCCATGTAGGGCTTCGAGATCACAACTATGCCCGAAGAGATGCTATCTCGGCCTGAGCCACCTATACCTCGGCTCATTATGTTGCTAGCTCTGCTTGTACATCATGCACCTATATCCATAGGAGATATCTCTCCTACCTAACCCTGAGTAGCTCATCTCATAGCTCTACCTCTATATCACCATGTGCCATCGATGGTGCCTACACCTCCTCATCCCCAATAGCATCATCCCCAAAGTCACCTTGATCTCCTAAGTCCAGGAGAACCGCATGCTCCCCTACCATGTGTCCCTACCAATCACCTACCTCACCCTGGTCCTCATCAAAAACCTCCTGATGTGCCTCCCTAGCTGCACCCCTCCCTAGTGGCCCCTCTCCATGCCACTGGCCTATCACCCACCAAGCATCATACTCCACTATAGTCCCAACATCGTCCACATCTAGAATGTCTACTATAGGATCCGTATCCCATGCCACTACCTCTACTATTGGCCATGCCAATGTCCTCTCATCCCCATGATGTTGATAAGGCATCGACTCACTAGGCACCCCCTAGTGTAGCCCAAACTATCACATCACCCAAGCAAAATGGAAGTACTCCCACTCCATGCCATGTCGTCCAACAAGCCATCTACCTCGCCACACCCTACAGAGCTATACAATAGCATCTACCCACTCTAGGCAATCTCTGTATGGCCTCCAAAACACCTAGCCTACCTCGAGTCATGAGAATAGATCTGCATAGTGAGCCACATCACCTATAAATCACTGAATCTATCCCCTCTCCTAAGCCCTCTACCATAGGATACCATATCCTATCTCCCTATCTGCCAATTATGCCTGAGTCATCCATGGTAGCCCATGTGGTCACCCCACAGCTATGTGTTACCATCCCCAACACTACAACAAAAAGCTACACCCCACACCCTTTCACCGATGGTAGTAGATCTCATACAACTCATCATAGAGTTGTGCCAGTAGTGTAGTACCCCATGCCATCACCAGTGGCTCCACCATAGTACACCTCACCAATGCAAACACTATCTCCACCAGGTTCCATGGGAACCTCACTCTAGAAGAGTCAGGTAATAGCATATTGGAGATGAGCATCATAAGTAGTGTATGCCTCACCCCCAATACCTTCACCTCATGCCAAAATCCTACCAGCATACCCCCCTTCAAGCAGTCTAGCTCTACCATCTCTAGATCATAACTGAAGTACCTCTCGAGCACTACACGTCTCTGGTCTCGTGGTGTCATACAAATCAGCCACCCTTCTATCAAAATTCAAAGAATCTGATAGACATCCTCAAGCATCACCATCATCTCCCCCATGGGTAGGTGGAAGGTATTGGTGCATGGATCCCATAGATCAATCAGGGCAGTCAAATATGCATGGTCTCCTATCACAAGCTCTAACCGTGTCACCTGCTTGAGGCCGATGGCATCCAACCATTCCTAGTCCTCTATGGTCAAGGCATCCCTCATGGAATCAAAGAGAGTAGGTACTCGATACCGACTCCTCACCACCTGACAGGGATAAGCAACTCAATAATACAACTCCAAAATGGCCTCAAATGGCCCCAAAACATTCAAAAGAAAAGACTCAAAATGGCCCCTCTTTGAGGCCGATTGTGGTCATTCCCCCCAGGAACGGCCCCCAACCCTAATATCATCCCACCAAGGGATGGCCCATGATCAGCCCACACTAGCCATCCCACCTAGGGATGACTCCAACAAATTGGGCTCAAAAAGGCCTTTCAGGCCATCAAAAATAGCAAAAACAAGGCAAAATTGGACCTATAAAATGCAATCTAATTGCACAAAAACATGGATAAAACACAAAAATTGGTACATATCTCATAAATTAGGTATAATTACCTAAAATATAGTGTGATATGCTTCCAAACCAAAAACATGCCATAAAAGCAAAAAAATCAACTCCTAACATTAGGAAAATGCAATAAGAAAGACTTGGCATACCCGTCTCGCATCGGCTCCTCCACTGGCTGAGTCTGCCCACTGGCTCATGGTGACTATGGGATGAATTTGATAGTGCTCCACTACTCATAATCACTCTCCTACTCCTCACCTCTCAAACTGCAAAAAGAAGCATGCACAAATGAGCCTAGCCCTCATATTTTGGGTTTATATAGAGATACAGGGGTCACCACCATCCCAGGGTGGGATGAGCACACATTTGGCTGACCTTCCCACCCTAGGATGGTGGTAGAACATGCCACCATCCCACCCTAGGATGGTGGTAGCAAAAATAGGCCAAAACAACCCAAAATGACCCAAAACAGGTCCAAAACTGCACCAAAATAGCTCAAATTGGGTCCAAATTTCACATGGATAAAAATGCAATCATGAGGATCCTAGGAGGGATGGAAAAGTTGTTAAATCATGCCCTAATAAGGCCATTGTGGCTGGACCACCCCTAGGCATACAGTTTTTAGCTCCTTTCCTCCAGGAAAACTCAACAAAGTCACCAAAATCCTCTTCAAATTGCCCTATTTTTCACAAGACAAAACTGAAGGTAAGCATAACACAAGTCAATTGGGTCAAGTGACTCATCACTTTTCTCACTGGTCATTCCCTCATCGACTCATCACTTGAGGGGGTAGTCATACTCAGTCCAAATCAGCAAGCACACACTCAATTATGCAAATTGTGGTCATTCAACGAATCTTTGAGAAAGACAATCATGCCCCTGCTTGGGGCAGCAAACAAGCACACAATATCACATCATAACGCTTGAAATTACTAGCATCATGAAGTCATGGGCCCTATCCCTTCATGACAGACAATGTCTAAGCTTAGGCAAGCTCATTTAGCATGTTAGAAACAAGGACTCAAGAACGCACGCCCTTTCCATGATTGGGGCATCTAAAGTTGGTTAGGTTATCAAGTAACCTTAATCATTCAACATTTTAGTCATCTATTTTTGCTCAATGCTATGTTGCACACAATGCATCTCAAAAAGGGGCATCTGTAGACACTAAAATATGGTTAACCCGATTAAGCATCCACAAACAATGATCAAATTGGCATCATATGGCCCCTTGGGCAGCCCTTAGAAGGCTCACAGTGGTTCTAGCCACTCCGAAAGAGGTTTTGGAGGCTTTTGGCCCAATTTTGGGAGGTTTTGGCCCAAAATTCACCACCATCCCACCCTGGGATGGTGGCATATTCCCACCATCCCACCCTGGGATGGTGGTGAGCCATCATCCCAGGGTGGGATGGTGAGCAAGTTTGACCCAGAAAAAGTCAAATATGGGACAAATGGCACCCAAAAACTACCATTTACCCCACCAATTGAAGCATGCAGGTCAGAGGGCACTGAATCCTTATGACATGCTTCATAATGGAGGCCAAAATGGGAGATTCTCTTCCACATCCAATGCATGCCTCCTTTTTGACAAATGGCACCTCCCACCATGCATGCCCTTGCATGCCTTTTTGCACATAAGCCCCTTTGGGCTATAAAATGGATTCAATTTCCACACAAAAATATAGAGAGGAGTTCTAGGATATGCAATGGAGTGCTGCCGAGATTTCCCCTCACTTTATTGTGCTCTCTTTCCCTCGAAATCTCTTCTTAGCGAAGGAGGTTACCGGGTGACTTCAAGAGGGTCTTTTGGGCATAACTTTACCATCCGGGTGAATTTCTTCACAAAATTTGATGAAAATACCCCTTAGAGTGTTTAGGATCATTCCCTAGTGGGATTGGTAGCAAAAGGTGTGCAGAATTGGTGGGTATCCCCCCAGGGTGCCCTCCAATTAGTTGTAGTCACCACCGTCCCCCTAGGATGAGGAGAAATCTTTGCACAATTTCTTTACTTTTTTTTAGTATTATTCTAGACTATCATAGGATGCTACAGTTCAAATTTCATGCAATTTGGAGTTAAATTGGCCGAGATATCACATTTTTAAGTTTTTGCAGGTTCGTAGGGCCCATCCGGGCACCCTAGTTGCATGCAGATGGATATGCACCTCATTTTTAAAATCTAACCATATGGGTTGTCTTAAAATGTTTATTTATGTATTCTATCCAAATTTCATGTGTTTTGGACATGTTTAGGGGCGGGAATTGCTTGTCTTGGTCTTCGTAGGTTGTAGACGGGCGATGCAAAATCGAGGGGCCTACGGATGCAATTTCAGATCTATTTTTAGTGATATCCCTTAAAAACCTCCTATTTAACATCTCCATAAAATTTCAAGTCATTCTGAGTTGATTTGATATATTTTTAATATATATGCCCTTTACTAGTCTTTTGGTGCCTGTGGGGATTGCATGTTTTCCTTCACACGCACTTGCTATTTGACCCTTTTTGCTTCCTTGTGTGTAGGTGCAGGTTCCTAGAAGGCATTGGGAAGGAATACAAGACATCAAATATCAGAGATACAAGCAGCGGTGGCATTGGCCCGCCCACCTCGATTGTGGGTACGAGGAAAGACATTGGATGTGCACCCGGATTTCTTGAAGGATTTGATCCTTGGGCACCCAAAATTTGTAACAATTGTATCACCTTTGAGCCCTCAAGGGGACTGCTATGTAACCTTGGATCTGATCCACCAAATTAATAAGAAGGATACTTGTTTCATTTCATATCTTGTTGTTTGGTTTTTGCTTCCATTTTACATGCATGCTTCCGTTTGATGCTCATACGCTATAGAGGATAGATACATATATTGTTGTTCATAATTAGGTGCACCATTTTTCCCTAATTTAGTAAGCTTTCACAAAAGCTCACACAAATCTGTCCACAAGTCTTCTCAAAGACTTACCTCAAATCTGCTCAACAAGTCCACACTAGAACTTGTCCAATCTCATAGAAACATAAAGAGAATTGTTAGAGACTCAATATGCTTCACATTCATCACAATACTCAATTAATTTCAATCACTCTCTTAGAAACATATAGAGAATTGTTAGAGACTCAATATGCTTCACATTCACCTCAATACTCAATCACTTTCAATCACTCTCTTAGAAACATATAGAGAATTGTTAGAGACTCAATATGCTTCACATTCACCTCAATACTCAATCACTTTCAATCACTCTTTTATCACAAAAACATATAGAGAATTGTTAGAGACTCAATATGTTTCACACTCATCAACACTCAACCACTTTCTCAAATCAATTCAGAATATAGAATAATTTTTTTTATAGAACTTGAACAATCACTTCACACATTCACTTGACTAGGCTCAACCAACTCTACTCAACCAATCACTCAATGAAATAATCCTTGCTCACAAACCCTAGTCCAAACATATGAACACTCACTCAAAATATTTCCAACAATACTTATCAACCAATCTCACATAACAATGATACTCATGTTCTTTCCAAACCCTAGTTCAAGTTCTTCACTCAATTACTCACTTCAACAACAATGCTTATAAAATAATCTTCACATAACAATGATACTCATGTTCTTTTCAAACCCTAGTTCAAGTTCTTCACTCAACCATTCACTTCAACAACAATGCTTATAAACCAAGGTGCATAGCATTCATTTCACAATAGCTCAACAACTCAATAAGGAAATCCTAACCAAGTCCTTTTCACTCCAAATCTTGTTTTTCAGAAAACAACCAATCAACTCAACCATGGAAGAATGTGCCCATACCTTTTTGCTTGAAGAAGAAGGAATCTCAAAATCTATCTCAATCACAGATAATACTTTGCCAATCTCAAGAAGGTTAGATAACAATACAAAGTATATAATAACTCACAAATACACCTTATTACTCCATTCTTAAAATAATATCCAACACCACAATTTTAATTAATCACTTCTTCAAAGTCCTAACTTATCACAAGATCATCTCAACCATTCAGATTTAACACAACTCACTTCAGAAAATTATTTTCAAGGAATACACCAATTTCCACTTATGACTCCCTACTTTAATATTGCATTTATTAAGTAACTCACTTATAAAACAATGCAATAAAATAATTTTCCCTTTTCTAAGGTAAAAATACTTTTACCCTCAAATCTATCTCAGCAAAATAACCTCTCAAAACTTTAATAATATTTTCCTTGTGAACTTTGGCTAAACTTCCAAATAAAAAACTATCACCTTATTTCTCCTATTTTTAACTTTAGCCCATGCAAAAATTAAATCAAAATTAAAAATATTTTACCACTTTAGCATGCGTAGGAGTCGAACTTGGCACTTCTCCCCAATGAACGTCTTGGCCGTGGCTTCCACGCCATGTGAGCCACGTGCTCCTCTTGGAGCCACAAAGCGCCAACCGTGCTTTGACTTCCTTAGCACCCATGAGCCAAAAGGCTCCTTCACCCTCGCTTGTTAGAAACCACACGTTGCACGAACTGTCGCTATGAAATATGTGCATGAGTCTTAGGCATTAATTTTTAGAAATGAGGATGGATACCTTTGCCTTTGGAAAGGCTATGGTTTAAATACCATTTACCTTCTAATAATCTCCCACGTCGGCGGAGGGAGTACGTCATCTTCATATGCAAAAATGTCGGTGCCAAACTTAGACTTTGGCCTTATAATTATTAAATATAATAATTTAAATTCTTTTAGAATTTAAATATTATAATTTAATAATTAAATAAACTTTGGGCCTTTTAAACCAAACTAAAGGCCTTCTTGGTTTTTAGGAAAAACCTTATAACTTGTCCACCATTGGTTTTAAAGAAAAAACCTTTACAATCATGCTCCACATAATATTTAAAAATAAACATTATGGAGCTCATCTATCATCAACCTCTTGCATTGCTCCTTTTGATCTTTTGACATCAATGACAATTTATCCTTGACATCACATAACAACTTTGACTCAAAATGTCCAACAATCTCCCCCTTTGTCATTGATGGCAACCCAAATTATTTTTACCAAACACTTGACCTTTTTCTTGTTCTTCTCCCCCTGGGACATTGCTCCCCCTATCTCAATGCTCTCTCCTTAAACCAAATCTCTCCCCCTTACTCAAATCTCTCCCCTTTGACATCAATGGCAAAGGGTCACCTTTGGGGCTCGGGGCTAAGAATGAGTCTCTTAGCTTAGCCCCTCCCCCACCTCCTCTTGAGGTGGTTAATTATGGGGTGGGAGTATTTCTACTCCCAGCAAGCACTGGTCTTTACCTTTGTCCTCTTTCCTTCTTATCTGATCCTTCTGATTCCTTTGACTATTCCTTTCCATGTCCATGTTCATGTTCCTATTCATATCCATATTCCTATTCCTATTCTTATTCCTGTCCATGTCCATATTTTTTTCCTATTCCTATTCATATTCATGTTCATTTTCATCCTATTCCTGTTCCTATTCATATTTGGTTCTGGTATGTCTGCTCTACACCACTTTGTTGTATGTCCATCATTATTGCACTTATAACACTTAATGTTATTATTCCTTGGAGGTCCAAATATCTTAGGATTTCTCCTAGTGAAGCCATATCCCTTTCTATCATGAACTCTACAATTCATTGCCTTGTGACCAAACTGATTACATGAGTAGCAATACCCATGGAAAAGTTATCTGTTTCTGAAATTTCCATATTCCTATCTTTCATGTGTCCTGCACTGTGAAGCCATGTGTCCAAATCTATGACATGAGAAACATCTTCCATTGAAGTTTCCTTGTCTTGACCTCATTGGTCTCCTATTCTGATTGTTGTTCCATATATTTCTTCTTTGTGCATTGTTCCTTTCCTTGTTGAACTTTCTATTGTCCAACTCATCCTCAGAAGTCTCACTTTCTCTTACACTATCTTCTTCTAAAGTTTCTTCTTCTTCAGAACTTGAGGTTGACTCTTCTTCTTGTTTCTTTTGAGCTTGTTCAAAACCAAGACCTATTTTGTTTGTTGACCTTCTTTGTACCTTGATCATCTTATCCATAATATTTGAACTCTTTCCAAACTTGTGTAGCTTATCCTTGGATTTTTCTAAATCTTCCCTTAGTAGAGCTACTTCTTGTTCTAACCTTTCACATTCTAAGACCTTTGCTTCTAACTTATCCTTGAACTTCTTTGTCTTAGCCATTGACTTGTTTAGATCCTCTATAAGCATTCTTCTCTCTTCATCACATTCTTGAAACTAAAATTCAAGTTTAGAGTTTTGCTTTCTTACCTTCTTTACTGTGTCAAGAGCATAAATAAGTTCTCCCTTAAGATCAAATCCTTCTTTATCTGATTCTTCCTCTATTTTTTTACCTTTGTCTACATCTTCATTTTATTTTGACTTGTCTTCTATAGGATCACCTTCTTCTTCTTCTAGTGCCATTAGAAGATTCTCATCTGGTCCTTCTAGTGCATCCTCATATTCATCATCACTAAAACTAAAACCATTCCTTGTACAACTATCTTCAAGATGTCCAAAATTACCACATCTAAAACACTTGAGAATTATTGGTGACCTTTTCTTGACTTCTTTTTCTTCAATCATAAATAGGACTTCATCTTTATCATTATTTGAAGAACTAGCATCACTATCACTTGAGTACTTACTTGCCTTGTCTGCATAGTAGCTCCTCTTTTGTCTTTGAAAGAACTTCTTCCCTTGTCTGCTTTGTCCATCCTTACCTTTCTTTTGGTACCTGTATCTTTCTGATTCCCTGTTCCTGTGATCCTGTTTTTCTTCATCATTGTTATTTTTAGCTTCTTGACAATCAGTTGCATAGTGACCATACTTTCCACAATTGAAACATCTAACAGATTTAGTATCTTTAAATCTTCTTGAATCTTTATTCCTTCTGCCATAATTTGCTTCTTCATCACTGGATGACTCATTGCTTGATTCTGACTTCTTACCCTTTGTCTTCTTAATTGCTTTGAAGGTTGCTTCCTTCTGGATATTAGGTTCTTTTATTCTTAACTCAAAAGTTGTAAGAATACCAAGAAACATATCTCTTGTCAAAGAATCACCATCCTTTGATTCTTCTATAGCTAAAATATTTTCACTAAACCTTTTTGGAAGAGATCTTAAGATCTTATCACAAACATCTGATTCTTCAACATTAAGTCCAAGTCCTTGCATAGCATTAACAACCTCATCTACCCGAAGTAGATAAGAACTAATGTCTTCCTCATCCTTCATTCTTAATTCTTCAAATTGTCCTTTGAGATTTCATATCTTTGCCTTCTTGACACCTTTATCTCCTTCATATATGCTTTGCAACTTATCCCAAATTCCTTTTGCATATTTACAATGCATAAATTTTATGGACTCTATTCTATGCAAACCTCTCAAAATTGCATTCATTGCTTTTGAATTGTAATGTTGTAGAAGCTTACCTTCCTTATCTATAGGTGGATCAACTGGTGGTATGTATCCATTTTCAACTACTTCCCAAATTTCATTTCCAAGTGCCATCAGGTGAACCTTCATTCTCATACTCCAATATATATAATCACTTCCATCAAATATTGGTGTTGAATTATCTGAGGATACATTCTTAGAATCCATTGTGTTCTTGTAAGCTTTTCCTTCAAGTTGTTAAACTCTTTCGAAGGAACCTGCTCTGATACCAATTGAAGAACACAAGCTTATACTGAGAGGGGGTGAACAGTATAAGACCACTTTTTACTTTTCTTTCCCAATCAATATTATGCAATATATAGATAGCAATATCAATAATAGTAATCAAAGCAATGCACAAATCACCACACACAATAGAGACACCAATTTTACGTGGTTCACCCAATGTGGGCTACTCCACGGAGAAAATATTTCACTAAAATTTTCTCAATCAATCTCTTGGGAATCCTTTCCCTATTACAATGTTTATGGACCTCTATCCAAAGGAGACACCAATCCCCTAATCAAGTTCATGGATCTCTATCCACTAGAGAACTCCTTTCTCCTCTTGCTCTGGTTGGTGATCTTCTAGAAGAACTGCTACCCCCACTACTCTAGCTAATGGATCTCTATCCACTAAAGACACCTATCCTCACTACCCTAGCTAATGGATCTCTATCCACTAGAGACTATCATCTTCTATACTCTATCACCTCCACAACTCTATCTCAAATCTATACTAAACATAGTCCTTCGGTCTAGCACAAATCTGCTCAATATCTATCTCTAGTCTAGCACAAACCTATCCTCAAATATGCACCAAAATCTATCCTCAAATCTGCACTAAACACAGTCCTTCAGTCTAGCACAAATATATCCTCAATATCTATCTACACCCTCCTTCTAGCACAAATCTATCCTCAAAATCTATCCTCAAGCTTTAACACAAAGCTTGACTCAATCTCAAATCAACTCTACTAGATCTACCCCAAACCTTAACTCAAGGTTTGAACAAATCAATCAATCAAATCTGCTCTCAAGTCTTCTCAAAGACTTGTCTCAAATATGCCTTGTAAGCTTCCACAAAATCTCACACTAATCTGTCCTTAAGTCCTCTCTAGAACTTGTCTAAATCTGCTCAATAAGTCCTCACTAGAACTTATCCAAATCTTCTCTCAATCTATATTATAAACTTCAAACCATCCATCCAACCCAAATAAAAAAAAAAACCATTTAAAAAAATCCCCCCCCATAAAAACAATCACTTCAACACATTCACTTGACTAGGCTCAACCAACTCTACTCAACCAATCATTCAATGAAATAATCCTTGCTCACAAACCCTAGTCCAAACATATGAATACTCACTCAAAATATTTCCAACAATACTTATCAACCAATCTCACATAACAATGATACTCATGTTCTTTCCAAACCCTAGTTCAAGTTCTTCACTCAATTACTCACTTCAACAATAATGCTTATAAAACAATCTTCACATAACAATGATACTCATGTTCTTTTCAAACCCTAGTTCAAGTTCTTCACTCAACCATTCACTTCAACAACAATGCTTATAAACCAAGGTGCATAGCATTCACAATAGCTCAACAACTCAATAAGGAAATCCTAACCAAATCCTTTTCACTCCAAATCTTGTTTTTCAAAAAACAACCAATCAACTCAACCATGGAAGAATGTGCCCATACCTTTTTGCTTGAAGAAGAAGTAATCTCAAAATCTGTCTCAATCATAGATAATACTTTACCAATCTCAAGAAGGTTAGATAACAATACAAAGTATATAATAACTCACAAATACACCTTATTACTCCATTCTTAAAATAATATCCAACACCACAATTTTAATTAATCACTTCTTCAAAGTCCTAACTTATCACAAGATCATCTCAACCATTCAGATTTAACACAACTCACTTCAGAAAATTATCTTCAAAGAATAAACCAATTTCCACTTATGACTCCCTACTTTAATATTGCATTTATTAAGTAACTCACTTGTAAAACAATGCAATAAAATAATTTTCCCTTTTCTAAGGTAAAAAGACTTTTACCCTCAAATCTATCTCAACAAAATAACCTCTCAAAACTTTAATAATATTTTCCTTGTGAACTTTGGCTAAACTTCCAAAACAATACTATCACCTTATTTCTCCTATCCTTAACTTTAGCCCATGCAAAAATTAAATCAAAATTAAAAATGTTTTACCACTTTAGCATGCGCAGGAGTCAAACTTGGCACTTCTCCCCAATGAACGCCTTGGCCGTGGCTTCCATGCCGTGTGAGCCACGTGCTCCTCTTGGAGCCACAAAGCACCAACCATGCTTTGACTTCCTTAGCGCCCATGAGCCAAAAGGCTCCTTCACCCTCGCTTGTTAGAAACCACACTTTGCATGAACAATCACTATGAAATATGCGCATGAATCTTAAGCATTAATTTTTAGAAATGAGGATGGATGATTTTGCCTTTGGAAAGGCTATGGTTTAAATACCATTTGCCTTCTAATAATCTCCCACATCGGCGGAGGGAGTACGTCGTCTTCATATGCAAAAATGTCGGTGCCAAACTTAGACTTTGGCCTTATAATTATTAAATATAATAATTTAAATTCTTTTAGAATTTAAATATTATAATTTAATAATTAAATAAACTTTGGGCCTTTTAAACCAAACTAAAGGCCTTCCTGGTTTTTAGGAAAAACCTTATAACTTGTCCACCATTGGTTTTAAAGAAAAAACCTTTTTAATCATGCTCCACATAATATTTAAAAATAAACATTATGGAGCTCATCTATCATCAACCTTTTGCATTGCTCCTTTTGATCTTTTGACATCAATGACAATTTATCTTGGACATCACATAACAACTTTGACTCAAAATGTCCAACACTAAATCATATCCACTCTTGAAACCAATTGTTTCACCATATTTTTTAAGTTTTACATTTTGGTATTGTTGTTGTGCAACACTCCTAGGTTCCCTAAGGGAGGGGTATAGGTAGGTTGTTGCAAGGGAACTTAGCTCATGTTGGAGGTATTGACATTGTTATGGTATGGGTTATAGTATGTGGTATCTTAAATTTTATCTTTAGATGTACTACTAGTTGGAGGAACTTGGGGAATTCTTCCAACGTTGGTGGTTACAGTAGTAGCATACGTAGGATTGCAAAGAAGATTATCATGATGCAAATAGTTGGTCAAGGGGTTGTTATGACCATTTCAAGAAGAAATTATTTTTTGATGAGATGTTCCAACTTCCTTTATTTTGGATTCCTCTTCCATAGCTTTATCCAAGGCATCCTTATTATGCTTGTAAAATCTTTAGATATGTTCAAATGATTTAAAGATAAGGTTCCCATTGGACCCCTTAGTAGGATCAAGGTCATTGTCAACTTCTTCATTTTATTCCTCTTCTAGATTATGATTCTCTCTATCAATATGATTATCTTCTTGAAAAATATTATCAAAATCTAATAGCCTTCACCCACTCCTAAGGTTGGTATCCATTAGGAAAGGGAGAAAGGATAGAGTGGAAAAAGGAGGAAATCTAAAAACCAACAAAAACACAAAATATTTTAAGATGTTTTTAAATATTTTTTTAATCTAAAAAAATAGGATTAGTGGTCTTATTTAAGTTTTCAAAAGAGCAAAGGAAGAGGCACCCTATCTTTTCCACTAATATGTGTCTTCATGTTGGGTTCACCAAATATGTAGAGGGTGAAAACTACCCTTTCATGTATGATTTTTGGTTGGATATGCTGGAATCCAAGGTGAACCGCAAGGGTGTGTTATCTTATCTATACTTAGGGACATAAAAGTATGGGTTCACCAGGAATGGTTTTAGGATTTATTCCAATATTGGGGTGGGTATATTATTTAAAGCAATCACCTATGTTTGGCCTTTCTACGCTAAGCTATGAAAATGAAAGAACCATGCAATGCATACAATATACAAGAATACAAATACTAACCCTAGTATGATTCTATAATTTAATGATGTCTAAACCTTGGATGAAATAATAGAAGTCTTCATCTTTTGAGCAAGGGAACAAGTGAAATGCACAAACAACATTAAACCCTAAATGCATGCTATATGCTTTTATTCTTTCAAATACCTAGAAAATGGTCAAAAAAAAAAAAAAAATTCTTTATTTATATATAAAATAGAAATGATAAATAACACAGTAGCAAACAACCTAAATCTTTATCAAGGGTACTTATCTATTTTAGTGTTTGATCCAAGCTTTATCTTGTGTTCAAAAATATCCCACAACTTCAACTTGCAATATAGTTTTATAAAACCCTAGAAAATATGATCAATGTTAGAGGGCTTACTTAGGCTGCTATGTAGTAGATCTTTAGAGTGTAGCAATCAAGTCCCCTATGTCCTTTTAGCTGACCTTTAGAAATCAAGAATAAAAATTGACCTTTGTTATATATGAACAAATAGAATGCAATGAAAGACAACAATGCAAAAAACAAAATGTAAACAATAGTATTATGTTCTATATGTAGCATGCACATTGAGATCTAGGATTTGGGAGTTAATATTGCCTATAGACCTATCACAGTTAAAATCATGCCCTATATAGGGCACCACAATTTTGGTCTACTGAAATCGTACCCCATAAGAGATGATTGTAATTTCGATAGACTAGGAAGAAAGGGAAAAAATGGGGGAAGAGAGGTCCAAAATTGCACTTGGAAAATTTGAAGGGTCTCTCTAAGGCTCTAGGGAAAATAACTCACTTAAGTGGGTCAATTTTCCATGTCTACAATACATACATATATATATACATATATATACACACATATATATATATACATACATATATATACATATATATGTATATATTTATATGTATATATGTATGTATAAATATGTATTATTAACTAAATACACTTTGTAAATCATGGAAGGTGAACCAATGCATTTCCATGTAGATGACCTTCCATATTCAATACAATGGAATTCCAACACACTAAAAATATTGTATAAAGAGAGATGAACCCCTTTTTGTAAAATCATAAGTAATAAATGTAATGTCATAGCCTCACATCTCTACTTATAGATTGCTTGCATTGTAATATATTTTCTAATAAATTAAGTCATTATGTTATTTTACTTATATATTTTTGTGTTCTAGTTTGTCACACTCTGTTACTTTTGACTTGCACTCCATAATATTCCTTAACTCAAAATTCTATGTTTTAGAACAATCAAAATTTTGAGTTTCATATTATTGGTATTAGAGTATTCTATGTTTTTAGTGCATGTAAATAAACACGAGATAAGTATATAAAAAATTTGGGTATTAGACATGAGATCCCTCTAGTTACCTCCTTTTTTATTCCAAATGATCTCAACTAAGAACTAGAATGCACAACATCAAAACAATCGATAATTTTAAGGATATGTTTAACAAAGCCCTCATGAAATAAAAAAATGATATGATGGGTTAGTTTACTCAAATTCTTCAACAACTCCCTGATATAAATTCTGCAACCTTCTCCATACAACCTCTCACTACCTTGGTACTATTCAATACTCCTAAAAAATTTATATGCAAATAAATTTTGATATTCTTACTTTTAAAGGAAAAATTAATGTCTATTCCATAGAAAATTATTTGGATCCATTATCTTCATATTTATTCATAAATATATTTACCCATAGTGAGAAAATTATTTTTGCAATCTTGAAAGCTTCATTACCTATTTGAAATTTGTGGGAAGCATATTGTAATAGGGTTAAAAAATAGAATGAAGATAAATTAGTGTTCAAATTATATTATTTCATGGAGGCCATGAAGTAATAATATCATCTCATGAGATCCTATTAATATAGACACATACAATGGCCATAATTCAATCAAGGTAAATAATAGTTTGTTTAAAATTATACCAATGCTTTCCAATACATGATAGCAAAACTAAGTATTCAAAATAGCAAATGGAATTAAATCCTCAAGTACCATAGTAGTATGCAATGGTACATTAAAGAGGATATGGATCTCATTGATTCAAGATATTGGATGAGGAATATAAACTTGATATTAAATTTGAGGAAAAGCACAAAAAAAAAATAATAATAATGAGGATCAAATAATAAAAACTAGAATGCTAAGAACCATTCAAAGAAATAAAAGAGTGACTCTCAACAGACTCAATACAAAGGGTTCCATACCCAAAATCAAAATTAAAAGAAGAAAAAATACCCAAGAAAAGAATCTCCCAAAAGGTAAGAATAGAAAAGGGTATGCTTATCATAAGAGAAACTAACATTTGAGGGAGGAGTGTCAATCAAATTATTCACATTCATAGACTTAAGGTAGAAGAAAGTGAATTATGGAATCTAAACCAAATATGACCATTTTCACCATACATGATACACCAAATAATCAAAATAATAGTCATAGGAGTAACACCTATTTCACTAAAAAATGTGGTTCATGGGTGAGCCATATATTTTATTGATATTAGTGGGATTCAAAAGAATCATAATTCTACTCATAGGATGAAGAATTTTAATCTGGATATCACACCACACCCATAAGCATATAATTTTGGATGGTTACAATAGAAAAAATACATTTATGTCACTCAATAATATCTCCTATCTTATGCTATCAAGCACTTCAAAGATGAAATTATATGTGATGTTGTACCCTTTTTTGTTTATGATGTGATTTTAGGGCAACTATTTATGTGGACGAGGTATGGTTTTTATGAGTCTAGGCCCTAAACTCTCATCATAAATATTAGATTTCAATTCTATAAGATAGTAGAGGTATTTTATTCTATCTATATTTCCTAAATTATTTCTAAATAATTCATGAATATGTTAGCCAAAACAAGTAAAATTATTCTATTGATGATCAAGACGCAAGGTAGAAGAATGACTATTGCTACATCTATCATGAGCTCTACATAAAAAAGTAAATGGAATAGACTATATAATAATATGATGAATTTTCCACTTCATTGTAAGGTAAAGCTTTTCATTGAATTAGTTCCTACTCCTTTTCCCAATGGACCTATTCATTGCATATTGGTCCTTGAAAAATAAAATTAAGAGTTAAATCCAAGAATTGATTCAAAAAGGGATATCATATCAAGTGCTTCACCATGTAGTGGTCTAATTGTCTTGGTTCCAAAGAAGTATGGCATAAGGAGACTATATTATCTATAAATGTTTGAATAAAATCACTATGAAGAACTATTATACACTCCTTTGGATAGATCACTTGTGGGATCAACTTCATGGTGCAAAGTTCATCAAAATTGATTTCAAATTTCACTATGATCATATACTTTATCTTAAAATGAAGTGAATTGGATCCAAGGGCTTTATTTCCATGTCAAAATCTAGCTTAGTCTCTTTTACTAATAATTTTAAATGTTAACAAGCCTATTTTTTAGTCTGGTTTGGTAAAACTATAGTACTCCATGAAATGGTGACTTTATTATGAAACCAAAAAATTTCAATAAACAATACTTTAATCTCAAAATAGTATATTAAAATATTTTAGAAATTCAATTTATAGAATTAGATGCTTGGTGTTTTGATCCAATTTACAAAAATTTTCTAAGGCAAAAATCTATGATTCACTCCACTTGTGGCAAAAAATTATGATTTGCCACTAGCAAAGAAATTTTACCATATTTTAAAGGATTTTTTTCATTTTTAAACCTACATAGGAATTTACTACTTTCATAGTGATTTACACAAATTTTAAAATAAATTTTTTCTTAAGTAGGGCAATGATTCATCCCTATTGTAAAAAATATTTTTCACTCCTTTCCTTCTTGAAAAATTATCTAAGTTAATTTTGAGTGAGTCGAATTTTTTTTTAAATTAATAATTCACCAATTTTCCAAATAATGTGTTTACTAACCCAAAATCCTTGTAAATGTAGGAAATAACAAGCCATGATCTAGGCCTATGAATACAAGCTCAAAGATATAAAAATCTAGCAAAGAATTTCATCTAGTTGAATTCATTCATTATCAAATGAAAAATGTTGACTACCACCATGGGTATATGTAAAGCTAAAAAACCAAATACAACTCCACAAAAAAAAAAATAACCAATGGAAACTCAAACTAATCAAGGTCAAAACCATTCATCTAAGTCCTCACCACATTTTTGATCAACTAAAATGGACTATACTAGAAACCTTACCATGCATGATCTTATCCTACCTAGACCCACTCATATTTGGGTCTTTATTGGCCCTACCATTTAAAAAATGATTAAAAAAATCTGCATATCATACCTCAAGTGTCGCAAAATTGATGTGTTACATTATAATTTCCCAACTAGTCATGGGTTACAACTAGACAATTTACTAATTTAATTACTTCCCAAAAAAGCCATGCCTTACAAAGGGAGTCTAATCCCCAAATAGGAATGGGTTAGTCACCAACTATGTTAGGTTTTCAAGGTAAACATAAAGTAAGTATTAGATAGTCATTATCTATATCTAGCCAACAATTAGGTTCTTCAAACATATCAAATAGTCTAGGTCAACCCACATTCTCAAAGTCAATTGAAACTATCAAATACAAATATTATCATTCTTGAATGGAATATAACATTGCTAGTATCAAGTCAAAACATTATATAAAATAGGCAAGAATCACTTAGCCAATTAGGAGCATAAGGAATTCATGTTACTATTCTAAATAAGCTATTTTTCTTGGCTATTTATCCTCTATAAAATTTATAGCATATTATGGCTCCACCAAACTAGTAGAATCCTTAATATGGCTTACAACAATTTTCAAACATACTCAATCAATAGGCCTTTCCAAATCATAATCCATAAGCTTATAAAAATTAGTCATTTATATAAAATCCATGTCCATTTTATTCTTAATATCACATAATCCTACAAAATTCCCAAGGGATCCCACAATAAAAATTATTATCCCTATGATGCAAAAGGGGACATAAAAAATCTCCAAGTCCACATTTGTAGCACAAGTGGAGAAGGTAAACCTAGCCCCATTGA
Organism: Wollemia nobilis; assembly: GCA_028583015.1. Lineage (NCBI taxonomy): Eukaryota > Viridiplantae > Streptophyta > Pinopsida > Araucariales > Araucariaceae > Wollemia > Wollemia nobilis. The sequence continues at coordinate 2,660,105 of JAQPPZ010014908.1, forward strand.
ATGGGAGGTCCATAGTTCAAATATTTGTGATGCAAATAGGGACCCAAAAAAATATCCTCTAGCTTCCCTCTAGATAGTGGTATACCCAGATGGGACAGTACTATCGATAACCTAAGAGAAACTCTTGAGGTTTCTTTCTAACCTAAAAGTTTGAGTAAAATGAAGATAATTTACCTAGATTATATCTTGGCCTCCACCTAGTTAGAGACACTAGGTCTGGAGATCTTGTATATGCTAGAGATGCTAGGTCTAGAGATGCTAAAATACGAAGTAATTTGATAGGCTTCTCAACTTTGGAGTTCTATCTCTAAGACTATGTTTGTCATTCCTATGGGCTTGGAGCCCGTAGGGATTAGTGTGGCTTTGATTCCTATAGTTTTAATGTTCATTGGAAAAATTCCTTTGGTTCTCCCATATTTGGATTCCATCCTAGGTAGGATCGATTTCTCTATTCTAGTCAAGTTTTTAGACTAGCCTATGGTTCTTTGTAGCACGGTTACTAAAAACAAGGGATTTTTGGATGCTTTATTTTATAGTGCATAGTATTTTGGTTGATCCTAGATCTAAATGACCTAAGAATTTGGATCTCATTTATAAGGATTTTTTAATGATATTTTTGGCCTTTCTTTCAATAATCTTGGAACAGGGTGGAATAGTGGTTTCTTCCTCTATTGTTGATGTAAATAAGCATTCAAATGTTCCTCATTTTTATATTGACCCTAGATGTATAGTGCCTAAGAATGTGGATCCTATAGAGGATCCTTGGAGGTCCTTGGAGATTCTTGTAGGCTAGCTCCCTCATTTTGAGAGAGAAATATTTGAATTTCTAAAGCTTTTCTGGTGGGGTTCTGGTTGTGTGGGGCTCGACAACTACTTCCAAAGGTTTCTTAGCTGAGTTAATGGATCTAATTTTTGTGGGTCCAGGGAAATTTCCTTAGGAAATCTTTATGGTGAGAAATTGTACCTTTTCAAGGTTTTCTATTTCTCTAGCTTGGACTACGACTTTGAATTTCTATCCCTTGAACTCCTATTTTTGGGATGGCTTTATGGTGTTGGAAGGTATGAATATTATTATGGTTGGAGTGGATATGTTTTCTCTGGTGGTTTTATTTTTTGAGATGTTTTTCTAGGAGATATTTCTATCTTGGATAAAATGCTATAAAAATTTTAGATTATAAGAATGATAGATTTTTTGTCAAAGATAGGTTTGGTTGGAAGAAATATATTTCCTGTGGTTTCTTGGATAGAGGTTGATCTGTCTAAAACTTTAGGCTCTTGGTGCATCATTTTTGTGGATATTTTAAGTTTTTTTGTTGTTGGTACATATTTTTAAGAAAAAAAATTATTTTATTTCTCTTTCAAGAATGGTCAAGGTTTTATTTGAGATTGGCTCAGCTAGCAAAAATGTCTCTATAAATATTTATTGGTTTAAGATCTAATCTTATATTATTCATGCTTTAAGTTTGTTATCTCTAGTCTTCAAAGGGATTGGATCCATATTTTTATTGGGAGACACTAGATTCAAAGTTTCTAGATTTACCTATCATATCTTCCCTACTCATTGGATGTTTGCTTCTTTCTCTTATAAGTGGGAAAGAAATTTTGAATTTAAATTTGAGCAGACTAACAACTAGATTCATGTTAGATTTTGTTTGGCTAGGTAGACTTTTAAGCATGATTTTTACTATTTTCTTTTCTTTTTGGATCTTGGTTCTTTAAGCGATAGTTGTATCTCTTCTCGATATCGATGCCTCCTTTAGTTGTTATTGTTTTTGTTAGGTTTATTCGGATCCTGGTTGATCCAACTCTTTCTCTTAGAGATTGGCCTTTTGTTCCTACTGAGATCCTTTTGTATATCCTTCGGCTCTTCATCTTTGTTTCTCTTGGGGTTGAAATTTTGTGATTCATGTTTGTTGTAAATGTTTTGGGACCCTCAAAACCCCTTTGTAAAAGGTTTTGGGATCCTTTCAAAACTTATTTTTCACCTAATAAAAAATAATTATAATAATAATAATAATCCCAATATTTACCACTACCTCAAGTATACAGGGTTCCTCCTCAAGGTCAAATATAATACCCCTACAAATTTAGTATGGACAAGCTCCTTAGTATTACCAGGAATTAGTGCTAGTAAAATTTCAAAATTAACTATTTTATTGGACATACTAAGGGTCTTTAGACTTGGTTGTCTATTCCTTCATCCTAGTTATCGTTATAAATTATTTACCCACTTTTGATAGGAAGAGGAGTGAGAATACTTTATACCATCTCAATAAATAATCCACACTAAAAACAATGCATCGAATTCAAGAAGAGGATATCATGGTATGTTTACATGCATATTTATTATGGGATAAAATGGCTTAATGGTATAGGAGCTTAATTGGTATTTTTTGTTTTATCTTGAATTTTATTATAGAACCTTTCATGAAAATTTTGATAGTTTAGGTAACACTTACTTATCCATATTTTAGAAAAATTTCATGCAACGATATCCTCAAGAGAATATCCAATATTTTAATTCTAGATTTGCGAGGACATTATACTTGATCCCTATAAACATCCACCTATCAAATAAAAAATATTTTTCATATTTATATAGAGATGTTACAATAGGATTTAACACTAATATTTTGTAATTTCAATCACATAGCTTAACTACAATATTTAACTCATGTAAAATATATGCTCATTTGAACCAAGAAATTACTACCTATCCTACCCATAGCCTATGCAACACATGTAGCTCATAGCATTATTCCATAGTGTAAAGCAAAAAAATGATCAACACCAATAATAGCAATGAATCAAAACAAACCACAATGTGCACATGAAATGAATATCATATATTATTATTAAACTAGGGAGCCTTGATCTCCACTCTTATACATCAATGTGCCCCAAATCAGGGGTTACAAAATATTGATTTGTTTTGATACAATAATTACAACAGAGGGGTGAAACCCTCTAGCTGGATCAATCGACTATGGTGTCTTCGGATCTTCTTCACTCCAAACAAGGGTTGAGTGGGCTTGTGTATCCACTATGGGGCCACTCCAAGCTGCAACAACTATCAATGAAAATATCTCCTACACCTGCATACAAACAAGCCACAAAAATGGATCAGTAGTACATGTGAGGGCTCCACTGTGTGAGGCCCTCTATAAAATGTAGATCTACAAAACCCTAAGTGCAATGCTTGTGAAATGTAAATGAAATGTAGGAAAACATAAGTAAAAAACAATCAATAACCTTGTCAATACCTGAATCATTGGATATACACTTCTATTGGTTTGATCTGAGGTCACGCAGATGCTCGAAAGCATTCGAGGGCTCGATGGATGCAATATGGTGTCTAGAGGATGCCCTAGAGCATTTGTAGACTATTGTGGATGCCCTACAACATTCTAAAAATGCCCTACAACATTCAAGGAATATCCTGAGGTATTTGTGGGCTGGATCAGATGCTCTATGGTGTTTGGATCTGGTTCATAGAAGCTTCGAGGGTCGAACGATGGATATGGTGGTGATGAGGGTTTGTGTGAATGTGAAGGGTGAATGTGATAATAGAATGTTTGACCTCTCAAGATGTTCGATCCTCATTCATGATAAGTGAATGATCTTTTATGATTGCCCTTGATTCATGTTAGGGTTTCAATGACACCAATGAGTGATCGAGATTAAAACATGATGAAGGGCTGAGATTGTGATTTGATAAGTGACATGGATTGCATTGAATGAGCGACCAAGATTAAGACATGATGGGTAGCTGAGATTTATTCATATATATATATATATATATATATATATATATATAAATAATGAATGGTTATGATTTGATGGTGATGAGTGGATAATGAGTGGCTAGGATTTGGTGTCTACAGATACCCCTTTTTGTATCATGTTGCATGAAACACAATGTGGTGCAAAAATAAGAGACACCTAGTTTGGTGGAATGGACTCTTTCCTCAGTGTGCAAGAAGATTCTAAAAAATTGTGGTTGTAGCTTACCCCCTCAATTGGCGAATGAGTGAAGAATGAATCTCACGAGCCAATTGATAAATGTGGATGCAATGAATGTGAATGATGCCATGAATGTGTATGATGCAATGGATGTGATGATTGATTGATTCTACTTTTACCCCAATAGAAAAGGGTTTTTGATTGGATGATGTAATGGATGCATATGATGTATCCTGATGTTAGAAATCAAAGTCAAATTTGATTACCCCAAGTTTGAATTGATCTATGTTGTTGAAAATTTGATGGAAAAAACTTTAAAGAAAATCCAGAGATTTTGAAAAAATGATGTAGAATTTAATTCTATTTTAACCCCTATGGAGAGGGTATCAATGATAACATTGAGAAAATTAGTCTGAACATAGTCTCACTCAAGAAATGAGGGACCAAAATGATTTTTTGAACAAGAGGATGTTGGATGATGATATGAGCAAGCATCCTTATGGTGATCTACCCATCCTACCGAATTGCATGGATAACCAATCACTACAATCACCAAGGGAATAGAGTAAATCACTAGATACAAGGTTCACTTGATAATGAAAGTGGATTTGACAATGTTGAATGAATATGTAAATGCATTGATGAGTGAATTTGATAATTTTGTGAAATTTGGAATTATTTTGGGATATTTTGAAGCAATTTGGGGTATTTTCATGACTTTTGGTCACAATCAAGAATTAAACACCCAAATCAATCCATGTTATCACAAAATATGATGTAATGATGTGATGAATGCTTGGAATAGTGGATTTGGTAGTTTTGTGAAATTTTGGATCATTTTGAGATGTTTTGAAGCATTTAAGTATTTTTGCGACTTTTGGTTACAATAAAAATTAAGCACCCAAATCAATCCATGTTATCACAAAATATAATGAGATGATGTAATGAATGCATGGATGGATTTTATGGTGATTTTATGGGGTTTTGCTATATTTTGAGGCCCTTTGAAACCCTTTGTAGCATTTTGAAGATAAACAGCCTACATCCATATCTACACAGATGCAAGGAGGCATCTGCCAGTCTACAGATGTAGGAGGCATCTGAGTACACCTAGAAGATGCCCTAAGGCATCTAGGTATGCTAGATTAGCTATAAAAGGGCTATAGGGGTAAATTTTCATTTCATTCTTGCGTTTGAGAGTTCAAGAAGTGACATCTAAGAGAAGGAGAGTGCAAGTGCTTGGTGATGGTGATGGAGGGAGTGGATGCGATGGTTGGAGGTGATGCATGGGTGGTGAAGGTAAGTTCTTCTAGCCCTCTTGTTTGATTTTGCAATTTTTTTATTATGCAATGGATGAGATGTTGATGTGCATTTGCTTTTGTGTTGTGTTATAGTTGAGGATTCTAGAGGCTCAACATCGATTCTCACCTATCCTACCAAGGGTGAGAAAGGCACTATGGAAGATCGATTGGGAGTGGCTAGAGTAGGTGGGGTTGGATGGATGTGCATAGATTGAGGTGGTGAGGGTGATGAGGGGTACCTCTCTACCTTAGTAGAGTGGTGGGATCTAGATAGGGGGACCTTCTAGCTCTTAATAGGGGAGATGATCGTGATGCTTGAGGATGTGCATCACATATTTTGAGTACCTATGGAGGGGTTACATGTCCAAGTTGGACATGATAAGGGATATGAGATGAGTCAAATTTTTGGTGATGGGTGGAGGGATGTGAAGATCAATGATGGTGGTATCAGATACCTAGAGATGTATGTGTAGGGGTAGTTGGAGGCACTACCAACCTATGTCATGTTCCTACTAGCTAATGTGTTGGTGCCTAACAACATTAGATGCTAGTTCCCTTGGAACATGATTCAATTGGTATTCAATATGATCGATGAGCCTCGAGTGTATGCTTGGGTGCTTACTCTACTAGCTCAAGCATACATGGAGTTATATGAGGTGAAGAGGTAAGGGTAGAAGGGGTTGGGTTATAGTGTGCTACTTCAGATCTAGGGTTAGGAGCATTTTAGTATAGCTCATCCTATTGGCCTACCATGTGAGTGGGATAGGGATCAACCCTATGCATTGAGATGGTAGGTAGCTAAGGAGATACAATCGAGTCATCCTAGTCATAGTGACCAGGAGTACAGAGATCTATGGGTAGGGTTGACACCTGATTAGGTGTACTAGTGACCATGGTGAGATGCTAGGTGGCCCACTAATGGAGAGCAACTATGATAGATTAGGTAGGCTAGATGGGTGGTTGGTCAACATGGTAGTGAGGTGGAGCTGATCTAGTTCTCATAGGTTTTATAATAGTTTAGGATATGATAGGGGTACCTAATGCTCTAATGTTGTACAAGCATCGAGTTGATGAGTTGAGCTTACCTTGTGCTGAGGCATGGTGAGTGGAGTATGAGGATGATGAGGAGATGGATCTCCTAGATGTGGATGATGTTAAGACCACGAGAGTATGATGTCTGGTTTGCTTCTTAGCCTCCATGGGCATCGAGTCAGGTGGTGGATGAGGGTAGTGGGGATGATGGGGAGGTGATAGTGAAGGTAGAGGAGACTCCTAATATAGATTAACATTAGTAGTAGAGGGAGATAGTCGAGGGCCACAATAGATCAACCTCTTGATATTGGAGGAGATGGTGAGGGTGGGGGTGGTATGGAGGAGGTTCTAGAGAGACCTCCTAGTCGAAGTGAGGAGGAGTGGGCTGAGCTCCAAGCTAAGTGAGATAGCCTAGTTGAGGAGGATCAATTAGTATGGTGGTGGAGTAGGATGCAAGGATACAGGATGTCGAGAATGCTCAATTGTAGATAGAGTTAGAGGTACAAATGGTAATAGGTGGAGGTGAGGATGTGATAGCGAGGCTGGGGTAGAGTTGGCATTGAGGGATGCTCATCAAAGATAGGATGTGTCATAACTTTGATCCTAAGATGGCTACATTCAAGAGCTTGAGGATTGCCTTATGCAGCATGGCATTGGACTACTAGTGCAGTCTTCCTCCTCTATATCTAGCTCTATTAGGCATAGTGACTCTAGGTATAGTGACTCTCACTCTAGGGCTCCTTAGATTCCTGATCCCTTAGGATCATAGGGGTCTACCTTTGGGCACTAGCTAGGGGCCTCTCATTTTTGTATATGAGCCTTAGTGCTCCATTGTATACAACCTTTAGGTATACTTTGTACATGCAAATATTATATATATATACATGGATTTTCTTTTGTGTATGCTTTTGTGTGAATGTATGTGTGAATGCATGTGTAAATGATGTGATGGATGACTATATGTAATGTGTATGTTTTATGATAATAATGTAAGTGAACTAATGCTCTAATGATCATTTATAGTAGTTTAGATTTTGCTTGACCATTTTTATCTTTGTTGCTTAATCAGGGACACCAACATCTAATGGTGGGATATGAAGTGGAAGACTCATGTAATGATGTGATTATGGTATGAATGCTATTTTTACTTATGGAAAATGAATATAGAATTGTTTTATAAAGACTCAAACATCCTAGTGATTTTGAACAAACTCATTAAGTTCTATCGAATCTCTCAGAGACCAAATGTGTGTGCAGTGAATGTTTATTTACCAATCATGAGCATGGTGATGACTCAAGTCAATCAAGAACCAATGTGTGTGCAAGTGAATTCATTTACCCATCTTGAGTAAAGTGAGATGAAACCTATCATGGAGAAGACCAAGAAGCTAGCTTATCCTTATGTGTGGTCAGAGGTCTCTTCAAGAGAGATGTGTCACCATGCATGAGCGTACTCCACTACTAATCAAGCATCTATAGCCTCGATGGAGATTAGCTCCATAGTCCAATGAAATGATCTTTAAGCTTTGGGGAATCAGACTACATAACCATCTAGATGGAAATGTAGTGCTATCCTTACTACTTGGGGATCTATGGTGTGTGATTTGTAAAAGAATTAGAGCTTTGGGGAATCATATTCTCAACCGAGGTGTGATGAGAATTTTACCCTATCCTTACTACTCATTCTTTTATTTGGAAGTGTTGTTAGTGGTGAAGACCATTGTTTTGATTTTGGACTATGTGCATAATGGGACAAGCAAAGATGACTTTTTTACTTCGAGGTTCAACCCAATCATGGTGTTATCCCTCTTTGACACAAGATGTTATTAATAGGTGTTGTATGTGTTTGGTTCAAGAATGTTAGAGTCAACTCCCAAAACTCAAGATTTTCTTAGTGAAAATGTGCTTTGGTCCTAGAGAAAACTTGACATGCAATGGAGGTTGCTTGAAACACTAGGAGTGGTTGAGTGACCGAAAACACCTAGGGGTGATGGAATTATAGTGCAAATGATGACATGACTTATGAAATGGAAATGAGATGGATGTGAACTTGAGGGTGCCCCTGATTAAGGTGACAAGACTTATTGGATTAAAAATTATCCAAACTAAGCAAATGACCACTAATATGGTGGATGAAATGCACTGAAATGATATGAATGTGATTATGGAAAATGGATGTGTGAAATGCAATGTGTATGAATGATGTTTTTGTTTTTTAGCCATGTATATATGTATATATAAGTCGCATTAAGCATAGAACACTCTCAAGTGGATGATGTTCAATGGCTCGGGCTCTTCTACTCCCTCTAGACTAGCAAGCCTATATGTTCCTTGACCCACTTTTTGTTTGATAATGTATGGACCTAACCAATTAGCCATGAATTTATCATGAAGATGTGGCAATGCATTGGTGTTTTGTTGATTTTCTTTAAGGACGAGATCCCCTACTTGGAATTCGTGTAGATGAACTTTGGTATTGTAAGCATGCTTTAGATGATCCTGATATACTCGTAAGTGCTCCAAGGCATTGATTCACCTTTCATCAAGGAGCGTGAGTTGGTCAAGATGTGCTTGTCTAGCGGTATCATCATCTATGAATTCCTGTAATGAAATGCATAGTGAAGGAATCTTAAGCTCAAGAGGTATGATTGCTTCGACACCATAGACCAATGAGAATGGTGTTGCCTCGATAGGCATGTGAATGCTCATTCGATAAGCCCATAATGCCAAGGGAATTTGAGTATGCCAATCTCGATGATTTTCTTTGACTAATTTCTTTAGAATAGTGATCAATGTCTTATTGGTTGCCTCAGCTTGTCCATTTGTCTATGGGTAGTAAGGAGTCGAGAAACTATGTTGGATATTATATTTCTTGCAAAGTGCTTGAACATCCTTATTTTTGAAAGACTTACCATTATCAGATATTATTTTTGAGGGAATACCAAAATGATAGATGATATGTTGAAGTATAAACTCCATAATTCGAGGTCCTATCATGCTGGTTAGAGGAATTACTTTGACCCATTTGGTGAAGTACTCAGTGGTAGTGATGATGAATGTGTGTTATCCCAAGGAAGGAGGTAAGATTTTACCAATCAAGTCAAGACCCCATTGTGAAAAGGGCCAAATACTTTGAATGGGTTGTAATGCTTGTGATGGCACATGAGTTAAATTAGCATGTTGCTAATATTTTTGACACTTCTTGATATAAGTGCAATAATCATATTCCATGGTGGGCCAATAATAACCCATGCATAAGATACGCTTTGTAATGGCCATTCCACTAAAGTGACCACCACAAGTACCATCATGAGATTTTGATATGGCTCTTTGTGCCTCTGTAGGCTTGAGACAATGAAGGAGGACTCCATCATAACCATATCTATACAACACATCCCCCAAGAGAGTGAAATAAGCTACCTTTTGCTTGAAAGTGCATTTGGTAGTTCATGACAAATCTGATGGGAGTGTTCCAAACTTGAGGAAGTCTTTTACTTGACTAAGCCAAGGCTCATATGGTTTAGCATGAATGAAGCAAACATCCTTCTCATCTTTAGACTCAACTCAAGAAATTGTAGATTTAGAGATTGTTGTGATGATTAATGGTTGTACCTCTCCTACGAAGTTCTTTGGAATCAATGATCCTAGAGAGGCCATCACATCTACAAATCTATTAGTCGAATGAGGTAAGCTATCAATATCATACCAGTCAAATTTTATGAGCAATTTCATTGCTACTTCATGATAAAGTTTTAAGACTAGTTCTTTACATTGGTATGATCCATTTACTTGATGAATGATAAGTTAGGAATCACCAAATATCCTGATACACTTTATACCCATAGCTATAGCTACTTGAAGTCCTAATATTAGGGCTTCATACTCTACATTATTATTTGTGCATGGGAAATCAAGTTTGAATGATAATGGGATAGGTATCCCTTGTGGTGTATGAAATATGATTCCTACACCTTGTCCTTTTTTACACTTGGAACCATCAAAGAATAGGGTGATATCCACATCCTCTTCAGGAATAACATCTTCCTCCTATTCAATGATGGTAAATACCGAATCATCTAGGAGCTCAATAACCAAAGGTTGATCATTAGGAAGTGGAGCTTCCACAAGTTGATCAACTATTACCTAACCTTTAATGGATTTTTGGTTGATGAATTCAAGGTCAAATTCTATTAGAAGCATTATCCATTTTGTGGTATGAGTATTGTTGTATGTGTGAGACATCATATAACATAGAGGGTTTTCTTTAGCTATGACATAAGTGGTGTGACTTAGCATATAATGTCTGAGTTTCTTAGTGGTAAAAACCACTACTAGGCATAATTTTTCCACATAAGTATATCAGGTTTCATAGCTTACCAATGTTCGACTAATATAATAGATTTCTTGCTCATGATTATTTTCATTCTTTTGTGCAAGCATTATCCCTAATGCAAAATCTATTACTAAAACATAAATATGGAAGGGGACCCTAGAGTGAGGTAGAGTTAAGACTAGTGGAGAAGCTAAGTATTACTTGATATCATCAAAATATTTTTGACATTCATTTATCCATGAAAATATCACCCCTTTTATAGCAAGTGATTGAATGGCCTACATTTGTCTAAGAGTTGTGCAATGAAGTGATGGATCGATTGGATCTTTCCTTGTAAGCTATGCAACTCTTTCAAGTTTGTTGGGGGAGGCATCTCCATAATGGCCTTGACCTTGTTTGGGTCCACTTCAATACCTCACTTGGACACAATGAACCCTAGGAGTTTACCTGAGGTGACACCAAAGACACACTTCTTGGGGTTCAATCTTACATTATGCTCTAGAAGTCGATCAAAATTTTTTCCAAGACATCGATATGCTCTTGACATGTTTTAGATTTGGCCAATAGATCATCCACATAGTCTTCAATGATCTTATGCATATAATCATGGAAGATGTATGTCATGGCATGTTGATAAGTAGCACCCATATTTTTAAGGCCAAATGGCATCACCTTGTAACAAAAAGTCCCCCAAGGTGTTGTGAATGTTATTTTGTGTTGGTCATCAAGATTAATTTGAATTTGATTATATCTTGAAAAACCATCCATTAAAGATAGCATTTCATGGCCAACACAAGTGTCGACAAGAGTATCGATGTTTGGTAGAGGAAATTCATCCTTAGGACATGCTTTGTTAAGATCTCGAAAGTTAGTGCAAATGTGAATCACCCCATTAGACTTGTGAATGGGTACCATATTTGAAAGCCACTCAAGGTAGTCAATGGGTTGAATGAAACCCATATCTAATAACTTTTGAAGTTCTTCTTTGACCATGAGGGCAATGGTAGGATGTAACTTTCTTAGTTTTTATTTGATCGACTTAGCATCAAGATGCAAGGTTAAGTTGTGGACAACCAAGTTAGGGTCAAGGCCAGGCATGTCTTTATAAGACCATGCAAATATGTCCTTCTTTCTCTTGAGGAGATCTATGAATTGCTCTTGTTCATCAATGGATAAACTTTTTCCAAGTTTCACAATTTGTGGATTGTTCAGATCTATGCTTAGGTTCACATCTATAGTTTCTTCAATGGCCATGTGTGAACCTTCCTCAAGATGATGGGGTATTGGAATCAAATGAATGTCATCAATGATATTATCAAACTCTTTTAGCATAGTCTCTTCCATTTCTGCCTAGAAAATAGTGGATCCAAGGGTGAAGGGAAGGAAAGGTGAAGGTGAAGGCTACAAAGGAATGTAAATGGTAGAAGCTCTTAACAATTCCTCAGAAAGGATGAATTTAGAAAAGGATGGGGGTGATGAAATCCATTCCATATCGATGAGACTTATGTCAATAGGAATTGGTTTTGTCAAATCATATGGATTACGGAGTGGTGTGAATAAGTCAATAGGATTCATGTTGACTTAGTGGAGGAATGGTGGTTGTGATGTGAAGGGTGGTTTTTCTTATCTCTTGGAATCGATGAATGAACCTTGAGAACCTAGATAGCAGCAAGAAACATGTATAAATGCAAATGATCAAGATATGCAAATGCAAAAATGCAATTTTTTTTTTTTTTTTACATATTTTACATCATGTTTGTCAATGAGGTGGAGGTGGTGGTTCACTAGTTGGCTCAGCTCACTCCCTTGGGAGGAGCAAATGGAAGATGGGTTGATGGATGGGGAACATTCTGAGATAATACTCATCCTATTCGATGAATGGAGTGATTGGGATTGATTCCTCTTTAGATTCATCTGAAGCTATCGACATGATATCATATTCTTCATATAATTCATCCTCAAAATCATCATAATCATTATTTTCCTCTTCATGATCTAGATTGAAGTGTTGAAAGGCTCATTTAAAAGAGGAAGTGGAAGGTTGTGGATTGTATCCTAGACCAGAATGGTCATGCACTTCTCGATATTGAGGTTCAATGATATCATGCATACCCTATTCATGTCATCCTAAGCCATATCCTTGCCAATTAACCTAATAAAAATATCATGATGGGAAATTAGGATTGGTCATGTGTTCGAGGTTGGCATAGGATGGCTGCTTAGGTTCATCTAGGGGAAGTGGATCGGATGATGAATCAACCCCCCATATACAAAATTGATTCTATTTGGGGATGAACCCATGTTGTACACTACTCCTATGGATAGGGGTGGGTCACATGGATGACCATAATCCTTGATAGTTTTAATGTTGAGTGGTGTGATTATGACATCTTGAACCACATACTCACCAATACTAGGACTAGCGAGATGGACTACAACTTGTGTGGATGATGATGTGGATGGAGTGGATGTGGAGATGTGGGGCTCAGAAGTGGCTTGTGGCTCGAATGAGGGGAGAGATGTATGTTGGAATGGCATCTCACAATCTATCAAATTGACTTGTGAGACATCGACTGGTGGAGATGAAGATGGGTTTGGCTGAGGAATTTGATGGATGGTTAGTGATTCTAGTGTGGATGAAGTGGTATTGGGTGCTTGTAAAGTAGGTTGTGTGGATGATGATGAATGAATGGTGATTGGTGATGTGGATGATGTGGAGGGATGTCCCCCTTGTATGGATGTTGAAGGTGATGATTGGGTCTGACCACATGTACATGTTGTCGATTGTGATGAAGGTTGGGGTGTGGAAGTGGAGGCCTGATGTGGATCAGTGATGGGGAGTTCCTCTAGAATAGGTGCTTTGGATGAAGTATTGTGATGTGAAGTGGATGGTGAGGTTGATGGAGTTAAGAATAGATGGGTGGATGGAAGTGAGGATTCATATGGGTTGGAGATGAAGTTGTAGTATTTGAATGGTTCAATATCTGTAGGTATACAATGTATTTATCCCTCATGTACATATTTCAAACATTGGTGTAGTATTGAGGGAACACATTTCATTTCCCTTATCCAGGGGCATCCAAGGAGTACATTGTAGGCCATGGCCCCTTCTAGGATATGGAACATGGTGTGCAACATCTTGACCCCCACTTGTATGGGTAAGACCACAGTGCCAACTGTAGAACATAGAGCATCATTGAATGCTCGCAAGGTGAAGGTGGATTTGGTGATGTGGGAAGGTGGAAGATTAATATGGTGGAGTGCTGAAGTGGTAATGATGTTGATTGATGAGTCGATGTCAATTAATACCCATTTAAAAGGCTTCCTATCAACCTGAGCCATGATGTGTAGTGGAGGATCTAGTGATTTTGATGATATTGATTTGATCTCAAAATCATAGAATGCGATAGAAGGCTCCATACATGTTTGAATGCTCCCCATAAAATTGTTGAAGGTATTAGAGTCTTGAGTTTGAAGTTCAATGGATTTCAAGATCTCCATCAATGCCTCACGATGTGGGGGAGATTGTTGTATAAGCTCATAGATCGATAATTTGGTTGAAGCTATTTTGAGACTATTTGTCAATCGGCTACTTAGTGTGATGATAGGTCATGGTGGATGGCTTGGAAGATGAATGGGTTGAGATGGATGAGTTGGAAGGTGAGTTGGTTGAGATGAATTGGTGAAAATATGAATGGGTTGAGATGGATTGGGGGGTTGTGGATACATAGTTGTTGGAGGTGCCACAGGAGATTGAACTACTTGAGGTTGTTCATTTTGATGATTTGTGCTTCATTGACCTTGGGTTACTACATGAATAGCACCCACAAAACCTTGGTATTGTTGCACGTGGTTGACTTGGTTAGGGGAGTCATAGGATTTGATCCCCCTATTGTCTATTGTGTTTCCTCATGATGAGGAAGTGGTGTTTGGTAAATACCAAGGTTCTAGTTTTGTTGTGCTAAGGGACTATCCAGCTTAATGGCCCCTAAGTCTAGTAGGTCTTGCACAATATATTTGAATGAAAAGTAGTTATTAATGTCATGGCCCTTCTAGAGATGGAAGGGATAGAACAAATGCTCCTTATAGCCCTTGCTACGTTTAGTTGGATCCTCAGGTCTGACTTCTAGCAAGGTGATTGCATGTGTATCATACAACCTTTGAAATATGGAGGTATATGACTCGGGTAGTGGTGTGTAATTGCGAGTTTGCCAAATAGACTATCGATATTGATGGTTTTCCATAGTTGGTGTTGGGTTGTGCAATTATTGTGGGGGTGGAACCACTTGATATGACACTTGTTGTGGTTGTTGTTGTGATGATGATTGTTGTTGATGATGGACTTGGGGTTGTTGAGTCATTGTTGGTTGACTCAAGACCACTTGATTCACTTGTCTAGATTTTGATTGGCCATTATAGTTTCCTTTGGATTGGCCCTTATTTTGCCATTATTTCTTTTTGGGTTTAATATCACCCTCTTGAATCTTGATTTCTTTGATAACTCAGGCTTGGGCAAGAGCTTCATCGAATGTTCTATATTATTGTAATTGAAGCAACAAGGAGATAGGTTTTAGACAACTCCTTGTGAACATTCATGTTAATTCTTCCATTGGGAGGATGAATGGCAATTTGGTAATGACTACCCTCCAATGGTTTCCAAAGTCATAGATCGACTCTTCTTCAAATTGTCTAAGATTATACAAGTCGATCAAGGTAGTTTTCTTTCTAACATTGAGGGAGAACCTTTCTAAGAATTTGTCTACCAATTGTTTGAATGTATAAATATTGTGATGTGGTAGATGGTTGTACCATTCTAAGGCATCCCCCTAATATCTGAGGAAAATTTTAGAGCATTAAGGTATCATTCTCTTGGATTCTAAAACATGAATGGATGAATGCACTAATATGCTCTCTAGGGTCCTCAGCCCCTTTGAATTTATCAAACTTTGGTAATGTAAAATTAGTAGGATAAGGTGGTGATGGTACCAAAGGATGAATTGGGTGATTGACTAACTATCTCAAAGTGGGTTTTTGGTACATCATACTAGGCGTATGCATGATCAAGATATCAATATATTATTGTAAAGCTTGTATTTTAGGATCTTCCATTTGTGTTTGGAAGCCTTGGTTTGTGTGATGGGTGTATGTGAGTGGTGTATGTTGGGTGATGAATTGTTGGGATGAAATGAGGTTTTGATTGGCCAATGGATTGATGTTGGTGGGTATGTGGTGTTGTTGAATGTTTTGTTGAATTTGATTATGGAATGTTTGGTGTTGATGAGGTGAAGATTGATGATGTGAAGTTTTAGGGATGGTGGTGGTTTGAGTGGTTGATATGGCATGGATGTGGTGAAGTGGATGGATAGGTATAGTGATCATAGGTGGTCATGATACCCAAGATTGGTCGAGGGTGAAAAAGGTAGTTTGTGTGGATGTGAGTGGATGGTTGAAATCTGCTACCTATGACTACTATTGTGGGTAAGAATGAGTATTTTGATTACCCATAAGTAGTTGATTTAGATGTTGCCATGCTTGTTGTATGGTAATTTTAGATGTAGATTGTGTGGTTGTGTTGGGAGTGGATGTTGGTATGGTGTGAGTGTTGGTAATATTGGTTGAGGTTAATGGAGGGTAAGTTGTGAAAGGAATCACAATTGAATGAGGGATGGTAGATCCAAATGATGTTGATGGAATGGTGGATAGAATCTATGAAGCAACATTAACTTGTGCTTCATAGAGTGGGTTGGAGTGGGTAGTAGTATAGGTAAGTGGAATGGAGGTGCTTTGGCTAAATGGTTGTGGAGGAATTTGGTGTGGGAGTGTGGATGTGGCCTCAAAAAGAGGGTTGGTGATGGCTTGGTTAAAATTATTAGGGTATGAGTGAGCAAGTTCCTACTGAGAAGAAGGAACATGTCTGGGTGGGATGTTAAGTGGTTCTAGAACTAGATTGGTTGGTCTTAAATAGGCTCTAACTTTATCAAAATCTATGTAAGTGATGTGATGGTCGGTTGGTGTGGATGGTTCTATTTTAGGGATGGTAGTGTGAATTACCCTCTATAATGTATCTACATCCAAAGTGGATGCCACATGAGAGGGTCCAGTAGATAAGTCAAGATGTCTTATCTATGCCACATAGGCTGGGTTAGCCATAAAAGTGGCTGGGAAAGGAGTGAAGCACTCCATGGATGAGGTTGGTTGGCTAGTGGGTACCTGACTCATAGCTCTAGCTTGATTTTGGGTCAATACCATAAGCTATAAGTAGGCTAGGATAATGAATGTGTGAGGTGTGTGTGTGAAAAGTGTAATTGCAATGAAAAATGAACAAACACACAAATCAAGCAAACAAGTGTGTCCTATGTCTTTGCAAAAGTTTTTTATTTTGTTTTTGTTTTATGTGTTTTTATGTTAAGACTCCTAAGCCTAGAACCACTATGCAAGGTGAATGATGGATGCAACTAAAAGGGTGTGTTTGAACCCACCCCTCTGATGAAGGATGAATCACGAATGACTAAAAATGGCTTCCTAAGGGTATGATTGGCTCAAGGTAAACCTAAGGAATCACAATTACCCCCCAAGGGAGGCCACATTGTCTGAGTCCTGCTACTTGCCTAGCTGAGATTTTGCTTCACACTTGGGTATGCTCGAACAAGAATGATAGCTATATTCCACTTATTATTGAGCCCTATGGTAAAAGGGCATTACTAGTCCTTCCTACTCTAGGTGCACCCAAAAGTAGGGGAATTTTTGGTGATGAAATCTAAAAAGCCACTCATTATGGGCTACTATGATTTCTAGGGGGGATCCAACAGATGGAGATGAAGCCCACCATCGTTGGTCTCGATCAACAATTGGTGATGAAATCCAACTCGTTGATGTTAAAAGTGGAATGTATAGTGTGTGATTCCTTTTAAGTTTTTGTTTTCTATGGTGTTTTTCTAAACATTAAAATGCAAAGAAAAACTATCTTAAGATGCAGCTAGTATGCACTTCAAATTTTTTGCCTAAAACATAAGCAAAAACACACAAGGCAAACAAAGCAACAAACATAATGCCATAAATAATAGAAAACTTGAGCCAAATGCAGTGGGTAAATTTCCAAATAAAACCTTAGAATGTTTCTGACATTCAGATTCAAAAATAGACTAAGATAAATTTGAAAATCCTAATGCAACTATTTGCAAGTGCAGATCTACCCCTAAATGCAGTCTATATGACTTTTCTATAAACAAATAAATCGCTACTCTAAAATGCACTTCTTTTTATTTTTTTATTTTTTCTTTGTAAATAAAATGCCTAAGATGCCTAGGATGCCTAAGAATGCTTGGTGTATTTATTTTTAAAAAATGTAAATATGAATATTTATTTTCCTTTTTCCTTTTAAAAAGAAAAAAATGTACATGGGTTTTGAAAACAACTCACCAGGAAGCCTTATGTATTCCTTTTCCAAATTCATAGACACGGTGTTGAATCTCCTAGACACAGTGTCAAATCTCTTAGATACTCTATGGCATATATCAGACACCCTGTGGTATCCCTCAAATATGGTATGGCATCTTCATGAGCATAGATCAAATCCCCACAACTTCTAGAAACCCTAGTTTTGGATTTCATGATTTTTGTGCAATCGAGTTTCTGAAAACCTACAGTAAAAATAGAAAAAATATATCAACAACTCAAGGTATGACAAGGCAAATAAAAATATGAAACCCTTTGGGGGTCCCACCGTGATTGCCATTTTGTAAAGCAAAAAATATCAACACCAATAATAGCAATGAATCAAAACAAACCACAATGTGCACATGAAATGAATATCATATTATTATTAAACCAGATAGTTGTTGGTATTTTTGCCACACTAAAAATAAATTTTTAAATTCGTCCAAGAATGAAGTACATCTAGTGGTGAAATAAAAATTGGATGAAATGATATTTGGATATTTCATTGTGATAGATCTTTTCTCAAGCTTTCCAATGATATATTACAATAGACAATCGGGTTAACAAATCAAAAGTTATGGCTCCGGGAAGTTTTACCACAAAAAATCAATTTTGAGGCAGAAAATCAATTTCGGGAAAGCAAATGCAATTTCAAAGTCAAAAGTCATTTCGGGCAAAAAAGAGAAAATTTCTGAAAATGTCATTTTGCCCCCGAAAAGGAAACTTTCCAAAAATAAAAAGTTTCCAAAAATAAAAAATTTCCAAAAATCAAAACTTTTTGAAAAAGGAAAGTTTCCGAAAAGGGCATTTCGGAACCCGAAAATGGCATTTCGGCCCCCGAAATGGAAAAATTCCCAAAATGGAAACTTTTTCAAAATGGAAACTTTCTTGAAAAGGAAATTTTTGAAAAAGGAAAATTGTCGAAAAAGGAAAGTTGCCCAAAAGGGGAAAATTTAATGACAAAATTTAATGGTTGTGGCAAACCAGAAGATATTTCCTTTGATTTTCGTCATTTCCAAAGGCGTTCTAACAGTTTCGCTCCCTCTCCAAGATAAATTTAATGTGGAGTAAATTGTTGGGGCAATGGTCAATTTTCAAAGCGCGAAGGTGGTTAGAATTCAATGCATTTGTACCGGATCATGGTTGCCAAGGAATATTTCCAAGGAGAAATTGTCGTGTTGATGTCTTTGATCTACAAACATTTTGCCTCCATATGTATTTAATGAAAGAGGTGAAAACCTCTATAAATACTAATCAAATTTCCATTGTAAAAGAGGTTGGACATTTTGCAAGAAAACTTCTTAAGTTCTCTGCATCAATAGAAGAGACTTGGCTTCTAAAATTTGCAAGCATTATTATGTGTGTGATTTCCTTCTATTTTTAAGCATTTCTTTTTATGCTCATGTTCCTGCTGTTAAGTTTCAAATTCTATTTCTGGATTTAAAACATTGCTAGTGAGTGAGTAAGTTTTGAAATGTGATCTGAGGGTTGTCCCTACAAAGGTGTGAGTAAAATTCTGATGCTTTCCTTCTGTTATATGTTATAAAACTTGGTGGAATTTTTGTTGTTAGTCTACCCCAATCCTACATCTTCAGCCTGTGGCCATATTTCCCTTTCTTTTCATTATTTTCAGTTTCTTTCCCGCAACTCTAGTCTTTAACAGTGTAGGATTTAGTAAGGGAACCAGCCCTCTCTGGAGATTGGTCCGAAGGAATTTTATCTTTCCCTCGGCCTTTCAATGTTGGCTAAGTCTAGGGCACACAAGTGATAATATATTATACTTAGGCATATTTGTGACCAACAGTAGCCTTGATCTCCGCTTTATACATCAATGTGCCCCAAATCAGGGGTTATAGAATATTGATTTGTTTTGATACAATATTTACAATAGAGGTGAAACCCTCTAATTGGATCAATTGATTGTGGTGTCTTTGTATCTTCTTTGTTCCAAACAAGGGTTTAGTGGGATTTTGTATCCACTAAGGGGCCACTCCAAGTTGCAAAAACTATCAATGAAAATATCCCTTGCACCTGCATACAAACAAGCTATAGAAATGGATCAGTAGTATATGTGAGGGCTCCATTGTGTGAGGTCCTCTAAAAATGTAGATCTACAAAATCCTAAGTGCAATGCTTGTGAAATTTAAATGAAATGTAGGAAAATGTAAGTAAAAAAATCAATAATAACCTTTTCAAAACCTAAATTTCTAGATATATGCTTCTATTGATTCAATCTGAGGTTGCACAAACACCTGAAAGCATCTAAGGGTTTGGTGGATGCAATGCGATGTCTAGAAGATGCCTTGGAGCATTCATAGACTACTATGGATGCACTATAGTGTTTTAAAAATGCCTTGTAATGTTTGAGGAATGCCCTAAGGTGTTTGTGAATTAGAACAGATGCTCTATGGTGTTCGAATCTAGTTCAAAAAGGTTTTGAGGATTGAACGGTGGATATGACGATGGTGAGGGTTTGTATGAATGCAAAGGGTGAATGAAAATAACAAAATATTTGACCTCTCAAGATGTTTGATGATTGATCGATCCTCATTCATGACAAGTGAATGATATTTTATGATTGTCCTTGATTCATGTTAGGGTTTTGATAACATCAATGAGCGATCGAGATTAAAACACGATGAAGGGCTAAGATTGCAATTTGATAAGTGACATGGATTGCATTGAATGAGCAAACAAGATTAAGACATGATGGATGACTGAGATTTATTCATTCATATATAATATATATATATATATATATATATATATATATATATATATAATTAATGGTTGTGATTTGATGGCGATGAGTGGATAATGAGTGGCTAGGATTTGGTGTCTACACATAGATTTATGGCCCTTCTTCATCCATGATATCAATCCCAAATACTTATATCATTGAATAGCTCCCATGTACACCTACTTATCCATAGAAAAATATCTTATATATGGTAATATTTCTTGTGTAAAGCACCCCTACCTTGATCATTTTATATCAGCAATTGTTAGCCTTACCAACCCCACCATAGTACAATAATGTAATTAATACTTCTTCATCCTAGAATCATAACTATGGAATACAACTAAGTGAAAGAATCAATAAAGATGATGAAAATTATAATGAATCAACCAATATGGAAAAGAGGTAATATAATGGTTGATAATTAAATAATAGGTGACAATGATCAAATTGAAATCAAAGAAATACTTCATACCTCAAAAAATACTTAGTTCCTTATCAAGCCATGAACCAAGCAAGACACTAGATGTAAAATAATATAATCAATTTAAATTGAGAGATCAACACCATTTGGTTCTTTGGTTTTAATTTGGGATACAATCTAATTTAATATATTATAAATATAAGAAATATTCAAATAGAGATATACAATCAACAATGTAAATCACAAAAAACTATAACATTAGGCTAGGTGGCTCTAGTTATAAATCACTTACCTATGGTGAATTAATAGGCATATCAACCATCCATTATGGTAAATCCAATAGGGGTAGTTCAATAATTGATCCCAAAAATACATAATTCAAATAACATAATACTCATCAATGGCATTATCTTTAAAGATGATGATGTCTTTCATTTTGAATTTTAGATACTATGTATTAATCAACAGCGATGGGTGGGAATTAGAAGCAATATGAAGGAAGATGCTAAATAAATATATAGTACTATAAGAAGCTTAAAAAATAAATCGAGAAGAGGATGACCATATTTACATCAAAATTATAAGGTTCCAACATCATCCAGTATATAGAAAGGTAAATAAAGTACACTAGTTACAACCCCACTAGCTAATACCTCATAGGAAAAAGGATCAAATTTTCAAGAAGATGTGATAGTACCAATAAAAAATGAAAAGGATAAGTTTTAAAAGGAATTTAAAAATTATCTAATATATCCATCCTTGACCAATGAGAGGCATTCAATCACATTAGAATCATATAGGAAGTTTACTTCATGTAGTGAAAGTAATACTACTAAATTCAAATTTAACATAGCTAAATAAATAAATAAAATGCTAGCTAAATTTAGTATGTTGGAAGTATTATCCTTTCCAAAATAAACAAATTTAATCTAGAATGCCCTTAAAGAGTATTAAAGGGGTTATGGAAAAGCAAAATTAGTAGTGCACCAACAAACATATCCTTAACTAGTAGAATACTAGAACTTGGTAGACAAAGACCCGTTTAATATTCAAGTAAACATGGAAGACATGTTGAAAATCCCTAAATCCAAAATATTGAAGCTACTGCCATTTTTTTTCACCTAAAATTAGAAATGTATCTGCTAAGGAGTTCTATTGTAGATTTAGGGAACATTATGACTATAATGCATAAATTCGTATATGAAGAAATGGAATTAACATACACTAAGACCATTTAAGTGGATGGAAGTATGGTAAACATAGTAGGGATACTATAATATTTAATCATGACTATAATAGTGGTTTTTCATAAATATATTGTAATTGATATCTCTTTTTTTGGGATTTTCTCATCATATGAATGAGTAAAAATGTTGTTAAGATAAGGGTACTTAGGCATGGATTATACACATGAAGGTAACTAGATATGGGAAGATCATCTAAATTAATAATGAGCCTCCATGTAAATCTCTTGGATAAACTTGATGAATATGGTGTTATAAACTTAATAAAATTTCTAAATTCATTATGAAGAATCAAATGAAGAGGGATTATTTTTGAGCTAGATATGATCATTAGCATTATATAGAATGACAAAGGTTTAGGAATATCATATGAGGAAATCAAGCATGGTAATTATCTATTATATTTTTAGAGAATATTACATTTTTTGGTAATGTGAAAAATTACCTCCATGGTACTATTGTAAATATTAGATTAGAGTGTGAGTTATTAGATTAGGTGTATGATTTATATTTTCTCTAAAGTATGTGTCAATGTGTAGGATGAGTCCAAGTGTCATGTGATAAAGTGTGCAAGTGTCATATAATAAAGTGTGCAAGTGTGTAATATGTAAGAGTGTGCAATGTGTCATATAAGTTAGTCAAGAGTCGTGTGTATGTGTCAAGTATGAAAATTAAGAGTCACACGTATGTGGCAATATGTAAATTCAAGAGGTATAAGAGATTTATCTTATGTTTAGAATATGAAAGGATGCATCTCCTAGATATGTGAGGAGGACAATAGAAAAAGTATTGAAGAGTCATCTTCTAAAGTTAAACTATGGAGACAAATCTTCATGTATTGTATCATCATCAAGCATAGTAGAAAAGATCCAAAAATATTGTAATAAAGAGATCTTGTATGTTTGATTCATTAATAATATTTTGAGTATATTGTTGATTGATATTATTATATTTCATTAATGTTATATTCATTGACATTGATATTATTCTATGATTGAGTCTTCATATATTTTCTATAAAATATATTTGATCCTAAATATTTAGACCTATTAAATCTAGTTAAAAATCTAACATATCTAACTTATCATAATTATAGATCTAACCAAAAAATAGGCTTAATTTTTAGATATTGTATGGATGATACATTTTGACAATGCATGAAAAAGGAATTTGAGCAAGTGCCAACATTCAACGAATTGATCAAGGTTTACAAATGAGTTACACTCATATATTATTGTTCAACTATACAATAATATTATTGAATATAAAATGTATATGCTATATTTTTTTTATTAGATAAAAGAAAGGGTTTTGAAAGGGACCCCAAACCTTGATATTGAGTGAAACTGAAAGAGTTTAGGGCCTAGCCCAAAAACTCAAACAAGAAGAACCCTAGACTAAAACAACAAACTAAAACCTACATAGTCATCCAAGCCACCCACTACCAAACTATTTCCAGAGTGTGCAGTGCCACAAAAAAAGAGGGTTGAAGGAAAACACACTTGTAGAACTACGAGGTTGAAAAATCCTACAACAAATCCCATAATTTAAACTAAAGGTCTCAAGCTTACCAACTCTACCCACTTTCCAATAATGATCAAAGTGTCCTAACAAATGAGTGTGCCATGAGTGAAGGAAATGGTTTATATCCCAAGTGAGGGATCTAGAGTTGACATGGTGCCACCTTGAAAAAAGCATCCTTGAAAACTAGTGAGGAAATGACCAGGACCATCAATAAAAAATTGTAAGGTCATAGCCTGTAATATAATAAGGTATGTAGTTGTATGATCATTGAAGTGGATTATCACCTCCCAAAGGATGCTAAAAGATAATATCAAGTACCAACTATACATGCTAATCCATTCCATGCCCAAAGAAAGTCCCCACCAGAGTCGACAACAAACACTTCCCAACCACCTAAGCTCCAAAATCAACTAATCAACTCAAATTCTAATGATAGGAAGGATCCTTCCAAATCGAGGATAGCTAATTACATGGTCACTATTCCAAATGCCACCAAATTGCAACTTCTTCACCTATTCCAATCACCTCAATTAGCTTATTTTAGATGCCCATCCACCATAGGGGGGCATTTATTATAGAAAGTGGCACTATAACTCAACATGACCAATTTAAATTTGAATTTTAATCTACCCTGAGTCAACTTAAAACTCCTAGGAGAACATCTAACCATGGTGCATATTTTTATCACCTCCTCGTAAAGTAGGCATGGGCTCCAATATGGAAGGACCCATCCATAAAATCTAACCCACCTACCAACCTTCCAATCACTCAAACCTAAAAAATTAACCATTAATTTCATCTATTAGACTCAGGAGGTTTTGAGGGAAGTTTGAATTTCAAACCGTGAGACCCTACTAGGAGAGACCAATGTTTACCATTAAATCTACCAATTTATTCCCTTCTCTAAAAATGTGTTGGATCCAAACTTCCTCTCTTGATTGCAAAATTCTAGAGGCTTCAAAGACTATATTTGAGATGTTCCAACTTGGAGGTCTAGAGAACTTGATTAAGTTAATTATATTTAATGAATCTCCTTCCACAATAATTTTTTGGAGATCCAAATATTTAATCAACAACAAACCTTGGATCAGGGCCCTTGCCTTCACAAAATGGAAGGTTTGGGAAGAGATAAATTTTGCATAAGCTAAAATTAATTTACCTCTCTCATTTTTTATTACTCTATTAGAGTCTGCAAGACTAGGGCTCTCTTTTTATGCTCCATAAAAATTAAGCTTAACCCGCCCACTTGGAGGTAAGGACCATATCACATAGTCTCTCTGAGTTGAGGGAAGAGGTCCAACAAGTTCAGAGATCAAAGGAAAACCAAGAAGGTATATCAAACTTGTTTTAGCGAGCCCACCTCCATACAAGTTTGATAGACAAGTGGCCACTTTTTAATCATGCTCTTAATAACCTTTGAGCAGACTGAATTGGGGTCCCTTTTGGAGTTCTTGAACACTCTTTGGTTTCTCTCCCACCAAATACCCCAAAAGAGATGAGGTAGGATAAACTTCCATAACCAAATGAGCCATTGAGATTTGAAAGGGGGAAACCACTATGTGCAAACATCAATAAGAGAATTATGAAGGACCAAATGAACCCCTAAAAGGAGGATAATGTTACGAAAACAACAAAGAAAGGACACTAGAAAAAATATGCATAGAATTTTCCTCGTAGGATTCACACAGGTAACATCTATTAGGGAGGATCATCCCTCTTTTATGCAGATTCTTAATAGTTAGGGATTTTTTTTTAATAGCTATCTAGAAGAAGATGTTGATCTTTGAATTCATATGCTTAAATAAAAATTTACAAGTAGGGAGCTAAAGGGGAGATTTTGAGTTGAGGAGAGTGTATGTCGACTTGATCGAGAAAGAGCCATCACTCTCTCCTTTCCAAACTAAAACATCCTCAACATCTTGAGATTTTAAAACCTACAACATGAGCATATTGGATATGGAAATCTAGGCCAATTTCACTTCTTTGCTATAGTTGGTGGTTGATAAAGTCTTCCAAACTCTCCTACCATTAACACAATTGATGAAATATGCAACCTTGCACCACCCCAAATGCCTTGATAGAATCTCAATTACTACAATATTATAATCCTTAGATAGGGGGTAATCCAATAGCCAGGGGTCCTTCCAAAAGTTGATTGAATTTCCATTTTCAAAGACCCATCAAGAACCTCTAATTAATTTTGATCTAGATTTGGTCAAATTTTGCCAAAATATAGCTTCCAAATTGGTTCAAATACTTGGCAACAATTATATGGGTCCACTCTACCTTCTCCTTTTTCATAATTTTCCAACACTTTTTCATAACCAATGCTTCATTCATTAGACATAGATTTTTGAGACCCAGACCTCCACAAGATTTCCTGGAATAGACTTGATTCCAGGATATAAGGTAAAATTTCTTGTGATCTTCAGACCCTACCTAGAGGAAGGCTTTTGAATACGTTCTAACTTAAATAAAACTTCATAGAAAGCCTAAAAATGGACATAAAGTAAATAGGTATGCTTTGCAACATGGTCTTGACCATGAGGATCTTCCCTACTTGACTCAAAAGAGCACCTTTCTATTTGGCTAGATTCTTCTACATTCTCTCCACAACCAAGTCCCAATAGTTTTCTAGCATTCTTCCAACAAACAAAGGTAGGCCCAAATAAGTAACTAGAAATTCTGCAATGCCATAACCAAGTATGGTGGCTATCTTCCTTTGCTATATTAATAAAATATATAAATATGGATATTGAAAGACTATATATTTTTGGAAACTCTAAGATGGTAATAAACCAAGTCAATTTAGCATGTGCTACCAAAACTGGACATCTAAAATCCTACAAGCAAAGGATTTGGGATCTATTGAAAATTTTCAATTCTTGTGAACTCAAGACAATATCCAAGAAACTAAATTTGAAGGTATATTAACTATCCATTTTAGCTACTAAATTTAACCCTACAATTGATGTGGAACAAGATTTAAGAATTTGATGTATTATTTAGGCATGTTGATATTATAATGTAGGTCACTAGAAATTGTTAAATAATAATAAGTAGACCATAGAATTTCTTCTTATAGAATCCCAACTTGTGGAAGATAAAAATAAATACAAGGATGACATCAAAGATAAGGTAATCTAGTTAAAAACCAACTAGTTTCCAAGGGGAGTAATCATGAAAGAAATCATATTCAATCTTGATGATAGCTCTGAGAAAGTGAGTATTAAAGTTAAAATACCCTTTTCTTATCAAATTGAGGTTGTCTAAGATAATAATATACTATTGAAAAAATATTGTACTAAATAAGAGACTCATTAATTATGTAGGAAATACAATGTCATTGCATAGCCATATACATATTTAAAGGTCTATGATAGGAGCATCATAGCGAATATTGTTGATCTTGAGCCTAGAGCTATGCCATTCCATCAAAAATAAAGACATTTCAATCAAAAATTTGAGGTAATAATCAATAAAGAGCCTCCCAACCTACTACAAGCACAAATCATCTTCCCTATCAAGCATTCTATATGGGTAGCAAATTTATTCCCAATATATAAAAATAATGGATATATCCAACTACATGTTAATTTTAAAAAAAAAAAGTCATGTTTAAAGGGTCACTACCCACTACCATTAATTAATTAGACATGGAAAAGTTGTTAGGGTCACAAATACTATCATTGCTTTATGTATTCTCTAGATACAATCAAATATGGATCAAATATGATAGTAAACATAAGATCATTTTTATCACAAAATAGGGAACCTTTGCCTACCAAAAAAACCTTTCATATCATCCAACATGGAGGCCATTTTCCAAAGGGATATGGATATTTCATTTTTCACAATTATTGATGAAATTATACTCATATACCTTGATGACTTAACATATTTTTCAAAAGAATAATGCAAATAAATTAAACACCTAGACATAGTTTTCAAAAGGTGTATGAAGTATGGGATTTCAATAAACGCTAGGAAAACAATATTCATGGTTCAACAAGGAAATATTCTAGTATATGCAATGTCCAAAGAAGGCATTATAGTTTATCTTTAACCAAATTAAAGCAATTTAGGAGTCGTCTCTACTCTCTTCAATCAAAGGTATAAGATATTTCTTTGGAAAATTTGTGGCTAAATTTATAATTAAATATATATAAGAAGTTTAGCCCATCACCAAGATGATGAAGAAATATATCACTTTTACTTGGACTAAAAAAGGTAAACAATATTTCTAAGGTATCAAGGATGCAATCACAAAAGCTCCAATTCTAATCAATTCATATTTTTCTATAGGTTTTAGGCTATATGTCCTTGGAACTAATGAACGTATTACTATATTGCTAACCTAAAATAATTAAAAGGATGAACACCCAATATCCTTCATTAATAAAATGCTTCATCACTACAAATCTGGTACACCATGAAAAATTAGATATTTTCAATGATGAAATCCCTTATAAAATAAATTATATTTGTCTCAAAATAAGACTACCATCTTTATAGTCTATCTTGATGTGAGATCCATACTAATACATAGTAAGTAAGGAGAAATAGAGTGGGTTGGGTAAAAAAAATCCAAGAGTTTCTTATAGAAAAATATCCAACCAAATTGGTCAAGTGTCGATACCTCTATGAAAACATGAACTAGAAAATTAAACAAGGTGGACAAATGACATCAATAATTAGATGATGATAACCTATGTCCTAGGAGGTTTAACACCAAAATAAATAACTAGTTTTATATAAAAGGTAAATAACTTCACATGGATAGATAGCATCTTTTTCCATAAAGGATATGATGGACATCATTAAGATACATGGAAGAAGAGAGATAACAAAGGAGTACCATGATGAGGATAGACATTATTTAGCACAAATAATGGATCTTAAGTTCTATAAATTAAAATATTATTGGCCTACCATACTTTTTGACTATTTCGAATGGGTAAAAGTCTATAAAGCATACAACATGGTTTGAGGAAAAATAAGAAAACCTATAACACCTCTAAAACCTATAATTTCCATAGAGCCCTTTCAACAATGGTGTTTATTGGGAAGATTAACCCCTTATCAAGTGTAGGAGATGGAACTTTTTTAAAATAAACTTCACTTTATGGACATAAGTAGATCCACTTAATTCAACAAATCATAAATCCCTCATCTATCTCTTGCAAGAAATTATTATCAAATACAATACCTCTTTAATAGTAATAATTGATAATGCTATAGTTTTTATAGCATTTATGCTTATGCATTTTGCACTTAGACAATTTTTCTTGAAAAATATCTTCCAATTACTATCCTCAAGGAAATGAGTTGGTAGAATCCACTTATGACAATATTTTTAGGATCTTGAAGAGGAAAATTATTGAATTCTATAGAGATTTGCACACAAATTTGAAAGGACATTATAAAAAATAGATTGACACTTAAATATTCCATTGGTTCATCTCCTTAAAAATTTGTTTTTGGCAAGGAAGTAGCACTACAAATAATCCTTCTCTACAAATATTCCAGCAATTATAGCTTGAACATAATGGCATCATCTCAATGAATGTATGCTAAATACTATTATCCTTAGAGAATAAAGAGAGAAGGCCTTAAAGGGGTTTATTCATAACCATTTGATGTTCAAGAGATCGTTTGAAATAAGAGTGATATATTAAGTTCAAGGAAGAAACCTCATCTTCAAATGTGATGGAGGTAATTTTGAGTCTTATAAAACATTGTTAGAGAATATTACATTATTTGGTATATGTTAATGTACCCCCATGGTACCTTATGGTACAAATATAAATATGTAATAAAATAGGGTGTGAGCCTATAATTTAGGGGTGTGATTTATATTTCTCATTTATGTATGTGTTCATGTGTAGGATGTGCACAAGTGTTATGTAATAGAGTGTGTAAGAGTGTGCAATGTGGCATATAGTAAATTTTGAAAGTGTGAAAGTAGGAGTGTGCAAGTTTCATAGAATAAAGTGTGCAAGAGTAAATATAGAGTCAGTAGTCATGTATACAAGTGGCAAGATGAGAAGCCAAAATGCATAAGAGGATTTACCCTATGCATGAAATAGGAAAATATGCATCTCCTAGATATGTGAGGAGAATAATAGTCAAGTATTCAAGATTCATATTTGTAAAGCTAAACTATGTATACAAAGCTCCATGTAATGTATCATCGATTATCAATTGAAGAATATATGTATTTGCTGGTCAAATATCTGCCTAAAATATAAAATATGCATTTGTGCACCCTAGACACGGCCAACATTGAAAGGCCAAAGGAGAAAAATTTCATTTAGGTTAATATCTAGAGAGGGTTGGCTCCCTTACTATTCCTACACCGTTTTTAAGATTAGAGTTGCAAGAAAGAAATGAAAATGATAGAAAGAAATGGGAAATATAGCCACAAGCCAAAATATGTAGGATTGGGGACAAACTAGTAGCAATAATTCATATCAAGTGTTATAGCAACATAGAACAGAAAGAAGGCAAAGAATTCATTTATGATTTCATGGAGATAACTTCCAAAATTGCATTCCAATACTCACTCCCTCACCAGCAGTATTCAAATTTAGATGTAGAATTTAAACTTAGTAGATAACAAACATGAGCATAAATTAGAAATGATTAAAGTAGAAATAAATCACACATAGAAATAATTCATATAATCAGAATCCCAGTCCCTTCTATTTATGCAAAAAACTTGAAGTATTTTTTGCAGAGTGTCTATCCTCCTTTTGTTACATAAGAATTATTAGTATTTATGGAGGTTTTTTCCTCTACAATTGAGGATAAAATTTCCATGGATCAGGAACCTGTGGGAGGAATTTACTCCTTGAAAACTCTCTTTTGACGACAGTGATCCATATTTGATGGGTGTTGAGTGGTGTTTTCACCCAGTTGTGAAAGCACACTCTTCGGTAGGATCTGAGTCCCAAAATCCTCTGCTTGCAAAGAAAATAACTTTCTCCAAGGTTCCTGTTATGTTTAAATGATGTTGTTCAAATGAAATGCCAGGAATGTCTTAGGGTTTGCAAGTGGATGTTAACAAGGGGCACTGATGGTTTATTTAATTTGAATTTCTAGTGGACTCAAAGTGAATAAACCTATTCTAATCTTCAGTTCTGATGGATTTTCAGTTGCTTATTCAAATACAGTAATTAAACTACATGAAATAAAGTAAGGGTTTGAAAAATAAAACAAAGTAAATGGAAATAAAACTAACTACAAGTCAGAATGCTGTCATCAACTCGATGAAACCGAAGATATTGAGGTTTTATGCATGCAACCTAACCTAATGAACCCGCAAATTCGCACAATCCAAATAAATTAGGTGCCGGTTTCTAGGGTTTCTACCGTAATTCCAGATTTAGGCATTCGCATGAAGCAACCAAGCACACTTGCATTAAACTTCACCTAAAAGCCTTAGAAATCTGGAATGAATGATAAAACATTAAATCATGCATGCACAAAATGACTCCTTCTTTCTCATCAATGAGATGCCAATACTCGGTATTTCTGTATTAAATGATGTATCAATTACATTTACAGATTGTTCCGGCATAAATGTTCCGGAACAAAAAGAAGGAAATTGCCCAAGTGCAGCCCGTAATGGCATAAAGCCTTTGTCTCTGCAACTCTGCCAGCAGCAATTTCCAACCCCCTTTCTTTCAATCTGCGCTTTTGATTTTATACTAACTGAAATGGCTCTTCGATTCCCTTTGTCGCTTCGTTTCACCTTCCTGCAAGTGACCTTTCAAATTCCCGCTTTTTCCTTACTTTCAATTCATGCTGGATGCCCAAACGTGCGAAATCTTCCATTGCATGTAACGTTCTTGCAATTCCGACACCTGTACGCCACGTGTCCTACGTTTTCTGCGCCTTCTGTAACGTTTTCCTGTGCAAATCACGACAAAAACTGCAAGCGGCCTCGTTCACCTTCTTAGCCACGAAACGCGACATGTCACGAAATCGCGACATGTCGCGATATCGCGACGCCTTCCTCGCCCGTGCGCCTCGTAGCTACTTGTAGCGATATCGCTACTATTTTCTATTTTGAGCCTTCCTTCCACAAACTGTAGCGAAATCGCTACCACTTTTCCTTCGAGCCTTCTTCCAAACTCGAAATCGCTACCACTTTTCCTTCGACCTTTTTCTGATATCTACTTTTCACCTTGCTCTCTTCCAAATCGTCGATATCGCTACCGCTTTTCCTTCGACCTTTAGTCACTCACGATATCACGACGTTTTTCACCTTCGGCTCTCTCCGCAACCTCGCGATATCGCTACCGCTTCCTTCGACCTTTATGTGCATTAAATCACACATTATCATCTCTTGCCTTCTTTCAACAACTCGTCGATATCGCTACCGCTTCCTTCGACCTCTTCGGCAACTTATACTCCAAATCGCGACCATTATCACTCTCTTGCCTTCTTTCAACAAACTATCACGATATCGCTATCGCTTCCCCTTCGAACCTCTTCGAAAACTTTACGTCATGAAATCGTGACCATTTCTTCGTCCGTACACTTTAGCTGCAATCGGTCACGAAATCGCGACGCCTTTCCGCTTCGAGTCCCTTCGCTGTTTCCTGTCGCGATATCGCGACGTTTTTTCGCTTCGTACACTTTGCCAAAACACGTCGCGAAATCGCGACACTTTTCATCATCCGTACGCTTCTGCAAAACACGTCGCGAAATCGTGACCATTTTCATTCTTTTCCACGACATGTCGCTATTTCGCGACACCTTCTCTTTCTTCTCACCCATTTCATTTCGCGACACCTTTTCTTTTCTTCTCGACATGTCGCGATTTCGCTACACCCTTTCACTCTTTTCCAGCGATATGTCGCGATTTCGCGACAACTTTCAATTTTTCTTTTCTTTCTCCTTTTCGGCAGCGATGGAGCTACATGTCGCGATTTCGCGACACTTTCCTATTTTCGGCAGCGATGGCGACAAGTCGCGATTTCGCGACATGTCGCGATTTCGCGACACTTTCAACACTTATGCATTTTTTCTCTTTTCTTCAATTTTAGCATCTGGGTCACCGAGATTCTTCTCTGCAATGCCAAAAGGTGGGTCCCCAATTTTGGGGTGTGTTGTGGATCAACCACAACAAATGGCGACTCGTCGTCAAATTCTCTTGAGCATTTTAGTAAGAACCCAACCTGAAACATATCACAAACTCGCAAACATATGTTAGCACATAAGCAATATAACAAATGCCCAAAGATCAGAAGTACATGAATCATCAAAATCATCAAGTATTAGCTCAATGTGTGCAATGAATTTCTTTTCCTATCATTTGAAATTGATCCACACTCCATTATCAGTTTTGCATGAATGCATATGTGGGATGGTGAATGATTTGTGTACCCTAATGAATGTGCTGGGAGATTTTTTTTTTGCTTTTGTAAAAGGCATAGTCATTCTTCTATTATCATGTACAAGCCTTCAAGATTGCCAAACCCTCTTAAGATCCTCTAATTCATTACCTTATTATATCCCAAAGTTGGTTATGAGTCCCTACTATCTGGAACCCATGTGCAAGTGAATGTGAAATCAGAACTTTGGGGAATCAGACTCTCAACCAACCGAGATGAGAGTTTAACCCTATCCTTACTATTCTCGATTTAGAGTTCATTACCTCACTTTAAGCAAAATAATTAAACCAATTATGGAAGAAATGGTCATGCTAGTCTAACCCTCTAGACAATCAGTGGTCTTGTTTTTTAGGCAAGACATGATGCCATGCATGGGCATATCTAACCCCACAATCCAAAACTTATCTTCATTTCTTTGGACCTTGGGGATGACTACCCATCCTTTGCAGAGGACAAGTAGTACGATCCTTACAATCCAATATAAAGATGAGATGGGAAAAGTTTATTTATTTTTTTACTTCTTGGACCTTGGGGATGACTACCCATCCTTTGCAGGGACACGTAGTACGATCCTTACAATCCAAACTTTAGGTGTAAATAGAAAATATTAATTTTGTTGCTTAGACCTTGGGGATGACTACTCATCCTTTGCAGAGGACAAGTAGTACGATCCTTACAATCCAAGACTGATTATGAAATGAGACATAAGAGCTTTGGGGAATCGGATTCTCAACCTAAGTGAGATGAGAATTTATGCCCTATCCTTACTACTCCATGTGGGTCAAATCAAAGCTTTGGGGAATTGGATCCTCAACCTAAGTTTGATGAGGATTTAACCCTATCCTTACTACTTGATTTTAGGCTTTAAGCTCTATGGAAGTGGTCAAAACCACTGTTTTAAGGATCATGTTGCATAATAGGATAGACATGAAAAACTTCTTTCGCCCAACCTTTTCCTCCAAGTTAGGTTTTGATCATTTTGCTCAAGATCCTTTTTAATGTATGAGACGTGCTTGGTTCTAGATATCTCAAGACTCGCTTCCAACCTTAGGATTTACTTACATATATGTTATAACACAACCCTAAGAGGATTTGACATACTTTAATGGCTTGTACCTAAGATGCATATGTAACTAAGATGAGATGTATGTAAGGTGAGATGGAACATGAATGCATTATTTCTTGAATTGCAAATGAAATGATTTGTCATGCAAAACCGACTCTTTCATGTATCACAAAATCAAACAATATAACTTAAAATGTTTTATGTTACTTGTGGAGCTTTTACAAGATAATTCCAATATTTCATATTCTCCTAACCTTAAGCATAAGTTGACACCTCAATTTTTTATTTATATATATATATATATATATATATATATATATTTTATTTTTTCAAAACAAAACATGTCAATTGAAATCAAATCCAGAATCAAAATCCTAACTAGACTAACAATCCTAAACAATAAAAACAAAATCTGAAAATCCCCACCAAAACCAAAAGAATAATATCAAAATCTCACAACCTAAGGGCTAAAATAATGCTTTAAAATCTGCCCATTAACCGGTAGCATGAAATCTCTCCCTTCTAAGGTTTTTAGCCCGAAGGTATTCTTCCCAAGAATCTCTCGAAATCTGATATGGGCCTAACCAAAGACAATCAAACTTTTGATGATTCCCTTTTTCCTCATGTCTTTTGTCCCATAGTAATACCAAATCTGAAATTCTGAATGATTTAACTTTGGCCCTTCTGTCAAACCATCTCTTGATAACTTCCCGGTGTTTATTCATGTGATTCATGGCCTCTTCTCTCTTTTCATCAAGGTGCAACAACCGGCTCAACCTCGGCTTCAACTTGATCATCCTGTCCCCAAGTACTCTTGTATGAAATGTAAGGTCTCGCAACTTCAAATTTGCTGGAAATATCGGGTCTTGCCCATAGACCAAATGATAGGGAGTATTCCCTATGGACTCTTTCACTCGGTCCTATCTCGCCCAAAGGGCAAACTTTAGTTGGCTGTGCCAGTCCCGAGGGTTCTTTTCCAGCAACTTCTTAATAGTATTCAACAAATTCTTATTTGAAGACTCGGCCAACCCATTTCCTTGAGGATAGTAATTGGATGCAAACTTTAAGCTCACTTTGTTATCATATGCCCAATCTGCAAATTGTGTAGAAATAAAAGCTTTACCATTGTCACTGACAATAGAGTCGGGCATTCCAAATCTTGTTATAATTTGATCCTCAAGAAATTTAATCACAACATCGGTGGTGGCATGTTTAGTAGGAATCGCTTCTGTCCACCTTGTACAGTAGTCCGTAGCTGTCAAAATGAATTTATGAGAATCAGAAGAATTTGGGTTAATAACCCCGATGAAATCTAGTCCCCACTGTGCAAATGGTCTCATTTCAACTACAGGTTGCAACGGCATGGCTGCATTTCTCTCTCTATTTGCAGCCACTTGACAGATATGACAAGATCGTACATGGGTATGCGCATCCTTGAAAATATGTGGCCAGTAGTATCCTCGCTCTCAGGATTTGATGTGCTGTAGCATTGGCCGCACCATGACCAGCTCCATGTTTCCCGTGAAATTCCCGCAACACCCTGGCAGCCTTCTTCTTTGTTCAAGCACCTCTGGTAGATACCTTCATGATTCTTCCTGTAAAGCACACCAGATTTTATCGGATAATTGATGGACTTAAGCCTTAAGGCTCTTCTCTCGTGTTGAACTCAGATTAGGACACTTACCAGTCAATAGAAATTGCACAATATCAACATACCAGCCCTCCTTAGCCATGTGTTCTGTATTTGAGCATTGACCTCTTATTTGCGGATTATTTTCTGCGATCGCCCTCGCCGATCCCTGTCCTCGAACTAGTTTCATTGGTTGGATTTCGAGATCAAATTCTTGGATGGTTGAAATCCATTTTCCTCTCTTCTCACCTAGTTCATTCTGTAAAAACATGGTCTTGACAGCAGAATCGGGCACGATGGCAATAACTCGCTATGTACGATGTAGTGCCTAAATTTTTTCACAGCTTTTGAAAAGTGCATACATTTGCTTATCAA
Organism: Wollemia nobilis; assembly: GCA_028583015.1. Taxonomy (NCBI): domain Eukaryota; kingdom Viridiplantae; phylum Streptophyta; class Pinopsida; order Araucariales; family Araucariaceae; genus Wollemia; species Wollemia nobilis. The sequence goes on from JAQPPZ010014908.1 coordinate 2,696,578, forward strand.
GGATTGAATACCTTAATTGGGCATCTTTCAGGGGTGCACTTAAAAACGCTATAGGATTTTCGGCACTATCTTCGCATTTTTGGGTTAATACACTCGCAAAGGAGTGTTCTGATGCAAAAGCATAAATATAAAAAGGCTTGGAGTAGTCTCGGACTTATAAGGACAGGGGCTCTGGAAATGGCATCTTTGATGTTCTGGAAGGCCACTCTGCTTTCCTCGTTCCATTTTACATCCACATATTTCTTTAGCATCTTGTTCGTAGGCTTGGCTATCTCAAGCAAAGCTAGAGATAAACTTCCTCACAAAATTAACTCCGCCCAAAGAAAGATCTCAATTCTTTCTTACTACTCGGGAGAGGTAGGTTTTGGATGGCTTGTATCCTTTCCGGGTCGATGGATATGCCCTCTTTCGAAATGATGTGACCCAAAGAATTTTCCTTCCGTCACTCCGAAAATGCACTTTTTGGGATTTAAGGAAATTCCATGTTCTCTCCATCTTTGAAGCACTTTCTTTAAATCTTTGACATGATCCTCTCTCTTCTTCGAGAAAATCGGGATATCATCCACATACACGATGATGCATTTGCCTATGAGCCCTTTGAATGCGTAATCCATGGCACGTTGAAAAGTTGCACCAAGCATTTAACAAATCCGAACGACATTCTCTTATATGCAAATGTCCCCCACTTGGTAGTGAAGGCTGTTTTCATCCCGTCATCCGGATGTATAAGAATTTGGTTGTACCTGTAATATCCATCGAGAAAGGACATCATTTCAGATCCATTTACCATTTGTAGAATTTCATCGATTGATGGCAGTGGATAATTATCTTTTTGAGAGGCTTTATTAAGATTTCGAAAATCTATGCACATCCTAATCTCTCCACTCTTTTTTCTCACTGGAACGAGGTTAGCCACCCAGGTTGAGTGCCTAACAGGAAAAATGATTTTCGCTTCCAATAATATTTTAACCTCCTTTTCGATCAACGGCTCCAATAGCGGGTTAACAACTCGCTGTCTTTGCCTAAAAGGCTTGGAGTCTGGCTTCAAAGGGATGGTATGTGTGATAATGTTTTGGTTGTAAGTCTTCAGCTCATTGTAGTTCCAAGCAATACAATCTATGTAATGCTTCAATGCCTGTATTATATTGCTCCTTTCTTCCTCTCTACATGCCTTTGCTATGTACACCTCCTTTGGATTGTCTCCACTCCCTAGATTAATTGAATCACATGCATCTTTGGGGAGTGGGACTCTTTTTCTTTTCTTGTTCTTGCATTCCATGTCGAACATCTTCTCCAATGAAACCACGTCTTTAGGAATTTTGTTGGATTGATACGCAGTTTCACTTTCATCTTCTATTCCATCCTGCCACCTTTGCTCCTCATCAATCACCTGATTTTCAAAAATACCCGAGTTCGTGACAAATTTGAAAATATGTCTGTCACTTTCAAAAACTTGGAAATTCTTTACGTTATCAGGTATTGATGGACAAGGAACCAGTTCAATGGAAAAATTTTTACATCTTCTTATATCAACCGGGTTCAACATGCCCGCGACGAATGCAAGAGAGTCTGCTATTCGATTTCCTTTCCTAGAAATAAGGGCTATGTTGAATGCATCGAACTCCTCCATGAGGTCCATAACCCTAGTTCTATAAAGGCTCAGTCTTCTGTCGCGGCATGTATACTGTCCTTTGATTTGCTTGACTACCAACTCAGAATCTCCCAAAACCTTCAAGCATTTAACATGTTTGCTCAATGCTAGACGTAAACCATAGATCAATGCTTCGTACTCTGCCACATTGTTTGTGCAAGGAAATTGCAGCTCAGAAGTGCCTAGCAATGGTTTGCCTCCTAGACCAGTGAGCTCGACTCCAGCTCCTGCTCCCTGTCTAGACTTTGATCCATCGAACTTGAGCAACCACGTGTAATCATTTTCTTCAGAAGAATGACCATGACACATTTCTTCTTTAAACTCTTCAACAGCCTCCTCAACATCAAGTGCATAGACTCCTAAGTCTGGCTCGAAAACCGAACTTCATTCGGCTTGTTAAAATCTGTTATAATCTCTTTAAGCCTCGGTTCATTTTCCACTCTTATTTGATTTGCAATTCCCTTCCATGGTAGCCACATATGCGAGCACCTATTGCAAAATAGCCATTCAGAGTTTTCATCCAATCCCTAGCAAGTAGCATTCCATACCTACTTGGGATATTAACCACCAAAATGTCTACAACCTGCTGAACCCTGGGTTCGGAATTCAATTGGATCTTGACATCATATAGAGTTCCTACCACATTTACCTCTGATCTGTCCAGTTGCAGGACTGTACATTTGGATGAAACAGGTCACAGACCTAGCATTTTACATATTTCTGCAGGCATGAGGTTGCTCGTGGCACCTGTGTCCACCAAACAGTTATGCAAATTCTTACCCGCAATTCTCAAAGTCAGTAAGAATGGCGGGACATCCCTTCTCTCCTTTCGCAAAATAAGATGGGATTCAACTCTTTTTTCCTTCCACATTGGATCAGGTGAGTTCAAAGCTCTTATCAACGCCTCCTTTTGACCAGGCAATCTAGCTGCGTCCAGGAATGAAAGGCTAGATTTGGACTTCTTCATATCCTCCACTATGTCATAGTTTGGCTTTTCGAATTTGACTGTCTTCTGGACGTCATTAGACATTTCTCTTCTGAGTGGAGGGGGAGGATTATTATTTGCCTTTGTATCTGGAGGAAGAATAGAATTGTTTGGAGGTGTCGATGAGGTTTTAGGGGCTTTAGACTTACTTCTCAAATGGTATCCATGATTCCCCTTTCTGAAATCTCGAAAAGCTTGCACCTCCTGTTCCATAATTTCGTCTTCTTCTTCCTCACTCTCACCTTCTTGATGATATACAGTTTCCATCACCATAATATTATCATCTTGATGTTGTGATGGATTCTCATTTGATACCAGTTCCAAATCATCAACTTGTGCTTGAAGACAATGAGTGTATCTAGCAATCTCAGGACAATTCCTCTCATTGTGTTCTTTTGTGTTATGCAACCTGCACCCCCTTTCCCATGCCAAATCCGAAAGATTCAAAAGAGAATTGGATTGGCTAGGTCCTGCAGAAGCATCTAATTGATTAGCAATGGGAGCGGGAACTCCCCCATTGTTAGGCTTGGTGTTCACAAGTGCCTTCCTCTATTGTTAAAATTTTGATTTGGGTGAGGGGCATGGGACTCATACTTCGTCGTTGAACCCCGTCATTGCTCGCTTTATGCACTAATTTCTTGAGCTCTTCGACTTCCGAATAAACATCCTTCGGTGGAATCATATTATTGTTAACCCCCGTTGGATTCGCATAATTAATGGGGTCTTGATTCAACACTGGGTCGGGTTTTGAGGAATGGGATTCCCGTATGGATTGACACTTTGAATCGGGGTAGGATTTGGAAAAGGAACTATGGCTTGAGGATTGACTTGACTTGTTCCTTGCATAGTTGGTTTACTGCTTCCGCAAAAATGCAGGGACAGGTGGAATGGCCGTGATTGGTTGGATTGGAATGGGTGCATACGCGGGTGCCGGTGGATACGATCGCTGATATGGAAAGGCGTTCATGCTTGGCATTTGTGGTGCCATGAGTTGATTTGCCTGGGGAGCTTGACCATATGGAGCATACTGTCCCATCATAGGCATCTGGGTAAACCCGTAGCCTTGTGGCATCATTTGCTGCTCGATAGTCATGGCTTCATTATAGGCCAAAGCCAACGTGGTGACTTGAGGATTGCGTCTTGCAAACATGGCTGTCATGGGGTCCAATGCCCCAAAATATATCTCGCAAAGCCACCGTGGGATCGATGGCAAAGTGCCTAATTGCTCTATTATAGCACTTCTGGAATCTCTCGATTAAACATTCCGATTGGTTCCCCTTGGCCCCTTTTGCATGTAATAAACTTGATTGTAAATAGTTGCGGGATCTAAGGGTGACCTAAATTGATTGACAAAGGCATTTTCCATTTGTGTCCAAGAGGTGATTGAACCAGTTGGCAAGCATATATACCATTCATATGCTATTGGATCTAAGCTCATGGGGAAAAGTCTGCAGGCCACATCTTCATATTGAACTTGCAGCCTAATTAAAACATCCCTATAGGCTTGGATATATTCTTCTGCTATTCTTAGGCCGTCTCGCTTGTATTTAGGTAGAAATATTTCAATGTTCTTGGGGATTTCATGGATATCCCCAACCAATGTTCAAAGGAGTATTATTAGCTCCATACCAAGGAGTCGCTGGAGCTTGAGCCATTTGACTCAAAATTGATGAAGACAGACCTACAATAGCAATAGAAATATTACTAACTATAGGCACACTAGGGGCAATGGATATTACTGGCGTAGGTCCACTCGACGTTCCTAGAGAAAATAGGTCTTTTGCGACTGGTGAGCTTACGACTTGCTTGGCTTTACTCTTGGGAGTACCAGTAAGGTCGTGAAAAATGGTTTCTCCGATTTTTTGGGACCCGGTCGCAATACGGCGTGGTGGGTCCAACTGCCTCGAGGAAACCCTCGGCTATTTCGAAGAAAACCCGCAACAAAAACAAAAACAGTGTTGCACTTAGCCGCCGGTTTATTAAATGATTTCAAAATTAGATCAAAAACAAATTATTCAGATATGAAAATCAAAATAACATAAACCAATCCAGGCCCTCCTTCTAGCACCAATCTGTTGAGTGGTGTTTTCACCCAGTTGTGAAAGCACACTCTCCGTAGGATCTGAGTCCCAAAATCCTCTGCTTGCAAAGAAAATAACTTTCTCCAAGGTTCCCGTTATGTTTAAATGATGCTGTTCAAATGAAATGCCAGGAATGTCTTAGGGTTTGCAAGTGGATGTTAACAAGGGGCACTGATGGTTTATTTAATTTGAATTTCTAGTGGACTCAAAGTGAATAAACCTATTCTAATCTTCAGTTCTGATGGATTTTCAATTGCTTATTCAAATACAAGTAATTAAACCGCATGAAATAAAGTAAGGGTTTGAAAAATAAAACAAAGTAAATGGAAATAAAACTAACTACAGTTAGAATGCTGTCATCAACTCGATGAAACCGAAGATATTGAGGTTTTATGCATGCAACCTAACCTAATGAACCTGCAAATTCGCACAATCCAAATAAATTAGGTGCTGGTTTCTAGGGTTTCTACTGTAATTCCAGATTTAGGCATTCGCATGAAGCAACCAAGCACACTTGCATTAAACTTCACCTAAAAGCCTTAGAAATCTGGAATGAATGATAAAACATTAAATCATGCATGCACAAAATGACTCCTTCTTTCTCATCAATGAGATGCCAATACTCTGTATTTTTGTATTAAATGATGTATCAATTACATTTACGGATTGTTCCAGGCATAAATGTTCCGAACAAAAAGAAGGAAATTGCCCAAGTGCAGGCCCGTAATGGCATAAAGCCTTTGTCTCTCGCAACTCGCAAGCAGCAATTTCCAACCCCCTCTCTTTCAATCTGCGCTTTTGATTTTATACTAACCGAAATGGCTCTTCGATTCCCTTTGTCGCTTCGCTTCACCTTCCTGCAAGTGACCTTTCAAATTCCCGCTTTTTCCTTACTTTCAATTCATGCTGGATGCCCAAACGTGTGAAATCTTCCATTGCATGTAACGTTCCTGCAATTCCGACACCTGTACGCCACGTGTCCTGCATTTTCTGCGCCTTCTGTAACGTTTTCCTATGCAAATCATGACAAAAACTGCAAGCGGCCTGTTCACCTTCTTAGCCACGAAAACGTGACATGTCACGATATCGCGATGCCTTCCTCGCCCGTGCGCCCTCGATAGCTACTTGTAGCGATATCGCTATCATTTTCTATTTTGAGCCTTCCACAAACTGTAGCGAAATCACTACCACTTTTGCCTTCGGACCTTCTTGCCACAAAATGTCACGATATCGCTACCACTTTTGCCTTCAGACCTTTATGTCCTTCGATATCACATTTTTCACCTTCTCTCTCATCGCAAACTATCATGATATCGCTACCACTTTTGCCTTCGGACCTTTATGTCGCTTCTGATATCACGACGTTTTTCACCTTCGGCTCTCTCCCAAACTATCACGATATCGCTACCGCTTTCCTTCGACCTCTTTGGAAACCTTAAGTCACGAAATCATGACCATTATCACTCTCTTGCCTTCTTTCAACAAGCTGTCGTGATATCGCTACCGCTTCCCCTTCGGACCTCTTCGGCAACTTTACATCGCGAAATCGCGACCATTATCACTCTCTTGCCTTCTTTCAACAAACTGTCACGATATCGCTACCGCTTCCCCTTCGGACCTCTTCGACAACTTTACGTCACGAAATCGTGACCATTTCTTCGTCCGTACACTTTAGCTGCAATCGGTCACGAAATCGCGACGCCTTTCCGCTTCGAGTCCCTTCGCTGTTTCCTGTCACGATATCGCGACGTTTTTCCGCTTCCGTACACTTTGCCAAAACACGTCGTGAAATCGTGACACTTTTCATCATCCGTACGCTTCGGAAAAACACGTCGCGAAATCGCGACCATTTTCATTCTTTTCCAGCGGCATGTCGCGATTTCGTGACACCTTCTCTTTTCTTCTCAGTGGCATGTTGCGATTTCGTGACACCTTTTCTTTTCTTCTCAGCGACATGTCGCGATTTCGCTACACCCTTTCACTCTTTTCTAGCGATATGTCACGATTTCGCGACAACTTTCAATTTTTCTTTTCTTTCTCCTTTTCGGCAGCGATGGAGCTACATGTCGCGATTTCGCGACACTTTCAACACTTATGCATTTTTTCTCTTTTCTTCAATTTTAGCATCTGGGTCACCGAGATTCTTCTCTGCAAGCCTGCCAAAAGGTGGGTCCCCAATTTTGGGGTGTGTTGTGGATCAACCACAACAATGGGGAAGACCTTGAATGGTTGATCAACTTGAGTACAAGTGCATTGGAACACACTGAAGATGGAGGAAAATAGGGGAATTTGTCATTGAATTTTGGTCATCTTTGTGCTTTGAAAGTCTATGTTACCCATAAAATCCTCTAGATACTAAAATTGTTTTGAAAAGAGGTGAAACTGGTAGGTGGCACCTTTGGAAATAATGAAAATCATCCTTTGGAATTTAATCCTGCATCCTTCCAGCATAAAATATAGGAACATAACTCCTTTAGACACAATCATTAAATTCTCACCATACTCAATACTAGGCACTTTCAAAAGCCTTCGTGGATGCTTGAAAATAGCTTCACCCAAAAACATCGCAATACTTCTTCCTGGAACAAATTCGAGCAAAAACACCCTATGTATATTTTCATTTTATCATATATCTCATGCTAAAAAATTCTTCTTTACTCCACCAACCAAGACTTTTCCTTTGGTTGGCTTCAAAATCACCCATTGTCTACCTTTGCATTCACTTTTAGCACATTGAGCTGATTTTACATCATTTCACCCCAAGAAGGGGCGAATGGGAGTCTCTCTCCTCTCTTGGGGTAAAAACATCATTGACCATTCTTACCTTTGATTTTCATGGGATGTCTTTCATTCGAAATAGCATTCACCCCAAAGAGAGGTGCATAAATATTTTACCCCAACTTTGGGGTAAAACTCTTTTAAAACTCTTTTGTGCATGAGGTCCGCAATATGCTTTCAGACACCTTTGCAATGTGTCGTCACCGCAAGGAGAGGCGAAAGAGAGTGTAGCCCCTCTCTTGGGGTGAAACCCTTCTTGAATTTTTAACCATGTTAACTTGGCAATTCATATTTTTTTCCTTCTTTTAACATACGTTCACCCCAAGGAGAGGTGAATGGGACTTTTACCCCTCACTTGGGGCGAAAGCTCTTTGAGTTCTTGCATTCCATGATTTTTGAAACTAGACCCCATGCACCTTTCTACCTTGTGCTATGGGTTTTCAACTAAGGCACTTTACTTGTGCTTTCCAAAAATTGCTATGCTTTCACCTTGTCTACTCGATAACGGGCCCACCAGTTTTACCTTTTAGAAATGTAGTTTCACCCCAATGAGGGGCAAAAGGGCTTTTTTCCTCTTCTTTGGGGTGAAAGTCTATTTGACTTTTCAACATATCTTTGACCCTTTATTCTATTTCTTTGCCCCTTTCTTTCAAATGGTGTTCGCCTCACCAAGAGGCGAATGGGGCTTTCACCTCTTCTTTGGGGTGAACGCGCTATTGACCACTCCTTTGATCTGCCTTGTAGTCTGTGAAAATAGATGTGTTTCACCCCAAGGAGAGGCGACAGAGATCTTTACCCCTCACTTGGGGTGAAAGTGCCTTGGCCATTAAAAATTTTATACACCATGACTTCTAGTGTTTTTAAACACATTCCAAAGATATCCATTAACATCCATTGCTGTGTTTTACCCAAAAACATGAAAAAATTATTTTTTAAACTTTGGTGCTCCCATTTCAAACCAATCTTATCAATGCTGGAAAACTGTTAATAGTATTTCTTCGATTGTTCCATTTAAGACATAATATTAACATTAATTTTGCTTTAAACCCCATCATTTCGTGGCACAAAGTCCATGAAGCTTAAAGAAAGAGGATTAAAACCAAAATTAATCAGTACAATATAAATTGAAGGAAATGAGGAACATTATTCATTATATTTTACCGCTTTTTACAATAAAACTATCAATAAAACTTTCAACAAAAATCATAATGTGGCAAGATGTCAAAACTGCCAATATTTTTGGTGGCTCTCGGGGTATCCAACTCACATGGATGCAAGTGATCCCAGGCCTTTATCCATTGGGCTCTCAGTGGTCTTCCTTACAGGCTGCATTAGTCAACACTTCTGGTTTGGATGTCTTTCCCTACCCCTGCTCAGTTGTTGCCTATTCTGCTACGACTTGCTCTTCCTGTTCCTTCAAACTTTCACAGGTGACTTCATAAACCATAACTACTTCAGCCCAAGCATCTATGGTAAATAGGGAAGGAACACTAAGTGATTCATAAATGTATCGTAGATTCTGAATATCTTCCAAGCTAATGCGCTTAGATCTTTGAGCTAATTCAAACAAGGATGACTCCATGCGAGTGAACCTTTTCATGAGATACAACACATGTTATTTTGTAATTGGCTCTTCCCAACTATCAATTTTTGATGTATCCTACACAAAATTCTTCTAGGCCTCTTCTAACTATTCCTTCGATAGTGGCTCACCCCATTCATCTATAAAACCTAGGAATCCCATGTCAACGAGAGCATCAAAATGAACCATTGAAACAGAATGCTCCCATTCAATTACATTAAGGAATTTCCTACCCTCTCTCACCAGGTCCAACCTATGAAAATAACTACATAGCATAACCTTGGCAGTAGACCAAGCTCAATCCATCTCACTCATGGGGTGAATGTGCATATTAGACTGAGCAAGAGCTTGGATCTTTACTACCAACTCCAAATGTGGCTCTAGCATATCCTCAATAGTCTCCACTAACTGTTGACCCAATTGAATCTATATTCGGGCCTCATAGAGATATTGTAGGACCAGGACTACTTTCACCGCCATATTCTCACAACTTTTAGCCAACCGAAGGTGGGCCTCCTTAATTATCTTTTGAGAGAAGCCTATAACCTATGTAGCCTTCTCTACCATCTGGTTCTGTATGGAGTCAAGTTGTATCTTCATTGCTTGCCTACTGCTCCATCACTTTTCTTGTTGTCTGATGGGCTTCCACTTGCTATCACCAATATTCTATCTCCCTTGTCATCTTCTCCTACTATGCTCTACTTTCAACCAGAGCTTCTTCAAGCTCGATAATATTTGCCTCGACATCATAGAATATTTGCTTGTAGTGCTCATCATGCAAGTAAACTGAGCTCATATCAACTTGGATGTTCCCCATATTCTTAGTAGGGTCAATTTTTGTCAAGTCCTCTATCATGACTTCGTAAGCGTAATCGCTCGGAGTCATCTCTCCTTGTGGTTTTTGGACCAGGGGAATCATCTTGGTAGTGTGGGCCTCCATGGCAACTGGATCGAAGGTAACTTTCTTGAGTGGCTTAGCTAGAGTGAGTGCCTCCTTTCTCCTATGACTCTTCAACCACTATGATGAACTCAGATGAGCTCGACTAATCTTCACTGCAACTGGCTATTCGAGCATCACCTCAGACTTGAGCAATGCCTGCAGCTCCAAAAATAGGGTGAAGGGGAATAGAGCCTATGAACGGTCTAGCTCAAAGGAAGAAGAGGAAATAAAAATAAGAGGGGGAACCAAAATAGTAGAATGGATGGAAGCATCGAGGGTAGTTGTAGTTACACTCACTCATGGAGGAGCTTGTATACTTACAACTATAGAAGAAGTGATAGGAATGGAAGGTGAAGGAAGTAAAAATAGATTTGGGATAGATGCAAATGAACTAAAAGAAAGGGAGGCCGAAGAGAGGGGAATAGAAAAAGGAGCGGTAGTGACTGGTGGTTGAGAGGTAGGGAGTAAAATGGAAAAAGAAGGAATGCCAAATGAGGGAGCAATAGATGTAGAAACTATTGGAGATGAAGTGATAGCCACTACTTACTCCTAAGTGGAAGAGGGAAAAGGAGATGTACCTTCGGGCTCAGGCACCATGTGAGCTGGTGATGGAGGTGGTTGTGAGATAAGTTCCTCTTACACTTGTTGCTTCTCCACCTCTACCTCGAGATCTATGATCTCCATTTTCTAGTCCAACTACTACTCTTGAATTAATGGAGGCTCCTAGGAAATGCTAACCTAAGAAGCTGATACTGATGGAGGAGGATTTACTACAGATGCAACAACTACAACCATGAAACTACAACAATGGATGAAGAAACTACACCAGTTCTTGACTTCTTTACAACCTTCAAAAAAGGAAATACCTCTTCTACACTTTGCTTCACTCATTGAGATCTTCTTTTAAATACAAATGATTGTTCCTCTTCCTCATGTGTCACTTCTTCGACTATCGAGTGATCTTCTTCGACCATGCTTTCTTCACTATCAGATTTCTAAAAACTTTGAGGTACAACCTTGGAGAAAGTGATAGGTTGATAGATGTCGAAAAATTCATCATATGCATCAGAGAATGCTTCATCCATCTTCAACCCATAAGGCGATGTAATTTTTCCCTGGTGGACCCTCATAATCCACCAGTTTGTGATCTTTTCCTCAGACCACGTAGGCAGCTGATCTTTCATCTAGTTAAATAGTCTTGGAGGAGGAATATGCTCTCTATGCACTATAGGATTATATTCGACCTCTTGCTCATAAAAATCATGCCACGATGGAAGTGACATCATGGCTTCAACATGCCACTCCAAATCATGCCCCTCAAGATTATTGTGATTTTGCTGAATATCAAGTCATGGGCAACAATGAAACTGCTTGGCCTTAATTAATTCCAAAAAATGACCCAATGGGTCATACCTCCATCTTTGAGGTAGTTCCACCAGACCTAGATCTTGGAGAGCCTCCATGAGCAATCTATTCTGACCAACTTGGCTCACCTCTATACTACCAAATCTGAAAGGCATTGTGCATGTTGTCCTTTTACCATGCCCTGCTCCATAAACATCATTAATATAGTCATTCTGGTGCACCACCTCCATTGCAAAGACATGCTCTATGGAAAAATATGGGAGCAAGAATGGCTTGCCCGTGAAGCCAAAAATCTGCACAACTACACCTTGAGTCAACAAGAAGATATCACCCTTTTCTACCATGACAACCGCTTCTCTCATTGCCCGTGACACCCTTTCACTCTTGCCACAAATCAGCTCAATGGTAGGGCCCAAAAATAAGTGGTTAAAATTATAAAATGACTCTCTCCTTGATAGAGTGGGAGTCCACATATAAACTAGCAAAACCTTGTTCACCTCATCAACTTGTTTAACAACTATAAATAAAAAATGTTGATGCAAATGGAAAAAGAAATACCAGACGAGGAATGATGTGTGCTTGAATGATGTCGCCTCTCCCGTATTTATTTTTTCCAACTGAATGTGCATCTTCCAAGATATAAAATCTGCCCAATCAAAATAAATTGGGTTTGTACCTACCCTCATCATTGTCGAAGCGTAAAACTCCACCTATGATATGCACTGCGCAAGTATCGCCTGCCACTTGTGAACCATGGAATCTATAGGGAGTCCAGCAATCCATGCCAGCATTGAGAATATATCTAGGCTCTTAAAATCTGAAAGTGGCTTTGGCAGATTTGGCAACTGCCCTAGCTGTGGCTCTCTGATTAACTGCATCTCCATAAATTGGTGCATTGTCACCATGGACACATATTTCTCCTCTTGTTCATTGAGGTGTAGTTTTTTGGAGATCATGTCGAAGGGAGGCTTCAACCCATAAGAAAATGCTTCCCTCACTATATTGGAAGAGATGGTGAAAAGCACTTCTCCATTCACCTTTCGAACAACCCTAGTAGCTGGGTTATAAAATCTGGCAATTATCTTCACCAACTCCGGGCAAGAATGTACGGGCGTACACAGGTACCAGAATAACTATGCATAATATGACATAGTTAAAGGGCTCTCCGACATCAACCCTTGCTTGATGGTGAATTCCACATCTTGGCATAGTTTAACCATGCCCTTGTTAGTGATGATGTAGTCTCCGACTTCTGCCATGGTGTCAGAGTATGGATCCAAGTCAACATTCTCATTTCTTCGAGCTTTCTTGGACTTTTTCCCACCTTTTGCTCTCTTCTTTGACTGCTTTGGCTCTACGACATCTTTTACTTCTACAATTTTCTTTCCCATGGTGGATATTTCAGCAAATCCTTACGATGCTCTGCAATTTTTTTACAAATAACAACTCGAAAATACACAGGCAAAATTTAAAATTTAATCTTTGGGTAATTTTACCTATTCTATTTATAGGGAGCACCTCCAACTACCACAATAAATGTGGTGAATCTCTTTGGTGAATTCAGAAGGATGTGCGCCTTGGTCAACTCAATTAGCACTATTCTCAATGATTTAAAGATTATTAACCTCCATTCATCCATAATATCTTTTTTGAAAACTATGCTTTCACTGCATTATACCCTCGAACAACATGCCCTAACTCCCTAATGGCTACTTTGAAAAGATAGATCTACCACAAATAAGCCAATCAATGCCTTTCAAGAGGACCAAGAGATTTTATTCCTTAAAAATGCCAAAACATTGCTTTCAGAAAATCTGGGCGAAAGCATTTTGCTTGGGGCACTCCAAAATTACAATGAGAAATGATTTGCACCAAAAAAATCATCACATGCCCCAAAAATCATCCAATAAGTGAAATTACTCTGGCGTTGCACTCTTGCTTCCTCTCCTTTGCTCCCGAAAGTGCCTTCAACCTATTTGATTTGTCTTCATGCCAAACCCTCCTTTTAAAATAAATCAATGCTTTTCAATTTCACCCCAATTTTAGAAAAAACATTTTAAAATTTAATTAATCTTCTTTTCTTAGAAAATCTTCTAAATTGGAGCTTTAAACTTTGCTTTTTCTTTTCTTTTTGTTTTAATTTCACCCTCCTCTTTTTTCTCTTTTAAAAATTAAATCTCATGCGAAATTAAAAAAATTTATTTTCTCTTTCTTTTTTAATTTAAATTATTTTATTTCCAACACTTTAATTGGAGTAAAATAATAATTTAAAACTTTTCTTCATTCTCTTTTCCTTTCTCATAACTTAAAAATAATTTAAATTAATTTCCAAATCACTTTAATATCACTTTTCAAAAAATTTTCAAGGTGAAATCGATCTTTCAGAGGGAGAAAGGCGAAAATGTTATTTTTTTATTTTTTAAAGCAATAAAAATACTTGTAGAAAATGAAATCTGTACATATTTACATACTTGCACCTGATCATGTCACTAAAAATAAGCCTTCAGATGAAGGTCATTAACTAGAATCGGAAGGTCCCAACCATCCATGTCTTGGAGATGATATGCATTCACTGAATTTACCCCTGAGACTTGAAATGGATCTTCCTAGATCATGTCAAACTTGTGGTGCTTTCCAGGCTTAGCTTTGTTCTCATTCCATTTAAGCACAAGATCTCCAACCTAAAACTTTTGCTCTATCATCTTCTTGCCGAACCACTTCTGCATCATTCTAGCATGTTCGGTGAAAGCCACATATACCTTTTCTCTCTCCTCTTCTAGTTGTAGAAGTTGGGCCAACCTTGCACTCATGGGATCAGATTCATCATCTTCATCTCTGAACAATTGCAAGGTCTGGAGAACTGGGAGCTCGATGTGAGTGGGTAAAACTACTTCCTTTCCATACACTAGGGAGTAAGGAGAAGTTTTAATAGACTTCTTAACTGATATGTGATCCACCCATAGAGCCTGATTTAACAATAGATGCCAACTCCTTTTGTTGCTTCCAAGTATTCTCTTCAAGATCCAAAGCAAATTCTTGTTCATGGACTCAACTAGACCATTTCCCTACGGGTAATAATTAGAGGAGGTTTTTAGATAAATCCCATACCTACTTGCAAACTCAATAATTTTTGCCCCAATAAATGGAGTCTTATTATCTATCACAATGACATCTGGTACACCAAAATGGGTAATCAATCCTTCGAGGAAGGAGATGACTGTAGCCTGGTCTGCTTTCTTGGTTGGAATGGCCTCTGCCCACCGAGTAAAGTAATCGATCATTGTCAAAATATATTTATGCTCGGTGGAGGAATGAGGATCAATGACTCCAATGAAATCTAAGCCCCACTATTGAAATGGAGCTTCTACCTAGATTGGATGTAGAGGCAGAGATGCCTTCTTACTCCTGCCAACATATCGCTGATAGTTATCATAGCTTTGGCTCACCTTATGTGCATCAAAAAAAGAGTAGGCCAAAAATATCTAGCCCGGATGATCTTCAAGGCCATAGGCCTTCCTGCATAATGTCCACCAGATAAGCCAGAGTGGAACTCCTCCAAGATATTCTACTTTTTAGACTCTTTCACACATCTGAGGAGTACTCCATCTATGTTTTTATGGAATAATCCACTTGGCAACAAGACATATTTAAGGGCCTGTAGCCTAAACCTTCACCGTTGTGAGGCATCAAGATGTGATGGACACTTTCCAGATGTGAAGAACTCGACAAGGTCCTCTATCCAATCATGATCACTTGTAACTTGATTGGCAAGATTACTCTCACTGATAACCTCATCATGTAATGGTGCTAGCGATCCAGAAGTTGCACTTTTAGCCAACTCTTGACAGAGTGCCCGATCATGAACCAATTTAGTCGATCAAATTTCCACATCATACTCCTGAATCTTAGAGATCCAACCTGCTCTTTTATCACCCATCTCTCCTTGAAGGATGAAATTCCTGACATCTAGATGAATAACATAGATGATTGTCTTACTCTATGAGATAAAATGCCAAAATTTCTTTAAGGACTTCATGACTGCATACACCTGCTTCTCAATAAAGTTATATTTTTCCTAGTGTGGCAAAATGACTTGGCTCAGAAAAGTAATCAATTTTTCATCCCCATCATCTTGCTTCTGCATGAGGACAATGACATAACTTTCCTGCTCGCCCACTGCGTAAAGGATAAAATCCTTTGAATAATCTAGATTAATCAACACTGGCGCTTGGGTGATTCTCTCCTTAATCTCTTGGAATGCCTATCTCCTTTTTTCTATCCACTTGAAGTCTGCATTTTTCTTTAGGAGTTCAATCATTGGATTTACTACCTGAGCAAAATCGATGATGAATTTTTGAATGAAGTTGATTTGGCCAAAGAATGACTACAGGTCCTTCTTATTAATTGGCAGTGGTAATTTTAAGAGAGCTTCAACTCTCGCAGGATCAATGGCCAACCCTTCCTGTGAAATAACATGTCCCAAGAGTTTTCCCTCTTTGACAGCAAAAATTGATTTCTTCGGGTTGATGGAGATACCAAATTCTCGACACTTTTCAAATACTTGTCTAAGATGAGAGACATGCTCTTCCCTATGATGTGAGAAAATAGTCATGTCATCAAGGTAAATTACAATAATTTGATTCAAAAACTCATCGAAGGTGACATCCATAGCTCTCTGAAAGGTGGTGCCAACATTTGAAAGATCGAAAGGTATTCTTTGATAGGTGAAAGTGCCCCACTTTGTAGTAAATATCATTTTATGTTGGTCTTCATCTTTCACCCAGATTTAGTTATAGCTAAAGAAACCATCAAGCAATGAAAATATTTGTGCTCCAACAACAACATGAAGGATCTGATCAATCTATGATAGGGGATAGTGATCTTTCAAAGATGCTTGGTTCAGATTTCGAAAGTCCATGCATAGGTGAATATCTCCATTCTTCTTTCAAACAGGAACCAAATTTGCTACCCAAGTTGAGTGCTTAATAGGATAAATTATTTTTACCTCCAACATTTTTAGTAGCTCTACTTTCATAAGCACCTCAATATTTGGATTAACAGGCCTCTACTTCTATCAAAAAGGTTTCACCCCTTCTTGCAACTCGATGGTGTGTTGGATCACATTCTTGTCATATCCTTTCAAATCATGATAGCTCCATGCAACAATGTCAAGAAATTCATAACACAGATTCTTAATATCCTCGAGCTCCTTTAGAGTATAGTCTATTTCTAATTTGATGACTTTATCAAATTCCAACTGCATTTCCTTATACTCCTTTACATTGACCTTGATCTTGTGTTTCTCTACTCTATCATTTTGATCAAACAGGCTCTCAAGAGAAATTAGTCCCCTAGGAATGTGGTTATTCTTCAACTGAATCATCCCTTCCATTTCCTCCTTGGCCAGTATTCTTTCTTCTACACTAGCAACTTCCTTAATCAAGAAATTAACTATCTATTCATCACTATCGAACACCTACTAATAAAGGTTTTTTTTGGGGATCGAAGGTCTATAAATTACCATCACAGTCTTTGGTTTCCTTACCACTTGCTCTATGGGAGAGAAATTAGCACCAAGGGAAGCCAAGATGTCTGCATGCTTATTCTGTTCCCACGAAATTGCTTGAACATTTAGTGTTGTAAAAGACTCAAAAAAATCCCATACCTTATTGTGATAGGCCTTCAAATAATGTTGCTTTGACATGCATTTGTTTGTAGTCTGATTGACGATAAGCTCAAAATCTCCAAAAATCTACAACTATTTGATTCCCAACTTCTCTACTTTCTTCAGACCAAGGCATAATGCTTCATATTCGATAGCATTATTTGTGTAGCTCCAAGTTAACCGATATGAGTAGGTTTTCTGTAATCTCGTAGGAGAAACAAGAACAATCCTAGCTCCTACACCATTCTTGCATCTTGCACCATCAAAATATAACTTCCATAACTGATCGAAGATAGGGTCCGAGGAGCTAGAAGCTTCTGCTTCAATCTGTTCAGGTTTGGTTATGGTGTAACAACCGATATCGGTCTCCACCATTGCATTGAAATCCATCAACGAAAATTCATCTTCCAGATGGAGCTCACCAAGAGCTTCCTCCATCAAGTCCACTTCTTGCACTTCTTCTATCATCATATTGACTGCCTGTGGGCTTTTCTTCTTCCTCAAGTCTTTCTATGTGAAAAGTGGAAGGCTTTTCATTATAGATCTGGATTCTCCTTCCCTTAAAAGGAATCTCCAAATGTGAATAATCCAGAGAAAGATATCCTCCTAGATTTGCTGTAAATTCCCTCGAAAGGCACATGCTGAAGTATGGTTCCAAATCGACTACCACCACTTCTTGAATGATAGTGATCTATGGCATACTATGCAGAACAATGGGAATATCTTTAATCACACCCACTATCTTGACTGGGGTCCCATCCAACTGTAAGATACCTAGACTGCTCCTCGTATATTCCATCCCCATGACCTCACATACTACCTTTGGCATGATAGTAGTCGTGGCACCGAAATCGATCATACAATTATGCATGATCCATCCTTCCATTCTGAGAGATAGGTAGAATGGGGGAGGTCTATTCTTACCAGTGGTAGAAGTTGTTAGTGTCTGTGCTAACACTATCTGGGTGAGGTTTTTCTTTTTATCTTTCATAGACTTGAGAGACTCTTGCAATAGATCAACCTATCCAAGGAGTCGCAATGCATCATACAAACTCACCTTCATAGGGATTCTCTTCATTTCTTCAATGATATTATAATCAATAGTACCAGAGTCTTTCACTTCACTAGCTAGCTCATATTTGTTTTGGTATTGCTGAGTAGCTTCTACCCTTTAACACTTAGTCAATGATGGGTACTTGAGGTACTCTTTGGCTTGTTCTTTCACCTTAGTTTGTACTTGATCAATCATAGGTTGTGAAGTTGATGCCTTTACCTACAACTTTTCTTGAGCTTGCTTGGGCAATAGATCCTTCAATAAGATAGAATCTTGTTGTTTAGTTATTGTGCTAGGTGCTTTCGCTTGCGGTTGTGTCTTTTCACCTTGTCCCTTTTGTTCAATGGGGACCTTCAATGGCTCCATTTCTGTTGGATCAATAGTTATCGACTTCTTCCTAGCCCTTGTAAGGATTGAAACTTGCTCCAAGGAAGGGACCATAAAATTATGATCAACTTCCATTATCATATTGATTTATCCACTGGTAGAACTTTTTGCTAATGTCTGTACATAGTTCAAATGAACCATGCACGTATCTTCACCATGAGGATCATTACAGGTAGAGCACCAATATGTTCACTTTGATGTACTAGCTTCTTCATTTGCCAACATAGTTGTATTTCTTTCCACACCCTTGCTACTAGTTGGTTGCTCTCTAGTAATTGGTGGCATCTGAAATCTCCTTGATCAAAAGTCAGCTTCAGCTTGCTTCTTCTTAATGGTCATGATTTCATTTGACATTGTCCTTACTACTGAATTGATAGACTGCAACTCCTTCAACACTTTATCTTGTAGATCAGGATTTGAGGGAGTGGAGCTGGTAATGGCAATGGAATAGGTGGAGTTGGTAGCACTAGGAATGGAACTAGGGTGGTAACTATGGAACATCTGGTGCGGGTAATTACGAAATATTTGGAGAAGGGAGTTACAAAACTAGAACTGAAGCAATTTGAGGTGGACTCGAGCTCCATGAAGGAACGAGATACATAGAAGGCATAGGCTATGAAAATGCACTAGAATATAGATATTGTGGAAGATCAAGAAGAATGGGCATTGTTACCTTTGGAGGTAGCTTACCTATGGCAATCAAATCTACCTCGACTTTTGTGCTTACATGTACAAATATGGAAATGTATTGACATTGGCTTGTCGGATGACCATACCAATGTCAGAGTTGAAGGCTCGAAGATAGTAAAATATAACTTGTTCAGGAGTGGGGCGAAGGCCATCAAGAACTCTCTACCAACTTCGAGTGAACCTGACATTGAAATCCACTATTTCCTCCTACGGATGTCTTTGGATGTTTGTAAATTGATGTAGTAAGGAAAAAGGATCAGCTTGCTCATGAAAGTTCTTAATCAACAATTCTACCAATTGGTCCCATGTGGTAATAGTAGTGGGTGGCAAGTATCGGTACCAATACAACAACTTCCCTCTAAGTGACAACACAAGCAATCTTACCATAATATCTTCATCTATGATGTCATGGATTGTTGCCAAAGAAGCCACATCTTGGACATGCTCGTAAGCAGTCTTTCCTATACCATCATAGGTAGGCAAAGCCTTCAATGTTGCTTGAGGGACTAGATTTTGTGCTTGTAGATTCAAAGCTCCTGAGCTATTCCATGCTAGAAACTACCTTGGTGGCTGTGGTGGTGGATTCTGAGCCATATTAATCGAAGGGTTTGCTTGAGGTGGAGGAACACTAGTAGCAGTACTAGCTGGACTTGAAGGAACGGAAAATACACCAACTATCTATGAAGATGTCATGGGTGATGTAGGAGTCGGTGTGACTAGTCTAGGGTGTTCTCCTAATTTTTGGGTGTCAAGTTCAAAGAACTCAATGGGGTTTTCAAGATTTTTGGCCTTCGATCTTGTGATCATGAAGTACAACTTTCATCGACTTCACATTTGGAGGCTTCTAGGTATAGCTGAGTCACCAGATGTTCTAGCTTAACAATACAAAGGTGAACATCAAACCTCAATATTGTTGAAAGTGGAACCTTTGAAAGTCCCATCGGGTATGCCAAAAACTATTGGTCAAATATCTACCTAAAATACAAAACATGCATTTGTGCACCCTAGACATGACCAACATTGAAAGGTCGAAGGAGAGAAATGTCCTTCGAGCCAATCTCTAGAGAGGGTTGGCTCCCTTACTAAATCCTACACTGGTTTTAAGTTTAGAGTTGTAGGAAAGAAATGAAAATAATGGAAAGAAATGGGAAATATAGCCATAGGCCAGAAGATGTAGGATTGGGGATAGACTAGCAACAGGAATTCAAATCAAGCATTATAGCAGCATAGAATAGAAAGAAGGTGAAGAATCCACTTACGATTTCATGGAGATAACTTCCAGAGTTGCATTCCAGTACTCACTCCCTCACCAACAGTGTTCAAATCCAGATGCAGAATTTAAACTTAGTAGATAACAGACATGAATATAAAATAGAAATGATTAAAGTAGAAAGAAATCACACACAAAAATCATTTGCAGAATCAGAAGCCAGGTTCCTTCTATTTACGTAGAAAACTTGAAGTGTTTTTCTGTAGAGTGTCTATCCTCCTTTTGTTACATAAGAATGCTTAGTATTTATAGAGGTTTTCACCTCTTTCATTTAATACAATTGAGGACAAAATATCCATGGATCAAGAACCTATGAGAGGAATTTCCTCCTTGAAAACTCCCCTTTGATGATAGTGATCCAGCTTTGATGGGGAAGACCTTGAATGGTTGATTAACTTGAGTACAAGTGCATTGGAATACACCAAATATGGAGGAAAATAGGGGAATTTGTCGTTGAATTTTGGCCATATTTGTGCTTTGGAAATCTGTGTTTGCCCAGGAAATCCTCCAGATATTGAAACTATTTTGAAAAGAGGTGAAACTGGTAGGTGGCACCTTTGGAAATTATGAAAATCATCCTTTAGAATCTAATCCTGCACCCTTCCAACATAAAATCTGGGAACATAACTCCTTTAGCCACAATCATTAAATTCTCACCATTCTCAAGGCTAGGCGCTTTTGAAAAGCCTTCGTGGATGCTTGAAAATAGTTTCACCCAAAAACACTGCAATACTTCTTCATAGAACAAATTTGGGTGAAAATGCCCTATGTATATTTTTATTTTATCATATATTGCATGCTAAAAAATTCTTCTTTACTCCACCAACCAAGACTTTTTCTTTGGTTAGCTTCAAAATCACCCATTGTTTGCCTTTGCATTCGCTTTTAGCACATTGAGTTGACTTTACATCGTTTCACCCCAAGAAGGGGCGAATGAGAGTCTCGCTCCTCTCTTGGGGTGAAAATACCGTTGACCATTCTTATCTTTGATTTTCATAGGATATTTTTCATTCAAAATAGCATTCATCCCAAAGAAATGTATGTGAAGCTTTCACCCCACCTTTGAGGTGAAACTCTTTTAAAAAAAAAAATTACTCATAGGGTCCACAACGTGCTTTCAGATGCCTTTGCAATGTGCTATCACCCCATGGAGAGGCGGAAGAGAGTGTCACCCCTCTCTTGGGATAAAACCCTTCTTGATTTTTCAACCATGCTAACTTGGTGATTCATATTGTTTTTTTCTTCTTTTAACATACATTCGCCCCAAGGAGAGGTGAATGGGACTTTCACCTCTCACTTGGGGTTAAAGCGCTTTGAGTTCTTTCATTCCACAATTTTTGAAACCATACCCCACGTGCCTTTCTACCTCGTACTATGGGTTTTCAACTAAGGTATTTTACTTACACTTTCAAAAAATTGTTATGCTTTCACCTTGTCTACTCAGTAACGGGCCCACTAGTTTTACCTTTTAGAAATGTAGTTTCACCCCAATGAGGGGTGAAAGGGCTTTTTGCCTCTTCTTTGGGGTGAAAGTCTATTTGAATTTTCAACATATCTTTGACCCTTTATTCTATTTCTTTACCCCTTTCTTTCAACCGACGTTCACCTCATCAAGAGAAGAATGGGGCTTTCACCTCTTCTTCAGGGTGAATGCACTATTGACCACTCCTTTGATCTGCCTTGTAGTCTGTGAAAATATATGTGTTTCACCCCAAGGAGAGGTGACAGAGATCTTCACCCCTAAATTGGGATGAAAGTGCCTTGGCCATTAAAACTTTTGTATGCCGTGACTTCTAGTGTTTTTAAACACGTTCCAGAGACATCCATTGTTGTGTTTTGCCCAAAAACATGATGAAATTATTTTTTAAACTTTGGCGCTCACATTTCAAACCAATCCTATCAATGCTAGAAAACTTTTAATAGCATTTCTTTGACTGTTCCATTTTAGACGTAATATTAAAATTAATTTTGCTTTAAACCCCATCATTTCATGGCACAAAGTCCATGAAAATTAAATAAAGAGGATTAAAACCAAAATTAATCAGTACAATATAAATTGAAGGAAAGGAGGAACATTATTCATTATATTTCACCACTTTTTACATTAAAACTATCAAAATATTTCAACAAAAATCATAATGTGGCAAGATATCAAAACTACCAACAATATTTCTAGCATCATACAAAGAAGCTTGTATACAGTTTGAGCAATTCTACTATAAGTTTTCTTCATGTATTTGCATGAATGATATTGGAAATTTTACTTCATATTATTATTATTTTATATGAATGTTTATTTATTAATATTGGCCACATATATTGAATGCTCAAATATTTGATTAATATATTTGATCCTAACCATTAGGACCTATAAAAATCTAGCTGAAAATTTAATAGTAGTATCATAGCCACACCATACTCTATCCCTTTTTAGAAGAGTCATATTCAAAGCTAGTTCGATTAGTCTCTATTGCTAGCATCAGGAAAAGAGTTTCTAGTGTGAATTTAAAATTAAATATTTAAAGGAAAAGGCTTTTAAAATTTGAAGAGATTTTAAGGCTCATATGATATTTTGAGTTTGACTCAAAATTATTGATTTGATTGTTGCTCAATTTTTTGGGATTGAGATTATCCTAAAATTATAATATTGAAGATTAATGTTGACAAGAGTTAATATTTGCTTTTTTAGAAAGAAGCAAAAATAATAGTAGGATTGAAAATAATAGAAGAAGGTTTTTTACTACAAGAGGAGAGCAGACACTTAAAGAACCACCAAATACCATTGGGTTTTATCCATCCAAAGTTAATGGTTGCATTGATAGTCTTTGTCAACATTATACAAATAAGAGATATCTTCTTGGAGAAGAAAGACTAGATAGAGTGAAAAGAGTCACTAGGTTATATGTAGAAAGAAAAAAAGAAGAGGGAGCCATTGCAAGCATCCCAAGAAAAATTCACCTAAAGTAGAAAGGGACTGTAAAAGAGTCCATCAATTCAAAATGAGTGAAGATAAGTGATCCATATTATAGCAATTTTTAAAAGAGATGTTTAAAAGACACAAATAATGTTGAAGAGATGTTAATGATTTCTACTGAAAGAAGCAAAAACATATAAGAAAGAGTGGTAAAAATAAAAACCAAATATTAATTTGGATGACTTTGTCCAAGATAGTGCCAGCAGAAATATTTGGTCTGAAGGAAAATTTACATCATAAAAAGTATAAATCCACCTTAAGATATTGTCCAAGTTTCAGATGTTACACTTAAGAGCCATATGAATTGCATCCACTTGAAGGAAAAATTTATGCATAAAAATGAGCACCAAAGAATAATAAATTGATTGGTTAGACCTAAGAATTGCAGTAGAGACATTTCACATGCTTGAGCACATCATTGAAGATGCAAAAAGAAAACGTTCATTATTTTGAATGTAATGCTTGAGTCAAGGCATAAAAGGTGTGAGATTTAGAAGCAACATGGATAGTGCAATATTAAATTGGTAGGCTGGAGATTAAGGTAAGAAAGATTACCTTTATTAATATTTGATATTGGGCACTTGCTAATAAGTACTTAAATTTTTTTATGAAGAGATTAGACTTAAAAAAAATTGTGAGACATAAGTATTTCTACTCCCGTAGATAAATTTAAAATTTTGATATTTTTTAAATTTGATTTGCAATTAG
The DNA here is from genome assembly GCA_028583015.1 of Wollemia nobilis. Classification (NCBI taxonomy): domain Eukaryota; kingdom Viridiplantae; phylum Streptophyta; class Pinopsida; order Araucariales; family Araucariaceae; genus Wollemia; species Wollemia nobilis. Next base: position 2,720,708 of record JAQPPZ010014908.1, read on the forward strand.
AATATAAAAAAAATGATTTATTTAAATTTTGGAGAGAAGGTTTTCAACTTTTAAAATCATTTATTTGATTGCAAATTGAAAAATAGAAAATTGATTTATTTAAAGTTTTGGAGAGATAAATGAGGTCTACTCCAAAAAGAAAATTAAATTTTTGAAAAGTGAATGCAAAAGGTAATATTTTTGCAATTTGAAAAAATTAATTTAAACTTTGGAGTTATAAGATTTTCAACTTTAAATGAATTGATAAATTTTGAAATTTGAAAATTTTAATGAGTTTCATTATTTCAAATAACAAGATATTTCTTTCAAAATCCTAACTTTTGAAAGGATCTAATTTTGCTTCATGGAAAAAAATGAGGTCAATTCTCATTGTAGAAAAAATTTGGAAAATAGTATATGGAACAAAGAAAAATCCTACTACAGATGAAAGAGAAATACAAAAATATGAATAAAGTGATGCAAAATCCCTTATATTGATTACATTTGGGATAATTGATGAAATACAACCATACTTAAGTGGAGCAAAGACTTTAGTAGATGCTTGGGAGAAATTATGTAAAATATTTGAAGGAAAGAACAAAGCAACTAGTTTGAATATATAATCTCAATTATATTCATTGAAGTTTAACAATGGGTATGGAACTCTTTTTTTGAAAAGTAGCATATATAAAGGCTAAGCTATTAACTATGGGAGGAAAAACGAAAAACAAGTTTCTTGTCCAAGTTACATTTAAACCACTTCCAGAGAGTTAAAAATATTTAGTTGCTTCACTTCAAATGCTAAGGAAGCAACCTTTGATGAATTATTTAATATTTTTCAAGAATATGAATTGGAAAATTTATTCAAATACAAAATAACTAATAATGCTTTGATATCTAATGAAAATGTACCAAGTAACACTACATCATCAAGTTCTCAGTCTAGATGCAAACAAATATTTTGTCACATATGTAGAAAAATAGATCATACAAAAATAATTTGTAGATATAATTCTTTGAACCAAGGAAATCAAGTGAATAGGCATTTCCAAAAAATTAGCCAAGGCAATTCCAGCCTCAATATCAATATGGTCAGCAACAACAACGACAATTAAGAGAAAAAAATCAAAAAGGTAATTTAGTTTAAGAAATTCAAGAGATTCAAGAAATAGAAGAGGCTCTAGACGAAAATAAAATTAGAGCTCTTACAACAAGAATTCTAGTTGAAAATTAAATTGAAGATAATTACGAAAATGATAAAATTTAGATTTATTCAAAAGTTTCTAATGGCACTAATGATACAAGTGATACAACAAATATAGTAGAGAACAAGACTTCAAAAATAGGAAATAACTTTCAGGTGTTGAGCAAGGTGCAAGAACAGTATTGTCATTGTTGTCAACACAGTCAGACAGATCGGTTGATGCAGTGGACAGGAGTTAAGAGGTTCTTCAGAGTATGTACAGTGATTCTCCAAAATATCGAAGTGGCCCATATGCTAAAAATCAAAAGAAAATCACAAGGAAGAAAACTGTCGCGATATCGCGACATGTTGAGCAAGAAAGAAAAACTGTCGCGATATCGCGACATGTTGAGAAGAAAGAAAAACTGTCGTGATATCGTGACATGTTGAGAAGAAAGAAAAACTGTCGCGATATCGCGACATGTTGAGAAGAAAGAAAAACTGTCACGATATCGTGACATGTTCGGAGAGAAAGCGCAAGCAAGCAAAACTGTCACGATTTCGTGACATGTTCGGAGAGAAAGCGCAAGAAAAACTATCACGATTTCATGACATGTTCGGAGAGAAAGCGCAAGCAAGCAAAACTGTCATGATTTCGTGACATGTTCGGAGAGAAAGCGCAAGCAAGCAAAACTATCACGATTTCGTGACATGTTCGGAGAGAAAGCGCAAGCAAGCAAAACTCGCTCATGATTTCGTGACATGTTCGGAGAGAAAGCGCAAGCAAGAACGGTCGATGATTTCATGACATGTTCGGAGAGAAAGCACAAGCAAGCAAAACTATCACGATTTCGCAACATGTTGGAAGAGAGAAAGGCAAGTAAGAAAAAGTGTCACGATTTCCGTGACAGTGTTGGGAGAGAGAACGCAAGCAAGCAAAACTGTCGTGATTTCATGACATATTGGAAGAGAGAAAGGCAAGTAGAAAAAGTGTCATGATTTCATGACATATTGCAGGAGAGAGAGGCAAGTAGAAAAAGTGTCATGATTTCATGACATATTGCAAGAGAGATTGTACGGAAGAAAAAGTGTCACGATTTCATGACATATTGCAGGAGAGAGAGTCCAAAAGAAAAAGTGTCATGATTTCATGACATATTGCAAGAGAGATTGTCCGAAGAAAAAGTGGTCACGATTATCATGACATATTGAGGAGAGAGAGTCAAGAGAAAAAGTGTCGCGATATCGCATGACATGTCGGGTTTTCATGACCCGAAGGCAAGAGAAAGAGCAAAGGAGAAAAAGTGTCGCGATATCACGACATGTCGAGTTTTTATGACCCGAAGGCAAGAGAGAGAGTCCAGGAGAAAAAGTGTCATGATATCATGACATGTCGGGTTTTCACGAACCGAAGGCAAGAGAAAGAGCAAAGGAGAGAAAGTGTCACGATTATCATGACATGTCACATTTTCATGACTAAAGGAGGAGAGAGAAAGTAAGAAGGCAAAAGTGTCATGATATCACGATAAAAGTAAAGAGGAAGAGCAAGGAGGCGAAAGTGTCATGATATCACGACATGTTTTTGTTTTTTACAAGCCAAGAAGAGTAGCAAGGAGGTGAAAGTGTCACGATATCTCGTTACAAAGAGTAGCAAGTTAAAAGTGGTTCAAGCCAAGTAAGAGTAGCAAGGAGGCGAAAGTGTCATGATATCGTGACATGTTGTGTTTTCATGGGTACAAGTCCAAGAAGAGGACAAAGAGGTAGAAGTGTCATGATTTCATGACAGGTCATTTTGGCATGAGCTAAGAAGAGAACCCAGCCAAAATAAGATATGTGATAGTTAACTGAAGTTATACAACAGTTACAGGTGCCGTTGTAGAAGAAAATCATGCAGCTAAAATAAGAAGAGTTAACTGAAGTCAGTACGTCAGTTACAGGTGCAGTTACAGAGAAAAATCATGCAGCTAAAATAAGAATAGTGAACTGAAGTCAGAACGATAGTTATAGGGCTAGTTATGGAGTGAAAGCATCGAGCGGTGGTTAAACTGAAAGTCATCAGTCGAAGACCAAACAAAGAGTCGTAACTATTAATAGGATGCATGAGAGAATACTGTGTGATAAAGGAGTTACATATAGAAGTTTCTATTAATAAGTTGCATGCAAAAATATGGAAGTTAAAAATAGAGTCAGAACTTTGTTATAAAAGGAGGTCTACGTGAGAGAATTAAAGTGTTTACTGAATAGAGTGAAAGAGCTACAAAAAGGAGGGTTGGAAGAGTGTCATAAGAGAGCGTTAAGCAGAGCCATGAGAGCCATAAGAATGCAGTAAGAAGTGTAGCAAGAGGGCTATAAGAGGGCCGTAAAAGTGCAGTAAGCAGAGCCATAAGAGTGTGTGGTGTTTTGGTGAATAGCGAGAGAGGTTGGGTTAGCAATAGACCAGTCAGGGTCTTGTACAAGCGAAGGCATTTTTATGTCAAACTTATAGTTTCAAAATTGCAGTCCAAGTTGGTGCTTGGAATTAGGGGTTGGTGCTCCTTTCTGTTGGTGTAGATAAATTAGGGGTTGGTGCTCCTTTCTGTTGGTGCAGATAAATTAGGGTTGGTGCTCCTTTTTGTTGATAAATTAGGGGTTGGTGCTCCTTTCTGTTGGTGCAGATAAATTAGGGGTTGGTGCTCCTTTCTGTTGGTGCAGATAAATTAGGGGTTGGTGCTCCTTTCTGTTGGTGCAGATAAATTAGGGGTTGGTGCTCCTTCCAATGGGTGCTGGTAAATTGATTGTAAAATTGATATTTTGCAAAGGCTGGATTTGGATGGGAGTCCAAACAGTCAATTTTTGAGGAGTAGCCAAAACTGGTGAACCTCGGTACATCTTGTGTTGTGTGATGCTCTCTTGTTATATTTGCTTTATGTGGTTTTAAGCTTTCATTGTTTTGGCTTTAAGAGTTGAAGTTTTTAAGTTTTAAAGAGCCACACTGATTCACCCCCCTCTCAGTGTCATTGTGAGACTAACAATTGGTATCAGAGCCAAGTTCCCTTCTCAGGCTAAATCAGTCAGGGTTGATCTTGGATTAGTACGCAATGGGTAAGAAGAATAGATCCTCCTCCAAAAGGGTATCTCAGTCAGTTTCAGTTCCTGTGGAAGAGAAAATTGAACTAGAAAAGGTTGAAGGTGTGAATTCTAAAGTATGTGATGAAGGTGAGTTGATCGCTGCACTTAAAGAGTTGAATATAAGACTGTCCAAGAAATTGGAAAAATATGGGGATATTATTGAAGATCTCCTCTTACAAATTTAGAAAGCCAAGAAAATAGAAGAAGCCTTGAAGTCACGCCTAGATGATAAAGACGATGTATGTAGCAAACGTGAAGAGGAATCTAACAAAGTTATTAGTGATCTAAAGCTGCAAGTAGAAGAGTCCAAAAGGATTGAAGAAACACTCAGATCACAGATCAATGAGAAAGAGATTGGTTGCTGCAAACAAAAGGAAGAGATTGTTTTATTGAAGAAACAACTAGAAGAAGCCAATACAAATCTCAAATTCGAGAAGAGCACAGAGTTGCTAGATAAAATGATAAGCCAACAAAGAAGCTCCATGGATAAGCGTGGTCTTGGATATGAAGTTGAACAACCTTCATCTTCCAACTCTGCAGAGAAGAAGAAGTTCACCGTTGAAGGATCGAAGCAAGAAAAGTTTGAAGTTGAATCTTCAAAAGGAAGAAAATATCAAAGGAGATCTACAACAAAGCAACCACAACAAAAGAGGTTCTATCACTCTCACTCTATTCATAATAATACTTTTAATGGCTATTGTTTCAGATGCAACCAATATGGTCACAAGGCAATTTATTATGGATTGAATAATAAATCAAAGAGTTATGCTTGGTAGAAATACATCTACGTTTCTGAGTGAACACTATGTACAATGTTTTAAATGTAATGGTCATGGGCACATAGCAAGGTCTTGTCCAAGAACTTTTGTATCTAATCTAAGGCAAGACAGTAGATTTCATCAGATGCAAAGAACGCAACACAGACAGGGAATAAATCATGTACATAAAAGAAAGGAAAATAATCATTCATCAAGGATGCACAAGAGACAACCACACAAGAGAAATGTTCGAGTTCACGAAAAGGTGCAAAACAGGGATGTAGTTGAAAAATCCAAGCCCAAGTTCAAAAAAGTTTGGAGAAAGATAGAAGAAAGGAAATCGTGTCTCCTTGGATTGAAGGAGACTACTTCGCTATTGCACTAAGCAACTCCAGGTAGCACATCCTCAGGGGGAGCAATCTTGAAGTTTCATTTTAATGCTCCTATGTATTTGTTTTGATTACCTAAGGATGAAAGGCAAGTAGTCAGGGAAGTTGTCGTATAGTTGTCGAAGTGTGTTTTCAGTTCATGTAGTTGTTTGTGGAAGTGTCGTGAAGGGTTGTGATTAAATTGAGAGTTGTCATTATTGATAGTATTGCTATATGTCATTGTTGTACTATTGATGGTTCTTACTGCCACTATCCAAAGTTAAGGATTATAACAGTTCAGATAATTTGGTTAGTGAAAGAATGTTGCCCTAGCCGCATATATGTGTTTCGATAAAAGCAGTGTGTATTTGAACTACACATTGACGTGAAGATTGTTAGATCTATTATGACGCTGTGGTGAAAAATATTGAAGTCTGATTATTGATTCATGTTTAAGCTCATCAAGATGAGCAACTTTGCTTTGTGAATCATACCTATCCAAGGTCCAGAAGTATGAGTTTGAGTAAGGTGCACTATAGTTGGCCGTGAAGTGTTTGACAAAATGTTGTCTCCTGATTCGAACAGTTGAAAGTAAGGTGTGACCAGCGGTGACTGTAGAAAACATAGACCAAGTTGAAAATGTAAAAAAGGGATTTGGTTGGTGTTGTGGTACAGTGTTTAATGCTTGCATAGAGTTTGCAGTAAAATTGCAGTGTCGGTACAGTGTTGGACAAAAGCTGGTACAAGTGTGAGTCACTTGACAATTTTTTGACAGATGTGAAATCAGCATTTTTAAATGGGAAGCTTGAAGTAGAGTTGATTGAGCCTAGTCAAGTGATTGGATGCATGCGGTTGTTCAAGTTCCATAAAATAAACTATTCTATTTTCTTGATTTGAGTTGAGATTGAGATTTGAGAATAGAACATATAGAGTCTCTAACAATTCTCTTTATGCTTCTATGAGATTGATTTGAGTTGAGATTGGGATTTGAGTATAGAACATATTGAGTCTCTAACAATTCTCTTTATGCTTCTATGAGATTTAGTTGATATATTGATTGAGCATTAAGTATAGAACATATTGAGTCTCTAACAATTCTCTTTATAATTCTATGAGATTGGAGAAGTTTTGTGTGATCTTGTTAAGCAGATTTGAAACAAGCCTTTTCACCCTTATGTACCTCAAGGGTACTATGGAATATGGGTTATGGTATCCGAAAGGTAAAGACTTCACCCTTATTTCATATTCAGATACAGATTGGGCAGGAGGTGTCGATGACAGAAAGAGTACCAGTGGAAGTGCATTCTATCTTGGAGATAGATTGGTCGCATGGAACAGTAAGAAACAAGAGTCAATCTCTTATCCACAGCAGAGGCAGAATATATTGTAGCGACAACATGTTGTACGCTGAAGGAGAAAGTTGCGAAAAGTGAGGTTAAGTTGGATTTTTATTCCAACAACAGATTGTGGAGTGGTCACATTTTCCAAGAATTGACTAGCTATCGGGATCACATTCTCAGGGGGAGCATTTATATATTTGATTATCTTTTTGCTCATGTTTGTAATTTTTGCTAACTCTATTAATTTGTGCCTGAGAATGTTGTGCATGGACTCAGGGGGAGTCTGCAGCAACCCTTTGGTATTATTGTCAAAGGGGGAGAAGAATTACAAGAAATTGCATGTGTGTTGCCAACAATTCCAAAGGGGGAGATTGTTGAGCAAGGTGCAGGAACAGTATTGTCATTGTTGTCAACACAGTCAGACAGATCGGTTGATGCAGTGGATAGGAGTTAAGAGGTTCTTCAGAGTATGTACAGTGATTCTCCAAAATATCGAAGTGGCCCATATGCTAAAAATCAAAAGAAAATCACAAGGAAGAAAACTGTCGCGATATCGCGACATGTTGAGCAAGAAAGAAAAACTGTCGCGATATCGCGACATGTTGAGAAGAAAGAAAAATGTCATGATATCGTGACATGTTGAGAAGAAAGAAAAACTATCGCGATATCGTGACATGTTGAGAAGAAAGAAAAACTGTCACGATATCGCGACATGTTAGAGAAAAGAGAAAAACATTACATGTGGAGAGAAACAAGAAGAAAACTACGATTTCATGACATGTTCGGAGAGAAAGCGCAAGCAAGAAAACTGTCATGATTTCATGACATGTTCGGAGAGAAAGCGCAAGCAAGAAAACTATCACAATTTTGTGACATGTTCGGAGAGAAAGCGCAAGCAAGCAAAACTATCATGATTTTCGTGACATGTTCGGAGAGAAAGCGCAAGCAAGAAAAACTATCATGATTTCATGACATGTTCGGAGAGAAAGCGCAAGCAAGCAAAACTATGATTTCATGACATGTTGGAAGAGAGAAAGGCAAGAAAATTTGCATGGAGAGAAAAAAAAGCACAGTGACATATTGAAGAGAGAATACAATAGAAAAAGTGTCACGATTTCATGACATATTGCAGGAGAGAGAGTCCAATAGAAAAAGTGTCATGATTTCATGACATATTGCAAGAGAGATTGTAAGGAAGAAAAAGTGTCATGATTTCATGACATATTGCAGAGAGAGAGTCCGAAAGAAAAAGTGTCACGATTTCGCGACATATTGCAAGAGAGATGTACAGAAAAGTGTCACATTTCATGACATATTGCAAGAGAGAGAGCTCGAAAGAAAAAGTGTCGCGATATCGTGACATGTCAGGTTTTCACGACCCGAAGGCAAGAGAAAGAGTCAAGGAGAAAAAGTGTCACGATATCACGACATGTCGGGTTTTCATGACCCGAAGGCAAGAGAGAGAGTCCAGGAGAAAAAGTGTCACGATATCGTGACATGTCGGGTTTTCACGAACCGAAGGCAAGAGAAAGAGCAAAGGAGAAAAGTGTCACGATATCGTGACATGTCGCATTTTCGTGACTAAAGGAGGAGAGAGAAAGAAGGAAAAGTGTCTGATATCACGACAAAAGTAAAGAGGAAGAGTAAGGAGGAAAAGTGTCATGATATCCGACATTGTTTTTAGGTACAACCAAGAAGAGTAGAAGGAGGTGAAAGTGTCACGATATCACAACATGTGTTTTCGTGGTACAAGCCAAGAAGAGTAGCAAGGAGGCGAAAGTGTCACGATATCGTGACATGTGTTTTCATGGGTACAAACCAAGTAAAGTAGCAAGGAGGCAAAAGTGTCGCGATATCATGACATGTGTGTTTTCATGGGTACAAGTCCGAGAAGAGGACAAAGAGGCAGAAGTGTCATGATTTCATGATAGGTCATTTTGGCACGAGCTAAGAAGAGAACCCAACCAAAATAAGATATGTGATAGTTAACTGAAGTTATATCAAATTACGAGGGCCATTGCAGAAGAAAATCATGCAACTAAAATAAGAAGAGTTAACCGAAGTCGATACATCAGTTATAGGTGCAGTTATAGAGAAAAATCATGTAGCTAAAATAAGAACAGTGAACTGAAGTCAGAATGATAGTTACAAGGCCAGTTACGGAGTGAAAGCATCGAGCGGCGGTTAAACTGAAAGTCATCGATCGAAGACCAAACAAAGAGCCGTAACTATTAATAGGATGCATGAGAGAATACTGTGTGATAAAGGAGTTACATATAGAAGTTTCTATTAATAAGTTGCATGCAAAAATATGGAAGTTAAAAATAGAGTCAGAACTTTGTTATAAAAGGAGGTCTACGTAGAGAATTAAAGTGCTGCTGAATAGAGTGAAAGAGCTGCAAAAAGGAGGGTAGGAAGAGTGTCGTAAGAGAGCGTTAAGCAGAGCCGTGAGAGCCGTAAGAATGCAGTAAGAAGTGCAACAAGAGGGCTGTAAGAGGGCCGTAAAAGTGTAGTAAGTAGAGTCATAAGAGTGTGTGGTGTTTTGGTGAATAGCGAGAGAGGTTGGGTTAGCAATAGACCAGTCAGGGTCTTGTACAAGTGAAGGCATTTTTATGTCAAACTTATAGTTTCAAAATTGCAGTCCAAGTTGGTGCTTGGAATTAGGGGTTGGTGCTCCTTTCTATTGGTGCAGATAAATTAGGGGTTGGTGCTCCTTTCTATTGGTGCAGATAAATTAGGGGTTGGTGCTCCTTTCTATTGGTGCAGATAAATTAGGGGTTGGTGCTCCTTTCTGTTGGTGCAGATAAATTAGGGGTTGGTGCTCCTTTCTGTTGGTGCAGATAAATCAGGGGTTGGTGCTCCTTCTAGTGGGTGCTGGTAAATTGATTGTAAAATTGATATTTTGCAAAGGCTGGATTTGGATGGGAGTCCAAACAGTCAATTTTTGAGGAGTAGCCAAAACTGGTGAACCTCGGTACATCTTGTGTTGTGTGATGCTCTCTTGTTATATTTGCTTTATGTGGTTTTAAGCTTTCATTGTTTTGGCTTTAAGAGTTGAAGTTTTTAAGTTTTAAAGAGCCACACTGATTCACCCCCCCTCTCAATGTCATTGTGAGACTAACATCAGGAACAACAAAACATGGTCAAGACCAAGACAAAAAAGAAAAGAGAGAAGAAACAAAAGAAGAAGATCAAAAAGAGCAAAAGAAAGATAGTTAAAAAAATATATAGGAAACAAGAAGATAGGTAAACACAAATTTTTTGAACAATTGCAAATTCAAAGTAAAAGGACAAGAGCAAGAATCATAGATTGAAGACTAAAATATTCAATAACCAAATAATATAATATAGGGGGTTTTGGAGAATATTACATTATTTGGTACATGCTAATGTACCCCCATGGTACCTTATGGTACAAATGTAAATATTTAATAGATTAGGGTGTGATTCTATAGTTTAGGAGTTTGATTTATATATTTCCTTTATATATGTGTTCATGTGTAGGATGTGCACAAGTGTCATGTAATTATGTGTGCAAGTGTGAAGAGTGAGAATGTGCACAAGTGTCATGTAATAGTGTGTAGGAGTGTGCAATGTGTCATATAGTAAAGTGTGCAAGTGTCATAGAATAAAGTGTGCAAGAGTAAATAGAGATTCAAGAGTCATGTATACAAGTGGCAACATAAAAATTTAAAATACAAGTCACTATGATAGGGGAGGTTATGGATCTCCCTGTTGATGATGCTTGCCACAACCAAAAAATGCACTCTCTCATTAGGGAATTGAGTTTTTTTTTTATGATGGTGAGTATTTTCTAAAATTACAAAATGGTTTCGATGCTAAAACCCTCAAAATTTTATGGAATTGAGTTATCTCCATGGTCATGGACTTATTTACATTGTATTCCAATAGAGAGGTGTTGTGTAGCTTCCACGTGATGTTTCTAAACCAGTTACAATGTAAACGGCTCATGAATATCTCTTGATTTCTCTTCCATTCCCTGGAAAAAACTCTAAAGGATGTGAGAGGAGGGAAAGGATCGGACCCAATCCACCAAGGTTTAATTATATTAATTTTTGAGCATGTGGTCAAAAATAAAGTTGTGATGGTGGATGAAATCTTGTCAAAAACTGAACATCAAAATATTGCTCTTACCTTTGATCGGCCTTCGATCTCTTTCGGCTCTACTTTCGGTGACTTATCAGAACCTGATCGAAATATTTTAATACTCCCAACTCCTATGCAAGAAATAAATTCAAAATATTAGGTGGTGTATTAGCTTTGACTAGAGGTATCATGAGAGGTCATACTATATGCTCCAAACAATTATCCAAGAATTTGGGTAAGGTTAAAAGCTTCCTTATTATAGTGGAAAGTCACTCTAAATACCATTCACCTGTTAATAAAAATAAAAGTTGTCAAATAAAAAGGTAGATGTTAAGGTTATGCCCTCATCATCGGAACCTGAGTCTCCCAAGGTATGGCCTTTCCTCAATAAATTGGATGAGAAGCACCAGGATCTGATCAAATCTCTCTAGGTTGTTATATATTTCATTGAAGAGATCTAAGGTATGACCCTACTAGAGCATGGTAAAGTAACCATCTATAAAAATAATGTGGGGAACATAGGGAATCCAAATTCTAAGGTGTAATTATCTTTTCTTTCTTATTTCTCTTTATCATGTTTTTCTGGATAGTGATCTCGTTCCTTGTGAAGGGTTTGTGTTCCAATATTTTGGGTGGTTGGTTTAGCTAGTGGTTATATTTGGCAGTCTATTGTTCTAGTTAGGAAGTAGTTCTTGTTTGAGTCTCTTTATTGATCTTGGACTCTTCTAGTCCCTCTTTTTGTATCAAATTTTGGGGATCCTTTAAAAACCCCTTCCTTTATCTAATCAAAAAATTATATACATGAGAGGATTTTTCTTATGCATGGAATAGGAAAATATACATCTCCTAGATATGTGAGGGGATCAATTCCCAAGTGTTGAAGAGACATATTTGTAAGGCTATATTATGGAGATAAAGCTCTATGTAATGTACCATCGATTATCAATTGAAGATTATATGTATTTAAACCATCATACAAAGAAGCTTTGTATACAATTTGAGCAATTCTACTGTAAATTTTCTTCGTGTATTTTCATTAATGATATTTTCCATTTTGCTTCATATTATTATTATTTTACATGAATGTTTGTTTATTAATATTGGCCACATATATTGAATGCTCAAACACTTGACTATCATATTTCATCCTAACCATTAGGACCTATTATAATCTAGTTGAAAATCCAATAGTGAAATTAGAGCCACCACTATACTCTATCTATTTTTGGAAGAGTCATATTTAGAGCTACTTTGAGTAGTCTCTATTAATAGTAGTATAGATAAATATTAAAATTTTGATTTACAATTAGAAATTGAAAAAAAAAATTATTTATTTAAATTTTGTAAAGAGAAGGTTTTCAATTTCAAAAATAATTTATTTGATTGTAAATTGAAAAATAGAAAATAGATTTATTTGCAAAGATAAGGAAGTCTACTCCAAAAAGAAAATTGAAATTTTGAAAAGTAAATATTTTTGCAATTGAAAAAATTAATTTAAACTTTGGAGTTATAAGGTTTTCAATTTCAAAGGAATTGATAGAATAAAAAATTTAAAAAAAAAATTAATGAGTTCCATTATGTCAATTAACAAGATATTTCTTTCAAAATCCCAAATTTTGAAAGGACCTAATTTTGCTTCATGGAAAAATAAAATGAGATCAATTCTCATTGTAGAAAAACTTTGGGAAATAGTAAATGGAACAAAGAAAAGACCTACTAAATATAAAAGAGAAATACAAAAATATGAATAAAGTGATGTAAAAGCCCTTATGTTGATTGCAGTTGGGATAATTAATGAAATACAACCATACTTAATTTGAAGGAAATAACAAAGCAACCATATTGAATTTATAATATCAATTATATTCATTGAAGGTAAATAATGGAGAGAGTATAGAACTCTTTCTTCAAAAAGTAGTAGATATAAAGGCTAAGCTATTAAATATGGGAGAAAAAGTGGAAGACAAGTTTCTTGTCCAAGTTACATTAAAAGCACTTTAAGAGAGTTGTTGACTTAATAACCTTTTGTGTTGTAATTATTCCTCATGTTCCTTGAGTTAGTATTGATCTTCTCATTTTACGTATTATGGCCTATCATAGGATCATCTAATTCAATAAACATATTTGTATATTTTGGGATCAATCTTGTCTTTGTTAAATGGTCCTCTTAGGTTACCAATAGGTGTGAATGAGATATTGATTTCAAATATTTTTAAATTTGTTGCTACTATATTTGAAGTTCCTTGAACATAACAAATTGTAATCCTATATTTCATGCTCTTTTTTTCTTGATTTAATGTAACTCAAATGTAATAAAATACCTTAGGATTTGACTTTCGATGTGTGCATTTTCTTAGAACATTAACCAAGTCCTTTTGTCTTTCTAACTAATCCTTGAGACTTTGAGGACATATATGGCCCAAGTGTTAAGCATCATAGTTTTTTTTGTTTGGTGATTATAGGAATATGCTTATGAGTAAAGATTCATAAATATAATTTTTCAGTATTTATTATGTGATACTATATTTTCTACTTTATTTCAATCATTCATCTATAAATGGCAAATATTTTTAAATTTCCAATCAGATAATAAATTAGAGGTGTATATAGATTGTTTCAATACACCATAAATTTTTCAAGTTCTTTTTTAATAGATCATTTTCAAATAGGGTGGCATCAACAAACCTATCCACCAAGTTAATTTTAAATTTCAATTGATAGGTTTGGATTGCTTTTTTATTTATATCCTCCATAAATAAATGTGTTTTAATATATGAGAGTAGATATATCATAGCAACACCCATTGTGTTATCATCTTAAGTTGAAATAGGATGATCCAATATATAATTCCATGAATTTTATTGTCTCTTACTCTATGGTGTTGCTAATGATATAGTGTCAAAACTAACAATATTATCTTTTTCCTTCACTTGTTTTTATTTTTTATCTTATTAACCAAATGTGTTGTGTCCTTTAAAAAATAGGTCTTTCCTACCAATGTATTTAATTATTTCTTAGATATTTTTCTAGAGCATAAGTGGAAGAATATGTAGTTCACTATTTGTTCTAATGGGGCTACTTCTTTTTATACCTTGGGCACATCATATGTACATAATAAGACAATTTCAATAGGTATAAATTTCTTTTTTAATTTTTCATCCAAGCAAATATTTTTTATTCCTTTGATCCAACATCTTTTTGTATTGCCTTGTATTCATGATTACTGTGGTTTTTCCTTTATTCACCTTCAATATGATAATTTTTCATAATATATAAATTATTTTCAATGTTTCCCTATCCTTCTTAAAGAGGTTTCTTATTCTAATGGATGAACACTCTTCAATGTTTTTGTGTAATTTATTCTAATATTTTCATATAATTCTCTATTAGATCTCTTATACCTTCTTTAATGATCCTAAGAAATACCTTTATTATGTTAGCTTTTTATGGTGTATGCCAAGGGAGAATGCAATCATAGGATATAAAATATGCAAAAATGTAAGATGCTAAAATATTCTAATAAAGAAAAGTGACAAAAATGATACAATGCAATATGGAGGAAATACACATTCTAGAACTGATGCTAATGAACTACATTGTATTCCATCACCAATCTATATGGTGATCTACCCATTATACCTACTACTACCTAGAGTGATATCTAATCACTCACTATGAGGTCCTTTATGTAGAAATATGGATTGCTTGGCCAACACTCTACATAGTTGTACAAGGGGACACCTTGCACATTTACAACTTGCATATAGACACTTGTGCATTTATTATATTACTTGAATTAACTAGATAACTACCCCCTAAAGTAATCTACTACTCTAGTTATGTATCAAGGGTGGTACATTTACATGACCCAAATGATGTAATATACTCTAACATGCCCCTGTATTACATTATCTGGTTATTGAAGACTTTAGTCTTCAATATGGATCTTCCTCTCTTTAATTGGATTCTTCTTCTTTGTTTACAAGAATTTGTCCAAGTAGTTTGTATCTTCACACAAGATCGAGAATGCTTTGGTTGAAGACTCCTCCAATGCTTGATTCTGAGTATATCTATATGGTTCTATCTTTGTGATTTCTTCTATGTTCATGTCTTCTTTGCTATGTTCTCTCTTAGTGTTCATTTTCTTCTTCTTCCTCCTTCTTCTCCTATGATTCTATATTGACACTTGTGAAATTTGTGTTTGATGAGTTCTTATATCATCACAATAATATTGATTTTTATTGCTAGTTTGTTTCAAGTGTTGGACAAGTACAAAAATAATTAATGATAGGTAAATCATCAAACATTCCTCTGATGTAAAAATAATTAATCAAGGGATATTTGGTTGAAATATGGAGATTCAAATTCTAAGTTTTTTCATGTCACCATGCTTAGAAACAGAAGCAATAACAAGATAATTTTTTTTTAAAAGTAGATGGTTCTATTACTCATGACTTAACAGAAATCAGAAAGGAGGCAGTAACTTATTTCAATTCTATCCTTGGTCAAGAATCACAGTGCAATGAGGAGGCCAAAGATATTCTCTTGTAATCCATTCCTAGCATAATAAATGAGGATATAAAC
Source organism: Wollemia nobilis (assembly GCA_028583015.1). Taxonomy (NCBI): domain Eukaryota; kingdom Viridiplantae; phylum Streptophyta; class Pinopsida; order Araucariales; family Araucariaceae; genus Wollemia; species Wollemia nobilis. The sequence goes on from JAQPPZ010014908.1 coordinate 2,736,135, forward strand.
CTTAAGCTTTTAGCTCCATTTTCTTATTAGGAAATTAAGGAAGCATTGTTTAGCATGGAGCTAGACAAAGCCCTGGGACCCGATGGCTTTCCCCTCATTTTTATCAAGATTTTTTGGACATCGTAAGTGAGGATGTAATTTTTGCTGTTAGAGAATTCCAAGCAAGAAATCATATCCCAAAAGGTCTCAAATCTACTTTTATTTCTCTAATTCCTAAGAAGCACCCCTGAATCTATGGTTGACTTCAGGCCAATCAGTCTGTGCAATGTTTCTTACAAGATCCTAACTAAAGCCATTGAAAATAGAATGAGATATGTTTTGCCCCCCGCATCATAGATCCATGCCAGGGAAGCTATATCCATGGTAGGTCAATCTTGTATGGAGTTATCATAGTTCATGAAGCTTTGCACTCTGCTCATAATACTAACAGGTCTATTTTTGCCCTCAAGCTTGATATGAAAAAAGCATTTGATAGGCTAAATTGGGACTTTCTAATTGTTGTCCTCTTTAAGTCTGGTTTACACCACCAATGGGTTAATTTGATCAAATAATGCATTTCTAAAGCATGGTTCTTGATTCTAGTTAATGGAACAACTGCTAGTTACTTTCAAAGTCGTAGAGGAATTCGGCAGGGGGACCCTATTAGCCCCATGTTATTCATCATTGTGGCAAAAGCTTTAGGCAGAACCATAAAAAATACTTGCAGTTCAAGGCTAATATCAAGAATCAAGGCAACATCTCTCACTAGGGTTATTTTTCACCAATAATTCGTCGATGATACCCTTATATTGACTAAGGTGTCGGTGGTTGAGGTCAAAAGAATTAAATAAATCCTGCAACTCTATGAGGATGTTGCTGGTCAGAAAGTTAATTTTAGTAAAAGCAAGTTATATTTCTTGAACACCCCCATTCAAAGGCAAGGAAGGATTGCAAAAATTTTAGGGTGTGATATAGCAAACCTCCCCACTTTGTATCTTGGTATCCCTATTTTCATTGGTTCTCCGAGAGAGTCAATGTGGGACAGGGTTATTGAAAGAATTCAAAAAAAACTTGTTGGATGGAAATGTCATATTTTATATCAAGTAGGAAAGTTGACCCTCATTAAGGCCTCTCTTCAGAGCATTCCAGTCTATTTCCTCTCCGTTTTCAAAGCCCCTGTGAAGGTTTTCCAGAAAATTGAGAAACTCCAAAAAGAATTTTTATGGACTGGATCAGAGGAGAAAAAAAGATACACCTTGTAGGATGGACCAAAGTGTGCAGACCCAGGGAATATGGAGGCTTAGGTATGAGGAGAATTGCTCATATGAATTTAGCTTTACTAGCTAAGCAGGAATGGCACCTCATTTCTAGTAAAGAAAATGAATGGACAGATATCATAAAATGAAATTATCTTCAAAATATGGAATTTCTAAGTGACTCAGTTCCAATCAAAGGTTCTGCTTTTTGGAAAGCAATTCTCAATTGTAAGGAAATCATCAAAAAATGTTTAAGATGGGTTTTAGGCAATGGTGAGAGAATAAATTATTGTATTGATAGGTGGGCTAAGGATGAACCACTGATGCAATATCCTAACTTATCCCGAATCAGAGATATCACGGAAGAACTCATTGGCAGAAAAGTATTTGATTATATGGTTGAGGAAAGAGGCAGAATGAAGTGGAAACAAATAAGGATTCAGGGATTTCAAGTGGAATAAAATGATCTTTGTAACATTCTCGAGCAATATTTTATCCCCATGAGACCCAAGGAAGATCAAGTGACATGGGTTCCTACAAAAAATGGGTAGTTCACTGTTAAATCAGCTTACAAGCTTCTGCTTGATGATAAGGATTTTGTCCTCCAAAAGGACTTAGTTTGGATAAAAAAATTAATTCCAAAAATTGTAGTCTTTTCATGGTTGGTTATCCAAGGAATAATTCTAACCATTGATAATATGATGCGTAAAGGTATTTTTATCACTAATCATTGTTATCTATGCAAGGCTAATTGGGAGACCATTTATCACATTTTCCTTAAGTGCCCTTTTTCCTTGACTATTCTAAGTGGGGTTTTTTAGGCCTTCAATATTTCTTGGGTTAAACCAGCCATCGTACTTGATTTTTTCATCCAATTGCCTTGCCCCTTTTCAATCCAAAGACTTAGATACATGTGGAAAATTTGTCTCAATCACTATCTTTGGCAGGTGTGGTTAGAAAGGAACCATAGAGTCTTTAATGAGTCTATCCATGATCATCAAACTATCATTTCCAGGATCCTATCCTTTGCCAACAAGAATATGAACCTTATCCCTTTTGATAGTCGTAAACCTCATCTATAGGATACCATGATTGCTCAATATTTAAGCTTAACCTTGTTAGATGAGTCTGTGCCTAGGGTAGTTAACCCCATAGCCAATGTTAAGTGGTCCCCACCTCCTACGGGTTGGTTTAAGCTTAATTTTGATGGAGAGGCTAAGGACAATCCTAGCAGAGTAGGCACTGGTGGGATTATGTGAGATCATAATGGGAATATGATGCTTGTATTTTTTGAATATTTTGGAACAAGGACGAACAACAAAGCTGAAGCTAGAGCTATGTGGAGAGGCCTTCAAATGACTCGAGACTTAGAAGGCAATTTGATCGTAGAAGGAGACTCTATGCATGTTTTAAATCTCCTCAATAATTGGAAAACACCTCCTTGGAGGATTAAAACAATTGTTGAAGAGGCTAGGATCCATTTCCAGGGAAGACAGGATAGAAAAGCCCAACATGTCTTTCGAGAAGCTAACAAATTTGTTGATAAGCTGGCTAGTTTGGGTGTCGATGGTGACAAAATTTTCAAATGGGAACACGGTGTCCCGAGAAAATTAGAGGAGCTTATTCAACAAGAATGCCAAGAATGATAGTTGAATTTACCAATAGGGAAGGCACTATAAGTTCGAAGGCTATGAGTATTCCCGTCTCTTTTTTGAAATGGACTCACAATAAAAATTATTCGAGTTGTTAGTCTTGGTGGATGCTGCTTGGAAATACCACAAATACTAATGGGGACAATCACATGTTAGATAACATGGCTCCTAGTCATCTTAGTAATTTGAGGTTGGTTGATAATCATAGGGCAAGAAGGAAACGACAATATAAGACTTCGAACGAGAGCCATGTGGACCACCATATAGCCACCGCCATAAATCTAGCCAGTAGGTTCACTTCTCCAAGGCTGATTGGCCAAGACGGGATGTGGTCCCAAAGCATGTCATATATAGAAGAAAGCAATTACCAAAGAATTATTAAGAGTAACTATCAATACAGAGCTTGTGGGAGTTTTTTTTCAGTACTCTGCTATGTGTGTCTGTAGTTTTTTGTTTCTCCACTATTTCAAGGAAGGGATCTGTGTCTGTTTATTTTTTTGTAATTATGATGCAAGTGTGTTTTCTTAGGGTATACCCAAAATGTTGTATGGGAAGTTTATTTTTGATAACAGGCTATGTGCCTTACCGGATGTAATGGCTTTGGCGGCATGTAGATTTTACATATATAGGATCCTTAGTAAGGACATGTTCATCAACAGCCCTGGGCTTATTTTTGTAAAATGTTTTGGGTCAACCTGTAAAACCCGATATTAATTCTATAGTATCTTATCTACCAAAAAATAAATGAAGAGAACTTCATGAAGATATCAAATTATTGTTGTAAAGTTACCCTCTTTTGCTTCCTTAAGGAATAATGAGAATATCTTTTTATCACTAGTAGATAGATACTCATATCCTTCAAGAGTATCTATTAGGTTTTGAGAGTAGAATTCTATTTCATGGAATAGTTATTCATTATTAAAATCATTTCTTAGTATTTCATCCATGTTTGATTGATCTAGAGATTTTATAATATCCTTATAACTCCCTAGTTTAAGATATGTGAGCCAATTTGATAAACCTTTATTAAGCTTTAGGTTTTGTTGGATTTCTTATCTCCCTAGTTAAGAGATGTGAACTAATTTGATAAAAATTTACTTAGAATTAGGTTTTGTAGGCTTCCTTATATCCCCCTAATAGTTATAATATGCTTACTTCACCTTCTAAGTTGATTTTGTAATTTTTACGAAAACTCAACCTTTTAATTTTTTTGTATCTTTCTCAATGAAGTATGCTTTAATATTTGGACTTCTTTTTTTCTCCTTAGAATTATTATGAGACAATATCTACCAATTAATTCCAAATCTATATGTAGGAAATTGATCTGCTTCTCTTTCCAATAGATTTATTTTCTAAATTCCAATTATATGTATATAATTTGAAGTAGTATGCCTTATATCTCCCTACTTTTTGGAATATTATAAAATAATGTTATTTTTAATTTAATAATGATTTAATCAAGTTTGAAAACCTTATATCTCCTAATCTAAATATTGCAAATATTATATTATGTGTATGCACCTCAATAATTAATTTTTTGAAATATAAACTTGCTTTATTATCTACTAATGCTTGGCTGAATTTGTATTATCCAATGCAATAGTAAACCTTATAAAAATCACCTTATAGCTCCTTTTAGATTTTAATAAAAGCAAGTAAATAACCTTAGTAATATGGGTGCACGATATACCTTAGTATGGGCTTCCTTCAACGTATATTTTGTAGCATTGTATTCATTTTCCAGTGTTCCTTGAATGGGCATTGATATTGGTGTTGCTAAGAATTTAATGCTCCATTAATGGATGCTTTGTCTAAATATTTTACCTTCTTGTGTGGGCTTTTAACCTCACTAGATTTCTAATTTCGACATTGAATCTTCATGTCTTGAATGCACTCTTACACAGTGCTTGCTATTAACATGCTTCCACACCTTGCAGGTTTGATTGTGTGCCTTGCTTTTTCTTCATCCTTCTTTCTCCAAGTTGGGCACTTTAAATAGAAAAAATTCCTTCCAATTTTGAACAAGTCTCACATGGGAGTTACAATGAAGATAGAAATTGATATTCTTTCATCATTCATTCCTTTGTGCAATGAAGACTTAGATAAGTAACCTCCCCAATAATTCCTTGAGCATTGAGGAATGAGATGGTGCTTAGATTGTTTGTACCAAGTGGCACTCAGGGTCTTTGCATGTAGATATTTTCTTTAATTCTTCAAGTATGAATTTTATAATCTTCCCTCCTTAAAATTATTTGTTGGCTTGCTTCATTTCTTGGACAGCAAGTAATCTTTCTTTTTGCACGTGATTTTGATGAAGATGATGGATGGCTCTAGCTATGATACTATGGGGTTCTATGGAGCTCCGAATGGTGGTATTATGGCTGATTGAGTGCTTGTTCTGGGTGGATGTTTTCTTCAAGCTATGGCCTTGGGTATAGCATGTTTTCCCTTGTTCTCTAATGCTTTCAATGTGTTGATTGAGCACTGCTTTTGTAATGTAGATAATGCCTTTGTAATAGCTCCTTGTACCTTGCTTAATAGTGTTGTCCTATCCACATTGGTAGATGTATATTTTTATGTTATTTTACGTAGATAAGCACCTTCTAATGTAGACCTTAATGTTGTCCTTTTTCCATGTAGATATCAATCGATAATAGCCTTCTTGTGTTGACTTTAATATTGCAAGTGAATGCTTGCTTTTGGGCACTTGATTTGACATGGAGCAATGGTATCTTTAGGCACCTTGAATCTTGAGCAATATGAGATCTTTGGTGGATCTCTTCTCTTGCTCAAAATTTGCCCTTATATGTGTTGATATGGTGGTTGTGCTTCTTCCTATAATATAATATCTTTTATCCTTCTTGAAGGAACAAAAGTGGTGCTTGTAATAGTTGGATTTTGCACCAATATAATGAACCAAATGTCTCCCTTTCTAAAATGCTCTTTGGATTTTTGATGAGGCAATTCCTTGAGCAAAGTATTGATGCCTTCATTAATTCTTATTAGACAACTAACGTCTAACTCTTACACTTGGATAATCTAGTAACAATAAATCCAATATAATGCACATAATATGCCCTTTTTTGAAGTAGAAATTTCTGCACTTACACTTTTAATGAAATCCTTAAGGTACCTTGAATCTGAGAATCACCAAGTCTCAATTTGTAGTTTCCTTCAATGATTTTAATGGTGGTTTTTTTTTACCATGAAATGTTGCATTTTTTGTGCACCAAATAGTATCTCTAGACACTTTGATAATATGTTGGTTTTATACTCTTGATCTTAATAATCAAAAACATAAAATATCTCTTTGAGAGTAACTAGTGTTGGACATTTTGAGTCCATGAATTTGTCATTGATGTCAACGAATGAAGTTGTCATTGATGTCAAGGAATGAGCTACCGTTTATGTCAAAATATCAAAAGGAGCAATGCAAGAGTTTGATGATATATGAGCTCCATAATGTTTATTTTTAAATATTATGTGGAGCATGATTTTAAAGGTTTTTCTTTAAAACCAATGGTGGCAAAAATAAAATGTTTTTCTTTAAAACCAATGGTGGGCAAGTTATAAGATTTTTCTAAAAACCAAGGAGGATTTTAGTTTGGTTTAAAATGCCCAAAGTTTATTTAATTATTAAATTATAATATTTAAATTCTAAAAGAATTTAAATTATTATATTTAATAATTATAAGGCCAAAGTCTAAGTTTGGTGCCAACATTTTCGCATGTGAAGATGACGTACTCCCTCCGTCGACGTAGGAGATTATTGGAAGGCATATGGTATTTAATCCATAGCCTTTCCAAAGGCCAAATCATCCATCCTAAATCACTAATGTTAACACCCAAGACTCATGCACATATTTCACAGTGACAATTCGTGCAACGCGTGGTTTCTAAAAAGCGAGGGTGAAGAAGCCTTTTGGCTCATGGGTGTTAAGGAGGTCAAAGCATGGTAGGCGCTTGGTGGATCCAAGAGGAGCACGTGGCTCACACGGTGTGGAAGCCACGACCAAGGTGCTCATTGGAGAGAAGTGCCAAGTTCGACTCCTGCACATGCTAAAGTGGTAACGTTTTGGTTTATGATTTAATTTTTGCATGGGCTAAAGTTAAAGTTAGGAGAAATAAGGTGATAGTTTTATTTTGGAGGATTAGCCAAAATTCATAAGGGAAATATTATTAAGTTTTTGAAATGTTATTTTGCTAAGATAGATTTAAGGGTAAAAATATTTTTATCTTAGAAAAAGGAAAAATTATTTTATTGCATTGTTTTACAAGTGAGTTATTTAATAAATGCAATATTAAAGTAGGGAGTCATAAGTAGAGATTGGTTTATTCTTTAAATATAATTTTATGAAGTAAGTTATGTTAAATCTGAATGGTTGAGATGATATTGTGATGAGTTAGGGTTTTGAAGAAGTGATTAATTAAATATTGTGGTGTTGGATATTATTTTAAGAATGGAGCAATAAGGTGTATTTGAGATTTAATTTATCTTTGTGATTAAGGTAAATTGTGAAAATTGTTAGAGTGATAATTTTGTCATCTAACTCTTTGTACTTGGCAAAGAAATGTTTATGATTGTGGTAAATTTGTATGGTCTACTTCTCATCAAGTAAAAATGTATGGGCACATTCTTCCTTGATTGAGTTGATTGTTTGGTTTTCTATAAAACAACTTTGGAGTGAAAAGAACTTGATTAGGTTTCCTTATTGAATTGGTGAGCTTATGTGAGATTGTTTCATAAGCATTGTTGTTGAAGTGAGTAATTGAGTGAAGAACTTGAACTAGGGTTTGGAAATAACATGAGTATCATTGTTATGTGAGATTGGTTGATAAGCATTGTTGGAAATATTTTGAGTGAGTGTTCATATGCTTGGACTAGGGTTTGTGAGCAAGGATTATTTCATTAAATGATTGGTTGGGTAGACTTGGTTGAGCCTATTCAAGTATATGTGTGAAGTGATAGTTCAAGTTCTATGAAATAAATTATTCTATATTCTGAATTGATTTGAGAAAGAGGTTGAGTGTTGATGAGTGTGAAACATATTGAGTCTCTAAAAATTCTCTATATATTTCTATGATAAAAGAGAGATTGAAAGTGATTAATATTTTGTGAGTGTGAAGCATATTGAGTCTCTAATAATTCTCTATATGTTTCTAAAAGAGTGAGTGAAAGTGTTTGAGCATTGAGGTGAATGTGAAGCATATTGAGTCTCTAAAAATTCTCTATATGTTTCTAAAAGAGTGATTAAAAGTGATTGAGCATTGAGGTAAATGTGAAGCATATTGAGTCTCTAACAATTCTCTATATGTTTCTAAAAAAGTGATTAAAAGTGATTGAACATTGTGATGAATGTGAAGCATATTGAGTCTCTAACAATTCTCTTTATGTTTCCACGAGATTGGATAAGTTCTAGTGTGGACTTGTTGAGCATATTTGAGTCAAGTCTTAGAGAAGACTTGTGGACATATTTGTGTGAGCTTTTGTGAAAGCTTACAATATATATTGAGAGCAGATTTGGACAAGTTCTAGTGAGGACTTGTTGATAGTATATTGGAAAACTTCTAGAGAGGAATTGTGGACAGATTTATGAGCACCAAAAATGCTCATTTTATATACACTATTAAGGGGCATTATCACTGATTTAATTAGCATGTGAGATGTATTTTTATATAACTTATGCATATAATTGATAGAAAATCCAGTATTATGCTTGATTGGTGTTTTTAGTGGAAACTGTGTATAAATGCAGGTGTTGGTACTAATCTGGTGTTTTCCAGTCTACATCCACTTGGACCTGGCATACTTCTGCTTTCAGAGACTAAGGCATGAGAGTAGGCACCTTCCTGATGGAGAAGGCACCCAACAGAAGTAGGCGCCTTCCTGATGGAGAAGGCGCCCAACAGAAGTAGGCACCTTCCTGATGGAGAAGGTACCCAGCAGAAGTAGGCGCCTTCCTTATAGAGAAGGCGCCCAACAGAAGTAGGCGCCTTCCTTATAAAGAAGGCACCCAACAGAAGTAGGCACCTTCCTTATGAAGAAGGTGCCCAACAAAAGTAGGTGCCTTCCTCATGAAGAAGGTGCCTCCATGCCTCCATACTTTGCAAGATTTACCAAGTCAGCTTTGACCGATTGACCAGTGGGCTAAGGAGGAGGTTGCACATGAAGACAAAAAGGGAGATATTCTATTCTTAAAATAGAATGAACACTTCTATTATTTGATTGGCTGGATACCTTTGTAACATGAGCATTATTCTTTCATGCTCATGGATGAACCAAGAGCAACGATTTTTCCAACGATCAATGTGGGAGATATTTTATTTTATGCAATATTATTAAAATAGAATAAATCATCCATTATTTTTTGATTGGGTGGTTCACTTTGTAAGGTGAGCATTCCTTCTCATGCTCATGAACCAATCAACGTAGTGATTTATCGATAAATGATATGCGTAATAGACAACGGGATGAACCAGATCCATTAGTCACTAAGAAGGACAACCACCCGAATAGATTTGTTGTTGCCAAACATATTCTATTATGATAAAATAGAACACGCCTGATTTATCCTACAAGAGGGTAAAATTAGTGCGTGACTATTTTAATTAATATATGATTGTTATAATTGAATGGATGCAATATTCATTGCATATCTATTATAATTGCAAGTCTGAAATAGACTTGCCTAAATTTGTAATAGAGGAAGGTTGTGCATTGTATAAATGCACAGGTCTTCCCTGAGAGAAAGGATGATTAATTTTATGGAGAGATTATTCTATTTTATTTCTTGTCAAATTTATTAAGAGTGCAATTCCTCTTATTTGAGCAAGCTCTACGCAGCTAGCTGGGCGGACTATCTACGGGAGCTTGGGCCCACTCCCTGCAGTAGTCCTCCCCTATTTCATTTATGTTATTTATTTTCATTAGATTAGATTTATTGCTTTATTTATTTAGTTGTGTGTTTCCTTTTCAACACATTTATTTTCTTGTACATTTATTTTTAGTATTTCATTTCCAGTATTTTAGTTTGTAATTTATTTTTCACACTTAGTTTATTTAGTTTGGATGAAATCAAAATGCACATACATCCCCCACCAAACTAAATAAGGTACAACCAGATTTATTCCCCAACACTGCAGGCATATATTGTGCGTGACACTCATAAGTTTACGGACTTACCGGATTGATAATTTATGGAAGAGAAATGAATGTTTTTTCGGACATGAATTTCTGCTCACCATTTTGGCACCATTGTTGAGGAGTGTCTAAACTGTAGTGTTAGGATTTACAGGTCAGATAAAAAGCCTATTTAAAATTACCTATAGATATTTTACCTGAGAAGTGTGAGTCCACCAAGGGCCTTTTTATAAGGCCAAAAATAGTTGTTGGTACAATCAGAGCCAAATCCCATAGGCAACTATTTGCATTTTCTAGCTTCTCAGGTAAACGTGGGAATGAACCTGATGTACCAAATTAAGTGTAGAAGTAGGAATAAAATGTGTTGTTGAAAAAAATTAGAAAAATCTGGCATTGAAGGATTTCCATCATATTTTCAATGGTTTCAAGAAATCAACGAAATAGCACAACCCAGGTCTGATAGTTGAAAATCTTTAGGGAAGTGTTTTTACATAGAAACCATTGGAAAATTATGCCTCTAGTTTTAATGATAAAAAATTTTTATAGGCTTGAACTTTTTGCAACGTATTGGTAAATGTTTTTTTAATGATGAAATTAATAGCAGGAAAAATGATAGAGCAAAATTTTTAAAGAACATCTTGTTATGGAGTATGCTCTTCACTTGCGCTTAAGGTGACCTGGTGAATCAGAAACTAGCATGTGTTTTTTAAATACTACTATGCCATGTTTTCTCCAAGTTGCCAACCCGTAGATAGTCATTTTCCAACCTGCACATTTTACCATTATGTTGAAAAAATTTGGTTTTGAGGTCAAAGGGGGAAATTGCTCTTCTCATGCTACAACACATCAAACTAGTTGATAATGAAATTGATGATTTTTTAGAAGACTAGTTCAGATGTAGGCATGGGGGAGACCCCACCTTCATTATTGCCACCAACAACACAATGAACACTATTTACAGTGTTCATGAAAAAGAGAAAAAAATATCTTCTATTGAAAAAGGCTCCAAGTTAAAATGTAGATAAAAAAATAGAAGCTTTATTTTTGTTACTTGTTGGAAGAAAGTATCCTCTTTCCCTAGGACCAGGTTGGTCCAGAAGGGAAATGAGAAATCTCCAACCGGTCACTAAATAAAGCAAGGGAGGAGCCTGGAAGTAATCAGAAGATAAAATATATATATATATATATGAAAAAAATTAAAAAATGAAAAATTAAAAAAATTAGTTAGAATTTTATTTTAATGCCTTTAGTTTAGATTTTTCTTTTATGTTTTGTAGGACAACATGAAGTGCGATGTAGAAAAATAAGGAGGTGTCTGTGAAGATTTCATGAATTGAGATTTATACGTGGAGTTCATAATAACACTATACGAACTATCTCGTGTACCTGATCGTGTAGCATCCAATCTAGCAGGTGAAAGCTAGCAGAGTTTTACCTTGGCAACATTAGCACCTGAAGGTAGGCTAAGTAACCCTGATCAAGCGAAAGGCTTCCAGTCCAAGGTGCTTGTGAAACTTTGGGAAAGTTTTGTTGCAAGGTGTGTGACTATTACAACCTGAGTAAATGATGAGCGGAGTCAAAGATGCTACACCACGTACAAAGTAGAGTGTCGAGACAATGTTCGAGTAACGGTCAATGAGCTCCATTAACAATCACCTCACATTTGTGAGAGTGGATCAGACATCGGCATGGGGGAGACCCCATACCATACCAGTAGCTTGGACGAATGTTCAATCATTCATTAAAAAAAAAAAAAAGAGAAAGAAAAGAAAAAAAGAAAAAAAAAGGAGGATACGTGAAAAAAAAATGAAGTGAAAGACGCCTTGATCATCAAGAAGGTGCCTTTCGCATGAAGAAGGCACCATACAATGGAGGTGCCTTCCGCATGAAGAAGGTGCCATACAATGGAGGCACCTTTCGCATGAAGAAGGTGCCATACATTGGAGGCACCTTCCGCATGAAGAAGGTGCCATACATTGGAGGCACCTTCCGCATCAAGAAGGTGCCATACATTGGAGGTGCCTTTCACATCAAGAAGGTACCATACATTGGAGGTGCCTTCCACATCAAGAAGGCAAACCATACAATGAAGGCTTAGGTGCCTTCCACATCAAGAAGGTACCATACATTGAAGGTGCCTTCCACAGCAAGCAGCCTTCCACAGCAAGGCGCCTTGACATCTAGGGTGCCTTGATCCATTTCCCACACCTGGGTGGTTCGATGGCACAAGGGAAAAAAAAAGAGGAATAAGTGATGAGGCACCTTGATGGCATACAGTAGAGGTGCCTTGATCAAAAAAAAAAATTATGCAAATCCTCCCAATGAAAAAAAATGCATAGAACATGTCCTGCTTAGCATAAAAATTGCTTTCTTATTGCTTTGCAGGAAATCATGAACCGAATGCAAGTTGTAGGTATCCTGAGAGCTAGGGCCTAACAGGCACGGAGTCATGACTCCTATTTTCCTACTTTCATGTGTTTTTATAGGTAATCGTGCCCTCTGAATGCAATCTGAAGGTATCCTAAGAGCTAGGGCCTCAAGCACAGGCATGATTCCTATTTTCTTAGCTTTTGTGTGTATAGTTTTGTAGGACACAACCATGAGCATGATCTGTAGGTGGAGCCGGCTTAAACTAGGCCTAACAGATGTGACATTTCGTGCCCTACAATTAGGAGAGTGATGAAGCAGAAAAGGCACTTACTTCCCACCAGGAAGAGAGTGCCTACAATCAGCCCAGTACAGTAGTGCCTTTTTCCACCTGGAGGAAGGCACCAATAAGAGATGTTCTTCTCCCTTGGATGGGGGTGCCTATTGTTCAGTATGGGACCTGATGTTCGGAAGGCTACAGACTTGTTGCGCAGAGGGACCTATTGCTGGCGATGAGGGCATCACCAATTTAAGCGGGGGAGAATACAAAAAGAAAAAAATCTTCTGCTGAAATAGCTCCATATTGAAATGCAAATCAGAAGTAGAGTTTTATTTTTGCTACCCATTGGAAGAGAGTATCCTCTTTCCCGAGGACCAGCCTGGTCCCGAAGGGAAATGAGAAACCTCCAACTAGTAGCTAAATAAAATGGGGGAGGAGTTTGAAAAAAAATAGATGTCAAATATCTGCAAGTGACCAGGAACAACAACATATACATCTCAACAATGCACCTGACAGATGCCGCGAATGATGAAAAAAATATTGTTTTATCTCACTCCAGAAAAAAGAGGATCATAGTGTTGTTCCGATTATGCATACGAAGGAAATAATTCAAAGAAGAAGATCAGTTGATTTGGGCACATGCATATAAAGTTTAATCAATTAGAGGAGCACACGATGAAAAAGAAAAAAATAATAATAGTGATGCACAAAGGAGAGATACGTCAGGGCAAGATTATTTTTTATATGTTGTTGATGATGAGTTGGGTGCTTCAATGTTTGGAACTGATGGCTATTGGCTGCCATCAATCATCTAATGGGGGTGTATAAGATGTAAAATTTCCTACGCAGCCTCCACTCATTAGAAGCACAATGCTAATATTACAGACTTTTTTGGTGGTATTTTTAATATATGTGGAAAAGAAATTACAGAGCAGAGATGGAATTCCACTACGGTGGAGGAAAATACCACATTTTTAAAATCACCAGCTCAGTTGTTGCAGATTGACTCTGTTCCTTGATGTAGAGGATGAAAAAAAAAAGAGAGAGAGTCAAGATATATTATGTTCATAGAAGAATATATAAATATATATATATATATATAAAATCTCTAGGAGCACCAACGTACAGGCAGCATGGAAACATTTCACACCACCAACATCATCCACATCGAAATCTATGAAATTCACCCAGGTATATACTGTTATTTTTTGTTAATTATGTGTATAGTTATTTTAAAAATCATTTTCATGCTAATATCAGTAGATGCCCTTGTAAAATATTTTTGTTGAATTCTCCAAGCCACATGATGTCGGATCAAAAGAAAAAAATTATTACCCAGGAGTAATTATGGCATATGCGCGAATAGATTTGGCCTTGCTCCATTGTTGCATCATGAGAAATCTATATGGTAGAGTGCAAAAGACAACAATGAACCGAAAAATATTTTACGCGGCTGGCTTCAACACTTTGACGTCAACAGATTTGCAATCCATCAGTTTTAATAATTACACGGTAGCATGGTAATCTGGTCTTGGTGTTTTCCCGCAGTTTGATGGTCAGCCATGGTGTATTTTTATTTCTACTGATGCAACAATGCTCAAGGGAAGAAAAATAACAACGCTCACTAAAAAAATAATACATAGCAACGCTCCATGGATGAAAAACAGAGATGTTGAAGGCCATTGAAAAAAAGAAAAAAGAGAGAAGAGAAAAAAAGAAAAAAATATATGTATTATTATCCCGAGGGTTGTTGTCATGAGGACATGACAATATTTAGGCATGGTCAGCTTGTGCGAGGGATAACTTCAGTTTTTGGTGCCATGAGGGCGTGGCACATGTTAGGCATGGGGGGATGATGAGCACCAGAAATGCTCATTTTATATACACTATTAAGGGGCATTATCACTGATTTAATTAGCATGTGAGATGTATTTTTATATAACTTATGCATATAATTGATAGAAAATCTAGTATTATGCTTGATTGGTGTTTTTAGTGGAAACTGTGTATAAATGCAGGTGTTGGTACTAATCTGGTGTTTTCCAGTCTACATCCACTTGGACCTGGCATACTTCTGCTTTCAGAGACTAAGGCATGAGAGTAGGCACCTTCCTGATGGAGAAGGCGCCCAGCAGAAGTAGGCGCCTTCCTGATGGAGAAGGCGCCCAATAGAAGTAGGCGCCTTCCTGATGGAGAAGGCGCCCAACAGAAGTAGGCGCCTTCCTTATGAAGAAGGTGCCCAGCAGAAGTAGGTGCCTTCCTTATGGAGAAGGCGCCCAATAGAAGTAGGTGCCTTCCTTATGAAGAAGGCGCCCAACAAAAGTAGGCGCCTTCCTCATGAAGAAGGTGCCTCCATGCCTCCATACTTTGCAAGATTTACCAAGTCAGCTTTGACCGGTTGACCAATGGGCTAAGGAGGAGGTTGCACGTGAAGACAAAAAGGGAGATATTCTATTCTTAAAATAGAATGAACACTTCTATTATTTGATTGGTTGGATACCTTTGTAACGTGAGCATTATTATTTCACGCTCACGGATGAACCAAGAGCAATGATTTTTCCAGCGATCAATGTGGGAGATATTTTATTTTATGCAATATTATTAAAATAGAATAAATCATCCATTATTTTCTGATTGGGCGGTTCACTTTGTAAGGTGAGCATTCCTTCTCATGCTCATGAACCAATCAACGTAGTGATTTGTCGATAAATGATATGCGTAACAGACAATGGGATGAACCAGATCCATTAGTCGCTAAGAAGGACAACCACCCGAATAGATTTGTTGTTGCCAAACATATTCTGTTATGATAAAACAGAACACGCCTGATTTATCCTGCAAGAGGGTAAAATTAGTGTGTGACTGTTTTAATTAATACATGATTGTTATAATTGAACGGATGCAATATTCATTGCATATCTACTGTAACTGCAAGTCTGAAATAGACTTGCCTAAATTTGTAACAGAGGAAGGTTGTGCATTGTATAAATGCACAGGTCTTCCCTGAGAGAAGGGATGATTAATTTTATGGAGAAATTATTCTATTTTATTTCTTGTCAAATTTATTAAGAGTGCAATTCCTCTTATTTGAGCAAGCTCTACGCAGCTAGCTGGGCGGACTATCTACGGGAGCTTGGGCCCACTCCCTGTAGTAGTCCTCCCCTATTTCATTTTTGTTATTTATTTTCATTAGATTAGATTTATTGCTTTATTTATTTAGTTGTGTGTTTCCTTTTCAACACATTTATTTTCCTGTACATTTATTTTATGTACTTCATTTCCAGTATTTTAGTTTGTAATTTATTTTTCGCACTTAGTTTATTTAGTTTGGATGAAATCAAAATGCACATACATCCCCCACCAAACTAAATAAGGTACAATCAGATTTATTCCCCAACACTGTAGGCATATACTATGCGTGACACTCATAAGTTTACGGACTTACCGGATTGATAATTTATGGAAGAGAAATGAATGTTTTTCGAGACATGAATTTCTGCTCACCACATATTAGTGTGCGCTTTTGTGAAAGCTTACAAGGCAGATTTGAGACAAGTCTTTGAGAAGACTTGTGAGCAAAATTGATTGATTGATTTATTCAAACCTTGAGTGAAGTTTTAGGGCAGATCTAGCAGTGTTGATTTGTGATTGGATCAAGCTTGGTGTTAAGGCTTGAGGACAAAGATTGAGGATATATTTGTGCTAGACCGAAGGACTGTGTTTAGTGTAGATCATAGGATAGATATTGAGGACAGATTTGTGCTAGACCGAAGGACTATGTTTAGTATAGATTCTAGGATAGAGTTTGGTACATATTTGATGATAGGTTTATGCCAGACCAAAGACAGAGATTGAGTAGATTTTTGCTAAATTAAAGGACTATGTTTAGTGCATATTTGAGATAGAGCTTTGAAGGTGATAGAGTATAGAGGATGACAGTCTCTAGTGGATAGAGATCCATTATCCAAGGTATTGAGGATAGGTATATTTAGTGGATAGAGATCCATTAGCCATAGCAGTGGGGGCAACAATTATTCTAGAAGATCACCATTCAGATCTAAGGAGAAAGGAGTTCTCCTGTGGATAGAGATCCATAAAATTGATTAGGGGATTGGTGTCTCCTTTGGGCAGAGGTCCATAAACATTGTAATAGAGAAAGGATTCCCAAGATATTTATTAAGAAAATTTTAGTGAAATATTTTCTATGTGGAGTAGCCCACATTGGGTGAACCATGTTAAATTGGTGTATCTATTGTATGTGATGATTTGTGCATTGCTTTGGTTACTGCTATTGATATTGCCATTGATTATATTGGATAATATTATTTAGGAAATAAAAGTAAAAAGTGGTCTTATACTATTCACCCCCTCTCAGTATAAGCTTGTGTTCTTCAACTAGTTAATGAACAACTAGCATAGTGCAATGAATCAATAATACCTTTAACTTAATGCACTTTAAAGGTAACAATAATCTCACCTTATTGCTCTTGTAAATAACCTCTCAAATTAGTTTTAAATGCAATAATGATCACTACAAATTTCTTAATGTAGTCCTCTTCTCAATAATTAGATAATAGGAAGAATGTATCTAACTCCTATTAATGCGTAAGTAATGAACCTTAATAGAAACTATCTTTTACACTTTATTTGAGGACATAAAATGCAACCTTCTATTTTGCAACTTCCAAATTCAAATAAGGTGCTTAGTGAAGTTAAGTAGTAATCTGAATAAACTGTTCAAGTAATGAATATTTTGCACCTAAGTTGCTTACCTTTGATGATGAATGTCTTGATGAGTTGATTCACCAAATTTCTTGTCTGGAATGGTGGTTGCTCATAGTTGTGAATGCTTTTAGCCTGCTACTCTAAGATCAACTTCTCCTTCAAGATCTGGCCTGGAACTCTAAATTCTTGTAGCTAGTAATGCTATCTTGATTGTTGCCCTTTAGCAAATAATCTATTCACTAAAATTTTGTCCTTCAGGAACCCTTTTAGTATTTTTCTATGAATCCAATAAATATTTATCTCTAAAATGTGCCTTCTTTAGCTATTAAGGGCAATCTCCAATTTTTCTTGGATTTGGTAGGTTTCTTCTATCTGAATTTTGACTTCAAACATGAATTTCTTCTCAAGAATCTTGAGGTCTTGAGGTATTCACGAATATTCTCTCTTAAGTTTGACAAAATATTTTCCAAATATTAATCCTTTGGGCTTGTTGTTGGATGGTGATAATTATTCCAAGTTCTTCCACTTTCTTTTATAGTGAATTTCTCCAATGAGTTCTCCTACGAACTTCTTTGATGGCTTCTCTAATTTTTGCAATGAGGCTCTCCAAGCCTTTTCCTTGAGACCTCTCCAAGGTCTTTAGTCTTGCAACTTCTTTGGTCTTCTTGATGAGACCTTTCCTTCAATATTTAACTATGATAGTGTTTGCAATGAGATCTTCTTCATGGATATCTGGAATAGAACTTTTGATAGTCCTTCTCTATCTCTTCCAAGGATATAATTTCTTCAATAAGACCTTTTGATGGGTCTTCTTCAGTTTCAAGGCTTCTATGGCTTTTTCTTCTAGATCAAGGCTTATGTGTCCTTTTCTTTTGCAATAAGGCTTATGTGGTATTTTCTTTTGCAATAATACTTTTGTGGCCTTTTCTTCTACATCAAGGCTTTTGTGGTATTCTCTTCTATAATGTGTAGATCTGTAATAGGGCTTCCTTCAGTTTTATTTTTCTACAACAAGATATTAGTAAGATGATTCTAAATATTGTCAAACGAATCTTCACTGGTTGATTTTTCAATCTAGTGGAATGAATATTGAGTCGTAGTCTTCACAAGTTTTTTGAAACTCTATGGAAAGACTCTAGCCAAATGCAATCTCAAAAATTCTAGAACTAATATTTTCTTCTCCTCTCAATCTCTCTTGTGGCTCTCCCTATTCCTATCTAGATCTATCGTGGCTCTGATACCACTATTAGATTTTTATGGTGTATTCCAATGGAGAATGCAATCACAAGATATAAAATATGTAGAAATATAAGATACAAAAATATGCTAATAATGGAAAGTGATGAAAATGATACAATGCAGTATGGAGGAAATGAAAACTCCATAATTGATTCTAAAGAACTACATTGTATTCCATCATCAATCTATATGGTGATCTACCCAGTATACCTACTACTACCTAAAATGGTATCTAATCACTCACTATGAGGTCCTTTATATAGAAATATGGATTGCTTGGCCAAACACTTTACCTAGTTGTACAAGGGAACACCTTGCACATTTACAACTTGCACATAGACACATGTGCATTTATTATATTACTTGAAGTAACTAGCTAACTACCCCTTAAATTAATCTACTAATCTAGTTATATACCAAGGATGGTGCATTTACATTACCCAAATGATGTAATATACTCTAACATATTACTATGTATTTCACTTCTACTACATAGCATAAACCTTTATTTTAAATATTTAAAGTGGAATCATCTAGGATTAGGTTCAAAATATTTATGGTAATTTTGTACCTAACATTGATGGTATTCTTTTTAGCTACTTTCTCATAAGAATCAGCATTCATGTTATTAATATTAATATCAATATTGTCTAGAAACTTGGATTTAAAATGAATATCATTATGCTTTGCATCATGTAGATATTATTTAAAAATTATTTTTGCACTATTTTCTCATGCATCCTTATTTATTTACTCAAGGTCATATTCTCGGATATTGTAATACTATATTGTGCTTAATTGGTGGTTAGAAGATTTATTTATGATGATTTCACATGATTTAGTATTGGTTACATGTTGAATGTATTCATTATAGTTTTTTACTATTTTCTATTTGAGGTGTCTCCACATCCTTCACTTAAACCTCACTATTATAGATTGTAAATTTATAACCCTATGCATAGCAAAAACCCATATTCATTACTATATTATATAATACCATATAATATCTAGTCCTATCTCTACTATCTTCCACATCCTTAAAAGTGACACCACGTATATATGTAGCCTATGAATATATTCTAATACAAGTTTTGATGTTTAGAATATAAATCCTTCTAAAACTACTTTCCTATATTACAACATATATATCAAAGACTTACTAATCATACTAAATATATGTACACTTAAAATATTAGCAACCTCCTTTATTTTATGTTAGGTACGTAAAAAATTATTTCAAAACCTTATATAAGAGGGAGGGCACTCTAAACAAAGTGGAATTTAAGGTGAGCTTGAAGACTAGGTCATACCAAATATATAAAATCCATACTAAACATGAGGATTCATATCAAAATCTATTATAGAGATCATACACACAAGCAACATCATCTTAATGAAATGTAATATAATACAGAGAGGGCTATGACTTACATCATGTTATCCACTTTGGTTTGGAATATGGATTTTGGTTATGCACAAGGTTATAGGGTTGTGAGTTGTATCAATAAATTTTTGGCAAAGGATATGGAGGAAATTAAAAAAAAAAGAACAAAAATGATTGTGAATAACATAATGAAATTATCTTAAATAATTTTGTTAACAACTTGTTAAGTATAAGACCATATTATGTTGTCAAATAATATGACCAATAGAGCAAATAAAAAATAATGCACAATATTATAAAATATCTACATAATATCTAAACAATGCAATGCATAATACTTTTAATCTTTGATTGAGCATGCCTCCAAGAAAAGAGAATTTTACAGTTAAAATATGGTTGTTATTATTGTGGGAGGATAGATAACAATAATTCCATGACTACTAAATATTTCAATATAATACATCAAATCTAAACCTAGATGTATCCACTTTAAATATTTTGAAGAAATATTTAGCCAATATAGAAGCACCAAGAGATATACTAACACAGAAATGTTTTACTATAATTGAAGAAATCATAAGGGACATACTAGATGAGGATGTGGAAGGAACCAAAATATGGTACACTACAACATTGAAAAGACCACATACCTATACAAGAAGAAACCTCTTCGATAAGGATAGGAAGATATTGAAAAAACTTAGGTAACAAAAAATTATCATCTTGAAGGTGGATAAAGGAAATGTCATAGTCATCCTAAATATATTGGAATGTGAGATTAAGATGTTATACCACCCTAATAATAGTTGCAACTTAAAGTATCTGAAGAGGAACCTCTACTATAAATAATTAAGAAAGTCGTAAAGGTATTAAAAAAATATTCCTTGGATGAAGTAAAAATAGGTTTATGCCTACTAAATCAATCTTACCAAACATCTATATCCGCCCATGTAGAGGAGTTGGAGAGCAAGCGGGTAGTTAAACCTCTCTAGTTGCTGAGAGGCCCAGGTTCAAATCTCTCACCTCACATGTTGCGGATATGTTATGTAATGGTTCCCTCTTGGTCACACTCTGTTTACCCCTTGTGGCCACCAACCAAAAAAAAAAATTCTTACCAAACATCTATTACTCATCCATGGTAGAAAAAAATGGAATCTTGTTAAGAAAAATAATGAACAGTATGTAGATTTGTAACCTCACTCTGTGCAAGATGACTTGCTCCTAAGTCTCTTTCCAAAGGGGACCTAAAAGTTAATTTTATGCAAGTAGGCTCTACCTCCAAATTCAAGTTTATGTTATGTTTATGTTCAATTCCAAGAGGTGTTTTGTGAGTTAATTAACAAAAATCTAAGTTTTTATCTTTAATGGCCCTTTTAAGATAAAACTTACTTAAACTTAAGCAAAATAATCACTACATTTATAAGCTATATGCAAACAAGAAAACAAGGTTCCTAACCTAGAATGCGTTTTCCATTTAAATAATTTTCTAACTAAAGAGGGTTTTTCTTTTCAAGGAAAATAAGATATAATGCAACAAGAAATTTAGCATAAGATGCAACTAAATGACTACTAAATCTTCCTTGGATGAAGTAAAAATAGGTTTATGCCTACTAAATCTATCTTACCAAACATCTATTACTCATCCATGGTAGAAAAAAATGGAATCTTGTTAAGAAAAATAATGAACAGTATGTAGATTTGTAACCTCACTCTGTGCAAGATGACTTGCTCCTAAGTCTCTTTCCAAAGGGGACCTAAAAGTTAATTTTATGCAAGTAGGCTCTACCTCCAAATTCAAGTTTATGTTATGTTTATGTTCAATTCCAAGAGGTGTTTTGTGAGTTAATTAACAAAATCTAAGTTTTTATCTTTAATGGCCCTTTTAAGATAAAACTTACTTAAAATTAAGCAAAATAATCACTACATTTATAAGCTATATGCAAACAAGAAAACAAGGTTCCTAACCTAGAATGCGTTTTCCATTTAAATAATTTTCTAACTAAAGAGGGTTTTTCTTTTCAAGGAAAATAAGATATAATGCAACAAGAAATTTAGCATAATATGCAACTAAATGACTACTAAATCTTCCTTGGATGAAGTAAAAATAGGTTTATGCCTACTAAATCTATCTTACCAAACATCTATTACTCATCCATGGTAGAAAAAAATGGAATCTTGTTAAGAAAAATAGTGAACAGTATGTAGATTTGTAACCTCACTCTGTGCAAGATGACTTGCTCCTAAGTCTCTTTCCAAAGGGGACCTAAAAGTTAATTTTATGCAAGTAGGCTCTACCTCCAAATTCAATTTTATGTTATGTTTATGTTCAATTCTAAGAGGTGTTTTGTGAGTTAATTAACAAAAATCTAAGTTTTTATCTTTAATGGCCCTTTTAAGATAAAACTTACTTAAACTTAAGCAAAATAATCACTACATTTATAAGCTATATGCAAACAAGAAAACAAGGTTCCTAACCTAGAATGCGTTTTCCATTTAAATAATTTTCTAACTAAAGAGGGTTTTTCTTTTCAAGGAAAATAAGATATAATGCAACAAGAAATTTAGCATAAGATGCAACTAAATGACTACTAAATCTTCCTTGGATGAAGTAAAAATAGGTTTATGCCTACTAAATCTATCTTACCAAACATCTATTACTCATCCATGGTAGAAAAAAATGGAATCTTGTTAAGAAAAATAGTGAACAGTATGTAGATTTGTAACCTCACTCTGTGCAAGATGACTTGCTCCTAAGTCTCTTTCCAAAGGGGACCTAAAAGTTAATTTTATGCAAGTAGGCTCTACCTCCAAATTCAAGTTTATGTTATGTTTATGTTCAATTCCAAGAGGTGTTTTGTGAGTTAATTAACAAAATCTAAGTTTTTATCTTTAATGGCATTTTTAAGATTAAACTTACTTAAACTTAAGCAAAATAATCACTACATTTATAATCTATATGCAAACAAGAAAACAAGGTTCCTAACCTAGAATGCGTTTTCCATTTAATAAATTTTCTAACTAAAGAGGGTTTTTCTTTTCAAGGAAAATAAGATATAATGCAACAAGAAATTTAGCATAAGATGCAACTAAATGACTTTATGTTACTTGCTTATTTACTTTTTTGAAATGAAAAGTATAAACTATTCTAGAGATTCTTTGACTTTTCCAAAATAGGTATGATTTAGACAAAATATACAGAGAATAAGTAATCAAAAAAAAAATACTAAACAAAGAATTTTAGTTACAAAATTACCTATTTATAGAAGGTTTATCAAAAATGCCATTGAAGCAAAAGTGTCATTGAACCTTGGTGGCAAATTTGAAAACTTACAAATAAGGAGAAAAATAATTGGGTGTTATATTTTGGGGGCTTGTATGATTCTAGAGAATTAGTTAATTATATCATGTAGGTGATAAAACCCATTATCCTTGAAAAAATAAATTTATGCCTGAACCTTAGAAGGAGGAAGCAAATTAGCAAAAACACCATTGTTTCAAAAGCGGCATAGAACCTTGTTCAAAAATTTGCTCTATTTAAAAAAAAGAGTCAAAAGCTTCAATTTTTAGATTGAGTGGTTCTATTTACCCTTCAACTCCAATTTGAAATATTTTTGGATGAATTTTGGGAGAAAATAGACTCTAAATGTTGTGAAAATTGACAAGAGGGTAAAAACCCTAATTTCTAAGGCTTGTAGACCAATAGGTTCATGAAAACCTATCAAATGGCTTCCAATTTTTATAAAACTTATAAAATTTATTAAATATGGAAAATAATCCTAAGAAATTATAGTTGGGTTCTTGAAATGGATCAAATCAAAGCTCAAAGGTGCCTCAAATGATGATAAAATGCACTAAAATGACCACAAAATGAATTGAAAGGGTTACAAATCTTAATTGGACTTGAAATAATACAAATTCAATGCTAAGATACAAATATTGTATGCTAAATAATACTATATGTTGTTGCTATAACCAAATGAAGGTCTACAACAAGGATTAGAGTTGTTTTGATGCTTAAGAATAGCTAAAACAAGGAAAACAAGATGTAATGCTACAAAAAATGACTAGAATGATATTATGCCTCAAAAAAATAAACTTATTAGATATAAAATGAGTTTTAAAAGGGTCCCAAAACCTTTTACAATAGGAGAAGCCCTACAAAACTTGGCCTAATACCAGCAATACAAGGACAAGAACAACTATAAAGCACTACAACTTGCCACCCATCACCAAGTGAAACAGCTATAATTTGATACAAGAAATAAAATTAGAACAACACTGGTGAGCCCCCTAGCCAACCAACACACCCATATGGCTACACTATAAAACCTTTCTTGATAAATAGTAAAATATTACAGAGCATCAAGAAGCATGCATCCTAAATCAAATTGAAGAAGGCCTTTGAGAAAATTGTCTCTGTAAACAAACATACCATTGAGAGTGATACCTAGGTTTACCATAAAGTTAGCATGATAGTTTCCTTCTCTAAAGATATGTTGTATCTCCCTATCCTCTCTAGCCTAAAAAATTTATCTAGATTCCTTAACACAGCCTCAATATTCCAACCGAGAATTGAATCACCTTTGATCAAGTTTATAATATTAAGCGAGCCTCCTTCAATGCAAAATTTTTGGTACCACATATCCTTCACATGTTGGAGATCTTGGTAAAGGGCTCTGGCCTCCACAACATGGCAAGTCTAGATATCTAATAATTTTCTATATGCCAGCAAAAGTCCACCTCTATCATCCCTAAGCACCCCACTAGCACCAGGATTACCCTTTGAAGCTCTATTAAAGTTTAATTTAACCCATCCTAGAGAAGGATGTTCTCACCTCATAAGGGCTCGAGGATTAGGATCATAAATACCAACAACCCTATTTCTCTATTGAAAGCTAATTTTCCTTTCAAACTCAGCCTCCTAAAAAATGCCCTCCTCCAAAGCTAGAGAAGACACATTCTCCAAGGTGGAATCCAAGGCTCTAGCACAAATAAAGGTGATATCTTTTTTGAAGTTTTTAAAAATTATACTACTCTTCTTACACACCTACCAAAAAATATGCAATAAATAGAAGTTCCAAAAACATTTCAGCCCTAGAGAGTAAAAATGATATGACCATTGAGTGCAAACATCAACAAGCAAACTCGGCACCACTTAATTCAATTCCAAAAAATTAAAAATAGAGTTAATAACTTCCACAAATAATGAGCATTGAAAGAATAGATGGCTTGTATTTTCCTCATTAGCACCACAAAGGTAACATTTTTTCGGCATCAATGAACCTCTTTTTTATGATTTACAATGGTAAATATCTTGTTTTGAGTTGCTAACCAAAAAATATATTCACCTTTGGTGTTATATCCTTAAGGCATACTTTGAAATATGGGACCCATGGAGGAGCCCTCATAACCAACATATTGTAGGTAAACTTGACTAAAAAGGATCCATTATTTTCCCTTGCCTTGAAAATCCCATCGTCTTCATTTCTATGTGTAATAACCTAAAACTTCAATTTATTAGCAATTAGAATACAAGGATTAAGTTTTATCATTATTGAGAATAGATTGTTCTAATGATTTCCAAACCTTGAGTCCATTGACCACCTCGATAAATTCATCCACCTTAGACCCAAAGACCAATCTGGTCCTAGGCTTCAAACACACTAGATTTGGAATCTACGCAAGGGGTTTGTTTCTAGAAATTAATCTTGATTTCATCACCCAACATCCACCTACAACCTTTGGAGGCTCTTACCCTTAAATTTTTCAAACTCGATCAATATGTTGAACCAAAAGTTGTCAAAGTATCAGCAAGCAAAAAATTCTCCTATCTCAAGTATTTGGTCGATACAATGTTCACCCAACTAGTTTCAGCTTGATTTGATAAATTTCATTCATGTTTTACAACCAAAACCTTATTCATTTGTCTGATGTTATGGAGACCTAAGCCACCATCCTTTTTAGATTTTTAAACTTGTTCCCAACCAACTAAGTGAATTTTTTTTCTCAACAAACCCGGACCAAAGAAACAACTTTTGAATATATTCAATCTTCGATAAAATCTTGTTAGTTATTCTAAAAATAGATAAGAATAAGGTTGGAATACTCTGAAGAGTATACTTTACCAAGGTAGCCTTTCTAGCTTGACTAAGGAGGGATCCTTTCCACCCAACCAGCTTCCTCTATAATCTTTCCACCACAAGTTCCCAAAGCGAATCCTAGATCCTACCTTTAAACAAAGGTATTCCAAGGTAAAGAGATGGGTAGCCACCTCAAAATCCAAGATCGAGCAATTATCCTTTGCCTTGCTAAGGGGGTATTTTAAAAGAATATTTTTCTTTTTATATAATTTATCTTTTTCCTAGCTATAATTTCAAATACCTCCAAGATTTATTTTAGCACCTTTACTTGGGGAACTAAAGCAAGGAGGGAGAGCAGAATATCATCTACAAATTGATGATGAGAAATAGGATCCACTAGCAAAGTGGGCTTGATACCTTCCACAAAGGTTTTTAACTTGGTATCCCTACGTAGAGCTTCTACCACTAAGATATAGAGGTAAGGTGACAAAGGGTCCCCTTGGTTAATTCCTCTTAGATTGAAAAATAACTTTTTAGTGACCCATTTATTAAGACCAAAAAATTGGCAGAAGAGATACAAACCTGGACAAGTTTTATCCAATTGTGGATAAAATAAATTTTCCTAAAAACATTTAAAAAAAACTCCCATGAAACCCTATCATAAGCCTTGTGCATATCTAATTTGAGGAGAAGACTATATTTGCCACTTTTATCAACTAAATGAAGGATTTCATGGATAGCTATGATACTATCTAGGATCTATCTCCCTAGCACGAATTCACTTTGGGCTAAATCAATCAAGGTTGGAAGAAAAGGTTTTAATCTATTAACAAGGGCTTTTGTCAAAATTGTATAAATAGTGTTATATAATTTTATGGGTCTAAAGGCACAAAAGTCCTTTGCACCAAAAATATTGGTAATTAGAGTTTAAAAATATAGAATTCACAACAAACAGGATATGATTGGTGGTTTGGACCTCCCGAAGGGCATCAGCAATATCATTCCCCATAATATACCAATACTTCTAGAAAAAGAGGGAGGAAACCATCAAGATCCAAAGCCTTTATTACTTCCATTGTAAAGATAGCAAATTTGACTTCCTCATCGTTGAAGGGAGAGACAAGGGCTTGGTTGATATCAGTTGTGACAAGGCTAAGAATACTAGTAAGTAGCTTGTTTTAGTCTCCCTCATTACAAACCTCTTACACCCCAATGATATTTCTCTCCAAAAAATATTAATGTGAGCTCAAAATAAGTATATGGTTCTGCAAATAAGATTAATACAAATATATTTTATCAATTCAATCATGAAAGGAGTAAAACTAGCTTATATAATGATGCATAAACTTGAAAATGAGATGTTAGAGTGCATATAAGATGATTAGAACATAAATAAAACATACAATAAATATTATGTTAAATAAATAATATTATATGTGACTAAAAATAAAATTATAAAAATATGAATGGCTAGAAATTGCATGAAAATGAAAAATAACAATTAATTAGTGAGAAAAACAAGGCAAATACCCTCCATAAAGTGATTAATGATGCAAGTAAATGAGAAATTTTTGCAAATTAAATAAAGAGGTCCGAGGTGTAGACCGATTGGTTCATCCAAATCCCATAAGGGAGGCGAAGGTCCAAGGTTCAAATCTCGGGCCTCGTCGGACTGAACACTTGTCCCTTTCTTGGTGCTTTTAGTAGCGTAAAAGGTTTAAAATGATTGTGGCATGGCGGTTATAGGGGCGGACTGCACAAAGATCTGTGTGGTGGATTTTGGGGTGGACAACGTAGAATACTGTGGCAGCCATAAAAGCTGGACAACTGCCCGGATTTGTGGCGGCTACCGATTCCACCATGTTAAAAAAATAAAAATAAATAATAAATAATAAATAAAGAGGGATAATAAAACTTGTTAGAATGCTTAAATACAAGGATTAAAATCATAATTAATAATAATAACAAATATTAGTGGTTGCACCATAGAAATTCAAGTATTAGCAAGGTTTGATTAAGAGGTGAAATATTTGAAATTAAAGCAAAGGAGATGAAAAGAGAAGAGAGCTAGGGATTTTACTTCCTATAAAGACCTCCTCTTGGAAAAAATATGATATCCTTGCCTCAATACCGTTTTTCCTTGCTCTTCTTTCCCCAAATGGTTGATTGAAGAGCTCCAAATGTACGAAATGAGAGAAATAAGAATAAGAAAGAATGAGCTAAAAGTTTTATATATTGTTATCACCAAATGTGCTATTAAATTCCCATACCAAGGGGTTTATTTAAATATTTTGGGAGGGATGATCCTTGGATGGGAGGATATTCCAATATGCCACTAGGGTAAGGACCAAATTTGAATTTTGTAGGTCTGAGGATTGGTCTAAGCAGGTGTGACCAGAGCAGGATTGAGGAATCTACATGCTTCTAGTTCATGCCAAGAGATTATGTTCATGTTTCAAAAGCACCACCAATGTTCAATGGTGGATTTTCCTGGGTGGTATTTTTGAAAAACGATCAAGTTGACCTATCAAAATGCCAAAAAATGACTATTTTGTAAGAGCACCACTATGGTGCTTTTGATAAGTGTGACATTTTTTATAAGAGGCTAAATTTAATGTCCAGGTTGCTTGGGTTAAGGTGCTTTATTACAGATATGATTTCTTATACCTTCACCTAGAGTTAAGACTTATTAGGAATATCAAAATTGGGTATCTACATTTTGCCTCATTTTGATGTGATTTTTATGAAATAATTACATCAAAATAAGTTACAGAAGTTCAATTTTGACACTGTGGTGTTTGTTGATATCATAAAATGTTGTGCTCAAGAAATTATTACAAACAAATTTAAATTCAAATTTGATAATTGATCATTATCAGTGTTGTATGTGTGTTTCAAAATTGGTACCCCATGGATACATTGTAATTGATGCCACATGGGTGCCCCCTCGAGATTTGTCTCAAAATATAATTTGGAGAAAAAACTTAATAAGATGGAGCACTAGGATGATCGAGTGGATATAAAAAATAATAGGGATGAAATGAAGGCTGGGTAGGTGGGTAGGTAAAAGGAGAGGATGGGGTAAAAAAAAGTTCATTTTTATCATGCAATATTGCTAGTTCAGAGAGCTCATAAATGACTACTTTGAATTTGATGGTGAATATTAGGAGACTTGAACATCACACAGACTTGGTTTGAGAGTTGACTCCAACATTGAAGAGAGTTCTATGGGCATGTCCCAAAACCAAAACTTTATGATTTAAGGTTACTTTTTTATGTTTTTCTTAATTTATGACACTTTTGATAGTGGTGATTTTGCCACTATTGGCACTTTTGCCAATTTGAGAAAAACAAGTCGAAGATTGTTGATTGGGTTTCTATTACATTATTTGTAGGGGGTAAATATGTTGGTGAGCTAAGAGTGATGGCCAAGGTTATGGATACTATATTATATTTGGTAGAAAATCATGACATTATAATACTTGTCATGACTAGTTTGTATCATTTGGATTTTATGCTCAAGATAGAGTATAATCAGCCTCTTCTAATAGCACTAGCAAAGAGATGGTACCCTAAGACAAATTCCTTCTCTAGCTACCTATTAGAGATATGATAGTGATATGGAGGATGTATGGAAAATTATTCACGTTCTTGTTTAAGGGGTTTTGATTTGGCTTGGGAGAAATAACATGGAAGCTATGGAGCTATTGACAGATGATAGGGGATATCTCAAGGTGTGGTTAGGTTTATGCATTAATAATGTATTCTAGGGAGGTAACTTGGATTATCTTACATCCCTAATATGTGTTATTATATATGGTATGTTGATAGAAGATACGAGTCATTGAGTGCTCTCTTGGGGATAGGAGAAGTTATTTCCAATATGTGGGATCATGGGACTATGTATGCATGGGCTCCTATTGTTTTGGCTAGGTTTTATAATACTCTTTATCAGGTAGCTTACCATAGTGACAAGAGTCTAGTTTGTTGTACACTCCTACAAGTGTGGGCCTAGGAGCACATTATGGTTAGACTAGTTGTAGATAGGGGAGAGAGACATAGTTTAGAGAGTTTAACATCTTATAGGTGTATAGGGTATCATAGATATAGTTAATATACCTTGAACCAATTTTATCAAGTGATTGATGAATTGAGGGTTGTGCAAGAGGTTAATACAGGTGGGTTGAGGTCAACTAGGAGTTAGCTCGGGTGAGGATTACCCAATGGGTAGATGATGGGGATAAGGATTAAGAGCTCTATCACTATGATAGATTATTGCATCAATTTGGAGAGGTACAATAGGTACCAAAATAGGAGATATGTGGATTTGATAGACCACATGAGAGAGAGTTTGATCCCCTTGACTTGCTTTTATTTATTGAGTATGTAGATGATGATGAGATGTTGGATCTAGATATGGATGATCCTACATGAATAAAGGGATATATGAGATCGTATGTTGACTTTAACCCAAGGTGGGTTATAGAAGAGGAGTCATGCATAGGGAATGCAATGGTAGTGGAGTAGATAACAACTATACTAAGAGGTATTTATAGTAAATTAGGTAGAGATGGAGCTATTTAAAGAGCTATTAGATAGGTAGCTAGGGGTGACGATAAGTATGAGAGTAGGGTAGAGGATGTCCCATTGGATGTATATAATTTGGCCATCATACCCTAGTGCCAAGGGGATTTGGAGGTACTAGACCTAGAAGGTCAATTAAGGAGGCTATGTGAGCTAATATGGAAGCTCTAATGAGGATCTTCTATGAGGTGAAAGTATGTATGGTGGTAGTCAAGGAAACATGGGAGGAGGAGGTAGTCATAGCTCAAGAGGAGATGGCAAGGGTGGAGTGATATCGATGTGCTATTATCACTTAGTTATATGCCACCATAATTCAACTATATGTTAATTTTGAGCAGGTTATTTGAGAGAGGGACAAGGCCCTTTCTAGAGTAGGAAAAAGGATTAGCATGAATGTGATACATGCACTAATGGGTTTTTCAAGTCAATGGGTATATCAGTTAAATGGGGATCTTGGTAGAATAAGGGCAAGGATTGTTAGGGTGAGTATATAATTGATATCCGCTAAGGTGGAGACAAAGGTAAAGAGGAACTAGGCTAGGCACCACTGGTGTTTAAATCATATGATGGTGCCTACCTCATATAGGGAACCATCATTGATATGCATAAGGTTAAGGACTCAATCTATGAGTTAATATTTATAGAGATAAACCATTTTTAGGTCTCCACCACCTCCACTATCACCTAGAGGTGGGGATGCAAGGTCTAGCTATGGATAGGATTAGTATCTTGATGATGAGTGCATTAATTTTGATCTATGTGGTGCACCATATTTTGATGATAGGATTGAGTGTACTGGATTTTGGTATTGTGGTACACCAAACCCATAGGCATGTATTATTTTGAGGCTTTTATATAGTAAAAATATTATATAATTATCTTTGTGTTTGCCTTTGTTGTGATATGATGTGTTGATATGATTTGATTCAATGTATTTGATAAAATTGTAAAAGGTTGAGAAAATAGGATGTGACCTAAATAAACCAAAACAAACATAAATGTGCTCTTCTAAATATGTAGGAGGGTTTGGAATTAGAAGGATAAATTAGATGAATGAATCTCGAATGGGAAAGATATGATGGAAACTATTAAAAAATGATCAGCTTTAGTGGGTTAAGATCCTCAAAGCCAATTATTTAAGATATGGAAAAAAATAAATTGAATGACTTACCAGTTGGATCTTTCTTTTAGAACAGTTGTGGACTTTAGGCATGTGTTATTTTAGGGACTCCATTGGTGTATTGGATATGGCAATCAGGTGAATTTTTGGAAATACTGATGGTTGAAGGACATCTCCCATTTTGAGGATCCAGAGGTAAGCGCCTTGGAACCTACTCTATATTTTCATTATGGTGTCAAATTTGTTGATTACATTACCTCCACAAATAATGTAAAATCTTGAAAAGAGTTATCCATTCTATATTTAGATCCAAATTTTATTTTCAACTTAAAATATCTAAAAATATAGCTTCATTTACCTCCTTTGTTTCCCACCTGACTCAGTGAATTGACCATTTAGAAGGGGGAAATAATGGTATATATTATGTGAAGTTTGGATACTGGTTGCTTGAGACTGAATGTAGAGGTTGGTTTCTACTAACAAAAATCTGGATGAAAGGGCTTACTCCTAAAATTGCTTTCTTTATGTGGTTGGTGGTTCAAAATAGAATTTTAACAATGGATGATTTATACAAAAGAGGAATTCATGTTGTAAACATATGCTATTTGTGTGAACAAAATATGGAAATGGCTCATCACCTTTTTCTCAAATGTAACTTCACAACAATGACTTTAGAGAATATTTTGGAGCCCTTTGATGTTCCTTGGGTCTTCCCAAATTCTATAGTATATTTATGTATTCAATGGGAGGCTCCCTTTAATAGTGGCTTATTAAAAACTATCTAGAGGTTTTATCTTCTCCATTATCTTTGGGGAATTTAGAAAGAGCAAAATAATAGGGATTTTAAAAATAATAAAAGATAAACCTTTTTAGTTGCCTCATGTATCCTCATCACTGTTATGGAGAATTCCTAGACTTCATCCTCCCCTGAGACAATTTAAAATAGACATGAGGAAGCTATTACTATGCACTGCAATCTGAAGCCTTTATCATGTGTGAATATGATGAGTTATTCTAGATCAAAATTTATTTGGAAACCCCCACTTGATGGATGGATCAAATTGAATGTGTATGGTGCTACAAAAGAGAACTTGGGTCATGTTAGTGTTTAGGGTTTTTTTAGGAATTCTAAGGGGATGATTGTGCAAGCTTTTACTGAGCCCCTTTCTATCTAGTCCAACCATTTTGTTGAATCTAGGGCTTTTGTCACAAGGGATAATATTATCAAAGAATGAGGCTTTAGAAATATTATTATGGAAGGGTACTCCTTAAACCTTATAAATATTCTAAAATGAAGACAAGAAGAGATCTTGCAGTCCAATCATAACATTCAATTGAAACATATTTATCAGGAGGGGAATGGAATTGCAAATCTATTGGTAAATATAGGGGTGGAGGCTCAAGATTTTATAATTTGGGAATATAATTTCCCAACTCAACTTCTTGATCTTTTGGGTAAGTGGGTGTCAATACAACCTAATGATTCACAACTCCCAGTTGGAAGAAGCTAATTCTTGGGGCTCTATTCTTGGGATATACTATTATGCAGCAACTAGTGGAAGAAAGGAATATTCTTAGTAATCCATTTACCTATTCCATCTTAGGTGGAGCTACCATGTAAAGTGTGATTATTCTAGCCAAGATGCACAAGGGGGATAGAGCCCTTTTTTAAGCCTTTGTTTTTAGTTCCAATTGTGATCTTTCTCGTGTTTTGGATGTTTTTATTTGGATGTTTCTTTTTTTAATGTTGTAGGTCGATTCCTTTATTTGTTGAACCATGTTTCTTATTTTATTTACTTTCATGATATTCTTGTAAGGAATTCTCTGTAAAATGGGAGAGCCCTTTCAATCCCCTTCTTAACCTAAAAATAAATAAATAAAAACACATAAAATTAAAAAAGAAATTCATGAAAGGTAGGTATTAAACACAATAAGGAGGCTATACTAGATAATGAAAAAACACTAAGGGTGACGTAAGAGTCTGATAATGGACAAGCACTCAGGAGTATATTTTGATTTTGATTTTGATTGTATTTAGTTATGAGAGGTGACTTTTGGACCTAATAAAGGAAAAGCACTCATTATGATCCCAATTAAGTGTTAGCCTTTGAGTTAATACAAACACGTGTAGATGGTATAAATATATCTAAAGACATGTATAATATCTTATAATTGCATCTTTAAGTGGTGGTCTAAGAGCCATGATAATGGGTAAGAACTTAAAATATGCAATGATCATAATTCCATCCCTAAGAGGTGGCCTAAGATCCATGATAATTCATAAGTGATTAGAATATGGAATGGAAACATGTTGTGTCTAAGTGGTGGCCTAGAAAGTCATATTAAGGATAAGCATTTAAAACATGACAATAAGATACCTATAATATGTATAGTATGATACAAAGATATATATATTATGGTTTGTAATGTTAGTAATTATTAGTAATGATCTTACATTATGATAAGCATATCCTAGACTTTATTGATCAATATCTTATGCTACGATAAGCATAGCCCAAAGGACTTTACTAAGCATATCTAAGAATGACCTAGAGGATTTTAAATTCTTACACTATGAGAAGCATAGCCTAAAGAACTTTACTGAGTAATGTCTTACGCTATAAAAAGCATAGACTAAAGGAATTTACTATGTCCTAGAGGACTTCAATGTCTTACATTGTGAGAAGCATATTCCAAAGGACTTTACTGAACAATGTCTTGTGGTGTGATAAGTGTAACCTAAAGAACTTTACTAAGAATATTTAAGAATGGCTCAGAGGACTCCATTGAGCAATGTCTTACACTATGAGAAGTGTATCTTGAAGGCCTTTATTAATAATATCTAAGAATAGCATGGAGGACTTCACTGAGTAATTTTTTTACATTGTGAGAAGCATAGCTCAAAGGACTTTATTGAGCATATCTAAGAATGGACCAAAAAAATTCATTGAGCAATTGTATTATGCTATCAAAAGCATAACTTGAAGGAACTTACCAAGCATAAATAAGAATGGCTTGGAGGACTTCATTGAGAAATTTTCTAGGTATATGTCTTACACCATGAGAGATGTAGATGAGATCTACGCATGTCTGAGATGATGCAATATCTAAAATGAAAAATATTTGTAGATGATGTTTGTGCATGATTTGATGTAAAAATACTCATGATAATGTGTATGGATAATACTTTTATGTCGAAAGCATGACATAATGGTAGTTGATTGTGAAAGAGGAATTATTTGTATATGTGCTTTAATAGTTACCCCAAATGGGGATAAGATGTAGGATGATTATAAATTATGATGTTGAGATGATGTAATTTTTTAATAAAGTCTTGGAAATTGGGTTCCCCCAAGTGTGTGAAGTAGACATATAGATGTATCAATTTTAATGAAATGATGTGTATTTGGATTGCAATTTTATTTTTGATATGTGATGAATATTGTCCTAGATCACTTAGTATATTAGTAAGAGGTTTGAACCTTGGTGTCCATTACCTAATGTATATGTAAAAGATTTTATAGATACTCAAGCTATCAAACACAAGAATCTGATTTCTTTGTTTATATATAAGGAAATTATGACCTTTTGCAAAATGAGAATTGTAAAAGGTGCTATCAAAGGTGTCATCCATGGAAATTGGAAACTCATATCCATTAACTAGCATGCTTGAGTCAGCAAGATACTAGATACGAGATGTTAGTATGTCTAGATGACGTATTGAGTGTTACTACTAATCACAAGTGTAAATTATATATTTTGAATTTGAAGAGTATGTTTGACATGATTTTGATAAAATTTAACAAGTTATAGTTGTTGCACCATGGTATCGCATGAACATCTAATAAAATATGAAGTTCTTCACCTTTTCCTAGCATATGTACAAAATATTGCATATGTGTGTTGGAGAATACTACATTATTTAATACATGCTAATGTACCCCTATGGTACCTTTATGGTACAAAATGTAACTATGTAATAGATTGGGGTGTGAGTCTATAGTTTAAAAGTGTGATTTATATTTCCCCTTTATGTAACTGTCTATGTGTTGGATATGCACAAGTGTCATGTGATTATGTATGCAAGTGTGAAGAGTGATATGTGCACAAGTATCATGCAATAGAGTGCAGTGTGTCATATAGTAAAATGTGCAAGTGTGCAAGTTTTAGAACAAAATGTGCAAGAGTAAATAGAGAGTCAAGAGTCATGTATACAAGTGGTAAGATGAGAAGCCAAAATACATGAGAGGATTTATCTTATGCATGGAATAGGAAAATATGCATCTCTCAAATATGTGAGGAGAGCAATAGTCAAGTATTGAAGATTCATCTTTGTAAGGCTATATTATGTAGATAAAGCTCCATGTAATGTATTATCAAAGTATCTCATATAACATTCAAACATTAATAATATTGAAGCTTGTATGCATGTTTTAAGAAATTATACTATAAGTTTTCTTCATGTTATTGCATGAATAATAATGGTCATCTTATTCATATTATTATTATTTTCATGAATGTTATGTTCTTTATTTTAGCATTTTAATATAGTGATTGCTCTTATATTTGAGAATACTCATGATCCTAGATATTGGGACCTGTAATAATTTGGCTAAAACTCCAATAGTGGTATCACATCCACCACCATACTCTATCCCTTTTTGGGAGAGTTATACTTAGAGCTACTTCAAGTAGTCTCTATTGCTATAATAATAAAAAGGGTTTCTAGTGTGAATTTGAAATTAAAGTCTTTTCTCTTGAAGATCTTGAAAATGTGAAGAGCTTTTGAGGCTCATCTGATATTTTGAGTTTGACTCAAAATTATTGATTTAAATGTTGCTCAAATTTTTTGGGATAGATTATCCTAAAATTATAAGATTGAAGATTATGAGCATAAACTAATATTTAGTTTTTATATATTAAGTAGAAAGAATAGCAAGGTCGAAGACAACATGAGAAGTCTTTGTCTACATAAAGCATATAGTTTAAGAGTCATCAAGGACCATTTTTTCTAAGTCATCCAAAGCCAATGATTGCAATGTTAGTATTTTTCAACATTAGATAAATAAAACATAACCTTATAGAGATAGAAGATAAGATAGAGTGGTAAAAAACACCAAATAAAAAGTAGTAGAATAGCAGAGTGGTCAAATCCACCTAATAAGAAGATAGCAACATTCAAGAAGACATTGAGGCAATTAGCATTGAAGAGACAACACAAGATAAATTTGGACAAGTACAGGGATAATCAAATTCATCCAAATATAGAAAGGATTCTCTATGAAAAGAGAACTAGATTAGAGTGGTTTAAGGCCACCAAAAAGAAGATAGAATTAGAAGCAAAGTAAAAAATAAGTGGGAGCATTTTAGAGCCACCCAAAATAAAATAAAATAAAAAGCATAAGGAAAAAGATAAGTCATCCAAGTTATCCAATAAAGCATTAATATCGTCTGGGAGCCAAGGGAAAGTAGAAGCTAGAGGAGTCAAGTCATTTTTGTTGTAGAAAGTAGTAACATCACGTTTGAAGGAGGCATGAAAGAATGTCTCTCCATTCTTGTTGTTGAAAATGGTATAAAAGAAAGAAGCATTGTTGTTGAAGGCGTGAGATAATTTCTTTGAGTACTACATTAAAAGAAAATATTTTGAGGAAAACCATCTAAGATTCCATAAAGGAATCATAGTGCATTGGAAGTTAAAGTGCCCAAGTGAAGAGTAAGTAGAAAATCAAGCCATAACGTCCATGCCATACTAATGTTCACTACATGTGAAGAATCCTTTACCAAGTGGATGGAAGTGAAGTGCTAATATAAGGTAAGGTAAATAGTGCTAATATAAGGTAAGTAATATTTACCTAATATAAATATATAAGGTGCTTGATTCAAGGAAATGATATAAGGCACTCATTCTAAAATTTGCATTTATTTGAAAATTAAAATTTAGAATAGTTTGGAGTGATAAGGATATTTGAAATTTAAATTGATTTCCATATACTTTAAAAGGTTGAGAATTGAAAAACTAAAATTTAATTAATTATGGAGTCAAAAGGAATTCTACATTTAATAGAATCCATTAATTTTTTTGAAAAATGAAATTTTTGACAAATTGAATTTTGGAGAGATAAGGAAGTCTACTCCATAAAGAAAGTTTTGAATTATTGCAATTGAATTAAAAATTGCTTTGAAGAATTTTATTAATTTCAATTTGAGATTTGATAAAAAAATAAACTTTGGAGGGATAAGGTTGTCTACTCCAAAAGAATTTTTTATTTGAATATTGAATGCAAAGATTTTGCATATTGATAATTGAAATTGAAAACAAATGATTGATTGATTGAATTTAAATTTGAAGCTAAAGAGTTTCTACTCCAAAGGAATTAATTGAAGAATTTGCAATTTTTTATTTTTTTATTAATTTGGAAACTTGATAAATTGATTGGTTGAAATTTGGGAGATACAAGGTCTTCAACTCCAAAGGATTTGAAAGTTGGTTGATTTGAAGAATATGATTGTTAGTATTTGGAAAAAAATCAAAAATGGATGCATTATACCATATGATAAATTCATACAAAGGGCCAAGTCCCATGAGAGGAAGATTTCAAAACCAAATGTTTTATCAAAAACATAAAACTAGATCACTTGAATCTCATCAAAACCTACAAAAAGAAAAGGATACATGGTATATAGATTCAAGAGCCAGTCATCATATGACTAGAAATTTGCATTGGTTTGACTCAATAGAAGTTAGACCTAACATTCCACTAAGGATTGCAAATGATAAGATTTATCATGTTCAAGGAGCTAGAAAAATTATACCTAGCATGCCATTTTTAGATTTTGTACTAGATAATGTTTTATATGTTCTAGGATTATCAACTAATCTTATCCTAGTGGCACAATTAGGTGAAAGAGGTAAAACTATGGAATTCAAATATACAAATGAACATAAAAAATGTATTATCAAGAATCAAAATAGAACAAATGCTATGGGTTCTATTGAGAATGGAATTTTTGCTTTAGATACAATGTTTATTTCAAAAGAAATATTAAATCATCTTATGCCTTAAGAACAAACTAATGGTGAATTTTTTGAATTCTCCAGTAGATAGGAAAAAAGAAAATGGATTAAGCATAGTCCAAGATTGTCCAATAGGGACAACAAATAGAGACAATAGATGAACACAAGAAGACAAATAACAAAATCAAAAATCAAAAATTAAATATTAAAGTCTTCATTAACAAAATAATGTACTATAGAGGGTGTTGGAGATTTTTATATTATTTGGTACATGCTAATGTACCCCCATGGTACCTTAATGGTACAAATTGTAAATATATAATAAACTAGGGTGTGAGTCCATAGTTTAGGAGTGTGATTTATATTTCTGCTTTATGTAAGTGTCTATGTGTAGGATATGCACAAGTGTCAAGTAATTATGTGTGCAAGAGTAAATACTAAGAATGTGCACAAGTGTCATGTAATAGAGTGTGTAGGAGTGTGCAATGTGTCATATAGTAAAGTGTGCAAGTGTGCAAGTAGGAGTGTGCAAGTGTCATAGAATAAAGTGTGCAAGAGTAAATAGAGTCAAGATTCATGTATACAAGTGGCAAGATGAGACGCCAAAAGACTTGAGAGTATACGTCTTATGCATGGAATAGGAAAAGATGCATCTTTTGGGTATGTGAGGAGAGCTATAGTTGAGTATTGAAGAGTCATCTTTTTAAGGATATATTATGGACACAAAGATCCATATAATGTATTATCAAATTATCTCATATAACATTCAAGTTTTAACAATATTGAAGCATGTACGCATATTTTGAGCAATTATAGTGTAATTTTTCTTCATGTTATTGCATGAATTATATTGGTTATTTTATTCATATTATTGTTATTTTCATTAATGTTATGTTCGCTATTTTTGTCATTTAATATATTGATTGCTCTTATATTTGATAATACTCAAGATCTTGGATATTAGGACCCATGATACTTTGTATAAAAAACCAACAATACACAAAACATGGGTAAAAGAAGTCTATTCTTAGAGGTCCTATGCTTTGTCATAGCACAATGACTAATATTTTTGCTAACATAAGATTGATAAGATTCAAAAATATAAGTCCCTAAGGCATGTTTGAAAGATGTGTAATTATCTTGATAAGATGTGATAACAAATATTACATGTCACATCATACTATTGCATGATCTTCCAAGGAAATATGATGTCCCTGATCTTTGCCCAACATATTAAAATAAATTGCATATGCATAGAAAATTGGCAAGAAATATCACCTTTTCTTAACAAACCATACAATAGTGATATATGAAAATTAAAATTCATTGTCATCATAATGAAAGAGAATGTCCCCTAGCCAATTCATAGACCAACACGGAGCAATAGTAATAAATGATCTACTACTTGGCACACTCATAAGGTATTATAGGTATGCAAAGTGTTGATAATTTATTACCATTGCCCTTGTGGGTCTATATATAGGAGAGGTAAATTTTTATAGTTGTGATTAAGGATTGATGCTTGAATTTGACCACTTGATAGACCCTCATATGCACCCATGCCTAGAAAGTATTGTAAGTAATTATAGGTTTACAAGACATAGCTGCATAGAGATTTATCCTTCCAATTATGTATGAGGCAATCAAAGAGGTGAGGAATATATTTATATAATTTTGTGTAAGTGATCTAAAAAATATGTGCTACATCTAGGATCAATATTAGAAAAAAGTAAATCAACTATATGATCGTGTCTCAAATTACCTAGTATATCATCAAGTGGATTTAAGGTCATTATTTCATCATCTAGGTGTATATACAAGAATTTACAAACACATAATGAATCGAATGAACGGACCCAATTCCCTCAATGATATATAAGGTAACTTGAGACTTTGATAAATTTTTTGCCTAGTTTGCTAGTCATGACAATAAAAATAGTTTGTCCAATACTCACCCTAGTCACAAGAAATCATAAGTATGCAGTATATTGGATAAAAGGTTTTTACCTTCCTCAGTGGTGCCTTAGGCCTTATAACAAATGACATGCTTAGATATAATATTTATGATCAATTTATTATTTTGATATGATGATAGTGATGTCCTAAATTACCTAGTATATTGATAAGTGGATTCAATCACACTCGTACCTTGTCTAACGCATATATAAATATTTACAAACATGTGAGATGTCAGACATGGGATTATAATTCCTTCATAAATATATAAAGAAATTATGACTTTTGCAATGATAGTGTTTAATTATGTGTCATTCATGATGAAATAATCCATCTACCCATCCATTAGTACATTCACAAGGAATTATGATTATTGAATATAGTGGATAGAGAGTATCTATCTATTTGGGTGGTACATGGGGATACATAGCATAATTTCATGATAAAATGATTTAATATTTTAATATGATCTTCCAAGGGTACCCACCATGGTCGGGGGTTCCAAGTATCTAGTAACTAATGCACTTTGTAAGAAATTACAAGGCTACAATAAATTGGATATACTAGGGACCGATGTGCCTAGATGATACTTTAGGCAACATGATATATTGTATATGTAGATTCTATTTTGATTACATGCTCATTTAATAAACCAAGTAGGAAAGAGGAGACTTATAAATATAGTGCTTGGTAGAATTACAAAGAATTATAGGTCTACAATATATTGGATTAATAACACCACATTGCCTCAGTACTCTATTTAAATAAGTAGCCTTTGATGAATTTTTTTATGAACATATGTCATGATTATTTGATAGGCAAGACCAAGATCCTAAGATCTTCATCTATTACATGACATGCCTACTAGAAATTGTAAAATTATAGTACACTATATGAAGAAATCAGGGCCTTGAAGGTACTATTAAATGATCATGAGAGTTGGTGACATGCAAGAAATATTATGAAACTATGTTGATGCTTGGTTTATCGATAAGTAGAAATGCAATGTGAAAGCCTTGATGGTTGCAAGTGTTAGATTATTTGTAATTTTTCAAGCTATTGATTCAAATGATTAAGATAGCATTTTTTTGGGATAGATAAAAAGTAGAAGGTAGGATCATAAAGGTTACAGATGATCACATCATACATCACTTAATCCAATAGATGCAAAATAAGAGAAAACTTTTGATAGAGGAAAAGTAGAGAAAACTATAGAAGAAAGCAAGGTAAAACATTCATGAACTAGGAGGACCACAAACATCAGGTACCCTACAAATGCAATGCAAGTGGTCATTTTCCTAGCTAGGATCATCATTGCCTCATCATAGACCCTCCTAACTTGATGATATAAACAAGTAAGCCCAAGAAATCATGTAATAAAACACAATATTTTAAGCATATATGAATTTCAAGCAAATATGTAGATAAGAAATCATATTATTAGGCACATGACAAAGGCAAATCATGCATATTCAAGCATAATATATTTTAATATGCATTATGTTGATTAGTTATTTATGTTCTTTCTTATTTAATGTGGCTAGGCGGTAGGATCTAGAACCATATTTGGCAATGATAATGAAGGGAATTGATACATTTTTTTTCTAAAATCTCTAATTGATGAATATGACCTAAATATTATTCATCACTGACTAAGGATTCTTGCAATAATACTTTTAGAGAAGGAATTTCATGTTCAGGAAAATTGACTCGGTATCATATGCTAAGGTATAAGGTGTTGCGCTTGTATGGGTTTATACATTGGTTTGATATATCCATAAGGTAGGATGTAGTTGCAAGTACCAATATCAACCATTTTTATTAACCAATTTATTAAGGATTTTGATTAATATTTTATTAGATAATTTTGATTGACCATTTTCTTAAGGGTAATAAGGTGTTGACCATTTTTGTTGAATTTTATACTTGGAACAAGCCTTTTGGAGATCTTTTTTCTTAAACAGCATACCATTATCTAAAATTAGGATAAATTGTATGCCATAATGACTAATAATTTGATTAATAATGAATTTCAAAATTTGAATTCATGTTATACTAGATAAGAGCATGGCTTCAACCCACTTAGTAAACTACTCAGTGGTAATGATAATGAATTTATGTCCATATGATGATTAAGGATAAATTTTTTCTATGATTTCTAAACCCCAAATGGAGAAAGACCAAGGCGGTGTGATTGGTTGTAATTTTTGATAACAGGCATGAACAATATTATCATGTTATTGGTATTTGTCACAATTCTTAATATAGTTGCAAGTGTCCATTTTCATCTATGGCAGTAATACCCCATTCTAAGGACTTTCCTAGCTATAGATAATCCACAAAAGTATCCACCACATGATCCATCATGGGCTTCTTTAATGATTGCCTATGCTTCATTTGAATCAATGCATCCAAGGAGTATGTCTTCAAAGGAGCATAGATATAGAATATCACCTATGATGAAATATTTACAAGCTCATTGCCTGAAATATTTATGCTTGTGCTAATTTAGTCCTTTGGGTAATTTGTCATCCTTCAGGAAGTTGAAGATGTCTTGATACTATGTCTCATGAGGTGAAGTGGATTTGATAGCACAAACATCTAATATTTTTTGGATTGAATTCAAATTTTTGGGTTCTTTTTATTAATAATATGATGATAAATACTTTTCATACTCTAGTTCTAATGGTATAAGAGAAGTTGTTGTAGCCATGGCATCTACATGGCAATTACTAGATCACAAAATATCTTCTATTGTAATTTTATAATAATAAGCTATTAATTTGTCTATTATGTCTTTGTATGGTTTTAATTTATCATACTTGGTCTAATATACACCATTAATTTGATTAATTACTAATTAGAAATCACCAATAATGGTTAATGTCTTGATATTTAGATTTAGTGTCTCAAAATCCTAAAATGAGTGCTTCATATTTTACCATATTTTTTTATAGATAGAAAAAAGGGGTTTTGAAAGGGATACCAAAAATTTTACAACCAAATGCAAAAAGGAAATAAAAGGGTGATCATCTCACCGAAGAGTAAAAGAAAACCATATTTGTAGACCAAAAAATTAAAGAAGGATTCAACAGACTGATAGACAAGATAAGAGAGGAAAACCGTCCTTATAGAGCAAAACCAGGATAGAAAGGATCAGATAAGCAATAGATAATAGAACCAAAAACCCATAGCCATGATGGTCCAACCTACTCCTCACGGTGGTCCTACTCAGTCGAGTCAACACTGAGCTCATCCTTCCTTCCCTAGGTACTACCAACAATCATGGTGGTAAGGATATTTCCAACCTAGAGGAGCATGGATGATGCAGAGTTTAAGAGCTTTGCCATGTTGGCCCAAAAATTAGTCTTTTTAGTATTTCTCCACTTCCATATAATGATTCCATTTGGAGCCTCCCTCAGTTTTTATCTTCTTGGGCTTCACCAAGGTCATCTCTAGAGAATATTATGACTGGT
Source organism: Wollemia nobilis (assembly GCA_028583015.1). Taxonomy (NCBI): domain Eukaryota; kingdom Viridiplantae; phylum Streptophyta; class Pinopsida; order Araucariales; family Araucariaceae; genus Wollemia; species Wollemia nobilis. The sequence continues at coordinate 2,780,389 of JAQPPZ010014908.1, forward strand.
CAACATCCACAATTTTATGTTTATCCCTAGAAGCCCCACTTCTGTATGAGCGGTGGCAAGAACTATAATTAGAGGGATATCGAGTGCAAATAGGGATTCTAGCTTTGCCTTTGGAGTCATATTTTACCATGTTATTGGTGCATGAGAATTGTAATTTAAATTATAAGGGTATGATTTGTTGTTGTGGGGTAACTAGGATAATTCTTTCCCCTACACCTTTGATGCATCAAGAACCATCAAAATAGAGAATCAGTGACTCAATTTTTGGGGTTTCTCTAGCTAAAACCACTCATCAATAAAGCTTATATGAATTGGATGCTTGGATTCTAAAGGAGTTATGACTAGTTGATTTGTGATTACTTATCCTTTAATGATTTTTTATTAATAAAATCTAGATCAAACTCGATAATAGTGATAACCCACTTTGTACTCCATATTGAGAGGTAAGGTTTTGATATTATGTATCACAAGGGATATACCCTTTCTATAACATAATTCTTTTGGCTAAGCATATAGTATCTTAATTTTAGTAAGAAAAATATAACTACAAAACACAACTTTTTTAGTGGTGTATAATGAGTTTAATAGCTAGCCAATATTCTACTAATATAGTAGATAGCACTTTCTTTGTGTTAATCATCATATTGAGCTAGCATAGCTCCAAGGGTATGATTGGTAGTTGTTATGTATAGCAAGAGTGATTGAGTTAGATTAGGTAGAATCAAAATAGGAGTTTTTAAAAGATAAGTTTTCAAAGCATCAAACAAATTGTGGCATTCATCATCCCAATAGAATTTAATGTCTTTCTTTGGTAGTTTAGAAAAGGGTTGATATTTATCAGCTAATTGCAAGATTAATCTTTGAATAGCATGTATTTTTTCATGAAGACTACGAAGTTTGGTAAGATTTTTTGGAGGTGGAATATTCATTATTTCTAAAATTTTAGTATGATCTACCTTGATTCCATGATAGGAGATGATAAATCCTAACAATATTCTTGATGTTATCTCAAAAATACACTTTTGAGGTTTCAGCCAAACTTTGTATTCTTGTAATCGCTCAAAGGTACATCTTAAGTATTGAATATGATCTTCACACTTTGGGGATCATCATAGAAGTTCATCTACATAGTCTTCTACAATTTCATGAGTGAGTCATGAAATATGTATGCCATAGCTCTTTGATATGTCACACCTGCATTCTTTAGTCCAAAGGGCATAACTTGATAACAAAATGTGCCCCAAGGTGTTGTGAAATTTGTCTTAGATTGGTCTTTAGGGGTTATATTTATTTTATTGTACCCTAAATTTCATCTATTAGAGACAATATTTCAAATCCTATAATAAAGTCTACTATCATATCTATGTTTGGTAATGGAAAGTTGCCTTTGGGGTATATTTTTTTTATATCCCTAAATTTTGTATAGATTCATATGGATCCTTCTTTCTTGATGATTGGTATAATTTTAGATATCTAATATGAATTATCTATGGCTTTAATAAATCCAACATCTAAAAGTTTTAAAGTTTATCCTTGACTAGGAGGGCAACTTTAGGGTGCATTTTTTTCAATTTTGGTTTAACTAGTTTAGCATCTAGTTGTACAATGATATGATGCAAAACTAAGGATGGGTTAAGTTCAAGCATGTCTGCATAGGTCCAAGAAAAATTATCATTAAATTCCTTTAGAATATTGGTGTATTCTATTTGTTCATATTTTTTTAATACTTTACCCAATTTTAGGATTCGAGGATCCTCTTCAATACAAATGTTGATGTCTATTGTTTCTTCAATTAAGATTTGTTATTCATCCTTGAATTGATGGGAAGTAGGTAAAAATCCTAGGTCTTAAAATTCTTCAATATCTAATTTCATTTGTTTAGGCTTAGGTAATTATGTTGAAGCTCTATTAAATATCTAATTGAAAGATTCTCCAACTTGTGTGAGATCTTAGTCATAAGAATCCTTAGGGTTTTTCTTCTCTATTTGATATAAGCTAAGGGTGGACAATAATTAATAAATTGATACTAGCAAAACATAAAGTTTTGAGAGATTTTATATTAATAAGGGACCATAATTCCTTTTCATCTTCAACATCCCATTGTGATCCATGTAAATATTTTATGTAATTAGCTTCATCATCTTCTTCTAGTAGAGGTAATAGTTCATTCTTATTAAGGATGCATCCTATCCCACAATGTCTTGGCCTAGAATCAGTTTCTATAGGTTCTTTAATACTCTATTTGAACCGACCTAAACCTTTTTCTTGGTAATCCATGTTAACCAACATTTATTTAGGGATAGGATATGCAGGTGACATGTAACATGATGCATATGTTCATTAGTTTGACATAGGGTTACCACCATGAATTTATTCATCAAAAGTGGTACTAGCATAGATAAATGATAAAGCTCCTATTTTGACTTTTAAACCCTTTCTATTAGATAAAAACTTGTGACACAATGGGAAAGGAAAAAGCTAACTAGGTCTATAAATGGATCTGGATTTGAATGGATCGGGTTAACCCATTTTTTATTGAATATTGAAGATCATCTCCCAAGTTGATAAGAGGTTCTTCTAATATTTCTTTACCTTTATTTGACTGATAAGAAGTTGATGGCGATATTTATTGAAGTGTGGGATAAAAATTGAGTTCCTTTTGATGAATATCCAATAGTTGAAAATAAGAAAAATATTTTAGATCTATAATAATATGAACAATCCTTCCTTGATATTCATATTTTAAACATTGATGTAAGGTAGATGGTATTGCCTTCATGGCATGTATCCAAGGTCTTCCAAGCAACATGTTATAAGTTACATCACATGGTATGACATAAAAGAGGGTGTTAAGGATGTGTGGTCCCACATTAAGGGGTAAGGTTATGATGTTTGTGACCTCTCATACTTCAATATCAAATGCTCTAATAATGAGATCAAATTATTGTAAATATTTTGTACTTAATCCAAAATTTTATAGAAAATTTAAATTACAAATTTTGAGAGATGACACATTGTCTACCAAGACTCTCTTAATATGTTTATCTCTAATTTGAGTTATTATATAGAGGTATGTCACTTCAAATGTATTAAAAGATGTGTTTATTTCATATAATGCTAAGAATATTAGCTTGTGATGAGTAAATACTCAAAATAATATTACCTCAAGATTGATAATAAAATTACAATATGAAAGATATGATAATGTTGATCAATCAAGCATATAAACTCAGATTCTACTAATGTGATAAATCAAAGAATGCTAATGACAAATGCTCAAAAGTACTCAAAAATATTTATTGAATGAAGAGATTAAAATACATCATATCATATCACCTTCCATTGCTTACATAGGTGACTCTTCCTCCTTCGCCATATGTCTTTTACATCAATACATCCATATATGGAATAGAATGGAATGTGACTCTTCATATGGAGGTTTCTTGGCCCTCACTCTTCCTATGACTCTTCATCTTCCTACTCTATTGACACATGTACATAGGGATAACTATGCACATTTACATTGCCAAAATATCATTGCACACTTTTGCATTACATTGCATAAAGTAAATCCTAATCTAAGACACTCTTTCCTAATCTATAGATGTACCCATGATGGTACATTGGAATGTACCAAATAATGTAATATATTCCAACACCCCCATGTATTACATTATTTGGTTATTGAAGACTTTAGTCTTCAATATGGATCTTCTTCATCTTTCTTGAACTTGTGCTCTTCTTTGTTGCTTTCTTTGTCCTACTTCATGTTTTGATCTTGATCAAATAAAATATTAGTATTTTCATGAAATACTATATTTTCTAGAAGAGCTTTAGCTTCATATACTTCTACTTCATTTGATAATTTGTGTACTTCATCTATCTCTTGGGCTAGGTGCCCCTTTTGATTTCCTCCTCTATATTGAGTATGTTGTGGGTACTACTATTGTGGTGATCTGTATTGGTTTTGATATTATCTAGGTTAACCTATTTGATTGTCCTCCTGAGTTTTCTTAATTCTTTTGATGTTGATTCCTTGGATTGAATCTAAAGTAGCTGGTACTATGTCCTCCTCTCTTGCAAATTTGACAATACCTATCATTCCACTTTGTTTTGCTTCTTGGAAATGAAGCAACATTCCCTTGTGAATTATCCTTTGAGACTAATGCATTATTACTCATTTCATCCTTCACTAAGTTTTCCACTTCATATTCCTGTAGTATATTAACCAAATCATCAAAATAAGTATCCTTACTTAGGATTTGTAAGGATGTAACTAGATGTTTGTAATTTTCTAGTAGTGCTCTCAATATGACTTGAACAAGAAATTTATCTTCAATTGTTTCTCCTAGGGTTGGTAAATTTCCTTTTGTATCTACTTCTCTTCTCAAAAATAGTTCAATAGTTTCACCACTCTTGACTTTTAAAGAATGTAATTGTGTTTGTAGATTTATAATAGTGGTTTTATTTTTTCCTTCAAATATTTTTTCTAAAGTGTTCCATGCATCTGTAGAAGTTCCTCCTGAACTGATATATGGTTGTATGTCATCTAAAATTGCAAATGATATGATCATCAATGCTTTTTCTTCTTCCTCTTCAAATTTTTTTATATCTCTATCATCTTCAGTAGGTTTAGTTTTAGCTCCTTTGACTATGTCCCAAAGATTTTCTACTATCAATATTGATCTTACTTTATTTTTCCATGAGGTATAGTTAGGGCCTTTGAGCAATTGGAAATTTGAAAGAAATATTTTGTTTGTAGTTGTCATGAGGAGATTATCTTATGATTCCCTAATCCTTTATAAATATTCAAATGCAATATTTCTATGTAGAACTCCTTTTGTCTCCCAAATTTAGAGATTAAAAACTTTACTCTAAATTTCATAAACTATTTTTGAAGTAGGATTCCTTATTCCTCCAACTTAAATCTAGAAAAATAATATTTGCAATATTTTTGTAATCCTAGTTTGATGTAGAATCCTTATTTCTCCAACCTCATTAATTTTGTAAATATTTAATTAGTTTTGTAAACTATAATATGCAATTTTACAAAACTCAAATATAATACTTCAATTCCCAAAATATTCTTCAAATATGTCTAATAATATCCAGATTTTTCTAAGGTTCTATAATGCTTATCACTCCACTAAAATATTCAAATATTTAACCTTAGAATATATTCCCTTTATTCCTTATTCCTCCTACCAATATAAACTTTAATATGAAAATATTATGGTAAATATTACCTTAATTATTCAAGCGCTCCTCCTTGACTTGTTGGGCGCTCCTCCTTCTAGTCAACTTTCATTGGTCTTGATAATAGGCACTTTGAATGTGCCTTCAATGCTCTTCCTTCCACTTGCTATGAATCTACCTTTACTCTCTTACATTGGTGGCTATATGGATGCTTTTATCCTCTTGTGCAATGTGCCACTTGTAGCATACATTATGGAGACTTCTTGACTCCCTTTAGGTGGTGCTAACATTCTTGTAAGATGAATGGACACTTGGAACAATATTCCTTGTGCTGTTTGGGCATTACTAAACCTTCCTTGAGCACTGGGTGATGATTTAGAGCATTGAGCACTCTTCTTTCCTGGAGACGTACGTTATGACTTTGTGCCAATTCTCACCCTTGTGCCAAATGGCACTATTTCTCTTCCTTGCTCGAGATAAATGTTATAGTATTCTATGCATGCGCTCCCTTCTCCAACGTATGGATTTCTAATGTATTTCTTCTTTTCTATTCCTCCAACATATTCTTGCTTCTTCTTTCTTTGATGAATTCACCCACGACTGGTTGATTCTTGGTAACAACAATTTGTGTTGTTTCTTCTTTCTTTGGATGATGACAAGTTCACCCATGGCTGGCTCTAGTTGTAACTACGTTAGAGCTCTTCAATGGTAGCTCTATGATGTTTTCTCTTGGTAGGTAATGCACCTTTTATTCTTGTCTGTTTATCCTTGTAATATGCCTTCCTTTTGTAGATAAGATACTTTCTTATTGCTAGGCTACATAGGATTTACGTAGGAATTTCTCTTGTAGGTTGCAGTTGATGTATTTTGGCTCCTTGGTTGGTCGATTCTTGAGCTCTAATGGCTCTTTTATTAAGCACTCTTTTAGTGCTTCTTTCCTAAAAATGGGTGGACATTTATGGAGATCTTGTCCCCCTGTGTTCTATTTCTCAATAATCTTGTATATGGTGGTGGTTCTCACCACTCCTTTAGTGGTTTTCTTTACCACTCTTTGATTGCACATCTGGTGTTTTTAAATACCTAAAATATACCTCTAAATCTGGGAACTCTTTGCTTTCAATAATGTTATAAAATGAGGGATATTCTACCTCACAAACGTAGAGTAAATTTGCCCTAAAATTTTCTTAAAAAATAGCATACACTATTCCCTTATTACTCCATTAAAAACTTAAATAATGTTGTTTATAACTTGCAAATTTTTCTAAATATAATGGTGTGTAATAGTGTCTCTTTCTTGGCTTAAAGACACTCTAAAAACTTCTCTTTTTTCTAGCTTTAAATAGCTCTAAAATTTGATGCTCTAAAAAATTCTTAATAAGCAACTTCAAAATCTCTGCAATAATACTTTATATGGCATCAATTTTAACACACCTTTTTTGTAGCTCCTTTCTTTATAGATTGTTGTATTGTATTTTCTATAATGCACCTTTCTTTTGCTATTGGTAGACTCTTCAATTTGCAGCTATGGTTGCTGCTCAAAAACTCCTTTCTTCTCCTTCAAACGGGTGCTACCTATCTCTAAAATTTGTAGCCTCAAATGTTGCTCTTGTGATCAATATCCTCCTTAGGTTCTGCTAATAATCATTGTGCTTTGTTGTCCAAATCTATCTCAAAACTATCCCAAAATTTCTCCAAAATGCAGCTCACTTTGCTCTTATAATGCTTCCCAAAATTGTAGCTTAAATCCCCTCTATTTTTTGCTTACAAAATCTGATTTGGTGTTGTCCTCAAGCCTTCAAATCTGTTGCTCTTTTTATATCAAGCCTTCTCTTAGTTGGTTGTCCAAATCTTCTCTGAAAGCTTCTCCAAAGCTTTTTCTAAACTGCAACTTTTTGCTTCTACTATTTGTTGTCCTTTGACCTTTCAACTTCTCTTTCAACAACTTTATGCTTTTACAAATCAGCCTACAAGACTCTTGTGGTTGTCTCCAAATCTCTCTAAACTATGACCTCTACAGTATTCTTGCTTTCTTCTAACTTCTTGCTGAATTCTAACTTCAACTCTGACCTCTATCTCTGTCTTCTCTCTCAAGAATCTGAATGTCTTGAGTTCTCCAAAATCTTCTCAAATTTTGATAAACTTCTTGTCAAATCCTTTTTCTTTTGGGCTTGTTGTCATATGGCGACAATTGTCCCAATATCTTCTAGTCAGGTGCTCCTTCTACTTGCAATATTCTATCATGAACTCTACTTCAAATCTCTTCTAATGGTCACTGCTTCAGCTTCTACAATAAGGCTTTCTCTTGCCTTTTCTTTTATTTTTTCAAAATATTCTTTAGACCTCTACTCTTGGGTCTTCTAATCCTGCAACCTTCAATTCTCTTAGTAAATGCTTTAATGAAACCTTACCTTGGTTTCTTCAAATTTTCCAACTATGGGAAATTCTTCAATGAGATCTCTTTCTTGGATCTCTATATTCTACTACTTTTGTCTACAATAGGACCTTTTGTAGTCCTATCTTCTATATTCAATATTAAATATTTCAATCTTGGAATTTCTTCAATATGACCTCTCCTTGGGTCTCTATCTTCAATTCTTCAATTTTCTTTAACTCTTTTCTTCAATATTCAATCTTCCAAAACTTGAAAGTTCTTCAATGTGACCTCTTCTTGGATCTTTATCTTCAATATGCAATCTTGAAATGAGAACATTCTTCTTGGTTCTTCTCAATATTCAATAAGGTCTCCTTCTTGGACCTCCTTCAATGTCTTCTTTTCTACAACAAAAGAGTTAATCCCTGCACTAGGAAAGCACATAGACTTTTAGGCAATCAAAGATGAAATTATTCTCTATCTGTTGTAGGAAGCTTCTCAACTTCTAAGAACCAATATTCTACAACAAAACTTAGATAATAATAATCATATGTATTCAATGTTCCAAAAATAATAATCTTCACTAGCTATCTTAAAAAACTAGTGGAATCAAATCTATGTTGAATCCTAGTCTTCACAGGTTTTCCTTTCAACCCTATGGAAATATTCTAGCCAAATAATCTGGAATCTCTTTTTATCAAGCTTATCAATAGGACCTCTTCTAAGGGTCTCTTAATATCTTCTCAATATCAAGGTCTATCTTCAAGACCTGTAAATTTTCTTCTATTCGATTTTGCTCATGGAATAGGTATGTTCTCTTAATCTCTTCCAGCACTTCAAGACCTGTAAATTTTCTTCTATTCTTATTTTGCTCTTGGAATAGGTATACTCTTAAATATCACTAGTTTTTCTTCAACACAGTGAGAAATGCTATCTTCCTTGGTTTCTCTTTCTAGAGGTAATTCTTTTATCTTCTCTAGTTTCCTTTTCTAGAGGTAATTTCTTTATCTTCTCTGGTTCACTTTTCTAGAGGTAATTTCTTTATCTTCTCTGGTTCACTTTTCCAGAGGTAATTTCTTTATCTTCTCTGGTTTACTTTTCCAGAGGTAATCTTCTTATCATTATTGGTCTCTTCTTAACTAGTAGAAATATTCTTTGCTTTTGATCTATATAATAACTTCTATCAAACAATCCCAAAACAACGATGTTTGCATGCAGTGACACACAATGGCTAATTTGGTTTATAAAAATGTAGTGGGATTTAGATTGATAGTAGCAATGGTGATACCTTGTGGCTTTGATACCACTGTTAGCTTTTGATGAGTAAATACTCAAAATAATATTACCTCTAGATCAATAATATAATTGCAATATAAAAGATATGATAATGTTGATCAATCAAGCATATAAACTCATAATAAACTATATAATAACTCAAATAATGCTAATTCCAAATGCTCAAAAATACTAAGAAATATTTATTGAATGAAGAGCTCAAAATACATCATACTACATCACATTCCATTGCTTACATAGGTGACTCTTTCTCCTTCGCTATATCTCTTTTACATCAATATATCCATATATATAGAATGGAATGTGACTCTTCATATGGAGGTTTCTTGGCCCTCACTCTTCCTATGACTCTTCATATTCCTACTCTATTGACACATGTACATAGGGATAACTATGCACATTTACATTACCAAAATATCATTGCACACTTGTGCATTACATTGCATAAAGTAAATCCTAATCTAAGACACTCTTTTCTAATCTATAGATGTACCCATGATGGTACATTGGAATGTACCAAATAATGTAATATATTCTAACAAATACCACATTATTTATTCCATTGAAACCCACTATATTAGCAATGTCCCTAGGAGATAAGTCTTAAGATACTTCTTGCTCACTTAAGAGTTTAAGCAACATATCTCTATGAGTAGGTGAAGTTTTTATAATTCTAGGAGAGAAATCTTAGCTGGTATACTCTCTAGTTGTTTTTGGAGATCAAAATATTGTCAAATATTTTTAGATGGTGCAAATACTAAAGGTATTTTGTGGAAATACTTATTTTGGTGTTGCAAGGAAGGACTAATGGTGGTTGTGTAGATCGTTCAAAATTTTGATTCTTAGCTTGACGTCTAGTTACTGTGTAGGATGTTTAGGATAGATAAATTATACTTACAAGTTTTGATTAGGGGAATTTTGTTGGTTGAAGACTATTTATCCTTCTTCTATAAGGTCTTGGATAATATTTCACAAAGTAATACATCTATCATTTTTGTGACCATATATGCGATGATATTCACAATGTTATTTTTATTTATACCAATTAGGTAATTCTTTCAAAGTTTCTAATGGTATAATAGGTGGAAGATTAATAATTTTTAAATTAAGAAATATTTTAAGGATAGTGGTTTGGGTTTGTCCAGTATTTGTAAGTTTTTTAGTTTTATCTTATTTTGATAACACTAGCTTTTAAGGAGCATTTTGAGTTGTATTATGTGTTTGGTGTGAATTAGTTGTGGCATCCCCTACAACATGTTTATTTTTGTATTGTACTTTGTTAGAAGTTTTATTTTCTTTCTTATAGCTAATTTATCCTCATATTATAAGGGCAGTTTCTACTCTCTTTGCCATATGTATTGCCTCTTTAAAGGAGGTGATATTAGTTATTTCTAGAGGATAAGATAGTTGTTCATGTAGGTTCCTTATGAAGATATCCAAGAGTTCCTTTTATGGGGGAATATATTGAAGTCTTTTTACCAAGGTTATTCACTTTGCTAAAATATTTACAAAATGTTTATTTCTAGTTTGCTTAAGTTGATATAATTCTTCTGTGGTGATATTTTCTTCAATATAAACTAAAAATTTTGACATATGCCTCCACAAGTTCTTTCAATCTCTTGATGGAATGGAGATGTATTTGGAAATACCATTCTAATGCTAAAACACTAAGACTATTAAGGAATAAGCTAAGGAGCAACCTTTCATCATGGGTTACATCACTATATGCAATTTGGAATAGTCTAATAAGATTAATGGGATCTTGCTTACCGTTATACATTTGGAATTTGGGCATTTCAGGATGTTCCTTGAAGAGATAAAATTTGGCATTCTAATTCTTCAAATTTAGAGTCCCTCTTTTCAAGGTATTCTAAATTAGCATTTATATTCCAAAATTATTCATTTGATTGATTTAGAGGTACAAGTAAAATTAACAGGGGTTGAGGATAAGGTTAAGGTATAGGAGGTAAAGTTGCTAAAGGTTGTGTATCTTTATTAGGTGTAGTAGGTGTAGGAATATAACCAATACCTAAGTCATTTATCAAAAAGGGATTAGTGGAATTGGGGTTTGGAATAGAAATGGTCATGGGAATACTAGAAGATTGTCATGATCCACCTTGGTAGGACCTTTATAAGATAAAATTTGTGTTGACAGATGATGTTTAATGCTTGGCTTTGATGCAATTGGATGGATACATGCATTCACTATTTTGATTATTTTATATATAAATATGGTACTGTTGATTCTATGTGTGGTTGCAATATCAAGTACTCTCGTAGGTGGACAAAAAATTCCCACAAGGAATGAGATACCATATTAAAATGGAAATGATGATGATGACTTTTTCATCAATAGCTTAGGGTAACATGGATAAATACCCTTCATGTAGATGCATTGCATTTTGTTTGTTCTCATGATTCACATCGTTGGGCCGAGAAATTGCTTACAATGAGCCTCCTTAAATTGGTCGATGATAGCATTAGTCTATCTTAAAGGAGATCGTCCACTTAAGGATAAAACAGAGGTGTGAAGTATTATTGAGTATAATTTATTTTTTCCTATGTTATGCATAAGCTTTGTTAAGCTTTGTTTATAGTTTGAATTATTAAGTTGCTTGAATTAATAGATTTAATATTTTAGAGAAGTAAAGTATTAAATAGTCTATTTAAGCTTTAAGTGAATTAATAGATTTAATACTTTAGAGAAGTAAAGTACTAAATAGTCTATTTAAGCTTTAAGTGAATTAATAGATTTAATACTTTAGATAAATAAAGTATTAAATAGTCTATTTAAGCTTTATGTGAATTAATAGATTTAATACTTTAGAGAAATAAAGTATTAAATAGTCTATTTAAGTTTTAAGTGAATTAATAGATTTAATACTTTAGAGAAGTAAAGTATTAAATAGTCTATTTAAGCTTTAAATTAATTAATTAAGCGATTGTGGAATCAAATAATTATTTTGGTAGTTAAAGAAAACAATTAGTGCAATATTTAAAGATTAATTATTAAACTAAATCCTTTGGGTTTTAATTGGCATTTTTTTAGAGAATAAAAGTTATTGTAGGGAAATCCTAAAATTGGCTTTGGAGTAATGGACCATGTGAGTATTTAAGGAGCATGTTACTCTTTAAATGTCTCTCTCACATGGCCCCCATGCAAGGTTGGTTCCTTGTTTAAATCTTGAGGGAGGGAGGCGAGAGGGGGGATGCTTTTGAAGGAAAAGATGAGGATAGAAGAATGTTGTAGGAAGGAACATAGTATTTCAATATGTGAGTTACAAAAGTCTTGTTGGAAGGTACTTTGTTTGAATGTAAGATGCCTTCATTCACATTGATTTATCTTTATTGTTTGCTCCTTATCCTTGTTCCTTGGTTTTTTCACACACTCTTTTGGAAAGGCTATCTGCCAGTTTGCTTTGGTTAATGCTTGATCTGGATGATTTAAGTGGGTTGGCACCCTCTTGCCAATAGTTAAGGCTTCTTTAGTTTAAAATAAAGTTTATTTTATTGTCAAGAGATGAGATTGCTTCATGTTATGAAATATTAAGGCTTCTTTATTTTAATAAAAAACATTAAAGCTTATTTTATTGTCGAGAGATAAGATTGTTGAAGGTTATGAAAGATTAAGATTTTTTTAGTTTTTAAAATATTTAATCTTGTTGTAGGTTGCTTTCGATTAATTCATATTTTAAAAAGCTTGTTGTAGGGGTCTGAATGATGGATCCTTGTTGTTATATATTTTCTATGTTGATCCTTCTTATTAGTTTGTAGCTTGTATATTTTCTTCAAAAGTTGGTTGGAAAATGATTGCACCCTTGTTTCTTTGGTTTACTCCTTGCTTGCTTTGTTTGGTTTGGCTATTTCTACTCACCGTGGCTGACGTAAAATCTTGAAAGGTCATACCTTTGGTTTCCCATGCTTCGCCCATCAAGAATTCTTTATATTCTTATGTTGGGTTACACCAAGATCTATTGTGGCTTGTTCTACCTAATAGGGAAGGTCATGACCTGCATTGTTGCATAAGCATGCACCCTCTAATCTTCAAAGCTATAGGCTATGTGGGTTGTAGTTGTGGTGCTAGTTTTTATTTCTCCATGCATGCTCATTTATGCATCGCATTTTATCTTAGTTATTAACCCTAGATTATCCTATGCATTGCATAAATAATCATTAGATTATTTTAAGCTAGCTTAAATTGAATTAATCTTTAGTTTATGCTATAATCTAAGTTGGATTAAAATTAATTAATATTTATATTATATTGGATTAAATTGAATTAATCTTTTAAGGTGGGATGTATCCTTTGACAATATTAGTTACTTGAGTCAGGAGGGACCTGCTCCCTCTCCCTGCTCCCCTCCCCTGGTTCTTGCCCAGTTTTTGACTCATCCTGGGCCATCCCACTCTAGGAATGCTTTGTAGCAGATGATCTCCTTGGGAGGAGATCCTTGCCCACTTTTTGCTCATTTCCCAATAGTTTTGGGATTTCCCTGCTTGAGTCCTTGGCCTACTGCATCCTAGGGTTCTTCTAGGGTTTCTTAGCTATTTTTGGGATCCTTTACCCAATCTCCCTTAGGCTTTTCCCTAGGGTTTTTTTGTAGGTTTTTTACTTGGATTCGGTTCCCAAGGCTTTCTCGGTCTATGGTGGTTACAGGTTGGGTTTTCGACTGCATCTCGGTGCATCCTGTGAGGTCCTTACATCATCAGGGTTGGTTTGGAGGGTCTAGTTTCCTCTTTGTTGTGACTCCTCTCTGGGATGCCTTTGGTTGTTGATGATCCCATTCCTTTGGGTGGGGCCCTTTTAGGTTTCCTATTTGGAAGCTTCTTCTTATTGGATCTGCTACTTGGTGGATGCTCAGGGAATTTACATGGCCTTGGGAGGGCCTCTTCCTATGCTTTAGTTGTTCCCAGTTTGTGAGCAAGGATGGGGGGTTCTTGGTCCTTTCTACTAGGGTGATTAGGGTTTTCTATTGCATGTCTTGATCTTGGGGAGGGGACCTATGATATATGCATGCAGATTTATGGCTCTCTTAGTTTAGGCTTCTATGGATCCCATATTTATGCTTGATGTTGCTTTCTACCTAGGATCCATAGGTTTTTCATTTTGGTTTCTTGGTCGAGGACTTTTTCTTTCTGGTCCTGCTTCTCGATGGACTCTCAAAGCATGTTCTTGGCCTTGGGGGTGGGCCTCATCCTGTTCTTGAGTTGTTCCTAGTCCCAGTTCCAATTCCCTAGAACTATTTATGAGCAAGGATGGTGGGTTCCTGGTCCTTTTTGCTGGTATGCTTGGGGTTTTCTTATACATTTTTTGGTCTTGGGGTGGATACTGGTGCGCTTGCAGTTGTGTCCTCCTTCCTCCATTTTTGGCTTTAAGGGATCCTTTCTTTGTGCTTGCTATTGTTGTCCCTGGCTCCTTCCAACTTCCTTGTAGTTCCACTTGATTTGCATGGGGATATCTTGGCCTGTAGATAACCCTAGTAGTGTTGTTCCATTTTATAGGCTCAAGCAAAGGCTTCCCACTATTTTTTCTCTGAGGGTCCTGATACCATTTCCCAGGTTGTCCCGCTACTGCACCCTATATTGTATCTTGTTGTTGTTGGTTGCTTAGCTCGCATGGCTACTTGCTGCTCTACTACACCATGGGGTGTGTCCCGAGCCATCCCTGGGCGGGGATCCTCTCCAAATTTCTAAATTAAAATTTCCTACTTCTGGTTTCTGGGAAGGATATATGGTTTTAGGTCAAATCCATTTTTTGGCTAGTTTTCCCGTTGGTCATGATTTTCTAAACCTGCTGGTTTTCCCATTGGGCGAGATTTTTCAAATTCATTTTCTACTGGTTTTCTCATTGGGGGAGATTCTCCAAACCTGCTATTTTTCCTGTTGGATGAGGTTTTTCAAATTTATTTTTTCTGTTGGTTTTCTCACTGGGCAGAATTTTCCAAACCTATCGATTTTTCTGTTGGGCAGGATTTACAATTTGGTGGCTTTCGGTTGCTTCCCGTTGGGTGGGACTTTCAAATTTGTCATCCTGCATGTTTTCCCGCTGGGCAGGATTTAAAATTTGGTGGTTTTTGACTACTTTTTTTTGGGCGGGATTTTCAAATTTGTCATCCTGCATGTTTTCCCGCTAGGCGGAATTTTTCAAAATTGGTGGTTTCTCGTTGGGCGAGATTTTTCAAATTTACCTGTTCTCACTGGGCAGGTTTTTCCAAACTATTTGTTTCCTGCTAGGTGGGATTTTTCAAATTGATTGTTTTTTACCTTTGGTTTGGTCGGTTGACCTACTGTAAAAAGGTTTTAGGGTCCTTTCAAAACTCACTTTTAATATAATTTTAACCTACCAAAAAAATGAATTAATATTTAGTTAATGTTATAATCTAAGATTAATTAATCTCTAGATTATATTGGATTAAATTGAATTAATATTAAGTTAATGTTATAATCTAAGATGGATTAAAATGAATTCTAGATTATATTGGATTAAATTGAATTAATCTTTAGTTAATGTTATAATATAATATGGATTAAAATGAATTAATCTCTAGATTCTATTGGATTAATTTGAATTAATATTTAGTTAATGTTATAATCTAATATGGATTAAAATGAATTAATCTCTAGATTATATTGGATTAGATTGAATTAATCTTTAGCTTATGTTATAATCTAAGATGGATTAAAAAATAATAATTATTAGATTATATTGGGTTAAAATATATTAATATTTAGATTATCTTATAATCTATGCCGGATTTGAATAAAATAATCTTTAGATTATGTTATAATCTAAGTTGGATTTAAAATGAAGTAATCCTTAGATTATGTTATAATCTATGTTGGAATAAAATGAATTAATCTTTATATTATGTTATAATCTATGTTAGATTAAAATGAATTAATATTTAGATTATGTTATAATCTATGTTAGATTAAAATGAATTAATCTTTAGATTATGTTATAATCTATGTTATATTAAAATGAATTAATCTTTATATTACGTTATAATCTATGCTATATTAAAATGAATTAATATTTAGATTATGTTATAATCTATGCTATATTAAAATGAATTAATCTTTAGATTATGTTATAATCTATGTTGGATTTAAATGAAATAATCCTTAGATTATCTTATAACCTATACTTGGTTTAAATAATATAATCTTGAGATTATTACTAAGATAGGTTTGATTGAAATATATTTCATATTATTGGTAATTTTGGTTCAAATATTCTTAGCTTGAGTAATAATCGAAAGAAGGTAAACTAAATTTTATGTTAGTTTATAATCGCCTTTGTGATTGGTTTTATGGAAGGAATTATGGGATTCCTTTATGTTTAGTTTTATGAAAGGAATTATGAGGTTGCTTTATATTTTGATTTTATGGAAAGAATTATGGGCTTCTTTATGCTTGTGTTTTCTATATTGAAATGAATCATATAGAAATGCATTGCTAAGCTTTGGAATGAAGTAGAAATGGGTTGAAAATATTTTGGAAAAAAGTATGGGCTTCTTTATGCTTGTGTTTGCTATATTTAAATGAATCATATAGAAATGCATTACTAAGCTTTGGAATGAAATAGAAATGGGTTGAAAATATTTGTGGAAATTATTTTGGAAAGAAGTATGGAATTTTGTATGCTTGTGTTTGCTATATTGAAATGAATCATATGGAAATGCATTGCTAAGCTTTTGAAAGAGATAGAAATTAGGTTGAAAATATTTGTGAATTTTGGAAAGAAGTATGGGCTTCTTTATGTGTGTGTTTGTTATGCATCAATAAAATGAATCATATAGAAATGCATCCATATCATCTTAAGAGTTGTTCTAATCCCTTATTACCATATTTTAACCATGGAGAGAAAAGGAATTATTGAAGGAGATAAAGGACAACATAGATCTTTTAGATATGTTGGTAGACTCTTGGCTTCTACCTAAGATCCTATGGAGACACCAGGGTTTATGATCTCTTGATGAAATAGATCTCAATGTAATGGATGGATTAAATATTTTCCATGGGCATTATTGATTGCTTTATTGTTTATGATGAAATTTATCATTCAAGGAATATACTTATAGGTAGTGCTATCTTCATTTTGGGAAAGAGCATTAAGTTCCATGCTAATGATAGACATGTATGTTTATGGCAATCTAAATTCATGATTCTTATAGATTTGATATAGTAGTGTCTATATGTGAGGTGATCATGTCTTTGGATTAAATGAATATCTCTTGGTAAATAGATTATTTTGAGTAAACAATATGAAATAAGGTCTTTTTGTTTCTTATGTATAAATATTTTTGCAAATCATAATTTTACGAGAGAGAGAGAGAGAGAGAGAGAGAGATTTGGTTATTAAAATAAGATTTCGTATTGATGTTTTATTAGGGTTGGAAGGGGTTTTTATATGGGGTTTCTCTTTAGTAACCTTGTTAATAATTTCTCTATGTTTCACCCCTACCTAAGGTTGTTGCGGAGAGGCAACACCTAGGTTGTTGTATCCATGGAAACTATCACATGGAGTGATGGATGCTTATACTTTCCATTGCAGAGATGGGATAGTCGAGCATTGGAGTGGTAGCGCACCATAGAGGGACCTCCAACTGGACTTAACGTAGTACACCTAGAGATGTAAACATACAATTGTTGAGCAAGGTGCAATGACAGTATTGTCATTGTTGTCAACACACTCAAATGGACAAGTTGATGTAGTGGACAGTTGTTCGAAGGTTTTTTGGAGTATGTATAGTGATTTTCAATGCTTATGAGGATGTTTTTGATTTTTGGGTGAAGTTGTTACAGGTTGTTCGTGCAAATTTGCAAAAGTTAAAAAAAATGTCAGGAAGTTGTCAAAAAATTGCAAAAGTCATCACGAGCACAGTTGGATAGGATGGATCAGTTTGGAACATGCCAGCATGTCAAGAAACAGTCCATAATAGCGTTGGAGGTGTCATCATAGTGTTTGTATTGATCGATGACATTTCTAGTATCTTGGCGGATGATTTGGCAAGTGGTTGTACAGGTCAAAAAATGGTAGTTTTGTCAGAAGCACTGCAAGCAAACCGAGAAGAATTTGATAGTAAAATTTGACCTAGAGGTGGTCATTATCTTCAAGAACATGAGTTCCAAATTTACACCAAAACTTATAAATGATACGAATGTTACAGGCGTTGCAATACTGTCACAAAAACGCTCTTTTTGGAAAAAGTGTGTCAGCAGCAGTTTTCATGGAGGTGGTACAGGTGAACCGTAAGGATTTATATAGTGATATTCATACTGGATGTACTCAGAATTGCAAATATTCTACGTTTCAAATTTTAGAAAAAACATAGTTACGAGGTGAGAGTTATTATTGTTGCAAAATCGGTACAGGTCACTTTTATGTCAATTTGTTCCACTTGTGCAAAATCCTTTAGTTGGTCGTTTCGACCTTGTAGAGTCGCTAGAGTTTTGGTTTTAGTGTTGTTACACCTTCAAGGAATCAAATAGAGCATCTTTAATTTTTGGTTTGAGGTGTCACGTGGCTTCGAAGTAAGAGAATGAGTAAGGTAGCAATTCTTTGCATGTGACGTGTTTGACAAAATGCCTTCTCAATATAAAAAAAGAAGTTATATTGTTTTAAGAAGCTTCATTAAAGAAAATATTTTTAAAATTGAAAAGGGAAAAAGAATGCAAGTGTGTGCTTTTTAAGTGACAAGGTATTTTATTGAAAAGTGGGGACTTTATTTTGTGAAGAGAGAAATGTGTGTGGAGAAAAATAAAGAGTGAAAATCCATGATTTTTGGAGTGGTGAAAAACATCACTTCAGTATTTTGAGCATAATTTTCTCATATGATATCTATTTTGGCTAAAATTTTGAGAGGTGTTTGCAGACAAAGTGCGGCACAATACACAGAAAGCATTTAGCAATTGGCATAATGAGCTAAGAGCACAATCAGTTTTTATTTTTAGAAGAGCAGATTCAAATTTTGAGTAATGCAAAGAGAGGGTTGTTATACTGGGTGAAATAGAAAGTTTTATATTTTGAGCTTACAAACCATAGAGGTTTCTGGTTTCAGTGAAGACATTCATATATGTCATTTTATTATCAATATCAAAATCAAGTGGGTGCTTGGTAGAGGGGTTGGTGCTCCTTTCTGTTGGTGCAGATAAATCAGGGGTTGGTGCTCCTTTCTGTTGGTGCAGATAAATCAAGGGTTGGTGCTCCTTCTAGTGGATGTTGGTAAATTTATTGTAAATTTGGTGCTTTGCAAAGGCTATATTTGGATGGGAGTCCAAACAATCATTTTTTGGGATGTAGCCAAATCGGTGAACCTCAGTACATCTTGTGTTGTGTGATGTTCTCTTGTTATACTTGCTTTATTTGGTTTTATGTTTTCATTGTTTTGGCTTTGAGTGTTAAAGATTTAAGTTTTAAAGAGCTACACTGATTCACCCCCCTCTTAGTTTCATTGTGAGACTAACAATTGGTATCAGAGCAAGGTTCCTGAATAGGCTTAACCGACTAGGGTGATCTTGGAAGTGACACAATGGCAGGTGGTGAAGGCTTATCATCAAACAAAGCACCATTGTTTGATAGAACTAATTACGCATTTTGGAGACTCAGGATGTAGACATATCTTTGTGCTTTGGGATATGACATTTGGGATTCAATAGATAGTGGATACACAATATCCACCACTTCTCCAACCGATGCTACCGGTAAGAAACTGTTTGAGAATGACTCAAAAGCAAAGAATGTTATCATGTGTGGATTAGTGGACAGTGAACTGGTAAAGATTATGGATTGTAAAATGGCAAAGGAAATATGGGACAAACTGAAGAGAATTCATGAAGGAGACGTTAATATCAAAGATGCCAAATTACAAACACATCGAGCTCAGTTCAAAGTATTAAATATGAATGACGATGAGAATATAGAGGCATATATGTTGAGATTTAATGAAGTCATTAATGCGATTAGAGGAATCGGTGGGGAAATCAAAGATTTTGTCATCATGAAAAAGGTATTAAGATCCCTTTCCCAAATATTTGATTTTAAATTTTTAGCTATAGAAGAAGCTAAATATCTAAATTCTTTTAGTATTGATGAGATGCATGGTTCTTTGACTGCATATGAGATGAGAATAGGAAAATCTAAACCCATAGATAGAGAAGTTGTTTTCAAAGCCCATAAAAATATGAAAGCAAAACAAGAATCTGAGGAAGAAGAGACATCATATGAAATGGATGCAAACGTTGTTCGAAAACTAAAAAGGGAAAAAGGAAAATATAGAGGAAATTTATCATTTAAATGTTTCAACTATGGAGCCTTTGGGCATTTTGTAGCTAAATGTCCACTTAATAAGAAGAAAATAAGTGATGAAGGATCGCACGAAGAAATAAGTGATTGGAAGAAAAAACAAATTTCAAAAAGGCAACTTTAAGAAGAAAAGTTTCATCTCCAAGAATGTCAGTTCATCAGAAGATAGCTCCAGTGAGGATTATGAAAAGGAAACAGGTGAAGCTCTTTTCATGGCACTCAAAGAAGAAAAACCAAAAAAATAACAAGAATGTGATGAAGAATAAATTGACGCAAAAGTGAATTTGGAAGAGGAACTAATTGCAACTCTAGATGAATTGAAGATAGAAAGAAAAAGAATAAGAAAATTTCAAGAAAGCTTGAGGATGCAAATGAAATCATAACAAATTTGAAAGTACAGATAGAAGAATCCAATAAAATCTCCGAATATCTCGAAGTGCAAATAACCATGAAAATAGATTATTGCAGCAAGCTAGAAGAAGATATTGTTGGTTTAAGAATGCAACTAGAAGAGATGAATCAGAAAATTAGTTGTTATCACAAACATGAAGAAAGTTCTATGAAGTTGGATAAGATCATAAATAACCAAAATACTACAGGCATCAAATTTGGTTTGGGTTTTGATGAAAGAGAATCGTCAAATGGATCAAAGGCCATAAATGAAGAATCCACAAATAATGAAGAGAAGAAACAGGTTGATCAAGAAAAAATGAATCATGCAAAAGAAAGCAATAATGCAAGGCACGAAAGGAGAATTGACAATGATGGCTTCACCAATGTCACACATCAAAGAAGAAGAAGATCTATGGCTCCTACGACAACATGGAAAAGACCACCACCCAGGTTCAATCATCTCTTTTTCAGTTACTGTTTTAAATGCAATGGTTATGGACATAAGATCTCAGATTGCAAGTATAATGTAGGACCAAGGAATTTTACCAATAGAAATGCTTTTTCACCTTTGATGGATTATGCAGTAGAATGTTATAACTGTCATAATTTTGGGCATATTGCAAGAAATTGTCAAAGTACATTTGCATCAAATCAATTTCAGGAAAGAAAATTTCAGCCAAATGGAATAAGACAAAATAGAAAATTTCCCAAAAAACATGCACAAGCTACTAAAAAATAAAATCCAAAACAAGAGCCCAAAATTGTAATCAAACTTGAGTGGAAAGAAAAAGAGCGACCTAAGGAAGAAAAGGAATCCTTGATCGTACATACGACATTTAAAGCACAGAATAAATCCACACCATGGATACTTGATAGTGGATGCTCCAGTCATATGACAAGTGACAAAAAAAAATTTGAGAAGCTACAGCAACATGAAGGTGGTTCAATAAATTTTGGAAACAACGATGGAGCTAAGATAGTTGGCAAAGGTTGAGTTAATATTAGTGACAAAAAAATCAGGTCAAGAGAAGTCTTGTTTGTGTTTGATCTGAAGCATAACTTGTTCAGCGTAAGTCAGATTTGTGATAGAGGTCATGAAGTGATCTTTAAGAAGTAAGGTTGTGAAGTCAAAAAGGTAAACAATGGGAAGTTGATAGCAACTAGATCAAAGACATTTGGAAACCTGTACACTCTCTCAAAGACTTCAGAAGGAGCTTGCTTGATTGGACAGGAAGAAGAGAATTGGTTGTGGTACAAGAGGCTCGATCATATCAGTTTTGACAATCTAGTAAAAATCATCTCAAAGAAAGCAGTGAGAGATATTCCCACCATTGGCAAACCATCAAATAGCATTTGTGCTTCATGTCAAAAGGGGAAGAAAACTAGAGTCTCATTTAAAATAAAAGAGTACTACACAAGCAAAAATTTGGAACTAGTACATACTGATTTATGTGGACCCATGAGAACGCAAAGCATATGTTAGAGTAATATTCCATTCTTTGGCATATTTACCCTTTTTACTTTGATAGGTACAATAGCTAGTATATTGCATTACACTAGTTGAGTAGATTATTACATTTACTTTTCTACTTTTACCATGTAGATATTTACTGTCTTAAATATCTAATGGTTGATTTGGTAAATATCTTAGGTGGAAGAGTTCTATTCAAAATTCTCTTCCTCTCAATAGAATAGTTAGCGTGATTTCCTATTATTCAGTTTTCAATACTATTTCGTAACCTATTTAAAGGCTATAGTTTTAAAACTATAAGTTAATGAAATATTTGCAATTTGATTGAATCCTAAATTCCTGTTCACATTGGCATCAGAGCTGGAGGAGGGAGTTGGGAGGAGGAATTGATTTTTTTAACTCGCTAGAGAAATCGAGCGCAGGAAGCACAATTTGGTGACTTCATTATTATTTTTCCTCCTTCGATTCCCTAAGTATTCATATAGTTTTTTTAATTGCATTTCATTAATCCATTATCGAAGACGGAGAAGGTGGTGAAATTATTTATTTTTATGGGCCACATCACCCCCCTCAATAAGACAAGGTCACAACCAGGCCCGCAGGCATTTTGACTGACCAGATTCATTTCCTCGGCCAGGCCATGCCCAGGCAGACGATCGACTAGACAACTCTTTACTACTGATGATCGCGCCTATGGACCAGATAGATCTAAGCTACCAACCCAAGCATGCCCAGCCTGCATAAGAGATTGTGCCCAAGGGCCTAGAAGAAGCATTTCTTTGACTCTCGTCCATAGGGCCCGCACCCCTAGGCAAGCCAACGGGAGCACTTCGAGGGCAAGAGCACCCTCATGCTCCCACGTGGCTTCTCCAACCCTGGCATGCTTTGAGGGCAGGAGTGCCCTCACACACCTAGGATATTCCTCTGGACATGTGGTAGAATCACATCGAGCCACCTAATCTCAGCAGTTGAAATTCTAGATTGACTTAGTTTGACATGTGGCACACACATCGAGGTGACACATAGCGAGATCGGATAATTGACGTGGACCTACTGGATGAGACACATGGTGAGGACCAACTGAAATGTGACACATGCAACAGCAAGTAGAGGGAGTGAGACAACCTAGTAACAAGGGCACCATCTGGCCATTGACACGTGTGTGAGAAAATTTTAGGTTTTCGACAGTGAACAGCCACATGGCATTCAATCATTCGTTAGGCAGAGTGACATGGAGGAAGGTCAACACGTGGAGGAGTAGCGATTGCCCAAGGTAATCACGTGTTCTTTAAACTTTCTTAGGCTTTTAAAATACTAATTCATCCCTTACGAGATGAATGTGGGATAAATCCCACAGAGCCATTCCAAAGGCTCGGCCCGCCTTAACACAAAGCATGCGGGGACGACTTTCAAAGTCATCCCAGCAATGCAGTGGTCAAGGTATAGCCTTGACAAATGTGACGTCTCACTTTCGAATCCGCGCGCCAACATTTTTGCAAAGGGCCTCTCCAAAAATCGTGCCATTTGGTATTTTTCATTATTTTTTTATTTTCTAAAGTTTTTTTTATGTTTTTTTTAAATATTTTTTATAGATTTTTTTTATATAGTTTAGCAAAAATTGGCATAAATTAATCAATTTTTAACCTTTTAAGTTTTTATTTTTAAGCATTAAAACTTAGAAAATATTTAAAGAAAACTATTTTTTTTTTGCAATAATTCCACTCCATTTCTATTGTTTTCTCCAAATCTTGGGGATAAAGAGACATAGGAACAACTAATTTTATTGCAAAAACAAAGGCCATCTTCAACATTTTTTTTGGAAGCCATTTTCAAGTGTTGAAGACAAAAACCAATTCATGTGTCGACTAGTCTGGAAGCCTTTCAAACGCGGGTCATGTGTTGACTTGTCTTGGAAGGAGTGCTCGAATTGTTAATTTTGCAAAATAGAGGGGGAAAGACAACATTGTACGTCTTTTGCAAAATTGTAAAACAAAGTAGGAGACATAAAAATATCAATTTTTTGCACAACACACATTAATATTTTGTTGCAAAAATTAAAAAGGTGCATTTTTTATTTTACTCGACACCTTCATTGGAAAATTAGGTGCATTTTCGATTACATCCGACACCTAGGTGATAAGAATTTTGTGGGTATTCTTGTTTGATTATTGCATTATTTTTTTTGCAATTATAAGTCATAGAATCAAGAACACACTAAACCCCAAAATTTCATAAATTTGTGTAAATCCTTACACAGATTTAAAGCCAAAATTCACTTTATATTCTCTCCTAAATCAAAAAAAACCCTAATTCACTCTTATTTGTTTGGCTTAATTTCCTCAAACTTTTCATCCTTCTTGAAGGGTGTTAAGGCAGGTGCCATTAAATATCTATTTGAGTGAATTGTCTTTTGGTACTCTTTTAGGGTAATAAAAAATAAAGAACAAGTTTTTGAAAATAAGGAACCTTAAAAAGTTGTAATCCTTTGCACTAAGGGGGGATAATTCCTTTCTTCCTTCAAAACATAGATTTTTGACAAGAGGGAAATAAAACTTGTAAAGGCAATCATAAAGTAGAAGTCATAAAAATTATACCTTTTCTTTTAGGCTTCATAATAGCAACCATGCTTGAATTTCTTACAATAAGGAAGGATGATTTGGTCAACTTTTTGATAAAATTGCCTAGAAAGCATAGTTTTGCACAAATTGTAAAAATGACAACCATGACACCATTCAGTGTTGGTTTCAAAACAAGCAAAACTAAAATGGCAAAGGCACATCACAAAAGCCATCTTTCTAGTGAAGTGTCTCATTTTGATTCTAATTTTGGTTCAAAGAGAGCAAACAGAGTGCTCATTGCTAAGACAGTATTGTAGAGGGAAAACACATTTTGTCACCTTAAGCAAAGCACCATTTCCTCTCTCTTTTTTAGGCTTCATAAATAGCATAAGTTTTTTTTTGAAGTACTTATAATAAAGGGGTGTTTGTACCTCTTTTTTAGGCTTCATAAATAGCAAACTCTCATTGTTTGAAGTTCTTGTAACAAAAGGAGGGAATTTTCTTATGTAAAATTTCCTAGGAGGTAATATTTATAAAATCCTTCACAAAGCTTCTTAAGTTGCACATATTTTTGCAATTAAGGGGGGATATACTTTTTTTTTCTTCACAATTTTTTGTAAAAAGAGAAGAAGACTTATAAGGGTGCATTTTTGGCATCGTTCGACACCTTAGTCATGCTTCTTTTAGAAATTAATTACAACATGTTTTGCAACAAGAAGGGGGGAGCTTATAAGGGTGCATTTTCGGCAGCGACCGACACCTTAGCTACCTTATCTTTTGCAAACTCATATTGTAAATGAATGAACCTCATATGAAGTGATCTATTCTACTACACCTAGCGATTGCAGCAGCTGGTTACCCATGCAATTCAATTGGATGACAAGATTACAATAAGGACATTTGTTGATGTGAAGAAAAAGTGAGGAATGACCCATTTTTTGCTTAGGAGCAGCCAGAGCATTGTGATAGAGCAAGAACCAGCAGATCAAGACCTTTTTTACTATATTCATGCAATTATATACTTTACTCAAATATTTTTGTATAGGAGGATAGGTATGGATTACCCAAATAATGTAATAAGGGGGGATGTTAGAGTAATATTCCATTCTTTGGCATATTTACCCTTTTTACTCTGATAGGTACAATAGCTAGTATATTGCATTACACTAGTTGAGTAGATTATTACATTTACTTTTCTAATTTTACCATGTAGATATTTCTTGTCTTAAATATCTAATGGTTGATTTGGTAAATATCCTAGGTGGAAGATTTCTATTCATAATTCTCTTCCTCTCAACAGAATAGTTAGCATGATTTCCTATTATTCAGTTTTCAATACTATTTTGTGACCTATTTAAAGGCTATAGTTTCAAAACTATAAGTTAATGAATTATTTGCAATTTGATTGAATCCTAAATTCCTATTCACAGCATAAATGGTGACAAATATTTCATGTTGTGTATAGATGACTATTCCAAGATGACATGGGTACTATTTTTTAAGCATAAATCAGAAGCTTTTGAGATGTTCAAGGTTTTCAAAAACCAAATTGAGAATCAAACAGGAAAAAGGATTAAATTTTTAAGGTCAAACAGAGGAGATTTCATTTTAGAGGATTTCATAGAGTATTGTGAAACATATGGCATTAGGAGATAGTTTTCAGCAGCTAGGACACCTCAGTAGAATGGTGTGGTAGAAATAAAGAATAGGACAATGAAGGAAATGACACGAACTATGTTGACTGGGAGCACAGTAGCAGACAAATTTTGGAAAGAGGTAGTCCATACTATGGTATACATCCAAAATAGGTGCATTTTGAGGACGCATGAAAGCAAAACTGCTTATGAGTTGTGGTTCGGTAAAAAGGCAACAGCAAGATACTTTAAAGTTTTTGGCAGCAAGTTTTACATCAAAATAACTGAATAAAACCTTGGCAAGTTTGAAGATAGGGCAGATGAAGGTATTTTTCTTGGCTATTCATCAAAAAGCAAAGCTTACAAATGCTACAACAAGAGGCTATAGAAAATTGTGGATAGTGTCGATGTTAAAGTTGATGAAGAAAGGGAACGAGTAATTAGCTATGAAGAGAACTACCCAATTTATGAAGAGATCATTGAAGGAGATGAAAAGGAAACGAAAAAGAAATAAAAAATTGACTCAGAGGATTCAAACAGTGATTCAGAAGTGGAAGAAAATAAGAAATTCAAAACAAGCAATTGGCAGAAATATCATCCTAGAGAGCAAACAATTGGAGACCCCACAGTTGGTGTTCAGACAAGAAGAAGATTAGTAAGTAACTAATCTTTATTATCCAGCATTGAGCCCAAAAATGTTGTTGATGCAAGAAAAGATAAAATTTGGGTAAAGGAAATAAATGAAGAATTAAATCAGATTGAGAAAAACAAGACTTGGGAGTTAGTACCAAGACCCGCAAATAAAAATGTAATCGGTACTAAATGGATCTTTCAGAACAAATTGAATGAAGATGGACAGGTAGTAAAAAACAAAGCAAGATTGGTATGCAAAGGCTATACACAATTTGAAGGTATTGACTTTGAGGAAACCTTTGCACCTGTGGCCAGACTAGAGGTAATTATAATGTTTATGGCTTTAGCAGTTTACAAGAATTTTAAAGTTTATCAAATGGATGTGAAATCGGCATTTTTTGAATGGGAAACTTGAAGAAGAGGTTTATATTGGGCAGCCAGATGGTTTCCAGCTTGGCGATGATCCCAACTTGGTTTGCAAGTTGAAGAAAGTGTTATATGGCTTAAAATAGGCATCCCGAGCATGGTATGCAAGGCTAGACAATTATCTTACTCAACAAGGGTTCAAGAAAGGTATGGTGGATAGTAATTTGTATGTCAAAATAGAAAATGGTCATCATATTGTTCTTGTTGTATATGTAGATGATATCATATTTGGCAGCAACAAATATGAGTTGTGTAAAGATTTAGCAAATAAGATGCAGAAAGAATTTGAAATGTCAATGATTGGTGAAATTTCGTATTTCCTCGGATTGCAAGTTAATCAAAAGGAGAAGGGCATATTTATTTCTTAAATTAAATATGTGAAAAAGATGCTGAAAAAGTTCACAATGGAGGATTGTAAGCCAGTTAGCACTCCCATGATGACAGGTTGCAAGTTGAGCAAGGATGACAAATCTCCACATGTTGATCAAACTATGTATAGATCTATGATTGGGAGCTTACTGTACTTGACAACTACCAGACCAAATATTTTGTAGGCAATATGCATGGTAGCATGATTTTAGGCTAGTCCCAAGGAGACTCATGTGACAGCAGTGAAGAGGATTCTTCGGTACCTCAAGGGTACTATGGAGTATGGGTTATGGTATCCAAAAGGTAATGACTTAACCCTTATTGTGTATTCAGATGCAGATTAGGCAGGATGTGTAGATGATAGGAAGAGTAACAGTGGAGGTGCATTCTATCTTGGAGACAGGTTTGTCGTGTGGCACAGTAACAAACAGGAGTCAATCTCCTTATCCACAGCAAATGCAAAATACATTGCAGCGACAACGTGTTGTATGCAGGTGTTATGGATGAAACAAACTCTGAAGGATATTGGTATTAATTTTAGTGAGCCAATTTTAGTTAAGTGTGATAACACCAGTGCCATTAACATCTCAAAGAATTTGGTTATTCATTCTCGCACAAAACATATTGCTATCCGGTATCATTTTTTGAAGGAGAAAGTTGTGAAAGGTGAGGTTAAGTTGGATTTTGTTCCAACAATAGAGCAAGTAGCAGATATCTTCACCAAACCATTGCCCAAGGAATTCTTTGAGTACCTTCTCAAGAAATTGGGAGTGGTCACACTTCCCAAGAATTGACTAGCTATTGGGGCCACATTCTTAGGGGGAGCATTTGTGTATTTGTTTATCTTTTTGCTCATGTTTGTGATTTTTGCTAAGTGTAATAATTTTTTCCTGAGAATGTTATGCATGGACTCAGGGGGATTTTTCAACAGCGCTTTGGTCTTTTTGTCAAAGGGGGAGAAGATTTACAAAAAATTGTGCGTGTGTTGCCAACAATTCCAAAGGGGGAGATTGTTGAGTAAGGTGCAGCGACAGTATTGTCATTATTGTCAACACACTCAGATGGACAGGTTGATGCAGTGGAAAAATTTTCAGAGTATGTACAGTGATTTTCAATGCTTATGAGGATGTTTTTGATATTTGGGTGAAGTTTTTACAGGTTGTTCGTGCAAATTTACAAAAGTTGAAAAAATCGTCAAGAAGTTGTCAAAAATTTGCAAAAGTCATCATGGGCACAGTTGGACAGGATGGACCAATTTGGAACATCCTAGCATGTCAGGAAATAGTCCAGAACAATGTTGGAGGTTTCATCACAGTGTTTGTATTGATCGGTGACATTTTCGGTATCTTGGCGGATGATTTGGCAAGTGGTTGTACAAGCCAAAAAAGGGCAGTTTTGACAGAATAATTGTGAGCAAACCGAGAAGAATTTGATAGTAAAATTTGAACTGGAGGTGGTTGTTATATTCAATAACATGTGTTCTAAATTTACATCAAAATGGAGAAACGAGGCAAATGTTACAAGCATTGCAAGACTATCACAAAAACGCTTTTTTGGAAAAAGTGTGTCAATAGTAGTTTTCGTGGAGGTGGTATAGGCAAACCGTAAGGATTTATGTAGCAAGGTTCAGACTGGATATATTCAGCATTGTAGAGATTCTACGTTTCAAATTTCATAGAAAACATAGTTACGAGGTGAGAGTTATGATTGTTGCAAAAACAGTGTAGGTCACTTTTATGTCAATTTGTTCCACTTGTGCAAAATCCTTCAGTTGGTCGTTTCGACCTTGCAGAGTCGCCAGAGTTTTGGTTTCAGCGTTGTTACACCTTCAAGGCATAAAATAGAGCATCTTTAGTTTTTTTTTGAGGTGTCACATGGCTCCGAAGTAAGAGAACGAGTAAGGTGTCAATTCTTTGCATGTGACGTGTTTGACGAAATGCCTTCTCAAAATTTAAAAAAAAAAGTTATATTGTTTTAAGAAGCTTCATTTAAGAAAATATTTTTAAAATTGAAAAGGGAAAAAGAATACAAGTGTGTGCTTTTTAAGTGACTAGGGATTTTATTGAAAAGTGGGGACTTTAATTTGTGAAGAGAGAAGTGTGTGTGGAGAAAAATAAAGAGTGAAAATCCGTGATTTTTGGAGAGTGGTGAAAAACGTCACTTCAGTATATTGGGCATAACTTTCTCATATGATATCTATTTTGGCTGAAATTTTGATAGGAGTTCACAGACAAAGTGCGGCACAATACCCATAAAGTTTTTAGCAATTGGTAGAATGAGCTAAGAGAACAATCAGTTTTTTTTTAGAAGAAAAGATTCAAATTCTGAGTAATGCAGAGAGAGGGATGTTATACTGGGTGAAATAAAAAATTTTAGATTTTGATATTACAGACCATAGAGGGTTCTGGTTTCAGTGAAGACATTCATATATGTCATTTTATTATCAATATCAAAATCAAGTGGGTGCTTGGTAGAGGGGTTGGTGCTCCTTTCTATTGGTGCAGATAAATTAGGGGTTGGTGCTCATTTTTGTTGGTGCAGATAAATCAAGGGTTGGTGCTCCTTCCAGTGGGTGTTGGTAAATTGATTGTAAATTTGGTGCTTTGTAAAGGCTGAATTTGGATGGGAGTCCAAACAGTCATTTTCGAGGATGTAGCCAAATCGGTGAACCTCGGTACATCTTGTGTTGTGTTATGTTCTCTTGTTATACTTGCTTTATTTGGTTTTATGTTTTCATTGTTTTGGATTTGAGTTTTGAATATTTAAGTTTTAAAGAGCTACACTGATTCACCCCCCTCTTAGTTTCATTGTGAGACTAACAACAATGACTTATGTTTGGCAGTAGAATTACTAGCATAGAATGACTTATATTTGGTATCATAATTTCCAACCATATAATGACTTATGTTTGGTAGAGGAATTGGCATTCCCCTTCTCTAAAATATAGATAAGGGATAACCCCTACGCTATGGTCAAGTTTTCTTATATTTATGAAGAATGTAAGAAATATGGGATGACCATTTGAAGTGTCCTTGGTACCGTGAAGGTATACAAGGTAAAACCTAGAACCTACAGAAGATTTGCCTCTCTTGTCCACTCAATTAATGTTTGTAGTTTCATATAATCGAAATGTGGTTATGTCTAGTTAATGATGATGATGGATACTCCTTGTAAACCTTGACTAAGTCCCTTTTTGGAAACAAAAACTCTCTCTTGTGGGTTGGTTAGAGTTTGGATCGTTGCAAATATGCTAGTTAAATAGGTACACCTAAAATAGGTATACCTATGGATATAGTTGGGGGAGTTGTAGAATCGATAGGTTGTGCCATAGCCACATTAAGACTAGCAAGATTATATTAAATCTTATTCATTTGTGCAATAGTAGATTATCCATTAGAATGTTTAGCATTTTCATTAGAATTTGAAGGTTCTCTCCTATTTTTTTCAAGTTCTTCTCTAAGTACATCCAAGAAAATATTTTTGTTTCTTCTTATATATTCTCTAATGTTGTCTACATAATCAAAGGTTACTTTTTTAACAACGTATTCCACTTCCCTATATTCAAGGTTTACCCAAGGATTTTCTACTTGTTCTTCATGTGAAAAAGGTTCATAAGATGTTGATTCTAAACCTTTACTATGAGTCTTATATCCATGTTTAGGCATAGATCATAAATTTTTTAGTAGGACTAACAATTGGTTATATTCTTGTTATCTTGGATTAATGTGATTTATACTAAAAAAATAAATTAGATAATCTTATTTAAGACTGAATAATTTTTATCTGGTAAGGCAAATGTGTGTTCACTTTGGGTTCACCAAAATGTAGATTCAAAACCTCACTCCACGTAAAATGACTTGGTCCTAAGTCTCTTTCCAAAGGATACTTGAAAGTTTATTTCATGTGAGTAGTACCTCCAAGTTCAAGTTTGTGTTGCTATGTTTATGTTCAAGTCCAAGATGTGTTTTGTGATTTAATTAACAAACACCTAAGTTTTTGTCTCTAATATCCCTTTTAATATAAAACTTGCTTAAACTTAAGCAAAATTATCACTAAATTTGTAATCTAGATGCAATTAATCAAAGAATGCAAGGAAACAAGGTTCATAACCTAGAATGTTTTTTTTATTTGAATTATTTACTAACTAAAGATGGTTTTTCTTTTCAAGAAAAATAAAAGATAATGCAACAAGCAAGTTAGCCTAAGATGCAACTAAATGAATTCATATTCCTTGCCTATTTGCTTTTTTAAAATAAAAGTTTGAACTATTCTAATGATTCTTTGTCTTTTCCATAATAAGAGTGATTTAGAAAAATATACAGAGAATAACTAATCAAAGTATAGAAAATAGTAAAATAATAGTAAACAAAGAATTTTAGTTCTATAATTACCTACTTCTAGAAGGCTAATCAAAAATACCATAGAAGCAAAAGCACCAATAAACCTTGGTGGTGAGTTTGAAAACCTGCAAATAAGGGGAAAAACAATTAGGTGTTAGATTTAGATGGGTTGTTTGATTCTAGAGAAGTAGTTAACTATCTCTTGTAGGTGATCTGTTGGGACCAACTGAAATCACATTGTATTTATGAAATAAGTTAAAATATATAGACATCAAGCCTATGTCATATTTGACAAGTGTCATAACCTTCACTTCAAGTATCATGCATAAGACAAGTGTTATGCATAATATAAAAGAATGTATAGTGCACATTATAATATTCTAACATCCCCACTTAATGTGTACTATCCTAACCATAGACAAAGATAAGTCAACATTAGATAACATCCCCCCTTAATGTTGACTTTTATTACATAAATAGAGCATTTTGCTAAACTGTGAAAACTTGTCAAGCCCAAGTGACTTGGTGAAGATGTCAACCACTCTATATTGAATTGGTACATACTCCATGTGTATAATGTCTTATTGGACCATTTATCTGATGAAGTTATGATGGATCTCAATGTGCTTTGTTCTGGCATGGAAGACTGGATTATTGGTCAGCTTAATGGTACTTTGATTATCACAATATATATAAGTTGGACCATCTATGAATAGTCAAATATATTGAAGTAATTACCTCAACCAAATTTCTTCCTTAGTTGTCTCAAATTTTGCTCTATATTCAGTCTCTACTGAAGATAATGAAACTATGTTCTACTTCTTGGTGCTCCATGAAATTGAGCCTTGACCCAACTAAAAACAATAACCTGAAGTGGATCTTCTTGTTTCAAGACAACTGGCCCAATCTGAATCTGTGTATCCAATCAAAGAAAAATCATCACATTATGTGTACATAAGGTCATGATGAGGGGTGGCCTTGAGGAATCTCAAAATCCTCCTAGTTGTTATTCAATGGCTCTTCTTAGGATCCTACATGAATCTAGAAACAAGGTCAACTCAATAGAAAATATCTGGTCTAGTTGAAGTTAAGTAGATCAAACATCCAACTAGTTGTATGTAAAGGGTGCCATCAACCTTTTCTTCATCATAACTATTAACCAATATTATCATAGTTTCCATGGGAGTGAGGGAGGGCTTACACTCCACCATGTGAAACCTCTCCAAAATAGATTGAATGTATTTAGCCTATGAGACAAAGATCTTACCATGATGTTGCCATACCTCTATGCCTAAGCAATAGTAGAGGAGGCCTAAGTCTGTCATCTCAAAATTTTTACATAAGTCCTCCTTGAGCAATATTATTCCATTTGTGTCATCACCTGTAATGAGAATATAATCCACATACAATGTAACCAAAATTATGCAAATATTCCAATGTTTCACATAGAGAGTAGATTCTATTGTAGATCTAGTGAAATCAAGGTTGATGAAATAGGAGTCAATTTTTGCATACCAAACTCGGGGTGCTTGCTTCAACCCATATAGAGCTTTATTCAATCTAAGGACATTGTTTTTTTTATCTTTGACTATGTATCCTAGTGGTTAGTTCACATACACTTCCTCCTTCAATGTACCATTGAGAAATACACTTTTTACATCCATCTGATATATGGGCCACTATTTTTGAGTTGCTAAATCAATAACTATGCATATTATAGTCATTTTTTCCATAGGAGCAAAAGTCTCCTCATAATAAATTCCCTCTTGTTGCTTATAGCCTTGAGCTACTAAGCGAACCTTGTAGTGATCTAGTGAGCCATATGATCTATACTTTGCCTTGTAAACCCATTTTGTGCCAATGGTAGATTTGCCTTGGGGTAAATCAACTAACTCCCATGTGTGATTTCTTTCAATGGAATCCAATTCTTGATCCATGGCAAGAACCCATTTAGGATCACCAAGTGCTTCTTTGACATTAGAAGTTTCAAGTTGGCTAAGGACTTTGCCATGAGGGCATAATTCACTTGGTGTCTTCAGGCTAAAGGTCTTTTACCTATATAAGTGGGCAAATGACTTTGGGCTTCATATATGGTATATTGAACCCACTTAGGTAAAGGATTATATGATGTGGATTTATTATTATATGGAGGAGTAGAAGGATATGGAGTACATGGATCATTTATAGGGATTTTTTCATCTTGATTTATGTGTGAAGAGGAAGGACTATGTGTTATGGAAGGTGCCAAGGGAGTAACTATTTCATTATTTAATTGAAAATTGGGGGCTATAGGAGGAGGATTATATGGGGTATACTCATGAAAGGTAATAGAAATATCCTCTTGTAAATAAGCTCATATAAGTTATAGGTATTAGCACTATCACTATAGCCAACGAAGAAGCATGTTTTGCTCTTATCATCCAATTTCTTCTTTTTCTTATGAGGAATGTGAGCATAGGCATCACATATAAAGACTCTAAAATGGTCCACATAGGTCATCCTTCCACTCCATGATTCTTCAGGTGTTTTATCATGTAAGGTCTTAGTGTAGGACCTATTAGTCAAGTATGCAACAATAAGAACAAATTTTCCTCAAAATGTGTTAGGCAATGTAGTAGCAAGTAACATTGATTTTTGCCCTATTTGTGATTATTTGATTTAGTCTCTCAGATACTTTATTTTTTTGGGGGGTATAAGGAGTTGTGAATTTCCTCCTTATCCCATAATACTTACAAAAATTGAATAATTCTTTGGAGGTATATTCTCCACCATTATCTGACCTCAATGTTTTGATTTGATAACCACTTTTTCTTTCTACAAGTGTCATGAAGTCTTTGAATGTATCTAGGGCTTACAATTTGTATTGAATAATATAGATCCATAATTTCCTATTGTAATCATCAATGAAGGTGATGTAATATCTAGCCTCAGTATGAGAGTTAACAAACATTGTCCCACAAATGTTTGAATGTACCAACTGTAATGGTTTGTTGGATCTCCAAGCCTTTCCTGACTCAAAATACTATCTATGATGTTTGGCTATAACACATGGCTCATAAAAGCATTTTAACTCCTTAAGGTGAGGAAGCCCTTTTACCAAACTCTTTCTTGCCATCATTTGAAGATTATGAAAATTCAAGTGACCCATTATTGCATGCCACATGTACTCCAAAGAGAAAGTAGTAGTTGTATGCAAAGAGTTTTGAGTTATAAATTTGGTAATGAGCTAGTAAACACCATCCTTTTTTACTCCAATGGATTTGATAGTGTCATTTTGTTCCTGGATGTAGCACTTGTATTTTTCAAAATAGACAGTATAACCCTTATAACCCTACATATGCAGATGGAAAGTGAATTGAGCTGATAGGCACCAAAAAAATCTAACTAGTTTTTAAGATCGTAAGAAGCAAGTGGTTGCATGGGCTGAGTGTGCAAGCGATGGTAGTTGGGATGTAGATCTTGATTCGTTCATCAAATTTGTGTTGAAGATCATCCCAAATAGGTTTTGATCAAATTTTCTCCTCCTCCTCATCAATTGTTGAATATGTTTGACTACATCAACACACGGGCTGCGATAACCAAAGTGATCGATTCTATATATTATGGAGGGTGATGTAGCCCTTAGATGTCATATCCTTAACGTCCATGAATAAGGGCCAGAACAAAGGCCAAAAATCATGGCCATGTAAAGCAGCACCACTGCACTCAACACATGATATTTCTCCATAGCAACTATCATGACATTTGAATCATCTATCAATTGGATCACAAGGTCAACACATGAATTTTTGATCATAACCTCCATGTATAGTGGAAAAATAACATGATTCTTTGAGCACAACAACAAATCTACAAAAAAAAATCAAACTAGCAGCTCCTCTGAGGATTACCACAAACCCAACCAGTGTATCCCATTTTTCATTCCTTTATCGAGAAACTACTTTTGTGGACAGATATAAAAAAAAAGTGAACCTCCCCAATAAATCACTCTAAAAATAAATTTTGGTAGCCATTAATTTCTTCAACATCTGGTTTCTTATCCATCCAAGGATGGAGAGCATACTCGCTCGTTTTTAAAAAAAAGGGGGGAAAAATGAGAGGGAAAAATGAGGGGGGATTTCCATGAGGGAATCCCCCTCAAACCAACAGGGTAGGGAAATCCCGCTCTGATACCAAATTTTGGGACCGACTAAAGTCACGTTGTATTGATGAAATAAGTTACAATATATAGGCATCAAGCCTATGTAAGATTTGATATGTGTCATAACCTTCACTCTAAGTGTCATGCATAAGACAAGTGTTATGCATAAGATAAAATAAGGTATAGTACATATTATAATATTCTAACATGATCATACCCCCTATCCTTGATAAAATAAATAAATTTATGCATAAATCTTTGGAGGAAGCAGATTGGCAAAAAAACCACTATTTCAAAAGAGCCACATAACCTTGGTGGCGGATCTACTCTATGTGAAACAAAGTCAAAAGTACCAATATTTGGATTAAATGGTGTTATTGACCCTACAACTATAATTTGAAGTATTTTTTAAGGAATTTTAGGAGCAAATGGAGTCTAAATGTTGTAAAATTTGATGAGGGTAAAAACCCTAATTCCTAAGGCTTGTAGACCAATAGGTTCCCAAAAGCCTATCAAATGGCTTCCAATTTTTATAAAAACTTATGTAATTTGTTGAATTTTGCTAAGAAGCCTAAGATATGATAGTTGGGTTCTTGAAATGGCTCAATTCATATCTCAAAGGTGCCTAAAATGATGATAAAATGCACTAAAATGGCCATAAAATGAAATGAAAGGGTTATATATCCTAACTGGACTTGAAATAATACAAAATGAATGATAAGATACAATGATTATATGTTAAATAAGACTATATGTTGGTTTTATAACCAAAGGAAGGCCTACAACAAGGATTAAAGATATTTTGATGCTCAAGAATAGCTAAAACAAGCAAAATAAGATGCAATGCTACAACAAAAATGATTAGAATGATATTATGCATCCAAACAAGATTAATGTGAGTTCAAAATTAGTCTACGGTCTTGCAAATAAGATTAATATAAATATATTTTAACAATTCAAGCATGAAAGGAGTAAAACTATCTTATATAATGGTGCATAAACTTACGAATGAGAGTTAGAGTGCATATAATATAATTAGAACATTAAAAAAACTACAATTAATATTATGATAAATGGTTGAAAATTGCATGAAAAAAGAAAAATAATAGTGAATTAGTGAGAAAAACAAAGCAAATAACCCTATATAAAGTGATTAGTGATGCAATTAAATTAGAAAATATTGCAAATGAAACAAAGAGGGACAGGAAAACTTGTTAGAATGCTTCAAAACAAGGATTAAAAGTATAAATTGTAAGAAAAACGAATATTAGTGGCTACTGAATAGAAATCCAAGTATTAGCAAGGCTTGAATAAGCGGTAAAATACTTGAAATTTAAGCAAAGGATATGGAAAGAGAAGGGATCTAGGGATTTTACTGCCTATCAAGACTTCCTCTTGGTACGAAGATGATATCCTTGCCCCAATGCCTCTTTACCTTGCTCTACTTGCCCCAAATGCTTTATTGAAGAGCTCCAAATGTAATAAATGAGAAATAATGAGCTAAAAAAAATTCAAAGTGTTGCTATAACCAATTGCGTTATCATATGCCCATACCAAGGGGTCTATTTAAATATTTTTGGAGGGTTGATCCATGGAGGGAAGAAGGGTCAAATATTCCATTAGGGCAAGGACCAAATTTTAATTTCGTAGGCTTGAGGAGTGGTCTAAGTAGGTGTGATCAGAGCAAGAAGTGGGATTGAGGAATCTACATGGTTTTGGTTAATGCCAAGAGATTGTTTTCGTGATTCAAAAGTGTCACCAATGTTCAGTAGTGGATTTTCCTAAGTGATATTTTTGATAAAAAGTCAAGTGGACCAGTCAAAATGCCAAAAAATGACTTGTAAAAGCACCACTATTATGCAATAGTACCATTGTGGCACTTTTGACAAGTATAGTATTTGTTTTAGGCTAAATTTGATGTCCAAGTTGCATGGTCTAAGGTTTGACTGTAAATATAGTATCTAGTGCCTGCCTAAAGTTGAGAGTTAGCGGGCATGTTAAATTTGGGTGTCTACACAGTAAAATTCAACTTACGCTTTAATAAAAAACATGTAGTTCAACAAAAAAGAATACTTACTCATAGGAAATACCCTCTATTTTGCTAAGAAGTCAATATTTTTGGTTACCAAACTCAAATGCAAAAATTTGAGAAAGACATTATTGTTAGTTTCAACAACATATATCATTATTCACTAAAATACTAATCAATGGAGCAATCAAAATTGTTAGCAATGTCAAAAATCCATAAGCTACAAATTTTGTGGGATTATATTTTAGATCGACCTCTTTCATGTTAGGATAGTTTATTACATTATTATTAGTTCATGCATTATTAGCTAGAAGATTATTTTAATATTTCTTGCACATAACAATCTCCTAATCGAGAGTATCGATCTTCTAGTTTGTAACCCTAAAGCATGTATTAAATAGGCTCTTGCCTAGATAAGTGAATAGGATTTTTCCATCATTGGTATCAAAGCAAGTACAAATCAAAGCTTTTTGCACACAGGTGAGAGAAGAGAATGAGTTACAATCAGGTAGAGTCGATTGGTAATAGCAGGGGTACTCATCCTTTGCATATGGTGGTGTTTATGTATCAATTGCAATGCCACATCATTACAGCCTTTCATTTGACCAAGAAGCTTGTGAACAAGGGAGTTGTCATTACACTAGTTTGCATGATGACCAAAATGAAGGTCATAGTAGAGTTAAAAATCATAGTGGTTGTGGTCACTCTATAGATAAAGTGAATATGGTAGTGATGTCACCATTACTACAAGCTAAGTCTTTTTGCTATGCTAGAAATTCATTAGATGTCATGGATCAGCCAAGGAAACCTAACTGCTCTAAATTTGTAGTCACCCTTAAACAAGATTTTTATGAATGTTACAGGCTTGAGTGACACTACATCATGGGATCTTGTGGTAACAACACCAATCACAGATACATTCCAATTGTAAAGGGATTCAAACCTAGATGTAGAGAAACCCTCTTTCCATATATTATGGACCACCCTATGGTGTTAATGACTATAATGCAAATCAAAGTCTCAAGCAATCCACCAACCCGAGCAAACCACATCGATGGATGCAACTATGGATAATTTCTTGCTTAGGCAATGTGCAAGAGTGATATTAGCTCCATTCAAAACTTTAGTTGAGTCATATTTAAGGACGAAGAGGTTGATCATTGCTAAAATGTAGTCAACACCCTCAAATAAAAACCTCCCTATAGTAAAATTGAGATGGTTCCCCAATGACCATAGTGTTGGGCAAAACATTGGTTAGTTTTTCTATGGTTCAATTAATTGCCTCCATTTAATTGTCAACCTGGGGTAGCTCGTAGTCTTGTGAGCAGTCGTGCAAAATCTATGCTTGTAATTTCTCCTTCGGAGATGAGTCCCTTGGATTATGGTTTGGGGGTATTTGGTATTCGTTGGAGTTTATGTTTAAACCAATAATCTCATGCTAAGTCTAAGAAAATAGGACTAAAAACATTTAAAATCTAAATGACTACCTTGCTGGAAATCACAAAAAATAGGGGAAATAACTGGAAATAAATTAATCTATTAAAATAAATGCAGAAAATAGGGGAAATAGGGAAGAAATCTATTGTAAGTGGGCCCACGCTCCAACAGGTTCTACCCATGGTAAAATTATCACCGAACACTTTTAGAAGATGTTTTACAAGAAAATATGTAGAGATTTTATTAACAGTTGTAGCAGAAGAAAATTACAAGAAATTCTAAGGGGTCTTCTTCAGGGGTGGCCTGCATATTTATAAGGTATGTGACCAACCCTATTACAATTTTTAGGATGAATCAAAAAATGATTCATTGTTACAACTATTTGCTTGATTAGAGGAATCGGGTAAAATATCATGATATTTCAACGTATTCTATTTCTAGAATACGCTGATATTTTATTTGCTCGACTTACAAAAATGATTT
This sequence comes from Wollemia nobilis, assembly GCA_028583015.1. Lineage (NCBI taxonomy): Eukaryota > Viridiplantae > Streptophyta > Pinopsida > Araucariales > Araucariaceae > Wollemia > Wollemia nobilis. The sequence goes on from JAQPPZ010014908.1 coordinate 2,820,474, forward strand.
ACGTATCAGCTAAAAAATGGGTGATGAGTCACCTTTGACATTGTCCCATGTTCAATTTCAATGTTGGAAATCCCTTCATGTTGGTTGTCAAAGTTTCGCTCTATTCTACCAACCACAGAGTCATGCTAAAGTTTGGCGTTAATGGAAATCAGGCATCATGGTTGAAGAAGTCAAGAAGTAGGCACCTTGTATTGCAAAAGTCGGGAAGCAGGCACCTTCCATCATATAATAGGAAGTAGGCACCTTCTACCATACAATGGGAAGCAGGTACCTTCTATCATACAATGGGAAGCAGGCACCTTCCATACAACGAGAAGTAGGCACCTAACAAAAAAGCGCCTAATAGTTAAGTGTCGAATAGAAGTTAGGTGCTTCAAAGGAATTTGGGTGCCTGACTTTGTACCTCTTCACCGATATTCCATAGATGTTTTTCCTTCATTAAATTGCAAGTGCCAGGTCCGAGTGGGACCTCGATGAAAACATGCCAAAATGCAACAATTTCCACTAAATCTACACAAATTACACTTAAAGACAAATATTAGAAAACATGCAAAATAAACTATTAATTATATATATAATTTCCATAAAATATTTATATCTACAAGAATATATGTCACACATTATGGGGAAAAGAGTACAAAAAATGAGCAATTATATGGCTCATCATCCCCCCATGCTTAAGGGGTGGTACGTCCCTATGCCACTTTGAACTAGTAATTACCAATTCTATTCACTTCATCCCAATAAGCCCTGTTGGTCTGTGTCCTCTTCTTCTTAGCGGCCTTGGCTTTCTCTTTGTCCTAGGGCTTTCACCCCTTTGATGCCTTGGGAGTGGTTGTCTCCTGACCCTGTTGCTTCTAGTGTTTGTTGCGTCGAAGTGGTTCACTTGGCCCTGCTCTCTTCTTGGGTGGTTCTCTAGTCCAGGCCACCTTGCCCTTATCAATATTCAGATAATAACCAGAGAAACTGGTGGCATCCTTTTGGAATGCAGGCTCAACCATTTTCTAGTACTCATGGTGAAGTGGTAACTTTTCACCCATAAGCACTGATTCTTTATCTCCAAATGGGATGCTAGATTCCTTAGCAACCCTGGTTATGGGTAAATCTGCCCTTATTGGGTCAAGCTCAGGTTCAGATTGGACCTCTATCTTTGCCACTAGGGGAGTTCTACTGCTTGATGCCAGATCTTCCTATTGCATAGGGCCTAGAAATCCCATCCTTTTAAAATATGCCTACATCCTTGAAGGCTTTCCATCCTCTGACCCATACAAATACCAGAACTACTCAGGTTGAGCAACTAGAATTTTCCTATGAGGCCTGCCAGATTGCTTCCTAGCCTCCTTTTCTAATTCCTTGAGGGCTTTCTTGGAGGCCTTCTTCCAATTCTTCTTGTCTACCTTAATTTCCTCCTTAAGCTCCTCAAATTTCTATTTTTGGGTAGCAAACAAATTCTTTGTTGCCTCCCATTCTTCATCAAAATCTAGCTCTAATTCCTTATTAGATTCAATGCCCAATGCCTTCAACTCGACAACTCTCACTCTAGTTTTGGGTCATCACTGAGATGGCCTTATGGCTTTTTGTTTTGATCTCAGCTTGATATGTTGTACCCTAGAGTGTGTTGGTGCAACCTCTATTTCCTAGGGTACAAGGGATTCAAGCTATTGAGCCTCTTTTTCCTCTATAGCAACTTGTTGCACAATAGGGACTACTTCTTCCTCTTGAGGTTATCCAACCCCTGCATCAATTGGAGAGTGCTCTACCTCTCCCTCTTTACCTAAAATTTGAGGCTCTTCGACCTCCATCTCCTTCTCCCCCTCATCTCCCTCCTTTGTAGGTTGTTCTACATTTTGAGGTTCCTCAACTTCAACCTCATCCTCCTAAATTACCTACTCTACAGAGGGGGACGTAGAATAGGGCTGCTCTACTTCCATTGTAGCAACATCTCCCTATTCTATTTCTATATCAGCAGGGGCACCTCTATTGCCCCATCGATCTACACTATTGCATCAACTCTAGTTGGCTTCTTGACTCCTCTTGGTCTACCTTACAACTACAATTGTCTCTGTAGTTGCCAAATTGTTTGATACAATTCATGCATTTTTAATGCAGCCTCCTTTTGGGACTCCTCAAATAGAGCCCATTCTTCTTTAAATTTGGCTTCCCAAGTGGAAGCCTACTCTCTTAAAACCTATAGCTATTGCTGCAAATCCTCCACCTAGCCTTCTGGTGGTACATCTTCCATGGCCACCTCCTATTGAGGAGTTGGCCCACTAGAAATATCCTATAAAATGTGGGCCATGTACTCCTCCTTATTGAGCTCATCGATTGGTATCTCCTCATCGGATGAGCTTGAAACCACCCTTGATGCCTTCATTCTTCTGCTTTGCATCCTGGTGGAGATAGGCATAAAATCCTGCTCTACCTCATCTTCGAATTGAGGTGCAGAAGGAGACAGAGCCTACCCTACTTCCTCCTCAAATTAGGAAAAATTAAGGGATGAGGCATATCCTGCTTCCCTTATAGTTCCTGTAGGCTAGGATGATTCTACATGTTCTATCACCCCTTGGGTCAACTATTCATTCTGAATTGGCACCTCCCTCTCTGCTTGTGCCCCTACCACTGCACTAGTGCCCACAACTTCCTCAATTATCACATTTCTATGTGACTCTGCATATCACACCAAGGCCAAAATCAGGCCATGGTGAGCCAGGGTAGAGGTGGTGCCTCCTGGTATCACCTAGCCTCATATTTTAGGGTGCATGCAAGGTAATGGGGGATATTGATTTTATCCCCATGTAGGATGTGATTGAGGAAATAGAAGTGGTTGGCATTCAGATGAGAGTACCTACTAGAGCATGTGAAGAAATGGGTGATCTACTCAAAAACTACCCTCCAAAGCTTAAGAATGTGTCATTTTGGCAAGCCATGCATGTTAGGTACTCGATTGGTGCTCCAAAAATATTTGTACATAGAGGGTAAGGTTATCCTCCTTGTACATGTGCTCCCCTATAAGAGGGAGGCCCATAACTCTAGTGATGTAGTCCTCAATGACTGGGATCTCCAGCCCCCGCATGCGCATGACCCCATCTCTCATCGATACCACAAATTCATTTACCACCATCGTATCCTGGCCCTGACTGACTAGTTGATAGTAGTCCATCCATTCTACAACATCCAACTATGTTTGGACATCTACAAAAATTCTCGAGCAATCGATCAACTCACTCTTCTTAAGGTCATGATTCTTTGACTTTCCCCCATGCTTTACCTTTAGTTCACAATTCACTCAATGATGTTATTGCTTCCCCTTCGAATTACTACTATGCCTCACTACTCTATTTTTTTCTCACTGAAGGTGGCTTCATAGTAGCTGGTAAATACTTTTTAAAACAACTATGTTCATGCACACAGGTGGTTAATTACCATAATCAATAGTGATTATGGTTATCCATAGTAAATTTCCTTTGAGCATGTGCCCGATTGTGCGGAGATGATAACCATAAACTATCGACCAATCAGAGGTATGCCACGTAGCACCATGCCAAGTGGATTTGTTCAAGTGGTTAAGGTAATAATGGGGGGTTGTGCTGACACATTTCCATAGACACACATGTTCATGAAAACAATATAGACAAGAAACATAAAATTTAAACATGCACCTAAATTTGTTTCGTGGGTGCATATGTGCAGATATTCATGGTGCATCGCTATTGGATGGTGTTTGATGATTGGGTAAACTGCAATGGACAATGATGGTCATGGTTCCCATGCAATAAATTTTCTTCGACGTGATTGGTTCTTGGTAGCTGCAAGGTGGCTTATTTAAGAAATCCTACAAAATTAAAAACAAAAATTAGAAAAATGTATCTCCTTGGGATGACAAACATCCCCTCCTCGAAAGTTGATTGTTGTCAACTTTTAATTTTATCCATGGTAGATTTGACTTTGCACATGCGTGGGGTGCTGACGTGGCTCGGGCCACATCCCAAGGCTGACGTGTTATTCTATCAAGGTAGAAAATGGTCATAGTAAATGAAAATTAGGTACCTTTTTTATATGGAAATCAGGTGCCTTCTTTTCAAATTATGGTATGTAGGTGCCTTGGAAATTGAAAATAGACACCTTAGGAATTAGGTGCTTTACTTAACATGGGAAGCAAGCCTTAGCAATCATGCGCTTATGCCTAACATGGGAAGCAGAACCTTTTTGCTAACTATCGAGTGTCATACTTATAAAACAAACTTTATACAAACTTTTTTTTTTACATATGCTAAGAATATTTGGTGTCAATTTCCCAAAAACTAGAAGTCGGTCATTCTCCTAAAAAATTGAGAGTCAAGCATTGATCTACCAAAAAATGGGATGCAGGCACCATCTTCATAACATACTAGGAGTTAGGCACCATAAAGCATATAACGGGAAGTAAAGCACCTTCTACCATACAATGGAAAGCATGCACCTTCCATCATACAATATGAAGTAGGCACCTTTCACCGTACAATGGGAAGCAGGCACCTTCTCTAATAATGGGAAGCAGGTGCCTTCCCATAAAATACAAAAAATGGTACTTTTATTTTATTCAATAGGTGTTGACTTGTCCTTGTATATGCATTGTCAGGTTGATCAAGCCCTTCAGTGCTTCTGATTGAAAAATAGGAACAAATTCAACATCCACCCTTAAACCAGCAGTTGAGTGTTTTATTGTCCAAAGAGACCAATCCAAACACTCTTGTGCAGGTTCAGGTTTAGTATTCCCCTTCTGAGGGATGAGCTACTCCTACTCCTAGAAAGCTAGAAATGCATAGGTTCATGGATCCTATGCCCATTAGGCCTAGGTTTCCCAAGCTGCCTAAGGATTGCACAAAGGGCATTATTCCTACAAAACAAAAACACAACTAAAAAAAAAAAATTTGAAAGAATAATTATCTTTGGGACTATGTGGACTAGGTCCACATCTTACTGACTCAAGATAAAATTAGAATCAACTAGGGTTTCCCCCATGCCTAAACTAGACTCAATCATATATGCTTCAGACACATGGTATGGATGCAGGTGGTGGCCATTGACTATTAAGGTAATGTTGTTATCATCTATTATTATGATCCTTACAACCCCATTATTGATGACTTCAATCACTTCATATGGCCCCATCCAATGTTGCATGAGCTTACCCTTCCTTTCCTAGAACCGAGAATCATAGAGTAATGCCCATTCTCCCACTTTAAGCTACTTTGGCCTGGTGTGGCGGTCATGCCACTTGGCCCTTTGTTTCTGAATGATCTCTATTTTCTATAGAGCCTCAAGGTGGTATTCATCCAACTGATTAAGCTACTGAATTCTATATTTTTGTGCATCATCCAGGTTGATATTCAATTCTACAGTAGTCCTAAGTGTTTTGACTTCAAACTCTATAGGCATCATGGCACTTTTCCCATAGACTAACTAAAATGGTGTGAAACTAGTAGTAGTCTTCCAAGTGGTCCTGTAGGCCCACACTGCTTCTGGTAATCTAGTAGCCCAGTCCTTCCTATGTTGTTGTACTATCTTTGTCAGGATATTCTCCAACTCTCTGTTGGTCACCTCAACTTGCCCATTCACCTATGGATGGTAGGGAGTGGTTTTGTTATGCCTGATTTTGTATTGTTGCATGAGTTCTTGGATCATCCTTGAAGTAAACTGAGGTCCTTGATCTATTGTGATCTCCCTTGGGACCCCAAATATTGTAAAAATTGATGAATACAAGAAATCTGCTATAATTTTCTCCTTTGAATCATGCAAAGCCTGTACTTCAACCCACTTTGTCACATAGTCAATACAAACTAGGATATACCTCTTACCTCCTGACTATGGATTAATAGGTCCTACGAAGTCCATCCCCCATTTATCAAATGGTTCAATGTGAACATGTGGTTGGAGTGGCATCTCATCTCTGAGAGTAGGTCTACCCATCCTCTGACATTGATCACACTAGCTCACATGCTTGGTTGCATCCTTGAATAGTGAAGGCTAGTAATAACTAGCCTGCAACACTTTATATGCAGTCCTTCTTCCTACAAAATGGCCACCACAAGGTTCATCATGGCAAGCCTTCAGTATTTCAATTATTTCATCTCCAAAACACATCTTCTCATGATTTGATCAGGTCCTATTTTAAATAGGCACCCATCAATCCATGAAAAATCTGCACTTTTCTCAATTAAAGTCTATTTTTCATGAGGTAAAAGTGTAGGGGATACTTTACCAGTGGCTAAATAATTAGCCATATCTATGTACCAAGGTATCTGATCATTTAGAGCAAACAAATGCTCATCTAGAAATTGGTCTTCTATAGCTGCATAGTCTGGAGGTGTCAACCTAAACAAGAAATCAGCTACCACATTGTCCTTTCCTGGCTTGTCCACTATTGTCACATCAAATTCCTACAAGAGCAACAACCATATGATAATTCTACCACTAATCCCAAGTTTGTTTGTCAAGTATCTGATCATTGAGTGGTCAATGTGTACAAATACCTGATAACCTATAATATAATGATAAAATTTGTTAAGAGCATGTATTACTACAAGAAACTCCTTCTCTATGATAGTATAATTTAGTTCAACACTTATAAGGTTTTTACTAACATAATAGATGGCATAAAAATCATCACCATATTTCTATCCCAGTACTGAGCCTATTGCATTGTTAGATGCATCAACATATATGTGAAAAGGTATGGTCCAATTTGGACCTCTCAAGACTAGAGCAGTAATTAGTTTTTCCTTTAAAGTGTTGAATGCTTGTTCACATTCTTCAGTCCAGACAAACTCTGCATATTTAGTTAACAATGTGGTAAGAGGTTTAGCAGTTTTTCTAAAGTCTGATATAAACCTCCTATAGTAACCGGATGATCCTAGGAAACTATGGATATCCTTTTGTGTTTTGGGAGTAGGTAGGGTTTGGATGACTTCAATTTTCTTTCTATCTACTTTGATCCCATCTATAGAAAGGTGATGTCCTAAAACTATCCCTTCCTACATCAACATATAGCATTTCTCATTGCTTAAGGATAGGTTAGTTTCCTCACAATGTTTAAGTGTCTTTTCCAGATTTTTTATGGCAATTTCAAAAGTTTCACCATATACAATGAAATCATCCATATATACCTCCACAGTCTCTCCAATCATATCTAAAAAAATGCTAAGAACTACCCTCTAAAAGGTGGCAGGTGCATTGCATAGGCCAAATGGTAAAACTCGATAAGCAAATGTCCCCCATGGACAAGTGAAGGTGGTTTTATCTTGATCTTCCTCCCCTATTTGGATCTGATTGTATCCACTGAACCCATCCAGGAAAGAAAAGTACTTCTTGCCTACTAAGGTGTCAAGGACCTGATCTATAAAGGGTAAAGGGAAGTGGTCCTTCTTAGTTGCTTTATTCAACAACCTATAATCAACACAAATTCTCCACTTTCCATTCTTCTTGGGCACCACCACCAATGGTGATACCCACTCACTATCTAAAATGGGGTAGATGAATCCAACTATGAGAAGTTTTTGTAATTCTGCTTTGACAATTTCTTTCATAGTTGGGTTCATTCTCCTCTATGGTTGTCTTACTAGTCTAACCTGGTCTTCTAGATATATCCTATGTGTACAGGTCTCAGGAGCTATTCCTCTCATGTCAGAATACTCCCAAGCAAAGGCATCTTGATGTTTTTCCAATGTTTGTTTTAGTTTGGTCTGTTGTTCAGTTATCAACTGGTTATCTATGTTCAACATTCTACCAGGTGCAACTTCTATTTGTTGAATATGGTGGTCTTTCACTAATGGCAACTCAGGAGGAGGACAGGAGGGTTCTCCTTGAAAAAAGTGAGATATCATCTTATCCTCATCACTTTCATCTTCCAACTCCTCAAGTGTCATCACAGGTTGGATTATTGATAGACCACCAATATTTTGATTCTCATCCTCAAGTTCTCCCAACAAATCTGAAGACTATGCAGGTGGATGTATGATCAATTTCTTTATATTATGACCATATAAAATGGTCATTTTCCCATATCTACAACTTATGTAAGCATCAACTATTGCCAGCCAAGGTCTACCTAAGATTAATGGGTATCCACCTAGTCCAGATTTAGATTGTAGCACTAAGAAATCTGTTGGATACTCCCATGCATCTACTACAATAGTGATATCTTCCAATATTCCTTCAAGGAGTACTATAGATCTATCCACCAACTACAACATAATTTTAGTGGGCTTCAGATTAGTCAATTTTAGTTTTTGCATGGTCTCCTAGGGCATGACATTGATGGCAGCCCCCAAATCTACTAGTGTGTTGGGTAAAACATAACCTTCTATTTTTACAATCAGCACAGGGCTTCCTAGATCTAAGTACTTCTGGTTATAGGTATTCCCTAACATAAGGTCAGCTAACTGACCTACCAAACTGATTATTTTAGCTGGTTTCCTCCCTAGTTTCTTGAGGCACAACTCTCTTATGGCCTTTCCATAAATAGGTATGTCTCTGATGGCCTGAAAGAGAGGGATTGTGACTGTTAAGTTTTTTAAACTAGAGAGGATATCAAACTCTATTTGTATTGGTTTCTTGGGTTCCTGCAACCTTTGTGGAAAAGGTGGAACCTCCTCTTTGTTATGTACAAGTGTTGATTCTTCTTCTACCTCTTCTATAAGGGGTGATTCCCCTTTCTCTATTTCTATTGGTTCCTCTTCTTCTACAAGAGGAGTGACTTCTACACCTACTTGCTTTCCTGACCTTAACTGGATAGGATCACAATCTACCTTAATATTATACATAGGGTACATCTCATTTTCCATATGATAGGTTGTTGCTTGTTGTTTGGGTTTGTTGTTGGTTGTGTTGGTAACTGAGGAGTCCTTGGAGCAGGAAGAGTAGGTAGGCTTGGTTATGGTGGAGCTGGAGCAGTATGTTGTGGATACTGATTCCAAGCATTCTGATTTCTCCACTACTACCCAAGCTACTGGTATTGGTTCCAAGGGTAAGGGTTGTAAGGATTAGCTCCTTGGGGAAATGGATTCCAAGGTTGTTGACCATACCAACCCATGTTGGGTGGTTGGGCTTGACCTTGGTTTTGGTAATTGCTACCCCCATAGGATGACATTCCTGATTGCATATTGTTACCCATAGGAGACTATTTCTAGTTCCTCCTATTACCCATGAAGTATACCTCTACTACTTCAGGTTCCTCTTTAGATTTCATTAATTGTGGACACAACTTTATTTTATGATCCTTCTTACAAACAACACATACACAAACTTTATTTTCTAGGCACTCATTTTTAGGGTGTTTGCCTCTACATTTAGGATAGAAGTAGGCCAATGCTACCTCATTCTCCTACTTATTTCTCTGAAGTAGAAGAGTATCCATTTGAAGAGCTAGAGATGATAACATCTCACTCTTAAGGTCCTCTAGCATGTTGCCTATTTCTATTTTAGTGATAGTGGTTGATTGCTTCACATTTCTAGGGGTTAACTTACCCTTTCTTCTTGAAAATTTTTGACACAACTATCGAATATCATCCATTTGGTGTTGGTAAATGTCTCCCCTAGAGATCATGTTTAAAGCTTCCAAGGATTCATTTGTCAGTCCTTTCAAAAAAATGCTTCTTAGGGACCTATCTCCTAGTTTTGAATGGGGTGATCTTTGCAAATTGAAGCTAAACCTATCCTAATATTCTTCCATAGATTCCCCTTCCTTTTGGGTCATGTCTAGGACTTCCTCTCTTGCATCTCTTGCTCTACCAAAATCTTGATACTGATCCAAGAAAAGTTTCTTCAACTATTCCCAGGTAGTTATCCGTTTATCCCCTAAGCTGATGAACCAACGCAAAGTTGAATCATCAAGGGTGGAAGGGAATAATTTTAGTTTTTGAGCATCTATGGTGTAATCCATAGATCTACATAAAACATCAAATTTAAATAGGAACAGGTCTAGATCTTCTATTGGTAGTCCTCTAAAGGTTGGAAGGTGGGTAGGAGAGATGTGTTTCATCTTGTGATCTCCTCCTACCTCTCCTATTGGAAAACTAAAACTAGTGGATGTTTCCTCTAGATTTTCTACCATTCTACCTACTACTAGAGTTTCTACCCCTACTTCATTCAAAGCAGCTATCAATGCTTCTAATTCATTTCTTTTATCCTTCAGAAGGATGGATAAGTCAGCATTTGAGATAGTTCCATCTAATACTGCTTGCCAATATTCAACATTCAGTAGATCTTCCTCAGATTGAACTCTACTTATCTTTGATCCTGCTCTAAGATTCTACTAGATTATTTTAGAAGGATCCTATGCAAATAGTGGGTGTTCCCACCAATGCACAGGTGGAGATTGTAATGGTGAGAGTTCAATATCAGGTTCAAGTTCTACTAAAGTAGAAGGATTCTGAGAAACAACTTCTTTATTTTTGACAAAATGATCATCTGGTCCCCTATTCTTAGGTGGACTCATACAAAGTTTCAGATGAAGGTTTCTGAAGAAAACACTCTAAACTACTATAACTATGCTTCCTTCAGAACAAGAAATTACAATGGCTACTCCTCAACAATGATGCCAAAATGTTGGGCAAAACATTGGTTAGTTTTTCTATGGTTCAATTAATTACCTCCATTTAATTGTCAACCCAGGGTAGCTCGTAGTCTTGTGAGCAGCCATGCAAAATCTATGCTTGTAATTTCTCCTTCGAAGATGAGTCCCTTGGATTATGGTTTGGGGGGTATTTGGTATTCATTGGAGTTTATATTTAAACCAATAATCTCATGCTAAGTCTAAGAAAATAGGACTGAAAAATATTTAAAATCTAAATGACTACCTTGCTGGAAATCACAAAAAATAGGGGAAATAACTAGAAATAAATTAATCTATTAAAATAAATATAGAAAATAGGGGAAATAGGGAAGAACTCTATTGTAAGTGGGCCCACGCTTCCAGTAGGTTCTTCCCATGGTAAAATTATCACCGGACGCTTTTAGAAGATGCTTTACAAGAAAATATGCAGAGATTTTATTAACAATTGCAGCAGAAGAAAATTACAAGAAAGTCTAGGGGTCTTCTTTAGGGGTGGCCTACATATTTATAAGGTATGCGACCAACCCTATTACAATTTTCAAGATGAATCATAAAATGATTCGTTGTTACAACTATTTGCTTGATTAGAGGAATCGAGAAAAATATCATGATATTTCAACATATTCTATTTCTAGAATACACTGATATTTATTTTCTCAACTTACAGAAATGATTTACGTATCAACTAAAAAATGGGTGATGAGTCACCTTTGACATTGTCCCATGTTCAATTTCAATGCTAGAAATCCCTTCATGCTGGTTGTCAAAGTTTTGCTCTATTCTACCGACCACAGAGTCATGCTGAAGTTTGGCATTAATGGAAATCAGGCATCATGGTTGAAGAAGTCAGAAGCAGGCACCTTATATCAAAAATCAGGAAGTAGGCACCTTCCATCATATAACAGGAAGCAGGCACCTTCCATCGTACAATGGGAAGCAGGCGCCTTCCACCTACAATGGGAGCAGGCACCTAATGGGAAGCAAGCGCCTAACGGGAAGCAGGTGCCTAATAGTTAAGTGTCGAATAGAAGTCAGGTGCTTCAAAGGAATTTGGGCGCCTGACTTCGTACCTCTTCACCGATATTCCGTAGATGTTTTTCCTTCATTAAATTGCAAGTGCCAGGTCCGAGTGGGACCTCGATGAAAACATGCCAAAATGCAACAATTTCCACTAAATCTACACAAATTACACTTAAAGACAAATATTAGAAAACATGCAAAATAAACTGTTAATTATATATATAATTTCCATAAAACATTTATATCTACAAGAATATATGCCGCACATTATGGGGAAAAGAGTACAAAAAATGAGCAATTTTGTGGCTCATCACATAGGAGCCACTACAATCGACAAGGGTAACGAGGAAGTCCAGGTCGATGCGGGTGCAACAATTGAGAATGGCAAAGATTGACTTAAGGGTGTAATCATCCTTATCATCATTGGTAGCAGACGATGGTGAAAGCTAAGTAATCCCGATCCAATCATAGAATTTTTGGCACGAATACCTTGTGAGTCAAGTCTGTTGTGATAGAGGCCAAGGACCCAGTGCTCAGGATCAAATTTCTCAACAAAAAACCATTGTTGTTGTTGGAGGTGCAACACACCTTTGGCTTCTTGACATGGTTGTCGAAGACCACCATCATGTGATGTAGACACAAAGTATATCGACACTCTAGTTCAATTATTTCCCCCAATGTGGTTGTAGCGACTGAAAATTGATCTACAACCTATAAAGCTAATAGCAAAGGTCCGTCTATGAACCTTGGGAGGATCAAATTGATAAAGTGTTGGCTTATTCCTTGTACTGGCACAAACTCAAAGACGGGTAGTGTGTAGAGGTGTGGCATGTACTACCTCTACAAGAATGGAACGACGAGGGAACCCATGTGGAGGTTCATTAGTTGTTCATGGCAGACACCTTGGAGGCACAAATACACTATAAAGGTGAAAATTTTAAAAACTCCCTATGTAGATTCTCCTGCAAATAGCTCATACAAAACATGCCTAATTTAGAACCCCCCAACTGCAACATGTTTGAACAACTGGTGTTTGTAGTCACATTTGCTTCGCAAGTCGACTTTGATCTAATTGGTGTTTGTGGTAATTGTCGCTAACATGGAAGACATTTGTTCATAGAGCCCACACAAGAAGTGAGGTGCATAGACGATCCCTCTATGTCAGTGATTGCAGCAACTTAGATGGATCCTCCATATTTGGATGAATGAATGCATGGCACACAGTAAAGGGCATTGCGAGGTTGTCCATGTTGACAATATCGGAGAAGCACCAACATTTATTATATGTTAATGAGCGCTAATTTCAAACTCGACGAGCGAGTCCGCCAAGTCAACTAGAGCATGGCAGTTATGTCCTAAATGGACAAAAGGGCCTAGGTTAAAATCTCTTTGCATGCAAATTTAAAACAAAAAACAAAAACACAACAAAAAAGGTAGATTTAGTTTTTAATTTTTTTTTTTTAAATGTCATTTTTTAATTGAACGCCAATTTATTTTAAGCGCATGCTTTTAAAGCGCAATTTTTAAAAAGTGCATGTTTTTTCAAAAGGGAGAATCATAATATATTTTTAAAATAAAGAAAAATGCTAGAGAATATTCCTTGCAAAATTTTGGTTGGAAGAAGACTCATCCCAACCTTTCCTTTTGCCCAACGAGGCATTGTTTTCTCGCAATTCAAGGCATCAACTGATTTGAGTATATGCTTATATATACTCGTAGGAAAGCATTTTTCAACGCCGATTCAATGGAAGAAACATTTCTCAATTTTGTAATAGTCTAATATGGCTAGAGGTGCAATATCGGCAGAGTCTTAACACCACCACCTTTCTTGCAAAATTCAATGATTGTAAAAGGTGCATTTTCGATGAATATCGACACCTTCACAACACAATGCAAGTGATAAGTTCACCTTGAGGGCGATCAATACTTATAGTACACATAAGACAACAAAGTAAACCTCGTAAGTAGTGACCTACTCTATTACACTTTACAATTGCAACAATTGGTTATCTATGCCTTCTGGTAGGATGAGAAGGTTACCATAAGGACACTCATAATTGAAGCAAAGTGAGGCTAATCCCATTATTACTTAAGTGTACTTGACATACTTGGCAGACCCAAAGGCTACAGACCCAGTGGCAAACCTAGAGGTAAACCGAGGTAGACTTAATGGCTGATCCAAATGCAATAGACCCAAATGCAAACTCAAAAGGCAAACCCAATGCTCAGACCCAGTGGCCGACCCAAAGGTGGACCTAAAGAGCCAAGAGCTAGAGCCAGAGCCAAGAGCTAAGGCCGAGAGCAAGAGCCTAAACTCCTCTAAATTAAAAGGGGTCCTAATATTTCCTAACCCGAATAATGTAATAAGGGGGGATGTTAGGATATTTTCTTACATCATTATTAGATCATGCATTATTTTTTTTTTTAATTTACATGGTGGAATCGGTAGCCGCCACGAATCCGGCAGGCTGTCCAGCTTTTATGGCCGCCACAGTATTTTGCGTTGTCCGCCCCGAAAGCCGCCACACAGATCTTCGCGTAGTCCGCCCCTATAACCACCATGCCACAAATCATTTTAAACCTTTTACGCCGCTGAAAGCACCAGGAAAGGGACAAGCGTTCAGCTCGACGAGGCCCGAGATTTGAACCTTGGACCTCCGCCCCCTTATGGGGTTTGGATGAACCAATTGGTCTACACCTCGGACCTAGATCAGATCATGCATTATTAGCTGAAGATTATTTTAATATTTCTTGCTCGAAAGATCTCGTAATCGAGAGTATTGATCCTCCAATTTGTAACCCTAAAGCATGTATCAAATAGGCTCTTGCCTCAATGAATAAAAATATGTTTTTTGTCATCATTTCAACTTAAGAGAATATCTTTGAACAACAAAGGATGTTGCCTTAGATTCTCCACTTTAACATGTTACAGTGAATCTATACATGGATGATTTTGAGAAAAGAGCAATCAAAACCAACCAATTGAAACTTAGGCTAATGGACTAGATTGATGACATTTTCAAATTGGAGGCATGAGAAATAACAAATTAAAATCAATAGTCTATCTACATACGTACAATTCACTAAAAACTCATAAGAGAATGGTGCACATATCATTTTTTAATGTAATGATTGGAAGAAACTAGACAAAACCTAGTCACACAATGTTTATAAGAAGACACATATGGATCTTTTATTTACAAGTAGATTCCCACCATCATCCACCACAAAAGCAACGATGCTTAACAATTTGGTTGTACATGCCTTAAGAGTCTTCAACAAGGATCACTTGGAAACAAAAAAAAGGCTTACCTATGTAATGTTTTAAGTTAAATTTACACAACAAAAGTCAGATTGCAATGCTTTCCTTAAAATTTGTCGTCATTAAAACAAGGAACAAGGAAGCATGGTCTATAGGATTAAAACCCCTTATGTTCAAGGCACTTCACAAAAATAGCAAACATGTTAAAAAAAATTAACATCAAAGTTTCCTTTGCACTAACTAGTACCCCAAAGGAACATTAAATACTATGGAAGACAAGATTGATCCCAATTTGTATAAAGGCGTTTACCTAATCGCATGCCCTTGTGACAAACCATACATATATGAAATGGGAATGTCAATAGCAACCATAACACAAACATGCCATAAATTAGGGTTACTATATAATTTGAAAGCATCAATGCAACATAAGTTGTCATATATGTTTGAAGAACACAAAGGTTCTTGTCAAAGAACTACACTACCTTAAACACACCCTCACATTAATAAGAAGCACCATAATAATTTAAATAGAGGATTAATATTAAGCAACTCCTAGAAAACCGCTTATATACTACATTAGAAAGAAGGAAAGGTTCATATTTGGCATCTCTTAAGCTTCTAATCTCTATGATTAGAACATTGGGGATAAGATCTTCTAATCTCTATGATTAGAACATTGGGGATAAGATGATAATTGCTTGTGAAGCCAATATGGTAAATTATTTCTTACATGGAGAGCAGAATGCTTACTATATATTGAGAAAAGCATGGATTAGCTTTCTTGAGTATTCAACATAAAGGTTGCCCTTGAAGTTGGACGTTGTAAAAGGGCTTGAAACAAGGGAACACTCTAGTACATTGAATTTAGATATACATTTCCACCGCATCACATTGTCAAGGTCGAAAGGAAACTTACATGTATGTTTTGTGTTTACCCTAATAATGTTATTAAGAGATATATGAGACGTACAATATATTAGACTTAGTATGCCTTCTTTATATACTAATCCCATGAAGTAATCATTTCTTGAGGATCTTCCATGGTAGACCATACATTTAGTAAAAAAAAATTTCTTAGTAGTATTTGGATATATCGATATCATCTCACATCTGTTGTAATCTTATGGATACTATTAAACCTTTCTTTAAGGATTTTTTTAAGGTCACTGAATATTTAGATACATCAATACCCTTTTACACCCTGTAATAGAGAGGGCATCGAACTATGGAATATGCTTTCTTTATAATATAATTTCATAAGCAATAGTCTCTTAAAGATCTTATAGATCACATATTTGGCAATAATGTAGTAGTATAACTTCTAGTCTCCTGGAGCAATTGTCTATGAAAACATTATATAATTATCATCAGATGCCACCAGTCTTCTATTCAAGTCCCCCCACCACTCAATTAAACACGATGAACAACTTCTATATAGTGTGAGGTGAATTACTCACCTCCCAAGGACTTAAACCGTGGTCAGAAGATGGCTAACACATAAGCTCTTTCCAATTGGTCTACCCATTGGTTTAAATAGAATGTAATAGTGAAAAATTAACATTGCACATATAACCAAGCACAAATTACCAAAAGCAATATAATTATCAATATCCACTGAAAATAAAGCCTTTTTTAATGTAATATGCAATGAGCTCTTGGAGGGAAAAGGGGAAAGCAATAATAACCACCGAATTTATTGTTATGCTTACAAGTAAGCCCAATCTTTGGAGTATTGACTTCAAAAACCGACCACAAGAATGGGATTATCACAAGCTCGTGCTTGAAGTTCAAGTGATTTGTGACAGGTTTGACTTGATAATTTCATAATTGTACCTTAAATAATTTGCATAGGCATTGTGGCAAACTTCACACGTCACTAGCCACTATCAAAATTGAACCACATTGCAAATAATAAAGGCAATGTTGAACAAATAAACATGTATGATTGGGACCAAACATCCAAACAACTACTGTGACATTCAAACAACAGAAACAACAGCAACAATAAGCATTGGACATACTTACGGGATGAAATTGATATTTGCCAAACTGATTAGAACACTATATTTGAATAAATTCATTGTTTAAGTCATACTTTTTATGCTTTGGAATCAAAGATGTTCACCGAGGGGTTAGTTCTGAAATCATGATTAGCTGGAACCCATTAGCATCACAATAGCTCTGGAATCGTGACTAGCTGGGCCCAATGAGCATCACAAAAGACAATCACAAGATGTATTTTCTCTCGAAGGTATATTGAAAGATTACATTGACACGAAAATTCATGACATTTAATGTTGAAGTGACTTGAAATGACAACAAAAATGTCAAGGAAAGGCCATGCAAGAGTGAAGATGTCAATGTTTATAGATTATGATGTCAGACAATATAGGAAGACAAGACCAGGAGCATCACACTAGAACATGTCAACAAACATTATTAAATCAAAATGACAGACGGACCATAGCTATTCAAAGGAATATGATTAAAGAGTATTCTAAGAGTACAAAATGAATGATGGTAAATTGATCACAAGCAGGACGATATTATGAAAGAACATATGAACTAGTATCATGGATTATAGACAAGGGATGAGAGATCACAACTAGCATGGCATACAAAATGAAATAATGTCAGAATGTTCGTCAGATTAGCTCACAAGGCGCAAACATGCCTACGCTACATCTAAAGGCCTCACTAGAACTTTTCAGCCTACTATGGCTGAAGGTGCAAATTTATATGTGATGCTATATCACTTACTTTCTATATGGTGATGTTTTCTTCTTTAGATTTTGAACTATACTACATATATCCAGTAACCTATAACTTACATGCTTCAAGAACTAAAGATCGGTGTTGATAACACATGTATCTGTGAGAAAAGAGGAATCACAAGATCATGATCCAAAATCTTCAAGATTTTTCATTATTGGAAGTGGGATAAAAGAAGAGAATAACCAATTGTTGAAGCAGAAAAATTCTCATTACCAGCTTTTCATAATATGAATTAATTTTCTGATCTCACAGACAATGCAAAACTTTTCATTGTACATTGAATTTTGTGACGGATACCATAAATAATTGACCCATTACACCTTTATTCATTCAAAAATGACTAACACACCTCCTTGTTTGGATTAAGGACACTCCTTGGCTGCTAATCTGAAAAGAAAATTTGAACAAGATTTGAGCATACATAATCTTATGCATTCACTACTCGAGCTTTTCAATAACAGCATCTACTACTTCCTGAGTAGTACTATCTCCTCCAAGATCTTTCGTACGGTATTCCCCTTCTTTAATAACCCCAATAACAGCCTGTTCTAAACGATCTGCAAAGGAAGGAAACTGCAAATGCCGCAGCATCATTGCAGAAGATAATAACAATGCTACTGGGTTTGCCTTTTTCTGTGCAACTAATTTTTCATTCCCAACATTCCCAGCAGATGCTCCTTGCTCAAAAATGGCATGCTCTGCACCAACATTACCTGCAGCAACAATAAATGTAAATATGAACATTAGCTTCATTAGAATCAGTACATGAATGAGACACTTCTGAGTATTCACATGTCACTGCACTAAAGGCATCACAAACCATACATATTTTAAAGATTTGGAATACCTCCAGGCATAACTCCGGTACCACCTGCAATACCAGCAGCTGTATTTGCAACTAAATTACCATACAGATTAGGTGTAACCTGCAAATTGTTAGATTCAGAGTCAAAGTCATCTCAATATGACAAAGTAAAGAAAGAGACAAAATGCATCAGCTTAAGACCATACTACTATATCAATCTCAAAGAAATATAACCAAAATTGACCCCACATTTATTATAATCATGTCAAAAAAAGATCAATCTCTGTCAAACATGCAAATGATATATTAACAGGAAAGGTTATCATAAAATCACAAGAATCCCAACCCTCTTTGTACCAGAAAAGAACAAATATTTGCTAATATTATCCATGTTCTGTATGGATATCTTGTTTTAAAACAAGTATTGAGAGACATTATTAATTAATATACATCATAGAAGGCAGAAAGGGTTATGCAAGTACCCTTTAGATCAGCCTTCCAAAAATATCAGAGGCAAAAAGACAACATAACCTAGAATGTAGAAAATTTACATATAGGATTTACAATTTGACAGTATATGAAATATAATAACGTGGATAATATTTGTAAAGCCATTCTCTCCCCATCAACTCTAACAGCATCCCTAGTTGGAAGATATTTAGAATAAATTATTATTTTTTTTTAAAACTAAAAAAAAAAAAACTCAAACCTAAAATTGTTATGCATGAATGTACAAACACTTTACCTTATTCCATCTATGATTCTATATGCTTGAG
This sequence comes from Wollemia nobilis, assembly GCA_028583015.1. Lineage (NCBI taxonomy): Eukaryota > Viridiplantae > Streptophyta > Pinopsida > Araucariales > Araucariaceae > Wollemia > Wollemia nobilis. The sequence continues at coordinate 2,839,706 of JAQPPZ010014908.1, forward strand.
TCATGGAAGATAGAAGGGATGTGCAGTTCTGAAAATAGGCACAGAAGGCCCTAGCTAAGGGATGTGCAGTTCTGAAAATAGGCACAGAAGGCCCTAAACTCTTGAAGTCATAAGAGAACTTGATCTTCCATAAGATGACTAAACCTTGCAATTAGTTAGAGTTGAGACCCAAGTAATTTATACAGGTTTTACAATTTGTCAAGCTATTTGCACGCAAATGTAAATTGTCAAATGCCTTAGCAATTAAAACATTCTAACATTTCTGTTCTGAAGTGTATAAACAAAATTCAGAATGTTGAAATATCAAAGCAACCATCTGACTGCACAATAGCATGAAGTTTAATACCATACAAATCCACACTACCATATATATAGCAATGACTTTCTTTACACATTCATTCCCGCATACCCCCGACCCCCCTTGTAAAACTCAATAATTGGAAGTTGAAAGTAACCATGGGAGGCATTTTCAATCCCTACTTAGCCATCTTGGAGCATGCTCACACCAAGAGATGGCAGTGGGGAAACAAGTACACTAAAAGAACCCCTGGAACATAAAACTTTCTGGAATATCAAACTTGTTACTTCTCATCGACCTTCATAAAGCTTTTTGACGTGTGAAAGTGCTTACTTGAGTGCACAAAGTAAAGAATTATATCTGAAAAAAAATTCCATCCTGATCATTCTTTTCTAGATTAAGATATGCATTTGCACACTCAGAATAAGCACATGCAACATTTCATGTATCAGTAATATCCGCTTTTAATCCTAACTTCAGTTCACATCCCCACAAGGGTTGGCTCCGAAAGCAAGCAAATAATCTCGAACCAACTACAAATGAAGTAAACAATGCCTATTAATCTTCATTTGTTTTCCGTTGCCTTTTGGATATTGGGGGTCAACACCAATGTCAATTAATCATCCTTAATCATTCTAAAAATAAGCAAAGAATTGCATGCTGTAACATAATCAGCCACTAATATATTCCAAGTTTCTGCAAGATTATTGTCTTTACTATCTGATATGAAATTTAATTGGCATTATAGTGCATACATTTTGCTGTTACTATCGGTTAGGTCACCTGTGTAATTGGTAAGTGACATCAAGAAAAACAGCATATTAACTAAAAACCTATATTTAAGGAGGGAGTGTTCCCATGCCCCAGGAGGCCTATTCTTCTATATGTTTCCAGCAGCAGGGACTCTTGAGATGGTTACAAAACTTATCAGCATCCTCCCTCCTACAGCCCCAAGCCAGCCTGACCTAGAAAGGCACAAACCTTTGGAGGACTTCCCCAGAGTTCCTCTGTCACCCCCATGCTGTCCCTAGGATGTCTAGACATCCTTGAGATAGCAAGGGGGCGCCAAGGGACCCCCACACATGCCTCACCACAACTGTCCCTCAGCACTTTAAAAACCATATGCAAAAGGGGCCTTCAAGCCTGCATAAACCTTGCTGCATTGGACAAATCTAGGAAGATACAACACTATTAAGTGTCATGTTTGAAATTTTACATTTGAATGCAGATACCTTGAGGATTGTTTCTCACCTTCTACACAAGCAGGGCAAGGTGTTGTGGGAAATAAAACTTGAAAAGGGCTAACAGTATGGCTGCTGGAAAACCCAAACCAAGACCAATTGTCATCCTGCCCTCCTTCATCCTTCTCTTAAGACTTCTGATAGCCAGAGGAAAAGAGTTTAACTTATTGTGGAAAGGGGATGGGAGAGGGGTCTTCTAGACATAAAGGAAATTAAAGCACAATCATTAAATATATACGTACAACTTGTCTAGATCAAAAGTCAAAACCATTGATGCAAAAACTTTGATTTGACCTGATGATTTTAATTCAAAATTTAGAAAAAGAGCCAAAAATAAAATCAGGAACCTGTATAAAAGAAAGGGCAAAACCGAAAAATTGCAAAACAAAGGAAAAACCAAGAAAGGAGAATATCAGAAAATTTCAGGAAACATCTGCTGTTCTTTCCAAATTTTAATTTATTTATTTTTATAATTTGCCAATTTTCCCATATTGCCTATACATCTTTTCTTACGCCTTGCCAATAAACCACCAGTCAATTTTTTCAACTTTGATCAAAACTACTCGAACCTTAAACTTCTCAGTGGAAGAGTCGAGGAAGACATGCAAGGTCAGGTTGCTTCATTATCCTAGGTTGCTCATCAATATCATTGTTACAAGCAAAGCAAAACCTTAGTCATTCATCATTCCAAAAAATGCAGAGATGCCGCCTTCCAATTTCAGATTTTGAAGGATTCTATAGAGAAGGTTTGGCCCTCCAATGTGATTCAAGTAGTGATAGATGCACCCATAATGATAATCCAACACACCTACTGAGATATTTCTTGGCTTCCATATTTCATTCATGGGTGGGCACACTGAAGAAAGTAGGCAAACTTGATGGGGTGGAACAGAGGGTGGCTGATGGTGGAGAGGTCTAAATGTGTTTTTGCAACCATCACACCTCCTTGTCACTTTTTAGGTGCTATGTGACGAAAAATTGCTTAAGCTTGTAAAGACAACACATGCTAACTACTTAATCTTGTTGGAGAGGATGACTGAGGTGCAGGAGGCCCTGGAGTATTTGATTGTATGTATGGAGAGAACCAAGTAGTGACAGTCCAAAACAGGTAAGTGCAAAGAGTAAAACAAATAATGATATATGATGATTGTAGAAGTAATGCCAAGTATGTAGCATCCACTAGTACTCGGTCTACATGTCACCAGACATGCTGACATAAACTTCCCTAATTTTTGAGAGATTTATGAGATATTTGATGGCATGCTTGTTTCCATATGTATGGCCATTCAAGTAAGGGATACCATGCTAGCAATCTTTGAGTGGAACATTTGACATATTAACAGTTATTCAATGTATATGGAATAGGATGAACAACATGGCAATATACATTTAATTCTAAATGAGGTGTGGCAAAGGTTGCAAGAAACTTCCTGTAGAGGACACGAATGTGAAGAGGGTGTTTATGAAGGGCATCAAAAATAATGTACACTAGAAAAAGGCACAATCAATTTGTGTTCAATGGATCAGATTTGCGAAGCTTAGAAGCAAAGGCTTTTAAACATGAGGATGGAATCGAACTCAATGCTGTACTCACAATTAGCAGCTGCATGGAGATGGAGCTTCATTGCTAAAAATGCTTGCCATTCACTTCTTTTCTCAATTTGCTAGGTCCTTTGTTGCTGAGAGGAACTAATCAGCTTCTAAATGTTGAATATGTTGATACAAAATAGGAGTGTAAGACAGATTTCATGGCCCAGCATGCAAAAGGTGTATCTCCTCAACCATAACTTCTTTTGAGGCATTTGAATATGCATCAGAAAGCTTGAAGACAGCTGAACAATATGTGAAGAAACGTGAAATATTTTTGGACCGTAAAGTTCTGTATTTTGAGCTATAGCTTCACTCTGCCAAGAAGCATAGGCTTACCTTTAGAAGAGTAGTGAAGCTAGTTACAATGCATAGTGCTTTGGTTCTCCAAGACACATAAGTATCACAAGTCTAGCAGCATGATTGAATGTTGATCCTAAGAGTGCAAAACAAATGGATGAGGATGAAGGGGTGCAAGCCAGATTGGTTGAGGTCCCCCTATATTACCCTAATTTTAGATGGCAATGATGATGATAAGGCACTTGGAAATCCCATAGGAGTAGACGAGTTAAGGAGACAATGAATGATAAAAACTCATAGTTACTGGGTTCTCACACCCACTCCTCTGGATGCATGCACCCACACCACACCTGCAATAGATACTTGAGAGCTTGGGCATCCATACACATAATTGTCAAATTGCATTCAACATTTTAACTGGCAACAATTGTCCTTTTTTAATGTTTTATAAATTAGATGAACAATAAATCTATACTCTTAACATGTTTATGTTATTAATCTATCAACTTTAGGTTCTATTTTATTTTCTAAATTCCAAATTTGCATTTTTTATATATGATTAATTTAATATATATTGCAATTTGCCACATCCTCATACCTGAGCTCCTAAATTTGTAAATTACCACACCCCATAATCATACCTTCACTGGAACCACACTTGCACCCCCAAACCTTGGTAACCTTAATTACATTATATTGATTTTCACACTTTCAAATTTATTTTGACCATATATTGGACATTGGACTCTTTTATATGGTTGTTTCAAACCTTTATGGCCTTACTTAAAATTTTATAAACTCATACTATGAAGGATTAAACAATTGGCATTTTATTTATATATCTTACTCTCTTGGATGTTGTATGTATGTAATGATTTATTTCAGTCTTTAAAACGTGTTCTCCTGCACAATCATGCTTAAAAACTCTATATTGTTGTTGATGCATGCCTGTATATTGTTTTTTAACATTTTATGCATATAGTCCCTTTACTGTACCACAGCCATTCCAAAAATTCTTCCCACGTCTGGTTCACAATCTTTTTACCATGAGATGTAACGACGTCCTAAGTTTCACCGAGTCACCGTAGGAGGGAAACATACACAAACATGGGCAAAAAGGGGACCGCAAAGGGGCAGCTATTTTTTTTTTGTTGAATTTACACGGTGGAATTGGCAGCCGCCACAAATCCGGGCAGGCTGTCCAGCGTTTATGGCTGCCACAGTATTCTGCGCTGTCCGCCCCGGAAGCCGCCACACAGTTCTTCGCGCACTCCGCCACTATTAAAATACATAAATGCTAAAAAATAGAAAATTACAAATTCAAATAGACCTAATACATATAAATATAAAAAAATTATATACTCGTTATTTTCTTACTAATAATGATAAACAAAAAGAAATACAATCATACAAATAAAATAAAAAGGGCAAGCCATACGAATAATTGGCCGCTGCAACTAAAATTGACTTGGATTGAACAACACTACAAATTCGATCTCAATGTATTTTAATGTAATCCAAAATTGCACAATGAAAAGAGGGGAAAGTTGGTAGCTAGATGGAGAAGTCAACTTCATTTAGGGACCTGTAAGGTTTTCTTCCTGCATTTTTCCCCTTTTTAGAACTATGAAGCCCAATGTGAGGTTGTCAAGGTGTTCCCTGTCAGGACAGGTAAAGAAGGGACACAATGAGGACAACTAGGGGATGTCCTACTGCATCCACCAGTCATTGTCCCCATGAGGATGCACCTGCAAGTGTATCCATGGATGGGGACATATACACATGGAACAATAGCCTTGATATATAACTTAAAATAAAGTCTTTAAGCTACCACATCTCAATTCTAGTTGCCCTAACAAACATAGTAATCAACTCATGTGGAGGCAAAGGAGGTAGCTTAAAGACTTCATTTTAATTTATATTTCTTTTACTGTGAGTAAAGCATTTAATGCAGACTTGTTTATAATTAATTATTTTATTTGAAGGTCACCACCAAGGGGTTTTAGCCATACTAATATTGAAGATATCTTTTGGATTGTATTTGATGTATATCTTTTCTTGGATATGTGTTTGTTAATCGCTCTATATTTCATTTCTGTTTTTCTGTCGTCTTTGAATATGGAATGCATGGATTGTTATTTGTTTGCATGCTCCTCTCTGTTGTTAACAAACACATACCCCAAAGCAGCATTACATTGGTGAACCCTAGATAGTAACAAACGAGTACTCAGAAAGGAAAAAGAAGAGAACACCATATCCAAGAAAAATATGACTATAAATCTTACAAAAGAGGTCGAATCATCATGTAGCATTCACCCAAATCAAATAATTCAAACTCTACATCTAGCAGCTTCAATACAACAAAGTTTTTCCTCGGGAGATTTCTTCAAAAAGCAACAACTGATGGTTTACTGTCTCCTCTAATGCAAAATAGCAGCAAAGCCGACTATTACTTACCATCTAATGATAATAAAGAAAGGAGACAAAATGCCTCATGATGCTCTTTTTTTTATTCCGTATTCAATGCCTGTTTAGATTTTATCCTTTTTTTTTAATATTTAGCATTATATTACAAACATTACCTTATAAAAAACTTCATAAATCCCCAGGTCATAAATAAAACATTGACAACTCAAATCTTCTCCAAACTTTGATGAATCTATGATGTCCAAGTGTTCTAGTTATTGTCTCTTTAGTCTGCTCCAAAATAGCATACCAGTGTATTAATACTGATAAACCTTCATATGCCTTGTTCTAGCATGCTACACAACATTCTTTTACCAATTTGAACACACTAATTGTCACAAAGAAATCATCATAAACTCAAAATGTTCTATTTGGAGATCAGCAAGTAGTCTCTGCAATCAAACAACCTCACAAGCAACACTGGCTACTGCTCTATAGTATACTCTAGATGACAAGGCCAATTATAGGCTACTTATTGCTCTACCAAACAGCCCCCACAACCAGAGCAAAAGCAAAGCCTATAGTGGATTTCTGATCAATAAGTGCTCTGGCATAATTTCAGTCTGTATAATCTGACAACCTGAAGTAAATTATTCATTTGACATATCTGAGTACCTGTTTTGAGTTTATACATAAATCATGATAAGCACAAAGCACATATCTGGTGGAGCGCATGTGAGATAGTTTAAACGTTCCAGTAACTGTTAATTGATCCACTAATCAGTGCATATAAAAGGGGAGAATCAGTGTTGACTGATAATTTCAACCCACCCTCCATAGGTGTAAATGTTGAATTGCAAACATTCATCACAAACCTCTTGTAGCAGTGTTCTAGCATACTTCATTTGTAAAACCAACAGCATGGTTAGTTTGACATCACTATACACCAAGGCAACAATGTAGAAGGGATAATTCTGTCATGTCAAAAGCAGTACAAAGAGCAGATTTCACCTTTTGATTTGCATTGGCTCCAATAACAATGATGAAAACATTGTCAACATATGGAATCTTCACCTCACATTAGACATAGAGACTCAGAGCAAAGAGGCTTCTTTTGAAACTTATATCTTGAAGACAGTCTATTTTCATATAGCAGGCTCATGGGGCCAGCTCAAGCCCATGAAGAGACTTCACTAACATACAGACTACAGTTTTTCCCAAGAACCTGAAAATTGTGACTGAAACATGTAAACTTCTTCCAAATTCTTGTTAGAGAAGGCACTTTTCATGTCTCTCTGAAACACCTTCCAACCAAATTGGCTTTCTAAGGACAGAACCAACCAAAAGGTGACCAACTTTGTGGTAAAGGAAAATGTTTCTTCACAGTCCACTCCCCCATGTGCATAACCCTTGCAACAGGATAAGCCTTGTACTTGTCCAATGATCTATTTGTGTTGCATTTCACTTCATATACATATTTGCATCCAGTAGATTGTTTTCCCAGGGAGATTTCAACCAACACCCAAGTCTTATTTTTCATTAAAGCATCATACTCATAACTCAACCTTCATGGCAATTTCCTGCTCGAGCTTCCCTTTTGCTTCATCATATGCAGCTCAAAAATGTTAAAAATAATATAAGTGAGAACAAAAGTTGCATGCTTACCAGGCCTTTGTATGACTGCAATGACAAGAGAAGTATATCTTTCCAAACATCCCACAGCATGTTGTAAAACCACCTATGTCTCCTTCTCTAAAACACATGTTGTCAATGGAGTTTGTATACCATACAATGGTGCTGAGTGTGGTTGTGAAGGACAAACACTAAATCTCTACCTACAAACTCCTTTTCTGAAAAAAATAAATCCATCACTACAATCCGCCACACCCAAAGAAGATTATACATTGTCCGATAAAAATGCAGTTTTTTATCTGCCATTACATCTCTACTGATTATGATTTTGCTTGTAGAGAGAGTATGCAATTCTACACTTTGGACTGTGTGCTATATCTAGCAAATAAATCCATTTTGCATTTGACACCTTACTTTTCACAAAGAAGTAAAGCAACACAGCCAAAGAAATCAAAATGACTAAAAGGCCTTCTGCCTAACCATGCCTCCTTTGAAATAAGATTCTGTACTACTTTGAAAGGGTAACCATTGAGAAGATAAACCTTTGCATTCCTTGCCTTTATCCAATAGCAATACAGTTCTGCCTTGCTGTTCATCATGGACTAGGCGATTTCTACAATCATCTTATTACTTCTTTTAGCCATCTTGTTCTCCTCTGGGGTATAAGGAGTAGCAAGCTGCTTATATATCACCTACTCTACATAAAACACTGAAATCCATAAACTGAATAATCTGACTTGTTTTTCAAAATAATAGACCCACATTTTCCTGGCCAAACACCAGCAAAAGGAAACAACTTGCATCTGAAATGGTTGGCAACTTAGCATAATTATCGTTCCACAACTATAAATGTGGACCAATCTAATATTGCTTTGGCACACCATATATTTCAAGCATCTAATGGCTCTCTTCTGTTTCTTATCCAAGCACCCTACACATCCAAACTTTTACTACATGGAATGCATCCCAAGAACCACATTAGTTAAACCAAGTATAGAGAGATACTGGAAATTGAGATACCCATACCTATCATGCCAAAGGATTTGTTGCGATCCTGCATCCCAGAGCATGTGAGCCTGTTGTACCAGCATCAGCCAGCTTATATAGCCAATTTTCACCAATTCCAGTGGCAATAATTTTATCACTATGCAAAGCCTTTGCCATACACTGGTTACCTTTTAAAACTACAGCAAAGTTATGGTTTTTTGTAATTTCACTGATGGACTCAAAAAATTGTCGATGTCAGAAATATGCAACACATCTTTAAATGCACATTTTACTCCATTGCGCCTTTACTACTAAGATCACCCAATCCTTCAACAAAATAAGATCAACAATCCCCCCGAAGTAGCAATTTCTTTTACTATGATATGTTTTTAGCATCAGAATCAAGATACTAAAAGGTAGGGGAAACTTTTGCCTCTTATTATGTCACAGAGGCAAGCTCTTCTCCAATATCCTTCCCTTGTCCACCATCATCTACATCAAAGAAGAATTGCACAAGTATAGAAGGCCTGTTCACTTGCAAGCAATAAGCATATTGATATATGCAAGCAATCACTTCACAACAAGAAAAAACAAGCACTTGGAGGTCCAAGTAAGCAGTCCAGCCAAGCATTTGAAACTCAAGCAAGCAAGAACTCCAACCAATAAAGTAAAGCACTTGGGAAACTACACAAGCAAAAAAGAACACAAGAAATTCAAGCTTGAAGGTTGGGTATGAACTTGTAGGTCATTCATATTCATGAAATAAATTGAAGCATTTATTGCTTGATGATGGCATTTATGATGCATTTCAGTCACTTGTCATCACTTCACCAAGCAAGAAGAAGTCATGTTTGAATACGTAGGGCTGCACTTCTCATGCAAAATCAGCTTATAGTGGTCATTCATCATCCATATTTGCCATCAAAACGGGTACCATCATCTCATGAGGGCTTCATTCCAGTATTAAGCCATTATGACCAGCATTGAAGAAATTGTCTTGTTGTTGGAAACATAGGAGGTAGTTTCACTAGAGGAAAAGGAAACATCTAGGACAGCAAAAGGGAGTCATTCAGCTAACATATCAATAGAGGATCAACTAATAAAACCATAGGGAGTAGAAGCAAGCCTTGACAGAATCAGTTGAGTATAGGGAGACCATAATCCACATGGAAATAAGCCAAGACAGCAAGTGTGCATAGCGAAGCATATATGGAGTAGAAATGGAATCAACTTAACTATGATCAGATTCAAGGAAGCAAAATATTACAGTATATCAGCTATGACCCACTTGACAGAAAGTATACAGCATATTGGAACAACAAAGCACTTCCATGGAGAAGCAGGAAGCCACTTCCATAGAGAAGTAAGGGGTAAAGACATAATAAGATAAAACACCTCTTATCTTATTCAAATTAGGTTTGGAGGCACCAACAGCCTTCTCATTTGGGAGGTATGAACCAAATGAATCCACGACAGGTCACTTAGAATCATGATAATATGACGTCATGGAAGAACAACCAAGTGACGTTGACCCGATGAGCTTTCAAAACAGGGCAGCATCCATAACTCCTTCAAATGAAGTTGGATTTCAACAAAACTTTAGAGGGAAGTTCCCGACATCAATAAGAATATTGGGAATTAATTTGAGCTCAAAATGCATCATCTAACCCAAAAAAAATAGGAAAGAACAGTCAAGACTTGTGAGCTATATTTTGGGTATAAATAAACCCAATGACATCCTATTTGAGTGATTCTTTTACCAGGTGAAGGAGGACTCAAAGGATTAACCTGAGACAAATTTCAGCATAAAATATGGATATTTAACCCTTCAAAAAGGTAAAACTCAGTCCACCATACAGTCCTATTTTCTCTCGAGAGAGTTTCTTTACATCATTGTCCACGTGCCCACCAAATTTCACCTCAATATTTGCCCATTTGGAACTTCAAATGGCCGAAAAAAATACTCCGGCCAACAAAATGGCTGGGAATGGACTGATTTGAAATGTGCGAGGTGGCCAAAAAGTGGACTAAGCAAGTGTCAAAGGGAAATATATGTAGAGGGAAGCATGACACATAACCTCCATACATACCCACATTTGGAAGAACCTCAAAGATCAAGAAACATCAGTTGTACTCTCGGATTTGGAAGTGGAACGGACTATATGCGACTTATTTGGACCAAGACAACGAAAGGAAAAGGGAGTTTTGAAGAGCCAGGAGCAAAGGCAAGCAAGTTCCAAAAAATAACCACTAAGAGGCACTATGCAAGACTACAAACAAGTGGATAGTATCTATATGTCTCATCCAAGGCCAAGTTGATGGTCAATATCTCTTGTACATTCTCCACTTTTCAAAGGAATATGAAGCTTGATTGATTGAACTATGGGTTTATTCTCCTAGGGGGTTTTCCCCACTTTAAAAACTTGTGTCATTACTTTTGTGAGTGTGTTTCTTTCTGTTACTCCATAAGCATAGTGGCATTCCACTTCAGTCTATGGGATTTGCATAGTTTAACGCGGTTTTGATGCATAGGAACTAACAAGTTTTGACCTAGAAGTGAGCAACATTTTGAAAGAGCAGTAAATAGTTGGGTTCATAGTAGATTTCAAGCTTTGCATCAAGCTCTTCATGGACTGTCCATACTCCATTCTTAACATCCACAAGTATTTTGGGGCATTTAGGAGTAGGTTTGATGCAAAACTAGAGGGTTTTACTAGTGACTAGTGACTAGTTTTGCCACAATCCAAGTGAAACCACTTAGGGTTTCACTATGATCTGTTTGAGGTTTCATTAACAGAAATTATAGATCAGATCCTTCCACTTCATTAGCAACTCATGCACCTGTTTGCTTTCACATGTTCTTCTCTTGCGTTTCCAAACGCCTCTTTGGACTCAAGGTCTATTGACCCTTCATATAGCTTTGGAATCCCTAGAACCTATTTACAACAAGAAGCATAAAAAACAGTGTATTTTGGATGTAAGTGGAAACTCCAACTTGTATGCCACCTCTCCAATCCTACAAACCACTTTGTATGATCTATAAAATTTTGGGGAAGCTTTTATTTTGTTTTTGCCTTGAGAAATGCTAGCTCGTATGGCTAAAGCCTCAAGAAAACCATGTCTCCTACCTCAAAATGTCTCTCTAACCTATACCAATCCTATTGCTACTGCATTCAGTTTTGCGCTTGACATAGATCGTCCTTGAGTATCCTTATAATTGCCTGTCTATATTGTAGGAGGTTATCCACCTCTTCCACCTTCAATGATCCCAAAAAATAAAGTCAATGATGAGATTTTTTGTCCATATAATGCCTCAGATGGAGACAACTTGGTGGAGAAGTGATTCGAAGTATTGTAACACTTTTCAGCCAAAGGAAACCATCTAATGCATTGTAATTACCTATCTTGCACTAAACTTCCAAATAAGTCCCCAAAGATATTCACAATCTTTGTTTGCCCATTTGTTTGAGGATAATATGTTGAGCTCATGTTGAGTGGGTTTCCACTCAATGCAAAAGACTCCTTTCAAAAGTTGCTAGTGAAAATCAGACCTCTAGTGCAGATAATGGTCTTGGCATGCCATGAAGTTTGAATATATTACTAAAAAACACCTTAGCCACCTTGCTTGCTATGAATGGATGCTATAGCACACAGAAATGTACATACTTGGAAAGTTGGTCTACCCATAAAAATCACTATTTTCCTTCTGATTTAGGAAGATCTTCAATGAAATCAATGGATAGAAACCTTTTTCCATTACTTTTCTGGAATTGGTAATGGTTGTAGGAGCCAATTCTGAGATGGCACCACATCAAAACTAGCCCCTACAATGGTTGCAAAAAAACTGTACATTTGAGAGTTTCTCCTTTATTCCTTTGCAAAGTTCACATTCTTCCACAAACTTCTTTATGTCCTCTTTCATTCTCTTCCAAGAGAATAATTGTTTCACCCGTAAAACGTTTTATAAAAACCTAAAGCGTCCTATAGATAGAGACGTGCAATTCTTGAAGGATCTTATCTTTTACCTTTGAGGATTTATTCAAGCAGACCCTCTCCTTTTTTCTCAATAAAGCTCCTTGAAATGAGTAGCCATGGTCCAATGATTAACTAACTTCAATCCTTGAATAATTTGAGAAGTTTCAGAATAAGTCTACCATTCTTCCCTATCTCGCTTAATCCACACAAGTGTGGGGGCAATAATGGCATGAATAGTAGTTGAATCTTCATATTCTCTAGAGATAGCATTCACTACCAAATCATAAGCCAACAATTTAATCAACCACTTGTTTTCTTCCGGGCAACATAGTCATTGCTCGAAGAAGTATTTGAGGGTGCTATGATCTGTTTTAATTTTAAAATGTCTACAAATAATAAGGCTTCCATTTCTCAATTGCATATAAAGATTGCTATCATTTCCTTTTCAGAAACTAACTTGCCCAAATTCTTCCCAGATAAGTTGCTTACTCTCAAAAGCCAAAGGATGACCATTTTGCAACAGTACCTATTCTTGAAGCATCACACTTTTGTTGAAGTCTAGATTAGCCAAAATTGATTTTGAGCACATGGTCTCTTTTAAGGCCATGAAGGTCTTCATAGTTTCCATCCATGTGAATGCATCTTTCTTTGTAAGTGTTGTCAATGATGCTGCAATTTTCCCATAATTCTTCAAAATTTCATGTACTATCCTTGAAGTCATAGAAATCTCCCAAGACTCTTCAGGATTTTTGGAAGTGGTCAATCCTGCATAACCTTAAGTTTCTTGGGATCCACTTTCACACCTTCTCTAGTCACAATATAACCCAAATACTCTACTTCAGAAACTCCAAAGGAGCATTTGGATTTCTTGACTAATAAATATCCTTTGTTCAATATCTTAAGAACTTGCTCCACATGCCACTAATGCTCTTCCCAGGTCTTGTTGTAGATCAAGATAAAAAAAAAAACTACCAACAAAATTTTCCTCAAGTGGCAAGAAAACCAAGTCAATGAAGCTTTAAAATGTGGACAAGCATCAATAACACCATCTGGCATAACCAAAAACTCATAATGACCTTCATGAGTTTGGAAATCCGTTTTGGGTATGTCTTCTTCTTTGACCCTTATTTAATGAAATATTGATCTCAAATCTAACTTAGTGAAAAATTGAGCCCCGTGCAATTCATCCAACAAATTATCAATTATAGAAATAAGAAATTTATCTATAATGGTGAGCTTATTGAGGGGACAAAAGTCTGGGCACATCCTCCACAACTCACCCTTCTTCTTGACCATTACCACTGAAAACGAACATGGGTTCATGTTAGGTCTAACGAAATGTTGTTGCAACATTTTATGTAACAACTTCTCTATTTCAGTCTTCTATGGCTATAGATATCTATAAGGCCTAACATTTGGTGGACGGTAATTCTCTTAGAACAGTCCCTTGGCTTCTTCAAAAACCTGTTATGCATATCAAGGGAGGAGATATCCATAGAGTCTTGTGCTTTCCTTTGATCTCCATACAAAAATTTGCTACTATGTCTTTACCTCTATGCAAAATCTTTTCCACTTGATGTGTAGCCACCCATAAAGAGTCTAACAGAGGATGATTTTCCCACATAGGAAGCTTTTCCTTCATTGGAAATCAACACATTCAAATTTCCTTATTTGTGCACATACAATCATGGCCTCTTTGCTACATCTCTACAAGCGAAATTATGAATGCTGCTCAAATCAATCAATATACTGACCTTTTGATTTTTAATACAACCTTGTATCTTGATTGTTTGGTGATTCTAGATGCACATGAGTGCAAGGTCCTAGTTGGTCATCCTCTTATATGCCCTCAATTGGGTTCACATTTTCATCTTCACTTTTAACTTCTAAATGAGCCTATCAGCTTGTTCTTCATGTTCCACATCCATGTTGAAAAGTTTCCCCTCTTCACACACTTGGCTTTTAGGATGCTTGGACTTGCACTTGAAACAGGAAAGCAAGCAAACCTTCCTCCCCCTCTTGGGTTGAAATACTACCACAACATATTGAAGTGTCTTCATGCTGGAAACCTCAATACATTGAGTTTGTCCTCCATTTCCCTAGCCAATCTTTTTGCATCACTAAGTGTTTGAGGATCATGCATGTCAATTTCCTCTCTAATTTCATCCTTAAATCTGTTTCTAAATGCTGAAAGTACCATTGTTGGAGCTAAATTCCATGTGAAAAGAGTGCTCATGAAATCATTGTAATATTTTTCAACAAATCCCTTTTGTTTGGTCTCTAAGAGTTGTCCTCCATAAAAAGTCGAAGAACAGTCATCAAACTTTCTTAAGAATATCCTTTTGAATTGTGCCCATGATGGTGCACAACCTTTATGCCTTATCTCCAATATAATCCTATTTAACACTTGCTCATCAAGGAAAAAGACTTTATAATGTACTTTCCCGTTTTCAAGAACCCTATGCAACCTTATTAAACATTTCATTTTGGAAATCCAACCTATAGGGTTTTCACCCATGAAAATGAAAATGATTGATTTTTGGAATTCGCAAATGAGGCAGCCAATAGAGGACATTGAATGTTTCTGATACATCCATATCTATATCAAACCCATAATCAGAATCGTAGACCTCATACCTACTATTGTGTTTTTTGTGCTTCACATGATTTTTCCTTGAAGGGTCATCATCAGGTTTTCCCCTAAATCCTTGTCTTTGGCATTCATAAAGTTTGTGTCAAGATTGCAATCCACTAGTTTCTTGGTATGTTTAGTCTTTGCCTTTAGTCTATTATTTGAACTGGAATTTTAACTGACTTCAAAGCTTAATATACATTATGGACTAGGTTGTACATACATAACTGAATACATGAAACATTTTTTTCCAGCCTTTCCAATCTGTTCTTTTATCATCCCCTCTTAGGTAAACCACTCATTGTGTATCTTCTGTGCTTTGTATGTTGACTATGGGCATAATAAGTATCAATTCTTTTTTTATTGTTATGATGCTTACCTTTAATCCAGGAGGTCTTTTCTTGCAACTCATGCACTCTGCACCCTCCTCACTATTCCTTGTCAATTTCCCTCTGATCCTTTCGCAACCTTCTTATGATGGGAAAACCATCGATTTGCTACCCATGGTGACTTACAACTCCAAAATCTTAAATGGAACCTTTACTGGAAGGTTACTAGGAATATATCCTATTGTCTTGATATGGTGGTCAAATGAGATAGGTCTCTCGATGGGTTCCCCACCATCCCAGTAAGTCCTAGTATGAACAATTTAGACCACAATTCAATATCATGAAAGAACATTGCACATGAAGTTGAGATAAGAAGAAAAGTTTACCAAAAATTACCCGCATTCAAAGTTGTTGGCTCATCAGAATTTGCTAGATGCAGGTTCTTGCTCATTTGCTTTTCCTAATTCACCTTTCTTTGGTAGCTGAGATCATTGGTTTTATACCACTTCTTAACAAAGCAACTTATATAATTAAGCAAGTTAAAACCATAGCATTCCACAATTCACAAGAATAACAACACAAAGATATTCACAAGATTGAAGAAATCCAAATATCCAGATACAGATCACAAAAGTAAATCCACGCAACTTAGAGAGGGCAATGTCTCATAAGCCACTTTGAAAGGGCAGAGACTCTTAATGCGTAGGCAGCAGTTCTAACGTTGTACCAGCACATGCACCACCTAAGCCTTGATGCATGTATGCATATGGATGACATGTACACAAAAATAAGTATTTGATTATACATAGTTTCATGTTGTATAGCTAGTACATTGCATGAGTGAATGCGCAACGTGGATATATTTGTGTGTTAGTGTTATGTATGGGGTTTATTTTTTGTTCATATGAGCAGATACGAGAGGGTAGTTATGTAGTTATGTAACTACTTTCTCCTACTCAACTGCTATATAGAGAACCCCTCCTCCATTGTTTGTAGCATCACATCGTCTCGTATAGTGTGTATATGTTGTTGTTTTCCAGTTGCAAAGATTGTATTGTGCATATTCTAGTAATATAATTGTGTGTTCCTTTATTTGCACACACATAGACTTTTTATGCTAATGTTGTATTTTTCTTTGATAATTCATCATTCATGTACCTTCAATTGTAGGAATATTGAACTATAAGCTACATTTGGTGTTGTTGCCACGACAAGTCTAGAACGAGGACTGCAATTACATCTAAAGTGAAGAGGAATCAAATGACTGACAATCAATGAAGTGTGGATGGATGTAGATGCGAACATACAAGAGAGGGGCTGAAGCGAAGATCTGCAAGGACTGCATAGCAAATAACATGAAAAGCAACCAACCATGACAAAGAAGTATGCAAGGAGAACCTGTGCAATAACCTACACAATAATGTATGTGATAACCAACGAAATAACCCGCATGGTAACATACACAAAGAAGAATGTCCAGACACGACATAGCAAGAAGAATGCGCAAACGTGATACAGCCTGAAGTATGTGCAGACATGACACAGCCACAGACAGAAGGAAGAGATGTCCAAACACCTGTGCCCATTCGAATAGAATGAAGATACACAAACAATAGTGGAAAACATAATTATCAAGGAGGTGGACAGAGTTTTGTTGCCAAAGCTTGAACACGTGTGCCCCCCTCAAGAGGAGGGAAATCTTCAAATAGAAAGGGTGGTTTTCGACGAGTATAGAAGAGAACAGCCATGGTGGGAGATATTGTTTCTTTCAACAAAAGAAGAGAACACGGTGGAGTTCTGACACACGGAAGAGAACGCGCATGCAAGTGAAGACCCACATGTTGATAAAGACAATAGTGCAAGTGGAGCTATTTGCACAAACGTGGAAGTTCACACAAATAGAGTGGAATGTGATGGAGAGACTCGCGTAGACAAGCACAGTGTTTGAGTAGTAACTCCAATAGTGACAAAAGTGCAAGGAAGAGTCTCTAGAGGTATGGAGGGGACTCTAGCACAAAGACAACCATAAAGTGTGTTGAAGAGTGGTTGGAGTTTCTATACCCAACTAGCTAGAGTTTGCATATGTGCAAAGAAGTTTGTCTAGCAATAGCATGGGCTTTGGTCAACGTATAACCTTTGAAGAGTCGTAAAGAGAAGACCAATCCGACAAACAATCTGAACCAAAGCCACCAAGACCAAATTTGAGTACAACATAGTCAATGATGGTTGTTGAAGCGGGGAAACACAGGGGCTCGATGATTTTAGGTGAGAAGAAGGAGGATCCTGTCTAACATATCAGCACATGCATGATGATATAGAAAGCAAATGGAATAACAAACCAAGTAAATTGGATGCAACTACTTCCAACCACGCAAAGAGGAGTTGCGATAAATTGGATGATATCACTCCAGATTCCTTTAAATTCATGAGATGAATTAAAGAATGCGTTTGAGGAATTCAAACTTTTGGATGACAATACAAAGATCATTGTAGAGATATACATTAGAAAGCAGAATAAAGATGAAGACATGAAATCGTATAACCGTTTTTTGAAGGAGCTAATCGATAATTGGAGAACAAACCTGTTGATGAACTCCAAAAGAGGTGGTTCAAGGATGGTCTTCTTCCAAAGTTCAAGAAGAAGATGAAGATTGTACCTCCAACAACGTTCCAGGAAGCATTCGATAGAGTGCTGAATTTGGAAAGCCAAATGAAGACAGTTTTGGCAAGAGAAGGTCAAAACGAGGAGAGCAGTTTCGAAAGCAATGACGATAACACGGGTGCAACCATTCAAGAACTCAGGAAGGACTTGAAGTGCATCAACCATAAATCAAGGAGGAGAAAAAAGATAGACAAAAAGGAAATTTGGTACTTGAACTATCAAACGAAGGGACACATGAATGCCAATTGCCCTCAGAGATCATATTGCAATATTTGTGAGGTACATGACCATTTTGTGGCAAGATGTTCATTTAATTTTAAGAGCAAAATGCACCAAACTCTCACCATTTAGAAGGAAGCATTAGAGCAAAATTCAAACAGTTCAAAAAGCATATCCCATGCAACAAGCAAGGGTTACCAAAAATAATCGCCATGGAAGGAGAAATAGTGGGCAAAACTAGCCTAGTAACAGAAGTAGTGGTGAAAATACATTGCAATATGACTCAACAAAAAGACCTATTGAGCAATGCAAGAAGTGTCAGTAGTGAGGTCCCTTTGTTGTGAATATTACGTCATGCTAGCGTATTCACCTTATGGGTACGAAGGTTACAGGAAGTCGAAAAGTAGTCGTAACTCCCGACCTCGTACTTTCTTGATTACACATGTATATATACTTCTATCACATCAATGCATAGCTTGATCGTAGTTATCAAATCTATTCTGTCTCTAACATTTTGTATAAGAGCAGGTTGATATCAGAACAAAGCTTCAATTTGTGAAGGTGAACCAGTTGCTAAGAAGCAAGAGACTCTCGAAGTTCGTTATAGCATGCTGCCACTGGTGAAACCAAAGAGGAGCAAATGCAAGTTTGAGTGAGGAGACGACCTTGTTGATTGGAGAAGAAGAAAAATTCTTCTTTTTTATTCCTATTGGTGTTTATAGGTGTTGTAAGCATTTGTTTCATCTCAGAGGAGTTGCAAAGTCATCCGAGAAGTGTTAAGTTCAACCTGAAATAGTTGTCGTCACAAAATTGATTGTTGTCGTATGGTGAAAGAAATGTGTCATCTGAAGAAAAGAACGAGTCGTCTAGAGCATTGCACTTGAAAGGATTTTTGGCAATCATCCTCTTTGTATCTTGTTGCCTTGTTTCATGTCGAAGATGCATAAGAGTGTAGCAAGATTAATTGTACATGATTGTTGCCATCTGAATATTGTGCCGTCACAAAATAGGGTCGGCTGGAGAAGAGTTGTCATCTAGAGCTATTGTCTGGAGCTGCCATCTAGAGATGCCATCTAGAAAAGAGTTGTCCTTTGGATGTCGTTATAAAATTGGATCGTCTGGAGAAGAGTTACCGTCTGGAGTTGTCATTTGAGGTGAAGTTTAATATTGTTGCCTGAGGTGAAGTTTGATATTGTCGTTTGAAAAAGAGTCGTCTAAAGTGAACATTGACCTTGTCCATTAATCAAGTTGTCTGAAGATGCACGAGGGTCATCTATTGTGAAGTTGTCGTTTAATCAATGCATGGGCCATCTAAAAAACATCCAAGGAAGTGTTGTCAGTTGAAGGCTTGTGTTGCACATTAAAAAAACAAAAAAGAAAAAAAAAAAACTATTACCTATCGTTTATCGGAAGGAAAATATTGCATCTGATTTGTTGCATACATAGAACGGTCCAAAAATGGAAAGGAGGCACCAACATATATATAAGGGGAAGGGTCTTCAACACATTTAAAAATATGTTTATTTTTACTAATATTAAATGCAAGTAACAAGATGAAGATTTGGCATTTTTTTAATTACCCTAGAACATTGACAAAATATTCCAAGAATATTCCTTGAAGATTCAAGTTAGAAGGAAAAGAACTCAAAACCCTGCACCTTATTCTTTGCCCAACAAGACCCTACTGGTTTCTCGTAGTTCAATGCATTAATCATTGTCCGAGCGTAGGCATATATATACTCATTGACAAAGCTCTTTTCAAGCCCATTCTAGTGGAAGCATTTTTTTTGCAGCTTTGTGAAGATTTTCCATGGCTATTAATGTCCCAAAGATGTTGCCCAATTCACAATTGCTAAAAGGTGACAACTATTCTGCATGGAAGACGAAGTTGTAGATTCACCTACAATTTGAAGACATATGGGGAGTGGTATCTGGCGTTGTGTAAAGATGCATCGTTGACCTAGACAAACAAAGAAAGTTCGAAAACTGATCAAAAAGCCAAATTGATCATAATATTCGACGTGACCAATAAGATCTAGCCCTACATTCATGATGTTGTAACCATGAAGGATGCATGGGACAAACTCAATACGGCGTTCAAGTCTAAGAATCGGAACCCCGACAGACCCAATTGCATTGCTTGAAGACAAAGAGCAAAGAGAAGTTGGAAGGCTATTTGCAACAAATTGTTGAATTGTGAGCCTTGCTACAAGCGTTAGGTGAAATTATCAGTGATGATGTTCTTGTTTTAATAGTGCTACCTGCACTGCCACCAACGCTTCATCCTTTTGGTAACAATTATGAATGTGACAAATTAGAGTCCCATTTTTGAGACTTGTAAATTTGCTCCATCAAGAGGAAACGCTTCGAGAGACAAAGATTGAAGATGAACGTGCTTTGCATCAAAAAGGTGAGAAGCCAATGTAGTTGAAGAAAGGTGATGTACCCCCCAAAAAGCACCAGAACCAACAAAAACGCAAAAGGGCAAAAACAACAACATCAAGGATAAAGAAGTGGCAGAAATTTGATCCATGGGAAACCAAGACAAGTCCTCCAAAAGTGTTGGTACAATGCATTCTCATAAGGATCATCCAAGAATCAACAAAAGAATTCATCAAGAGGCAAGTAGAAGAGTTATCATTGGCAGAGGAATGCACCTTAACACCAACATGGCAATGCTTCTAGAAAGAAAATCAATGAAGTTCAAAAGAGAAGGGAAATGGAGAGGGGGAGGGTCCTACTCCCTCTCCCTGCTCCCCCTCCCCTGGTTCTTGCCCAGTCCCTGGCTCATCCCGGGTCATCCCGCTCTGGGAATGCTTTGTAGCAGATGATCTCCTTCGGGGGAGATCCTTCTCCACTTTCTGCTCCTTTCCCAGCAGTTTCAGGGTTTCCCTGCCCAAGCCCGGGGTCTGGTGCATCCCAGGGGTCTCCTAGGGTTCCCTGCATGCTTCAGGGATCCCTTCCCCGATCTCCCTCAGGATTCCCCCTGGGGTTTTTTGCAGGTTTTTGCTTGGATCCGGTTCCCAGGGCTTCCTCGGTCGGTGGTGGTGGCAGGTTGGGTTTTTGACTGCTTCTTGGTGCATCCCGTGAGGTCCTCTCTGCTTCGGGATTGGTCTGGGGGGGCCAGTTTCCTCTTCTGCTAGTGACTTCTCTCTGGGATGCCCATGGTTGCTGCTAGTCCTGTCCCTTTAGGTAGGGCCCTTTTCAGTTTCCTGTTCAGAGGCTTCTTCTTGCTGGATCTGCTTTTTGGTGGACACCCAGGGCATTGGTTGGCCGTCGGGGTGGGCCTCTTCCTCTGCCTGGGTTGTTCCCAGCCCTAGTCCCAATTCCCTGAAGCTTCCATGAGCAAGGATGGGGGGCTCTTGGTCCCTTCTTCTGGGGTTCCTAGGGTTTCTGTTGCATGTCTGGATCTTGGGGGGGGGCCATGATCAGTGCATGCAGACCCTGGTTCCCCCAGGTTAGGCTTCCGAGGATCCCATCTTTGTGCCTGTTGTCGCTCCCCGCCTGGGATCCTCAGGTTGTTCGTTTTAGTTCCTGCTCAGGGGCTTCTGGTCCCAGTTCCCTGGATCTGTTCGTGAGCAAGGATGGTGGTTCCTGGGCCTTTCTGCTAGAGTGGTGGGGGCTTCCTTCTGTATTCTCTGGTCTAGGAGGGAGATCAATGAGTTTGCAGTTGTGGTCCCTCCTTCCTCCTTCAGTTTTGGCTTCCGGGATCCTGTCTTTGCACCTGTTGTTGTTTTCCCTGGATCCTTCCGGCTTCCTCGTATTTCTCCTTGTTGTGCACAGGGATATCTTGGCCTGTAGATATCCCCAGTAGTGTTGTTCCTCTTTTCAGGCTCAAGCGGAGGTATCCCGTTTTTTTCTTTGAGGACCCTGATGCCATTTCCCAGGTTGTCCCGCTGCTGATCCCTGGCCTGTATCCCGGTGCTGCTTGCTGCTTTGCTCACGCGGCTGCTTGCTACCCCGCTGCATCCCGGATTGCATCCCGTGGCATCCCTGGGCGAGGATCCTCTCCAATTTTCTAAATTTCCCTGCTTCAGGTTTTCGCGCAGGAATTCTGGTTGCAGGCTATCCTTGGCCTTCCCGCTCTCCCTGCGCAGGTCTGGGCAGATGTTCTATTTCCACCCCTGGGAGGATCCCGGACTGTTGTATCCACCCCCAGGTGGATCCCAGACTGCTGTATCCACCCCTGGGAGGATCCCAGTCTGCCAGCAATGGGAAGATGATACCTTGGCGTAGCGGGTCTCACTAATGTTTTGTAGAATCTGGTCTTTCTACTGGATCAAGGGTTGTTTCTGGCCCTTTCCCTTTCAGTTTATGTTTATTTTCATGTACTTAGGAATTGCTTTAAATCTCGGTGCTACGACCCTTTTTGTTATAAGGTTTTGGGATCCTCTTAAAAAACCCAATTTGTATATAAAATTCTAGTTACTTATCAAAAAAAAAAACACCAACATGGCAATGTACCTAAGGATGTTGCTTTTAATACAAAAGGACGCAATTATGTCTATTCAATTCAATCTCTTGATATTGTTTCAAAATCAAGCCCGATTGGTATGTTGATTCAGAAGCTACCAAACACATGACAGGCTAGAAGGAATGGTTCGTGAGCCTTGACCATTCATATTACTGTGGGAAAGTAACACTTGGTAACAATTCGACATACATCGTTGCTGAAATTGGTGATGTTTGATTGCATATTAGAGAGCATACTTGTTGGTTGACTCAAATTCTTTATGTGCATGACCTCACAAAGAACTTGCTTTCTGTGAATCAATTGCTTGATCACAATTTGCATGTTGAATTTTTAAAACAGATGCAACGAAATTGTCTCATTTGAGAGAAATCTAGAGGTTCGACAATCATTGCTCGTGCTACTGGCATAGGCAAGATGTTTCAGCTTGTGGTTGTAATGCAAGACAACCAAGCATTGGCAGCAAAAGTAGATGAAGTTGCCTCATTATGGCACAAGCGATTTGGACATCTAAGCTTCGGCCATTTGAAGTCACTCCTACATCACGACATGGTACATGGACTTCCATATTTAACGAAGCCTAGTGACCTTTATATGAGTTACTTGGCCAAAAAGCAGCATCAAGCTCCATTTGGATCAAGCAATTGCAGAGCAGCTGGTCCACTCGACCTCGTGCACACTAATCTGTGCAGACTCACGGATTCGAGTTTCAATGGTTGAAGATATTTTCAATTGTTCCTTCATAATCATACACGATGAATGTGGATGTATTTCCTAAAGACAAAGGATGAAGCTTTCCACTATTTCCAAGAGTTCAAAGCTCGTGTGGAGAAGATTGTCGATTATCCCATTCATACACTTTGCTCAGATCGGGGGGAGGGAGTGCACCAATAATCAATTTTCAACCTTTATAAAGCAACATGGCATCAAATGTTAGTTGACAAATACCTACAAGCCTCAATAAAATGGAGTTGCAAAGAGGCAAAATCGTAATATCAGGAGATGGTATAATGCATGTTGAGCAATGCCAATTTGGAGCCAGCATTTTGCGTAGAAGTTTTTCGTACTATGATCTACTTGTTGAACTGCACACCCACACTTCCATTAAATCGTGTCACAACTAAAGAAGCATGGACGGGAAACAAACCTTACATGTCACATTTATGTGTGCTTGGATGCACTGCATTCATGCATATCATGAACCAAAAGCAAATGAAGTTGGAGGAGAAATCCAAGCAATGTATCTTCAAAAAATATAAAAATGAGTCGAAGGGATATTGTCTCATGGATCCTAAAACCAAGAAGTTATATATTAGCAGAGATGGGTTTGATGAGAAGAACGAGTGTACCTCTTCTTCTAAGCCACATGTTGTTGAAAAAGCACATGTTTTTCTGTCTGATGATGATGATGAAGCCTTCGAGAGAGAGAGAGGATGTTGATTTTGATAATGATGAAGAAGATGTTTCTGATATATTATGTTGATGACTCAGGACCATCCACTTCGAGTACCACTCGCACGGCCAAGTGGTATCTTAGTACAATTCATGATGCAAACTTAGATTGTGTTCCAGACATCTAATTCTAAACCAAGAACTCGGATCAGAGTTTAAAATGAGGTCAACATAGCCCTAATGAGCACTATGGTGCAGACATATGAACCTTCAACGATTCGCAAAGCTCTTGCATCAAAGGAGTGGAAGGATGCCATGGATGTTGAGTATCAAGCACTATTGAAGAACAAGACATGGCAACTTGTTTATCTTTCACCTAGCAAGAAACCCATTGTTGCAAGTGGGTATGCAAGACCAAATACAAGGCTAACGAAAGCATCAATAAATACAAAGCAAGACTTGTTGCAAAGGGATATGCACCAAAAAAAGGGACCGACTGTGGTATGCATGATGAAAACTTAGATCGTGTTCCAGACATCTAATTCTAAACCAATAACTCGAAGCAAAGTTTAAAATGAGGTCAACATTGTTAGAAAAATAGAGTGTAAACCATTAGCATTGAATTGATAATGTAAGGTTCTTAAATAACAATTAACTTAGGCTATGAATAGCCTAAGATAGGGATGAAGGTAATCCCCCCATGAAGGTAGCTAACAACTAATGAATTAGCACTAACTACTAACAATATAATATTCACTAACAATGTGAATATTTCCTAAAATAATATCTCACGTCTAACAATAAACTATTGTTAGACTTACAATAGTAAAACAAATAATGTAATAACTTATATTTACCCTAACATCCCCCCTTTATTACATTTTACTTTGATATACAAAGAGTGTTGCGGAACAACTCAAATTTGACACGTCCAAGTGCCTTTGTGAAGATGTCTGCAACCTGTTCGTCAGTGGGAATGTATTGGAGCTTGATGTTGTGTTTAGGAACTTCATCGCGAATGAAATGACATTGTGTGTCAATATGTTTGGTGCGCTCATGGTGAACTGGATTCTTCACTAAGTTCAAAACACCCTGGTTGTCGTAGTACAAGTGAATTGGAAGTTTCTTGGGTAAACCCATACTTGCCATAATGTGACTCAACCATATCGCTTCGCACACTGCTCCTCGTGCTGTGCGATACTCTGCCTCTATTGAAGATAAAGCAACCACCTGTTGCTTCTTGCTGTGCCATGAGACAAGTCCAGATCCTAGATGAAAAACATATCCAAATGTTGACTTTCGGTCATCTACTGATCCAACATAGTCAGAGTCCATGAAACCCTGTAAGAATAATTTGTCATTCTTCCTATACTCTAAACCATACTCCACACTACCACGGATATAGTGGAGAACACGCTTTGTTGCTTTCCAATGAGTAACCTTTGGTTCTTGCATGAACCGAGAAAGATAATTCATAGTAAATGTGATATCTGGTCTAGTGTTTGTCAGGTATATAAGGCTCCCAATCATCTGATGATAAAGAGTGCCATCTACCTGAGGTGAATCATCGTATCGTGACAATTGAAGCCCTTGTTCCATCGGTGTTGCTTTTGGCTTGCAATCAGTCATACGATACTTTTCGATCAGTGTCTTGGCGTACTTCTTTTGAGTCACCCTTAGGTGATTCTTTTTCTGTTCAATCTCCAGACCAAGACAATAGTGGAGAAGTCCCAAATCTGTCATATCAAATGACTCTCTCAAGTCATTCTTCACGGCGTCTATCAATGTCTCTGAGTTGTCGGTTATGATCAAATCATCCACATAGAGTACAAGTATCACTATCTCAGAACCAATGTTCTTAACATAGAGATTTGCATCTGAAGGACTTCTCTTAAATCCATGCTGTAGAAGGTGATTGTCTATCTTTATATACCATGCTCTAGGGGCTTGTTTCAACCCATACAAGGATTTAACCAGTTTGCAAACTTGTTGCTCATGGCCTTCCTCAACAAATCCTTGTGGTTGAGTCATGTATACTTCCTCATTCAAATCACCATTCAAGAAGGTGCTCTTTACATCCATTTGATGAAGTTTCCATCCGTATTGTGCTGCCATAGCACAAAGAACACGAATGGTGGTCATCCTTGCAGTGGGTGCAAAGGTCTCTTCGTAATCGATGCCTTCCTTTTGAGCATAGCCCTTTGCCACAAGGTGGGCCTTATGCTTGTCAATGGTTCCATCTACCTTGTATTTCATTTTGTAAACCCATTTACAGCCTATGGGTTTCTTACCTGAAGGTAAATCAACCAGCTTCCATGTATTGTTCTTAATGAGAGATTTATATTCAGCATCCATAGCTGCCTTCCACTATGGCTCACTAAGTGCTTCTTTGACCGTGGTGGGTTCATGTTCATCATATGAAGACATATAAACCCTCTCATCATCAATCTCCATCTCTTCTCCACTATCAATCTCTTTGTCTACAGAAAGCTCTTCGAAATGTTGGCAAAGGTCATCAACTATTGGTGATGCTTCTGCTCTCTTCTATCGAGACATGTTGCGAGTTCGAGGATGATTCAGAGTAAGATCAGGAGGTGAGGTCAACTTTGAATCTCTCACCATACTTGTATACCATTTTGGCACCTTTTGCTGAGGTGGAGGAGTTTGTTTCTGTGGCTCCTCATCTTCCAGGTATACAGAGGATGTGATGTCAGGTGTGAAAGCCTCATCGAACACCACATCTCTACTTATGTGTATTTTCTTTGTTCTAGGGTCAAACAATCGATACCCTTTAGAATATTCATCATATCCAAGGAAAATGCACTGCAAGGTTTTCTCATCTAGTTTCATTCTCTTTTCTTTAGGTATATGCATAAATGCCTTACACCCAAAGACTCTTAGATGAGAGATGGAGGGCTTCCTGCCGCTCCATGCTTCCTGTGGAGTTATATCTTTAAGGGCCTTTGTGGGTGCCCTATTCAAAAGATATATTGTCGTTGTGACAGCTTCTGCCCAATAGCGTTGCTCAATATTTGCTCCCTTAAGCATACTGCGAACCGTTTCCATGATGGAACGATTCCTCCTTTCAACAACTCCATTTTGCTGTGGAGTATAGGTTGTGGTTAGCTGCCTTTTGATCCCATGTGATTTTAGAAATGAAGAGAATTCATTTGAGGTATATTCCCCCCTTGATCTGAGCGGAGGGTCTTTATGTAGCACCCTGATTCCTTTTCAACCAGTTTCTTGAACTGCTGAAAGTAGGAAAATGCTTCTGATTTCAGTTGGAGGAAGAAGACCCACATCTTCCATGAGTGATCATCCACAAACAACTGATAATACCTCTTTCCTCCAAAACTTGGTGGCATGGGACCGCACAAATCAGTGTGCACTAACTCCAATGGTCTCTTAGCTCTTGAAGAGCTAGCTTCGAATGGTGCTCGACATTGCTTCCCTGCTAAGCAATCCGAGCAGATTGGCAATGTAGATGAAAGGGTGGGAAGTCCCTTCACCATTTGATATTTACTTAGCTCAAGTAAATACCCAGTACTAAGATGCCCAAATCTCTTATGCCAAAGAGAAGTGGCCTCCTTTGTGTTGACTGCCATGGCAACATGAGGCGTTGAAACAACATCTAGTGTAAACAAGCCATGCTTGTAAGAACCGGTTGCTATGTGTTTACCCTTCTTGGTGATATAGCAACGTTTCAGTCCATTTTCCACTTTGAAGTTGACAACCATGTTTTTATCCAGGATTTGTGGAACTGACAACAAGTTGTTTGCCAATCCTGGAACATAAAGGACATTTTGAATGTGACACTTTCCATCTGGAAGGGAAACAGATACACTGCCTTCTCCCTGGACACGATAGGTCTTATCATCAGCAATTGTTACTGGTTTGCCTTCTCTTGCCTCAAATGTCTCAAACCACTGCTTGTCGCTAGTCATGTGTTTGTTGGCGCCTGAATCAATGTACCAAACAAAATCCTTTTATGTAGAAGTTGTATGGGTCATGAGCACTTTGTGTGCTCTTTCTGAATCAGAATCAGAATTTTCAATAGCAACATGTCCTCATTGTTGTCTATTTTTCTTCTGTGGCTTGTTTTTGCCCTTCTTGTCTTGTTTGTTCTTAAACCAACACCGATTGGTGTCATGGTTGTCCATTTTGCAATTTGTGCAATACTTCCCTTGTGATTGAGGTTGCTTGCCCTTATCTCTTGATCCTGAAGATGATCCTCCCTTCTGAAAGTTACCTTTCTTCTTTCCACCCTGTTTGTTCGAGTAAAGTGCATTGTTTGACACTTCATCGCTTTGGAGCTGATTTGCTTCCTCGGTTTGAAGCAAATTGACTAACTCCACAAAGGTTACTATTCTTTGAGATACATTAAGGGATGTTATTAACATCTTGTAGGATTCTGGAAGAGCCCTCAATATTACTGAAGTCAGGATAGTATCTTCTACTTTTGCTCCTAAAGCATTCAACTTTGACTTCAGTTCTGCCACTCTACAAAGGAATAGCTCTACTATTTCTCCTAACTTCATATGGAGTGTATGAAGTTGAGTTTGAAGGTTTAGAATAGTCGATTGATTCTTGCCTTCAAAAATGGTACATAATGCGTCCCATGCATCTTTACCATTTTTAGCTTCACTTATGTGAGGCTGGATTTCATCAGTAGTAGCGAGCAAAATCAACATGAGAAGTCTATTGTTCTTTTTATCCCATGCAATTTGATCTGCTCCTGCTGTAGTGGGTTTTTGAATAGTGCCATCCACTATATCCCACATTTCCTCAATAGTAAGAATGGCCTTCATCTTGGTTTTCCATGCAAAAAAATTAGAACCTTTAAGCAATTGTGTATCATTTAGGTATTTGTTGATAGTTGCCATGATGAAGGTTCTAGTATGGTTCCAATATGGTCTCTCTTTCTCTCTACTTGATATTTAATGGCACCTGCCTGAAAACCCTTGAAGAAGGATTATCAGTTTGAGGAAATTTAAGCCAAACAAGAAGAAATGAGAGATAATTCACTCTAATTGATATTTAATGGCACCTGCCTAAAAATCCTCCTGAAGAAGGATAGTTAGTTTGAGGGAATTAAGCCAAACAAAGAAGAGTGAATTAGGGTTTTTGATTTAGGAGAGAATATCAAGAAAAATTGGCTTTATACCTGTGCAATGAGTTACACAAATTATTGTGAAATTTTGGGGTTTTGAGTGCTCTTGATTTTGATGACTTATAATTGCAAAAAACAAGAAATTAAATGCAATAATCAATCAAAGAGTGCCCACAAAATTTTTATCACTTAGGTGTCGGATGCAACCGAAAATGCACCTAATTTAGCAATGCCAATTTTTAATAAAGGTGTCGAGTAATATCGAAAATGCACCTTATTACAAGTTTTTGCAACAAAAGATTGATTTGTGTTTTGCAAAAAAAATAAATTTGATTTTCAAATTCTCCCCCCTTTGTGTTACAATTTTTGCAAAAGGACAATTATCAATTATCCCCCTTTGTTTTGCAAAAATAACAAAGTAGCACACCTTTCAAGACAAGTCGACACACGACAAGCTTTTGAAAGGCTATCCAGAACCAGTCGACACACGACTTGGTTTTAGTGGACCCTTAATTCTTCAATACTCAAAAATTGGAGGTGCATCAAGATTAAAAGGTTCTCTAATCCTCATGGGACCATAGCTTCGATCCAAACCCTTCCAAGGATCTGTGTAAGTATTGAAACGGGGTAAACTCTTTCTGTGTCTTCTAAGCATCCGCCAAAAATTGGATCTTGTGGTTTGACGACGGAGTTCGTTTCTCTTTCGAATGACTCTTAGACGACAAAGAGATTTTTGGATCCAAGGCCTCTTCTTCATGAGACAAAACTTGTACTCTCAAAACAAATGATTAGAAAATTTTTGGAGCAAAGCGTTAGAAGTCTCAATTTGTTGCAAAAAAAATAGTGCTTTGGTTTTTGTCTCTTATCCCCCTTTTGGAGAAAAAAAAAACACTTATTCTTATATTTTGCAAAAAAAATAGGCCTTTAATTTTCAATTTTAATGCAAAATTTTAATTAATTTTAGCATAATTTAATCAATAATAAAATTATTTAAAAAAATCACTTTAATTATGAAAAAAATGATTTTATAAAAAATAAAAAATAAAAAAATTATTTGTAAAATATACTAAAAAAATACCTTTGAATTGATAAAATATCAATTTTTTTTATACCAAAAAGCTATTTTTGGTCCCCGCCGAGACTTGATCTCGTGACGTCGAGGGCAGCGTTCTTCAGCATTGGCCCGAATTGTCGATCGGGCTAGCATGCCGATCTGAATGTCTAAGGGAAGCACTTCCCTTTTCTTCGTTTCTGGCCCCAATTAAAGTTTCAAAAAACAATTGGGATCAATATCCCACATTGCCCCTGCGAGCAATATCGTGATTTTTAAAAGGGCAAACTCGCCCTTTGTCTTTCGACTGCCTGCAGGCAGTCAAAGACGCCCTTTTTGCCGCTGAAGATGGAGAACACGTGTACACGCTTGAGATGGAATCTGCTCGCCACGTGGATGAATCGTGTGCTTCCAATTGTACCTCGAGAATCGCGCACGTTGCCACGTCAACTAAGCAAATCAGATGCCACATCAACAATCAGCGCCTTGATCTACGTGTCTGCCCAGTCAGCAGATGTGCCACGTGTCTGCCAAGTGGCCCTTGGGATTTTTGCAGTCCAAGTCAGCAGATGTGCCACATGTCCTCTAGGTGGCCCTCAGGATTCGTGTCATTCAGGTCAGCAGATCTCCCTCAAAGTTCGTGCCAAATGATGTCAGCCTTGTCAAATCCTCCTCGGGATCTGAGATAAGCGCCAAAGGACGTCAACCATGTCCAGATCCTCCTCAGGATCCGAGTCGAGCGCTAGAGGACGTCAGCCTTGTCAAATCCACCTCGGGATCCAAGACAAGCGCTTGATGACGTCAACCTTGTCAGATCTTCCTCGGGATCCGAGGCGAGCGCCAGATCCAGTCAGCAGGCTCCAGTCACGGATCATCAGATCCTCCTCGAGATCCAAGTCAAGCGCCAGAACCAGTCAGCAGGTTCCAATCACAAATCGTCAGACCCTTCTCGAGAACCGCACCAGATGATAGTGCCTCGTGAAGCGTGTCAAATAATAGAGGTTCAGTGGAGGAGCAAGGGTCCCACCTCAAGAATTGTGCCCAGCCTCGTAAACTCGTGCCCAAGAGTTTGCTCACCCAGGTAGGTTGAAGCTCTGATACCAATGTTAGAAAAATAGAGCGTAAACCATTAGCATTGAATTGATAATGTAAGGTTCTTAAATAACAATTAACTTAGGCTATGAATAGCCTAAGATAGGGATGAAGGTAATCCCCCCATGAAGGTAGCTAACAGCTAATGAATTAGTGCTAACTACTAACAATGTGAATATTTCCTAAAATAATATCTCACGTCTAACAATAAACTATTGTTAGACTTACAATAGTAAAACAAATAATGTACTAACTTATATCTACCCTAACAAACATAGCAATAATGAGCACTATGGTGCAAACATATGAACCTTCAAAAGTTCGCAAAGCTCTTGCATCGAAGGAGTGGAAGGATGCCATGGACGTTGACTATCAAGCACTAATGAAGAACAAGACATGGCAACTTGTTTATCTTCCACCTAGCAAGAAACCCATTGTTGCAAGTGGGCATGCAAGACCAAATACAAGGCTAACAGAAGCATCAATAAATACAAAGCAAGACTTGTTGCAAAGGGATATGCACAAAAAGAAGGGACCGACTGTGGTATCTTAGTACAATTCATGATGCAAACTAAGATCGTGTTCCAGACATCTAATTCTAAACCAAGAACTCAAAGCAGAGTTTAAAATGAGGTCAACATAGCCCTAATGAGCACTATGGTGGAGACATATGAACCTTCAATAGTTCGCAAAGCTCTTGCATTGAAGGAGTGGAAGGATGCCATGGATGTCGAGTATCAAGCACTAATGAAGAACAAGACATGGCAACTTGTTTATCTTCCACCTAGCAAGAAACCCATTGTTGCAAATGGGTATGCAAGACCAAATACAAGGCTAATGGAAGCATCAATAAATACAAAGAAAGACTTGTTGCAAAGGGATATGCACAAAAGGAAGGGATCGACTGCGATGAAATTTTTGCGCCAACAATGAATATTAAGGCCATATGGATGGTTTCCACAATGGTTGCATAGTTTGGATGGAAGTTGCATCAAATAGACGTAAAAAGTGTACTTCTCAATAATTTCCTCGATGAAGAAGTCTACATGACAACGAGAGGGATTCGTCATATATAGTCAAAATAACAAGGTATGCAAGCTTATGTAATCTCTTTACGGGTTGAAGCAGGCACTGAGAACCTGGTACGTGAAGATCGATAAGCATCTTCTATGACATAATTTTCGTCGCAATCCATATGATCTGAACCATTACTTCAAGAGACAAGGACGAGAGATCGTGATCATCATCGTGTATGTCGACGACTTGGTCATCACTAGGATTTTGGTGATGCTCACTGAAGAGACCAAGAAAGCATTGAAGCGTTCCTTCGACATGATTGATCTCAAACTAATGCATTATTGTCTTGGCTTGGACATATGGCAAACTGAGAACCATGTGTTCATGTCACTAATTAAGTATATGCCTAGACATTGCTCAAGAAGTTTCAAACAAAAGTTTGCAAGCCCACGGACACTCCAATGGAAGTAGGGTTGCAACTATCACACTATGATCCATCTCCACAAGTGAATGGAACTCTCTATTGCTAGTTGATTGGGAGTCTCATTTATCTGACATACACAAGACCTAACATCAGTTATGTTATGAGCTATCTTATATAAATTATGCAAGAACCAAAGGTGTGTCATTGGAAAGCAACAAAGCAGATACTCAATTATATCCATGATACAACTAAGTACAGTTTGGGGTATAAGAAGAATGATCAATTCTTCTTGATAGGTTTCACAAAAGCAAACTATGCAGGATCCATTTATGATAGGAGATCCACTTTTGGATATGTATTCTTTTAGGGATCCAGTCTGACTTCTTGGGGAAGTAAGAAGTAGCAAAATTGTTGCTTGTTCTTCCACCGAGACTGAATATCATGTTGCAAGAAGAGTTGTCGGCGAGACGGTATGGTTACATCCCATCTTGTTAGGAAGGGGCATCCCACAAAAGAAACCAACGATCTTGAGTTATGATAATCAAGGAGTTTTAAAGCTTGTTTGCAATCCAGTTTTTCATGAGTGCACAAAACACATTGAGGTTCAGTGTCATTTCATATGCGAACATGTTCAAGAACACAACATACAACTCCAGTTTTGTCCTATAGAGGAGCACCGTGCAGACATTCTAACAAAGCCTTTTGCATGCATAAAATTTGAAAATTTTTGACATTTTCTTGTTTGTAATTTGATTGAGCATCGATGTAATAAGGGGGGGAATGTTGTGAATATTATGTCATGCTAACATATAGTTACAGAGGTTACAGGAAATTGAAAAGTAGTTGTCACTCCTAACCTCATACCTTCCAAATTACAAATGTTTATATACTTTTATCACATCAATGCAAAGGTTGATCGTAGTTATCAAAT
Source organism: Wollemia nobilis (assembly GCA_028583015.1). Classification (NCBI taxonomy): domain Eukaryota; kingdom Viridiplantae; phylum Streptophyta; class Pinopsida; order Araucariales; family Araucariaceae; genus Wollemia; species Wollemia nobilis. The sequence goes on from JAQPPZ010014908.1 coordinate 2,873,462, forward strand.
CTATTCTACATTTCTAACACACTTCACAAGAAATTGCATAAATGCAACCAATGGTAACAAGTTGATGTGTCATTGGTGTGGTTCAAGCAACCATGCAAAGGAGAACTATTCCAAAAAGGCAAGGAGCAATCAAAAGATAAATCTCTTTGAAACTGAAGAAGCAACTTTGGGGAAAAAGCAAAGGAGCTTTCAAAATGTAAATCTCTTTGACATAGAAGAAGAAACTTCGGGGACAAAACACATCCTTGTCATAACATAAGCACAAACAAAGAAGAAAGTTGTTGAGTACCTCAAGCCTACCAAAGAACAAAGAAGGTGGTAATAAGCTTGTGCACAAGTTGAGGAGGAGATGGCAAAGGAGCAAAGTGACAAAGGTAAAGAGCTCACCGCCAAGCAAAAAGACAAGTCATCAACAGCAAGGAAATTGATCGTCTAGTTGATAGAGTCAAGCATTCTAATGAAGATGGGCAACCTAATCCAAACAATACCAAAGCTACTCGGCGTTTGGAGAATTGGTGTGCAAGACAATGGTCAAATATTGCCACAACCACTGACTAATGAACAATTCATGAATCTGTCAATGTTAATGATTGATGCAAGGAAGTGGCTTGTGTTGCTACACATAGAGATACATGGTCACACATTGCACATTGACATATGTCATCTCAATGATGGCTCCAATGAGAATGTACTGCCTGAGAAAACATGGAGAGTTGGGTGTGCCAACCTTGTGGCCACCTAACTTCAAATTGCTTAGAGCTGATCAATACCGGATCAAGATGAAGGGAGTCCTTACCAGGTAGAGAGTCAAGATTGTGGAATAGATCTTCATGTTGGGCTTCACAATCATAACTCTACAAAAAGCCACCTATGATGTGTTGTTCAGACACGGGTGGCTGCACATGGCGAAGGTGGACCACAACTAGGAGAAGGAGCATATTACTTTTAAGAAAGACTAGCACAAGTATACAATAAACTTAAGGAACCAATTGGTAAGTGAGATATTGGCATCCTCTAACAAGTCAAATGTCTCTTCATCTAATGGAGAAGAGAAGGTGAGCAGCATGGAGCTGAATGACGATGAAGTGTTGGAATTGAAAGAGTGCACGAAGAACAAAGGGCACTTGGACAACAATTTGCTCCACTGACAAGAGGACTATGAGGTCTTCCAACTAGCATGTTTATGCCTAGGTGTAGATGAAGAGAAAGGTGAAGAAGAAAGGGCAATGACAACATCACTCGACACCTACAAGATAGGTGAGTCGAGTCGTGTGGAACAGGAGAGAGAAGTGATGAACATGTGCACTAAATCGAAGAAGCCATTTCCTCCAAATTTCACAAAATACAGTATCGACGACACACAGAGTGATGAGAACAAAACAAATTCTTTTGATACGACCAAGGTAACAAAACCTAACACCATTATGTATGAAGGGCCATGAATGTGAACATTAACGAAGAAACTGAAGACGAGATGATAAGTTGTAGCAATGATTGGGATCTGATTTTGAAGGCAACAGTGTTCAAAATTATTTTAAAGTACAAGGGCGTCTTTGCATGAACATATAAGAATCTCCACGGCATTCCACTTGAATTGTGAGTACATCAAATACCTTTGGTTAAAGGCATGCAACCTATGAGAAAGCCATGCCTCATGAACCCAAAATATGCTACACTTGATAATGTGGAGATAGAAGAGATGTTAAATGCAAGCATCATCTTTAAAGTGACTATTAACAAGGGTGAACAACTATTTGTAATCAGTCTAAAGTAGAGCATGCAGATTCACATATGTGTGAGCTTCAGAAGTTTGAATGCAGTCACAATAAAGGACTTGTTCTGGATCCCATTCACTAATTCAATTCTAGAGGAGGTAGCTAGGCATGATATATATTCCTTTTTGGATGGATTCTCAGGCTACAATCAAATCAATATTGCTAGAGAGGACAAGCTAAAAACAATCTTTGTCATGGAAAACAAAATATATGCATATAATGGCATGCCTTTTGGTTTATGCAATGCACCTACTACTTTTCAAAGGACCATCCTATACATCTCCAACTAGAGATGTTAACAAGCAATCTCAATGTGTTTCTAGATAATTGGTCGCTCTACAAGAAAAATGAAGAGCATCTCAAGGCACTAAAGGAGTGCATGACTTTGTGTAGGAATGCTTGCCTTCCCCTAGACCTAAAAAAGTGCAAGTTGTTGGTGCCCTATGGGACACTGTTGGCCAGGTAGTCTGTTTGAACAGGCTGAAGACAAATCCTAACAAGATCAACGTCGCAATGAGCATGGAGAAGCCATACGATGTCAATTCGCTAAAGTCTTTCTTGGGGCAGATGGTATTAGTATAGGAGATTATTCAAGAAGTTTGCCATGATATCCCATGTATTGGATGTGCTCACACAAAAGGGTGTTCCCTTTAGGTGGACGAAGGAGCACCAGTAGGCCATTGAGGAATTAAAGGCCAAGTTGATCAATGCACCCATTCTGATTGGGACAACGAATTTCACGTGTCAATGATATCCACATTGACACGTCTAACTTATTTCATGTCCATATTGACACATCTAACTTCATAATTGGTTGTGGGTTGATGCAAGAGGGACCGCATAGGCTAGACCAGCACATATACTTTGCAAGTCAGGTTTTGTCTCATGTGGAGAAGATTACAACACGACAGAATGCAAAGCGTTGGGATGGTGTATGTGGTGTAGAATTTTCGTCATTATCAGCTCGTGAATTCATTTGTGTTTTATGTTGATCACCAAGCCCTCTTGTATTTGATCAACAAGCCAACAATTAATGGAAGAGCTAGCAAGTAGCTCGTCATGTTAGAGAAGTTTTTGTTCCAAGTGGTGGTCAGACCTTAGAAGCACGTGACAATCATGAATCCACTCTAGTAATCTACAGAAGGGGGAGTGTCGATGAGTTTCCCGATGCTCACTTGTTTGCAATTACAACGATGTCTTGCTATGAGCATATTGGGGCATACTTGTCCACAAGAGACCTAGCAAGAGAATTGTCCGCAACAAAGAGAAGAAAAATAATACTAAAGTTGGGACCATTCCAATTGAACAGGGACCTGTTATACCAAATGTGACCCAATGGGATTTTGCAATGACGTGACATGGATGAAGAAGTGCACAATGCATTGAAGGAAGCCCATGAGGATCTGACAAGACACATGGGGTTGAATGCGACTAAAAGGAGCTCCTTGTTAGGTTGTGGTGATCCACCCTTTTTCATAATGCAAAGGATTTTATGACCACGTGCGATACCTATCAAAGGATAGGGGCCACTACGCAAAGATTTCATGCCATTTCACCAATTGCAATCGTAGGAACTATTTGAAAGGCGGGGGTTGGATTTTGTAGGACCCTAGAAAACAAGCCAATGGAGGAAGTACAAGTCAATCTTGGTGGCAACTAAGTACTTGACTAAGTGGGTTGAAGCAAGAGCATTACCTAACAACTCCACAAAGAGTACAACACTCTTTGTATACAAACAAATAATCAATCAATTTGTTGTGCAATTGCTATTGATAAGTGATCGCAAAAGCCACTTCATGAATGAGATCATCCAAACGCTGACGACAAAGTTCTTGATGTTCCATTCACTATCAAGTTTACACTACCTGAAGGGTCAATGGGCAAGGGGAGGCAACAAATAAAGCGTCAGTTTCAATTTTGTACAAGACTTGCAGTGTGGAAGGTGTCGATGGGGAAGAGCAAAGGCCAATGGTCATATGGGTATACAAAATAACAAAAAACCAACAATGAATCACACTCCATTCCAACTTATGTACATGCGTGAGGTTCTCATATCGATGGAGTTCTTGATACCGAGCTTGAGAGTGGTAGTGCAAAATTGTCTCAATGATCAAGAGAGCCTCAAGGAGAGGCTAACTACACTAGTAAAGATGGATGAGAAGCAAGTCATGGTACACTGGGCCACAAAATTTGTTTAGAGCTAGCAGGAAGCCAGGAACATTGAGAGGATAAGCACCTTTGAAATTTGTAACTCAAAAACAGATACCTTGTGCTGAGATTTAACAGCAAGAGAAAGACTGAGCCAAGAAACATGAAAACCCTGTGGTTGATGAGGACTTGGAGAACATTGTCCATTTGAGGAGGGTGGATAGAACATAGTGCCCTAATGTATTTTATGGCTTGAAATTGGAACCCTATAAGGTTTGGGCGCAGATGAACCATAAATATTATGATTCATTGGAAGCATCAAGTTTAGATGGATTGCTTGATGCACCCAATTAGTGCTTGGGGTCCTTTGATGGGATCTGTTATGAACCTTGTAGTAAAATAAAAGCACATCCACAAAATATTGCAATAATGATAGAAAATGAGCTTGAAATTAACAATATTGCAAGATGAAATGGAAATGCAACAAATTATATTGCAGAAAAACAAGAACACATTATAGAATCGCAGGCCTCTTCGAGGGGGCAACCTCTTTAGAAGCAGAGCTTCGATAAAAAAAACATGAGATGCCTTCATCTATGCCCCCTTGCATTTTTAAAGACTTTGTAACCCTAACTATAACGATCAAGGGTTGGCTTCACATGCAAGTGGCCACCAGAGCTAGAATCTTCTACCAAACAAGCAGTTACATTCTTTATAATGGTTACATCGAATGGTCCCACTTGTCTAGGCACCTCAAATGCCACATACACATTACAAAACATTACATAATATTATTAAGATGGGGTCCCCACGTTAGGAAGGGGGTAATTACATAATAAGGTTAGGATGGGGTCCTAACATGCCCTTCCCCTTCAAAACGCTGTCCTCAAAGCTGAAGATGAGGAAACTACTGCTATAACTACTAGAGAGGCTCCCATGTAGCACCTTTTGGTTGTAAACCCTGCCATTGGACCAAAACTTCAGTGATGGTGTGATAACAAAGAGTGTAGGTTCTTCGATCAAAAATGTTGTCAAGCTCCAAGAGAATTGAGCCTTCATCATCTAACTCAGGGAGTGTTGACTGAACTTGAATGCGATTGTCGAGTACCTTCTTGAGACAAGAGACATGGAAAACTGGATGAATCTTGGAAGAAGGTGGTAACACAAGCTTATAGACCACTTGTCCAATCCACCACAATATTTGATGAGGTCCATAAAATCGTGCTGCCAATTTTTTATAGAGCACAGAAGATTGTTTGTAGCGTTGAAGTCAAAGAAAAACCATATCGCCTACGTTGAAGCTAACTCAGAACGGTGTTGGTCAATCTATTGGTGCATTTGGTTTTGAGCCACCACCAAGTTCTCCTTCAACTACTGCAAAAGTTGGTCACGTTCCTAAAGAGTTGCATCCACCACCTGAACTTTGGAGTGTCCAAGAACATAGGAAGAGGGCGATGGAGGTGGGTACCCATACACTGCCTCAAAAGGAGTCATTTTGGAAGTTGTGTGGAATGAAGTGTTGTACCACCACTCAACCAAAGGCAGCCACTTAGCCCACTATGTTGGGTGCTCGGGGTAAAATAGCGAAGGTAGGTTTCCAAGCGTTTGTTGACAACTTCAGTTTGCCTATGTCTACAGATGGTAGGCTGAGCTCATTTGCAGTTGCGTTCCCTACAGTTTAAACAAATCTTCCCAAAATTGACTAATAAAAGTGGGGTCACAATCAGACACAATAAATTTGGGCATACCATGGAGTTTGAAAATGGATTCCATGAATATTTGAGCAATGATGGAGGCATGGTAAGGATGGGCGAGGTAACAAAAATGAGCATGCTTCGAGAGACGGTCCACCACCACAAACATGACCGATTTTCCTCCAAATTTAAGAAGCCCTTCAATAAAATCCATAGAGATATCATTCCATACATTGTCTAGGATTGAAAACAATTGTAAAGTGCCTAGAGTATGAACCGCTTCACCTTTCATCCTTTGGCAAATTTCACATTCAGCCACAAAAGTTTGAATATCTTTTTTTTTCCCTCCCAATAGAATGACCTTTTAGCTCTGAGTCTTCAAGAATCTTGAGTGGCCTGTAGTAGGTGAAGCGTGCATCTCCCTCATAATATCCTCACAGAGTGATGAAGTTTTGGAGACCACAATGCAACCCTGATATCGTAATCCCATGCATATCTGGCATGCAAATTGGGATCCCTTTGTAGTTTTTCCTGTAAGGTCTATAAAGACTGGTCCTTGGTAAAGACTGGTCTATAAAGACGGTTGAACATGCGAAAAGAGCTAGAGTGGTTGTGCAAGAGGATTGAACAAGTGAATGTGTGCATTCTAGGGTTGCATACACAACATAGGCAAGGGTTTAAGTAGTTGCATGAAGCCATGGCAATGTGCACAAATCCAAACACATGGACAAGTTCAAAAGAGACTATTGACAAAGGAATGAGGCAACTGAGATTTCTGAAAATCTTGTCAATTGTTTGGCAGAGGTCAAATTTGAAGGGAAGACATCACTACAACGGCATGAGTAGTTCACGAGGCAGAAGTGGACGTAGTAGTGTGTGTGACATCATGCGCAATAGTGCTAACACTAGTTTGATTAGCAATAGCTTGAGCAACGACACCGAAGACGAGTCGAGAAATGGAAGCAACTCAAGTTCAGGCATGGCCTTAAGTAAGCATACACGCGAAATGGGTCCATGTAAATGCTTGAGCTGTCATCATAACCGCTCAAGGTCATTACTCTACGTGTATACGAAATAAAATACAGATCAGCAAGTGGATAGAGACTATCTCCATTAGAAGGTAGACAATATACACTCCAAGGGGTATAACTTAGAGAGCGCCAACTCCTCCTACCTATCTCTTAATAAATAACCATTTAATAGGTTATTAATAAGCAAGATATAATAAAATATTAAAATACGGTAGAGACTCTTACAAACCAATATTAAATATTATATTTTTGAGAAGGGAAAAATGCTTAAGAAAATGACAATGATGATAATATCAACAAAAATAACAAATAACTGAAACTATCCATTTATATTCCATAGTATTCTGAAGTTATGTTGACAAATAGCAATACCTCATTGTGAAATTGAAATTTAAAATAGAATAAAAAAAGGTGCTATGATGTTGAGTCGCATATGCAAAATTACACATTCCTCAAGAATCTTTATGTGCTCTCCTCAGAGCTGATATTGTTCTCGAAGCAATGTGATCCCCAAAGTAAATGTATCAAATTTCAATTTTAAATGTCAATTCATTAATTTTGGGCAAAAACAAAAATATACCTTAAAAGGAGTTAATTCTCCTCCTATTCAGCTTGTTTCATCATCAATCAAGATGAAAAAGATGATTTAGAACTAAAATTAAAGCAATGGGATGGGGAAAAAAATCAACTAGAAAGATACAAATTTATTGAATCGGCCCTTGAAAAGTCACTGAAACTATTCATTTATTTTGCAAAGTAATTTGAAGTTATCGTCACTAGTTGCAGTGCCTTATGTTATAGAGAAAAGTGTATAATGTTAAGTTAGCAATATAAAAATATACAATCCTGGAGAATCTTTATGCATTCTGCTTGGGAACAATATTGCTCAATGAGCATAGGGACATGCAGATTATATTATTCGAGTCCAATTTGAAATGTAGATTCAACAATTTTGATTGGCAACAATAAAATCATCCTTTAAAAGTTGTTAATCTTCGATTCAGCTTGTTTCATCCCACAAAATGGAAAATTTTAGAAAACGAATCAGATGGGTGCCCTAGCAATCCTAGCCAGATGGTATGCAATAGAGTTAACATCTATACAACAGTAGGTATGTTAAGTAATAACTCTAGTAGAAACATAACAACATTTCAAGAAATTTCCATTTCTTGATTAGACTTTAGATTTTTCTAAATTCAACGAATAATTTTCTATAGAACAGTGGATTTCGAGCAAGTTGTCAAATTGGTGCATCATAAACAGTATGGACTTCTCATCATCAGTTTTGGCATTCTATCTTATTTGTGTGTCCCTGTAAGCATTAAAAAATTGTCACTAATCAGGTAAGTCTGACAGAATTTATGAACCACATACTTCCATTCTTACAACCAAAACATTGAATTATCCCATACAAAATAAAGCATCAACCCAACAAAGGGAACAAGAATGATCCTAATAACTTTTAATATAAAGCCTTCCAAAGCATGACAGGTATAAGAACATACCATCACGTCAAACTGTTCAGGTCTTGAAACAAGCTGCATACAGCAATTATCCACGATAATCTCATTATACTTGATGCCAGGGTATTTCTTTGCAACATCACGGCATGATTCCAAGAAAAGCCCATCAGCAAGCTTCATGATATTAGCTTTGTGCACAGCTGTCACTGTCTTCCTATTGTTGAGATATGCATACTCAAAGGCATACTTTGCAATGCGCTCTGAACAAAACTTTGTTATCACCTAACAATAGAACAAAGTGAGAGAAATAAATTGCTTCCATACATTTTCATGTCAAAGTTAGAAAAATATATATGTTCCATAAAATTTACAATGCCGAGTAATATTCAATGTACATTCACAGTCCTGCCATTTAAGATAATCTATACCAAACAAATCACAGTATCAAGAAACAGATAGGCAACTAAATATTTCAAAAGAAAAATGTGAAATTGTAAAAATCTCAATTACGTCATTAATGGTAAACATATCTTAGAGAGAAGGGGTCAACTACAAGAGAGAGCAAAGTCCATGCTATTCTTGAAAAACTCTTTGGTTGGTTAATACTTTAAGTGAACAAATCAAATGGGATGAGCTCAACCAGTTAAATACCTCGACTTTCAAGGAGAAGACACAGATTCAAATCTTTTTTTTTTTTTTTACAAGAAAAAATCGTAATTTTATTTCAAGAATGAAAGAAAATTACACTTCTCAGGTGCCTTGGCACAAACAAAAACCCAGATAAAAACAGATTACTGGGAGTCAAAATATAATTACAGTCGGGCAGATCAGAGAGGAAAACCCATCTTCAAAATAGCATGGGGATAATAAGGATAAATATCCTTATATATCAATACATAATCATCAAAATAACCTCCATGTCCAAAACCTGGATAGAAACCAGTGAAAAAGAAACCAGCAAAGAAAAGAAACAGTTAAAATCTGCCATAAAGCTCTAATCAAATGAATAGACCCATAGTAAAAACCTAGAGCTAGCATAGAAACTAGGGGTATGATATGTGGGTGAAAGAAGAAACTCCATCCTTGTTCTCTTCCATTTGCAAGAAACCTTCTGGAACCTGTTGACCTTCTTTTGATAACCTATCTGCTTCTTGATTTAATTCCCTATAAACATGAGTAAAAGAGATATTTTCAAAAAGGGAAATTACCTCCAACAGTTCATCTCCCACTAGTCTAAGCAGATTATTTTTTAATTGAGTAGATCTATTCATCCAATTGATGACTAGAGTAGAATCTCCAAAAAATTATAATTTTTTCACATTTCTCTCCGAAGCACACTTCATTAGCAATCTCAAAGCCTGAAACTCAACAAAATTGTTGGAACCTATCCCAAGACCTACTTTAAATTTGATATAGTGGGTATCCAAGAAGTACAAAATGCCTCTCACGCTACTAAAAGTGACTATCTCTAACTAGCCCCATCAAAAAACCCCATGGTTGAGACTTTTCAATGAACAAATTGTCTACTTGTCGAGGTTTCTTATGTTTGCAAGGCCCTTTATTGATTGAGACCAAAGTCCTCACCTAAAATATGACCTAAAATGGGGGTATTAACTTCCCTTCAAAAATAGTTGCATTCCATGCCAACCATATACCCCAACATATAAGACATGGTAAAGAAAGAAATTATTTCAACTCTTTTTTCAAAAACCATTATCTTAAGCATACCTCCACTATTTCTCCTTCCCAAATATTTTGTACTCCAGTTATCTGTTCAACTTCTAACCAAACCTATTGAGAAAAAGGGCATTTGATTAACAAATGTGTGATGTTTTCCTCCTCTGACTGACACAACATACAAATACTTGGACCTTGTCTACTTCTCCTCTATAAAACTTCCCAAGTCAAAGCCTTATTTCTCAAAGCTAACCACATGAAAATAATTATCTTTTTTGGGGCAGATAATTTCCAAATCTGCTTCCACCACCAAGTAGGCCCTTGAGGATCAGGGTCAAAACTTGCTTTGTAACCAAGTCTAGTCATATACTGACCCCTAGATTTGTTGTATGCCCAAGCAATAGTATCTGGTTCAACTCTCAACTTGATATGACTCTTATTAAGACTATCAATGTAAGCCTTCCACAAAACAGCCTACTCATCGAAAATACCCAAGACCTAAGCCTACTTCCAACCTTGGGTCCAAAGACTAGAAGAATCTAATTCCCCCACCTGATGAAGAAAGTAAAAACCCTTGTCTTGTAAAGAACTTATCATAGCTTCCAACAACAAAATGTTTTCTCCACAACCCAAAATAGAATCAACCCCTATTCTAACTTGTTCACCATTGCCCACTTTCCAAGCCAAATATTTTCCAATCATAGGAAAGGCCTATACTAGTGCCTTCCATTGAATGGAAATATTTTTAATGCTTTTTTGTGGACTTCTGATCCAATCCATAAAGGTCCCTAGATGAATATACTTATGTTCAATAATATTCTTCCATAATCCTTCTCTAGTCAAAATCCTCCATAAACTATTTGTTGCCAAAGAAGAACAAAAAATATGGATATTTTTAAGTCCCCAACCACCTTCCTCCTTTGGCCTAGCAATACTCTACCACTTAACTAAAGGAATACCTTCATGTTCCTTGCATCCAATCCAAAGAAATCTGAAGCAATATTTTCTTATTTTCTCTAGAACTCCTTTGGGAATGAAGGCCAAGGAGTGCCAAAACATAGGAATTGCCTCAAGAACAGACTTTACAAGTGTTAATCTCCCACCAATAGACAACCATCTATTACACCAATGGTTAATCCTAACTTCAATCTTCTCTAAAAGCCATCCCCAATCTCTCTTCCTATAACTATTTGGCTTCAATACAAAACCTAGATACTTAAAGCCTTCCTAGAAATCTAAGAGATTAAAAGGAAAAAGTTTGATCAGACCCTGTTCAGTCTCCTACTCTAGACCATTAAAGCAAATAGAGGATTTTTGAAAATTTATCTCCATGTCGGTAGCAATACTATAAGTGTCCAAGATTTCCTTCAACTTTCTAGCTTCCCTTAAACTGCCATTTGTGAACAACAATACATCATCAAAAAATAATAAATGAGATAAATAAAGGACCCCCACTTTGATCCTAAACAAGGATCCTACCCTCTTTGCATCCAAAATAGCTCTACTCAATCCTTCAACAACCAAAAAAAAAGTAAAGGAGATAAAGGACATCCCTATCTCAATCCTCTCGAGGGTCTAAAGAATTTGGAAGTTGATCCATTGATAAGAACAACAAAATATACAGAATAAATGCATCCCATAATCCACTTTACTACCGGATAGCTAAAACCCACATGTAAGAGCATCAATCTGAGATACAACCAACTAGTTCTATCATAAGCTTTAGATAGATCTAGTTTAAGGACCATTGCAGGAAGATTTTTAGTTTTAATAGAGTGAAGGCCCTCTTGTGCAGCTCCTATGGCTTCAAAAATCTGTCTACCTACTATAAACCCAAACTACTCCTAGGAAATAACTTCAGAGAAAATCTTCTTCAATCTAACAACCAAAATCTTTGCAATGATTTTATAGATACAATTACACAATGAAATAGGTCTAAATTCATCAAAGGTTTTAGGCTTCTCCTTTTTGGGAATCAAAGCTAAAAAAGTGGAGTTAAAAGCCCCAAAACCTGACCACTCAACCTAACTTCCTCCATTACTCTGAGAAGATCCTCCTCAACAAGATCATAGAAAACTAGGAAAAACTCCATAGGCCATCCATCAGGCCCTAAAATTTTATCCTTTTTGAAAGAAGTTAGGACAACTTTCAGTTCTTCCTTTGTGACCTCCTTCATAAGTAACTAATTATCCTCCTCTATCACAAAACTAGGGAAGAAAGTAGTTAACTTTAAAATTTCCCCAATATTGACTCTATCAGGTTCTTTATAGATAGATTGAAAATGTTTTACTCCCAAATATGCTAACTCAGAAAAACTCCTAACGAGGACCCCTTCTTCATTATGCATCTCCCAGATAGTGTTAACCTTCTTCCTATGATTAGAAAAATTATGAAAAAACTTAGTATTTTCATCCCCTTTTTTAACCATACAACTCTACTTTTCATTCTCCATTCAACTTCCCTCCACTCCAAGAATTTGTTCTTCTTAATTTCTAGTTCAACCAATCTTGTTTTCTCCTCCTCTTTAAACAAACCAACCTCATTCTTTTTATGAATTTCTAAAATTTCCTTCTCCACCAACTTAAGATCTCTATCCATACTCTCCTTTTTAACTACAATCCAAGATGACACAACTCCTTTTAATTTTTTAAAGTAACAACAAATTGAAAACTCATCAATAACCTAGAACTTTGGTCATAACCAATCCATTTTTTTAATCAGTTGTTGAAAATCTTCTTCCTCCAACCAAATTGGATTGAGCTTAAAAGGACTAGCAGGTTTTGCCTCTTGAATTTCTAATTGAAGAAGTATGGGAGAATGATCTAAGCCACCTCCAATCTCAACCCATGACCATTTTTTATCTATTTCATTGTATAATGACTCTGAGATCAAAAATCTATCCAACCTCTTTGAGATCCCAACTTCTCCAACTCTATTATTTCTCCATGTAGGCATTAATTTTATTGGTTCCAAATCAATTAAACCAACTTCTTCAATCTTATGTCTAAAGTAATCTACAAGTCTATCAAGTCTTGCAGATTCTCCCCATACCTCACTTCTATTCATAGTAAAATTTAAGTCCCCACCAATGATAACTCTTTCATCCCTAACACACCTTTAGGAGAAAAAATCATCCCAAAAGACCTACCTATCTTCATAGGGACCATAACAATTAATAACTGATAACCTCAAACCCAAGTCTTTAAAAAAGAATTATGTCCACAAGCCTGAAACCATAAAGGAAGAATTAATTAAGGATACTGAGTTCTTCCAGCCAATCAAAACACCCCCTAAATTTTTAGTAGCATCTAGAGCCAAGAACTCCTAGTCCCTAAGCAATTTACTTAACCCTTCAATGACTTTTGTACTTGCCCCCATGGTTTCTTGTAGAAGGATAACATCCGGATTATGAATTTCCACCAGCCTGGCTAAGGCAAGTCTTTTAGAGGGACTACCAAGACCTCGGATATTAAGGGATAACAAGATCATTTAAACATCTTAGAGGGGTTTTATCCCACTCTAAGGACCCCTTTGATAGATTTTTGTTTACCCTACTGAATTTCCCTCAAAGCCTTCTCCTATGCATGAAACAAAAAATATTTCCTACCTACTGAAGAAGTGGAAGATTCCTTTATAAGGTCCAGACCTAACCCTAACCTTCCAACAACTGCACAAGTTCTCAACTCGGATTCCCTTTTCCTAGAACGTAACAAATATCTGCAAGAGGAGCCCATCTCCAAACCATCCCCTGAAATAGATACCTCCCTAGAAGATTCACCTGATAGGTCAAAAAGACTTCCCCCAATAGCAAAAATATTTGGATCACAATCCCTATTCAATGTGTTTGAGGTTGTCAACCCATTATCCAAATCCCTAGAAAATTCCTTGTCCCTAGGACTTCTCTTCAAAGATTCATAAGGAAGTGTACAAACTTCTTTATTACCTAATTCCAGATTATTCTCCACATGTATTGGATAGTAATTGTCATAAGGCTTAGATGACTGACCAACAAACTTAATAGTATCAAGTTCCAATCCTTTCATAATTTTCTTTATGACTCTATCTCCTTCTCTAACAACCTATGAACAATGAAATGGAGACAAAGCTAGGCCCAAAATTTCTTCCTCCTTCTCTAGAGTTTTGGTTCTAGGTTCAACAACATCCTTTTTGCTTGTTTGTGCCAAATCAAGGAGCACTATTGAGCTCTAAAAATAGGTATCTCTTGATTGTTGTTAGCTAACTTGAAATCCCCACTAGTCATTTGTTTTCTCCTCCATACTTTCTGTGTGAAATATTGAGAACATTCCTTAGCAATATGTCCATAAACATGACAATGAACACATCTAAAAGGAATCTTCAAATAGTCCAAGATTTGATTATGAATTATATTCCCCACAACTATCTCCATACAATCCGGTAAGCCTTCACTAATATCCATCTCAACCAAAACCCAAGCTACAGACCAAAAAACACTAGATTTGAAAGAAATATCTATATCCAAGGTTTTACCTAATGAATCTCCAATCTCTTTCAAAGCTCTTTCTAACCATAACTCCATTGGCAGACCTAGAAGTTTTACCCAGATTAGGATTCTCCTAGCAACTTCAGTCCTAGGATCAAAGCAAGTCGTCCAAGCCTTCAAAGCCAAAAAGAAGACCCCCAATACCAATGACCTCCCAAATTTTTTATGCATCTTCCTCAGATCAAAAAGGAAACCTATCCATCCTCTAGCAAGTAAGTGAAAAATTGGCCCATATCCTAAAATTGGGACCCATACCTTCTACAACCACTCATTTAGTGTATTATCAACTATTTGACATCCATGAAACTTCCCAATAAGGGCCTTCCCTAAAAACTCCAAAACTTGTTCCATCCTCAAGTCTTCCCCAAGTACCATTATGATCTTTGACCTTCTCTTTTTAACCACTTTATGTGCCTTACACACTTTAGTAACCAGAGTTGTAGTCTATGTTGATTGAAAGTTTGGACCCACTCCACTTAGGGCCTCTAAATCAAGACTTTTACCAATAAAACCAGAACCAAACAAAGGAAACTCTATCAGACAAAGTGAGTTTGGGTTGTTTGGAGCCTGCTCAAGTTTTTCTTCCCCACAATGAAATGCTTGCTCATTCATTAGACCCATCACTTGAGTAGAGTGTTCTGAGACACCTGAGAGTGAGCAGTCAATAGGACAACCGACCTGATCTAAACCTATTGACATAGACTCCCCTCTATCCACTAAATTTTGATAACCTATAATATTATTCTAGCCACTCAAAAAACCCAAGGACCCCTAGTTCTCAACTTCTAAGTCTTATCCAAAAATGGGACCCTTGGCCCTTGGAGTTGAAAAGATGTGTTGCCCCTCAAAGGGGTCCTCTGAGAAGTCCAAACATTCCTCTTCATTCTCCATCAAAACAAGAAACCAATTTCCCAAACTATACTACCATTTTAAAAATACCAAATAAAAACAAAAGTTAATATTTTACCTTTGCAAACCCTAGCTTTGTTGCATGAACTTCATGATTCCAACCGATAAACTTCTTCAAACAACCATTCACATGCACAAAAATATTCCTCCCTATCAAAGTAACTCCTTTCACCTTTTGCATGCTTCAAATCTAGAAAGTAAGTTGTCCAACCTTCATTTTCTTCACATGAACAGATCTGAGCGCACTTCGGTTTTAAAAAAATGATGATGCTTCTTGTGTCATTTTTTAAAGATATCAGTCAAGAACTAGACCCACCTTCATTTTATTCACATGAATAGATCTGAGCACATTCTAGTTTCAAGAAAAATAAAATACTGTCACTTCTTGTGTTTTTTTACTTTTCTTTGTGCTTCACTTGTAAACCCTAGCTTTGTTGTGTGCACTCCATAATTCTAGCCAACAAAATTCTTCAAACTGTTGTTCACATGCATAGAAATATTCCTCCCTAGCAAAGTAAATCCTTTCACCCCTTCAATTTAATTCCTCTGTGCTTCACTTTGCAAACCCTAGCTTCATTGCATGCACTTCATGATTGCAACCGACAAACTTCTTCCAAAGAAAATTTAAATGTAAGAAAGAGGAATGCTTACCTCCTTCATAGTCCGAGCTTTCATCAAAATTCTTCAAACTGTTGTTCACATGCATAGAAATATTCCTCCCTAGCAAAGTAACTCCTTTCACCCCTTCGATTTAATTCCTCTATGCTTCACTTTGCAAACCCTAGCTTCACTGCATGCACTTCATGATTCCAACCAACAAACTTCTTCCAAACAAAATTAAAATGTAAGAGAGAGGAATGCTTACCTCCTTCACAGTCCGGTCTTTCACCAAAATTGCAGATGGATCTTCAGCTGTCACCATGCCCTACTCCCCTTCCCAGTCTTCCGAAAGATCCAATTAAGTTGTGTCCTATCACACAAGTTCGATTCTTGCCAAATGATACATGCATAATTACCTAAATTCTGTTATAATACTACTATGTGGTTTAATGTAGTACAGGTGGGACCCATTTTCAATTTAATATAGACGGAGCCCATTCCAATCCCACATAATCGATGGAAAAAAGAAAAAGTGAACAAGCCAAAAATCACAAGAATTATATTCTTTAGAACAACACCATAATGAAAAGCCAAATCATTCAACACCCGCTGGACAGACTCCTGTGATAAAATTGTATGTAAAGAGCAATATACCCAACCCAGAATGGGCACAAAGATTTGTGAGATCAAGTATTATTGCAGAGGTTCAAGCATTCTCTTCCCTTTGAAAGTCTGACAATTCTATAATTCCAATTTACACTCACCACAATCCATGCTAGCATTCTTCCCATTTCATCACTAGTTTAACCTATTTACTCTCTACTCATAATGTATTCTATCTCTTCTAAGTTCATTGAAATACCTTGCCTGTGGATGGTATCGCATGTACAATAGTTTCTTCTCATATATTGCTGATTCAGTGTTATTCCAACATTATTTCATTCCTATATATACAGTACATCCAACTATATAATTATGCAACTGACAAAAGTGCAACCATTGTACCCACAGTTGTCGTTCTTGTTCATAAAATATACCATTATCAACACCTCATGCATCAACTTCTTATCTCCTGTTAACCTTAGTTGATTATTATCCTGTGAGAGATCACATCAAATGAGCAGAAGAATTGTGTTCCAAAACCCATCAGTTTTTCCTAATTCTCATGCTTCCACCATAGTTCTTATAATCGTTACATTCTGTAATTGTCTTCTTCGGAGTTGCATCCTTCTTTGTCTCTACCTATAGATGTATGTTCATTTGGCATAGATGTTTGTCTATTGTAGAACCAGTTAGTCTCTTCCCATAGCCTCCATCCTCTCCATTTTCTCTTAAGCCATTTTCTACCAAACTCTCTCCCAACCGAGTGCCGTCCAATTAGTTCTACTTCCAGCATCATTCCTTCTAATCATGATGTTCCTCCCCTTTGACAAGGTTTTATGATTGGTAGCAATTCTCAGCTATCGAATTAGCTGATCATGTTAGTCCTTTCTCAGCATGACTCTTTACTACTTCAGCATTTACAGAAGTCATAATTTGGATCTTTCAGATGATCGTTACATAAGGCACTTATTGAGTAAATTTACTTTTCATCTTTTTCCAGCCCACATCAGGCTCATAAAATATTTGTCATAAGCTTGTATATTTATTTTGGAGCTCAAAGGAAAGATTTTGCAAGCTTTGTTTATAGAACAAAAATAATGATAACAACAAAAGGTAGCTTAAATATTTCAAAAGCAATATGTTAAAAGACATTGAATTCACAGGAACGAGCTGGCATAGCCCTTAGTTAAACAAAATAATAATGATAATAATAATAACAGAAAACAAAGAGAGTAATGATAATTGGATATGTCATAAAGCAAGAACACAGAAAAATTAATGCTCTAATTGAATGCATCGGCAGGATTTGATACCCATGGTAAGAGATTACAAAGTGAAAACAATGGAGAAAGAGACAAAAAAAATTGCGCATGGTTCAAACTTCAACATGAAGCAAGAAGATCATATAATGGTAAAAGGTGGATCAAAGCAACTACTGTCCACTCCCAAGAAAGTGGCAAGGATAACCCTTCTACAATATCAAAGGGTGAAGACCATTATGGTTTACTTAGAACAACAATTAGAAGAAGCTAAGGACACATGGGATGAAGAAGCACAATACAAGAGTTCAAATTAAGAATGAATTAAAAGTGAAAAGGAAGATTCCAAGGCAAATTTCAAAGCAAATGAGGCAAAGGAAGTCAAAGCTAATCCAGGTAAATCATCTTCATTTTTCTTGAGTAGCACAAAATCCTCTCCTTGCAATAAAAATGAAACTAGTTCAGAGTGTATTCATTTAACTTTTGGGTTTCAAGAGCAGCATATTAAAGAAATATATATGGAGGATATCCATAAGAATTTAGGGTTTGCAGGGCAGCATAAGAAAGTAATTACTATGGAGGATCATCCTTGTACTTTAAGGTTTACAGGGCAACATAAAGAAGAAATTGTTCATGAGGCTATTCCTTGTATTTCATATTCTCTAGGCCAACATAAATCTTTGGAAGACAAGTCTCATTATGAACAGTATGGAAACATAGAAGAGATTGATGAAGATGAAAGTGTTGGTCGGAATGGGAAAAGAGATGAAGACTGTCAAAGTAAGAACAAAGAGTAAAAGAAACTCAAAGGAATATCGTTTTGGGAAGCCAAAAAAAATATCACAGGTGTTAACAAGAAGTGAGGCTAAGCCTGCTAATAAAAATATAAAGTGATGATAAAAATGGTATCATGGAATATTAGGGGTATGTATAAGGCCCCTAAAAAAAGTGTTATTAAGGAATTAATAGGTTGTTATAGTCCTGAGTTTATTTTAATACAATAAATAAAATTTAGTAGTAAGGAATGTAAGGATGCTTTTAAAAAGATTTAGAAGATAGGGAATTGTATTACAGTTCTTCTATAAGAGCTTCCAATGGTATTGCAACAATGTTGGACAAACGCAAATGGGATGGACAATTGTTAGAAGCAAAACGTAATTTTGTTGTTGGAATATTTTGCAAGAAAGAGGAAAACACCAAATTTGGGGTTATAAATGTCTATGCTCCAACTATAGTTACTCCTTGTGAAAGATATTGAAGGGACCCTGGGGGTGACTTCAACACAGCTCTCTCTCCTTTGGAAAAGAAGGGTGGTACTCCTAGATGGTCTAAATCAATGCAAGATTTTGCTTCATTTGTCAATTCAAATGGCCTTTGGGATGCTATTCCTTCAAGTTTTTAATATACATGGGATAATAGACGCATTGGGCAAACTCATATAGCATAAAGATTGGATAGATTTTTGTTATCCAACACATGGTTGCAAATAGAGTATACAATCTCTTCAAATATTTTATTACGAGTAGGATCAGATCACAAACCCATTCTTTTGACTTGTGATTTACTCAATAATGGTCATCCAAAGCCATTTCACTTCTAGTCTATGTGGCTCCAAGACCTTGATTTCTTCTAGATGGTTATGTTATGGTGGGATGAAGCAAATTTTGAAGGATCATGTATGTACAGGTTTGTTCAAAAGATGAAATATCTAAAGGGGCAAATGAAGATTTGGAATGCCAAATATTTTGGTAACAATTTTAAAGAAAAGAAGGAAATTGAATCCAAGCTCAAAAATTTACAAGAGATAGTAGAAATCAATGGAATGGACCAGGATTCTTATGTGCAAGAAAAACAATTACTTTTTTATTATCATAATGCATTGAAAAAAGAGGAGTCATATTGGTTCCAAAAATCTAGGGAGAAATGGCTCAAGGAAGGAGATAGAAATACCAAATTTTTTCATGCTACAACAAAACAAATTTTTCTTTTCATCGCATCAAAAATATTTTAACTCTAGATGGAAGAAATATTGAGGAAGAAGAAGATATCAAGAAGGAAGCAATTAATTATTTCAAAGATATTTTGTCAGATGTTGGGCAAGATAAGGAGGCACAAGGTAAGCTTTTGTAAAATATTCCATCAATTATCATATAGGGACAAAATGAAAGCTTGATGAAGAAGATATCTATGGAGGAGCTACATGAAGCAGTTTTCTCTTTCCATCCTAACAAGGCACCTAGCCTCGATGGATTTCCTACAATTTTCTTTCAAAAATTTTGGGATTTATTGAAGAGTGATATGTTGGATGCAGTTGAAGAGGCCCGGAAAAGGAAGGCTACAATAAGTGAGATCAATGCCACCTTTATTACATTGGTTCCCAAGAAAGGCAAGACAAAATATTTTGATAATTTTCGTCCAATAAGCCTTTGTAATATGATTTATAAGATCATTTCAAAAATTATGGAAAACAGGTTGAAAAGCATTCTAGATTGTGTTATCTCAAAGGAACAAGGTGGTTTTGTTCGTGGTAAACAAATTCTTGATGGTGTAATCATTGCACAGGAGGCCATACATTCTCTTCATTCCATGAAAAAACTAGGTATGCTTATGAAATTAGATATGAACAAAGCATATGATAGGGTTTGTTGGAGTTTTCTACATGATATTCTCAAAAAGTTTGGTTTTGATCAAGGTTGGTGTGAATGGATTAGATGTTATAGCACTCTAAAATATTCTATTTTGATCAATGGTTCCCCTACTAGATACTTTAAGTCATCCTGTGGACTCTGCCAAGGTGATCCACTATCTCCTTATCTATTTATTATTCTTGTGGAGGCATTAGGGAGAGCTTTCTCAAAGGCAATGGAAGGAAAATCAAAGGTATTCAAGTTGCAACAAATGGTCCCTTCAAATCTCATCTCCAATTTGTTGATGATACTTTTCTTTTGGGTCATCCCTCAGTCAATGAGGCCATGGAGTTTAAATCAATATTATCATGCTTGAGAAGGCTATTGGACAATTGGTTAATACTACAAAATCCAAGATATTTTTCATTAACACTGCCCTAGATTTACAATAGATTATTGTGGATATTTTAGAGTTTAAAATTGAAAAATTTCCATCAACATACTTGGGTATTCCTTTGTCTCATAAAGGAAATAAAAAGGAGCTTTGGGACTCATGTTTGGATAGAATGAAATCTTGTTTGGCAGGTTGGAAAGGTAAGTTCTTAACCATGGTTAGAAGGCTACAACTCATAAAGACTACATTGCAATCCATCCCTATTTATATGATGTCACTTTCAAGATTGCCAATAGGTATAGCATCAAAATTTGATAAAATTCAAAGAGACTTTCTTTGGAAAGGATGTGAGGAAAAATTTAGGTTTCCTCTTTGTAAGTGGGATAGGGTTTGCAAAGGAAAGAATATTGGAGGGGCAGGCTTGCAGAATTGTAGACTTATGAGTTTAGCCTTAGGGGCAAAACTTGGATGGAGATTATTCAAAGATCAAGGAAAGAGTTGGGCAAAAATGTTACTTCAAAAATATATAGGTTCTCTTGATGCAATGAAATTATTTAAGAAAAGAACCCTACCCAAAGGATCGCCAACATGGAACTTCATATCAAATAGTTTGCAATTGATCAAGAAACATATTAGATGGTCAGTCAATGAGGGGGATTATGCAAATTTTTTGTTTGATGCTTGGTTGAAGCCTTATCCTCTTATCTCTGATTCAAAATGGCAACCATTGGCTCGGGCATGTCTAGCTTGTAAAGGTCCAAAGGTCAAAGATTATATTAATGTGAGCAACAACTCTAGATCATGGATTTCTATTAGTAACCTGGTTGAAGGAGAGGAACTCAAACAAATAGCAAATGAGCTTCAAAAGATGCTTCAAGAGTTTTATTTGCCTATTTTTACATGAAAGGATGAGTTGGTTTGGAATCTATCAAAAGATGGTGGATACTTGATCAAGTTGGGATATGAGGATTTAGAGCAATCAAAATTTCCTACTCCCAAAGATTTCCCTTGGAAGAATGTTTGGTCACTAGAGGCTCTCCCTAAGGCCTCAACATTCCTTTGGTTAGCAGTCCAAAGTAAGATTCTTACAAGAGAGAGTCTACAAAGAAGAGGATATCATGGACCTTTCAGATGTGCCTTGTGTGAGAAGGATTTAGAAACATCAGACCATTTACTTCTTCATTGTCCCTTTGCTCACACCATTTGGGGTTGCTTTTTCAAAAATATGAGAATATATTGGGTAGCTCCATCAACATTGAAAGAGTTGATGAAATGTTGGATTAATTATTTCAAAGCTAAAGCATTATGTATTCTATGGAGGATTGGTCCTGCCATTATTTGTTGGAATTTATGGCTTGAAAGGAATAATAGAATTTTTAAAAATAAATCTCAAAATCATGCCCAAGTTTGGAACCATATTATTGCCTCTCTTGTAGAATGTTTACAGATATGGTGCTCATCATGGGAAGTCTCAAGTGCAGAAAAAGAGGTGCTAGCCACTTGGTTACAGGATTTGAATATACATGGAAGGGTCATCTATGACAATAGCATTAAAACAAAGGATTTGCTTCAATCTATGGTAAAATGGAAATGTCCAAAAATTGGGTTTATCAAAATTAATTTTGATGGTGCTTCCAAAGGAAATCTAAGAAAAGTTGGTGGAGGTGGTGTTTTTCAAAATAATGAAGGCAAAATTCTCCTCACTTACTCAGAATCATATGGAACTTCAACTAACAACTATGCAGAGGCTAGGGCACTTCTTACAGGGATCAAAATTGCAATTGAAAAAGGATGGAAATATATTTCAATTGAGGGGGATTCACAAATTATCATTAATGCTATCAACAAAAATGGATGTGGAGATTGGATAAAAAATAATATTATTGTTGATGTTCATCAACTATTATTGGAGGCAATCTCTTGGAAATGTGAGCATATCTATAGAGAAGGAAATCAGATAGCAGATAATTTAGCCAATTGCAAACAATTTAATAATAGAAAAAGAAATAAAGAATATCTTTGATAAAAGGACAAGCTGGATATGGTTTAATTGACCTAACACCAAATGCAATATTTTGGTATTTTGATGGAAGTGGCCCCCAATAGAAGCCACATATAGCTTATTAAAAGAAATAAAGTTAATTTAATTCAAATATATAAAATTTAATTTAAATTAAATGAATTGACTCTGCATGAAGGCCGATCATTATCTATATATATTTACATATGATATAAGTAAATTTTTGAGATATAGAAGATCATAAAACAACGGTTGCTCAAGCATAATTTTCCATGACTATTTTAGTTCTCGAGTACGAGACATGGATGTTGTCTCCAAATGTTAAACAAAAATTTCTCATTCACAACGTATCAAATTTCTCATACAAAAATGATCTAATTTGTAAAACCCAATGCACATTTTAAATGGTCCAATTTAATATGTGAGGGGGAATGCAATATTTTAAAGTGTGTGTAGGGAGAAAAGTCCACTTAGTTTGTAGAGTTCATTGGTAACTACTAACGTAAAACGATCTAATTTGTAAAACGAAATGCACATTTAAAATGGATCAATTTAATATGTAAGGAGGAATGCATTTACTCGAAGTGTATATATAGGCCGAAAAAGTCCAATTAGTTTGCAGTGTTCATTTGTAACTACTAACAAAAACTTAGATGACTAAATATTCATTAACCTATTTTTGGCGGTTAGCCTACAGCAAGAACTCCCACAGTTCAACTAACAAAGAGGATTGATGAATTTTATGACTTATGTGGAATAACATAAAGATATATAAAGCAAAGGCTCACTTAGCTTCCTTTTTCAAGCAAGTCCCAAAATCTTAAAGACACAAATATGCTTCTATAGGCCAATTCCATAGTGATCATTCTCATCCAAAGTATGATGGTGAAATTCTGTTTCTATCCTCCATGTTCAAACTATTCATGGCACGAAAAGGGGGTAATCAGCACCTTCAAGTTGGAGGAAAAATGGCCTTTGTTATTGCTGAGATGAAGATATAAAAATGCCTAACAATTGTTGGCTCATACTTGTGTCAGGCATGCAGGTACAGGTGTAAAATGCTCCCCCTTTACATAGTAAAGATGCATCCAATGGAAGCCAACACACCAGTGGCACACTAGTGCATTGACTCTCATTCGGGCATTCACTCAAGTCAAACCATGATGCAAATATTACAGAAAAAAGAAAATAAATAAAATCTAGAAAGGAAAAAAAAAATTATATATATATATATATATATATATATATATATTTTTTTTTATTTACATGGTTGAATCGGTAGCCGCCACGAATCCGGATAGGCTGTCCGGTTTTTTATGGCCGCCACAGTATTCTGTGTTGTCCGCCCCGGAAGCCGCCACACAGTTCTTCACGCAGTCCGCCCTGGAAGCCGCCACACAGTTCTTCACGCAGTCCACCCCTATAACCACCATGCCACAATCATTTTAAACCTTTTACGCCGCTGAAAGTACCAAGAAAGAGGAAAATATATTTTTAACTTGACAATTTTTTTTTTGAATTTAGCAAAAAACCCCTTGTGGGGCCACCTTGGTCTGAGAAACCACGACCAGGAGGTTCTACACCGTCAAAATCACCCGGGAGTCACGCCCGGTCCTGACCGCACCAACATTATCAACTTGATTTTGGGTACCCGATGTGCATTTGATAGGGTGGAGATTCAAACCAGGGACCTCCCTTGGAGGATTGCCCTACCCTCTCCAACACACCTACAGCACGTGGGTTTAACTTGACAATTTTATTACAGCTTACCCAAGTCTCTAAAGTTTAAATCCTGCATACCCCCCACTCGCTCACAACTACATACTGCTGCACGCTCACACCCATGCACCAAACAAACTTGTGGGAAAACAATCATCCATAGTCTAATACTGAATATTTATTCTTACAGCCATCCCATCTATTATTTTCTTAACTATCGATTGTGTTCTTCCTTCTTTATAGAAGTGATTCACAGGGAGCATGTACCTTTTGTTTCCTGCATCTCAACACTGGAAGACTACCTTGGAAACACTCCAACAATCCATGAAAAGTAGGATATGCTCAGGAGATGACTTAGGGACACCAATCCCTGCTTGGGGACATTTGGGAAATGTCTAGGGATACTTCCCTAGCACCTTGGCGATGAGGGATGCCCAAGTGTCCATTAAGCCCACTCAACCATGTTGCCCATCCACTTCCCCACTCCGCTTTTATTTTATTATTTATTTTATAATCTTTGCTTTTCTTTTCTCAAAAGGATGTTGATTGTTCCCTTCAAACAACACCAAGAAATTAAAAGATGACCACCAACAAGAAAGTGGGCACAAGGTAAATGATGAAAGAAATCAGTCAGATCAACTGAGTAACTGTGGGAAAAAACAAAAACACAATACTACTCTATTAGCTTTCTAACATGTAGTCTCAACTTCGCCGAACTGAATGCTTGTCCTGGTGCTTTCAGCGGCGTAAAAGGTTTAAAATGATTGTGGCATGGTGGTTATAGGGGCGGACTGCGTGGAGGACTGTGTGGCGGCTTCTAGGGCGGACTGCGTGAAGGACTGTGTGGCGGATTCCGGGGCGGACAGCGCAGAATACTGTGGCGGCCATAAAAGCCGGACAGCCTGTCCAGATTCCTGGCTGCTATCGATTCCACCATGTAAATTCAAAAAAAAAAACATGCAGTCTCAACTATTGATCTACCCATACATGATAAAAATCATCATCATGTCTTCCTTCAAAAAAGTTCAATTGTGATGCCAAAATATATTTTCAGTCTTCAAAACTGTCAATCAATTGCCATAATTTTTAGTCATCATCTTATACACAATACTAAATGAAGCTTATTGCAGGAAAATGCAGAGAAACGAGCATTTGTTGGATTATTTGGACATTTTGTTGGATTATTTGGACATTTTCATTTTCTAGGTCTAACGAACCCTTTCTAGTGTCCCTTTGTTGAATTGAAAACAAAATCCCCACTTTTATGGCTGGTTGTGCCTTACTCTATATTGAATGCTTGTTGACAATAACTCTTCACAACTAGCATAAGAGAAAAGCCTGGCAATGTGACAGATGCACACATGATACTGTTTAGGGCAGGTTAGTCAATATTTGATTTGTTGATATAAACTCATTACACGAAATCTCTGCTTAGCAAAACAGTACTTCCACCTAATAAGACCATCTCTGTATCAGTATGAAAAATTCATTTAATTTTCGTGTTACTTATAACAAACTTAATAGAAGTTCATTGTCAAATTCATGTTACTTAGTATTTTAAAATAGGATTTTTTATGTATGGTTAAATTTTATTTAAGTTATTTATAATTCGTTAGGAATCCATAATTTATGAATATTAAGTTATCAATCAAATGCATTAATTGCAAAAGGATGCAAAAACAATCTGTTTCCCTATGTTGTTGCACACAGAAAGTTCACCCAGATTGCCTCCAAAACTGCAGGAATGACAACTTTTCTAAAACCTAAGCATGACAATCGAATGACCTCTTTATCTGCATACGTTTCCTTCATTACAAAATTGAGTGCAACCTCTGTTTGAATCGGATTTCTCAAACTATCAGCCATCCTCACTAAATTTGCAAAACAATGACCAAATTCTTGTTAGGCTGACCAAATTAATTTAGGATGCAAAAATACGTGGGACAAAATTTCAATGATTCTCCTATTTTTCTCAAATAGAATGTCATGGTTCGAACAGACTATAAAAGGTGGCAGTAATTAGTAGGTTGGAATTTTCCGATATTTTACACTTTATGCATTATATTGCAATAAATTGAATAGTTTCCTCTATTGAAATGTTCTATAGTTCAAACTATCTATGCAAACTAATTTAGAGTCCCTACATATTCATAAGTGTGTCAAACCTGTTAAGTACAGGCTACAACATGTATAAAAGAGATTTTATATTTCTTCTTCTCCTTTTCTCCCTTTCATTTTTTTCCCCTTCCTATATTTAAAAATATATATAATTAGATTCCCATTTCGAGTAGTGTTGCATGGAAACAGTTACTCTAGTTGATACAGATAAGATATTGAATATGAATATGGCAAAGTTTCAAGATTCGCTGATATGAATTCAGTTGGATGCAACATTATAAAAGGCATGTACATTTTATATGCTAAAAAATATAACAAAAAAAAGGCTTATGCAAATACAACTTGTAAATTGTATATTTTTATTTTTTCTTTCTATTTAGAAATTATTTTTTTTAAAACTGTGTTCTTAATGTGCATAGGCCATATATAGATATATTATACATGGACCAGGCATGTATTCCAATATGTCAAGATGCAATAACCATGAATATGAGCATGTCGATATGGTACCCATTTCTGTATCTGACATGTGTATACAGATATCAATGCAATAGGAGTACAGTATATGATAACTTCAAGTTCAATTTTAATAATACTTGTGCCACATGTGAATCTGGAATGTTAAAGGATTTCAGTTCTTTCTTAATCTGATGATATGTTACACACCTTGTGTTGTTTGTCATCTGTCTTGCCTAACTTGTAACATTTGAAGATGCAATCTTCAAATAAAGATTTTCAAACAGTCCACTTCAAGTATCAATTACAAAGTTTATCAGCATTCACTTTTTTTATTGCAAGCAATGTCAAGATTGCATTGGAAGATGATATGAGGAGGTCCTTGGTGCTAAAAGTACATTTGTAAATATGAGGAACGATCATCACATTATTTTGTTGTTCCTTTTTTTGTCTTTTAGTGTGTGCATTTGACTTCATGCAGATGTCAATGGTTAACAGTGTCATGCATTCAATTGTCTATGCTGTTAGTGAGAAGCTTAAATCGTTGTGTGCTTTCAAGTTACTCTTCTCCTCCATTTCGTCGTTGCAATGTAGGTTTAATGTATTAATGTGTAAATAGAACAACACAAACACATGCTGGAAGCATGTAGATTTGTGTAAAGGATTTTATTTACTATGCTTACCATTAGCTACTCACAGTCTTCATCCTCTGTCCAGTGAATTTATTAAAAACAAAATGTCCAAATTTTGGTGATTTTCTATTTTAGTTAGAACCTATGTCACGGGATTCAACAAACATAAAAGATATTTCTCGAACCTAGTTTGTACAAATTCACCAAAGAAATTCAAAGTGATTTTCTATATGCTGTAAACCCTAAATGCTGCAGCTTTTTTCCTAATTACATATTCTAAGTTGTGTTACTGCAAAGTTTTTATCAAATTGAGCTATTGTTTTTTGATATATAGTTTGAAATTAATAAATTAAAATATTTCTTCCCATGGACCGATTTACAGCTAAATCCTTAGAATCATCCCTAGTAGTAGAGGTTAGGGAGGACCTCACAGAGCAACGATCCTCGTTGCTCAAAGATAAGGCAATCATTGGTAAATTTAATGGGTCTTGGCCAAGGGCTTCGGCTCTGAGAAAATGGATTGATAGGAGATGGAAGTCTCCAAGAGTGAGTCTATCCTTTCTTCCCAAAGGTTTCTTCCTAGCCATTTTCTGTTCCAGGGAGGAAAGAGATAGAATCCTGAAAGGGGGTCCTTGGTTTATGGGAAGAGCAGGACTCTTCCTTACCCATTGGTATGAAGGCTTTGCACCTGAAAACGTAAATCTATCCCTAGTACCAGTCTGGGTCAAGATGTATGGGTTGCCCATTGAATTCTGGGAAATGGATACCTTCAAGGCAATAGGCAACACTCTGGGAGAATTCCTTGAGATTTCAGAAACTACAAAAGATGGAGTCTTGGCTATTTATGCCCGGATATTGGTCATGATTGATATCAATAAACCTTTACCAGAATCAATCATTCTTAAGTATGGGGGTAAGTTGTGGACCCAAACCATGGATTATGAAAACATATCTTTCAGATGTAGAAGATGTCATGAGGTGGGGCATATTGAGAGATCATGCCCTAAGAAGAGTCCAACAGAAACATATGTAGAAAACCGCAAGAGAAACTTACAAATGGATATGGATGAGGATGGTTTTCAACTTCCAAAAAATAGGTCCAGACAGATGAAAGTAAATAAACAGTGGAGACCAGTAAGTAAGGATATTGGAAGAAATACCAATTCTTTTGAGGCTTTAGCCTATGAAGAAAAAGTAGATCAGAGCTTAGAGGACATGGTACAACAAGATCAAAATATTAACAAGGAACCATCTACTCAATATGAACCCAATTTAGGGATGAACATTCCTACTAAACCTAAGGAATGTGCCTCATCAGATTTTGAAGACTCTCTTGAAGTACCATGCACCATTCAAGAGAAGGAAAGTGGTAGAGAAAACATAATGTTAGATGTTAATACCTCTACCATTAACAAGGAAATACCAAAAAATGAGTAAGATAAGTCAAAAGCTTCCTTAGCAGAGCCAAGAGAGGATAAATCTAATGAAAAGGAAAGTTGTGAAAGAATATTGAGGAATAGAATAATAAGACCTACTCCCAATACTAGCAAGGCAAAAAGAGGAAAACCTTCAAATTATCAAGCGAGAGCCAAGGAAGCAAGAGCAAACATAGAGAAAGGAACACAATCTAAGTTGGTTGAACTTCTCTTTACCAAACAACAAAATGATATTGGTAATTCATAGGAGGGGCCAACAGCCCCTAATGAGACATGATTACCATCTCATGGAATATAAGGGGTGCTAATGCCCCCTCAAAGTAGAGGTGTATCAGGGACCTCTATTTAAGTAATAAGCCTGATATTCTTTGTATCCAGGAAACTAAAATGACAAAGGAAGAAGTTTCCAAAACTATGAAAGCAGTATGGGCAAGATGTGAATGGGATGTTATGGATTCAAAAGGAGGGAGGGGGAATTCTAACATGTTGGAATCCAGTTAGAACCTCCTATGAAACCATTCATAAAACTAGGCATTGGATAGCCTCATTAGTCACATGCTACTTTGTAGATATTCATTTCATCCTTATCAATGTCTATGGACCTACAACTCAATCAAGCAGATCAGAAGTATGGAGTGGGATTGAAGCCTTTATGAGAAGTAAAGACCAAGAAACCCAATTCATGATCATAGGAGATTTTAATGCCATAACCAAGCTAGATGAAAATTTGGGGGAATTAGGAAACTAACCCAAAGTATGAGAGATTTCTCAGCTTTTATTCAAAACAATAATCTATGGGAGGTTGAGTTTGAAGAGGACAACTATACATGGACCAACAACAGGATAGGCCAAAACCTAATAGCAAAAAATTAGATAGATGCATACTCTCAGATCATTGGCTAGATGAAGGGACTTGTGCTAAAATTAATACCTTGACAAGGATTGGTTCAGATCATTAGCCAATAAGAGTTAAAATGGTGGTAAGTGAATTCAAAAAATATCATATTTTAAATATGAGCAGATGTGGGAAGACCATCCTCAATTTGTTGATATGATAGCACAAACATGGAATTCTTCAGGAAATGATGGGTTGTATACACTTCCAAAACTAAATCAATGCTCTAGATTAAAAGAATGGAACAAGAACACTTTCGAAAACATTTTTGAGAAGAAGAAGAACTAAAAGAGAAACTTTCAAAATTCCAAAAAGGTGAGCACAATAATCCAAGCTCAAAGGAAAGGGAGTTGCTTAGTGAATATCATAATATTTTGAGTAAGGAAGAGAAATTTTGGAGATTAAAATCGAGATAGACTTGGTTAAAAGGAGATAAAAACACAAGTTTTTCATAGGATGGCAATAGTACAGAGATCAACATCTAGAATTAGTAGAATTAAATTAATAGAAGGGGTTTGGATTGAAGACCAGAGTGAAATCAAAAAGGAGGCAAGGCTTTTTTACCAGAATATTCTAGGATCAGAGGAGATTGAAGTTCTTAATGATAAACTACTACAAGAAGTACCTTTAATTATAACAGATGAAGACAATAGCAAACTGATGGAGCCTATTACTCTAGAAGAAGTTCATTCAACTCTTTTCTCTTTTGATAAGGATAAATCCCCAAGTCCAGATGGACTCTCTACAACATTCTATCAACATAACTAGGAAATAGTGAAGGATTCTTTATTGGTGGCAGTGGAACAGTCTAGGGTAAAACAATACATACCTTATAAAATAAATGCAACATATCTTACCCTGATTCCAAAAAGAAGGATGCAGAATTGTTTGATTCATTTAGGCCCATAAGCCTATGTAATATGGCATATAAGATAATCTCCAAAGTGATGGCAAATCAATTAAGACCACTATTAGACAAAATTATTTCAGAAGAGCAAGGAGGATTTGTGAAAGGGAGACAGATTCTAGATAGGATCATAGTAGCTCATGAAGTAATGCATTCAACAACTTCTAGAAAAGAGAGAGCAATGATCTTAAAACTTGATATGAATAAAGCCTATGATAGGGTTAAATGGGATTTTCTTTTTGTAGTATTAGAAAAGTTTGGATTTGGGAAGAAATGGGTCAGATGGATTAAAGCTTGTGTCTCTACAGTATCATATTCAGTGTTGGTCAATGGGCTAGTAACAAAATCATTTAAAGCCAAGAGGGGTCTTAGACAAGGAGATCCTCTATCACCATATATATTCATTATTATGGCAGAGGTATTGGGAAGGAACTTGAAGAAGGCATACAAATATGGGCTAATAAGTGGACTTAAGGCTAGTAATAACATCGACAACATCACCCATCAACAATTTGTAGATGATACAACCCTTTTTGGGAGGGCAGGGAAAAACAAGGCCAGAGCTTTGAATAACTTATTAAAGGAATATGAAAGAGCATCTAGGCAAAAAGTTAATAGGACAAAATCCAAAATTTACTTCCTAAACACTCCAACTAGAATCAAAGCAGGGATATGCAGGTTACTTCAAATGGAGGAGGCAAATTTACCAGCAACATATCTAGGGATGCCCTTATTTGAGGGGAGAATGAGGATAGAATTGTGGAATCCAGTTATAAGTAAAGTTCAGAATAAACTACCAACATGGAAAGGTAGATGGTTATCATTAAGAAGAGTGCAACTAATTAAATCAGTCTTACAAGCCATTCCAACATATTATATGTCCTTGTATATTATGCCAAAATCAATAGAAAAAAGTTTAATCTATATTATGCGGTCATTTTTGTGGTCAAGATTACATGATAAAAGGAAATTTCCTTTGGTGAAATGGAGCAAGGTGTGTGATGATAAAACTAGGGGAGGTCTCAATTTAAGAGTTCTTACGGATGCAAACTTAGCTCTAAGGGGAAAAGTAATTTGGAGATTGTACAAAGAGAGTCAAAGACAATGGGCAAGAATTCTTCTAAGTACGTTGAGCCCAATGACCCAAGCTTAATATTTACTACATTCTCACTACCAGATGGTTCTACACTATGGAACGATTTAAAAAATCAATTGATCTAGTGATTAAAGGTCTAATATGGGTGGTGGGAACTAGAGAAAAAATTCTATTTGGATGGATACTTGGTGTGATAAAAGACCACTCAATCTAGATCCAATTTTGAAACCATGGATGAGATTACTTCAAGACAAATATGGTGATAGGGTTTCAAACATTATGTACAAGGATCAGGAAGGAAGATACAAATGGAAAGAAGATTTTTTACAAGTATACCAAACATTGTTGCTAGGAGGCAATTGAGCAGAAAGATAACAACAATGATTATTCCAAGGGGAGCCAAGGATAAGCTGATTTGGGAGTTGAATAGCTTAAGAGAATACACAACAAGAAGCAGATATAATGTAAAGCACCAACAAAATAGGAATACCACAAGAATATGGAGAGATATTTGGGATAGCCCAAGCATTCCAAAAGTCAAAATGTTTGTATGGCTAGTAGGTCATAGGAAAATTTTATCCTAGGATAACCTAATGAAAAGGGGTTTTCATGGCCCCTCACAATGTGTTCTATGTAAAAAGGAGGAGAGTATAGACCATCTCTTGGGACACTACTCAATAGTCTAGGAACTATGGCAATGGATTCTTAATATGTTTGGTAAATGCATGGTGATGAATGGTAGAATTGAAGAATGGTTAAAGCAATGGCAGAGCACTTTTAAAAGTGAGGCATTATAAACAATTTAGGATACATCGAAAGATACAATACTTATTGTATGGCTGGAAAGGAACAGAAGAATATTTAAAGGAAAGGAAAGCAATTTAGAGGTAATGAAAAGGAAGATTTGTTTAGCCATAGAGGAGTCTAAACCAACCCTATCAACTCACCCAATCCCTAATCTTGAAGCAGAGAGCCTTGATAGATGGAGTCAAGTCATCAAATGGAATTATGATGGTGGGTACAGGAGAAACAAAAGGAAGGCAAAGAATATAAAGTGGAAACCACAGAAGTAGAGTTGGTCAAATTGAATTTTGATGGAGCATCTAAAGGAAATCTAAGACCAGAAGAGGAGGAGGAATAATTAGAAATAATAGGGATGAGATTTTATCACATTACGCTTTCAATAGTGGATTTAAGACAAATAATGAAGTTGAAGCTTGGGCAGCTTTGGAAGGATTAAAAATATGCAGACAAATGAAATGGAACAGAGTATGGATGGAAGGCGATTCACTAATAGTAATAAATGCAATTTTGAGGAAAGCAAAGGCTCCATGGAACATACAAGAGATCATTGTGGAAATACAAGACCTTGCTACAGAGTTTGAAGAAATCAAGTTTACACATACGTTAAGGGAAGGGAACAAATGTGCAGATAGGCTAGCCAATAGAGGGGTTTTAATAGAGGATCGTGAAGTTAAATTCTCTTTTCCATGGTTAGAGGAAGTAGTAAGTTTAGCTGAAGCTGACAAGAAAAATCTGAAAGGAGCAAATTCAAAATAATGTTCCAGAGGATTACAAAATGTTTCAGGGGATCCATTTATAGATCAATGCATTGGAGGAAACTAACAGTCCAGATTTGGTAAAGCGGACTATGATTTCGTGAAGCGAGTAGAAGTTTTGTATGCTGAAGCAGAAGAAGATGATATCAGATGGACTTCATGGCTGAATGGATTATTTGAGTTGTTGAGTTGTTGGTTGGATTATGGGACAGAGTATGGATTGGAACTTTCAACTTTTTGAGACTGCTAAACTATTTATTAAAATAATACCATTATGATTTGTTAAAATGTCATTATAATATGAATGAGATTCATTTCATAACTCATTAAAATGATCCAGAAAATTTGTATTTACAAAAAAATTGAAAAAGATCCAAAAAATGAAGATCAAGAGCTCAAACTTTATATGAAAAACATGTAAGTATCTAGCTATAGCAATTCAATTGAGATGAGAATTGAATCTGTTTGTAAACTTAAAAGCTCTAATGGAGAAAGTTGTGATTTGCTAAGGGTGGAGGGTCTGAGTACAACCCCTTTTCTCCAGGAAAAAAAATAATTAATTTTTAAATTATCAATATATTTTATTTTTGTACTATCTCTGATTTTATGAGAATTTATAAATGTTATAATTTGAATGTTGTACACAAACTCAAATCCTGTGACATTGATTAGAACAATTATTTTAACAAACAACAATAGATGAAAAATCATATAACAATTCCGTGTTTAACTCAAACATTACTGCATTCCATTCTATATCTATGCAAAGTAAAGTTCGAAACAAAACAATTAAAGAAAAAGTCAGAACACAGGGCACAATGTTTTTAAGACAACTCGTTCATAAATCCATTTTCAAGTCAAACATCATTTTGTAAAAAATTGAAATTATTTACATCTGATTTATGTATTTACATTATCCAAACTATTTTTTTTTAACGTCACGTAGAATTTTATAGCAAAGTTTTTGAATGAAAATTTTGCTCAATTTTTATCCTAGTGGAACTCGAATGGAAACTCAAACTCAATTTTCAGGGGCGAGAGGAGACGACAGAAGGACATATGGAAGGAGGTACCTTAAGGCTCTCGACGACGCCAGGGACGACCTCATGCTCAAGGCCGGAGTATTCTCCCTCTGTATTCTCTCTGATGACAACGATGTCGACATGGTCATGGCGGGTGGGAAGGCCCGGAAGATTAAAGCAATGGACAAGGGAGGCGTAGAGATCGAGTTCGCGGCGGAGTTGCACATTGAGAGAGCTGACACCACCGCCGACAGGCGTGGCGAGGCCACCCTTGATGCACACCTTGTTCTTTCGGATGGACTGGATCACCTCTGGCGGCACCCGCTGCATCCTTCCGCTCACCTCGTACGTCTCGAAGAAGACGGGGGCGTGCATTGCCTCCATGACCTGCTGCACCGCGCCCGTTACCAGGGGCCCTATGCCGTCACCCGGAATCATCGTCACCGCTCGCGGCGCCCCGTCTCCTGGTCGGGGCATGTACGTCACTCCCCTCTTCCACATCGCCCCCATCTTTCTCATTGTCTCCTTCATCACCCCCACCCCTCTTCCCCTGCTCGCCATGCCTTTGGCTTTCAGCGTCTTTAGGCTAATGAATTGATTTAATTATCAGTGATGGCAGCGCAAGAGAGCATTGAGTTGCAGAGGCCACAGAGAGAGAAGCGTGAAAAAGCGTTGCATCGCTAGTTTCCCAAATTCCCCGGGGTTTGTTCTTTCGCTTTTCCTTCAGTTGGTTCCCTCTAGACCACGGCCTACACTTCAAAGCTTGCTTTCCCTTTTTCAACACCCTCTCACACAGGACATGAGACGTTTAAAACCACCTCTTCTTCTATTTTAAAACGCTTGCTTTCCTTTTTCAATGCTCTCTCCCGCAGGCCGTGTGACGTGGCTATAACTCCTATTCCTACCGCTAAAGTTTTAATTTGGATAACGGTGCGATAACGTTTGCTGTATCATTACAAGTCTATCAGTAGCCTGTTATTGTTATAAAATATGAAAAATAAGCCCCTTGCTATAAGTATTTAATTCTTTTTATTTTTTTACTACTTTTAATAGATTATATTTAAGGAAAATATGTATGTTCAAATATTAACACGTTAAGCAATATATAAATAATATTTAAATTATTATGATGCTATTTATTTATTATGAATGAAAGATTTTAATTACATCCGTGAGACCCAAATATGGTTTATGGGACCTCAAATATAGAAGTACAATTACTTAAATCATATCATATGACCTTTAATATCTTTGAGAAGGTTGTTCCTTCTCCTACTGATTTGTGTTAGTAATTCCTCAACTTTTTTTATTTTACTGTCTTCAAATAAATTTACCATAAACCCGTTTTCAAGTGTTTCTTTGTATTTGTCAAGGATATTTGAAAAACTCGAGCATTTATAGATGAAGTGTTCCTCTGTCTCTACTGTCTCTGTGCTGCATAGAGTACATATCCTTTCTTCCCATTGTTCTTTGGGCATTGTCCATCTCCCTGTTTCACATCTAAGCCTATGAGAGCTAGTCCTTATCTGAGCAATGAGTATTTTTTCCTTCCACTTGATTTCGATGCCTATATACGCTTTTTCCTTGTGGTCATACATTGGGTTAAAATTTGCAATATAATATTGTATTTTCCTTGTGGTCATACATTGGGTTAAAATTTTCAATATAATATTGTATTTTTCTGCTTGCATTTTTCCACATTCCACGTCTAAACTTTTCATTCGCATAGTTTTTTATGTCTTTGTTGACATTTGGGCATTCATTTATGTTGATTTCCCAACGTTTCATCCATTTCTGATTTTGTTTCATCCATGTATTCTTTCGCCTATGCAACTCTTCGTCCCTAGTTGCCCTAGGCCATCTATCATCTTTCATGTTTTTTGTTTTTTTCAAGTAACATAACAACTTGGTCATAGCAATTGCTTCTAAAGGGAACATTCCAGTTTCAGCTAGAATAATTTCATAAGGGGTTGTGGCCTTAATTTTGAGAAATTTTGTGATTAGATATTTTTGAATCCTTTCTATTTGCCTCCATTTTGCATTTGTTGTGCCACTAGCCCACACCTCGCAACCTGATGCAGGAGCATCCGGTGGTCAAGGAGCAATCTTGCATCCTCCAAATCATTTTATTGTTTGCTTTTATTTTCTAAGTACTTGTGTTGGGTTTGTTTCGAATCTTGGACCAAGAGGGAGGTTTTGTAAAAAGAAGAGGAAGTTTTAGTGTAAAGGCACAAGTTGCGTTGGGGTCGCGAAATCGCGACCCCAAAGCTTCGGAAGGGCAATGGCCAGTTTGAGTCGCGATATCGCGACATGTTCCGACTTCAACAGCGTTCAAAGGCTCGGTGCACACGAAGAAGGGGAGAAGGTTTTGGTCGCGATATCGCGACGTCGCGATATCGCGGCATCTTTTGCAAACGGAAGAGAGGTGACCGTTGGGTCGCGATATCGCGACATGTCGCGATATCGCGACGATGTTTCAAAGCTGAGGGCGGACGTCAGTTGGGTCGCGATATCGCGGCCCAAGAAAAAGTCAAACGGAAATAAACACGCGGACGGTCGGGCAGGGTGAAATTGACACGTGGTTGCCACGTGTCTTAAAGGCAACACGACCAGTGGGGGTTAGAGTTAATTTTGACACGTGGAGACACACTTGTAACGAGATCATGAGGTTGAGGGCCACGTAATCGGAGGAGAGAGATTTAGACGTCGACCAAGTTTAAGTATCTTGGGATGTCGTTTCTGGAGGAACCGTAGTTACAGGTGAAAGACTTAATGGCGGAGACATCGATATTTAAAGACAGTCAGATTAAAACGGCGGGTGCAGGGTATGGGAAGCCATGAATGCAGGCTCTGGACGGATCGGACGAGTTGCCATTTATGGCGAGAAAACAAAAGGAAAGGAAAATCTTGAAATTTCAACGGAGGGAAAATGAAATTCGAATTGGTCTTTGGGCGGGAGCATTAATTACAGGGAAGGCCGAGACCACATTAAAACGGGGAAAATTTGTATGGGAAAGGGGATGGTGAAGTTCGGGATTGGGGGAGAAGTGGTATGCTGGAGAGAATACTGTAACCCGTATTATGCTATTTTTTTAATGAAATTACCATGAAATTATTGTGAATGTGTTTGTGTGAATCCCGGCTTGCCATCAAGTGGTATCAGAGCGGGAGCTCCTGAGCGTGTAACAGATCGCCGGAGAGAGGCAGTTGCACCAGGATCTGTGGAAGAATTCTAAAAAAAAATAATAATAATACAGAGAAAATATCATGCCTCCACGAAGGAACCGTGGCGGAGCAGGAAATGTGGTGTCGGCCGAAGACTTCCGGGCCTTGCAAAGACAAGTTCAAGCCTTGCAAGCGAGTTACGCAGAAGGCGCGAACCCGGAGGGGAAGAGGAAAGTGAAGATGAAGTTGAAGAGGAAGAAACGGTCGAGGAAGAAGCGAAGGCTGTGGATCCGGCTCGAGCCCGGTTGTATAAGGCCATCTCTCGGATTGGAAAACAACCAAAAATGGAGGTATCTACCTACTCGGGAAATCTGAATCCAGAAGAAGTGATTGATTGGATAAATGATTTAGAGGAATATTTCGAGTATGAGGAGATTGAAGACCCTAACCGGGTCGGATTTGCTAAGACCAAGTTAAAGGGTCATGCCGAGCATTTGGTGGAGGGGAATGCGGTTGGAGAGAAACGAGAAGAGGGAAAGAAAGAATAACAAGATGGGATAGAATGGTGGAGAAGCTTAAAAGACGGTTCATCCCGACAGATTACGAGTTGGATCTGCTAAGAAAAATGCGGAGCTTGAGACAGGACAAACAAAAGCTGTCCAAGAGTACATCGAAGAATTTTACAAAATTTCTATTAGAACAGGGGCATTTAGAGGCAAATAAAGAGAAAGTAGCCCGTTACATTAATGGGTTGAGGCTTGGTATCCGGGAAGAAGCGAGCACTGGTTCGAGTAAACACCATTGAGGATGCTTATCAATTTGCCTTGAAGGTAGAAGAAAAGCTAAACGGGCGGTTTGAAGGCAAGCAAAGAGGAAGAGGCCGAGGTGGAAGGAGCTGGTGGGAGGACCGGTGGAGAAAAGTACAAGGATCCGAAGAAGGCGGGGAAGCCGGTAGTAACCGAGGACCAAAAAGAAGAAGATGTTTATCAGCCCCGAGATCGGAACGACTACCCAAGAGGACGGGGTGGATCCGGACGAGGGTTTGGAAGGGGAGTATTTCGTGGAACATGTTTCCACTTGTGGTGAAGAAGGACACGGGGCATTTGAATGTCCACAACACCGAGAAAGAACAAACAAGAGGCCCGAGGGCCCGACCAGAGCTGCTGTGGCGAGAGGAGGATCTTGAATACGAGCATTTCGAAGAAGCGGAGAGAGGAGAAACAATGGTTGTAAGAAGAGTCTGTTGAACGAGGAGAAGGACACAGACCAGAGGAAAAGTTTATTCCGCACTAGATGTAAATGTGCGGGCAAGGTTTGCAATATCATTATTGATAATGGTAGCACGGATAACCTGGTTTCAGAGGAAATGGTTACAAAGTTACAGTTAGAGAGGAAGAAACACCCACACCCATACCGGGTCGCATGGTTACAAAAGGACCACGGAGCTTTGGTCAATGAGCAGTGTTATGTTAAATTTAACGTTGGGAAGTATTGTGATGAGGTCCTGTGTGACATCTTACCCATGGATGTTTGCCACATGTTCTTGGGGAGACCACGGCGGTTTGACCGGAGTGCGGTACATGATGGCCGTGCCAACACCTACTCATTGACAAAGAATGGTGTACGCCATAAACTAAAGCCCTTGAAGGATACGAGATGAAAAGGTATGTAATATTTCCAGAGTCTGTTTAGTTGAGGGGAGAGAGTTTATGAATGGGTTAAAGCATGAACATTTATGTTATGCAATAATCCCTAGAGTTAGGGGGAAGGAATGCCGGGATACCCCAACAGAAGTTCTAAATCTGTTGGAGGAATTTCCAGACATTGTGTCTGACAATGTGCCTGAGGGCTTACCCCCTGTGAGAAAAATTAGCCATCATATAGATTTAGTACCGGGATCAAGCCTGCCAAATAAAGTCGCACACGGGATGACACCTGTAGAGGCGAGGAGTTAAATAGACGAGGTCCAAGAATTATTAGAAAAGGGATTAATTCGGGAAAGTTTGAGTCCATGCGCAGTACCTGCAGGTCTTGGCGCCAAAGAAGGATGGGGAATGGAGGATGTGTACTGATTCACGGGCCATCAACAAAATTACTATTAAGTACTGATTCCCGTTACCAAGAATGGATGATATCATGGACTGTTTAAGTGGAGTGAGTACTTCACAAAGATTGACCTGAAAAGTGGTTATCATCGGATCCGTATCCGAGAGGGGGATGAATGGAAGACAGACCTTCAAGACAAGAGAAGGCCTGTTTGAGTGGTTAGTCATGCCCTTTGGAGTGTCCAATGCACCAAGTACCTTCATGCGGTGATGAATGAAGTATTGAAAGAATTTCTGGGAAAGTTTGTTATTGTTTATTTAGATGATATATTGATATTTAGCCGGACCCTGGAGGAACACCTGATGCATATCAGGAGAGTCTTTGAAAAGCTGCAAGAAGAACAGTTATTAATAAATTTGAAAAAGTGTAATTTTGTCAAGAAGGAATTGGTATACTTGGGGTTTGTAATCTTAGAAGAAGGCACGAAGATGGACCCCGAAAAGGTGAGAGCCATCATTGAATGGCCTACTCCAAGGAGCACAACGAAGTGAGGTCATTCCATGGTACGGCCGGTTTTATAGGAAGTTCATAAAGAACTTCAGCGGTATTTGTGCACCTCTCACAGAGACAATGAGGGGAGATAAAAAGGAGTTCAAATGGACATCAGGGGCTGAAAGGAGCTTTGACACATTGAAGAGAAAAGTTACTGAAACGACTGTTTTGGCACTTCCGGACTTCAACAAGGTATTTCGGGTGGATTGTGATGCCGGTGGCGGTGCAATAGGGGAGTGTCTGAGTCAAGGAGGCAAGCCAGTTGCTTATTTCGGTGAAAAGTTA
Organism: Wollemia nobilis; assembly: GCA_028583015.1. NCBI lineage: Eukaryota > Viridiplantae > Streptophyta > Pinopsida > Araucariales > Araucariaceae > Wollemia > Wollemia nobilis. The sequence continues at coordinate 2,914,072 of JAQPPZ010014908.1, forward strand.
AATGATGCTCAGAAAAAGTATTCTGTCTATGATCAAGAATTTTATGCTATAGTTCAAGCCCTGAAAAAGTGGAGACATTATTTATTACCAAAGGAGTTTGTCTTGTTCATGACCATCGAGGCTTTGCAATACATTAACGATCGAGACAAAAGCTGAACCAAAGGCACATGAAATGGGTGGAGTTCCTCCAAAGTTATACCTTTGTACTAAAGCACGAAGTGGGAAGTCAAACGGGGTTGCGGATGCCTTAAGCGGAAGCAGACTCTGCTGACCAGATTGACGATGGAAGTAGTGGGGTTTGAAGAACTGAAGGGTCTATACCCTGCAGATCCGGATTTTGCAGAAGCCTGGAAGGCTTGCTCAATACCTCTTACCATGGATAGAACAAAATGGTTGGATTTCTTAATCCAAGACGGGATGTTGTTCAAGGGTAGTAAGTTGTGCATTCCCAGAAGTTCCATGCGGGAGAATTTAATCAAAGAAAAGCACGGCGGAGGATTGGTGGGCATTTTGGTAGGGATAAGACCATTGCCTTGATTGAGGAAAATTACTACGGCCACAACTTCGGCAAGATGTACGGAAGTTTGTGCAAAGTTGCGAGAATATGCCGGATGGCAAAGGGTGTAAAACAAAATACGGGACTGTACCGGCCATTACCATGCACGAGAGACCATGGGAGGACATAAGCATGGATTTTGTTCTTGGATTGCCGAGAACACAGAGAGGAAATGATTCAATATTTGTGGTGGTGGACCGGTTCTCCAAAATGGCACATTTTATTCCTCGCCAAAAGACAAGTGATGCGATTCACATTCTTTGGGTTGTTCTTCAAAGAAGTGGTACGACTTCACGGTTTACCGAGAAGTATAGTTTCGAACAGAGATACAAAGTTTGTTGGGTATTTACGGAGAACTCTGTGGAAGAAATTGAAGACAGGACTTGAAATTCGATTCAGCATACCATCCACGAGACGGATGGACGAGACGGAGGTGGTCAATAGAAGCACTGGGCAATTTCTTGCGGTGTTTGATAGTGGATCAACCCAAGGGATGGGATTTGGTCTTACCACGGGCGAGTTTGCATATAACGATTCGATTAATAAAAGCACAAATAAATCACCGTTCCGAGATAGTATATGGAAACAGACCCGAGGAATGTGTACGAGCTAAGAAAGTTGGATGAGAAGAGAAAAATGTAGTGCCGAGGCGAGAAGAATTTGCAGAGCATATAAAAAGTCTGCATGAGGAAGTAAGAAGACAGATTACAAAAATGAACGAGTCAATATAAGACAAGGGCGGACCGGAAGCGGCGGTTCAAGGAGTTCGAGATTGGAGATGAGGTTATGGTGTATCTCGGGGAAGGAGAGATTTCCTGCCAAGACTTACAATAAATTGAAGATGAAAAAGTTTGGGCCATGCAAAATACTGGGAAAGCGGGAGTCGGGAAATGCGTATGAAGTGAAATTGCCGAGTTGGCTTGATATTTCACCTATTTTTAATATTTCAGATCTCATGGAATATCATGAGGGAGAAAGTACGGACATGCAAAGTCCAGAACCATGGCAATTTCCAGCCTCTACTCCAAGCACGAGATGAGGCCGAGGAAGTATTAGATACCCGTGAAGGCCGGAGCACCCGAAACAGAGCGATATCTGAGTATTTGATCAAGTGGAGGGGCGGACCAAGCGAAGATGCGACTTGGTTGTCGAAGACGGAAGTTGACCGCTTGGGTCTCCCCTTAGCCAAACAAAAGTGAGGGTCACTTTTTTTTATCTACCCGGGTGTACGATGCGGGGAGCATCCGGTGGTCAAGGAGCAATCTTGCATCCTCCAAATCATTTTATTGTTTGCTTTTATTTTCTAAGTACTTGTGTTGGGTTTGTTTCGAATCTTGGACCAAGAGGGAGGTTTTGTAAAAAGAAGAGGAAGTTTTAGTGTAAAGGCACAAGTTGCGTTGGGGTCGCGAAATCGCGACCCCAAAGCTTCGGAAGGGCAATGGCCAGTTTGAGTCGCGATATCGCGACGTCGCGATATCGCGACATGTTTCGACTTCAACAGCGTTGAACAGTTGGCAATTAAAATCAAAGGCTCGGTGCACACGAAGAAGGGGAGAAGGTTTTGGTCGCGATATCGCGACATCTTTTGCAAACGGAAGAGAGGTGACCGTTGGGTCGCGATATCGCGACGATGTTTCAAAGCTGAGGGCGGACGTCAGTTGGGTCGCGATATCGCGACATGTCGCGATATCGCGGCCCAAGAAAAAGTCAAACGGGAATAAACACGCGGACGGTCGGGCAGGGTGAAATTGACACGTGGTTGCCACGTGTCTTAAAGGCAACACGACCAGTGGGGGTTAGAGTTAATTTTGACACGTGGAGACACACTTGTAACAGATCATGAGGTTGAGGGCCACGTAATCGGAGGAGAGAGATTTAGACGTCGACCAAGTTTAAGTATCTTGGGATGTCGTTTACGGAGGAACCGTAGTTACAGGTGAAAGACTTAATGGCGGAGACATCGATATTTAAAGACAGGTCAGATTAAAACGGCGGGTGCGGGGTATGGGAAGCCATGAATGCGAGGCTACGGACGGATCGGACGGTTGCCATTTATGGCGAGAAAACAAAAGGAAAGGAAAATCTTGAAATTTCAACGGAGGGAAAATGAAATTCGAATTGGTCTTTGGGCGGGAGCATTAATTACAGGGAAGGCCGAGACCACATTAAAACGGGGAAAATTTGTATGGGAAAGGGGATGGTGAAGTTCGGGATTGGGGGAGAAGTGGTATACTGGAGAGAATACTGTAACCCGTATTATGCTATTTTTTTTAATGAAATTACCATGAAATTACTGTGAATGTGTTTGTGTGAATCCCGGCTTGCCATCACAACCATACAACAGAACCGGTGTAACAAGTAGGCCAAATAAGACCTTGGTGGTCTTCCAGTCCCACAACTCAGTATTCCTACACCTATTTTGAAGTGCATATAGTGCTCTCCAACCACTTTGAGTTCTTTTCATCCTACATGTATTCCAATTAAGTTTGTCATGAAAGTATATGCCCAAGTATTTGTATTCTACTACTACATCAAGTGGTTCTCCTGCAAACTGAAATTCAAGTTGTTGCTTTTTCTTTTTTGCTAAAAAAATCATAATTTTTGTTTTGCTCGTGTTCACTTGCATCCCAACTTCTTTACAAAAGAGTTATAGAGCTTGAAGGTGATCTTCTAGATCTTTGGCTGTTTTGGCCACAAGAATTACATCATCTGCATACATGAGGAGTTTTACCACATATTTGGCTAAATGCACACCCTCTCCCCCAAATTTGTTTATCCATTCTTCTAATTTGTTAATGTACAACCCAAATAAGGTCGGAGATATAGGGTAACCTTGTTTAACACCTATGTCACTACCAAAACATTCAGATAACCCTTCATGTGTTCTGATTCTAGCCTTTACATGCTCATATAGTCTATGAATTACTGCCCTGTAGTGAATTGGAACCTCTAGCTCTTCCATTCTGCTCCATAATTTTTTTCTTGGTACTGTGTCAAATGCATTTTTGAAGTCTACAAAACAACAAAAAACCTCCTCTTTTTTATCCCATATTTTTTCCACTATGTGTCTGAGCGTGATACAATGATCAATAGTTGAGTGCTTGGGCCTAAAACCCGCTTGCCCCTTTGCTCTTTTTCCCTTTTCTTCTGCCCATATGTTGATTCTACGCTCTATCATACTCCCAAACAACTTTGCAAAGAGAGGGTTGATCATGATAGTTCGATAGTTTGAGGGATTATTTACATCTCCACTTTTAAACAAAGCAATGGTCAAGCTAGTTGTCCACTCGGTAGGGAAGCCATTTTGTATGACATCATTGAATTTTTTTTTGATTTGCGGTGCCAGGATATCTACCCCCCATTTTATATGCTCTGCTTGAAGATTTTCTATGTCACGGGCTTTACCAATTGCTAACTTTTTTATCCTTTGAATAATGTCTTCAATTGTGAAAAGTTCTTTCTTGACAATGATAGTAGGGGGTGTCTCCTACTGGTTACTATGCTGATACAATTGTTTTGAATACTCCAACCACTGATTAATTGTTATGTTATTTTCAGTTTGCATCCTTTTCACGCTTAGTTCCTTCCAAAAGTTCTTGGGTTCATGCTTCCCTAAGTAAATCAATTCTTTCCTCCTTGTTCTAGTGTATTCTTCTTTTTTTGCCCTTACCAGTTTTTCATATGCTTTTTTGTTTGCTCTTGTTTTACCCGTTGGTTCCTTTAGTAATCTTCGTATTTTTTTGCAATCTTCATCAAACCATGGGTTGGTTGGGAAGCTATTCCTTTCTTTCTTTTTAGGTTTAGCTCTCTTGCATTTGTTTAAAGCTTATTGAATAACGTGCATTAACCATTTACTCTTACTATAATCTCTGCTACTATGAGGTAGTTCTTCCCTTTCCTATAACTTATTATTTAATACTGCTCTAAAATTTTGTCGATTTTCATTTGTTAAGAGAATGTTTCCCTTGTGAGGATATTTATTTTGATTGCCTTGCAAGTGTTTTTACCTTGGTTTCTCTCCATGTATTCGAAGTTTCATAACAATTGGGTTGTGATCCGACTTAAGTTCCACTAGAGAATCTCCCACTTCTAGCTCCTCTATTTTTGGTATGTAATTCTATGAGCATATTACATAGTCTATTACACTTTGTCCCTTATATTTTTTGCATGTATACTTTCCTGAATTTTTCCATTTGTTCATCCCATTGCAAATAATCAAGTTGTATATGCTGCAAAGACCTAACAACTCTTCTCCATATTGCGTGATAGCCCCATGCTCATCTTCTGAAGTCCTGGTCCACTACTGATTTTCCTCTACTAGCATCCAAAGAGGATTAATCTCAATATCTTTGTTACCTTCTAGAATGTTATCTTGCTTATTTGTTGTCCTTGCATTGAAATCTCCAATTAATATAATCTCCCCCAACTTACTGTATATTGAAATATCTCTTTTTAGGAAGGAGTATGGGTCTTCTCTATTAAGGTCATGTTTTTTATAGAATTTAGAATTCTTGGGAGCAAAATAACATGTTGCTATGCTAATAACTGACTTATATTCTAGGATCTTTATCCATATGTATTGTTTGTTTTCATAATTTTTTTCAATTTTAATGACCCTATCCCATTCCTCTTTTATTAAAACCATAATACCCCCATGCCCTTTGCCATTTTCTACTGCTTTATTCCATATTGCTATTTTTTTGTATCCCACAAATTCTGGAGTCCTACATCCATCGTGTTCATGTGTTTTTGTCAATATGATTATATCTTTGTCTTTAGCAATGGGCCCTAACCCGGGTCCTCTTCTCTAAGGGAAACCTCTACAATTCCAACTTACCATCGTAAGATGTTCTCGGGCGAGCCATACTCCCTATTTGTTTTGGGTTTGTTTAGATGTGATGTATGCCTTTCCATTTCTTAAATATGCCTGTTTCCCTTCATTCCTTGCTGCCCTCACCTTTTCCCATTCCTTATTTCTTTCTTCCAGCTGTAAAAATGTTAGGTCATCATCTAAATAAAATTGTGACCCTCTCAGCATACCTCTATTTTTTAGTAACCTTATTTTATCCTCGTAGCTCATCAATGTGACTCGAATATGTCTATCTCTGTCTCCTTCTCTCACCCTACCAATTCTGCTTGCTATTATGTAGTGATGATACAAAATAAACACCCTCAGGGGCTAGGTGGATTGGTAATTGTCCAGGCACTTACTAAGAAGAGACTTAGGTTCAAACCTTGGAGGCATGCATGTTGCAAAGATAATAGTTTGATTTAAATCCTTTAAGTACGTGCTAGATCAACGATTACGTTATGAATCTCGATACTGTAATCTCGAGTGATCGATGGTCTCCCTTAGGCTAGGTCATCAACAACGAAGTGGTATAGGCTTATTTTCAGCAACCCATGTGGTTTGAACCCTAAAACCCTGCACTTCACAATTACTAAAAATAGTGTGGATGTAACCAACTCCCCTATGTATCCAAAAAATATATATATATATATATCCCTAAAGGTTAGGTGGATTGGTAGTTGCTTGTTTTGCCAGACACTTACCAAGAAGACACCCAAGTTCAAACCTTGTGGGTAGCCACAAACCTTGGGGCAGCCTGTTTGCGGCTAGGCACTTACCAAGAAGACACCTAGGTTCAAACGTTGGGGGTAACTTGTTTGCAAAGGTAGTAGTCTGATCTGAATCCTCTGAGTGCACGTCAGATCGACAATGATGGTACAAATTTTGAGCGATCGGTGGTTCCTCTCACGTTAGGTCAACAACAACAAGGTGGAATATATTTGATGGATGCAACCCCTGTAGTTTGAATCACGCTAAGTCAACAACAACAAGATGGAATAGGTTTGGTGGATGCAGCCCCTATAGTTTGAACCCTGCACTTGACAACTACTAAAAATAGTGTGCTTATAACCAACTCTCTTATGTATAAAAAATGATGTAAAATAACCAATTGAAAAAATATATATTAATTTAAGTTATATTAATATAAATTATAAGTGAACACGTTAGGGATACTTTAATGGTAAGTCCTTGGGTTTTCATCTAGGAGAACCAAATGATGCAAAATAACCAATTGAAAAAATATATATTAATTTAAGTTATATTAATATAAATTATAGGTGGACCCGTGAGGGATACTGTAGTGGTAAGTCCTTGGGTGGTAAGTTCTTGGGTTTTCATCTAGGAGATCCAAGTTCAAACTCCATTAAGAGAGGATCGGGACCAAACTAATTTTAATCAAGTGGCATTAGCTCAACCCGTTAGATTCTTCGAATCTTGTCAGCTGATATATGAATAATATCCAATATTTTTTGTCCCAGGGGGGACAGTGCAATAGTTCGGGCTTTGGCTCTTCTTCGAGAGGTCCAAGGTTCAAACCGTGGCGTGGGCGAGTGTGTGAGGGGGTGGGTGTGTGGTGGTGATGTGTGGTGGATGTGTTAAATTTCCTATTGATAAGCATAGTTCTCGACTTTACAAGGGGTCAAGGTTGGGAGGAGACTGCTCAACATTGTACGTTGGTTGGTCTTTGGTCGTAGGGGTTTCTCACACTAACCAAATCTAAAATATATATATCTAAGCTTTGTTGTAATATTACTATGTGGTGTTGGTCTTTGGTTGTAGGGTTTCTCACACTAACCAAATCTTTAAAAAAATATATCCAAGATTTGTTGTAATACCATTATATGATGATGATGTAATACAAGGGGGACCCGTTTTAATCTCGTGCAACCTATTAAAAAATATATAAATTATAGATGATTTTTTATAAATTATTTTTATCAATAAATATATATATGACATTTATTATTTTCTTAAATAAGTTATGTATAGTTTTTATTTGAGGTTACTTATATTAAAATGACAAAACATTACATTGTTATTCAAATTTTTATCAAAGATATTCTTCATTTGTCTTTCTATCAAAGATATGTGTCATCTTTTTCAAGTCTTTCTCTGGACTTTAAAAAAATATATAAATTACAGGTGGTTTTTATAAATTATTTTCATCCAAAAAAAAAAATATATATATTATTTTCTTAAATAAGTTATTTATAATTTTTTTTATTGAGGTTAGTGTGAGAAACTCTTATGACCGATCGAAGCTTAAGGGTGGGCATCCCCATCCCAACCATGACCTCTGATAAGGGTGAGACATGAACTTTTTTTTGGTTACATAGGAGAGTTGGTCACAACCACACTATTTTTAATAGGGATAGAAAAGTTGGTCACAACCACACTATTTTTAATAGGGACCAAACACAGAGTCATATACACACCCACCCCCACACACTCACCCACGCTGTGGTTTGAACCTTGAATCTTTCGAAGAAGAGCCAAAGCCTGAACCGTTACGTTGTCCCTTGAGGACTAGTTATGTATAATTTTTATTTGAGACTCAACTTTCTATGTATAACAAAACATTGCATTGATATTAGGTTATTTAAACCATGTTCGATTTTTATCAAATATATTCTTCATTTATCTTTCTACCAAAGATATTTTTCATCTTTTTAAAGTCTTGTTCAAACTACTAAGTTTTGCACTCAATTCCTTGATATTATTTTTATTAAGAGATAGTATTTCACTTGTTTAATTACCTTATAGTAATTGAATTTTGAGAGGATAAAAACCAGCATCGCAAATGGCTAAAATATTTGCTACCAATTTTTATATCTATATATGTGTTGTCTATAATAACCTAATAATTCGCTAAGACATTTTTTAAAGGGTTTTATTCATGCCCTTAATATTCCAATATATCATTTTCATCGTAACTTTTGTTTTAATTTATGGGTTTAGCTCGACTTCTTGTTAACACTTCCAAGATTTATTTATTTTTCACATATCAATATCTCTAATTTTCCTCTTCTCTTTATTTTTGCTTCTTGGGTTTTTCTCTCTTTTTTCATTTCCACCACTTTATCTTCATCAATCTCTTTGGTTTTTTCACTATTCATAGTGATACTTATCATTTATAATTTTGTCTTGCTATGAGGAATCCAAAGTGCAAGGAATATCCTCAAAAGCACTTTTTTCTTTACGTTGCCCTAAAAACCCTAAAGTGTAAGGACTAGCAATTATCTTCTCATGTTGCCCTAAAAACCCTAAATTGCTATGGATTTCCTTCATCCTTATTTCTTTACTATGATGTTTTTGTAACCCTAAAGTGCAAGGGATAACCTCTATACTACTTTCATTTCTATTGCTAGGAAAGGATTCTATACTACTTGAGTAAAATGGAGATGGAGATTATTTACCTGGAAGAAGTTTGACCTCTTTTATTATCTTTGTTTTAAATTTTTCCTCCACATCTTTCTTTGCACCTTTAATTCCTTCTAAATTTGAATTTGCATATTGTACTTTCTTGTCCCTTGTATCCTTTTTTTTTCTTCCAATGGTTGATCCGACTAAACTACGGTGGTCTTTTCCATATGATGTTGCAAATAGGCTTTCTTTAAATCTTCTTTTGGAGTGGAATATTCTTAATCTAATCCAACTTCTATTACAACATGGTTTCCTTGCTTCATCTTGATGTTTGTCTCATGACCAAGAATGTTTGTCTCTTTCATCATTTTCACTTTGCAAGCTCTTGTTATGTGTCTAGTCCCATAGCAATCACAATATTACAATATAATGTTTTCATAATATATTTTTTGATCCTATTCTCTAGATTCAAATCAATCTCAATGGATTGTAGCAAAGATTTTTGAAATATCCATAGCAACACATATCTAGGTATATATAGCATGTTTTTGCTCCTTAGTAGTTGGTCCCTCCTCGATGAACTCCTCTAGGGTATTTTCTATATTCTTCAAAACATCCTTATTGATAAGTTGATATGGAAGTCCAAAACGTTTAACCCACATCAAAAGCTTTTTAAATTTTTCTATCTCGATAGAAAAATTCTCACTCCGTGGTCTTAAATAAAGTGCATCTCTCCCCATAAACTATGGGGTACCTCTCAAAATGGAAAATATGACGAGGAAAAAAACCTTTAGGAAGAAAGTCACACATTAATTTGAATTCAATCCTTAATCCAATTCTAAATCTTTGAAAACCTTGGCCAGTATCTATGGAACTTACATATTAATCCTCTACTCTTAAGAATCGTTATATCATGCTCGATCATCTCGTCCTTGACAATCACTTTTGGTATAACATCTACTCTTTGGATCAAACTTGTTGTATATGTGTTCTTCCTCTTATCTTCAAACTAGGCATTCATACTTCCAACTAGGGCATCTTAACTTATAATTAAGGCTTCCAAATATGGATTTCCTTCCATGTTACCTAGTGGAGCTTGCTTCTAGCTTGTAATTGCTCCCATGGAAACATTACATTTATTATAAGGTCAAATAAATCATATTTAACTTATCTTTTATAAAAAATATTTTTTATCTTTCTTAAATCATATATTTTCATATTATAATTTTTAATTATTTTTGTTAAGATAGAACTTTCACTAGTCAAATTTCTTTTAAAGATTGAATTTTCTAACCAAAGATCAAATCTACAATTTATTAAATTATTTGTGATCATATTTTGTTTTTTTTATATGTCATTGACTTCACCAATAACCAATAAACATCAAATTCAAATCCAAGATTTACTAATTATGTGTGAGTCTACTTTCTTCTTTATAGATATGCTAACATTTTTAAGATACTAGCTTCATCAATTATAAATTACGTCCTTTTTTATAGCATTAGTAATAATAAACAAATCCCCTCAATTGAAATATATTTTTGTCCTTTTTCCATGGCCATCTTAATCCCTCAAAAAAGTGTTCTAACCTTTGCATAATTGTTTGTTAGAGCTCCATATAATTTTAAGTAGGTGAGGAGAATTTTGCCTTAGTTATTGAAAAACAAGCCACTTCCACTATCTTTTCCAAGGTTTTCTTTGAAAACACCATAAAAATTAAGTTTGATGAACTCAATTTTTAGATATTTCAACCTATCACAAGTCAATCTAAATCCTTTACATTAACTCTGGTGCAGATCAACCTTACATGTATTTTTAAATCTTGTAACCAAACAACTAGCATATTCTTTCCACACATGAGACTTTCCACAATCAAGACCATGCTTATCAACATCCTATAAGAGAGCTAATAATATGAATCTAAACTTGGGTGCGATTTAAAATTTTAACTTTGAAAATTCTATTATTCCTGTCAAGACATAAATTTCAATAAATAATGTCAAGACCTATCCTCCACAATATGCTTAATACTTCAACAATAAAATAACTTATCCAATGATTCATCGACTTGTATGATACTAATGGAGCAACCCAATAAATTCTCATATTTTTTAATAGATATCTCCATAAGGTGGAAGCAAACAAATAGTGGACTAGAAAATGGTCTAATATTTCTAACTCCTTTGTGCATAAGTCATTCCTAAAAGGTCCATGATAACCTCTTCTTTGTAATTTTTCACTTGTAAGAATTTTGATTTATACCATTAACCAAAGTAATATTGATGCCTAAGGGAAGGCCTCAAGTGACCAAACACTCTTTCAAGACAAAATTTTAGGGGGAGTAATTTTGTTTGCCCTAGAGCATCCCAACTTAACATGGTATGTGTTATTTATTGATAGATTCTAAACCAATCACCCTTTTGTAGAAAAATGGACGTATAAAACTTTTGAAGTTAATTTGTTGCTTGTTTAAGGTCCTCTCCTTCAACAAAATGACTAATAGAAATTTAAGATCTTAAATTTTTGTTCACATTAACATAATTTTTAATTTTTAAGCCTCCACAAGCCAAACAACTTTGAACTAATGATTATCATTTTGGAAAAAAAAATAAGATAATCAAGCTCCAACCAAATGCTCGTTTGACAAAATCCCTCTCATTAATTAATCATCTAGTATTTTAAACTTTGTATTTATAAGTTAAAATTTTAAAATTACCATTAACATTATTCCACAATAAACATTATATCTAAGGTGAAACATTCACGTTAAAGCTACTAAGTGCATCATAATAATGCTTAAAAAGGAAGAAAACCTTATATATTCTAACAATAGAGGAACATCATGTGTTATACGTTTTACCATAATTACATATACCCTAAGGATAGGGTACCTCTATAAACTATAACCCTTATGATAGTTTAAATTAAAATAATTATATACATATATATGATTTCAAAACCTATACATAAAACCACTTTGGAATAGTGGAGGCTTTGGAACTTTGAATAGAGGTCCAAGGTTTGAATCCTACAAGGGTAGGGTTGTACACCATGCTTTGGTAACTAGAGTATGTTTGGATAACCATATATTAGGTAAACAACTCCTCCATGAGGGTCATCTTATATGGCCTATGGCCTTGTGGATATTAAAAACTACTTTACTGTTTACCCTTACATGTTAAGGTATAAATGAAAGTATATTTATTGTGAATAAAATAAAAACTTTCTATTTTATGGTCATAAAAGTTTATATACTGTGTAAATAAAAAAATACATATTATACAAAATTAGGTTTGTGGAGGTATATAGCTATATCTAAATAAAAAATCAAAACAATAAGGTCTTTGGAGTCCCTCTTCTTCAAGTATAAAAAGAAAAAAAATAGCATAGTAACTATGTACATTGGAAGTAAGTTAAGGACAAAAATTGTTCTAAATGAGAATTTAAGGTTTTTTCGAAGAAGCGAGCGACTATGCGAGGGTTTCATCTATGTTGAGCGCAAGCAGCTCCAGAGGTTGTTTTTCGGGGCCTTCGGGCCCTAGCGGCCAACATTTTTGTGGTTTTTGCTCAAGATTTTAGCGGGATATGTTGCAGGGGACCCAAGATGGGTTAGAAATCTATCTTTCAATAGATCTTCATGCTGCGAACTTGATTGACAATGGCTTCCAATTTGCTGCACAAAACAAAAGTGAAAATCATACCTTTCCTCGACGTCCAAGGCATGGATTAAAGAGATCTCAAAACAAGTTTCAAGCAGCTGATCAAAAAATGGTTCAAATCTCAAGCGAATCTGGTGCTAAGGAGCACCCCCAAAACAAATCCACTATGGAAACCCCTTTCAAGGGCAAGGATTTCCAAGACTCGACCCCAAAAATGAATTTTAGGGATGCCCTCCATGGTGGATAGCCTCAGCCTAATGCTAACATTAATCTTAGGGCTTCCCGTAAACCTCTAAGAATGCCTAAGATTGATCCTAGGAAAACTGAGTCGGGATGTCTTAGGGCAGCTGATGGAACTCCAATTGTTAAGCTAGATATGGGTGACATTCAGACTAGCATAGAAGATATGGAAAAAAGAGGACTAATTTATCATTTCTTGGGTTTTCATTCGAGCCTATCTACTTTCAAAGTTTGGGCTACAAAAAACTAGAAAACAAAAGGTGAGTTACAAATATCTATTTATCCAAATGGTTATTTTCTTGTTTTATTTGCTAATAATGAAGATAGAGAGAAAACATTTCAAGGGGGTCCCTGGTTCTTTGGAAGGGTGGGGCTTTTCATGAAGCCTTGGCATACTAAATTTAAAGTCAAAGAAGAGATGCCTTCTACAGGTCCCATGTGGGTTAGACTCTTTGGCCTCCTAGTTGAATTCTAGAATTCGATTATTTTTTCTTCAATTAGAAACTCTTTGGGAACTTTTATGATGATTGTTGATTGTACTCAAAAATTTGAACATATTATTTATGCTCAGATTTGTGTTTTAATGGATTTTGACAAACCCCTACCTAAAAATATCTCATTACAATTTGGGGAGGACACTTGGGAGCAAGTGGTGGACTATGAGAACATTCCTTTTCATTGTAGAATTTGCCATGAATATGGTCATTTGGCTAGTGTCTGCCCAAATAAAATTCTAGATCAAAAGAAAGAGGATACAAACTTAGCAGGTTTCCAAATGCCTAAGAAGAAGAACACTTAAAAAAACTAGTTATGAAGGATCAATCGAAGTTATCAGCTAATATGTTTGAAATTCTTTCCACAAATGATGTCCTAGGTGAGGAAGAGGAAATAATGGAAATAAAAATCTTAGAAACACAATTTAAAGATGCAGGGAAAAACTTAGAGACAAACCAACAAATCAAAGGTTTTCAATAGAAAAAAGGAGAAAATATACACAAGAAAAACAATCTTTTAAATGTTGAGACTTCAAATAATACAGGTCCCAAGATAGACTCTATTGAACCTTCCAGTAACACTTTGGCTTTGTACATGCATTCTTCAAGGTTAGAAGCCATCCTAGATTCAATTGGGGTAAGTCAAGAAACAGGAAAAAAATTAAAGATGGATTCTAACCAAAAGGTAGGTCACAAGACCAATCAACATCATATGGTAAAAGAAGGTGAAAAGCTTGTAGAGGAAGGTAATATTAATGCCCTTACCAACTTTTTTAGCCCTAGTATTAATGAAGATCATCACTTGGAATATTAGAGGACTCAAAGGGAGTCTTTCAAAACAAAATGAAATTAGAAGAATGATTCAGACAAACCATCCACATCTTGTTTTCCTTCAGGAAACAAAGATGTCAATAGAGGAAATGGAATCAATTGCTAGTAAAATTTGGCTAGCTAGAAAAGTTGCTTCCCTCAGTTCCCAAGGGACTTTTGGTGGCATTGCTTGCCTTTGGGACCCAAAAGAGGTAGTTATTCACCATATGGTTGGTAGTTGGGGTCTTTTGGCTATAGCTATTCAAAGTAGACATTCCAACCAAATTATGCTCTGCATAATTATTTATGCTCTGACTACTTTGGAGGAAAAGAGAAGATAGTGGAAGGATATAACTTATATTATCTCTCATTTTCCTGAAGCTTGGATCTTGATCGGAGGAGATTTCAATACCATCCTCTCTCTAGATGAGAAAATGGGGGGAAATAGAAATTTGGATAGGAGCACTGACCTCATGAGTGAATATATTGCAAACCTTCATCTTGTGGACATCCAACCAGATAATGGCCTTATGACTTGGTCTAACAGAAGGCAAGGCTTAGCTTGTATCATGGAGATATTGGATAGGTTCTTGCTCTCTGATAATTTCTTAATCCATGGTCACATTCCTAAGGTGAAGACTCTTAACAATGTTGGTTCGGATCACTGGCCAATCATGGTGGAAATGTGGAAAACCAATGTGAGTTTCTCACCTTTTTTATTTCAATTAATGTGGCTTAGAGATAGTTCCTTCAGACCTCGAGTGCAACAATGGTGGAAGGAAGGTAAACCAAGGTATGGGACTAAGATGTTCTATTTTGCCAAAAGGTTGCAATACATTAAATCCAAAATCAAGATTTGGAACTGGAAGGAGTTTGGGGATGTCCGACAAAAAAACATGAAGTGATTTCTCAACTTGAAAATTTGAATAAGAAAATCCATTTAGATGGCCTCATAGAGAGTAGAAGTACAGATGAAATTAGACTCACAACTCAGTTAGAGGAATGGGAAAAAAGAGAACTCTTATGGAAGCAAAAATCTAGGATCCAATGGCTCAAAGAAGGAGATCGAAACACAAATTTCTTCCACAAATCTCTTCTAGCTCGAAGATCTCACAACTTTATTTCTTCCTTAAAATCAGATTCTGGAGATGTTGTCTACACTTGGGATGGCATGAACTCTATTGTTGTCAATTACTTTTCCAATCTATTTGTTGCTACTCCTCTTGACTTAGCTTCTCAACAGAATGTTCTTCAAGTGATCCCTACTCTTATCACTTATGAGGAGAACTCTATTTTGACTGCTCTAGTTACTATCAATGAGCTTCAATAGGTGGTTTTTAAAATGCAAAAAGGAAAACCCTAGGTCCTGATGGTTTTCCCATTGAGTTCTACCAAGAGTTTTGGGATATCCTTCATGTTGATTTATTAGAGGTGGTGGAAGAAGCCAGGAAAGCCAAAGAAATTTTGAAGGTTATCAATAAAACTTATATAGCTCTAGTCCCAAAAGCTCAAGAGGTAGAACATATCTCAACTTTTAGACCTATAGCTTTATGTAATGTTCTTCTCAAAATCATTACTAAGATCATGGTAGAAAGGTTGAAGCCTCTTTTGCATAAGATTATTTCCCTGAACAAGGGGGTTATGTGGAAGGGCATCAAATAGTGGATGAGATAGTTCTTGCTTAGGAAGCCATCCATTCCATGGAAATGCAAAAATCTCCTTCTATGTTCATTCATTTAGACTTATCCAAAGCTTATGACAGAGTGGATTGGCACTTCCTTGTCAAAGTTTTGAGGCAATTTGGCTTCTCTCAGGATTGGATGGACTAGATTATGGGATGTATCTCTTCAGTTTCCTACTTAGTTCTTATCAATGGTAGGCCTTCATAATTATTCCCAACTTCTAGAGGTATTAGGCAAGGTGACCCCCTCTCCCCTTATTTATTCATCATTCTTGTTGAATGCTTGGGTAGGACTATAACCAAAAATAGAGATAATAGAACCCTTGAGGGAGTTACCATTGCTCATGGAGCTAGGCCTATCTCTCATATTCAATTTTTTGATGACTCTACTCTATTAGGTAAAGCTACAATTAAGGAAGCTTCTAAAATTAAGCAAATCATTAGTTATTTTTCTAAGGCTATCGGGCAATTGATCAATGAAGATAAATCTAAAGTCATTTTCTTTCATTGCTCTCCCAGACAAGAATCCATGGTCTTAGATAAATTAAGATATAAGAAGACCTCCCTTTCGATCACTTATTTAGGCATTCCTATCAATATTCAAAGACAAAAAAAAGATTGGAATTGGTTGTTGGATAGAGTTAAGAAGAAAATTGGAAAGTGGACCAATAGGTGGCTTTCTTTTGGGGGTAGAATTACCTTGGTAAAATCAGTCCTTCAAGCTATACCTATTTATGTTTCTATTGTGTTGAATATCCCAAAGGTTGTTCTTCGAGAATTGGATCAAATCAATCATCGGTTCCTCTGGAGTGGTACTAAGGAGAAAAGAAAATGGGCCTTGGTGAAATGGGATACTTTATGCCTTCCCAAGAATGAAGGGGGTTAGGATTCTGGTCTGCTATTAATAACAATAAGGCTTTAGCTGCTAAATTGTATTGGAGGATTTTGCATAACCCCAATGCTCTTTGGGCCAAAAATCTTCATGCTAAATATGTTGAGAACAAAAGTCCTGAAGACCTTGTTCGCTATCAATTGCCTACCAAAGGTTCTCCCATTTTAGCGGTTCTTAAGATTGGTGAGGATTTGATAAAGCAAAAGTTATTTTGGATCATTCATAATGGTCAATAAGTAAATTTTTGGATAGATTCTTGGGATGGTCACCAACCTTTGATAACTCAGTTTCCCGATTGGAGGCCTTGGATGGAGGAGCTTCATCGAGCTAACTGGATAAAGGTAGCTAATTACTATCGGTACCATACTAGTAATTCAGAGGTTGGTAGATATTGGATCCCTATTGAGGACTGGCCTATTCAAATTCTAGAAAGGTAAAGAAAAGACATCCAAAGCATCCTTCATATGAGATCTCTCTCTTGGTCCCATGATAAAGATTGTTTTGGATGGAACAACACTACTAAGGGTGAGTATTCAGTTGCTCAAGGTTATTTGACCTTATGCCATAATAATCCCAACCAATCATATGATATATTTACTCAGTTGTGGGCTCAAAAGCTCTAGCCTAAGGTGAGGTTCTTTACTTGGCTTTTATTGCATCGTAGGGTGCTAACTGGTGAGCAACTTATGAAACATGGTTTTCATGGCCCGTTTAGATGTGAAATGTGTGGAGAGAATGTGGAAACTCTCAACCATATTTTTATTGAGTGTACCTTAGCCTCTGAGCTATGGAGGAGAATGACCATCTTACTTGGCTTACAATGGTCCAATTTTTTTACTTTTGAACAACTTTGGAGGGATTGGCCTAAGTAAGAGGGTGTTGATCATTTTATTAGGCAGTTAGTTTGGATGGGTTCTACCATTCTACCTTGGAATATCTGGAAGGAAAGGAACAACCAGATTTTCAATCAAGAAAGGAAGGATATTCACTATATCTAGCAAAATACCATTGCCAACTTAGTTGAATCAGTCCAACAACTCCTTAATCACCCCCAAAACTCCCACCAAAGATGGGATCAAGTGATGCAAATATTGAAGATTAACTCTTCTAAGGGCAACCAACTTAAAGGGAATGTGAGTAATCAAAATATGGATAGAACAAGGAATTGGTAACCTCCTCCTAAGGATTTTGGAAAAGTCAATACCGATGGAGCCTCTAGGGGGAACCCTGGAAAAGCTAGTGTGGGAGGAATTGGTAGACTTTCAGATGGTTCCCTAGTTTTCACTTTTGCTGAGAATTTGGGTATCCTTTCCAATAACCTTGTTGAGGGGTATGGTATCCTTAGAGGCCTTCAAGAGGCTGCTAAGGTTGGATGGAAAAAGGTGTTGGTTGAATTTGACTCTCAAGTCATGATTAATCTATTGAAGACTCCTTCTAAGAATCATAAGGTTGATTGGAGAATAAAAATAATTGTTGAGAAGATTCAATTAATCCAGATGGGATTTTTGAAAGTTGAATACAATCATGTGGTCAGAGAACAGAATAGGAGTGTTGATGCTTTAGCTAATTGGGCATTGGACAAAGGTGATCTTACTTACTATGACCACCCTCCCAGATGGTGGGCTTCGCAAATAAGGGAAGCTCTTCTTTCTATCCTTTCTTTGGATGGCTCTAGTACTAGAGGTACCTAGTTCCTTTTTACTTTGTTTTTGCTTCTCTTTGGTTTGGTCAAGGTATTTTAGTTCCCTAGCTCAGACAGATCTTTCTTATGTTTCCTCTGTTGAATCTTGCCTAAAAAGTCTTTTGGCCTAGAAAGGTCAAAGTTGTTTTTTATTTTTTTTGTGTTTTGTGTTTTTTTGTTTTGTGTTGTTCAATTGTTTTTGTGGGTTTTTTGTATGCATTTTGTGTTTTTGTTATTGTTTATTGTTTATGTGTTTTTTGTTGTTTTTGTGTTTGTTTTGTCTTTTGTTGTATTTGTGTTGTTTTTTTGTTGTTGTTGTTGTGTTTATTGTGTTTGTTTTGTGCTTTTTTTTTCTTTTGTTGTCTTTGTGTTGGTTTTTGTTGTTGTTGTGTTTTTGTGTTTGTTTGTTCTTGTTTTTGTTGTTTTAGGCATGCTCATTGAGTGTGCCAAAGGGGGTAGGCCAGGTGTGAGCCCTGGGTATTTTTGGTGGAATAGATACCCCTGCCTCCTTGGGACTTACCCAAAAGTGGCATCCCAATTGGGGTGTTTTCCACAAACAAAAGGAAGCAAGTCAAGGACGAGTGAGAGCCAGGAGTGAGAAATGAGTAAGTCAAGAGTGAGTGTGATTTGAGAGCAAGTGAGATCCATGAGTGAGTAGGAAGTAGGAATAAAAGTATAAGCAAGGAGTAAGTTCCACTTATTCTTGTTCCAAATATTAGGAGAAACTCAAAAACTAAAGGATTCTTATGAAGAAAATCTAGGTAATATGGTAGGAAAGACATTTTTAAAATTCCTTACTAAAGTTGGAAGTAAGGATGCCCTAGTTGGAAGTATGGATGCCTTAGTTAAGGATAAGAGGAATAGAAAATCTGA
Source organism: Wollemia nobilis (assembly GCA_028583015.1). Taxonomy (NCBI): domain Eukaryota; kingdom Viridiplantae; phylum Streptophyta; class Pinopsida; order Araucariales; family Araucariaceae; genus Wollemia; species Wollemia nobilis. The sequence continues at coordinate 2,933,173 of JAQPPZ010014908.1, forward strand.
CACACACTATCCAAGTGGCAGATACTACACTAGAAGTGATTATCAAGGATGAGATGATCACGCATGATATAATGGTTCTTAAAATTAGAGGATTAATTTGCAAGTTTCATGGATATTGCCCAAGTTTTTTTTAGATTTAAAATTGGATTAAGTGGAAATGGGGATTGAATTAAAAGCACTCCATGACTTTTCTTCTGAAAATCATATTCTATAGTTTGGAAATCAGGGATAAAAGAATAGTTGGTGGCCCTTGGTTTAGGGGTAAACATGCATTATATTTAAGACTAAGGAATGGGAATTTTTCTATGGATGCAAAGACTATTAAAATTATTTTGATGTGGATTAGGCTTTTTGGACTTCCTTATAAACTCAGTAATAAGGAGGTCTTGAAGAATATTGGCAATACTCTAAGGGAGTTCATCTAAGAAGGACCAAATACTAAGAAGAGAAGGTAGTAATACACATTCTTATACGTGTTATTATGGATATATTTAAAACATATATCATAGCCTGTTAGGATTAAATTTGAATCAATATAATGGAATCAACAGGTGGATTATGAAAATATTACATCTTGGTGTGATAAATGTTATGAGACCAGACATACAAAAAGATATTGCAAAATAGGAAATTATGGAGAAAGTTTGAAAATTTTAGGCATGAGAAAACTTTAATATAGAACAAGGAGATTATTCATAATAGAAGTTGCATCAAATCAAGGATTTTCCACTCCCAATAAAGTGGCAAAAAAATTGCTCTACATCATCAAATGGAAAAGTCCATTATAGTTCACTTGAATCAACCCATAAAGAAAAGTGACACAAGGGATGAGGAAGTACAATGCACAAGTTCAAATATGGGAATTAAAGGTAAGAAGAAAGATATAGAGGTAAATTATAAAGAAAATAAACTGAAGGAGGTCAAGGGTAATCCACGTAAATCATCTTTAATAATTAACATTTAAAATTTGTACCACCTCATAGAATCTAATATTCTCCAACCACTTTCACTCTGCATCATTTAAAAACCCCTTCAAAGTCATGGTCAAAGGCAAAAATCGATGTCACGGGATCAACTTCTTCACTTGCAGACACAATCAACACAATTTTATTAGCAATTTTTCAACAACATTTCAAAAATAATTAACATTTAAAATACAAATAAATTAAAAATCAATTCAAAAGGGGTAAAACATTAAAAAAATCAATTTAAAACCCTAAATTCTAACAAAAGGCTATTCAAAACCCTAAGATAGGATAGATATTCTCCTCATACAAAGTAGGCACCCCTCACCCCCCTTCCATGTTCTTTTCAAAGCATCCACTTGTGCTCTTTTTCAAGAAGCACCCACCCGCATTTAAGCCAAAAGGTTGAAAAAGTGATTTTTCACTCTCCCCCAAGTATTACATGGGCATGGAGTGCCCATTTCCACTTAATGAAAAAGGTAAGAAAGTCTTACCCACCACATAGGCCTTAAAGAGACCTCTCCTATCTCCTCCACATCACACCCCCCCCTTCACTTGCTTAGAAAGTCTATAAATAGAAGAGCATGTCTACAAATTTGAGGAGGTAAAAAATAGTAAGGTTATGTTGTTAAAATGTTAGTTGATGCATACCAAGTCTATTTGATCATATAAGCCCCTTTTTTACATCTCTTTTGTAGGTTTAAGGTCATCTACAACGTAGAACAAACATCTCCAACTTCTAAACCAGCACAGAACCGCACTAGAAGGCTCCATGGTGGATTTTTTGATAAATCCTAGAAATAGAACTCAAAATGCACCCCATCAAGAAAAATAATATCTTCTCCTAATCAATTTATCTAGTAATTAAAGGTCTAATATGGATGGTGGGAATTGGAGAAAAAAATTATATTTAGATGGATATTTGATGTGATAAAAAACCCACTCAATCTAGATCCTGATCTATTCAACTCCCAAGGTTTCACACATATGGATGATATTAATTCAAGATAAATATGGTGATTGGATTTCACACATTATGTACAAGGATCAGGAAGGAAGATACAAATGGAAAGAAGATTTGTTTATAAGTATACAATATATTGATGCTAATAGCACTTGAGCAGAAAGATAACAACAATGATTACTTTGAGGGGAGCTGAGAATAAGCTGATTTGGGAGTTGAATAGCTCAGGAGAATATATAACAAGAAGTAAATATAATGTAAAGCACAAACAAAATAGAAATACCACAAGAAGATGGAGAGATGTTTGGGATAGATTGAGAATTCTTAAGACAAAATGTTTGTTTAGATTTTAGGTCATAGAAGAATTTTATCTTCGGATAAACTTATGAAAAGGGGTTTTCATAGCCCCTCATAATGTGTTCTATGTAAAAAGGATAAGAGAGAGTATATACCAATGTTTGTTTAGCTAGTAGGTCATAGAAGGATTTAATATTGGGATAACCTTATGAAAAGGGGTTTTCATAGCCCCTCATAATGTGTTCTATGTAAAAAGGAGGAGGAGAGTCTAGACCATTTCCTGGGACATTACTCAATAGTCTAGAAACTATTTCAATAAAATCTTAATATGTTTGGTAAATTCATTGCGATGAATGATGGATTTGAATAATAGTTAAAGCAATGGCAGAGCACTTTTAAAAGTGAGGCTTTACATACAATCTAGGATATATCAAAAGATACAATACTTTGGACTATATGGCTGGAAAGAAACTAAAGAATATTTAAAGAAAAAGAAAGCAATTTAGAGGTAATGAAAATAATTATTTGTTTAGCCTTAGAGGGGTCTATACCAACCCTATCAACTCACCCAATTCCTAATATTGAAGTAGAGAGCCATGATAGATGGAGATAAGTCATCAAAGCCAATTATGATGTTGGGTACATGAGAAAAAAAAAGAATAAAACAATATAAAGTGGAAACCACCAGATGTGGAATTGGTCAAATTGAATTTTGATGTAGCATATAAAGGAAACCCAAGACCTATCCGAGGAGGAATAATTAGAAATAATAGGGGAGAGATTTTGTCTCATTATTCTTTCAATAGTGGATTTAATACAAATAATGAAGTTGAAGCTTGAGTGGATTTGGAAGGGTTAAAAATATGCAAACAAATAAAATGGAATAGAGTATGGATGGAAGATGATTAACTAATAGTAATAAATGCAATTTTGAGGAAAGCAAATATTCCATGGAATATACAAGAGATAATTGTGGAAATACAAGACCTTGCTACAAAGTTTGAAAAACTCAGGTTTACACATATGTTAAGGGAAGGAAAAAAATGTGCAGATAGGCTAGCCAATAAAGGGGTTTTAATTGAGGATCATGAAGTTAAATTCTCTTTCCCATGGTTAGAGAAAGTAATAAGTTTAGCTGAAGCTGATAAGAAAATGTTGACTGCCTGAATCAAATAATGATTAAAATTTACTTTAATGTTTTCCATTGGTAATATTTGCTTTATTTTATAACATTAATGTGTTTTTATATAAACTATTTATTATAATTATTATTGTTGCACTTATGCTTCAGGAAGGAAACTAGCAATACAAATATGGTAAAGCAGACTATGATAGAAAAGAGTTTTAAAAATATTACTCTACTAAGATGCAATGCATAAATAGTAGTGGATTTTTGGTATTGTGAAGGCTACTAAAAGAAAATTTCAAGAAGAAATATGTTGAATTTTGAAATATTTGTATTCACATAGAAAATTGAAGAAGATCCAAAAAATGAAAATCAAGAATTTAGACATTTTATGAAAAATGATGTAGGTATATAGCTATAGCATCTCATTTAAGATGAGAATTGAATATATTTGTAAAATATCAAGCTCTAAATGAGAGAGTTGTGATTTTTCAAGGGTGGGGGACTTGAGTACAATCACCTCTAGCAAAAAAACATAAAATATTCTCCTTGCAATAAAAATGAAAGTACTATTGAGTGTATTTTTTGCACTTTAGGATTTCATGAACAACATAATAAAAAATGCATATGAAGGATATCCATGGAAATTTAGGGGTTTTAGGGAAATATAAGAAAGTGATTACTATAGAGGATCATACTTGTACTTCAGGGTTTCCATGGCAACATAAAGAAGAAAGTGTTTATAAGGCTATTTCGTGCATTTCATATTATTTATCTCAACATAAATCTTTAGAAGTTAAGTCTCATTATGATCAATATGGAATAATAGAAGAGATTGATGAATATGTAAGTGTTGTTGGAAAAAGGAAAAGGAGATGGAAGGTTATTAAAGCATTAACAAAGAGAAAAAGAAACTCAAATGGATATCAATTTGGGAAGCCGAACAAAAATATCATAGTTGTCGACAAGAAGTGGGGCTAAGCCGACAAATAAAAAATAAAAGGTGATGATAAAAATGATATCATGGAATATTAGAGGTATGAATAAGACCCTTGAATAATGAGTTATTAAATAATTAATATGTTGTTATAGTCTAGGCAACATTAGGGTAATTTTTTTCTAAAAAACATCTCATCTTTTAGGATCCATATCTTTGCGAATGGTTATCTGATTCAATTGATTCTTGGACCAATTTATGCAGAATTTGAAGAGCTTTAAAGTGAGTGGTCATATGAAGAAATCCAATAAATATTAATGGATATACAACCCTATGAATTCAGCCATTTGGAACAAGGGCAGTGATAATTTTTCAAGTCGTGAAAAACAAAATTGCATATATCTATCACCCAAGGTTTGGATGATTGGAGGAGAAACAAAGGGCTAGGGTATTAGTGAGGCAAGAAATTATGTTTGGGCATAAATTTTTTAGATAATTTTTATTTTTTATTTCTTTATCTTATAAATTTTGCATGCAAATTATTATAGATTTTTATCAAATATTATAATCACTATAGAATATTCTAGTAAATTTTAGTAGATTCTGAGTTATAGTTTCCTTCCCATGGATTCATTTACAACTAAATCCTTATATTCATCCCTAGTAGTAGAGGTTAATAAGGGAATCACAGATAGGTGATCCTTGATGATCAAAGATATGATAACTTTTGGTAAATTTTATGGGTCTTGGCCAAGGGCTTCGGCCTTGAGAAAAATGATTGATAAGAGTTAGAAGTCTCTAGTAGCGAGTCTATACTTTCTTCCCAAAGGTTTCTTCCTAACCACTCTTTTTTCCAAGGAGGAAAGAGATAGAATTCTAAAGGAAGGCCTTGGTTTATGGAAACAACAAGACTCTTTCTTACCCGCTGGTATGAAGGCTTTGCACCTAAAACTGTAAATCTATCACTAGTACCAATCTAAGTTAGGATGTATGGGTTTCCCATTAATTTTTTTAAAATGGATACCTTCAAGGAAATAGGTAACACTTTGGGAGAATTACTTTAGATTTTAGAAACTAAAAAAGATGGATTCTTAGCTATTTATGTTTGAATATTGGTCATGATTGATATAATTAAACCTTAACCAAAATCAATCATTCTTAAGTATAGGGGTAAGTTATGGATCCAAACCATAGATTATGAAAACATATTTTTTAGATGTAGAATATGACATGAGGTGGGACATACCAAGATATCATGCAACATATGAAAGTAAATAAATAGTGGATACTAGTAAGGAAACAATTGGAAGAAATACCATTTTTTTTTAGGCTTTAGCCTATAAATAAAAAGAAGTTAAGAGCTTATAGGACATAATATAATTGATTCAAAATATTAATAAGGAACCTCTTCAATATGATCTTGATTTAGGCAAGAACATTCTCGATGGACCTCAAGAATGTGTCTCATCAAATTTTGAAGACTCTCTTGAAGTACCATTCACCATTCAAGAGAAGAAAATTGATAGAGAAAATGCAATGTTAGATGTTAATACCTCTACCATTAATAGGAAATACCAAAAAATGAGAAGGACGAGTCAAAAGATTCTATAGTAGAGCAAGGAGAGGATAAATATAATAAAAAAAAAGTTTTAAAAGAATATTGAGGAATATACTAATAAGACCTACTCATATATAGGTTGGGAAAAAAGAGAAAAACCCTCAAATTATCAAGCGAGATCTAGGGAAGCAAGAGCAAAATAGAGAAAGTAACATAAACTAAGTTGGTTTAACTTCTCTTTACCAAACAATAAAATAATATTGGTAATTCGTAGGTGGGGCTAGTAGCCCCTAATGAGACATGAATACCATCTCATGGAATATAAGGGGTGTTAATACCCCCTCAAAGTAAAGGTGTATCAGAATCACGTGTTGTAGGTGAGTTGGAGAGGGTAGGGTAATCCTCCAAGGGAGGTCCTTGGTTTGAATCTCCATCCTACCAAACACACATTGAGTACCCAAAATCTAGTTGATAATGCTAGTGCGGTCAGGGTCGGGCATGACTCGTGGGTGATTTTGATGGTGTAGAACCCCCTGGTCATGGTTTCTCAGACCAAGGTCGGCCCACAAGGGTTTTTTCACTAAATTAAAAAAAAAAAGTAAATTTGTATCAGGGACCTTTGTTTAAGTAATAAGCTCGATATTCTTTGTATCCAGGAAACTAAAATGACGAAGTTTCCAAAACTATGAAAGCAATATTGGTGATATGTGAATGGGATGTTGTGGATTCTAAAGGAGTGGCAAGGGGAATTATAACATGTCATAATACTATGAGAACCTCCTATGTAACCATTCATAAAACTAGGCATTAGATGGTCTCTTTAGTTGCATGCTACTTTACAGATATTTGTTTCATCATTATCAATGTCTATGGACCTACAACTTGATCAGGCATATTAGAAGTATGGAAGGGGATAAAATCCTTTATGAGAAGTAAAGACCAAGAAACTTGATTCATGATCATAGGAGATTTTAATGCCATAACCAAGCCGGATGAAAAAGTGGGAGAATTAGGAAACTAACCCAAAGTATGAGAGATTTCTCAGCTTTTATTTAAAACAATAATCTATGAAAGGTTGAGTTTGATGAAGATAACTATACATGGAAAAAAAATAGGAGAGGCAAAAACATAATAACATAAAAATTATATCCCTTATATCATTGGCTAGATGAAGGGACTTGTGCTAAAATTAATACCTTGACAAGGATTGGTTCAAATCACTAGCTAATAAAAGTTAAAATGGTGGTAAGTGAATTAAAAAAGAGATCATATTTTAAATATGAGTAGATGTGGGAAGACCATCCTCAATATGCTAATATGATAGCACAAATGTGGAATTATTCAAGAAATGGTGGGTTGTATACACTTCCAAAACATGCTAAATCAATGACATCTAGATTAAAAGAATGGAACAAGAACAATTTTGTAAATATTTTTGAGAAGAAATAATAACCAAAAGATAAACATTTAAAATTCCAAAAAGGTGATAATAATAATCCAAGCTTAAAGGAAAGGGAGTTGCTTAGTGAATATCATAATATTTTGAGTAAGGAAGAGAAATTTTGGAGTTAAAAATCAAGACAGAGTTGGCTAAAAGGAGATACAAATACGAAGTTTTTCATAGGATGACAATAGTACAAAGATCAACATATAGATTTAGTAGAATTAAATCAATATAAGGGGTTTGGATTGAAGACTAGCATGAAATTAGAAAGGAGGTAAGATTTTTTACCAGAATATTCTAGGATCTGAGGAGTTTGAAGTTTTTAAAGATAATCTACTAAAAGTATCTTCAATTATAACAAACGAATACAATAGGAAACATATGGAGCCTCTTACTCTAGAAGAAGTTCATTTAGATCTTTTCTCTTTTGATAAGGATAAATCTCCAAGTTTCGATGGGCTCTATACAATATTCTATCAACATAATTAGAATACAGTGAAGGATTCTTTATTGGTGGCAATGGAATAATCTACGGTAAAACAATTCATACCTTATAAAATAAATGCAACATATCTTACCTTGATTCCAAAAAAGATGAAAGTATAATTGTTTAATTCATTTGGGCCCATAAGGCTATGTAATATGACATATAATATTATTTCAAAGTGATGGAGAACTGATTAAGACCATTGTTAGACAAATTTATTTTAGCAGAGCTATGAGTATTTGTGAAAGGGAGAAATTTTTTGGACGGGATCATAGTAGCTCATGAATTTATGCATTCAACAACTTCAAGAAAAGAGAGAGCAATGATCTTAAAACTTGATATGAGTAAATTCTATGATAGGATTAAATGATATTTTGTGTTTGGAGTATTATAAAATTTTCAATTTGGAAATAAATAGGTCAAATGGATTAAAGCTTATGTCTTATAGTTTCATATTTAGTGTTGGTCAATGGGTTAGTAAAAAGAAAATTTTAAAGCCAAAAGAAGTCTTAGACAATGAGATCATCTATCATCATATCGATTCATTATTAAGGCAAAGGTATTGGGTAGGTACTTGAAGAAGGCTAAAAAAGATGGGATAATAAGTGGACTTAAGGCTAGTAATAACATTTTTTTATTATTACATGGAAGAAGGATTTTTGAAAGGGTACACAAACCTTTTACAAACTTACATCAAAGATATAAAGAGAGACAACTAACATAAAATAAACATGGAACAACCTCATCAGGGACTAAAGGACATAGAACATCAAAGCTAAAATGCTAAAAAAGAAACATAGAAAATAGAAGGAACCAAAAGACCATCATCAACCTTGATACTCTTCTTTTTTTCTTTAGAAAGGTCCACCTCTTCCTCAGAGTTAGTCTGGCTATTCTTAAAGTTCTTCATCTTCTAGGTGACCTCTTTTGTATACAAAGCAACCATTTTAATTGTTCTTCAAAGAGACCTTAGAGTTGGAATATATTACATTATTTGGTACATGCTAATGTACCACCTTGGGTACATCTTTAGATTAGGAGAGTGTCCTAGATTAGAGTGTGAGTATTTACTTTATGCAATGTAATAAATGCACAAGTGTGCAAAGTATTTTGGTAATGTAAATGTGCATAATAGTCCATGTGCACATGAGTCCATAGAATAGGAAGATGAAGAGTCTCTAGAAGAGTGAAGGCCAAGAGTGCTCCATATGAAGAGTCACATTCCATTATATATGTATCTATGTGTGAGAGTGTGTGTGATACATATTGTAGTATGAGAGTGTATGTAAGTATGGGTACTTGAGATCTTGATTCAATGGAGATACAATTTTTGTGAGCATTTGTTAATGGCAATTCTATGAGTTATTGTTGAAGTTATTTATGAGTTTTATATATTTAGAATATTACCATTATCTTATATTTCATATTGCAACTTTATTTTAGATCTTGTGGTTATTTTATCTTTAGTATTTAGCTTCAAAAGCTAACAGTGGTATCAGAGCTACAACAAGGTTTTGTCTTGCACAGGTTTTAAATTTGCAAAGGATATTTCCACTGGTTAAGGAGAAACCAGTGAAGTTGAAGAAATTACCTCTGGAAAAGAAAACTAGGGAAGATAGTATTTTTCACTGTGTTGAAGGAAAACCAGTGAAGTTTGAAGATTTACCTATTCCAAGAGCAAATTTGGAATAGAAGGAAATTACAGGTCTTGAAGATAGACCTTGACATTGATGAGATTAAGAGACCCAAGAAGGAGGTCCTATTGAAAATTTTGATAGATTGAAGAAGATTCCATATTGCTATTTGGTTAGAGTCTTTTCATAGGGTTGAAGGAAAACTCGTGAAGACTAGGATTCAACATAGATTTCTTTCCACTAGTTTTGAGAATAACTAGTGAAGTTTATTGATTTTAGAATTCTGGAAATTTGAATGTATTTGGTTGCTACTATCTAAGTTTTTGTTGCAAAAAATTAGTTCTCAGAAGTTGAGAAGCTTCCTACAATAGATAGAGAAGAATTTCACCTTCGATTGCCTGAAAGTCTATGTGCTTTCCTCATGCAGGGATTAGTTTTGAGTTGCAACAAAAGAGTAGACATTGTAGATTAAGGAGGTCCAAGAAAGAGGTCTCATTGAAGATTGAATACTGTTGACATTGAATATTGAGGAGACCCACGTAGGAGGTCCCCATAGAATATTGAATATTGAAGATAGAGGAGGACTAAGAAAAGGTCCTATTGCATATTTGAGAAGCAACAAAATTTGGAGATCCAAGAAAGAGATCTCATTGCAGAATTTCCATAGTTGGAAGATTAGAGAGACCAAGGAAAGGTCTCATTGAAGTTTTGAGAAGAAGAATTGAGGAGCTATAGAATTAGAAGACCCAAGGGAAGAGGTCTCAAGAGAATTTGAAGAAGAAGAAGAAGGCTAGAGAAAGCCTCATTGTAAAGTTGAAGAAGTGGCCATTGGAGGAGATTTGAAGAAAGCTCGAGGTAGAAGATTGCAAGTAGGAGAAGCTCCTGAAAAGAAGAATTTGGGACAATTATCACCATCCGACAACAAGCCCAAAAGGAAGAAGGATTTGGCAAGAAGTTTGCCAAATTTTGGAAAGAGTTTTTGAAGACCTCAAGACATTCAAATTCTTGAGGAAGAGGCTAGTGGAAGAGGCCAAATTTGAAGTCAGAATTTGACAAGAATATTGAAGGAGAAAGAAGCTAGAAGAGGCCACCATATTTGAAAGTTTTGAAGACAACCATAAAGGATTTGAAGGCTGATTTGCAAAGAAGGAGGTTGCTGATTTTCGAGGCAGAAGTTGAAGGATCACAGGACAACAAATTGAAGAAGATATAGAGTTGCATATTGGAGAAGATTTGGGCAGATTTTGAAGAGCCCTTGAATAGTCAATTGAAGGAAGGCTTGACAACAAAAGAAGGTAGCAATTTGAAGGAGATAGGGGAGATTCTTGGACAACAAGATAAGGAGAAGAAATCAGATTTTGAAAGCAGCAATTTGAAGAGATTTGAGCTATAAATTTGAGCAGCATTTGGACAACACTAATAGGTGCAAATTTTAGAGTTTGAGAGAATGAATTTGGAGGAGAATTGAAGCCACAAAAATCATATTTTTGGGCAGCATTAGAAGGAGAAGAGAGAGTTACATTTTGGAGAACTTTAGGGTAGATTTGAGAGAGTTTTTGGACAGTGAGCAAGTTGATATTTGGGAAGCAATTAGAGCTACAAAATTGATAAGTTTAGAGCAGCAAAGTGAAAGGAAGTGAAGCTGCAAAATTTACAAGTTCGAGATAGCAAAAGGGTGAATCAAATCACCAAGGAGATTAGCTACAAAAGGAGGCCAAAAAGGTATGTGATATTGGTGCTACAAAAGTTTATTATTCAAGCATTAAAACCAGTCTACATTAAGTATTTGAGAGCACCATATTAGCTTTATTAAATTTTAAAAAAGGAAGTTGAAATAGAGAGTCTTCAAGCAAAATAAGGTGGTAGCATTCGTGTCCTAAAATATGCAAAAATAAAATAACAAAGATCTAAGTTAGAGCTTACTTGAAAAGGAGAAATAAGGAGGAAACAATATTAGTATTAAATGTTGTTTTTACAAGCTTATAAAAGTGCAGATTTATTGAAGTGAAAAGAAACCGAATAAGGGCAGATTTACTAAGCAAATAGAAGACCAAATAAGGGCTCAAAATAGAGCAAATTTTAGAGTGTCTAAAGACACCAAGGGAACCACCATGCAAGAAAAGGAGGAGCCACCAATTTGGAGAAGTAAAAGCACCACCGAGTTGGAAGAGCCACCATAGCTCAAGGAAGAGCCACCACAACTCAAGGAAGAGCCACCACAACTCAAGGAAGAGCCACCACCACTCAAGGAAGAGCCACCACCAAAAAATGAAAGGAAGCCACCAAGCTGAAGGTCCAATACCATAGCTCCACTCAAGGAGCTCAAACGAAGGTAACCGAGATGTTTCTACAAAATATAGTGAAGGAACATACGTAGAGAAGATAAAGCATTGAAGAGCTAGGGAAAACTCCAAGCATCAAGATTGAAGGAAACATTTCATGCAAAAGATATTGAAGGGATATGCATAGAGAAGACAAAGCATTGGAAAGGATGAGCTAGGGAAAACTCCAAGTGCCAAGATTGCACCAAGATTAAAGGAGATGTTTGAATCTCTATTGGAGGTAAGACACTTGTAAAGTGTAACATCCAAATTATCATAATCTCACCAAACTGGGCAGAGTTACATTGTAAGGGGAATAGAAACACCTGAGGAGAACAAGGTGAGAAAAATTGGAGAAGTAGAAGAGATTGAGTGCCATGTGGCACATGAGAAGTGAAACATCAATAAGCTTGGAGTAATTCAAATGTTCACAATGAATACATTGATGCATGATTCAAGGTACCAAATATAGTGAAGTTGAAGTTTGATTTCAGAGAACGTTTGAAATAGGAGTGAAAGCAAGTAAGCACATTGATTGAAGTTTGAGTGCAAGTAAGGAGGAGATATTCCATTCAGCTCATGCAAGAGAGCCATCCAAGAGGCACCAATGAAAGGAGTTGAAGGGTCAAACCCAAGACAAAAAATAAGTTTGCATTACTTCCACTTCTATTACAACAACAGGGCTAACATATTTAAGTCTTTAATTAGAGTGCCTTGAAAAGGTTGGAAGTCAATTGACCAATCAAAGAGGAGAGAGAGTAATCTTTCCAAAGCAAGCCAAAGTACAACAAGAGCTCCATATGTACAACAGAAGAAGGAGCGCCAATTAAGAGAAAGTCAAACACTTTTGACCAAGATAATTTGTGCCTCAAGATTGGAGGTAATTCATTTTATTTGAAATTAATTATATGCTCAAGATAGGAGTTATAAGGTTGCATGAAATTATTATTTTCTAAGGTTAAAGTGAAACTATTTTATTTTGGAGAGATAAGATATTGAATTAATATTTGAAACCTTAGAAACCTGATTATTGCTATTTGAAAGTTTTATGAAGATTTAAAAATTGGTTTGAAGAATTGAAGGAATTAATTTGAAGTTTTGTAATTTGATTATTTGAGTTTACAAAACAATTTGAAATATTTGCAATTTGATAAGTTTGGAGAAATAAGGTTTTCTACATCAAATTAGGAATATAAAACTTGCAAATATCTTTTTATAGAATTTCTAAATTTCTAAATTTGGAGTTATAAGGAATTCAACACCAACATAGGATTGAGAAATTTAGAATTAAAGAAATTATATTTTTTGAGATTTGGGAGATAAAAGGAATTCAACATAAGTTTTTGAAAAACTAAAATTACTTCAAAAGGTATTATTTGACAAGTCTATCTAGGGAGATAAAAGGTTACCAACTTTAAGATTAACAATTGAAAAATTGTTCTTAGTCTATCACCCAAAACTAAGGAGAAATAAAGAGTAGAGAACTTGAAGAATTGAAAATTAGTATTTGCTCATATACTCAAATTTCAATTCAAAATTCAGAAGTTGAAAATATTTTATCAAGAAAAATAATATATTCAAAACTAGGGAGTCATAAGGTAGTCAACCTCAAAGTTTTTGAAAATTGAAAATATTCTATCAAGAATTATTCTCAATACTCAATACTAAGGAGCTAAAAGGATGTCTACTCCAAAGAATTCATTGAATAATGAAATGGAAAATGAAATTAGAAAAGGAAGAGTAAAGGTTATAAAATATGGAATCAAAAATTTGGTTGAAAAGTCTAAAGGAAAATTAGACTTAGTTTCAAGTTTCATTTACAAAGAAGCATTAGAAGAAAATTTTGAAACATTAGAATACTATCTACATGCAAGAATGGTTGAAGCAATTGAAAATGACAAAGATAGTGTTATGATTCCTTTAAACATTACTAGTATAATATACATGGCATTGCTTACACTTAAACATCTCAAAGAGAAGAACTTGAAATTATATGAGTTATTGTTGAAGTTATTTATGAGTTTTATATATTTAGAATATTACCACTATCTTATATTTCAAGTTGCAACTTTATTTTAGATATTGTGGTTATTTTATCTTTAGTATTTAGCTTCAAAAGCTAATAGTGGTATCGGATCTACAACAAGGTTTTGTTTTACACGAGTTTTAAAGTTTCTAAGGATATTTCCATTGGTTAAGGAGAAACCAATGAAGTTGAAGAAATTACCTTTGGAAAATAAAACTAGGGAAGATAGTATTTTTTTACTGTGATGAAGGAAAACTAATGAAGTTTGAAGATTTACCTATTCCAAGAGCAAATTTGGAATAGAAGGAAATTACAGGTCTTGAAGATAGACCTTGACATTGATGAGATTAAGAGGCCCAAGAAGGAGGTCCTATTGAAAATTTTTATAGATTGAAGAAGATTCCAAATTGCTATTTGTTTAGTCTTTTCATAGGATTTAAGGAAACCTCGTGAAGACTAGGATTCAACATAGATTAATTTCCACTAGTTTTGAGAATAGCTAGTGAAGTTTATTGATTTTAAAATTCTTGAAATTTGCATGTATTTATTTGCTACTGTCTAAGTTTTTGTTGTAGAAAATTAGTTCTCAGAATTTGAGAATCTTCCTACAATAGATAGAGAAGAATTTCACCTTCGATTACCTAAAAGTCTATGTTATTTTCTCATGCAAGGATTAGTTTTGAGTTGCAACAAAAGGGTAGACATTGTAGATTAAGTAGGTCCAAGAAAGAGGTATCATTGAAGATTGAATATTGTTGACATTAAATATTGAGGAGACCCATGTAGGAGGTCCCCATAGAATATTGAATATTGAATATAGAGGAGGACTAAGAAAAGGTCCTATTGTATATTTGAGAAGCAATAGAATTTGGAGATCCAAGAAAGATATCTCATTGCATAATTTCCATAGTTGGAATATTAGAGAGACCAAGGAAAGGTCTCATTGAAGTTTTGAGAAGAAGAATTGAGGATCTCTAGAATTAGAAGACCCTAGGGAAGAGGTCTCAAGAGAATTTGAAGAAGAAGAAGAAGTCTAGATAAAGCCTCATTGTAAAATTGAAGAAGTGGTCATTGGAGGATATTTGAAGAAAGCTTGAGGTAGAATATTGCAAGTAGGAGAAGCTCCTACAAAGAAGAATTTGGGAAAATTGTTACCATCCAAAAACAATCCCAAAAGGAAGAAGGATTTGGAAATAAGTTTTCCAAATTTTGAAAAGAGTTTTTGAAGACCTCAAGACATTCAAATTCTTGAGGAAGAGGCCAGAGAAAGAGGCTAATTTTAAATTTAGAATTTGATAAGAAGATTGAAGTAGAAAGAAGCTAGAAGAGGCCACCAAATTTGAAATTTTTGAAGAAAATCATAAAATATTTGAAGGCTGATTTGCAAAGAAGGAGGTTGTTGATTTTCGAGGCAGAAGTTGAAGGATCACATGACAAAAAATTGAAGAAGATATAGAGCTGCATATTGGAGAATATTTTGGCAGATTTTGAAGAGCCCTTGAATAGACAATTGAATAAAGGCTTTACAACAAAAGAATGTATCAATTTGAAGGAGATAGGGGAGATTATTGGACAAAAAAATAAGGAGAAGAAATCAGATTTTGAAAGTAGCAATTTGAATATATTTGAGATGTAAATTTGAGTAGCATTCGAATAGCACTAATAAGTGCAAATTTTAGAGTTTGAGAGAATGAAATTGGAGGAGAATTGAAGCCACAAAAATCATATTTTTGGGTAGCATTAGAAGGAAAAAAGAGAGTTGCATTTTGGAGAACTTTGGGGTATATTTGAGAGAGTTTTTGTACAGTGAGCAAGTTGATATTTGGGCAACAATTAGAGGTGCAAAATTAATAAGTTTAGAGCAACAAAGTGAAAGGAAGTAAAGCTTAAAATTTTACAAGTTCGAGATAGCAAAAGGGTGAATCAAATCACCAAGGAGATTAGCTACAAAAGGAGGCCAAAAAGGTATGCGATATTGGTGCTACAAAAGTTTATTATTCAAGCATTAAAACCATTCTACATTAAGTATTTGAGAGCACTATATTAGATTTATTAAATTTTAAAAAAGGAAGTTGAAATAGAGAGTCTTCAAGCAAAAGAAGGTGGTAGCATTTGTGTCCTAAAATATACAAAAATAAAACAACAAATATCTAAGTTAGAGCCTACTTGAAAAGGAGAAATAAAGAGGAAACAAGATTAGTATTAAATATTGTTTTTACAAGCTTATAAAAGTGCAAATTTATTGAAGTGAAAAGAAATCAAATAAGGGGAGATTTACTAGGCAAATAGAAGACCAAATAAGGGCTCAAAATGGAGCAAATTTTAGAGTGTCTAAAGACACCAAGGAAACCACCGTGCAAGAAAAGGAGGAGCTATTGGTTTGGAGAAGTAAAAGCACCACCAAGTTGGAAGAGCCACCATAGCTCAAGGAAGAGCCACCATAGCTCAAGGAAGAGCCACTACAGTTGAAGGAGAAGCCACCACAACCCAAAGAAGAGCCACCACTGTTTAAGGAAAAGACACCACCAAAAAAATGAAAAGAAGCAACCAAGTTGAAGTTCCAATACCATAGCTCCACTCAAGGAGCTCAAATGAAGGTAACCTAGATGTTTCTACAAAATATAGTGAAGTAACACACGTAGAGAAGACAAAGCATTGAAGAGCTAGGGAAAAATCCAAGCGTCAATATTGAAGGTAACATTTCTTGCAAAAGATATTGAAGGGACATGCATAGATAAGACAAAGCATTGAAAAGGATGAGCTGGGGAAAAATCCAAGTGCCAAGATTGCACAAAGATTAAAGGGGACATTTGAATATCTATTGGAGGTAAGACACTTGTAAAGTGTAGCATCCAAATTATCATAATCTCACCAAATTGGACAGAGTTACGTTGTAAGGGGAATATAAATACCTAAGGAGAACAAGGTAAGCAAAATTGTAGAAGTAAAAGAGATTGAGTTCCATGTGGCGCATGAGAAGTGAAACATCAATAGGCTTAGAGTAATTCACACGTTCACAACGAATATGTTGATGCATGATTGAAGGTACCAAATATAGTGAAGTTGAAGTTTGATTTCAGTGAACGTTTGAAATAGGAGTGAAAGTAAGTAAGCACATTGATTGAAGTTTGAGTGCAAGTAAGGAGGAGATATTCCATTCGGTTTATGCAAGAGAGCCATTCAAGAGGCACCAAAAAAAGGAGTTGAAGGGTCAAACCCAAGACAAAAAATAAGTCTGCATTACTTCCACTTCTATTACAACAACATGGCTAATGTATTTAAGTCTTTAATTAGAGTGCCTTAAAAAGGTTCAAAGTCAGTTGACCAGTCAAAGAGGAGAGAGAGCAATCTTTCCAAAGAAAGCCACTGTACAACAAGAGCTCCATATGTACAACAAATAAGGAGCGCCAATTAAGAGAAAGTCATACACTTTTGACCAAGATAATTTGTGCCTCAAGAATGGAGGTAATTCATTTTATTTGAAATTAATTATATGCTCAAGATAGGAGTTATAAGGTTGCATGAAATTATTATTTTCTAAGGTTAAAGTGAAACTATTTTATTTTGGAGAGATAAGATATTGAATTAATATTTGAAACCTTAGATACCTGATTATTGCTATTTGAAAGTTTTATGAAGATTTAAAAATTGGTTTGAAGAATTTAAGGAATTAATTTGAAGTTTTGTAATTTGATTATTTGAGTTTACAAAACAATTTGAAATATTTGCAATTTGATAAGTTCGAAGAAATAAGGTTTTCTACATCAAATTAGGAATATAAAACTTGCAAATATCTTTTTATAGTATTTCTAAATTTCTAAATTTGGAGTTATAAGGAATTCAACACCAACATAGGATTGAGAAATTTAGAATTAAAGAAATTATATATTTTTTATATTTGTGAGATAAAAAGAATTCAACATAAGTTTTTGAAAAACTGAATTACTTGAAAAGGTATTATTTGACAAGTCTATCGAGGGAGATAAAAAGTTACCAATTTTAAGATTAACAATTGAAAAATTGTTCTTAGTCTATCACCCAAAACTAAGTATAAATAAAGAGTAGAGAATTTGAAGAATTGAAAATTAGTATCTGCCCATATACTCAACTTTCAATTCAAAATTCAGAAGTTGAAAAGATTTTATCAAGAAAAATAATATATTCAAAACTAGGGAGTCATAAGGTAGTCAACCTTAGAGTGTTTGAAAATTGAAAAGATTTTATCAAGAATTATTCTCAATACTCAATACTAAGGAACTAAAAGGATGTCTACTCCAAAGAATTCATTGAATAATGAAATGGAAAATGAAATTAGAAAAGGAAGAGTAAAGGTTATAAAATATGGAATCAAAAATTTGGTTGAAAAGTATAAAGGAAAATTAGTCTTAGTTTCAAGTTTCATTTACAAAGAAACATTAGAAGAAAATTTTAAAATATTAGAATACTATCTACACGCAAGAATGGTTGAAGCAATTGAAAATGACAAAGATAGTGTTATGATTCCTTTAAACATTACTAGTATAATATACATGACATTGCTTATACTTAAACATTTCAAAGAGAAGAAATTGAAATTATATGAGTTATTGTTGAAGTTATTTATGAGTTTTATATATTTAGAATATTACCATTATCTTATATTTCAAGTTGCAACTTTATTTTAGATATTGTGGTTATTTTATATTTAGTATTTAGCTTCAAAAGCTAATAGTGGTATCCGATCTACAACAAGGTTTTGTTTTACATGAGTTTTAAAGTTTCTAAGGATATTTCCATTGGTTAAGGAGAAACCAATGAAGTTGAAGAAATTACCTTTGGAAAATAAAACTAGGGAAGATAGTATTTTTTCACTGTGATGAAGGAAAACTAATGAAGTTTGAAGATTTACTTATTCCAAGAGCAAATTTGGAATAGAAGGAAATTACAGGTCTTGAAGATAGACCTTGACATTGATGAGATTAAGAGGCCCAAGAAGGAGGTCCTATTGAAAATTTTTATAGATTGAAGAAGATTCCAAATTGCTATTTGTTTAGTCTTTTCATAGGATTTAAGGAAACCTCGTGAAGACTAGGATTCAACATAGATTCATTTCCACTAGTTTTGAGAATAGCTAGTGAAGTTTATTGATTTTAAAATTCTAGAAACTTTCATGTATTTATTTGCTGCTGTCTAAGTTTTTGTTGTAGAAAATTAGTTCTCGAAATTTGAGAATCTTCCTACAATAGATAGAGAGGAATTTCACCTTCGATTACCTAAAATTCTATGTTATTTTCTCATGCAAGGATTAGTTTTGAGTTGCAACAAAAGAGTAGACATTGTAGATTAAGGAGGTCCAAGAAAGAGGTATCATTGAAGATTGAATATTGTTGACATTATATATTGAGGAGACCCATGTAGGAGGTCCCCATAGAATATTGAATATTGAATATAGAAGAGGACTAAGAAAAGGTCCTATTGTATATTTGAGAAGCAATAGAATTTGGAGATCCAAGAAAGATATCTCATTGCATAATTTCCATAGTTGGAATATTAGAGAGACCAAGGAAAGGTCTCATTGAAGTTTTGAGAAGAAGAATTGAGGATCTATAGAATTAGAAGACCCTAGGGAAGAGGTCTCAAGAGAATTTGAAGAAGAAGAAGAAGTCTAGATAAAGCCTCATTGTAAAGTTGAAGAAGTGGTCATTGGAGGATATTTGAAGAAAGCTTGAGGTAGAATATTGCAAGCAAGGAGAAGCTCCTACAAAGAAGAATTTGGGAAAATTGTTGCCATCCGGAAACAATCCCAAAAGGAAGAAGGATTTGGAAATAAGTTTTCCAAATTTTGAAAAGAGTTTTTGAAGACCTCAAGACATTCAAATTCTTGAGGAAGAGGCCAGAGAAAGAGGCTAATTTTAAATTTAGAATTTGATAAGAATATTGAAGTAGAAAGAAGCTAGAAGAGGCCACCAAATTTGAAAATTTTGAAGAAAATCATAAAAGATTTGAAGGCTGATTTGCAAAGAAGGAGGTTGTTGATTTTTGAGGTAGAAGTTGAAGGATCACATGACAAAAAATTGAAGAAGATATAGAGCTGCATACTGGAGAAGATTTTGGCAGATTTTGAAGAGCCCTTGTATAGACAATTGAATAAAGGCTTTACAACAAAAGAATGTATCAATTTGAAGGAGATAGGGGAGATTATTGGACAAGAAAATAAGGAGAAGAAATCAGATTTTGAAAGTAGCAATTTGAATATATTTGAGATGTAAATTTGAGTAGCATTCGAATAGCACTAATAAGTGCAAATTTTAGAGTTTGAGAGAATGAAATTGGAGGAGAATTGAAGCCACAAAAATCATATTTTTGGGTAGCATTAGAAGGAAAAAAGAGAGTTGCATTTTGGAGAACTTTGGGGTATATTTGAGAGAGTTTTTGTACAGTGAGCAAGTTGATATTTGGGCAACAATTAGAGTTGCAAAATTAATAAGTTTAGAGCAAAAAAGTGAAAGGAAGTAAAGCTTAAAATTTTACAAGTTCGAGATAGCAAAAGGGTGAATCAAATCACCAAGGAGATTAGCTACAAAAGGAGGCCAAAAAGGTATGCGATATTGGTGCTACAAAAGTTTATTATTCAAGCATTAAAACCATTCTACGTTAAGTATTTGAGAGCACTATATTAGATTAATTAAATTTTAAAAAAGGAAGTTGAAATAGAGAGTCTTCAAGCAAAAGAAGGTGGTAGCATTTGTGTCCTAAAATATACAAAAATAAAACAACAAATATCTAAGTTAGAGCCTACTTGAAAAGGAGAAATAAGGAGTGTTGTGGCTGATCCACAACACACCCCAAAATTGTAGAAGTAAAAGAGATTGAGTTCGATGTGGCGCATGAGAAGTAAAACATCAATAGGCTTAGAGTAATTCACACGTTCACAACGAATATGTTGATGCATGATTGAAGGTACCAAATATAGTGAAGTTGAAGTTTGATTTCAGTGAACGTTTGAAATAGGAGTGAAAGTAAGTAAGCACATTGATTGAAGTTTGAGTGCAAGTAAGGAGGAGATATTCCATTCGGTTTATGCAAGAGAGCCATTCAAGAGGCACCAAAAAAAGGAGTTGAAGGGTTAAATCCAAGACAAAAAATAAGTCTGCATTACTTCCACTTCTATTACAACAACATGGCTAATGTATTTAAGTCTTTAATTAGAGTGCCTTAAAAATGTTCAAAGTTAGTTGACCAGTCAAAGAGGAGAGAGAGCAATCTTTCCAAAGAAAGCCACTGTACAACAAGAGCTCCATATGTACAACAAATAAGGAGCGCCAATTAAGAGAAAATCAAACACTTTTGACCAAGATAATTTGTGCCTCAAGATTGGAGGTAATTCATTTTATTTGAAATTAATTATATGCTCAAGATAGGAGTTATAAGGTTGCATGAAATTTTTATTTTCTAAGGTTAAAGTGAAACTATTTTATTTTGGAGAGATAAGATATTGAATTAATATTTGAAACCGTAGATACCTGATTATTGCTATTTGAAAGTTTTATGAAGATTTAAAAATTGGTTCGAAGAATTTAAGGAATTAATTTGAAGTTTTGTAATTTGATTATTTGAGTTTACAAAACAATTTGAAATATTTGCAATTTGATAAGTTTGGAGAAATAAGGTTTTCTACATCAAATTAGGAATATAAAACTTGCAAATATCTTTTTATAGAATTTCTAAATTTGGAGTTATAAGGAATTCAACACCAACATAGGATTGAGAAATTTAGAATTAAAGAAATTATATATTTTTTATATTTGTGAGATAAAAAGAATTCAACATAAATTTTTGAAAAACTGAATTACTTGAAAAGGTATTATTTGACAAGTCTATCGAGGGAGATAAAAGGTTACCAATTTGAAGATTAACAATTGAAAAATTGTTCTTAGTCTATCACCCAAAACTAAGTATAAATAAAGAGTAGAGAATTTGAAGAATTGAAAATTAGTATTTGCTCATATACTCAACTTTCAATTCAAAATTCAGAAGTTGAAAAGATTTTATCAAGAAAAATAATATATTCAAAACTAGGGAGTCATAAGATAGTCAACCTTAGAGTGTTTGAAAATTGAAAAGATTTTATCAAGAATAATTCTCAATACTCAATACTAAGGAGCTAAAAGGATGTCTACTCCAAAGAATTCATTGAATAATGAAATGGAAAATGAAATTAGAAAAGGAAGAGTAAAGGTTATAAAATATGGAATCAAAAATTTGGTTGAAAAGTCTAAAGGAAAATTAGTCTTAGTTTCAAGTTTCATTTACAAAGAAACATTAGAAGAAAATTTTAAAATATTAGAATACTATCTACATGCAAGAATGGTTGAAGCAATTGAAAATGACAAAGATAGTGTTATGATTCCTTTAAACATTACTAGTATAATATACATGACATTGCTTATACTTAAACATCTCAAAGAGAAGAAATTGAAATTATATGAGTTATTGTTGAAGTTATTTATGAGTTTTATATATTTAGAATATTACCATTATCTTATATTTCAAGTTGCAACTTTATTTTAGATATTGTGGTTATTTTATCTTTAGTATTTAGCTTCAAAAGCTAATAGTGGTATCCGATCTACAACAAGATTTTGTTTTACACGAGTTTTAAAGTTTCTAAGGATATTTCCATTGGTTAAGGAGAAACCAATGAAGTTGAAGAAATTACCTTTGGAAAATAAAACTAGGGAAGATAGTATTTTTTCACTGTGATGAAGGAAAACTAATGAAGTTTGAAGATTTACCTATTCCAAGAGCAAATTTGGAATAGAAGGAAATTACAGGTCTTGAAGATAGACCTTGACATTGATGAGATTAAGAGGCCCAAGAAAGAGGTCCTATTGAAAATTTTTATAGATTGAAGAAGATTCCAAATTGCTATTTGTTTAGTCTTTTCATAGGATTTAAGGAAACCTCGTGAAGACTAGGATTCAACATAGATTTATTTCCATTAGTTTTGAGAATAGCTAGTGAAGTTTATTGATTTTAAAATTCTAGAAATTTGCATGTATTTATTTGCTACTGTCTAAGTTTTTGTTGTAGAAAATTAGTTCTCAAAATTTGAGAATCTTCCTACAATAGATAGAGAAGAATTTCACCTTCGATTACCTAAAATTCTATGTTATTTTCTCATGCAAGGATTAGTTTTGAGTTGCAACAAAAGAGTAGACATTGTAGATTAAGGAGGTCCAAGAAAGAGGTATCATTGAAGATTGAATATTGTTGACATTAAATATTGAGGAGACCCATGTAGGAGGTCCCCATAGAATATTGAATATTGAATATAGAAGAGGACTAAGAAATGATCCTATTGTATATTTGAGAAGCAATAGAATTTGGAGATCCAAGAAAGATATCTCATTGCATAATTTCCATAGTTGGAATATTAGAGAGACCAAGGAAAGGTCTCATTGAAGTTTTGAGAAGAAGAATTGAGGATCTATAGAATTAGAAGACCCTAGGGAAGAGGTCTCAAGAGAATTTGAAGAAGAAGAAGAAGTCTAGATAAAGCCTCATTGTAAAGTTGAAGAAGTGGTCATTGGAGGATATTTGAAGAAAGCTTGAGGTAGAATATTGCAAGCAGGAGAAGCTCCTAAAAAGAAGAATTTGGGAAAATTGTTACCATCCAGAAACAATCCCAAAAGGAAGAAGGATTTGGAAATAAGTTTTCCAAATTTTGAAAAGAGTTTTTGAAGACCTCAAGACATTCAAATTCTTGAGGAAGAGGCTAGAGAAAGAGGCTAATTTTAAATTTGGAATTTGATAAGAAAATTGAAGTAGAAAGAAGCTAGAAGAGGCCACCAAATTTGAAATTTTTGAAGAAAATCATAAAAGATTTGAAGGCTGATTTGCAAAGAAGGAGGTTGTTGATTTTTGAGGCAGAAGTTGAAGGATCACATGACAAAAAATTGAAGAAGATATAGAGCTGCATATTGGAGAAGATTTTGGCAAATTTTGAAGAGCCCTTGAATAGACAATTGAATAAAGGCTTTACAACAAAAGAATGTATCAATTTGAAGGAGATAGGGGAGATTATTGGACAAGAAAATAAGGAGAAGAAATCAGATTTTGAAAGTAGCAATTTGAATATATTTGAGATGTAAATTTGAGTAGCATTCGAATAGCACTAATAAGTGCAAATTTTAGAGTTTGAGAGAATGAAATTGGAGGAGAATTGAAGCCACAAAAATCATATTTTTGAGTAGCATTAGAAGGAAAAAAGAGAGTTGCATTTTGGAGAACTTTGGGGTATATTTGAGAGAGTTTTTGTACAGTGAGCAAGTTGATATTTGGGCAACAATTAGAGGTGCAAAATTAATAAGTTTAGAGCAACAAAGTGAAAGGAAGTAAAGCTTCAAATTTTACAAGTTCGAGATAGCAAAAGGGTGAATCAAATCACCAAGGAGATTAGCTACAAAAGGAGGCCAAAAAGGTATGCGATATTGGTGCTACAAAAGTTTATTATTCAAGCATTAAAACCATTCTACGTTAAGTATTTGAGAGCACCATATTAGCTTTATTAAATTTTAAAAAAGGAAGTTGAAATAGAGAGTCTTCAAGCAAAAGAAGGTGGTAGCATTTGTGTTCTAAAATATACAAAAATAAAACAACAAATATCTAAGTTAGAGCCTACTTGAAAAGGAGAAATAAGGAGTGTTGTGGCTGATCCACAACACACCCCAAAATTGGGGACCCATTTTTTTTTGCATGCTTTCAAAAGGAATCTCAGTGACCCAGATGCTAAAATTCAAGAAAAAGGGGCAAAAATGCACAAGTATAGAAAGTGTCGCGAAATCGCGACCTGTCGCGCCATCACTGCCGAAAAATAGAAAAGTGTCACGAAATCACGACATGTTGCTCCGTCGCGATCGAAATAGGAGAGAGAAAGGCAAAACGAAAAAGTGTCGCGAAATCGTGACATGTAGCTCTGTCGCGGCCGAAAGAGGAGAGAGAAAGGAGAAGCAGAAAGGCGTAGCGAAATCGTGAGATGTTGCAAAATCGTGACAGGTTGTAGCCAAAGCAGCGTCGAGTGAAAAATGTCACGAAATCGCGACAGGTTGCAGCCAAAGCAGCGTCGGGGGAAAAACATCGCAAAATTGCCACAGGTTGCAGCCAAAGCAGTGTCGAGTAGAAAACGTCGCGAAATGGCGACAGCATGCAGCGAAAGAGGCACGAAGCGAGAAAACGTCGTGAAATCACGACAACATGCAGCGAAAGAGGCACGAAGTGAAAAAACGTCACGATATCGCGACAGCATGCAGTGAAAGAGGCACGAAGTGAAAAAATGTCGCGATATTGCGACAACATGCAGCGAAGGTGCCCGAAGTGGAAAAATGTCACGATTTCGTGACATGTTGGGGGCAAATGGTACGGAACGAGAAAAGCGTCATGATTTCGACATGTCACGATTTTGCCACATGTCACGTTTTCGTTGGGCGTGATGGCAGAAAGGCTATTGGCAGGAAAACGTCGCGATATCGCGACATGTCATGATTTCGTGACATGTCGCGTTTTCGCGGCCAGGAAGGCGGACAAAGCTGCATGCTATTTTTTGTCACGATTTTCTTGGGGCCATTATAGAACGTGCAGAAAAGTGTGGGACATGTGGCGTACAGGCTGCAGAAGCATTACAGAGAAGATCAAACGTCTCAATGTCGAGCATAAAGCCAAAACATACGCAGTCAAAGAAAGACAAAATGAATCGAACTGGAAGATGAAGCGAAGCGTCACAGGCCGAAACAAAAAGCATTGCCAAGCTTTAAAAGCAGAGGCATAGGACAGATACAAGGGGAAACCGCTGGAGCAGAGTTGCAGTGCTAGAGGCCAAAGGGTCATTTTGGGCCTGCTTTGAGGCTGTTTTCCTTCCTTTTGCTAGTTTTGAGAAAACCAGAAAGTTCTGCTGCTATAAAATGACATATTTTTTTTATGTAGAAGTGTTCAAAAATTTGCATTTTGTGGGCAAGAAAGAAGGAGATCTTCTGTGCATGCTAATGGATTTAATGTTTATTCTTTTGTTTTCAGATTTCAGATTTATAGATAATGTTAAATGCCACTTTTGTGGGTTGCATTAGGCGAATATTTGAAATCTAAATTTTTATTTCAAACCCTAGGAATCAGCACTTAACTTATCAGGATTGTGCGTGTTTGCAGGTCCCATAGGTTAGGTTGCATGCATGGAAACCTCACATCTTCGGTTTTTCCAGGACGGGATAGCATCAAACCGAATGCAATTTTAAATTTCTTTTCTTTTGCATTTTATTTTTCTTTCTATTGCACTTTATTTCCAGAAACTCCAACTTTAATTTTTCAAGCTTTAAAATAAAATAAAAAAATTAAAAAACTTCAAAATCCATAAATAATTCCTTCATTTATGGCCTTTCATTAAATTTCATTTTGAAGTTACAGAATGGTCATATAAGGATCAGATCACATTTACTTTTATCAGGGTTCAATGAACAATCATTAAATTTCACAGTAAAATAAACCACAGTGCCCCTTGTTTTCAGTTACTTGCAATCACTAAGGTGTTCCAAGCATTTAAAATGAATATCTTCATTTAAGATTATTAATACACAAATGCAGAATGCTAACATAACAAGAACCTTGGAGAAATTGTTTCTTTGCAAGCAGAGGATTTAGAACCCAAATCCTATCGGAGAGTGTGTTTTCACAATCGGGTGAAAATACCACTCAACAGATTGGCTCTAGAAGGAGGGCCTGAAAAGGTCTATTTTATCATGATTTTAGATGTTACGGGTTTTTAATTGTTTAAGAGCTTTACATTGCTAAATATTTCAAGTCCATTTATTAGAATATACGGCCCTACACCCCACTCGGAGGCGAGTTTATTTTAGTGTAATATAAATTTAAATTTTTGTATGCATTAGTCCTCTAACACTCAGCAGATTGTAAAAAGGACGGCTTGAATTTATTTACTTGTTCTATTTTAATTCAGGTATGCTATAATATTTTTCTGATTGTTCATACAGAAGTAGGTGATTTGATTTAATTTTTTAGAATTTTGGTCTCATGCAATTACTTGACTTTTGATTTAATAAATACATCTCTTAGTTAATGCTAATTTGATTTTTGTTTATAAATTGCAGGTTGAATATTCAACAGATTTGGTTCTGAAATTACAGTTTCACTAATGGCAACACTTGAGGAACAAATGGTATCCCTGAGAGCTGAAATAATGTCTCTAAGAGAGAGAATGGTATCAATGATAGAGGATTATTATGAGGGTTTACATGTGATACCCTATCATATTCCTACAATGTTATTGGATTTTTTACGGTGTTTTAATCAAGAGGTGCCACTAGGATACTTGCAAAAACTGCAGGTTTACAAGGATGCATTATGTAAATTCCAGATTTTTTATGAGGAGGTAGCTTGTAAGTTATTTGCATACATTTTGGATGATAGACCATTCTTTTGGTATAGCCAACTACCCATGGAGGTTAGGACTTCTTGGATACAATTAGAAGTAGCCTATCTTCATCATTTTGGTAATCAGGCTGACTTAGAAATATTGAAAAATCAGTTTACCTCCATATGTAAAGAGCCTAATGAATCCTTGAGTCAATTTAATGGAAGATTTCATGAATTGCACTCCCAAATGTGGGAAAATTTTAACACATTGGAAGAAGAAGCCATGGAAGTATACCTAGGAGCCATACACCCCACACTTGCTTCACTCATTGAGGAAAAGCTGAGTGGCTTGTCTCTAGAGAAAATCCATGAGGTCTTAGAAGAGATAGAACGACAAGGTCTTGAAGAAGAAAAGGCACAACATGTTCATATGAGAAATTGTTCTTTTGATGCCAACCTACACCAACCATCAAACATAGCACCCTCCACTCCAATGATATCTAAGGTAAATGATCAAGGGGATGAATCTGAATATCCAAATCTTACAACCACCTTAGATGTAGTCCAAGGGGAGGTGCAAAGTGCTAAACCAACATCCACTAGTGAGGATCATGTAGAGATACATGATTATCTAGATGAAGGGGTTCTAAATTCAACAATGTTTGATATATGTGGTAAGATGGAACCCACCATGGAATTAAATAAAATGGTTGAAGGTGAAATTGAGAGAAAACCAATCAATGAATTTGAAGACATGATAGAGTTTCACCACTTGTTCTTGGAAGATAATATTGATGAGATGTGTACAATTAAAAATCAAGAAATTCTTCACCCTCCAAATTATGATAAAATTGAATCATGGGTTACTAATTTGGATTATGATAGCCTTATAAATTTGAATCCAAGAAATGACCCACTTTTGGAAATAATTGAACCATCCAAGGAAGGTGAAGATGAGTTTGATGAGAAGCATATTGATGAATTGGAAGATGTTGAAGAAGTAGTTGAACGTCACCACTTGATTTTGGAAGATGATTATTATGATGCTTGGAAGAAGTGGGAAGACTTCACTCTTTCCAAAGCTACTAATGAAACTTATGTGCCAATTGATATGCAGGACGACATAATTGCCTACTCAAAGGAAGATATTACAACTCCTGTACAATTTGAGGATGTTTTGGAAGAGGGTTTCAAATCTCATCAAATTTTGGAAGATTATAATGATCCTATCGCCAAGGACAAAGAAGAAAATGAATGGATGAATGAATCAAAAGATCATGTCACAAATACCATGGAGTTTCATCTCACGGATTTGGATGACGATTTTTACAATGGTTGGGGGAGATATGATAATGCATTCTTTTCTCACATCCCTATAGATGAAACTCATATTTCACTTGATATGCAGGATGTTGAACCTTCTACATCATACGAAGATCTCATATTCACAAGATTTGAAAAGGGGACAAAATATAAATTCATTGAAAGTGTGGATGCAAGTTTGCATGATGATTTGGAGGATTCAAATGAAGAGATACCATGGATAGTGAACAAAGAATTAGAACCAAATGATAAAGAGATGGATCAATTGGAAGCAACTCAAATAAGTGATCATCAAAGCAGATTACTTGACATACACTTTGACCAAGAGTGTTTGAGGATTGAAAAGGATGACCATATTTTGAATTTAAATAATTTGAATGATGAAATGTCACTAAAGGTAAATGAAAAACAAGGTATAATTTTTAATCACACCTTTAATAACATGGTTTTAATGAATGGAAAAGAAGTTGATGCACTTAAATTGTTAAACCAAATTCATCAACAATTATTAATTGAATCTAGGATAAAAACTTTTAATGATCCTAATTTAATAAATATCCTAGATGCTTGTAAATTGTTGCATAAATTTGATTGGCCTACAAATTTGGAAAATAATTTGGCTTTGAAATTTGTAGAAATAGGCTCCTACTTACAAAATTGCATATTTGAAAAGAATAGCCTAATTCTAAATCAAGGAGGGAATTATGAAATTCACATTTTAAAGAATAGACATGATAAAATTGAAAATCATTTATTGTCTAATCATTTTAGTAATTTGATGCTCACCTATGGGAGTATTATTGGAACTAAATCAAATTGGTATGGTGAGCATGGCAAGTGGAAATTTGTTGCATTGTTTGGTCTTGTCTTGTTTTTGTTGGTCTCCCACAACATTTGGCATGCATATCATGTTATATTTTTGTTGAAATGTTCTAACCATGTGTGGGATCCAGGAAAGTGATAAGCCAAGCTTTGCATCATCTTGTATTATAGTGTACATTTGTATATAGATTTTGGTTTTTGGTTTTTGGTTTGTGTTTTCAAATTTTCATTTTTGGGATTGCAGTTTGGTTTTGGATTGAATAAGTTTTAATTTAAAGTTGTGTGTTTATTTGACATTTTTTGTTTGTTTATATAAAAAAAAAAAAAAAAATGATGAAAAAGTGGCATTGAGATGCTAACTTATGTTCTAGATCGGGAGAATATGAAACATTGGAATTGTCTTGTAAAAGCTCCACAAGTAACACAAACAGTTTAATAGTATCGTTTGATTTTGTGATGCATGAAGTAGTCAGTTTTGTATGACAAATATTTCATTTGCAATTCAAGAGATAATGCATTCATGTTACATTTCACTTTACATATACATTCCATCTTAGTTGCATATGCATCTTAGGTACAAATCATTAAAGTGTGTCAAATCCTCTTAAGGTTATGCTATCATATAAATAAGAAGAAGATCCTAAGGTTGGGAACTGAGTCTTGAGATATCTAGAACCAAGCACATTTTATACACATTAAAAAGGATCTTGAGCAAAATGATCAAAACCTTGCTTAGAAGAAAGGGTTGGGTGAAAGAAGTATTTCATGTCTATCCTATTTATGCAGCATGATCCTTAAGACAGTGGTTTTGACCACTTCCATAAAGCTTAAAGCCTAAAATCAGAGTAGTAAGGATAGGGCTAAATCCTCATCGAACTTAGGTTGAGGATCCAACTCCCCAAAGCTTTGATTTGACCTACATGGAGTAGTAAGGATAGGGCATAAATTCTCATCTCGCTTAGGTTGAGAATCTGATTCCCCAAAGCTCCTATGTCTCATTTCATAATAAATATTGGATTGGAAGGATCGTACTGCTTGTCCTCTACAAAGGATGGGTAGTCATCCCCAAGGTCTAAGTAAAAAATTAATATTTTCCATTTACATCTAAAGTTTGGATTGGAAGGATCGTACTACATGTCCCTAGCAAGGATGGGTAGTCATCCCTAAGGTCCAAGAAGTAAAAAATAAATTCTTCCCATCTCATCTTTATATTGGATTGGAAGGATCGTACTACTTGTCCTCTGCAAAGGATGGGTAGTCATCCCCAAGGTCCAAAGAAATGAAGATAAGTCTTGGATTATGGGGTTAAGTGTGCCCATGCAAGGCAACATGTCTTGTCTAAAAAACAAGACCACTGTTTGTCCAAAGGGTTAGACTAGCATGACCATTTCTTCCATAATTGGTTATATTATTTTGATCAAAGTGAGGTAATGAATTCTAAATCAGAGTAGTAAGAATAGGGTTAAACTCCCATCTCGATTAGGTTGGGAGTCTGATTTCCCAAAGCTCTGATTTCACTTTCACTTGCACATGGGTTCAAGATAGTAGGGACTCATAACCAACTTTGGGATATAATAAAACAATTCATATAGTTGATCCTAAGAGGGTTTGATAATCTTGAATGTTTGTGTATGATACTAGAAGAAAGACTATGCCTTTTATAAAAGCAAAATCTCTTAGCATATTTATTAGGTTACACAAATCATTCACAATCTCACACATGCATTCATGTAAAATTGACAATGGAATGTTGATCAATTTCAAACGATAGGGAATGAAAACACATTGCACACACCGAGCTAATACTTGATGATTCTGATGATTCATATATTTTTGATCTATGGGCATTTGTTTATATTTATTATGTGCTAACACATGTTTTCGAGTTTATATACTTCCAGGTTGGGTTCTCACTAAAATGCTCAAGAGCATTTGACAACAGAGTCGCCATTTGTTGTGGTTGATCCACAACACACCCCAAAATTGGGGACCCACTTTTTTTGCATGCTTTCAAAGAGAATCTCAGTGACCCAGATGCTAAAAATCAAGAAAAAGGGGCAAAATTGCACAAGGATAGAAAGTGTCGCGAAATCGTGACATGTCGCGAAATTGCGACCTGTCGTGCCATCGCTACCGAAAAACAAAAAAGTGTCACGAAATCGTGACATGTCGCTCCGTCGTGATCGAAAGAGGAGAGAGAAAGGAAAAAAAAAAAAGTGTCACGAAATCATGACATGTAGCTCCGTCGCGGCCTAAAGAGGAGAGAGAAAGGAGAAGCAGAAAGGCATAGAGAAATCGTGACATGTCGCAAAATCATGATAGGTTGCAGCCAAAGCAGCGTCGAGTGAAAAACATCATGAAATCACGACAGGTTGCAGCCAAAGCAGCGCCGAGGGAAAAACGTCATGAAATCGTGATAGGTTGCAGCCAAAGCAGCGTCGAGTAGAAAACGTCATGAAATCGCGATAGCATGCAGCGAAAGAGGCACGAAGCGAGAAAACATCGCGAAATCATGACAGCATGCAGCGAAAGAGGCACAAAGTGAAAAAACATCGTGATATCGCGACAGCATGTAGCGAAGGTGCCCGAAGTGGAAAAATGTCACGATTTTGCTACATGTTGGGAGCAAATGGTACAGAACGAGAAAAGCATCATGATTTCATGACATGTGATTTTGCGACATGTCACGTTTTCGTTGGGCATGATGGCAGAAAGGCTGTGGGCAGGAAAATGTCGCGATATCGCGACATGTCACGATTTTGAGACATGTCACGTTTTCATGGCCAGGAAGGCAGACAAAGCTGCATGCTATTTTTTGTCATGATTTTCTTGGGGCCATTATAAAACATGTAGAAAAGTGCAGGACACATGGCGTACAGTCTACAAAAGCGTTACAAAGAAGATCAAACGTCTCAATGTCGAACATAAAGCCAAAACATACACAGTCAAAGAAAGACAAAATGAATCGAACTGGAAGATGAAGTGAAGTGTCACAGGCCGAAGTATAAAGCATTGCCAACCTTTAAAAGCAGAGGCACAGGACAGATACAAGGGGAAACCGCTAGAGTAGAGTTGCAGTGCTAGAGGCCAGAGGGTCATTCTGGGCCTGCTTTGAGGCTGTTTTCCTTCCTTTTGCTAGTTTTGAGAAAACCAGAAAGTTCTGCTGCTGTAAAATGACATATTTTTTTTATGTAGAAGTGTTCAAAAATTTGCATTTTGTGGGCAAGAAAGAAGGAGATCTTCTGTGCATGCTAATGGATTTAATGTTTATTCTTTTGTTTTCAGATTTCAGATTTATAGATAATGTTAAATGCCACTTTTGTGGGTTGCATTAGGCGAATATTTGAAATCTGAATTTTTATTTCAAACCCTAGGAATCAACACTTAACTTATCAGGATTGTGCGTGTTTGCAGGTCCCATAGGTTAGGTTGCATGCATGGAAACCTCACATCTTCGGTTTTGCCAGGACGGGATAGCATCAAACTGAATGCAATTTTAAATTTCTTTTCTTTTGCATTTTATTTTTCTTTCTGTTGCACTTTATTTCCAGAAACTCCAACTTTAATTTTCTAGGCTTTAAAAAAAAATAAAAAATTTAAAATACTTCAAAATCCATAAATAATTCCTTCATTTATGGCCTTTCATTAAATTTTATTTTGAAGTTACAGCATGGTCATATAAGGATCAGATCACATTTATCTTTATCGGGGTTCAATGAACAATCATTAAATTTCACGATAGAAATAAACCACAGTGCCCCTTGTTTTTAGTTACTTGCAATCACTAAGGTGTTCCAAGCATTTAAAATGAATATCTTCATTTAAGATTATTAATACACAAATGCAGAATGCTAACATAATAGGAACCTTGGAGAAATTGTTTCTTTGCAAGCAGAGGATTTAGAACCCAAATCCTATCGGAGAGTGTGTTTTCACAATCGGGTGAAAATACCACTCAATAAGGAGGAAACAAGATTAGTATTAAATATTGTTTTTACAACCTTATAAAAGTGCAAATTTATTGAAGTGAAAAGAAATCAAATAAGGGGAGATTTACTAAGCAAATAGAAGACCAAATAAGGGCTCAAAATGGAGCAAATTTTAGAGTGTCTAAAGACACCAAGGAAACCACCGTGCAAGAAAAGGAGGAGCTATTGGTTTGGAGAAGTAAAAGCACCACCAAGTTGGAAGAGCCACCATAGCTCAAGGAAGAGCCACTACAGTTGAAGGAGGAGCCACCACAACCCAAAGAAGAGCCACCACTGTTTAAGGAAGAGACACCACCAAAAAAATGAAAACAAGCCACCAAGTTGAAATTCCAATACCATAGCTCCACTCAAGGAGCTCAAATGAAGGTAACCTAGATGTTTCTACAAAATATAGTGAAGTAACACACGTAGAGAAGACAAAGCATTAAAGAGCTAGGGAAAAATCCAAGCGTCAATATTGAAGGTAACATTTCTTGCAAAAGATATTGAAGGGACATGCATAGAGAAGACAAAGCATTGAAAAGGATGAGCTGGGGAAAAATCCAATTGCCAAGATTGCACAAATATTAAAGGGGATATTTGAATATCAATTGGAGGTAAGACACTTGTAAAGTGTAGCATCCAAATTATCATAATCTCACCAAATTGGGCAGAGTTACATTGTAAGGGGAATAGAAATACCTAAGGAGAACAAGGTAAGCAAAATTGTAGAAGTAAAAGAGATTGAGTTCCATGTGGCGCATGAGAAGTGAAACATCAATAGGCTTAGAGTAATTCACACGTTCACAACGAATATGTTGATGCATGATTGAAGGTACCAAATATAGTGAAGTTGAAGTTTGATTTCAGTGAACGTTTGAAATAGGAGTGAAAGTAAGCACATTGATTGAAGTTTGAGTGCAAGGAGGAGATATTCCATTCGGTTTATGCAAGAGAGCCATTCAAGAGGCACCAAAAAAAGGAGTTGAAGGGTCAAACCCAAGACAAAAAATAAGTCTACATTACTTCCACTTCTATTACAACAACATGGCTAATGTATTTAAGTCTTTAATTAGAGTGCCTTAAAAAGGTTCAAAGTCAGTTGACCAGTCAAAGAGGAGAGAGAGCAATCTTTCCAAAGAAAGCCACTATACAACAAGAGCTCCATATGTACAACAAATAAGGAGCGCCAATTAAGAGAAAGTCAAACACTTTTGACCAAGATAATTTGTGCCTCAAAATTGGAGGTAATTCATTTTATTTGAAATTAATTATATGCTAAAGATAGGAGTTATAAGGTTGTATGAAATTATTATTTTCTAAGGTTAAAGTGAAACTATTTTATTTTGGAGAGATAAGATATTGAATTAATATTTGAAACCTTAGATACCTGATTATTGCTTTTTGAAAGTTTTATGAAGATTTAAAAATTGGTTCGAAGAATTTAAGAAATTAATTTGAGGTTTTGTAATTTGATTATTTGAGTTTACAAAACAATTTGAAATATTTGCAATTTGATAAGTTCGGAGAAATAAGGTTTTCTACATCAAATTAGGAATATAAAACTTGCAAATATCTTTTTATAGTATTTCTAAATTTCTAAATTTGGAGTTATAAGGAATTCAACACCAACATAGGATTGAGAAATTTAGAATTAAAGAAATTATATTTTTTTATATTTGGGAGATAAAAAGAATTCAACATAAGTTTTTGAAAAACTGAATTACTTGAAAAGGTATTATTTGACAAGTCTATCGAGGGAGATAAAAGGTTACCAATTTTAAGATTAACAATTGAAAAATTGTTCTTGGTCTATCACCCAAAACTAAGTATAAATAAAGAGTAGAGAATTTGAAGAATTGAAAATTAGTATTTGCTCATATACTCAACTTTCAATTCAAAATTCAGAAGTTGAAAAGATTTTATCAAGAAAAATAATATATTCAAAACTAGGGAGTCATAAGGTAGTCAACCTTAGAGTGTTTGAAAATTGAAAAGATTTTATCAAGAATTATTCTCAATACTCAATACTAAGGAGCTAAAAGGATGTCTACTCCAAAGAATTCATTGAATAATGAAATGGAAAATGAAATTAGAAAAGGAAGAGTAAAGGTTATAAAATATGGAATCAAAAATTTGGTTGAAAAGTCTAAAGGAAAATTAGTCTTAGTTTCAAGTTTCATTTACAAAGAAACATTAGAAGAAAATTTTAAAATATTAGAATACTATCTACACGCAAGAATGGTTGAAGCAATTGAAAATGACAAAGATAGTGTTATGATTCCTTTAAACATTACTAGTATAATATACATGACATTGCTTATACTTAAACATTTCAAAGAGAAGAAATTGAAATTATATGAGTTATTGTTGAAGTTATTTATGAGTTTTATATATTTAGAATATTACAATTATCTTATATTTCAAGTTGCAACTTTATTTTAGATATTGTGGTTATTTTATCTTTAGTATTTAGCTTCAAAAGCTAATAGTGGTATCAGATCTACAACAAGGTTTTGTTTTACACGAGTTTTAAAGTTTCTAAGGATATTTCCATTGGTTAAGGAGAAACCAATGAAGTTGAAGAAATTACCTTTGGAAAATAAAACTAGGGAAGATAGTATTTTTTCACTGTGATGAAGGAAAACTAATGAAGTTTGAAGATTTACCTATTCCAAGAGCAAATTTGGAATAGAAGGAAATTACAGGTCTTGAAGATAGACCTTGACATTGATGAGATTAAGAGACCCAAGAAGGAGGTCCTATTGAAAATTTTTATAGATTGAAGAAGATTCCAAATTGCTATTTGTTTAGTCTTTTCATAGGATTTAAGGAAACCTCATGAAGACTAGGATTCAACATAGATTTATTTCCACTAGTTTTGAGAATAGCTAGTGAAGTTTATTGATTTTAAAATTCTAGAAATTTGCATGTATTTATTTGCTACTGTCTAAGTTTTTGTTGTAGAAAATTAGTTCTCAGAATTTGAGAATCTTCCTACAATAGATAGAGAAGAATTTCACCTTCGATTACCTAAAAGTCTATGTTATTTTCTCATGCAAGGATTAGTTTTGAGTTGCAACCAAAGAGTAGACATTGTAGATTAAGGAGGTCCAAGAAAGAGATATCATTGAAGATTGAATATTGTTGACATTAAATATTGAGGAGACCCATGTAGGAGGTCCCCATAGAATATTGAATATTGAATATAGAGGAGGACTAAGAGAAGGT
Organism: Wollemia nobilis; assembly: GCA_028583015.1. Taxonomy (NCBI): domain Eukaryota; kingdom Viridiplantae; phylum Streptophyta; class Pinopsida; order Araucariales; family Araucariaceae; genus Wollemia; species Wollemia nobilis. The sequence continues at coordinate 2,969,677 of JAQPPZ010014908.1, forward strand.
CCTATTGTATATTTGAGAAGCAATAGAATTTGGAGATCCAAGAAAGATATCTCATTGCATAATTTCCATAGTTGGAATATTAGAGAGACCAAGGAAAGGTCTCATTGAAGTTTTGAGAAGAAGAATTGAGGATCTATAGAATTAGAAGACCCTAGGGAAGAGGTCTCAAGAGAATTTGAAGAAGAAGAAGAAGTCTAGATAAAGCCTCATTATAAAGTTGAAGAAGTGGTCATTGGAGGATATTTGAAGAAAGCTTGAGGTAGAATATTGCAAGCAGGAGAAGCTCCTACAAAGAAGAATTTGGGAAAATTGTTACCATCCAAAAACAATCCCAAAAGGAAGAAGGATTTGGAAATAAGTTTTCCAAATTTTGAAAAGAGTTTTTGAAGACCTCAAGACATTCAAATTCTTGAGGAAGAGGCCAGATAAAGAGGCTAATTTTAAATTTAGAATTTGATAAGAAGATTGAAGTAGAAAGAAGCTAGAAGAGGCCACCAAATTTGAAAATTTTGAAGAAAATCATAAAAGATTTGAAGGCTGATTTGCAAAGAAGGAGGTTGTTGATTTTTGAGGCAGAAGTTGAAGGATCACATGACAAAAAATTGAAGAAGATATAGAGCTGCATATTGGAGAAGATTTTGGCAGATTTTGAAGAGCCCTTGAATAGACAATTGAATAAAGGCTTTACAACAAAAGAATGTATCAATTTGAAGGAGATAGGGGAGATTATTGGACAAAAAAATAAGGAGAAGAAATCAGATTTTGAAAGTAGCAATTTGAATATATTTGAGATGTAAATTTGAGTAGCATTCGAATAGCACTAATAAGTGCAAATTTTAGAGTTTGAGAGAATGAAATTGGAGGAGAATTGAAGCCACAAAAATCATATTTTTTGGTAGCATTAGAAGGAAAAAAGAGAGTTGCATTTTGGAGAACTTTGGGGTATATTTGAGAGAGTTTTTGTACAGTGAGCAAGTTGATATTTGGGCAACAATTAGAGGTGCAAAATTAATAAGTTTAGAGCAACAAAGTGAAAGGAAGTAAAGCTTAAAATTTTACAAGTTAGAGATAGTAAAAGGGTGAATCAAATCACCAAGGAGATTAGCTACAAAAGGAGGCCAAAAAGGTATGCGATATTGGTGCTACAAAAGTTTATTATTCAAGCATTAAAACCATTCTACGTTAAGTTTTTGAGAGCACTATATTAGATTTATTAAATTTTAAAAAAGGAAGTTGAAATAGAGAGTCTTCAAGCAAAAGAAGGTGGTAGCATTTGTGTCCTAAAATATACAAAAATAAAACAACAAATATCTAAGTTAGAGCCTACTTGAAAAGGATAAATAAGGAGGAAACAAGATTAGTATTAAATATTATTTTTACAAACTTATAAAAGTGCAAATTTATTGAAGTGAAAAGAAATCAAATAAGGGGAGATTTACTAAGAAAATAGAAGACCAAATAAGGGCTCAAAATGGAGCAAATTTTAGTGTGTCTAAAGACACCAAGGAAACCACCATGCAAGAAAAGGAGGAGCTATTGGTTTGGAGAAGTAAAAGCACCACCAAGTTGGAAGAGCCACCATAGCTCAAGGAAGAGCCACTACAGTTGAAGAAGGAGCCACCACAACCCAAAGAAGAGCCACTACTGTTTAAGGAAGAGACACCACCAAAAAAATGAAAAGAAGCCACCAAGTTGAAGTTCCAATACCATAGCTCCACTCAAGGAGCTCAAATGAAGGTAACCTAGATGTTTCTACAAAATATAGTGAAGTAACACATGTAGAGAAGACAAAGCATTGAAGAGCTAGGGAAAAATCCAAGCGTCAATATTGAAGGTAACATTTCTTGCAAAAGATATTGAAGGGACATGCATAGAGAAGACAAAGCATTGAAAAGGATGAGCTGGGGAAAAATCCAAGTGCCAAGATTGCACAAAGATTAAAGGGGACATTTGAATATCTATTGGAGGTAAGACACTTGTAAAGTGTAGCATCCAAATTATCATAATCTCACCAAATTGGGCAGAGTTACGTTGTAAGGGGAATATAAATACCTAAGGAGAACAAGGTAAGCAAAATTGTAGAAGTAAAAGAGATTGAGTTCCATGTGGCGCATGAGAAGTGAAACATCAATAGGCTTAGAGTAATTCACACGTTCACAATGAATATGTTGATGCATGATTGAAGGTACCAAATATAGTGAAGTTGAAGTTTGATTTCAGTGAACATTTGAAATAGGAGTGAAAGTAAGTAAGCACATTGATTGAAGTTTGAGTGCAAGTAAGGAGGAGATATTCCATTCGGTTTATGCAAGAGAGCCATTCAAGAGGCACCAAAAAAAGGAGTTGAAGGGTCAAAACCAAGACAAAAAATAAGTCTGCATTACTTCCACTTTTATTACAACAACATGGCTCATGTATTTAAGTCTTTAATTAGAGTGCCTTAAAAAGGTTCAAAGTCAGTTGACCAGTCAAAGAGGAGAGAGAGCACTCTTTCCAAAGAAAGCCACTGTACAACAAGAGCTCCATATGTACAACAAATAAGGAGCGCCAATTAAGAGAAAGTCAAACACTTTTGACCAAGATAATTTGTGCCTCAAGATTGGAGGTAATTCATTTTATTTGAAATTAATTATATGCTCAAGATAGGAGTTATAAGGTTGCATGAAATTTTTATTTTCTAAGGTTAAAGTGAAACTATTTTATTTTGGAGAGAGAAGATATTGAATTAATATTTGAAACCTTAGATACCTGATGATTATTGCTATTTGAAAGTTTTATGATGATTTAAAAATTGGTTCGAAGAATTTAAGGAATTAATTTGAAGTTTTGTAATTTGATTATTTGAGTTGACAAAACAATTTGAAGTATTTGCAATTTGATAAGTTCGGAGAAATAAGGTTTTCTACATCAAATTAGGAATATAAAACTTGCAAATATCTTTTTATAGTATTTCTAAATTTCTAAATTTGGAGTTATAAGGAATTCAACACCAACATAGGATTGAGAAATTTAGAATTAAAGAAATTATATTTTTTTATATTTGTGAGATAAAAAGAATTCAACATAAGGTTTTGAAAAACTGAATTACTTGAAAAGGTATTATTTGACATGTCTATCGAGGGAGATAAAGGTTACCAATTTTAAGATTAACAATTGAAAAATTGTTCTTAGTCTATCACCCAAAACTAAGTATAAATAAAGAGTAGAGAATTTGAAGAATTGAAAATTAGTATTTGCTCATATACTCAACTTTCAATTCAAAATTCAGAAGTTGAAAAGATTTTATCAAGAAAAATAATATATTCAAAACTAGGGAGTCATAAGGTAGTCAACCTTAGAGTGTTTGAAAATTGAAATTTTTTTATCAAGAATTATTCTCAATACTCAATACTAAGGAGCTAAAAGGATGTCTACTCCAAAGAATTCATTGAATAATGAAATGGAAAATGAAATTAGAAAAGGAAGAGTAAAGGTTATAAAATATGGAATAAAAAATTTGGTTGAAAAGTCTAAAGGAAAATTAGTCTTAGTTCAAGTTTCATTTACAAAGAAACATTAGAAGAAAAATTTAAATATTAGAATACTATCTACATGCAAGAATGGTTGAAGCAATTGAAAATGACAAAGATAGTGTTATGATTCCTTTAAACATTACTAGTATAATATACATGACATTGCTTATACTTAAACATTTCAAAGAGAAGAAATTGAAATTATATGAGTTATTGTTGAAGTTATTTATGAGTTTTATATATTTAGAATATTACCATTATCTTATATTTCAAGTTGCAACTTTATTTTAGATATTGTGGTTATTTTATATTTCAATACTCAATACTAAGGAGCTTAAACAAAAGGAATTATTCTCAAATCTCAAAGAGAAGTAATTGAAGTGAAAAGATATCAAATAAGGGGAGATTTACTAAGCAAATAGAAGACCAAATAAGGGCTCAAAATGGAGCAAATTTTAGAGTGTCTAAAGACACCAAGGAAACCACCGTGCAAGAAAATGAGGAGCTATTGGTTTGGAGAAGTAAAAGCACCACCAAGTTGGAAGAGCCACCATAGCTCAAGGAAGAGCCACTACAGTTGAAGGAGGAGCCACCACAACCCAAAGAAGAGCCACCACTGTTTAAGGAAGAGACACCACCAAAAAAATGAAAACAAGCCACCAAGTTGAAATTCCAATACCATAGCTCCACTCAAGGAGCTTAAATGAAGGTAACCTAGATGTTTCTACAAAATATAGTGAAGTAACACACGTAGAGAAGACAAAGCATTAAAGAGCTAGGGAAAAATCCAAGTGTCAATATTGAAGGTAACATTTCTTGCAAAATATATTGAAGGGACATGCATAGAGAAGACAAAGCATTGAAAAGGATGAGCTGGGGAAAAATCCAAGTGCCAAGATTGCACAAATATTAAAGGGGATATTTGAATATCAATTGGAGGTAAGACACTTGTAAAGTGTAGCATCCAAATTATCATAATCTCACCAAATTGGGCAGAGTTACATTGTAAGGGGAATAGAAATACCTAAGGAGAACAAGGTAAGCAAAATTGTAGAAGTAAAAGAGATTGAGTTCCATGTGGCGCATGAGAAGTGAAACATCAATAGGCTTAGAGTAATTCACACGTTCACAACGAATATGTTGATGCATGATTGAAGGTACCAAATATAGTGAAGTTGAAGTTTGATTTCAGTGAACGTTTGAAATAGGAGTGAAAGTAAGCACATTGATTGAAGTTTGAGTGCAAGGAGGAGATATTCCATTCGGTTTATGCAAGAGAGCCATTCAAGAGGCACCAAAAAAAGGAGTTGAAGGGTCAAACCCAAGACAAAAAATAAGTCTACATTACTTCCACTTCTATTACAACAACATGGCTAATGTATTTAAGTCTTTAATTAGAGTGCCTTAAAAAGGTTCAAAGTCAGTTGACCAGTCAAAGAGGAGAGAGAGCAATCTTTCCAAAGAAAGCCACTATACAACAAGAGCTCCATATGTACAACAAATAAGGAGCGCCAATTAAGAGAAAGTCAAACACTTTTGACCAAGATAATTTGTGCCTCAAAATTGGAGGTAATTCATTTTATTTGAAATTAATTATATGCTAAAGATAGGAGTTATAAGGTTGTATGAAATTATTATTTTCTAAGGTTAAAGTGAAACTATTTTATTTTGGAGAGATAAGATATTGAATTAATATTTGAAACCTTAGATACCTGATTATTGCTTTTTGAAAGTTTTATGAAGATTTAAAAATTGGTTCGAAGAATTTAAGAAATTAATTTGAGGTTTTGTAATTTGATTATTTGAGTTTACAAAACAATTTGAAATATTTGCAATTTGATAAGTTCGGAGAAATAAGGTTTTCTACATCAAATTAGGAATATAAAACTTGCAAATATCTTTTTATAGTATTTCTAAATTTCTAAATTTGGAGTTATAAGGAATTCAACACCAACATAGGATTGAGAAATTTAGAATTAAAGAAATTATATATTTTTTATATTTGTGAGATAAAAAGAATTCAACATAAGTTTTTGAAAAACTGAATTACTTGAAAAGGTACTATTTGACAAGTCTATCGAGGGAGATAAAAGGTTACCAATTTTAAGATTAACAATTGAAAAATTGTTCTTGGTCTATCACCCAAAACTAAGTATAAATAAAGAGTAGAGAATTTGAAGAATTGAAAATTAGTATTTGCTCATATACTCAACTTTCAATTCAAAATTCAGAAGTTGAAACGATTTTATCAAGAAAAATAATATATTCAAAACTAGGGAGTCATAAGGTAGTCAACCTTAGAGTGTTTGAAAATTGAAAAGATTTTATCAAGAATTATTCTCAATACTCAATACTAAGGAGCTAAAATGATGTCTACTCCAAAGAATTCATTGAATAATGAAATGGAAAATGAAATTAGAAAAGGAAGAGTAAAGGTTATAAAATATGGAATCAAAAATTTGGTTGAAAAGTCTAAAGGAAAATTAGTCTTAGTTTCAAGTTTCATTTACAAAGAAACATTAGAAGAAAATTTTAAAATATTAGAATACTATCTACACGCAAGAATGGTTGAAGCAATTGAAAATGACAAAGATAGTGTTATGATTCCTTTAAACATTACTAGTATAATATACATGACATTGCTTATACTTAAACATTTCAAAGAGAAGAAATTGAAATTATATGAGTTATTGTTGAAGTTATTTATGAGTTTTATATATTTAGAATATTACAATTATCTTATATTTCAAGTTGCAACTTTATTTTAGATATTGTGGTTATTTTATCTTTAGTATTTAGCTTCAAAAGTGAATTAGTATTTAGTATTTAGCTTCAAAAGAAATTATATTTTTTTTATATTTGTGAGATAAAAAGAATTCAACATAAGGTTTTGAAAAACTGAATTACTTGAAAAGGTATTATTTGACATGTCTATCGAGGGAGATAAAGGTTACCAATTTTAAGATTAACAATTGAAAAATTGTTCTTAGTCTATCACCTAAAACTAAGTATAAATAAAGAGTAGAGAATTTGAAGAATTGAAAATTAGTATTTGCTCATATACTCAACTTTCAATTCAAAATTCAGAAGTTGAAAAGATTTTATCAAGAAAAATAATATATTCAAAACTAGGGAGTCATAAGGTAGTCAACCTTAGAGTGTTTGAAAATTGAAAAGATTTTATCAAGAATTATTCTCAATACTCAATACTATTGAAACAAAAGGAATCATTTTATATAAAACAAAAGGACTTGATTGAGTTCCTTAATAAGAAAACAACTATTGATGAATCATTTTTAGAAGAAATTATTTTTCTTTTCATGCAATATTGATGCTTCAATTTCATCTAAGTCAGGGTCCTATCATGATACCATAAGTGAATACTCAGAAGGTTCTGTACAAAAGAAGATTTATGATATGAAAATCAAAGGCAAAGAGAAAATGTTTTTGCAGGAATCAAATGACAATGAGATATCATATGAAAGCATAAAGACTGACATCAATGGTGAAGACAATAAAAAAGAGAAATAACCTAATCAAGAAGGTATACAGTGCAAAAAGAGTTAAAAGACGAAGAACCATATTGAAAACTAAAGTCTTAAATAACCAAATAAAGTAATATAAGGGGTGTTGGAATATATTACATTATTTGGCACATGCTAATGTACCACCTTGGGTACATATTTAGATTATGAGAGTGTCCTAGATTAGAGTGTGAGTATTTACTTTATGCAATGTAATAAATGCACAAGTGTGTAAAGTATTTTGGTAATGTAAATATGCATAATAGTCCATGTGCACATGAGTCCATAGAATAGGAAGATGAAGAGTCTCTAGAAGAGTGAAGGCCAAGAGTGCTCCATCTGAAGAGTCACATTCCATTATATATGTATCCATGTGTGAGAGTGTGTATGATATATATTGTAGTATGAGAGTGTAAGTATGGGTACTTGAGATCTTGATTCAATGGAGATACAATTTTCATGAGTATTTGTTAATGGCAATTCTATGAGTTTTTGTTGAAGTTATTTATGAGTTTTATATATTTAGAATATTGCCATTATATTATATTTCATATTGCAACTTTATTTTAGATCTTGTGGTTATTTTATCTTTAGTATTTATCTTTAAAAGCTAACACCGAGAAGATCTTTAATGATCTTCATCTCACTTTTTGGGGTCTTGAGAGGATCCTAGGCTCTCATCGATCTTTTTATTTTCATTGCAGAAACTCCTCCTTGAGTCCTCGATTTATTTATTTTCAAAGAAGAAGCTGACTCCCCTGAATTCTTTTAGTCAAGGATAACATGCATGAATTTTTCTTTTTTTATCACTTTAGAATTCAAAAGCTTTGAGTGCCTTGTTATTTCCTCTTTACCTTTGGCAATCCTCTAGTTCTTATCTTTAACCATAAGATCCTTTTTTATTTATATCCTCTTTATTAGGAGAATATTTATCCTCCATAGAAGTATGCTTGAAAGAGGTTGAGGAAGGGGTTCTATGCTCCTTGCTCTCATAGTTCTCAAGATATTTGTATGCTGCTCCTACCACATGTCAGAATTCAAAGCAACTATCCTTTTACCACAAAAAAGTTTTAATTCAATTTCAAAGGGGGTTAGATTGTACCAAACCATTCTATTAATGCACCAAAGTCAATTATCCATTCGATTACCAAGATAGAGATGATGTTTCTTATTGATCAAGAGATATTAATAAACAACAAAGTATCTTCCATCTAAAATCTCTTCCACAACATTTCCAAATAAGACTGAAGAATTTATAATTTATCAATAGTGGCATTAGCATATTTTAGGGATATCAGGTTACTAGCTTAGGGAAACATTTCCCTCCAAATAGTCAGACCTTATTATTGAATACCTATATTGGCCAAGGAGTTCACAACCTTATTTCCTTCCTTGTAGACATGATTAAAATGAGAGTCTTTAAGGACCTTGATATTCCTTTTTGCTTCCTCCATCAAATTTTCATTATTCCAACTAGAAGTGTGAGAGAAAATTAATATGTTGATGATATTAAAAGAATATCCTTCTATGATCACCTTTCTACAATCTAAGGATTGAAGAGGGACAATTTCTTGAAAGAGGGATTTAGCCTGTGCGAAGTGGCTGATTTGGATCCTTATATTTTCAAAAAATGCTAGAATAACTTCACCTTTGTCATTTCTAAACACTCCTCCAATTCCAACTGTCCCTAGTTTCCCTTTAGAAGCCCCATCAAAATTTAATTTTAACCAAACTATGGGAGGGGATTCTATTTAATATAAGATATGTTCATTCTTCTTGGGATCTCCACTTGAGAAATAATTATGGGAAGGCTAAAATTTTCTGCCAACTTAGTTTCAAAGAGATTTTCCTTGTCTTTTGTGAATGATATACTTGAAATATTTTTTATTAGAGCATTTAGTATTTCAATTCCTACTAATATTGAATCCATTTTGATATTCTTAAACGCTCTATTGTTTCTTTCCTTCCACACATCCAAAGGAAATAGGGAAGGATCAAGGACCAGAGGGTGCGACATATTTTAATAGATAAGGGATGGATCCAATTTTTAAATAACTCTATCAAGGATTTCAAAGCCACCTAAAAAACCCAAGGTTTCTTAGCAGGGAATGAAACACCAAGGGATAAAGGACACTCGAAGAATAGATGATGAGTGTTTTCCTCTTTAATTCCACAAAGATAACATCTAATTAGGATGATCATTCTTCTTTTCTTAAGATTATCAATAGTAAGAATTTTATTTTGAAGAGCTAACTAAAAGAAAAAGTTAATTTTAGGGATAAGGGACTTGATCCAAATCTACTTGCATGGGAACCAACTTTCAACATCACCATCAGCAAGGAAATACATCGATTTTACTGAGAAGAGACCATTTTCCTCCTCTTTCCAAACCAGAGAGTCTCCACTTTCAATGGTCTTAATAACCTGAGTTCTTAGCTTATTTGACAAAGATCTTAAGGCTTCCTCCTCTCTTTGGCTCAAGTCAGGAACAAAAATTACTTTCCATATTTTCTTACCCTCAATCACTTCAATATAATCATCCACTTTAGATTTGTAGAACTAGGTGATTTTGTTTTTAAGAATTGCAAGAGAGGGGTTTTCGATTAGAGGGAATTCCATCAACCATGGATCATTCTAGAAGTATATTTTAGTTCCATTGCCCAAATTCCATTTGAGACCTTCTCGAATAAGCAATTTAGTTTTGATAATACTATTCTAAAATGTTGATCTTGAGGGGAGATTCAGATCTTCTAGAAATGTTAATACCCTCTTTTAAGTATTTAGTAGTAAGAATATGGATCCATCCTATGTTTTCTTACTTAAGGAGTTTCTAGCTTTTTTTGGCTATTAAAGCCTTATTCGTCCGTTTTAGCTTCCTCATCCACAAAATGCTTACTTCTTTTTTTGACTAAGCTTGCTCCCAAGAGACAATAGGAAACCTATTTTTCTCTTCAAATCTACACCGAAGAAAGGTTTTTTGAAGGTGTTGGGTTTTTTGAAGGTGTTGAAATTTTGAATAGGGACATGAAGAAAACTAGAATGCTTTGAAGAGTAGATTTAACCAATTGGGATTTTTTGGCTTGAATGATAAGAGCTCCTTTCCAACTTGCAAGCTTCTTTTAAACTATTTCAAAAACTGGAATCCAAAGATCATCCTTAATTTTACCTTTGAACAAGGGCATTCCCAAGTAGGTTGAGGGGAAATCAATAATTTCATAGCCAAGTATCTAGGCAATAATCCTTTTCCTTTTAAGGAGGGTGTTAAGAAAGAAAAAATTTCTCTTCAAGAAATCGATTTTTTGCCCCGCTACTTTCTCATAGGAAGAAAGGATATTCTTGATTTCTTTCACTCGTGGGATAAAAGAGAAAGTGGTCAAGAGGGTATCATCATCAAATTGTTGATGAGTGATCAAATCAGTAGAAGAAGCTGGCCAAATTCCTTCAATAATTTTTAGGGCAAAAGCAACTTTGAAGGACCTCCCTAGGGTTTCTACTAAGATAATAAAAAGATAGGGAGAAATAGGATCTCCTTTTCAAAGACCTTTAGATCTCCTAAAATACCCTGAGGTAGTCCCATTCAAAATGATCGAGAACATAAGCGAAGAGAAGCATTCCTTGGAGAGATTGACCCTGATTTGATGGAATCCAAAGCTAAACATAACTTTTGCTAGAAACTCCCAAGAGACTCTATCATAATCTTTGTTTAATTGTAGCTTTAAAAACATACCTGCTCTTCCACTCTTATCCATGAAATGTATAAGCTCATGGACTGTTATGATTTCATCTAGAATCTATCTTCGGCACAAATCCTCATTAATTGAAATCAATAATAATGGGTAGAACCCTTTTGATTCTATTAGTCATAACTTTAATAAGAATTTTGTAGATGGTTTTGCATAGGCTAATAGGTCTAAATTCTTTAAACTCTTTGGCACCTCCAATCTTAAGAATAAGGACCAGGAAGGTTTAGTTCACATATTTTAGGATATGACAGGTTCTTTGAATCTTGTAGATGGCTTCTACCACCTCTTTCCCTATAATATGTGATGAGCACCAGAATTGCTCATTTTTTGTGCATGTTTTAATGGGGTATTGTGCGACATTATTAACATTAGAGATGTATTTTTGTGAAATTATTGCATGCATTTAATAGAAATTGATGTATTATGCTTGACTGGTGTTTTTAGTGGAAAATGTGTGTAGATGCAGTATTTTGTTGCTTTTTCACACCTTTTAGTCGAGGTCCCACATGGACCTGGCATTGGATAACACTTGTAATGCATTTGAGGAACGACGGGTGATTTAACGGAGATAGCGACATTGGAAAAAAGGCATCCAAATTCACTAAGGTACGATGCTTGTATCCCGACCACAGGCTAGAAGGTGCCTATCTTCCTACGAATGGGAAAAGCACCTGTCTTCCAGTGATAGAACAAGCACTTGTCTTCTAGTGATAGAACAAGCGCCTATCTTCTGACAATAGGTCGAAAGGCGCCTGTCTTTCGATGATAGAGCAAGTGCCTATCTTTCGATGACCAAAAAAGTGACAACTCTTAGAGAAATGAAAAGGGCCTATATGCGACGCCTTTATCCCGATGATAGGTCGAAAAGGTGCTTGTATTCCAGCGATAGGCCAATAGGCGCTTATATTCGATGGAATAAAGTGTGTGTTGACTGTTTGACTTGAAGACCATGCATAAGTTTAGAAATATATTGTTGTACAAACTTAGGGAGTGCTATTGTTAACTTAAAAAGATTAATTTTAGCATAGTCACTCTTTTATTAGACACCAACTAAAATTGTGCATGAACCAACCGTAGCGAATCACGTGAAACGATTAAATTAGAATAGTCTAATTTTGTAATAGGGGATGACCGCATTATATATAAAATGTAGGCCACCCCTGAAGTGAAGGATCTCAAACCTGAATGTTATTCTATACTACATTATTAATAAAATCTCGAGTGTTCTTTTTATTTGTGTGTTCGAAAGAGTGATTGTGTGAACTAGCTGGGTGGACATCTGTAGGAGCTTGGGCCCACTCCAGGAAGTAATCCTCCCCTATTTTTGCTTTCATTTATTTATGTTGTGTGTTTCTTTCCTGTTTTATTTATTTTTGCAAGTGTGTTTATTTCCTACTTAATTTATTTTTGCAAGTGTGTTTATTTCCTGCTTTATTCATTTCTACAATATGTTTAATTCCTACAATTTTCTTTCAGTTGTGTGTTTACTTTTTGTAATTTTTCTTTCAGTCATGTGTTTGATAATGATAATTTAATTTACTTTTCCTACAATTTTAGTTAGTATTTATTTTCCTGCACTTAATTATTGTTGGTTTGGATGAATTGAACTACACGAACAACACACCCCACCAAACCAAGTGACACATAGGACTCATCTCCCAAATACTACAGGCATATATTTTGCATAGGTACTCAACAAGTTTATGAACTCCCGGATTGATAAAATTAAATGGAAGCAAAATAACTATTTTTAGAAACACCATTTTTTGCTCACCATTTTGGCACCGTTGTTGGGGAGTGCCAACTATAGTATTCTAGGATCTATAGGTTAGTCAACCTAAAATTAATTATTCAGACTACCTCACCCATAGATCCCCTACCTGAGAGTGCATGAGTCCTCCAAGACCAAGAGGATCGGATGAATATTTTCTTAAAAGGGTAGAGGTCACCTCAGAACCACCTAAAATATCTTATGATATTCCTTCTAAAGCATCTCAAACACTTCTTGAAGCTGCACCATCATCTCCACCCGACACACCTTGGCATATTAATCCAATATTTGGATAAAATTCCTCTAAAAACAATCCACCAGAGGAATTTGTTTCAAGTTTCAATTTAGGATCTTTGCTTGAAAACATAAGAACCAAGGGAGATTTATTGAATACCCAATGGTGGAAGGCAGTTGAAGATGAAACTATTTCACATTCAGATTTAGGAATATTGTTAGAAGATAAGAAAAATGAGTGTGATGCCTTGTTAGCTACCTTAGAAGCAGTCGAAGTAGACCCTACATCACCTAAAACTATGGCTGAAAATGAAGAGGCTTCAACCAGTTTTGATTTTCCAATTGAGGAATCAAGAGGAGAGACCAAAATGAAACACATCTCTCCTACACATCTTCCTACTTTTAGAGGACTACCAACTGAGGACCCTGATCTATTCCTTTTCAAATTTGATGTACTTTGTAGATCAGTGGACTATAAATATGATGCCCAAAAACTAAAACTATTTCCCTCTACACTAGATGATTCAACATTACGTTGGTTTATCGGTTTAGGGAACAAACACATTGCCACCTAGGAGGACATGAAAAAAATCTTCCTAGAACAATACCAAGATTTTGGTAGGGCACGAGATGCTAGGGAAGAAGTCCTAGATATGTCCCAAAGAGAGGAAGAGTCATTGGAAGATTATTGGGATAGATTTAATTTCAATCTTCAATGATCACCCCATGCAAAACTAGGTGAGAAATCCTTGAGAAGCATATTCTTAAGGGGTCTCACAAATGAATCCTTAGAAGCCTTAAATTTGTTATCGGGAGGTGATATTTACCAACACCAAATGCTAGATATTCGATAGTTGTGTCAAAATTATTCAAGAAGAAAGGGTAAACCCATCAACCGAGTAACAAAACCCATAGCCTCTATAACCAAGGTAGAAATAGGAAATTTGCTAGAAGAAATGAAGAGTGATATGCTATCATCTCTTGCACTTCAATTAGACACACTCTTGCTTCAGAAAAAGAAGTAAGAAACTGAAGCAACACTAGCCTTTTTTTGCCCAAGATGTAGAAGAAAACACCCCAAGAATGAGTGTCCAGAAAATAAAGTGAGAGTGTGTGCCATTTATCAAAAGGATCACAAAATGAGGTTGTGCCCACAAATAGCAAACATAAAAGAGGAACCTGAAGTAGCAAAAACTTATTTTATGGGTAATAGGAGAAACTGGCAATAATTTCCTATGGGAAACGATATGCTAGGAGGAGTACCACCCTATGGGGGATCTAATTTTATGAACCAAGGGCAAACTCAACCACCCAACATGGGATGGTGGGGTCCATCACCTTGGATGAATGCCACCCAAGGGTCTACTCCTTTCACACCTTATCCATGGATGCCATACTAACAAGCTGGACCACAGTGGTAGAATTACAATACATGGACTTCACCTCCACAAACCACAACACAAACCCCACTACAACCTAGTTTACTAGCACCACCTACTTCCAAGCCAAATCAACTACCTGCACAACCAACTCCAAATCCAAACAATAAGATAAATCAGCCCACATATCAGGTAGACATAGAGATGTTCCCTATGTATCATATTAGAGTAGATTGCAATCTTGTACAACTTAGATCAGGTAGGCAATTAGGAGTAGATCCAACACCTCCAGTAGTGGAGGAAGAGGATGTAGAAGTAGAGGTAGAAGAGCAACCACCTTCGGTAGAGGAGGTGGAAGAAAATGTAACTACTAAACAAAACAAAAATGAAGGGGTTCCACCCTTCCCCAAGAGATTACAAGAACCCATAAAGCCAATGCAGTCAAAATTTGACATCATGGAAGGGTTGAAAAACCTTATAATCATAATTCCCCTCTATCAAGCCATAAGAGATGTTCCAATCTACACAAAGGCCATTAGAGAGTTATGTCTTAAGAAACCAGGAAGGAAACCATCAAAAGCAGTTAATGTGGTAGGTCAGTTAGCTGATTTAATGTTAGGAAACACCTACCACCCAAAGTACTCTGATCTAGGAAGCCCAATTTTAATAGTTCAAATTGTAGGATTACAATTACCCAACACATTAGTAGATCTAGGAGCTGCTATAAATATCATGCCCCAAGAAACCATGCAAAAATTGCAACTCACAAATATGAGGCCAACCAAAATAGTTCTACAATTGGTTGATCGATCTACAGTACTCCCGGAGGGAATGCTGGAAGATGTGATTGTAATAGTAGATGCATGGGAGTATCCGATAGACTTTCTAGTCTTGCAATCTAGATCTGGATTGGGTGGTTATCCACTTATATTAGGCCATCCTTGGTTGGCCACAACTGATGCTTACATAAGTTGTAGGATAGGACAAATGATAATCTCAGATGGATAAAATATCAAAAACTTAGTCATTTATCCTCCTGCACAGTCCACTGATATGTTGGGAGAACCAAATTGTGAAGTTCTAAATGTTGATGCCTTGCCAATGCTTCAACAAGTAATGGCCCTAGATGAGGTAGAGGATGAAACCGATGAAGATCAAGTCATAACACACTTTTTCCAAGGAGAATCCTCACATCCTCCTATAGAATCTCCACTTGTAGGCAACAAGGAAAATCATGTCAAACAGATAGAAGTAGCACCTGGCAGAATGTTGAACATTGACCATGAGTTATCAATTGTTCAAGAGGACAAGTTGAAAGAAATACTAGTCAACCATCAAACTACTTTTGCATGGGACTATAAAGACATGAGGGGGATTGCACCCGAAGTCTGCACGCATAGAATTTATTTGGAAGATAATGTAAGACCGGTAAGACAACCTCAAAGGAGAATGAATCCAACAATGAAAGAAATAGTCAAAGCTGAATTACAAAAACTTTTATCAGCTGGATTTATTTATCCTATATCAGATAGTCAATGGGTTTCACCTTTGGTTGTAGTGCCCAAAAAGAATGGCAAGTGGTGGATTTGTGTGGATTACAAAATGTTAAATAAAGCCACTAGGAAAGACCATTTCCCCCTACCATTCATTGACCAAGTCCTCGACACCTTGGCAGGACAAAAATATTTTTCATTCCTTGATGGGTTTAGTGGATATAATCAAATTCAAATAGGGGATGAGGACCAGGACAAAACCACTTTTACCTATCCTTGGGGTACTTTTGCTTACCGAGTCTTACCATTTGGGTTATGTAACACACCTACCACTTTCCAAAGGGTGGTGCTTAGCATCTTTTCAGACATGGTTGGAGAGACTGTAGAAGTCTATATGGATGATTTCACCATTTACGGTGAAACTTTTGAAGAAGCTACAACTAATCTAGAGAAAGTACTCCAACATTATCAAGAAATAAACTTATCCCTTAGTAATGAAAAATATTTCATGTTAATGCAAGAAGGGATAGTTTTAGGACACCATATCTCTGTTGAAGGGATTAAAGTAGACAAACAAAAAATTGAAGTGATTAAAAATCTACCCACTCCCCAAACACAGAGAGATGTCCATAGTTTTCTAGGCTCTACTGGATATTATAGGTAGTTTATCCAAGATTTTAGCAAAACTACCAAACCACTGCATACACTATTGACCAAAAATATTGAGTTTGTTTAGACTAGTGAGTGTGAGCAAGCATTCTAGATTTTAAAGGAAAAATTGACAACTGCTCCTATGTTGAGAGGTCCAAATTGGAACCTCCCCTTTCATATTTATGTTGATGCATCCAACAATGCTATAGGGGTAGCACTAGGACAGAAGGATGGAGATGAATTTTATGCCATCTATTATGTTAGTAAACATCTTACGGGTGTTGAGTTCAACTACACTATCATGGAGAAAGAGTTCCTTGTAGTAGTTCATGCTATAAATAAATTTTACCACTATATCATAGGTTATAAAATATTTGTGCACACAGATCATACAACCATCAAATATATGATGAATAAACCTGCGGTGGGTGGTAGAATTATCAGGTGGCTTTTACTTTTGTAGGAATTTGATGTAACCATTATTGATAAACCCGATAGGGATAATGTTGTTGCAGATTTTCTCTCTAGGTTAATCTCTCATGACAACACTACCACTGAAGACCGATTTTTGGATGAGCATCTCTTTGCTCTTGATGAACAAATACCATGGTACATAGATATGGCTAATTACTTAGCCACCGATAAAATATCTCCTGCACTCTCACCCCGAGAAGCTCAAAATTTTATTGAGAAGAGTGCAACCTTCTCATGGATTGATGGTTGCCTATTTAAAATTGGGCCCGATCAACTCATGCATAGATGTGTTGCAAAAAATGAAACCACAAAAATTTTGAAAGCTTATCATGATGAACCATGCGGTGAACACTTTGTAGGGAAGAGAACTGCATTTAAAATTTTGTAGGTTGGGTATTATTGGCCCTCCTTATTTAAATATGCAATCAAATATGTCAGCCAATGTGACCAATATCAGAGAATGGGTAGACCAACTCCACATGATGAAATACCACTTCAGCCCCATGTGCATATTGAACCATTCGATAAATGGGGAATGGATTTTGTTGGACCAATTAATCCATAATCTAATGGTAAAAGGTATATTTTGGTATGTACTGACTATGTGACTAAGTGGGTTGAAGTGCAGGCACTATAGAATGCAAAAGAAGATATCATAGCATAGTTCCTGTATGAATTCATTTTTACCAGGTTTGGTGTTCCCAAGGAGATTACCACTGACCAGGGGACCTAGTTCACCTCAAATATGATACAAGAGTTGATGAAGCAGTATCAAATCTGGCACAACAAGACCACCCCTATCATCCACAAGCAAATGGGTAGGTGGAGGTCACAAACAAGGAGTTGGAGAACATTCTCACCAAAACAGTGCAACAACACAAGAAGGACTGGGTAAATCACCTATCGAAAGCAGTATGGGCATATCGCACTACCTAGAAAACCACTATGGGATTTACACCATTTCAATTGGTGTATGGAAAGAATGCCATGATGCCAATCGAGTTTGAAATTAAAACCCTACTGAACTGCTATGAAGCTGAACCTAAATCTAGACATCGTGCAACAAGAATAGATTCACCAACTGAACCAGCTGGATGAATACCAACAAGATGCGCTACAATGCACAAAAATTATGCAGAAGCAGAGGGCCATGTGGCATGACCACCACATATGGCCAAAATGGTTTAAGGAAGGAGATTGGGCATTACTTTATGATTCCTAGTTCCAAGAGCACAAGGGAAAACTCATGCAGAGGTGGATGGGCTCGTATGAAGTGGTTGAGGTAATTAATAACGATGTTGTCCATGTCAAAACCATCGATGGTAGTGACATCATTTTAATAGTCAATGACCACCGCTTACATCCGTATCATGCACCTTCAATCCATGCAATCAACTCAAATGCAGGCATGGGGGAGACCCCATTTGATAAAAATATTTTAGCAGTTTGATGAATGCTTATGCGTTCACAAAAAATATTATTATTATTTATAATATTTTTCTAATATTAGCATAGGATTTTCTTTCTTTTATTTTTCTTGTTTTGTAGGGTTACGTGGACTTAGATGCAATCTGTAGGCATCCGAGAAACTAGGCCTATCAGGCATGAAGCCACGATCCCTATTTTTATTTTACTTTTTGTGTGTTTATTTTTGTAGGACATGTGGACTCAGATGCAATCTATAGGTATTCGGGTCAAACTAGGCCTATCAGACAAGCCACGTTGCCCCACATTTTCAAATTTTGAGAAGTGTAGTAATGTGAAGAGGGTGCCAAATTTTTATTAGAAGTGCGTCGTCTATGATCGAACTTGTGTATAGGTGTTTATTTCCTATCGAAAATAACACACCTATATTCGGGTCAAAAATAAAAAGGTAGCGCTAAAAAAAAGGGCACCTATATTCCTAAAGCAACGGGTGTCTATCTTCCAAAACAATAGGCTATCCATTAAGAAAAGTTCCCTTCCAACAAAATGCTTATATCCACAAAACAAAGAAAGTCTATCAAACAAACAAAACCTATATTCCAAAAAATAAAGAAAAGGTGCTTGTATTCCCAACATAGGGTGCTTGTATCCACAAAATAGAAAGAAGGGCACTTGTATTTTGAAGCAGAGACGATGCCTATATTCAGAGAAGTAGTGGGTACCTATATTCTAGAAGCAATTGAGTACTTATATCTAGCGATGGTACCTATATCCATATGCAGTCAATGAAGTCAACCTTTTCATGGAATCGAGTATGCCTGTTTTTCCCATTGCCAATGATGAAATCTATTTGCTTCCCAATATTTGATCATCGAAGTCCACGTATTCCCATCGATAAAACATGCATACTCTTGAGACACACATATCAACTTCCAAGGGGGACATGTGTCATCCCATGATAAAATAAAATAATCATATTTTTCTTTATTTTTCACATGAGACCTCGAGATTAATAATAATGTATTACCCAATAACATTATTTTGACAAGATCACCACGCATAAAAAAATGCATGTCATTGATTCACCTCACTCCACTGTTGTCATGATTGCACCACTAGGCATTTACATAACATGATTCACAAAAAACCACCCAGGTATGTACTGATTTTTCTATTATATGTATGCATAGTTATCATAAAAACATATTTCTATGTAACGTGCCAACACATGCCCTAAAGTTCTATTGTCCAATCATGCAACCCTAAGGTCTACAATGTGCCATGTGGTACCAATCAAGCGTAAGAGAGGAGGTTGTAACTATATCCAACTAAATATAGCACATGATTTAAGAGTTAATTACGCAAATTTCATAATTACTATTGATTATGGGAAGATAGGTGCCCTATATGCATGGATACAGTCGCATGCTTCGACATGTTTAAAAATAAATAAAAATATATATTTGCAACTAGAGAAAAACTAGAAGAATAGAGACGATGCCATGGGAGGACCTTCGAGCAATCATGCATTGAAGAAGTATGAGCCCAAGGATCTCTCGAGCATAACTAGTTTCATCCAAGAATAGTTCAAGGTTACCAGGTGGATGGATTACTACCGCTTAGTCAGCCAAGATCAAGATCTTACGATGGTACAAGAATTTGTAGCCTCCATGGATGATGGTGTTGTGAGGATGTATGGACTAGTCATACCAATCATGGAGGAGTACATTATAAAAGTTACCAACCTCCCATGCATAGGAGATCAAACATACAAGGATGATAATGTTGGGTATTGCACTCAAAGATTTTTTAGGCAACCCACTATGTAGTTGATGTAGTATGGGTTGCCAAAATAGTATATCCTTGAATTATGATGGTAGGTATTCAAGCAAGTGGTAAGGTTTTTCACTTGCACTAGAAAATACTCATGGTTGAATGCTAACCACCTTTGGTTTATCAATCACTTTTTACATGGGGATCACATTAATGTCCCCTATTATCTGATGTGTGCCCTAAAGGATGAGGTCAATTCACACACTATGGGCACAATGATAACATTAGGGCATCATGGGCTAATTTCAACCCTAATTTGACATGCTAAGATGTAAAAGGTTGCACCAATAGCTGAAGAGGAGATTGTTGCATCAAAATTGACTAATGGATAATAGGAAGATGAAGAGGCAAAAGTGTCTATCTCCCACCACATCCAATATAAAGAGAAGGTAGAGTAGGTAAACTCTAGCCCCTTCCAGGCAATGTCATCACCTACCTCCCAACATAGCCACTCTATAGGGGAGGTAGAGTAGGCTGAACCAAGCCCATCATGGGCAATGTCATCACCTATCTCCCAACACTCAAACTAGGAGGTAGAACAGGCTGTCTTGAGCCCATTTCGGGCAACATCACCACCAGTTACTAGGAGTAGAATGATAATGGAATCTATGGTGTTAGGGGATGATGAAGAACACATGATGGAAGATTAAATGACCACCCAAGTGTTGTAGGGCATGGCCTCTATTGAAGTGCCCCATAGTAATTCTTTGGAGGAAGACCTCCAAGACCAATTGAAGGCCATGAAAGAGCAAGCCTCCAAATGGGAGAAGAAATTCAAATAAAAAAAGTTAAATTCTAGGAGTCTCGATGAGCTACCACAACCAAGCAATAAGAATCTAATAACATTGTGCAACAATTGCAAGAGATAGTGCAACAATTGAAGAACATAGTCCAACAATTATAGAAATTGTTGGCCACCAAAGTAGATCAAGTTGATGTTGTTGTACAAACAGATTGGGCCATGGACCCAAGGATTTCCTCTATCAATTTAGAGGAGAAGGTGGCATCTACAAGGCATTCCATTCTGATGCCAGGAGGGCATCATACACCCAGATGTTTGATGTAGGGGACCAATCAGAAGCCCCTATGGTGGATGCTTCCTAGGAATAGGGGAGCCTTGTTTCATAGAGTGGGCTCCTTATGATCAAAATTATGGATAGTGAGGCTACTGAGTCAGCCAAAACATCTATGATTACCCAATCAATTGGTCAACCAGTAGACCATTCGAAGACTGCCTAGTCAGCTGGGGAGTCTACAACACATGTGGATGTTACCTAGTCAGCTAGGAAATCACCTACACAAGATACAACTATCCAATCAATTGAGAAGCTAGAGGAGTAGGATGATGTGGGTCAATCAAAGGAATTAATTGATCCCTCAATAGCTACATAGTCAGTTGGTCAACCATCGATTGACCAAACCATGGTTGGTCAGTCTGATGCATAGCCAGAGGTTGAGCCTCTTATCGACATGCCACTAGACTAGGGTACACATGAAGTAGAGTCATCAGACATCTAAGAAATACCACCTCCATGGAGGAAAGTGGTGATTGGTCTCTCGGTGCCACCAGTAGATGCAGAAGCCTCGAGACCTACAAAGAAACTTTGGCCAAAGGCTAAGGTAAAGTGGCCACCCCAGAGGAGATCGAAGGCTAAGGCCAAGAGGCCACCACAAAGAAGAAAGAAGGTGCAATAGGACCCCAACTCTGATGAAGAATGGGTTGCATCAATGAAAGCCTTTGCAAGCCATCAATAGTAGATGGTAGAGCTCAAATAAATCTTGAAAAAGGTAAAGAAAGAATGAAAAGCCCATAAGAGGATGACTAGGGAGCTAGGCATCAACATTAATCCTACTAGGCCAAAATAATTTTGGGCCCTATATGGTTCTGATGGTGGGTATCCATCAAAGATGATGGAATTTTATCGATAAATGGGGATGTATGACAAGGAGCCCATGATGCCACCACCAGTCAGAGCACCTAAACCTTTATCGTCTAATGATGACAAGGATGATACAGATGATGCAATGCTTGACCCATAGATAACACATCTACCGAAAGCTCAAATATTTGATACATCATGGTTTCCACCATGGGATATGCCAGAGATCACAATGGTAGAGTGACTACCTAAAAATCATTTCTTCTAGAAGCAAGTTGAACCAACTTTACAAAAGGATGCAACCACATTTGCTGGACTACCAGAGGAAGAGGACACAGGTAGGCAGGGTCGGTGTAAGAAGAGACCCAAAACAAGGGTAGTTCCTAGCCAGCCCACAGGAGTCAATGCAAGAAAGCACCAGAAATAGAGGAAGGTCCCAGCTAGCCCAAGCAACGTGGCAAGTGTAAATGAGACAAAGAGAAGGAGAAAGCCACAACTTGAGAAAGAAAACACTGGAATAGAGATTATTGGAAGGTTGTTGCTAAAATAGGGGATTATCAACAATAGGTGCCATGAGGATGTGGCAATACTTAGGCATGGGGGGATGATGAGCACCATAATTGCTCATTTTTTGTGCATGTTTTAATGGGGTATTGTGTGGCATTATTAACATTAGAGATGTATTTTTGTGAAATTATTGCATGCATTTAATAGAAATTGATGTATTATGCTTGACTGGTGTTTTTAGTGGAAAATGTGTGTAGATGCAATATTTTGTTGTTTTTTTGCACCTTTTAGTCGAGGTCCCACATGGACCTGGCATTGGATAACACTTGTAATGCATTTGAGGAACGATGGGTGATTTAACGGAGATAGCGACATTGGAAAAAGGTATCCAAATTCACTAAGGTACGATGCTTGTATCCCGACCATAGGCCAGAAGGTGCCTATCTTCCTACAAATGGGAAAGCACCTATCTTCTAATGATAGAACAAGCGCTTGTCTTCTAGTGATAGAACAAGTGCCTGTCTTCTAGTGATAGAACAAGCACCTATCTTCCAACAATAGGTCGAAAGGTGCCTATATTTCGATGATAGAGCGAGTGCCTATCTTTCGATGACCAAAAAAGTGATAACTCTCAAAGAAACAAAAAGGGCCTATATGTGGTACCTTTATCCCGACGATAGGTCAAAAAGGTGCCTGTATTCCAGTGATAGGCCAATAGGCGCTTATATCCGATGAAATAAAGTGCGTGTTGACTATTTGACTTGAAGACCATGCATAAGTTTAGAAATATATTGTTGTACAAACTTAGGGAGCACTATTGTTAACTTAAAAAGATTAATTTTAGCATAGTCGCTCTTTTATTAGACACCAACTAAAATTGTGCATGAACCAACCATAGTGAATCGCATGAAATGATTAAATTAAGATAGTCTAATTTTGTAACAGGGGACGGTCACGTTCTGTATAAAATGTAGGCCACCCCTAAAGTGAAGGATCCCAAACCCGAATGTTATTATGTACTGCATTATTAATAAAATCTCGAGTGTTCTTTTTATTTGCGTGTTTAGAAGAGTGATTGAGTGAACTAGCTGGGCGGACGTCTATAGGAGCTTGGGCCCACTCCAAGTAGTAATCCTCCCTTGTTTTTGCTTTCATTTATTTATGTTGTGTGTTTATTTCCTGTTTAATTTATTTCTGCAAGTGTGTTTATTTCCTACTTAATTTATTTTCGCAAGTGTGTTTATTTTCCTGCTTTATTTATTTCTGCAAGTGTGTTTAATTCCTGCAATTTTCTTTCAGTTGTGTGTTTCTTTTTTGTAATTTTCCTTTCAATCATGTGTTTGATAATGATAATTTAATTTACTTTTCCTATAGTTTCAGTTAGTATTTATTTTCCTGCACTTAATTATTGTTGGTTTGGATGAAATTGAACTACACGAACAACACACCCCACCAAACCAAGTGACACATAGGACTCATCTCCCAAATACTACAAGCATATATTTTGCACAGGTACTCAACAAGTTTATGAACTCCCGGATTGATAAATTAAATGGAAGCAAAATAATTGTTTTTAGAAACACCATTTTCTGCTCACCAATATACCATAATTTCTAAAAAATAGGGTTGGAAAGCCATCCAAACCAAGAGCATTTTCTCTAGCCATAGAAAAGATTTCATTCTTAATCTCATCCTCTCTAACAGGTCTTATAAGGAGGGGATGTTGGAGAGAATCTTCCTTCCTACTTGCTCTGCCCCTTGATCTTTGGAGCCTAGGAGGTTTTCAAAAAAATTACCACTTCTGCCCTGATCTCCATGATGACCTTCATTTCGAAACCATCCACCTTTACTACTCTAATTTTGTTGTAGCTTCTGTGTCTCAGGGTAGTCACACAAAAAAATCTTGTGTTACAATCTCCATCTTTCAACTAAAGAGTTCTTGATTTTTACCTCTAAAATATCTCCTCATTAGCCAGGGTATTATGTGTAGACACCAAATCCTAGCCATTTGTCTTCCATATTAGCCTTCCCACCATTTCCACCATCAAAATCTAGCCAATTTGACCACTATTCCTATTTTCCTACCATTTTCGATCATTATTCATATTTATTTATATATATTTAAATATAATATTTTATATTATATTTTAATATATATTTAATAAATATGTATTTATTTAAGTGAATTAATCCCAACCATCCAATTTCATTTAATCCCGACCACCCATTTACATCAATCCGTGCCACACCCTAGATTTATTATCTACCCTTGGATATGCTTTAATCTCAACCACATGATTAGTGTCATTGAAACCCTAGCATGCCTTAGGTTAGATTATAAATAGGATCCATTTTTATGGCTCAAACCCTAAGTTTCCTAAGTTTTGGAGTTCTTTAAGTCTTTGGATTTTCTGTGTATTTGAATTCCCTGAGTGCTTAAAATCCTTAAGTGCCCTAATCTGCCTCGCATTACTTTGGCCACCATATTTGCTCATTGTAACCCCCCCATTGCTACCACCATCATTTCTCCCTCATCGGATCTGCTTATGCAGAATACTTCCCCTCAGCCCTAAGCACCCACGTGCGTTTCTTGTAGTAGCTAGGCACCCATGGGTGTTTCACGTTATCATTCCTAAAGACTCCCTAGCCTCCGAGTGATGCTAGGGCATCACCGCACTAGTAACCTACATCAAACATCATGCATCAGAAGACAATAAGTAAGACAAATCCATTATTTTATTTATTTCATGCATGTGTTTCTATTTTTGTTCACTCTATTTACAACACTTAGTTAGGGTTTACTATTTATCATAGAGGGCCTCACACTGTGGAGCCCTCATAGGTATTACTAACTACTTTTGTTGTGTCATTGTGTGTAAATCTAAAGTACTACCTCATAATCTCGAGTGGCCCAACCTTGGATATCAAAAAGCCCACTCACCCTATTGGGATCAAGACGCACTTGAAGACATCACAACTTTGCTTGTTAGGGTTTTGGAGAACCCTAACACCTTGTAATATTGTATCAAAAGTATTCAAGGATCCAAGCTTGTAAACAATGGAGTTTCTAGGCTCCCCCCATCAATGAAAATTATTCTATTATGCAATCTTGTGTTACCTTGCATTTTATTTTGTTCAAAGCATTGTCTGTGTGTTGTATTTTGCATATTTTATTATGAAGATCTACTAGGATCACTTTATCCTTCTCTTTGAGATATGCTATCTGGGTTTCAGCTTCCAAAGAGGACTCGATCTCCTTTAGTTATTTTTTTAACTCCTCTTTTTGAGGAAGAGGTGTTCAAAAATAATTTTATTCCACTCTTTCAAATTGACTCTTATGAATCTAACAATATTGACAACATCACCCATCAAAAATTTGTAGATGATACAACCCTTTTTGGGAGGGAAATGATAAACAAGGCTAAAGCTTTGAATAGATTATTAAAGGAATACAAAAGAATGTCAAAGTATAAAGTTAATAGGACAAATAAAAACTTTACTTCTTAAACACCCTAACTAGAATCAAAGTAGGTATATGCAGGTTATTTCAAATGGAGAAGGAGAATTTGTGAGCAACTTGCCTAGGGATGCCCTTATTTGAGGGGAGAATGAGGATAGAATTATGGAATCCAGTTATAAGTAAAGTTTAGAATAAACTACTAACATGGAAAGGTAGATGGTTATTGTTAGAAGGAAGAATACAACTAATTGTGTCAGTCTTACAAGCCATTTAAACATATTATATATCCTTGTCTACTATGCCAAAATTGATAGAAATAATTTAATCTATATTATGCGGTCATTTTTTATGGTTAGGATTACATGATAAAAGGAAATTTCCTTTGGTGAAATGGAGCGAGGTATGTGATGATAAAACTAAGGGAGGTCTAGGTTTAATAGTTCTTACGGATGCAAACTTAGCTCTAAGGGGAAAAGTAATTTGGAGATTGTACAAAGAGACTTAAATACAATGGGAAAGAATTCTTCTAAGTAAACATGTTGAGCCTAATGACCCAAAATTAATATTTATTGCATTCTCACTACCAAATGGTTCTGCACTAATGAAATGGTTAAAAAAAATAATTGATTAAGTAATTAAAGGTCTAAGATGGTTGGCGGAAACTAGATAAATAATTTCTATTTGGATGGATACTTGGTGTGATAAAAAACCACTCAATTTAGATATAATTTTGAAACCATGGATGAGACTACTTCAAGACAAATATGGTGATAGAGTTTAAAACATTATGTACAAGCATTAGGAAGGAAGATACAAATGGAAAGAAGTTTTTTTTACAAGTATACAAGACATTGATTCTAGAAGGAAATTGAGTAGAAAGATAACAACAATGATTATTCTGAGGGGAGCTAATAATAAGTTCACTTGGGAGTTGAATAGCTCAAAAGAATACACAACAAGAAGTGGATATAATGTAAAGCACCAAAAAAATAAGAATATTGCAATAATATGGAGAGATATTTGGGATAGCTCAAGCATTCCAAAAGTTAAATTATTTGTTTGACTAGTAGGTCATAGAAGAATTTTATCCTGGTATAACATTATGAAAAGAGGTTTTCATGGCCCTTCACAATATTTTATATGTAAAAAGAAGGAGGAGAGTATATAACGTCTCTTAGAACACTGCTCAATAGTCTAGAAACTATGGTAATGGATTCTTAATATGTTTGGTAAATGCATGGTGATGAATGGAAGAATTTAAGAATGGCTAAAGCAATAACAAAGCATTTGTTTTTTTTTAAATTTACATGGTGGAATCGATAGCCTCCATGAATCCAAACAAGCTGCCTAACTTTTATGGCCGCCACAGTATTCTGCGCTATCCACCCCGAAAGTCGCCACACAGATCTTCATGTAGTCCGCCCCTATAACCACCATGCCATAATCATTTTAAAACTTTTATGTCGTTGAAAGCACAATAACAAAGTATTTTTAAAAATGAGGTTTTACAAATAATTTAGGATATATCAAAAGACACAATACTTTGGACTGACTGGCTCGAAAGGAATAGAAGAATATTTAAAAAAGGAAGGGAGTTTAGAGGTAATGAAAAGGAATATTTATTTATCCATAGAGGAGTCTAAACCAACTCTATCAATTCACCCAATCCCTAATCTAGAAGGAGAGAGCCTTGATAGATGAATTCAAGTCATCAAATGAAACTGATGTTGCATATAGGAGAAACAAAAGGAAGGAAAATAATATAAAATGGAAACCACCAGATATGGAGTTGGTCAAATTGAATTTTTATGGACCATATAAAGTAAATCTAGGACCAACAAGAGGAGGAGGAATAATTATAACTAATAGAGAAGAGATTTTGTCTCATTACGCTTTCAATAATAGATTAAAGAAAAATAATGAAGTTGAAGCTCGGGCTACTTTGGAAGGGATAAAAATATACAAACAAATAAAATGGAACAAAGTATGGATGGAAGGTGATTAACTAACAGTAATATATACAATTTTGAGGAAAGCAGAGATCCCATGGAACATACAAGAGATAATTATGGAAATACAAGACCTTGCTATAGAGTTTAAAAAATTAGGTTTATACATACGTTAAGGGAAGGAAACAAATGTGCAGATAGGCTAGCCAATAGAGGGGTTTTAATTGAGGATCATGAAGTTAAATTCTCTTTTCCATGGTTAGAGAAAGTAGTAAGTTTAGTTGAAGTTGACAAGAAAATGTTGACTGCTTGAATCAAATAATGATTAAGATTTACTTTAATATTTTCCATTGGTAATGTTTGCTTTATTTTATAAGATTAATGTGTTATTATATAAACTATTTATTACAAATTTTGTGGTTGCACTCATGCTTCAAGAAGGAAACTAGCAATCCATATCTCGTAAAGTAGACTATGATAGTACAACGTTTCAGAAATATTACCCTACTAAGATGCAATGCATATAAATTAGAGGTGGAGTTTTGGTATTGTGAAGGTTGCTATGGAAAAATGTCAAGAAAAAGGATGCTAAATTATGGAATATTTATATTCACATAGAAAATTGAAGAAGATCCAAAAAATGAAAATCAAGAATTCAAACATTTTATGAAAATGATGTAGGTATCTAGCTATAGCAACTCAATTGAGATGAGAATTGAATCTATTTATAAACTCTTAAGCTTTAAAGGAGAGAGTTATGATTTGCCAAGGGTGGGAGAATTAAGTATGACCCCTTGTTATCCAACACAAAAAAAATATTGTTATAGTCTTGAGTTAGTTTTAATAATAATAAAAAATTATTGAGGAATGTAAGGGTTTTTTTATATGATTTGGAAGATGGGTGACTATATGACAGTTTCTTCTATAGGAGCTTAATGCAATATTGCAACAATACAAGACAAAAACAAATGGGATGGACAATTGTTAGAAGCAAAAAGTTATTTTGTTGGATTATTTTTTACAGTAAAGAGGATAAATATCATATTTGAGGTTATAAGTGTATATGCTCCAACTATAATTAATTTTGACATATTTTTTATTTTTATTTACATAGTGGAATTGGTAGTCACCACGATGATCCAGGAACATTGTCCACATTTATGGTCACAACAATATTCCATGTTGTTCACCTTGGAAGTTGCCACATAGTACTCTATGTAGTCTACCCCTATAACCACCATGTCGTAATCATTTTAAAACTTTTACACTACTGAAAGCACCAGGAAAGGGACAAGCATGCAGTTCAACAAGGCCCAAGATTTGAACCTTAGGTGTCCATCCCCCTTAAGGGGTTTCATCGCACCAATTGGTCTACACCTTAGACCTAGTAAAATATGTTAGAAGGACCTTAGCATATTTTATTTAACACAATGATGATTCATAATTGTGATCTATGGATTCTTGGTGACTTCAACACAACTCTATCTCCTTTAGAATAGGTAGGTGGTATTCCTAGATGGTCTAAATCAATGCAATATTTTTCTTCATTTATCACTTCAAATGACCTTTGGGATATTATTCTTTCATTTTTTTGGTATGCATGTAATAATAGATGTATGGGGTAAACTTCTATAACATAAAAATTGGATAGTTTTTTGTTAGAATATAGTACACAATATCTTTAGATATCTTGTTACAAGTAGCTTTAGATCACAAACCCATTCTTTTCACTTATGATTTACTCAATAATGGTCACCCAAAGCCATTTTACTTCTACTCTATGTGGTTCTAAGATACTAATTTTCTAGAGTGTTATGCTATGTTGGGATGAAGCAAATTGAAGGATCATGAATGTATAGGTTTTTTCAAGAGATGAAATGTCTAAAGGGGCAACTGAAGATTTGGAATGCCAAATATTTTCATATAATTTCTAAAGAAAATAAGGAAATTGAATCCAAGGTAAAAAATTTACAAGAGATAGTAGAAATCAATGGAATGGACCAAGATTCACATATGCAAGAAAAATAACTACTTTCTGATTATCATAATGTATTTAAAAAGGAGGAGTTATATTGGTTCCAAAAATATAGGGACAAATGGCTCAAGGAGATAGAAATACCAAATTTTCCCATGTTACAATAGAAACAAATTCTTCTTTTTGCCACATCAAATTTTTTTTGACTCCATATGGAAGAACTAATGAGGAAGAAGAAGATATCAATAAGAAAGCAATTAATTACTTCAAAAATATTTTGTTAGATGTTGGGCAAGATAAGAAGCCACAAGTTAAGATTTTACAAAATATTCCATCAATTATCACATAGGGACAAAAGAAAAGCTTGATTAAGGAGATGTATATGGAAGAGCTAATGAAGTAGTTTTCTCTTTCCATCCTAATAAGGCACTTGGTCTTTGATGGATTTCTTGTAATTGTTTTTTAAAATTTTTAGGATTTATTGAAGAGTGATATGTTGGTTGTGGTTGAAGAGGCTAGTAAAGAAAGTCTACAATAAGTAATATCAATGCCACTTTTATTACATTGGTTCCCAAGAAAGGCGAGAGAAAATATTTTGATAATTTTCATCTACTAAGTCTTTGTAATATTATTTATAAGATCATTTCAAGAATTATGGCAAATAGGTTGAAAGGTATTCTAGATCGTGTTATCTTAGAGGAACATGGTGGTTTTGTTCATGGTAAAAAAATTATTAATTGTGTAATCATTGCATAAGAGGCCATACATTCTCTTCATAAGAACTAGGCATGCATATAAAATTAGACATGGACAAAGCATATGATAGGGTTTCCTACAGTTTTCTACATAATATTCTCAATTTTTTTTGGTTTTGATCACAATTGGTATGAATGCAATGAATGTTGTTATAGCACTTCAAAATATTATATTTTGTTCAATGGTTCTCTTGCTAGTTACTTTAAATTATATTGTTGACTTTTTCAAGATGACCCACTTATCTATTCATTATTCTTGTAAAGGCATTAGGGGGACCTTTCTCAAAGGAAAAACTAAAGGGGAAATCAAAGGTATTTAGGTTGCGAAAAATGGTTTCTTCAAGTCTCATCTCCATTTTGTTGATGATGCTTTTCTTTTGGGTCGTCCCTTAGTTAGTTATGCCATAAATTTTAAATCAATATTATCTTACCATGAGAAATCTATTGAATAGTTGGTTAATATTATAAAATCTAGGATTTCCTTTCATTTACATTGCCCTAGATTTACAACAAATTATTGTGGATATTTTATGGCTTAAAATTGAAAATTTTCCATCAACCTACTTGGGTATTCCTTTATCTCATAAAGGAAATAAAAAGGATATTTTAGACTCATGTTTGGATGGAATGAAACCTTGTTCTATAGGTTGGAAATGTAAGTTTTTAATCATGACGTGAAGGCTACAACTCATAAAGACTACATTGTAATCCATCCCTATTTATACGATGTCACTTTGAATATTGCCAGCAAGTATAGAATTAGATATTAATTCAAGGAGATTTTCTTTGAAAAGGATGAGGGGGAAAATTTATATTTCCTCTTTGTAAGTGGGATAGAATTTACAAAGGAAATATTATTAGAGGATTCAGCTTGCAAATTAGTGGACTATAAGTTTAGCCTTAGGGGCAAAACTTGGATGGGGATTATTCAAAGATCAAGAAAAAAATTGGGCAAAAACATTACTTATATATATATATATATATATATATATATATATATATATATATATATATATTCTCTTGATGAAATCAGGTTATTTAGGAAAAGAACCCTACACAAAAGATCACCAACATGGAACTTCATACTAAATAGATTTTAATTGATCAAGAATCATATTAAATGGTCATTTAATGAGGAGAATTATGTAAATTTTTTGATTTGATGTTTGGTTGAATCCTTATCCTTTTATTTCTAGTTTCTAATGGCAACCATTGGTTTGGGCATACCTAGATTTTAAAGGTCCAAAGGTCAAATATTTATATTAATGTGAGCAACAACCCCATATCATGGATTTCTATTAGTAACCTAGTTGAAGGAGAGGGACTCAGACAAATTTTAGATGAGCTTCAAAAGATGCTTCAAGAGTATAATTTTTGGTTTTTACATGAAAAGATGAGTTGGTTTAGAATCTATCAAAGATGGTGGATACTTGGTGAAGTTGGAATATGAGGATTTAGAGCAATAAAAAATTTCTACTCCCAAATATTTTCCTTGGAAGAATTTTTGGTTACTAGAGGCTCTTCCTAAGGCCTCAAAATTGCTTTGGTTAGAAGTTCAAAGTAAAATTATTATAGGAGAGAATTTACAAAGAAGAGGATATCATAGACCTTTTAGATGTGACTTATAGGAGAGAATTTACAAAGAAGAGGATATCATAGACCTTTCAGATGTGACTTGTATGAAAAGGATTTAGAAACATTAAACCATTTACTTATTTATTGTCCCTTTACTCACACCATTTGGGGTTACTTATTAAAAAATATGAGAATATACTAGGTAGCTCTATCAACATTGAAAGAGTTGATGAAATATTAAATTAATTATTTTAAAGTTAAAGTATTATGTATTCTCTATAGGATTGGTCCTATCATTATTTGTTGAAATTTATGGCTTGCAAGGATTAATGCATTTTTTAAAAATAAATTCAAAATCATGCCCAAGTTTAGAACCATACTATTGCCTCTCTTACATAACGTTTATAGATATGGTGCTCATGATGGAAATTCTTAAGTGTAGAAAAAATGTGGTAGCAATTTGGTTGTAAGGTTTGAACATACATGGAGGAGTCATATATAACAATGGCATTAAAACAAAGGATCTGCTTAAATTTAGGGTAAAATGGAAATGTTTAAAAATTGGGTTTACAAATTTTTGGACATCTCAATTTTATGCTATGGAGGGTAGCACAAAAGGATCTTATGCTTTCCTAGAAACCCTAAGTTGATGCAAATTTTATTCATCCTTATTTTATTATTTTGTTGCTCTTGAAACTAAGTTTAAGAGATAATATACACACAACTTCTAATTCTATTTCCCAAAGAGGATTCCATACTACTTAATGAAAATGAAGACAATTTACCTAGAACAAACTTGACTTGTTCTATTACCTTTAATTTTAAAATTTCCTCCATATCTTCCTTTGCACATTTAATTCCTTTTAAATTTGAGCTTGCACATGGCACTTTCTCATCAATTGCATCTATCCTTCTTTGTTTCTTCTAACGATTGACCTGAGTGAACTATGGTGGCCCTTTTCATATCATTTTGTAGAGAGGGTTTATTTACTTCTTTATTTGAAGTGGAATATCCTTGCTTTAAATCCAACTTCTATTACAATATGATTTCATTGCTTATTCTTGAAGTTTGTCTCATGACTAATATTTCCTATCTCTTTCTTCATCATTTTCACTTTGCAATCTATTTTCATGTGTCTAGTCTCATAACAATTATGACATTAAAATGTAATGTTTTCCTAATCTACTTGTTGATCCCATTCTCTTAATTTAGATGTAAAATTTATGTATTATGGCATAGGATTTGAAATATCCATAGCAACATATATCTAAGTATATATAACATGATTTTGATCCTTAGTAGTTGGTCCCTCCTAGATGAATTCCCCTAAGGTATTTTCAATATTATTTAAAACATCCTTATTTATGAGCTAATATGGAATTCCAAAAAGCCTAACCCATACTAGAAATTTTTTAATAGTTTTTATCTGGAAAATCACTCTATGGTCTTAAATAAAGGGCATATCTCCCCTAAACCATGGGCTGCCACCCATTATTTTATCCCTAAATTTTGAGCTAGAAATTATGATGAGGAAATTTTTTTTAGGAAGAAAAGCCATAGAGTAATTTGAATTCTATTTCCACTTCCACTTGATCCTTTTTTTGAATCTCTAAAAACCATGATAACTATACATGTAACTTATAAATTAACCCTCTACTATTAAGAACAATTATATCATGATCAATCATCTCATCCTTGATAATCACTTTTGGTGTAACATTTGCTTATTGGATCAAACTTTCCATATATTTTTTTTGGTAGTTTGAATTAAAAAGTGGGTTTTGAAAGAGGTCCCAAAACCTTTTTACAACAGGTCAATAGACCAAATAGAAATCCAAAGGGCAGGCCTTTTGAAAATTAAAAAGTGCACAAGAGGACGGTCCTGAAGGGATCATCAACATAAGACCTTACAAACTGGGATGTAGGATCATCCTGTATGGAAAAATATAAAAAACCCTACCAAACGGGCCCATGATTTAAAAATGAGAATCCTACCCAGGACAAAAAAAATTTAAATTAAAAAACTCACCCAAGGGGAAAACCAAAAATCAAAATCTCGCCTAGGAGAAGCCAAAATTCAAAACCACCTGGAAAGAAGAATCCATCTACTGGCATCCCGGGAGAGGCAATTGAAATAGAGAAATCCATTAGGCAAATTGCAAAGCCACAACAGCAAAGGAGAATCCTATCCATGAGGGCACAAGACCAACACAGATTATCCTAGCAGGGAGAATCCCATCTAGAAAGGCACGAGATCATCACATATTGGTATAGCAATGAAAACCCATCCAATAAGGCATGAAAAAAACACAAACCCATCAAACACAGGCTAGGAAGCAAAGCTTTGAGAGAAACAATCATCACACTAAAAAATGGAATGAGAACACCCACTGGAATAAGCAATAATTTCCAAACATACTATCAAATAAAACTGAAACCTCGACTGTAGCAAGAAGAATCCCATAAATAGTTAAAATGAAAACACAACCTAGAAACTAGATCAGCAGATTCTAGAGATCTTGGCAAGCCACAAGATGTCCCTATGGAGGAGACTAAATATGCAAGCTAAAGGGAGAGTCCAGATACACCATCCACCAAGAAGATCCATGACTGGAGCAATATTAGACATAGGTATTATCAACAAAGGCTAGACAACTATAGCAAATGATGAAGCATGAGGTCTCCACCCAAAGACCTTTTACAAATTGCAGAGCTAAACCACCAGACAACTGCTCATATCAAAAAAGCACACAGTCCCACCAAGTCTGCAGAGGGAAGAAACATTGTAAGCCAAAACTACAACTGCATGAAGAAGCATAGGGTCCTACCCCAAGATAAAAAGATAGACTATAGTAGAGGCTCCACTAGAAATACCTAAAACATATAAGTGCTGGATCTACAAAGAGATCCAAGAGGTATTACAAAACCTGATCTAGAGCAAGACAGGATGACTATTTGTGGACGATACACACTAGGCTCCCCATAGGCCAAGAAAAAACATAGATAGGGATCCCGAGCACTAGGAACAGGTAACAAATACTGTACCTTCTTCCAGAAGCCATAGCCCCCCAATTGGGAAAACTGGAATCCAACTAAACTAAGGCACCTAGGATAGGGTCATTGTGATGGTCCAAATAACTGCATAGAGATAGTCAAACACTAGAAAACTAGTCTAGAAGGATCTAGGTGGATCCTGGGAGCTTGGGAGTGGAGTAGAGGAGCAAGAAAATGGAACGGGGCCATCCACCAGGGTGAGAGCCTCCCGCCTCAAACTTGCCATATATTCATTCTTCCTCTTTTCTCCAACTTAGGCATCCATACTTCTAGCTAGGGCATCTTGAGTTCTCATAAGGGCTTTCAAATATGACTTTTATTTCATGCTACCTAGTGGGACTCACTCCTGGCTAGCACTCACTACCTTATTATATACTTGATAAGCCCTAAAAATGATCATTTTTGTATAAAATTTTCATATATATTGCGACATTTATTTTAATAGAAATATATGTTTTATGCAAATTTTATATGTATTTAACATTATATTACATATGTTGTCTAATATTTGTTTTTGAGTGAATTATGTGTAGATTCAATGGATTTTACAATATTTTAGCATGACTACATCGAGGTCCCATTCGGACCTGGCACTTTATGTTTTGTGATGGTAAAAATATCTATAACAAAATAGTGATGAAGTGCTAAATTAGGCGCCTGATTCCCTATTTAGGTTCTCGATTCCCGTTGGGCACTTGATTGTTAGGTACTCGATTCCCATTTGGTACTTGACAGTCGGGTGCTTGTTTCTCGTTAGGTGCCTGACTTTCATTTTGGTGCCTGATTCCCGTATTCTTCAGATAAGGCACCTGATTCCCATTGACACAAAATTATAGCACAACCCCTGTTATCGACAAAACAAAATGACAATTTCAGTGATGGGTACGAATGCAATTTTAGCAATGGATGTGGACCAAGGACAATGTCAACGACCATATGCCATCTATTTTTTAGAAATCACATAAAAATCAATGTAATCAGGTAGAGCAAAATATTAGACATATTCTGTTCTTATACAAAATATGCTGATTATATTCTAAACTTAATGTTTTGCTTTACCTCCTTTATTCTTGCATATTGTTGTAATAACAAAATAAGAAATTGATTTTCTTTCAGAATATAATAGGACATGGCCTCATATCTTATAAATATGCAAGCCACCCCTGAAAAATAGATCCCAAATTTTCTTTGTAAATTTTTGCTGTAATTCCAAATACAATTCATTTGAGTCTTTTGATCAACTCAACTAGCATCCAATGAATGTATTAATGCGGGTAAAATATTTTGGAAGCTTGGGCCCACTCTCAATAGTATTCCTCCCTTATTTTACATATTTTCTATCATTTTTATTTCATTTTCCTATTTTATGTAATTTAGTTTAATATTGCAATTTCCCCTGTTTTCTGTAAATTTCCAACAAGTGTGCAGTTTTGATTTCAAGGCATTTCAGTCATGTCTTTGATAATGTAAATTAGATTAGTGGTTTGGAAGATAAACGAGAACTCCAATGAAACAACACCCCCAAACCATAGAATATAAGGGACTCATCTTATTAAAGGGAGATTATAGGCATATACTATGTAGGGTTACTCACAAGTTTACGAGCTGTCTCGAGTTGACAATTAAATGGAGGTAATGATTTATACCATAGAAAACTAACCAATGTTTTGCCCAAAATTTTGGCACCATTGTTGGGGAGTAGCCAACTGTAATTTTTTGTTTTGAAGAAAGTATGTTAGAAGTAGTTTAGGTTACTTTCTACAGAACCTTCATTTGAAATTTTGTATGAGTCTTCCTAGAATTAGAGGACCAAACAATTGTTTTATCAAGAACACAAACATTGTTTCTCAAAAAGCCTCTATTTTAGTTGTACTAGATCTTAAGACTGAAACCTCTCCACCATCGTCTCCACCTATGCATTAGAGTCAACATCCATTGTTTGCACATGATCCTTTTGAAACATACCAGCAAAACCTTAAGGAAGGATCTGAGATAGGAATAGTTAAATCTGAGGAAGATTTACTAAACCTTGAACATTGGCAAGCAGTTAAGGAAGGGACTATTTCAAACACTAATTTAGTAATCCTTCTGGAGGATAAAAGAAACAAGAGAGAAGCCTTAAAATCTTCCCTGAACGTAGCAAGTGTAGAAATATTGATAGCAAAAAAGATGGCTGAAATAGTAGAAGAAGCATCCACTAGTTTTAACTTCCCCATAGAAGAGGCAAGAGGAGACCACAAGATGAAACATATCTCTCCTACCCACCTTCCAATATTTAGAGTATTTAAATAAAAATATATTGATCTATTTCTCTTCAAGTTTAATGTTCTATGCAGATCGATAGACTATAAAATCGATGCTTAAAAATTAAAGTTGTTTCCCTCAACTCTTGATGATGCAGCCCTACATTGGATCATCATTTTAGGACACATATAGATAACTACCTGGGAAGACATGAAAAAAATCTTCCTAGATCAGTATTAAGAGTTTGGTAGGGCACACAATTCTAGAAAAGAAGTCCTAGGTATGACTCAAAAGGAAGGTGAGTCATTGGAGGAGTATTGGGATAGGTTCAGTTTTAATTTGCAAAGATCTCCCCATGCAAGACTAGTTGATAGGTCCTTGAGAAGTATCTTATTAAAGGGGCTTACGAATAAATCTCTTGATGCATTAAACATGATTTCTAGAGGGGACATTTATCAACACCAAATATCTGATATCTGATAGTTGTGTTGGAACTTTTCAAGAAGGAAGGGTAAGTTAACCCCCAAGAATATCGAACAATCAACCACTGTCACTAAAATAGAAATAGAGAATATGCTTGAAGACCTCAAGAGTGATATGTTGTCATATATTGCACTCCAAATGGACACCCTTCTACTTCAAAAAAATAAGCAGAAGAATGAGGCAATACTAGCCTATTTTTGTCGTAAATGCAAGGGAAAACACCTTAAAAATGAATGTCCTGAGAAAACTAGGGATATTCCTATCTATAGCAAGGCCATAAGAGAGTTGTGTTTGAGAAAACTAGGAAGAAAACTAGCACAGACAATCAATTTGGTAGGACAACTAGCTGATATTATGCTAGGAAATACCTACAACCAAAAATATTCAGACCCAAGAAGCCCTGTTTTAACTATGAAAATTGGGGGTTGTGTTTTACCCAATACATTAGTAGATCTAGGGGATGCCATTAATTTCATGCCCAAGAAAACCATGCAGAAACTCAACTTAACCAATCTAAAGCTAACCAAAATTATCCTTCAGTTTGCAGATAGGTCAATAGTGCTCCCTAAAGAAATATTGGAAGACATAATTGTCATAGTGGATGCATGGGAGTACCCAGTATATTTCTTAGTGTTACAATCCAAGTCTGGGTTGGGTGGTTATCCACTCATCTTAGGTAGGCCTTGCCTAGCAACAAATGATGCCTACATAAGTTGTAGAAATGGGCAAATGACCATTTTTGATGGTCATAATGTAAAAAATCTGATCATCCATCCACCTGCACAATCTATAGATTTGTTGGGAGAACTTGAATGTGAGAACCAAAATATGAGTGGTTTATCAATGATTCAATTTATCATGGCACTTGATGAGTTCAAGGATGAGAGTGATGAGGATATGGTGATATAAAAAAAAATCCAAGGAGAACCCTCCTGTCCTCCTCCAAAGTTACCATCAGTGGGAGGTAAAGATCACCATATTCAACAAATAGAAGTTGCACCTGGGAGAGTATTAAACATAAATGATGGGTTGAAATCTGAACAATAGATTAAACTAAGAGAAACATTAGTCAAACATCAAGGTACCTTTTCTTGGGAGTATTCAGACATGAGAGGAATAGCTCCTAAAACTTGTACTCATTGAATATATCTGGAAGATGAAATAAAATCGGTAAGACAACCATAGTGTAGGATGAATCCAACTATGAAGGAGATTGTTAAAATAGAATTACAAAAACTCCTGATAGTTGGGTTTATCTACCCTATCTCAGATAGTGAATGGGTATCACCTTTGGTGGTGGTGCCTAAAAAAAATGAAAAGTGGCAGATTTGTGTTGATTACATGTCACTTAATAAAGCAACCAAGAAAGACCACTTCCCCTTACCTTTCATAGATCAGGTCCTTGACACATTGGCAGGGAAGAAATACTTTTCTTTCCCAGATGGATTTAGTGGATATAATCAGATTCATATTATGGAAGAGGACCAAGATAAGACCACATTCACTTGTCCATGGGGAAACTTCACTTACCGAGTTCTACCCTTTGGTTTGTGCAATGCACCTATTACATTTCAAAGAGTAGTTTTGAGCATCTTTTGTGATATTATTAGAGAAATTGTGGATATATATATATGGATGATTTCATTGTATATGGTGAAACCTTTGAAGAATCCACAAAAAAATTAGAAATAACACTTCAGCTGTGTGAGGAAACCAATGTCCCTAAGAATGAGAAATATTATATGTTAATGCAGGAGGGGATAGTATTAGGACATCACATTTTTGCAGATGAGATCAAGG
Organism: Wollemia nobilis; assembly: GCA_028583015.1. Taxonomy (NCBI): domain Eukaryota; kingdom Viridiplantae; phylum Streptophyta; class Pinopsida; order Araucariales; family Araucariaceae; genus Wollemia; species Wollemia nobilis. The sequence continues at coordinate 3,009,399 of JAQPPZ010014908.1, forward strand.
TAGATAGAAAGAAGCTAGAGGTAATCCAAAATATGCCTACTCCCAAAAATCAAAAAGATATCCAGAGTTTCCTTGGCTCAAATGGTTACTATAGGATGTTTATAGCAGACTTTAGCAAAACTACTAAACCCCTAAGCACATTGTTAGCAAAAGATATAGAGTTTGTTTGGATAAATGATTATAAAAAAAATTTAACATTTTGAAAGAAAAACTAACTTTTGCTCCAGTCTTGAGGGGTCCAAACTGGACCATCCCATTTCACATATATGCATATGCATCCAATAATGCGATAAGGTCAGTTCTAGGATAGAAATATGGTGATGATTTCTATGCCATCTACTATCTCAGTAAACATCTCACAGGTGCTGAATTCAATTATACTATCACAAAAAGGATTTTTTGCAGTAATATATGCTCTTAACAAATTTTGCCATTATATTATAGGATATCAGGTTTTTGTACACACTGATCATTCAAATATAAGATACCTGACAAACAAACCTGGCGTTAGTGGAAAAGTTATCAGATGGTTGTTACTTTTATAGGAATTTGATATGACAATTGTGGATAAAATAGGTAAGGATAATGTGGTGGTAGATTTCCTTATTGACATCTCTTGATCATTCTGCCATAGAAGATCAGTTTCGATATGAGCATTTGTTTGCTCTTAATGAACAGATACCATGGTATGTAGATATGGCTAATTATTTAGCCACTGGTAAAGTATCCCTTGCACTTTCACCACGTGAGAAATAAAATTTAATTAAGCAAAGTGCAGACTTCTCATTGATTGATGGGTGTTTGTTTAAAATAGGTCCTGATCAGGTCATGAGAAGATGTGTTGCTGATAATGAGATCGTAGAAATACTAAAATATTATCATAATGAACCTTGTAATGGCTATTTTATAGGAAAAAGGACTACATTCAAAGTATTACAGGCTGGTTATTACTGGCTTTCACAATTCAAAGATACAACCAAACACATGAGCCAATGTGACCAATGTCAAAGGATGGGCATACCTACTCTTAGAGATGAAATGCCACTCCAACCACATGTGCACATTGAGCCATTTGATAAATGGGGAATGGACTTCGTAGTATCTATTAATCCACAATCAGCAGGTAAGAAGTATATCTTAGTTTGCATTGACTATGTGACCAAGTGGGTTGAAGTGCAAGCACTACATGATTCTAAAAATAATACTATAGTAAACTTCCTGTATTCATCTATTTTCACCATATTTAGGGTTCCAAAGGAGATCACAACTGATCAAGGACCTCAATTTACTTCAAAATTGATTCAGGAACTCATACAACAATATAAAATTAGGCATAATAAAACCACTCCTTACCATCCACAGGCAAATGGGCAAGTAGAGGTAACCAACCATGAATTGGAGAACATTCTCACAAAGATGGTACAACATCATAGGAAGGATTGGACCACAAGATTACCAGAAGTAGTGTGGGCTTACAGAACCACTTGCAAAACTACTATTGGTTTTACACCATTCTAGATAGTATATGGGAAGAATACTATGATGCCCATAGAATTTGAGATTAAAACTCTTAGAACTATAGTATACTTAAATTTGAATCTAGATGAGGCACAAAGGAGTGGATTCAATAGCTTAACCAAATAGATGAATATCAAAGAGATGCTCTACATCAGACAAAGGTCATCTAGAAACATAGGGCCAAGTGGCATGATCGTCACACCAGACCAAAGCAGTTAAAAGTGGGAGAGTGGACATTATTGTACGACTCTAGGTTCTAGTAAAGGAAAGGTAAACTTATGCAACATTGGATGGGGCCATATGAAGTGATTGAAATCATCAATAATGGTGCTGTTAAGATCAGAACAATTGATGGCAATAACATTACATTAAAAATCAATGGCCACTAGTTGTGGCCATATCATGTGTGTGAGACTTATATGATGAAGTCCATATTAGGCATGGGGGAGACCCCAGATGATTCTAGTTTTAAAATGAGTTAGTAAAATGTGGACATTGTCCACATGGTCCAAAAATAATTATTCTTTTAAAGTTCTGCAATTTTTCTTTTTTTAGTTATATTTCTATTTTGCAAGAATGATGCCCTGAGTGCAATTGTTAGTCAACCTAAGAAACCTAGGCATAACAAGCATAGGATCTATGAACCTACATAATCCTAGATTTTTAGGAGATTAAATTCTAGTAGAATTAGCTCATCCCCACTTGGAGGGGAAAACCATATCTAAAAAAGTGTTTGGGTGTTTGTTTTTGATCTTCATGAAGAAAAATACCCGAATGCTGGTTTAGGTAGTGGATGTTGATTCTATCCTTGTTATTCAAACCAAAATGTTGAAGGTCTAACAAACTATAAGCGTATACTAGTGGACACATCAGTAGACATTGAAATAAAAGAGGAGCGCTTGATTTTTATTTTCTAAAGAGGAAGGTGCTCGATTCCTATTTGTACGGTAAAAGATGTATGAATCCCAATATGCTAAGGAAAAGATGTCTAATTCCCTATTTTTCCTAAGGAAATGGCACCCGAATTCCATTTTTTGGGAAAGCGACACCTAATTTCCTGGACATAAAAAAATGCTTTCTATTTTCAACTTTAAGTGCAGTGGCCAATTGCTAGCAAAAGGCACATGCTTTCCATAATTAAGCACGACACTCGATTGCTAACAAAAGGTGCCTACTTTCTGTTTACCAAGCCCTTGCGTGCCTTGATTCGAAAGAAGGCACCCTATTTCCACATAAGGAGGTGCCTCCTTTCTATTTTCATGGGTATTTGTGCCTCATATGAATAATCTTCAGCATTGGAAAGTGGCTCGAGCCACATCAACATTTCATCCATGTGCACAAAGTCAAACGTCTTATAGATAAAATTATTTTAATTTTTCCATAGAAGATTTGTGCACATTCCAAGGTCATCAATGAACAATTTCCAAGGGAGGGATGTGTGTCATCCCACAAAGACGTGTTTTTTTAATATTTTCTTGAAATATTGTAGGAATCCTCAAATGGATCAAATTGCAGCAAATGAGAACCAGTCAAAATGAAGAAAAACTTGCCGCATAGGAAATATGCCTATCATTCTTTGTTCTAAAATGCCTAGTCATCATAAAGCAGCCAATACTAGTGCACCATGAGCATCTGTGCATTATACACATGAAACATAATACGAGTATGTGCTTAATTTTATGTTTTTTATATATTGTTTTCATAGCCGTATATTTCTATAAAATAGTGTCAGCATGATCCCCATTAATTATAAATCCAACCAATTTGCTCCACTTGGCATTTTTCCACGTGTAAATATTTTTTTTGGAGGTTACTCTTGGTCATCATCCACTTAAAATCTGGCACATGCTTTAACAACATTTTGCACAGATAACTGTAATTATTTCTAATTATGATAATCAGGTGCCTGCATTCACGGATGCAAGTGATTTAAACCATACATTGGCAAAACTCTGTGCAAGAAAATAATAGAGTTGCAGGAGATAAAAACCAGAGTGTGAGAAATTACTGCAAATAAAACTAAAAGTCAAGAAAATTTTAAATTTTGCCATGGGGGAAAATCGACCAACCATCTATTGAAGAAGAGTGAGCCTACATATTGTTCAGGCATTAGTGAGGATGTATAGACATAATTCAATACCACTGGATGGTTGGAATACTACCAGATGGTCATCTAGAACCAGGACACAAAAATACCTAAATTATTTACAACATCTATGAGGGATGAAGGGATGGTTGGAATTCCAGTCATCGAATAATACATTGCCATGGTAACATACCTTCCCTAAATAGGGGAACACACGTATAAGGAGGACAACCCCACACTTTACATGTAATGATTCTTTGGGAACCTAATGCAATACCTGACACACGTTGGTTTGCCAAAGTAGTACATCCCAAAATTTTGGAGATCGATCTTCGAGAAGATTGTTCAATTCTTCACATGTACGGGTAGATTTTCCAAATTGAGCTCTAACCATTTTTGTTTTCTCAACAATTTACTATATGGGGACAAGATCAATGTCCTTCATTATCTTGCATGTGCACTCAAGGATGAAGTCAACCAGTACTAGGCAAGCACAATGTTTACCCTGGCTCACCATGGCCTGATTTCAACCTTGGTGCGACATGTCGAGTCACACAAAGATGTAACAATTGAGGAAGCTAAAGGAAATAATGCAGTTCCTAAGGTAGAGGAAGAACAGATATCACTAGAACAGATAAACAGACTGACTCATAGGATGGTAGAGCAAACAGAGGTGGCACCTGCATCCCAGTCTAAGAAAAATACACAAGATGAAAGGTAAGCCTTTTCCCTTGTTTTTCTTCAATTTGATGAGGATGCAAGATAGGCTTCATACCCTATTGGCCCTCAATTTGATAATGAGGTAGGGCATGGTCTATCAAGCCCTATTTACATACTGGCTTCCACCAGAATGAGGAGCAGGAGGATGAAGGCATCCATGGTGATTTATAGCTCATCGAATGATGATTCTATGATTGACGAGTTGAATAAGGATGAATTCATGGCCCATATATTACAGGACTTATCCAAGAGAAGTACTCCTAAACAAGAAATTGAGATGGAGGATCTATAACAATAACTATAGATTATAGTAAAAGGGAACTCTTTGCAAAGTATAAGGAGGAGTGAACTCTTTTTCAAGAGTCCAAAAAAGCAGTTGTAGTAAAATTGTAGGAGCTGTATCAGACCATCTATCAATTATAGGAGGCAATTTTGAAGCTACAGTTACAGGCTCAAAAAACTGAGGTTGAACGACTAGCCAGGGTAGATGTGATGGTGCAATATGATTGGGCTATGGAAGTGCCCACTACCTCTCTAGAATCTAAGGAGTAAATAGCCTTCTATGGCTCTTTTTGATCAAATGCAAGGAATTCCAACAAGGAAACTGAGATAGGGGACCAGTCAGTGGCTTCTGCTAGATACACATACAAGCCTTGCAAGACAACCCAAGAAGCTAAAATTGAATATGAAGGTTGTAAGGGGACCTCAATGAAGACCTAGGACTAGAGCAAGAACTACAAAACTAAAAGAATTAGGCATGAATTATGATGAAGAATGGGCAAATAATTTGAAGCTATTTGATAAGCAGAAAAAGAAGTTCGAACAGCTCAAGGTAGATAAGAAGGATTATAGGAAAGCCTCTAAGAGAGTGGCCAAGGAAACTATAAAAGAGGCCAAAAAGGCATCTAAGGCTCCTCGTAAGAAAATTGAATTTGCCCAACCAGTGTAGTTTTGGGACTTGTATGGGTCAACAGGTGATCAACCTTCAAATATGAAGGCATATTTCATGAATATGGGACTGCTAGGTCCTGTACCACCTACAACTCAAGCTCCTCTGGTAGAAGAAGCAGAGTCTGAAGATGATGCTAAAATTGAGCTAGCGATGTCTAGTTTGCCCAAGGCCAAGGTTACTGAAAAATCTAGCATTTTGTTTGGTTATGAATTTGTAGTGCAAGTGGCAGAAAGTTTACCCCCTCACCATGAATACTAGAAGCAGGTTGAGCCAGCATTCTAGAAGGATACCTCAAATTTTATTGGATACTACTTGAGGAATGTGGTAGGGAGGAAATTTTGGACAAAGGAATAACCAAGCGAAGGAGCATGAACAAGTTAGCCAACTCGACATAGCAAGCACTTGAAAAAGTAGCAACAGGAGGTAGCCACCCCCAAAACATCGAAAGGGTGAAAGCCCAAAGATAAGGTAAAAGCCAAAGCCATTGAAAATAATAAGGAAAATGTCAGGGCCTACTAGAAGGGTGTTAGTGAGACTGGTAATTACTAGTTCAAAGTGGCACAGGGACGTGCCAACCCTTAAGCATGGGGGAATGATGAGCCCTAAAAATGCTCATTTTTGTATAAACTTTATATATATATATATATATATTGCGATATTTTTTAAATGGAAATATATATTTTATGCAAAATTTATATGTATTTAACATTAGATTACGTATGTTGTCTAATATTTGTTTTTGAGTAAATTATGTGTAGATTCAGTGGATTTTATAATATTTTAGGATTACATCGAGGTCCCATTCGGACCTGGCATTTTTCATTTTGTGATGGTAAAAATGTTTGCAATAAAATAGTGATGAAGCACTAAGTTAGGCGGCTAACTCTCATTTAGGAGCTCGATTCCCATTTGGTGCTTGACTATCGGGCGTCTAATTCCCGTTTGGCACTTGAATGTCGGTTGCCTGATTCTTGTTAGGTTCTTGACTTCCATTTTGACATCTGATTCCCATCTTCTACAGATAAGGTGCCTGATTTTTGTTGATGCAAAATTATAGCACAACCCCTGTTGTCGTAGAATAGAATGATGATTTCAACGATGGGTGTGGACGCGATTTCAATGATGGATGCGGACCAAGGACAACGTCAACAAACATATGTCATATTTTTTAGTAATCACGTAAAAATAAATGTGATCGGGTAGAGCAAAATAGTAGACGTATTCTATTCTCATACAGAATACACTGAATATATTCTAAACTTAATGTTTTGCTTTATCCCCTTTATTTTTGTATATTGTTTTAATAGAAAAATTGGAAATCGATTTGCTTTTAGAATGTAATAGGGCATGAATTCATATCTTATAAATATGCAGGCCACCTCTGAAAATTAGATCCTGGATTTTCTTTGTAAATTTCTGTTGTAATTCTAAATACAATTCATTTGAGTCTTTTGATCAACTCAACTAGCATCCAATGAATGTCTTAATGCGGGCGAAATATGTTGGAAGCTTGGGCCCACTCTCAACAGTATTCCTCCCTTCTTTTACCTATTTTTTGTCATTTTAATTCATTTTCCTATTTTCTATAATTTAGTTTAATACTACAATTTCCCCTATTTTTTGTAAATTTTTAGCAAGTGTGCAATTTTGATTTCAAGGTATTTCAATCGTGTCTTTGATAATGTAAATTAGATTAGTGGTTTGGAAGATAAACAAGAAATCCAACAAAACAAAAACATCCCCCAAACCATAGAATCTAAGGGACTCATCTAATTAAAGGGAAATTACAGACATATACTATGTAGGGTTACTCACAAGTTTATGAGCTATCCCGGGTTGACAATTAAATGGAGACAATGATTTCTACCATAGAAAACTAGCCAATATTTTGCCCAAAAATACTAATACAATTTTCTTATTTTTTTTTTAATTGGTTATATCATATTGAAATAGGCCCCACCTGTATTACATCATCACCACCTAGTGGTATTACAATAAAGCTTAGATATTATCCTTGTATCTCTTGGCAAGATTTGAACATTGGTCTCCTCATTTAAATATTGAGGAATCTAACCAATTGAGCTAATGCCACTTGATCTTAATAAGTTTACACAGGTTTTTATGAGGGGTCCTGGTCCCCTCGTACAAAGTGGAGTTTGAACCTTAGACCTCTCAAAGAGAAGCCAAATCCCTTACCATTGGAGTAAGCTTGCAACTCAATACATTTTTCTTATTGTTAACAATGTATATTATTCCATAAGGGGGCAGAGGTCCAAGGTTCAAATCTTGGGCCTCACGGGATTGAATGCTTGTCCCTTTCCTGGTGCTTTCAACGACGTAAAAGGTTTAAAATGATTGTGGTATGGTGGTTATAGGTGCGGACTGCGCGAAGATCTGTGTGGCGGCTTCTGGTGTGGATAGTGCAGAATACTGTGGCGGCCATAAAAGCTGGCCAGCCTACCCGGATTCGTGGCGGCTACCGATTTTACAATGTAAAAAAAAAAAAAAAAAAAAAAAAATAACAATGTAGATTATTATTATTCAAACAATGTATATAATTTTAAGCACACTTATTATATATATATATAATTTAAGGAGAAATTATATTGTACATAGTTTCTTATATACTTCTAATATATAATTTTCTTCATTATTTATATTCATATTGTATGTAGTTCACTATGCAATTATACAATGTATAACTTCCTTTATATCTAGGATATACAAAGTTTTCTATGGTTTATAGTGTATACAATGTATGCATTTTTAATATTTAATTAGTACTTCAAAATAATCTAAGAAATTTTGATGATGTTAATGATGTTCACATTACACTTGCAAAGTACATAATTTTTAATATTTAGAGAAACTTATATAGTTTTCATAATGCCTACAACATTATCTAGTTAGATTTTGTATTATTAATTATATATAGCTTTGATGTTGATTATTTTATATGTTATTATTTTATTTTTATAGTGTATGTATAGATAAAAGAGACATTATCTATGTTTTTTTGGGGTTTGTAATGGATATTATTATTTTTTTGGTAATTTGAGATTTAATTCCTAAGGGTTTTAACTGGATCCCAACCCTAGATATAAAAAACCTTAAAAAGGCCGAAGTACATTTATATTGCATAATTATTTGCCATGAGCGATTAGCCTATGCCATGTTACCCAATCCCACACAGGGGATACTGTTGCCAAAATTCCCTCGCAAGGGATATAAATGTTGGTAGATAAAAGAAGCTTGCCCACGCAGGGGTACTAGAACTAAACAGAGTCAAACTATAGGTAATCGCTAGGGTCCTCACTAGGGCTAACATAGAGAAACCCAACCAAGTAGGTAGCCAGAAGGCACAAAAACAAACATCATCAAAAAAACCAGTAAGACAACCCATAAGTAACTCCGACAAAAAACTGACATACCTAGAGCAGATCAGGGGTCGACCTCCGTGATAACTTCTTCCACATTCTCAGCACTCTGCTGGAGGGCTTGCTTCAGAGTGGTGCTCGCACTCTCAAATACTATGATGAAGCTTCGTAGAAACATCCGAGTGAGACAATTTGAGATGCTAGATGTGGGGGCCGAGTCCCCATTGAGGTCTTCAATATCCATAGGAGAATTTTGGTTGGATTCAATTTTGGGTTTCTTGGCCCTGGAAGACCTGCGGAAAGGAGTGGCCGTCTCCTCGGTTTTTACCTTATGCTTTTCCAAAGAATATTTATTTCTTACGAAAGGGGTGGGATTGGAAATGGAAGGGGTGGGATTGGGTGGGGAAGGGATGGGTTTGGAGGGGTAAGGGGATGGTTTGGATGGGGCCACAACACCTTTCTTGGAGGTAGGGGTGTTGGGGACACCGTCGCTGGCTAGAAGCTCGCTAGATAGAGAGTGAGCAGGGCTTTGAGGGAGATGGGGAAAGGGGGGAGGATTGCAAGGGTGTTGCCACAATGGGAAGGTTAGCCAAAACGTGATAGAATATGATAGTAAACAACCCCTGGTGGGTGGGGGGGCACCTTTTTGCTGGGTAGCAGCCACTGAGAGATGAATGGAGCGATAAAGGAACCCAGGAATGTTCATGGGTTTATATCCCTGAATATGGTTGACTAGAGTGAGGTGGAAGCTAGCCATAGGCTTGTTGGGATCGTCATAGATCAGGTATTTAATGAGGGGAACATCAATAGTGGGGAGCAGGGGAGGAAGGGACTGACACTCTAGCGCATGGCCATCCGACAAGAAATTTTGATAGTTAGGGAATCCTTTCAATTTTGGGTCCCAGCAATATTTGTTATGACGAACAAGGTGACCAACGACTGGCAGTTCTGCAATCTCACCTATCAGCTCCAGAGTGACCTTAAAGCATAGGTTCTTGATGCAGACATGGCCATTTGACCATGTACAAACAAATTCCTTAGTAATATCTTCTTCTGCTCCACAAAATTTTGATAAGATGCTGGTAAGCCTAGCTCCCTGCAGGTAAGTAGATGATAGGATATCCAGCTGGAGAGATCTAGGTTTTAGGTAGGTCATGGTGGTGGTGGTGGGGATAGGAAAAAAGGTGATGGAGGAGGCCCACAAGACAGGCTTGCAGAGGGGAATGACATGGACTAGGCCAAAGAGGAGAATTAAATAGGCTAGGGGAGGCGAGCAGCCCATGTCGAGTCTTGCAGATGGGTGACAGGTGGATGGGAGGATGCCAAACCGAGGGGGGTGGGGATTGGGTGGATTCCTAGGGACCATATCCACATGGGAAAAGTTTATTTTTTGGGAAAATGTTGCAAACATGGATATCAGTAGGGAAATGAACGGGGGTGTGGCTAAAAATGTGGCTATGGAATTAGGCAAAGGGCATTGGGACGCCGTAGAGGGAAACCAATGGTTTGACTCTACATAATGATTGTAATGAATTACAACAGGGCAGCCAATCATCGAGAGGAGTTGGAGCACACATCACAAGGCTCTAAAATGATGGGAAGCCTGAAGCACATCCTACACAATATTGAAAAGATAAATCATTGGTTAGCATGGATGGGATTGGAGTACCTACCATGACTGTTTGAAGCTACAATTTGAAGGACATCTAGCAAAAATGAATTGTGCCACATAGTGATGGGAGCTTGGCCTAAGCCCATGTTGGCCAATCTATCCACACATCGATTGGCTTCCCTGTATGCGTGAGTGGCCGCCACCTAGCAATGTTGATTTAAAAGCTTCTTGCTTTTTGGGATTAGGTATTTTATGTTCCATGGAGGGGGCTTTGTTAAAGACTATGTAGCCAATGATATTGAGGGAGTCTCCTTCGATGTGGATCTTAACACATGACCCATTGATAAGGTGTAAAATTCACCATAGGGCCCATGCCTCAACCATATTATTGGTTTAATGATGAAGATTCTCTGCAAAATCCATAACCATATTTCCTATGTGATCCTTGATCACTCCCCCTGTCATGGCTAGGCCGGGATTCCCTTTAGGCGCTCCATCGAAATTCAACTTTAACCATCCCTTAAGAGGGGGGATCTAGCAAGATTTAGCTCGAGTATGGGTCGTGGGGGGGAAGGGGTGAGAAGGGGGATGTTGAGGGAAGTGATGATGTCAACCTCAATATTGCTTAAGGGGGATCTGGGCCATGGAAGAATATGAGAGTTTTCTAAAGTGAATGAGATGGCTTTAATGGCTATGGAGGTGGAGTTGTATGAGGCGGTTGAGAATACTCTATGATTGCATTCAAGCCAAACCTACCAGATGAAGTGATGGAGGCAAATTTTCCAAAGGAAAGCAACTTTGGGATTTATAAAGGGAGCAGGCCATTGGATGAACATATTCATGAGGGAGTTGGGGTGGGCCCATTGAATTTGGAAAGTGGAGAAAATGTGATCTAAGCCTTCTCTAGTAACCTCACACTCTACAAGGAGGTGGTTGATCGATTCCCAGTTGGAAAAGCAGAGGTGGCATTTGTTGGGGACATTATCCCCCTTTTCATGAGATTTTTAGTGGTAAGACCTTGTTTTGAATAGCTATCCAAGCAAAGAAACCAATTTTCAAGACAAGGCACTTAAACCAAACTAGATTGAATGGAATAGCGAGAACCCAAGAGTTGACTAGCATAGAATGGGCAGATTTTACTAAGAAATCCCCACTGTTCATTCCTACCCACACTAGGTAGTCAGGGGAGACTGTGATAGGGATTATGGTGGTTCTAAGATCTCAAAAAGGATCTTCCAGGCCCATGTGAGGTGCTCACTATATTCTGGGGGAATATTCCATTTTTCCCTATCCATGTAGTTCTCCACTTTGCTGCCCCATCTCATTTCAAGACTTGGTCTAAATCTGGACACCTTAGGAAGATCCTTGAGGGGTTTGTCTTTCAACCACATGTCTTCCCAAAATTTAATAGATGTGCCTATACCTAGCTGCCATCGGGTACCTTTCATGATAAGAGGTTTTTCTTGGATTACACCCCGCCAAAAGACTGATCCATTAGAAGGGATGTTGTTGTCCACTAGGGTTAAGTTCTTAAGATATTTGCTTTGGACGTTTGTGACCCAGTTCGCTTTATAGTTCGTGAAAAACTTCCAAGCCTATTTTGCCAAAAGGGCAATGTTCATGTTGGCCGATATTCTCATACCAAGGCCCCCCTGGTCCCTGGGTTGATAGACTTTGTCCCAGCTAACAAGGTGGAACTTTCTCATGTTTTTTGGGCCTGCCCATAGGAACCTTTTTTGAATTTGCTCAATTTTGGAGTGAACAGAGGTAGGCGCTTTGAAGACTGACATAAAATAGACCAGGATGCTTTGGAGGACTGCCATGGTGAGGGTTTCTTTGGCTGCTTGGGATAGGAGGGAGACTTTCCAAGTAGTAAGCTTGTAATTGATCCTATCAGTAACATTATCCCACATAAATTCCTTTAGGATTTTGGTGAACAAGGGGAGACCTAAGTAGGAAGTGGGGAGGGAAGCAATGCAACATTGGAGGACTCGAGCCATTTTCTATTGTATGGTTCCTGGGGTGTTGAGGAAATAACACTTACTCTTGAGATAGTTGATTTCTTAGTCTGCAACAGATGCATAGGTATCAAGGATCCCTTTGATGGATTTAGCTTAGACAATAGAAGTTGATGTTGCAACAATAGTATCATTGACAAACTATTGGTGGGATGGGGGAGAATCAGAATAAGATTTGATACTTGTCATACATCCCAAAAACACTGCCTGTTTGAAAGCTCTACCCAGGGACTCAGCCAAAATGATGAATAAAAAGGGGGACAAGGGATCTCCCTGTTTGATCCCTCTGAGGCTAGGGAAATAACACGCAGTAGACCCGTTGACTAGAACTAAGAACCACGGAGAGGTGATGCAACCTTTGATGAGATGAACCCATTCTATGTGGAAATTGAAGCAAGATAGATTTTTTAAGAGAAAACCCCTATCCACCCTATCAAAATATTTACTGACATCCAGTTTCGAAAACATGGCTGCTTTTTTGTTGCACTAGGAAGAGTGGAGGGTTTCATGAAGAGATATGATGCTATCAGTGATTGATCTTCCTTCCACAGAGCTTCCTTGACATGGATCAATAATGGAGGGGAGGATTTTCTTCAGCCTTAGAGCTAGGGATTTGGTTAGGATATTGTAAAGGATGTTGCACAATCTTATGGGTCTGAAGGCATTCATGGATTTGCATTGGGGGTTTTTGGGAACCAAGGCAATGAAAGTGGAGTTAGTCCCCTGAGGGATGGTTTTGGTTCTTTGGAGTTCCATGAAGGCATCACCCATATATTTCCCCACAATGTCCCAGAAAGTCTAAAAAAATCTAGGGGGAAACCAATCGGGTCCAAGGGCCTTATCAGCTTTCATGGAGAACAAAGCACTTTTGATTTCTTTCTCAGAGAGGGGTTGGATCAGGGATTGATTCATCTCAGGGGTTACCAGAGTGGGAATGTTTTCTAGCAAGGCTTCCTGGGCTGCAAGGCTAGGGGGATTTTCAGTGCCCATCATGTTGTTGAAAAAAGTGGAGGCCTCTTCCCAAATCTTGAAGATGTCCTGAGTGACAGAGCCATCCCTCAATGTGAGTTCTCTAATTTTGTGTGTGCTTCTATTCCACATAGTAGATGCATGGGAGAATATAGTATTGGCATCCCCATACTTGAGCCAAAGGGCTCAGGATTTTTGGCACTAGAAAATATCTTCCCTAGCTAGAATGTTATGATATTCGGCTAGCAATAGCCTCTCTTCTTCCCTAAGTTGAGGGGTCCACTGATCATGCTGAATCTACTGCTCTAAAGTCTTGAATATGCTTAAATATTTTATTTGAGATCAAAAATATCCCAAAAAACTTCCCTATTCCAAGTTTTAAGGTTATATTTGATGATCTTGAGCTTTTGAGATACTTTGAAGGTAGCTAAACCAGGGACATAAGTCTTCCACCAGTCTTCAATACTTTGTTTCAACTACGGGTGATGTATTCACATGCTTTCTAACCTAAAAGGGGTTGAGAAATATGGGGCCTTGTTTGATTCCAAGAGGAGGGGGAGTGATCAGATCCTATTCTAGGAAGGGGGATTAGGGATGTGTCTCCAAAGAGGGGGATGGCCTACTAGGAGAGAAAAAAATAGTCCATATTCACCTGAATATGCTCAAAGCCCACCCTCCTATTGCTCACATGAATTGGTGGCCTCAAATTTGAATATCCATGAGTTCATTTTTGACGACGAACGCCTGGAAGTCCGGAATGCTTTTGGAGGTGGTGGAGACTCCCAATTTCTTATCAAAATGGAAGAGGGGGGAATTGAAATCCCATGCTGACATCTAGGGGAGGTGGTAAAAGACATACTTCATGAGGGACAAGGATTTCCACATGTTGAATCTTTCCATAGGATTATTTGGGGTATATATGTTCGACAACACCCATGTGAATTTGTTCTCCTTGTAGTAGAACACTATGTTTAAGGTCCTATTGGAGCTGGAAATGACTTTGCCTTCCACCTTATTCAGGTACCAAAGACACATGAGACCTCCTACAGATCCTTCAAATGGTGATGAGGCCTATTGTCCAATCTTCTAGATTTTCTACACTACGCTGCAAGTTCTATTAGCATCAATTTTCATTTCTTTAAGGATGAGTATAGAGGGTTTGTACTCTTTCCTGGTGGTTCGAGCTAACCTTTGTTTGCTCATGCTATTAAGCCCTATGATATTATAGGAGAGGATCTTCATTTAGATATTTTGGAAGGTTTCTTGCCTCCCTTGCTTGAGATAGGGGGAGGTTTGGGATTTTTTGGCTCATTCTTTGCCTGAGCAAACAAGGCTGGACTGAGGGTTAATTGCACTCCATTAGCAACCTATAATGGATATTATTTTTATGCACCTGTGATGTATGTAATATTTTAAGTTAGCTATATAGGATTGAGATGAGTGTAAGGCTAGTAATACATAATTTTATAAATTATGCTATGATAATATTACTATAAATTATATTATTTTAATATCCATGAGAAATAAACTCTATAGTGCTTTTTATCATCAAATATTCTTGTTGGTTGAAATTTAAGTCCATGGACAATATGTTTTAATTAGGTATATGAGAATAAAAACCTCTCCATTTGTAATCATCGTCTTGTTACCAATATTTAAATAAACTATAAAGTGGTATTATAACAAACCATATGTTTATGATACCCATATAAATTGAATCAAAGAGGAATCTTTCTAAGTTAATAATTCTCACCACTTAGACTTAACCCATAGTTTAAAATTTTGTTTTTTTTGAGTAAAAGGTAAAAATTTTATTAAAAAAAATTGATCAGCTTATACAAATCCATTTTGATATCCTGCCTTTCTTGGCAAGGCTCAAAATGCAGTTTTTCTATTTTCTTTTATCTGCCCAGGATCTCTGAATCCCCTGTTCTTTAAACTTTACCTCCTTCTTAACTGTATATGTCCTCTTCCAACAAAGATTACTGAAGCCCTCTTTGTTCTTTTTTCTATTCCTGATAGCTTTCATGTTGCATTTGATTCCATAGTTGTGCCCAAATGTCTTGTTCTACCTCTGTCATCGAAGATTCTTCCTGTACTTTGGTCTGCACTGTTTCTAATAACTTCCTTAACATAATCCCCTAGGTCCTCTCTTCTGAGCCGAATTCCTCTTTAAAAATTTTGTTGTTCCGTTCCAACCATATTTGCCAACAGATGAAGCCAATCCCTAAATTCCAAGTTGTGCTTAGTGTTTTGGATTTGAAGGTGTTATGTGACCAATAGTCCCAAAAATTACTACCGTTAGGAGGATACCATTCTGTTTGGCTAAATATGGAGTACCACCAATTCCAGATTGTGTAAGCATAGGAGCAATAAAAAAGGAGGTGGTTTATAGTTTCTACCTCTTGGAAGCACATTACACATCTACTAGGTCCAATGAACCCCTTTCTCCTCATATTATCCTGAGTCATAATGCTTTTGTGAGCAACCTGCCATATAAAACAATTAACCTTCGACCAACCTTTTGGTTGCCATATTTCTTTCCAGGGATGTTGTTGTTGGGGTTGGTTCTTGCTACTTTGGTGAGCCTTTCGGTAGCCTGCTTTCACTGTGTAAGTGCCTTGTTTCCCATATCCCCATGCTAGTTGGTCAGGTCCATCTTTCCATAGCCATGTTCTTTTTTCTAGAATTTCTTTCAGTTCACATTTTTCAGCTTCCCATTCTTCACCTAACCACTGGTCCAAATTTTGCCATCTTCCTAAAGTTGCTAGTTGTTGGCTTGGGGGGATGAGATACTGAGATATAAGAGTTTGGCCATGATTATGAAGAGTCTCTCTGATGCCACTAAGATGAGGGTATTGTTTGATAATGGGGGGGAAATTCCCAAGAATCATCCCATAATTTGACTTTTCTCCCATCACCTACTTTCCAATGTAAGTCTTCCTTAATCAGTGAGGCCCCTCTTTTGAGTGTTTTCCATATCTCTGATCCCACACCTGTAATTGGAAACCGTGGGATATCCTCCATTTCGTGTGTAGGGTAATATTTAGCTTTTAGAACTTGACTCCATAACTGATCTGGGTTTGTGATCCACCGCTAGTATAACTTCCCTATTAGTGCTAGGTTGTTTGTTGATGCAACTTCGATTCCAAGACCTCCCTCTTCCTTTGGTTGACAGACTTTCTCCCAACTTACCAAAGCATTTTTCTGATTTTCTTGTGCTCCTGACCATAAGAATTTTCTCATCAGTTTATCCAAATCTTTGAGTATGCTCTTTGGGGCTGCTAAAATGGAAAATTTGTAAACTGGCATTGCTTGTAACACTGACTTCAAAAGTGTGACTCTACCTCCAAAGCTTAACCATCTATGAGACCAATGTGACAACTTTGAGAAAATTTTATCTTTTATGGATTTCCAATATTTCTTTTTTAGGATTTTTTCTGTTAAGGGAATTCCCAAGTAATCTAATGGACATGAGGCCATTGAGAACCTAAGAATGTTTGCTATCCGATCTCTGATTCTCTTATGAACATTAAAGAAGACAACTTTGGATTTTTCTTCATTTAGAAGTTGGCCAGTGGCTATAGTGTAGCAGTCTAATATTTCTTTGATACTGGTTGCTTCTTTTATTGTTGCTTCCCCCCATAATCCTGTATCATCTATGAATTGTAGATGAGTGATAGTTATATCTCTGTTTATTTGAATTCCTGTAATGTTGTTCTCTACTTTTTTCTTTTGTATGAGTCTTCCCAATCCTTCTACAAAAATAATGAACAAATATGGAGAGAGAGGATCTCCTTGTCTAATTCCTCTGCTAGCCTTGAATAGTGGGGAGGGGGTTCCATTGATGAGCACTAAAAAGGAGACTGTGGAGATGCATTCAAGTATCTAGTTGATCCAATATTTTTGGAATCCAAATCTTTGCAACATTTGATCCAAAAATTCCCAACTCACTCTATCATAGGCCTTGGATAGATCTAACTTTAGGAACATTCCTTTGTTCTTTCTTTGGCCCATATGATGTATAGTTTCTTGTGCTATTACAATCCCATCTAATATTTGTCTGCCCTGCACAAATCCCCCTTGTTCAAGAGATATGATATTTGGTAATATAGCTTTTAGTCTGTTGGCTATTACCTTGGTGATGATCTTGTAGATCACATTGCAGAGGGCTATTGGTCTGTAATTGGTTAGATTCTCCATATCTCCTCCCTTTGGAATCAAAGCTAGAAAAGTATGGTTGAGGGATTTGAGAATCCTACCACTGGATCTGGCTTCTTCTATTGCTCTAGTTATATCTTCTCCTATAATATCCCAAAAAGCTTTATAGAATTCTATTGGTAATCCATCAGGACCTAGGGCCTTTCCTGATTGCATGGAGAAGATTGTTTCTTTCACCTCTTCTTCTTTGATCTCTTTCATAAGCTCCTCATTCTGCTCTTGAGAGACTAATCTAGGGATACTTCCCAAGATTTCCTCCTGGGATTGTTTTGACAGATGTGAATCTGCAGTAAACAAAGTGGAGAAATACTCATTAGCTACTTTTTGCATACCTGAAGTGGTGGTTTCAAGGAGTCCTGCATTTGTTAAAGCATCAATCCGGTTATAGTGTTTCCTAGTTGTGGTTGATTGGTGAAAGAACTTTGTATTCCTATCTCCTTCTTGAAGCCAAGTAATTCTAGATCTCTACTTCCAATAGGTTTCTTATTTCTTATCTAGCTCCTCTTCCTCCTGCATTAAGATATTTTCATGGGAGAGTAATTCCTCTAAAAGGGGTTCCGAACGAATTCTTTCTACAACTCCTTGCATTCTCTCAACTAGCTCTGCTCTTTGTTGCTAAAAATATGATCTTTGGAATTTGCTCTAGTTTTTCAATTTATATTTGATATATTTCAATCTGGAGTGTAGCTGAAATTGTGCCTTTCCAAATGTTGGTTTTCCTTGTTGCCACCATTGTTGAACTAACTCTGGTAATTCCTGGTTTAGAAGCCAAAAGTTCTCAAATATGAAGGGGTGATTTTTGGACTAGGGTATTCTGTTTGTGATATTTAGACGTACCGAGAAATGATCGAAAGATAACAGGTTTATGATTTCTGAATGATAGCTCCATAACTGGTGAATTTCTTCCTCTATCAATATCCTATCTAATCTTGATTTTATTGCTTGGTCTCCTTTCCTTTTATTGGTCCAAGTAGTACCACATCCTGGAGGTGGAATGTCAATCAGATTTAGATTATTAGCTTGGACAATCAGGAGTTTGTCCTTCTCACCGAGATGATTTAGGCCTCCCTCTTGGTCATTCACTGACATCTTGGCATTGAAGTCTCCACCCACCAGGAACCTATCTTCTGGGTAAGCTTCTCTAATAGCCTGGATTGACTTCCATTGGGTTTTTTGTTCCTGCACTTCCTTCATCCCATAAAAGTTAATAATCAGCCAGACTGAGTCTGATTCTCTATCTCTCAATCTGGTCATCAATATCCCTCTAGCTGATGTTGCTCCTACCTGCTGAAAAGTGTCTCTATTCCACAAAGTGGCCATTCCCCAGAGAAACCATGGGAAGCTTGGGCCTCATAGTCTCCATTCCTCCAACATCTCTTGGATATTGTTTGCATTGCTTCCAATGATGCTCTAGTTTCCTGTAATAAAACCACATCTGGGTGGTTATCTTCTATCATACGTTTAACAACCAATTGTCTGGGGTGGTTATTTAATCCCCTTACATTCCATGTGTGTATAATCATTGGGAACCCATGTTGTAGAAGTTGGCTATGGGTTTAACCATACCTACCTCTCTCAACTGTTCTCCTTGTTGTTGTATTTTTTCTTTGTTTGTCTTTCTACCTACTCCTTGAGAGTTTGCATTTTTTAGCCTTTTCTCCATTTGGCTTATCCCAAGGGTTGGATTTTCTCTATTTTTCTCTGCTATTCCCATAATTACCTCCTTAGATGTATGTGGCTCTTTATTAAATAGTACTAGAGCTCCTTATGTATCTGGTTGTGGTTGCTCTTTATATTCTATCTATTGTTCTTTGGTTGATGCAAATTGTACCTGTATGGATTGTCCTTCTTCTACCCCTCTCATTACTTTTAGGTATTGTTGTTTTTCTGTATCTGTATGTTGTGGATGATGAACCTCTTCTGCTATCGGTTTCTCTAGATTTTCTATTTGATTTGAGTGTGGTAGTTCCTCTCCTTCCATTGGATCATCTAGCCTGAGGATCTCATATTTGTTGGATGGAGCCCTTCCTTCTTGGCATTGATTTGTATTTCCTCCCTTATATTGATTTCTTCCTCTTTCCTAGTTATTATTTTTTGTTCCTTTTCTCATAACCGTCTGAAATCCTTGTTCATTTTATTTTTGCTGAGGTTGGTTTCCTGGGTTTGGATTCATTGGATTTGTCTCTCCTTTGGCTAGTTTGGGGTAGCCTCTCACCAAATGTCCGTATTCATGACATGCTCTACATCTGAAAGGCACAGATTCATAGTCTATTTGTTGTCTCCATATATTCCTTCCGACTTTGAGGTCAATTTTTGCTGGCAATGGTTTTCCCAAGTCCATCTCCACACAAATTTTGGCATACGTTGTTGATCCTCCTTCCATTGATTCTCTTGATCTGCCTATGTATTTTCCCAAGAGATTACCTATCAACTCCAAAATTTCCTCTTTCCAGTATTCTAAAGGAAGTGCAAATAATTTTAGCCAAATTGGAGCTATCGAGGGTTCAGTTCTAGGATCAAAAGTGGGTCGCCATGGTTGCATGAATAGACCTGTAGGGCCTATGTTATACGGACCTCCCTCAAAAGCTTTGTCCTTGTCAGATATCATTGTGAATTCAACTACGAAGTATCCATTCGATAATGTGAAGATATCCAATTCCCCTTGTGGTGCCCAATGCTTTTTGGCCCAGGAGTACAAGAACCTTGTAGAAGGTCGGAGTCCCACAAACTTGCATATTAAGGTATGCTTGGATTTATACACAATCTCATCTGCTATGAGTTCTTCTACAATTTCTAGCACTAGAATTGTTTCTATCTGAGGTAAACATCCATTTCTTTTGGCTTGTTCAACTTCAGTCTCCTTTCTTTTACCCATGACTTGTAGGATTTTTTGGGCTTGTTCTCCTATATCATCTCTCTTTCCATTACTACCTCTGATCGCTTCCGCAAAGGATTGCATATTAGGTCCCTTGGGACTCTGAATCCTTCCCTCAGAAGTCCCCTGTGTGAACCCTCCTACCGAGGATTCTCCCATTGAATTCTCCCCCTTGTAAACCCTAATTTTTCAATTTCAAGCGTTCTCTATTTTTTCAAGCCTTCTATTAGGGTTTTCTATTGTAACCCTTAAATTACACAAAATAAGGCAAAAACAAACTCTAAATCCAGATTAAAACTTCAAAAACACGAGTTTCAACAAAATACAGTAATAGACCATACCAAAAAAAACAAGTCGATTTTCTCCCTTCTATCGCAATACAACTTCGATCTCTAGCAGAAAACCCCCAGTTTCTCGATCTTCTCCCTTCTCCACATAGGTGATTCACAATTTAAAAATTTGTTAGTTATTAGAAGATGAAATCAAATAGATCCTATGTATTGTATCTATTTAATAAACTTGATGTGTAAAGTATCTCCTTTCAATTTGAATCTTAAGTATTCTATTTGAAATACCCAAGCCTTTACCATTAGATCCATTTTTTTTGCTATTGATAAATAAGAAGGTTTTGAAAGGGACACTTCCATTTTGCAACTCCTAAAAATCCAAGAAAAACAAATGAATCAATCCAGGCACAAAAAATAACTTATCTTCTTACAAATCAAATTTTGTATTTTCTGATGGCTTACATTGAAAACTTAGGTATTTAGACAAGTCAATTTGCAAATTCTAGAGCTATTTACCAAGGGTCAAACCTCGTTAGACATATTCAAGATAAAAGGATCATATTTTAAGAAGACTCATTAAATACTATCAATGTTCTATCAGGTAACATAAAAGCAAGTTGGGACACAAAGATTATGATGGTTGAAACTGATATTGTGATCAATTCCTTTGAAGCTTATAGATGTTTCCATGTTTTTAGATAAGGGAGTCATGCAACTAATGTTTTAGCAAATCTTGGAGTCATTTAGGCAGGGGTTGTCCATTTGATAATAGGAATTACTAAGGATAACTTAGAATGAAACTATTATTCTTTCCTAATTATCTTACTATTTAAATATGCTATTACGAAGATGCGCAAGAAGAGCTGGAGCTCTAGCTTCAAGTGGTGGTATTAGTCTACTGTTTGGATGGAATGAAAGATTATTCTAAGATTTTGTAATTTTAATTAGGAAAGAGGGATAATCCTTTTGCCTTGTCTTGACGAGTGGCACCTTTGGTGCCTTTGGGTCTAGTGTGTATGGCACAATTGGAATCAAGATTAGAATGAAATACAACCTTCTGATTAGATATGGAAGTTTTTATGTGATTGGTTAGAATTAGTTTCAAGTCCTTGTCCTCAGCTGACTGGCATTTATGTCAGTTTGGTTATGGATCTTCTGATCTCCCATATTCCTTTATGCTTACTTATCCTTAAAAGCCATCGGAGGAGCCCCTTTATTGATTAGAATAGGATTGCTCCTTTTTCAACCATAGTCTTCTTGAAAAATGATAATCTTTGGGAAGAGCAACAATTTACATTATGGCCTTGTAGTATGATGATGCTTAGGTAGTTATGTACTATAATGTTTTACGATTAGAAAATTAATAACCTTGGATATCGACACATCATAGAAAGTCTAGGTGCAATTAAGACTCATGCCACTGGTTGAAGAAATATGTGTGAAGGCCAAAAATGTTTCACCCATGTTTTACGCTCGTGCTATCAGTGCTTTGTCAGTCCCTCTACAATATTTTTTAGCATCATATTAATAAGTGTATTCATACCAAGGATCGAGTTGTTTTTCAACTTCAAGGGTAGAAGGTATGATAAGAAATTTTAGCAATTTGGGAGGCTGCACCTATGAAAGCACGTGCTACAATATCTTCAAAAATAATCATCATTATTATCTCTTAAGGCTCTAGATTGTTCCTTGGTGGGAGAGAATTTTTTTATTTTTTTTCAAGTTGTTTTTGGTCTTTTTACTTCAAGCAAAGGAGAGAATTATGGTAGTAATGGAAGCTATATTGAAAGGGGTGGAACCATCAGCTGAATCCCTAGACGTAGATGTTGCATAGTTTTTTGAAAATGAAAGAATTCTAAATTTCTTTAATTTATTGAAAGGCCATGATTCCAAGATACCTAAAGACATGACCCTATCCTGGAATAGAGGAGTAGTTTTAGTTGGTGGCATCTTGTTTGCAATTACAACTCAACTATTGTCAAAGATCATTGGGATGCTTGTTGATGGTGACTGTGTATTGAGAGAAAAACACTCTCTGGAAAAGGAGATGGACCTATTTAAACACAGGGTAGGACGACTAGTTAAATATCACAATGGTTTTCAAATGTCCTCTTTTTGTGAGCCTTAGGACAAAATAATTCTTGCAATCATGGAATTATTCACTCCTGAATGCAACAAAGATGTTGTTAGGATCTTCTATTTGGCTCTGGCCAATCATTTGTTAGAAAAATGTGATGAAAATCCTTGACTTTCTCTTTAAAGAATTGAAAAAAATTACAATCAATGTCCAACAAGGTAACTCTTCTCTCATTAATCATCAAGGTCTCTTAAAGTCATCTTTAATTATGTTTCCTTGAGGATGAGGGCCATTGTTGAGGGCAAGTGTGTCATTGGGTTTGGTGTTTTTTGGGAGTACTCATATTCTAGTTTGCATTCTCCATTTAGATTTATGGTCTTTTCAAGTCTAGTTGATGGTGACAATGAGACTTCGAGTGGTGGTAGATAGACAAATATGAATACCTCTATTTTAGGTATAGATGCTATTAGATGTATCATTTGAATAATACCCATAACACTCAACTCAAGATTTTTATTGGTGTTTTTGATGTAAAAGATATCAGTACACCCTATCCTAAGGTGGCTAATCCTAAGGAGATTGAAGTGGATAAAAACTTGGAAAACATTGTTATGAATGTGATAAAAGGTCTAAAATCCCATGATGGTGGTCCCTATGGTCCTAGTGATCTAATAAAGAGTCATAATGGCTTAGCCACTCCTAGGGCTACTGTTAAATCTCTAATTTATGAAGATTCATCTCCTTCAAAAAATGAAAATTTTAAAATGAATAAGAAAAACTACATGCTAGGGAGATAAAATCTAAGCAGAAAGGTGCAAGGAGGTCTATCTGGTTGAAATAAAAGTAGAATAAAAGACTGAAGATGTTTATTCTAATTCAGGATTAGTTGGACAGCCTGCCCGGATTCGTGGCGGCTATCGATTCCACCATGTTAAAAAAAAATCAAGATTCTAAGGCCTCGAAGGATAACCTTTCAATCCCAAAATCTAATAAGAGTCTAAAATTTAATGAATCACCTCTAGCTCACCATTCTTCTCAATTCAATTTGAGAGTATCTCCAAATAATCTTGTGGAATCAGTTTTAGAATTGGTAAGAAACCTAAAGAGATTAGTCAAAATGATCAAGTTCTACACTAATGATATCTCCTGGAAGCTAAAGCAGGATAAGGAGGTAACTGAGATGGATCTCCCAGATAGTCATAATCAGGGTTGAGGGCCTTGTAGGGTTGGATTGTAAGCCTCTTTGGTTGGTATTTTGTATTGTTATATTTCTCTTGTCAGGTTGGTGGTTTCTCGATGATGATTCACCTTGTGTTTGTGTGTGTTGTTCTTTGGGTTGCTATGTTTTTGTCTTTTCTTTTGTTGTGCTTGGATGAGACAACTCGTATCTAGTTTCTCTTTGTTAAAAATTTTGGTTTTTTTCAAAACCCATTCATTTTTCTATCAATAAGAAATAAATTGTATTTTCTAAACAATACAACCTTTTTTGACCAAAAGTATAATGACTAAAACTAATAAAAAAGTCTAAACAAACTGCTAGATTGCTAGTTATAATTTCTCATCAGTTATGGGAAATTATTAAATATAGCTTGCAAATCATGTGAAAAAAATAGAAATAAACTTATCCTTAATCTACAAACATTGTACCTCCAGCTGCTTTAGATTCCATAGTCCATAAACCCCCAGATACACCATCAACAAGAAACATTTCCACCTGAGATATTTTCCAAATTGAATTCTTTACCTTCTAAAAATTGGAATCATCCACTTTAATCTCTTGTAATAAAAGAATATAAACCCTCCTCTCATTTATTAACTCTATAATCACCCTATGTTTAGCCAGGGCATTCATACCCAAATATCCCAAGGTAGAAAATTCATTTTGTGTCAAGGTGAGAAAGTTCTCCTCCCAAAGACAATTTTTTTTGCTTCCCATCAACTACATCCTTAGAAATGGCTTTGGTTTTAAATTATTGGATATTGGAACTTCCTAAAGAAACTAAAATTCCTAAACCTTATTAGATTTCCTTTTAATTCCAACATATTTTTTTGGATAATCTTTTCCTCCTTTTCCAACTTTGAATCACTAGTAATCAATTTCCCTCCATCTTCTTCATCCTCAAATCCATTATGAATAATGTTAATATATTTTTAACCATAGTCAATCAATGTTACATTCTTCTAAGGAGTGGTTTCTCCTAAAACCCTTGTTTCTATGCTCTTTTCCTTTAGCCCTATTGTAGAGTTTGGCTATTTCTGAATATTCTCTTCTACATGTAAAGGATAATTATTTTCATTTTCAATCAAAGCCTTAGTCACCGGTTCATTAACACCTCTGGGTTGATTTTATGGAACAAAAAATTCCCCTCCAATAATTCCATACATATAAAGGGTACCAAGAACCTCAAATATATTTGAAGATTGACCCTTACTACTTTCACAATTTCTTTTTACCCTAAAACTTCTCCTTAGTTTCCTTTTTCCTCCAAACCCTCAAAGGTTGTCTAGTTATATTATTCATAACTATATCCTTAGGGTTTTAGTGGTATGGTTTCCAAATATGCCCTACCTTTCTGCAAATGTTACACAAGGGAATGGAAGTTTCATATTGAATCTCTTGTTTCCATTCCTTGTAATCTAAAACTAGCATAATAGATTTAGGTAATTGTTTAGCCAAATATGCATATACATAAAAACATATTGCTATCATTATCATCCATGATTTAGTAGTTTAATCAAAAGTAATTATTTTTCCTATCACTTTAGCTATCTTGAGAATAATATTGTCATCCCAAAATTCCTTTGAAAGCCTTGATATACTCACCCATAAGGGCATCGATTGAAGAGTGGTTATGGTTGGAAAAAAAGTGCTAGCTTCATTTTTGTAAAAATAACCTTCTCCTCCCAAAAAACCATGGGCTCCCTAATAAAATATTTTCCCTATCCTCCTAATTTGCAAAATTAAACAACAAAAAATTATTATGCAAGGCCACGACTACTTCTTGCCCCAAAAACTTCCATTTATCTTGAACCCACTTTCTTATTGTATCTAAATCTAATCTATTACAAAAACGTTTTCCAACCAATGAATTTTTTCCTTTCTGAATCACTTTGTCAGCCAAAATTTTTGGGACCTTAAGAGAAAAGCCCTTTTCATCCCAATCTAAAGATAGAAAAAATCCCTCTTCTTGCAAAGTTTGACTTATCTTTAAAACTTGGACCCAAGAAGTGCCTTCCTTTGATCTTTATTCTACTATTGAATTTATATCTACTATTCCTAGATCCAAAGGGTTAGAATCTCTCCTATCTACATCCTTAGGGGATTTTTTTGCAATAGAATCCTTGCCTATCACCTTTTCTGTTCCTCTTGTCCTTGCTTCTTCAAAATATATGTATACCCCATCCTTTCTCCTCTAGGGCTTCCTCTAGAAGAAAATCACTACCAGTATTACCTTCTTACATATATTGGATTTCCTCTTTTTAACAATGGCTATTACCATATTGCCGATGCATACCACTAACAACCTATTTAGGCTCAAAACTCTCCTCCAAGGTAGCTAGAATTGATTACCACTAGATCCAATTAAGTTGTATTAAAATTATGGTTTATGTCTGGAATTGAAACCTTGACTTTGTGGTGAAACTCATCAATATACACCATTTTCTTTAGAATTTTTTTTGGTAGGTAAAATTGCTTAATTGCGGGGTTTAAATGGGACCCAAACCCAAGTACATAAATTGGTAGCTAAAACAATAGCATAATATAACACATGCCTACACATTGGCCATTTGCAACTTGAATGAAAAGGACCAAACATCAGCAAAGAAGGTTGAGAGGATGCTTGACATCACAAACACAAAAATACAGCCTAAGAAATACCCATGTAGGGGTTGCTTAAGAGAAGTAACTACCTGTAAACCTTGTAAAGGAGCTATAACAAAAACCCACATAGGGGATGCTCACAAAATATCAGCAAAAACTATAATAGAAACCTGAATAAGAAGAAACATAGTATTCAAAAAGGCCCACGCAGGGGTAATAAAGAACTTAGAAACAATAATGGGAAGCCCTAGAGCTCAGGTTCCTAGTTATGACGATCTCTTCGCACTGCTCACCCTTTCACCAAAATTTTTGTCACCTTGGCCATCAACTTAACAATAACTATGAAATGGAGGTTATGTACAACAACATAACTATTATTCCACGAATTGACAAAGGCTTCAATGATATCTTGCTTAACCCCTTTGAACTTGCTGAGGAAATGAATGAAACCATGAGCTTCCAAAAAGGTTTGAGATGAGGGATCACGCTGAATATAGTGTAAGTAATTTCCTAGGCATTGAAGATCATTTATAGTTTTTCTACAAGGATAATTAAAAAAATTAGATTTAAGTATAACCCTTTTAATCTATTAGTTTTGTACTAGTAAAATTATTATTTTTAATTGGTTTTATAGGATTGAAATAGGCCCCACTTGTATTATATATCATGACCATGAACAATGGTATTACAATGATTTAGCTTTTATGCATATATTTCTTGAGAAGATTTGAACCTAAATCTTCTCCTTGAAATTCAAGGAATTTAACTAATTAAACTAATACCATTTGATTGTACACACAAAATTGTTAATTTTTTATATTGTATTTATTAATAATATACATGGGTGATGATATATTAAAATATTCAAGCATGTATCTAAGGCTAGAGGTTTGGTGGGCAATGAAATATTGAAATCTCTGATTTCGATCCCTATGGTGGTGGCCTCCCCTGACCCATCTGACAAAAGTGAATCCCAATCCCAAGAGGTTACCCCATCCCCTGATCATGCCATGAGTGATAAAATTGGTGCTACTCCTTTTTCTAAGGGTACCTCCCTCCGTATTGGTATTGGTGAGAGTGAGGTGCATACCAGATGGTCTAAGAGTCTAAGCTCTATTTCTACTTGAGCGAGAAAAACCTAATGACAACTAAAGATTCAAATTCTAAGGATTTAGTTTTAGTTAAAAATAAATTCAAGTTGATGGTTGGGACTGTAAAAGGGGTATCAAATCCCAAGCCATAACAAACACTCCAAAATCTATATTGAAGATGATTATTAGACTCCATAACTCCCACATTGCTTCTCCACATTTGATAATTTACTGTGTTGAGAAAATAAAAATCTTGCTGAGTTGGGATCGGATTGATCAGGTGGCAGGACCAGAGAAGAACACATCTAAATATTATAAAGGATAAGCTAGACTATGGCCTTTTTATTTTATTTTTATCTATTGGTATTGGGTTCCCTATGATATTAGGTAGGCTATCCCTGCATGGGTATCAAATTAAAAAAATTGCTATTTTTTAGAATTTGTTTGGTCCCTTTTTTGTTGATTCTATGGTAGTTGTTGTGGTTCTACCCCTGTGTGGGTGTTGGATGTTGGAAAATATTTTATTTTCTATATTCTTTAGCTTATTTTAAAGGCTAGTAGCTTTCCCTTTTGTACAAGGTTTGGGGCTCCTTTTAAAACCCCTTTTTCCACATTATAAAAAAAACATACATGTAACTATTCAAACTATATATTATAAGACTTTTGAAAATTATATATTATAAATTTTTTTAAATTTTTTATATTTTAAATATTTTAAAAACTATGCAAATAAATCCAATAAAATCATAACAAGATCAGTGTTTATCGAATTGAACATCCAATAGTGATCCAATTACTTCAAAGCATCATATATCCAAGTAACTTGCAATAAGATAATTGAGAGGACTAACAAGGGATGGAAGGGCAAGGCTTCCAATACCATCTTTATGAATAAAGAGGCCAATGAACATAATTGATTCACAAAAGCCATGCATAATCTTTCATTAATTCTAATATGAAGATATGAGTAAAATTATAGTAGTAAAGAGAATCTAGTATACAAAATGGAAAAAGGATCCATACAAATCAGGTCTAAACTCTTATTCATAAAGCTCAACTCAACTTTTAACTAATGTAAAATCTTGCTAGTAAATTCTAATTTGGTAGTATCTTTTAATAAAATTGATACTTTGCCAATTAAAAATTTATAAACTTATTTTACATTATTTTAGTAGCTCCAACTCCTCCATCAACACCACTTGAAGACAAAAGGATCTATTTCCAAGTTGTTAGCTTGAACTTTATGTGTCAAAATGCATTTCTTTTTTGAAATACTATCTTAGTGAACAATTCACTCTTTTGATATAACATAGATTTACTTCTAGGTGATGATGCACTTAGGAATGATTTTTTGAAACAAATCACATGTGTTATGACTTGGTTAAAATCTAAAGTTGTGTCTTATCTTCCCCTTTTTAAGGATACTTCAAGATAATAATTGCTCAAAATCCTCATGGGTTGTGGCATCAAAATGATACCAACTTAGGCTTTGATGCTCATTATGACTTCTTAATCCTTAAGTCAACACCATAAAAACCTTGGCACCATACCTATATGTGGTTCCAACTGGTGTTATGATGCCACATTTATTAATGGAACCAACTCCACTTATGGTACCAACCTTATCTTTGGTGTTAGTGACACACTCATTCATAGTGCTAACCCCACCTATAACACCAACCTTAGCCATAATATTATGAAACCAACCTTATCTTCAACATTGGATCCTATCTATTCATGATGCCAGATTCATATTTAGCATTATGGTTCACACCTATACATGGAACCAACTCCATATATAGTATCAAACTTATCTTCATCATTGGCTTCTTCATGTTCATGTTATCATCTCTACCTATGGTGCCAACCTTATCTTTGATGTTGGATCCTACTTGTCCATGGTGTCGAATTCATCTATAGGATAATCTCATCTTTGATATTATGCCATGTTGTATTGTGCTTAATGCATCTTCCTCAACAATTCATATTTATTTCAATTATTGTAAATCCTAAAAATCGACCTCTGGCATTATATGCCCTAACACCTCGACCTTAGGCATATTTTTGGATCCATAATATTTTTACTAATTTAACCTCCCATTGGTGCCTTGGTCTTTGTAACCAAACCCTTCCAACAAGATTATCATATTTATAGCACAATCAAGCTCTTGTTCATAGAGAATATATCTTCATTCCTTTATAGAGAATTTTAACATTGGTACCCTCATTTGTAGTGCCACTCTTTATCACAACTCTCTTGATACCACTAGCTGGTTTAGGGGAGTTGTCCTAAGTGCCACTATATTGGGCTCATGTAACAAAGATAAGTAATTGCGTCAATTTTGGTCGTAACCTCCTCCTACAAGACTAACTTTATTATTGGAAAGAAATGGTAGTCATTAGACAATTACATTTCTAATGACTTATAGGGATATCAAGCTTGATTTACAAAATAGCCCAAATTATACTTGATTCCCTTAGGTATAAAGTTTACAACATTTAAACTATTTAAAAGGTAAATTTACATAAAATTATAGGACCATATTCCTTCACCTAACATACTTTAGTTCAATTCCTAAACAATGCCTTGTCCATTGGGCTATAGAGTGCTATGGTACCTAGGGATAAGTATATAGGATATGATATTATGTTATATATGGGTATTATGGATAGTTGGCATGGGTCACACGTAACCCAAGGTTGATTGTATTAGTAATATTTTAGTATAATAATGAGTGGTATAAGGGTTTAAAATTTAACTAAGGTTAGGGTTATACCCTCCCTTAAGTAACATTAAAATATGGGTATACAAAGAAGGGATATTGTCATTATAATCATCATCATTTGTATTGAGTATTCTCTTGCAATAATTTTTCTTGTGGAGTAACCTCTCATCTTGGGAGATTTTATGGAGTTCTTCATTCTTTAAGGAGTATTTTTGGTGCTGCCCTACCTTGAGGGTCTTATCTATTTGTATTTAATTATGTGGAAATTTATCATGGATAATTAATTGTGGATGAATAATTTAATATTTCTAAATATTGTGATGGTTTATGTTATGAGAATAATTTTTTTGTAACAAGTCATATTAGAGCAACAAATTGGAAAAGAGGAATTTTTTTTATGGATTATAAAATTTAAAATTTATTTTAAAGAAAATATCTCATTTTTTTAGAGTTGTATCTTTGTAGAGAATTGTCCAATTCATATGAATCTTATGCCATTTTTTTTAGAATTTGAAGAAATTCAAAATGAGTGGTCATATGAAGGAATCTATGCAACATTGACATATACAACTCTATGAAGTTAGCCATCTAGAATAGGGTCAATGATATTTTTTCAAATCAAAATTTTCAAAACAATAAAAATTGAGATATATTTCTACGAGGGTATGAAAGTCATTTACTATATATTGGATTTAAAGAATATTCTTGGGGTGTATTTATTTATGTGATTTTTAGCTCCAAATTAGTGGGGAGATTTATGTTTTATAAACCTTGGTTTGCATTATCTTTTTTTTTTTGGAGGGGAGGAAGGGTGTGAGATCATAGAGTTGCTAATATTATTTGGAGAGGATGATATTAATTTTAGACAATGGTGGAATAGGTTCAAATATTTACATTCTTCTAGACATCAAAGGAAATAAGATATTATGAACATTTTAGAGGATAATATTTGCTTTGATTTCTCAGTTTTTCTTGTTCCTATATGTATACGTTCACTTGGAAGAAATACAACAAACGTTCTTGAGTCAGTGAGACCTACATAAAATGATAGTTGGTTGGAAGGTTAGAAAAAAATAAATACAAATGTTTAAAGAAGAACAAAAGGAACTAAAAATATAGAATTTATAAGACACTAGAGGAGTAAAAAAGGATGGTAGTATACAGGTTGCATAAATCACCCCAAAATAGTCAGTTAAGCCAAAGGAGGGTTGAAAGGATTTGTTTCAATTTAAAAATTTTATTTTGCAGATTCATGGATGCATTTAGAAGGAAAATATTTTTATTTCCATTAACCCTAGTAGAAAATATAATTTCATTTATGTTGCTATGGCTAAGAGATTGTAGGTTCAAGCAACAAAAATTAAGAACATACAACATAAGGGTGAGAATGTTCATATTTTTGAAGATTATAATGGAAAAATATGCTTTATGCTCAGATTTGTATGCTATTGAGTTGGACGATATGGATTTTTTTCTTGGTTATTCTTCGTTGGATTCTTTGAGTACTATTAACATCATATGCAAAAGAATTTCATAATTTTATGGCATAGGAAAAAGAAGATAAAATTGTAAGATATTTCTTAGCTTAAGGAGTAAGGATCCAAGGAGAAGCAAGAAGTTTTTATTGTAGGGAAACAATAAAAATTATTAGTAAAGGAATCAAAAGTTGAGTCTACAACATAGACAATAACATATTCCAAGGAAGAAGCAACAATAAATTCCAAGGAAGCTTTGTTAGAAAAGCATAATGATGTACCAAATAAAGGGCACATGAACCAAAAGCATGAGGAAGAATTTAAAATAGAGGAACAAAATGTTGAAGATCCAATAAAAGTAGAACATTAGGTTAATGTTATAGCATATAACCACCCACAATACGATGAGTGACAACAATCATGGAGGTATGGCATAGGGAATCAATATTACTATGGACCTACATGGAGTCAAAAAGGTATCAAGTATAGCAATGTTTGGTATAAAAAGTATATTAATTCTAGATTTCAGAGTGGTGCAACAACATCATGGAACCATAGGATAAATCATTATAAATATTAGAGTAGAATATCAAAAGCAAGGAACCAAAAAAGCAGTTATGGATACTCAAGTGGCACAACGAGATTTTTCTTGGATGGATGGATGATCAAGATTGGTACCAACTACCAATATTGCTTAGAAGACCATATTATTTAATTTATTCTTATGTTTCAAGGATTAAATATTTTAAGAAGGGTGGAATACTGTGGTATTGAGGGATAGTTATATGGAGATATGATATTATATTATATATCGATATTGTGGATAGTTGTCATGGGCCACACATAACCCAAGGTTGATTGTATTAATAATATTATATTATAATAATGAGTGGGGTAAGGGTTTAGGAGTCAACTAGAGTTATAGTTATACCCTCCCAAACTATCATTAGAATATGGGTATACAAAGAAGGGATATTATTAATATACTCATCATCATTTATATCGAGCATTCTCTTGTAATTGTATTTACCCATGGAGTGGCATCTCATCTTTGGAGATATTGTGGAGTTACTTCCATAAGGAGTATTATTGGTACTGCCCTACATTAAGGGTAATGTCTATTTCATTATGTGGATTGTTATCAAGGATAATTAGTTGTGGATAAATAATTTGATTTTTCTAACTATTGTGAGTTATATGTAATGAGAATAAAATTTTCATAACATGGAGTCATCAAATTTGTCATATTTAAATTGCAATGTTACTACAATCTCTTCTATTCTATAAATTATTTTTTAACTTATTTGCATTCTACTATAGCTTTTTTTTTTTTCTAGAGAAAAAGGGGTTGTACTTGTGTCCTCCACCCTTGAAAAATCATAACTCTCTCCTTTACAGCTTGAGATTTTACAAATAGATTCAATTATCATCTTAATTGAGTTGATATAGCTAGATACTTACATCGTTTTCATAAAAAGTCTAAATTCTTGATTTTCATTTTCTAGATCTTCAAATTTCTTTGTAAATACAAATATTCCAAAATTCAACATCCTTATTCTTGATATTTTCCTACAATAACCTTCACAATACCAAAACTCCACCTCTACTATCTACACACTACATCTTAGTAGAGTAATATTTCCAAAACTTCACGTTATCATAGTCCTGCTTTACCATATCTGGACTGTTAGTTTCCTTCATAAAGCATAGATGCAATCAAAATAACTATAATAAATAATTTATATGAAAACCCATTAATGTTATAAAATAAAATAAGTATTACCAATGGAAAACATTAAAGTAAATATTAATCATTATTTGATTCAAGCAATCAATATTTTCTTGTCAGCTTTAGCTAAACTTACTACTTACTCTAACCATGAAAAATAAAATTTAACTTCTCAATCCTCTATTAAAACCCCTGTATTGGATAGCCTATTTGCACATTTATTCCCTTCCATTAATGTATGAGAAAAATTTATTTCTTTAAACTTTGTAGCAAGGTCTTGTATTTCCACAATGATCTCTTGTATGTTCCATGGAGCCTTTGTTTTTCTCAAAATTGTATTTATTACTATTAATTAATCTCCTTCCATCCATTTTTTGTTCCATTTAATTTGTTTGTATTTTTTAACCTTTATAAATCTACCTAAGCTTCAACTTAATTATTTATTTTAAATCTACTATTAAAATTGTAATGTGACAAAACCTGACTTCTAGTATTTCTAATTATTCCTCCTCCTACTAGCCCTAGATTTTCTTTATATGCTATATAAAAATTCAACTTGAACAACTCCACTTCTAGTGGATTCCACTTTATATTCTTTGCCTTCCTTTTGTTTCTCCATCTATAGGAAAAACTTATAATGTAGCTTGAGGAATGATATGGAGATTTGGAAGATTAAGGGGTCTGTCACTGTTCCAAGCAAGATATATGTGTCTAACCATAATTTTAGGTAGGGTGTATTAGTATAGTTGGAAAATCAATAATCTATAAAAATTCTTCGAGCTTTTTGACCTTTGATCTTGTTATCATGTAATTTTGGAGCTTGTTCTTTCAATGGAGTTACCAATCTCAGGTTCTTTCAATAGTGGAGTCACTAGATAAATGGAATTTTATCCTCTTTGTGAGACTAAGACATTCACAAAAATTTTAATCCTTAAAAAATTTGGGTTTGAGTCCCACCAATAATAATTTGTGAAAGCAAACTAGATTGGTTTAGTCCCATAAGGTGTGCCAAAACCTCTTGGTCAACACAGTGGGCACTTATTTGATATGTTAATGTAATATTTTGATACTTGTGGGATAAATATATGAAATTTTGTCCCACCAGGAGTGCCAAATAATCTTGGTCTATGATTTGCCTAGTTTGTGATTTGTTCTCTAGACCACAACCAAGATTGGCTGGCTCAAATTTTCTTCTGATTCAACCTTTAGAGAAGGTCAGTTTCTTGCTCGTACAGAATAAATATAGAAGTGGAAGGATATTGAGAGAGGGAAAATGGATAGGAAATGATAAAAGAGTGGTTGAAATATAGCTAAAAATATCGATCACTATGCAAATGTCCCACAACCTAACTATAAGTAGAGCCTAACAGACTAGCTACCAAGTAAAAGCATTATAAATATTTGTTTAACTCATATCATGCATTCTACTACTCCAACTACTATGCAAGAGAAAATACAAACAATAATTCAAGCCTAATAGAATATGCCTAACAAAATATGTCTATTACAAAGCATTAATATAAATGAATATATATGCAAATATTACACACATATTATTATTTGTAGCACATTCACTAGTAGAGGCCAAACAACATCTAGTTTCATTAAACAAGAGAAAAATTTGCATAGTTTACAATAGGAAAATATTGACATTGTTTACCCTCATATTGAGGTAATTTGAGCTATTTATAGTTTTACAAATTCATTCTAGCTTAATAATTACATGTATGACCTATCATAGACATAATATGAACAAGCATAGCTTAGCCTAGTTTAGGGCTCGTGTGCAATCAACATGCTTGAGGAGAGTGATGGTCGCTTTCCCTCCCTACCATAGATAAAGTTGTAGCTTTTAGCTTTACTATTTTGATCAGCCAATCATAATATTAGTAACCATGTGTCCACAATAGGCTTAGAAATATTTAGCATGCTCAACTTCTCACGATTATACTTTGTTATTATGCCAATTATCAAATGTATAGGCACCTCCATCCATAATTACCAAGGGTAACTACTATTTTTGTAGGTTTTGTGAGACTAACTTTAGTTTGAATGTCTTATTAGTGCTTGGGTGGTCCTATTAAAGGTGTTTTGCTTGCTATTGGGGCCTTATATACCTTGTCAAGTTATTATTCTTATTGATGTCATCATTGAAAACCTCTGTCCACCATCACCTTTTGGTCACTATTGCTCCAATAACTTGATTGGATAGGAATGTTGGGCTCTCATGCTAATGCTATTCTTAAAAATACCTGGCCAAACTTTCTTTCTGGATATTATTGCTCTCTAACCACTATTGCTTTAGACTTGTTTGGAACTTTGAAGTGCTTTGGCTAACATCATCTTTAAGAATTCGTAACCACTCTTCCTCTCACACTCCTAATTGGCCAAGAATTTAGAGAATTTATATTATTGTCATAAAGAAAAATACCCGACCACCCTTAAATTCTGATCATAATTGCTCTCTGGCCGCTTGGACTCTAGACTAACTAGGACTTTTGAGAGTTTTAACTGATGTCATGCTTGCAAATCTTTGACCACTCTTAGCTCCTTGCTTATTTTTTTGATGCTTTAAAGTTGCCTTTATGCCAGATTTATTGAATCCTTCATTTGATGAGTGTTTACTGATCTATTCTCTTTGTTCGGTTTGACCATTATCGCTATATTTATTTTAAATTTTAGGATTTAGACCATATCATTTATAAACCTTTTCTTTCTTATTTCCATGATTAAGGTGACATATTTATGGACCAAAAAGGCTATAACATTTATGGAATTTTAATAACTAGAAATATTTGGGATGCTTGTATTTTCACAAACCTTAAGCTCTTCTGGGTGACACCAATCCTTTACCTAGTCATCTCAGGTCCCTTTAATTCCTCCATATTTATTGACTTTTTTGTTCCAAGAGTCCCTACAAAGTAGTTGGAGAGGACTCCATCAGGTTTGGAGTATAACTCAGTTTTAAAACCCACCCCTTTTAATGATGAGTGAATTCAAAAATAATGCATGGGACTAAGTCCTAATCAAGGTAGAACCATTTTAGTTATCATAAAAAGGATCAAGGAATCTTACCACAAGTAGAATCTTAGTTGTTAATAGAAAGGATGCAAATAAACCATTATCTCTTGAGTTTGGTGGATAAACATCACCTCGTGGTGTAGGGAGCTTTGAAATTACTAATACCTTCTTCCAAAAGATTTCCCTTGTTAATATAGCATCAACAACTTGAGAAGTTGATGGAGCTTCAGGTCCTCTTATCTTGTTTTAGCTTTGGATAACACTTTAGATCAAAATTCCCTTTCAAAATGTATATGACTAATGTAGTGAATATCACTACAAAGATATTAGATTAAGATTCTAGTGAATATTTCAAATCTATCTACTCCCAAAGCACATGTTGTATTCACCTAGTGACTCCACTCTAACCAAATGAATCAAAGGCTATGAATGAAGGACTTACTACCATATATTGTTTTGTTGATGACCACTCCATCACCCAAGGATTTCTTGGCATGGAATAATAGAATCCCCTTGTGACCTCCAGTGCTAATGGAAGTATTAGCACTTGAGGTTATGTCATACTACACCAAATAAAATATGACGACCTCACTAAAGCATCTATAGGATATGGTCTACAAGTATCAATTGCACAACATCACTAAGCAAAACATAGCTCTAATATTACTAGTGGTATCATTCAGAGATAAGGATCATAGGGAATATGACTCTCTTTCTCCTCATTCAATTTTTAAATAAGACCAACTTGTTACCCCATTCATGGATGGATTTAGAGAAAGAGTGATTTACTCTAGCTATCTAGCCTGTCATTCCCCATCCTTCTCCTACACAGTGGACCACTAAATATGACCATATTACGATAATTTGATATGAAGAAGAGGAGTTCATGGAGGTAGAGGAAGTAGGTATTTCAATGCCCAATAAGTTGTGAGACAAAATTGATGGTCAAAAGGGCTAGTGGGTAGTTGAGGTAATGGATTTAAATCCCTTTGGAGTGCTTGAGAAAACAAGCACGAGCACTCACTAGGTCTAAAAAGAGAGTCCCACCATATCTAGGAATATAAAAGAGGTAAAAAATTTGAGCTTGAGATAGAATATGCACTCTAAAAGGGTCAAGAGCAAAGAGGGAGTTACTTATTCTTTGTACTAGCCAACCTACAACAAGGGAGTTGTTCAAGAGTCCCAACCCTTTAAGGGTAAAAGTATTTTATCCAAGGAACTAAAAAAAAGAGAAAGAAAGAAATAACTCAAATAGCAATTAGAGGGCCTTTTTGACTCCATGAAAAATGGATAAAGGCCACCCATAACCCTTGTATCTATGTATTATATATAATATAAATTTAATTTTGTAGCAAGTTTTAGATGTTAGTGCTTGGAGAGCAATATTATTTTTATGACTGTTGAGGTTTTAAAAGTTACAAAGATTAGAAGTCATAGATCCATTTATCAAATTCCCTTCTATGCTTCCCTTCCAATTTTGCCCCCCTTGACTCCATGTCAAATGGACAAGGCAAATAATTCTAGGTTCTTTAACTTTAGCAAGTTGGAGATCTCCTATGAGCCTCCAAAATTATAGTGAATTCTCATTACACTCCAAAATTACCTAGAGAAAATCTTGAGAGTTGACTTAAGTGGAGGAGAAAGAGATGAGAAGCAGAGAGTAAATCAACAAACAAGTATAGACAAAAGGTTTCGATCAAAAGTCCTAAAAAAAGTTTTGAGGAACGAATCTTCTCAAATAATGCAAAGCTTCAATAAAAAAATAACACCAAATTATTGAAGGTTCTAACAAGAAGGAAAAAAAAACAAATTAAAATTGACAACTTGCAGTATCTAAATTTCTAAAAGTTAAAAGTTGGTAAAATTTCTAAAAGATACAAAAGGAACAAATATCAAGAGACTAAAAGTTTTGAAAGTTTCAAAAAAAAAGAAATAAGAAAAGTTTTAACAATCATAGAATGTATAAAAGTTTTGAACATGTCTCCAAAAGGTGACAATTGAAATTATAAAAGCAACAATGGTGGAAAAATATCAATATCACCTACCTGCATGAAATAAATGGTTGGCATATTAAAGACTAAAATATGGGAGTTGTAGGAAGGACAAATTCAGATTCAAAACATCAATTACAAAATATCAACTACACCTAGACTTAAAGAATCCCTAGAAAAGGTAGATGTCAATAACAACAATAATTGCACATCCCATGGCCTAGAATACTTCAAAATTAATGATTCTAGACCTAGAGAACTTGAAGGAACCAATGACTTGAATGAAGACATGACCAAGCACACAAAATAGTAGTCATTTTTGAAATATCTACATAGTTTTGGAGGGAAAATATCCCCTTTGTAATCTATAAATAGTAGTAGTTTTAGAATTGTAAAGGATCGACAAGTTATATCTCTACAAGTCATATACCTTTCCCTTCATTTTATTTTGTATAGTAGTACTTGTATTCATGGGTGGTCTTGTGAGTAGTTTGAGCCCCCACTTTTGGCATAATCTTGTAATATTTTCATACTCTATATATATATATATATATATATATATATATATATATATATATATATATATATATATATATATTTGCATATACATACTAGAGGCCTATGACTATTTGGTTCTAATTGTTTGGTTCTCCCTATCCTATTTCCTTTATGTATGTACATTTATATTTTAGTTTATGCTTATATATGCTTTGAGAAGAAAGTATTCAAACTCCTAGATATCATCTCATTATGACCAAGGTTATTGTGCAGGAAGATCTTATCTTGATCTTGGCACATCACCTTTGTTAGGTTAGGTTTTTTTCGTTTTCCTATATTTTTTGCTTCTCTAATACTTTTTTTCCTTAAGTTGGTAGATTAGGCTAGAGTAGGAAAAGTGCATTCAAGGTCACATCTTAAAAGGAGTTGACCTTGTAAAAATATTAGAGGCCCCCTATCAAGTCGTACCCCATGCTCTTGGAAGCAACCTTGTTGTGTCACTCCATATGAGGCACGATAGTCCTAACCATTTTTTCTAACCCGTCTAACAATTGAGACAATCAAAGAGGATAACAAATGGGAAGAATTGAATT
The DNA here is from genome assembly GCA_028583015.1 of Wollemia nobilis. Lineage (NCBI taxonomy): Eukaryota > Viridiplantae > Streptophyta > Pinopsida > Araucariales > Araucariaceae > Wollemia > Wollemia nobilis. The sequence continues at coordinate 3,049,058 of JAQPPZ010014908.1, forward strand.
TGCCTTTATGGAGGTAAGAACCAATTTCTCATAAGAATTTAAATTGGTATTACTGCAAGGCTTAAGTAGTGATTATAATTATTGAAGAAGAGACCTTTAGGTGTATTGGGTTGTGGTTCGGATCACCAATCCTCTTAAATATAATTCCCCTATTTATTTTCCTAGGCCACAAATTAAATAATATTTCATGTAGTGGATGAGGGAGGTTGGTGAATATAATGGTTACCATGTAAAAAATGTGAAAGTTGTAGCCCTCACTAGAAAGGAATATGACCTTAATTTCACGTTGGAGGGTGAGAATACATGAGGACATGCATTGGTTTGAGTTGGTAGGAGTGATAAGACCTTGAAATTCCTCATTCAATATAATATTTTAACCTATTTCTATGCCACTCAACTATGGATTAACTATATTTTATATTAATATTACAATCAAGGTATGGTAAATAGGGAAAATAGTGTACTAATTTAGATAGGGTACAATTGTGTGCTTATAGGGATTGAATACCATGTTTACCATTCTCACAACAAGGTGAATCAACTATTTTTGGGTGCACAAATTTTAAGGCTAGCTCAACAAGATTCCAATGTGTTGTTTAAGCTATTGTTGAAACTATTTATTTTGTTCATTTCTAACTATAAAACCAAAATGACTTTGTCCATTGTATAGTATTACAATTATATATGGCTATGTATTTTGATTAAAGGTCTAGCTAGTGAGAGAGTTGAAGGGAGAAGCATTACAAAAGATATTAGCATATAGTTTAATTTTTGTACAAGTGATTCTTTGTATGCATTTTGTTTGAATATAATAAAGTTGATGTAAGTTCTATTTTAGTCCTGAGTAAGTCGTCTTTCCACATCACTACAGAGTAAGGGCCCACTCTAAGACAAGGTGGAAAGTTTCTTATTTTATGATTTGAAAAGTATGTTGTGATTTTTTATGTTTGCATATTTCGAGTAGTATATATTGTTTTACATTCTGTTGTATATGTTAGTGATTTTATTAGCTACTTCTAGGAGGAAATTAGACAATAATATAGGATCAAAATATAATTTATTTAGCCTATAAGTTTAGAGTACAATTCAATTCGATAAAAGAGTGAACTTAGTTAGAACAACCTTAATTTTTATTGTGTGTGCATGGTGGAAGCAAATAGTTTAAATTTATTCTTTATCTTTTTGCAAACTTGATTTATTTGAATTCTATGAGCATGAGTGTGAATATGATTTCATTGGCACAATTTCTTTTGAGCAAATAATTTCTAGTTTACTTTTTGAAAGTGAGAAGTAGAAAACCCTACCAAAATATGTAATGAGAATAGTACTATCAAATACAACCTACAAACATCATCTCAAATTGATTAATTCAAGTGAAGTTAATATTCAACCTCATTAGTGTGATAAACTAAGAACCATGTGTTGGTGTCACAATTAAGAATGTTAAGATATTATTTGAGATTTTTTGGATGACAAATTATGAGACCATGTAGGCTCCAATGGAGGAAGGGTTGCAATTCTTCTAATATTATTCATATCCATAGGTGAATGGGACTCTATATCACCAATTGATTGGAAATATTATTTATTTGATATAGACTAGACTAGCTATGTTGTTATCTATCTTTCATGATTCATGTAAGAACCAAAGGTGTATTATTGGAAAGGAGCAAAGTGGGTACTCAAGTATATATACGGTAAGGCTAAGTATGACCTAATGTACAAGAAGAATGATCAATTCTTCTTGATAGGTTTCATAGATGCAAACTATGTAGGATTTATTTATGACAGGAGATCCATTTATGGATATATTTTTTTATTCAATATAGTATATTTTCTTGGAAATATAAGAAGACTGTTGTTGTTCATTCTTCCACCAAGGCTAAATATCATATTAGAGAAGAAGCTATTCACAAGGTGATATGGTTACATCACATATTGTTAAGAATGACCATCCTATGAAAGTAATCAATGATCATGAAATACAACAATGAAAGAGTTTTGAAGCTTGTTTGCAATTTACTTTTTTATGAGTACACAAAACACATTGAGGTTCAATGTCATTTCATCCATAAATATGCTCAAGAAAACAATATATAGCTCTATTTTTTCTAGTAGAAGAGCAATGTGCACACTTTTTATTGTATGTATTGAATTGGGCATTGATGTAATAAGGGAGGAATGTTGTGAATATTATGTCTTCATGATGTATCTTAAGAAAGTTATAAGGATTATGGGTAGTTAAGAAAGTCATTGTAATTCTCAACCTTATGCATTATTGATCACACATGTATTTATTCTTCTTTCACATCCATACAAAGGTTGATCGCAATTTAAAACCTATATTTGTTTCTAATAGATTATTTTTAGCTACAACAAAGTCGAACTTGTGTTATTTATAAACTGTTTTTGACCTTTTTATGATTATAGAGTTGATATAATTTAAAAAAATTGAATTTTTGTCAACACATTTAGAAAATCTACTTGTGGATATTTTTTTATTGAGTTTAGAGTATGATTTACCTATAATTGTTGAAACCTTATGTAATAAGATTCTACAAACACAATGTTTGAATTATGGGATAAATATTTTGAATAAATGTGTCAATGAAATAAATGAGAAAATTGATGTTTTAGATGGTTTTATGTGATCCAGTATCATGATACAATCAATGTTTGATTGTGATTATAACAATATAATTTAACCATGGTTTTAAGCAGAGGAATGTGATCTGAGTAGAGGAGTAGGGTCTAAGAAGGATCTAAGAAAAGGAGCAACATATAAGTAGGATCTGAGTAGGATATGTATTGTGAGATGAAGTTTTAAAGGAGATGATGAATTAAGAATCAATCGAGGTGTATTGTTTAAAATTTAACAAATGGAGGTAGGAGGAAATTTTCAAATGTTTTGCGAATACTGTAGATGGAGGGAGAGGGGATGACCCCCTAGGGACACCCAAGTATGAACTTTATGGGGGTAGTTGTGGGTTATTTAGGGTTTAGCCTTGATAGATTTTTTAAAGTGTATGATTCCCTAAATAAAGGGTTGGTATGGTGGGTTCAACATCGGTGGGTGGTGATGGAAATGTGAATGACTACCTTCGTTACAAGGAGGAGCAACCACAGATTAAGGTGCAACCTAAAGTGGTGGAGAATGAGATAATTTTCTTACAATCCAAGATCGTCATTTGAAGATCCATTGGAATTAGGGTAGACCTAAGAAGGATTGAGATATGGACAATGTAATACTGGAAAACTAAAGGCAAGTATGACATTTTCCTTTCTACAAATGGGTATTTTTTAGCTATTTTTGACGAGGAGGATCATAATAAATTTTTTTAGGGTGGCCCTTATTTCATGGGGCAAGTAGGGCTATACATGAAATTGTGGCATGCATGGTTCAATATGACAGAGGAACTACCTTCAATTATCCTAATGTGGACAAGACTTCATTATTTTCCTTTGGATATTTTGAAGGAATTTTGTTTTAGAGATATTGGTAAGGCCATAGGGAACTTTATTTTGGTCTTTGATATTATGAAGAGAAGGAAGTTTATTACTTATTCTAGGATCTATGTGGAGTTGGATATATCCATTCATCTTTGATATTTTATTGACATCTATATTGGGGAGGTGGTAAGGGTTTAGGCTCTTCACTATGAGGCAATCCCCTTTAGGTGTAGATGTTATCATATTTTTGTTCACTAACAAGGGATTGACCCAAGAATTCTAACATGAAGTAAAAGTAGGAGGAGCCCCATCAAAGAAAAGGTGTGGAAGTGGGGGAGGAGGAGAGTTTTCATATAAATAAAAGAATATCGAAGGTTGGTGGCCGAAAGGGTAAGGAAAATTTGGAAGTTTCTTTCAAAAACCAGTTTGATATTTTGAAGTCCAGGTCTAGTGAGGTGGACGTGGATGTTGTGGGAGGGATTTCCTCTCTCATGAGTAGGTTGTTCAGGATGATTTGGTATCATTCCCTTGTAGCGGAGGTGAGGCCGCGCTAAAGATGTGCACTCAAGAAGACTTTGGAACTCAGAAGGAGGAGGATGAGTCCTTGTAGGAGTCAAATCTAGTGAAGACTAGGGTTGCATTTGAGTATGATACAAATAAGGAGGAAAAAGTTATTAAGATTTAGGGGGATGGGAGGAGAGGAATGAGAAGTAATCCCTTAGGGATTACATCAAGCTCCTTGAGGAAGCATCAAGGAGGAAAAAATATGCAACTAGAAGAAAATAAAAAAAAGGACAAGTGAGATAAGAAAGGGGAGAATTTGGTGGAAGCGAGGATTATGCAAACTATTGATTTAAATTTCAATTATTTCTCCAAATTAAGATTATTTCTTATAATGTGAGGGGTTTAGGGGTAAAACCTAAGCAAAATTTTAATGAAGTGTTTGATTAGACATTATTGTCCTTATTTTTGTTGATTCAGGATACTTCAAGAAACCAAATTGAGCTTAGATGGAAGCTTAGTAGTTTATAAGATAATTTGGAAGGAAGATTTGAGTTTAGTGGTTTCTTTTGAGGCTAATATTGGAGAATTTATTTGTATGTGGGATCCTAGGAAGATAGAGGTTGTGAATGTGATGGTAGTTGTAGGAATTTTGGAGATAAAAGGGTATCTAATTTCAAATGTGGTTCCATTTTAGGTAGTTAACTTTTATTCTTCAACTAATATAAAATAAAAGGTGGAGTAGTAGAGGGAAATTGAGGTAATTTTAGAAAAATGGAAGGATATATTTCAAATAGTAATGCTATTGCTTAATTGGAGGAAAAGTAGGGAGTAATTTGTTCATTGACCAAGTTGATAGGTTAGGTCTTAGAGATGTGGTTTGGAAAGGTTACTTGTTCACCTAGAGTAATAGGAGACTAAAATTAATCCATATCTAGGAAATATTGGATCATTTTCTAGTTGATGACTCTTGGGTTGTTGGAGGAATAGTGTTGTGTTTATATATTCTCTTTTATGGGGTCTGATCATTGGCCAATATCTCTTGACATCCTGAGTTGGATTAAACCAAAAAAGAACCCTTTTTGGTTTCAACTTGCCTGACTCAACCATAAGGGTTTCAAGGATTTTATCCTTAAATGGTGGATGAAGGAACACCTGAGATTTAAAACTGTGATGTTTATATTTTTTAAAATATTATAGTATATGAAGGAGAGGCTAAAATAATGAAACCATCTAATTTTTGGAAATATTGAGCGAGAGTCCCAAGAGGAACTAAGGGCTCTTGAGAAGGTGACTGAGAGGATTCATTTGGAAGGTCTTTCTCAGGAGATCTTAGCCCTATATATGGAGGTGATGATGAATGTGGAGGAATAGGAGTGAAAGAAGGAGGTATTCTAGAATTAAAATTCTAGAATCACCTTGTTGAGCAAGGGGGATAGAAATACAAAAAATTTCCATCAGTCAACAATGGGTAGAAGGGAGTTTAATTTTATCAAGTCTCTAACCTGTGGAAGGGGAAAGGTCATAAGGACATGGTGTGAGATGCAAGGGAAAGCAAGGAGGTACTTCTCTAATATTTTTTTAAAGGTTTCTTTGGATTATGAAGCACAATCGGAGATATTGGAGTCAATTCCTTCTTGTATTTTGGTCGAGCAAAATTTGTTCTTGGCTAGAGAGGTGACTTTGGAGGAAGTGTAAAGGGTAGTATTTGATATAAAAAAGGTAAAAATTCAAGACCAAACAATTCTCCAATTGAATTATTTCAATTTATGTGGGAGGAGTTAGGGGAGGAAATCCTACAAGTAGTTGAAGAGGCCAAAAGATCTAAATCTATCTTAAGATCTATGAACTGTACTTTTATTACTCTTATTTAAAAAAAAAATGGGGCCTCCTTGTTGGATGATTTTTGACCTATTTCCCTCTATAAATATATAATATTACTTCTAAGGTATTGAAAAAGCATTTGAAGGTGGTTTTACTAGCTATTATATCTGGGAAATAGGGTGGATTTGTGCAAGGAAGATAAATCATGGACTAAATTATATTGGCATGAGAAGTTACTCACTCCATGAGACTAAATAAGGAGGTATGTCCAAAGCCTATGACTGAGTTGATTGAATTTTTTGATTAAGGTTCTAAAATTTTTTGGGTTCGAGGATAGGTGGATCGATTGGGTGGTAGCTTGCTTTTCCAATCTTGATTTCTCGGTCTTGATAAATAGTGTCCCGTTAAAGCAGTTTGGGGTAAGTAGAGGCCTGAGACAGGGAGACCCTCTATTTCCTTATTAATTATTCAAGCAGAATCCTTGGGGAGGACTATCCACAAAGGTAGGGAATCCTAGGAATTAAAAGTTTATAGTGTCTAGGAGGTCATGCCTATGACACATTTGCAGTTTGTGGATTATTTTTGTTTGTATGGGTATAACAAAAATCAAGGATGACAAGGGATTTAGAAGATGTTTGGATATATACGAAAGAGATTTAGGTCAAGTTATCAATGAAGATAAGTCTAAGGTTTTCTTTTTCAATGTTGATAATAGGGTGCAAACCCGTATTCTTAATATTTTAAATTTCAAGAAAGGTTTGATCCCCTTTAAATATCTCAAGCTTTCAGTTGTAGGAAGACATCTTGGAAAAGAATATTGGAGGACTCTTATAGATAAAATTTGATGTAAGTTAAATTATTGGACCCATGTTGGATCTCACTAGGGGGAAGATTGACTCTGATAAAATTAGTCTAATCTGATCTTTCAATTTACAACTATGATTGGTTGTAAGCACTATGTTAAGAATATTGACAAACTTTTGAGGGGATTTATTTGGGAGGCTTAGAATTAAAAAAGAAATGGATTTTGGTAAAGTGGGATTTGGTCAACCTACCACTAAATAAAATGGGGTTGGGTATCCACAAATTGGCTAATCAAAACTTGGCTTTATTGGCTAAATTGTTATGGAATTGGATTTTGGACTAGTCTAGCCTTAAGTTGAAGGTTCTATCTACAAAGTATGGGGATGATATGGAACTATTTTATAGCCTCCCATTTAACATGGGGGTCCATCATTTGGCCTACAATTAAAAAGGCTAGTATTGTTATCACTGCAAGGCTATTCTAGAAAGTCAAAAATGGGAGAAAGATAAAATTTTAGGATGATGCGTGGGATTAATACCAACCAATTACTTCCCAGTTCCCAAACTTGTGTAATGCTATAGAGATTTTTAAGAACACAAAATGGGTCTATGTTAAGGACTTTTGGGAGGAATATGACGGGGGAGTGGGTTTGAGGAGGTGGAAAGACCTCTTATTTTAGATACAAATAGCTTAAGAAGATAGGGATAGTTTGAGGGCTACTTTGGATCAAAGGTAGTGCTCATGGTTGAAAGAGGAGGGCTCTTTGGTATGGGGAGACAAATGAAATGTATTATATTTTATCAAAATGGGATATGAATGGCTCATAGAGGGTTTGGGTAGGTAGAGGGTAATTTGGAAGAAGGTGTGGAATTCAAGTATTTGGTCAAAAGCCAACATTTTAATTTGGTTAGCCATTATAATATAGGATTTTGACTTAGGAAAATATTTGTAAGAAGGGCTTGGTGGGCCCAAAATAGTGTGTGCTCTATTATGGGGAGGGATAATCTATTGGCCACCTTCTAGTTCAATATCCATTTGCTAGTTAGATCTAGGAGCAAGGCGAAAGGTTGTTTAATTTACCTCAGCTTTGTGATGTCTCATTGGAGTAATTATTTTATTTGTGGGGCTCTAGGGGGTGGGTTGATAGTCTACCCTTCTAGTTAATTGTTTCAAGACTATCACTTTTTGGCAGGTGTGGCTAGAGCACAATAAAAATATTTTTTATGATGAGTGCTCGTCTAGGGAGTCAATTATTTTGAAAATTTTGATCAATATTAGATAGGTTGTAAGAGGAATCAAAGGTTCTTAACTTATGCCCAAACATGAGGAGTTGTTGGATATTCTTGGGGTTGTGATGCATAGGTGGGTTTAGTCCCAATCATTATGGAATTTGAGTTCAAGAACAAGGAAGGATCCTCATTCTAAAAATATAGATAAGGGAGGAAAGTGGAAGCCACTGTCAATGGATTGAGTTAAGTTAACACCAATGGTGCCACTCATAGTAATCCAAGGAAAGTGGGTATTAGAGGGGTGGGTCATACACATGAAGGGATAATGGTTTTTTGCTTCCATCAGGGCATTGAGAGGAATAACAATATGGTGGTAGAGGCCATGTCCATCTATGAAGGCTTAGCCATGGCTCTTCAACAAGGATACTTGAGAATTGAGGTGGAGTCTGATTCTCAGTGAAATTTAGGGTCCAGCGGGTCTTGGAAAATATTATGGATTTAAAAAATAGAACATAAAATAAATTTCTCCATGTGGTGAAGGAAAAGAACAATCGTAGATAGATTGGCTAATTGGGGAATAGAGAGGTCATCATTGGTGGGATTATGGTAGGGGGTAAGACCTAGTGGAAGATTATATTTACTTTAACAGGATTACTCCAATGATGGGGAAGGAATAAGTAACAATGTGATAAATCATATATTTCATGATTATGAATTGTTTGAATTATTGTGTATGTGGGAAGGTGGAGATAGGACAAATAGATAACAATGGAGATTAGCAAGATGAGCTAGTGGAGCTATAGGAATTTGCAATCACCACTAGAAATAAAGATCTCTTGAATGCGGTTTTGAGAGGATATGTGGTATACAAGGAAAATAAATCGATGATTTTTTATTATTACAGTTTTGAGGAGTCCTACTTTGATATGTCATTCAATGATTTGTTGTAGAAATACTTTTTTTGTGCAATAATTGTTTATTCTGTATTTGGATATTTAGCCTTCATGGGATTATAGACATGTATATTTAGAGGCACTTCCAAGTTGTGGCCCATGTATGAAAGGCCTCATGACTATGTAATCTGGTTTTTGTATAATAAATTTTAGTCTTTTTTTTCGAAAAAAAATAATATAATCTAACCACGTGGCCCTCTTTATGATGCATACAATTATAAATTTTCTTAATTTGATGAATTCCATTTAATTATCTTATATTTGGTAATGGTAAAGATAAAAAATAGAATTAACCATTCAAAATACTTTAATAGGCTTGACATGGATATACTATTATCATGTCAATAATTTTCTCTAATTCCTTCCCTTTGATATAAGTGTGGCCACATTGTCATTTAAGATATTCATGTAAAGTAAAACATAATGTCAATTTGTAGTAAATGGTGATGAGTGTCGTCAACTCTTCATCATTTAATCATTATGTGTCAATCCAGGGCGGTGTCCAAGGCTATATACGAAAGTAGGGGTTAACAGACTGATTTTTAGTTCATTTAGATCATGGCTTTATTCATGGAACAATTAGAGATTGGGGTGTTTGGGGTCTCCTTTATTACTCCTAAAAACTAAAACTAAACTCCTACTTATCCTTGCAGAATTGAAATTCACACTGTTGCAGAAAAATAAAACTAAACTATTGCAAAGCTGAAAATAACAGAATTTAATTGACATGAAATTACTAAATTGAAATTGTAGCATTAACATTCAAAATGGTAAATAATGAAACTTTCTAAAATTGCAGAAAACAATGTCACTTTCTGAAATGGAAATAACATTCAAAAACTGATAAATAAAGTTGCACAATTTGTAACAAATTAGGCTGACAAAAAATTATGGAAATATTGCAAATTCTGAAAAAAAATTAGAAACAAAAAGTATTGTGTTAAATTCTACCCTATATGAGTTACCTACCATGCATTCAAATGCCACATTATCCTAATCACTAACCATGCAAAAATTGTTAGATCTCTGCTGACCTACTGCAACCAAAAATAGCAAAATTTTGTAAGGTAAAAACCCTCCTCTGGACCTGGAAGTGGCCCTTGCTTCCTCAACCAAAAGAGGGCAAATAAACTTTCTCTAAACTATTAAGTCTTCAAACTCAACTCAGAAGCAAACATGAATGTCAAATATTGCACCTTTATTTCATTCTCAGCAACATGACAGCAGTGCAAGGGAAGATCTGTAGGCTACTGTGTTGTTGCAATACATAGTTACAACACTTAAAATAGTTCTATCTTCTTATCACTTATTTCCTATATTATTCTATATGCTCAACCAAATGGGAGAATTTTATTTATACAAGTAGGGTACAACATTGATAAGGTTTTGTGCTTCCATGTAGGAATGTTACAACTATTATAGGACTGTTTCCCAGAATGTAGGGATTAGGTCTATTATCTCTTATCCATTCCATCTGTTGGGCTTCATCCATTGAGGGAAAGGTGTTGGAAAATATAGGGATATCCCTAAAACAGCTGCAACCACTTTTTACCACCCTTTGTTGCAATTAAAGGCACTTTTGACCCAAACTATTGCTTCTACGCTTATTTCGGAGCTGCTCCAGAATATCAGGCAGCAAAACAGAGTTTATATTAATTCATGCTCTAGAAGCACATGAGAATAGTTGTGATGGCAGAAATAGTCTCCATAAGTGCCCAGAAGACTGATTCCATCTTTTGCATGAGCTGGAGTGGACAAATTCCAAGCCATGATGTATATGTACAACTGGCTGGAATTTGTATGGAAAAGTTCCTATTTTCTACACAGTCAAACTATTGACAAATTTTTGGAGCCTTTTGGTTATTTAAAATGGTTAAATGGTGGGTAAATCTTGTGAAATAAGCACAAAACCAAATAGATAACAACACATTAATATTACAACATTAACTTAATGGAAAATATACTAAATAATACAACTGAAATAGACTATAAAATATAGAAAAATAGTCAAAACAAGATATATGCACTTTAACATTTACAACATGCAAACATCAATACATAATGCATTCTATCATTATAATTAGCATCAAAACATAACATAAGGTGTTCAAAATTGTTTATAAGTTATCAAAACTAGTCCATGGATGAGGCATTTGCAGGCCTCATCATTTTCCCCCCAACCTATTTTAATGCATGTCCTCATGCATTCTGTGCAGCCACAATAGCACAGAGATCTACATCCAAATTTTGTTCTTCATAACTCAACTTTGGTCCTGGAACCTTATAATATCCTCTGATTGCTTGTATTTGCTTGAGCCATTCCTAGAACTGCTCATCTGATTGGGGATCACTATCAAAGAAATAAGGAACTGGAGTTATCACATTTGGTAGCCTATACCTCAAACCTACCCAGTGATCCTGCAACTTTTGGATAACCTGTACTATACCTTCTGCTCTCCTTCTGGACCATAATAAATTTTTAGGTGAGATATGTTCCCTCTTTTGAAGTGATATTGGTAATTCTCCCCACTTGCTTTTACAAGCTGAGAGAGCATTACCAAAATGTTGATTACAAAAGACCTAAAAATTCTTGATACAATCAGTAAGATTGCTCTTATATACTTCTCTGATTTTTTGTTCTCTCATCATAGTAAAATGTTGATTGATGGACTCCCTATAATTAGTATGGGTTCTTCTGATCAGTAACTCAGTTGTTAACTCCATTTCCTTGCTTACCTTTTTCTCCTCCTCCCAATAAATCTGATTTTGTACTAAAGATATAAAGGCTCTCAGCTGAATATCTCCTATAAAGATGTGTGGCAAGAAGGTTCCATTTTCAGGTAAGAAGAAGTTATGCAAAAATAGTTCACAAAGTAGATTCCTCTATTTCTCTGGACTATGCAAATATATTTCCACAAATTCTTCAACAGTGTCCAGTTTATATGGAAGTTTGGAAACAATTCTCATTAATTGCCAGTGGAGGTATTTTTCCTTTAGTATTAGAGTATAAAATCTTGCAGGCCTTCTACACTGAACTAAGTACTCTGCAATTTGGCACATATCTTGTATTTGTTCCTGTAACTTAGTTATATCTGTAGTTTGGGCTTCTAGCTTCTGCTTCAAAGGTTATAAGGATGAAATTTGTGCCTCCATCTATTGACACTGCAGCATCCAATGTTCTATGTCCTCATTATATTTTTTCATTGTAATTGTTTGTGGGGGCCTTATAACTGATTGTATTTTTGGAGGCAAGTCCACTTGTATACCAAATTCTGATGTGTTAACAGTGAATAGATCTACTTACACTCCAATTTTTGTTGTTTCAACTTGAGGTGATTCAACTATAATTAATTCAATAGATAGTTGAGGAGATTGTATATTTACCTATTCTTGCACTTCCTCCTGTTCATTGGCCTCCTCAGCTGCTTGTATTGTTTGTGCCCCCTTATGTGAATTTTCAGAATGTTCTGCAGAGGCTTCTGAATCTGTCATGTTGACATCCTGCTAGAAAATTTGGGTTGCTATTTCTTCTATTTCCACTCCTCTGATGGGTGATTCTTCCTTAGGTAAGGCCAATTCTCTATGATATTCTACTAATTCTAACAGAATTATGGCCAATTCATCCTCATAACTAGTTTCTATAGACTGTTGCTCTAGAGTGGACAATCGAGCCCTTAGTTTATTCACCTCTTCCTACAAATTAGCAATAAGATTATCTTTCTCTATGTGAGAGGCTTCATGTTGTTCAATCCAACCCATTTGTGTCTTAATGACACTTCTAGCAGCATGTAACTAGGTTTTTATATCAGGCTCTTCCTCTTTTCTTATTGATTCTTTGCCAAAATCAGAATCTCTAGAGTCTGAATAGTCAACAAGTGAGACTATAGGTATTTTTGTATCTTTGAATGTTGTCTCTACCTCCAATTCTTCTATGTCCATATATACTTCCTTTGATCTCTCTTCTGTAAATTGTTCTACAAGAACTTCCTGCCCCTGCTTTGTATTTAACTGCTGAAATAGTGGTGTAGCTTCTTCATCCATTATTTCTTTTGTTACTTTTTTTTTTTGAAGTCTGGAAGACCTTCGTAACCCCATAGGAGCTTGTTTAACCTTTTTAGGTAACTTCGAAACAAATTTTGATGATTCTGGAGTAGAACCTGCTGAAGCATTTGAAGGTAAAAATTTCCTGCTATTTTCACAACTTCCATTGACTAGGTAGATAACTTTTTTTTTTAAATAACCTTATGTATGCCTCATATACTAACTAAGGATATTATGCACTACATACTTGATATCAATAATGTTATAAAATGAGAAATGCACATACCTGATATAACCATTTATCTACAATTGTACAGTGGTTGTTTCTGCTGATTCTTTGTTGGTTGCTCATCTGACTAAGATAGGTGCAATCTGAAAACAGGTGAAACAGAGGTGAGAATGAATGGAATGGTAAATAGTGAAACAATGGTGAAAATGAATGGAATGGTAAATAGTGAAACAATGGTGAGAATGAATGGAATGGTGGTGGGTCCGTGAGACAAACATGCCGGAAAAATCGGTTTTCATGTAAGCCCAATTCAGATGCACCTCAAAGAGGTTTTCACATTCTGAATTATTATTATTATTTTTATATATTTTATTTTATTTTTTTATTTTTATTTTTATATATTTTGGTTCATGTCACTTTATTGAGTCCATCTTGGAAGAAGTGGTTTCTTCCAATACTGATACATCCAAGTTTCCTACTTACTTGAGAAACTCCTCCTTGGTTAACAGTTTGTGATATATCCGAAGATGATGATCGTTAACCACCATTTTCCTTCTTCAATCATATATTAGTTAAATATGTACAACTCCATTTGCAAACACTTCCTCAATATGATATGGTCCAAGCCACCTAGTCTGTAATTTTTTGGGATAGTCTTCATAACGTGAGTCAAAAAACAAAGCCTAATCACCTTGCTAAAACTTCCTTTGCTGAATGTGACTATCATGCCATAATTTTTGTTGTACTTGGATCAACTTAGTCTGGTGCAATGCATCCCTTCGTAGCTCATCCAATGCATTGAGCTGCAAAATCCGGTCCATTTGTGCCTGTGACAAATCAATACCAACTTCTAAAGCAGTTCGAAGAGTTAGTAATTCAAACTCAATAGGCAAAAGAGGCTTTTTACCATAAACCAATTCATAGGGAGTAAATCCAGTAGTGGATTTCCAAGTGGTGTTATAAGCCCAAATTGGTTCAGGTAACTTCTCCACCCAATTCCTCCTATGGGCTGCTACAATTTTGATTAATATCCTCTAATTTCCTATTTGTCACTTCAACTTGGCCATTGGCTTGCGAATGGTAAGGTGAGGATTTTCGATCTTTGATTTCATACAGCTTTGTAAAGGCTTAAATTTTTTTTAAGGTAAACTGAGGTCCCTGATCAATGGTGATAGAATATGGGGCTTCAAATCATAGAAAGATTTGTGAATACAGGAAATTAGCAACTTTCTCTTCTCGGGCATGCTTAAAATAAAAGCATGGGCTTCTACCCACTTGGTTACATAATCAGTACATACCAAGATATGCACTTTCCCTTGGGAAGGTGGATCAATGGGTCCTACAAAATCTAGCCCCCACCTTTCAAATGGTTTTGTACCTAATTGAGGTTGTAAAGGCATTTCACTAGTAAAATTAGGCTTACCCATCCTTTGGCATTCATCACAATTTTTGACATACCTTTTGACACATTTATGCAAGGATGGCCAGTAGTAACCAGTACCCAAAATATTTTGAGTGGTACTTTTCATTGAATAATGCCCTCCTGATGGTTCATCATGACATGCTCACAGGATGTCATATACCTCATCCTTGCGAACACACCTGTGCAAAACATGGTTAGGACTGCATTTAAACAATAAACCTCCTATCCATTCAAAAGAAGAACTTTGCTTGATCAACTGTTTCTTTTGTTTAGGAGTAAAGTGAAGAGGAATCTTCCCTGTAGATAAATAATTAGCTATATCTGCAAACCATGAAGATTGTACAAAAATAGCAAATAATTTCTCATCAGGAAACACATCCTCGACCAATTTCTCCGTATCTATATTTGACAATCTTGACAAGAAATCTACCACTACATTAGACTTCCCTAGTTTATTGACTATAGTAATATCAAATTATTGCAATAGTATTAACCATCGAATAATTCATGCACTAACAAAGGGTTTATTCATCAAATGCTTTATAGCAGCATGGTCTATATGGATGAATACGAGATATCTTGTGATATAGTGTAGGAATTTGTTAATAGCATACACCACAGCTAAAAATTCCTTCTTGGTTGTGGTATAATTATTTTTAGCTCCAGTCAAATTTTTACTAATGTAGTATATGACATAGTGTTGTCCATCTTCAATCTGCCCTAATGTAGCTCCAATAGCAGTATTGGAAGCATCAGTTTGAATATGGAAGGGTAACTCCCAATTAGGACCTCTCAATATAGGTTGAGTTTTTAAATTTTCCTTTAAAACTTTAAAGGACTATTGACACCCAGCAGACCAAACAAATTTAGAATCCTTTGTTAACAATGCAAACATTGGATTAGCAATGGTACTGAAATTAGCAATAAATCTGTGATAAAAGCCAATATGTCCTAAGAAACTATGGACATCAGTTTGAGTTTTTGGAGGAGGAAGGTTCTTGATGACCTCTACCTTTTTAGGATCAACTTTAATTCCATAAGAAGAAATATGATGTCCAAGAACAATTCCTTCTTCCATAATCAAGAAACATTTATCAGGATTTAGAGACAAATGATATGTTTCACAACATATTAAAACTTTTTCAAGTTGTTCTAAAGTATATTCAAATGTATCTCCAAACACTGTGAAGTCATCCATATAAATATCTACACTTTAATTTGTTAGATCAGAAAAGATAGCCAAAAAAACTCTCTGAAATGTTGTTGGTGTATTTCACAAACCGAAGGGTAATATTCTGGAAGCAAATGTTCCCCAAGGACATGTGAAAGTTATCTTTTCCTGGTCTTCTGGTGCAACCTAGATCTGATTATAACCACTAAAACCATCAAGGAAACAGAAAAATTTCTTACCAGCAAGGGTGTCCAACACTTGGTCTATAAATGGTAATGGAAAGTGATCTTTATGTGTGACCTTATTCAATTCCCTATAGTCCACACATACTCTCATCTTCCCATTTTTCTTTGGAACAATGACCAATGGTGAAACCCACCTATTGTCTGAAATTGGATAAATGAATCCTACATCCAATAGTTTTTTGATTTCTTCCTTAACAATATCCTTCAAAGTGGGATTCAGACGCCTTTGTGGTTGTCTTACTGGTTTGACATCTTCAATGTATATCCTATGTGTACACACATCAAGGTGAATGCTAGTCATGTCCTTATAACTCCAAGCAAAAGCTTGAACATGTCTCTGTAAAATAGCAAATAATTTGGCTTCTTGCTCATTAGTCAACCAACTATTAATGTTCAAAAATTTTCTTGGCTATATCTCAATTTGCTTAATCCCTGGATAAACAGAGTTGACAACCTCATATTTACTGATTAAATCATTTAAGGGACAATGATGTGGCTGCAGAGTATGAAATACTCTTGATTCTGGTGTAAATGTGATACTTGATGGGATCATTTGCATAGGACAAATGAAAAAAGTTAGAAGATGATGATGCCATCCATGTGACAATGTGAAGGAGCTTTCTTGTAGTGGAATAGATGAAAAATGTTCAGTAGTTTATTATTCATATTTCCATAACAAACGATGGACAAGAATTTGATCATCCCTAAGGCCTTCTTCTTGCAATGTTTTCACCAAAATTGTTTCATGTTCAAATATTTCTCTTTCTGGTGAATTAAGTTCTTCAATATGTTCTTTTACTACAACGGTGGCCAAGGTGAAAATAGATTATTTTTCTTCATCAGACTCAGGATACCATATCTATCCAAAAAATTTGGCTGAAGGTTGGGCTGGTGGATACAAGGAAATATTTTTCATGTCTACACCATTTGAAATGGTCATCTCACCTGACCTGCAGTCTATAAATACCGTTGTAGTGGCAAGCCAAGGTCGTCCTAGAATAATAGGATAGCCATTAGTTGAGTTTCTAGGCTGCAACACTAAGAAATCTATAGGATATTCCCAAGAAGACACTTCAATGGCAACATCCTCCAGAATTCCTTTTGGTTTAGCCACTGACCTATCTGCCATTTCCAAAACTGTGGTAGTAGGACTAAGGTTATTGAGCTGCAATTCCTGCATGGTTTTCTTAGTCATCACATTGATTGCAGGTCCTAAATCGATAAGTACATTTGGAATTTGAACTAACCCAATAGTAATTGTAACTACTGGACTTCCTGGATCACCATATTTAGGTGGTACTAGTTTTCTAGAAAGCAGGTCAGCCAACTTACCTTCTACTTGTACAGTCTTAGGAAAGGCTTTCTTTTTCCTGCCAGGTTTCCTAATACACAACTCCTGAATGGTTTTCCTAATCAGAGGTACATCCTTTATTGCCTACAACAAAGGGAGTGAGATAGACATTTTCCTCAATTCTGTGATTAATTCTGATTCAGGAGTAGTGATAGTGTGGTCAAACCTTTTAGGATATGGTAGGTCTGTTGAGGCAGGTTCAATTTTTCCTTGTAAACTTTCTATTTTTTATTCTTTTTGCTCTATTTGTGGTTTTTTTGGACTTGAAAATTCTTGCTTTACATAAATTTCTTTGATAGTGGGTGGTGCAGGGTCAGGTAAAACCTTCCCTGAATGTAACTGAATGTTACTACAGTCAAGGACATGGACTACAACAGTCTCTTCAGACTCAGCTCCATAAACAGGGGTTGCTTGTCTATTGTTATTTGGGTTAGACATAGGATGATCTGGAAGTGGAGGTTTCTTAAATGACTGTGTTTGTTGTGGTTGAATTCTTTCCTAAAAATTTTGATTAGGGGTTGGCAACAAGTGTTGATTTGGTAATTGATACCTCTGTTGCCATTGATAGGATGGGTAGTGGCCCCCATATTTGCCCTGACTGATTTGGTACCCAAGATGGATTAACTGAATGCCATGGCTGATTCCAACCAGAATGTGACCAATCTTGAGGGGCTGCCCAAGATTGATTCCAAGTTTGGGGAGGAGGTTCGGTATACGCCCATGGCATATTCTAAGGATTTTATCCCCAATTTGAAGAAAAGCAAGGGGTATTTTGGTTTTGTATGAAGTTGCCTCCTGGAATTTGCCCAATAGCATGAATTTCTTCACCTTGGGTTTCTAAAACACTTCAAAGATGGGGCAAAAGGTGACATTTATCAATTTTATGCTCCTTTGAGCAAATACCACAAATTGCTGAAATTGAAGTCTTGTCCAAAGGATAATCTTATAGATCATGCTTATTTTTGCACCTAGGACAATGGATAGATAGGGGTGGTGAAGAATTGGCTCTTGTATTCCTTTCTCCTAAATCAGTGTTTAGTTGAACAAGTATATCAGTTTTAATATTAGCCATTTTATCCATCAAATCTTTTATATCAGTATTACCAGGATTCCTTTTCCTTCTTTGCCTAGTGTGGGAATAATTTCTACATGACTCTACAATATCATTAATATCAAGCTGGTTTATATCTCCTTTTCCCATTAAGTCTAATACTTCTCTAGAATCATCCTAAAAACCTCTCAAAAATATAGTTTTTAATAAGTCAATTTCCACAAGATCACATCTCTTTTGGATAAAGGTAAATCTATCAAGATAATCCTCTAAGTTTTCATCCTCTTCTTGTCTTATCCGAAATAACTCATCCTTCCTATTTCTCACTCTACAATACTCCTGATACTTATCAAAAAATGCAGTTTCCATTTGATCCCAAGTGCGGATTGAATCTAGTTCATGTTAGCATATTTTGTCTATATTACATTATTTAGCTTACTATTACAACTCCTGTAATAGTTCTGTTTACGCCGGTGCTATTCCCGACATTGTAATCTCTATTTAATTTGCTTAATACAATGCCTCCATTAGTTCGCTATTTTAACATGGCATCAGATCCAAAAGTCTAAAAGAATAGGCGGAAATATTTTTTTTGCAGAGTTGGTCTATGGAAAAACAAGAGCTGAAGTTGCTTGAAGAAGAGTTTTTTTTTTCTCGCGTGAAGGTCTGGCGATAGCGGAAGAAGAGTTTTTTTTTTTTCGCGTGAAGGCCTGGCGATAGTGGAAGAAGAGTTTTTTTTTCTGCGTGAAGGCCTGGCAATAGCGGAAGAATTTTTTTTTCTAAGGTTCATCCTTAGAAATTAAAAAAAAAAAAAAATTTCCCGGTGCCACCCGTGGGCTCCTCCGCTCGAGCACCGCCTCAGTGCCACCCACGGGCTCCTCCGCTCGAGTGTCACCCCGACGTCGCCACCCCGTCACTCCAGCATGTTACCACATTCATGCGTGTGCCACTCTCGCGCTAGTCGTGTGACATCGCGCACCCCCTGACATCCCTGCTCCTCGCCCCTCCTACGTGCAACCACCCTCATGCACGCCACTCCCGTGCCAGCCGCACAACGTCGAGGCCCCCCCTCCCCCCCTACCACCACTATAGTAGAGGCAGTCATGGCCCCTGTCATTACCTGTAGCGATGGAAGCCGCGACCCCTACCGCCACCAGCAGCGGAGGAAGCTGCGGCCCACGCACTCACCGTTGTAGCCCATGGGGTATAAGGGGCCCGACCTGGGTTCCTATACCCAGATCAGCCCACGGGCTCACTGGCAAGTGAGCCGCATGGTGGGTTCTGGGAACCTAGAGGTCGCGGGTTCAAACCCCGCCGACCCCCATGCAAGGTAAAAAATTTTAATTAAAGTTTTTTTTCCAGCATTTCTTTAAGGTTAATAATTTTTTTTTATATAAAAAAAAAAAAAATTTACTATATAAAGTAATTTAATTTTTTTTTTTATTATTAACCTTATTTATAGAAATGTTGTAAAAATTGCTTTAGTGAGAATTTTTTTTTAAGGGGGGATATTTTTTGAAGGGAGGGTATTTTTTTTCAAAATTCAAAAGAGGAAACGTGGGAATTTTTTAAAAAAAATCAAGGGGGGAAAGTGAGTAATTTTTTCAAAAGCAAATTTGGCATTTTTGTAAAGGTGCATTCTCGGCAGTGCCCGACACCTAGAGGTTTATTTTATTTGGGAAATTTTATGTTGTATGTTGCATTTTTTTGCTTTGCACTACATCATTAAAAATTAAAATCAAATTCACTCCCTAAGTCCCCGAAATAATTAAAACCCATCCGTGCAATTTATTGCACTGCAGTGTTCGGTATTTGTGATACCTCTGGCCAAAACTTATAGGTAAAGCTATCGTGATTGTGCTACTGTATCCGCCACCTAATATAGTTGCTACAACGACGTCTGAGCTTGTTCTCTATAAATCATCGGGGAGAGATAAGTTTGCCATTTTGTATTTTTTTACTCCATCCATTACCCTAATAGTTCTTGTGTTTAGGCGTAAATCCTGACGAAAGTTCTGAAATCCAAAGTGTTTAGGGGAAGTTACGCCCCACACATGAGGATTGCAAAATTTCTATGGTAGGTGTCATCAACAAGATTATTCCCTTTCAGTACTGCTTAAGTACCACGTATCATATGATCTCTAAAAATTACCTAAAGTCTCCCTCACGTAAGGGCGGGTGATTTTTTTTATATTTCTAAATACCTATAGTCTCTCTCACGTAAGGGTGGGTATTTTATATGGTATAAAGGCCTAGAATAAGGTATATTGAAAGGGGGACCAATTGGTGTTATAAGGAACCTTCACCATGTCTGCAAAATTAATGACTGATTCTCATCAGTTGTTGAAAGGTCCTAATTACACACCATGGAAAAACAAGATGAAGGTAATCCTAGCAATGGATGACTTATGGGATGTTGTATCTGGAACAACAACAAGACCTTCATCTGCTGCTGGAGCTACAACTCCATCTACCATTCAGAAAGACTTTGATAAGAAAGACAACAAAGCAAAAGTGCTCATTTTGCTTGCTGTGTCTGATGAAGTTCAACCCCATATTGCTGACTGTGAACATAGTAAAGAGGCATGGGATGCCCTTAATACTATATATGAGTGAAATAATGATTCCACTATTCTATTTCTTCAAAATCAATTACACAGTCTAAGCATGAAGCAGGGGGAGACAGTTGAATTTTTTCTTTGTAGAGTGTCTGAATTGAAAGCAAAGTTGAATTCTTTGGGAGAACCAGTTGATGACAAGCTCCTTACCTCAATTGTATTGAGAGATTTACCTAATTCTTATAGGGTGTTGATCACTTCCCTTCAGGTTTCACAACAAAAAGTTACTTTTGTAGAGTTGGTTAATATGCTTCAAGAAGAGGAGGCACACCAACTACAGCGAGATGATTCTTTTAACACTACCCTCTACATCAACAGGAAAGGGCAAAACCAGAAGAAGGGTAATTTTTAGAAGGGAGGGAATTCACAAAAGGATTCAAAAGGGAAACAAACTCAACATAATCAATAGAAAAAGAGATATTGCAAGATCTGTGACAAAGAAGGTCATGATACAAACAGATGTTGGCATAAGAATAAACAATCAAAACAGAAAGGCCAAAACAAACCACAAAAGAACAAACAACAAGTGAATGTTGTTGTTGAAGAATCTGACATAGATTCTGAGAGAGCCCACAAAGTTCTCATGACTACCATAGTGTCCAAGTAGACGGATCCTATATGCTATTTTGATTTTAGAGCCAGTAAGCACATGACTGGTGACAAATCATGGTTTGAGTCTTTTGAGGCCAAAGAGGGCAAACCGATCACTATTACCGATGATAAAACCTACAAGGTTTAGGGAGAAGGAATAGTCTTTGTCACTCTTCCTGATGGCAAGTGCAGATTGAGAAAGTCCTCTATGTTCCAGGACTGGCAAACAACTTATTGTCAGTGACACAAATTCTGGACAAAAATATGGTTGTAAATTTTAGTGTTGAGGGGGGCAAGAAGTGTTGTTCTATCACCAAGAGTGGCAAGAACATTGTAATCGCTTCATATAAGCACGAATTATTTGTCGTAGATACTATCTCTTATCCAGATGTAGCCATTATTGCTTCTACAAAGGAGGCAACTTCCCTATGGCACAAGAGATATGGACATTTGAGTTCTGGTTACTTACTTGAGTTAAGTAAGTATGAAATGGTAAATGGTCTTCCTTCCCTTTCTACCACTTTACCAGCTTTGCTCGATCGCTTGGTAGGAAAGCATCATAGAGTGCCTTTTGAAAGGAGCTCTACAAGAGCAAAGAAACCTCTGGAGTTGATTCACACCGATCTGTACGGTCCCTTAACTCCCAACAGTTGTGAGGTAAGAGGTATTTTTAGTTATTCATGGATGATTACTCATGAAAGATGTGGGTATTCTTTCTATGAAATCTGAAGCATTTGGCTTCTTTCAACAATTCAAGAAATCTGTTGAAAAGGAGTCAAGGACTTCTATAAAGACCCTCTGCTTAGATCGAGGGGGGAGTTCACCTCTAAATAATTCTCTGAGTTCTTGAAATAAAATGGGATCACACGATAGTTAACTATTGCTTATACTCCTCAAAAAAATGGAGTTGCTAAAAGGAGGAATCGTTCCATCATGGAAATGGTTCATTGCATGCTCACAGGAGCTAGTATTGAGCAACTATATTGGGCAGAAGCTATCACCATAGTAGTATATCTATTGAATAGGGCACCCACAAAGGCCCTACAAGGAATGACTCCACAGGAAGCATGGAGTGGTAGGAAACCCTCCATTTCTCATCTATGCATTTTTGGATGTAAAGCTTTCATGCACATACCAAAAGAGAAAAGGAAGAAGCTAGATGAGAAGACATTGAAGTGTATTCTTCTTGGCTATGATGAGCACTCTAAGGGTTATCATTTGATTTATCCCTTGACCAAGAAGATACACATTAGTAGAGATGTAGTTTTTGATGAGGCTTTCACATCAGAAAACACATCAGATGTATACCTAGAACTTGTGGAAACTAAGGTTGATAAATCTCCTTCATCAAAGGTTGGAGGTCCTTCTTCATCTTCTTCAACACCTTAGAATAAGAATCCAAAGTGGTATACAAATACAATCAAAGACTATCCACTCCACCAGATTTGACATTGGATAGGCCTCGTACTCGCAACATGGCTCGATAGGAGAAAGCTACAACAGAGAATACTAGGGTTGATGATCTGTGTCAATATTTTGAGGAAATTTCTGTAGATCCAGAGAGAGATACAAAAGATATGGATATTGATAATGACAAGGTGTTTATGTCTTCAATAGACGATCTTGAACCCGCATCAGTGCAAGATGCTCTTGGTGAGCCTCAGTGGAAGGCCGCTATGGATGTAGAGTATAAGTCTTTGATGAAAAACAAAACTTGGAAGCTTGTTGATATGCCATACAAAAAGAATCCCATAGGCTACAAATGGGTGTATAAAGTTAAGTATAAGGCAGATGGGACAATAGATAAGCATAAGGCCCGACTTGTTGCAAAGGACTATGCTCAAAGAGAAGGCATTGACTACGAGGAAACTTTTGCACCTACTACTCGGATGACAACCATTCGAGTTCTTTGTGCTATGGCAGCATAGTATGGGTGGAAAGTACACCAAATGGATGTCAAGAGTGCTTTTCTAAATGGTGATCTCCAAGAAGAAGTCTACATGACTCAACCAAAAGGATTTGAAGTGGAAGGCCAACAACAAAAAGTTTGCAAATTGGTAAAATCCTTATATGGTTTGAAACAGGCCCCTCGAGATTGGTATATAAAAATGGATAATCACCTCCTACAACATGGATTTAAGAGATGTCCATCAGATGCAAACCTCTATTTTAAGAAACAAGGTTCTGAAATAGTGTTGTTTGTACTCTATGTTGATGATCTGCTCATTACAGGGAGTTCAGAAACTATGATCTCTACTGTCAAAAGAGACTTGTGTCAATATTTTGAGATGTCAGATCTTAGACTTCTTCATTATTGTCTTGGTCTGGAAGTCAACCAGAAGGAGCACTACATCAAAGTGTCTCGTAAAAAATATGCCAAGACCCTATTGGAAAAATATCGCATGACTGATTGCAAGCCAATGTCAACTTCGATGGAAACAGGAATTCAGTTATCATGATATGATGATTCACCTCAGGTAGATGGTACTATCTATCGACAGTTGATTGGGAGTCTCATATATCTGACCAACACTAGGCCAGATATCGTATTTGCTATCAACTATCTTTTGAGGTTCATGTAGGAACCTAAGACTACACATTGGAAAGCAACAAAATGAGTTCTTCACTATGTCCGTGGCACAATGGAATATGGCCTAGAATACAAGAGGAATGACAAATTCTTCTTGCAAGGATACATGGACTCCAACTATGCCGAATCATATGATGATCGTAAATCAACTTCAAGATATTTGTTTCATCTTGGATTTGGTCCTGTCTCTTGGCACAACAAGAAGCAACAGGTGGTTGCTATTTCATCAACAGAGGTAGAATATCGTGCCGCACATGAAGCTGTGTGTGAAGTGATATGGTTGCGTCGCATTCTAACAAGTATGGGTCTTCCATCAAAATCTCCAATACACTTGTTCTGTGACAACATGGGTGTTCTAAATCTTGTCAAGAATCTAGTACATCATGAAATAACCAAGCACATTGACACACAATGTCACTTCATTTGAGATGAAGTTCCAAGGCACTAAATTTAGCTTCAGTACATTCCCACAAATGCTCAAGTTGTAGATATTTTCACTAAGGCACTTGCACATGTCAAATTTGAATTGTTTCGCAGCTCTCTATGTATTTCAAAATAACGTAATGGTGGGATGTTAGTATAGCTATAAGTTATTCAATTATCCAAATAATGTAATAAGGGGGGATGTTAGCGTATTTTGTCTATATTACATTATTTATCTTACTGTTACAACTCCTGTAACAGTTCTGTTTATGTCGGTGCTATTCCCAACATTGTAATATCTATTTAATTTGCTTAATACAATGCCTCCATTAGTTCACTATTTTAACAGTTCAAGGCTCATAAACCATCGTAAGGCTGCATCTTTGAGTGTAGAGGGAAATAACTTCAATTTTTGGTTATCATTGACATAGTCATAAGTATGACATAGGACCTTGAATTCAAACAAAAATTGATCAAGATATTCAGAAACAACTCCCCTAAATATTAGCAATACTGAGGGTGAAATTGTTTTCATAGGAGCATTCTGAGTAGGATTCGGATGAATAGGGTATTCAAAAGTTCTAACAGGAGGATTGTTAGCATCATGACCAACAATATCCCTATCATGTTCTCCTTGTTCTGCCATAGGTGCTTCCTCAGCTTTAATTTGTTCAAATGGTTCAGATGGATCAACCCTATGGGTATGTCTAGAAGCAAGTGCCTCTAAGAGCTCTTCTTGCAAATATCTTGCAATTTCAGTTGATGAAGAAGATGATTCTATTTTAAGTCTTTTAGGAAGTTCATACAAAGGCAAATCTTCACCTGATCATGAAGAACGCCTTGGTGGAAAAGAGCCAGTTCTGATAAACCTTCCTTTTTCATCTCTTGGCCTATGCATTAATGCATATTTACTAAATAAACTAAACCTCAAGTTTCCAAAAAACTATTTCCTAAAACAAGATAGTTTCTGGAATGCTAGACCTCTCCTAACAACACCTAAGTTTCCTCGAAAACGGTGCCAAAAATGATGAGTGTCATCAACTCTTCATAATTTAATCATTATGTGTCAATCCAGGGCGGTGTCCAAGGCTATATACGAAAGTAGGGGTTAACAGACTGATTTTTAGTTCATTTAGATCATGGATTTATTCATGGAAAAGTTAGAGATTGGGGTGTTTGGGGTCTCCTTTCTTACTCCTAAAAACTAAAACTAAACTCCTACTTATCTTTGCAGAATTGAAATTCACACTGTTGCAGAAAAATAAAATTAAACTATTGCAAAGCTAGAAATAACAGAATTTAATTGACATGAAATTACTAAATTGAAATTGTAGTATGAACATTCAAACTGGTAAATAATGAAACTTTATGAAATTGCAGGAAACAATGTCACTTTCTAAAATGGAAATAACATTCAAAAACTGATAAATAAAGTTGCACAATTTGTAACAAATTAGGCTGACAAGAAATTATGGAAATATTGCAAATTTTGAAACAAATTATAAATAGAAAGTACTGTGTTAAATTCTACCCTAGGTGAGTTACCTACCATACATTCAAATGCCACATTATCCTAATCACTAACCATGCAAAAATTGTCAGATCTCTGCTGACCTGTTGTAGTCAAAAATAGCAGAATTCTGTTAGGTAAAAACCCTCCTCTGGACCTGGAAGTGGCTCTTGCTTCCCAAACCAAAAGAGGGCAAATAAAATTTCTCTAAAATATTAAGTATTCACACTCAACTCAAAATCAAATGAATGTCAAATATTGCACCTTTATTTCATTCTCAACAGCATGATAGCAATGCAGGGGAAGATCTGTAAGCTACTGTGTTGTTGCAATACACAGTTACAACACTTAAAATAGTTCTAACTCTTATCACTTATTTCATATATTCTTCTATATTCTCAACCAAATGGGAGTATTTTATTTATACAAGTAGGGTACAACATTTATAAGGTTTTATGCTGCCATGAAGGCATGTTACAACTGTTACAGGACTGTTTCCCAGAATGCAAGGATTAGGTCTATTATCTCTTATCCATTCCATCTATTGGGCTTCATCCATTGAGGGTCAGGTTTTGTAAAATATAGGGATATCTCTAAAATAGCTGCAACCACCGTTTACCACCCTCTGTTGCAATTAAAGGCGCTTTTGACCCAAATTATTGCTTCTGCGCTTATTCCGGAGCTGCTCCAAAATATCAGGTTGTAGAATAGAGTTTATATTAATTCATGCTCCATAAGTGCATGAGAATAGTTGTGATGGCATAAATAGTCTCCATAAGTTCCTAGAATACTGATTCCATCTTTTGCATGAGTTGGAGTGGAAAAATTCCAAGCCATGCTATATATGTACAGCTGGCTAGAATTTGTATGGAAAAGTTCCTGTTTTCTGCACAGTCAAACTGTTGACAAAGTTTTGGCACCTTTTGGTTATTTAAAATGGTTTAAACGGTGGGGAAATCTTATGAAAGAAGCACAAAACCAAATAGATAGCAACACCTTAATATTACAACATTAACTTAATGCAAAATATACTAAATAATACAGTTGAAACAGACTATAAAATATAGAAAAACAATCAAAATAGGATATATGCACTTTAACATTTACAACATGTAAACATCAATACATAATGCATTCTATCACTATAATTAGCATCAAAATATAACATAAGGTGTTCAAAAGTGTTTATAAGTTATCAAAATTAGTCCATGGATGAGGCATTTGCAGACCTCATCAAATGGTATTAGCTCAATTGGTTAAATATTGTTTTAATATCGCTATGTGGTCACATATGATGAACAAGAAATTATGGGAAGTGAACATTTAGATTAATGTGATGAACGGTAAAATATGGAAAGCAAGATGCTTTGTATAAAATAAGTAAAATTTATGTGGGCCTAATGATGAAGGATTTGGTGCTTCCCATTTGAAGTCCAAGGTTCAAACCCAAAGAAGGTAGCCAGTAAATAACACAACATGAGTGGCTCCTCCCATGTATAGTGGTCCCATAGCAGTACTGCGTGCTTTCTCCCATAAATTGTAGTCTTAGAGGAGTATAAGATTATTTCATATGCATAATGTTCACAGACCTTAAAAGTTACATTACCTAAAACATGGTCATTGATTTAAAAAAGGAACAAAAAAGTGCTACTTTATATATGTTCCAAATATCATGATTTATGTACTTACAAAGCACCTTGATGAGTAAATTTTTAGTCATTAAGAGTGTTAAGTGGTCTATAGGATCTCTAAACAATAAATTCTTAATCCTACATATAGTAGGGAGGTGAATGGACTTGTCAAAAGGGTAATATATTGATATATTGCACTCATTTTTCATTATTACAAAAATATCAACATTTATTTCTTGGGAATAAATTGGAATAAAAACCCCATGCATCTAAGAAGATAAAAACTCTCTCCATATTTGGAAAGGATATAAACCCTTTTCTAGCATGTGGTTATGTTTCTTGTTTTTATAATTCAAATTTAAATATTTTTTACACACTACAATTGTTATTAGAGTCATGTTTCATATTATCCTATGAGAGCTTTTGATAGGTTTGAGGTTTTTATATTGTATTCAAGGATTATTTTTATGAGCAAATTCACCATCAAATTGATAGCTAACAATAATAAAATTGGGGTAATTTTGACTCAAAATATATTACAGTTTACATTTTTTGAAAAGTTTGAATTCAATTATATTCAAAGTACTTCAACAAACATCCATATGTTTTATATGTACCATCCATACAATCTATCCATATAGTTTAAAATGTTATATGAAATCCACATGAATGGGCACAAAAACCATAGTTGCATGTCAAAATTTAAATTTTCCACATCGACCATCAAAATTAGGTCTAAAGTAATATGTTTTCTCTTATCTTGCATGCAAAAAAGTTCTACTTTGTGGGTACTAAAATATTGATATTTAGGCTTGACTACGTATTTTTCAATCTTAGGTTCAAACCATATTTAATATTATTGTCTTTGAGTTGTGTGTATTTTTTTGTTTCTATTTTAAACCCTACTTTAGTATAAACCTTGGAAATTTTATATTTTCTTGTACTAATCAATATGTGCAATATCCTCCTTTTGTCATTGCTATATTTATTAAGGATCTTTGAATCCTATGAGAAAATAGCATATGAATCACTCGCTATCTAGGATATATAACAAGCCCAAGCCAACAAATAATCATATAGATATTGCATGTGCTTAAGTTGTTTGATGAGTATATTTTGAAGATTTAGTAGGAGATTGTGTTCCTTGTAGTTGCTTTTCATTCTTATATATCTCTCTCTATATATATACAAATATAATAGGTGTCATTAATGCTCATCATTTAATTCATTTTTCAATGGCTATATATGATAGAAGATGTTTATGAATCTACAATTTATAAATCAAGGCGCTTGCTTGTCTAAAGAGAACAAAGATTCATAAGGTCTTTGTAGGAAATAAACTTAACTAGCACTCACTTGCAGAATGGAAACCTATTTAATTGTAAAAATGAACCTTGCTGGAGGAAGAAAGAAACTAATCTACACTTGCTAATTTGAAATGATTGAAAATAAAAATGTTGGAATGGAAATGATCAAATTGACAAATGCTGAAAACTAATGCTATTGAAAAGAAATGCTAAAATAAAATTTTAATGCTAAAAATTGTATCAAAATGTTGATTGAAATTGCATTGGTAGAAATGAAAAGTATAGGAAAGAAGAATGTTTGGTAGTTGAAAACTACATCCAAACATTCACACATGAAACAGGGGAAAACAAGGTATTTTTGATTCACAATAATTTGTAGAAAAACAACAACAAAATTAAAATACAACTTTTATGACAAAAAAATAACAAAAATAAAAAAACCTATGATTATGTTAGAGAGGTCCTAGCCTTGAGAGTGGGACCTTGCTCCTAGGTCAAATAGAAGGAGTAAAAACTACCAAGTACTAAGTTTCTAAGGTCAAACATGCATAAAAACTATCTTGAAAGAAAACTGCACTTTATTGACTGAAAACTGTTATTACAAAAAAGTTATTGACAATTTCTAATGTTGGTTCACGTTCCCTATTTGTGTATTATATTTCAATGTAGGAATATGAGAATATTTATAAATTTTCTCCCACTTATATTGCCTATGGTTGAAAGTACATTGTAATTTTTCTTGTTATCAAGTTGTTATTTGCTGAGTTGTAGTCAACAAATTTTATTCAAAATTAGGATAAAATTCTATTGCAGTTAGTTGTCTTCTTTTTCTGATTTCAAACATGATGGATGATGCTTTGAATAGTTTGAACATGATTGGTTTTTATTATCCATCTGCCACTTTGCTTGCCTCCCTTGGAAATCGATAAAAAGGTGAGTTCAACCATTTCTGCAACTACTCTAGAACATCTAGTTGAACAACTATTAGATGCATATACGTGAAGTGGTTCGAGTTGGGTTAGCGTTGGGTGATTGGATATATTCCATTTTTTCTTATTTCATTCTCCCCAATCATTTTAGACACTAAATCAAGCGTGCATATTCATCCTCCAATTATACTGTAGGTTGTCGCCCAAATGTTTTGAGTAGAACCTACAAGTTTTATTTTGCAGGTTGAGTGTCTTGTTTTTTTTGTAGCATGGAATTCTTGATGCCACATCATCCAACAACAATTTATAAGGTAGGAAAAAAACTTCAAATAATTTTAGCAATTAGATTTCAATAAAAATTTATTTGATAGTATTTTTTTTTTATCGGTAAAAGGATATCATTAAAAGTGGGTTTTGAAAGGGGCCCCAAAACCTTTTTACAAAATATCAATAGACCAACCAGAAATCCAAAGGGCAAGCCTTTCAAAAATTAAAAAGTGCATAGGAGGACGGTCTCAGAGGGGCCATCACCAAAAATCCTTACAAACTGGGACACAGGATCATCCCGTATGGAAAAATTCAAAAAAATCCTGCCAAACGTGCCTAGGATTTAAAAAGGAGATTCCCATATAGGGCTAGAAAATTTTAAAATTAAAAATCCCATCCAAGGGGATAACCAAAAAATTTAAACCCACCAAGGAGAAACCGGGAGTCCAAACCACCTGGAAATAATAATCCCTCCTAGAAGAGGCAACTGAACCAGAGAAAACCATTAGACAAAATGAAATCTACAACAATAAAGGAGAATCTCATCCATGAGGGCACGGGACCAACCTAGAATATCCTAGCAGGGAGGATCCTGACCAAAAAGCCATCGGACCAACCCAGACTATCCTATCAGGGAGGATCCTAACCAGAAAGCCACGAGACCATCACATATTGGTCCAGCAAATAAAAACCCATTCAAAAAGGCATGGTAAAACCACAAACCCATCCAACATAGGCTAGGAAGCAAAGCCTTGAGAGAAAAAACCATCCCACTCAAAATTGAAACTAGAAAACCTGCTGGAAAAAGCAACATGATCTAATCATGCTAACGGGTACAAATAAAATCCTAGTTGTAGCAAGAAAAATCCCACAAACAACTGAAAGAGAAAAAACATGGCCTAGAAAGTGGATCAATAGACACCAAAGATCTCGGTAGGCCACAAGATCTCCTTGCAGAGGAGACTAAATACACAAGCTAAGGGGAGAGTCCAAAGACACTAACCACCAAGAAGATCCATGATTAGAGCAATCTAACATATAGGGATTGTCAACAAAGGCCTAAAAACTGTAGCAATGAGGAAGCATGAGATCCCCACCTAAAGACCTTTAAAAACTATAGATCTAAACCACCAGACAACCACCCATATCTATAAAAGCATATAGTCCCATCAAGTCCATATAGGGAAGAAACCTCAAGAGCCAAAATTATAGCTACACGAAGAAGCACAGGGTCCCATCCTAAGACCAAAAGGACAGACTATAGTAGAGGCTCCACAAAAAACCCTAAAATAGAAAAATGCTAGATCTACAAAGAGATCCAAGAGGTGTTGCAAACCTTGATATAGAGCAGGACAAGATGACCATTTGTGGATGATGAAAGTAGGGTTCCCCCAAAGCCAAGAAAAAAATAGACTGGAATCCTGAGCACCAAAAATAGGAAACAAATACTGAACCCTCTTCCAGAAGCCACAACCTCCCAGTTGGGTAAACCAAAAACCAACCAAACCAAGGCACCTGAGATAGGGTCACTGAGATGCTCTAAATAGCTACGTAGAAGTACTCAAACACCATAAAACTAGCCTAGAAGGTTCCAGGTGAATCCTAGGAGCATGGGAGCATAAAAATGGAATGAGGCCATCTCGTCGGGGCAGGAGCCTCCCGCTACCATTTATTTGATAGTACTTTTCACAATGCTTATTTATGATATTTAACTACTAAAAACATGTAAAATAATGACAAAAAATGCATAAAACTATCTAAACAGTAGGACAATATTTCTTTTCATTTCATGTTAACATTAACATATTAATGCATAATAATAATAAAAATTGTCATTTTACTATGATATTAGTAAAAAATGGCAGTTTCACATGTTAACAAGGCTACAATAATTGAGACATTTGAGTGTCTCATCAATATATATATATATATATATATATATATATATATATATTGGATCTATCATTTTTGGTTAAGCCAGACTATCCATAAACTATATAGTGAAGTGAGGGGTACTAATCCTCTAATACCTAGGCCTTAGATAGAACCAAGGCTCTTCCACATTCCACACTATTTTCATGTACCACTCTGCTCTCACGTATCATTTCTCTTCCATTTATCCATAGGTGTATTAGAAGGCTTCGGTATAAAGAGAGATTTGCTATATTGGAATTTTTGTTATATAATAAGGCAATGGTAAGATTAAAATGATAAATATTTCTTCTATACCTTAATTACCTTATCTCACATATTTCACCTCTACATCATTGTCAATGGAGATGAAGGTCTCTAGGTGATGTTGATAATACTATAATAGCTAAATTCTAATCCTCAAAAAATATTTTTTGAGTTGAGAATGAACATGGCCACTAGATAGCCAATAGATGTTATACCTTTACATAAGCATAATAAGGCTATTGGGCATCAAAATCAATGCCAATAGTTAGAGACAAATGAAACATCATTTTGAGTATATAGATGGTCCTACGACACTCACATCTCTTCATGTTTAACCTCTTCCTTAGTTGGTGTCTCAAACTGCATTGGATCACCCTACAATTCTAGAGCTATCCTTGCTGTAGTGTTGTGCTCCATAGCCATTTTTTGAACATTTTATTTTTTTGGAGCTTCTTCCTATGCCAGATGTTTAGGAGCATCTACCTGTGTTAGACATTTCAGAGCATCTTCCTGAGTTAGATATTCTGGAGCATCTTGTACTATTGGTTGCTCCTACAAAATTTGTTGTTGTTTAGGTTCTAAGATACCTTCTTTTTGGTTGAAGTACTCTCCAATATCCATTAGCTCTTTCCATTCCCGTCGAATGAAAACAACTCCCTCTTATGTCTATTGTTCTTTTGCTAAGACAACCATGATAGGAGTAGAAGGGGGTAGTTCCTATTTTGAAATAGTTTTTACAATTTTTTCAAGAGGTGCCTAAGTGATTTCCTGTGTACTCTCACTTTGAACATGTTTTGCTAAATTTATCAAACATTTTGCTGCTATATTTCCCTGAATAGATTCAGTAGGTAGGTTATCAAGTTTTTCATTTTATCTTTTAGGTCATATAATTCTTGTAGCAATTTGTAGATGTATATATCTTTTTGCTTTATTATTTCCTTTGCTTTTTCTATCTAGGTTTGTTGTATTTTAATTATCACCCTAGAAACTTTCACGGTATCTTCAAGTTCTATTTTTGTAACTTCTTTAGATTCTAAGGAATAAGTAGGAATGTCATATTATATGGATAATCCATCTCCATTGGTCATTCTTCCTCTATAGGAGTCTCCATAATTGGGTCTTATATTTCATCTATTACAACTAACTTCCTTTTTGTAGATTTTGGTGGCTTAGGAGGTGTTGTTTGTTGCTCCTAAGAAGTTGCCTATTGTTGTTGTCTCTATCTCGTTCTAGATTGTAGGTTTAGATTTTTGTGCCTCAATTTTCTCTTTTCCTTATTCCTCAAAGGTACCTGCAAAATATTTTGCTACATGTCTTGTGGACCTCCTAGGTGGCTGTAACTTTGTTTCTTGTGTGTGACCATGATGCTCAACCTATTTTTTGGTAGTAGATCAAGTTGTTTTGATGTGGTTTTTCTGCTCAGGTTGATTCTCTTTCTCTATAGAAGAAGAATTTTCTTTAGCAAAATCTCCCTTTGTAGAGGATGAATCTTCTTGACCAGCTTGTTATTTTTCTCTGTCAAAATTAGAAGGCTCTTGATAGACCAAAACATCTGCATGAGCAGATATTTTAGTTTCCCCTATTTCAATGGTTATTGTATTGGTTCTATGTTTCTCTACAGGGCTAGCTTCAGGTTTCCTTTTATTATCTCCTTTTGTTCTAGCTGAAATAGGTGTCTATCTATAAGTTGAGTCAAGACTTTCTCTTTGTTCAATAGTAGCTCTATTTCTAGGTGTGTCCACAGGGACCTCTACCTTGCTACTAGTCCCCTCATCTCCCTTTTTATGCACACTCTATGAAGGGGATTTTTTTTACTATGGCTAAAAAAACCTGATGAAGGACCTAGGGTTCCCTCTAAAGTGGTGTTTGCAAACTATTTTAATTAGGTCATAATGCCTAGCTAAACCTTACCCTTCTTGATATCTTTTGATCGTGTCATATAAGGCCTAGTGCAAATATAGGATAATATTGATTCTAACCTTAGGTTTCCTGGCACTATATCTCATGTGGGTGAGAATTTTAATATGATGCCTAGACAAGATGGCAAACTGACCTTCACATATCTGGTATTGAATGAGCCAGGTGGATACTTCATCCCATGGTTTTTGAAGGTTGGTACATTTTACAAATGATTATATTTGTTTGCATTTGAGGTTCAAAATCCCTATTTTCTTGAAAATTTCTTACCTCTATGGGGGCTACCTCTATGTGTATCCTGTTGATAGTTGCTATATTGCTTCGAAGGGTTCTAGTAAATTCTATTGCTAGTCCTTATGAATGACCCTTAAACTTTTGCATAAACGACATCCATCCTGTGTGCTGAAAGATTTCCATAATATTTAGATGGCATTAACTCTTCAATGGTGTTTGGTTTAGCTTTACAGTTTTAACCACCCATGTTGCTTGGTTATACCTTCATCTATAAAAAACTACTATAACTTTGAATATCTGCTCACTTTTCACAATGCTCGATGGCACCCTTCATTTTTTCCTCTACAATATTTGTAACAATTTTTTTCTATTTTATCTATATTTTCTCCATACTTGTTTTTTGTTTGTAGAGTAAGATGTGGTTTTTGGAGTATTTAGGGTGATTATTATAGAGCATTCATGCACTTATCATTCCTAAGCATGTGACAAGCTCCAAAATATAGCGTGAATCCTTTTTCAAAAATCATACACTAAATTTGCATCATCCCCCATGCACTGTTGAGACACGTGTCATTTGATGATTTACAACATATATGGAGTGTGGTAGTTGGAAAAATTCCACTCATCATGCTGAAAATCCCATGCAATATTATAAATAGTCGATCATTAGATCAATGGTCTGAATTGCATGATGTAATTCATGTGCTTTGTACTTTACGACATTGTCACCCTCGATTTTTGTTGTCATGTTATCCTTGAAATGAAGCAGCCACATGGCTTTGAAGTGTATATGATTATGAGGCTTGGTGGGACATTGTAGGGCATGCCATTGTGACAAAACCTTAATGGTTTTCATGTGTGAATTTTTTTATTGCACCTAGGTTGGATGCCCATCATTATATTGGAAACTAGATGTATTACCAACCATCACATGAGGACCAACTAAATGAAGTAATATCTCAGGCGTCGCGTTCAATTTTTTTACTTTGATCGTGCACCCATTCCATTTTTTTGCTCATATGCAATTCAAAATTTTTCCCTGTTTCTTTTGTGGCACATTGTTTTGAATCTTTGTTTGTTCTAAAGCAAGGTTATTCCAGAGCAACTGATCTATCATAGCACCTCATTTTTGCCATTTTTCATTCTCTCAGATTTGATTTTGCTTGACTGAAGGTAGAATATGGTATCTCTCAAGATGCTCAGTAGGGTATTTCATATTTACCAATTTTTAGATAGTTATGCCAAATATTTAATTATCATACATGCAATGTCAATGCTAACTATGAGTAAAATTCAATAAATACATACCTTATTGTCTCGAAGGCTTATCATGCATCTCATAGATTACTTTGATGATTTTGTAGGCCTCTTGAAACCTAAAAATAAAACATTACAAATGTGCAGTAAGTAAAATTTTATACAAGGGGGGTATTTCAAAAAGGCAAACAAGTCGAAGACTGATTTTCATGTAAGCCTTAATTCAATAGTGCCTTAGAAAGGTTTTCACTATTAAATTATTCATTTTTATTTATTTAATTTTTTTTTAGAAAAAAATTTTGAAAATCATTCTGAATCTGAAGTTGGAAGAGAGATTCTCTTCCATCACATATAAATTTGATTGTGCAAAATATTTTGTAAAATCCTCCTTTGTTAATGGTTTATGGTACACCCTTAATCGATGCCCATTTACCACTAACTTCCTCCTTGAGTCATCAATAGGAGAAAGGTGAAAAACTCCATTTTTGAACACTTCCTCGATTTGGTATGGTCCTAACCATCAAGTTTGTAACATTTTAGGAAAGTCAACACAGTGAGAATCAAACACCAATGCCCAATATCTTGGTTCAAATTTTCTATGCTTAATGTGACTATCATGCCACATCTTCCATTGTTGTTGGATGATTTATGTTTGGTGAAGTACCTCCAATCAAAACTCATCCAATGCATTTAGTTGCAAAACTCTATCCAACTATACCTACGATAATTCAATACCAACTTCCAAATATGTACAAAGTGTTAGCAACTCAAATTCTATTGGAAAAAGAGGTTTCTTACCATAAACTAGTTCATAAGGTGTGAAACCTGTAGTGGATTTCCATGTAGTGTTATATGCCCAAACAACTTCTGATAA
Organism: Wollemia nobilis; assembly: GCA_028583015.1. NCBI lineage: Eukaryota > Viridiplantae > Streptophyta > Pinopsida > Araucariales > Araucariaceae > Wollemia > Wollemia nobilis. The sequence continues at coordinate 3,085,657 of JAQPPZ010014908.1, forward strand.
TTTTTTCATCCAATTATTGCTATGAGTAGCCATAGTTTTTGTTAAGATCCTTTCTAGTTCTCTATTAGTGACTTCTACTTGACCATTTGATTAACTTTCTATATTTGATCTCATACAATTCAATAAAAACTTCTATGACTTTGGTTGCAAAGTGGGGCCCATGATCAGTGGTAATAGATCATGGAGCTCTAAACCTCATCTTTCAAATGGTTTTAAAACCACTAAAATCTAACCCCCATCTTTCAAATGGTTCTAAAACCACTTGAGGCTGTAGAGACATTTTTTTATGGCTATTGGTTTTCCCATTCATTGACATGCATCACAATGTTGCACATCTTTTTTCACATCCTTGTGAAGGGAAGGCCAATAATAGTTAATTCTAAAAAAATTCTAATAGTACACTCTATTGAATAATGTCTGCCTAATAGTTCATCGTGACATGCACGTAGGACATCATACACCTTGTCCTATCAAATGCATCGACATAATATGTAATTGGATCCACATTTAAATAGTAGACCGTTTATCCATGTAAAGGATGAGCTTTGTTTTATCAATCATTTCTTCTCCTTTGGGATAAAATGAGAGGGGACTTTTCTTGTTGCTAAATAATTAGCAATATTAGCAAACCATGGTGATGTTATTGATATTGCAAATAATTTTTCATCAGGATAAGAGTCCTCTATTGATTCCTCTTCTCCTATGTTGTTTAACCAGGATAAGAAGTCAGCTACTACATTAGCCTTCCCTGGTTTATCCACTATAGTGATATCAAACTCTTGTAATAGGAATAACCAGTGAATTATTCATCCACTAGGGTTTTTTTATAAGGTATTTGATTGTAGAATAATCTGTGTGAACAAATACTTGATAATTGGTGATATAATGGCAAACTTTGTTGATGGTATATACTATCACTAGGAATTTTTTTGGGTGGTAGTATAGTTCTTTTCAACTCCTGTGAGATTCTTGATAATATAGTATATGGCATAATGCTCCCCATTTTCCACTTTCTCTAATGTTTCTCCAATTGCAGTATTAGATGCATCAATTTGAATGTGAAATGGTAATTCCCAGTTTGGACCTCTCAACATAGGTGGAGTGATCAATTTTTATTTTAAAGTTTCAAAAGTATTTTGATACTTTTTAGTCCATTTGAACTCAAAATATTTTTTTAACAATGCAAACATAGGATTTGCAATTGTACTAAAATTCTTTATTGAACAATGATAAAATCCAATATGTCCCAAAAATCTCCTGATATTTATTTGAGTTTATGGTGAAGGAAGGTTTTTAATGATCTCTATATTTCTGGGATCTACTTGGATTCCTTATGATGAGATACAATGGCTAAGGACAATACCTTCTTCCATCATCATAAATCATTTGTCAGGATTTAGGGCTAAATTATATGTTTCACAACGGGTTAGTACCTATAGACACCAAAATCTAGCCACTTGTCATCCATCCGTGTCCTCCAATCATAGCCATCCATTATTTATATATATATATATATATATGTATTTATTTAATATATACATAAATATTAATATTTTATATTTATATTTATATATATTTAATAAATATATATGTATTTATATGAATAAATCCTAGCCATCCACCATGACTTAATCTCAACCATCCATCCATATCAATCCATGTCACTTGCCCAAGCTTAATCTCCACCCTTCCTCATGTTTTAATCTCGATCGCCCATTTTGTGTCGTCGAAACCCTAACATGTTCAAGGGTAGATTATAAAAGATGAGTCATTTTGATGAATCAAACCCTTAGAAAGTCTTGGAATCCCTCTTCAAAAATTCTTAGGAAGTTTAGATTCTTGATATTGCCCTAGCCATTTTGCTATCATCTTCGTCCCTCATTTCCGCCATCGCCAATCATATTTTTGCCACCACAAAACCCTTGCAAACCAGATCTGGTTCTGCTTCACTTCCATCAACCCTCGAATGCCACCCAAAGTTCATAGAATGCTATTGAGCATTTTTGGAACACTATTGGGTATTCACAACCATCATCAAATTCCTTTAGGTATTTCTCATAGTAGATTTCACAGTCTGTAAGCCCTCAGATGCTTTCGAGCATTCGCATAACCATCAACAATAGACATAGGAACAGAGATCAACATTGACAAGGTAAAATATTCATTGCATTCATTTATGTTTCTTGTATTTTTGTTTATAATTTACCATTACAACATTTAGGGTTTCATAGTTTTATCTTTCAGAGGGCCTCACACAATGGAGCCCTCACAGGTGCTTTTAACCTCTTTTATGTTGTTTGCTATTTGCAGGTGTAGGAATCACATTTTTAGAAGCTATTGCAGCTAGGGTGGTCCCGTAGGGATACACAAGCCCACCCGCACACTTGTTTGGATCAAGGACGAACGAGAAGACACCAGTTGTTCATTGAACTAGGGTTTTAAAACCCTATTATCTATAATATTTGTATCAAAAGCATTTGTAACCCCATATTGGGGCACATTCATTGTACAACTCAGAGATCTACCTATATTAATAAATATTATTCATTTTGTGCATTCCATGGTGTTATTGTGCTTTTATTACTTTTATCTTTGTATTGGTGTTGTTCATTTTTGTTTACAAAATGGTGATCATGGTGGGACCCCCAAAGGGTTCTTCATTTTGATTTATCTTATCACTAATTTCTATTTTTGTTTCTATCTTACAAGTTTCCAAAAGTTTGATCATGCAAAAATCATGAAAATGAGGGTTTCTGGGAGTTGTAGAGTTTGATTAGAGGTCATGCAGATGCCTTGCAACATTTAAGGGATGCCCTGCAACATTCAAGAAATTCTCTACAACATTCTAGAGACTCTAGGTGGTATTTAATAGAGTGGGGAAGAAATACGTAGGCTTCCTGGTAAGCCTGGTTCAAACCCTAACTCATTTTTGTTTTCATTTTCCTGCTTTTAATAATGAAACTAACAAAATAAAATCATTCATTTTCTATTTAAAGTAGTTGCATTTTTATTTTCATTTTAGGCATTTACATCCTTCATATAGATTGCATATAGGGTAGAGTTGCATTTATGCATTCATCGTAGTTCACATTTGATTCAAATTTATACTATTTTATGGTGTTTTATTTACTATTTTGTATGTTGTTTGCATTTGAAATTACAAAAGCATAAATAGTTGCATAGTAGGGTTGAAAGCTTCCATTTTTACTTTTCTAATTTGGAACAAGATCATAATACCTAAGTATACTCTTGCTATTGGAATCACTTGATGATTTAGGGTGGGTCTTAAGTGGTGTACCCCTAAGTTATTTTGAGGAGCTTAGTGTTAATGTTCTTGGCTTCTAGCTTAGACAAGTGAAATAGGGTATTTTTAACATTGAATGAACACTATAGAAAACATAAATCTTAAAATGAATCACACACTTTGCATGTCACACATTAAACAATAGTGAGTTGGATTTCATCACCAACCATTGTTCGAGATTGGTGATGGTGGGCTTCATCTCCATCCATCATCTCACCCATAGAAACCATAGTCACCCATGAGCAATCTTTTTGGATTTCATCACCAGAAAGGTTCTCATTTTCCATCCAACCTTAGATTCCACCTTGCATAATAGTTTAGTTTAGCACATCTACAACACACAAACCCCACATAAAAAAAATCTATTGCAAAACATAGGATTGAATTGCTTGTTTGATTATGTGTGATTTTCCATTACATATTTTCTACACATTCCACACACTCACCATCCCCATCTGACTCATTAGCTTATGGTTTCAACTCGAAGCCAAGCAAATATTTTGATTCAAACCTCCATTAGCCAAGCCACTTCATCCATGGAGTGTTCTACATCTTTCCCTACCACTTCTATGGTTAATCCCGTTAGTGTGATACAAATAAGCTATTATGGTTTATCTACGAGACCCTCACACACTGTGCATACCTCAAATGTTGATGTGTTGCACAGAGCCATCAATACCTCCATTCCAAAAATTGAGCCATCATCTCCCACCAATCCTAACATCACCCACATAGATATGGCTAAAGTTGGAGCTTTTCTAAGATCCACTAACCATGTTCTAGAGAAAATCAATAGCCCACCTAGGCATGATCCTTCTTCTCAGTAGGAACTTGCCCATTCACAACCTTCCAGTTTCACCCAGGTGTATACCAACCCTCTTTTTGAGGTATCATCTGCACCTTCCCATCATTGGTCTCTTCCACAATAGTCATGTGCCCAAAGCACTTCCATTCCATCTTCCTATACCACCACCTATGGCAATCCATTGTATGAAGCACATGTCAATGTTGCTTCACAAATGCCAGCTTCCACTTCATCCAATATCTCCCATTCAGTTGCAATCCTAGTTGCAACCTATCCTCCACCCACTTCATCCATTTCCACCACACCTACACCATCTACCTCAGATATTTCCATACAACAAGCATGGCAACATCTCCAAAAATTGCTTATGGCTCAACAAGGTGCTCAGTCTTGTTCCCAACAACAAGTATAAGTGGTAGATCTTAAGTCCCAACCTATTTCCACCTAGCCTACCTTCTTCACCTCAAATCCATCATGGGTATCACAATATTCTATGGTTTCCATTCCCACACCTCCATTAGTCCACACCCATTCCATTCCCACAAGTCAACCCATTCACAGTCCTCAAACCTCATCTCCATTCCATCATCCACAATCATTCCATCATCAAGCCCAACATCACCAAATGCAATCCAATCCATCAAACCATCAAAATCTCATCACACCTCAACATTTCACCACTTCATCTCCACACAATCATCAAGTAATTCAAGGCTTCCACATACCTAGGGAAGATCCTAGAATTCAGGCATTGCAACAATAGATTGATAGCTTGATACAACACACTCCTGGTATGATGAACCAGAAGCCTACTTTAAGACAACTCATCAATCAACCCATTCACTTTTTGGTACCATCACCACCATATCTGATAGATTTTACAGTGCCAAAATTTGATAAATTTAAAGGGACTGAGGACCCTAGAGAGCACGTAAGCACATTCATTCACTCATGCTTCAGAATTCAAACTCAAGATGCTTTAATGCTCAAAACATTTCCTCAGAAATTGGGAGGAGATGTCATGGAGTGGTATAACCATCTACCTCATCATAGTATTTATACATTTGAATAGTTGGTGAACCAATTCCTCGAGAGATTTTCCCTCAATGTTCAAAAGAAAATCACATTGTCTGACTTATACAATCTTAAGCAATTTGATGATGAGTCAGTCTATGATTTTGGCAACCATTGGAGGGTTGTTATTACCAAACTACCATTCTCCCTACCAATGGAAGAGTTAACTCGATTGTTCACCAAGATTTGTTTAAAACCCATCTCTTGGTTATTACAATTGCAACAATACAACTCATTCGAAGAAGCTCTTGCCCAAGCTAGCATAATTGAGGAGATAAAAATCCAAGAAGGTGTGCTAAAGCCTAAAAAGAAAGAATGGTAGAATAAGGGCCAATCCAAAGGAAGTTATTTTGGTCAATCTAAGCCAAATCAGGCCAATCAAGCAAATCAAGTGAATCAAGTGGTCATGAGCCAATCGGTAATGGCTCAACAACAACAACCAATGCAACAACAACCACAACAAATTTTATATCAAGTGGTTCCCCCACCACAACAAATTCAAAACATAGTATCAACTATGGATAATCACCAACATCGATAATCTGTTCGACAAACCCATCATTACACACCCTTATTCGAATCATATGCTTCCATATTTCATAGGTTGTATGACACAAATCAACTTGCCTTACCTAAGGTTAAACTAGATGATCCTACCAAGCATAGCAAAAGCTATAGGGAATATTTGTTTTACCCTTATCATCGATAGAATGGGCATGACATTAATGATTGCTTCACATTCAAAGATATAGTGCAAGACCTAATTGACTTAGGGGCCATCAAGGTTGATAGTCCCTTAGCTCAACAAAATCAAAACCTTGGCATCTATCAAACACCACTTCCTCATCATGAGGAGGTGCAACAAACAATAGGAGGATCAAACATCAAGACTCCTCCTAATCAAGTCAACCATGTGCAACAATACCAAGGTTTTGTGGGTGCTATTCATGCAGTCACCCGAGGTCAACAATGCACAAATCAAAAAAATGCACAACAATAGACTATTCAACCTCCCATAGCACCTCAGGTAAGTGTGTCTCCTCAACCTACCATTTCATCATCACCCATTCAGTTCTCTACCAATTCTTCCCAACCAATTCATATTCCAAGTCATCCATCTCCACCCACTCATCCTCCCAATCATCCACAAAGGCCAATCATCTCTTTGAGTAGCCGACTAACCACTAGCCTTAAAATAGCTTCAGCTAAACTATCCATTTATGAGCTAATTCAATAATCTCCCCCACATCGTGAGGCATTAATGGAGATTCTAAAATCCATTGAACTCCAATCTCAGGATGCTAATGCCTTCAACAATTTTATGGGGAGCATCCGAACATGTATGGAGCCTTCCATCACATTCTATGATTTTGAAATCAAACCAATATCATCAGAATCGATGGACCCTCCATTACACATCATGGCTCAAATTGATAGGAAGCCATTCAAACGAGTTTTGATTGATATTGACTCCTCCATCAATATCATCACCACCTTCGCTCTTCAACATCTTAATCTTCCACCATCTCATATCACCAAATCCACCTTCACCTTGAAAGCATTCAATGATGCTCTCTGTTCCATAATTGGCACTATTGTTTTACCCATCGAAGTGGGGGTAAAAATATTGCATACAATGTTCCACATCTTGGAAGGATCCATGGCGTACAATGTACTCCTTGGACATCCTTGGATGAGGGAAATGAGATGTGTCCCCTCTATACTCCATCAATGTCTCAAATATGTACATGAGGGATAAGTTCATTGCATACCAGTAGACATCGAACCATTTAAGTATTGTAATTTCATCTCAAATCCCTATGAATCCACTCTTCCATCCACTCATATTTTCTTGACTCCATCAACCACATCATCCACCACACCATCCACCTCTTCATCCAAAGTTCCTATTCCTGAGGAGCTCCCCATCACTACCCCACCTCAAGCTTCCACCTCCATGCCCCCATCCTCATCACCATCGACTACATGTACATGTAGTCAAGCCCAATCCACATTATCCACATCATCAACATCAACATCCCCCATCACTATTCCCTCCACATCATCACCCATTCATCAAACACCTCAACCAAATCCACCTCCATCCACATCAGCTGATGTCTCACAAGTCGAATTAATGGATTGTGAGATGCCATTCCATTTCCACATCCACCTCCACATCATCCCAAGTTGTGGTCCACCTCACTAGTCCTAGTATTGGTGAATACGTGGTCCAAGACATTACTATCACACCACTTAGCATCCAAACTGCTAGGGATTATGGTCACCCATGTGACCCACCCTTATCCATAGGAGCGATGTACAACATGGGTTCAATTCCTAATAACATCAATTTTGTGTATGGGGGGATTGATTCATCATCCAATCCATCTTCCCAAGATGAACCCAAACAACCAACCCTTGCCAACATACAACACATGTTGGGTTTTCCATCCTGATACTTTCATCGAGTCAATTGGAAAGGCTATGGCCTAGGATGACATGAATAAGGAATGCAAGAACTCATTGATACTCCATATCGAGGAGCGCATGACCATTCAGGTTTAGGCTATCACTCTCATTCTTCCACCTCTTCTTTTGAACAAGCTTTTCAAAATCTCCATTTGAATTTAGAAGAAGAAACCCATCACACCGATGACTTTGAGGAGGAAATCTATGAAGAATATGATGTTATGTCGATAGCTTCTGATGAATCTGATGAGGAATCAACACCCATCATTCCATTCACCGAACAAGATGAGTATTACCTCAGAATGTTCCCCATCCATCAACCCATATTTCACTTGCTTCTTCCACAAGAGCGAGCTGAACCAATCGATGAACCACCACCTCCACTTCATTGATCCACCTCACCGACAAATTTTGTAATATATGTACATAATTCAAAAAAAATAAATAAAAAACAAAAACAAAAAAAAAACATCATTGCATTGCATGTGCATGGATTTTTACCTATTGCATTTATTTGTGTTGCTCGTTATTGTTCAGGTTCCCAGAGTTCTTGCATCGGTTCTAGCAGATAGGATCTATCCATCCTTCACATTACCAACCACCATTTCCCCTTTAAGTTAACATGAATCCTATTGACTTATTCACCCCACTCCGTAATCCATACGATTTGGCAAAGCCAATTCCAATTGACATGAGCCTTATTGATATGGATCAGATTTCCTCACCTCCATCCTTTTCCGAATTCATCCTTTTTGAGGAATTGTTAAGGGCTTCAACCAACTACATTCCTCCATCACCTCCACCTTTGCCTTCACCTTCACCTTTAGATCTTGAGGTTTTCTAGGAAGACATAGAAGAGGTTGAGTCAGAAGAGTTTGATAATATCATAGATGACATTCATTTGATCCCAATACCCCATCAACTTGAGGAAGGTTCTCATATGTCCATTGAAGATACCATCGATGTGAACCTTAGTTCAGATATAGACAATCCTCAAATCATCAAACTTGGCAAAATTTTATCCATAGATGAACAAGAGTAATTAATTGCTCTCCTCAAGAAGAAGAAGGGTATTTTTGCATGGTCCTACAAAGACATGCCTAGTCTTGACCCTAATTTGGTTGTCCACAATCTCACCTTGCACCTTGATGCTAAGTTAATCAAACAAAAATTGAGAAAGATGCATCCTACCATTGCCCTCATGGTCAAAGAAGAGCTTCAAAAGATTTTAGATGTGGGTTTCATTGTACCCATTGACTATCCTGAGTGGCTTTCAAACATGGTACCCATTCATAAACCTAATGGGGTAATACACATTTGCACTGACTTTCAAGACCTTAACAAAGTGTATCCTAAGGATGAATTTCCTCTACCAAACATCGATACTCTTATCGACACTTACATTAGCCATGAAATGCTTTCTCTAATGGATGGTTTTTTAGGATACAACCAGATTTGAATCAATCCTGATGACCAACACAAAACAACATTCACTACACCTTGGGGGACATTTTGTTACAAGGTGATGCCCTTTGGCCTCAAAAATATAGGTGCCACTTATCAACATGCCATGACATACATCTTCCATGATTACATGCATAAGATCATCAAATATTATGTGGATGATCTCTTGGAAAAATCTAAAACTCGACAAGAGCACATTGGTGTCTTGGAAAAAGTCTTTGATCGACTTCTAGAGCATAATGTAAGGTTGAACCCCAAAAAGTGTGTCTTTGGTGTCACCTCAGGCAAACTACTAGGATTCATTATCTCCAAAAGAGGCATTGAGGTGGACCCAAACAAAGTCAAGGCCATCATGGAGATGCCTCCCCCAACAAACTTGAAGGAATTGCATAGTTTACAAGGAAATATCCAATCGATCCATCATTTCATTGCACAACTTTCTGACAAATGTAGGCCATTCAATCACCTACTAAAAAAGGGGGTGACATTTTCATGGACATATGAGTGCCAAAAAGCTTTTGATGACATCAAGCAATACTTGGCTTCTCCACCAATCTTAACTCCTCATTCAAGGGTTCCCTTCCATATTTATAGGCTTGCTAATCTAGAGGGAGTCGAAGAGCCCAAACCACTTAACATCATCCACTTGAGAGCATTCTATGCTTAATATGATTTATATATATATATATATACATGGATAATACACAAAAACAATATTGCATTTCACACATTACATTTTCCATTACACAAAAACAACATTGTATTTCACACATTCCATTTTACACATTGCATTTAACACATTACATTTCACAAATTGCATTTCACATATTACATTTCACAAAGTGCATTTCATATATTTCATTCACAACCATTTCACATCATATTAGGGGTCATTTATTCAGTTCAGATAATAATTGGTCCAATAAAATTTTGTTGCCTTAATCAGGGGCACCTTCAAATCATCATCCATTTCATTGCACCATTCCATAAAGTCAAATTATCATTTGCAAACCACATTTCCATAATCCCTAGGTGTTTTTAGTCACTCAACCACTCCTAGTGTTTCTAGCAACCTCCAATACATGTCGAGTTTTCTTTAGGACCAAGACACATTTTCACTAAGAAAATCTTGAGTTTTGGAAATTGACTCTAACACTCTTGAACCAAACACAATCACACATATTAAAAACATCTTGTGTCAAAGAGGGATAACACCATGATTGGGTTGAACCTCGAAGTGAAAAGGGTATTCCTTGCTTGTCCCATTATGCACATAGTCCAAAAATAAAAAATAGTGGTTTTCACCACTATCACAATTTCCAAATACAAGAATGAGTAGTAAGGATAGGGTAAAATTCTCATCACACTTAGGTTGAGAATCCAATTCCCCAAAGCTCTAAATATTTTACACATCACACACCACAGATCCTCAAGTTGTAAGGATAGAACTACATTTCCAGTCAAACGGTTAGGTAGTCCGAATCCCCAAAGCTTAGAGATCATATTCTTGGACTATGGAGCTAATCTCCACCGAGGCTATAGACGCTTGATTGGTAGTGGAGTACGCTCATGTGTGGTGACACGTCTCTCTTGAAGAGACCTCTGACCGCACATAAGGACAAGCTAGCTTCTTGGTCTTCTCCATGATAGGTTTCATCTCAATTTACTCAAGATGGGTTAATGAACTCACTTGCACACACATTGGTTCTTGATTACCTCGAGTCATTACCATACTCATGATTTGGTAAATGAATTCATTACACACACATTTGGTCTTAGAGAAATTTAGACATCATTTAGTGAGTTTGTTTGATATCACTAGTATGTCTGAGTCTCTGCAAAACAATCAGTTTTCCATATCAACATCCATATCATTACATGAGTCTTCCATTTCACATACCACCATTTTGGTGCCCTTGATTAAACAACAATGCTATACATGGTCAAGTAAAATCTAAACTACGAATGATCATTAGAGCATTAATTCATTTGCATTCATACACATTATCATTGCATTATCATCCATCACACATATACACAAAAATTCACATAAAAGCATAACACAAAAGTAAAAGCCATATATATATATATATATCACATGTACAATGAATACCCGAAGGCTATATACAATGGAGCACCAAGGCTCATATACAAAAAGTGCATCTAAGCACTAGCTAACACCTATAAGAGGACCCCTATGACCCTGAAGGAGCCCTAGACCTAGAGCCACTATGCCTAGCTCACAATACCAGATATGGAGGAAGAGGGTCGATCTAGTAGCCCAATGTGGTGTTGCATCAATAGATCCTCCAAATCCTAGATATATCCATCTTGAGACCGAAGGCATAGTACATCATACCTCTGATGATGGTCCCTCTATGCTAGCTCTACCTGGAGCCTCATGATCCTATCCTTGCCTCCACCTAGCCATCTCATACCTCTAGCTCTGCCTGCTATCAAGCTATCTCTACATCTCAAGCCACTATCTCTGCATCTTGATCCACCACCATCTGCTCAAGCCTCATCCACTCCTCCTCACTCCGACCTAGAGGTCTCTCTGGAACCTCCTCCATATCATCCATGCCACCATCATCACCTCCAATCTCTAGAGGCTGCTCTACTGCATCCCTCACCCATCTCCCTCGACTGCTATATCGATAATGTATTTGATGTCTAGGAGCCTCATATATCTCCTCCACCTCAGCCTCTACCTCATCATCATCCTCACTATCCTCATCCATTACCTGACTAGGTACCCATGGTGGCTATGCAATAAACCATGCATCATACTCAGTAGTAGTCCTTACATCATCCACATCGAGGAGATCTATCTCCTCATCATCCTCATAGATCACCCACCCAAGGTAGACCTATCTCATCTTGATGATGCCTATACATCACTAGTGCCTCAAGAATCCCCTATCATAGCCTAAACTATCGTAGCACCCATGAGAACTGGATCAGCTCCACCTCACTCCTATGCCACCTAACCACCCATCTAGCCTACCAAACTCTCAGCAATTGCTCCCTATCATAAGTCCAACTAGCACCTCACCATGGTCTCCAATGCACCTGATCAAGTGTCAACCCTACCCATAGATCTCTATACTCCTAGCTAGTATGGCTAGGATGACTCAACTACACCTCCTTAGCCACCCACCATCTCAAAGCATAGGGTTTCTCCCCATCCCATGCCTCAATAGGTAAGCCCATAGGCTAAGCCACACTAAAGTGCTTCCAACCCCAACACTACAATAGTAAACTACACCCCAACCCCTTTCGCCTCTACCTCCTCACCTCATACAACTCCTAGTATAGCTAAACCAGTAGAGTAGGTGCCCATGCATACACCCAAGGCTCATCGATCATATCGTACACCAGCTTAATCATGTTCCAAGGAAACTGATAACCAATGTTATTTGGTACCACTATGTTGGCCAATAGGAACATGACCAAGGTGGGAAATACCTCCAAATTCTTCTTGGCATACATCACCAAGTACATGATCCCTCCACCCTTCACACTCACATTCTACCATCGATCTCCAAATATCCAGCTCATCTCATGCCCCTTATCATGTCCAACCTTGATACGTAACCCCTCCACTAGCACTCGAAGGATGTGGTATACATCCTCGAGTGTCACTATCACCTCACTAGTAGGGAGCTGAAAGGTCCCCCTATCTAGATCCCATATCTCTATATAGAGATACCCCTCATCTACCCTCACCACATCAATCTGAGCTACCCCAACTAGCCCCACAACCTCCAACCACTTCCAATGCTCATCCCAAAATACCTTTCTCACCCCTGGTATGAGAGGCGAGAACCAATGTCGAGCTTCCAAGATCCTCAACTATAGCACAACACATGTACAATGCAAACACATTAATGCCACATTCATTGCATACTTCAAAAAAAATTGCACAAAGTCCAAACAAGAGTGCCAAGGGCACTTACCTCAGCCACATGCACTTCTCCTGTTGCCACATCCACACCCTCCATCACCATAGCCTTCACTCCACCTCACTTCTCCACTCACTCACTCTCCTTCAGACATAGTTTCTAAAACTTGTGAATGCAAGAATGAATATAATTTTACCTCTATAGACTATTTATAACTATTTTTGGTGCACTGAAACACCCATGGGCATTCACAGGTGCATTGAAACATTGACTAGCATCTATAGAGTGGCAAATACTTGCCGACGTCTACGCATGATGTGGATGCTAGCTGATGTTTGGCTTCAAAATTTTGTAGAAAGACCAAATTGCTTCAAAAATGTAGCTTACCTCCACAAAATCACTCCACATTGCATCCATGCATTCATTTCATCATCATATCATGTTTTGTGAAACCAAAAATCGATTTGGGCACTTAATTTTTGCTTGTGATCAAAAGTCGTAAAATCACCTTACAAGCTTCAAAACACATCAAAATGGTCCAAATTTTCACAAAATGACCACATTCATCATTCTAATCATCCATCACATCATTTCATCACCTTTTGTGATAACATGGATTGATTTGGGCGGTTAACTTTTGTTTGCGACCAAAAAGTTGCAAAAAATTGTCCAAAATTGCTTCAAAACACTCCAAAACAATGCAAAATTTCACAAAATCATGCAATCCAATCATCAATGCATTTTTCATCCTCACAACTCATTTCAACACCATACAATCCATAAATCATTGCATTTGCATTAAACATTTTCCAAATTCACCTACAAATTTCAAGTGAACCTCGTATCTAGTGGTCTATTCTATCTCCTTGGCGATTGCAACAATTGGTTGTCCATGCAATTTGGTAAGATGAGTAAACCACCATAAGGAAACTTGCCCATCATCATTCAACATCCTCTTGTTCAAACACAAAATCATTTTGGATCCCTCATATTTTGAGTGAGACTATGCCAAGACCAATTTGCTCAATAGTTGTCATTGATGCCCTTTTCCATGGGGTTCCCAACATGGATAAATTTCATAATTTCCCTTGCAATTACACCAGTCATCCGAGGATGTAGGCTACATTAAAGTTATTGAGCAACCATTTATGAATTCCATTTGGTAATTAGCTACAATCATGAGTGGCCCCAAGGATAGACTATTTTCTCTTTTTTGCATTTGCATCACTTTGCATTTCAATGACGCCAAAAGGCACTTTCTTCAACATCATGGAATCACCCCAAACTTGGGGCAACCAAATTTGATTTTGAGTTCCCACATCGGGATACATCATTCACATGATCATGGCATCTACACTTGGCAAAAACCCTTTCTCTATTGGGGAAAAAATAGAATCAATCACTTGCATTTTACAACAACCCCTTTCTCTATTGGGGCAAAAACAACATCAATTTACATCATTCATATCATTTGCATTTACATCATTCATATCATCTGCATTTACATCATACACTTGCACTTACACCATTCACCTGCATCATTACCCACAATTTTATCAATTGGCTCGTGAGACTCATTTTTCACTCATTCACCAATTGAGGGGGTAAGCTACACATACAAATTAGTTTATCTTCAAAATCATCTTTGCGTTCCAAGGAAAGAAAGCTGCTTCATCACGCCAAACCAGGTGTCTCATATTTTTGCACCGCATTGTGTTTCACACAACGTGATACAAAAAGGGGCATCTATAGACACCAAAATCTAGCCACTTGTCATCCATCCGTGTCCTCCAATCATAGTCATCCATTATATATATATATATATATATATTATATGCATAAATATTAATATTTTATATTTATATTTATATATATTTAATAAATATATATGTATTTATATGAATAAATCCTAGCCATCCACCATGACTTAATATTAGCCATCCATCCATCTCAATCCATGTCACTTGCCCAAGCTTAATCTCCACCCTTCCTCATGTTTTAATCTTGGCCACCCATTTTGTGTCATCGAAACCCTAACATGTTCAAGGGTAGATTATAAAATATGAGTCATTTTGATCATCTTGAATATATTTATAGCCACTAAATACATTGAGAAAACATAAATATCTCTTTCCAATGAGTGTATCTAGCACTTGGTCAATGAAAGGCAATGGAAAATGATCCTTATGTGTGACTTTATTCAATTCTCAGTAATCCACATACACTCATTTTCTTGTTCATTTTTGGAACAATAACCAATGGTGAAACCCATTGGCTATTAGAATTGGTATAGATGAATCCTACTTCTGGCAACTTTTTGATTTCATATTTTACAATATCATGCAAAGCAGGATTTGATCTCCTTTGTGGTTGTCATATAGGTTTTACATCCTCTACATTGTTTCATTGAGTGCACACATTAGGATGAATTCTTGTCATGTCTTTGTAATCCCATGCAAAGGCATTGATATGTCGACTCAATACATTGAACAATTTTTCTTCCTGGTCATTTGTCAACCAACTATTGATATTCAAAAAATTATTTGGTTGTACTTCAATTTGCTTTGTACCAGGATGAACATAATTAACTCCTTCAAATTTTCTTATTAAGGAGTTAAGAGGGCAATGATGCGGTAGAATAGAATGAAAAATTCATGTCTCATTGTCAAATATAATTTCTAATGGAATCATATTTGATATGGGATAGTGAGAAGATGACGATGTCATCCATGTGGTAATTTAAATGGACTATCTTGTAGTGGAATAGATGATAATTATTCAAATTCTTGTTCTTCATCATTCCATAACAATCGATGAACAATGGTAGGTTCATCTTCAAGTCCTAAATCATACATTGTATTAACCAAAATAGTTTCATCTTCAAAAGCATCTCTTTCACATGAATCCAACTCTTCTATGTGGTCTTTCACAATGATGGTGGCTAAGGTTGAGATAGTTTCTTCATTTTCTTCATCAGATTCAGGATACCATAAGTGTCTTGAAAAATTGATCGACGATTTTACAAGAGGATATAAGTATTTTTTTTAATCAATCCCATTTTAAATGGTCATATCCCCTGACATATAGTTAATGAAAACAACTATCATATCAAGCTAAGGTCTTCCTAAAATTATTGGATAACCATTAACAAAAATTTTGGGCTATAATTCTAAGAAGTCAACTGGATATTTCCATGATAAAATTATCACGAGGATATCTTCGATGATTCCCTCAGGTTTAGCGATTGACCTATCAATGATATCTAATTAGTATATGTAGGAATAAGATTGTTCAATTGTAATATTTGCATCGTATCTTTCATCATAACATTGATGGTTGCCCCTAGATCAATTAGAACATTGGATATTTGCATTGATCCTATGGTTACCATAACTACTGGACTTCTTGGATCACCATATTTTGGTGAAATAAGTTTTCTAGAAAGAAGGTCAACCAACTTCCCATCTACCTATATGGTTTTGGGAAATGATTTCTTCTTCCTTATTGAATTTTTAATACAAATATCTTGAATGATTTTGTTAATTAATGGCACATCCTTAATAGCTTGTAGTAAAGGAATCATAATGTTTAAGCATTTTAATTCCTTCACTAAATCTAATTCCAAAGATATCTCAAATTTCTCAAACCATTCAGGGTATGGTATCTTTTCTAATGAAGAAGGTAAATCCTCTTGAAGAAGGTTTTCTTCTTTTTCTTTCCCTTTCTCTAGAATTTGATTATTGTGGCTTTAATGTAGATGGATCTTGTTTATTTTCATTAGTTCCCATTTCTACGATGATAGGTGGAGCAGGTTCAAGAAGTGCCTTTCCTAAATGTAATTGAATATTGCTACAATCGATGACATTTATTATGGTGGTATCTTCATATTCAACTATGTAGATAGGGGTTGCCTATCTAGTATTATTTGGGTTGGCCACAAGTTGGATCAAAAGTGAGGGTTGTTTCACTTGTTTTTGTTGTTGTTGTGGTTGTCATTCCTAAGAGAATTTTTTAATAGGAGCAAGCAACAAGTTTTACAGTTGATTTTGATATCTTCATTGTCCTTGATATTGTTGTCCCCAATTTTGTCCATGGGATTGTGGATGCATCCATGGTGGAATTTGTTGATTCCATTGCAGATTCATCCATACAAAGTACAACCATCCTTAATATGAGGACCATGGAGGTTGATTTTAATATTATTGTGGTGGTTTTGAGTGAGACCATGGCATAGACCAAGGATTATGTCCCCAATTTATGGGAAACCAAGGGGTATCTTGATATTGATAATTCAAAAAATTTCCCCCTTGTCTTTGTCCTACAAAATTGAGTTATTCCATAGGTGAGTATTATGTTTCCAAGACATTTTTAAGTCCTGGAAGTAAATGATATTGATCTATGATATGTCCTTTTGCACAAATGCTACATATAGCAGATATGGAAGTTTTGTTTAAAGGACAATCCTGAAGAGCATGCTTATTTCTACATCTTTGGAAATAAATGGCTAAGGGTTCCATAGACTTAGTTTTTGCATTCATTTATCCTAATGTAGTGTTGAGATGCACAAGAATGTTGGTTTTTAAATTAGCAAACTCTTCCATTAGTTCTTTCAAGTCACGCCCATCAGTACTCCTTTTTCACCTTATTTATTTTGTACGAGAGTAATTTTTACACAATTCTAAAATTTTGTTAAGTTTAAGTGTACTTACATATCCTTTGTCCATAAGGTTTAATACTTCTCTAGATTCATCTTGCAATCCCCTCAAGAATATGGTTTTGCAAATTTTTGGTTCAACAACCCCGCATCTCTTTTGAAAAAAGGTAAATTTATCCAAATAATCCTCTAAATTTTTATGTTCTTCTTGTTTTATTTTGAACAATTCATTATTCCTATTCTTTACTCGACAGTATTCTTGGTACTTGTCTAAAAACACTTTTTCCATTTCATCCTAGGTTCAAATTGAATCAGGTGCTAAACTCATGAACCAATGTAAGGTTGAGTCTTTTAGCATGGAAGGAAATACTTTAAGTTTTTGGTTGTCATTTGTATAATCATAGGTTTGACATACAACCTTAAACTCAAATAGAATATTATTAGGATCCTCATATGCAACTTCCCTAAAGGTTGGTAGCACTAATGGTAAAATATTTTTCATTGGGGAGTTTTGAGTGGGATTCAATCAAATAGGATATTCAAAGGTCCTAGTAGGAGCAAGGAGGTTAACCTGATTGAGAACATTACTGCCCCTATATAGATTTATTTATAAATTTCCCATTATATCTTACCAACACCTACTATAAATTCATTTAAATTGGTCTAATCATAGAGATATATCAGAGGTAGGTGATTATGGACTAACAATTTGCTCTTCTTGTAATTCTCCCTTAAGAGATACACTTCCTAAAGATGAGGTTTGCAGTCCTCTTTCAGTGTTATCAAGAATCTCAAATACAGGTAATTCAACTCCTTATCATGAATATCACCTTCTTGTGGTTTGTGGGGGGTTTGATCTAATGAATCTACCTCTTTCATCTCTTAACCTATTCATACATCCTATGCTTGTGTCCTAATATTTGAAATGCAACTTTCAATAATACAACTATGTTTATGCAAAGTTGTTTTTGTGTTTTTACTAGTTTTGTTGTTTCAAAAATTATCCTAAGTTTATTTGTCTCAACTTCACAAAACAATAATTACAAGACTGATTTATCCTCTAACAACACCAATTGCTTCCTCGATAATGATGCCAAAATTTATGGGTGTTGTTAATGCTCATCATTTAATTTATTTTGTCAATCCAGGGTGGTGTCTAAGGCTATATACGATAGAGGATGTTTATGGATCTATAGTTAAAAAATTAGGGCACTTGCTTGTCTAAAGGGAACATAGATTCATAAGGTCTTTACATGAAATAAACTTAACTAGCACTCACTTGCAGAATGAAAACCTATTTAATTACAAAAAAGAACCTTATTGGAGGAAGTTAAAAACTAATCTACACTTGCTAATTTTAAATGATTGAAAATAAAAATGTTGGAATAGAAATGACAGAATTGCCAAATGCTGAAAACTAATGTTGCTGAAAAGAAATGCTAAAACATAATTTTAATGCTAAAAATTGTATCAAAATATTGACTAAAATTTCATTGGCAGAAATAAAAAGTATAGGAAATAAGAAGGTTAGCTAGTTGAAAACCATATCCAAAAATTCACACATGAAATAGGGAAAAACATGGGATTTCTATTTTGCAACAATTTGCAGAAAAACAACAAAAAAAAATTAAAACTACAACTTTTATGACATAAAAACAACAAAAAATCAGAAAACTTGTGATTATGTTACAGAGGTCCTTCCCCCAGCCCCAAGAGTGGGCCCTTGCTCCTAGTTTCAATAGAAGGAGTAAAAACTATCAAGTACTACGTTTATGAGGTCAAACAGGCATAAAAACTATCTTGAAAGAAAATTGCACTTTATTCACTAAAACTGCTATTACAGAAAAGTTGCTAACACTTTCTAATGTTGGTTCTTGTTTCCTATTTGTCTATTATATTTCAACGTAGGAAAATAGGAATATATATACATTTTCTCCCACTTGTATTGCCTACGGTTGAAAGTACATTATAATATTTAGTGTTGTCAAGTTGTTATTTACTAAGCTACAGTCAATAAATTCTATCCAAAATTAGGATAGAATTATGTTGCAACTAGCTCTATTATTTTTCTTGCTTCCAAATGTGATGGATGATGCTTGGAACAATTTGAACATGCTTGATTTTTTTCATCCACGTGCCACTTGCTTGCCTCCCTTGGAAACCAACAAAAAGGTGAGTTTAGCCCGTTCTGCAGTATTTTCTACAATTGCTCTGGAACATCTAGCTGAATAGCTATCAGATGCAGATGTGTGGAGTGGTTTGAGCTGGGTTAGGATTAGGTGATTGGATATATTCCATTTTTCCTTAATTCAATCTCTCCAAGAATTTTAGACACCAAATCAAGCGTGCATCTTCATCCTTTAATTATCCTACAGGTTGCTGCCCGGATGTTCGGGAGCAGATTTTGTAGGTTCTGTTTTGCAGGATGTCTGCTCTATTTTTGCTCCAATGTGGAATTCTTTATGCCACATCATCCAACAATAGTTTCTAAGGTGGGAAAAACACTTCAAATAATTTTAGCAATTATATTTCAACAAAACTCTATTTGATAGTACTTTTCACAATGTCTTATTTATGCTATTTAACTACTAAAAACATGCAAAATAATCACAAAAAATGCAAAAAACTATATGAACAGTAGGACAATATTCCTTTTCATTTCATCATGCTAACATTAACATATTAATGCATAATAATCAAAACATTTGATATTTTACTATGATATTAGTAAAAAATGACAGTTTCACATGTTAACAAGGTTGCCATAATTGAGACATTTAAGTGTCTCATCAATATATTGGATCTATCATTTTTTGTTAAGCCAAATTATCCATAAACTATATAGTGAAGTGAGGGATACTAATTCTCTAATACCTAGGCATTAGATAGAACCAAGGCTCTTTCGTATTCCACACTACTTTCACGTACCACTTTGCTCTCATGTATCATTTCTCTTCCATGTACTCATAGGTATATTATAAGGCTTTGGTATATAGAGAGCTTTGATATATTAGAAGGTTTGTTATATAAGAAGGCAGAGTAGTAATATTAGAATGATAAAAAATTCTTCTATACCTTAATTACCTTATCTCACATATTTCACCTCTACATCATTACCAATGGAGATGAAGGTCTCTAGTTGATGTTGACAATACTATAATGGCTAAATTATAATCCTCAAAAATTATTTGATAGCCAATAAAGGTTATACCAATGTTCCATGAGCCTGGGGGATGAGGGGATGGGGGGACGCGTTTCGGGGACAACGGGAGACGACAAACCGATTTTAGGGGACGACTGGTATAATACTATAATTTTTTTTAGAAATTTAGAATAATCTACAAATTCTACACAAAAAAAATAAAAAATACTAAAAACCTAAAAAGAATGCATGTTATTAAAACATGTTTCAATCTGAAATGAACTATTAGTCTATTACTGAGTGCAACCATTTCAACAAATGTAACTTGAAGGTTCAGCCAAGGATATCAAGTGCAATCTCTAACAGTCAACCAAAATAGTTTCTATTGCTCAAGTAATGAATGCCATACTGCTCAGCTTTTAATATTCAAACAATAACAATCATCATTTTTAAAGCCACCAATGTTCAAGCAAAGACCATTTTTTAATTTTTTTCAGTCACCAATGTTCAATCAAAGACAATTCTCAGTTTTTACTTTTTGGTCATCAATGTTCAAACAAGATAGTCATTGGTTGTCACTTTTCTCTGTTCAAGCAAGATAGTTATCTATTTTTTCAGCCATCAATGGTCAATCAAGACAGTCATCAGTTTATAGCCCTCAATATAAATTATAAAAGCAAGACAACTATACTGTTCAGTCTAAAGCAATTTTGCACTGTTGTCCAATCACTAAGTAATATTTAAACATTGACAATCACCATTGTTCAGTTCCCACCATGTAAGCAATGACAGTTACTCCTAACTATTCAAATATGATAACCTTTTTTTTTAATTTAAGTTATTATTATTATTATTTTTTAATTTTTTTGGGCATGAGACACCCAACCATGGGGGATGATTGGGCATCCCAGGGATTCTCGAGAGATGCCCGAGTGTCCCCAGGGATGGTTGGTCGTCCCTGGGGACATCCTTGGACGTTCCCTAAAAAGGGACATCCTGGGGATGGCTGCCCTATCGTCCCCCAAAAGGGGGACAAGGGTAAACATCCCCTATGTCATCCCCTATCCTCGGGGATGTAGGGGACGGGGGGACGTGTTCCCCATGGGGGGACGCATCCCCGTGGAACCCAGGGTTATACCTTTACATAAGCATAATGAGGCTATTGGGCATACAAATCAAGGCCAATAGTTAGAGACATAAAAAGAACCATTTTGAGTATATAGATGGTCCTAAGACACTCATATCTCTAGTGAGAAGGAAGACATGAGAAGGGTCACTACTACCTATTATGAGGAATACTTGACTTTGAAGAAACATGTCTATGACAAAATACTCTTTGTTGATAATTGTAGTTTAAAAAATAGAATAAGCATAATAAGAACTTAAATAAGTATAATAAAGTTAAAATCTTGATGTTTGAGAGGAATCCTGATAAAAAAATCAACAAAGTGCTTGCGCTTAAGCGTAATAATTAGAGGCTTTCAATGTAGACCAATTAAAATTTGTTGTACTATATTTATTGGTATGACACATGACTAGTTGCATCAGGGGATGACCACCTTAGGGCACACTTGAGTATGGATGTATGAATAGTTTTGCCAAAATATCCTAAACTACTTTGAGGACATTCTAATAGAGTAGTATTTCATGGATCTAACTCATCTTCGATAGTTGAGTATATTACATGAGCACATAGATAATTATTATAGGTTATTTGTTATTGTGCTTAGGACATATATACCAAAAATTGCCTACATGCTCATGGATGGGTTGAAGGATCCATTATGTGGGTGCCAATAAGCATTTACTCATCACTAAAAGATGTTACGGTGAAGACATTTTTCTATGGATATAGCGGTGTCAGTTCCCTCTACTAATAGATGGGGATACAATGGTCAAACGCTCATGGTGAACCCCTAATCACAAGCTAGACTCGGTTTAGAGGAATTCAAATAGATGATAGACCACTATAGGCCGAATAACATATACCAAGAGGATTCAAAACCACTCCAAAACAAAAATGGATAGGTGCACAACACCTTCCTAGATAGGAGAGGAGTAGTGGTAGTAGAGAAGACATGTCAAAGAATGAGCTTAGATGAAGGTCCCTTTATTTCATCTATAAGAAACCTTGTTAGCCAAGACATACATGTCAAGTATGAAGCCACATGCACTATGTGGATATTATATCATCTGATAAGAAAGATGAAGAGGATACATTAGAGGATCTAGAGGTATTTGATGCCCATTTTATTATGAAGGTTGATAACACTAATGGTATTTGGATTGAGGGCATTGTTATTAAGCCTCCATAGGCTTCACTTTCAGTTTTATCTTGTATTCTCATTTATTTGACATCGAGAGATAGGGGACATATTGGGGGTCAATATATTATTGTGTTGATTGATGATGGGAGTAGCCATAATTTTATTAATGAGAGGATAATTACATGATTTGACATTGCTACAGAGGAAGTCACAAGGTTTGATGTTGCTATAATTGATTGATTTACCATGCCTTATAACTAGATAATGCATCAATTAAGGGTTCAAATCAGATCCATTCATATCACAACTAACATATACATTTTTCCTTAGGTGTCTAAGGTTTTTATTCTAGGAGTGTAATGGTTGGAGACTCTTGGAGACTTCACCCAAAACTCTTAGGAGCATACCCTCAAATTTATTGAGAATGGTCAACTGAGGGTAATTAAGTGGATACCTTGAGGAAGTTAATACAATCTCTTCTAATAAGTTGGAGGGTATTTACTAAAGGGGTAGCTATTAGTAGATTTCTCATTATTACATAGTTAAAGGTGTGTTGAGATAAAAATATAGTAATCATGCATACAATCCATATATTAGGGCCCTACTATACAAGTATGAAATTATGTTTGGAAATCTGCCATAAGGTTTACCATAAATCGAGGGTTCTAATACATCATACATGTTGATATAGTTCTAGGCCAATCATGATGCCCCCTTATAGTCATCTTTGGGTGTATAAGGAGGAAATTGAAAAGACCATCAAAGAGCTTATGAATTTGGTCACATCTGACCTAGTTCTAATCTATTTTCTTCTTTGATGGTGTTGATGAAGAAGACAGATGGAATAATGCACAGGTGCATTGATTATTGGGCACTAAACAAGATGACCATTATGAACTAATACCCAATTCCATGCTTTGAAGAGTTGATGGATGATATTAATAGTGCTATCTATTTTTCAAAGATAGACTTATGATATTGTTACCATTAGATGAGGGTTTGACCAAAAGACATGTTGAAAACATCTTTCCATTGTCATTATGGAAATTATAAATTCTTGGTGAAGCCATTTGGCATTACAAACACCCATTATTTTTTAGTTTATAATGAACCAAATATTCCAATATCATTTGAGGCAATTTATGTTGATTTTCTTCAACAATATCTTGATATGCAACAAGACCTAGGAAGAACACCTATAACATTTGGATATAGTATTAAGAACCTCAAGAGATTTGTCATTCTTTATCAAGGAGTTTGAGTTTGGGGCTCACATAAATCTTATATCTTGGTCATGTTATTAGTGCATCAGGAGCATAGGTTGATGAGGCCAAGATAGTAGCAGTCTAACAATGACCCACTCTCACCACTATATCTAAATTGAAATGATTCCTTGGTTTATGTAATTATGATCAATGCTTTGTACAAAAAATGTTCTTAGTTGGATGCTCCATAAACATAATTAATGAAGAAATGATTATTTCAATGGTTAGAAATGACTCAACGAGCACTTGAGCAACTAAAGGAGATTATGTGCACATGCCTAGTATTATCTATTCCTAATTTCACAATTGCATTCATAGTTGACTATGATGCTTTTGGCAAATATATTGGAGTGGTGTTGAGGCAGGGTGGTCGAGCCACTGGATTTAATATCCAAAAATTTTGATTTGAAGAAGTTATATTAAGAAAATGCTATTTGAGATGCATGCCTTATTAAGTTTTCAAAAATATATGGTTTATGGGTAATTCATAGTTTGTACTAACCATAACAACTTGAAGATTTTCTTGGCCCAAAAGGACTTGAATGACCATTAGTAGAAGTGGGTGAGGAAGCTTCAAGCATGTGATTTTGACATTGAGTTCGTTAGTAAAAAAAAAAACTAGGTTGAAAATGCATTATCATGATGATCTATGTGTAGTGTCATTTTAGAAGTTGTCATCGATTAGAGATAAGAGATCATGATAGAATATTTCAAGAACAACTAGGCCACACACATATTAGATGAGGTGGCTAGAGGACCCATAACAAACTTTCCCTATCACATTCTAAATGAGTTGATTATCTATAAATACCATATTTGGTTACTAGCTACATCTCATATCAATAGAGATATTATTAGTGAATATCCTAATTCCCCCGTTGGAGGACATCAAGACTACTTAAGACTTGTAGAGCAATTATTGGAAGGTTCACTTGGAAAGGATTGAAACACTTTGTAGTAGAATATATCCACAATTGCGAGACTTATCAATGAACCAAGCATGGAAGTTCCTTTTCCACAAGTCTATTGTAGCCTCTCACCATTCAAGGAGGAAAATGAGAGTCCATTTCCCTGGAATTTGTTATAGAGCTTCTAAAGTTTGGAGGTCATGATTGCATTTTGGTGATCATAGATAAGCCCACCAGGTATACCTATTTCTTGTTGATGACAGCTGATGTCAAGGCTCCATATTAGTCAAGTTGATATATTGAGAGATATTTACGTTCTATGTGTTGCCCAAGTCAATTTGGACTGACAAGGGTTCCATGTTCATGAGAATATCTTATCAAAAACTTTTCCATTTGGCTAGCATAAAATTGACTCCCAACACCAGTTACTATCCTCAGACAGATGGATGGAGGGACATCTTTGTTGTTATTGTTTAAATCAATAGAGATGATGGGTGAAGTGGATATAATTAATAGAGTTTTATTATAACACCATCTTTCATGTTCATATTCAAATGACATTGTTTCAAGTTTTATATGGGTATGAAACTCCTTTATAGATAAACTTTCCCTTACCAAAATCCAAGACCCCTATAACCTCAACCAATTTGGAGGATTATTAGCAATAGATCTCGTCTTTGTAGGAGCACATTAGAGAGGCCCGATATCTTGAGAAGTTCTTTTGTTGATTAACATAAAATAGAAAGGATCTTTTAAGGTAGGAGACATGGTATACCTTTGATTCCAACCATATAGATACTCTTCATTAAAGAAAGGTGGCAAGGAAAAGTTGAAACGTCGTTTATATGGTCCATATTATGTGACATGACATGTGGGTGAGGTCGCCTATGAGATAGATTTGTCTAGGGGTTCAAGATTGCACTATGTATTTCACGTATCCAAATTGAAGAAGGAAATTAGACTATAGGTCCATCTTCCCTCAAGTTACCACCTATTAATGATGAAGGAAAACTTGAGTTAATACACAAACATGTATTGGATAAAAAATAGAAGTAACTACAGAACCAAGTCATCCAAGAGTAACTAATTTAGTGGAAGGGATTACCAAATGAGGATGCTACTTAGGATCATGAAGACATTCTACAACATCCATAGTTGGTAGGGGGATGGTTGCTTAGGACAAGCAATTTCTCGTGAGGCATACTTGCAATGTCCTTGAATTTAATAGATGTAAGAAACAAGGTACTTGTACTTATAAAAGTACCTTGATGAGTTATTCTTTAGCCATTAAACGCGTTAGGTGATCTATAGGATCCCAAGATAATAAATTGTTAATCCCATATATAGTAGGGAGGTGAATAGACTTGCTCAAAAGGGCTATATATTGATGTATTGCACTCATTTTTCATTATTATGAAAAGAAAAACTCAAAGATTTCTTTCTTCAAAAGAAACTGGGAAAAATCCCCACACACCAAAAAAGACAAAAGCCCTCTCTAATGTTACAAAAATCATGTAAATTTTTTTGAGTTTTCCAATATTTATAAGCTGGTTGTAAATAGAGAACTCTCTATTCTTGATTCTTGATTGTAAACACATGATTATCACATCAATGCAAAGTTTATTGCAACCAATCTAAGTTCATATCATTTAGCATCAAAGCTTCAATATTTCAAAGGTGTAAGCAACATTGCAAAGTGGTAAGTACCATTTGAAGTTTTTGCTTGTCCTAGCTAATCCAAAATGTGAAGTCAAAAATCATGTTTTTGTGAGGAGGTGGATACCTTGCCAACACAGTTATAGAAAAGGATGTTTGTGTCCTTGTTTGTTGTTTGTCTCTACATGTTAGAAGTCATAGATAGAGCATTTAAGTGAAACTCAATGCTCGAGATCATCTAGTTGAAGTGTTTGAATTGTCATCTAGTTGTTGAGATGTGCATATATATTTTTTTAAAGCATCATTTAGAAGATTTATTATCAAGGCATTTTTGCTATGATCCCATTCTATTGAGAGCTAGAGCAAAGAAATTATTATGTGGTGAAGCATTAATGTATTAGTTGAAGGATGCATATGTGAAAGTCTTGTTCCAAGAATGTTGAGACATATACTTCAATGGAGTCATTCAAAGAAGAAAGAAATAAGTCTAGTTGAAAAGGCTCACAAAGAAAGTGCCAAAGACCATTTAATTTGCACTAGTCATATAAAGGCATAAGTGACATTTGAAGATTTGAAAAATTGAATGTTGAAAACATTGAAAGTGGATGGGTCGACTGAAAAACAAAAGAATATATGCAAGAGTATTGCTTGCATTAGAGGCTTATATGCCTCAATGGAATGGTGTTACAAAGAGAAATAATCATACTATTTGGCAAATGGTGAAAATCATGTTGAGTGATGTCAAATCGTAGCCAACATTTTGGGAAAAAGTTGTTTGTAATGTTGTTTGTTGAACTATGCATCCATAGTTGCGTTGAATGGTGTCACACTTGAGGAAGCATGGGTGGATATTAAGCCCATAGTGTCACATATTCGATTGTTCTTAGATATATAATATTCATGCATATTCTGAAGTAAAAATGAATAAAGATGGATGAGAAATCTAAGAAATGCATTTCATTGTATATGGTGATAAGTCGAAGGCATATTGGCTCATGGACCTTAACACCAAAAAGTTGTATATCTGTCATGATGTCGTGTTTGTTTAGAAGAATGAGAGTAATTCTTCTTCTAAACCACATGTTTTAGTTGAAGCACATGTTTTGTCGTCTAATGATGAAGCCTCTAAGAGAGAGGATGACAAGTTTGATGATGATGATCCTACTAGAGTTGAAGGACCAAGATCATTCAAACCATCTTCTTCGAGTACCACTAGTAGGCCCAAGTTGTATCTTAGTATAGTTCATGATGCAAACTTAAATCGTGTCCCAAACACATTGATTACATGGCCAAGAACTTGTAGTAGAATTTGCAATGAGGTCAACCTAATCCTTATGAGCACAATTGTGCAAAAATTTGAATTGTTAATGGTTTAGGAAGCTCGTGTTAAAATAATGGAAGAATTCCATGGATGTCGAATATCAAACATTAATGAAGAACAAAACATGGCAACTTATTGATCCTCCACCTGGAAAGAACCCAATGGTTGTAAGTGGGTACTTAAGATCAAATATAAAGTTGATGGGAGTATTGACAATTACAAGGTAAGACTTGTTGCAAAGGGCTATGCACAAAATGAAGGAATTGACTATGACAAGATTTTGTGTCAACAACAGAGATCAAGACCATTTGGATGGTATCCATAATGGAAGCTCAGTTTGGATGGAAGTTGCATAAGATGGATCTAAAGAGTACATCCCTTAATGGTGACTTTATTGAAGTACACATGATGTAACCAAAGGGATTTGTCAAACTTGGACAAGAGGAAGATATGTAGGTTAATCAAGTCTCTCTCCTAAAGCTTGGTAGGTGAAGATCCATCAATATGGATTTCTTCATAATCCTTATGATTCACAATGAGGAGACTTGCATGGTTCATCTGAACTATGTGCAAACACTAGTTGAAATCTCTTTTGGAGGTTAGGTTAATATGATTACCAAGGTGGATCACAACTTCATGTTTCCCTCTGAAGAACAAGTCTCAGTTCTCACAAGAGCTGGGATAAAGCCAGTCACGGTAGTTCCAGCTAAAATGGAACCACTAAAGGCACCTACTAATCCAAAGGTACAAAATGAGAAGAAACAAGTACAAGTGAAATAACCCGCTCCAACGCCAAAGCTAGATGCACCTGTCCTGTTAAAATATCTTTTGCCTCCACAAGTAAAAGAAATATTGCAATAGAAAGCCTCAAACCTATACTTCAAACAAACAAGGAAGAAAGATAGCAATCATAATTGTGTATGTCAATAACTAGATCATCATTGAAAGTTTAGTGAAGTTCATTGAAAGAATTTGAAGTACCCTGCTTTGTCTCCCGGTTAATAACTCCACAATGTCCAGGTACCCTGCTTTGTCTCCCGGTTAATAACTCCACAACGTCTTGTGCTTGAGGATGTAACATATTCCCTGAATGAATGTTATGCACCTACTCCACCTCAATCCTTACTGACACTTCTTTCTTTCATCATGTTTCTCACTTTTGACCAAGGTAACAAATTACGGTCGTTTACGTTGGACCCTTTTTTTACTGTGTTTTTTAAAGTCACGGTACCAAAAGAGAATAAAAATGGTCCAGCCAGGACAGGACAATCTACAGAAGTGAAAAGATATGCTATATGGCAAGTTTTGTATATATTGTATTGGTGAAAGAGAAAAACAGTAGTAAAACAAGTTTTTTTTTAATTTAGTAAAAAAAAAAAAACTTTTGTGGGATCGTCTTGGTCTTAGAAACCAAGACAGGGGTGTTCTACACTGTCAAAATCACTCGGAGTCGCGTCCACCCCTGACAGCACCAGCATAATCAACTGGATTTTCCACCCCTGACAGCACCAGCATAATCAACTGGATTTTGGGTACCTGATTCGAACTAGAAACGTCCCTTGAAAAATTGCCCTACCCTCTCCACTCTCCAACTCACCGACAACACATAGGTAGTATAACAAGATTTTATGGTAGATTTATGAGGAACACCAAAACCAAGGTATTCCTATTTTCTGTATATTTTTTCTTTCGAATTTTAAGTATTGAACGTTTCGTACGAAAATTGCGACCTTGCTTTTGACGCATCATTCCACCTGCCTGCTCAGGCATAAGTACTTGAGAGATAGAGAAATGCTCCAGCCATTATCTCATTTAATTTGAAATCTGCAAGCACGAAGCAAGGCACTGCATAAAAAGTGCAGGGTTCGATAGAGGCATTTTGTTGATAAAGTTGTCTATCAAGCGGAGCATGCTCGGAGTCAAGTAGATTCCTAATTGTTTAAACTTGGAATCATTCAGTCAATCTGATAAATTCAAAATTTGGCCAAATCTTGTAACTACACAGCAAGTTAAAAGAATCCCACTGTACTCATATAACCCCGCACTGATTTGTATGGAGCTCAACGATCACAGATTACATCCCCCGGCTCATCCTACCATTGCATTCAGTTTCTTACATATATGTCACATCACACAAGAAGTCAGTCAGCTTAAAGGGATTCAGTAATTGTAGAAAATATCTAGAAACATTGAATTCGAGAAACTGGACCAGTACGAAATCCTTGCAAAGGAGATTGAAGATAATATGAACCCTAAGCTTCTTGTTCCTTACCATACAATGGTAATCACCAATAATTGCAACAGGAACATAAACCATCTTTAAAATAATGAAACCTGTTTGCATCCCTTATAACAATTTCTCGCCCAAATATCTTGGAGATTAATTTTATAGCAGTGTGGCAATCAACACACATGCGAAGATTCTTCATGATTCGAATATGTCTTGTGGGTGATGTGTTAAGAAGAGCAAATGCAACAGCCAACTTCTCGCTATGGTGGCAGAGAATGTGTTGTTTGTCTTCTTCATCCACATCATACAGCACAGAGTGAGTATTGGCCAGATATCCTGCTTCCTTCATCGCCCCATACATTTCCTCCACCATTGCATATATCTCTTGTGTTCGAGGATGTGATCTGTCTTCAACATGGAAAGTGTGCACCTGTTTGTCCACCTCAATCCAACTACAGCCTGGCTCCTTGATTACACCCTTTTCTTTCATTATTTTTCTGACTTGTGATGCATCAGACCATCTCCCAGCCGCGGCATAAATATTGGAGAGAACAACATAGGCTCCAGCCTTTTTGGCATTTAAGTTGAAAAGGCGTTCTGCTGCAAGTTTTCCGAGTTCCAAGTTGTCATGAACTCTGCAGGCACCAAGCAAGGCACCCCAGACATCAGGGCCAGGCTCAATAGGCATGTTGTTAATAATAAGCTCGTATGCCTCACCCAATTGTCCAGCTCGCCCTAGAAGGTCAACCATACACGCGTAGTGTTCTTGTCTTGGTGTGAGGG
Organism: Wollemia nobilis; assembly: GCA_028583015.1. NCBI lineage: Eukaryota > Viridiplantae > Streptophyta > Pinopsida > Araucariales > Araucariaceae > Wollemia > Wollemia nobilis. The sequence goes on from JAQPPZ010014908.1 coordinate 3,116,907, forward strand.
AATAAATTTGAGTCATGGTATTAAAGTAGTGCCAGCCCTGTTCGACCAATCCTGCATGGCTGCACGCAGATAGTACGCTTACAAAAGTAATGAGGTTTGGGGAGGTGCCTGAACTCTGCATTTGTTCAAACACTTGGATGGAATCCATGGCATGACCATGTTTGCCATATCCATCAATCATTGCGGTCCAGCAGATGACATTTCTATGCGGTAGTCTCTCAAATGCCTGCCGTGCTGAGTTGAGGCTACCACATTTGGCATACATGTCGACCAGGGCACTTCCCACCATGACGTTGTCTGAGTAGGAGAGAAAAGAAAACTTGATTAGAAGGACATGAAGCTGCTTGCCTTGCTCAAGGGCAGACAGGTCCGAGCATACGCCAAGAATACTGGGAAATGTAGAAGCACTTGGTCGCAAGCCTGCTCTTTGCATTTCTAAAAAAAGCATCAACGCGTTCTCTCCAAGGCCGTGTTGAGCATACCCTTCAATCATGGCATTCCACGACACAACATCTCGCTCGGGCATTTCCCGAAACAAGTCAAACGCTTCTTCTAATCTTCCACACTTGACATACGCAGAGAGCATTGCGGTCCAGGAAACCACATCCCGTTGAGGCATTTTGTCAAACAATTGGCAAGCATAATCCATGCAACCAGATTTAGCATAGGCGTCAATTAGAGTAGAAAGAAGAACAATGTCTGATTCAAACCGCCGCCTTATAACTTGAACGTGAACCTGCTTGTGGTTGTCATTGCTGTGCTCCGCTTGGAAGGTGCAGGCCCTGAGAATAGTGGCTAATGTGAAGGGATCAAGCACTTGGATTTGGTGTTGCATTTGAATAAATAGTGTCAGGGCTTCCTCCGCATTGCCCTGCTCAGCATATCCGCTGATCATCGTGTTCCATGATACGACATTTCTTTCAGACATTTTGTCAAACATTTCGCGGGCTGCGGCTACACGCCCGCATTTTACGAGGAGTATCACAAATTTAGTTTGTAAATAGACATCCGGCTTGAAGCCTGTTTTGATCATATGCACACGGATGCGATTGCCCTCTCCCATGGCTTTTGTTTCCACGCACCACTGCAACAGACACCCATACATTCTCCATTCATTCCCAACACTCGCACTTCCCCTGTGCATAATGTCAATCGCCTTTCTTAACTTTGCCAATGCCGATGCCATTTCTAGCTGGAACTTAACTAAACATTGTAGCTGGCTGCTTTAGCAACGTCGCATAAAACAGAAAAGATTCGCCTCCGCAAATTCGCTACCTTCAGAAAATCGGGCTTTCTTTAATACTTGATCCATAAGACGCAGTGACGGATATACATATACTCACTTGCACAAGTATAGTCCATTCCATACCTACATACATTTCTTTGTCTTTTCGAGTACAAACACGATGATGTCCATGCCATTCCTTACTTGTTGACAAAATTAAAAGAAGACTGATAGAAATCACTGTAATTTAATCTCGTCGCTATGAAGTGCAGATTTTGTTCGCTTCTACTTCCAAACTTTGTACAAATAGGCGATTCCACATCAAGACACCAAACCTGCCACTTCGGCGAGGAATTCATGTTTCTTTTGCCCCTCGGGGAATCTCCAGTCTACACTTTGGTTGGAATTTTTTTTTTTTTTTTTTTTTTGATACATAGAAGAATGGGTAATTACTTTTTTTAATAACTTGTCACAAGATCAAATTATATTGCTTTGGGTTTTTATTATAGAGTCCCATTACATCTGACATTTGATTATAGTGTAAAATCATTTGTGTTACCACTATAACTCTTATCTCACCGTGGTAAACATGACCCGGTGTGAGAGACCCTAGGTGGCTTGGGATTGGTATCATCGTCGTTAACTCGAGTCAGACTATTACTTTGCCTGAGGTTTGAACCTAAGTCTCTTCTTAATAAGTGCCCAACTTCTTACCAATTGTTATGTACTATTATTTTTAATAATAATTTATGTTTATTATGATAATTTTTAATATTATACATAATAATAATAATATAATAAAGTATAGATCTCATCTATATTGCATAGTGATTATAGATTAACATTCAAATATCTTAGTAATTATATAAAATTATACACATATTTGTAAAAATTTGAATTTAAGTCATTTTTTTATTAAATTTTTTAAAAATTTAATCTCTTGAATGATTATTAGTTTTTAATAGTTTATAGGGATTTGTTATTTATTTATTATTTTTTGGGGCTTAGGAACTTCTATATCCCAAGTCTTTTAAGGGAAGATGAAGTCAACAACATTCCCGATCCTTTAGAAAATTGAATATATATTTGTAATATATTTATTATAAATTTTGTCCGTCTTTGTAGCGCAGTTGGAGAAGGCGAGGTTGGTCCCCTTAAACAGAAGGCCTACGGTTCAAACTTCTGTGATGCAAAGGGGAACACAATAAAAAACACATTCCTTGTTGGTTGTGGTCGGTGTTTAAGGTTTTTTTTTTATGTCATTTTCAATCTAGGGCAAAGGTAGTAGTCTAACTTGAGTCTACCGAGTGTGTGTCAGTTTAATGACAGTGATACCAACCTCGAGTCACCAAAGTCTCCCTCACTTTAGGTCGGGTTTACCAAGGCGAGATAGGGATTATTAGGTCGGGTTTACCAAGGCGAGATAGGGATTATAATGGTAGCACCATGATTTGACACTACGATCAGGTCGTGTTGACCGAGACGAGATAGGGATTATAGTGGTAGCACCATGATTTGACACTACGATCGAGGGTAATGCGACTTGACCCTGTAACAAATTATTCCAAAAAAAGATAATTAAAGATTCCTCTATATATCAAAATATATATATTATAAATTTTTAATAACTTACTTTTAATAAATTATTTATTAATCAAATATTTTTTAGTCATCAAATTTACTATTAACCGACTTAGTTTTGTAAGTATACATATTTAACGTTAAAATATCAAAATCTGTTAATAAAATTCGACTTTAAATATTATAATATGTTAATATAAATTATAAAAAATATAACTATTAATACATCAATTATAAAAAAATAATAATAACAAGAGTATTAATAGTAGAGATTTTAAAAATTATTAATTATTAATACATAGAATGAGTGTGAGAGGGAGCATCATTTTTTCTTATTTTATAAAACAATTGTTTTAGTACAAATAAGAAGAGCAATCAATAAGTAACCGTTACCTTTCTTAATTGTAGATTTTTAGAGAAATAAAAAACTAAATGGTTTTTATAAGGAAAATCTAAGTAATATAGCAAGAAAGTTATTAATGAAAGTTCTAATTAAAAATAAAGATTTCTTGTGTCATCCTTGGTGCATTTCTAGGTCTTTTATGGAACCTTCTTGGGGCTTTCTTGGATGTGTTTTCCATATTGATGGGTTTGCTGGTGCATTTCCAAGTTGTGGTTGGAAAATTATTAACTATTAATACATAGAGTGAGTGCGAGAGGGAGCATCATTTTTCTTATTTTATAAAACAATTGTTTTAGAACAAACAAGAAGAGCGATCAATAAGCAAGTGTTACCTTTCTTTATTGTAGATATTTATAGAAATAAAAAACTAAATGGTTTTTATAAGGAAAATCTAAGTAATATAGCAAGAAAGTCATTAATGAAAGTTCTAATTAAAAATAAAGATTTCTTGTGTCATCCTTGGTGCATTTCCAGGTCTTTTATGGGACCTTCTTGGGGCCTTCTTGGATGTGTTTTTCATCTTGATGGGTTTGCTGGTGCATTTCCAAGTTGTGGCTCGTGTGGGTCTTCTGAAGTGGGGTTCTTGTCTATCTAAGGATTTTTGTGGCTTCTTTCCTTATAGCATCTTTCTAGACTTTGGGATGGGCCCTAGGTTTCGCATGCTGCTGCGAGTGTTGGGGTTCATAGATCTCCATTGGATGGACTGCTGGTGGGGTTGGTTGGTGTGTGTGCTATATGGACTATTTGATGCATTTCCTCTTTGCAGTTTTTTAGGCTCAGGGGGCCCTATGTGTGCCTGTTTACTGTTGAAGTTGATCTCTTGTTGACAGTCTTTGGTTTGATGATCCCTTCCAGTCATGGAGTGCCACGATGGTTTAAATTTTTAGGGTTTTCTAGCCTTCATTTGTGACCTGTCCTCTTCGTATGGAGATCTCGTGGCCTATCGAGATCTCTATTTTTTGGTAATCCACTTTTCAGGTTGTGTTTCTCCTCGTGGTTCCAGCCCAAGGTTTTCTCATTCCTTCTAGGACGAGATTCTCTTTGTTGGGCCAGTTTCTCTGTGTTGGGTCTGCCTGTGGGTTTCATGCGCCTTCCTGGACGAGATTCTCTCTACTGGGATAGTGTGTGGATTTCCCAGGTCCTCCTAGATAAAAATTTTCATCTGCTATAGTTCAGATCATGAAATTTTTCTAGAAATCATTTTCTATCTTCAGCTGCACTTCCCGAGCTCCTTCCAGATGGGTTTTTTACTGTTCCTAGGTGGGATTCTGGGCTTAGTTTCCTATTTCCTAGTTCTGTTTTGCAGGAAACAACTCTCTGTTATGGGTAGGATGCCCAATTTTAAATTTGCCAACTAGACTTCCTTTCCCGAGCCTTCTTGGGTGGGATTTTTGAATTTTAAATTTATTGTTCGTAGCCTTTCTTCCATTCCTTTGTTGAATGGGTTTGTCTTTTTGTGTCTTGTCCCAGGTTGAGTTTTCTTGCTTGGTTTGATTTTGAGATTGTCCTACTGGGATTATATCTTGTTCTATGTAGAGACCATCTCCTTGCGAGATCCTCTCCCTTTTCCATTTGTAAAAGGTTCGAGGACCCTTTCAAAACTCCTTTACCAATAAAAAAATAATAATAATAAATATTTCTTAGCTTAAGTATAGATGCCTTAGTTGGGGATAAAAGGAAGAGAAAATTTATGGCAAAACTTATCCAAATAGCAGACATTGCACTAGAAGCCATTATCTTAGATGAGATGATTTAACATGATATAATGGTTCTTAAAATCATAGGATTTATATATAAGTTCCATGAATACTAGCTAGGTTTTTAGAAATTTAAAGTTGGATAAAGTGGAAGTGGAAATTGAATTTAAATTACGCCATGAATTTTCTTCTAAAAGATTTTTTCCTCATTGATGGTGGCCCATGATTTAGAGGAACAAACATATTATATTTAAGATCATGAAGTAAGAATTTTTCTACGAAGGCAAAAAGTATTGTGAGATGGGGAAGAATATCGCAAAGGGCCTTTTGGGGGATCCATTGCGACTCTTCCTCTTCCCACCTCGAGAATAGAGGTAGTATGTGAGTTTAGAGATTTATGTTTGATGGATTAGTTTAAAGAACACCTATGTTTCTCCTAAGTCCTTTGACTAAGCTTAACCTTAAACTAGCCCTAATGCAGCATACAAATGCAACAATCAAGACCTAAAGCTAAAATTATTTTTACTTTTTGATGATGAAGTAAATGATGATTTTTTTTAATATTCAAGGGCATAAGAAAGATGTAACAAGCAAGTCCTAAGTGTAACTATATGCAATTCTAAAGCTTAAAGATTTAGTTGGTCCCTTATGTTATTAAGATCAAACTAGTTCTTTCTTTCCCTTTTGTTTATTTTGTTAAGTTAACAGAAAATAGAGGCTAATTTAGTTAGACAACAAATAATATTAAATCCTAATGCTGAAATGACAAAGATTATAGCATAGAAAAACTTGTTTCTCCATAGATTCAAAAGCATTGCTAGTCTACAAAAGCATCACTAGTGCTTTTGCTTGTCGATGACAGTTTCCTTTTCCTATAAAATATATAGAAAAGGTTATGATCAGTGGTAGAGGGGCCTATTTGAGCTGGCAAAAAATATTGGAATCCCTTGAACAAAAATCAAGCCCTTATTTAGATAAGAAAGAAAAATACCAAGAATGATAAATGCATAAAATAAATACTAAGTGACGAAAGTGCCACAGGCTTGGTGATAACATCATCAATGCTTTTGCTAGATGTTGACACTTTGCTTTATGTAAAGTAGAGAACAAAAGTACCACCAAACCTATAATATAGTGGCACTTTCACTCCTGAGAGAAATTAAAAAATATTAAGTGCAAGATGAGCTAAGTTAATGATTAAGATTATGGAGGCCTATGACTCAAGAGTATAGAGACCTGTTATATGATAGGAAAACAAATATTTGCTTGCTTGAAAATAAAGCTTAAGATAATAAATTAAAATGCTAACTAGATGCAAATGCAATATGCAAAAATAGTTAATGTGAAACAAGATAAAAGCTTGAAGCTACAAGACAAATAAAGTGTTAAAAGAAAATAAGAGGTAAGAACACAACCCAAGACACAAGGTTGTTTCCCCTTGTTTATGAAATCTTGTTGACAACTTGCTAGTTTTCTAAAGCTTGAGCTTGAAGGGTTGAATGCTTGGTGCTAGGATGCTTGATGCTTGAATGGTTGGAGATTTCTTGGAGAGTTTATTTCTTGAAGAGATCTAAATGCTTAAAGTATGACCTTCACATGATTGTGGTAATATTTTGACATAACCTTGCCATGCAATGTGATGAATTCCTATGATTCTAGGGAGATTTAAGCATTATTTTGTTACAATGCAATATGATGATTATTGGTTACTCCAAGTGTTGGTTTTATAGGAAGCCATGGATCCTTGGGGGAATTACATTGAAGGTGATAGGATTGGATATGGTAAGGATTTAAAAAGAGATCAAGAAGCCATTAATGGAAGAAGATTGAAAATGGTAAATCTTGAATTTAGAATTTTTTTTGGGAGTTGTGAATCGGATCTTAGGGATCTGATTCATTAATGGTGGGTGCCTTGGAAGGACAAAAAAAGTTATTTTTTTTTATTTTGGCACATGACAGTCAAAAGCATCGATTGGTACAAATGCCTGTGGCACTTTTGCCATCATGAACATTGGAAGTTAAAGTTAGGCAAGAAAGTTCAAAAGTCAAATGTTTGGCAAAAGTGTCGTCGTGGTCATGAAACCACTATAAATGCTTTCAATCATATCCTAATGCTTCACTCTTAGAGCAATAAATGCTCCAAATTTGGGCACACGGAAGGTAGACTTAATTTGGCCAATTAAAAGGTTGATTTATGAAGGGATTGCTAAACTTGAAGATTCACTTTACATGCAAAAATGAGTATTTATAAGTATTCAAAGGCTTCTAGTATGGGATAGGATTTTTGGACTTCCATATCAACTTATTAGTGAGGACGTTTTGAAGAATATTAACAAAAATTTAGGGGAGTTCATCTAGGAGGGATCAACTATTAAGGAGCAAAGGCATGGTGTATACACCCAAACATGTGTTACCATAGATATTTCAAAATCTTTGTTGTAGTTCACTAGGATTAAATTTGAATCACTAGAATGGTATCAACAAGTGGATTATGAAAGCATTGCTTTGTGATGCTATAAATATTATATCTGGACACATTGTAAGAGATTAAAAAGTGAAAAATATGGAGAAAAAGATAATAAATTTTGGGCATGGGATAAAATTCAACATGAAGTAAGAATATTATATTATAGTAGAAGGTAATCTGGGACATTCCACTCCCAAGAAAGTGGTAAAGAAAACTCCTACAACATTAAAGGGAGAAGACCATTATGTTTTACTTAGAAAAACTATTAGAAGAAGCTAAGGATACAAGGGATGAGAAAGTATAATGCAAAACTTTAAATTAAGAAGGAACTAAAAGTGTGAAGGAATATGGGGAGGAAAGTTTTAGATAAAATGAGGCAAAAGAGGTCAAGATTAATCCAAGTGAATTATCTTTGTTTTCCTCAAGTAGTATAAAATATTGTCCTTGCAATAAAAATAAAATAATGTAGATTGTATTTTTTGCACTTTAGGGTTTTAAGATCAACATTAAAAAGAAATGAGTATAGATGATATCCATGGAAATTTAAGGTTTCCAAGGTAACTTAAGAAAATAATTAGTATGAAGGATCATTCTTGCACTTTAGGGTTTCTAGGGCAACATTTAGGATTTTCAAGTAGCATACAAAAAAAAGTACTATGAAGGATCATCCTTGCATTTTAGGATTTCTAGGATAACTTAAGAAGAAAGTGTTTATGAGGCTTAGCTTCTCCATGACAACAAAAAATTTTAGTAGATAAGTCTTGTTATGAATAATATGGAAAAATAAAAGAGAATGGTGAATATGAAAGTGTTGGTGGGAATGAAAAAAGGAGAGGAAGATCCTCAAAGTAAGAACAAAGAGAAAAGAAAAATCTGAGGAATATCAATTTGGGAAACCAAAAATAAATATTACAGGTGTTAACACAAAGTGGTGCTAAGTCCACAAATACAAATAAAATGTGATGTTGAAAATGGTATCATGGAACATTAACAATATTAATTAGGCCCCTAAAAAGAGTTACTAAGGAATTAATAGGTTGTTATACTCCTAAATTTATTTAAATAAAAAAGTAAGCAGTGAGAAATGTAAGGATGCATTCAAAAAGATTCGAAATATGGGGATCATCTCACAATTTTTCTATGGGATATTCCATAGGTATTGTGACGATATGGGATAAATGTAAATGAGATGGACAATTGCTAGAAGAAAAAATTAATTGAGTTGCTGATAATTTTTTTTAGGAAAGAGGAAAACATCAAAGTAGGGGTTATAAATGTATATGCTCCAACTATAGGTACTCCTCATAATAGATGTTGGAAGGACCTAAACATATATTTTTAATACAATGATGATTTGTAATTGTAATCTATGGATTCTTGGGGGATATTTCAACACAATTCTATCTCCTTTTGAAAAGAATGATGGTACTCTTAGGTGATACAAATAAATGCAAGATTTTGCTTCATTTGTTAATTTAAATGACCTTTGAGATTCTATTCCTTCAATATTTCAATATGCATGGGCTAGTAGACACATTGTGCATATAGTAGAAATATTGGATATGTTTTTGTTATCTAACACACGGTTGCAAATAAAGTATACAAAATATTCAAATATTTTATTGTGAGAAAGACCAAATCATAAACTCGTTCTCTTAGGATATGATTTACTCAATAACGGTCATCTAAATCCATTTTACTTTCATTTTATGTGGCTTTAAGACCCTAATTTATTCTAGATGATTATGTGATGGTGGGATGAAGTGAATTTTTAAGGATCATGCATGTACATGTTTATTCAAAAGGTGAAATATCTAAAGGAAAATGAAGATTTGGAATGCCTAATATTTTTCTAGCATATTTAATGTAAAGGAGGAAATTGAAACCAAGCTAAAATTTTTTAAAGAGACACTAGAAATCAATGGGATAGACTACGATATGTGCAAGAAAAATAATTACTTTTTTATTATCATAATGTACTGAAAAAGGAGTTATAATGGTCCCAAAAATATAGGGAGGAATAGATTAAGGAAGGAGATAGACATACCAAATTCTTTCATGCTACAACAAAAAAATAATATTTTTTCATTACATTAAAGATATTTCAACTTTGAGTAGAATAAATATTAAGGAATAAGAAGATATTAGGAAGGAATAATTAATCATTTCAAAGATATTTTGTCATATGTTGGGCAACATAAGGAGAAAGGTACCCCATCCACTAGATCTTCTACTAGAGGGAGGAAATCTAATCAAGAGGTAATAATAAAATAAATAAATGCAGAGATTCAAAAGAAAGCACATACAACCTTAGATTTCAAAAAGTCTAAGAAGCCACTTAAGAAATGAAGATTCTATCATGGAATGAAAGGGGATTGGGTAGTCCCTAAAAAAACTACCTAAGTCAATTAATAGCCCAATAGATGCCAATGGTTATTTGCATTCATGAAACTAAATTGAGAGAGCAATTAGCAAGAACATAATGGAAAAAATATATGGAAATCCTCAAATATAGAAGCAATAGATTCATTAGGTGCTCGGGGGGCTTCTCATTGAATGGGATCCACAGGCCCTGATATGTATTAATAAAATAGGACACTCAAATTAGATAGCAAATTCTTTCTCCTCTCCACAGGGACAAACTTGGACCATAGTAAATTTTATGGACCAAATAACATAGTATTAAAACAATAGGTTTGAAAAAGTCTTTAGCACTAGATTCATCAGGATAGACCCCCAAATTTAATTATATTAGAGGATTTGAATGCGACGTTATCCCAATAGGAGGAAAAAAGAGGCATTCCCTCAAAAGACCCTTCTAAGGACTTGGTTATGCAAATTATAACTGAGTAAAAACTTTAGGACATAATCCCCAAAAATAGAAAATTTACATGGAAAAATAGAAGAGCTAGGGTTAAATTCATTGCAAAAATATTAGATAGATTCTTGATACAAGAATATATACTATTCAGGTATCCACTTGTATCAAGTGGCATAATTCAAAGTTTGGTCTCAAATCATAAGCCTATATATTTGGATATGGGCAATAGTGCTCTAGGAAAAAGGAAGATTCATTTCAAATACAATCTATAATGGATGGAGCATGAGGAGTTTGAACCTTTAGTAGAAAGTATCTAAAAGTAGAATTTTTATGCAAACAGTCCCCAATAGGTATGGAAAATGAAAATTGTCAATCTCAAGAAAGCTATTAGGGAGTCGATTGCCAGTAAGACTAAAGTTCAAAATAGGTCAAGCATATTACTACAATAGATGAAGGAAGTAGAGCAAGAGATAGGTGACTAGCCTTCAATGCCTCAACATGAAGAGAGAAGAATCTTATTGAACCGAGAAATAGATCAAGATTTCAAAGAAAAAGAGTCATATTGGAGACTTCAATCAAGAATGATATGGCTCAAGAAATGAGACAAACACAAATTACTTTCATCTAAAAACAATGAAACACTACCAAAAAAATATAGTAAGATAAATTCATAAAACTAAATACATTTATTCTGATAAGGTAGTCATAAAGGAACTAGTAAGAGATCGTTACTCGATCCTTCTCAAAAATATAATAGTAAATCAGTAGGCTCAGGCCACTCTCCTAAACAATATTCCCCCTTTGTTAAAAAATAGAGACAGAAGATATTTCTTCAACAATAACCAAAGAAGAGTTGGAAGAAGTTATATGTTTACTTCCCAAGGATAAAAGTCTAGGACCAGATGACTTCACAAATAATTTTTATCAACAATTTTATGAAATTATAGGAGATGACCTATTGGCAATGATATAAGAGACAAGGATAAGAGGTAAGATATTTGGGAAAATCAACTCCAATTTATTAGATTTAATTCCAAAAGAAAAAAATGTAGTTACTTTTGATAGATTTAGAATTATATCTTTGTGTAATTGCTCTTATAAGATAATGACTAAAATAATAAAATTAAAAGAAAGATTAATAATTTGATAGAGCTAGATCAATGGGTTTTTATTCTAGGGAGATAAATTTATAATATTATAATCATTCATAAATCCCTACACTCAAGTTTCAAGTCCAAAAAGAAAATAATGGCCATTAAACTTGATATGGCTAATGCCTTTAACAGAGTAGACATTGGCTTTTTAACACAAGTGTTAGCCAAATTTGGATTTCCAACTCAAATGATACATTAGATAAGATATTGCATAGAGGGACCTTGGATAACCCATCTAATCAATGGGAAAGTTGCTAACTTCTTTAAAGTCACCAGAGGATTAAGGCAAGGGTGTCCTTTCTCCCATTACCTTTATATCCTTCTAGCTGAAACTTTAGGGATGACCTTGAACAAATTGAGAAGAAGAAAATAAATCTTGGGAATTAGAGCAACTACAAGATATAGAAAAAACACTCATGCTAAATTTGTAGATAATACTTACTAGGTGAAGCCATAAAACTAAATGTTAGGTTGATCAAAGAAGTTTTAGATTGCTTCTCTTCAACCACAAGGGTAGAGATAAACACCCAAAAGAGCAGATTTTACACTATAAATACTTCAATGATAGAAGGTAGAGGTTTCTCTTAGAATTTAAGATTTCACAAAGGTAGTAATACCTTTAAATATCTAGGTGTTCCTATGGGATTCCATAAAAAAAATTAGGAAACTTGGAATGTAATTCTAGAAAATATGTCAAATAGATTACAAAAATATAGCAATGGTTGGTTGAGTTTAGATGGAAGAATTTTTTTAATCAAATTAGTATTAGAAAGTCTTCCCATATATCAATTTTTGGTGTATCATGCACCGTTATATATCTTATAGAATTTAGATGCAATGTTAAGAAATTTTGTATGACAAGGAGGAAGGCAATTTGATAGGAAAAAGTTCCATTTGGTCAATTGGGAGACTGTTGCCAAACCAAAGGAGCAGGAAGATCTAGGAATTAAAAATAATAATTATTAGGAAGGAACTAAGTGCTAAGCTACTTTGGAATTTTCTCACTTCACCAGACTCTCCATGGAAGCAAATATTAAAATGCAAGTATTTGAACAACTATAATGGGATTTGTGGGTGAAATTTTTCATTACTTCACCCACTCTTTTGTGCAGGATGATGACCTAAAAAGTGGCTAATTTTGAAGCTCTAGCACTAATGGTTTGGGTGGATGGTAGAAGCAAATGGTCAAATGGGTAGAAAAAAAGCGACTGCTAATCAAGGAATGACCCCAAAAGCCTGCGCTACTCAAAATATGGCTAAGATTAGTTGGGCATATTTTTGGGAGGACAAGCATCAAAGGTCAATTTGAATCCCTACCCTACTAAATATGGAAAACCCAAAATATGGCGGGAATGCCACCTTGAATAAGGATAGAGCCTGGGCAGAATTTTGGGAGGGTGACAATTGAAATTCATGCTCGATTCCCCATCCCAGTAGTTAGGCAAAAATCTAGGACACAGTGCAAGCCAAAGTGTTTGCCTGGTACTGTCAGCATTGGGAGACTCAAGGAGAGTGTATTAATGATCCTAGTTGCTTAAGTATGAGCTTTCCATGGACAAAAAGGTGGTTTGAATTAGTGTGGCTTCCAAGGTAATTAATTTAGTCACTCATCCACCTATTTGAGGGCTCATCGTTGGTTTGAAGGGGTAGAGTAGGTAATAATTCAATGCTTAGCAAGAATGTCAAAGTGATAAAAGACCTAGATTCATGTAGAAGGATCCTGCTCCCTTTTGAATAGTTGATATTCTTCTAAGAAGCAGTGTACCAGTTGAAAGTTAGTCCACCTCAGCAATATCTTCTTGCATAATGCCATTTATTCTTGTAATTTGAATTGATTGTAAAATATTCTATAAATAGTGGAATACTGGTCATTCCAAAGGGTGACTATATAGCTATTACAATTCATATGTAAAGCCTTCTCCATTTTGTAAATACAAGTGTGTCATTATTTGATCTTCGATTAGTAATCTTGCAATCTATTTTATGCATGTGTGTGCTAATATTTATTTTTATGATGGCTATATGAGCATTCTCATTTAATTATGATATCTAGATTTTGTGGGCTTTGCTGGATAATTCTAGAATTTGCATTCGCATTCGCATTGGAGAAGAGGGTTTATTTTTGCTAAAGTTGGTGGGGGTGGGAGCACTCTAATTTTGCATCCTAGATTTCATGCACACATATGCCCAGTTCTAGAATTCACCTTAGACCTGCTGGTACCTAATGTAAGGTAAGAGTATCGTTGAATGATCTGTTAGGTGGCATGCCTATGTTTACTCCCACAGGAGAAACACACCATATCTTGATGTGGTTGAATCCATCCTTGTCAGTTCTAGATATGGCCTCATTTATTTTCTTTATCCTCTGCTCTTCATTTTCCTCTCCCAATTTGTAGGCAAGTAGCTAGGAACACCATCCAAAAATTAGCCTTCTTTAGGGATCAACCATCCTGCATTCCCTGGGTGCGGTGACCATTCAATGTTGGTGCAACTCCACGGGTGCATCAAACTGATCCATTCCCTCATCTTCCAGTTAGGCTAGATTTACGACCAACAATTTTTGACACACTCGATGGGACCCAAATGTCTCAATTCTTGATCCAAGTCTAGTGAAGCTCTTATCTACAACATATTTCTATTCACTTGGTGACTTAACTTCGTAGTGAACCGAGTCTTCTCTAACTAGTTACCTCGCAAAGAGAAGCAAATTAAGGTAAATTTGCTTTGGGATCCAAAATATATCTATGCTTCAGGTAATTAGAATTTGGTGATACTCTGGTTTACCTATATCTTACCACAAATAACCTAGTGACTCCTCTAAGTAGCAGATCTAGATCTTGAGACCAATTTCCTATTCAAATATGTTCACAAAAATTCTATTCCTTGGAGGAATCAAGATTTGATGAGTAGTATTGACCTCATCAGTGGAGAAAGTATGCTCATTTGGTGACTTTGACTCCAATGCAAGAACCAGAACTCTTGAAGACCATCTCATTGATGGTGCAACAACAATGTCCTAAATAGAATGATCTTGGTCCACTCAACCTCCAATGCTGGCATGAGATTCCTAAGAGTGCCCTAAAAGCTCTAACAAAATATAATGACACTCTAGGAGCTGCTCGAGAGCACCTTGAAGATGTCGTTGCCTTGGTGATCCTCCATGATATCACCCATGAAGATGTTTCTATCCTAGTGATCCTCCATGATATCACCCATGAAGATATCATAATCAGACTTTTGATCTTATCTCTAGAAGCGAGGGCGCTATTGTGGTACTGATCACTTGAGCAGAAAACCATCTGCTCATGGACAGATTTGGTGGGAGTTCTTGTTGACACATTTGATGGCTTCATGGATCCTTTCCAACTCTTGATGCATCTCTCATTCATCAAGAGGGCCCATTTTGAATCCATCATAGATTTCAACATACGATTCAAAAGGACCTGGGAGAGTATTCCATTTGAATGCCAGTCGTCCCCCGCCTAAGCTCACCTGTATTACATTCAAGACGTTAGCTCGGATATAAGCCTCATCCTATATAAATCTAGAGAAAGGATATTCCCTCAAATATTTCAAGAGGTTTTACAGGTTAAGCGGTTCCTACTTCAAGAAGGAAAGATATCTTCAAGGGACTCCACCCTCCCATAGGAGCCAAGGCTACAAACATGCAAAATACAAGGGGTTGATCTCATCTCAAGATCATGCAAAGGAGATGTAAGCATGAGTCATGCAATAAACAATTTTATTGCTTGCACCTTCTCCCAAAAAATAGAGGGCCTGGACCAAGTGGGAAATTCCACTTGTAGAAAGGGAACAATTTTACACCCTTTTGTATCCAAGAGCACACTGAGAAAGGGTCAAGCAATCTCCAATAAGGCTTGACCAATAAAAAAATGGGTTCCTAGGAGGTCCCAATAGTAGGATCACCAATAAATAAGCTCTGATGTTAAACTTTTGTGGAAACATCAGAAGCACACATGGTAGGGATATCACAATAGGTGGATCCCAAGGAATGGTGAAACTAGAGCCTATTGCAAAACGAACAGTCCTTGAGGAAGGCTCCCACGTGACAAGACATATTACTACATTAATCATAGAATGCATAAGTACTAGTTTACATGATGGCTCGCCATGTTGGGGATATGGTACAACATGGAGGATCCTAAGGCAATATCAACCAAACTATAAGCAGTGCTTCAAGTTCAATACGATCTATTCCAACCACTGTAGATTCATTGGATAGCTCCAGTAAGGGTCATTGGTTGTGGTATGCCAATTACATCACAATTTTTTGTTAATAGGTCAACATATAAATAAAGTGTAGTAAGCACATGGCCAAGTGACATCATCTTGTACCATGGTGACTCACGATGGACTTTCAGAAAGCATATTGATTTTGAAGCACTTTTTCCCATACCCTATGTGTGTTTTTATGACCCTATGCCCAATGGATCAAGGATCAAGAATCACGTGTCACTTCACAATATCCAAAGGGATATCCACTATATTTTTGAAAGTAGTGCCCACTCTTCCACCAAATGGGAGGGTTGATCTATAAAATATGAAAGAAATAAAATGAAGATGAGAACGATGCTATAATTAAATATTCCCTAGAATAATGGCAATGAACAAATGAAGTTTTTGCACAATTATGTCAAGAAGAGATTTTGCATTAGGATTTACAAATGCTCTCGACCCTCTGTCTATTCTTGAAAGGACCTTAATCCTTTATGTCTTATGTTGATAGGAATGCATTTTATAGGGTTACCTTATGGACTACCTTCCAATTTATCCCTTTACTTTGTCTCATTTTCCTTCCTACTCTCTTCCCTTTCCATTCACTTTCTCTTATGTTTTTCCTCTTTTTTTTCTTTTCGCTATGTTTGGCTTGGTGGACCTTCGTGCACTCTACTTATTTTCTCTCCTTCTTCCATTTGTCTTGCAGCCTCCTTTGGTTGCCCTTGGTAATTCCTTTTCCACCAATGTTTTCTTCCCCCTTTCCATGTTATAAAGTACTTTTAAAAGATACAACTTTCTGGGTTCTTCTTTCCCATAAGGGAAAATATCCTATGAGTCACCAAGAGTGTGGGTGAAATTTTACATCCCTTCACCCACTCTTTTGTGCAGGATGATGACCTAAAAAGTGGCTAATTTTGAAGCTCTAGCACTAATGGTTTGGGTGGATGGCGAAAGAAAATGGTATGATGGGTGGAAAAATGGGTGGCTGCTAATCAAGTAATGATCCCAAAATCCTGCCCTTATCAAAATATGGCTAAGATTAGTTGGGCATATTTTTGGGAAAACAAGCATCAAAGGTCAACCCTAAATCCCCACCCTACTAAATATGAAAAACATAAAGTATGGCAAGGCTAACAGCATGACTAAGGACAGAGCTTGGGCAAAATTTTGAGAGGGTGACAAAATAAATTTATGCTTGATTATCCACCTCAGTGATCAGGTGGAAATATGGGATACAGTGCAATCCAAAGTGTCTGCCCGATATCGTTAGCATCAAGAGTCTCAAGGAGACTGCATTAATGATCCTAGTTGCTTAAGTACAATCTTTCCATGGATAGCAAGGTGGTTTGAATTAGCACAACTTCCAAGGTAATTAATTCAGTCACTCATCCACTTGTTTGAGAGCTCATCATTGGGTTGAATGGGTAGATTAGGTAAGAATTCAATGCCTAGTAGGAATGTTAGAGTGATCGAAGGCCTAGATTCATGTAGAAGGCTCCTTCTCCATTTTGGATAGTCGACATTCTCCCAAGAAGTAGTGTACTAGTTGAACACCAGTCCACATCAGCAATCTCTTCCCGCCTAATGCCACTAATGCTTATAATTTGAATTGATTGTAAAATCTTCTATAAACAGTGGAATGTTGGTCATTCCAAATGGTGGCTCTATAACTATTACAATTCATATGTAAAACCTTCTCTCTTTTATAAATACAAATGTGTCATTGTTTGATCTTCGACTAGTGCTCTTGTAATCTATTTTATGTATGTGTGTGCTAATGTTAATTTCTACGATGGCTATTTGAGCATTCTCATTTAATTCTTCTATCTAGATTTTGTGGGCTTCGCTGGGTAGTTCTAGAATTTGCATTCACATTGGGGAAGAGGGTTTATTTATGCTAAAGTTGGTGGATATGGGAGCACTCTAAAATTACATCCTGTATTTCATGCACCCATCCACATAGTTCTAGAATTCACCTTCGACCTATTGGCGCCTAGTGCAAGGCAAGAGTATCGTCAGTTGATATTTTAGGTAGCACACCTATGTTTAATCCTACAGGGGGCAGAATATGTGTCTTGTTGCAGCTACATCCATCCTCTTTAGTTCTACCTATGAACTCCTTTGTTTTTTTTTTTGTTAATTATAGTGTTTGTATTTATAGCGGGTTTTAATAAGGATTCCAAAACCTGATTACATAAGAAATGGGCCTAGGGCATCAATCCCTTGAAACTGAACACCAAAATAGAAATCCCGCTTAGCGATGACAGTAAGCATGAAACAATCTCTCTCAGCGGGAAACAAACAAATAAGAAAGAAAGAAGTTTTGGAGATCCCACCCAGCGGGGAGTAGCCAAAAACCACCATCGAGAAGATCCCGCCCAGAAGGAAGCAAAGAAAAACCGTTACAATAAAATCCCGCCTCGCGGGAAGCAGTCAAAACCACCACAAACAGTCCCACCTAGCGGGAAGCAACAGGGAAATCCCGCCATCCGGGAAACCAGCAGAAAAGAAAGGATCCCGCCTCGCGGGAAAACCGGCGGAATTGGCGGATCCCGCCCTGTGGAGAAACCATCCCGCCCACTGGGAAAACATTTCGTTCAGCGAGAGCCATCCTGCAGGAAGCCGACAGCCCGGCACGAGAGAGGATCCAACCCATCGGGGAAGTGACCGGAGAGTTGCACCACAAGGAACCCGCCCCGGGAAAACGGAAGAGGATCCCGGCGGCGGGGACCAAGAATCCCGTCCAAGCACGAGCCCGTCGAGGATTCACAAGAAAAAGGGGAAGGCTGTCCAAACCCTAAACCGTCACCTCCACCGCACCGAGAAACGTAGGGGACCGGATCCACGCGAATAACTCGCAAAAAACCCCGGGGGGAAGCCCGAGAGAAAAAGGGAAGGGATCCCCAACCAAACGGGGATCCCCGGGAAGCACCGATCCGAAAAAACAACCAAGAAAACCCTAGCTGGTCGGGAGGGGCGCAGATAGTGGAGAAGGATCTCCCCCCAGGAGATCATTCGCAAACAACCACTCCCCGGGAGGGATAACCTGGATTGAGCCAAGGAATGGGCAGGAACCAGGAGCCATGGGAGGGGGAGCAGGGGAGGGACCAGAGCCCTCCCCTCTCTACTTTCTTCCCTCCCTGAACTCCTTTGTTTTATTTATCCTTCGATCTCTCTTTTTCTCTCCGAGTTTGTAGGCAGGTAGCTAGGAACACCATCCAGTAATCGACCTTCTTCAAAGATCAACCACCCCTCCTTTCTTGGGCATGGTGGTCATTCAATGTTGGTGCAACTCCATGGGTGCATAAAGCTAATACATTCCCAATGCCTTCCCATTAGGTCATATTTGCGACCAACAAGATCTAGCTCATAAAAAATATGAAAAGCATAGTAGGTTCCTCAATTTGGAAACATATTGTGTAAGATAAAAATATTATATTAAATCATAGCTCTTTGTTTCCAAGGGATGGTAAACATATTAATATATGATATGATACAATCTTGGGAGGAGACATCCAATCATTAAGAATTATTTTCTAGAAAGAAAAGTAGACCTATAATAGTT
Organism: Wollemia nobilis; assembly: GCA_028583015.1. NCBI lineage: Eukaryota > Viridiplantae > Streptophyta > Pinopsida > Araucariales > Araucariaceae > Wollemia > Wollemia nobilis. The sequence continues at coordinate 3,136,059 of JAQPPZ010014908.1, forward strand.
GGGTGTTAACTCTCTTGCAAGCTTAATTGAATGGGTGAGAGATCCACCATTGTCACATTTTTATAGACTCATGGATATAGCTACACATACAAACATAAGGGATTAAAATTTCTCACCAAATTCTAGATCAACTTATATAGGGCTCTATTAGTAGATCAAGTGTTTACATAGTCAACCAAGGGGTGTTATTACAACAACAGGATCAAAAGAACTCAAATATAGCTAAGGTATGGAATTAAAGGTTCCCTCAAACTTTAAGCCTTTCTTTGGTTGGCACTCCAAAACAAGATTTTTACTGGAGACAACCTCATTAAGAGGAATATCATAGGTCCTCATATTTTCTATAGGTATCTTAATAACAATGAAACAATATCACATCTATTTTTTCAATGTACAAAAGTAGTATAGATATGGTGTGAAATAATCCAGTAGCTAGGATCAACACTATCAGGAACCTTCAAATAAAAAATTGCCTAAACAATTAGGGCCAAATGTATAAATGGGAACTAAAGAACAAGGACATCATTAGGTAGATATGACATTCAGTGCCAATATTCATCATTTGACACATGGAAGGATAGTTTTTTATGCAAGTGAACCAATTTTTTAGTGTTAACCAATAGAGTGTTAAGGGAGATATATATATATATATATATATATATATATATATATATATATATATATATATATATATATATATATATATATATATATATATATATATATATATATATATATATATATATATAAGCGAAAAACCCCTTGTGGGGCCGCCTTGGTCTAAGAGACCACGAACAGGGGGTTCTACACCGTCAAAGTCACCCGGGGGTCGCACCCGACCCTGCCCACACCAACATTATCAATTGGATTTTTGGTACCCAATTCAGCTTTTTGGTAGGGTGGAGATTCGAACCTGGGACCTCCCTTGGAGGATTGCCCTCTCCTCTCCAACTCACCTACAAAACCTGGGTCTAAGGGAGATATTTTTGAACATAAAATCTAGATATCATAAACAACAAGACATTAGGAGATTAAGAAAAAATGAGATACAACTATTACACCAAATGCATCTCCAAAACCTCTTGAATTCTAGGCCACATGTTAGAATAATGAAAACTCTAGAGATAAAGTTTCTTGCACTTTTATTTGATGGAGATTCTAAATAAAACCTAATCCATGTAGTGATTGGTTGTGTGATACTAGTGGTACCACACTATGAAATGCTTCAATTCAAAATCAATTTGAGGAGAACAACAAAAAATGTTGCAGAATTGATAGGCTATGAAATAGGACAAAAATTGGCTCGAAACAGGGCATTAAACAACTCCATGTGTATGGTGATTTGAGACTTGTGATCTTTGACCTATCTAAGGGGAAGGATTTCTCATCAATCCAACTACAAATAGTTTAGATAAGACTAAGAGAATTGGAGAAATTTTTTGAATATATACAATACTCCCACATTGGAAGGAGGTATAATATGGTGGTTGATTGCCTTGCAAATGAGGCCATAAGCATAGCCTATTTGCATCTTTGAATAATACAAAGAAAGAAAAACAAACAACATGAGTGACATAGATGAGAGGAAGCATATAGAAATTTTGGAGCCTTTGAAGATTTTGGCACCCCCAAATATTTTGATACCTCTAGAAAACCCTAGAACATTGCGTGATTCTTGAGCTTTTGGTGTTTCAACTTTTATTTATGATTATGGTACCCTTTGCATCTTTGGCATCCTTGGTATATAGTTGTATTTTTTTGAGTTTTTAAATTTGCTTTGTTGCATGTTCCTCTTTTTCTACAATAATATTGTGACCTCCAATTTTCTTGTTGGATGATTGTTCTTTGCAAATTTGAATATCAATATATAACTCCTTTTCTAAAAAAAAAATAAGGAGAATCAAGGTAAGCTTTTGTAAAATATCCCATCAATTATCACATGCAAAAAAATTAAAGCTTGACAAGGAAGATCTATATGGAGGACCTACATGAGGCAATTTTCTCTTTCCATCCTAACAAGGCACATGGACCCAATAGATTCTAACAATTTTCTTTAAAAAAAAATTGGGTTTGTTGAAGAGAGATATGTTGGTTGTGGTTGAAAATGTAAGGAAAAAATAGTACAATAAATAATATCAATGCTACTTTATTATATTGGTTCCCAAGACAGAAAAGATAAAATAATTTGATAATTTTCCACTAAGCCTTTTGAAATATGATTTATAAGACCATTTCAAAAATTATGGTTAACAAATTGAAAAACATTCTAGATTTGTCATCTCAAAGGAACAAGGTGGTTCTAGTTCATAGTAAAAAAATTCTCGATGGTATAATCATTGCACAAGAAGCCATACATTCTCTTCATTCCATGAAAAAGTGAGGTATGCTTATGAAATTAGATATGAACAAGGCATATGATAAGGTTTGTTGGAATTTTCTACATGATATTCTCAAAAGAGAGTTTTTGATCAAAATTATTGTGAATGGATTAGATGTTGGTATAACATTCTAAAATGTTTTATTTTCATTAATGGATCCTTTATTGGATACTTTAAATCATCCCATGAACTTTTATAGGGGGACCCACTATCTCCTTATATATTTATAATTCTCATAGAGGCATTAGGGAGAGCTTTGTCAAAGACAAAAATGGAAGGGAAATTGAAGGTATCTAGGTTGTAAGAAATTATCCCTTTGAATCTCCTCTATAGTTTTTAATACTTTTCTTTTGGGTCATCCCTCATTCTATGAGGCCATGGAATTTAAATCAATATTATCATGCTATGGGAAGGCTACTTTATATCTAGTTAATAATACAAAATCCAAAAACTTTCACATTGACACTACCCTATACTAACAATGGATTATTATGGATATTTTAGGGTTTAAAGTTGGAAAATTTTGATCAAAATATTTAGGTATTCCATTGTATTATAAAGTAAATAAGTATCTTTGGGACTCAATTTTGGATATATTATAATCTTGTCTAGCAGGTTGGAAAGGTAAGTCCTTAACCATCCCTAGAAGGCTATGACCCATGAAGGTTAAATTGCAAGCCATCCCTAAATATGATGTTGCTTTCAAGACTGGAAACATGTATAACATCTAAATTACATAAAATCTAAATATATTTTATTTGGAAAAGATGTGAAAAAATATTTAGGTTTTCTATTTGTAAGAGGGATAGGGTTTGAGGGGAGGGCTTGTGTAATTGTAGCCTTATGAATTTGACACTAGGAAAAAAATTTGGATAGAGATTATTGAAAGATCAAGCAAAGAGTTGGGCAAAAATATAACTTCAAAAATATATATATTCTATTGACACAATAAAATTATTTATCAAATTAACCCTACCTAAAGAATTGCCAACATGAAAATTCAAATCAAATAGTTGAAATTAATAAAAAAAACATATTAGATAGTTATTAAATGAGGAGTGTTTTGTTAAATTTTGGTTTGCTGCTTAGTTGAATCCTTATACTCTTATTTCTAATTTAAAATAGCAACCAATGGCTTAGGCATGTGTAGTTTCTAAATGTACAAAAGTCATAGATTATACTAATTTGATAAATAACTCAAGATCATGAATTTCTCTTACTAATCTAGTTGAATGAGAGGAATTTAAAAAAATATCATATGAGATTCCAAAGAGTTTTCAAGAGTTCTATTTTCTTATTTTTATCTATCAAAATATGGTGGATACTCAATCAAGTTTTGATGTGAGGATTTAGAGCAATTTGAATTTCCTACTTCTATTTTTTTCCCTTGGAAGAATATTTACTAACTATAACCCTTTCAAAGGCCTCAATATTCCTTTGGTTAGTAGTCCAAAACAAGATATTTTTATAGAAAAGAGTTTTCAAAGAAGAGGATATCATATACCTTTCAAGTATCCTTGTGTGAGAAGGGTCTAAAAATATTAAATTATTTACTTTTTTTTTTTGTGGAAAACATCCCAAAAGGGATGCCACTTTCGGGTAAGACCCAAGGAGGCGGGGGTATCCATTCCGCAAAAAACGCCCAGGACTCGGACCTGGCCTACCACCTTTGACATACTCAAGGAGCAAACAAACACACAAAACCAATTTAAAAATAAGTAAATAACAACAAAAATAATAAAATAAAATAAAAAACATGCTCCTTGAGTGTGTCAAAAACAAAAGCACAACCAAACACGCATAATAAGAAAAAATAAACCACAACACAAACCACATAGAAAAACACAAGAACCACATAACAAAACACAAACAAGACAAAAACAACAGAACACTACAAAGACATAACCCAAAAAAAACATGAAAAATAAACACAACCAAAACCTAAAAAATAAAATAAATAAAATAAAAATAAAAATAAAAAACAACCAACAACGAGATAATAAACAAAAACAAAAAACATAGAAGACACTCACACATAAAAACACGAAATAACACAAACAAAGAGAAACCCAAGAACAAGAACAGAAAAAAACACAAGAACAATAACAAAAAACATAAAAAAAAAAACAAAACAACAAAAACACAAGAACAACGAAAAACAACACAAAGAACACAAAAACAAAACAAAACAAAAGAACCCACCCACCTTAAAAAACTAAACAAAAAAAACAAAAAAAAAAAAAAAAAACAATGAACAAAACAATGACCTATCTAGACTAGAAGACTATTAAGGCAAGAATCAACAGAGGAAACAAAATAAAGAATAGAATGAGCTAGGGAACTAAAAAAACTGAATGAACCAAAGAGAAGCAAAAAAAAAAAAAAACAAGAAGAAACTAGGTACCTTTAGAACTGGAGCCATCCAAAGAAATGATAGAAAGAAGAGCTTCCCTAATTTGAGAAGCCCACCATATAGGAGGGTGGCCATAACAAGTAAGATCACCTTTGTCCAAAGCCCAATTAGCTAAAGCATCAGCACTCTTGTTTTGATCTCTAACCACATGATTGTAATCAACTTTCAAAAATCCCATCCGGATTAACTGAATCTTCTCAATAATTCTTTTTATTCTCCAATCCACCTTATGATTCTTAGAGGAGTCTTCAAGAGATTAATCATAAGTTGAGAGTCAGACTCAACTAACACCTTTTCCCATCCAACCTTAGTAGCCTCCTGAAGGCCTCTGAGGATACCATACCCCTCAGCAAGGTTATTGGAAAGAATACCCAAATTCTCAGCAAAAGTAAAAACTAGGGAGCCATATGAAAGTCTACCAATTCCTCCCACACTGGCTTTTCTAGGGTTCCCTCTAGAGGCTCCATCAGTATTGACTTTTCCAAAATCCTTAGGAGGAGGTTGCCAATTTCTAGTCCTATCCATCTTACTAATACTCACATTCCCTTTAAGTTGGTTGCCCTTAGAAGGTTTAATCTTCAATCTTTGCATCACTTGATCCCATCTTTGGTGGGAGTTTTGAGGGTGATTAAGGAGTTGATGGACTGATTCAACTAAGTTGGCTATGATCTTTTGCCAAATATAGTGAATATCCTTCCTATCTTGATTAAAAATTTGGTTGTTCCTTTCATTCCAAATATTCCAAAGAAGAATGGTAGAACCCATCCAAACTAACTACCTAATAAAATGATCAACACCCTCTTGATTAGGCCAATCCCTCCAAAGCTGTTCAAAAGTAAAAAAATTGGACCACTTGTAAGCCAAGTAAAGTGGCCATTCTCCTCCATAGCTCAGAGGCTAAAGTACACTCAATAAAAAGATGGTTGATATTTTCTACATTCTCTTCACACATTTCACATCTAAAAGGGCCATGAAAACCATGCTTCATAAGTTGCTCACCAGTAAGCACCCTATGATGCAATAAAATCCAATTAAAGAACCTCACCTTAGGCCAAAGATTTTGAGCCCACAATTGAGAAAATATGTCAGAAGAATGGTTGGGATTATTATGGCATAAGGTCAAATAACCTTGAGCAACGGAATACTCACCCTTAGTAGTGTTGTTCCATCCAAAACAATCTTTTTCATGGGACCAAGAGAGGGATCTCATATGAAGGATGCCTTGGATATCTTGTATTTGCCTTTATGGGATTTGAATAGGCCAGTCCTCAATAGGGATCCAATATCTACCAACCTTTGAATTACCAGTATGGTACCGACAGTAATTAGCCACCTTTATCCAATTAGCTCGGTGAAGCTCCTCCATCAAAGGCCTCCAATCGGGAAACTAAGTTATCAAAGGCTTGTGACCATCCCAAGAATCTGTCCAAAAATTTGCATGTTGACCATTATGAATGATCCAAAATAATTTTTTCTTTATCAAATCCTCACCAGTCTTAAGAATTGCTAAAATGGGAGAACATTTGGTAGGAAGTTGATAGCGAACAAGGTCTTCAGGAATTTTGTTCTCGGCATATTTAGCACGGAGATTATTGGCCCAAAGAGCATTGGGGTTATGCAACATCCTCCAATATAATTTAGCAGCTAAAGATTTGTTGTTATTAATTGAAGACCGGAATCCTAACCCCCCTTCACTCTTAGGAAGACATAAAGTATCCCAATTCACCAAGGCCCATTTTATTTTCTCCTTAGTACCACTCCAAAGGAAACGATGACTGATTTGATCCAATTCTCGAAGAACAACATTTGGGATATTCAAAACGGAAGAAACATAAATAGGAATAGCTTGAAGGACTGATTTTACCAAGGTGATTCTACCCCCAGAAGAAAGCCACTTGTTGGTCCACTTTCCAATTTTCTTCTTGACTTTGTCCAACAACCAATTCCAATCTTTATTTTTTTGCCTTTGAATATTTATGGGAATACCTAAATAAGTGATTGGAAGAGAGGTCTTCTTATATCTTAATTTATCCAAGACCATGGATTCCTGTCTAGCAGAGAAGTGAAAGAAAATAACTTTAGATTTATCTTCATTGATCAAGCGCCCGATGTAGCCTTAGAAAAATAGCTAATTATTTGCTTAATATTAGAAGCTTCCTTAACTGTAGCTTTACCTAAAAGAGTAGAGTCATCCACAAATTGAAGATGAGAGATAGGTCTAGCTCCATGAATAATGGTAACTCACTCAAGGGTTTTGTTTTCCCTATTTTTGGTTATAGTCCTACCCAAGCATTCAACAAGAATGATGAATAAATAAGGAGATAGCGGGTCACCTTGCCTAATACCTCTGGAAGCTGGAAAAGACTGAGAAGGCCTGCCATTGATAAGAACTAAGTAGGAAATTGAAGAGATAAATCCCATAATCCAATCCATCCAATCCTTAGAGAAACCAAATTGCCTCAAAAATTTGATAAGGAAGTGCCAATCCACTCTGTCATAAGCTTTGGATAAGTCTAACCGAATGAACATAGAAGGAGAATTTTTCATATCCATGGAATGGATGGCTTCCTGAGCAAGAACTATCTCATCTACTATTTGACGTCCTTCCACATATCCCCCTTGCTATGGGGAAATAATATTATGCAAAAGAGGCTTCAACCTTTTTGCCATGATTTTAGTAATGATTTTGAGAAGAACATTACATAAAGCAATAGGTCTAAAAGCTAAGATATGATCAACCTATTGAGCTTTTGGAACAAGAGTAATATAAGTTTTATTGATAACCTTCAAAATTTCTTTGGCTTTCCTGGCTTCTTCCACCACCTCTAATAAATCAACATGAAGGATATCCCAGAACTCTTGGTAGAACTCAAATAGGAAAACCATCGGGACACGGGGTTTTCCATTTTTGCATTTTAAAAACTACTTGTTGAAGCTCATTGATAGTAACGAGGAGCAGTCAAAATAGAGTTCTCCTCAGAAGTGATAAGAGAAGGGATTGCTTGAAGAACATTTTGTTGAGAAGCTGAGTCAAGAGGAGTAGCAGCAAAAATTATTTACTTCTTCATTATCACTTTGCTTATGCCATTTGGGGTCACTTTTTCAATAATATGAAAATTTATTTGGTAGCTCCATAACCATTGAAATAGTTGATGAAATGCTTGAGTAATTATTTTAAAGTAAAAAACCATTAAGCATTATATGGAGGATTGGTCTTACCATTATTTGTTAGAATTTATGGCTTGAAATAAATAATAGAACTTTTAAAAATAAATATTAAAATAATACCCAAATTTAGAAACATATTATTGCCTCTTTTGTAGAATGTTTATAGACATGTTGCTCATCATGGGAAGTCTCAAGTTTAGAAAAAGAGGTTCTAGCCTCTTGGTTACAAGATTTGAATATACATGGATATCCATATATGTCAATAGAGTTATTAGAAAGGATCTACTTTAATCAATGGTAAATAGAAATATCTACAAATTAGGTATATCAAAATTAATTTTGATGGTGCTTCCAAAGGAAATCCAAAAAAAGTTGGTGGAGGTGATTTTTTTAAAATAACAAAGGCAAAATTTTCCTTGTATAAAATCATAATGAAATCAACCAACAATTGTGTAGAGGATAGGGCATTTCTTAAAATGATCAAAATTGCAATTAAAAATTATGGAAATATGTTTTAACTAAGGGGGATTTACAAATTTTCATTAATACTATCAATGTCCCAATTTTTCTAGACTATTTATGGTTAATAAATAATTATGCTAATGTTGTTGAAATATGTGGTGACTAAGATTCACTAAAGACCATGACCAACTTTGTATTATATTGCATGTATAAGCCCTTTGGACCCTTGTAAACCTTACCAAAGGTATTTTTTAATAATATTTTATTATTTAACCTAAAGGCTAGTTCCTTAACCTTGGCCTAAAGGTAACTTGTCATTTGGTATAAATACCCCATCATACCAACCATTTGGTCATTATTTGGAGTGTGTATTCTATTTTATTTCAATGAGATTATTTGGTGTCTATGGACACCCCCTTATTATTGGATTTCTTAGCATTTTCTAAAAACAAATGGAATCAAACATTAATTAGTGTTACTTAACAAAGGAATACACAAATGAAAAAGAACACAAAATATGATGGGGTGTCCATGGACACCAAATAATCTCACTAAATAGAAATGGAAATGCACTCCAATAAATGATCAAAATGATTGGTATGAAGGGGTACTTACATCCAAATACATAATGGCTATAGGTCAAGTTTGTGAGACTAACCCCCAGGGATAAAATATTATAAAAATTACAAAAAAAAATTCAAGGTTTACATAGTCCTAAAGGGAAAATATGACCAATATAAGTATAAAATTCAGTCATGGCCTTAAGAGAAGCTTGACCACTGCACATTCCAACATCCCCCTTATGCTGAATGAGAGACAAAAATAGAAGCCCTTACTTATAATCCCCCTTAAGGGATACTCTCCAGCTACAAGAAGCTCCCACATGTGAACAAAAGTGAACTCAAGCATGACCTTGGTCAAAATATCCATTGCATGTTATAATGAAGGTACAAACATTGGGTCAAGCATCCCATGCGCATGAAGCCACCTAAAAAAGTACATCCATATCTCTATGTGCTTTATCCATTGGTGGAACACTAGATTATGGGTAAGTTATATGGAGATTCGATTATCACATCAAAGGATGACTAGAAAGCTCTAAGTAATGATAATATTCTCTAAAATAATGAGCATCCACATGATATGCTTAGATACCTCATTGGAAACATAATATTTAGCCTCCATGAAGGATTGAGAAATAGTGGAGTAGCATCTAGAACACCAAGAAATAGGATAAATTCCAAAAAGAACACAAAGTCAATGGTGGATTATAACTCATCCAAGTCACTTACCTAATCAACATCTAAAATATCTATTAAAATAGAAGGGAATCCAATAGAGTAGTGAATATCCATTTGATAGTTATGTTTGATGTAACTAAAAATCCTCTTTACTATTGTACAATGACTCTCGTAGGATTTTTTGCATGTATCTAGAACAATAGTTGTTAGCAAAGCCTATATCGAGTCTAGTGTGAATAAGAAAGATAAGTCCTACAAGAGACTAATACAATGTGGCATCAACCAAATGTGTGGTGCAATTAGCCTAAATTTTTAGGATTGAGGTGAAAGGAGTCTAAGTGGACTTATAATCCTCCATACTAAAACACTAAAGAAGGTCCAAGGCATAATTTGATTGAGCAATGGTGATGCTAGAATATGTTTGATCAATCTAAATCCTCAAGAAATAATGAAAAATACTTAAATATTTCATCTCAAAAGTGGAATGAAGCTATGAATTTATATCCTAGATCAAAGTGAGGAGATGCTAGCGATGGGAAGATCATCAATATAAAACATAATCACCAAAGTTTCTCCATCTTAATATTGGATATAAATATCATGTTTAGCCTCGCATAATTCAAATCCACCACTAAGAAAAAAGAAATGGATCTTCTCATACCATGCATGAGGAGCTTGCTTAAGTCCATACAAGGACCTAGAAATATGATAAACTATTAGAGCAAGGTCATCAAGATGAAAACTAGGTGGTTGCTGCATGTAGATTTCCTTTTAAACCTCCTCATATAGAAATGTACTCTTCACATCATTTGACGTACCTTCCATCCATAAGAGGTAGCAATGGATAGAATCATCCTAACTGAGTCCATCCTATCCATTGAGGCAAAAGTATCAAAATAGTCCACTCCCTCCTATCGTGATAACTCCTTAGTAACAAGGTGTATCTTATGCTTCTCTATTTGACCATCCAATGTGTATTTGGTATTTTAGACCTATTCTCAACCAAAAACATCCTTCCCTTATAGAAGAGGGATTAAAAACCTAGTATTATTCTTTATAAGTACCTCATACTCTACCCTTAGATTGAGAATATGTGAGAGGATCTTGAGAATGTGCCACCTTTGAAAGAAAATCTTAAGAAGGAGCCTTTTAATGTTGCTCAAGAGATAGAATGGTATGAGCATCCTTTAAAAGAATCTTAACACACTTGGCTATTGGATAAACCAAAGAATTGTGTGTATCCTTTGATAACTCAACATCAAAATTTGAAACTCAAGAATCCAAATCACCACCACTCACATCATCTTACAAGATTAAAGCATTATAAACTATTGTGTCCTACTCATAATACCCTAATATTGGAGAAGAGAATGTATCCTATGGTGCTACCAATGAAGGGGTAAAGTCAATAGGCAAATAACAACCACTTGAGGATGAAGAAAACAAAGGAGAAGATGAAGAAGATGCTCTAACAAGAATAGAGTCAACCATGATCTCAAAAGAAACAACTAAATTAAATATAGTCAAAGGATTAGAAGAATAAGTTACCAAAAGCTTAGGTGGTAGGACAAAAGGAGCACCTATAAGAAACTCATTGAATATGACATCTATTTGGATCAAAACCTCATGGCTCTAAGGATTGTAAAGATGATATACCTTTGAGGTATATGAGTACCCAAAAAATACACTTATGACTCTTTGGTGCTTCTAAATATCCTTGGGTATATGATCCTATGATAAAGAACCAAATGTATATAACTAGGACCCCTTTTGGAAAGGTCCCCCTTTATGTTTTCCCAAAATACACTCCTCAAATGCACCACTTGGAGGGGAAATGCATGGAATCACAAAGGTCGTATGATGTTGACTCATGTATATCAAAGATACATAGATGAGATTCCCAAGTCTATGATGTCAATTCTAACTTTTATTACTTTCATGTATAACCATAGCGTTGAATTAAAAAATTAGACTAACTTTTATTTTAGTTGTTGTGCCTCCAAAATACAAGTGTCAATAAGGTTGGAAGGGTTTTCTATAGGTTTCATCGAACCTATAAATTTAGGTTGGATCCCTACTATCCTCATTTTTAGATCTAATCTAAACTAATGAAATGCACACATGAAAGTAAATGCAAAAAAATAAAGTGAACAATTAAAATGTATAAAACAAAGTGTGAAAAATAAATGCTTAAAGTTTAGAGTGTAAGAGATGAAATTAAATATGGTTGTTACACCATAGCAAGTATATAATGCAATCAATCAACCCATAATAACTCAAATGACATCAATGTTTACCCATTCAATTGATTATGATATCGATAAGCAAATGACAATATGGGCTAGGAGGGAAGTACCCAAGCACCACACACTTAACAAACCATGAGACAATGCCTATAATGGAATGCAAAGGACTTGCCAATTTTTGACAACCTCATGAGTACAAAGCATAATATAGGTTTTAAATACTGTAGCTTTAAATTATCAAGGCCAAAATATAGTTACAATGAGGTGCCTATTTATACCAATTTTACCCATAAGTTACTTTGGGTGAGAAACAATTACTCCTAATAAAATAAAATTTTGGGGGTAACTTTAGGAAAAATTACATACCTCTAAATATACCTCTAACACATTTAGAAGGCTCCAAAAATTCTTAGTGCATCACCAAAAGATAAAAATTTCAGTTTTATTTTTTATAATTTTTACTTTGGCACCTTGAGTGAGCAATTTTCTCACCATGATGAGTGATTTGCTCACTTTGTTGAGTGAATTTCTTGTATTAGTGAGTAGAGAAAATTGCTCTTTGAGAAACTCAGCACCTTTATCAAGTGAATCAATCCTCCAAGCCAATAAATAGTCCTTAAACAAATTACATCTCTTCTAAAACTCAACAAAATTTTGAAATTTTAAAGGATTTCCTACTGTATAGGCTTCCTCTACTACTGTTTACTTTAGAAGTGTATAAAATTTTACGAAGGTAGTGTTGAGGCAGTATAGACAGTAGACCATGCAGGCTGAGATCCTAGATCCCTTTCCAAAGGGAACCTAAAATTTCACATGGGTTGGTCTACCTCACATGTATATGTGTATGTACAAAAAATGTTTCAAGTGAATATTTTATGTGTAAATTTATCCAATCACCTAAGGTTGTGTCACTTAGCCTTAATATATTCTAAGAAATACCACTATAAGATAAAATGAAAGGTAAAAGGATGCAAGAATACAAGTATGCAAGCAAAAAATTCCTAGAGTATGCACTCTTTTTTATTTCAATGATAATGAGAAAGTAAAGGAGTATTTCCTTTTCAAGGGTAAACAAAAGAATGATGCAAGCAAATAAACTAGCCTAAATGCATTTATATGCTTTGATAGTTTCTTGCCTAAAGCATCTTAGCAAAATAAAGTATCCTAGGTTTGAGTCTTTCTATTTTTGTGATTAAAAGGTTAGAAATAGAAATCAAAGTACTATAAAATATATGGAAGCAACCAAAATTAGATCATAGAAGACAAGAAAAATGCAACCAAAGACAAAAATTACTTGATTCCAGTGTCTAAGTAGTAGTGTTGATACTAGTACTATCATAAATTTCTTGTGCTATCATGAATGCACCTAAAAAAATTAAAAAAATCAGCAAGGATTAGGTTTAGGGGGTTTTTTTTATCAGAGAGAAGTAGATGACTATATGGCTAGACTGATTAGACCCACTTTATCTTATGACAATATAATTTTAAGCCTAAAATGGAAGAATATATGTAGTCTCTGCAATATAGCTGAGATTCAACAACAATGTTAATAGTAGCACTATTGCAGAGAGGTGGCTCTATTGTTCTATGTAAAATAAAGAGAATAAGCACCAAGTTTATTGGGGTTTGTTAGTGCTATTATTCTTGCAACTAAAATATGGGTGTCTAGGATGATGAAAAGCTTGTAAAAACTTGTCTAAAGGTTGATTACAACAAATGGATCTTAGGATGAAATATCTAAACACATCTTTGAGGACAAGACCTCATTAGATGAAGGGGAAAAACCAAAAGGACTAACAAAGCACTAAGGATAAGGAAAAATTGCAAGAAGGATAAAAGCTATATTTTAAATATGAATTGCCCAAAGTGGATATAATATCAAAGCATAAGGATCTAGTAATATTTCCTAAATACAAATGGTCCAAAAGCACTAGGAGAGAAGGAAAGACCTACAATAACTATGTTAGTAGAATAAATAAAATGCTAAATAGTTAAATTACTTAATAAAAGCCTCTCAACAAGATAATGACTTGATTAGAAACTATGAAGAAAGATGAAAATGCTAATGATTATTGCAAAAGAGTAAAGATATTTTCTAATTAAATGCTATTAGTAGGTGCAAGATACATAAAAGAGGAGATAAACTAAAATTTTACAACTGCAAATGTATGAAATACCAACAAAAGTGATTTGCAAGAACTATAAACACAAGTTCTATTAGAAAAATAATATAGAGGGCATAACATAGGCAAGAAGCAACTAAAAGGAATAATATATGGAGATATGGAATACAAATAAACTCCTATAAATAACTCCTCTCCATCCACAAATGTCTCTAAGCACTTAAAATAGTAGTAAGAATATAAATTTGTTGGTATGCCCCTAACCTTTCCTAGTTTACCTCAAAATGTTGCTAGAATGCTTGAAAATACAAGAATGCAAATGAGAAAGAGAGAAAGGGAGCTTAGAGAGAACTTAGAGAAATTTTTGTAGAGTTTAGATACTTCAAGAATGCCTATTGAATGCTTATCCCATGGACTCAATTTATATAATTTTAGGAGAGTAATTCTTGGAGGGAAAGAGAAGTCAAATATGCCTTTAGGAAAATACAAGGAATTCAAATTTCATAGTCCTGGGGATGAGAGGTAGCATGCATGATCAAAATAGATAGTGGAGAAAAGAATCCACATGCTTTAGGTATAGGTTGTAGATATTTGACTCGTTTCAATGATATTACTATGTTTTTGCAATAACACTAATAGTAGAACTATCATTGAAGATCAATGTTTTTGACATATTTGACTATTGAAGGGTCAAACTAATAAAAATAAGAAAAGTTTCAATAGTGCCATGTTTTTGCAATAGCACTGCATTTAGCACTATCATGAAATATCAACACTATTCATCCGTGGCAAAAATGAGTGGGGTTTTGCTTGGATTAACTTGATTTATTGAAGATAAATTCTTGGGTGTCATGATTGAAGTACTAGTTGATCAAGCGTGTCAAAATTGGATGTTTATATTTTGTCCCTTTTATACATTTATTGCATAATAAATGCATTGAAAATATATTATAGGAGTCTAATTTTTCTATCAGAGTGCTTCATGGCACTCAAAGATGTTATAATGATAAAATGTCTATGAAAGGAGCTATAATAAAAACTAATCATTTTAGTGTCTTTAATTCCTATGTCATCATTAATGTGCCCCTAGGGATTCCCCCTTGAGTTTATAAGGGAAAATGATGGTTTCATGAGGAAACTCAATGAGGCAGGAAATTATATAGAAGAGAAGGAGAAAATGAAAGGAAGAAGAACAAGATTGGCTTGGTTGGGGTTGGGAGGGTTAAAAGAGCAAGAGGGGGTAAAAAATCAATTTATTTTTACCACACTCAATCCACAATTGTGATAGCAATGACATGTGGTGAGATTTGATGGTTGATTTTGGGAGACTCATTTATCA
The DNA here is from genome assembly GCA_028583015.1 of Wollemia nobilis. Lineage (NCBI taxonomy): Eukaryota > Viridiplantae > Streptophyta > Pinopsida > Araucariales > Araucariaceae > Wollemia > Wollemia nobilis. The sequence continues at coordinate 3,151,429 of JAQPPZ010014908.1, forward strand.
TGCAAACCTCATGCAAGAGGCCATCACAACCAACAAAAGAAGAAGATAATCATCCTTATTGGATAAGAATATGTAAGTATGTGACTATGAACTTGAGCATTGTCTAAATCATGTGCTTAAGGTCAAAATAAGAAATAAATTTGTGGACAAGAGATGGACTAATATAAATATCATATAATGGTGGATGTACCATTGTGAAGTTGGCATAGTAAGTCTTGGATTTGGTGTAAAAAAGGATGAAGAGTTTGAAAAAATGACGAGGAGAATTTGGATGAAGTAAAAAATAATTTGAATGAAGAAAGGATTGATTCTAATGACCCTCATATTTTAGAAGAATATGGTGAGCAAGATGATAACTTCTTGGAATGGAAAAATCAAACTCTAGAGGTTACAACTATAAGTGGCCAAAAAATTCTAGACATGACCATTTCAAACTAATAGTAAGCTCCATCATCACCTTTAATTTAGGAGAAAATCTAAAAAATGTATACTATGGGCATGTAGATAATAGAGAAGATGGGCTATAGCGGTAGTGAACTAGGATCAATATTAGCCAAACCACTAAATCCCCCTTAGGAACCACTTGACAAGGGTAATAAGGGACTGGGTGTAGATGTGCTACAACTTTTTCCTATGAAAGTCCTTGTTTTAGAGGTCTCAAAGCCTCATGAATAACATCTTGAATTTTCCAACAAGACAAAGAGTTTAGGGTCTCCTCAAAAGTAGAAAAAGAGATGCAAAAATAACTAATGTGGTTATACCCCAAGAGTTAGATAGTGATTGGAAACCATAGTGCAAGAGTCAAGTATGTCATGTCAATATAATTCTTCTCATTCCCAATATTCCCCTAATTTTTCTTCACAACCTTTTCCACCTCACTCAAATTTACCACCATAGACACCTTCTAGATTGCCTTATAAAATCATTGCCCCTTTCTCTTTTCCACTCACTTGCCAAGCTTTGGATACCTATAAGAATCCCTTATCCATTGGAGATATTCAAACCACCTCTCTTGCATCCACAATGCCTTTCACATCCTCTCAACCTCGATTGCACTCTTCTTTCACTCATCCTAGTCTCTACAATTCAAAATCACTTTCAATAAGTACAAGCGAGTGCTCAATCTTGGATTGCTATAAAGAAGCAAAATATAGAACCAAATAATCCCTCAATAAGAGTATTAAACATGTTGGATCTTAAGCAGAGGTAGTATACTCTTGGAACCTTAAATATTTATATCTAATCCATCTTGTCTAAAGTTGACTATCAAATTACCACATATATTATAGACATAGAAAATGTTGTAATGGAAGATAAATCTTAGTTGGAAAATACATCAATTGATGTACTATACATAAATGGAGTCTAGGTAATGGATAAAATTTGCAAAGAAAAAGAAAATGAGGATTAGTTGGTGAAATCTATTGAAATGGATAAGACGAGCAAATTCATTAAAAATTCAGGTCCAATAGTTGCAATATAGTCTACAAGCAAAGGAGACTAAAAGTAAAACTTGTCAAAAAATGTGCAAGGCATCCAACAAGATCTTATTACTAAAAAGAAACAAGTATAGGCCTCCTATATTTCCATATATGCATGCTAGAGGATAAAAAATAAAATTTGGGGTCAATTTTTTTAATCTATTTAAAAGCTTATCCCTTGTTATAGAACTTATTGGTTATTGCTAGATAATTGCCACATAAACAAGGGATGAATTTGCTACAATGCAAAACATTATATATGGAAAGGGTCAAGAATACCAAGTAGTCATTAATCCACTAAATAAGGCCTCTAGCCAACAAATATCTTCAGTTAATAGTAGAGCATCAATATACAAAATGGAGATAAAAATCATAGAATATGAGCAAAAAATTAAAAAGAGATATGAGATCCTCAATTCACTCATCACCATTGGAAACAAAGCCTTAAACATAACAAATGAATCCATAAAAATTGGAATATCATATATTTTGATAGATGATGGTCATACTTGTTCTTTTGATGAGCTAAAATTCATTTTTGATGGAATATATGAAAATCCAACTGATTTTTTAAATTGGCCATAAAATGTTGATGAAAAATTATTTTCTTTTCACATAAGCTAGTTGTATTATATGATATTATTAGGGTTAGGAAAGCATTATCAAACTAATTCATACAAAAAAATCTATGATATAGAATTAATTCATGAAATGGAAAAAATATTTAAGATCTGAATATAGTAGGAATGAGATGCAGTCAATCAACTTACAAGGTCAAGATTTTGTAGGTGGCATTGAAAAAGAATAGCACCATGCAACAAAAAAGAAGGTTTCATATTGGTAATGTAAGAATTTACAGCTAAAAAATAAGGCTATTTGGGTTTAAATATTTGTTGAGCGAAATCCCTTAGAGTTTCCAATAATGTAGTTAAAATCCTTGGAATACATTCACAAGTCCAAAAATATAGGCTAGAATTGCTAAGTTATTTGCTTTCAAAGCTTGAAGATAATTATGGACTCATAATTATTTTAATTCTTTATTTTTAGATTGTGATACCTTAATATTATTTATTCTAGAGCTTAAAGGAGTAATTCCAAGCTCAAACCTCTAGTTAACAATTATCTTTTAGACTCAGACTTATGAAATTTAGCAAACCAAAACATCTTTATGTTGACAAAAATAAAGCGCTTCAAAGTATTCAACAAATTGAGGGGATAATAAGGCAAAAAAGTGTCCAAGACTTGAAAGGAATCATGCCATAACATTTTCTATGGTATTTTAGCAAAGCACTTCAAAAACTCTAGCTTGATGCAAACTCTACAAGGATAAGACTAGATGCTCCAAAATATAACAAGTCAGACCCTTTTTGTGGTGACATTAACATAAATTTCACAAATTTTCAACCAAGTGTAAAGTCAATATTTGAGATTCAATTAACAACCTTCTAACTTTACGAATCTAGAAACCAAGCTAAGAAAAAGTGTACCAAAACTTTCTCCTTACTAATGTTAGAAAGAGCATTTCAAATCTTTGACATAGTGTAAGGTTTGTGAAGGGGATGGTATCTATTTTAGTAGGTGGTGAGCCAAAAAATTTTGATAGATGATGTCATCCAAGATTCTAAGATTTCTATCATAATGAAAAGAATACAAAGGGAACAAAAGAAATCCCATAGAGTAAGATAAATCAAAGCAATAACCTAGACTAGATATTTTTAGCATGAGGAATTAAGTCAGCTTCCAAAATGTCCAACATCCTTGTACTAGGAAATAAAAACAACTTGAAATGCAATAACATCCTATACTAGAATATCTTAGCATGAAATACATATAGAACCCTAGAAATAAGTAGTTAGACCATGATATCTATTAGAACTAGAAAGTGATAGCCACCTCATTGAAGTATAATTGAGAATCCTATAATTATAACCAACTAGGATTTGACAAGAAAATACCAAGTGGTGCTAGATCAACCTAGGATTGTGCCTAATCAGTCATGGATTAATATTGTATGTAATTAGTTTCATTTGAGATCATCAAAAGCTATGAAAGGAGTAACACTCCTCATTTTAAAGGGTCAAATATTTAGAGTTTACCTTTTTGTAAGCTAAGTGTTCTAAGATGCTTGAAAGCAATCAAGAGTTATTTGGTTTATTTCATTTAAAGTGTAAGTTTTGTAGGTTCAATATTTTTATTTGTTTCAGCTGAGGTAAATTCTATTAAGATAAAGACTATTTTAGTTGGAATGCTTGGAATACTGAATATTGTAAATTATGAGTTCATTATGCTTTTTGTATATGATTTGGCTGAAAGAATATCTATTAGGTTAGGCTTTGATAACAATAACTATTATATGATCATTTAGCCAAAGTTCTATTATATGAATCCCAAACACAATCAATACTATTTCTATCCTTGTTTCTCTTTTCATATTTTTTGTATTTTGTGTTTAATTTTTTAAAAAACATCAAGGATCCATCCTTATTCAAAGGTTGATCTAGGAGTATTTATAGGTCATCCAATATTGACTTCAGTCTAAGGCACACATTTCATACTTAGGAATATTGAAGCTTCAAAAAAGGAAAAGGCTAAATTTTTGTAGATAGACCCCTAGTGCTAGATAAATCATGGGAAAGCTTTTATGCCTAGCAAATATCTCCAAGACACTTGAAAAAGTTAAAAATAAGGTCCAAATATATTTTTACTACATATGCATGAGAAGAGGGTCTAATTGGTTGTATTTAAAAAAATGATTGCATAGGAAATCTAGCCATATCTTCCTAAACCTCTTCATCAACAAAGCTTAAGTCGACTAGGATTTCCAAGCAATGGCATGATCGAAAGTATTCCAAAATATTGACAAGTTATAAATCTATGGCAAGGGATGACTGAGGTTTCTAAAAGGATGATCTAAATAAAGGTCTTCCAAAATCCTATCTAGTCTGGTGATCAGAGAGCCTAGTGGTTAGGTATTCTTAAAGATGATGTTAGCATAAGTATTCTAAAGGAATCAGCTATTGCAAAAGCCCAAAGAGCAAGAGAGTTAGTATTATCAAAGGTGACATTAGTCAAAGTTACCAAAACCCATGGCCAAGTATAATGGTTAGGCCTCAAGTGAGCTAGTATTTGAAGAGCATAATATCAATGGTTTTCAATTGATGAAATTAGCTAAAGCTTTCCAAGATCTTGATGAGTTCTAAGTCTAAAACAAGGAGTGGATGGGGTTTCTAAATAATGATATCATAAAAAATATATATTCCTAGTCATTCCAAGGCCCAAAGACCAAAAGTGGCCTAAGTTTCTTAGCCATGATGTAAGCTTAAAAGTTTAAGAGTCCTGGGTAAGTCTAAAATTGAATCAACAAGTAGACGTGGCCTGGTAAGTGAGGTTGGTCGACGTTCCAATCAATCCATAGTCTACAATAAGGATAGCTAGGATTTTCACATGATGACATCAACAAAAGAAATCAAAAGATTATGATCATATGTCTTAAGCCCCAATATCAATAAAGAAAATCAGTAGATAATGATAAAAAATAAAAATAAAATCCCATGAACAAATCCCTTTCAGCATAGATCATGGATGTTAGAAACATAAAACACCCAACCAATCCTCAACTATCTATATCATAATAGTTAGGTTGAGTCTACAATTCTAATAAGTTGGTATAATAATAAATCATAGTGGTGAAAAGGATGAGTGTACTGAAGATACCCAAATCTATTAAGAACACAAGGATTCTGGGATTAGAATTGATCATGTCATCAAACTAGAATCAAAATAGTTAAGCCAAGATGGTGGTGTTGATAGTGTAAAATTAGGAAAATGACATCCATGCTCCTCAAGCATGTTAAAATAGTTGTACCATTTTGAAGGTGGGAATTTATGCTTCTCGAGTATTCCTTTGTTGATGTTGGTTGTCAAATATAATCCACCTAGAATGGGGTGTCATTTTGGTAGGATTTTACTATTGAAAGCTAAGTGTTATGGTCCTATGTATCCACACCACCTTCTCTTTCCTTGTCATATGATTCAGATCTTGAGGTGTCGAAGAAGTAGGGTGCATATTATAGGTAAAGTCTTAAATTGGGGAGAGAGCCTTGATATTTGGTCATTTGGTAAATGTGATTCAATATTCCTACTTATTATTGATATTTATATTGTGTATTGGATTTTGTATCACCCTTAGGATCCATAATTTTCTATCAAGATTATGAGGGGATGTTTGGGCCCTTCTCAATGGACCTATGGATTTTTTAAAATCTATGGTGGAACAAATCCTCAAGTTGGTGTCTCCCTAGACAAGATTGTTAGGGGTCTTAGTTCTTGGTTAGTTCCTTTATTTAGTAAGTGGGTGCTTTTTCGGATCATGGAGGGTGTTGTGATTGAACCAAATTCACTCGTATTTGAGGAGGATGTTAGGAAGATCCTTAAAAAAGGGGCCTTTTGGACTGTCTATTGAAATTTCATCGACATAATAAGGATCTTTCAAAATTGATGGTGCATTTATGAAAAAATGAATAGGTGAGAGTGGGTTGAATTGAGTTTGATATTTTCATCTCTCTAATTGTAGACATGATAGGATTTCCCTTTGATGGTGTTTGCCACAACATAGAAAACTATTCTTTAGCTAGGGAGATGGGCTATTTCCTTGGAGAGGATGAGTATTTTTTAAATATTTAGAATGGTTACCAAAGGAAATCCCTTAAGTCTCCATAGTATAGGTTTACAATGGTGAGGATAGATTATTTTACATTGGATGCTAACAAAGATATCTTGAGGAGTTACCATGTCATGTTTCTTAATCAGCTCTGTCAAAAAATATTGATGATAATATCATATTTTCTATTTATATTGTTGGAAAAGTCCATCTAAAATGTTAAAAAGGAAAAGAGTTTGACCCAATTCATCAAGGATTGACTTATTAATATTTGAACATGTAGTCAAAATAAAGGAAATTCTTGGGGAGGTAGCTATTAATTAGGTTTCTCTCTAGATGGACACCCCGATCATGGATGGTTAATTGGATTCTTCTAATTCCACCGACTTCAAGGCATATAATGAGAACCTGGTAAGCCCCATCATCTTTGAAAGAATTGTGGAAAAAAATTTGAAGGTGTTTGGTGGAGCTTCAGTTTCTCCTATGAGGATTAAGGTTAGATTTTGATGCTGTAATACTTAATATAAATTACCATAGTAAAGCTATCACATGATAAAAAATAATGAAGTTGCAATATAATAGACCCAATAATAATATTTTAACAGAGATGAATGAGACAACTAATATGTATTATCAAGGCTTAACAATATGCCAAATAAAATTCAATAATATTCTAAAATATGAATGTAAAGCCTAAATTATACAATATAATAACACTTACAATACTAGTTGCTCAAATATATGCAAACTTATATTACTCCTCTTTCTGTTACAAAAATCTCATAGAAACTTTCTCTCTGTAGATAATGTAGAATATGATATGATACATATGATCTATGGAGTAATATATAGCCTTTCTATGATGACATATGACTATGATAGTCGCATATGATATAGATAGTCTTTGTTCTTCTCTTTGTAAAAGGTTTGGGGACCCTTTCAAAACCCCTTCTTGTATCTAATAAAAACAAAATACAGTTAAAAAATAATCATATTCCCAAAGGGTTAATACCATAGAAAACCTCTTTGATAAGAGTGATCATATGACTAACCAAAGGATGAGCATTAACGAGCAAGAATGTAAGGAGGTTCAAATTCAGCCTAGCAAGAACTTGAAAGTTGTAGTACAATGTATAAAGTAAGAGATAAATGAACTTATTTTGTTGTGCAGAGAATATAGAGATATAATAACAAGGAACTATTATGATCTCAAGATCTACAATAGGGATGTAATACAATACACAATAGGGTAGTTTCCCAATGCCAAGCCATTTAAACAAAAGTAGAGACCAATAAACCCAAATATTGAGTCCCTAATGAAGCAAGAGCTACTAAAGTTGCTAAATGCAAAAAATCATTTACCCCATCAAGCACTCCACATGAGTGGCTAAATTGGTCCCAATAACCAAAAATAATGGAGACATCTAGCTCTATATAGACCTTTAAAAATTGAACAAAGTCTCTCTAAAAGACCACTACCCATTACCCCAAATAGATCAAATCCTATAGATTGTTGCTAAAGCTAAGAGGTTCTATATACTAGATGTATTATATGAATTTAATTAGATATTATTAATGGATGAGGACCAATATAAGACTATGTATATCACTAAATGGGTCACATTTCCCTACCAGAGAATTCCTTTTGGTTTATCCAATGTAGGGGTAACCTTTTAAAGAATCATGGACCTTGCCTTTGGAGAACTAGTGAACAAAGTGATCATGATATACTCTTGATGATACGATAGTATTTTCACATAACAAGAATTAGCATCTAGATCATTTCATAATGGTCTTTCAAAAATACTAAGAATTTGGGGTCACCCTCAACCCTAAGAAATCATTTTTTTAAGTACATGAAGGCAAGTTGTTGGGATATATTGTTTCAAAGTAGGGACTAACCATCAATCTAGACAAGATAAAAGTAATCCTAGCATGACCAATTCTTGTGAACAAGAAGGCTTTACAATCCTTCTTTGAATAAATAAATTTTGTCCAAAAATTAATATTTGAATTTGCTCAAATAATCAAGGCCATGATTGAGCTTCTAAAGAGCATAATTTGTAAGGGACACCTAAGAGAAGATAAGCCTTTTACAATATCAATTAGGTAATAAATCTGGCACCCATCTTAGTAAATATAGACAATAATAAAGAATTTATACTATATGTTTATGAGGTAGAGGATAGTTTCATTGCTATTCCAATATAGAAGGAAAATAATTAAGAATAACATCTAATCACCTTCATAAGCCATAAATTGCATTCATATCAAAATAACTACAACTTCATTGAGAGATAGGTATTTAATCTCATGAAATACCTCCAAAAGATAAGATATTATATATCACAAAGTAAAACTATGGTCTATGTGGTACATTTGGGTGTTAGGAACTTTGTACTACAATGAGAATTAGGTAAGAAAAGAGTCGAATGGACCACAAAAATGCAAGAGTATGATTTGGATATCAAGCCAATGAAGCTAGTGTAAAGGAGAGCTCTATGTGAGAAATTAACATATGCTACAAAAGGGATGATGCAAGCAAAAGGGATGATGCAAGCAAAAGGTATGATTGGGTGATAAATTTGATTAAATATTTCCAATCAAGAAAATGTTTGAATGGATTGAATGCCTCTCAAAGGAGAATACATAGGTTGCATGCCTTAAGCTATATTTTATTGCTTGAGAGTTTATTCAAAAATAATTTTAATGGAGTCCTCTATTGCATCTAGCCATAATAGGTAGAAATATTTTAAAGGAATTCCATTCAGACTTCTCTAATAGTCACTACTCTAGTCAGACTACTATGGAATTTTTTTGAGAGTTAGATAATATTGGCCTACTGTATTTATAGATGCCTTCAAAGTTATAAAATTCTATGAAAAATATTAGAAATTTATAGGCATATGAAGGAGTGCAACACTCTCATTGTAGTTGATGATGATAGAAGAACCATGTTAGCAATGGTGACTATATTTCATTGGAATGATTAACCCAAACTCCTTAGGCAAACACAATTTTATTTTAATAGCAACTAACTATTTCACTAGGTGATCTAAGGTAGAAGCAACCAAAAGCATAGACCAAGACATAGTGATAAAATTTTTGGAGAGATTGATAACAACATTTAGCATCCTAGCCATCATAATAACTAATAGTGGACCCACCTTCATAGGTGCCAAGGTCTTAGAATTCATAAGCAAATATGGCATTTATCTAAAAATCTCATCCAACAACTATCCACAAGATAATAGGGTGGTAGAATCTACAAACACGAATATATTCAGAATTATCAAAAGGGTAGTTGGAGAGGATCAAAGAAGTTGGTACCTAGTGCTAGACTAAGCCTTATGGGATGACTGGATTACAATAAAAAAGATATTAAAGACCTCTCTATACTCTTTGATTTATGGCAAGGAGGTCATGTTGCATTTACATTTAGAGTTTATTAAGGTTGTGTAGACACCAAAACAACACCATTAGATTAAGTGACTACAAACACTGATCGCATGCACATACACAGCTTTCAGGGCAGCATTTAAAGGTCAAACAGTGGTCTTGGTCACTTGCACAGCAGTTTGGAAGGTCGAAAAATGAGCAGAGCAGATTTGGTCGTTTTGTCAAAACCGTTAACAAACTCCAAACTTTAAGTCATCAAGAGCAAAACTTAAGCAAGCCCTCAAAAACTTCACCAAACTTTAAGCCTTGGGCAAGCAGTAAGCAAAAGCAAGCGTCTAGGCAAGAGCAAAAATTGCCTGTCACGATATCGCGACAGGCGCGATATCACGGCTGTCGCGATATCGCGGCTGTCGCGATATCGCGACTGTCGCGATATCGTGACAGCGCTCCATACGCCCTACAACGAAGGCCGACTTGCGACAGGTAAAGGTGGAGTTTGACGTGGCCGCCACAACCAAGGGATGACTGCCACGTGGCACCCTTACGTGCCCCTTTCTAAAGAGACCCCGTGGATCAGCAAAACGACGAGCTTTAATGGAATAACAAGCGGTTTCAAAATATCTGATCCGAGGCCATGCCTCATAACTTCTAATGTCAGTACGAGCCATGTCTCATAATGGCCTGATAAGGATCAAATCGCGACGGCCCTTGCGGATTTAGGGTTTAACATTAATGCGTTAGAGGCGAAATCCTCTATAAAAACCAACTCAACGCAATATGAAAAAAAGAAGCATTTTTCTGAAACATAGCGAAGTGCTGCAAAACCAGAGACTCGTTTACAGTCTTTCTTCACTACATTCTTCTGACTTTCAGACCCGACCATAGGATTACAATAATCCATTAATTTTCCGACAACACGTTATCCGGGACTTTGAGCCAATTCCTAGTGGATTGGCGTCGAAGTCAGATTTTTACAGGGCGGCCCGCTTGGGCATCCCACATATGTTCGTAGTGCTAATTCAATTTATGTTGTTTCGAATGGATTAAAGCCGTTTACATTTTGTATATGCTGTTTTCAAACGTATTGAAGCAATAGTTTATGTTTTATCATGTTCGAATACTTGCTGTCTTCAAATATGATTAAAATAGTTCATGCTCTATAACATATGTTTTCGAATATGCATGCTATTCTCTGTAACAGTTGCAGGTTTATTTAGAATTGTTTCATTCAAAGCAGCTAATCAATCTTGAAGAACAGCAGCAAGCAAGAACTTACTAAACATCAGCGACGGCAGTGCACTTTGGCCCGTCCATTTCAAATGTGGGCATGCGGGTAGAAGCAATATTAACTTCGATTGTAACCGAGACAGATTAACACTCCTGGCCCCTAAAAAGGCAGGAGATGTATTGTAACCGAGCGAAATTAATTTATATTCGGTTGATTCAAAGTTCTGTTTTTATTACATCTTTAATACTGTTTTTCATTCCGAAATCTCATGCTTTCAGTGGCGATCACGGTGGGACCGGTTCCCATATTTTTAAAAATCACAGAAGTTAATTAAACTTGTTGTGTCTTGTGCTTAACAGGTACTTCTTTTTAGTTGGAGGTCAGAAACAACAATTTCGGGTAGAAAGGAGGTAACGGTTCTAGCCGTCCATATCATTTTCTATTGCGAAGTTTCGGGTTATTTCATTTACTGTCATTTTAATTTCTTTTAATTATTACAGTAAGGTAGAGAAATTTTTCTTAAAAATTTTTCTTGCTTTATTTAATTATGTAGCTATCTACGTAATTATTCATTTAATAATTAAATCTTTTTAATTATTAAAATAAGGTAGAGAAATTTTTCTTAAAGATGTCTTGATTTATTTAATTATGTAGTTATTTGCGTAATTATTCATTTAATAATTAAATCTTTTTAATTATTAAAATAAGGTAGAGAAATTTTTCTTAAAGATTTTTCTTGCTTTATTTAATTATGTAGTTATCTGCGTAATTATTCATTTAATAATTAAAAAATTTTGTTAAAGAAAGGTAGAAAATTTCTTTTCAAAATTCCTACTTGCTGTTTTCCGGTTTGTAGCATCTGTCTAGCATAGGGAAAGATTTCCTTTTCGGTTGCCTGTTTCAAATTTGCAAAGTAAAATGAATCCCACACACCACGTGGTACTTTAAACCAAGGCGTTGGTCGTAAAACCCCAACCCTTGAGCAAGACCAAAGATGGATTCCATCATCACTTTGGCTTGAGATATTGCATCCATTACCTCGATCGCGACTGTTGCTAGACGTAAATCCTGACGAAAGCTGACCAAGTGTTGCTGGGGTGATTCCCATGCACGCGAGGATAAGTCTTCTATGGTAGGTGTCATAAACAGAGTGATTCCCCTTCCGTACCACCTATGTTCCACGTACCATCTGCTCTCACGTACCTATAGTCTCCCTCACGTAAGGGCGGGTATATAGAGAGGTTGGTATATCGGTCCGACAATGGTATATTGAAGGGGCGACCATTTATGGGAGTCATATGAGCCAACATTATGCATTTAAACGTTCTTCCAAAATTGCAAACACAAAATGAAACACCAAAATGCACTAAACCAGTTTAGGACACACTATTTAATCCGTAAAAGAGATAATCACGGTTTTGTGTATGTGTGTGTTCATTTCTGCTTAGTGTAAACAAAAAGACAAATCATCATAAACGAGATAAAATCTGCTTAGATAGTAGAGAAGCAACACAATGGTGTACACCCATAGCCAAGCCCAATCAAGGGTGGATGCTGTGAAAGGTGCACAAAGAGAGGGCGCTAGTCGCCTTCCCTTTAACCCCAAGGATTTGGTCATACCATCTTGGTGGCCTGACACACAAGGCGGTCCCCTCCACACCTTAACAGATAAGGACTATGGGGGTACCCCTTCTAGGAGCACTCCTGTTCAGCATAGCACTCAACACACATCCTCCCATGAGGGGTACATCCATAGGAGAGCTACCTTAGATGCTCATTATGAGTGGTCACCGTGCGATGAAGTTCTGAGTCAACCTAGGGTTTGACGAGAGGAACCACATGGTTACACTATCCCTCCTTCAACCCCTCCAATTGTCAGGACTACAAGGACAAATTCAGAGCACAAGGCTCCTCAGGCAGGCCAAGCCAACTCCGTCCACCAAATCGTGCTCACTTATGAAAGAGAGCATGAGGAAGATTCCTACCTTCCTCAAAAACAATACACATTGCGGGAGCAATACGCCTCCGCACCTGCTAGATATCATGGTCACACTCTAAGGCCAGTACCTCAAATAAATGCCACCACCCCCATCAGAGAGAGACGGCCTCTAGAGATCTTGGATCACTACGACCAAGATAGATATGTCAGAGAGGTGTCTAACCCTTCTACACATGGGAAGGCAAGACCAACCATCTTAGAATCTGTCAAGCATTTCGTGCGTCGGGTGCAACTCACGCAACGTGAGCGAGACCGAATACCATTAGAGAAACTGTACCATATTAACGAAGAGCGCCTTCGACGCCAGAAGGATGAGTTGTTCCAACACACTATGTAGGAAAGGACTCCAACCCCTCACACACATAAGACAAAAAATTATGAGAGGCACAAATCCGAACCTCCTGAGCAAAATAGGGTAGACCAAATTGACCCGACAGTCGCCAAAAAATCCGCCCGCCAAGCTCGAACCACGCGGCTTGAGCAAGGTCGTCAGGAGTTAGAATACTTATACATGCAGCGCAAAGCGGATAAGTTGCGCCGAGACGAGTCTCCACGACCTTATCAAGCATCGCCCCCGATGCCTCCCAGACATGAGCGGGGGGTTAATATTATAACCAATGATGGGCCCCTTCCTCAGGAACCCACTCAGGTTCATGGGCCACCCTTAGAAATTCATCAAGAAGCCTCTGAGGAATCAAAGCAAGAAGAAGAGAGGGATGAAATGCCCTGTCAAGGCATGGGGGGTGCCATCGAGCCACCCCTTCATAGGCCTCAAGTCCCTCAACAAGAACCAACCAAATAGGAGGAGCTCAAATCCCCTGATACATGCAAAACATTGGAGCACTTAGAGTCGCTAGAGACCAAGATTTTGGAGCTCCCAATGCCCAAATTACATGAGGCTCTTTTCGAAGAGGATCAACCCCTAGTTGTAGGGCTACCTGATGATACAGTCCTCCATATCTCAGAATCTCCAGATTCTAATGAGCTATACACATTGTCCGAAGGTGAGAATGAAACAGAGATAGCTCAAAGCAATCACATACGACAACATCGACATCCCATAAATATCGATGAAGCATGTCAACAAATAAACATAATACTAGGGCATGAGTGGCGCATAGACCCAGCCCACCAGCATCACCTGTCGATCCCACTCCTTTGGGAAGGTTGCGAACAACTTCCACCCAAAAATATCATAGCACCATCAGTGCCGAAGGCAGACCCTGTCCTCCTATCCGTGCATAAGGCCGATCCATTCGTGCCAATTCCTACAGAGCCAGATCCGGTGCACAAAGATTGTCAAGCTGGGGGTACCTCTATTCCCTAAAGAGCAAGTGGATTACACCAAATTCTCCAAAGGTGTCCATCAACCCTTTGGTCAAACCAAAATGCTCCAAGTATTTCCACAATCGCTTGGTCAATCTCAAAAAGCTAACCAAAAGGGTAGTTGGAGAGGATCAAAGAAGTTGGTACCTAGTGCTAGACTAAGCCTTATGGGATGACTGGATTACAATAAAAAATATATTAAAGACCTCTCTATACTCTTTGATTTATGGCAAGGAGGTCATGTTGCATTTACATTTAGAGTTTATTAAGGTTGATAAGAAAATGAGAAGTTTTAGATATAAAGTCGATGGAGGAAAGAATGGTGGAATTGTTCTTTTTGGAAGAGCAAAGAGAAAAAGCAGAGAAAAAGCTTATAATAGCTTTCAACATCACCAAGAAGTTGTTAAGCATTGATTTAAAAAATATGCTTCTTCCTAAGAGCTTTAGATTGATGACTTGATTTTGAAGTGGGATGAGGAAAGGATCAAGTTGAGAAAACATCAAAACTTTGACTCCCTATAGTCCAAACCTTACCAAATTATAGGGAAATGTAAATGCAATGCATTCAAATTGGCCATATCTAACGAGTAATTTCTTTCGATACCAGTCAATGGCCAATTATTGAATCACTTTGTATAATAAAAATTCATTCCAATTTGTATTATAATGTAAATATAAAATGTGTATAGATAGGCATAGAGATGTAGTAACACATGGAAACATAGAATGTTCTTGAAAAGTGATTGTTTTTGAATTAGAGTGTAGCTATTAGCTAAAAAATAACTGCATTAAATATGGAAATCCAATCATAACGCTTGCACGTACTAACCACTTTTTTAGGGTAATTTTAGTAATAAAGTGGAGCATGATCAGATTTCGACATTAATAATATCATATATTAGATTTTAGTTAAAAAAATCAAATCCCTGTAACTTAATTTGCACATTGAGCAATCCAATATTTAGAGGTTAGAGTATCCAAGAGTGAAGGTATAAAGCAAGAAATATTTATTCAGTTGTAGTCTATAGGTGAAATTATAGTTGGTACCTAAAATTAAGGTGAACGTCATGTCCACCAAAAATCTTAATCTTCAAGACCATATGGTCTATATCCATGACTTGGTACTCACTATTGACGCTAAATTGAGAAGTTCTAGATATGGAGGTAAGCAAAGAGCCAGTAAAATAAAGAGGGACAACCCGTCTATAGTTGTATGAAATTCTTCGTTAGCATTATATATTCCTAGGTCCATGCACCCCTACCCAAAGTTGGCCAAAGCAGTGGTAGACAATTACAATGCTAGTACCAAGATAGTGTGTGATGTCAAAGGCTAGGTACTTTTTTCTCTTAGATCTAAATATTTCACAATCAAATTTGCATTTGGTGTGTGCCATGAAAATCCCCATAAATATTTTAATAGAGATATATAAAAAGCTTACTATTATGATAGGTTGTTCAAATGGATTAATAGACAATTGTACCATCATGTCCCTAAGCTTTTAGAAGACCCATTTGACCTTGTTGATTCTAAGTATTTGTAAGAAATATATGCCATGCTAGCTATAATTTTTTGGTCTGAATACTCATAAAAATGTATACATATACCAAATAGCTACGGTACATTCCATCACCTATCCCATTTACTCTATTTATTTTAACTACGCCCAATACTTGAGTTCAACAATGCATGCCCAACTAGTACATTTTTTGCGTAATGAATATGGGGTGTTTAGATACCCTTCATACTTGGCATGGATATTTCTATTTTTTATGGTAGATAGTTTCTAGCTTTGAATATAAACAAGCACATTTTAAAAGGGAAGGTTTTACCAATGGTGGACTAGACACCAATATTTAAGACTTTAAAGTCTTACATGGAGTTTAATAAGTATTTTATAGGTCTTACTTTGGCCTTTATATATGGTAAGACTCCCCTATTGACACAAAGGACAATGTATCATATCCACACCCCTAACCAAGATATTGGAGATTGGTATTTTTTGAAAATAGAATAGTGATAAGAGTATATGGATTCAATAAGGACCATTTTTTGCACCCATATTATGTAATAGATTAGGTCTTTGGGATACAATTTTGTTGATAGGTAGATTGCATAAATAAAAATCATGGGATAAAAGTAAATAAGTCATCACATATGACCTACCCTTAAACTTTGGGTCAATTATCCTAAGGTCTAGAGGGAAAAATAAAGCTCTAGAAGCTAAACTCAAGACCCTCAAACTTAAAATGGTGATAGATAAATGGAGGTATGACCTTGATGGTTTTATTAAGGCCAAGCTAAAAAAAGGTAAATAATAAGCCTCCAACCTTCTAAAACATCCCAAGGCTAGACTTATAAGTGTAGGCCCAAAATGGCCACATCCTTAGAAAGCATTGAAAATTTTATTCTAAGGTATGAAGTTTCCATTCCGCACACTTTTTAGTGTATTTTGGAGCGGATCCGCAACATTTGTTTCCTAATCCGCCCAACACTTAGTGCAATTTTTGCCTTGAGCAATTCCGCTCGGTTTATAACGTATTTTGGTGCGGATTGGCGATGAGTCCCGATTCCACAAAAGTTTTTGGCGATGATGACGTCAGCACAAAAGAAAGTGTGGAATGGTGATCGAGAGTAGTTTTTTGCATGCTCCGAGTGGCTAAGTGTCGGTAAGGTCAATTCCACCTAGTCTCAAGAGTATTTTGGTGTGGATTGGTGACAAAGAGGTAGAAAACACTACACAAGGTGTGGATTAGTGACAAAAGCTATTTTACACTACAGCAGTGGAAATGACAACAAAGGATGATTTACACTTGCTCGAGTGTGGATTGGTGATTCCACATATTTACAAAGCAAAGATGATGTCAACATGCTTTATGGTACAGATTTTAGTTGCTTTGAAGCCAAAGAAGAGAAAAGGAAGGTTAATGAGTGGATTGCATCCCGCTCACCTCTTAGTGCATTTTATACCAAAATTTGATTCTACATGATCAAGGCTATAAATGATGATATCAACAACTTAAAAGTGTGGAATGGCACCTTGGTTTTCCCCACCAATTTGTAGAGTATCTTGGGAGGTTTAATCGTAGTCATCCATGATGAAGATCAATGGTCCAAGTTTTGTTGACATTCTTGAAGGATTTAAAAGGCCAAAACTTGCAGATCAGAGTGCAGTCAGTTGGAGGGTAGGAAGATGAAGCATCGAGGGTTTTCAAGAACAAGAACTAGATGTGGTTGTAGATCTATGATGGAGCCGAGCTTCCAAGAATGATCGATGGATGAGATGTAGTGTCCAACTATTCGAACTCTAACTACCACCAACAAACCAACAAGTTGTAGAGGTATGCTACCATGGTAGATTTCTCATAATAGATTTCCTAGAGCTCTCCAACTAGTAAGATAATGCCAGTAAACTCTCTACTGAGCTATAAATATACAATATTTGTAATGTCTCCTTAATATTATTTCATTTACAAACTATAAATAGAGGTCGAACCCTCATTTTTTAGGGTCGGCTCTAGTGTGTTTGCTTGCCCTACTATAAATATTCTTGTGAGCTAATGGAAGGAGCATTACTCTGATATTTTGACTCAAATTTGTCATCTTCATTATCTTGTGCAAGAGGTTCGAAGTCTTGAGTTGCATTTCTGTTAATACTTGAATGGTTAGTTCATTCTAGCTTATTGGATTACTAGTTGTGAGAGTAGTTGAAATATGTTCTTGATTAGATCTGTATTGTTAGGAAGTTTATTTCTATTAAATCTAACTATTGGTCTATTATGCTATTTGGATTATCAATATTGGATGTTGGAATTGCTTTCTGCAATATATCTCTATTTATGCTTTAATGTGTGAAGGTTTCATTGATTTGGGTGATGTTAATATTGAGTGATGGGACACTGGAAATAGCTTGTGGGAGCCTTTTGTTGTAGTTGCCTATGTTGTTAGCCTATCCGACCACTATTTTTTATAACATTTCTAACCCTAAACCTTTTCTAACCCTTATCTCAAAACCCTATTTGAGCTTTAATTGAGTCAACACCATTTTAAGTTGACAAGGAACCAACCTACTCTAGAGGTTGGATTGAAGTTGTCTTTGGTCCATCCAATGCTTGAGTGTCGAGCTGCGACTATCGGGTGCATGCCTGGATAGAAAATTGGAAGATAGACAGTTGCAGTGTCAAGTAAAACTTGATGTCAATTTGGTGCCCAATAGTTTTTGGCATGCCCGGTGGGACCAGTTCACAAGGAACATGAAAACCCATCATATGAGTTATTGTTTTATCTCTACCCGGAGGAATCAAGATTTGGTGAATTGTCTTGACCTTGCTAAGTGGAGAATAGCAAATTCACCTGGTGACTCCCTAGTCTTTAAACCCAAAAAATAATTACCCCTATAGACCAGTGTCCTTTCATGTATACCAGGTCTTTCAAAAGGAATAACCCTGACTCATATTTTTATTGTGAGCTACCTTATAGAGGGTCTACTATTATCAGAAGTTTGAATCAATATTTCCTCTCAGAAGAAGAGCTTCCTGAGGAAAATCCTATAGTTAATCCAACAACCCCTCCAGCAGGACCTACACCTAGAAATATGGCTGGAAATGCAGCAGCAAATCAGGGAAATGTACCCCCAAATCAGCCATTACAAAAATACCCCAGCTGGAACATAATTGGTCCCCTTAGATTAGCCCATATGAATGCCATTCCCCAGGCTGTGTCCAAGGCTATTCCCACTTATGATGGATCTAGGAAGACAACATATGAGCACTATCAGGACATTTTGAATCTGGCAGCAATCCACAACATAAAGGAGGAGGATGTTATTGTGAGAATCCTAGCCCTATCCTTCAGAGGAAATATTTTGCATTGGTTTAGGACTCTTGAGGATAACACCATCACTTCATGGGCAGCATTGGCTAAGCCTTTTGTGGAAGAATTTAATGAATCTGTTGACCCTTTCTCCTTGCTTAATCAGTTTACATCCATGCAAAAATCTCAGCAAGAGACTATCTCAGATTTCAATTTGAGGTTTAGTAGAACATGGAAGAGAATTCCCCCTATAGCTAGACCAATTGCATGCTTGGCTTATATGTATTATATCAGAGCTCTTGGATCAGAGCTAGGCTTGCAAACCCAAAAATCTAGAGTGGAAACCTTTCCACAAGTTTATAATGTAGCAGTTCATGCAGAGAATATCCTAATTAATGTGGGGAGGTTACCTCCCAAAGCTATGCTACCTTATAGTTTAGAAACCACTAATGGCCAAAGCCAAGCTACTAATTCATATTACATGGATCCCCTTTCCTTATCATCCCCATATCCACAAATGAATCCCATTCCTCAACCAAAAGCACCATCTACTACAGTTCCTTTCCCTCCCCTTCCTTCTCAAACTCCTCAAGAGTTTTCTATCATTCTTGATATACAAAATACTCTAAAAACTCTAAGTAACAGAATGAATTCAATGGAAAAAAGGGATCAGGAGAGATCTCAACAGAGGATATTTCCATATGTGAACAAAGATCAAAGACCTGGTCCTAGTAATAATACTAGGGTCAGAGTAAATGCAACATATGAAGAGCCTGAGTGTTCTTCAGAGATAAGTCTAGTGAATATCTGGTGTTTGGTATGTAATGATCCTCATGATTCATAATCTTGTGTCATGTACCAACACCATGTTCAACAAGCTATGGATCAAGCAGAAAGGAATCAAAAGGGAAGAGTAAATATGTTATGGCAACCTGACCAAATCATGGTTGGGAAAGAGCTGGATGAGGATGGCCCAATTGCTATTATGACAAGGTCAGGGAAGAAAACCTTGCAAGTAGATCCACAAAATATGGGACAATTCTAGGTTCCTTCTCAGAAAAAGAATGACCCACTTCCCCAAAGTAGTGATACTTTTCCTATTCCCCAAGCTAAAGGGAAAGAGAAGACAGACAGTCTCCCCAAGATATTTGAGAAAGAAACTAAAGGAGACCGAATGAAGTCTAAATATGAGGCTCAAGAGAGGCTTAGATTCCCTTCTATTACCAAAATATAAAGAATAGAAGCCACTCAACAATATAAAAGAAAATATGGTGAGCCAGAAAGAAGGCCTGAGAGGACCACTTTGGCTAAGTCTGAATACAACATTATGGAAGAGATGAAAAGGATTCCATCAAAATCTAGTTTATATGATACCCTTTTCATTCCTGGCCAGATAGACTTGCTTAAAGCTTCTCTCAACAAGTATCCACAGGATAGGCAGGCCACCACAATCCTTAGTATACCCTCAGAAAAGAAAGAAATATCCCCTACTATTTTAAATAATAAACCCCTCCTTTCTATATCTCTTTAAGGATGGAAGGTTGGGTAGTCCAAAATTGTATGATAGATTCAAGAGCATCAACTACAATTATGCCTAAAGTAGTCTATGAAGAGATGGGTATGGAGTATACCCGATCTTGCCTTGGAGTACTACAATTGGATGGAACACCTATAAAAATAGTGGGAGTAATAAAGGATGTTTTAATGAGGTTACATAGAGCCCCTGAGGTGACAATAGTACAAGAAATAGTAGTGGTTGATCTAGAGCCCTACTTTGGTTTATGCCTCTCAAGGGAGTTCACTACAAAATTAGGTGGATGCATGTATATGGATTATTCCAGCATGGTCATTCCCTTCAAAGGGAAGAGGATAAGGATAACACCTAAAAACCTATGTCTTATCACATAGAAAAAATTGAAGAAGACATGTGCAACCTCACTCCTCTTGAAGAATTTGAAATTATGGATAAATTTGAAGAACTAGAACTAGAAGATGAATTACCTTTTAGAGAGGATTACAATCAGTTTGGGATAGGCATGGGCACATATAGTATTTTTATAGAATCAGAGAAGAAAATTCTTGCTATATCTAATCAGTCTCTGAGAGAGATAGAGGTATGGACCATGCACTTTGATGGTGCTAGATGCAGAAATGGAGTTGGTGCTGGTGTGGTACTACAATCCCAATCAGAAGGGACAAAGAGTTTTACCTATAGATTAACATGGTCATGCACCAATAATGCTATAGAATATGAGGCTCTATGCCTTGGACTGATGCAAGCAAAAAATATGGGCATTAAGGTCCTAAACATATATGGTGACTCTGAGTTAATCATCCATCAGGTAAGAGAAAGGTGCAGTAGTAAGCACCATTACCTAAAAGCATACAAAAATAGGGTATGGGATCTGATGGAATCCTTTGATGCCCTAAATATAAAATTTATTCCCAGAGAAAATAATACTTTGGTAGACTCCTTAGCAGCAAGGGGAGCTAACTTCAACCCTTCTATAGATATTGGAGTCAAGAAAGACAAGGGAATCAAAATGATTTTCAGACCTACAGTACCAGATAAGCAGATTTTCTGGTAGGTTTTTGAGAGTGATGAACATATCATTGATTTTATAGTAAGAGAAGCCTATCTCTCCACTATCCAAGAAGAAAATATAGAGGAAATTGATCAACAGGATGTTATTCAACTTAGAAATAATCATATACCTAGAGGGTTGGTCACCCTAGAGAGCCTGTTTGACAATGAAGATAGGAGAAGGATCAGATCCATGGAAGTCAATGATAAAATATATAAAGAAGTTGAAATAGAAAAAGAAAAGAGGCTCAAGGTTGGAATCTGATGTTCACCAGAAGAAGAAGAGGATATTAAAGCTTTATGTATAAAGTACCAAGACATTGTGGCTTGGTCATATGAAGACCTCAAGGTATATGACAAAAGGATTATCCAACACACCATTGAGCTAGAGCCTGATGCAAAGCCTTTTAGGTAGAAGCAAAGGCCTATAAATCCAAGGATCGAAGCCATAATGAGAGAAGAGCTCTTAAATTTATTAAAGGCTAAGATCATATATCCAATTAAACATTCAACCTAGGTAGCCAACTTGGTACCTGTGAGGAAAAAGAATGGTGATATTCGCTTGTGTGTAGATTTTAGAAATCTTAACCAAGCATCTCTTAAGGATCACTACCCCCTTCCATAGATTGATCAAATATTATAGATAGTGGTAGGGGTAGAGAGGTTCTCACTATTGGATGGCTTCTCTGGATACAACCAGATTTGGGTGAAAAATGAAGATCAGTATAAAACAACATTCACCACAAAATGGGGCACATTTGCCTACCAGAGAATACCTTTTGGGTTGTCCAATGTGGGAGCCACATTTTAGAGAGCCATGGATTATGCCTTTGGGGAACTTATCAATAAGGTCATTCTGATCTATTTGGATGACATGACAATGTTTTCCCATAACAAGCATGATCACTTAGCACACCTTGAGCAAGTTTTTCAAAAGTGCAGAGAATTTGGCATTTCCCTCAATCCTAAGAAATCATTTTTTGTAGTACATGAGGGAAAGTTGCTAGGTCATGTGGTCTCAAAAGAAGGTATGGCCATAGATCCAGATAGAATCTAGTCCATTCTAGCTCTTCCACTACCTATAAACAAGAAAGCCTTGCAATCCTTCTTTGGCCAAATAAACTTTGTCAAGAAATTCATTTTTGACTTTGCACAGAAGGTAAGGCCTATATCTAAACTACTAAAGAAATATGCAGAGTTCAAATGGACTGAAGTGAGGAAACAAGCCTTTGAGATTATCAAGCAGTCCATTGCAACAGCTCCAGTGCTAGTAAATCTAGATTTTAGTAAGGATTTTATTCTTTACGCTTATGGAGCTAAAGAAAGTTATGCCTCAGTGCTCACCCAAAAGAATGATCAAGGTGAGGAGCACCCTATATTATTCTAGAGCCAGACTCTCCATGATTACCAGGTTAAGTATAATTTTATTGAGAAACAAGTATTTGTTATGATGAAATCATTGAAGAAGTTTAGGTAGTATTTGGTTCAAAGTAAGACCCTAGTATATGTTGTTCACCCAGATGTAAGAAGCTTTATTTTACAAGGTGAACTAGGAGATAAGAGAGCTGGATGGATCACCAAGATCCAGGAATATGATGTGGAGATACACCCCACCAAGTTGGTAAGAGGTAGGGCCTTATGCCAAGGTCTAATAGAGGTAGCAACATCAGCTAAAATAATAGCTTGTCAGGCAATAGAAGATGATCAGATTGAAGGAATACAACCAAATGACTCTGATTGGGTAGACCAGATGATCAATTACTTTCAAACTAGAGTATGCCCTCCTGATATTAATGCATCACAAAGAAGAAGATATAGACTTCAAGATTTGAAGTATGTCTTACTACCATAAGGGCTATACAAAAGGAACCTTGATGGAGTCCTCCTTAAGTGCTTAAAATATGATCAACAACAAAAGGTCATTGAGGAGTTCCATGGAGGACCATCTGGAGGACATTTCTTAGGTAGAGTTACAACTTTGAAGATCATAAGAGCAGGCTATTATTGGCCTACTATATTTGTTGACACCTTCAAAGTCACTAGAGCCTATGACAAATGTCAAAGGCATGTAGGGAGGACAAGAAATGCTTCATTCTCCCTCAAGCCAATACAAGTTGAAGAGCCTTTTCAACAATGGGGGCTAGAATTTATAGGGGTCATCAACCCTCATTATTCAGTAGAGCACAAGTATATTCTAACTACCACAGACTACCTCACCATATGGGTAGAGGCTATTCCTACCAAGAAATCAGATCAGGAAGTTGTGATCAATTTTATGGAAAGTTTGATTTCAAGGTTTGGAGTTCTGGAAGCCTTGGTGAGTGACAATGGGCCAACCTTTATAGGAGCCAAATATATTGAATTTTCTAGCAAGTATGGCATAACCATTAAGAATACTTCAAATTATTACCCTCAAGGGAATGGACTTGCAGAGTCTACCAACAAAAACCTATTAAGGATTTTGAGGAGATCACTAGAAGGGAATAAAAGAAGTTGGCACCTAATGTTGGAGCAAGCTTTGTGGGTAGACAGGATTACTATCAAGAAGTCCATCAAGACTTCCCCCTATGCTTTGGTATATGGCAAGGAGGTAGTGTTACCTATCCATTTAGAAATTCTAGCACTCAAACTGATAAATTCAGAAGAAGAATCAGAGGAAAATCTAGTGGAGACAAGGCTGACACACCTACTACAGTTGGAAGAGAAGAGAGCTCAGGCCTATGAGAACTTTTAGAAGCATTCTATGGACATCAAGGTATGGTTCGATAAAAAGGTAAGGTTCAAAAAATTCTAGGTTGGAGATTCAGTTCTCAGGTGGAATGTTGAAAGAGCAAAACCAGGTCACCATCAGAAGTTTGACTCCTTCTGGGATGGCCCTTTCAAGATAGTAGAGGTCAAAGAGACCAATGTTTTCCAACTTGAAGATCTAGAGGGAAACATACAACCAATTCTAGTTAATGGTTTTCATATTAAACTCTACTTTGATTGAAATATAAGCTCATTGTAATATATGTACATACATTGTATCATATTTCCTTTTATTTTTGCACTTTGTATCAAGTTTTGTTTTAACAACATGTTGTATAAAAAAAAAGAGAAAAGAGAGAAAATTTTGCAAAATTGGCTAAGTGTTCCCATAGGATGCAGCAAGTTCCTATTCCACACTCAAATACACTAAGTGCAAAGTGGAATATCATTGAGCTCCAATCCACATTCAAATGAACCATCATACAAGAATGACAAGTGGGTTCCAATCCGCACCTAAATGAACTACATTTTCAGCAGAATGTAACATGCACTATTTTTCCACA
The DNA here is from genome assembly GCA_028583015.1 of Wollemia nobilis. NCBI lineage: Eukaryota > Viridiplantae > Streptophyta > Pinopsida > Araucariales > Araucariaceae > Wollemia > Wollemia nobilis. Next base: position 3,176,227 of record JAQPPZ010014908.1, read on the forward strand.
CTCAAATGGACCACAATGCCAGTAGAATGATGAGCGGGTTCCAATCCACCGAGTTTTGAGACTTATGATGTGCGGAATGAGGAAGTTCCTAATCCACCAAAATCTAGAGTTATGTTGGTAGAATAAAATAAGTGTCACCAATCCACCATTTTCAAGTCTACATTTGAGTAGGGCAGCAATTCTACATCATACCACTTGGAAAAGGGCAAAAGGTCCACAATAAATGCTAATTTTCCCATGCTCAAAAGAGAAAGGACAAAGTGACACCACAAGGGTTGAAGCACATTTGAATTTTGACCAATCAGAGGTCAGAATACCACCTCCAAGCCACCAAAAGGAATGAGTGTTGAATTGAGAAGCATGCCAATGGGTAAGTCACATAATAGCCACATTAATGGTGGAAGACATGCATGCAATATTAATTAAAAGTGCAAAGCACAAAATTCTACTCATTTGGAAAAGAGCAATGTTCACTGAGCAAAGAAGAGCAGAATGATAGCAGAAGCATTACCTATAAATTCCATAGAAAATCTAAATCATTGCTAACAAATATGGCTTTCAAAGATACCCAAGAAGCTAGAAAATCAATGAAAAAGATAGTGGGCCATTATATCGACAAAGAAAAAGCTATAACAGATACTGAGTTGGTCCTCACAGAGAGATCAAAGCTTAGGAGAAACATCAAAAATAGATATAAGAAAGGAGTAGCCCTATCGATTGAAGGTAGATGTGTTGTAAAATCATTCTTGTATTTTTACATTTGTGATTCTGTTCATCCTTGTCCTAAGTTAATAGTGGCCATCATTAAATTTTATGACCCAATGAGAAAGCAGTAAAAATGCTAAAGGCAAAACCCTATTTACCATCATCCTAAAGCTATCACAACTTTTTTGCCATAGGGAGAAACCACCTATAAAACCAAAGGAGTTTAAAACAACTACCAGGTAGGTTATTACTCTCTGAGAAATAATGATGTGAGTTTTTAGAAAAATGGGTATATAAACAACTCAAGGACACTAAGACCAGGAAGGGATTACCCTAGGTCCCAATTTCTATTGAATAATTTGAACACCCAGAGCTATATTCTATGTTAGCTTGTATGGAGGGTTTAGACTCTGATAAAATGGTGAATGATTGGCAAATAGTCACTGCATATTGCATTTCCAATGAAAGGATGTATGAGGAAGGCATGACTAAAAAGGTATTAGGGTTATCTATTTTTATTGGCCAGCTTTCCTTGCTCAGAGAATGCATGAGCAATTAGTAGCAATGAAAAGAAGCTCTGATGCACCTTGTTTTAGACATTGCTCAAGCCTAGTCTAGATGTTTTTCACTATTATAAGAGATATGATGCCCTAGATTCCAATCAAGGACAAGACCAATGAAGGAGAACCCATACCAATTTATTATTGGACTAATCATCTGAGAAGTACTGAGTCTTTTTATAAATTCAATTTGGAATTCTTAGGGCCAACATTGAAAATAATGTATGGAGATTGCCCTAGGCTACCACCTCTGGCTGAGAAAATATTGAGAGCAGAAGGTGCAGAGGAAGGAGACTGGTATCTCCTAATAGAGGGCACAGTCATTAGACTATATGGCTTTATGGGTAAGCCTTTTATGCTACCTCACTTTGTCACAGAGAGGCTATTTGCCTTAGAATATTTGAGGTAAGCATAATATATAGATTTGAACTATGGCTCTAGGAGAAAGAGGAGATCTATGTTGACCTACCAAAATGTTAGTGATATAACTATTACTAAGAAGTGGTAGGGTGAACAAATTGACCAATACCTAGATAGGTTGGGTCTATTCTATATTCCTCAGAGATGGAGTTATGATCCAGATGATATATTCTATAAAAGAAATATAGCCTTAAATGGAGAAAAGGCCTACAAATTTGAAAAGAGATCTAGGCCCCATTTTGAACAAGGTAGAAATAACAAAGAAACTACTCTTTTAGAGTGGAATGTTTCTAAAATGGATCAACTTCCTCCATGGTTAGAATTTTATGAACAAATTGTGGATTTTGACCCAGAAAACAATGTAAAACATCGGTTGAAGGAGTCTACCATCAAATATATTGAGGAAAAAATAGAAAAGAAAGAGGACCCTCAGTCTCAAGAACCTACTGGTGAGGAAGCAGAGAATAAGGGGAAATGGAATGAAGCCAAAATATCAGACTGGTGGAGGATGAGAATTGAGAATGGTAAAGAAAAATCTAGGTTTGGGATTAAAATTGATGGTGAATTTTCTAAAAGGTATGACAATAATGTCAAAACTTGGAGGTCCAAAGACACAAGGAATATAGTGCTAATATACAAAATGACACAAACTAGGTCTGATTCCCCATCCCCACCTTTAGAAGAAGAAGTTCAAGAAGAAGAACCTGATACTCCATTGACTACTACTGAAGTCCTGAAGCCTTTTCAGCCTTCAACTGAGCAGATAGAGAATTTTCCAAAGGGAGCACAGTTGATGAGTAAAATGCACTATTCTGATGAGAGGACTGTTAGTGCACCAGTTATAGAGATAGTAAAGAGGCCTAAGCGCCTAGCCCTAGGTGGACAACCTCCAGATACAGATATAGACTGGAATGAAAAGGATGAGAACTTTAGGTTTACACCTCTGAGTTTCACCACTACAGTGATAGTGGAATTAAATCCCATTTTTGAGTAGATATTACTAGAGGAAATAGTACAGGAAGGGTTATCTAAAGAAGAGATAGAAAGTGAGAAAGTTACCTTTCAAGTTTTTTAGAGAAAAGCCAAAAGGGCCCCAGAAAGAGTTGAGAAAGAGATTTCAAAGAAGTAGAGGTTGGATAAAGAGGATATAGTTGAGAAAACAATTATTTCAACTACTGAAGAATTGATATAACAAGAACAACAACAGATCATAGAGACAACTCCACAAAACCCTACATCAGTAGGTGAAGGTATAGTCTCTAATCCCTCTTCTCCTCTTCCTCCTCCAAATTCCCCAAGGAAATCTCCCTCCATTTCTAAGCAAGAAGTTGTAACAAAGGTACCTTCTCCACCTCATAGTCCACCTCCTATTTCATCAATCACTACTGAGGTACAAACCAACCCATCTCCTCCAAGGTCACCTCAAGTTCCACCTTCATCATCTAAGATTCTACCTTCATCATCTGAGATTCCCCTTTCATCATCTCCCATAGTTACATCTTCACCATTACAACCACCACCATCATCTGAGAAGCAAACTATTTCAAGTTCACCCACTCACCCATCTGTGAGTCTCACTTCAGTTTCCATAAGTTTACCAATTGCAACAATGGTAGTGGTCATAGATTCCACTATGGTCACAGATTCTATTATAACTACTTCTACACAGCTATTATCAACTATTGATTCTACTCTTACATTCCTTGTGTCTTCTTCTCCTCTTACTACAAGTTACCCTACCCAAGAAATTTTGTAGAAAGAGCAGGAAGCTACACAGAAAATCAATGATTTATGGGTAGAAAAGTTATCCAAGCCTTCTAATAGGATGGCCACAAAGAGAAGAAGCATATTTGTTGATCCAGTTTCAAGGCAAAGGACATCTAGATCCATGATTCCCCTTGTGAGCAAGCCTAAAACTGAGATGACTGCCCAAGATTATCATATAGAAGAGTTCATAGAAGATATTGAGAAGTTTCCTGATGAAGATGAATTGGTCATAGCCAAAGCCCACTTAGAAACTTTTTATGTAAAAAATGATATATTCAAAGAAAAGGTGGGTAAGTTGGAAAAGCAAATTGAAAAGCTTCAGAAAACTATCAACAATCAGAAAGAAGTGGAGAAAGCTCTGAGAAAAGAAGCTAAGAGCTGGCAAGAGAAGTTTCAAGAAGCTAATAAGCTCAAGGAGCAGATAGAAGAACAAAAGAAGAAAAATGAAGAACAGGCTAAAGAGATACAAAGTTTGAAGTAACAACTTCAGATTGAAAAGGCTAAATCTTCTAGTTTTTCTAAGGTTGGACTAAAGAAAGTGAGAAAGGAATTGCTCTCTGAAGTTCTAGAGAAATTCTCAGGGTTACAACTTATTATTGATTATTTAGATGATGCCAGCCACCTACTCCAAAGTATTCAAAAGGATCTGGATAAAATCACTGGAGAGCTACAACCTATGGTAATTCTAGCTGAACAAATTCATAGGCTAGTGGATAGTAGACTCAGTGATTCTGCTAAGCCAATTCCTAATAAGGAGTGGAACATTGCTAGAGTTGCTACCAGAATTGTAGTGAAGAAGCATAGAGCACTCCAAAAGGCTTGGCTATTGTATGACAATATTGAAGGAGTAATCAAGGATGTAGTGGATGTTAATAAGGAAATGATCCAAATTGGTTTTAGAGGGTTATGGATGGAAGATCATAACTTGTTGTCAGTTGAAGAAATCAAGAAAAGTACTGGAGAGAGCTTACAAGATGAGTCTAAAATTGATGCTCTAGAAGAACCAATTGACCAAGAGCAAGCTTCACAAATGATCATTGATTTTACCAGGCTCAGAGACCTCATGGAAGACTTGGTAAACAGAGGAAGTGCTGCTAACTATGAAGATATTGGTGAACTCCAGTACATTTATAAGTAGCTGAAGGAGACTTCCAACCCCTCAGAAGCAACCTAGAAACAAGCCCTACAGATCTTGAAACTGATGGTGCAGTTATTTGGTGATAGTGCAGAAGAGGAAAATAAAGAGTAATCTTCTCCAGAGGAAGAAGTTGAGCAAGAAGAGGATAATGCTGAGGAAGAGGCCCAACAAGAAGAAGAGCCAGATAGAGATGTTGCGGACCCTGAAGGGGCACAAGCTTAGCAATTTTTATTTTGTACATATGTAGTCATAAGTTTTATATTTTTGTTTGATTCATTTTTACTCTGACATGGTCAGAAAGAAACAATAAAAGCATGAGTCCAGAGAGACACAGAAAACAACAAGTTTTGTGTGAAGGTATTTTTATCATGTATTGTAAGAAGGCTTTATAAGGAGAACATAGCTATGTTTTTGATGGAGCAGTGAAGCAGTTTTGCTGGAATGGCACATATATTAATGTTTATGGCATAGTCTCCATGTGAACAATTATCCTCTAGGATGTATGAAGCATGGTCTCGATATGAATGTTTATCCTCGAAGATGACCATAAAGTTTTCAGAGGGTAGTGTTCATATGGAAGTTATTATTTAAAGCATTTTTTGAAGATAAGCATTTTTTGACTCCTGATGCCCAATGGATAAGACTCTGAGTTCGATGGATTTGTGAGAAAATCCACCCAGGAGGTACTAGAATGTAGGCCCAAAATGGCCACATCCTTAGAAAGCATTGAAAATTTTATTCTAAGGTATGAAGTTTCCATTCCACACACTTTTTAGTGTATTTTGGAGCGGATCCGCAACATTTGTTTCCTAATCCGCCCAACACTTAGTGCAATTTTACCTTGAGCAATTCCGCTTGGTTTATAATGTATTTTGGTGTGGATTGGTGATGAGTCCCGATTTTACAAAATTTTTTGGTGATGATGATATCAGCGCAAAAGAAAGTGTGGAATGGTGATCGAGAGTAGTTTTTTGCATGCTCCGAATGGCTAAGTGTCGATAAGGTCAATTTCGCTAGTCTCAAGAGTATTTTGTTGTGGATTGGTGACAAAGAGGTAGAAAACACTATAGAAGGTGTAAATTAGTGACAAAAGCTATTTTACACTACAATCGATGCGAAATGACAACAAAGGATGATTTACACTTGCTCAAGTGCGGATTGGTGATTTTGCATATTTACAAAGCAAAGATGATATCAGCATGCTTTATGGTGTGGATTTTAATTGTTTTGAAGTCAAAGAAGAGAAAAGGAAGGGTAATGAGTGGATTGCATCCCACTCACCTCTTAGTGCATTTTATACCAAAATTTGATTCTGCATGATCAAGGCTATAAAATATGATGTCAACAACTTAAAAGTGTGGAATGGCACCTTGGTTTTCCTCACCAATTTGTAGAGTATCTTGGGAGGTTTAATCATAGCCATCCATGATGAAGATCGATGGTCCAAGTTTTGCTAATATTTTTGAAGGATTTAAAAGGCCAAAACTCATCGGATCAGAGTGTAGTTAGAGGATAGGAAGATGAAGCATCGAGGGTTTTCAAGAACAAGAACCAGATGCGGTTGTAGATCTACAATAGAGCTGAGCTTCCAAGAATGATCGATGGATGAGATGCAGTGTCCAATTATTCGAACTCTAACTACCACCAACAAACCAGCAAGTTGTAGAGGTATGCTGCCATGGTAGATTTCTCACAGTGGATTTCTTGGAGCTCTCCAACCAGTAAGATAATGCTAGTAAACTCTCTATTGAGCTATAAATATACAATATTTGTAATGTCTCCTTAATATTATTTCATTTACAAACTATAAATAGAGGTCGAACCCTCATTTTTTAGGGTTGGATCTAGTGCGTTTGCTTGCCCTACTATAAATATTCTTGTGAGCTAATGGAAGGAGCATTACTCTGATATTTTGACTCAAATTTGTCATCTTCATCATCTTGTGCAAGAGGTTCGAAGTCTTGAGTTGCATTTCTATTAATACTTGAATGGTTAGTTCATTCCAACTTATTGGATTACTAGTTGTGAGAGTAGTTGAAATCTGTTCTTGATTAGATCTGTATTGTTAGGAAGTTTATTTCTATTAAATCTAACTATTGGTCTATTCTGCTATTTGGATTATCAATATTGGATGTTGGAATTGCTTTCTGCAATATATCTCTATTTATGCTTTAATGTGTGAAGGTTTCATTGATTTGGGTGATGTTAATCTTGAGTGATGGGACACTAGAAATAGCTTGTGGGAGCCTTTTGTTGTAGTTGCCTATGTTGTTAGCCTATCCGACCACTATTTTTCATAATATTTCTAACCCTAAACCTTTTCTAACCCTTATCTCAAAACCCTATTTGAGCTTTAATTGAGTCAACACCATTTTAAGTTGACAAGGAACCAACCTACTCTAGAGGTTGGATTGAAGTTGTCTTTGGTCCATCCAATGCTTGAGTGTCGAGCTGCGACTATCGGGTGCATGCCTGGATAGAAAATTGGAAGATAGATAGTTGCAGTGTTAAGTAAAACTTGATGTCAATTCGGTGCCCAACAATAAGCATTCGAAAACAAGCCAAAAAAGGAATAAGTAGATATAGACATGATCAAATTTAAGAAAAGGTTATCTTGGAGAGATATTTATGATGTGGTAGTGCCATATGACCTGGTTAACATTAAAGAACACATTTTGAATGAACAATGTGAAGAGAATATGGTAGATAAACAAAACTGGTTAGAGAAGAAAATCTAGAAATGGTAAATTTCTAGATGTAAACACAACATGAAGAGAAATAATTTTGGGCGTAACATGGATAAAGAGTTTTTAGACTTTTATGATAAAAAATTTAAAACCTAGGTAGATGAAGATGAAGAAGATGTCACCCAAGAATAAAGTGACAAAGAATATTACTCAAAAGAGGAGGAGGTGGACATTGATTACCTAAAACATGATAAGCATATCCTAGAACAAATAGATTTAGAGGACCAAGCTATTGAAAAATTACAAGAGGATAGACTATAGGAGGAGAGTCCAAAAGAAATAAGTATGGGAAAGTAGTAGCAACTGGAGGAGTACCAACCTAGTAGCAAGAGCATAAATCACCCTTTCCACAATATTTATGGTAGAGATACTCAATGAGAGCTAAAAGCATATAAAAAATGGGCTACACCGGAGAAGGTTTTGGAAAAATATCATCAAGGATGCATTAGCATCTCTAGCCAGAGTAAAGAGAATTTTGAATAGCACTTGGATCCAGTGTTGACTAGCAAGAGAAGAAGGATATTCCCCATATTATTCCTAAATATTTTGAACTCTCAACACAATTGGAGGTTGGAGAAAAGGATAAAATAAAAATATCCCCAATTAATCAACAACCAAAGAAGGTGAAAAAGATCAAGGCTCAACACATATATTTAGAAACTCAGGAGTAGACCCAAGATAAAGAAATAGGTATGCCCTCTCTTAGACTTATTATCATTTCCTCTAGTTCATTGTTGCCACCATTTTCTTCCCCTAGACCAATTCCATAAGAAGTTCAAATCTAATCACTTGCCAAAAGTATTACTTCCATTGTTTCCCCATGGAAATGAGTAGGTTATAGAAGCTCAATGCTCTAGACTTCTAAGGGTGCAACTACTATGATCCAAATAGCTTTCCTATATCCATTTTTTCTCCTTCAATCCTAATTTCCCATTATGCCCCTTTCTAGTCATTTGGATCTAGATGTTTTGAGCCAATTTTAGTAGGCTTAAGTCAATACATAAAAATTGATAGAGTTATCACTTGGAAAGGAGCCGAATAAGGAACCACCAAGAATGATAGGTGTTTTAGACCACATTAAAATAAATCATACAATAACAACCTACACCCCCATGGTGTATAACCCTACCTCTAAATTGATAGCAAAAAATTACAATGTGGTGATACAAGAGATAGATGTAGGTGATATTGCTCAAGTAGCTCATTCCCAAATTGATGTCCTACATTATAAGGTAGTCTAGGGGTAAGAAAAATATCATAGGGAGAAGCTCAAGGAAGAATTCCTAGCTCAAACTTTAGATGAAGAGAGAGTTGAGAAGAAGGCTTTGCAAATTCAAGTTAAAGGATTGCAATAGAGCCTTAAGAAAGCTCCAAATCCTACACAATTGCAACAAAGAGATGAAAAGATTCAAGCCCTAGAATAAAATTTGAATAATATAAAACTAGAGTTGGAAGAAGAAAAGGAAAAGGAGAAAGATTTTTATTTTTCTAGGGAATCATTGGCATGAACGAATAAAGACAACTAGGCAACATTCTTAAAGTAACCAAGCAACTGTGTGTAGCCTTGGAATTCTTAACTTTCAACTTGTAGGTAGTTAAGGAATACCAAAGGGAATTTAATTTTATAAAAAGCACAATGGATATAATGGTATAACAAGTTGAAAATATCATCAAAATATTGAAGAAAATTTTTAGAGCCATATCTTGTGATATTTACAACCCAAGAGAAAGGTTAGGCAAAGGAAATGGCTAATGAATTCATTGAGTGGTATCAACTAGTGCAGCAAGGGTGGGAGCTATCTAGCTCATTAAACACCAAAGCAAAAAAAAATAATCACTTTGTTAAGAGAAACCATTAGCCTTGGGTTTCCTCCTTTTTGGGATTATAACGAGACCTTGTTGGAGAATATTACATTATTTGGTACATGCAAATGTGCCCCCATGGTACCTTTATGGTATAAATGTAAATATGTTATAAATTAGGGTTTTTATCTATAGTTTAGAATCTTGATTTATATTTCCATTTTATGTAATTTTTAAAGTGTATGATATGTACAAGTGTAATTTAAGAGTGTGATGTGCAAGATATGCACAAGTTTCACGTAAGAGTGTAATGTGCAAGATATGCACAAGTGTCATGTAAGATTGCAAGTTTTTATTGAGGGAATGCGCACAAATATCATGTATGTAAGTGTGTAAATATGTAATGTGAGAATGTGCACAAGTTTTTGTATTAGGAATGCATGTAGGAGAGTAAGATTAATGTAGAAGTGTGCAAGTGTCATAGAGTTAAAGTATGCATGTAAGAAGAGAGTGAAGAGTCTAGTATACAAGTGGCAAGATGAGAAGCCAAAGGTCAAGAATAGGAAATATTGCATCTCCAAAATATGTGAGGAATGTAATATACAAGTATTGAATATTTGTATTACTATGTCTATATTATGGGGATAAAGCTCCATCCAATTAAGGTAAAATGGTTTGTAGCAATCACCACATAACAAGCATTGATAATAAAGCTTGTATACATATTTTGAAAATTTTGTTGTAATTATTCTTCATGCATGCACATGAATGATTTTTACCATTTACATTCATATTTGATATTATAAGTGAATATTATTTTATTTATTTAAAATTAAAATATTAAGAAGGGGATTGAAAGGGGCCCATATATTCTACATAAACTTACTTACAAGTAGATCATAAAAGATAAAGAAAATAGGGTGCCAAGTCCATATGAACTATAAATGATCATAAAGAGCCAACCTAAAGCACCCAAAAAAGAAACACAAAAACTACACCAATAAAAAGAGTAATTAGATAGTAGTTGACTTTGCATACATAATAGTCTGCCATAGATGGATTGGGTCAACCATAATAGTCTATCCCAAGAGTTGACCCCCAAGATTTAGCTTCTTCCAGTTGGAAATTTAACATCATTGGCCTATGTTGGCTTCTCCTCAACCACAAATTCAATACTTTGAGATGGTAAATTATCTTCCAATTTAATAATATCCTAAGACTCCACCCCCATGTTTACCAAAAAATCTATAGCTTCATCCCCCTTCCAATAAATATGCTTTAACTAAATGTTATGACAAGATTGCATGATCTCTTTCATCCCTACAACCATATCTACAATTCTAAAACTAGCTTCATATCTTCCTTTCAAAATATTTATAAGGTTTAGGGAGTCCCCTTCCATAATAATGTTTCTATAATACCCTTCTTTGATTAACTTAGCCCCTATGAAAAAGGCCTAAGCCTCAACAAAATGGTTGGATTGGATGGATAGAGGTTCAAAAAAGGCTTGCTTAATCATCTGCATAAAATTTCTAAAAAATCCATCTACACCAGCATGCCCTGGGTTCCCTTTCATAGCACTATCTACATTCAATTTGACCCACCCATCTAGAGGGGGTTTCCAATTAAATTTCAATCTTAAATACCTCAACCGATTCACACAGATTAAAGGCTTCAAATTATAGCAAACAAAAATGGCTTCCTCAAGTCTACTTTCAACTACCTCAAGAAAGGATAAGGTTTGATATTTCTCCATAGTAGCATTGAGGATATGAAAAGCAACCATAGAAGCCTCTCTTTTCCTATTTTCAAAAGCCCTATTATTTTGCTCCTTCCAAATTCCCCAAAGAAAATGGGGGAGATAAAACCTCCAAAGAGCTTTCAATCTACCACTATTAAAAGGAGGATCCCACTACACACATAAATATCCTATAGTGGTTGGGAAGATCCAAGGAACATCAAAGGGTTCCAAAACCTTCTCTAAAATCTGTCTAGCAAAGGAACATTTGAGAAAATGATGATGAATCACTTCCAAATTTTGTTCACACAAATAACATCTATTTATAACAGGGATTCCTCTTTTGTGTAAGTTATCAATCATTAATATTCTATTTTGAGCTACCAACCATACGAAGAAAGCTATTTTAGGGATGAGCCCTTTAATCCATATTTTTCTCATTGGAAACTAGCCTCTACTTTTTATCTCAAGCAAATGGTATCTATACTTAATAGGAGTATTTTCCTCCTTCCAAATGGCCAAATTACTAAAACAAGAGGATAGTAGAGGATACAAATGAAGCCATCATTTTAGATTTTTAATATGGCCAGCCAATTTTAGGTCTAAATCTAGAATAGATAAATCTTTCTAGATTTTTTCATTGTTTTTGGTTGTTATATAATCAACAACTTTGATACCAAAATGGAGGGCAAAGTAGGTTCCAAGGCACTTACCTCAAGGTCCTCCAAGAGGAGAATATACTTTAACCAATGGTCTTTCCAAAATTTTACTTGATTATAATGTCCAATAGGCCAGTGAAGCCCTTTATATAACATATATCTAATGTCCACAAGACTATTCCAAAAGGAAGATCCAACTGACAAGTCATTGGAGTATAAAAAAAATTCCATTTCATAAATACTTGGATTTGAGGATCTTAAACCACTCAAGCTAAATTTGTTTTAATAATTTCTATCCTATATTTTTGATCAGGGCTTCATTAAACTATTTTAACCTTCTAAATCCTAGCCCTCCTACATCTTTAGCAAAGCATATTTGATCCCAAGGAACTAGGGCAAAGTGCCTTCTATCTTCTGATCTAGACTAGAGAAAGGATCTTTGAATTTGGTCCATTCTAATCCATATTTTAGCTAGAATATTGAAAAGGGATATAAGATAAATGAGAATACTCTATAAAAATACTTCAAAATCCAAGATTTATCTACCTGGCTAAGAAGACTTCCTCTCCAACCTATTTTTTATAGTCTATCTAGAATTGGATTCTAAAGATGTGACTCCATCCTGCCTTTGAACATAGGTATATCCAACTACATGGCTAAAATTTCTCCACTATAACACCCAAAGATCCTCAAGATGTTTATTTTCTTGCTAGTTGGGGTGTTGATAAAATAAAATTTACTTTTTAAGAAGTTCACTTTTTGACCAACAACTTCTTCATAGGACACTAAAATATTTTTTAACTTAGCTTTAGGGATAGAGGAGCAAGATATCAATAAACTATTGATGAGAAATAGGGTCTGATGTCAAGGCATATATGAAACCATCTACTCTCCCACTTTCTATAGCCTCTAAAATAGATCTTCCCAACACCTCAGCAAGAATAATAAAAAATATGGTGATACTAGATTCCCTTGGCAAAGGCCATTCCCACTTTTGAAGTAACCACTAGGGACTCCATTTACAATGACTAAATACATAGTATATGAGAAACACTTTTTAACCAACCCCACCCATTTAATCTAAAAGCTAAATTTTAGAACTTTGGTCAAGATGTGGAAAGCAATGCCTTCTACTTATCTTTAAAGGGAATTAATATTATTATTCAACCATACAACCAAATCAAAGTAAATCAATCGAATACGAAATGCAAGGAAATGAATGTAATTAATTAAAATCAATTGCCACTAGGAGGGCAGATCCCACCGTGAAGGCAAAGTGCGATTACGCAGAGAATAAAAAGCAAAGATGAGATAAATGAATTAATTAAACAACTACCCTAATAAATATGAATTTATTATGCACTTGGAGAACCTAGCCGACGGCTAGGTTTGGTATGTAGCATGACTCCCCTCCTCGAAAAGCTTTGTCCTCAAAGCTGGAAATGTCTGGAAAATACTTTCATGTTCCCATGTGGCATCTTCCTCTAGTAGGTCTTGCCATTTGATGAGAAATTCTTGAATCTGGCATGATCTTAGTCTTCGTATTCTGTGTTGTAATATATCTTCAGGTTGGAGATGTATGCGTCCTTCCTCATCGAGCATTGGTAATTCTGATTGACTTTGCACTTTCTGACCAATTACCTTTTTGAGACATGAAACATGAAATACCGGGTGTATTCGTGATGATGAAGGTAGCTCTAAGCGATAGGCTACTTCTCCAATGCGGCGCACAATTTTGTAAGGACCATAGAATCGTGGAGCCAACTTTTGACTGGTCTTTATCCTTAACGATGCTTGTTTGTAAGGTTGCAACCTTAGGAAAACCTTGTCACCGACATTAAAAGTTCGTTATGATCGATGCAAGTCTTGTTGTTGTTTCATGCGATTTTGTGCTTGGAATAAATTCTCTTTGAGTATGGTGAGTGTAGACTGCCTTTGTTGAAACCAATCATCCACTTTGGCTACTTTGGATGAACCTGGGACGTAATCTGCTACAATTGGAGGCTTGGTTCCATACAATGCTTCAAAGGGAGACATCTTAATTGAATAATGGTAAGAAGTGTTGTACCACCATTCCGCCATTGCTAGCCATTGGCTCCATTGATATTGTTTATCTTGAACGAAACATCGTAAGTATGTACCCAAACATTTGTTAACTACTTATGTTTGCCCATCATGTCGGGGATGGTAAGGTGAGGACATGTTCAATTTGGTACCACTAAGTCGAAATAATTCTCGCCAAAAGTTACTAGTGAAGATGGGATCTCTATCACTTACAATATTTTTTGGCATACCATGTAATTTGAAAATTGAATCCATAAATACCTTTGCCACCTTGCTTGCGGAAAATGGATGTTGTAAAGCTTGAAAGTGAGCGTATTTGGATAACCGATCTACGACTACGAAGATTATTGTCTTGCCTTCTGACTTTGGAAGACCTTCAATAAAATCCATGGATATATGTTCCCATTGACGTTCAGGGATGGGTAAGGGTTGTAATAACCCTAGTGATTTGACTGTCTCTCCTTTATTGCGCTGGCAAACTTCGCATTCTGCTACCCATTGTTTGACTTCGGCTTTTAATCCTTTCCAACAAAATGATTGTTTGATCCTTAAATATGTTTTCAAAAATCTTGAATGTCCCACTGATGGAGAAGCGTGCGATTCGTCGAGGATCTTCGATTTGAGTTCTGAGTTGTGTGGAATGTAAATGCGGTTCTTCTTTCGAAGGATTTTATCTTCATAAGAGAACAAAGGGTGTTTAGAGGACCCTATAGATAATTCTTGAATTATCTGAGCAGTTTCACTATTGGACAACCATTCATCTTGTAATTGATTCACCCATTGGGAGCAAGGACCTGAAATAGCGTTAATGACTACTTCGTCTTCATATTTCCTGGATAGCGCATCGGCGACTACATTTTCCTTCCCCTTCTTGTATTCGATAACAAAATCATAACCCAATAGTTTGGTTAACCACTTATTTTGTTTCGGATAGGAAAACCTCTGCTCAAGAAAATGTTTGAGACTACTATGATCTATTTTTATAATGAAGCGGCTACTGATTAGGTAGTGTCTCCATTTTTCTACTGCATGAAGAATAGCCAACATTTCTTTTTCGTATGTTGATCTTCCCAAAATTTTCTCGGAGAGTTGTTTACTTTCAAATGCCAACGGATGACCTTCTTGCATTAATATAGCCCCAATTCCTGTTCCTGATGCATCACATTCGATAATAAATGGTTTGTGAAAATTGGGAGTTGCTAAAACTGGAGTTGTACACATGGCCTCCTTAAGAGCTTCGAAGGCTTGAGTGGCCTCTTCCGACCAACGAAAAGCATCCTTCTTTGTGAGTGCTGTGAGAGGTGCTGCAATCTTACCATAATTTTGTACAAACTTGCGATAGTAGCCCGTGAGACCCAAAAAACCATGAAGTTTCTTGATGGTTTTAGGTAAAGGCCACTCTTGAATTGCCTTAATATTATTGGGATCGACTTTGACGCCCTCGTGTGAAACTATATGACCAAGATACTCGACTTCTTGGACACCAAATGAACATTTGGAACGTTTGACAAATAACTTTTCTTTGTGTAAAATGTGAAGGGCTTTATCCACATGATGTAAATGGTCCTTCCATGTTTTGCTATATATGAGAATGTCATAAAAAAAAACTAACACAAACTTACGGAGGAGTGGACGAAACACTTGGTTCATGAGACTTTGGAATGTGGATGGTGCATTGGTGAGACCAAAAGGCATGACCAAAAATTCGTAATGACCTTCATGAGTACGAAAAGCGGTTTTGGGAATATCTTCTTCTCGGACACGGATTTGGTGAAATCCTGAGCGAAGGTCTAATTTTGTAAAAAAATTTGCACCATGCAACTCATCTAGTAGGTCATCTATGACAGGGATAGGAAATTTGTCCTTGATAGTGAGTTTATTGAGAGAACAAAAATCAGGACACATACGCCAAGAGTTATCTTTTCGTCGAGCCAGAACTACGGGTGAGTAATAAGGGCTAGTGTTGTGACGAATGACTCCATGATCTAGCAGATCCTGAACGATCTGTTCGATTTCTATCTTTTGTGGTTGAGGATAGCGGTAAGGACGATTGTTAGGTGGGACACTCCCTGGAATCAAATGGATGGCATGGTCATGAGATCATTTAGGTGGTAATCCTTTAGGTTCTTGGAAAACCTCTTCGTAATTTGTTACGATGTCTCGTAAATCTGGAGCAGTAATATTCAAAGTTGCTCGAGATTGTTTTTCCAAACAATTAATTTGAGCTATAAATCCATATCCACCCTTTTTTAACATCTTCTCCATACTATGAGAGCTCACCATTTGTGATGGAGGAGTAGTAATGCCTTGTAAGCGAATGACTCGTCCATTTTCCTTCCATTCCACAAATAATTTTTTGAAATTGAAGCTAACCGTGTCTAATGTTTCCAACCATTCAACTCCCAAAATGACATCAGAGTTCCCTAAATTCATGACGAAAAGGGATCCAAACCAGGTATAAGTTCCCATTTTTATGGAAACTTGAGATGTTCGACCAACACATTGCGCGTTCACCCCGTTGGCCACTAGAACCTGGAATTTGTCTTTGTTGGAAGAGTTAATGAATAAATTCAAAGCTTTTGCTATTTTGATGTCGATAAAATTGTGGGTACTGCCGAAATCAATTAGCACATTCACCTTTTTATAGCGGAGAAAACCTGGTACCTTGATGGTATGGTGGGCGGTTAACCCCATGAGGGCATGCACGGAGATCGCCATTGTATCCTCTTCCTTCTCTTCTAGAGTACTTGGTAGTTCTTCTTGCATAGGTTCTTCTTGGTGGTAAGTTTCTTCCTCTTCTCCTTCATATTGATCGCATTCAATATGAAAGTTTTGTTTTTGGGCACATGCTTGTTCCCTGGGATGATGAGTGTGACATTTATAGCAAAAGTATCTTGATGGTTGATCATTTCTACGAAAGGAATTGTTGCGATATGAAGGACGACTATAAGTTTCACGTCGTGCATACAACTGAATTCTCTTCTCAGCCAGCTTGGCTATTCTTATACAATCGTTCAGTGCGGTTGGATTTTGAATGTCCACCTCCACCCTAATATTTTCTTTCAATCCATTGCGAAAAGCTCCTACCACTATGTCGGGACTGAGGTCTAATGTATATGGTAGTAAACTGGTGAATTCCGAAACGAACTCGCTAACCGATCCTTCTTGTTTAAGAGATAACAGTCTTACTGTGTATGACGATGTAGCTCCTTCATCAAATCTTTCTAAAAAATAGGTAGTGAATTTTTTCCAGTTAATAGTAGCTCCTTTCTCTCGCTTAAGCCATATGAACCATTGGTAGGCCTCAGTGCCTAATTTTGATGCAGCGAAAGGGACTTTATCAAAATCCTTAATTTGGTATAAGTCGAGAATGCCTTCCATTTTGGCTATCCAACCACGAGGATCATGACCCTCAAAAGTGGGCATATCAATGCATGGAAAATTATTAGGGCCTCTCGGTTGGTGATAACCCATATCCCTTTCCTGATCTTGGTTATACCGCTGTCTATGATAGCGATCCCTGTAATTATCCGGATTGCCTCTTTGCTACTCCCAATCGTCATCTTTGGTCGTCATTTTCTTCATTCCTTTGTGCATGGGAGTGATTTTGGGGATTAGTATTGGGATTAAGTTGGTTTTGTGCGCTCACTAGGGTTTTTAGGTTGACACTAATTTCGTGCATACCATCTATTAAGAGTCGAAGAGTTTCATCATTGGAAATGGTCGAGTTACTTGAGTCTCCTTGTGTGATGTTTTCATGAGTTGGGGGAGGGTTAGTAGCCATAGGGTCTACCAGTGGATGATGTGGATTATAACTGCCAATTTTGAAAGGAGAAGGAGAATTTTTTGTACCTTGGCTTCGATGAGGTCTTCTTGTGTTTTTATTGGGAGTCTCCGAGCTTGATAGTCGACCGTCAGGTCCTTTGGTCCAACTTCTACTCATGCACTGTTTAAAATTTCCTGCTTATTAATCCTTGAACGTCCAATTCTGAGAAATTTGGTTGAATTCGGCAAAAATATGTTTGGATTCCGCTTCAGCTGTCGCTCCAACTGTGACGCGGATTTTAATGTGGCACTAATCCTTGACTCCCTGAATTTTAGTGTAACTCACTTGAACTTGACTGACAATGACAGTGAGGACTGACTGATAGTGCACGTGAGGACTAACAATGACAACACACGTGAGGACTGACAATGAAGACTGACAATGACAGTGCATGAGGACTGATGACAGTGCATGAGGACTAATAGCGAGAACTGATAGCGATGACGAGGACGAAGACTGGATGAAGATTGACAGCGCACGAGCGAGGAATGACAGTTATGGTGAGGACGAAGACCGATAGCACACGAGAACAGCCAAAGACTGGACGAAGACTGATAGTTGAAGACTGAAAATGCACGAGAGAGGACTGATAGCACATGAGAACAACGAGGACAACAACCAAGGAATACGTAGCGCATGAACGAGGACTGACAACGCATGAGAATAGTGAGGACAACAACCAAGGAAGATGCAAGGTGAAAAATTTGCAACTAACAAGACACCAAGGCTATGACGTGGACCAACCACCCAATTGCAACTAGGACACGGCAGACGGCGACACGGGAGCAAGGAACGACTATGTGACCGGAGTCACAACCAAATAGGGTAGTGGGTTTATTTTTAAAACGCACGACGACCACCCTATAACGAATGTGGGATAACGATTGAGCAGAAAAAATAAAAAAAATATTTAAACGTTTGGTACCTTAGGATATGGACAATAATCGATATTTTCCTTGCTTTTGATTGGTTGAATCTTGCGAGCAAATTTGCTAAAGTCTGTGGAGTAATTGCTTGATAGAAATCGCGATTTCCTACGATGTTATTCAATTTAATTTTTTGCTGCCTGCTACGGTGAATTGCCGATGAGAGAACATGCAAATTACCGGTGATTTGCTTTGTAGACTGAACTAAAATTTTGTGTATCCGGCGGAGTGGTTTGCTCGACGGAAAATTTTTGCTGCCTCCTTTCGCTTGTTTGCTTGTCTAGATCTTCTGCGACGGTTTTAGAGTGGGAGGAGATTTATCATGCTGTTTTGGCTGCCGTCACCCTCTTGAATTGCCCAGTTTCTCTGCGGATTTTCAAGCTGCTTGCCCAATGCTACTGTGTGATGCGACGACGGTTATTCTGTCGAAGAATGGATTCCTAGAGCGGTGTCAACGACTTTGGTGTTTTCCTCTTGCCATAACGAAAGTATGATCCCAGCATTCCTATGAACACGACTTCTGATACCACATGGAAAACAATGCCTTCTACTTATCTTTAAAGGGAATTAATATTATTATTCAACCATACAACCAGATCAAAGTAAATGAATCGAATACGGAATGTGAGGAAATGAATGTAATTAATTAAAATCAATTGCCACTAGGAGGGCAGATCCCGTCGTGAAGGCAAAGTGCGAATATGCAGAGAATAAAAAACAAAGATGAGATAAATGAATTAATTAAATAGCTACCCTAATAAATATGAATTTATTATGCACTTGGAGAACCTAGCCGATGACTAGGTTTGGTATGTAGCAAGAGGTCCCAAGAAACCTGACCATAAGATTTATTCATATCTAACTTTAGAAGCATACTAGACCTATTACTTTTCTCCATAGAATAAATAACCTTGTGAATGTTATTTTATTATTATATTGGCCTAGATATATATTTCATTACTCATATATATAATTCTACTCTTGATTATTTATATTTCAACCTATAATATTGTGGCTTATTTATATTGGGACCTATGATATTTTGAGATAGTTAGGCTTAAAAGCCATCAAACCTTTTATACAATGGAGTAATTAACAACCATAATTTGAAATCATAGGTAGTAGCGAGGATGAATTCAATTAGTGGCCAGAACTTGCTAGGGAAGAAATTATTTTTCTATTTTTTAGAAGGCCAGTTGTTATACACACTAAAGTGCAAGATCTAGCAAAGAGATATTTGAACCCCTCCTATGAAGAGGCCTATCAACTAAAAGGTATCCATAAGAAGGTTAGAAGGCTCAAGCTCCCACTAAGATAATAATGGAAAATAAATTATCAAGTACTAGGATCTAGAAAGGACTCCTTGACTGATCATGGTATGAGTAGGGATGATCAAGGAAAAATATTAGTTGTAGAAGAACAAAGGCAAGAGGATCAAGGCAAAACTACTAGAACTTCAAGAACTTGACCCTGTCAAGTGTTATAGCTAGCAAACAAGTGTTAGCATAGTATAATACATGATGCATGTGGTCCTTAATAGGAAAGGTTGACCTCATTATTATAATTGTAATACAAGCACAAGGTAGTTCAAAAAAATAAATAACTAAAAGGAAAACAAGGACTACATTTTCAAAAGACCATTCAATTTGAGATAAGGAAAGCATGTAAGTAAATCATTTGCACACAATTTAATTTTTTCAAAAAGTGTATTAGCTCTAACAAGAGATCCGTAATAATTGGAAATCACAACTACAATAGTAATCAATAAAGGCTATAAAAGGAAATATAGGGCTATGATGATGCATAGAATTTTTCTTTAGTAACATAGTAGTGGTTTGGAGTGATTTCATTGAACAATGAAGAATTAATGCATATCTCAAGAACACATGAATGCCTTATAGTTGTATAGAATCCTAAGGAAGAATACTTGTGCAATATCACAAAGAAGAAGATAGAAAGGATCCATGAAAAGCACCAATATTCAGTAATTGGAAATATTTATCTAAGGAATTTCACCCTTTTTCAAATTTAGTGTGAGCTATTGCAGATTATCAGTTGAAGGAGTTTAGTTCTATAGAATGTATTACTAGCTATGTATCTATGTTCTTTTTTCTTCCCTTTCCTCTTCCTCTATATTCCTCTTATTTTTTCTACTACCTTTTATTTTCCTCTCTTCTCCTCATCATTCATATTCTCAGTACTATGAATTATTTGTTAAGTTGAATCCTTCTCCACCTTTGCTAACAACCCAATTTTGCTACTCCACTCCCAAAAAGATTATTTTCCTTATCGACCACCTCTTGTTCTCTTCATCTTATCCTCACAAAGAATCCCATATTTTTTGAAATATGGGATGTGGCCCAATAGGGGGTATCTTCCAATGCATCCTCTAAAAACCCCATTAGATCTTAGAAATCCAAATCCATTCAAGCCTCCAAGTGCTCAACTTCTTCATATCTTAAGTATTCTTTCATATTTTTGCCTCAAATCCTAACTCCTTTCCTAATGGATAAATCAATCTAAGTAAGAAAAATCCCTAAGAAGTGCCAATAATTTGGTTCAATGCAATTTTCCACATATGTAAGCACTTAAAAATGGTGTTGGACTATCATTTTACTAAAAAAATTATTGAGGCTAAAGCGTAGCCACCTTATTGAACATGTCATATTTTATATATGATTGGCTGAAGATAAAATTTTGCTAAGGCAAGGAAATCTAGCCATATCTTCCTAAACCTCTTCATAGGGAAATCTTAATATGGTTGGGGTTTCCAAGAAATGATATGAACAAAGTAATCCAAAATACTAGTGATGTAACCACGGAGTGCGCGCCTCTTAGCTAGGCATACTGATCTATACCATCACAAAAGCACAAAGATCCACACAAATACATAAATTGAACAAAGAAAGCCAACGTATGCAAAGTTTCTTATATTAATCTTTAAAGGATCTCGGATTACAAAAATTCCCTCTTAGGGTCACTCGAAAGATGATACAGATGTTACAATTGCCAATGCCCTCAATAGGGTAGGCAAACTTATTGTGCTCTAGTGATTACTCACAAACTGCCTTGGGGTAGAGCTAACCCCCTTCTCCGTGATGTGGAAGGATTATGATATAGGCTCCTTTTTGCACCTGTCTCTATGTTGCAAACCATAGCTGTGAGGGGCAGTATGCACTGTGAACCATGGATGACAGCCATGGTTTGAACTTTGATGGGTTTGCCCTCAGAATTAGGGGTAGTGGTCTTGACCTCCTTGTTCGAATTGATGTTCAAGGGTCGCCTTTGTCGTCCTCTGACATATTTGGCGATCAAATCACTGTGAAGGGCCTTCGTTTGCCCGGATTTGCATTTCTTGATCCTCCTAAGCACCTAGGGCATCCATGGCTAATTGGTATTTAGATGGATAGCGAAGGGGCTCTCAAATGCACAAAGTCAGTATGCAATTTGATAGGGCTTTGCTACTCTCTTGATCAGTTAGCTCTTGCTCGATAATTCACCAGTGCTTCGCTATACAAATCATCTCTCCTCTTCATCCCCTTGGAGGGGGGTATTTATAGCATGCCCCTAGGGCTAGGGGTGGCTTCATGGAGAATCCAAGACCAAGAAGGTTGGTTAGGACAGTTGGGATGGAAGCCTTTGGAATATTTCGTCCTCCAACTACCTCCTTCTAGATCTCTTGGCCATTCCAACCGATTTGGCTCGGATGGAAGGCCTAACTGAACTCCAGTTCAGACCATAGGTCACAACTACGGTCCAGACTATAGACCGTAGGTGTCAACCATGGTTCAGACTAGAGATCATAGGTCTGGGCTGTGGTTCAGACTACTTAGGCTAGAATGCCTAAATTGAGTGGTTAGAACCATTGCTCTATCTTGGAGTCTATCCAAGATCCTTCATATGGTTTTGTAGCATGTCCATATGAGTAGTCGCCCTCGACATGACACATTTTAGGTGTCTATAGATGCCCCTTTTGAGATGCATTGTGATATCGAACAACGCTGAGCAAAATAGACCTCCTAAAATGATGTCGTAGGTTCTATGATGATCATTAGTCTGATCAACATTAGATGCCCTAGGTCCAACAAAAGGACGCGCATCCTGGAATCATTGCTTCCAACGTGGGAAGGCTTACATTTGAAAAGTCTGCACTCGTCATCAGACATTCGGGTAGCTTTGGTGCTACAATAGGAGTTAGGCCTATATAACCGAAGGATGAGAGCTACAAACGAAATTTCATATTTGCTATTTACCCCAAGCAGAGGGGGAAGCTTATGATAGTTGTTAGCAATGATTCGCAAGGACGAACACAATTTTGACAAGATCAAGGGATCTATGATCTTCGGGATCTTCTATTGATTTTGATTATGACATGAAATTATGACTACCCCCTCAAGCGACGAGTCGATGAGGGTAATGACAATGTCTGAAGCGACAAAATCGCTTGACCATAATGAATGATCCTGAACAACTTTAGATTTGAGACGTTTAATGCCTTGGCTAGGCCTAGTTCAGCTTATGATTACAACGCTTAGTAGTATTTGCACATCTCTATCCCATGGAGCAGTCAGGCTATGATAGCCATCTTAGGGAGTCAAAATAATACAAATTCAAGAAGACTTGTGTTGAATCATATTGTCGATGATTTGCTGAAAATATGTCATAAAAGAAATGACAATTTTACCCCAAATGTCCTTATTGTGATTTACTCATCTTGCCGGATTGCATGGAGCGCAAGTCGCTACAACCGCCAATTTTATAGGATAAATCACTGAATACGAGGTGCATTTGGTTTTTCATTGTTTGATTTTTTTTGTTTAATTTGGCATTTATTGGATTGATCCTAGTGCTTGTAACATCACCAAATTTGCAATTTTGATCATGTATTTTGATTTTTATCCACTGGGAGTCATTAATTTACCTTTTTAGACCTTCCCACGATGGGTTTTTAGTGCATTTATTGCTAGTTGCGGACCGCAGGTACGGTCTACGATTTACATTTCCAAATTTTGGGGACCGTAGGTCAGACCTACGGGTGAAAAACCCTAGTTTTAGAACCATGGGTGTCAGCTGCGGTCCGTAGAGACTAGGAGGACCTATAAATTGAATTCCCATTTGAAAATTTTCATTATTTTCTTGCAACCCTTAGCAAATTGAGAGCTCTAAGAGAGAGAGAACATTCCTTGATACGGAACACTATCAAAATCGACCACAATTATACTCATCTTTCCTGATGGCGGATCCTGATCAACCATCGACTAGCCGAGGGTAGGGTGCGGGCAAGGTAACTCAAAACCGAGACCTCACACTCAATATCAGTAAAATGAACCACACTTAAGAAATGCAGAAATTGAACCTCATTAAACTATCGGTAATGAACCCCACTAGTCTAGGTTAGCTTAGGATTTAACTTTTATGCTTCAGTGGTCTAGGAGGGTACCCAAAATGGGTGCCACTCCTAAACCATAACTGGTAGCTACGGTTCCCAGTTGGCAAATTGGGAACCGCAGGTTTCAGCTGCGGTCCCCAATTTCCCAAATTGGGGACCGCAAGTTGCAGCTATGGTTCCCAATTTGCAAATTGGGGACCGCAAGTTGCAGTTGCAGGTTGCAATTGCTATTTTTTTTTTTTAGAGATTTTTAGTTTTCTTTAGCTCTGCTTAGCTAGATTTAGCTTACATTATGTTTTTTTTGCTTTTTTTAAAAGTTAACTTCTAGAGCGCGGGAGCCTGACTTGATGAAGACTCTCCATGAGGCCTTATCGGATGACGACCGAGCATGGTTCCGAGCCATCGGGTTTGGTTACGTCATGGATCTACCCACCATTAGGGTAGATCAAGCCTATCTCACTATGTTGGCCCGACGTTGGAATGCATGGACCAACACATTTCACCTTCCTCCCGGTGAGATGACCATCACCCTAGAGGATGTCTACAGGATCTTTAAGATCCCTATCGATGGTGAGGCTATCATTTCCTCTGCCTACATGGCAAAGGATGCTATTTTTGCTGCCATCTTCGATGATCAGAGCATCGACGCATAGGATGATGCGGACCATGGAGGGGTGCACATCGATGACTGGTACCGGGATGATGTCTTCTCTATTTGAGAGGCCCTCTTTATGCATCTCATCATTCAGATTGTCCTTCTAGACTCCTCGAGTGTGAGGATTCCCTGGAACATGTTGGCCCCTACTTGGAGGGTGCTTCAGAGCTCGATGGAGGAGCCACTACTACTGGCCTAGGGGAGCACCTTACTATACCAGCTCTATAGGGAGTTGTACCAGATTACAGAGTGAAGCCATAAGGGCATCAGCTGTAGCCTATTGCTATAGATCTAGGGGTGGTAGCACATCCGGATCGAGCATCCTACTGATCTACCTCTATGCATCACTACCCTAGATGATGATCATCAATGTTACGCCACCTGCTGGCCTCATGCTGAGGAGGGTATCCATAGTAGGGCTCATGCTAGGGACACGAAGCATTACATCATCAGGTTTGCAGCACTTGGACCGGGGGACGTCATCTGGCACCCCTACATGGATTGCCCTGCATGGCCAGAGGTGGATGAGTGGCTACGATGGGCCCATCGAGATAGATGGCTTATCTAGCATAAGCCAGAGGTCCGAGAGTATCAATTTTTCTCTCATGTCCTACGATAGTTTGGCCTAGTGCAGGACCTACCAGATATGCCCCTGAGGTACAGACACCTAGCTCTAGAGAGGGATCTCCCAGTGATAGTTCCTCCACCATTAGGAGATGCACCCGATGACTTCCAAGAGTCGGGGGTTGAGATAGTTGGGACCATGCCCGACTATGATGGGTGGTGGTCTCTATTTAGATGGCATGGGATAGGGCCTCTAGGCCGAGAGCCAGCTGAGGCAGAGGCAGAGGTAGATCTTGATGGGCACAGGGTGCGCCAGCATACTGAGGGTGGTTGGGGCGTAGAGGCCACCACTGAGGACCTATCAGAGATCGACCCTAAGGAGGATGCTCTAGAGGAGGGTGAGGTCCCTCCTGACAATGCAGAGGGATGCTACTGGTGTAGGTTGCTAACTTGCAGAGTCAGATTGGGTGCTTTCATACTCAGTAGCACGAGAGAGATACTACCATCGCCACTCTAGAGGTGAAGGTATCTGATAGGGAGTGACGCTTGACTGAGGGATAGGGTCAGTTATAGGAACTCATGACTCGAGCTACCGATGCAGAGGCCCAGGTGTAGAGACTACAGACTACCCTAGAGTTAGCACAAGCATAGCAGACTATAGTAGAGGCAGAGCGAGATCTTGCACGAGCAGCGAGGGGGGCTATGCCACCTCCTCAGGCTATCATGGGGTCTCCTACGATACCAATAGTAGGTACAATAGCTACACAGGATCCGATTGCTAAGGTGACATGACTGCATGGTATGGTCATGAGGACCAATGAGATGCATGCAGCCCGACTTGCTCGCATTGATCAGCTAGTTGGTTACATAGAGATGCATGGGCTATAGGTTCTTGAGGATCCTTTTGCATTAGAGTCTCAGCATACCAGGTCTAGGACCTCAGGGTAGTCGACAATGAGCTCGAGTCATAGGACTCATAGGACTGAGAGGATGCACAGGTCCTCTAGTACACACATGATGAGGTCACAGGCCAGGACTAGAGATCTAGGGCAGACATCAAGGGCCTCTAGTCAGAGGACTAGCCTACTGTAGTTACCAGTTTCCCATGTGTTGGGTGCATTAGGCTTTGGAGGTAGGATCCATAGGATCCACCATAGGTGCCAGGTCAGCCAGGAGAGTAGGCTCCAGAGCACAGTGCAGAGGGAGGCGGTGAGAGCTCCAGTACAGGGGGAGCAGCCTAGATCTGGGTTATAGCAGCTATCGACTATAGTTTGGATGTTCTTATTTTACGTGTAAGGTCAAGGACCTACACAGTTGTAGCCTATGGGCATTTTGTACTCCCTATGTACTCGTTTGGACACACATATATATGATATGATATTTCATGGCTCATTATGTGTACATGTTTATTTATTATTTTTGATTTTATGTTTATTTGATGCACATGGATGCAATGCTTATTTAAATGCTATGTTTATATGATGCGATGTATGGATGTCATGCACTAGATAGCTATTCTACTTTATGATGATGATATGCAGTGATCTAGATGAGTAGATGTGCGACATATGATGTATGTAGATGGATGCGATGTTTATTTTTAACGCATATTTATTTTTGCTTTGTGGGCATGCGTATATTTTATGCAGTTTATGATATGCTATGCAATGTATGGTAATGCATTATGTACAGAATCATAATCTAATGGAAATGAACCTGTATGCTTTAATCACTTAAAACATAAGGAATGAATGTAAACTGTGTATATCAATTTTTAAAATATGACACCACAGAATGTATAACAATCATGCAAAATAATTGATAATTCTCATTACAAGAACTTAATCAATTAATCACCCATATATGAAATGCAGTGAAATGGATTGGTATAATGCTAATGAATGAATATGTCATTATGTATATTTCTTCTTTGTTGCACTATATAGTCAGTGGTCGTCTAAACATCATTTCTGATATTCATGCGGTATCTATCCTATATATTTGATTGTGCTTTGTAAAAATGCATTCTGATGAATGAATGACTCATATCTCTGAAGTCTAATGATATTTGGTATCTTGTTGCTATTGGAGCACTTTTTGGGGTTTTCCTTGAGACTCAAACACCCTAGTATACTTCTCCAAAAATCACATACTAACTGTACAAGGCTTATATTGGACAAGGCTTTTGCCGTGATAGACCCAACTATTCATTATCCCTGTGTGTGCATGTGAGTATTTTTAGATAGATCGTAAGCATACCCCGTATGTCAGTCGGGACTCTTTCAACCCATATGTGAGATAAGGTTCCTCATACGATCGTACCATCCTTGTTTCAGCTTTGATTAGACTTATACAGCTAGACAATCCTAGGTACCTAGAGCTAGCTCATCTTGCAAATTGATCAGGGCTACCCCTCCAAATGCAGGCGGGACTCTTTCAACCCATTGCTACGTTTGGGGATCACCCAATAGAACTACCCCTCTGATTGTAGGCGGGACTCTTCCAACCCATTGCTGCGATCGGGGATCACTCTATGGCTTTCGAAAGGTGGACAATCCAGGGATTCAAGTTCTCACCCTTCTTACTTGCTTAGATGTAGTGATAAAAATCACTGTTAGTCCACGTGTTACCATTTTCTTTGAGCAAGGGATTTTTATAGTGCTTTTGATTCACTATGTCACTTTACATTTTGAACTTGAAATTTGTACTTTTTGTTGCACTTTGTAACTTGGGATTTAACTTTTGTGACTTTGGGATTTATAGGGGAAATTCTTGTCCTTTTGCCAAAGTACACCTTTCTAGACCGACTATTTGCAAGATAAGCAGGTCGTGAAACCCATCTCTCTAGATACCTAAGACTACTATCACAGCTTTCATCCTCTCTCGTCTTAGCAGGATTTTATATTGTTTTGCTTAGTGACGGGATTCTGATATGTTGAAGCACTATCCCAACTAATGACCTTGTCTATAACAACAAAGCAAGCTTTCTACAATATCTGAAGAACTCACTAGGTATGGCTGAGTGACAGGAAAACTTTAACATACATATATGTTTCTTCGCAATAGGTATCATGTATGAATGCAATGAATTATGATAAATGCAAGGGTGCATGATTGTCATACAAACGTGTGACTATTTGTAAAATTTTGATAAACGCATTACACTCTACTATGGAATGCAATGGATGACAAATGCCTAAATGCAATATGATGATGTGAATGCATGTGTGAATGCAAATGAAAATGAAAATGTAAATGCAAATGTTTTTGGATTTTAAGCTTTATCAATTTTTTTTTGGACTTTTATACATTTTTCTTGATTTTTATAGATTTTTGAGCTTTCATATTTGACCAAATGATGAGTACATGTCCTTGGAGATTTTTAGGGTTGACCAAGTGATTTTTAGAAATCCTTGGAGCCTTTTGAATTGACCAAAGGTTTTATAGCCACCTTTGGAACCTTTTTAGTTGACCAAACTCTCAACAAGAGGGCGTGGAGCCTTTTGGGATGACCGAGAAGCTATAGGAACTCTCAGAGCCTTTGGGTTGACCAAGAAATTTTTGGAAATCCTTGGTGCCTTTTCTTGACCAAGCTTCTTAATCAGAGAGCTTGGGGCCTTTTGGGATGACCGAGCGGTTGAGACAAAACCCTCGAGGCTTTTGGGTTGACCAAGGCTTACAGATGCCTTTGGTGCCTTCACTACACTCTCAAGCATAGAACACCTTAATATGGATGATATTGAGAGGCTCAAACTCTTCTACACCCTCTAGCGATGTTAGGCGATAGGTTCCTAGACCAATATTTTTAGATATGATGTAAGGCCCTAGCCAGTTAGCCACGAATTTGTCTCGCATGTCAGGTGGCAAATTCGAGTTCTATTGGTTCTCTTTCAGCACAAGATCCCCAACTTCAAAGTCTCTCTGGTGGACTTTGATATTGTAAGCTCATTTTAATCGCTCTTGATAAACATGGAGATGCTCGAGGGCATTCACGCGACGTTCATCAAGCAACGTCAATTGATCGAGGTGAGCTTGCCGCGCGGTGTCGTCATCGATGAACTCTTTCAATGCGATGCGCAACGTTGGAATTTCCAACTCCAAGGGCATAATGGCCTCAGTGCCATATACTAGTGAAAATGGCGTTGCCCCAATAGGCATCCGAATGCTAGTCCTGTAAGCCCATAATGCAAGGGGCAGCTGTATATGCCAATCCTTGTGGTGTTCTTGCACTATCTTTTTCAAGATGGCTACCATAGTCTTGTTTGAGGCCTCAGCTTGCCCGTTTGCTTGCGGATAATATGGAGTTGCAAAACTATGTTTAATGCGGTATTTAGACGTTAAAGCCCACACAGTTTTGTTCTTAAAAGAAGTTCCATTATCCAAAATTATTTTGGATGGTATCCCAAAATGACATATGATATGCTCGAGAATAAATTCTGTGATGCGAGCTCCAGTGGTCATTGTAAGGGGAATGGCTTCCACCCACTTTGTAAAATACTCAGTAGCCATGATAATGAATGTATGTCGGCCTGACGATGGAGGGGAAATCTTGCCAATCAGATCTAGTCCCCACTGAGAAAATGGCCAAGCCGCCTGAATGGGTTGTAAGGCCTACGATGGCAAGTGCGTAAGATTAGCATGATGTTGACATTTAATGCATTTCTTGACATACACATTGCAATCCTTCTCCATAGTGGGCCAATAATAACCCATGCGAAGGATGCATTTGATGATAGCCATGCCACTAAAATGGCCATCGCACGTACCATCGTGAGCCTCTAAAATTGCCCAAGATGACTCTTGGGGCTCAAGACATCGAAGGAGAACTCCTTCATAGCCATGTCGGTACAAAATGTCTCCTATCAAGACATACTTGGTCGCTCTCTATTTAAATGTGCATCTTGCGGCATGCGACAATCCCTCTGGGATCATACCAAGCTTTAGGAAGTCTTGGATTTGCAACATCCAACTTTGACAAGCCTCAGCTTCGACTGCTAAGATGACCTGCTCCCCCTGCATATTTAACTTTGCAAATGCAGACTAGGAAACAACCTTGTGGTGAATGGTAGTACCACTCCCCGTAGGACTCTGAGAAGTCAATGACTCCCAGGGTGCCTGCTTAAGAAAGTCTTCCACTCTACGAAACCAATCAGTTGTTGGTTCCACGACAATCATGTTGACTGACTCTTTGTTATCAAAGGTTGCACGCTCTGTTGCTGGGTGTGAGAGCATTCTAACATGGATGGTAGTAAAATTGATCAGATGGATTCTAAGGGATCAAGGACCCCAAATATGCCATGGTGTCTGCGAACCTATTTGATGAACGAGGGATTGCCTCGATGTCATACCATTCAAGTTTAGCCAGATAAGTGGCAACAAGATCTTTGTAGGCTTTCAGTATGGGACATCGACACTGAAAGAGCCCCTTAACCTGGTTAACTATGAGCAGAGAATCACCAAAAATGTTCAATATTTTAATACCCATGGCGATGGCTGTGTGGAGGCCCAAAAGTAGGGCTTCGTACTCAGCATTATTGTTGGTGCACGAAAAGTCTAACTTGAATGACAAGGGCATTGGAGCTCCTTGTGGCATGAAAAACACTATTCCTGCACCGCCCCCTTGCTCACACTTTGAACCATCGAAAAACAATGTAATATCAGCATTATTCTCTGGTTCCTCGGGTTTGGGAGCTTCAGATATTATGAAGACCGCATCATCTAGAAGCTCAATGGTTAGAGGCCTACTGTTGGACAGTGGTGCCTCAACTAGTTGATCAGCTATGACTTGTCCCTTGATGGAATTTTGGCTGATGAATTGCAAATCAAATTCTGTCAATAGCATGATCCACTTTGCAGTACGTGTGTTATGATATGTCTTGCTCATCATGTACTGCAAAGGATTCTATTTTGATATAACATATGTTGTATGACTTAGCATGTAATGCCACAATTTCTTGGTAGCGAACACTACTGCTAAACAAAGTTTTTCAACATATGCATATCCTGACTCATAACTCACCAAGGTGCGACTGATGTAATATACGGCTTGCTCTTTGCCTTGCATGTTCTTTTGGGCTAACATGGTCCCTAATGCAAAGTCGGTTGCCGATATATATAGCAGAAAAGGCTCATCTGGCCTTGGTGGAGCTAGTACTGGCGGCGTTGCTAGGTATTGCTTAATCTCAGCAAAGGCTGCTTGGCAGTCCTTGTCCCAATCAAATGGGACCCCCTTGTGTAGCAATCGATTCATGGGTCGACACTTATCCGATAATTGAGCGATGAATCACTTTATGGATGCTACTTTGCCCTGAAGGCTTCTTAGTTCTTTGATATTAGTGGGAGGACGCATCTCTAAAATAGTCGTGACCTTTGTTGGGTCTACTTCGATGCCTCATTTAGAAATGATGAATCCCAAGAGTTTACCTGAAGTTATGCCAAATACACACTTCTTAGGATTCAACCTGACATTGTGCTCTATCAGGCGATCGAAGACCTTCCTTAAGACCTCCGCATGCTCTGCTCGCAGCAATGACTTAGCTAGTAAGTCATCGATATAATCTTCTAAGATTTTATGCATGTAGTCATGAAAGATATATGTCATAGCCCACTGATATGTGGCACCAACATTTTTAAGACCGAATGGCATAACTTTGTAGCAAAATGTCCCCCATGGCATTATGAACATGGTTTTATGCTGATCTTCGGGTTTAATCCGAATCTGGTTGTATCCAGAAAAACCA
Organism: Wollemia nobilis; assembly: GCA_028583015.1. NCBI lineage: Eukaryota > Viridiplantae > Streptophyta > Pinopsida > Araucariales > Araucariaceae > Wollemia > Wollemia nobilis. Next base: position 3,207,928 of record JAQPPZ010014908.1, read on the forward strand.
TCCATAAGGGAGAGCATTTCATGACCTGTAGTGGCGTCTACCAGAGCATCGATATTTGGCAACGAAAATGAATCTTTGGGTGTTGCCTTGTTGAGATCTCTAAAATCCATACAAATACAGACCCTTCCATCTGGCTTTCCTACGGGCACCATATTGGACACCCATTCTGGATAGTCGATGGAGATGATGAACTCTACGTCCAACAACTTTTGTAACTCGTCTTTCACCATTAAGGCTACTGTTGGATGCATTTTTCTGAGTTTTTGCTTGACTGGCTTCTTCGACAGATCTAGCGACAGGTTATGAGTAACCAATTTCGGATCTAGACCCGACATGTCTTTGTAAGTCCAAGCAAAGAGATCAGGTCTCTCTTTCAGTAGAGGGATGATGCTATCATGCTCATCCGGAGTGAGACTCTCTCCAAATCTAACCTTCTTTGGATTGGTGGGATCTTTACTGATATCCACATCGAAGGTTTTCTCTACTGACATATGTGATCCCTCCTCAAGCTGGTGAGGCATAGGAATCAGATGGATGTCATCAGCCGGGTTCACATGTTCCTCTCGGGAAGCATTCTCGGTGTGACAAACATCATGAGCACAGCCTGGCGCAAAATGAAATGGTTGCAACATTTCTTCATTAGGGAAGAAATCTTCAGGCCGGACCGACGAGTCAGCGTGATCCCAATCGATAGCATCCATGTTCAGATGCAGTGGTTTGGATGGATCTACTAGATTGTGGAGTGGCGTGGTCAAATCAATGGAGACCATATTGATGGAATGGAATTGATCTCCGAAACCACATGGACAAAACCCTATCCCTGAAGCGTAGCTTTCATACCCAAGATCTGGTTCGGATGGTACGGGCACAAACGGATCCTCTCTATGGGATGTCCGTATAACTGGATCCTCCTGGTGCACTGGCTACAAAATGGGATCTCTCGGCTCAAGGAGCTCCACGTACGTAGGTGGATCGGGAAAGAGTTCCTGATACCTCTCTTCGAGCTCTCTTCTTTCCCTCAGGCTACGATGGAGATTAATCTCCCGACGCAAACCTATAGCTGTAATAGGTGGGGGACCTCTAGGTGGAGGCCTATTACGTAAGTGGTGAGGTCCCAAATAGGCCATCTCCACCGAGTCCTCATCATCACTGTACAAATACAATCCATCACTTCCCCCTCTTCTAAGGAGCGATTTGGTAGATGTGGTCCCATGTATCTGATTCTACGGTCGCTATCATCACTATCTGGATAAATTTGATAGAACGATCGTATATATGATACCGCCATGTAAACTGGCACTGCTCTTTCCTTAGAGCGCTCAGTGTTGGGAGGGACTTCCTCCATAACATGCTTCGATTCCCTAGGCAATAGATATTGTGGATACACGAGCCTAGAATCGATCCTCTCATCTACATCATCATGGTCACTACCATGGATGGGCCACTCTATTGTGTCTATGCATAGTGGGAGATTAGCTGGGTGAGGCTTTAAGCAAGCCTCCTCTATTTCATCTTCACAATCACTATCGGCTATGAAGCGCTCGTTCGTCTCTTCCACTTGTTCCATAGGCAGCAGATGGCGTATAAACGTCGACCCTAAAAAAGTCGGCTTGATTTCCTCCTCAGATTGATCATCATTTGAGGATTCATCATCTGCATAATAACTAGGTCCACTCATTTCGGAGGTGGACTCCTCTCCATCATCATCGCAAAGATCTCCTAACTTGAGATCGCCTACAGTAGTGGGGTTATGCCCCTGCATACCAGTGTCATTGGTAGCACCATGGATTTGGTTACCCAGGTTGTCTCTGGGGTTGTCCTCTAAGGGCCCATCATGGTATGAATCAGGTGGCCCTATGGTAACAAATGATACCATCTAGCGAGTCCTCCAATAGCTAGAAGGATTAGGGTGATATGGATTAAAATCCACATCATCCCCTAGACTCAAGTACATGTGATCTAAGGATGCAGCAAGCAGATCGTCATGACCCCATACTTGTAACCCTAACCTAAACCTATCAGTAGCTAACTGATAATGAGGTTCGAGCGGGGTTCTACGTCCCTATTCAAAAAGACCAAGGCCATGCCCATGCCAATGATACGACTCAAAAATGTGCATGGCATATTCTAGGTTGGATAGATAGCGCACATTCATAGTGAATGGCTCGTCATCATCTTCATCTATGGACATTCTGGTGGGCGCTTGATCTAGCCCTACGTAGATGAAGTTTGTTTGGTTGGGTGGCTCACCCAACGACACTACAGATCCAATCAAAAATTGATGGGCGTGCGGTCGGCCCATCTCTTGTGCAATTTTTAGGATAGGTCCAAAAGTAACATTTTGCACAAGATACTCACCCAACCCTATGCTGGCTAGATGAACGGTCACCTACGGTGCAGATGACCCTGCTGAAGATGTAGGTGAAGTAGGCTGAGGTGCCTCCTCGACTTTGTCTTGAGGTTCTTCCACATCCATGGGAGTGGGAGTCTCATTGGCTACTGGTTCGGGCATATGATTTTCCACTTTCTCGCCCAATTTTACCTTTAGCTTCTCGACTTGTCGATGCATTGATGATGCAGTCAGTTTTAGAGAAGTTGTAGTCGTATGCTCAGATCTATGTGACACAGATGTCGATGATTGAGCATGGGCTACTGGTTTACCTCTTGGAATCTTAACCGATGAAATAGGTCGGATATCCAAGTGCATCGATGGGAGTACAAAACCCCTAGGCAAATCTGCTAGGTTCATGAACTTGAATGGTTCTTCATCCGAGGACACTACGTGAACTTGTCCCTCGTGAATGTATTTCATGCATTGATGCAAGATAGAGGGGATGCAATGCATTTCATGAATCCAAGGCCTTCCAAGAAAAAATTTGTACTGCATGGTGCCCTCTATCATGTGACACATCATAGAGATGGTCTTGAGTCCCACCTGAATAGGTAGAACAATTGTACCAACCATCGAGCATAGTGCATCGTTAAATGCTCTCAACGTAAAGGTGGTAGGCACAATGTGTGATTTGGGTAGCTTGAGATGGCTCAGTGCCTTGGTCGTAATTATATTGATCGAGGACCCAGTGTCGATCAAGACCCTTTTGAAAGGCATGTGGTTAACACATGCGATAATATGCAGCGGTGGGTCAGCCATAATAGTAGGAACCATCTTCACTTCATGATCGTAAAATTGTATCGTGGGTTCCTGACACTATTGTACATGTCCCACAAAATTTGTAAATGCATGGGCATCTTGGGACTGTACCTCAATGGACCTCAGAATGTCCATAAGAGTCTCCTTGTGTCTAGGGGACTACTGAATAAGCTCATATATTGACAACTTCGTAGGAGTTATCTACAGGTTCTGAACTAACCTGCTCCTTATGGTCACCACCGGTCTAGCTGGTGGGCCTGGAATGTTCTGAGCTGGTCGTTGATCCGGTGTAGCTTGTATTCTAATGGGAGCACGAGGTTGATTCGGTTGATCGTACCTCCCATGTCTAGTAACAACATTGACCATGCCTACGAACCCCTGGGTAGGTGGTTCGATTCTCACTTGATTGACCTGGTCGACGTTGTTATGAGGCGCCTCATGATTAGGAAGTGGATTCTTGAAAATCCCCATGTTTCTATTGTCGGGTGCCTATGGGTTGCCTGGTACTACCAGCTCTCCTTTTTCTATCATGTTCTACATGATGTGTTTGAAGGACCAACATGTCTCGATGTCATGGCCTTTCGCTCTATGGAATATGCAGAACAGATCATCTTGATGCCACTTTGACTTTGGCACATTCGGATCTACTAATTTGACCTCAGGCAATCGTATGGCCTTGGCCTCACATAGTTGATGGAAAATCGAAGTCATCGATTCCGTCAAGGGCGTGAACTGGCGAGGTGGGCGCTCTTCTTTGTTTTTGCCCTTATAGTTGTTTTTGCGTGTCTCATAACATGCAGGAGGAGGTTGGGCCTGATAATTAGGCTTTTGTTGTCCCTTGTCTTCTCCTCCGAGATTTAGTACTACTTGATTCACGTGGGCCTGCTTGCCCTATTGTTTTGTAGTACTCTTTTTAAACCCCTCTTTCCTGGTCTTGAGCTTCAAGCTGCCTTCTTGCAACTTGATGTCCTCGATCACCCTGGCTTGCGCCACAACTTCCTCGAATGTAGGGTACTACTGTAGCTGCAATAGTAGCGAGATGTGTTTGGCACAACTCTTTGTAAACATTCGGGTCAGTTCAGCCATAGGAATAGGGAATGGTAGCTTTGCCATTATTCTATGCCATCTCTTTTCGTATTGCTCGATGGGCTCATCGTCGCGCTGAGCTAGTGCCACCAAATCAGAAAGGTTGGCCTGTCTCTTGATGCCAAATGAATAGCATTCAAGAAATGCATCGGCCAACTGCTCGAAACCAGTAATACTATGTTTCTTTAGTTGGTTGAACCACTCTCGGGCCGGGCCAAAAAGTGTCGTAATGAAAGTGCGCAACAACAAGGCATCCTGACTCTCTATCTGGAAACAAGCATCCAGAAAACTCGTAACATGCTCTTGTGCATCCTCATCACCCTTGAATTTTTCCAACCTAGGCATATCAAAATGCTCGGGATATGGAGGCGTAGGCATCGAGGGGTCTAGAGGTTCATTGTGTATCTTCCTCAGTGTCGGCTTTTGCATAGCCGCGCCCTACCTCTCTATTGCTTTGACCTTATCGACCAAAACCTTGTACGCCTTAGAAGACAAAAAGTCCTCCTCCCTAAGCTGACGTGGAGGCGGTCTAGGAGGTAATGTCTTCTTTGGGGGAGGTGGAGGACATGGCTCTTCCTCCTCCTCAACTTGGTAACTCTCAGGATACCCTTGATCGTATCTGTCTGCATCTATGTGCTCATGCTGCCTCTATCTAAGATCATTGAGTGATGACAGTCGCTCCCTCTATTGGGCATTGACATGAGTACGAGCGTCTCTTCGCTCCTCATGCATATCGGCTAGGGACACAACCCTCCTATGCACACGCTCTCTATGCTCCTCGGGAGGGTATAGGCCAGCCCTGGCTAGCCGATCCTCTTGCTCTATGCGCTCCTTCTGAGCTAGAATACGCTCCTCGTGCATGCGCTGCTCATATAATCTCTATCGTAGGAGCCTTTGTGCTTGAATATTTTCATCTTCAATATGCTGCCTCTCTAGGCGAGCATCATCCAATTGATCTTGGAGGAGTTGACGTCTTTGCTCAGACACTAGTCTATGTGATCTATCGATCTGGTCGGCCGTAGGAGGCCTCCGGTGTGTGTGCTCTATGCGAGCTACCTTATGGGTTCTGTACCCATCAGAAAAATGTGTGGATGGTGGACGTGTGACATGAGGGCACTTAGAAGCCTCTCCATGCTCTCTAGTGATCTTGATACAACTACCGCTACGCTCACTCGGAGCACGAGTGGGTGGAGCTATAGGCTTGCAGCCTAGCTGCTCAAGAACACTACCTAGACCATCTAACTATCTAGACCTCCACCGCTCATGCGGTGGTGTTCCATTAGCTCCCACCTTTGATATATCAATGGTGATCTTGCATGGTGAGCCACGCATGGGAGTATGGGTGGACCTATGCTCGAAAGTGAGCCTATCCTCCTGCCCCTGAATGGGCGGATCTTTGATCCATCTATACTCTGACGGTGGAGGGTTAGAACCTCCTATGGACTTAGTACGTATGGGAACCAACTTGGTCCCCTACACAACATATTCCTCAGCCGATCCCGTGGATGCGCATGCAGTGCGGTCTCGGTAATGGCTTTGGGGGAGAGCATCCTCATGTTGAGAAGCTCCGTGCTCAGTCCTATGCCTAGAAGAGTGTACTGAAGCTCCTCTATCGGGGGTCCGCTCAATGGGATCTCCCCATGTGTCGAGTTGTCACCTCTAATGCTTGTCGAACGTCATTCGGTTCGCTCATGTGTATGAGGACTCGACACATGCTGCTGTGAACCAGTTGGGGGTTGATCATGGGCATCGGTCCGAGACCTTTTCCGATCACCCCGTGTGTTCACCATTTGTGTACCTAACATCTAGATGTGTTTTATTATGCAAAAAAAGTATACAAATGATGATTATCTCCTTTTAAATTTTTATTGTGAGCCCTAAACTATTTGATGTTGTTTTCAGATGTGTTGTATCAGTGTTAGAAACTCTCGCGTGTTTTGAAATATTGTTGGATTTTAAACTCAGTTAAATTGGCTTTCACCTATATACTCGCACAAGCCGAATATGGTAATGAAGTCCATACTCAACGAAGTAGCATAGGTACTACCAACCCTCACCCAACACACCATGCATAGTGATACACCCTTCCGAAGAAGAGTGTGTGCTATTTTGCATGGATAGGACAGTTCTTGGGTCGGCCTTGGCAATGAGCGGGTCCCGATAATACAATTTCAAATGAGCCAACCAAGTGGTAATGACATCCACTGTTGGTCTCAATCAAGTGGGTTGGATGTGAGAGCCCAATGCCACTGATGTTTAAATGGAACGTGGTGTGTGTGGTTCCTTTTACTTTGCAAAAATGACAAATGCATCGAAGAGCATAATGATCATTCCTACATGATATGCATGAAAAGAAAGGAACGTTTCAAATTCAGAAAGAATGCATGCTAATGTCCTATATGATATTTTGACGATGCAATTACAATGACATGGCCACTGATTGGGCCTCAAGCATGCAAACGACACACAATCCTTATCAAGGTCACTGTATTTAGGGGCAGACTGCACTCAGAGGTCCGCTATTCCCAACAATGCCTTTCTATTGAACGAAAAATGAAAACAAACTAGGACTTGTTCATTGACCCCTATATATATATATTTTTTTAGTTCCTAGTTTGCAATGGTTCGATGATTTCTGGAAAGATATAGAGCAAAAAATTCAACACAGAAGGTGAAATTGGGACCTACCTCAGCTCCTGCTCTATTGCCCACTGATTTTCTTGATGTCTGCATTTTCCTCTATGAACCGTAGGTCCGATCTATGGGCTGCAGTGGAGACCGTAGGTTACAGTCGTGGGCCAAAAAATAACCGTAGCTGAAAGCTGCGGTTAGCACCTATGAAAAGAAAAAGCCAAGAATAGTCAGAATTCAGGGCTAAAATTGTGGGGTTCCACCGTGATCGCCATCTGACGTAACCATAGAGTGCATGCCTCTTAGCTAGGCATACTGATCTATACCATCACAAAAGCACAAAGATCCACACAAATGCATAAATTGAACAAAGAAAGCCAACGTATGCAAAGTTTCTTATATTAATCTTTAAAGGATCTCGGATTACAAAAATGCCCTCTTAGGGTCACTCGAAAGATGATACAGATGTTACAATTGCCAATGCCCTCAATAGGGTAGGCATGCTTATTGTGCTCCGGTGATTACTCACAAACTACCTTGGGGTAGAGCTAACCCCCTTCTTCACGATGTGGAAGGATTATGATATAGGCTCCTTTTTGCACCTGTCTCTCTATTGCAAACCGTAGCTATGAGGGGCGGTCTACACTGTGAACCATGGCTGATAGCCATGGTTTGACCTCTGATGGGTTTACCCTCATAATTAGGGGTAGTGGGCTTGACCTCCTTGTCCGAATTGATGTTCAAGGGTCGCCTTTGTTGTCCTCTAACATATTTGGTGGTCAAATCACTGTGAAGGGCCTTCGTTTGCTCGAATTTGCATTTCTTGATCCTCCTAAGCACCTAGGGCATCCATGGCTAATTGGTCTTTAGATGGATAGCAAAGGGGCTCTCAAATGCACAAAGTCGGTATGCAATTTGATAGGGCTTCGTTGCTCTCTTGATCAGTTAGCTCTCGCTCGATAATTCACCAGCGCTTCGCTATACAAATCATCTCTCCTCTTATCATCCCCTTGGAGGGGGGTATTTATAGCATGCCCCTAGGGCTAGGGGTGGCTTCATGGAGAAGCCAAGACCAAGAAGGTTGGTTAGGATAGTTGGGATGGAAGCCTTTGGAATATTCCATCCTCCAACTGCCTCCTTCTAGATCTCTTGGCCATTCCAACCGATTTGGCTCGGATGGAAGGCCTAACTGAACTCCAGTTCAGACCGTAGGTCACAGCTGTGGTCCAGACTGCAGACCATAGGTGTCAACCATGGTTCAGACTAGAGACCGTAGGTTTGGGCTGCGGTTCAGATTGCTTAGGCTAGAATGCCTAAATTGAGTGGTTAGAACCACTGCTCTATCTTGGAGTCTATCCAAGATCCTTCATATGGTTTTGTAGCATGTCCATATGAGTAGTCGCCCTCGACATGACACGTTTTAGGCTATAAGTCTATGGTAAGGGGTGGTCAAGGTTTTTATAAGGATGACATAAGCAAGGTCTTAAAAATATTAATCAGTCTAGTGATCAGAGACTTTAGTGGCCATGGATTCTAAAAGATGATGTTAGCATGGGTATTCTAAAGGACCTAGCTAGTAAAATATCATGAAGAGCAAGAGGGTTTGTATTCTTAAAGGTGTCATCAACCAAAGTTTCCAAAACTACTAGACAAGTCTAATGGCCAAACCTCAAGCAAGCTAGTGTCTAGAGATCATAGTGGCTAGGGTTTTAATTGATGATGTTAACTAAAGCTTTCCAAAATCTTGACAAGTTCTAAGTCCATAGCAAGGAGTGGCCGAGGTTTTAAAATAATAACATCATCAAAAGTTTTTCATAGTCTTAACTAGTCCAAGGCCTAAAGAATGAAAGTGACCCAAGTTTCTCAGCCACAATGTAAGCTTAAAATTTCAAGAGTCTTGACCAAGCCCAAAAAGGAATCAAAAAGTAGAAATGGCTTGGTAAGTGAGAGTGGATGAGGCTTCCAATAATGGTTGGGGTTTTGGTTAGTCCATAGTCTAAAGCAAGGATAACCAATATTTTCAAATGATGACATCAACAAAAGCAACCAAAAGGTTCTAGTTAGGTCTTTAAACCCCTAACAACAACAAAGACACTCAATAGATAAGGACAAAAAAATCCCCTAGATAGAACCCTTTTAGCATAGATTGTGGATGTTAGAATCCTGAACCACCTAACCACTCCTTAGCCATATAGATCAAAATAGTTAGGTTGAGTCTGCAATTCTAACAAGTTGGTGTAACAATAAAGCATAATTTTTAAAATGTTAAGCATGCTAAAGATACCCAATTCAATTAAGAACATAAGGATTCTAGGATCATAATTGGCCACATCATCATACTAGATTCAAACCAGTTAAGCCAAGATGATAGCTTTGGCAGTGGTAGGATAGGAAAATAACATCCACGCCCCTTAAGAATTCTAAATTGACTATACCTATGCATGTTAGGTCTACAATAGCCTATCATTGTAATGATTAAATTAATAGAATCCATTGTAAAAGGATATAAATAGCTTAGGCTTTCTTGAAATAAGGATCAATAATTTCAAGATTTGCCTATTGCAAAGTTTACAAATTTTTTCTCTACTTCCAATGTGAAAATTATTATTTATCTTCTACAAATGGATATGTCTCTAATGATATTGTGTATGTGATATTTGTATTTCCATGCATTTCTATTTGTTCCCTATAGTTGGTAATTTTTGTTAGGCAAATTCTATCAACTTTGGATTGTCATTTGGATTTTCTTCTACAAATTTCTTGGAATGTTTTATGATGCATAACTTGAGTTAATTAAGGATTATATTATAGTATCCTTAGTATCTAGTATATTATGTTTTTGTTTTAATTGAGTTGTAGGAAATACATAAGTGAACTCATTGTTGTTGTCGAGTATTTGACCATTATCCCTTCCCTCTCTTTCTCACCCTTGCATCTCTACCTTTAAGATTTTATTGATTTTTTTTATTAGTAAAAAGGAATTTGACTTTTCTAAAGGTTAACTTAGAAGTAATTTAGACTCAGTAAATCTTGGTTGTACTCAAGGGTGCATAATACATATTAGATAGATTGTTAGCCAAGAATGTTATGACAAGTGGTATCATGTGATTTGATGGTATGCTACATAGTTAGTACACAATAAGTACCCCTTAATTCACTCATGTAGTGATACATGGTCGCCTCTCATTCACTATAGGTACTAAAAAAGTAAAAATAATTCAAATGTTTTAGAGGTAATTGTGGGAGTTTTAGGGTTAAACTTCTTGAAGCCATAACTTTTGCATAATTTTTTTAAGCCATTTTTTAAAATTACACAATTTTCAAGTTGTCTCCATTGGTATATCTATTTTAATAATGATGAATATCATGGTGTCATTACCTTCCATGTGGATAATGTATATGGCACTCATGTCAACAACACTACAAATCCTAAAGTACTGCTTGAGAAGTATCAGGGGTTGTGTGATTGAATTGAATCTATCCAAATCAGTAAACTAGAGGGTCAATTTGCAATCTTGTCCATGGATTAATTTTATACTACTGATGAGTATATTAGTGTGTTCAATAAATTAAAATAGGACTGCCTAAAGAGAGAATGGAAGGATAGAAAGCTTTGGAGAAATAAAGGAACATAAATTTACTCAATATTATCTTTTACAATGTATAAAAAATATATGAGATAGTTGTAATTTTTAGATTCTTCATTTATATTTTATATATTATCCCATACCACCTATTGATGAGGTATTTAAATAATTTTTACATCATCAATATAGAATAAATAGGCATAATAAAAAATTTATTTAAATCAATCTCATCCAAGAGAAGAAGTTGCTAAACTTTAGAATGATAAAAATCCCCAAAAAAATCAAGAAAATCCCAAAAGCTCTTCAAGAAACTCACTTTTGAGTTTTACAAAAATAAAGAACACAAGGTAGAATTTTGTGATATTTAGATCAAGAAATTGGAGGAAGAATCAAGAAAGAGGGCGTTGATGCTTATATCTTTTATGCACAAAGGTGAGGATATATTTAAGGGAGAAACCTCATAGGTACATGTTGTAGATCATTAAACATATTAAACATCCACCTCTTTAGATGATTTGATACTTGATTCAAAAGCTACTAGTCACATGAGGAAGCACAAGCACCTTCTTCCAGGTTATATCAAAACTCATGTAAGGGATCATGTTGTATTGTAGATGAATCTTAATTGTAGGTTATATAAAGTGGAGACATAACTATTGGATATTCATCGTTTGATAAGGTATTACATGTTCCTAATGTTGTCCCTAACCTTTTATCTATTTATCACATTAATCATTAAACAAGAAAGTAGAATTCTAGCCTGATATATGGTTGATTGAGGATATAGACAATGGGTTCAAAATTTTTGCTTATGGATATTGTGATGAAACTAACCACATGTATAAGATGGGTGAAAGATCTACATTTTTTGCTATTTATTTTTCTAATAAAATATGTATTTATTTGGTTATACATACTAATAATGAGTTATAAGTTCCATCATAGGCTTGGGCATCTGAGTTATGGTTCCTTGAGATACATAAGTCATCATCAAATGGCTATTAGGACTCCATGCATATCTCCTCCAAGTGGTGCAAGTGAGGGATTCAATTTGGGAAATATAATAGAGATACATTTCCAAAAGGGATTTCTAGGAGGGCATCTCACCCTTTGGAGCTCATACATAGCAATATTTATGGGTACATCTCTTTTAGAAAATAGGTACTTTCTTTTCATTAATATTTTTTTAAATATGTGTAGGTGTACACTATTCACACTAAGAATGAGGTATTCAAGATGTTGGAGACTTTCAAGGCTCTTATGGAAAAACAACTAGATAGGAGAATCAAATATTTCATATGAGGGTGGTGAATATGTTACTTATGTTTTTCATGATTGTTTGGTTCTCATGGAATAACATATTAGAGGATTTTTTACTATAATATTAAATAGAATGGTGTGGCTAAAATAAAAATAGGGTAATCATAAATATAGCATATTGTGTGATCCATGCCAAGGGACTAGATCACAAGTTCTAGTTGAGTTTATCACTTATACAATATATATAATCAACACGGAACCTACCAAGGTAGTCTAGGGCATGACACCTATTGGAAAATTGACAATGGATAAACCATATGTGTCTTAACTTTGTAGATCACATAACCAAGGATATTTAAAAGAAGAAAATACCAAAGAGCTATAAGTGTATCTTTGTGGGGTTTTTTTATACCTCAAAGGTGTATTGTATTTATTTTACTCAAATTCATGAGGCTTTGATATTGAAAGATGTTATCTTTTATGAGGTTCTTCTAGGTACTCCTTCCATCCCATTCTAAAAATTTTGGCTATTGATTTTTTTTATTCTTTTCTAGATACAATAAGTTATTTAGATATTTTAGTTGACTCTATTCCTATTAGAGCATCTACCTCTTAATATTTATTGAGTAGTTGTTTCCTACCTATCAATTTGACCCCTTCATGGATAGCTTCTTAGGTAGTTTCTTCTCACCCAAGTGTAAGAAAGGATGAATAGGACATATTTATTTAGAATGTTCTAGCCTTGCATGATGAGGTGGGTGGTGTTGAGTTGGATTCTTTCGTTTCAAGTTTAATGTTAAGATAGTGCAAGACAAACATGATTCTTCTATTATTCCTAAACCCAAGTGGGTTAAGATGCTTCTGAAGGATACTTATCTTATTCTATCCCTTGAACAATATTAAAAGTCTCATTCTAGAGAATTTCTTTGAAGATAGTCTATTCTTAAGATCCTCTCACATACTATCAAGATAAGGGTGGTCTGAATGAAAAAATATTATGGTGATAGAGTATGAGATAGTAATGAAGAATTAGACTTGGGAGTTGGTTCATGTTCTATAAGGGAAGACTATTCTAGGGTGCAAATGGGTCTATACAACCTGTAGTTATGAATCACTATGATATAGTTAGATTACACCCCAAAAAATTATGAAGATCCCAAATAAAAAATGAGGAGGTCATAATCCATACCAGCTTAAAGGAGTTCCATGTTATATTTCATCAAATAGATATCTCCAAAGGGTTAGGATAGGTGTAAAAATCCTCACACTATGCCATCAAGTTGATAACATGACCTTCGTAATAAGATGGCCTACAATGAATAATCCAAAGCATTTTCAGTGGTATTTTATCCAGGCCTTGCTCGTGATAAAGGCTAATGATACTATTTTATGATAACTAAAAGGCCCCATCATAAGAGGAGTATCAACACAGACATCATCTATAGAGAAAATATAAATACTCACCATCATCTACGTTGGTTTGGGTAAGCGACCTCTAGCACCTCATGCATCATCTCTTCATCACACATCCAAGGATATCCTTAATTATGGTATATGATAGGAAGGGATCTAGAAACCAGGGGAAGGAAATGAATCCTTGTGATGATTCTACGCTAGTGGATGTCAAATAACATATACTTTTTCACATTTACCAAAAAGTTTACAAATGTGAAACCTTTATGTGTCAATAAAAGAACTAATTTAGTTGCTAGTAGATTGACATACATGAAAATATCCCCAAAAAAAGACCCTTGGCCACAAGGTATAGGTTGGTATGGACAAGAGAGGAAGAAATTGCAAAGAAAAACAAAGGTAGAATATTGAGGACATAAAAAATATAAATGAACCGGGATTTTGATAAGACTCAATAGAAATAAAAATTCCAATAAGAAAATCCAATGAAGTAACTTATTAGAACTTATGAAAGTCTCAAAGAAAAAGAGGAACTAAAAGTCTTGATGGCATGGATAAAAACTCCTGATATCATGGATAAGGAGCTCAAGGAAATTTTTGAATAGGCGAGTATTTCCAAAGGAAAACGAGTGTACCAATACCAAGGGGAAGTAGGTGATAGTGAATTTTTTTTTAGGAAAAGTAAATGAAGAGAGATAATGCACCATTATAGGAAAAATATGGGTCATCTACCAAGAATATTTTGGATTAGAAAGTAGTTAAAGGTAGGTGAGCTATTAAAGACAAAGGAATGGGGACCTATGACCTCAATAGTTTTATAATGACATAAACAATGGTTGAGGAAAACGTCATTCAATATTCAAAATACCCAAGAAAAGGTAGCCAAAAAGTTAAAACATCCTATAAGTTTTAGAGGGAAGACTTCCCTATTGTAATACACAAATAGTTGTAGTTTAGGCTATAGAAAGGATTGGAAATTTTGCAATTGTATTATCTTGTAGGCTTTCCTTTAATTTCTTTTTGTAAAAATAGTTGGCTCCTGTATGGCTTTTGGGTAATATTGAACCCATGCTTCTGGCAAAATATTTATAAAATTCTACTTGCATATATATATACATGAGAGTGTATGTCAATGTTTTGGTATAGCCATCTATGACCTCATGTTGACCCAATTCTATGTGTATGTACTTGTCTATGATTTTTTTCCTATTTTGGGTTTTATTAAGTTATGTATGTGTGAGGGGTATGCATCTATTTTTGGATCAGTCATTTGTCATTGGCTCTCCTATGGGACCCACCTCTTTATTCATGCATATAATTGGTAACTCTCATATATTCTTCATTATATTTATGAGAGAAAGTGTTTGCTATTGGCATTAAGCGTTCAGGCATATTTTTGCAAAAATATCTTAGTAGGTCTTGTGGCACATTGCCACCCCTTTTCATTTATTGAGTTGTTTTATTTTATTTCATACCCCTTTTCTCTTTGTTGATTCCAAGTGCAACTTGAAGATCACATCCTAAGAAGGTCAATCCTTGCAAAAACTCTTGAAGGTCCCCGATTGATCCAAACCTCATTCTCTCGATCATAAACCTACTATGTTGCTCCCTACAAGGTGTAATTTCCTTATCAAGGACAATCAGAGATAACAATAGTTTAATGGCATGCCCGATGGGACCCTAGTGACACATCATTGGTCCAAAAATTATAAGTAGGCCTTAGACTTGATGAGGCTCTTTGTCTATTTTTTATTTTTGAAGCACCTCTCTACTCACTTGATGACTCTACTCTAGAATGAACACTAGAAGAAGTTGTTAAATATACTAGATCGATATTCGAGTGAACACCTTAGTCTAAATTATTTTCAAAAACTTAAACTTGTATTCACCTAGTGACTCCACCCTGAATAAGGAATCCATAAATAGCATACAAAGAATCAATGATTGAGTTTTTATGAATACAAATTATAATAAAAGTTAGTTTCACCACCCACAATCATTCCATAAAGAAGGAAAGTTGCAATCCATAATATGGATGCTACACCTCCACCATTGTCCCCCAAAGCATTTTATGTTTTGAATGACAAAGGTCTATTGGCACCACTAGCACTAAATAAAGTATGGGAGGAGATACCCCAATATTCTTTAAAGTATCATCTTTTTTTATCGAGGAAGATCTCACTGCCCCCATCGAGTACCTTAACCATGTGGTGATCCTATGCACAATTTACAATATATCAAATCAAAACATGGCTCTAAGGTTGTTGGCCACATACTTTAGAGAAAAATCCTAAGAATGATACATTACACTTCAACCTATATTGATCGCTTATTGGTACTAGATTAGCAATATTTTTGTGGATCAATTCAAAGAAAATATGAATGGTGTATTGCTCCTGCAACAACTAGCAACAATCAAAAGAGCTCCCATGGAGGTATTAGAGGACTTCAACCTTATATTTCACAAATATTGGCACATAATTCCTAAGGATATGTGTCCCTAACCAAGTATAGCACTTATACTATTTGAAATCCTTGGATTCTAAGATTTCAATGATGATTAAGACCAGAGGAGAAAAATCCCTATCAAAAGCCTATGAATTAGTTATTCAAGTTGAGCATGATTTGATTCAAATTAGAAGGCTAGCCCATAGGCTTCCTATGATTCTATATCATAATGTGCAATGCCTATCTCTAGTTTCTCATACAATGACCTCTCAATCATTCCATCATTCATCCTTAGTCAATGTATCCTCACGGACTCCACCCATAAACCCCTAGGGATCTTGAAAATTATTCATCCCATAAGTTTATTACATTAATAGCTAAAGAAATATTAGCTATGAGGAGGGAATAGAGTTCCCCAAAATACCCCTATCAAAAAAACTATATACCTTCCATCCCACAAAGAAACTAGGGTTATAGAAACCCATTCAATGGATATCACATGCCTTAGTTCTAAAACAATCAAGAAAATGGTCAATCCCAAGCCCATCATTAACAAATATTCCTAGTAGTGACCCCTTTATAGATATAAATTTCTTGTCATGCTAGGAAATTATCCTCCATACATAATAATTATATAAAGGAGCCTATCACATGGTATTTCTCTTCTCCTAAAAGATCCCTCAACCAAGTCAACATAGAAGAAACATCACAACTTTTGGCTACTGAAACATATGAAATGATGCCACCATATGCATCAATTTCATACTCAAAATCTAAAATTTAGATACCATAGCACATCTCTATGCCTTCCACCATAAAACCTAGCTATCTCAAGAGTGAATCTTAGAAACATGGGATTAAGAAGAATTTATGCAATATCCGACCATATGAGCAATCTAATGACTAAAATATTTTATATCTAATTAGATTATCTGATGAGGTCTAAAAAGTAAGCAATGGAAGAAATGGATATGAGCACTCCACAAACCCTTGGAAGTTAGGACAAGTCAATCCAATTAGAATAGTAAATTCTAATGGCAATGCCTCAATGGTCAAGGATATTTATACCTCCTGCCATCACACAACCAAATGGTATAAAGGCCTTAGGCAACAAGACTAGAGTAGCTAGATATGGCTTGATACTATCAATAGCTACACTACCAAAAAATTTGACATTCAGTGAGAAAAGTACCTCATTAACCCCAAGGTAGTAGTCATCACCTCTAGAACTAACCAAAAATACTTAACTGATTCAAGAGGGATTGTGTTTTGTTCTACAAAGGGTAGTGTCTCTAGGATATTTTAGCATAGTGGATCACTTAAAAAAATCCATTGTATTGGTCCCAATTTGAGTAATGTTAGCCATTTTAGGTTAAAAGGAGCACTTGCAAAATACCCTAGAAAAGAAAAATAAGAAAAAGAAGCAACCACAAGCTATAACAATACTACAAATCTCATCCCCTAAGCTTAATAGACTCAACCTCTCCCATTCTATCTAACCCTTGTCTACCAAGACAAGTTGATCCATAATTGTGTTATATATTCTAGGGAAAAATTTACATTATGGCCAAAGAAACAGTGAATGTATAAGGATTGAGATGCCAGTCAGTAGATAAAAGGATTGTGCAATTAGATGAAATCCCAGTTCAAATATTAAGGGTTATGGAAAAGCTTTCACTCTCCCTATATGCTACCCTAGACTAAATAATTGTTCAATAATAGATCTGCCCTCTTCTTTTTGTATCTACTTATCGAGATATTTCACAACAAAATTAGAAGAGTACATATATCTATATTGGTCTCTAATCATATTAAGAATAGTAAATGGGACCAAAATTAAATTTTTAGCTAAACCACTGCATCCTCATCATATAGAGGACCTACCATCATCATAATGGAGCTATGATAAAATATTGGTAGCCAAAGAAGAATGGACCAACCCTTATGTAATGATGGATGTATTATGACCATTTATTTTAGAGGACTAGATGAGCAAAGGGTTAACATAAAGCTAGGATCCCAACCTCACAAAAGTATATGGACAAACAAGGATGGGATATGGATAGTTTGAAATGAGACCTAATCCCTAGGTCATGTATATAAATATATATCTATTTTCTTTTATTTTATTTTACAAGATGCCTTTTCAAAAGGATAATAGCAACAAAAGCCATCAGTGGGGCCATTCTTGGAATTAGCATTGAATTAGAAAATTATCAAAATAAATTGTACGATAGGCTCACATCAACCAAAAATAATTGCACATGAAATGAATATAAGCCAAAGATTTTACCATGTTATTTTAATCACAAAAATAAGAGTCCATCCCAATGAAAGGACAATGAGATAAAGAAAGTACTAATGCAAATGAGGTGGAACAGATAGGAATAGTGCCCCAACCCCAAAAAGGAGCTATAAAGGAGGATCAAAACTTTATAGAAGGCTACAACTCAATAACTCAAAATGGAGCTAATATTTTAACTTTTGAGTTCATCTCCTTCTACAAATAGAAGGCCCCTTGAAAGCCACCAAAAATGTAGTGATAAATCACTACAATATAGTTAGATTACACCCAAAAAATGATGAAGAGCCCAAATAAAAAAATGGGGGAGCCATAATCCATACCAACTTAAAGGGGTTCCATGTTATATTTCACCAAATATATATCTCTAAAGGGTGAGGACAAGTGTAAAAACCCTCACACTATGTAGGCAAGTTGATCACATGACCTTCATAAGCAGATGGTCCATAGTGAACAATCTTAAGCCTTTTCAATAATATCTGAGCTAGGACTCACTCATGATAAAATCTAATAAAAATTTTCAATAATAACTAAAAATACTCCATCATAAGAGGAGGATCAACCCAAACATCATCTATAGCAAAACTAGCAAGACTCACCATAATTTGCATTGGTTTGGATAAGCAACATCTAGCACCTCATGCATCATCTCTCCACCACACATCCAAGGAATCCTTAATGGTGGAATATAATGAGAAGGGATCCAATAGCTAAAGTAAGAATATGATTACAAAAATTCTACACCAATGGATGTCAAAGGGTATATACTTCCCCACATTGATCAAAAAAGTCATAAAGGTGAAAGCATCTTTGTGTTAATAAAAGAATGAATTTAGTTTCTAGAAAATTGACACACATGGAAATATCCTAGAAAAAATACCCTTGGCCACAAGATATAGGTTGTTATAGACAAGAGGAAGAAATTGCAAAGCAAAACAAAGGAAAAATATTGAATATATAAAAAATATAAATGATCGAGGATTTTGATAAGACTTAGTGGAAAAGGAAAGTCCAACAAGAAAGTCCAATAAAATAACTTATTGAAACTTATAAAAATACCAAATAAAAATGGGAATTCAAATTCCTGATGGCATATATAAAAACTTATGATGTCACAGATAAGGAGATCAAGAATTTTTTTTTAAAAGGTGGGCAGTTTTGGAGGCAAAAAAGTGCACCGATACCAAGGGGAAAGTAGGTGATAGCACACAAATTTCTAAGAAAAATAAATTAAGAGATATAGTGTGCCATTATGAAGAAAATATGGGTCATCTGCCAGGAATATTTTGGCTCAAAAAATAGGTAAAGGTAGGTGAGCTATTAAAGACACAGGAATGGGGACCTACAACCTCAACAATTGTAGAATGACAGAAACAATGGTTGAAGACAACCTCATTCAATATTTAGAATCCCCAAGAAAAAGTAGCCAAAAAGTCAAATTATCCTACAAGTTTTGGAGAGAATATTTCTTTATAGTACTCTATAAATGGCTATACTTTAGGTTGTAGAAAGGATCAACAAGTTTACAATTGTATTCTCTCCTAAGTTGCTTGTGGGAAATCTCAAACCCCTACTTCTAGCACAATATTTGTAAAATATTTTTTGCATATACATATACATGAGATCCTATGCAATTTTTTGGTATAACCATTTGTGGTCTCTTGTTGACCTGTTTCTATGTGTATGTATTTGTCTATGAATTTTTACCTATTTTGGGTTTTATTAAGTGTATGTATATATGAAGGGATTGTGTATATTTTTGGACCATTCATTTTTCATTGGATCTCCTATGATACCCATGAAGTATTTGACCCAAAAACGAAGAGCAAAAAAGTGCAACAAAAATGCAACAAAAAATTGCAGCAAAAATTGTAGTAGTGCAGGACAGTCTAAATTTGAGGGACCAAAACTGCTCAAAATTTGATGAAATTTTGTGAGTGGATTCTACACAAAATAACCTTTCCAACGGTGTATGACATGCACAAAATAGAGCTGTAAAACAAAAGTTATGAGCTTTGAAAGTTGACTGCAGGTTTCAGAAAAATAGGGACAACAAGCATGTATTTCACAAAATGAATGGAATAGAATGTTGTTTTTTATTCCAAATGAACTCAGAAGTATTACAAAGCTTTTTCCATAATCTTCTACAGCTATTTTACACTATTGTACATTTACAAGAGAGAAAATGATGTTACAACACTTCATTTCACATTCTAGGAAGTCCAACAGTCATAGTGACTCTTCAAGGCCTATAGAAACTTTTGGGCTTCTTCAAATTCATGGGAGAACTTTTGGTTTTATCTTTTTCTTAGTCAGCATCAATCTCCAACATACTCCCCCTTGATGTTGAGTGGTGAGACAAGTTTATCTCTCAATATCAAAAATTATTCTTTATTGACACCTTTGGTAA
Organism: Wollemia nobilis; assembly: GCA_028583015.1. NCBI lineage: Eukaryota > Viridiplantae > Streptophyta > Pinopsida > Araucariales > Araucariaceae > Wollemia > Wollemia nobilis. Next base: position 3,228,216 of record JAQPPZ010014908.1, read on the forward strand.
ACAAGTCTGCAAGTTGTTGTTTGGTGTTACAATATTTCAAATCTACAACCTTCTTTTCCACCATGTCTCTTATGAAATGAACCTTCAAATCAATATGTTTAGTTTTACTATGATGGACTAGATTTTTTGCAATCTTGATTGCACTTGTGTTGTCACAAAAAATTATTGTTGGACTATTTTGAACTTCACCAATCTCTTCAAGTACCTTTCTCAACCAAAGTGCTTGTGTACTTGTTGTAGTAGCTGCAACATATTCTACCTCTATAGAAGATAAAGCAACAATACTTTGCTTCTTTGAGCTCCATGTTATCACTCCTGAACCAAGTGAAAAACAATTTCTAGAAGTTGATTTTCTATCATCCAAGCAACCTCCCCAATCTGAGTCACTGTATCCAACAAGCTCCATTTTGTTGTTAGCATCATAATGTATGCCAAAATTCAAGGTTCCTTTGACATACCTCAAGATTCTCTTGGCTGCTCTCATGTGGTTTTGTGAAGGTTCATTCATGTACCTTGATACAAGTGAAACTACAAATGCAATATCAAGTCTTGTTGTAGTAAGGAACATTAAGCTCCCAACAATGCTTCTAAACAATTTTTCATCAACTTTCTCTTCTCCATCATCTCTACACAACACTTCTCCATGTGCCACAGGTGTCCAAACTGGTTTACAATTTTCCATGCCATATTTCTTCAACATATCTTTTGCATATTTTGATTGACAAATGAAAATTTTACCATCACCTTGATGTACTTCCACACCAAGAAAGTATTGCATCAGTCCTAAATCTTTCATATCAAATTCCTTCATCATAGCATGCTTAAAATCATTCATCATATTTGAACTACTTCCCATGTAGATCAAATCATCAACATATAGGCACACAAGAAGAATATCATCACCTTCATTCTTGAAATAGAGTGTGGGATCATTCTTACTTTTCTTGAAACCACAATCTTGGAAGTACCCATCAATTCTTGAGTACCATGCTCTAGGTGCTTGCTTCAGTCCATACAATGCTTTCTTCAATTTGTAAACATGGTTTTCCTTTCCTTCCACTTCAAAGCCTTGAGGTTGCTGAACATAAACCTCCTCATCTAGATAACCATTCAAGAATGCACTTTTCACATCCATGTGATAAAATTTCCACTATTTATTGGCTGCCAATGAAAGAGCCATCTGAATTATCTCTTGTCTTGCAATAGGGGCAAATGTTTCTTCATAATCCACACCATATATTTGAGTGAATCCTTTTGCAACCAACCTTGCTTTGTATCTTTCTATGCTTCCATCACTATTAAACTTTGTTTTGTAGACCCACTTGGATCCAACAATCTTCTTGTCCTTGGGCAATTCCACAAGTTCCCAAGTGTCATTTTTTCAATGGACTCAATTTCTTCTTTCATTGCTTGCACCCAAACATCATTAGTACAAGCATCTTCATAACATGAAGGTTCCAAATCAGCTTCAAAAAATAGAGCATAATTCACCAACTCACCTTTTGGTTCTTCTTCATCATCACCATACATTTGGAGCTTTTCCAATCTTGAAACAACTTGGTCCAACTCTTGCAATTGGCTTCTTGTTAACCTCCTTTGAAAGTTCTTGTCCATCATTTGGTTGGTTGGATGTGCTTTGAGTATTCTCTTTCCTTTATTTGTATTCTTGGTGGGACTTGTAGATGAGTTGCTTGTGCTTGAACTTGGTGTAGTCTCCTTTGAACTTGTTGATGGGATGCTAGGTGGGCTTGGAGGAGTAGAGGGAACATTTGAAGGTTGTCCCCCAATTGTATTATCTTCTTCAACATCATATATTTTTCTTACAGATTTTTTATGACTATACACTCCCCTTCATCAAAAATTACATCTCTAGAGACTACAAACTTGTGAGTTTTTGGATTATACAGTCTATATGCCTTACTTGTTTTAGAATATCCCACAAGAATGCATGGCTCACTCTTGGGGTCCAACTTCTTTCTCACTTCATCATTCACATGTGCATATGCAAGACAACCAAAAACTCTCAAATGACTTACAATGGGTTTTGTGCCATACCATGCTTCATGTGGAGTCTTCTTGTGTAGTGCTCTTGTGGAGCATCTATTGAGAATGTACACTATTGTATCAACTGCATAAGACCAATAAGAATTGCTCAAACCTTTTGTCTTCAACATGCTTCTTGCCATTTCTACAATGGTTCTATTTTTTCTCTCAGCTACCCCATTTTGTTGTGGTGTATAGGTGGTAGTGAGCTGCCTCTTGATGCCATATTGTTTGCAAAAATTATTGAACTCATTTGAACAAAATTCTCCTCCATGGTCAGTTCTCAAACACTTTATTTTATATCCACTTTCATTCTCAACCAATGCTTTGAAAATCTTGAACATGCCAAAAGCTTCATCCTTATGTTTCAAAAAATACACCCAACACTTCCTTGAAAAGTCATCAATGAATGTGAGAAAATATGAAGACTTACCCAAACTTTGTGTTTGCATAGGTCCACAAATATCAGAATGTACAAGTTGGAGTGGGTATGAGGCCCTCCATGCTTTTCCTTTTGGAAACTCCTTCCTTGCATGCTTTCCAATCACACATGCTTCACACACACCCTTGTGCTCTCCAACCTTAGGTAGTCCATTTACCATATCTTTTGAAGACAAAAATTCTAGACTTCTAAAATTCAAGTGTCCAAATATGAGATGCCAAAGCCAATTCTTATCTTCAAGTGCCATGTGTGCCATGTTCATACTCCCTCCAAAATTCAAAGGAAACATCTGGTTCTTTGTCATAGGAACAATGGTGACCATATGGTTCCTATTATTCTTATCATAAATGATACATTCATTGTTATCAAACACAACTTTATAGTTCTTTTCTACAAGTTGTCCAACACTCAACAAATTATTCTTCAAATTGGGAGCATAGTAGATATCATGAATTTTCTTTGTACCTTCTTTAGTGCCAACCTCCATGGTGCCTTTTGTAGCCACATCCAAAGCATTATTGTTCCCAAGAATGATCTTGGTCTTGAAATTCTCATTCACATCAACAAACAACTCTTTCTTTCCAGTCATGTGGTTAGAACAACCAAAATCTAGATACCAAACTTCTTGACTAGTTTTTTCAGCCATGTCACTAGTCAAAAATAAATTACCTTGTGCAACTTCATCCTCACATACATAGTGAGCTCTTCTATCTCCATTTATGGTCTTCACTCTACAATATCATGCAATGTGGCCCATTTTATGACAATTGTAGCATTCAACTCTTTTTTATCAACCCTTCCATGTCCTCTTCCAACAACAACTCCTCTTCCTCTTCCTCCTCTACCTCTTGAGTAATTATAATTTCTTCCTCTTCCATATGCTTGTTTACTTGTGCTTGGACCAACTTCATCATTCTTAGAAGTTTTCAATTTAGAATTAAAAGCATTCTCCTCATTTTCTTTACTAGTTTCTCTTAGTCTTTCCTCATGTGACATAAGAGAACCAACTAGACAATCAAATTCAAGTGTAGACAAATATTTACTCTCCTCAAAAATTATTGCAACATGATTCCATTTAGGGGTAAGAGATCTCAATACCTTCTTCACAACTACCTCTTTCTTCAAGGTCTCTCCAAGGGTGGCCATCTTGTTCACCACATCCTTCACTCTAACACAATAATCACCCACACTTTCAACCTCTTTCATCTATAGATTCTCAAACTCTTTCTTCATGGTCTGCAACTTTACCATTCTCACTTGGTCACTTCCTTGGTAAGCCTCTTGAAGAGACTTCCAAGCCTCCTTGGCTGATGTAGCAGCAACAATACATGGAAATAAACTCTTGTCAAGAGCAGACTGAATATGGTAGAGGGCTAATGAATTCTTCTTCTTTGTTTCCCTTTTTGTTGTCCTATCATTTCCTTGTAATGTGTTCCAATCAGGTGGTTCTTCATAACCACTCTCCACTACCTCCCAAATATATTTTCCAATTAACAATGTTCTCATATTTATGCTCCAATAATCATAATCTTACCCATTAAATTCTGGAATGGGTAATGAGTTGTTGAAGTTGGCCATTAGACTCAAGCAACAACAAATGAAGTTTTTCTTCAATGAACTTGTCCAAGAACTTGATCAAATATTAGACTAACCATAAACCCAAGTTCACTCAAACCCAAAAACCAACCAAGATCTGATACCAAATGAAGTATTTGACCCAAAAACGAGGAGCAAAAAAGTGCAACAAAAATTTGTCATAGGATAGTCAAAATTTGAGGGACCAAAACTACTCAAAATTTGATGAAATTTTGGGAGTAAATTCTACACAAAATAAAATTTCCAAACATGCAAAATGGAGTTGTAAAAAAAAGTTATGAGCTCTGAAAGTTGACTGTAGGTTTCAGAAAATCAGGGACAACAAGCATGTATTTCACAAAATGAATGGAATAGAATGTTGTTTTTCATTCCAAATGAACTCAAAAGTATTACAAAGCTTTTTCCACAATATTCTATAGCTATTTTACACTATTGTACATTTACAAGAGAGAAAATGATGTTACAACCCTTCATTTCACATTCTAGGAAGTCCAACAGTCATAGTGACTCTTCAAGGCCTATAGAAACTTTTGGGCTTCTTCAAATTCATGGGAGAACTTTTGGTTTTGTATTTTTCTTAGTCAGCATCAATCTCCAATAAGCTATCTCTTAATACATGCATATAAATAGTAACTCTCATTTGTGCTTCACTATGTCAAGAAGAGGAAGTGTTCACTACTAGCACATCATTCAAGCCTATTTTTGTAGGAAAATATTAGTGGATCTCTTGGTGCATTGCCACCCCTTTTATTTTGTTGATTTGTTTTATTTTTTCTTTCACACCCCTTTTCCCCTTATTTAGGCCAAGTGTTCCTTTAATATCACATCCCAACAAGGAGTCAACCTTGTAAAAACTCTTGGATACCCCCAATTGAGTCAAACCTCACGCTGTTAACCATGGCCCTATTGTGTCACTTCATACAAGGTGTGATTGTACCACAAAGGATAATTAAATATGACAAAAAGACTAAATACACAATGAATGATCAAGTAGAAATACACAAGGCACGTATTATCACCAAGGATTTCTCTCAATATGAGGGAGTGGACTATTTTTAGACTTCTGCACCTATGGCTAGGATGGATTTAGTCAATATTATTCTCTCCATTGTTACCTCATATGGATATAAGGTTCATCATATGGACATGAAGAGTGCTTTATACATGAGAAGATTCTAGAGACAATCTACATGTAGCAACCACCTATCTTTGAGCTAGAGGAACTGTTGGTCACGAATCTGCCACAGGAAAGGAATTTTACAATTGCGCCCTAGACCCGGCCAACATTGAAAGGCTGGAAGCAAGAAATGGCTCCCAGACCAATCTCCAGAGTGGGCTGGTTCCCTCTACTATTCTAAAATTGGGTTTAAGATAGGGTTGCTGGAAAGAGATTTAAAAGGTTGCAGAAAGAAATGGGAAATATGGCCACAGGCCGAAGTGATGGGATCGAAAAAACAACAGCAGGAAACTACAAACGCAACAACAGCAAGTAACATAAGAAATCAGCTTCATCCTCGCACAATCACATGCCGCAAATCCCTCCAAACCCACATTCCAGAATTCGTACCCTGACCGCAGTATTTAAATCCAGTATGCAGAATTTAAATGTAATAGCAATGCAGAGTACGAATGCTATTAGAAATGCAGAAAACAGAAAGCAAATTCATCCATGCGACGCTTGAAAAATTAGAAGTCGATCCTTGTATTCCCGCAAATACAATTCCAGCTTTCTAGCAAGCAAGTTTTTCCAACCTTTGCAAATGAAAATTACATTGGTTTTTATAGAGGTCCGTCCTCTTTGCAAGCATTAAAAACGTAAAACCAACTTCCTCGTGATCTACAATAATATCTTGAAAATCGGGAACACGACCCCTTAATAGCGGCCTCGAAGAAATAAAAATTAAATGCCATGAAACGTTCGCGGTCCTTTATTAAATACGATTCTTCGAACATGTGCATGAAAACCGTTGAATTAATCCACGAACCGCAGCTTTGAACCAATAAACCCTTTAATTTTGGTGGCCTGGGCACTCTTCGACCTTAACCGCATCGGAAATCCGCAAATTATTTAATTCGGGTCAGCATTAAATCATCGGAAATCGGAAAAACCCTCTCGGCCGTTCATACTGCACTTGGCGGGAAAACTGCGCAGGTCGCGAAAATGCGACGGGTCGCGAAATCGCGACGTGTTTTTCCGCCGTACGCTTCGCTGCTGAAGACCCGCGAAAATGGAACATGTAGCGATTTCGCTACATGTTTCCGCCGTTGGCTCCTCCCTGCGCTCTGCCCCGCGAAATCGGAACATGTAGCGATTTCGCTACATGTTTCCGTCGCCGCATCAATCGCCATTTTCGGTCGCGATTCGCTGACATGTCAGCGACGCGCTGCAAGTTTGCACTTTATGCCTTCGACGCTCCCGGGTCGCGATTCGCCGACATGTCGCCGAATCGCCGCATGTTTTCAACTTAATGCTTTTTTGCCCGCCGACTCGCGATTTCGGAACACGTCGCGATATCGCGACGGTTCCGCCAACCTCGCCCGCGTTGGATCGCGTTGGACCGCGATTCTCGCAACATGTCGCCGCGTCGTCGCAATTTTCGGACTTAGTCATTTTTTGCTCATTTTTTCTCCTTTTTTCGCCCAAGCCGCATCAATCAAAGGTCGATCCCCAACAATACATCAATGCATTCATCAATGAGAATCAATGTGGCAAAAATGCCAACATTCTTGGCGGCTCGCGGGTATACAAACTCGCCGTATGCAAGAATCCAGGCCTTAGTCCATTGGGCACAGAGTCATATCCGAATGTAAGGCGGTCGTCGCAATACATGTTCTCGCTGAAAAATTGAAACTGGAAAAAACCTGCATATAACTGATTATGAAAAAACTAACGGAATGCGATGATGGAGTGAGCTCTTGCGGTTGCACAGGCGGTGACTGCAATGGAATGATGAAATGAAAATGAACGAAGTTATGGAGTGGGAATGGAACTAGGAAAGCTGTGAAATGAAATGAACTAGACTATTAGCAAATGCGTAAAAGACTAAACTTAGAGGAAAGGGATAAGAAGGGACGGGGAAAAACAGAAAAGGGAAAAAGAAACAACAGTCGTGGCTTATTTTGTTTTAATGCAGAAGAAACAGAAGGAAGAAGATGAAGAAAGGAAAGAGAGGAAACGGGGAAGGGAAAAGAAGAAAGTGCTAGAAAGCCACCAAACTGTTGGGAGGAGAAAAACAAAGGAAAAAACAAGCATCTACGGCTCGCAGGCAACAAGAGCCGAGATGAACAAATAAAAACAATACCAGCTTTTTTTTTTTCTTCTTCTTTTTCTATTTTTTTTTGTTTTTTTCAAAATACTATATACAATAATGCACGACATGATTGGCATGTCGCCACCGTACACCCAATCTCAGAATGTTATCCGGTAAATCCGCAATGTCCCGACCCGTATCCGATCATACTTAAGTCGGTCCTTGAAATTAGGCCGGCTCCTTCCCGAAGTTCTCCATGGTGCCGATAGGATGCAATTCAGACAGATTATCCTTCTTACTAGTACCCACATGGAGGACTTCTTCAGGTACCGGATGTAGTGGCTGGAACCAACACCACCACTTTGCAGACTTTACTGGCTGTGGGCTGAGTACAGGCTCCTCTAACTCCTTGATGTGATCATAGGGCTCTTCAAGTGAGAACTCGGATTCTGGGATCTCCTCAGACTCTGGAATTTGAACTTGTTCTTCTACTTGGCCCATCTCTTGATGAAAACTGCAAGCAACCATATTTTTCATTGCTGGAAAAGTGCTTGCATGTCCCAATCCTTGACTTTGGACGAGATCTGTCCCTTGAACTTCACATGACTGCATCTCAGGGATCTGGCATGAATGTGCAGGGTAAACAGGAGCAGTAACCACCGGAGAAGGTAATGGAGTTTCTCCCCACGGTAATTTTCCTGATAAGAGCAACAACTGTTCTGCTCGCACTGCTTCCTCAAAGATTTGTGGGAAGCGTTGTTCACCTGACTGCAGCAAAAAGAGACCTATGTCAGAGTTCAAAGCTCGAACATAAAAGAGGTGGGCTTGGGTGGGTGATGGACGGATCTTCTCTGGAATTCTCTTCCAACTTATCAAGAATCGGACATTGAAGTCCGTGATGCTCTCTTGAGGTGCTCTCTTGATGTACATGAAAAATTGGTAGAGATCCAAAGAACTGTAGAAAGGATCTTCATCAAATCTTTTGATCAGTGCTCCCGCGAGATCATCCCATGAGCTGATGCTTTGACATTTGAGCAATCTGTACCACTGCAATGCTCTTCCTTCCAAAGACTGAACCAGAAGTCGGATCATAACATCTTCGTGTTCTATGACATGGATCATGGACAGAATAGCAATATCTTCAACATGTGTCAGAGCCATGCCTTCGGTACCATCATATTTTGCCAGATTTTTCAGGGCACCTTCGGGAATTTCATGCCGAACTTGCAGATTCAGAGGGCCAGGATCATCCCATCTAGAAAAACCCTCGCCTTTGTGGCAGTGGTCTGTGGAATCACGGCCATCGCCATTAAGTCAGAGTCGCCAGATGAACATTCTTTGAAATTTTTTTTTTTTTTTTTTTAAACAAAACAATAGGCGTCCACGAACAGATCTTCAACTCAGCAAAGTCGCCAGATGAACTTAAAAATCTCCGCTCGTGAGGCCAAGACAAGCTCATCAAATCTTGAGACCTCCGGGTGTTAAAAACGTGCCAAAACTGTTGGCACCGGTGGGGTTATCACTTTGGAAAATTATGCGTATCCCACCGATTATGAATTCTTGGAGACAGAAACAGTCTGTCCCACCGGGCGTGCCAAAAACTGTTGGTCACGAATCTGCCACAGGAAGGATTTTTACAATTACGCCCTAGACCCGGCCAACATTGAAAGGCTGGAAGCAAGAAATGGCTCCCAGACCAATCTCCAGAGTGGGCCGGTTCCCTCTACTATTCTAAAATTGGGTTTAAGATAGGGTTGCTGGAAAGAGATTTAAAAGGTTGCGGAAAGAAATGGGAAATATGGCCACAGGCCGAAGTGATGGGATCAGAAAAACAATAGCAGGAAACTACAAACGCAACAACAACAAGTAACATAAGAAATCAGCTTCATCCTCGCACAATCACATGCCGCAAATCCCTCCAAACCCACATTCCAGGAATTGTACCCTGACCGCAGTATTTAAATCCAGTATGCAGAATTTAAATGTAATAGCAATGCAGAGTACGAATGCTATTAGAAATGCAGAAAATAGAAAGCAAATTCATCCATGCGACGCTTGAAAAATTAGAAGTCGATCCTTGTATTCCCGCAAATACAATTCCAGTTTCTAGCAGCAAGTTTTTCCAACCTTTGCAAATGAAAATTACATTGGTTTTTATAGAGGTCCGTCCTCTTTGCAAAGCATTAAAAACGTAAAACCAACTTCCTCGTGATCTACAATAATATCTTGAAAATCAAGAACACGACCCCTTAATAGCGGCCTCGAGGAAATAAAAATTAAATGCCATGAAACGTTCGCGGTCCTTTATTAAATACGATTCTTCGAACATGTGCATGAAAACCGTTGAATTAATCCACGAACCGCAGCTTTGAACCAATAAATCCTTTAATTTTGGTGGCCTGGGCACTCTTCGACCTTAACCGCATCGGAAATCCGCAAATTATTTAATTCGGGTCAGCATTAAATCATCGGAAATCGGAAAAACCCTCTCGGCCGTTCATACTGCACTTGGCGGGAAAACTGCGCAGGTCGCGAAAATGCGACGGGTCGCGAAATCGCGACGTGTTTTTCCGCCGTACGCTTCGCTGTTGAAGACCCGCGAAAATGGAACATGTAGCGATTTCGCTACATGTTTCCGCCGTTGGCTCCTCCCTGCGCTCCGCCTCGCGAATCGGAACATGTAGCGATTTCGCTACATGTTTCCGTCGCCGCATCAATCGCCATTTTCGGTCGCGATTCGCTGACATGTCGCCGACGCGCCGCAAGTTTGCACTTTTTGCCTTCGACGCTCCCGGGTCGCGATTCGCCGACATGTCAGCGAATCGCTGCATGTTTCCAACTTAATGCTTTTTTGCCCGCCGACCCGCGATTTCGGAACACGTCGCGATATCGCGACGGTTCCGCCAACCCGCTCGCGTTGGATCGCGTTGGACCGCGATTCTCGCAACATGTCAGCGCGTCGCTGCAATTTTCGGACTTAGTCATTTTTTGCTCATTTTTTCTCCTTTTTCTCGCCCAAGCTGCATCAATCAAAGGTCAGATCCCCAACAATACATCAATGCATTCATCAATGAGAATCAATGTGGCAAAAATGCCAACAAGAACCTACTTCATTGGTATGATGCTTGATGAAATATCTGTATGGACTTAAATAGGCTTCACATGTTTGGTTTGATAAGATCCATTTATTTTTTCTTAGTTATGGATTTTAATTATGTGATCCTAAATATGATGTTTACATCAAATATTAGGATAAGAAAAATTTAGTGATTGTGTTATATGTTGATGATCTTATCTTCATTGGCACCTACACTGCTCTAATTTATAATATGAATTCAAGACTTTATTCCACATTTGATATGATATATTTGGAGATTTTGCACTATTTTTTGGGTATCCAAATTGATTAGACAAAGTTTGGCTTACTATTTCTTAGCCCAAGTATGCTTTGGATCTTCTTCAGTAGTTTAGCATGGAAGAGTGTAAACCTGCTTGAACCCCCTTTACCTTAGGTTTGAAACTTTGTACCATTTGCACCACACCTTTAATTGATGTCACCCTATATAGTCTCTTATGGAAGGACTTCTCTATCTCACTCACAATAAACCAAATATAACCTTTGCTATTAGTAATTTCTCTAAGTATATGTAGGCATCTTTGAAGAGTCACTAGCTAGTGGCTAAGGAGATTCTCAAATACATCATAGGGAACTATAATATGGGCATCCACTAGTCCATTGGTTCCCCTCCTATTTTGATATGATTTTTAGATTTTGATTAGGCAAGTTATTTGGATTAGAGGTGATCCACCATAGGCTTTATTTTTTACTTAGGATCTAGCCTAGTTTTATGGTATTCTAAATTCCAATCCACCATTTATTAGTCTTCCACGGATGTTTAATATTGTGTTGTCAATGAGGTAGTTAAGCATCTCAAATGGATGCTAATGATTTTGAAGAAAACTGGTATTCCTCATAACTTTTCTATTCATATTCTATTTAAATTGTTTGTAATCTAATGTTTCATTAGTGGAAAAATCATATTGAGATATGAATGTATTTGATGACATTACTTCATGCTCATGGGATGTTAGATCCAATATTTATGTCTTCATCAGAGCTTGTAGTGGACACCTTGACCAATATCATTCTTGATGTCACTTATGTGTGCATGTAGGAGCTTCTTGGAGTTGGAGAGTGTCCCTTAAGGGGGGATCCAATGTAAGAATATCTCCCTATGTCCTTTGTTTATATTAAGTATATATGTTGTAATATGTGGTGGTTAAGCTCCTCTTAAGGCCACAAATGACTAATTACACTTATTGGGACCATATAAACCTTGTAAAAGGTACTTTTATAAAATTTTATATGATATTTTATTCTTGAGGGTTGGTCTCACAAACTTGACTTTAAGACATCATCTATTTGGGTATAAATACCCCTTCTAACTAATCATTTAAAAATTAATTTGAGTGTAACTTCATTTATTTCCATGAAGATCATTTGGTGTCTACTGACACCCCATTATATTTTGTGTTTTTTCATATTATGTATTTTTTTGCTACGAAATACTAGGTAATATTTGATTCCATTTGTTTATGGAAAATTATGAAAAATATAACAGTTATATTCTATGATTTCTTGACATATTCTTGTATGCAAGAAAGGGATAAATGTATTTAAAAGTGTAAAACTTACATAAGTGTATGGATCTATAAAAATTAAATAAATAATTGTAGGACATAAAATCCATAATAAGCTTGGTTTATAATAGAATACTTTGTCTTATACACTCTAATTAATCATAAATTTCTAATTACATTTCTTAGTTTGGAATAAAAATTGGAATCTAGATTACAAAGTCTTTACCTAAAAAATATCTAAACTTGCAATCTCCAAAATGTTGAACCAAACCTAAGTTATGGCTATAACGACACTAGAACTCTATTTTAAATTCTAAAAATAGACCTTCTTAATGTTATCTAACATTAAAATAACATAATTTTTTAGACTTAAATGGCTATAGAAACCTAAGTTGTTTAAAATGACATAATGGTCAAAATTAACTTGGAAATAAATTGGTCATAGTTAACTTGAGAGTTTTTGGTTCTGTTGTAAACATAACTAGTTAACCTTAATATGCACTTCTCAACCATTTTATTGAGTGATTTATGTAAATGTATTTCTCTCATTTAGATAAGGTGTCAATAATAAATATATTTAAATTATGTTGCTCTATAGTTGTGACCAAACTATCATGCACACTTGTAAGTTATAGGGCTTTTTGAAACTTGACCAATTTGAGTGCTCTATTATTTGAAAATTGACATGTTTGAGTGTTTTTAGAAGTGCTTTTTAACCTAGAATTTGACATGTCCGAGTGTTTTCATTATAAAAACTTGACATAACTATATATTGTGACTTATAAACTTGTTCTTAATGTTGAATGATAATGTTAGCTACGTGTTGCTTATTATAATGTATAATGGGTGTCATATTGAGTGCTTCGTATTGATACTTTCTAGGAGTATGGTTGAGTATTTCTTGTATGAATATATTGGCTTAGTCCCACTTTATTTTAATGCTTAAGGTAGGAAAGGATGCTCATTATTTTAAATTTAAATAAGATTTTATGTTTGAATTCCATTGGAGTGCAAATTAAAAACTTTTCATTGATGTTTGATAAGAATGGTTAGTGCTACTCCATTTTGCATAATTTACCAACTAGTTGTAGTTGTTTAAAAGCAAAGAGTTATTGACCTTGTTTGGTTGAATCCAACTATTCTTACTAAATTTAATGGCACTTGAGTTTCACTTTTCTACAACCCTACTTGCATAGGTATACAAGGTGATAGTAAAGCTACAACATTTTAGAGGGATAACTTACTATTTTAAAGGGAGAACCATGATATCATGAGTGCATGTAAAGTCTACCTTGTTATACAAGTTAGGAAGAAATATTAGTATGAATATTTCTTAGATCTCTAGTATACTTGGATTGTAATTATTTTAAAGCACGTTAAATTCGACTATCACATGCTATAAGTGATTGGGTTAAACAAAATATGGGTATGGATAAGATGTAGAAGTACTTACATCATAGGTCATAAGGGAGTGAACAATGGGGTAGGCATGTTGGGTAAGCATTATTAAGTGCCTTAAAAATTTCAAAGTAAATGGATCCCATGGTATATTGGAAAGGTTATACAAAAAAATACTTTCCCAAACTATGATTAATAAAACCATTTTTTAATATGTTGCATGATTTAATATTACTTCATGTAGAAAGAATAATTTATTGATTGATTATATGATTTTATGTTAACTTCATGTAGATCAAATAATTCCTTACATGTGTGACTATATAAAGTGTTATATGATTTAATGTTGATTTCACTTAGATGTAGTTTCACTCTATGGTTCTCTCTTCTATTATGTAAATACCCTATATCTTCCTTCCTTGAAAAAGGGTTAGTTCTCTTGAGTAAGGAAAATAACCAAGGAATTCCTCACAAGACTTATATGGTTAGGTGATGGATTGCCCCAATTATGCTCTCTCTTCTCATAACTCAATAGGTAAAGTATATGTATTTTTGGTAATCATAGATGAATTATGGACAAATGGTGTATATATATCATATGTAATGGCCTAAGAATAGTAAATATCATCATTAGTTTACTTTAAATAAACAAAAATATTTCATGTAAAGTGGAAGGTTTGCATCCATTGATCACCAATGATGATTACATCAATTTTTGGGTAGTTGACCCATGGTTGGTGGTTGACAGACATAAATTCCTGGTAATATTATGAATTAAAAAACTCAATAGTCCAAGAATAGCAAATACCATAAGTACAATTTCAGTTTGAATGATAATGAAGTGTGATCTTAAAATTATTGTTTTTTTGGAATATACTCTTGTGATATTCTACCACTATGCTTGTATATATGTACATGAGCATATGCTTTCTTCATACTTTTTATGATGTATCATACATATCAATTGAATGTCATACCATAACAAGGATAAAATTAAGAGAACCCCACTTCTTGGAAGTCACTATAAAACATGTAATAAGTAGTCTAGTTTTATGTGGAATAAATGTTGTTTATAACCTATTTAAACATAATACCATATGGATATCTTCATAATAGTGTTGAAGAATTGGATCTTGTGTTTACAACTTTTTATCTTATTGACATGAAAGTATGTAATTAATATGCTAGTAAGAAGTTGTAAACTTATTTGCATTTTATATAAATTAGTATAAGACTAACTATGTTGTAGCCAATTTTATCAATGAACACTATAAATTGTTTATATTATTTGATTTTCACATGCTATATTATAAAGGACGAGAATAATTATTGTCTACTTACACCTGTTATGGACTACTATAAAATATGATGTTTATGTGAATGCAAAAAAGGTATCCAATGGTATGTTGGTCTAAAAATTGCTTGTATTCATTCTTGAAATTGACTATAAGAAAAGAAAAGTTTATGATTTTGAAATGGATATTTGGTTAGTTTTATTTTTATGTTGAGTTAATAGTTTGGCATCCAAGAGTGGAAAATCACACTGGATAATGATTAGAATCAGTCATTATCATGAGATTGTAGGCCTCTATAATTTTGTTATGCAAAAACATAACTAGAATACAACCTTAGTCTAAGATAATCTAAATTAAGAGCATGAGTGATCTTATAAGTGTATAAGTATGATATGGTTCTATTTTGAAAAATAGAGAATATTGGCTTCCAAAATAGTTAAAGCTCTTATGACAAAGGTATGTGACCCCCTTATGGATGTTAAGATTATGGTATGACACTACTTGAGCAAAATTAAATGATATTAAATTTCTAATATTGTTAAAGCTCTTAAGAGCAAAATTATGTTCTTAATCATGGATGATAAGAAAATATATAAATTTGATTTTTGTTAAAACTAGATGAATAAAGGGTGGATGAATTATGTGTAAGATATTATCCTATTAGAAACCTTGATGTTTGTTGACTTATATTGCTTCTAAATTTGGTTTTTTATGACTTAGGAGGGAGGTGAGGAAAATACACTATCATTAAGATGAAAAGAAACCATGTAGTGAGAGATCATTTGGAATTGACCAAATCTACATGACTAAAAATTGGAATGTTCTAGAGGATATTAGTTATAAACCACAAGGGACATTGAGGTCTCATCCATACAAACAAAATTTTAGAATGAATATAATACCTCAACTAGACAAAAGAGTTTGTTAGAGATGCCAAAGAAATATATTTACAAATGGGAAGAAGGAATTAGAATTTTACCACTTTACCAGGCAAACTAGAATATATAAGGGAGTTTTAATTCACCTTCATGGAGGAGCATGTTACTAATCCCATGGAATAGATAGTGAACTAATTCTTCATCAAGACATCAATTGGTGTTTTTTAAGCTTATGAAGACTATAAAGACCAATTACTTGAGTAGATTATAGTCAAGTTAGATAAAGATATAAATTAAATATGGTGTTGGTTGAGTAGGTTTACAACATGTAAGATTGATACATTAATAACAAAATATGCATTTTTAGTAGGCTATATTCTACAAGTGGCAATTATTATTATTTCTATTCATTATTATAAAAAACTATTATTTTTTAGCAATCCAAGCAAAGTGGTTACATAAATCCATAAGATTATGAATAGGTATAAGATACCTAAATTCAAAATGATACATAGGACTTAGTACCATTGCATAAAAATGGTTGGTTACTAATAATTATATAAGATAAATCATATGGCATTAGATCAATTGGTCATATTCCTCACCTTTTAAGGAGATACCTAGGTTAGAATCTTGTCAAGTGATACATGCATAGTTTCCAAGTTGTTGTAATACCACCATGTGGTCAGATGTAACATAGGTGGGCATGTTTCAATCCCACATAACCCACTAAAAAAATAATTATATAAGATCAAGTATAATGTAAATAATTAAATTGAAAAAGAGAAGAGCACTAGTAGAAGGATATTCTCTAATTGTGAAAAAGCATTTGATTGCATCCAAAATGACTATTATTAGATAAATAATTACCTTGGATGTTAATTTTGGAGGTAAAATTCACCAAATGAATGATATTAGTGATTTTATTTATTTTTACTAAAGATTCCCTTATATGTATTATTTTATATCCTTGTTTTTGTGTGTATGTATACTTGTTGATAACCCTTTTGTATGGAAACCATATAAAACAATTATCTTTGATTCAATATTTAAGCCTCTTGGATAATCATGTGGTATAGTAATTTATGAATAATTATGCAATTTATTAAAATATTTGGTTGATCTATAATATGCTTGGATACTAACTACCTTTCCTATGGAATAGTCATTTCATTAGTTATTTTTGATATAGGAAAAACATGCCACAATAGCCTATGAAAAGCAACAATCACTTATGAAAACCTGTGGAAACCTTGAAAAATGAATATATGAAAATATATTTTAAAGGGTTCATAAATCCATGATTTTGAGAACTTATCTATAATTATATGATCTTTGGATATCATTTTATCTATAGTTAGGAGGACTCCTTGATGATGGTTAGCATTTTAAACCTAAGAAGGGGATTTTGAAGCAATATATTATGAGATGTTATGTTCCATAGAAGAGAATCTAATTACAATTGAAGTTGAGATTTTTAGAATAGATTATTTCAAGAATACTCAAGTAGCTCGAAGAATCTAATGCTAGTTGATTATTCCATTCACTTCCATGTTTTCTATGCAACTAAAAGTTTCTCAAGAAAGAAGATTGTTGTAACCAGATTTATATTTATTTACTTTTTAGTTGGAGTTAACTCTTTCCAATTGTGTACTATATAGTCTTAACAATGTAGAGAGCATATAATTTCATCCATGAAATGGACCAAGAATAGTTGGAGAGGAAAAAGGATAGGTGAAGAAAATTTTACAACTGTCTATTTGTTAAATGGATTTTGATTATGAGAAAAACCTAGTTAAGCTTGTGGAACACTAGAGAAACCTTTAGTTTTTATATTTCAAAAGGCTTCTCCCAACGTGTGGTTTTCAATAGAGGGAGAAAACAAGGGTTTTCAATTCCAAGGAAAATTAACTTAATTTGGGAGTATCCAATACATCTGGGTGCGTAGGAAATAGAAGGGACGAAAGGGGCCAGTAAGTTTAGGATTTTTCGCATCCAAAAACCATTAGTATTCATTTCCCATAATTATAGGGTTTCACTCTAATTGGAATTTTATCCTTGGTAAATTATTTCCCTTTTCTACTCAACATTTTCATTTTGGTAGGTTAAATGGTATATTTAAAAATTATAGGTGAAGAAAATTTTACAACCACCAATTCACTTAATGGATTTTATTTTTGAGAGAAACCTACTTGAGCATGTAGAAAATAAAGAAACCCATGGTTTTTATTTTTTTAAAGACACCCCCGATGTGTGGTTGTTCAATAGAGGGAGAAAACAAATGTTTCAATTCGAGAAAAAATCAACTTAATTTGAGAGTAGTCAATATATCTGGATGAGTAGGAAACAAAAGGGGGTACAATTGACAATAAATTATAGAGAATAAATTTTTTTGAGTTGCAAATATAAATTTGTAGAGAAAATTACAAGTGAAGAAAATTTTACAACTATCAATCTGCTCAATGGATTTTGATTCTAAGAGAAACCTAGTTGAGCATGTGGAAAAATAGAGGAACCCATAATTTTTATTTTTCAAAAGGCACCCCAAAGAGTGGTTTTTCATTAGAGGGAGAAAAAAGGGTTTTTAATTCTAGGGAAAATCAACTTAATTTGGGAGCATACAATACATTTGGGTGAGTAGGAAATAGAAGGAGAGATAGTTGATAACAAATTGTAGAGAATAAATTTTTAGAGAAAGTTGCAGAGAAAAAATAAAGGTGGAGAAAATTTTACAAGTGCCAATCCATTGAATAGAATTTGAATTTGAGAGAAATTCAATTGAGCATGTGGAAAAATAGAGAAATCCACAATTTCTATTTTTTGAAAGGCTCCCTAACATGTGGTTTTTTAGTAGAGGGATAAAACAAGGATTTTTAATTCCAAGGAAAATCAACTTAATTTGAGAGCAACAAATACATATGGGTTAGTAGTAAATAGAGAGTGCAATAGTTGCCAGCAAGGATGGAGAGAAGCAGAGTTGGAACAATGCATGATTGAAGCATCTGCAACACTAGAAAGAATTTTAAAAAAATAGAAAAGCCTATTGATTTTAAGGATTTTGAATGTAGAGTTGACAATGCTCAAGCTTTGTCAAATTCATCTCTACTTATACTAAAGGAGAACCCAAAACCACCACAAGAGAGTAAAAACCTAGACAAGGACAATAGAACATGGGCAAAATGGTTGAAGGGAAAGAGAAGTGAGGAGGAAACAATGAAAAATGGATTCTAATATCCTCTAAAATTAAGGAGGGAGGAATATATCTGAATATTTATGATAAATTCTATGAAATAGCTCAAAATAGACTTAATAATAGTCTAATAAAATTTTTCATAAGCTCAAGACCAATAGGGGATTAGATCATGAAGTGGGCAGCTAATCGTTGAAAATTTAAAGGACATGTAAAATTGTCCTTTCTACAAAAATGATTTTTTCGTACCTCTTTTAACCATTAGGAATGTTGACATAGGGCTCTTCTAGAAGGCCCATGGTTTATGGGTAGATCTAGCCTATATCTCAAGAAATGGAATCTTGACTTTAACCTTAACACAAAGAGGATAAATGTGGCCCTAGTATGGGTAAGGCTCTTTGTTTTTCCTCTAGAGTTTTGGGAGGAAGAATTTTTTTAAAGCATAGAAAACTCCTTTGGGTGCTTTCTCATGGTGGATTTTGTTACCAAAGAAAGAAAAAGGGTATTTTTTGCTAGATTGTGTGTCATGGTTGAATCAAGATAAAAAATACATAAGGAGATCAAATTGGTCTCAATATTAGGGTGTGGAATAAAATAATAATATATGATAACAACCCCTTTAGATATAGAATCTATGCAAAAATGATTCATCTAGCAAAGGATTGCTCAAACAAATAGAGGAGGGATTATAGAGAAAGCCAGAGTAACAATGAAGAAAGGAAAAAAACTATAATGTGGAAGAAAAAAGAGAAGATCTATAAGGAGAAGGGTAAAGAGATTCAAAAATAGAAAATTGAGGAGAGGAGGGATTTATAACAAAATAAGGAATAAATGAAGGAATATGGCATTGGTGAAGCTCTCAAAAGAAAATAGAGATGGAAGAAGGTGGAATTATGATCCTAGGAGGAAACTAAAAACATAAAATGCCAGGACACTCCACAAAGAATAAGCTCTCCAATACCATGAGATGAGGTGACTAAAAAGGATGAAGAAAATATGGATCTAATGGAAGAAAAGGAGAAACAAATAGCAGGGGGGATGGAGGCTCATGAACAATTAGACCCAAAAGTTGTGTCATGTACATTTAATAAATAAGAAGTGGTAGAAGATACTTCAAGTAAAGTATTATACCTAAGGATGATGATGATTGCTAAGAAGCTCCTAGATAGAGGAGGTAAAGAAGGTGGGAAAGCCAAATTTGAAGAAAAAAATTAAAGAAAATAAAGAAGGATTTGAAATATGGGAAGTAAATGACCATAGTATTGTATGGGAAGAAACCCACTACATAATTATAAAATGAAATTCATATCAATTTTAGGGGAATGAATACCCCTAATAAACATAGATTGGTGAGATCCATGATGAAGGACCACCAAATAAATATAATTAAATTACAATAAACTAAATTAACTTGTGCAAGTTGGGAAAGTATTTAGAACAGAATATGGAAGAAGGGTAAGAGTTGTTAGGTGGGAGCCAGGGGAGCTTCAACATGAGTTTTAACTCTATGGAACTTTGAACTCTATGAGGGAGAAGTCACCTATAGAAGTGAAAATTAATTGATTGTGCTTATCTCATCCAAGTCTTCAAAGTTGACTTTCCTTGTTACAAATGTCTATGCTCCAAATGTATTTAAATTGAGAAAGAAGATTTGAAAAGAGATAGAATAGATGAATTAGTAGGTTAAGGGGTAATATGAATAGTGGTAGGAGACTTCAACACTCCATTAAGATCGGGTGAGAAGAAATGGGGGTCCTAGGGATTCATCGAGAGTATGACCTTAGTAATTTTATATCAGCATCAAGTGCTTATGATGTTGATTTGAGTGACAATGCATTCATGTGGACTAATAGGAGGTTAGGTGTGGACTTGATTTAGGTGATATTGTATATGGTTCTACTATCCTTTAGAGTGGTTTGAGGAAAATTGTGAGCATACATTGGAACCATTGCCAATAATAGGTTCAAACCATAACCCTCTTGTTTTTTGGTGTAGTCTGAGGATAGAAAGAAAAATATCCTCTTCAAATTTGATCCAAGCATTTATGAGAAAATGCAAAGATATTGAATTTATCTGATCCAAGGATCCAATATGTATGTGGTTGCTA
Source organism: Wollemia nobilis (assembly GCA_028583015.1). Lineage (NCBI taxonomy): Eukaryota > Viridiplantae > Streptophyta > Pinopsida > Araucariales > Araucariaceae > Wollemia > Wollemia nobilis. Next base: position 3,249,057 of record JAQPPZ010014908.1, read on the forward strand.
GAAAATTGAAACATGTGAAAAGGGAAGTAAAAAATGTAGAACAATATATTTGGAAACATCTTCTTGCAAAAGAAGTGGTTAAGGTAAGATATGATTCAAATTGAAGAGAAAATAAATAGAAACAAGATGGACCAGGTCCCTTTTAATAGATATAAATTTATCAATTTAGAATTGCATACAATAATGGCAAGGGAAGAGACAATTGGAGATAATAGTCAAGGAACCAATGGTTAAAGGAAGGAGATAGGAATATAAACGTGCAACAAGGATAACTAAAATTCAAAAATATGATGGAGAAGTAATAAGAGAGGAAAACCAAATCAAAAAAGGTTCAATGGAATTCTTCAGGTTGTAGAAATTGAATGCTTTGATACCAAATGAAAGTTCTTGTGGTGGAGAGATCCAAAAAATAGCAATAAAGCAATTCTTATGTAAGAAAAAATGAACATTAATGGAGCAATGATATCACCCAAAAATGGTCCAGGAGTATTTAGTGATTAATCTAAACCAATTATGAATGTCAAATTATGAAATATCCACAACCTAAAGCTCTAATTTCAGCAAACCATGTTACTGGTCCAAACCAGAAAATTAGATCTAAAATTGAAAAAAGCACACAAAAATATGTGAAAAAGCTCCACAATAGTGCATCCAATGTGTGCTCTAAAAATGTTAATTATTTTATGAATTTCCCATGAAATCTCATTTTACAATAGGTGCCTCACACCCAATCTAATCCATCTATAGACCATGCATAGATTAGATGATCCACCCAAGTGAGGATGGATGGATTATTGATCAACTAATGAAGATACACAAATGTAGAGAATAATTACAATAGATTTTATTGACTATAGACTATGATTTTCTATCTTTTTATCCTTTTACCCTTTGGCATTTTTTTGGATTTTTTAATTTTTTGGGCTTTTTGGCTTTTTTGCTTTTCTAAATTTTTGGCAATTTTGCATCACCAAATATTGTTAGCTTTTGGAGCCTTAAACATAAAGGAAATGCATTCACAAGTATAGAAATAAACATGCAATGATACAACTATGATAATAGCAAAAAACCATGCATGAAAATATGATAGAAAACTTGATACAATGCTCTAGAAATGCTCATATAGAAAGCTCATGAAAATTACAATGCTCCTCTCATGGAGTTTGCAACTCCTCCATGATAGCAAAATGGAGCTACATTGTGCCTACTACTACTCACACCTTTGCACAACTTCAACTCTCTCACAATCACTCACAATGAGGCCTTTATATATAAATATAGGTTACTTGCCTCTCACTCAACCCTAAGACTCATGTACATGTGGACTACATGCACATTTACATCATTGCACATTCTAACACTTGTGCATTTATTCTATTACACTAATAAAGCTATAACTCCTAATATAATCCTAAACTAAATATGCACCCATGAGGGTACATTAGAAAATAACCAAATGATGTAATAGCCATATTTTCCAACACCCCTTGTATTACATTATTTGGTTTGAAGACATTAGTCTTCAATATGGATCTTTGACTCTTGAGTAGTCTTCATCTTGATGTGGTTCCTTGTTGCTATTTTTAGTTTACCTTGCATTGTATTCCTCCTTGATCTGATGCCTCCTCTTCTTCTTCTTTCTTGTCGTTGGTTCCAGTTATTGAACTTTCATATGTGGTTGCACTATCACCTGATTCCTGCAATAAAATTTTCCTTTTGCCTTTGTCTTTTTTGCTACTATCCTTGTTGAGTATAGAAACTTTTGAACAAGCATCATGATAAAATTTTGTGTTAGTAGAACTTGAAGTATTAGTACTACATGATGCTTGAAATATTTTCTCTAGGAATGATTCATCTATCTTTGTTTTTACTTTGAGTAGCTCAATTAGTTCTTTTTGCTTTGCAACCACTTCTTTGTGAATTTGAAGTGAGAGTAATGCCATGTAAAGAATGCTCCCAAACACTAAAGGTACTGGAATATCTTTCTTTTCATTCTCAATTGCTTTAATAAGTCTAGCATGAAGGTAAAATTCCATAGTAGTGAAATCTTCTTTTAGTACCTCATTATAGATCAATCTTGAACCAAGATCTAAGTTCTTGGTTTTATTTAGAATATTCTTGATTCCTGATTTAATAACATTAATATTTTCCCTTCTAATGGTGTTGTTCATATTATTGTTTATTTCATTCTTTGAGGTTGACATATTTATTTTCCCCCTTTTGTTTGGGTCTTGTAGAATTAACCTTTGTAGTAGTCTACCTTATAACTCCCTAGTAATGATATATCACTTGCAATTTTCAACAATAAGAACTCAATATATTTAGTTGGATAAGTCCTATTAGAAATTCAATCTTCAATAATATGGATTCAAATTTTGATGCAATGATAGGTTCTAAACTTCTAGAAATTCAATTTGAAGTAGGATTCCTTATATCTCCCTAATTAGAAGTTTTAGAAATATTAAATTTTTGCAAACTAAATTTTGTTTACTACTCCTTATATCTCCCTATGTTAAGAGTTTGCAACTATTCTTTAGAAGCAATGGAAATGATATAAATGCTTCTAGTTTTAACCAATGTCTTCTATATAACCAATATTCTTTTCTAGAGATCCTTTCAACACCTTATTACTCCTACTAATATCTCTAGAATATTTAATAAAATTTGATATCAAACTTGCAATATAATGATGAATATTTCTCACCTTCTTAATTCTGATTTGCAAGTTGTTTGTATGCGGTTTGCAAGGGCTGATTTCCTTGTTTCTCTTCACCTTGCTTGTCACATGTTTTTCTCCTTGTAGAAGGATTATTTTCCTTTTCTCTCTTCAACCGAATGTTGGTTGAATATGTGCTCTACTCTTCACACTTCATTCTTGGCTGATATGTGCACTAATTTTGCTTGGCTTGAAATCTATTTTTTCTTATAAATGCTACCATTTTCTTTTCTAGTCGTATATCACTTGTTGGTTTCTACGTATTCTTAAAACTACAACCTTTCATTCCTTCAATATCTTCGATACAACCTTGGGCTCTCCTCCTTTGTTTACATACGTAGGAGCCTTATTTACTTGGTGCAATATGATATGGGAGTGCCAAATGGCACTTATCCTCTTCACCTTCTTGAAAATATTTATACTTGCACCTCCTTGTAGCGCTTATGACATGTGGTGCTTGTCCTTTGAAAATGTTTGTTCAGCTCCTTCTTTCAATGCCTGTGACAAGTGGTGCTCGTCTTCTTACTCCTTGGTGGTTGATGGTTATTATAGATGCTCTTACCTTCTACTTCCATATTGGGTGCTCATGTATGGAGAGTAATCAACCTATTTTATCTTATTTACCTTCCTTTGTCTTATCTTGGCTTGGAGGAGTGTTACCTTATGATGTTGGGTACTCCTTTGTATTATCCTTGCTTGGAATATGTTAGACTATAATTTTGGGTGCTCCAAACTCCTTTTGCAATGTGGCACTCTTCTCCTTGAGTGCTTAGAACAACTCCTCTACGTGGCCAATGATTCCTATCTTCCTTTGAATTTTCTAGCACTCTCCAACGCTCTATTCCTACAAATTTTCTTGCTGTAAACATTTTCTCTTTGGTAGAATGTTTGTGCTATCTTCAATGGTGCTCTTGGATGTGGAAGACCTATTGTTTTTAGCTTGCTTCAATGATGATGGTGCCTCCTTTGTTGGTGCAATATGACCTTAATCTTCACCCTTGTATTTCCACTTGTTTTGTCTCTTTTTGCAGGTCCATTTTTGTGCTTTATATGGGTGGAAATTTTGATGGCTATGACACTTCTTTGGGTGTCTTTTGATACCTTAGATAATCTAGAATTTCAACCTCTTGAATGCACCTTCTATTGCTTTTTGAAGGCTCTTTTCGTAAGGTTTTGTAGAGTGCCCTTTTGTGGAGTTCTTAACACTTCCTTTTCCTTTGTAAAACCTACCCTTTTGCTGCACTCATGGAGTCCTTTGGATGACTCACAAACGTATACTATGACTGCCCCCTTATGCTTGAAAATCTATCCTTTACCTTGCTTAAAATGTGGGCTTCAATGGGCTGTATTGGCTCTTTGTTTTTGTTGTCCAAGAGTGTCTTCAAAAACTATTTTTCTCTTCTCCAAATCTGCCCATAAAATCTCTTGGAATTACTTCTTCCTTTTAAGCTCTTTTCTTGCTACAATATGTTGATTTTCTTCTCCAATTTTGGAGGTAATATCACTCCTTTTGGTGGCTATTCCTTGCCACTAAATTCTGCCTTTAATTCCTTCAACCGAGCTCTCAAAAATATGCCTTCGATGACTGGTTTGGCTGAACTAGAATATTACCTTTAACTCTTGATAATATTTTTCTTGCTTGGCTATTCTTTAACTTATTAACCCAAGCTACTCAATGTAATATTTTGCATTCTTTCTTATGCAAATATAGTCTTCCTAACTTCTATTTTTTTCATGTGCAGGTTTGCTCCTTGTAAACTATAACTTCTGCACTATTTTGAAGACTTGGAATGAAAACTATTCTATGCAACTTTTGATCCTTTGAAAAAATGGTGCTTAATAAACCTTAATATAAAACCAAATATGAAAGCTCAACTCATGAAATTTTTGCACCTTATTGTTGCATACCTTTTTCTCTCGTAGATGATGGAGATAGTGGTGATTCAAGTCACCTCAATGGCTGCCTTTTGTGGATGATTTTGCAGCTCTTCTATGCTGTCCAAAAATAGCTCTTTGCTCACCTTTCTGCAGCTTCAATACCTTATCAACTTGCTGCTCTAAACTCTGATTTGGTGGCTTCAAAACTTCTTCAGAATGTGCTTCTAGAATCTGATTTTTAGCAGTCACTAATGCTGCCCATAATTTCTGAAATTTTCAGCACTAAGCAATCTTCACTATTGCTTTTAATTTCTTTGATTTGCTACCTTTTTTGCTGTCCATGAACTCTATATTTTGTAGCTCTGAGTGTTGTTAATATGCTGCCATTTTCTTTATCTTCAAATCTGAAACTTTTCCAGATTGTAAGGCAGTCAATACCATCACTGAAATGCTATCCTTGAATCCCAAAAATTTGGTAGGATTCTCCCCAAATCATAGCTGAGATGTTGCTCAAGAACCTCCTTCAATGATGGCCCCCAAATCTCACAGATTTGGTGGTTCTTCTATCTCTTTTCACTTGCCAAATTTTGACTTCAAAGTAGATCTCCTCCTCAAAAAATCTATCAATCTTGAGATCTATTCAATACTACCTTTTTGATTTGACAATCTTCTTGCCAAACTTTCTCCTTTGGGCTTGTCATCGGATGGCGACGATTGTCCCAATTCCTTAGATTCTTCTTTGGTAGTAATTTCTTCAATGAGTCCTTCTATGAACTCCTTCAATGAGGCTCACCAAGCCTTCTTCTTGAGACCTCTCCAAGGTTCTCAATATTGCAGCTTCTAAATCTTCAATGAGACCTTCCTTGGCCTCTTCAATCTTCAACTATGGAAATGAGATCTTCTTCTAGGATCTCTTGAATCTGCTACTACTAAAATCTGCAATAGAACATTTTGTTAGTTCTTTTCAATGCTCAATCTTACACAATGGAAGTTCTTCAATAGGGTCTTCAATGGACCTCTTCTTCAATAGAGTCTTCAATGAATCTCTTCTTCAATAGGGCCTTCAATGGACCTCTTCTTCAATCGAAAGTTTTTAGTCTTCAATGGAGATCACCAATCTCCAATATTTTGCTAGGACTCTTCTCCTTGAGTCTCTTTGATCTTCAATGGGGTCTTCTTTCTAGGACCTCCTTCCTAGATTTACAATCTTCAATGTGGCTTCCATGGCCACTCAATCTCTCCTCGATCTATCAACTAGGAGTCTTCAATCTGCAAATATTTCAATGGGACCTTTCTCCTTAGGCCTCCAAATCTTCAATCCTCATTTTTCTGCAACAAAGAATCAATCCCTACATGAGGAAAGTAACTTTGAATTTCAGGCAATGAAGATGAAGTTCTTCTCTATCTATTGTAGGAAGCTTCCCACCTTCTGAGAGTTAATTTTTTGCAACAAGAAAAACTTAGATGATAGTAACCAAATGGTTCTCCTAAAAACTTATTTTCTCTCTTGCAATAAAATATTAGAGATAATAAAAATTTCTATGACTCTATGAGAAATAAACTTCACTAGTTGGATTGCCAATCTAGTGGAACAATGTTGAGTTCTAGTCTTCACAAGCATTACAACTCTTGTGGAAAAACTCTAGCTAAATCTATCATGTGGCTTTCTCTATTTTCTATTCTTCTACCTAGAGCTACTTCTATCAAAAAATCTATTGTGATGGTATTTGCATGCAATGGTGCACTATGGCTGATCCGGTTTGCAAATACTCAACAATAGTACTTGTGGCTTTCCTTTGATCCACCATGGCTCTGATACCACTGTTAGCTTTTGGAGCCTTAAACATAAAGGAAATGCATTCACAAGTATAGAAATAAACATGCAATGATACAACTATGATAATAGCAAAAAACCATGCATGAAAATATGATAGAAAACTTGATACAATGCTCTAGAAATGCTCATATAGAAAGCTCACAAAAATTACAATGCTCCTCTCATGGAGTTTGCAACTCCTCCATGATAGCAAAATGGAGCTACATTGTGCCTACTACTACTCACACCTTTGCACTACTTCAACTCTCTCACAATCACTCACAATGAGGCCTTTATATAGAAAGATAGGTTACTTGCCTCTCACTCAACCCTAAGACTCATGTACATGTGGACTACATGCACATTTACATCATTGCACATTCTAACACTTGTGCATTTATTCTATTACACTAATAAAGCAATAACTCCTAATATAATCCTAAACTAAATATGCACCCATGAGGGTACATTAGGAAATAACCAAATGATGTAATAGCCATATTTTCCAACAACTCTAACATTCCCCCCTTTGATGCAAAATGGTGAAATTTCCAACTTCATCTTCAACTTCACATGTATTTAAAATTTCAGCTATTACTTTTCCTTTCTTCTTCAACATGGGTGTGATATGATGTCTCATTCAATGTAGGTATATTTAAGGATGTACTCTTTTTTTTCATTATAGCAAACAAACAACCACAAATATTTTATATCCTAAATCTTGTAAAGGATGTTGGGAATAAAAAATATTCATCCTCTTTTGTTGTAGCTTCACCTGCAAATACTAAAATCACACACAAAACTTTGCTTTGACTCTTTCAACATAGCTTATGCTTCTACTTGTCTACTTCAATTTGATTACTTTAGCTCTCATACCCTATTAAAGGTATGAACCAACTAGGACTCAAATTTGGGACTTCCATCTATTAAGGTTGCTCTACCAATGAGATTATGGCTCCTCCTTGAACCAGCCTATGATTCGAATATAGGAGTCTTAATCATTACTCCAACATTCCTCCTAAGATACTTTTTGAGTTCTTAATACTCCTGAATTCAAAACCAATTTTGAGATTTAACACTGGCTCTAATACCAGTTGTAAAAATTGAATGCTCTAATACCAAATGAAAATTCTTATGGTGGAGAGATAAAAAAATAACAATAAAGCAATTCTGATCTAAAACAAAATGAACATTAATGGAGCACTGATATCACCCAAAAATGTTCTAGGAGTATTTAGTGATTAAGCTAAACCAGTTTTTAATATCCAATGATTAAATATCCATAGTCTAAAGCTCCAATTTTAGTAAACTATGTTGTTGGTCCAAACCAAAAAATTAGATCTAGAATTGAAAAAAACACACAAAAACTATGAAAAAGCTCCACAATAGTGCATCCAATGTGTGCTCTAAAAAATATTGATTCTTCTATTAATTTCCCATGAAATCCATTTTTACAATAGGTGCCTCACACCCAATCTAATTCATCTATGGACCATGCATAGATTAGATGATCCACCCAAGTGAGGATGGATGGATTATTGATCAACTAAAAAGGATACATAAATATATAGTCATTACAATAATTTTTATTAACTATAGACCATGCTTTCTATATTTTTATCCTTTTACCCTTTGGTCTTTTTTGGCATTTTTGCTTTTTGGTATTTTTGACTTTTTGGCTTTTCTAGATTTTTGGTAATTTTGCATCACCAACAATAACAGTTTTTGCTAACAAATGATAGGGAGGATGATCAAGAAGCTATGGAGGAAATAATTCAATATATCCCAAGAATTCTATCTAGAGACATGAATGCAAAAATTTTCAAAGAGGTAAGTGAGGAGGAGGTCAAGGAAGTGGTCTTCTCATTAGGAAAAGATAAATCTCTAGGGCCTGATGGATTTCAAGTGGGTTTCTTCCAAGATTTTTAGAACATAGTAAGGATGCAGTAGCAGCAATAAGAGGACCACTTAGACAAAGTGTTAAGAGAATACAATAATTCTTTCCTAATGTTTATTTCAAAGAAGAATGTATTGAAGGTATATAAATACTTCAAGCCAATTAGTTTGTATAATGTCATTTACAAGTTAATATCAAAAGTAATTGTATTAAGACTAGATTTTATTCTCCTAGAGATCATTGTAGAGCAACAATGGAATTTTGTGAAGTGTAGGCATATTTTTGGAGTAATCACACTCTGTGATACCATGCATTCAATTAAAATTAGTAAAAGGGAGGAAATGGTGTTAAAGCTTGACATGAATAAAGACTATGACTAGGTCTCATGGTGTATCCTAGATAGAGATCTAGAGAATTTCAAATTCAAAAAATGTTGGAGAAGGTGGATGAATAGTTGTTATGGAGGACCTAAGTTTTTGGTTATAGTGGAAAATTCTTTGGCTAGATTCTTTGGAAGCGGTAAGGTCTTAAGGCAATGGGACCATTTGTTCCCATATCTCTTCATAATAATGGTAGAATCATTGGGAAGGTGCATTGGATTAACAAAGTGGGAGCATTAAGTGGGTTGAAACAATCTATATCCATAGATGGTATTACTCACCAAAAAAATATGGATGACATAATTTTGTTAGGGAGATCGTATGTAGCTGAGACAAAGGAATTTAGGAGAATATTAAATCTCTATGAGAAAGCATCCCAATAAATGATAAATATGGTCAAGAGTAAGGTGTTTTTTTATAAATATTACAGATAATTGAAAGAGAATAATGGTAGTAGTTCTTGGGTATAGTGTTTAAACTCTCCTTTTTGTGTGTTTGGGAATGCCAATGTTCATCAGGGAATGCAAGGATCAGATGTGGAATGTGTTGATTGATAAGGTCTAGAGTAAATTAGTTGGATGGAAGGAGAATTTTCTAAGTTAGGCATGTAAGTCACAGGTACTTAACAGTAATCTCTAAGAAATCCCTATATATTTATTATTAGTGTTTAATATCCTACCTAAAACAACTAATATAGTAGAAAGTATTCAGAGGAGATTTCTATGGTTAAGACTATAGGAGAAGAGCATAATTATACTTGTAGTATGGGAAAGAGTATGCAATGATAAATGAAATAAACTTGGTCCTAGAAGAACAAGGAATATGAACAAGGATTTGGAAGTAAAGGTAATATGGATGCTAGTGAAGTAGGATCATGCCTTATGGGCAAGAGTTCTAAGAGATAAACACCTTGAAAACCAAGAGGAAAGGAGATTTTTTACCACACTAGAGCCCTATCAAGGTTATTCAATGTGGAACCACATAGTAAAGGGTAGAAATATGTTATAGAAATACATATAATAGAATATAGGGAATTATAGGTTTGTTCACTTTTGGTAAGATGCATGGCTAGAGAAGTACCCATTAGTGAAGGATGCAGAGTTGACAAGAATCAAAGTAGAGCTAGAACATAATTATGGGAATATGGTGAGCGATTATTTGGATTTAGTATGAGGAAGAGCTACAAAAGCTAACAGGTAAACTAAAAGTATATTATGTAAGATCAAATTTGGCTAAAGATACAATAGTATGGGGAACTACTCAAGAAGTACTATTCACTATTAAATTGGCCTATGATATTTCACTTACAATAACTAGTGATATATTTTGAAGCCTAATACTTAATGTAAATCTTACAAGAAAATAATCACAAGATTCAAATAGAGTTGCAATATAATGAAATCAGTAAAGATGATAATAACACAAGAATAACTCAGATATACTCAAAAAATAATCACATGGAAATGCTCACAAAAATACTAAAAATGTTATTGAATAAAGGTCTACTTATGCATGCAATAAGCAGTGCATTTTTATGTCAATTATAATACTTTGTCACAAATATATACAATATGTGACTCTTCATATGATGCACTCTTGACCTTTACTCTTATTTTTAACTCTTCACTTGAAGAACACAAGCTTATACTGAGAGGGGGGGTGAACAGTATAAGACTACTTTTTACTTTTTCTTCCAATTCAATGTTATGTTGTGTAAAGATAGCAGTAATAAAAGCAATGCACAGAAACCATACACAATAGAGACATCATAATTTACGTGGTTCACCCAATGTGGGCTACTCCACGAAGAAAATATTTTAGTAAAACTTTCTCAATAAATATCTTTGGGAATCACTCCCAATTACAATGTTTATGGATATTTATCCAAAGGAGATGTTGATCCCCTAATCTCAAGTTCATGGATCTCTTCCACAGGAAAACTCTTTCCCATTATGTTATGGCTATGTAATCTTCTATAAGACTCTATCTCTCTGCCACACTAACTGGTGGACCTCTCTCCACTTGAATACTCCTCACTCAGATCTGTCTTCAACTATGCTAGTTGTTGGATCTCTATCCATTGAGACTCTATCCTCTGTACTTTTTCACCTCCAAATATCTATCAATAGGCTCACTAATAACCTACTCAATAGGCTATCATAGAACCTTCTTAACAAGCTCACATAGAACTTGTCAAATCTGCTTAACAAGCTCACACAGAACTTGTCCAAATCTGCTCAAGCAAGCTCACCAAGAACTTGCCCAAATCTGCTCTAGCAAGCTCACCAAGAACTTACCCAAATATTCTCCAACAAGCTCACTAAGAACTTGTCCAAACATTGTCCTCAAATTTGCCTCAAATACCTTCTCAAAGGCTCAATCAATCATGCTCAAGTAGTACTCAAAATTAATTCAACAATGAATGGTAATCTCAACTCAAATTAACTTCATAGAAGCATAAAGAGAATTGTTAGAGACTCGATATGTTCGAATCTCACTCTCAACCCACATAAATCTCAACTCAACTCATAGAAGCATAAAGAGAATTTATAGAGACTCAATATGTTCTAAACTCACTCGTAACCCAAATTAATCTCAACTCAACTCAAATCAACTCATAGAAGCATAAAGAGAATTGTTAGAGACTCAATATGTTCTAATCTCACTCTCAACTCAAATCAACCTCAACTCAATTCAAGTCTTATAGAACCATAAAAAGAATTTTTAGAGACTCAATATGTTCTAACCTTAATATCAACTCAACATAGAATGATGGAATAGTTTATTTCATTGAACTTGAACAATCACTTCACACATCACTTGACTAGGATCAATCAACTCAATTCAACCAATCATCACAAGGAACAACTCTTTCTCACACAACCCTAGTCCAAGTATGTATCAACCAACTCAAATGTTTCCAACAATGCTCAACCACAAATCTCACATAACAATGATACTCATGTTCTTTTCTAACTCAAGTTATTTCACAACCAATGGGCTTCAAAAACTATGCTTATCAAACAAGGTTTAGAAACAACTCTCAATTCAAAAAACCTTGAAGAATTCAACCAACCACTTTCGAAAAGGAAACCACAAACAATCCTTTTCCCTCCAATGATATTTTAGAAATCAACCACCATAAACAATCAATAGGAGAATGTGCTCATACCTTTTATGAAGATGAAAAAACCTCTTTGTAAATCTACCACAATCACAAAATTCTTTTGCTAATCTTCACAAGGGTTAGTAGATCACAAAATAATCAACATTACTCTACTTTTCAATAATCATCACCAAGGCCTTTAATTGCACAACTTCCTTATCTCTCCTAAAACAACTTTTACCATAAAATAAAATAAATCAAAACATTGCATAACCTTTTTACTCCCAAAACCACCTCTACCATAAAATAAAATAAATCATAATATTGCATACCTTGTCACCTCATGAAAGAATTAATCCTCTTGAAAAATAACAAGGCAAACTTCACTTTTGGAACCCCTTTGCAAAATCAGAAATATATCTTTACACACACCTTATTTATCCTTCTAAATAATTTAGTCAAATAGCCCTCAAAATAAGATTTTCGATGATATATAATATGCCACATTTCCAAAATAAATTGAAACCTTTACACACACACATATATATATATATATATATGCCAACCTCCATTAATTGCACATAGGTCGGCCCTTCATTAATTTAAACTTAAACTTTAAACTTTAATATCTTCATCACCGGAGGTCCTTTTTTGATGAAACAAAATTCCACCTTGGCTTTTAATAAAATACCTTTCCATATAAGCCCACCATGGTTTTAAATAAAACCTTTTATTTTGCCTGCCTTGGTTTTCATAAAAACCTTGTAAATAGCCATGCTTTCCAAAATATCATAAATGCTTATTTTGAAATATTTTCGCTGCAAAAACCAAATGTGATCCATGTGACATCAATAAAAACATAAAATACCTCAAATTTCCAACAATCTCCCCCTGTTTCATTGATGGCAACACCTCTAATGTAAACACCACAATCACTGTAAAAACCATCTCTGAGAATCAAAGCTACTCCCCCTGACTCAATACTCTCTATGGAGGCTGCTCCCCCTAATTAAATACTCTCTTTGGAGGCTGCTCCACCTAACTCAATGCTCTATTTAGAGGTTGCTCCCCCTAACTCAATGCTCTCCCCCTAACTCAATGCTCTCCCCCTTACTCAAATATCTCCTCCTTTGACATCAATGGCAAAAGGGACACCTATAGGGCTAAAAGATATGACTCTCAAGCATAGCCCCCTCACCACCTTCTCTCTTGAGGTGATTAATTTTAGGGTGGGAGTACTTTTACTCCCATATTATATTGATTCTTTCCTCTATCAAATTCCTTCCATGTTTTTCTGATATCCTTCTCTTGATGAATTACTTGATCTTCTTGTCTTGAACCTGTTTGACCTTCTTGCCTTGAACCTATTTGGAATTGAGTCCTACACCATCTTGCAATATGCCCAAAGTTATTGCAATTAAAACACTTGATATTATAGCCTTTGGATGGTTCCCATGTCTTGAATTCTTTCTTGAAGTAATTTCCATATCCATTCCTTTCCTGAACCTTGTATTGTGAAGTCCTGTTTTCATGACCATTATTACCATAACTTCTGAATTGTGTAGCTCTAAAACCAAAACCATGTTGCTCATTTCCTTTGCACTGAAAAGTTTTATGACCAATACTATTACATAAGAAGCAATGTCCCTAAAAATTATACCTTCTTCCTTTGAAGTTTCTTCTAGCAAAATCAAACTTCTTTGATCCATAGACCCTTTCTTGACCATTATCCCTATGATCATTTTCAACTTGTGCATTACATACTTGAACCTTATTTGTAGTATCTAAATCATCTTCCTTAATTTCTTCCTTGCTTTTCTTTTCAAGAGTTTCTTCTCCTTTTGAACTTGATTCACCTATCTCAAAACAATATCCAAACTGAATATTTGGAGCCATAGGAACTTTGGAAATTTCCTCACAAATCTTAGGTGCTTCCTTTATTTCATATTTTAGAACTTCATTTCCTTTTGAGTGTGATTCCCCAACCCTGAAATATGGGACCTTTGGTGCTTTGAAATATTCCTCTTCTTTCTCTTCATTTGTGTCAAGTAGCAACTTGGCATCCATCTCTATAGCCTTTGAAATACATGTTTCCTTTTTAGTACAAATATATTGACCTTTTGATTCATGTGATGGATCAAACTTCTCATGTAGGGAATATATCAATTCTTTTAGATTCTCCTTAACCTCTTGTAGTTGCTCATGGATAACATTGAAGTCTTCCTTTAGATCAACTGAGACATTATCCTCTTGTTTAACTTCTTTTGTTTGGATTGAATGTTCTTCTTCTACTTCTCTTATTCCATAGAAAAACCCTTCTTCATCTTCACTGTCACTAAGATCATTATAATCTTCTATAGCAAACAAACTCTCAAGATTTCTTTAACCATGCTTGTTTCCTTGATGTGTCATCGCATATTCACTATCACTGAAACCATTGTAATATCCTGATCTATGATCTCTTTGAACACACACAAAACATTGTTATATTTCACCTTCTGTTCCTAGGAATAAATGCTCTTCCTTTTCATCATCTAAATTGTCTCTATCACTATGATTTGAGCTCTCTTGCTTCTACAATGTAGTAATATTTCTTTGCCTTACAAAAAATTTTCTTCTTCTCATACCTGTTTTGCTTGAATCTGTCATCTTTTTCATGCTTATGCTTTCCATATTCTTTTCTTCTGTGACATTATTTTTCATCATCACCGATTTCTTCATGTGGACACTTGTATGCATAGTGACAAAGATCACCACACTTGTAGCACCCGACTTCCCTTATATCTCTAAAATTCCTTGAGTCCTTATTCCTTTTGATGAAGTTAGCTTCCTCATCATTTTCTAAAACTCTATCTATTTCTAAAAATTTCCCTTTCTCTTTTTTTGAAGCCTTGAATGCAATCTCTTTTATTGGAGCTTGATGCTTACTTACCCTCATCTCATAAGGTGTGAGAGTACCTTGCAATTCTTCCATTGTTAACTTGTTGATATCCTTTGTTTCTTCTATTGTTGAAACCTTTACATCATATTTCATGGGAAGTGATCTCAAAACATTTTGAGTAACTTCTGATTCTTTCATATCAAAACCTAGGCCTCTCATGGTGTTAGTAATCTCATAAACTTGAATTAAGAACTTTGAAATATCTTCAGAATCTTCCATTTTCAATTCCTCAAATATTTTTCTATGAGTTTGTAGTTTTACCAACTTTACCTTGGAATATCCTTCATAAGTATTCCTCAACTTGGTCCACATCTCATTAGATAAAGTACATACCATGACCTTTGTAAAATCTGTCTCATGTAGCCCACTCAAAGTACAATTCATTGCTCTTGCATTGATCTCGACTAATTTCCTGGTAGTCTTATCTTCCTCAAGATCACCTTCAACCTTATACTATTTTCCAACCATCTGCCATACCTCATATCCTTGTGATATCAAGTAGTTCTTTGTCCTCATGCTCCAGAAAGCATAATTATTACCATTAAAAAATGGAGCCTTATTTGAAGATAATCCTTTATGTGAAGCCATTTGTGTTATTTGTAGAATATTCCCTCAAGCTTTTAGCCTTTTCGAAGGAACCCGCTCTGATGCCAATTGAATAACACAAGCTTATACTGAGAGGGGGGTGAACAATATAAGACCACTTTTTACTTTTTATTCCAATTCAATATTATGTTGTGTAAAGATAGCAATATCAATAGCAATAATCAAATCAATGCATAAAAACCATACACAATAGAGACATCATAATTTACATGGTTCACCCAATTTGGTCTACTCCACGGAGAAAATATTTTACTAAAACTTTTTCAATCAATCTCTTTGGGAATCACTCCTAATTACAATTTTTATGGATATTTATCCAAAGGAGATTTTGATCCCCTAATATCAAGTTCGTGGATCTCTTCCATAGGAGAACTCTTTCCCCTTCTGCTCTGGCTATGTGATCTTCTAGAAGACTCTGTCTCTCTGCCACACTAACTAGTGGACTTCTCTTCACTTGAAGACTCCTCACTTAGATCTATCTTCAATTGTGATGGTTGTTGTATCTCTATCCACTGAGACTTTGTGCTCTATACTCTGTCACCTCCAAAGCTCTATCAATAGGCTCACTAAGAACCTGCTCAATAGGCTCACATAGAACCTTCTTAACAAGCTCACATAGAACTTGTCAAATATGCTTAACCAGCTCACACAGAACTTGTCCAAATCTGCTCAAGCAAGCTCACCAAGAACTTGCCCAAATCTACTCTAGAAAGCTCACCAAGAACTTGCCCAAATTTTCTCCAACAAGCTCACTAAAAACTTGTCCAAACATTGTCCTCAAATATATCCCAAAGGCCTTCTCAAAGGCTCAATCAATCATGCTCAAGTAGTACTCAAAATGAACTCAAAAATGAATGGCAATCTCAACTCAAATTAACTTCATAGAAGCATAAATATAATTGTTAGAGACTCAATATATTCTAATCTCACTCTCAACCCAAATCAATCTCAACTCAACTCATAGAAGCATAAAGAGAATTGTTAGAGACTCAATATGTTCTAAACTCACTCTCAACCCAAATCAATCTCAACTCAACTCAAATCAACTCATAGAAGCATAAAGATAATTGTTAGAGACTCAATATGTTCTAATATCACTCTCAACTCAAATCAACCTCAACTCAATTCAAGTCTTATAGAACCATAAAGAGAATTGTTAGAGACTCAATATGTTCTAACCTTAATCTCAACTCAACATAGAATGATGGAATAGTTTGTTTCATAGAACTTGAACAATCACTTCACACATCACTTGACTAGGCTCAATCAACTCAACTCAACCAATCTTCACAAGGAACAACTCTTTCTCACACAACCCTAGTCCAAGTATGTATCAACCAACTCAAATGTTTCCAACAATGCTCAACCACAAATCTCACTTAAAAATGATACTCATGTTATTTTCAAACTCAAGTTCTTTTACAACCAATGGGATTCAAAAACTATGCTTATCAAACAAGGTTTAGACACAACTCTCAATTCAAAAACCTTTAAGCATTCAACCAACCACTTTCGAAAAGGAAACCACAAACAATCATTTTCCCTCCAATGATATTTTAGAAATCAACCACCATAAACAATTAATAGGAGAATGTGCCCATACGTTTTATGAATATGAAAAAACCTCTTTGTAAATCTGCCACAATCACAAAATTCTTTTGCCAATCTTCACAAGGGTTAGTAGATCACAAAATAATCAAAATTACTCCACTTTTCAATAATCATCACCAAGGCATTTAATTGCACAACTTCCTTATCTCTCCTAAAACCACTTGTACCATAAAATAAAATAAATCAAAACATTGCATAACCTTTTCACTCCCAAAACCACTTATACCATAAAATAAAATAAATCACAATATTGCATACCTTGTCACCTCATGAAAGAATTAATCCTCTTGAAAAATAACAAGGCAAACTTCACTTTTGGAACCCCTTTGCAAAATTAGAAATATCTCTTTACACACACCTTATTTCTCCTTCTAAATAATTTAGTCAAATAGCCCTCAAAATAATCTTTTCGAAGATATATAATATGCCACATTTCTGAAATAAATTGAAACCTTTACATATATATATGCCAACCTCCATTAATTTAAACTTAAACTTTAAACTTTAATATCTTCATCACCGGAGGTCCTTTTTCGATGAAACAAAATTTCACCTTGGATTTTAAGAAAATCCCTTTCCACATAAGCCCACCATGATTTTAAATAAAACCTTTTATTTTGCCTACCTTGGTTTTCATAAAAACCTTGTAAATAGCCATGCTTTCCAAAATATCATAACTGCTTATTTATGAAATATTTTGACCATCAAAACCAAATGTGATCCATGTGACATCTATGACAACATAAAATACCTCAAATTATCTCAAATTTCCAACATCACTTTCCTATTCTAAGGATACATATGTACTCTTACAATGGACACTTATGCACATTTACACTCACAACACTTGTACACTTAAATAAATGATTCTTGTGCATTTCCTACACATTATTACATTACAAGAAATATAAACTCACACTCTAATATAAGACATACACCTAATATAATAATGTACCAAGGCGGTACATTGATAAGTACTAAATAATGTAATATTCTACACCCCCTTGTATTACATTATTTGGTTAGTGAAGACTTTAGTCTTCAATACAATATTTATCCTTCAATATTCAATCTACCTCTAATAGATTAATATCTGGATCCTTTATGTAAGAGTCTTTAACATGACCTTCATATTTCATGTGTTCTTGGCTCTTATATTTCCCATTTTTTCTTTTTACCTTTTTCTAAACTTTTTGATCTTCTTCTTCTCCTTGTTTAATTTTATATTTAGATTTAGATTTCCTATGATTCCTTCTCTTCCTCTTTTTTATTTTATTTTTATGCAATTTCATTTGTGATATATCTAATGGTGTACCTTCTAAGCATTGAGTTAGTAAGTCATAATAATAACATGACTCTGTTTTCAATGATTCTTCTTTGAGACTATCATATATCATTTCTTTCAACTTATATCTTCCCTTGAAAAATTCAAAACTAATCAATGAGAGATACATCATTAAAAACTATTTTGAAGTAAGTTTAATGGTTTTTTGAGAATCCCACCATGACCTGAATTTTTTTTCATGAAGATAACCTATAAGAGTTGTAAATTTTTCTTCTTTTGCTTCTTTAAAAAACAAAGTCAATTTATCTTTTAGAACATCAAATATTTTTTTTCTCCATCAAAGTTATTTATTAAGTTGCATGAGTAAAATCTGAGTGCATGCAACATGTCTTCACTATATATTTTTTTTATTTTGTGGAAGAAGGGGTTTTGAAAGGATCCCTGAACCTTTTACAACAAAGAAGCAGAAGCTTCCAAGGAAGAACCAAGAGAAACCAACAAGGAGCGAACCCACCTAGGGGAGTCAAGAAACAAACACAAACTTAAAATAAAAACTAAAAGTTATTCTAAAAATAGTAGGAACATCCCCTATTTTGGCTCTGGGTTGTACACAAATTCAGCACCTCAAAATTGTAAAAAAATCATCTATTGTACATTAACATAAATTGGGACTAGATCTCTTTCCCCTAGGAAAGGGTTGGGAAGGTTGATAATTTCTAACATCCATATTCAATAGAGACTGAGAGCCATTGGCAATCTCTAACTTTATCTCCTTTTTCCTTAGAGCTTTAATTGATGGTCTCCCAACATTACGCTCTACCCCAACATCTACAAATCTCTTTTTAAGACTTCTTGGATTAGGGCCAAGAAATCCCTTCTCCAAGAAGGGTTTCGAGGGATATTTATGACTTCTGGTTTTAGGTCCTAGGGACCCTTTCTCCAGTTTCACCACCCATTTGATAGGAGTGGATGGATGAGGATTTATCAAATCTAACAAAACATCTAGCCTAGGGAGTTTTTCAAATACAATGGGGCCAATGGAGAAGGGACAATTACATGTTCAAAGTGTTTCTGAATCTTATATTTAAAAAAATGTGGAGCCACATGATGGTCTTTAACCACAAGAGGCATATCACCCTGAAGGGGAGGCACAACACAATTTTCAACCAGGGGTGGATTCTCACTCTGAACAACCT
The DNA here is from genome assembly GCA_028583015.1 of Wollemia nobilis. Lineage (NCBI taxonomy): Eukaryota > Viridiplantae > Streptophyta > Pinopsida > Araucariales > Araucariaceae > Wollemia > Wollemia nobilis. The sequence goes on from JAQPPZ010014908.1 coordinate 3,268,489, forward strand.
TAGAACCCAAAATATCAACTTCCTCAACTTGTTGGAACTCAATGGGCTTAGATTCTTGGCTATCTATCTTTACTGCATTATTAAAGGGCTTCTCTTGGCAAAATTTATCTTTTGAATTTATCCTCTTTGAAGGTTCCTCTTAATCATATTTATCCTTTGATCTTGTCTTTGTCTAGGAACTCAACATCGGTTTCTTCATGGGGCACTAGCCCAAAATATGACCATCATATTTGCAATTGGTACAAAAATTAGGGTGATTCTCATACATAATGGGTTGGGTCCAAGACCTTAAGCTCAAAGTGAGCTTAATAGAGGATGGAATATTAGCTTCTAGATCTGCATTTATGCACATTCTTGCATAAATTATTCTCAATTTTTCTCTAGTTACGACATTGATAGAAATTAGTTCACCCACCACCTTGGCTATACCACACAAAACATCAATGTGCCAATAGTAAAATGGTAAGCCAAGAAGTTTGACCTAGAGAGGGGTCGTATTATTTTTTGCGTATCAAGGTAGAAATTTGGGCTCCATCAATGCAGGAAGAGGCCTCGCCTCCCAAAGAACCATGAACCTCCATAGAGGACCCGCCTAGAATCCTCTTCATAATTGAACTTGAACATGAAAAAATATTTGGGAAGAGCAATGATATCCAAGTGATCTTGAGGTCACCATTTGGATAAATCCCACCTCCTAACATCATCTAGATTTGGTTGGGCACCCAAAAATTTGCCCATAAAATTGAAGGCCTCATCCTCCATTGTGAGCTTATTCAAACCCTCAGGAACACAAAGGGTGTCTTCAACTGGAGAAATATCAAAAATAGTGTTTGAAAAACACAAACCTAAATGAGATGAAACTATTACTACAAATGAAGATCCGACACCAAGATCGAAGGGCTTTTGGAGTGAAGCCCCTAGAGGGGCCCCATTCATAGCACCACCTAGTAGGGAATCCACACCCACCAAAGGACCTACCTCTCCACTTGGTGAAAACACGTGATCTACCACAAGATCAACAAGACCATCTTTGAACTCACTTTTTTTTGCTGCCTCCCCAAAAATTTCACCCACCGTATTCTCACCATTCCTGCTACCTTGGTTACCGATATTCCAATCCTAAAATCCATCCCCTCTAACCTGCACACCATTCTTACTCAAAGACAAGTTCAAAAAATCTTGAGTCCATCTATATTTGAAAGCCTTGATGTTTATCATCAAGCAAATTTGTAGAGCTGGAAGCCATGGGATGTAGTGGGAGACAAGGATGCACTACAGATTGCAATGTTTAACAGTTGCTACAACAAAACCCTAGCTTTAGGGTGAATCATTTTCGCAACTCCCTAAAAATAAAAATATGTTGTCTTCACTATCTTCATTAAATGCATTCTTAACAATTTCATCCATGAATATCCTTTGATGTAGTCTACCTTATGTCTCCCTAAGTTTTTGAATGAAAAATATTTCAATTTTCTATATTTCAAAAAACTTTGTTGTTGAATACCTTATGGCTCCCTAATTAATTAGAAACTATAAAACTAAGAATTTTGCAAATTCAAAAATTCCTAAATTTGAAGTAGAATTCCTTATATCCATAATTGAATTATTTGTAGATATTCTATGGTTTTTGAATTTAAAAAATATTAAAATAAAGCTTTCAAAAAACTTTAATAAAGAGCTTTTCACTAACTACTTATCACTCCAAGAAAATGCTTAAAAATAATTAAAACCTTTATTATTCTAATAACACACTTATCACTCCAAAATAACCTTTAGAAAACCTTTAAAAACCAAAAATAAAAAATTAACTCCTTATCACTCCACTAAACTTTAGATAAATCAAAAATTAATTTAATTTATCTAATAAACCCTAATTTTACCTCCTTGAAAGGCATTGCTTCATATGGCAACTTTGACGCTAGCAAGTTCAATAACATTTTGTTGTGCTTCCCTAACTTGAGTGTGTGAGAATGTAAGGTGAATCTTGATTGAACCACTATTTAAAATCTCCCTGAATAGACATTACACATTCTACCCTTTTGCCTTCTTTAACTCAAAGTGTCCATTCTACAGTTTGCATGACATTTTAGTTCACACTCAATTTTCTAACGTTTCCAACCGTTTCACATTTCTCTAGTGCGCTAATTGATTCGCTTTCCTTGATGTTAGGGATAAACTCCAAATATCAATATTCTTTCAAAAACTTTAAACATCGCTAGGGTTTCTTTTGCTTGATATTTTTCATAACAACACTATCTCTCCTCTTGGTTGGTGCTTAGTATACCTAAGAATTATACATTTTTTTTACATTTCCTTTTTGCACTTAGCAACCTTTGAGCTTCTTTTGCTACATCTGAGGGCAGGTTTGACAATGTTGATGTTTACCCTTCTTTTCCCTCTAGAATGCACTCGAATCTTTCTTCTATGATTGAGTTGCACTCAGATATTTCCTCTAGTTGAATGATGTTATCTCTTTATCTTATGTACACAAGCTTTCTGAACTAACCTAATGAGTGATTCCTCTCCTTTCTTCCTATAATTTCATCTCTTGCACTTCCACTTTAATAGACATCACCTGAATGCCTCTGGGATTGATGTTTCATTTCCTGCACTTGAACAAGTTTGGTGTTTACATCTAATGGCACTTCCTTTGACTCTCACATTGTCTGTTGGCTTTCCTATGCTTGGACGAGCTTGGTGCTTGTGTCTAATGGTGCTTCCTTGGCTCTCAAATGTTTTTGCTTCTCTATGGTACTACAATGGTGCTTTGACCTCTCAACAATGTTGCCCTCCTTGTTGATGTTTGTTTCCACTATGACACTTGTCATCTTGGTGATGTTTACCTTTACAATGGCTTCTAGATGGCACTATTTGCCATGATGGTGCTTTGTCATCTTTGCTTTTATGATGCTTTACATTGAATTTTATTCACTAGTGTGTACATATTTGAAGGTGAAGTTCTACGTTCTAGATACAACCCTTTGTTACCACTATGTTCTCTTTTGCTATCAACGTAGAACATCAAGAATGATTAAAAACTTTCACTTAATATATACTTTTTCTTTTATGGCTTCTAAAGCTTGAACATCAATATTTACACAATTCATTCTGAGAATATTATTCTCTTTATGTTTTCCTTGAATCTGCTTGCCTTCAAGACAACTTATTCATATGAGAAATGTAGTAATATTGTTGTCTTGTTGCTCTAACTTTCTCTTTCTACTTTCAAATATCCTTGTTGTCTTCCTTTGTTGTTCTTGCAAGTGCAAGTGCAATATGCTCTCCAAGATTACATTCGCACTATCTTATCCTCTTACTTTGACCGAATTTGCTCTTTATTTCATCTGGATTTCTTCTTAGATACCAATCTATTTTGTTATGTGCCAATGCTCTCCTTGTCTTTCAAGGATATATTTCTTTCTACTACAACTCCTTTCTCTTGCTTACAATCAATCTATATAAAATAAACTATATTAATGATATTTTTTTTTAAGAACCACTAACTTTATATTATTTTCTCCTTATATCTCCTTGCACTTTGATTGCACCCCCTATGCTTAGTTTAATTCTAAGCCTTTCTTCTCTATATCTGAATTTTATGGGCTTGTCGAATGGTGATGATTGTCCCAAACTTGGTGTAAGCATTCCTTCTAGAGTTCTTTCTCTATCTACAATGTTATTCTTCTAGATTTCAGTATTTTTCTTGATTAAATATGTTACCTTCTCTAGCTTCAAGACTTATTGTCGTGGTGCTATTGTGATGCTTCACTTGCTTGTGGAAATGCTTTGAATATTGCCTTGTGTTCTTTAAACTTATATCTTTTCTTTACTTCCTTATGGAATTCAAATATTACAAGTTGTTAGGCAAAATATTAGCTTCAAAAAAGTAAGATTTATTTTTTTCAAAACATAGTTAGAAGGCAAAGAAAATTTGTTGAAATCCTATGGTGTGTAATTGATTTCCTTCCATCTATTTACCTAGGAATATTGCTCTTCAAAGGTGGAGTCAAAGATTCTTTGTGGGAATCGATGGTGGAGAGAGTCTAAAGGAAGCTAACGGGGTGGAAAGGGGTGCTCTTGAGCCAAGTTGGTAAGGCCCTTTTAGTTAAATCTACTTTACAAAGCATTCATGTTTATTTCCTTTCTTTTTTCAAGGTGCCATAAATAGTTCATAGAAAATTAGAGCAGATTCAATGCTCCTTTTTTTGAACTAGATCTCAGGACAAAAAGAAGTTTTCCTTAGTAGCTTGGGATCAAGTTTATAGTTGTAAGGATATGGGAGGACTTGGTCTGAGAAAAATGAGTTTAATGAATAGGGACCTTATAGCTAATTAAGGGTGGAAGTTGACCCAAAATGCTAATACAAACTAGGTAAAAATTTTAAAATCCAAATACTTGAGGAACGGGGATTTTATTTTTTCTGATCCTAGCCCATACTAAGGATCTACATTATGGAAAAACATGGTTAAATTTGAGCAGATGTTCTGAAGGGTGGCTGCTGGCTTCTAGGTAATGGTCAGAGGATCAATTCTGGAGAGATAGGTGGGCAACAAATAGATATTTTAACTCTATTGCTACCTTCTCTCAGGATAAATTTATCACAACACAGGATTTTAGATCAAGGGTCTCTAATTACTTTGATATTGTGAATGATATAAAATGTTGGAAACCTCTTTTCTTCCCTGACTGGTCTCAATATGAGGAATCCGCTTGTAAAGCCCTTTTAGAATTGTTAAAATACATTGTTATAGTCTCTAAAGTAAACAATATAAAGTTGGTTTGGGGAGCTACAAATAATGGATGTTTCTCGATCAAATCAACATATGCACTCCTTGATGATCATGAAGAGCCTTGGTTCCCAACTAAGAAAATTTAGCACAAAGGTCTCACACCCAAAGTGAATACATATTTTTGGGTGGCTATGCAGGGAAATTGCTTAATGCTGGATAATTTACAGAAGAGAGGTTTTAGTTTACCCAGATGTTATCTGTGTGGGCTGGCAGAAGAATCTCCTAAGCATCTATTCTCCTTGTGTTCCTTTTCTAAAGAAATTTTTGGGATGATGCTTCATCTAGTGGGAATGGATTGGGTCCCCCCTAAATATTTAAATGCCCATGTGGAGCAATTCACTCCCTATTTGTCACCTTAGATTCGATCATTCACATCCTTTGTCCTCCCTCATTTGTGGTGGTGGATATAGAAGGAAAGAAATTATAGAGATTTTAAGAACACTTTTCACTGCCCAAATTCAAATATTGTCCTTGTTGCGATAGAGATTTTTGATATCCTATCCCTATATGTGAGGAACACTAGTACAAAATCTCGGATAGAAAAGAATTTGGATTTTAAATCTTCCCTTGATTTCATCCTGAGAATCCATCACCTAGTAAGAGCAGATACTATTTGAGAACTGTCCCTCCTAGGTGGATAAAATTAAACTTTTATGGTGCATCTAAGGGTAATTCGGGTCGAGCTAGAGTAGGTGGTGTCATCAGGGATGAAGAGGGGTAAATTTTATTGGCATTTTCTAACAATATTGGAACCCAAACTAACCATGTAGCTAAGGCTAGAACTCTCTTTCAAGGAGTCTTGCAGTTAAAATATTTGGGCTTTAGACAATTCATAATTGAAGGTGACTCCATCAATATCATTAATATGGTTAGAGGTATGCATACTCCAAATTGGACTCAAACCTGTTGGAGGAAGTGCATAAATTGGCCCAAAATTTTGAAATTTTCTAGTACCAACATGTGTTTACGGAGGGTAGCAAATTGTTATATTTTTTGGCTAACCTGGGCACCTCTAAAAAGGGCATCACAGTTTGGAATAGGGAGTTTTCAGAAGGCTTAATCCAACTAGCTAATGATGCCAGAAGAAGGTAATTTGATTGTTGTTTATTTTGTGGTCAGAGTTCAACTCTTTTCAAGGGAGATTTTGCAGTACTTTTTAAATTTTAGGAACCATATTTTTTTAATTCAAACAAGAGGAGATCCTGGCCCTGATGGGGTGGGAAGAGTGGGAACCAAAGGATGAAGAGTTGGGGAAGGAAGCTGGACCTAGTAGAACCAAGAACTAGGTTTTAGTTTTGGGTGGTTTGTTGGAAATATTTTTTGTCCTATCCTTTTTGTTTTGTTAGTCTAGTTAGCTTGGCTAGGGCATTTTCTCTCCCCTACATGGGATTGATTTGCCTTAGGCTATCTTAGAATTTTAGAAGTATGTATGGAACTATTTTGGTAGCTTTATTTAGGTTCAATCCTATTGGATCTATGGATCTTGGTTTCTAATTTGGTGGCCTATGGGACTCCCTTAATCTCTCGAAGCTATGTGGATCCATTTTGTAAAAGTTTTGGGGTTCCTTTCAAAACCCCTTCTTCCACCAAATCAAAAATATATATTATATTTATGTTTAATGTTGCCCTTGTGGATTTCAAATGCTACCTTTCTCTTCAATATTACCCTTGTGATATTCACACTTTTCAATATTGCCCTTGTGGCATTCACTCTTCTCAATATTGCCCTTGTGGCATTCACACTCTAGACACCAAATATTAGCCATTCACCTTGCATATTTTCCTTCCCACCATTTACACCACCTAATCCTAGCCAATTTGCCCAATATTCCTATTTTTCCATCATTTTCAATCGTTATTCACATTTATTTATATATATTTATTTTATATATATTTAAATATAATATTTTATATTATATTTTAATATATATTTAATAAATATGTATTATTTAAGTGAATTAATCCCGACCATCCAATTTCATTTAATATCGAACATCTATTTACATCAATCCATGCCACAACCTATATTTATTATCCACCCTTGGATGTGCTATAATATCAACCATACGATTAGTGTTGTTGAAGCCCTAGCATGCCCTAGGTTAGATTATAAATAAGAGTCATTTTGATGGCTCAACCGCTGGATTTTTGAAAGGCTCTAAGTTCCTAAGTTTTGGAGTGCCCTGAGTTCTTGACTCCTTTGTGAACCTTGAGTTCCCTAACCCTGATTCTATTCATCGCATTTCACTTTCCTCGCTCGCCATATCCACCACCGCAACCTACACCCTCACCCTATCTACTTCTACAAAATTTCCCATTAGCCTCCAGGCACCCACGGGTGCCTCCCCATCAGCTCCAGGTTCCCACGGGTGTTTCCTACAGTAACCAGGTACCCACAGGTATTTTACGCTCACATTCATAAAGTCCCCCTAGCCTTCGAGCGATGTTAGGGTATCACCACACTAGCCACCTACATCAGACATCACGCATTAGAAGACAATGAAAAGGTAAAATATATCAACCCTAAATTGATTTTTTTGCATTTCATGTGTTTTTGTTTCTATCCACTTCATTTGCAGTACTTATTATTTTTATCATTGCTTACAGAGGACTTCACGCTATGGATCCCTCTCATATAGTACTAACTATTTTTTGTGTCCTTGTGTGCAGATTAGAAATATCACATCAGCACCTAGAGTGGACCAATCCTGTATATCCAAAAATCCCACTCAACCTTGTTAGGATCAAGACACAATTGAAGACACCGCAACCTTGCTTCTTAGGGTTTTGGAAAACCCTAAACTGTTGTATCATTATATCAAAAAGGATTCAAGGATCCAAGCTTGTAACAATGGAGTTTCTAAGCTCCCCCTGTCAATAAAGAATTCATTTTGTTGTGCAAACTTGGGATCTTACATTTTATTTTGATCAAAGCATTGCTTGTAGTGTTGCGTTTTGCATATTTCAAATGGTAATCATGGTGGGGACCCCTAAGGGTTTCTATTTATGATTTGTTTTACTAATTCATTTTTTATTTTCTATCATCTTGTAGGTTCTTCAAAAATATGAATTTCCAAGTTTATTGGATCTAGGGTTTCTGAAGTCCGCATAAGTTTGTAGAAAGTGTGCAAAGCCCCTGACGGTGTCCGAAGGCAATTCAAAAATGCATAGAGGTGTTTCAAGCCATCCAAAAGTACCCATGGGTATCTCAGCAGTGTTCAAAAGTACCCATAGGTGTTTATGGAGATTTAGAAGTAAAAACGTAGGTTTTTTAGTAAGTCGACTGCTTAAAACCCTAGATTTTGTCTTACATATTTTAGGTATATTCTGTATATTTCAAATTTAAAGCAATAAAATGAATCATCACTAAGAAATATGGGAAATGAACACATTACTTTTGCATTTTTAGATATACATTCATTTACACATTCAGATTAGGATTTTTTTTTTCTAGGTGCAAACTGCTGCATTTTGTCTACATTGGAACTAAAACTGCATAATTTAGTATTGCATCTTAGGGTTAAAGACATTTTATTTTGTATATCTAAGCTGAAAAAATATTATATTTGCCAAAAGTATCCCTTCCAGTTGGGTGATTCCAGGCAGAGGGGTGGACGAACCCTCTAATTGCTATTTAGGTAGGGGGTCTTAAGCGGTGTACTTCACGCCCTTTGGATAACTTGGCAATATTTTATTGGATTCTTATTTAGGTTTATGAAATTAATTATTTTTGAATTTTTTTTTAGACAATAGAAAACATAAACTCTAAAAAAAAGAATTCACACACATCACATGCAAAATAGCAATGGTTGGATTTCATCACCAACCATTGCTTGAGATTTGGTGATGGTGGCATTCATCTCCATCCACCAATATCTGCCCTTAGACACCCTAGGAATACCCCCGAGAAATTTTTTTGGATTTAATCACCAACAAGAATCGCGTTGCCCTATCCTCGCCATAGTTTTTCACCTTTGTTGCATTAATAAATATTAGAAAATCAAAACACACAAAACTGGCACATATAGATGAACACACATTAAAAGGAGATAATTAATGAACGAGGTAAGCCACATTGGTTGAGCCTTAGCATTGCTTATTTATTTCCTTAAGTATTCTAGTTCTTGTGTTATATTTTGTATTCTAATATGCATCTTGATTTACTTTGTTTATGGTATTAACTCGTAATCAAAAGAAAATGATAAGTCAAGAAAAATTAATGGAACCTTCATCCACCTTCCCCACCACTTTAGTGGTAGATACCTTGAATATGACACAGGCAGATTTGTTTGTAGGTCCCTTATATTCCACATCCTATCATATGGCCATACCCCAAGAGGAGTAAAACTCTTTTACCATTAACCACCACATCACCCATATAGACATGGAAAAAGTAGAAGCCTTCATGAATTCTTCTAACTATATCTTAGAGTCTATTCCCAACTCGCCTAGACAGGATTCTGCTTTACAGCAAGAGCTTATCTATTTCCAACCTCCATCCACCTTTACCTAGGTGTATACTAACCCTCTTTTGAGGTATCAGTTGCACCTTCATCCCATACATCCATCCCTCAACCTTTAGGTGCTCCTAGCACCTCATATACCTCCACCTACACCATCCCATTGTATGAAGCACAAGTTAATGCTACTTCACAAGTCCCATATTCATAAGTTGCCATATTTAGTGTAACTTGTATCCTAGCCACATCTTCCATATCATCCACCTCCATACCCCTAGCCTTTGATAGAGATATTAGTGAAGCATGGGAACACCTAAACAAATTGCTTAGACAACATAAAAACACTCAACAACAAGTACAGGTTAACCCTACACCTTTATATAACTCTACCTAGAATCCCTTTGTTAACCAGGGTCCATCATGGTCACCTCAATATTTGATGTCTCTATCCCTATTTCCCCATCAACTCATACCATTACCCATCCTATTTCCATTGGTTAGCCTAGTCATGCCTTTCATCCATCAACATCATTCCATAATTCCCCATTCTTTCATCAACAATCCTCGATTCATCACATTCCATCCAATTCCTCATCATCAATACCAATCTTCTCATCATTTAGTCACTCCACAACATCTTTCCATGCCACCACAAACCCATTAGGTAATTCAAGGTTTTCACATTTCTAAGGAAGACCCTTGAATTAAGGCCATGCAAAAATAGATAGATCAATTGATTCAATTCACTCATGGCTTTTCAAGTCAGAAGACAACTTTACATCAATTGATCAAACAACCAATTTATCCTTCGGTACCAACCGTACCATATCCGATAGAATTTACAGTACCCAAGTTTGACAAATTCAAGGGAACTAAGTATCCCAAAGAACATGTGAGCACCTTTTTCATGCATGCTTTAGGATTCAAGATGATAATGCTCTCATGCTTCAAAATTTTCCTCAAATATTAGGAGGGGATGCCATAAAATGGTACAATCAATTACCAAGCTATAGTATCTATACTTTTCACCAATTTATTGAGCAATTCTTTGATCGCTTCATCCTAAATGTAAAAAATAATTTCTCATTATCTGACATCCATGCCTTAAGACAATAGGATGATGAATCAATCTATGATTTTGGAAACTATTGGAGGGTTATCATCACAAAATTTCCATTCACCCTACCAATGGACAAACTCATTAAGCTATTGACCAAGAATCTTTAGCTCAAGCTAGTGTCATTGAGGATATCAAAATCCAAGAAGGCATCATTAAGCCTAAGAAGGAAGAATGGAAAAACAAGGGCCAATACAAAAGTAATTATTTAGGCCAACAAAAATCAACATAGGCTACCCCAGCCACCCAATTCAATCAAGTCAATCAAGTGGTCATGAGCCAACTGGTAATGGCTCAACAACAACCTATGCAACAAGTACCATAAAAAATTTCCTATCATGCGGTCCCCTCAACAACCCAAGCTCCAACATTTCAAAACACAGTGCCAATTGTGGAAAACCATCCCCAATGATAATTTATCCAAAAAAATTGCCAATACACCCCACTAGATGAATCATATGCCTCTTTTTTTAGAAGTTTATATGAGACAAATAAACTTGCTTTACCCGATATTAGACTGGATGATCCCACCAATCATGGTAAAAATTATCGAGAATACTTATTTTACCCCTATCATAGGCAAAATAGACATGATATCAACAATTGCAATATATTTAAAAATGTATTCCAAGACCTCATTTACTTGGGGGTGATTAAAGTTAATAGTCCCCTTGTTTAACAAAACCAAGACCTTGGTATATTTTATACACCACTTCCCCACCATGAGGAGGTGCAATCAAACATAGAGGGAGCAAACACTAAAATTCCCTCTAACCAAGTCAACCATATTCAACAATACCAAGGGCTTGTAGGGGCCATTCATGTGGTCACTAGAGGTCAGTGTAATAATAAACAAAGGCAACAACCTCAAGCAAGTGTCTCACAACCTTCTACATTGACACCCATCCAAGTTTCCTCAATTCCATCATCGCCCATTCATATACCTAGTCAATCAAATCCACCAATCAATCGTCCACCCTAACCAGTCATCTCATTTAGTAGCTGGTTAACTACAAGTTTGAAAATGGCATCTGTTAAATTATCAATATATGAGCTAATCCAAAAATCTCCCCCACATTGGGAGGCATTAATGGAATTTTTTAAATCCATCGAATTGCAATCACAAGATCCTAATGCCTTCAACAACTTTGTGGAGAGCATTCAAACATGCATGGAGCCTTCCATAATATTTTATGACTTTGATATTAATCCAATCTCATCGGGATTAGTAGACCCTCCATTGCATATCATGGCTCTAATTGACAAGAAATATTTCAAGAGAGTCCTCATTGATACCGGTTCCTCTATTAACATTATCACCACATCTGCTCTCCATCATTTGAAACTTCCTACATATCACATCACTAAATCATCCTTTACCCTCAAAGCATTTAATAATGCTTTGTGTTCCATAGTTGACATTTTTGTTTTACCTATCGAAGTAGGGGTTAAAACGTTGCACACAATGTTCCACATCTTGGAAGGATCCATGGTGTATAATGTACTCCTTGGAAGACCTTGGATGAGGGAAATGAGATGTGTCCCCTCCATTTTACATCAATGCTTGAAATACGTTCATGAGAGACAAGTACATTGCATACCAACGGATGTCGAGCCATTTAAGTATTGCAATCTCATATCAAATCCTTATGAGTCTATGCTTCCTTCCACTCATATTTTATATTTCCATCATCCAATCTATCAACCACTCCACCAACCTCTTCATAAAAGGATTTCATTCTTGAAAAGCTCCCCATTACCAAGCCTCAATCAACCACCATATCCTCATCATCATCATCATTGACTTCAAGCACATGTGGCCACAATCAGTCCACATCATCAACATCATTGCCATCCACTTCATCATCAACCATCCCACAGCCTTCCCAATCCAATCCATATCCATCTAATATCTCACAAGTCGAATTTATGGATTGTGATATATCTCTATTTCCACCATTTCTCAATCCATCGCCTAAACATGATCCTCCCATATAATCCCAAGTTGAAGTACACCTCACCAATCTTGGTATTGATGAATAGATGATCGATGACATCACCATCACACCCCTCGCCATCCCTAGTGCTAAGGATTTTTGTCACCCATGTGAACAACCTTGAGCAATAGGAGTAGTTTACAATATGGGTTCAGCTCCAAATAGTATTAATTTTGTATATGGGAGATTTGAATCTTCATCAAGTTCAAAACCCATAAAAGAACCCAAAGAACCAAAACTTACCAATATTTCAAACATGTTAGGATTCCCACCATGATTGCCATTTGAAAGATGCAAAATACAACACTACAATCAATGATTTTATCAAAATAAAATGCAATATAACACAAGTTTGCACAACAGAATGAATTCTTTATTGATAGGGGGAGCTTAGAAACTCCATTGTTACAAGCTTGGATCCTTGAATCCTTTTTGATACAATGATACAAAACCCTAAGAAGCAAGGTTGTGGTCTCTTCAATCATGTCTTCATCCCAACAAGGTTGAGTGGGATTTTTGGATATCTAGGATTGGGCCACTCCAGGTGCTGATGTGATATTCCTGATTTGCACACAAGGACACAAAAAATAGTTAGTAGTATATGAGAGGGCTCCACAACGTGAGGCCCTCTATAAGCAATGATAAAAATACTAAGTACTATAAATGAAGTGGATAGAAGAGAAACACATGCAATGTGAATAAATCAATTTAGAGTTGATATATTTTACCTTTTTGTTGTATTCTGATGTGTGATGTCTGATGCAGGTGTCTGGTGCGGTGATGCCCTAGCATCATCTGAAGGCTAGGGGACTTCATGAATATGAGCGTAAAATACCTGTGGGTACTTGGAAACTACATGAAATATTTATGGGCACATGGGGCTAATGGAGAGGTGCACATGGGTGCCTGGAGGCTAATGGGGAATTCTATAGAAGTAGATCAGGTGAGGGCGTAGGTTCAACGATGGATATGGTAAGCGAAGAAAGTGAAATGTGACAAATGGAATCAGGGTTAGGGCACTCAAGGTTTGCAAAGGACTCGAGAACTCAGGGCACTCCAAAACTTAGGAACTCAGAGCCTTCCAAAAATCCAGGGGTTGAGCCATCAAAATGGCTCTTATTTATAATCTAACCTAGGGCATTCTAGGGTTTCAACAACACTAATCGTATGGCTGAGATTAAAGCACATCCAAGGGTGGATAATAAATCTAGGGTGTCGCATGGATTGATGTAAATGGATGGTCGGGATTAAATAAAATTGGATGGCTAGGATTAATTCACTTAAATAAATACATATTTATTAAATATCTATTAAAATATAATATAAAAGATTATATTTAGATATATATAAAATAAATATATTTAGATATAGATAAAATAAATATATAAATAAATGTGAATAATGATTGGAAATGGCGAGAAAATAGGAATATTGGGAAAATTGGCTAGTATTAGGTGGTGGAAATGGTGGGAAGGCAAATATGGAAGGCAAATGGCTAGGATTTGGTGTCTATAGATGCCCTTTTTTGTACTGCATTGCATGAAACACAATTGTAATGCAAAAACACAAGACACCTATTTTGGCTAGGTGTTGAAGCAGCTTCTCTCTCTTGTTGGCATAAGAGCTTGAAGGCAAAAGAATAAAAGAATTTGAAGTTTTGCGTAGCTTACCCCCTCAATTGGCGAATGAGATTATATATGAATCTCATGAGCCAATTGAAAAATTTGTGCAAATGGATGATGTGATATCATTTTTGCCCCAACGGTGGGAAGGGGTTTGGTGTAAAATGTGATACCATTTTTACCCCAACGATGGGAATGAGGTTGGTGGAAAATGTGATACCATTTTTGCCCCAATAGTGGGAAGGGGGCTGGTGGAAAATGTGATATGATGTGTCTGTTCTTGCCCTAATATATGAAGGGTTTTGTGTAGATGCGAGGTGATCAGGATGATAAGAATGATATAAAAGTTGAAATCATTATTGTCCCAACAGTGGGAAGGGATTTTTGCCAAGTGTAGATGACATGATCATGTAAGATGTATCCCGTTGGGGGAAATTCATAACCAAAAAAATGGTTGTCTTCAAATTTGGGGTGATTTGATGTTGTTGAAACACTTTGCCTTGTCGGCACCATTGATATGCAAAATGATGATGCAAAAGAAAAAGAATCAACCTTGGATGGCTTGCTAGTGACTATGGAAAATTCTTCGCATAATTCCCAAAATGGAACCAATCAGCCTAGCTAGTACCTATATCTAAGGTGTTTAAGGAGATTGTAAATGATGAAATTTGAGTTTTTTCCATGTTTTAAGCCCCACGAACTAGGCCATCAATGACAACGGTTTTGCAAATTGTTCTTGGCAATGTTTCACTCTAAATATGAGGAAATACCAAATATGATTGTAATTTCAATCAAGGAGATAAGTGATGATGATCATGATAAAGTATCCTTATTGTAATTTTTTCATCTTACCGAATTGCATGGACCCAAATTGTTGCAATCACCAAGTGTGTAGAATAACCTACGAGATACAAGGTTCACTTGCATGTTATGTAAACTTGGAAAATGTAAAAAATGATGATGTGAAATAATGTGGAGATGATGTATAATTGATGACATAAGTGATGATGGTCGTTTTGTGAATATTTGGGTCGTTTTAGGTGCTTTTGGAATTGATTTGGTGAATTGTGATCAATGTGGTCATAAATGAGATTTATGTGTCCCATGTAGTTGGGATCTTCACAAAACTTGATAAAATGATGAATGCACCGGTGAGTAAAATTTGGAGTGATTTGGTTGGGGGCAGCAACTATTTTGGATTAATTTGACTTTTTTCCATTCTAACACGAAACGCCTGTGGGTACTTGCAAAATGATGCAATCCATACGATCCAGCTAAGCCAATTCCAATTAACATAAGCCTCATTGACATGGACTGGATTTCCTCACCTCCAACCTTTGCCAAATTTGTCTTGTCCGAGGAACTATTAATGACTTTCGCCAACTACATTCCTCCCTCCCCTCCACCTTCGCTTTCATTTTCACCTTTAGATCCTGAGGTTTTCCATGCAAATATAGATGAGGAAAATCTAGATGATTTTGATGACATCTTAGATGATATTCATCTGATACCTACACCCCATCATCTTGAAGAAGAACCCCACATGTCTATTGAAGATACCATCGATGTGGACCTTATTTTAGACAAAGACAATCCCCAAATCGTCAAGATTGGTAAAAGCTTATTACTCGATGAACAAGAACAATTCATTGCTATCCAAAAGATAAAGAAGGGCATATTTGCATGGTCCTATAAGGACATGCCTGATATTGACCCTAGTCTAGTGGTCCACAATCTCACCTTACAACCTAATGCTAAATCAATCAAACAAAAACTTAGGAGAATGCATCCTATAATGACCTTCTTGGTAAAAATAGAGTTTCAAAAAATCTTAGACGTGAACTTCATTGTTCCTATCGACTATCCTGAATGGTTCTCAAACATGGTACCCATTTGCAAGCCTAACGGGGTAATACGTGTATGCATTGACTTTCGAGATCTTAACAAAGCATGTCCTATGGATGACTTCCCTCTTCCAAACATTAATACTCTTATTGATACCTATGCTGGCCATGAAATGCTTTCACTTATGGATGGATTTTTATGATACAACCAAATTCGAATAAATCCTGATGACCAACACAAAACGGTATTCACTACACCTTAGGGAAATTTTTGTTACAAGGTGATGCCCTTTGGCCTCAAAAATGCAGGTGCCACTTATCAACG
Organism: Wollemia nobilis; assembly: GCA_028583015.1. Lineage (NCBI taxonomy): Eukaryota > Viridiplantae > Streptophyta > Pinopsida > Araucariales > Araucariaceae > Wollemia > Wollemia nobilis. Next base: position 3,284,644 of record JAQPPZ010014908.1, read on the forward strand.
TGCCATGACATAAATTTTCCATGACTACATGCATAATATTATCGAAGACTATGTGGATGATCTCTTGGCTAAATTCAAAACTCTACAAGAACGTATTGGTGTATTGGAGAAAGTTTTTGACCGACTCCTAGAACATAATGTAAGGTTGAATCCCAAGAAATGTGTCTTTGGTGTTACCTCGAGAAAACTTCTAAGATTAATTATCTCCAAAAGAGGCATTGAGGTGGACCCTAACAAGGTCAAGGCCATCCTAGAGATGCCTCCCCCAACTAAATTAAAGGAATTGCGTAGTTTACAAGGAAATATCCAATCAATCCATCATTTTATTATGCAAATTTTTGACAAATGTAGGCCATTCAATCACCTACTACAAAAGGGGGTGTCATTATCTTGGACATATGAATGTCAAAAAGCCTTTGATGACATTAAGCAATACCTAGCTTCTCTGCCAGTCTTAGCTCCTCCTCGTTTGAGGGTCCCATTTTATCTTTACATCTCAACAATGGATTTTGCATTAGGGACAATGCTTGCACAAAAGAATGAACAAAATCGAGAGCAAGTTGTCTACTACATTAGTTGAACATTAGTAAGCTATGAAACTAAATACACTTATGTAGAAAAATTGTGCTTAGCAGTGGTTTTCGCCACTAAGAAACTTTGATATTATATGCTTAGCCACACAACTTATGTCATAGCTAGAGAAAATCCTCTACGTTACATGATATCCCGCACTTACAATAACACCCGCACCGCTAAATGGATAATGCTACTCACTAAATTCGACCTAGAATTCATTAGCCAAAAATCCATTAAAGGTCAGGTAATAGTTGATCAACTTGCGGAAGCTCCACTACCTAGTGATCACCCTTTGATTATTGAGCTCCGAGATGATTCGATATTTGTTATCATTGAACAAGAAGAAGATGTCATTCCGAAGGAAGACGTTGATATCACACTATTCTTTGATGGCTCTAAGTGCATGAAATGTCAAGGTGTCGAAGTCGTATTTCACACACCACAAGGGGTACCTATCCCCTTGTCATTCAAGATAGACTTCCAATGCACAAACAACACTACAGAGTATGAAGCCTTAATCTTAGGTCTTCAATAAACTATAGATATGAGCATTAAACGTATTAGGATATTTGGTGATTCTCAACTTGTCATGAAGCAAATCAATAGAGAATACCAATGCAAAGAACCTACCATTAAGCTTTATCATGAAGTAGTAATGAAGTTGCTTTCTAAGTTTTATTGGTATGAAATCAATAGTTTACCATGTTCGACTAATATATTTGCATATGTGATGGCCTCCCTTGGATCCTTGATTCCAAAAGACTCCTTTGGAGAGGTACAACCCCTTATCATTTCAACGATCTCTAAATCTGCAATTTCTCGTGTTGAGTCAAAAGATGAAAAGGATGTTTGCTTTATCTAGTCATATTCATATGAGCCTTGGTCGAGCCAAATAGTAGCCTTTCTCAAGTTTGGAACACTCCCATCTGATATATCTCGAACTACCAAAGCAACTTTCAAGCAAAAGGTAGCTCGTTTTGTTCTTTTGGGGGATGTGTTGTATAAACATGGTTATGATGGAGTCCTCCTTTGTTGTCTTGAGGCTAGTGAAGCTCAAAGAGCCATAGCTAAAGCCCATGATGGTACTTGTGGTGGTCATTTTAGTGGAATGGCCATTGCAAAGCGTATTCTATGCATGGGTTATTATTGGCCCATAATGGAACGTGATTGTTGCACCTATGTTAAACATTGCAAAAAGTGCCAAGAACATGCTAATCTAACTCATGTACCATCACAAGATTTATAGCCCATTCAAAGCCTTTGGCCCTTTTCACAATGGGGCCTAGATCTAATTGGTAAAATTTCACCTCCTTCCTCGAGACAACATACTTTCATCATCACAGCCATTGAATACTTCACAAAGTGGGTTGAGGCAATTCCTCTAACCAGTACGACAGGACCTAGAATTGTGGATTTTATACTCCATCACATCATTTGTCATTTTGGTATCCCCTCAAAAATCATTTCAGACAATGGTAAGTCTTTCAAGAACAAGGATGTTCGAGCACTTTGCGAGAAATATAACATTCAACATAGTTTCTCGACTCCTTATTACCCACAAGCAAATGGACAAGCTCGAAGCTTCCAACAAGACCTTAATTGCTATTCTCAAGAAACTTGTCAAAGAAAATCATAGATATTGGCATACACAAATTCCCTTGGCATTATGGGCTTATCGAACAAGCATCCACACGCCTACAGGGGCAACACCATTTTCATTGGTCTATGGAGCCAAAGCAATCATGCCTCTTGAGCTTGAGATCCCTTCCTTGCAAATTTCTTTGCAGGAATTCATAGATGATGACACTGCTAGACAAGCACGTCTTGACCAACTCACACTTCTTGATGAGAGGTGAGTCAATGCTTTAGAGCATTTATGAGTTTATCAAGACCGCCTCAAACATGCTTACAATGCCAAAGTTCATCTACGTGAATTCCAAGTAGGAGATCTTGTCCTTAAAGAGAATCAACAAAACACCAATGCATTACCGCATCTTCATGATAAATTCATGGCTAATTGGTTAGGTCCATACATAGTTACACAAAGAGTGGGTAATGGTACTTATAGACTTGCCAGTCTAGAGGGAGAGGAAGAATCTAAACCACTTAATGTTATACACTTGAGAGCATTCTATGCATGATATGATTACTATATATGTATATGTATACATGGCTAATACACAAAAATATTTGCATACATTTCATTCATAACATTGCATTTCACTTGCATTTACATTTCATTCAAAACAATGCATTCACCCACATCACATATTGCATTCCACATTTCACAAAATTGCATTTCATACATTGCATTCACATCCACATTCCACATTTCATATAGGGATCATTTATTCAAGGTCTTAATTGGTCCAACAAAAGTCATGTTGCCTTAATCAGGGGCACTTTCACAATGTCATCCACACATTTCCACAAAGTCAAATTGCCATTCACATAAGCCACATTCACAAAGTCCTAGGTGTTTTCAGTCACTCAGCCACTCCTAGTGTTTTAAGAAAACCTCCAAAATACATGTCGAGTTCTTCTTAGGACCATTGCACATATTACACTAATAAAATCTTGAGTTTGGGAATTGATTCCAAAACATTCTTGAACCAAGCACAATTTCACATCTTAAAAACATCTTGTGTCAAAAAGGGATAACACCATACTTGGTATAAACCTTGAAGTGAAAAGGGTCATCCTTGCTAGTCCCATCATGCAACATAGTCCATAAAAACAGTGGTTCTCACCACTATCACAATTCCAAAAATAAAAGAAAGAGTAGGGATAAATTCCCACTTAGTGACAATCCCAAAAGCTCTAAACCTTTTACATCACACACCACTGATCATTGGGTTGTAAGGATCGTACTACCTTTCCAGTCAGACGGTTAGGTAGTCATCCCCAAAATTCAAGAAATCAAAAACAAAAATCGTGGACTATGGAGTTAGCCTCCACCGGAGCTATAGATGCTTGACTGGCAGTGGAGTACGCTCATGCATGGTGACATGTCTCTTTTAAAAGAGACCTTTGACCGCTCATACGGACAAGCTAGCCTCTTGGTTTCAACCATAATAGGTTTACCCAATTTACTCAAGATGAGTTAATGAACTCACTTGCACACACACTGGTTCTTGATTGTCTAGGGTCATTACCTTGCTCTTGATTTGGTAAATGAATTCACTGCACACACATTTGGTCCTAGAAGGATTAGGCAGTTTTAGTGGGGTTGTTTGATGCCACTAGGATGTTTGAGTCTCCAAAATAGGCAGTCTTCCATATCAAAATCCATATCTTCTTCCATGTCAACATCCATGTCACTTCATAAGTCATTCACCCCATAAGCCACCAAGTCTGGTGCCCTGATTAAACAATAATGCTAGAAAAGCATCAAACAAAGATCTAAACCATAAATGATCATTAGAATCCATACATGCCATCTTGCATTAATCATCCATAACATCTCATATGCATTAGTCATAAACATAAACATGCATTCCACAAAAGCATTCCATAAAAGCATTCACACAAATATATAACACAAAAAGTAAAAACCATGTATATATATATATCAATGAATGCCAAAAGGCTACATACAATGGAGCACCAAGGCTCATATACAAAAAGTGCATCTAAGCACTAGCTACATCCTCCAAGAGGACCCTTGTGACCTAGCAGGAGTCCTAGACCTAGAGCTATGCCTAGACTGACTATGCCTAGCACCCTCGAATACAGAAGAGGTTGGAGGATCAGGAAGTGGAATATGATGTTCCATCAACCTATCCTCCAATGCCTCGATATATCTATTCCAAGACCGAAGGTATCATATGTCGACCTCATGCTACCACTCCCACTCTGCTAACTCTTCCTAGAGAGCCATAATCCTTGCATCCCGCTCCACCACCTGCTGCTCCAGTTGTGCCCACTCCTCCTCACTCCAGCCTGGGGGTACATCTGGAACCTCCTCCATCTCCTCTCTATCTTTGTCATCTCCCCCAACCTTGGGAGCTCGTTCGTTCACACCCTTCACCTTATGACTTCGATTGTCAAAGCGAAGGCATCACTGCCTCTTACAGGCATCTTGGGTCCCCTCACCATATGTCTCTAGGGCACCCGCATCCTGAGTCTCCTCAGCCTTAGCAATAGCCTCTTGACCACCCCCCATTAGTAACTCCTCGAGGTGGTACCCATGGTGGCTGCACCGCAAACCATGCATTATACTCCATGGTCATCCTTACATCCTTCACATCTGGGATATCCACCTCCTCATCATCCTCCAAAGCCACCCTCCATGGCTCTACGCATGGTAGCCCTACCTCCTCCCGATGTCTCCTATACCGTACGGGCTCATCCGGGACATCCTGCCTCAATCCAAATTGGTGGAGTACTCAATGAACTAAAAGTACTCCGCCTCACTCCTATGCCTCCCAATCAACCACCTACCCTATCGCACCCATCGTAGATGCTCCCCATCCCCAGTCCACTAGGCACCCAGCCATGGCCTCCATACCACTTGGGTGGATGTCAATCCAACCCATAAATCCCAGTACCACTAACTCGTCCTCATGGGATGACTCGACTGCACCTCCTCTACCAAAGCCCATCGCCTAGCATAGGGTTACTCCCTACCAAAATCCTCCACAGGTAGCCCCTCTGGATGAGCAACTCTAAAGTGCTCCCATCCCCAACATTACAGCAGTAGGCTACACCCCAATCCCTTCTACCCTCACCTCATCACCTCATAAAGCTCTTGGTACACCTACGCCAATAAGGTGAGAGCCCATGCATACACCTACCTCATGGTGAGCATATCACTCACCACCCCTATCAAGTTCCAAGGGAACCTACACCCAGTGTTGTTTAGGACCACAATGTTGGCCAACATGAACATCACCAATGCCCGAAGGGGGTCCAACTCCTTGTCCACATACATGGATAGATAAGGGATACCTCCACTCTCCACCTTCACCCCCTCCCATGCATCCCCAAACATCCTCCTCATCTCTATCTTTCGATTGAGGCCAACCTCAACCTAGAGACCCTCCATCGGCACCTTGAGGATGTGGTACACATCCTCCAAGGTCACAGTCACCTCACCCATAGGGAGCTGGAACATCCCCCTATCTGCATCCCACCTCTCTACCAAGGCAGAGAGGTACCCATCATCTACCCTCACCACATCCAACCAGGCTACCTCCGCTAGCCCCACCTCCCTGAGAAACTCCCACTCATCCCCCATAATCGCCTTCCTCATTCCAAGAATGAGAGGTAAAAAATAGTGTCGAGCCTCCAAAACTCTAAGCTACAGCACAACACAAAATATTTGTTAATAATACAAAAAAAAACTTTGCACAATACATAATAAAGCAAAGCCTTACCTTGGTAATCCATGCCCCAACAATAGCCCCAACCTCCACACCAGCTCCCTCCACTGCCATAGCTTCCACGCTCCAAACACTTCACCTCACTTCACTCCTCACTCACCCTTCACTCCTTAGACGCAACTTCTCAAACTCTGCAGATGCACAAATGAGCTTGAATATTGCCCAAAAAGCTATTTATAGCTTCTTCAAGCGCTTTGAGGTGCCCATGGGTATTTCCTGGTGCACTAAAGCGCCTGCGGGTATTTCTACGGACTGTAGGCGCCCGTGGGCATTTCGCGTCAGAATGGAAAAAATCCAAATCAGCCCAAAATAGTAGCTACCCCCAACCAAATCACTCCAAATTTCACTCACCAGTGCATTTCATCATTTTATCAAGTTTTGTGAAGATTCCAACTACTTGGGATGCATAAATCTCATTTACGACCACATTGACCACAATTCACCAAATCAATTCCAAAAGCACCTAAAATGGCCAAAATCTTCACAAAACGACCATCATCATTCATGTCATCAATCATACATCATCTCCACATCATTTCACATCATCATTTCCATAAATTTACATAACATGCAAGTGAATCTTGTATCTAGTGGGTTATTCTACACACTTGGCGATTGCAACGATTTGGGTCCATGCAATTCGGTAAGATGAATAACTTACAATAAGGACACTTGATCATGATCATCATCACTTATCTCCTTGATCGAAATTACAATCATATTTGGTATTTCCTCATCTTTAGAGTGAAACATTGCCAAGAATAATTTGCACAACCGCTGTCATTGATGGCCTAGTTCGTGGGGCTTAAAACATGGACAAAACTCAAATTTCATCATTCACAATCTCCTTAAAACCTTAGAGATAGGTACTAGCTAGGATGATTGGTTCCAATTTTGGAAATTATCCGAAGAATTTCACAGTCACTAGCAGGCCATCCAAGGTTGATTATTTTTCCTTTGCATCATCATTTTGCATATCAATGGTGCCGAAAAGGCAAAGTGTTTCAACAACATCGAATCACCCCAAATTTGGGGACAACCATTTTTGGTTATGACTTTCCCACAACGGGATACATCTTACATGATCATGGCATCTACACTTGGCAAAAACCCCTTCCCACCGTTGGGGCAAAAATGGTTTCAAATTTTACATCATTCATATCGTCCTGATCACCTCACATTTGCACAAAACCCTTCATCTGTTGGGGCAAAAACAGACACATCATATCACATTTTCCACCAACCCCCTTCCCACCATTGGGGCAAAAATGGTATCACATTTTCCACCAACCCCCTTCCCACCGTTGGGGCAAAAATGGTATCACATTTTACACCAACCCCCTTCCCACCGTTGGGGCAAAAACGGTATCACATCATCCATCATTCATTTGCACAGATTTTTCAATTGGCTCATGAGATTCATCCGTAATCTCATTCGCCAATTGAGGGGGTAAGCTACGCAAAACTTCGAATTCTTTTATTCTTTTATCTTCAAGCTCGTATTCCAACAAGAGAGAGAAGTTGCTTCTACACCTGGCCAAAATAGGTGTCTCGTATTTTTGCATTGCATTGTGTTTCACACAATGCAGTACAAAAAGGGGCATCTGTAGACACCAAATCCTAGCCATTCGCCTTCCATATTTGCCTTCCCACCATTTCCACCACCTAATCCTAGCCAATTTTCCCACTATTCCTATTTTCTCGCCATTTTCGATCATTATTCACATTTATTTATATATTTATTTTATATATATTTAAATATAATATTTTATATTATATTTTAATATATATTTAATAAATATGTATTTATTTAAGTGAATTAATCCTAGCCATTCAATTTCATTTAATCTCGACCATCCATTTACATCAATCCGTGCCACACCCTAGATTTATTATCTACCCTTGGATGTGCTTTAATCTCAGCCACATGATTAGTGTCGTTGAAACCCTAGCATGCCCTAGGTTAGATTATAAATAAGAGCCATTTTGATGGCTCAAACCTTGAGTTCCTAAGTTTTGGAGTGCCCTAATTTCTTGAGTCCTTTACGAATCTCAAGTGCCCTGACCCTAATTCCATTTGTCGCATTTCACTTTCCTCGCTCACCATATCCGCCACTGCAACCTGCGCTCACTCGATCTACTTCTGCAGAATTCCCCATCAGCCTCCAGGCACCCACAGGTGCCTTCCCATCAACCCCAGGTGCCCACGGGCATTTCCTGTAGTCGCCAGGTGCCCGCAGGTGTTTTACGCTCCCATTCCTAAAGTCCCCCTAGCCTTCGGGTGATGCTAGGGCATCGTCGCACCAGCCACCTACATCAGACATCACGCATCAGAAGATAGTGAAAAGGTAAAATAAATCAACCCTAAATTCATTTATTGCATTACATGTGTTTCTATTTTTGTCCACTTCATTTACAGTACTTAGTATTTTTATCATTGCTTACAGAGGGCCTCACGCTGTGGAGCCCTCTCATATACTACTAACTATTTTTTGTGTCCTTGTGTGCAGATCAGGAATATTACATCAGCATCTAGAGTGGCCCAATCCTGGATATCCAAAAAGCCCACTCAACCTTGTTGGGATCAAGATGCGATTGAAGACACCACAACCTTACTTCTTAGGGTTTCGGAGAACCCTAAATTGTTGTATCATTATATCAAAAGGATTCAAGGATCCAAGCTTGTAACAATGGAGTTTCTAAGCTCCCCCCATCAATAAAGAATTCATTCTGTTGTGCAAACTTGTGTTATCTTGCATTTTATTTTGATCAAAGCATTGCTTGTAGTGTTGCGTTTTGCATCTTTGACACACTTTCAAAATATCGCCTTGCTCTTTTGTTGTCCTGAATTCTCTAGTTTGTCTATCCAATGTGGACTTCTAATATGTTGCCTTTAAAGTGTTGTGTTGTCCTTTAACTAGGATTGTCCTCAAGAATTTCTATTATCTTGAAGTCTTCTTTCTTCTATCTTTAATCTTTAGTAGGACCTTCTTAGATCTTTGAGTTTACCTTCAATGGGACTTTTTCAAGTCTCCTTTCTCTATCAATATCAAGGTCTATCTTCGAGACCTGAATCTATATTGTAGATTGCCTTCTATTTTGAATATATTCTTGGAATAGGTAAACTCAATTTGTAGACTGACCAACTTTTACCTTGAGTTGGTTCTCTAAAATTTGAATCTTTAATCTTCACTAGTTGTCCTTCAACCTAGTGGTATTAATTCTTGGCTTCACTAGTTTTTCTTCAACACAGTGGAAATGCTTGTCTTCACTTGTTTTTCTTATCCAGTGGTAATGTCCTAAACTTCATTGGTCTTTCATTAGCCAATGAAAATGTTCTTAGACTATTTGCAACTTTTAAAAACTTGTGCAAGTAATCATGTTGTGGCTCTGATATGATAGCTTTTGAAGCCTAATACTTAATGTAAATCTTACAAAAAAATCATCACATGATCAAAATAAAGTTGCAATATAATGAACTCAATAAAGATGATAATAACACAAGAATAACTCTGAAATACTCACAAATAATCACATGGAAATGCTCACGAAAATACTAAAAATGCTATTGAATAAAGGTCTACTAATGCATACAATAAGTTATGCATTTTCGATGCCAATTACAATGCTTTATTAGAAATATATAACAATCTGTGACTCCTCATATGGTGCATTCTTAACCTTCACTCTTCTTTGTAACTCTTCACTTTTCTATTCTAAGGACACATGTGCACTCTTACACAATGGACACTTGTGCACTCTTACACAATGGACACTTGCACACTTAATTACATGACACTTGTGCATTTCCTACACATTATTACATTACATGAAATATAAACTCGCACTCTAATCTAAGACACACACACCTAATCTAATAATGTACCAAGGTGGTACATTGACAAGTACCAAATAATGTAATATTTTCCAACACCTAGGGGGGCTTTCAAGGGGATCATTTATGGGAAGGAAAGAAATTCCAAAGTTATCAATTTTCCTATGGCTAGTGGTCCAAAACAAGATTTTAACAACAAATAACCAACATGAGGGGTTTTCAATTCCTTAATAGATGTTACCTTTGTGAAGTCCATGAGGAAGCAATGAGTCGCATCATATTGGAATGTCAATATTTTCTCAAAATATTGTAAGATATAACAAAGAAGATGGAGGTGATCTGGGTGATGTCTAATAACATGGCAGGTTGGATAGAATAGTTGGTGAAGCCATTTAAGGGCCCAAAACAAAATTTGATTTGGAATATGATTCCCTTTCATTATGCATGAGGAGTTTGGTTGGAGAGAAATGTATTCTAAAAGGGGAGAAGAGATCTACAACCAGGAACAAAGAACGCATCATAGTGTCCATAGTGGAGAATGTTAAAGCATTGAAGTGCATGAGTCCAGAGTCAATGGAGGAGGAAAAATTAATGAACATTGAAACCTAAGTTCAGTTAGGGTGAATGACAAACCTGGAAGAGATTTGAGGAGCGTGACTAAGTGGAAGCCACCCAAACAAGGATGGTTGAAACTAAATTTTTATGGGACTTCTAAAGACAACCTAAGGAATGTTGATTGAAGCGATTAGTGAGTACTTGGGCATTATGACCAGTCATTAGACTAAAACTAGAGCAGTCTTGGCAGGAGTAAAGATGGTGGTTCAGTTTGGGGCTAGGAAACTTAATTGAGGGAGATTCACTTAATATTGTTATTTACCTCAATAAAAGGGTGGTGGAAAGCTAGAGAGTAGCAAACATAGTAACAGATACACTAAGATCCCTAAATAAAATGGAAGAATTTGAGGTGTTACATTTGTATAAAGAAGGAAATGGGATGGAAAATTGACCAATCAATTGGGGAGCTCTTAGAGAGGAAGACAAAATATGGATACCACCAGATGGGATCCATCCAGATATACTTTAGTTAGTGATGGAGGGAGAAAATATAGAAAGTCAATTCACTAGGTAAAGTTCTAGAAAGGACAAATCAGTTTTGGAAACAAATGTAAAACTGTGGAGTTTTGGAACAAGGTAGTACAATGTTTCAAATGTCTTGTAGCCTTCAAAGACGAGGCATTTTAGTTGGTAAGACTAGATAGACTAGTCTAGGAATGTAAAAGGGTTTGGGACCTTTCAAAAACCTAGAATTTACCCTAAAAAAAAAAAATTCTAGTAGTGTGAATCAATGCTTTTATTTCAACTGTGTGAGTTAACTTGGGTTAGGATAAATTTTATCAAGCACCTCAAAACATTTGATGCTGATAAAAAAGAATTTAGGTATGGTAGTTAGGCTCACAATGTCCAGTTCTACAATGCATATATAGTGGAGGGCACGTCATAAGCTTACCCTAGATTGACAAGAGATATAGTGAACACCACACTTATACATAAATACAAAAAAAAAAACAAAAAAAAATTGAGATAATTGATTTGAGTTCAATGAATTATTTTCTTAGAATGCAAATATGACAATCTCTAAAAAAATAATTTTTATTTCTAAGTATGTCAAAGGCCATCACATGTAGTAGAGTGATGAGTGAGAGACAAACATTTTTTTCTCAATTTAAATATGCCAAAGGCCCTCACATGTAGTAGAGCGGTGAGTGGGGGATGATGACTATGATGATGCTTGGTTCTCGAGATCCATGTAGTCACTAAATGTGAAGACATTTGAGTCTTGAGTCTATCACAGTCACCAAAGGTCCTTTGATGCACGTGTACATTACAAAAAAATATACCAAGAGTTCCTTAAAAAAATTACCATGAAATATTGTAAGCCCATCTATATCTCCATTGAACATAAGTCAAGTTAAATGCCCCATCTAATTGTAACTTCATGTTGACACCTCAATGGTGCGTTACTTTATTTGACAATTACAAGACCAAACATATATCAATGTTATTATTTTGTCCTAAGACTTATAAACCATATGTTGATCATTGAATTATGAAAATATTCTAATATTATTAACATATTTTAATCTTACCACTAATTTTAATAATGATTTTTTTTTTTTTTTTCTTTTAAGCTTATTGGTTAACTTTTATTATGATTGAGATGATCATTATGACAAAAAAATCCATTAATGAATATACATTCCATGTAGGTAAGTAGCACCATCTCCTAGATTAGCAAAAACCAAATAAATATTAGCCCTATGCTGCACAAAGGTAAAACATAGAAGCACTAAAATAGTCACTTAAGGAATCATTTGGCTTAGGACAATTCTTTATTACTTGAATTTTAGACAAAATTTGTTTTGTAATAACTAAAGGACTACTTATCTCACTAAAATTACAATGAGATATAAAAGAAGTAAACATACTAAGTCCATGGTTATTTTAGTCAAGAAAAAGTTTAAATGACAATCACTTACATATTGTCCTATTAAAAACCAACTAGAAAATATCTTTATAGAGGCCTTCACAAACACAATTTATTAAGCTATGGATTGATAGATCTCAAGGGGGGTTGCCACTAGAGGGAGGTGACTATGTGATTAGAACTCCTCTTACAATTCTAATTATGTATATTTGATATATCGTACAAAGCTATGTTCATAAATAACAAATTGTAACTCACTTTACTTCTAATAAGTATGAGAAGAACCCTAATAACTTCAAATGCAAATGGTTAAATGTATTGTATCTTTAGACAAATAAAGGAAAGTAAAACATAAAATCCATAATGAACGAGTGTCTGGTACCTTGTTTGCAGCTAATGTGCAAGTATGTTAAGGGGGTCAAATATAAACGTCCCTAATGGAATGTATTGTAACTCAATAAACGCTAAGGTAGAGTTTTGGGATGAATCTTTTTCAAGGCATAGTAAACGACACAAGTTAATAAGAACATGTACCTATGTAGACGGATAACACCAATAAATGTAAGATAAAATGAAGACCACATGAGTTCACGAGGATGTGCCTTTAGGGTGAATTTGTTTTCCTTTCAAATCAAATACTTGTATATAGAAATAAAAAGTGTGTAAATATGAATATGAAAATCTAAAAATACTTATTGGAAGAACCCTCTTGTTTTTTCAATATTTTCATTTAATTTTTTTTGTGTTTTTTTTTTTTAAATAAATCCCTTTTCTTTTGAGTGTGTTTAAATTAGTTTTTAAATGAATATTAGATTATTTTCTATGAATATTTATGTATTTTCAACCAAAAAAAATTTGCAACATGTCTCTCTTTATTTGTATATCACAAACCATCCGTGTTGTGTGTTGTGTGAAGAACTAAAAATCTATTCACAATCATTTTATTTTGACTATTTGAGATTGTTTTTTCAAGAAAATGAGAATTTAGTAGGTTGCTTCATTGACATTAAAAGAATCAATGAGTTGTCAATTTTGTTGTTTAAAAGCAAAAGCATTAAACATTGTATGGAGGGTTTGTCCTACTGTTATTGGTCAAAATCTTTTATTTCAAAGAAACTATAAAGTCTTTAAAAAAGAATCTTATTATATCCAAGTTTGGATTCATATTATTGTCTCTTACAAAATGTTCGCAAACATGGTGTTTACCATGGGAATTCTCAATGTGATGGCCTTTTCATTGCAGAATTTGAATATTCATGCAAAAGTTGATCTATGACAATGGAGTTAATTCAAAGGATTTACATCTTGATAATAAGATTAAGATGTTCAAAAGTGGGTTTATCAGACTTAAATTTAATGGTGCTTCCAAATGAAAGCTTGTAAATGCTGTTGGAGTTGTTCTTCAAAATGATGAAGGGAAAAATACTCCTTACCTACTCACAATCATATGGAACTTCAATGAACAACTATACAAAAGCTATGGGACTTTTACAAAAATCAAGATTACCATAAAAAATGATGGAGATATATTTCAATTGAGGGGAATTTATATACTATTATTAATGCCTAAAAAAAAAATGGATAATATGGGATTAACAATAGCATTATTTTTTGTGTCAATTATTGCTGAAGGAAATCTTAGAAGTATCAGCAAATAAAAAGGATGACATAGATAGTTTAGCCATTACAATGTTGATCTTTGGCTTAACAAAATTCCAATTCTAAAAGATGACTGGCCAAGGGAGATTCTATCCCTAAATGAAAATGATATCAAAGATTTGATGTAGGAAAAGTAGTGACCCAATGAGAAGTCAAAAGAAGAATAGAGCATTACTTTAAAATATTTAAGGCATTTAAGAATAATTTAGGAAAACATGGAAAACCAAAAGGGAAAAATACCAAAAAAAAGGAAAACATAACGCATATGAAGTTCCCGAACACAGTAAGAGAAATTGGAATCTGCATCAGCTTTTATGGAAGAGGAATATAATCATGTTGGCATAGAGTTAATCTATTAAAACTGTAATTAGATCCTTCATATAAATTACAAACATCATAACTGTTTTTTTTTGTAAGTCTCACATTGCATGGAATTAATTTCAACTCAAATTATGTATCTGTGAGACCTTCAACAAAGAAAAGTGGGTATAAAGATAATAATGTATACAGAGGTATGGTTCAAACATACATGTTGGGTCCATGATTGATTCAAGACTCTTGGTGCCTGATCATTCAAACTATACCAACATACAAAATGTATGAATAAGAAACTTCTCATTTTTGAGAATGACATCACACTATGCTTATTACACTTAACACATACAGTATTTATGTACATAACGAGGTAAAATTGTTATGTATCTGTGAGACCTTCAACAAAGAAAAGTGGGTATAAAGATACAAATGTATACAGAGGTATGGTTCAAACATACATGTTGGGTCCATGGTTGATTCAAGACTCTTGGTGCCTGGTCATTCAAACTATACCAACATACAAAATGTATGAATAAGAAACTTCTCATTTTTGAGAATGACATCACACTATGCTTATTACACTCTAACACATACAGTATTTATGTACATAACGAGGTAAAATTGTTATGGACATATGATCATTAATAAAAAAATAGCGAACAGACTTGAAAGTTTCAAAAACTGGTGGCAGATATTAAGTGCAGACAGGCTTCATCTGTCAATTGTTCTAAGTCATGGTGATATTCTTGTACGGTTTGGCCCTCTCCGATTTTACTGTGTTTAGCTTCCCAGGTGGAACTCTTCACTCCTAGTTCTTGAAAAAATGTGTCAATAAAGGCCAAGACAGATCCCAGCATATCTTCACAACTACAAGTATTATATTGGCAAACATCATACTGTTGATCTTGTCAAGGCTTAAAACCAAGAAGTGATTGAAACTGACATGCTTCATTCATATGTGTATGCGCATGCATGACTACAATAGCATAAAACTACAGCCGGAACCACAATGCTTCGTTAGTGTGTGTGTGTGCCCACAAAAGCAAGGATTTGAGAATGAAACTAGCATAGAAACTCATGTTAAGAACACCTGAAATGCAAATTTAAAATATTTTGGATATGGTGTTGAAAGTGAGAGATCAACAATGCTGTCATGCGTGACAAGAGCTCCACATCTTCAGCATATAAAGTCAAGAATCCAACATCTTTGAAAATATAGATATCAGCCTGTCCAAATGGAGAGATGCTTTGAGTCACGAGCCTACATATCCTGCTTTTTGTTTCCTGCAATGAAATCAATCTGAGTTAGGTCATATCTTGAAAGACGGTTAATTACATTAGAAACGGTACACAATTGCAAGTACAATATGACCTTAACAACTGAAAGTCATATGCATTTGACTCATACCTGCAAGTTACTGTATTCTTTCCTTGTATATTCCATATGTAGAACTGATTTGACTTCAGAGATAAATGCAAATGCATCATTTTCTCCTTTAGATCTGAACATAAACACTTGACTATCGCCAACTACACAATGAAAATTCCATGAAGTTATTCCTGATCAAATCATATATAGTGGACCTCTCATTTAATGTTAGTATATGTGGATACATGCGCTTTACACAAAGAGAGAGAGAGAGAGAGAGAGAAAGAGAGAGAGACCTCCATGTATAACATGCGAGAGTCCTCGAGGGACAAACTGTCGCACCAAATCATTTTCTTCAATGCAAATCCTTCCAAGCCACTCTGTATAAAGGCATCGCCATTTTTCTGTGATGAAATTACACCTTAATTGTACATTTTCCTCAGTAGGACTCTTAGTTGACTCAGCATGAATGATCTCATCACAAGTAAGCCCAGCCCTGAGCATGATATTAACAACTGGAAAACAAGGATAGGCCATGAAATTTTGTAAAGGGACTGCTACCACAAATTTATATAATTTGTCTTGTGTATCAAGCCTTTGTACATTTGATTTGCTCCCTGCAATTTGTCCCTTAACTGATACAAGTAGCAGGGTCGCCCTGTCCAGAATGAGGCCTCTGAAATAAAACAAGTCGCCATTGTAAAAGTCTACCAAGATTTATAAAGTTAGAGAACAGAAATTTAATATTGTAGAACTTATAATTTTGCATCTTGATTAGGAACACACACAATCAACACTAAATTGATTGGAATTAACAATGGTTAAGCCCATAAACCAAGGTTCTATTCCCATGGGTGGGCATCTTGTAGAATCACAAGGACACTACAGATCCAAGCCCACCCTCATGTTCTCCATAAGCTTTATCCAAATGTTAACCCTAATATTTAGTCCAAGGCATTGTGGAGCAGATTGTAAATATGGTGCGATCATAAGCACAAACCGAGTTCAAATTCCCACAATGTGATAGACAGTCCTATGATATGGGGGCCATGATAAAATAAATTATTGTAATACCATAATAAATACAATCATGAAAGACAAGGGGAGGTCATTTCAACCCCTGCCAAGTATAACACACTTTTCTGTTTAATTTTTCCCCAATAAGTATAAAAAAAAATTAATTTTATAAGAGACAACCATATTCATGCCATTCATTAATCCAAAACATTATTGCTATATCATATCTTTGGAAATCAATGTTTTACCCTCTTAGATACGTCTGGAAGGCCTATCGTTATAAAAGAAACTAATGGTTGTATCTTAATTATCATCCCAAATGTGGACAAAAAAGCTAGAAAGTGCCTCCCCTTAAAATTCCGTATCAGCAAAAGAAGAGTCAAACTTTAAGAAACTTGAAAAATTGGTGAGTGTCAAGTATAGACTTTCTAACTGAAAACTGACTCAAGTAAATGCTTTGTGACTTCAATCAATGTTGTTGACTGTCTTAAAAATGAGTCTTCATGATGAGCTGACTGCCATAAATATTGTAAATCTGCTATTTACTGTTTGCATTACTTGCTATTTGCTACAATAGCTTTATAAATTGAAAACTCTATAATCAATTCTGTTACGAGACTAAACTCCGTATTTAACAACACTGAATGAAACCATTCCTGTTATTGGGCTAAGCCTTACATTGATTAAAATATATAGAATCAGTCCTATTATTGGGTTAAGCTCTATATTGAGTAAAATTGATAGAATCAGTTATATTATTGGGATAAGATCTGTATTAAGCTGTGTTGAATCAGTTCTGTAAATCCTGTTATTGGGCTAAGCTAAGTATTGAGATTTCTTTGTCAAGTCAATCTTATTATTGGGCTACGTCATGATCAGATGCGTTGAACGAGTCAGTTCTATTATGGTGAAAAGCAGTGTCTTAAGTTATAATGATCAAATTGGTCATGTTACTAGAAGACATTCTGCGTTGAACCTTTCCAATTCAATCAGTTTTGTTATTGGGATAGGCTCTACAGAGTTGTCTTAATTTACTTGAAGTTAGAGAGACAAACTTAAGAGTCGTAAGAGTCTTCTCAAAAAAGGACATCAAGAGATGACATTTTTAGGCATGGTTCAATGATATTTATCCCTACCAGATCTCTGTGCTCTATTTTTGTTAGGTACCCAAGATAGGTACTTAATAATTTAATATTGTTTTGTATTATGATATGAGCCATAAATTAATTATTAAGGCCACATGTCAAATTAGAAATAGGTATGTCATAGAATCATATTGTAACCGTTGGGGAAATATTGTCATATGTAACCGCAAGGAATATTGTCATATTATTATGCACTTTGTAACTCATGGAAGGTGAACCATCACACTCTTGTATAAAGAGAGATGTACCCCCATTGTAAAAGGCATCTATGAAGTGTTCTTGTAGAAGTCTTGGCTCATGGAGCTGGAGATCTTGTGGAGTGGCTTCCTTCCCAAAGGAGTATTGTACAATGTTGCCCTACCCTCAAAGGTTATCAATTGTGAGCAATTTATTGTGCAATTAATTTATTTATGGATGCATGTTGAATATTTCTTCATATTGATGAATGATTTATGGTAATGAGAAGAGAGGTTCATAACATTTGGTATCAGAGCAATGATTCTGGCGAAGGGTAATTTTTGCAGAGCTAGGGCACGTTTTTCCAAAAAACGTCACATTTTGCGAAGGCCATATTTTTATTTCAGCAGTCATTTTTAGAAGGTGTTTGCACCATTGTGTAGATCTTTTTTAGTACTATAAAAACAACTACTCATTTGTTAAATTCTGATCAGTATTGAGAAAGTTATGGTTGTTTGAAGTTGGGTTATTTGTGCTGTTTTTTGGCCGTGCGATTTTTTTTTCAAAATAAAAAAATTCGTATTAAATTTTTTAGCAATCATTTTCAAAATCTTTTTGCACCAGCATGTAGATTATTTTGAGTACTACAAAAACGACTGCTCATTTGTGAAATTCTATTAAGTATTGAGAGAGTTACAGCTGTTTGAAGTTGGGTTGTTGAGGCTGTTTTTGGGCTGCGCGTTTTTTTTTTCAAAAAGAAAAAATTTGTATTAAATGTTTTAGCAGTCATTTGCAGAATCTTTTTGCATCAGCATACAAGTTATTTTGAGTACTACACAAATGACTATTCACTTGTTAAATTCTGATAAGTATTGAGGGAGTTACAGCTGTTGCAAGTTGGGCATTTGGTGCTGTTTTTTGGGCTGCACGAAAAAGGGAAAAAAAATCGTAAATTTCAATCCGGGTAAGCAAATCAGTTGCCGTTTGTTTTGTTTTAAAGAAAATCTGGAGATTTAATTGTTGAAGAAGGGAATAACTAAGATTTGAGAAGTTTGCTATTTGGCAAAAATTTTGGGTTGAGGTCATGGGTTTGCCGAAATTCACTGGAAGGGATGATAGTGATGCCAAGAAAGGGTTGCAAATGTTTAAAACAAATTTTCCTAAGTTCTTATGGAATTTAACCTTTATTTTTCTATGCAAGAGGAAGCTTCTTCTTGGTTTTCAGACTTTGAGTATGCCTATAACAAAACATACACATGGGAAGAATTTGAAGTTGCATTTTTGAACAAATGGGGACCAAAAGAAAAAGATAATAATGTGCAGGCTAAGGAAACTACATTTTTTGTGTCAGGGCCAAACAATGGTCAAAAATATTTGTTTGAATGTAAAAATTCTATTTTGCAAGTTCATGGTTGCATTCAAAATCAAAAAATTATTGTTTCCATTAACCCTAGCAACAAATATAATTTTATCAATATGTCTTTGACTAAGAGGTTGCAAGTTCAAGCAAAAAAAATCAAAGACATACAACTTGAGAGTCACAATGTTCAAATTTTTGAATATTTGAAAATCACCATGGATAAGTACGTTTTACATTCAAATTTTCATGCCATTGAGATGGATGTAGATATTATTCTTGGTTTCCTTGGTTGCATTCTTTGTGTACTATTAAAATTAATGTACAAAATAAATTCATGAAGTTATGGTACCGAAAGAAGAAGATAACATTACAAAACATTTCTCAATGTAAGGAAAAACAAGTAGCTATTGCAGAGGAACACAATGAAAAAAAATCAAAAGAACCTGAAATAGAATCTTAGGGAGAGGTAGTAGCAGAATTCAAGGAAGCTAAAGGGAAGAACCAATAGAAGGGAGCAAGAAAGAAGGGCAAAAACAGGTAGAACAACAGGCTAAGGTTGGAGTCTATCACCATCCACACCACCATGAGAGACAACAATCATGGAGACAAGGCATAGAGCAACAAAGGAGCTATGAGGGACATACAAGAAACCAGAGGAATCCACACTTTGGTCATAAATACAAGCAAGTCTGGATGAAAAAGTGAAATTTATGCTTCCAACACATGGCATTGGCATCAACGAAGACCACCACCAATCATAGTTTCATTGGGATGGATGGATGATCGAGATTGGTACCAGTACTCAACATGGCTCAAAATATCATATTATTTAGCCTCTTCTAATGTTTCGAGGACAAAACATTTGTAAGGGGAATGGAATGTTAGGTACCCAAGATAGGTACTTAATAATTTAATATTGTATTGTATAATTGTATAAGCCATAAATTAATTATTAAGGAAGGCCACATGTCAAATTAGAAATAGGTATGTCATAGAATTATATTTGTAACCGTTGGGGGAATATTGTCATATGTAACCGCAAGGAATATTGTCATATTATTATGCACTTTGTAACTCATGGAAGGTGAATCACCACATGGGTGATCTTGTAACTCATGGAAGGTGAATCACCACATGGGTGATCTTGTAACTCATGGAAGGTGAACCATCACACTCTTGCATAAAGAGAGATGTACCCCCATTGTCTATGAAGTATTCTTGTAGAAGTCTTGGCTCATGGAGCTGGAGATCTTGTGGAGTGGCTTCCTTCCCAAAGGAGCATTGTACGGTGTTGCCCTACCTCAAGGGTATAATCAATCTCTATTTTGTTGTGTGGAATTTATTGTGCAATTTATTTGTGGATGCATGTTGAATATTTTGATATATTGGTGAATGATTTATGGTATTGAGAAGAGAGGTACACAACAATTTTTTATACTTTATCAATGTTTTACAAATGTCTTTGAATTTCAATGTTGTGTGCAACTATGTACGGTGGGATGATTTGTAACAGTGGTATCAAAGCTAGTTAAAGTTTCCCCCACACTCCCACACCATGGAAAACAATAAAGCCAAGCTTTGAGGAGATTGTCTCACATGCTATGCTCTTTCCATAATATGATGGAAACCACACGTGCAAAATGCAAACAGAACTCACGCAAAGCATCAATTATGTTAGAAAAGTAAACCCCCAAAAAAGAGCTGGTAATGTTAGACGGAAAAAACATTTACTCCAAGGGAAGACCATCATCAAACTATGTCCAGACTCCAGAGACAGGCATCCCTTCATGTTTTCCACCCACTTCATTTTCCAAAGCAACTTGTAGGCTTGTTTTCAAGAATTGCATTAGGACCACCATCTCCTACCTTACAACAACTAAAACAGCACAAACATGGTAGTTGTCTTAGAGGTAATTTGTTATACCTAAAAAGCAGCAGCAATAACTTCTATGCCTAGTGTTGCTTCTCAACAATATAAGTGGTATATAATTTTGTGAGTGTGGCCTTATTAGTGGCCTTAGCTTGTCTGTTAGCATCGAGGTAGTATGCCATGGAATTGCGATGTTTAATTTTCAAAATTTCTGACACTTTTTAATTACTTGAAATGCATTCCCCTTTCACATGTCAAGGATAATGCACAGCTGAACCCTGTAATTATATGGTAGCACATGAATTCAGCTGTTCTTTTATAGGAGTAATTGGCTTAATCCTTAGCTTGTACACATATTGTAAGGTATGCTATTGCAATAAGTAAATTAATGACATGTCTTCTTTAAGTGGTTGCCTCAGCAACCCAGTGAAGTCCAACCCAAACACTCAAAAGAGTTCTTGAGATTGAATTGGCTGGAGGAATTGTAAATTTGTTTTCATAGGTCGTCTAGAATGTTGACAAGTATCACATGTTATGACCCATTCATGGCCTTCTCAATGCACCAGAGGCCACCACATTTCTGATATCAAAATTTTGATACAATGGTTTCAGAATGGTTTAAAATTTTGATATAATGGTTTCTTGGAACTTGATCCTTTTCCATGTGATAAAATGAGCCACTAATTGATCAGAATGGTCCTCATTTTGAACTCACTTGCCTTTGCTTATGCATTGGAATTTGTAAAGCAAACATTCCCATGGGTAAGTAATGTCCAATTTCTTCACACCATTTGGGTAGTATGGCATTTCGGAATAGCTAAGAATTCAGATAATCATCTTTCGCTCTCTTACCTCCACTGTTAATTTGGTATACACGGTCTATATAAATTGGATTTTACATTTGTAACCCACGATAGAAAATGTAAATTCTCAGGAGTATTCATCACAAGATCCATCAATGGATAACAGGCTTGTCAACTAGATAGGAATATGGTCAATGATCCACGTAGAAGATAAAAGGTTTGCAAGTAGATATTAGCTAATCTTTTGAACGAAGTACATCAAGGGCCTCTCTTTTCATAATTGTAGTGTACGTTTAAGCTCTTGCTAGTTAGCAACTAACAAAGTACAATGGCTGATTTAGTTTATGAATCACCTTCCTAAGTGAGTGTGGCCATGGCATGATTCAAGGCATCCACATGGATGGGACATCCTTTTTCTCAGTTGGAAAAAGGAATATACAAGAACACATGCACTCATTAAGAAGCTTTTTAAATTTTTGAATGCTTCTTATTGTTTGCAACCCCATTCAAATGGTGACCTCATTTTCAGCAACACGTCCAAGTGGTAACCAACAACAAAGATTTTAATGAATTAGTGATAATATCAAATGCAATTGAGAAAGGACCCTAATTGTGCTACATCTTGTGGTGGTTATAGGTCATTTAGGACAGTGATTTTACTAGCACCAGTCTCATTCATGACTTGCAAAGTCCAACTAGTTCACCATAGGGTACTAAGAATATGCAATTTTTTGGGTTAGAGTATGCACCTTTTTGGGTATATGTTTTTAAGATCTTGGTAGACATTTCATGAAAAATGAATAGAAATCTCATTAAAAGGTAAACAGTGCACTGCATAACTCTAAATAGGAACCAAGTATATTTAAATAATCCAGCATTCCAAGACAAATGTCATTTTCAGTTCATAATGTCAAGGAAGGAATACAACTCAGTTCCTAGTACTTCCTCAAATATTGTATTCATGAATAGAATAGAGAATCCTTCTCAACCACATGCAGAAATCGATAATCACAGCATACTCAAAGCCTATATGAGTCCTTCAAAATTTTAAATATGATACCAGTATCGAGGTTTTTGCGCAATTTCATCATAAGTACAGGTAATGTACAAAGAATTCATTCTATAAGTTACTTTCTGGACCAACACTGCCCCTAGGATTAGTTCAATCCTATGGACGCAGTTCCAAAGGGCTCTCAGATACTTGTATGTCCATGCAAATACTTTTTTATATGGCATATCCATTACAAAGGTGTCACTAGGCAGCTTGCTTTAAATTAAAAGGGCAGTAAACTGAACTCTAAAATAAATGTAGGTCATCACAAACTCCATGGTCTCTCAGAAAAAATGGAATCTGGAGAGGCCACATTAAATAGTATTAGAGATGATGACCTTAGTTTTACTAAGGTTAACCATGATATTTTTCTCCTTGTAAAAGAGGGCAACAGCATCAAGTTGCATTGGCAAGCCTTTAGGAGAGTGACAGAGGAGAACCACATCATTGGGAAAAAGCAGAATAGCAATCACCAAATGAGCTTCATAAACAATATGCCACCATTGTAAAGGATTTTTGTTGAAGAGATGTGTAAAGTAATGGATATACCTACATACTAACACAATGTATGAGTACAAAACATAGAGATGGAACCAAGACACGTTCACTAGTCAAAGATTGCAAAGCAATGGTCTTTACATAATAATATTTAGTGCCAAATATTTAAGATGTGAGGCTATGGGAAGTTTATTATAGATCATAATGTCAAAAAGGTCATTTGTAATAACATGAAAATTGAAAAACAATATGCCATAATATGTTACTAAGTGACATGTAGATTAATTATGGAAATTGGAACTTTTAGACAGGTGAGCTGTTAGTGATTGAGCATCATTCATATTTAAGAGGGGTCATTTTTATTATAATGTCTATACGAGTATTTAATCAAATAGAATCTTCCAAATGGAGTACTCCTGAGAACAGTTTGAAAACTAGGATTCAGCAATTATTTTGTAGCCCCAGATTTTGACTCAAACTGGGGACTCGGAAACAGGGTGATGATGAAAAAACTTGGGAAAAATAATATAGATTCATAAAAAATACATGCATAAATTATGTTTGTGTCTTGCCTCGTGTTTAAATGGATTTGCAAGACTGAAAACTCAATATTTATTGTGATTTTTGATAATGCTGAACAGGTTTGAAGGAAAGTGGTGGGAAGCGAGAGTTCCACACCATAAGCCAAAGTTCGAATCCTATGGCTGGATACCTTGTAAATCCATGAGGACACCTAGAGGTAGGGGTTGAATGTTAGGAACCTACCATTAAAAATAAACACACACAAATACAGAAAATAAACATATATGCTCACAACACACTACGGAAATAAAATGCTCACTAAGTAAATAAATTGCAGAAATAGAACAATCTCACAATAGCACTGAATCGCAAGCCTCTTCGAGGGGGCAACCTCCTTCAATACTTCATTCAATTATGCAAAAAGATACATACAATACTGCCCCTCGCAGTTTTAAGGAATTCCTCTAGCACCTAACTCCCAAGGTTGGCTTACATGCAAAATGCCACCCGGGCTAGAATCTCCTACCTACAATCAGTTACATTCTTGAAAAATGGTTACATAGAAGGGCACCATTTGGCTAGGCGCTTCTTAATCCAAAACTATAACAAAACATTACAAAATATTAACATGGGTGTTACCCACATTCCATGAGGACTATTACATCAAGGTGTTAGGATGGGGTCCTAACATGCCCTTCCCCTTCAAAAAGCTTTGTCCTCAAAGCTGAAGGTGAGGAAACTATTGCTGGAGTTGTTGAAGAGGTTCCCATGTCGCATCTTCTGGTTGTAAGCCACGCCACTGGACCAGGACATCTGTGATAACATGCTGACGAAGGGTACGCAATCTTCGATCAAGAATGCATTCAGGTTCAAGAATGATGGACCCTTCCTCGTCCAACTCTGGAAGTGTAGACTGCACCTGCACCTTGTTGCCAATAACCTTCTTGAGAGATGACACATGGAAGACTGGATGAAGTTTGGAACTAGCCGGAAGGGCTAGTTTGTACGTTGTCGCCCCAAGCCTCTGCAATACCTGATAAGGACCATAGTATTTGGCGGCAAGTTTCTGACAACCACGCAACTGGAGAGATGATTTTTTGTATGGTTAGGGAGACCCACCATGTCGCCGATGACAAAGCTACGTTCGGTACGATGTTGATCTGCTTGTTGTTTCATACGGTTCTGAGCCATATCCAAGTTGAGCTTGAGTTGGCGAAGAATGGAGTCACGCTGACGGAGAGTGGAATCCACAACCTAAACCTTGGAGCTGCCTGGAATGTAAGAAGTTGGAGTAGGTGGAAGCTGACCATAGACTGCTTCAAATGGAGTCACCTTAGTGGCAGAGTGATAGGTGGTGTTATACCACCATTCGGCCAAAGGAAGCCACTTAGCCCAATGAGTAGGATGTTCAGAAGTGAAGCAGCGAAGGTAGGTTTCCAAGCATTTATTGACAATTTCGGTTTGGCCATCGGTTTGAGGATGGTAGGCCGAACTCATCTTGAGTTGTGTCCCCTACAACTTGAACAGTTCCTGCCAAAAGCGATTGGTGAAGGTAGGATCCCGATCAGAGACAATGGATTTAGGCATCCCATGGAGGCAAAATATGGAGTCAAGGAAGAGTTGGGCGACAATGGATGCAGTATAAGGATGGGATAGGGAACAAAAGTGAGCATACTTCGAAATATGATCCACTATCACCAGAATAACCGATTTGCCTCCGGATTTCGGTAGCCCTTCGATGAAGTCCATAGATATATCTATCCAAACCTACTCAGGAATGGGCAAAGGTTGAAGTGTCCCTAGAGAACTCATAGTTTCACCTTTCATGCGTTGGTAGTGATCACATTCGGCTACAAATGTTTGGATGTCCTTTTTCATTCCCCTCCAGAAAAAAGTACGCTTGGTTCGGGTATATGTTTTGAGAAAATCCGAATGACCAATTGTGGGAGAAGCATGCATTTCTTGAAGGAGGAGGTCCTTGATTTGAGACTGAGATGGTATAACCAAACGATCATGAAATCATAAATCCTGACCATCCCAAGCATAGCCAAGGTGGGAATGAGGATCCTCTTGGAGAGTGTGGATGAGAGTTTGTAATGAGGAATCCTTGGCCAGATCCTCACGAAGTTGATGAATCCATTGTGGAAGGGGAGTGGAGATAGCATGCAACATGGCCTGATCTTCATGGAGACGAGACAAGGCATCCACCACCACATTCTCTTTACCTTTCTTATAAGAGATGTCATAGTCATACCCCAACAATTTGGAGACCCATTTTTGTTGTTCTGGAGTAGCCACCCTTTGTTCTAAAAAATATTTTAGACTCTGATGATCAATTTTAATGGAAAAATGTTGGCCAATGAGATATGGATGCCAATGGGTGACCGCATGTAAAATGGCAAGCATCTCCTTCTCATAAGTGGACTTGCCCAAATTTCAAGGGGAGAGTGCCTTGCTAGTGAAAGCCAATGGTCGACCCTCCTGCATTAAAACTACCCCAATGCCCATGCCCGATGCATCACTCTCAATGACAAAGGGTTTAGAAAAATCTAGCATTGCCAAAATAGGGGTGGTGGTCATAGCATACTTCAAATCAACAAAAGCCTTCTCGACCAAATCAATCCACACAAAAGAATTTTTCCTCAACATGGTTGTCAGGGGAATGACTATCTTGCCATAATTTTTCACAAATTTCCTATAATATCCTGTAAGACCCAAGAATCCACGAAGTCCCTTCAATGTATGAGGTTTAGGCCAATCTTGAACCGCCTAGATTTTCTTAGGATCAACCTGAACTCCCTCCTTAGTGACTATGTGTCCCAAATATTCAACCTCCTACTGGCCAAAGGAACATTTTGATTGCTTTGCATAAAGTTGATGGTCAGACAAAAGTTTGAGGGTTTCATCTAAGTGGTGAAGATGATCCTCCCATGTGTGACTATAGATCAATATGTCATCAAAAAAGACTAAAATGAATTTGCGAAGATGAGGACGAAAAATATAATTCATCAAACTCTGAAAGGTGGAAGGGGCATTGGTCAACCCAAAAGGCATAACCAAAAACTCATAATGCCCTTCATGAGTTCAAAAAGTTATTTTGGGAATATCTTCATTCTTAATGCGGATTTGGTGATAGCCCGACCACAAATCCAACTTGGAAAAATATTGAGCCCCATGCAACTCATCAAGTAGTTCATCAATGATAGGAATAGGGAACTTATCCTTAATAGTGATTTTGTTAAGATCCCAATAATCCACACACAAGCGCCAAGTGCCATCCTTTTTTCTTACGAGCAACATTGGTGAGGAATAGGGGCTAACACTAGAATGGATAATTCTAGAAGCTCGAAGTTCCTGCACAATTTTCTCAATTTTTATTTTCTGAGCATAAGCATACCGGTATGGACAAACATTAGGAGGTAGACTGCCAGGAAAAAGTTGTATTGCATGATCATGTGAGCGCTGAGGAGGAAGTCCCTTGGGTTCCTCAAAGACATGAGCATACCTATTTAATATACCCTATAATTGTTGTGGGTGATTAGACTCCCCTTGTTCGAGGGTGGTGATAGCAAAAAGTTGAGCTACCACGCCATGGGAAGATTTCTTTAACAATTTTTCCATCTTATGAGAAGAAATAAATTGAATTGCTCTCGCATTTGTGCCACGGAAAGTATATTCCTGCCCGTCCTAACTAAATTTCATCCATAATTCTGCAAAATCCCATAAGACTAGTCCTAACATTCTCAACCATTGCACTCCCAAAACTATATCACACCCTCCTAAGGGTAAGGCAAACATGTCGGACTTGAGATTATAGTCCCCAATTTTGAGTTTAACATTACAACATTTGCCTTTGCATGGTAGGGTGCCACCATTAGCAATCATGACTTCGAAGGAATTGCATGTGGTGATGTAACAATTTCCCTATTTGGCTACACGTGGATCAATAAAATTATGTGTACTACTAGAGTCAATCAAAATGATGACCCTTTGTCCCTTGAAATGGCCAATCACCTTCATGGTTTGGGGGGTGGATACTCCCGCTAAAGCATGTACAAAAATTTCTGGTTGGGTTTCCTCTTGCTCGACCGTCTGGTCTGTGGTTTCTGTTTCTTGAGGATCCTCCTCATCCTCAGAAGATTTTGTAGTGGGAACTTCATCCATATCGAGCAAGTACAATTTTTGTTGCACACACCTATGCCCTCTAGAATATTTTTCATCACAATTGTAACATAACCCTTGTGCCTTTCTATTCTCCATCTCCTCATGACTCAATATTTTTATAGGTGGAGATTTAGTAGTAGGACTTGGCATTGGCTTGGCCGAAAAAGATGGCTTAAATTGAGGAAATTTAGAAGTTCGACCGAGAGCCTTGAATTTATCTTCTACCAATTTGGCCAATTGTATGGCCTGTGGTAGTGATTGAGGTCGCAACAACTTAACCTCAGCCCTGATGTCATCCTTCAGTCCACTCACAAAACAACTTTGGAAAGAGTCAACACTTAGACCAATGGTTCGTATTGCAAGTTTTTCAAATTGAGCAAACGGTTGAGGTTTGTTTGAGTTTGAAAAGGGCTCCTGTAAAATCTTCAAACTCGCTAGGACCAAAGTGAGTGAGTAGGCGTTGCCCAAATTTGGACCAAGAAAGCTCAGGTTCGGCCTTTCTAAGCCATAAAAACCAATGGAGTGCATCTGATTCAAAATTAAAAGAAGCAATGGTCAACCATAAAAAAAAAAAGAAAAATGGTCAACCATAGGAAACGATCAACATTATGAAGAGTGAATATTATTCTGCCTTACAAATCCACCCCTCAAGATCTTTTCCATCAAACTTGGAAAAGTCTAATTTATAATTTGTAGGCGGTTGCTTGTACCAATTTCTTCTTGGTCATGTTGATCTGCAGAACCAACAGGGACACGACTATCCAACTCAACCTTCATTTCTTTTTGTGCAAGGGAGATGTCACCCATAGTTTCCTGGAAATATTGGAGTTGTGATTGTATCGCCTGTAGGCTTTTGTTAATTGTATCCCATAGTTTGTTGCCCATAGCATCCACTTTGGATTGAATTTCCCTGTCTAATTCTTGTTGTCGAGTACCCCTAGCCATATTTAAAGGTTTGTATTCCTTTTTGTGGAACTTACTAAAAATAGAAAGGTGGTTTTAGGAGTTACTATTTTTAGTAAGGGTCCAAAAAATGGTTTGGGTGTGGTATATCAAAATGATCAGCTCAAAAAAACAATCACAATGAGCTATTTACCACAACACTAATTTTGGGCACCCCAAACTTTTTTTATATTATTGTTTTGATGAGTCTACTGGTGTGGTCGGTTTTTTCTCTAGAGGTTTGGTTCAAAAATTGAGTTCTGTGTCGAACACCCTTTTTTGACGATTTGTTCTGACTAATCCGACTACTGACTGATTCCTGACACTATTCTATCCCTTGTCTGATTCTGACTCTATCACAAATATTCTTGTTTATTTTCTTGACTATCATAGGTAACTGTTCTGACTGTGTAGGTAACTATTCTGACTGTCACAGGAAACTGTTATGACACTGATATCCTGACCACCCTATAATGACTATTACTAATGGAATTTCCTGACTGTAACTGACTTTGACCCCCCTGTTTCCCCTATTTTAGACTCTGAAGTTTTTTGTCCGCCTGTTATACTCTTCTATGATTTTGTATTGTCCATTTTGCATGCAGGAACTCTGGAATAGGGATGTCTTCTTCGTATGCTCAACTTCTGTGAAGGATACGGTAACAGGTTCGAATTTTTGGTTGCAAGTTAAGCAAAACAGAAAGACTTGGAGGAACAAACTTTGTTTGTAGGTTTAAACAGAACCAGGGTACGCTAGGCAAAGGTGTATGTAATACCCATAGGCCCTCTGTTATACCGTAGTGATGAAAAATAGTGCTTAGACCAATATTTCAGGCCACTACCCAAGGAGGATTCCATGCATACCCTTGAGCACACTATCTACCTCTCTGACAGTACGAGAGGGTAATCTTTTCGGATGTTGTGTTCGATGTACTATGGATAATACAAGGCCAATAAGCTTCCTAGGGATAAAATTTTGTTTAATCCTAGATGGTCTCCCAATATACCCAAAGATACGTGGGAGCTCAAATCCGTGCACGAGTGTTGTCTGAGGCCTGGGTATTGGAGCTTGATCGCCCCTCACTTCACTAGATGCTTTATGGGCTATCTAGCTTAGCCAATAACGATAGCTCCTTCGCGATATTTTAAAACCCTCGACACAGGGTTTCTAACCTACTCAACTACTATTGATAAAAGGATTGTATATATATATATATATATATAGAAAAACTGGTGAAAAAAACAAAACACAAAAATCTTATACCTAACAGTCAATATGGCAGAAACCATCACAGTCATAGCAGAACACGACCCTAAAAAGCGCTCTGATACCACTTGTTAGGAACCTACTATTAAAAATAAACACACAAATACGAAAAATAAACATATATGCTCACAACACACTATGGAAATAAAATGCACACTAAGGAAATAAATTGCAGAAATGGAACAATCTCACAATAGCACTGAATCGCAAGCCTCTTCGAGGGGGCAACCTCCTTCAATACTTCATTCAATTATGCAAAAAGATACATACAATACTGCCCCTCGCAGTTTTAAGGAATTCCTCTAGCACCTAACTCCCAAGGTTGGCTTACATGCAAAATGCCACCCGGGCTAGAATCTCCTACCTACAATCAGTTACATTCTTGAAAAACGGTTACATAGAAGGGCGCCATTTGGCTAGGCGCTTCTTAATCCAAAACTATAACAAAACATTACAAAATATTAACATGGGTGTTACCCACGTTCCACGAGGACTATTACATCAAGGTGTTAGGATGGGGTCCTAACATTGAACTTATGGCAATGCATGGGCATAGGGGTGAGTGGTGAGAGACCTAGAAGAGAGGGTACGCATATTTACAAATCCAATACCCCTACCCTCATGTTCTCTATAGGCTCTTTGCAATGTTCACCTTGCCATTTGAGCCCAAGGTATTCTGAAGCAACAGTAAATGGCATGAAATCATGTGAGTGCAACCCAAGTTTGATTCCTTGCATTCTGATAGACACTTCTACGATAAGCCAGCCTGTGATAATATAGTTTTTTTTAATCTGCTTTGTTGAAAAATTGTGATAATGTGGTCATAATGTAGCAGGGGTGAGGCCCATATCAACCCCATATAACCAATTTAAAAAACATAAATTTCTTTTTTAAAAAATAAAAAACAAAATTAGAGAGATTAAAAGTCAATTTTCTATTAGATTTTCATGAACATAAATTTTAAAGCTATCCCTGTCAAAAGCTCAACAAGAACTTGTCAAAACTTGCAAGAATCTTCTAGAGGGCACTCCTAAGCAAATTTCAAAGAATAGGACTCGGTGATCACTTGGCATTCCAAAAATTTGGCTCAGACTCGAGACTTGGCAAGAAAATCCTCCGAAGAAATATAGAAAATTCAAAAAGAATCACTTAAATAACATATGAATTAGTTTTTAAAACATTAAAAACAAAGTTATAGAGCTCTCCCTACCAAAAACTGGACAAAAGCTCCCCAAAAACTTGGCAAAATTTTCAGGTTCGCGAGTTTCAACAAGTCTTTGTCGAGTACTTGTGAGTTTTCTCAACAAGTACTCAGCAAAAACCACACCAAGACACAAGAAAGTAAATGTGAGAGTTATTTGGCGAAGCGGGGGGGTCCCCTTCTAAGAACTCATGGTTATTTGCAAGTTCTTGGCAAGTTTGTTAACTATGCTTCTGATTTGTTCAAGCATTACCTACAATCTGTTTCCCTACATGTAATTGACTAATAAAATTCAAGTTTCTCTTTATATCTCTGATTTGCTACTCTGATTACTTTACCCTACATATTGTACAATAGAGTCTTCTTGGAAAGTTGTACGTGCATTGCTGATGCTTTAAACTTGCAAATAATGAGAATAGATTCACTCTACTTATTGTCTCAATTTAAATATTCAGCAGAAATTAAAAAATAAAAGAAAAGTTATGGCATTTGAAACCAGTGGAAATTATAGCAGGTACATGTCATAACAGATTCGAGAAAATGTTGCTTCAAATGCAGTATAAGTATTCCACTGGATATCCCTCTAGGTAGTACATGGGAGAGATTGTAACTTTCAAAAAAGACAGTTACTTATTATGTCGATTGAATGGATGAATGTAGGAAAGATGCCAACTATTAGATGCATTGTCTAACAACAATGTAGTAGCCCTTCTACCTATTATGGGGAGGGGCTACATCATATACACTTCGAAGTTGTTGTTTGCATTCTTCCATGTAGACTTATTGCATGTTATGTAATATATTTGGTTAAAGTAAAATAATTCTATGAACTATGTTGATTACTACAAACATCAAATGGCCACTGACAATACTAACCCAAGTGACCACCTAATAGACAGAAGTAAAATTTCAGGAAGGTTCTATTTGTTTGCAAAAATTGGAGCTAAGGTTTGATAGGAACCAGAGTGCAACAAGCATTAAGGGAAACAAATGAAAATGAGCAAATCCCATTAAATAGATTGAAAGTTACATCAGAGAAACATTTTTGGCCAGATATGACAGTTGTTGTAAAAAGATAATGAGAAATCGCAGAAGTTAGAACTGTAGACAAAAAGTTTATGAGAGGAAAGCATTGCTAGATCCACAGCATCCAGTTCATCAATAGCAAGCCAAATATAGAAGGCCTCATATATGGATGTATAGCATAGTGTCATCTCTAACATGGTATTAGATAATTTCTCCATGTATGGTATGGAGATGCCTCAGCATACCTTGGAACTCTACTCCGGACACCAATGATGACAAACCATGTTATTCCATGCAATGCATGATAGACTTGCTCAATTTCTACAAGGTGTAATCCCCTCCCTTCTGTTGTACTTGCTAAAAGAGAATTTTCTTCAATAAATGCCAAGTTATGTCTCGAAGTAACACTCTGTATCAAAAACTATTGCATCAGTTCAAAGCAAAGGTCAAATTAAGATGTATTTCTACAAGCAATGTTTCATAAATACATACATAAAGAGTTAAATCATAAAATAGATGATAGAATGAGACTTCTTTTGCTACTCTCTTTTTTTCATGTTATTTCTAATTCTTTTGACCATCAAATGCAAAATTCTCAAAATTCAAACAGAAAGTTTTACCTCCATTAGTTCACATGAAGATTCCAAAAGATGCTTCTTGTTCTCCATCTGAATTCAAAAGCAGCACAGTTGACGTCATACCAGACTAACAGAAATCAAGGAATGAAGTCCTCAATAAAAAATTACCTGCAACTGTAACTGTTGCTCTTGCAATTTTCCAGCCTCAATTCGTGTTTCAAGTAATCTAGCAACAGCTTGTATATGTGGACTTCTATGGCAAATGGCAGCAGATCTGTCTGAGCACAAGTAACTTCCATTTCACTCTTAAAAATTTTAATGGCATCAAGTGAATGGTAAACACTCATAACAGAAATGTACACTTAAAAGCCAGATTGTTTCCTACACAAGCTAACGTCAAGGATTATCAGTTCGAGAATGCATGCCTGCAAATTTCAGCTCTTCTTGCAGGTCATTGAGCCCAACCAAACCAGACCTCTTGAAGTCTGTGATGAACATCGAACATAGAAGATCTTCCAAGGGAGATGGAACTGATTTATAAAGTGCTGAACTTTTCACAAGCAGAACTTGATCATGCCCAACAAGTTGGAAGTCTCCAACAACTACATTTGTAACATTGCTCCAAACTGGAAATTACATAATGGATATTACAAATAAAATATGGTAAGTACTATAGACACAATAATATTGAGAACATATTCATTTCAGCTAAGTGAGCATTTAATATAGCAATGACCCTCAAAGAAGTATGGTTTGATCTTAGAACAAAATTTCAATGCTAGTAAAAAGCGTTTTCACATAATATAAACCTTCTAGTTGCTGAAGAGTTTCACAGCACAGTGCAATCACATTGTGCTCAGTGCCTGCCAGTGTGATGAGCAAAAGCCCTTGGCCTTGAGCAACCACAGCAAAAGTTCTGCAAGAAGAGAAATTACAAAGTATGTACTTCAAAGTCGCCCCCATAAAATCAGACTTATAAATAGACATAATACAGGTTTGGGGTCTTTCTTAAGATTTTCATCAACACCAAAGAGGCTATATAGCTTGATGTGACTAAGTTGATGTAAAAGGGAAAGGGAACCCTTTCAAAACCCTAATTTCTAAATAAATAAATATTTTCTTCAACACGAGGTACCAAATACTCTGATAACAGTAAAAGTCTGACAGCTTAATGAAATACGAAACTTGAAATTGCAATACATAAGTGGTTCTTATATGGCTCCCCACCATTGTATTCATCAAATATGAGAGAAGATTCCATTTTCTGCATGCATTGCATCATTAAAAGGTCAAGCTCTAAATTCTATTTCCGGTAATTGGAAGAATTTGAACCCTACATGTTGAATCTAAGGTGAGTTGCACATCCAAAATATTTTGTACCAGCACTTTCAAAAGACCTTTCTATCGATTGCAGCATGTCTATGACTGTTGTAAAGCAAGTGATTCCACCCAAGTTGAAATCTTTGACCAGGTCATTTGGTCCAAGGAAATGTAGCTGTAGGAATTGTAGGCTGTTATAAACAAATGAAAAATGACAAGTCCTGAAGGCCAAAAAACCTCTCTACAGAGTTCTATAAGGAGATATACTTTGTGATTGGCATACACTGCTAAAAAATGCGCCAAAAAAAAAATTAAAGGAGTTACGGATGAGCTGATCAATCAAGAGCATCAAAATAATCCAAAAGGGATAAAACAAGAAACAGTGTGCGGTTGGCTCCGAATAAAATTCTTGCTAGAACACTAGCTAGGTGAATTGAATTCATTGCATAAATTGTCTGCAGCAAACTAGTTTTATTAAAGGATATTCATCCCAGAAAATCTTATGCAGCATGGGTGGGAATTGAATGAGATCATGACTCGTGTCAGAAAGCTCTATTTTTTAAAATCAAACATTGTGCGTTTTTAAAATTAAATTGCTTCAGGTATATCAATGTTGAAGATCATGATTCCAAAATTTGACCAACTTGTTAATTATCTGTAATGGTAAGGTAATTCAATGTTCACTGCCACCAAAATGAGACATAAACCATAAATTACAATTAATGCTATTGCTCCCAACATTTAGATTTGCTAACTGTATATCAACTTCAGGGAAAAAAAAATATAATATATATATATATATATAATTTAGGGATACAATATAGCCAAACTTTGCATAATAAGCCCTTCTGTTGGTTGGAAATGGGATACACCTATATGGAATATTCTGGCATGCACATAGCATAAGCAGAATCAACTCTGAGAAGATTGGTGTACCTGAAATACAGATGTTGAAATACACCAACAGCATCATTGCTTTGAAAAGAAATAGATGCAAATTCTGTCCAACTTATAGATACGATTTGAACTTCAGTTGTTATAGCTATTTTTGCAAGAACAGGGTGGATTTAAAGTTTTAAACCTTTCCGTCCCTTTCATATACCCATAATGGGTGTCATTACTCATGAAACCCTCGGGCCTTTACAATAGTAAATTTCATTGATGCGGAATGCAAAACTTGCCTGTCTATTTCATTGATAATCATAAATATATCTAGGCATTTCTAGGCATATTTCTAGGCCCTTACAATATAAGAATGAATTTAATGGGCCTGTCAAAAGCCCTTACAGGAGAATGGGCATGTCAGATCGCATCAGAAGCCAACTTGCAGGATAAGGCCATATTGAATGGGCCTATCAGATGCAGAGGCTAACGATGAGTATTGGGCTTGACAGATGCCAGAAGCTAATAAAGTAAACCTAATTACATATTAGGTTAATAAAGCAAACCTAAGGCTATTTACAAATATTATATTATTTGATCCTCATCATTCCTCCCAACAACAAAAGCATTGGACTCCAATGCTTTTAAACAAAGAAGGAAAAATCAACTGATGATGTTTTCTAAGTACCCGGCCAAGATGTAGAAGCAGAATGAAATGTCGGGAACAGTGACGGCCGACTGAATTGAGTTGTGCAGATAAGTTGCCAATAGCTTCCAAATGTCCAGAGTGCAAAATTGCGATCACAAAAGATGAGGTCAAGATCAATTCCCATGAGAGAAGAATCTTCGAAGTCGTCAAACTCATTCCAAGCCAACCAGCAGCAAAAGGAACAAAGAAGAAATGAAGATAACACAGACTCGCATAGGCAAGGCTCTTGCAGGCTTTAGGAAGCAGAAACCTAATATGTACCAACAGATAGGAAAGGGGGATCCTAATCTGTACCCAAGAGAATACAAATGCCCGAAAGCATATAAATGGACCGAAACAGAATACCCAAGTCCAAGGCCAAAATGCCTCACTTTGCTTCTTCAACTACAAGTGTCCTTATGGTAACCTTCTCATCCTACCGGATTGCATGGATAACTAATCGCTGCAACTGCTAGGTGTCAGAGAGTAGATCATTGTTTACGAGGTTCACTTGTATTGTATATAGGAGTGTCGGGTACGACTGATAATGCACTCCATATTACATTAAAGAATTCCACAGAGAGGTCATGACACTTATATAGAATCTCAAAAACCAAAATCCTCAAGATCGGAACAGGGATCACAATAGCTGGAAGTTAGGCAACAAGAACTTTGATGCACCACTAGCCATATGAGACCTTCACAAAAGAGAAAAAATTTGCTTCCACTAGACCGGTCACGAAAAATGTTTTCCAACAAGTATATATAAGCCTCTACTCAAAAAAGGATTGATGCCTCGAATTGCGAGAAATTAGTGTCTCGTCAGGCAAAAAGAAAGGTGGAGGTGATTCTCCTCCAACCAAAATACCAAAACCAAAGCACAAAGTTTTAGGACTGTACAATGGAAACATAAGCACATCGCACCCAATGTGAAAAAAACTCTAAGCCAAACAAATTATCACACTGCAAAGTACTAGGATATGTTCAACTCAATGTGAAGCCATGAAGCTAAAGATCACCTGTCGCGACATGGCCTTAAGAAGGCTTTGAACTAGAACGCCAATGCAACACATCTGCGTTTACCAATTCCAACGCCTGACTGCGACCGAGTGATGGACAACAACTGGAAATTAGGATATCATTGGTTGTCTCTGAGGATGCATTTGGGTGAGATTTGGTTGGAGCATCTCCTTCCACAATGCCCCACCATACTTGCATAAAGATTCTATTCACACCAAGAGCCTTTAAGGCAAGCAAGCTTGTTTGAATCGTCGTGCAAGGGAGAAATGCCATGGCTCTGGGTGTGAGTCATAGGCTAGACTGAGCTCCCTAGATATTGCATGCTGCCAAATGGAGAGGGGTGAACCAGCCCAAGCTGGAACGGGAGGCACCTTGCTGACAATGGGGATGCCATAATATTATATGGCCACCGATCTTCCACATTTTTGTTACCAAGTCGTTCAATTCAATGTCATTGTCACGTGATTAGCAAACTTACTACCCTAAATTTGCACATAACATGGATGACCTCCATGGCTTTGATTCCTTGGTTGTCGGCCAATGAAAGAAGGTGGTTGTGGACGACCTCCAGGAAGGCGAGCCCACTGCACCAAAACAAACCTGCATGGCCACCAAAGTGACAAGGCCTTTGATCCAGTAGCACCGTCCAACTATACACAGACCAAACGGACACAATATCTTGAGTCTTGACCATTAAACTTGCAAGCAAGCACGACGACAACAACTATGCGCAAGGCAAATCCTTGTCGCGCATGATGGCCTAGCAGGTGGTCAATGAGTGCTTCCAAATAGCCACCTAGCACGAAGGATGGTGCAGGAGAATGTCCACAAGTGACTCCAGTTGCGCAACATGTCCTATGAGCTCTTGTCCATGTGGGTATCCCAAACAGGCCAAATCTTGGTTGTGTGTCCCACAACATGCAAAAGAACACAAAACGTTAAAGCCATTTAATAGCAAAATCTTGAGAAATTGCAAGTCGATGGCTGCGCGCAAACTACACCAACGAAGACATTCATCTCTATTATTCAACCCCAAACCTATTTCATTAATCTCAAAAGCCACTGAGTTTGATTACTTTTTGTAGATAATTCTCAAGGCATCATTCACCACCACATACATTGTTTTATTTCATGAGAGTGAGCTATCTATTGCAAGGTTGTGTGTGAAGATAATGACGGTGGGAAGTAGCAAGAGGACGATGAATGACTTCATTGTCCGGTGATCGAGAATTAAGCGGCAAGAGAAGCCTCACTGGACGAGGAGATCACCACAACGAAACATGTTGTTATCTACCTTCAGATATAAGCTCGAACTGAGTAATTTCAATCTCCTCAACGAAGGGCCAAATGAGTCAGAAGATCAAACAATGGAGGAATAAAGGAAGGATGGAAGGGGGAGGGGGAATTTCCAAGAAGGAAATTCCCCTTCATAGGGCAAGATCAAACTGCATTGATACCAACTAATGTGGAATGCAAAACTTTCCTGTCTATTTCATTGATAATCAAATGTATTTATAGGTATTCACAAGACGTTATAAGAGAAGAATGCATTTAATGGGCCTATCAGAAGCCCTTACAAGAGAATGGGCATGTCAGATTGCATCGGAAGCCGACTTGCAGGATAAGGCCATATTGAATGCCTATCAGATGCAGAGGCTAACAATGAGTATTGGGACTAACAGATGCCAGAAGCTAAAAAAGTAAACCTAATTATATCTTAGGTTAATAAAGAAAACCTACAACTATTTACAAATATTATATTATTTGTTCCTCATCATTCATCAATCTGTATTTCAGCCCATAACAGCTAGTCAATGACAATAACCAATAGTTGATTACTCTCATTTTCACTAGGGCATGCGGTTATCCATTCAGTGAGAAGTGTACCTGTGAAGGCCAACTACCTTGAAGGAGCCAACAGACCTAGCATGTCATGCAGAGCAATACTAACTAGGAGGATTAAAGGTAAGGGAGTGTTGGACTCATCAAACAAAATTTTAGAGATGCTTGAGCTAAGTGCTCACACCTTCCTCCAGGAGTAGCCCCACAAGCATCCCCTTCTCAGCAACAGAAGCAATAGCAATCTCAAATGTCATGATGGCCCTAGCACTCTTACCCATAGCAAAGTGAATAGAGGGATAATTCTAGAGGACCTAGAGACATATCTCAATCTAGAAGGCCTCCTCATAGGGGCCCCATTTAGGGGATTCATTCAACAAGGAACAACTCCAATTCAGGGTTCTCCAGCTCCAAGTCAGGGTTCTTTAGTGACTAGTGGGCAATTAGGACAGCCATCCAAACCCCCAGATGCACCTTCAAGGCGGAGGCCTCTTGGAGGATGTTTGATTTGTGGATCTTGCTACAAAAGTGAGTCTTCTCAACAAGGGCAAGACTCGACAGCACAGTAACCTTAGGGATCAGCAACCATAGTTGGAGACCTGGGACAAGCACAGTGTCTATGCTACAAAGGATCACCGCAAAGCACAACACCAAGTCTTGGTGATAGAGATTACAAGTAATTTATATGACAACCATTTCTATGTTGTTTGATCTTGAATCTACAGATTCTTTTAGTTCACCTTTTGTTGTGGGCAAGTGCAAGCTTGTGGCTGATAGATGTATTGACTCATGGAAAGACAAGATGGCCACAAAG
Source organism: Wollemia nobilis (assembly GCA_028583015.1). Lineage (NCBI taxonomy): Eukaryota > Viridiplantae > Streptophyta > Pinopsida > Araucariales > Araucariaceae > Wollemia > Wollemia nobilis. The sequence goes on from JAQPPZ010014908.1 coordinate 3,324,451, forward strand.
GCTAGGCACTTAGTGTAGACTAAGATTAGAGATTGCCCCATTGATCTAGGAAGTTCTACCACTTGGGTAGAACTTCATGTACTTCCCTTAGGTTCCTATGATGTTGTTTTGGGGGTGAACTAGCTCTCTACTCATCAATCCAAGATAAATTGTTCCCTAGAGATAGTAGAGTGTAAAAATGATTGTGGTGTAAGGTTTCTTCCCAATGGTATCAAGAAACCTATCTCCTTTCACTTCCTCTCTACCAAGCATATTTAAAAGATTTTAAGTAGGGATGTCATCTCTATGCCATCACGATAGAGCACGAAGAAACCAAGAACAAAACCAAGTTGAAGTCTATAATAATTTTTTATCTAGTTCTTAGTGAGTTTGAGGATGTATTTATAGAGGATTTACCTAGATTGCCTCCTAAAAGGGAGATAGACTTCACCATAGAGCTTGTTCTAGCTACCCATCCACAATCCAAGGCACCATGCTTGATGAGCACACCTGAACTGTGTGAGTTGAGCTTGCAGTTACAGGAGCTTTTTGATTGTGGACCAATCTGCCCAAAAGTTTCCCCATAGGGAGCACCATTTATATTTGTGAAGAAAAAAGATTATTCTATGAGATTGTGCATTGATTATAGGTAACTGAACAAGCTGACCATTACGAACCGATACCCTCTTCCTTGCATGGACGATTTATTTAATTAGATAAAGGCAGCCAAAGTTTTCCCCAACATAGATTTGAGATTTGGATACCATCAACTTGGCATGAATGACTAGGATATTCCAAAGACCACATTCTGGAAATACCTCTCGATTTGAAAAATGTCCCAGCAATCTTCGTGAGTTTGTTTGTTTTTTTTTTTTTTTTTTTTTTTGAATTTACATGGTGGAATCGGTAGCCGCCACGAATCCGGGCAGGCTGTCCCGCCACAATATTCTGCGCTGTCCGCCCCAGAAGCCGCCACACAGATCTTCGCGCAATCCGCCCCTATAACCACCATTGCCACAATCATTTTAAACCTTTTACGCTGCTGAAAGCACCAGGAAAGGGACAAGCGTTCAGTCCGGCGAGGCCCGAGATTTGAACCTTGGACCTCCGCCCCCTTATGGGGTTTGGATGAACCAATTGGTCTACACCTCGGACCTATCTTCGTGAGTTTGTTGAACAATGTATTCAGACAACATTTGGATAAGTTTGTCTTCGGAGGCAAATGAAGATTATTTGCCGCTGATATTGCAATGCCAAGTAGAGCATAAATTGTATGGCAAACTTTCTTAATGTTCCTTCAGACAAAGACCCAGTACCTAGGACATATAGTATCTAATGAGGGGATCTCTATTGACTATGACAAGTTCAAATCCATAGTAGAGTGGCTGACACCAAGGTTGTTGAGGTTCAAAATTTCATGGGTCTTGCAGGGTATTATCAGATGTTTTTGTGGGTTACTCCAAGATAGCTCATCCCATCACTTCCCTTTAGAGCAAATGGAAGAAGTTTGAGCGGACACCAAGGGGATGCCTCTGTGTCCCCTGTGGTGGGTCCCATGAGGCCCAAATAAAAATATTATTAAAAAAAAAAAACTAATGTAATCTCCCACACCCTTCCCTCCAGATGACATTTGATGCAACTTACTAGACACCAATTCCCTCTGCAGTAAACAACAACAAATTAGTTGCAACAACGAACACCTTTGCATATGCCCTCCCAATGTGCAAACAACTATTAACAGCAGCATCAACAATTAACCACGTTAGCCACACCTGCAAACGTCAGCCTTGCAAACATTGCCTTTACGTATAACATCAGTCGCACCTATCATGTCAGTCCTGTGGAGATAACCCATTTTTTCCTAAAAGTGCTAAAGGAGACCATGGACTAGCATGCATCGGGCTAGAGGAGATGGTCTATTTCTTCCCAAGTGTGTTGGACTTTGCAGGTATATATATATAATATATAAAAACATAATGTTTTTTTTGTTAGGAAGTGAAGTCACTATACAGTTTCACTATCAGCGGAAGCTAGGTTGCAACAGATGGCTATACGGCTGCTAGACATTTAGGCCAGATGTCTAGGCAGCAGACGTCTAGGCCAGACGTCTGGGCTGCTAGACGTCTAGGCCAGACATCTAGGTCAAACGTCTGGGCTGCTAGACGTCTAGGCAACAGATGTCTAGGTCTAGGCAGCAGATGTCTAGGCCAAACGTCTGGGCAGCTAGACGTCTAGGCCAGGCGTCTGGGCTGCTAGACGTCTAGGCAGCAGACGTCTAGACCAGACATCAAGGTTGTTAGATGTCTAGGCTAGATGTCAGGATGCAGAAGACGAACCGTTTTAGTTGCGCGTGGAAATGAACAGTTTTGTGGAGGCTTCCTTTGCGAGAGGAAACGAACAGTTCGAGGTCTTCCTTCATCTGCTCTATAAAATAGAATTGATCCCTTGCAAATTATGTAATGTGAATGTAAAGTTCTGGTGAAAATAATAAAAAGGAGAAGTTGTCATTGCCCCGTGGTTTTCCTGCACATTGCAGGTTTCCACGTAAATCTTCGTGTTACTTGTGTTGTTGTTTTAGTTCTTTGTCATTGTGTTTCTACTTGCAGGTATAAAATCTGAAGTTTTTCCTAACATCTAGTATCAGATCTCAAGGTTTTGTGCGAGTGGGAGCTGCAACAATGACAGGAGGTGTAACCAAGTTCGAGATTGAGAAATTTGATGGCAGGAACTTCGCTCTACGGAAGAAGGTGAAGGTGATGGATTTGCTGGTTCAAAATGACCAAGCTCAAGCCTTGATAGGGATCGTGAGTAAACCGAGCAACATGAAAGATGAGGAGTGGGCAACGTTGGACAGGAAGGCGGTTTATACAATCCGTCTCTGCCTAGCAGACTCTATCTTGTTCAATGTAGCTGAAGAGAAGACCGCGGAAGCCCTTTGGCAAAAGCTTGAAAAGTTGTATGAAACAAAATCTACAACAAACAAGTTTTTTTCTAAAAAAGCAGATTTATAGCTTGAGGATGAAGGAAAGTTCATCCGTGGTTGATCATTTGAATGAGTTTAATACTCTTATCAGTAAACTGGTTTCAGTTAATGTGAAGATGGAGGATGAAGATAGAGCTATCACCCTACTTTGTTCCCTCCCGAACACTTGGGATCATATGGTGATGACCATCAGTAATTCATCATTAGGAACTCTAAAATTTGATGATGTGGTAGCCGCTTTGTTGGCAAAAGAGTTGAGGCGAAAAACGTCTCTGAAACCCTCAACCAATGAAGCCCTATCTGTGAGAGGTCGATCTTTCGAGAGGAGTACGTGGGAAGCTAGGACACTCAAAGAAGGACTGTTGGCAATTAAAGAACGGTAAAAAGCAAAATCAGCCATTAGTTGAGGCCAGTGCAGCAGATTCAAGAGAGACAACATGTGAAGCCTTCTGTATCAGTAACAACAAATTTGTTTTATATACCTGGGTTTTGGACTCAGGTGCATCTTTCCACGTCTCCCCATAGAGACTGGTTTGACAAATATCAGCCATACTATGGTGGAAAGGTCTATTTGGGTGATGATCACCCTTTAGAAATTGTGGGAAGAGGGGATATAAGGATCAAGCTGGACGATGGTAGAGAAAGGATGTTATGTGATGTACGACATGTACCTGATTTGCGGAAGAATTTGCTCTCAATCAAGATGATGGATAAGCTAGGGTATTCTGTCACTTTCAATAGCAACTACTGCAAAATTACCAGAGGAGCTCTTGTAGTAGCAAAGGGAGAATATTTTGGGACCCTATATCGTTTATGCGGTGATACGGTGAAAAATCATGCAGCACCAACAACTTCTGTTCAGGATGCAGTAATGCTATGGCATCAACGCCTATGCCATATGAGTGAAAAAGGTTTGAAAATTCTGCATGACAGAGGTATGCTTTCTGGGATGAAGTCTTGCAATTTAGACTTGTGTGAGCACTCTATTTTTTGTAAACAGAAGAGGGTTCGGTTTACTGCAAGTCCTGGCAAGAGTTCTGATTTTCTGCAACTTATACATTCGGATATATTTGGACCAGTCCCCATTCAGTCCTGAAATGGCGCCATCTATTTTCTGACTTTTACAGATGATTATTCTAGGAGAGTGTGGGTTTATTTTCTGAAGAAGAAGTCGGAAGCTTTGCAGAAATTTAAAGAGTTCAAAGCACGAGTAGAGAAGAGTTTGGGCAAGTCGATTTTATGTCTCAGGTCAAATAATGGGGGTGAATATTGCTCCAAGGAATTTCATAAATTTTGTACGCAGGAAGGAATTAAGCACCAGAAGACAACACCATATACTCCATAGCAAAATGGTGTGGCTGAGCGGATGAATCGCACAATCTTGGAACGTGCAAGAAGCATGCTCAACATAGCCATGTTGGATAAAAAGTTCTGGGCAGAGGCTGTTAATACTGTTGTTTATCTTATTAACAGGTCACCTATAGCTGCGTTGGATGGACAAATTCCGGAGGAGGTTTGGTGTTGTAAGCCAATTGATTACTCCCATTTGCGTACCTTTGGCTATGATGCGTTTGCCCATGTACCCAAAGAAAATAGGTCCAAACTTAACCCAAAGTCAAGTAAATGTGTTTTTCTCGACTATGGAGATATAGTGAAGGGGTATAGACTGTGGGATCTTACTGCCCACAAGGTAATTATTAGCCAGGATGTTATTGTTGATGAAAATTCCATGCAAAGGAAGGAGGTACAGCAAACTCCTAATGTTGTACCAAATGAAGTAGAAATGTATGAAGATGAATGTGAAAATCAGCATGCTGAAGTTTTTGATCAGCATGCAGAACAGCAAGTAGAGCAGCCACAACGGTCACAAGACCAAGAGCCACAATCAACAGATCATTGGGTTAGAAGATCTACATGTCCACAAAAGTGTTTGGAAAGGTATTCTCATGTTTATCAGTCCTCTTTTGCTTTGTTAACTGATGATGGTGAACCTAGTTCATTTCAGGAAGCTAGAGAGTCTGAGAATGCAGAAAAGTGGAGGAAATCCATGGAGGAGGAAATTGAGACACTTCACAAGAATAAACGTGGGAACTTGTGGATCTCCCACCTGGAAGAAAGATTGTTGGAAACATGTGGGTGTACAAAGTGAAGAAGAACAACAATGGGTTGTTGGAACGCTATAAAGCTCGCTTGGTGGCAAAAGGCTATGTGCAAAAGTCAAGTATTGACTTTAATGAAATTTTCTCTCCAGTTGTGAAGATGACTACTATTAGAGTTTTACTTGCACTTGTAGCTGCACAGGATTTAGAACTGGAGTGGCTTGATGTAAAGACTGCTTTCTTGCATGGTGATCTCGAGGAAGAGATTTATATTGATCAGCCTGAGGGCTATGAAGAAAGAGGCAAAGAGCATTTGATTTGCAGACTAACGAAATCACTGTACGGGTTGAAACAGGCGCCAAGGATGTGGTACAAGAAATTTGACACCTTCATGAAGATCCAAGGTTTCAGCAGGAGTGAAGCTGACCATTGTGGATACTATAAGAGGTTTGATGATGGCAGTTTTATTATTTTGTTGTTGTATGTTGATGATATGCTGGTTGCAGGCCCTAGCATGAAGAAAATCATTGAACTTAAGGCTCAGTTGGCTAGGACATTTGAAATGAAGGATTTAGGAGCAGCAAACCAAATTTTAGGGATGAAGATACACAGGGACAGAAAAAGAAGAAATATTTTGCAGTGCTTCAATATGCAGAATGTAAAACCAGTTAGTACCCCACTTCTTTCACACTTAAAATTGTCTTCGAACCAGTGTCCTAGAACAGAAGCAGAGAAGACAAGCATGTCTCGTGTACCGTATTCATTAGCAGTAGGAAGTCTCATGTATGCCATGGTGAGCACTAGACCGGATATTGCCCAAGCAGTGGGAGTAGTCAACCGGTACATGGCAATTCCTGGTAAAGAGCATTGGAATGCGGTGAAGTGGATATTCAAATATTTAAGAGCCACTTCAGATGTTGCTATTACTTTGGATCGGCAAATTTGCAAGTTAAAGGTTTTGTGGATTCTGATTATGGTGGAGATAGATATGGGATAAAGTCCACTACAGGATATACCTTCACTCTTGCTGGTGGAGCGGTGAGTTGGGCTTCTAAGTTGCAGTTTATGGTGGCTTTATCAACCACTCAAGCAAAATATATTGCAGCGACTCATGCCAACAAAGAGGCAATCTAGCTAGAGCGACTGTTGGGTGACTTCAAGGTAATGCAGGAGAAAATTACACTGCATTGTGATAGCCAAAGTGCTATTCAGCTAGTGAAGAACCCAACATTCCATGATTGCACGAAACACATTGATGTCAAGTACCACTTTATAAGAAATGTGGTGGAAGAAGGTAGGATCCTGTTGCAAAAAATCGACACTAAAGTGAATCCTATAGATATGCTTACAAAGCCGGTCAAGGTAGAGAAGTTTGAGTGGTGCAATACTTCTCTGGGCTTGCTGAAAAAGTAACAAGGGCAGCATTGGGCAATTGGCACTGGATGAAAATCTTTGGCAGAAGAATTCCTTAATACTGACTTCAAGTGGGAGAATGTTAAGAACTGAAGTCACTATACAGTTTCACTATAAGCAGAAGCTAGGTTGTAGCAGATGGCTATACGGCTGCTAGACGTCATGGTCAGACGTCTAGGCCAAACATCTGGGCTGCTAGACGTTTAGGCCAGACGTTTGGGCTGCTAGACGTATAGGCAGCAGACATCTAGGCCAGACGTCTGGGCTGCTAAACGTCTAGGACAAACGTCTAGGCAGCAGACGTCTAGACCAGACGTCAAGGTTGTTAGATGTCTAGGCTAGACATAAGGATGCAGAAGACAAACCGTTTCAATTGCACATGGAAATGAACAGTTTTGCGGAGGCTTCCTTTGGGAGAGGAAATGAACAGTTCGGGGTCTTCCTTCATATACTCTATAAAATGGAATTGATCCCTTTCAATTATTGAATGTTGTAATGTGAATGTAAAAGTTCTGCTGAAAATAATAAAAAGGAGAAGTTGCCATTGCACCGTGGTTTTCCTGCACATTGCAGGTTTCCAAGTAAATCTCCGTGATACTTGTGTTGCTGTTTTAGTTCTCTGTCATTGTGTTTCTACTTGCAGGTATAAAATCTGAAGTTTTTTCCTAATATTTTCTTTTTAATTGATTAAATGGAATTGAAACAAGCCCCACCCGTATTACATCATGACCAAATGGTGGTATTACAACTGCTTGGCAATTATGCATGTATTGCTTGACAAGATTCGAACCTTGGTCTCCTCCTTGAAAGTCGAGGAATTTAACCGATTGATAATTAAATAGCATGAGCTCAACTGGTTAAATTTCTCCACTTTCAAGGCGGAGACCTAGGTTTGAATCTTGCCAAGCGATATTAACTAATTAAAAAGGAAACATCAAATGGCATGAGATCAACAGGTAAAATTCCTCAACTTTTCGGAGGAGACCCAAGTTTGAATCTTGCCAAGCAATACATGCACAATTGCCAAGTTGTTGTAACACCACTATGTAGTCACAATGTTGAACGAGTGGGGCCCATTTCAAACCCATATAACCAATTTAAAAATTACATATTGTACTATAAAGTATAAAAACATACTTAAATTGTATATATATATGTTTATATTGTAATCCCCTTCCCATTCCCTTTTTTTTCCTAAATTTGGGGTCTCTTGTAGTTGTCCCCTTTTCATGTCCACACATTTCCCCATACCCACTGTAGACGCAGAAAATTGGCCCACTTGAGTGAGTCATTTTCCCTAGATCCTTAGAGAGACCCTCCAACTTGCCCAAAGCAAGTTTAGGCCTCTCTCCTTTTTTTTCCCCTTTTCCTTAGCTCTGACAAAATCGCGGTTAGCCCTTACAAGGCGCGATTTTGCCTAGCTAGGGTTTTTTCTTAGAAAACCCTAACCTTTCAAACTGACCCCTTTGGCATCGGTTTTCCCGCCCATTCTTGTTTCAAATCTCTTATAAATAGAGGGTTTGAAGCTTTCTATTTCCTAGAGAACCTAGAACCAACTAAGCAAGCAAGCAACTAAGAATCCAAGAACAAGTTTTTGAGACAAGTGCTAACAAGATCTTATTGCAAGTGCCAAGTGATTTGTTGAAGTTGTTTAATTTTGTGGAGATCTCTTCTGCTGCATTGATTGTGTGTTGTTGCCCTTGGTGGATAAGTGTTGGAGCCCTAAGGAGGAGTCCACTATCTTGGAGGTCTTCATCCTTTTGTCTGCTTTTTCGCTACCACCAGGTTGTTTTCGTTCATTTGCAATTATACTTTGCTAAATTCGCATTTGTTGCTAGTTTATTTGCATTGTTCCGTTGCATTTTCCTTCTGTTGTGAAATCCCCCATAATTACAGGGCGCGATTTCGCCTAAGCTAAGCTTGGAGGCAGTTCGCCCCCAAACCCTAGATCTACATTTCATGTTACATTTAGAGCATAATTGCGCAATCTGCACTTTGTTCATCATACTGTTCTGCTGCATTGTATTCTGTTTGTTCATCTTCCAAAAAGGTCAATTTTCGCTTTTGCATTCTAAAGGTCAACTAAAAGGACCTAGGGGGCTTGACTGTTGCACCTCTAAGTACAATCATACAACGGCCTTAGTAGGCCCCCCAATGCTGATCATAATTTTTCGAGGGTTTTGTGAAGTTATTTTGCAGGATCGAAGTTGTGGGACATTGTTGGATGCAAGATAAAGCTTGGAACAACCACCGAATCAGATAAGTGCCCTAGTAGATCTCTAGGCTGTTTGTTGATTGCCTTTTATTCATTTCTGATTCAAAGTATAGATCACAAGTAAAGAAAAGCATTTGATCAAATTTCTAGGCATTTGAAAGAATAAAAGCATATAGTGTGCATCTAGGGTTTTAATCTTGTTTGTGCATTTCCCTTGGACCCTTGCTCAAAGGCTTTGTTTTGCAATCCTAGGGTTAGTGATCATTCAAACAAAGAATCATTTTAGGGTTAGCTCTTGTCTTCTTGCATCTTGTATCTTGCATTGTTCTTTCCCTTTTCATAGTGTAGTTTTAGAAAGGCCAAACATAGGTGCATGCTTAGTTGACAAATTCAAACACATTCCACCATGGACTTAAAGCGAGTCCTAAAATCGTTCCTGGTGAACCCTTTCCCCGGTTGCCCACCAAGTGTAGATTTATAACATACCCCCGCGGTTCACCTCGGCTCCCAATGGATCCAGTCAAGAATCGTACGCAGTAGGGTAGTTTACCCCCTCTACACCCACCAAAAGGGGACTCATAGTAACTTAGTATTTTCTATATAATATCATTGGTTATGGTTATAGTATATACACATTTAAGGATGCATTCCACTTCTAATTATAGAACTAAAGACCATTGGATACACCCGGTTTGGAGAAAGGGAAGGTGGATAAAGTGGGTTTGGTGGCCTCATGCAAAGAGCATGGGAAAGGGGTGGGCTATGACCCATTGACCAGTTTTGGATTATGTCACCCACTTCAGAAATCCACTATGAGTTTGCAGGATATGGAATCCTCCTCTAAAGTGCTTGATGTATGTTAAATTTGTTAGAGTTACTATGCTACAGTAACTATGATTATCACCTCATTTGGTAATTAGTAATAACTCCTAGGTAGATTATTTAATTTACTACCTAAGGTTAGATATTCGTTAATATCTTTTCATTAACGAATATTAGTTGTTAATTAGTTGGCATATTATTGTTAGTCTGTTAGCTTTGTGAGCGCCATATTTGTTAGTGGTTAGCTACGACACAAGGCATTTGATTAATGTTGTTGACTACCTTTACGGTAGCAACACGTTGGCTATCTTTAGCCTATCGCTTTGTATATAAACCTTTGCACATCTAATATATTTTGTAATGCCTATGTTTTATTTCATGGTATTAGAGCAGGCATCTCGGCCTTGCTCCGCTCCGGGCGATCTGGTCCAGGTTCCACCCCATTGGTGAACAAGACTTGGCGGACTAGGAAATGTAGGTTCCACCTTCGGTGGAGAAGACCTGTCGTTCTAGATCTGAACAGCCTCAGCCTCAGCCTCAGCCTCAGCCTCAAAAGAGGCAATCTAGCTGTGAACAACAGCGATCAAATCTGGACCTAGCCTAGACTGAAGAGGGTCAACAGATCGCATAAATGAACTAGGACCCGACACGCTGACACGTGGACGAGAAGACGCACGACGTGACGGATTCCTAGACAACTCGGTGGATGCATGACGTGATGGACTCCTAGACAACTCGGTGGACGCATGACATGACGGACTTCCTAGACCTTCCAACCTAGACTTTTGGCGACCTTGACGCACCTAGAGGGACATCTAGGTTGACGTAGATAGCAGCCAGCTGGACAAGCTGACATGGGTTACTGGGAACAAAAGGACTAACGGTGGAGTGAATGACGTGAGGCAGTCATAAACAGAAAAGACGTGTTTTTGTTTTTAAACTATCTTCGTGGCTCCAGTATCCCACATGTGGGATCATTCATGCTGTTTTTAATTTCACCATTTTCAAAGTTCTTTGCACGCTGAAGAATGTTCACACTCTAAATGTTCATGGCTCCGTTCATTCTCTATTTTCAGTGGTGACCCAGTGCAGCAGTTTCTCCAGATCCCATTTGTGTCATCATGATCTGCGCAAACAGTGTTCCGGTTCCAAAATGGTTGTCATCCACATATAAAACTGTGCGATAACGTTCAAAAAAAAAAAAGGTTCCTAAAGCTCTTTGGTTGTTCCCGAAAGATGATAGAGACAATCATGGTTTGAGGCAAGATTACCAACATAGCCACATCACAGCCAGTTGCAAGAGAACTAACGCGCAGTTTTCAACAAACATTTTTTTACAGACGCGGTATGGTAATGCGCTCAACGACATCATTTTTGTGGTTTTGGTCTGACTCCTCGTACAAATCGACGAGCAACCACTGGCCATTCATGGTTGAGTGACAGCAATCAAAAAAACTGCACGTTCGAAGGAGAAAACAACAGGTTTGTGATGTTTGTAGGCGAGGACAATTTTTGTTACGTTTGACTGGTTTAGGATAATTTTTTTCAACACGCATCCTTTTTTCATTGATTACCGAGTTCTAGATAACCTGCGTGGGTTCATCCACAACAATGGATTTCCTATGATTGCAGCAGTGGATACTATTGAAATTTAGCATTGGTTCGAAGGGCGTTCAGCCAGGTTTGACGTTGTTTTCCCATTTGCAGGATAAATGCATTGCAATTTTGTGTTTGCTATAATCGTCGAACGACGTTTCAAATTTGCAGATGTATGAAAAAGATTGCGCAAACTGTGGCTTAGTGCTGCAAAAATTGCCATGATGCGGATCGTCTCGGGCATCGCTGAGAGGACTCGTCACTGAGAGCACAACTCTCCAATTGTAGCGAACATCGACATCCCATTTTTACCACTGCAACTAAGACGAAAAAGTCTTCACATAACAAAAGGTAGCCCTTATATTACAACGGCCTCTGTAGCTCAGTCGGTTGGAAGGCGGGCTAAGACGAGCGAGGTCCCTGGTTCGAACCCCCGTGCTTGCCCGCAAGAGCAAATTTGATTTTGCTCAGATAATTTACAACATTTTGCATTTTTTATTTTTTTTAAATGAATTAAATTAATAATTTTATATTTGTTTTCTAAAATCAATTTTTTTAAATTGATTTTATTAAGCATTATTAAATTATTTTTTTAGTTTTATTTCATTCAAAAATTTCTTGCAATATAAAGAAAATTACAAGGCGTAACTTTACACCAAGGGCACCATTGCAATTTTGTGAAATTGTAACACAAGGAGACACCAAATTTGCAAACTTCAAAGGCAAAGTGTGCATTTGTTTTCTCCAAGGAGGGATATAATACAAGAAATTGCACATTTTATTTTTTGCAAACCACTGCACCGCCGCGAGCTTCCGCAATACTCATTATTTTTGCAAAATCAAACGCAACTTGTGCAATTTGTTTTCTCAAACCTTGGGATATAACACAAAATATTGCACATTCATATTTTTGCAAATTGGAGAAAGATCTCATCACATTGAATATCTCAATTTTCACAACCTTGTTTATTTTGCAAACAAGAAGGGGGACACACCAAGATTTGAATTCTTCTTTTGCAAAATTGTAACACAAGGGGAAATTGTGAAAATCAAAGGGTTGAAACATTGGAACTTGTTTATTTTGCAACACAAAAAGGAAAGGCAATTGTTTTTGCCACATTCTTTGCAAAATTATAAGACAAGGGGAGAAATTGAATATCAAAATTTTTGCACAACACAAATCAAAATTTTGTTGCAAAAATTATTGTAATAAGGTGCACTTTCGATAGCATTCGACACCTTTTGTTAAATTGGCATTGTTAAATTAGGTGCATTTTCGGTTGCATCCGACACCTAAGTGGTAAAAATTTGTGGGCACTCTTTGATTGATTATTGCATTTAATTTCTTGTTTTCTACAATAAGTCATCAAAATCAAGAGCACTCAAAACCCCAAATTTCACACTCATTTGTGTAATTCATTGCACAAGTATAAGCCAATTTTTTGATAATTCACTCCATATGAAACCCAAAAATTCACTCTTCTTGTTTGGCTTAAACTCCTCAAACTAATCATCCTTTTTCAAAAGGGTTTTTAGGCAGGTGTCATTAAATATCTTTTTGAGTGAATTCTCTTTCGGTACTTTTTTAGGGTATATCAAAAGAGAGAACAAGTTTTGTAAAATAAAGGAACCTTCAAAGTAGCAATTGTTTGCACTAAGGGGGGATAATTCCTTTCTTCCTTCAAAACAGATTTTGACAAGAGGAAGATAAAACTTGTAAAGGCAATCAAAAAAGCAGAAGTCATCAAAATCAAACCTCTTTTTAGGCTTCATAAATAGCAAAATTTTTTGTTTGAAGTACTTGCAATAAAGGGGGGATTGTACCTCTTTTTAGGCTTCATAAATAGCAAAACTTTTTGTTTGAAGTACTTGTAATAAAGGGGAGGATTTTTTTGGTGAACTTTTTGACATTTTGCCTAGGAGGAAATCTTTTGTAAAAAGCCTTAAAAAGCTTCATAAGTTGCAAATATTTTGAACTTAGGGGGGGGGATAGAAATTTATTTCCTACCTCACAGAATATTTTGCTAAAAAAGGAGGAAGACTTAAAAAGGGTGCATTTTCGGCAGAAACCGACACCTTAGTCAAACTTCTTAGAAAATTTCATCAAAACAATATTTTGCTAAAAAGGGAGGATGACTTATAAGGGTGCATTTTCGGTAGAGACCGACACCTTAGTCAAAACTTATTGCAAAAATCCAATACAACATGTTTTACAAAAAGAAGGAAACTTATAAGGGTGCATTTTCGACAATGACCGACACCTTAGCTACCTTATCAAAACTTTTGCAAAATCATATTGTAACAGAATGAACCTCGTATGTAGTGATCTATTCTAGTACACCTGGCGGTTGCAGCGGCTGGTTACCCATGCAATCCAATAGGATGAAAAGATTACAATAAGGACATTCGTTGTTGTTAAAGCAAAGTGAGGGATGACCTACTTTTGCTTAAGTACTTTGGAAGTACTTATTTTGCTTAGACCCAAAGGTGGACTTGAGCAAGAGCAGCTAGAGCCACGATGAAAGAAATGTTGTATGGTTTCTATAAGAAAGGTGAATCCTATGATAGACCCAATGGAAGATCCAGTGACAAACTGAGTGGCAGATTCAGAGGTAGTCCCAGAGGTACTCATCCAGAGGTACACTTAGAGCCATGAGCCAGAGCTCTGTAGGTTCCACTATAGGTGGACAATACCTACGATACAGGTTCCACCATTCAATGGACAAGACCTGGACCGGGTTCCATCATTTGGTGGACAAGACCTAGAGCCAACAGATCAACATCTTTCATTTTCTCTTCTTCACTGTATTGGGGCAGTTATATACATTACCCAAATAATGTAATAAGGGGGGATGTTAGAGTTACTATGCTACAGTAACTATGATTATTACCTCATTTGGTAATTAGTAATAACTCCTAGGTAGATTATTTAATTTACTACCTAAGGTTAGATATTCGTTAATATCTTTTCATTAACAAATATTAGTTGTTAATTAGTTGGCATATTTTTGTTAAACTGTTAGCATCGTGAGCGCCATATTTGTTAGTGGTTAGCTACGACACAGGGCATTTGATTAATGTTGTTGACTACCTTTACGGTAGCAACGCGTTGGCTATCTTTAGCCTATCGCTTGTATATAAACCTTTGCACATCTAATATATTTTGTAATGCCTATGTTTTATTTCAAAATTTTAATTATGTACTATGATTGATTTCTCTTTCTGTGTAGTTTTGGGGGGAGAAAAGAGTTGAGTATATTTCAGTTTCTATGCTAGTTGTTTTTGTTCCTATTGAGCAAAGTGAAATATCAAGAGAGCCATAACATGCTTTCTTCCCTTATGCATCTTTTTGTTAGGATTTCTCCTTCTCATGCTAAGTTTTCTTCTATTTCTCTACAATGTTTAAAATAATTTAGCAAGTATCTAAGTCAAACGCAAATATGTTGGCCTTCATTTTGGCAAAAATAGGCCTAAAATTCTGCTTCTTTGTTGTCTTTGCCCCAGAGAAGCAACATCCAAGTAAAACATGGGAACAGTTCCCTTTACTAGCACTCTTTCCCTATTTCGTTAGTGGCATGAATAACTGGTAGATCCTTCACAACACCAACATAATAACTCTGATACAAGAATTTGATCTATTATTGCATAATTCGTCAAACAAAGCTCTCTTCAATGAAAATTTTGACAACAAAGTTAATAAATTTTATAATGTCGATTGATAAAATTGACTACTGATAAAAGGGAAGTTCAAAGTTTCAATTGAAGAATGAGCATAAAGCTGTTGTAACATAATAATAATGTGTGGTTGTGTTTGTTTGTCTAAAAAAATTCACATAATAACCCCTCTTAAATGACTTTCTAAATGATATGAATAATAAATATCTACGCAGATTTGCAAGACTCAATTTACCATAAGCTTGTACAACGGGTTAAAACCTGAAGAGGCACAAAACTGAATTAATTTACAATGGATTGGCAGGACTCCGTCTACTATGAGCTTGATCAAAGGTTCAAAACCCAAAGAGATAGACAACTGAACAAATATTATAAATATTCCCTCACTCAAACAAGGGGGGTTTATACACCCAAGAGGCATGCTGGCTTAACTGTGACCAAAAAATAAATCAAACCAATGTAAAAAATTTGTTTGAAATTGAAGGCATTATTAAGATTTGCCTCTAGAAATCCCTAGTAGATGTCATACTAAGAAACAATTCTAATCAATGAAATGAAATGATTTTTAAAAATCATTTCTACCATCCAATTGCATATGTAACTCAGGTAGGTCACATGTGTGCATACTTTCATGTATCTTCTTAACTAATGAGGTTCAAAAAACAATAACTGTATGCAAAAGAAATACTATTATCAAAGCATATAGATGCTAACAAACAAAAACAGAAGGAACCCGCTGTGAAGCAAAGTTGGAGCTGTTGGCTTTTAAGCCAAACTATCTCAAGTCTTAATATTAATAATCAAAAGCAGAATTAAATATAAGAGCAATCAAAATATATACTGCCCAATATATATTCTAATAACATTCACTATAACCTCTAGAAATCCCTAGTAGATGTCATACTAAGAAACAATTCTAATCAATGAAATGAAATGATTTTTAAAAATCAATTCTACCATCCAATTGCATATGTAACTCAGGTAGGTCACATGTGTGCATACTTTCATGTATCTTCTTAACTAATGAGGTTCAAAAAACAATAACTGTATGCAAAAGAAATACTATTATCAAAGCATATAGATGCTAACAAACAAAAACAGAAGGAACCTGCTGTGAAGCAAAGTTGGAGCTGTTGGCTTTTAAGCCAAACTATCTCAAGTCTTAATATAAATAATCAAGAGCAGAATTAAATATAAGAGCAATCAAAATATATACTGGCCAATATAAATTATAATAACATTCACTATAATATCAAATATGAATGTAAATGGCCAAAATCATTCATGTAATAACATGAAATATACTTACAATAAAATTGCTCAAAATTTGTATACAAGCTTCAATATTATTGCTTGTTATGGTGATCGTTTACAGACCGTTTTCCCAATACATTGTATGGAGCTTTGTCTCCATAATATAGACATAGAAAAATGACTCTTCAATACGACTATTGCACTCCTCACATATCCAGGAGTTGCAACCTTCCCTATTCTTGTCCTTTGGCTTCTCATCTTGCCACTTGTATACAAGACTCTTCACTCACTATATGCAAAATAAATACCTATTATCAAAGCATATAGATGCTAATAAATGAAAACAGAAGGAACCCGCTGTGAAGCAGAGTTGGCGTTGTTGACTTTTAAGCCAAACTATCTCAAGTCCCAGTATAATTAAGCCCCAATATACTGGCCAATATAAATTATAATAACATTCACTATAATATCAAATATGAATATAAATGGCCAAAATCATTCATGTAATAACATAAAATATACTTATAATAAAATTGCTCAAAATTTGAGCAGAAGCTTCAATATTATTGCTTGTTATGGTGATCGTTTACAGACCGTTTTCCCAATACATTCTATGGAGTTGTCTCCATAATATAGACATAGAAAGATGACTCTTCAATACTTGACTATTGCACTCCTCACATATCCGGGAGTTGCAACCTTTCCTATTCTTGTCCTTTGGCTTCTCATCTTGCCACTTGTATACAAGACTCTTCACTCTCTACTTACATGCACACTTAACTCTATGACACTTGCACACTTCTACATGATACTTACTCTCCTACATGCACTCCTAATACATGACACTTGTGCACATCCTCACATTACATATTTGCACACTTACATACATAACACTTGTGCACTTTCTCTCATTACTTACATGACACTTGTGCATATCCTGCACATAGACACTTATATAAAGAGGAAATATAAATCACTCACCTAAAATATAGACTCAAACCCTAATCTATTACATATTTACATTTGTACCATAAAGGTACCATGGGGGTACATTTGCATGTACCAAATAATGTAATATTCTCCAACAGCGCTATCATGGTAATGGCGAAGGAGATGAGGGTTGTGGTGGTGCCGCCATGCAAGACCAATCCAGCCCACATATCTATCAACAAAGATTTTTTTGGTCATAGAGGTTTTGGAGGAAGGGGGGCTTTGCAGTGTAATGAGGAATTAGGAAAGTAGGAAAGCCCTAATTGAAGAACATGTTTCCCAAGTGCAGCCGCCATGAATTGTAGTGAAAATGTAGTGAGGGTTTCTAGGCTTCTGCAGATTTGGAGTGGGACATTATTGCTCAGATATTTTTGGTATTTATTGCTTTTGGTATTTATTGCTTTTGCGATTGTTTTCCAAGCATTAGCTCTCTTAATCCATCAAAGGAGTCGTCGCCACGAGGAGTTTTATACCGACTATTGCTTCCACCTAGGCGGAGGCGTGGTTTCTAAGCCCTTTTGGGGCAGCTAGGGTTTCTCTTCCTATGAAGATGGCCTGGCATGGCCGCTTTGGTAGTTTCTGGAGTTTTTTAAGGGTTTTGTTGTTGGAAATGGGTCGGCTCTAGCTGTGGGAAGACCACGTGGCCTGAGGCCCCTAGGGGCCCTTGTATGCCCACTCTTGGCCTGTTGGCCTTTGTTGAGGACATTTTTTGATTGGTTAAAGGCATATACAGGTGTATGGGTTGAATGTGGATGACATAGAAGTGGGTTCAGATCTAGTGGGCACCATTTTGGGTGTAGTGTGTGGCACAGCCATCCATCTCAGCCATGGCCATCTCAACAATACTGCAGCTGTGGAGGGACTTAAGTTTGACATAGGTGATGTGGCCACATTTTTGGTTGTTTTGCTAGAGTTGGTAATAGAGGGTTTTTTGGGTCTGGTAGTTTCAAGCGCCTGGACGAATGCAGAGATGGGAAAAAGTGATATTGCCCTGTTATTGGTTGAAAGATCTAGATAATCAGGGTTATGTGATTTCCATTTGTTGTGCAACCATTATTCGTGTCCTAGCCTGCTCACCATGGCTGCCACCATTTTATTGGCAAGTAGATAGCCAGCATGAGTTTTGGTAGGAAAGCTCCTATCTTGATGAGCAAAAACCATTAGCAGTGGATATAACGAGACTTCATGGTGACGGCTATGCAACATGGTGAAGTACATGATCTGGATTTTCAAGAGTTCTAATACTGGTGATATCAGTGTTTGCTTGGCTGATTTGTTTTATCTCACTTTGTACATCCCATCTCAAGCACAACCAACTATATGTCCTAGCTTGCTCACGCATAGGGGAAGGGCTTGAGAATGGCTTTGCTCCAGTTATTGATTGCTGCTCTCATAGATGGTTTCAAAGGGGATTGCCAAGTGGTGGTTATGCCATTGTACTGTTTTCTGTTTTAGATCTTAGCTGTGGTTTTTCCCACTAACTTGTTCATTGTTTCAGCTTTCTGCATTGTATCTGAGATCTTTACATGGGAGGGGGACCCTATAGAACCCCCGTTTGCCAAACACAAGAAAAAAAAAAAATGAAAACAGAAGAGAGAAAATCTAGAAACAATTAGTTTTAAGGGCAAATTATTTCAGTTGGTCTTAATCAGGTTACCAAACTTGACATTAGCTGAAAGAGACAACCTTATAAATTCTGATTCTTATAGCTCATAAACACAAAAAAGGCCTTGGAGATGAAGGTTTAGCTAAGCATAAATAGTACATTGATGCACTATGCCAAAAAAAAATGTGTTTCAGTAGTTTGCCTTCATTTCATTAATAAATAATTCAAATTCAGAAAAGAACAAAAACATTTACGGCAAGGAATGAGAGCTAAACAGATAATTGGAAAACTGAAGGACAAAATGTCACTTACAATGAGACTGGACTGTTCTTAAGGTAAGCATCTGCAATAATCTTGCCATTTCTGCATTTTAGAACTTTGCAATCATAAGTGGCAATTATTACATCTGGGAAGCTCTCTGACAGTGGTCTAAACAACCCAGAAGCAGAAGATGCGAAAGATGCTGGATCAGCAGGAACCAACTTGATGCATGATATTGTGAATGGATTTAATTCAGCTGGGAAAAGCTCATTGCAAAACAGAGAATCTGATTTCTGGCACATCTGCATCCATACCTCCTTCACAGAATCAACATTCGACAAGTAGCACCCTAGATTGTAGAGATCCAATCGTATATATTGCCACTCAACCTGTGACCTAAGATATAACAAACTCTAGGAGTAAAAATTTTGTGCTGGACCTGGCTGACTTCATCGAAAAAACAAAGTACATATTTGATTTTATAGTCAAAACTAAGATTCAATATATTAGTCTCTTAGAATAATAAAACATCATCAAACTTCCCAAGTCAATCATTAATAGGAATCTTAGTGTATCTCCTATTTCAAAATTATAGAGATGCAACAAAGATAACTTACCAGATCATCTGTAATTTCCTTAAGGAGTTCACAATCAATAGCAGGTCACAATTATTCTAAAATCTGTGAATTGTACATTTGAGAGTGTAAAATGAGAAGAGACAACAGCTAGTGAGGATGATGAGGACTCTGATGTACACCCTTCAAACAAGAAACACAATCAACAGCACGTAGAGAAGGATGAACCAAGCAACAAAGAATATTACTTAATTATATTGTCCAATGAAAGTAAATGTTGTAATCTTGATAGTCTACGTATGGAGATGTTCTTCAACAAGGTGATTGACATGTTTAGTAGAGTGAGGAATGATGTTTGTGATGGTTGGTTCTTATGATGGCAACCAACAGCAAGGAGGTTGGTCATAGAGATAGAGATCCTTCACATATGGGCATGGAATGGCAAAGCATCATGTATGAACAAACTGGGATTTGGAGCCCCAGGACTTGTTGAACAGTATCCAAGATGATATCTTGAAAGCAAGCTTTCTAGAGGGTTGTGTGGCCTTGTACAAGACTCAAGTGTGACAACAGTCATATCTTTAGACTTAATGGATCCTATAAATCGACTCACTTTCCTAGCCTTTGAGATCCAGTTTTATTTCATTCAATGTTAGATTATAGGTCAGATTCATGAGGATATGTGAGGTAGTTGGAAGAGTAAGAGCCAAAGCCAAGGCAAAGATTGAAGCAACAGCCAAACAGTCTCAGAATGTACAGAAGCAAGTTCATGAAGTGCAAAGGGTGGATTAGGAATGAAGGGGGAGAAGTTGAGCAACAATTGGACAAGAAGGGAAAAAAGACAGTAGAGCTGGTCCACAAGTGTGCAAATAGAGACCAGTGGAATAAGGAGTTGATAGCACACCTAAGACAGAGACCAACAGATTGTAGATTTGTTGGTCCAATTCAGTGGCAAGAAGTTGGAGGTTGCCCAAAGGTCATGGAAGGAATGCTACAGAGCTTCCAAAGACCTCAATGAATGCAGAAGCATGTTCAACATTAAGGGAGCTTGATGAGGCAAGCCCTTCAGAAACAATTTGTGTTGGTTCTTGCCAATGCTCCCACCACCTGTACTTCAACAACATATCAATCAGTTCCTATCCCACCCTGTGGTCCAATTGGTCCCCTGGCAGGGCCACCAATGCATGTAGAAGGGGTTAGATGTATACAGAGAAATAGTATTAGTTGTCCTGATTTGTTATGATTTTCTATGCTTTGTACTAGAATATAAGAAGAAATAGATGGTTACTGTTGCCACATTTTGCTAAGGGGTAGAAATTTTGAAAATTTTGAAAAATTGCTGCTGCAACTGTTCAGACCAGATTCTTCCTCCCTCCTTCCTTTCCAGCTTCGTTCAGGCAGTTTTCATATTTCCAGTTTTCAGTTTTTCTTTCCAAGTGTTCAAGCAGATTTGGCAGGTTTGGGGAAAGCCTAAAATATTCTAAGTCTGGGGCACTCCCTTGGTCGCTCCATTTTGGAGCGATTCCGGGAGTCGCTCCCTCTTTCCAGCGATTCCCAGCTCTGCCTCTCCCTCGGCGACCGACGGCAACAGCAAAGAGCAAGACAAGCGGGGAGAAAATGATAAAATTTGTCTAAGTGTAAAGGTTTCCCACGGTCGCTCCATTTTGGAGCGACCCTCGTCGTCGCCAACTTCACCCAGCGATCTTCGTCATCAGCGACCGTCGGCGATGAGCAAAACATGAAAAAACCTAAGGCATGGATGGTTGACGCCGGTCGCTCAAGTTTGGAGCGAACTCCGTCGCCACACCTCTTTTCCAGCGATCGCCGTCGTCGCTGCGATTTCCAGCGAGCCGCGGCAAGGGGAGAAAAATCAAAATATTTTCTAAGTGTGGAGCGTCGACGCCGGTCGCTCCGTTTTTTAGCGACCGACGTCGGTCGCTCCGTTTTCCAGCGACCGCGGTCAACAAGGGTGAGCAAGCGAAAATTGCCTAAGTGTTGATGTCGACGCCGGTCGCTCCATTTGGTGGCGACCGACGCCGGTCGCTCATTTCTTTAGCGACCGCGGTCAACAGGGAGGATAATGAAAAAATTTCTAAGTGTTGAGGCGACGTCGGTCGCTCCATTTTGGAGCGACTCCCGTCGTCGCTCAACTCGGCCAACGACCGCCGTCGTCACCCAGATTCCCAGCGAACTTCATCAAGTGCAGCTTTCAAGCGTTGACGTCGGTCGCTCCGTTTTGGAGCGATTCTCGGCGTCGCTGCAATTTTTCAGCGACCGCGGGCGAGGAGGCTCCAAATTCTTCTAAGGCACAAGGAAGAATGTTGACGCCGGTCGCTCATTTTTCGAGCGACTCCCGTCGTTGCTGCCATCTCCCAGCGACCGCCGTCGCCTCCCCCCATTCAAGACTGTGAGCAAAAAAGAAGGACCAAGTTGCAGAATTTTCTAAGGCAAAGTGCATCCCGGGTTCGCTCCATTCTGGAGCGACTCCCGGGGTCGCTGTTTTTATCAGGCGACTTTGGTCAACCCCCTCCACTTCAGCGAACCACAGACTGAGGCCAGACCACGCACGGATTTCGGGATTTGAGCCTGTCAGGATGGGACAAAAGGTCTACCTCAAAAGTACAGGGTAGGTGAACATTGATGGTGTCCTCAGAGGCAAACTGTACTGCACCTACCACATTAATCAGACTTGACTTCTCACCCACCAGATCTGTCCGGAGCTGCACCAAAGTCAGGTGAATCTTGTTGCAGGTACGCTCACGGCCAGCAGAGGTCAAATCTCGGCAGCTTTTGCAGTCTTTGGGTTCTGTGCATCATTGTAATTGGGGGGAAATTTCTGCTATAAATAGCAGTGGACTTTCATTGTAAAAGGGGGGGAACATATTGCTAAGAAAGCTCTGTTGTAACAAACACTTGCTTCCAATACTAAGCATCCTTGGCTCTGACATTTGTCTCTTTCTTTTATGCTGCCTTCTGCAAGTATTTCTGCTCCGTGTTCATTTATTTTTCTGATTGCTGTAATTCTGAATTCTGGATTAGAGCATTGGCAATTAATTGAATCTGGAATACTAAACTGAAGGATACATAGGAAGGAATAACAGTGTTAGTTTCTGTTACATGCTTTGTTTTGATTGTTGTTGGTTTGGGTATTAGCTAGTAATCGTGCTGCTTGTTCTTTCCCACCATAACCACATACTATTTACATCTCTTTCTGCATTTTACAATCTCTTTCCAGTTCCCTTATCTAAAAAACATCAGTAGTGTAGTATAGGAGCCGGCCTTCTCCGGAGATTGGCACGGGAGGCATCTCTTCCTCCCGGCCTTTCAATCTGTTGGGCGAATCTAGGGCGCAAAAGATTAAAATCCTTTCCTAATGGCAGATTCGTAACCAACAGTTTCTCTGGCACGCCCGGTGGGACCCGAAGTGTTCCACTGCATAAGCGGTATTGAAGTATCGGTGTTCGCTTCAGTGTTGTCGAATCTGAACACCTGGCGACTCTGTTGAACCTGAATACACTCCGAGTCTCGAAGACTGGTCCAAGATTATAAGTCCTTCATGCATACAAGATGGAGAGTGAGAAACACGGAGGAAGATCCTGAGTTTTACGAGCTTGATATCATTGCTTTCGGAGAACGCCCCAGGCTAGTTACGCCCAGCTTCTTTCAAGACGAAGCATTTTCACAAGAAGTTGTAGTTGAGGAGCAAGATCCAACTTCGGATAGCACTGCAACCAGCTACCCTCCGAATCCTCCGAACTCTCCGGACCATCAGGCCGTTCCGGTGCAACCCGACTTGCAGTTAGTTGTTCTTGGTGCACCTGTTCAGCCCAATCCGAACATGGCGAACCCTCCACAGAATCCGAATGTACCACCGAATCCTCCACCAAATCCGCCGCCAAATCAGAATCAACAAAATCCGCCGGTTGCTCCTGATCTATTTCCGGACTGGAATTCTACCGGACCACTCAATCTAGCTGGCCAAGCTGTCGTTCCAGCTGCCGCTTTGAAGGCTATACCCACATATGATGGCACTGGGAAGACGGCCTACGAGCACATCCAAGACATTGTTGCCCTGGCCGCGCTCCACAACATTACCGATGAGAGTGTTATGGTCCGACTGTTGGCTCTGTCCCTGCGCGGAAAGCTCCTCTATTGGTATAGATCCTTGCCTGTTGGCACTATCACTGGATGGCGTCAGTTGGCGGGTCAACTGGTGAAGGGATTCAATGAGTCCGCGGATCCATCATCTTTGTTGCATCAGTTTCAAACCATTCAACGGCATCAGCAAGAGGAGATATCTGATTTTAATGTCAGATTTGCGAGATCCTGGCATAGGGTACCCGCTGAGCTGCGACCGACCGCCGGACAAGCTGCCTATTACTATCTCAGAGCATTCAACTCGGACATTAGTATGATCATCAAGTTTTCCCATATCAACACTTTCCCCGAGTTGTACGAGTTAGCTCAAAGGGCGGAGCTGGATTTGATTGCCATTGGTAGACTCCCACCTAGGATGCCGATGCCAATTTGCCCTGATTTCCCGCAATCTCAGTATCCTAGTGCATCTGCACAACCACTGGCTACGCCTTCCACACACCAGAATTCACCATGGAATCCCGCGCCGGTGGTCACCCAATTCTTTGCTCCTCAAGTGCATTTTCCCGCTCCACAAGCACCACAGCCTCCATCACTTCCGCAATTTCCTGCACTTCCATCTCCTCCACAATACCCGACATTGCCATCAGCCCCACCACTTGCGGCACTACCTCCGCCAGCCCAATCAGCACCACAAGCTGTTGATGTGCAGTCCAAGATTCTGCAGCACGTAGAGTCGCTTACTTCTGTCTGCCGAACGCTGTCCAATGACATGGCTGTTATGAAGAAGAAGCAGGCTCAGCAAGAGTTCATCCCAAGGAGACCATACCCTCCTCCGGCGCTGACAAGAGACCAAGTACCTCAGGCCAACAGGCCTCCAGCGAGGAATGTTGCTATCAATGAAGAGCCGAGCACTTCAGATTACCTGCACTGGTGCTCTACGTGCAATGATCCTCACGGAGAAGATAGTTGCATGCTCCATCAACATTATGTCCAAACTCTAGCAAACAGTGCCCCGGGTGATCAAATCAACATGATTAGGGATGCAGATCGCAATTTTGCGGTCTCAGGAGGAGCCGGTGTCCATTCTGACCAAGGGTGGTAAGAAGCCGATCGAAGTGGACGCGGCCCAGATGCAGCCTTTGAAGGTGTATACCAGACGAGAAAAGGAGCAGCCTGCCGCGAAAGCTCCTGACAAGGTTCCTTTGCCTCCGCCGGCAAAAGAGAAGCCACCACCAACAAAAGCTCCAACGACTCAACCTCCGGCTGAAACCAAGGAGCAGGCGCGAGAAAAGCTCAAGTACCCGTCGTTGACAAAGCGGCAAAGGGTCGAGGCGACGCAACAGTACCGCACCAGGTACGAGCCGGCGAAAGAAACTGAGGGGCCCTCTACTTCGGCCTACAACATTGTTGATGAGCTCAAGAAGACCCCGACAAAGATAAGCATGTATGATGCCCTCCAACTCCCTGGGCAGGTGGATCTGTTGCAAGAATCTCTGAAGTCCGTTAAAGGAGGAAAGCCATCACAGCCCGTGTTAGCTCAGCCCTTGACCACTTCAATCACTGGAAAGAACAGACCACCGCCGTTTTACTTGTCCCTGCGGATGGAAGGATGCGTGGTGCACAACTGCATGATTGATTCTGGCGCATCAACTACCGTCATGCCAAGAGCAGTCTGCGAGGAGATTGGCATGGAGTACACGCGGAGCAGCCAAGGTGTTTTGCAATTGGATGGCACTCCTGTGAAAACAGTAGGCGTCATCAAGGATATTCCTATCCAGCTACACAAGGCGCCTGAGATCGTGGTGATTCAAGAAGTTGTGGTCGTTGACCTGGAGCCCTATTTTGGCATGTGCCTCTCGAGGGAATTCACCGCCAAGCTGGGTGGATATCTGTCACTTGACTACTCTCATATGGAGGTCCCCTTCAAGGGGAGAAAGGTGAAGATCTACAATGAAAAACCCTCCACCTTTCTTGTTGGGAGGATGCCGGAAGAGGAGCAGCAGGATGAGTCGGTCCATCTGATGACTGAAGAGCTAGAAGAAGTGGACCTGGTGGAAGAGGCCATAGAACAGCTGCAAGCGGAGGATGAATTCTCCCTGCTTGACTTCAACGCAATGATTGAATCAGACATGGGCTGCTACACTATTGCGCAGCCTGAAAAGCCGAAGGAAACAACAAAGGAAGACATAGGCCCTGCCCCAAATGAGCTATGGAAGCTATACTTTGACGGCGCCAGATGCAAGAACGGCGTCGGGGCAGGGGTACTTCTAGTTTCACCTTCAGGAGAGCAGAAAGACTATTGCTACAGGCTGGCCTGGAGTTGCACCAACAATGCGGCCGAGTATGAAGCCCTGTGCTTAGGGTTGAAGAAGGCGGAGAGATTGGGTATCAAGCAGCTGCAAATCTTTGGAGATTCAGAGCTGGTATGCAAGCAGATCACCAATAAGTGCCTCTCAAAGAAACATTATCTCAAGGCGTACCGCAATCGGGTCTGGGACTTGATGGAATCATTTGACTCCCTGAACGTTAAAGCTATCTCCCGTGAGAAAAATAAACATGCTGATATCTTGGCGTCTGTTGGAGCCAGGTACGTCCCGACTGATGACACTATGCAGAAGCCGAAGCCGGTTCGTACTATTTACAGGCCTTTTGTGCCTGATAGGGACACCCACTGGCAGGTGTTCGACTGTGACGAGCAAATCGTCAATTTTTTGATTCATGAAGCTAGTAGTATTGAAGGTAGAGACCCTGATGACGAGCAGTATGAGGGGTTGATACAGTTAAAAAATAATCATGTCCCAAAAGGACTGATTACTTTGGAGAGTCTCTTTGATCAGAACGATAGAGCCATATCTCATCGAATCAAGGTGGACGCCAAGCAATACATGGACCTGGAGCTCGAGCCCGAAAAAGTGATCAAAGTTGGTACCGACTGTACCCCTGAAGAATTGGAGCAGATTCGGGCCTTGTGCAGAGAATATCCCGACATAGTTGCTTGGTGTTACCAGGACCTGAAAGGGTATGACAGAGAGATTATCCAACACACCATAGAACTGGAAGACGGGGTTAAGCCCTGTAGGCAGAAACAGAGGCCGGTCAACCCAAAAATCGAGGTTCTGATGAGAGCCGAACTCCTGAAGATGCTGGAAGCGAAAATCATCTATCCCATCAAGCATTCTTCTTGGGTTGCAAATCTGGTTCCCGTCAGGAAGAAGAACGGGGACATTCGCCTCTGTGTGGATTTCCGCAATCTAAACCAGGCCTCACTGAAGGACCACTACCCGCTCCCCCAAATTGATCAAATTCTCCATGTGGTCGCGGGAGCTCAGCGATTCTCCCTTCTGGATGGCTTTTCTGGTTATAATCAGATCTGGGTGAAGGACGAGGATCAGCACAAGACGGCATTCACCACCAAATGGGGGACGTTTGCCTATCAGCGCATGCCCTTCGGTCTGTCCAATGCAGGGGCTACTTTCCAGAGAGCCATGGACCTAGCATTCCGTGAGCTATTAAACAAAATAATCGTCATCTATTTGGATGACATGACTGTGTTTTCACACAGAAGAGAAGAACACTCCTCTCACCTAAGGCAAGTGTTTGAAAGGTGTCGTGAATTCGGCATATCTATTAACCCTAAGAAGTCAGTTTTTGCAGTGAAGGAGGGGAAGCTCCTAGGCCACGTCATTTCAGAAAAGGGCCTTGCAGTTGACCCCGACAGAGCAGAGGCTCTTCTCCGATTGCCAATTCCAATGAACAAGAAAGGGCTGCAGTCCTTCTTTGGACAAATCAACTTCGTAAGGAAGTTCGTGCTTGATTTTGCCCAAGTAATCAAGCCAATGGCCGAACTCCTAAAGAAGGATGCCGAGTTTGTCTGGACTGAAGAGAGGAAGAAAGCCTTTGAGGAGATTAAGGCAAGGATTGCTCAGGCGCTGTCGCTGATAAACCCGGATTACTCTAAGGATTTCATCCTTTATGCGGTAGGAGAGCCCGAAAGTTATGCTACAGTTTTGACTCAGAAAGGAGACGACGGCGAAGAGCGGCCAATAGCCTTCCTGAGCCAGGTGATCCAACCTCATGAAGAGAGGTATAACTTCATCGAACGCCAAGTGCATGCAGTCATGAGGTCGTTGAAGAAGTTCAAGCACTTTGTTTCCCAGAGCAGGACGACCGTGTTCGTTGTCCACCCAGATGTTAGAAATTTTATCATACAGGGGGAGATGGGCAACAGAAGGGCCGGCTGGATTGCCAAGATCCAGGAGTTTGATATAGAGGTGCGACCCACCAAGCTGATCAGAGGTCGGGCACTATGTCAAGAATTAGCAAGAAGTGTTGCTGCAGAAGTCGTCGCCTGTCAGTGGGAGGACCCAGTCCTAGAGGGCAATTTTGCCAATTCCTCAGCAGAAGACAGCGACTGGGCTGATGAAATCATTTGGTATTTCAGCACTGGGAGGCTCCCAGATCACCTCAATGCAAGTCAGAGAAGGAGATTCAGGCTCCAAGCTCTAAAATATGTACTGCGCCCCGAGGGGCTGTATTTCAAGAATGTGGACGACATCCTCTTGCGATGCGTCAAAGAATCAGATAAGCGGAAGGTCCTAGGCGAATTCCATTCTGGAATGTCGGGAGGACATCTTTCGGGAAGGCCTACGGCCTTAAAAATCATCAGAGCGGGCTACTATTGGCCCACCCTCTTCGCAGATGCATATGCAGTCTGCCAAAAATGTGAAAAATGTCAAAGGTTCGCCGGCAGAAATAGGAATGCACCTATGCCCCTCCAGCCAATTCAGGCTGAGGCTCCCTTCCAGCAATGGGGCCTAGATTTCATCGGGACAATCTCGCCAAATTCTTCGGCGGGGCATAAGTTCATTCTGACAGCCACGGATTACTTCACCAGATGGGCTGAGGCGATACCTACCAAGCACGCTGACCAGGAGACGGTCATCAACTTCCTTGAAAGCCTAATCACTCGCTTCGGGATCCCAGAAGCGATAGTGACAGACAACGGACCAGGATTCACAGGGGCTAAGCTCGTAGAGTTTACTTGTAAATATGGGATTTACCATAAGGCTTCTTCCAACTACTACCCACAGGGAAATGGCCTAGCCGAGTCTACAAATAAGAATCTAATGAAGATCATAAAGAAGACTCTGGAGAGGAACAAAAGATCCTGGCATTTGTACCTGGATCAGGCGCTATGGGCAGATCGTATCTCAGTGAAGAAATCCATCAAGACATCACCATACGCGCTTGTTTATGGAAAAGAAGTCGTCCTGCCCACCCATGTTGAGATGCCCGCACTCTGGCTGTTAGAAGATGAGAAGGGTAACATGGATCCTGTTGATGCCCGGCTGGCTCAGTTGCTGCAGCTCGAAGAGGAAAGAGAAAAAGCTTACAAAGCTTTTATGAAGCACACCGAAACCACACGAAACTGGTTCTCGAAAGGGACTACGGCCCGAGTCTTCAAGATTGGGGACCTAGTGCTGAAATGGGACTCGTGGAAGGCAAAACCAGGGAACCATGATAAATTTGATGCCTTCTAGGAAGGCCCCTTTCAGGTTGCCCGGGTGAACCAGTTCAACTCCTTTGTGCTGAGAGACATGGAGGGTCAGATCCTCCCAATACCAGTTAATGGCTTTCATCTGAAAGCCTACCACCATTAAGAAGTTCCAGAGGTTTCTCCTGTGTACATACTTTCTTTTCTGCAGTTTAATTTGTTTTTTCTGAATGTAAATATTGCTTTCAGTAGAGGTAGTTTCCTGCTTTTAACCCAGGCGTTCTGCCCTTGGGTTGGACATTTTGTTCCAAGAAAAGGCAAGGTGTTGTAAAAGGGATTATGGAGGAGAAAGGAGTATGTAACATGGGAAGCTAGGGAAAGCAAGCGGGAGAAGTTAATTCACGGGGGAGAAGGCCGGGGGAAGGCATTTGATTTTCTGATTGGTAAGGAGCCCATCGTAAAGGCGCCATACGACTTTCAGAAGGAGGTTAAAAGAGGGGAAGAAAAGAGGCAGACGAAAGGTCTGGCAGTCGATTTTATGCCAGGTCAACTACTGGGCGTGAAAGTCGCCAAGAAAATTCAGCAAATGGCTTAAGGCAAGAAGGAAAAAATGGCTTAAGGCAAAAGTCCGTGCCCAAGGTCGCTCCAAATCTCAGCGACGACAGAAATCGCTTTGAAAAATTTGCGACCCCGGGAGGCGCCGAAGTTGAGCCAAAAATGTAGAAGACAGCGGTCGCTCAAAATTTTCAAAAAGCTCAAGATCGCTCAAAATTTTCAGCGATTCCGGGAATCGCATGGGCATGGCGCGAGGCGCGTTAAAGAGAAAAGAAAAGAAAAAAATTCTAAGTGTCAAGGAGCCGCCCGAAGTCGCTCATTTTTCGAGCGACTCCGGGAATCGCTCATGTTTTTGAGCGAGCGCCGTCAAGGGCCAAGGAACACAAAGAAAAAAATGCTAAGTGTTGGACGACGCGGTCGCCTGGTTTGGCTAGCGATGACCGTCATCGCTCATATTTTGAGCGAACCTCGGCGAGATGAAGACTTCAGGGAGCAAAACAAGTTTAAAAATTTTCTAAGTCCCAGCCGACGCCGGTCGCTCGCCAAGACCCCAGAAGCTCAAGATCGCTCATTTTTTCAGCGATTCTAGGAATCGCTCCCAGTCTTGAGCGACCCTCGTCTCCGGCGCGATTTTCAAGCACAACGAACCTTGGGGCGCGTGCCGAAGTGGCGGCGGGTGACGTCTTCAAGGCGCACGTTCTAAAAAAGGGGTGCTTGCACAGTTTTCAAAGCAGATTGCATTAAAGGCAAGGACAAGCCCTGGGCCAATAAACAAGAGGTTGCGCTCCCCAAAGCAGATCTTATGCACGGCCACCGAAGAATAACGGCGCGCCCACCCACTTCGCGCACCCTGCCTTTAACTCCAGCGCTCGCCATTAATGATGAGCCTCTACTTATCGCCATAAAAGGTCAGGCGCCCAATTCACTTCACCAGAAAAACTACCATTTGAATCCAGACGAACTCCAAGCTGCACCAGAGGAAAAATTCAGAATTTTACCAGCAGGCAGCAGTAGATTTGAATTGTTCCGTCACCATGGGTAAAAGGGAGAGTGGAGAAAGGGGTAAAGCACCTGAGCAGGCAGCTTCGGGCACACCAGAGAGCGGAAAGAAAAAGGAAAAGAAGGGCAAGGGGAAGGAGAAGGCATCAGGGCCAGCAAGACAAGTTCCTCCTCCGCCGCCTGTAGACAATTTGATCAGATACAGGGACAGCCCATACTCTCACAGCATCGAACAGCTTCGGCGCACCGTAGAGGAGTGGCGGAACAAGGTTCTTGCTTCGCATCCTTTCGCCGCAGCCTACCATTCGCACCTGTATTGGTATTTATGCCCGCCGGTGCACCATTGTCCAGAGCTGGTTGCGGCCATTGCCAGAAATTACAGACCGAGCACCAGACAAGTCCGGGACCATGAGGGGACGGTTTTGTTCTCGCTCTATAAGGAGACTGTCCAAATGGCCTTCGCGCCTCGTCATTCGCCGGATAGAAATTATACAGTCAGAAGAGTCAACCTGGCCGAGCAAACAGACAGGTTCGCTGATAATTCGAAAATGAGGCGCTTTCTCGAGTCTCAGCTGCACGAGCCACCGCCGCCCAGACATTGGCCGACGCAGCCAATGCCCCAGGAAAATTTCAAGAGCAAGTCACTCTATTCCATGCTGGCCTGGGTCTTAGGCTGCGGTACTGATGCGATAATTCATCCATACCAGGTCGCTATCGCGGAATGCATCCTTCATGGGGAATTCTATGACCCCAACGCCATGAAGCCGGAAACTAAGCCAGTCTTCTTCGACTGGGCAGATTGCATGGCGCACGGTCTGCATTCAGGCCTTCAGGACCTGAAAGAGGGAAGAACCCAGTCCTTCAGATATTGCTCGTTCCTGGCCTGGCTCTTCCTGTTTCATATGCACAACAAGATGAAGACAATTCCGGTCCAGCAGAAGGACAAGGATGGAGCGCAACTCCCGGTATATGAATGGACTCGGGTCTTGTCAAGGAGGGAATCCTATTATAAATTTAATTTGACATTCTTGGGCCCTGCCCTAGCCATCCTCGACGGCACCTGCTCGCGCGCCCCCCGAGAAATGAGAGAAAGAATTGTGCGGGGGAATATAGGCGACACCTTCAAATTGACACAAGGGTTTGTCATCAGAATTTTCGGGTTCACTGGCAAACCCTTCCTCCTGCCGTTTTTCTGTACAGATTACCTGTTCGGCTTGGAGGCAGCGCGGCAGATGGACTTTGCAGACCAACAATATGGTCAAGGAAGAAAATGGGGCCATATGTTCAAGTTCCCAATCATCTGGGGTGATATCGAAGTCAACACAAATGGGCAGAACGAGTACCTAGCAGCTACACTCCTAAGTTTCGGCCTGGTGGAGCTTCCTCAGCGGTGGAGATATGACCCCCTCGACGTGGCAAAAGATTTCACGGAGATGAAAAATTTTCATGCCTGCCCGCGCCAGGAGGAGATCATGGGGGAGCGAAATAATCCGTCAGGAGGTGACCTGGAGTGGCACATAGAAGAGATGCAGTCGTTCCCGCCTTGGCACGATTTCTACTTTGTTGAGGCGGAGTACGACCCTATCAATAACGATGCTCACAAAACAAACACCCAGGCTTACAGGCGGATGCTGCCAAAAGTCAAAGGTTTGGGTTGGGATGACGAAAAGATAGCACAATGGTGGATCACGAGGGCCCACACCAAGAAAGAAAGGTCTGAAAAATTGTTGGCCAATGACCATCAGTTTTCCAAGATCTATGATGATCACGTCGCCACGTGGCGGCCCATCGTGTTCCGTGATATCGTGCCCCGAGGCATCCGTCGCCTACAAAAGGGAAAGGCCCCACCCAGGCAACCACTTGTGCAAGAAGGAGGGTCCAGCAGTGGAGTGAAGAGGAGTCAAGCGGCAGAACCCATGGTGCAGCCGCCTCCTGAGAAGCCGCAAGGGTCTGAGCAGTTGGCACAAAGCAGCGCAGGACACTCTAGAGCCTCTGAGGCAAAAGGTAAAGTTGAGATTTAAGACGCCTAAGGCTCTTCCGGGAGCAGACATCGATCTATCACCCTTTGTACCAGCCTCAACCGCTGTCAGTCAAAAAGCGGCTACGCCTAAAAAAGAAAAGAGGAAAAGGTCAGAGAGGTCAAAGGAGAAAAAGACCACGCCCAAGAAGGAGGCTGCGCAGAGACCGTGGTGACTCCGCAGAGGAAGGTTGCCGCCAAGGAAATTATAACTGTCAAGGAGGACACCCCAGAAGAAGAAGTTGAACCGTGGATAACACAAGTTTTCAACACGCCAGCTCAAGCCGAGCTCGCAGGTACGCTTTCTCTCTTCTCTCAACAATCTTCTAAACCATTGCCTGCGGCACCCCCTTCCACCTCCGTTGAACCCGTCATCGTTGCAGTATCTCACTCTCCCCTCATAGAACCCCAGCCCTCCGCCTCCATCCAACAAGCCCAGCAGGCATTCGGCCAGTTTTCCTCAGATTTTAACGCCTTTCAAACCCTAAGTCGAACGCAGTCGGGCGCCGCCGCTGAAGACCCACCTCATTCTCCCCATCCTTCATCTTCAGCAGGCGCATTCATTGAAAACCCATCTTTGCATCTTGAGGAACCTCCCGCCTCTACCCAAGCCCAGTCGTCCCCAAAGGCGACTGAACCCTCAGGCGCCGTTTCCTCTCATCTGTTCGCAGACGAACAGATGCCCCAACAAGACTTGCCTTTGGCCTATCCTATGCTCGGGGAAATGGAGCTCAGTGAACCACGGTTGAGAATGGTGGAACACCACCCCATGGTAGCCCAAGCGGAGCAAAGTTCCTTCAGATGGCTCCAAGACATGAAGAAGAGAAAGGGCGAGGAGATTGCTGGAGTAGAGAAGTATGCTAAGTTTGACCTGGACAACATGGTGCTCTACAAAGAAAAAAGGGTTCCCAAGGTGAAGAAGCGCCGAAAGGACATGACCTCAGATGACTACGAGCACCACCGTAAGGCCAAGGACCTGAACAACATCAGCGTGGAAAATGAAATAGGGGGCATCCATGTGAGGGCTGATACGTTATATGTGAGCCATCAACAGTTGAAGAAGCGCTTCTATGAGGTGGAGAATGAAAAAATCAGGTTGGAGGAAGATATGGCGAAGATGCAAGCGCAGCTGGAAGATGCCCAGGATGAGTCCCAGAAGCTAAAGGAGCGGCTGGCAGCCTTGGAAAAAGAGGCAGCTGATCAAAAGGAGGCTGCAGAGCAGCAGGCCAGAGAGAAAGAGGAAGCGCAGGCCCAAATCGTTGAACTTCAGGGCCAGCTCCAGGGAGTACAGCAGCAGCTGGAGGAAAGGGCTACACAGGTTGCGGCCTTTTCAAAAGATCGAGTCAAGGAAATCCGCGCTGGCCTGCTGAAGGGTTTCAAAACCCACGTCTCCAGATCTCTCTCGGTCCTCGCATTCGTCTCCAAAGTGCAGGAAGTATCTGCCCAGGGTAAGCTTGTGGTAGAGGAGGCCGAACGCCAAGCTCAGCGATGGCTCGACTTGGCTGTCAAAACAGAAGAATACGAGCGCAAGGGCCTCCGATTTGTCCCCATGTCTCAGATTGCCCTAGATTGGGCCACTGCAAGGGCAACCTTGCATTTATATTTCGAAAAATCAGAGAAAATCCGGAAGGCCAGGAGGATGTTGGATGCACTGCAGAAGGAGAAAAACATCTGCCTGGTTCCTTTCCAAACCCTTGCATCGCTTGGGTTCCCAAGTTTCTGGAACGAAGATGGAAACTGCCGACCCAGAGAGGAATTGAAGCCAATCTGGGAAGCCTTCCAGTCAGACACAACGGAGATAGATGACTGGGAAGACCCAATTCTTGAGGCGCAGGTCACACAGTTGGTGGCTCGATTCTGCCAGATTAGCGCCTGCCTCACCGAGTTGAGTGAGAGGGTCAGCGCGATTGATATGCTCCAGGTCGAAGCCTTCAAGTGCATGTTGAAAGATGTCAGCGACCTCGAGCCCTTCCAAGAAGCAGCCTGGACTCAGGTTCAGGCTACTTATGATCGCATCCATGATCGCGTGGCCCCCCAGATCAAGAAGAAGAAGGCGAGGGGCAGTCGGAAGGAGAATCGGAAGAAGAAGAATCAGAGGAGTCCGAAGAGGACAGTGCTGAAGAAGAAGAGCAGCAAGAAGCAGAGCAGCAGAGAGAAGGGCCACAACAGGAAGAAGCAGGGACCGGGGGTGACTCCGAGCCCAAAGGATGAAGGCATGGGTCCTTGCATCGAGGCGAGCTCGATACCCCGCGAGCCGCCAGGAATGTTGCCACATTTTGCTAAGGGGTAGAAATTTTGAAAATTTTGAAAAATTGCTGCTGCAACGTTCGGACCAGATTCTTCCTCCCTCCTTCCTTTCCAGCTTCGTTCAGGCAGTTTTCATATTTCCAGTTTTCAGTTTTTCTTTCCAAGTGTTCAGCAAGTTCGGCAGGGTTTGGGGAAAGCCTAAAATATTCTAAGTTTGGGGCACTCCCTTGGTCGCTCCATTTTGGAGCGATTTCGGGAGTCGCTCCCTCCTTCCAGCGACTCCCAGCTCTGCCTCTCCGTACGACGACCGACGACAACGGCAAAAAAGCAAAGCAAGCGGGATTAAATTGATAAAATTTGTTTAAGTGTGATGTTTCCCGTGGTCACTCCATTTTGGAGCGACCCTCGTCATCACCAACTTCACCCAGCGATCTTCGTCATTAGCGACCGACGCAGGTCGCACATTTCTTTAGCGACCGCGGTCAACAGGGAGGATGATGCAAAAAATTTCTAAGTGTTGAGGCGACGTCGGTCGCTCCATTTTGGAGCGACTCCCGTCGTCGCTCAACTCGGCCAACGACCGTCGTCGTCACCCAGATTCCCAACGAACTTCATCAAGTGCAGCTTTCAAGCGTTGACGCCGGTCGCTCCGTTTTGGAGCGATTCTCGGCGTCGCTGCAGCATTTCAGCGACCGCGGGCGAGGAGGCTCCAAAGGCTTCTAAGGCACAAGGCAGAATGTTGACGTCGGTCGCTCATTTTTCGAGCGACTCCCGTCGTCGCTGCCATCCGCCAGCGACCGCCGTCGCCTCCCCCCATTCAGCGACCGTGAGCAAAAAAGGACCAAGTCGCTAGTTTTTTCCAAGGCAAAGTGTGTCCCGGGTTCGCTCCATTCCGGAGCGACTCCCGGGGTCGCTGTTTTTATCAGGCGACTTTGGTCAACCCCTCCCACTTCAACGAACCGTAGACCGAGGCCAGACCACGCACGGATTTCGGGATTTGAGCCTGTCAGGATGGGACAGAAGGTCTACCTCAAAAGTACAGGGTAGGTGAACATTGATGGTGTCCTCAGAGGCAAACTGTACTGCACCTACCACATTAATCAGACTTGACTTCTCACCCACCAGATCTGCCCGGAGCTGTACCAAACTCAGGTGAATCTTGTTGCAGGTACGCTCACGGCCAGCAAGGGTCAAATCTCGGCAGCTTTTGCAGTCTTTGGGTTCTGTGCATCATTGTAATTGGGGGGAAATTTCTGCTATAAATAGCAGTGGACTTTCATTGTAAAAGGGGGGGAACATATTGCTAAGAAAGCTCTGCTGTATCAAACACTTGCTTCCAATACTAAGCATCTTTGGCTCTGATATCTGTCTCTTTCTTTTATGCTGCCTTCTGCAAGTATTTCTGCTCCGTGTTCATTTATTTTTCTGATTGCTGTAATTCTGAATTTTGGATTAGAGCATTGGCAATTAATTGAATCTGGAATACTAAACTGAAGGATACATAGGAAGGAATAACAGTGTTAGTTTCTGTTACATGCTTTGTTTTGATTGTTGTTGGTTTGTGTATTAGCTAGTAATCGTGCTGCTTGTTCTTTCCCACCATAACCACATGCTATTTACATCTCTTTCTGCATTTTACAATCTCTTTCCAGTTCCCTTATCTAAAAAACATCAGTAGTGTAGTATAGGAGCCGGCCTTCTCCGGAGATTGGCACGGGAGGCATCTCTTCCTCCCGGCCTTTCAATCTGCTGGGCGAATCTAGGGCGCAAAAGATTAAAATCCTTTCCTAATGGCAGATTCGTAACCAACAGCTACTCTATATCGTCAGCTAATAGAAAGTCTCATTTACCTGACAAACACTAGGCCAAATATTGTTTTTGTTGTAAATTATCTTTTAAGATTCATGCAAGATTCTAAGGAAAGTCATTGGAAAGACGTAAAAAAAGTTACTGCATTATGTCTGTGGAGTAGTAGAATATGGCCTGGAATATAAAAATAATAATTTTTTTTTCTTATAGGGATACACTGACTCGGACTATGTTGTATCCATTGATGACAAAAAGTCAATGTCAAGATGTGTTTCATCTGGGATCTGGACCTGTCTCCTGGCATAGCAAAAGTAACATGCAGTGGCACTATCATCCATAAAGGAAAAATATCATGTTGCATGAAGAGCTGCGTGTGAAGCACTATGATTACAATTCATTCTACCAAATATGGGTATGTGCAAAAGGCAACCAATAGTGTTGAATTGTGACAATTAGGGTGTTTTGAAATTGATCAAGAATCCAGCGTTTCATGAAAGGACAAAACATATTGAAAGCAGTTTCTAGTCATCTTGGTCTTGAGAGAAACTTGCTTCTATGGTTAGAGCTACATGAAAACAATATGTCCAATCTTGAATTGCCTCTTTGATAGATGATTCTATTGTTGTTTTACGCATTTATGAGCTTGACAAAGATTGTCCTTGAGGATCTTGAGAATCGATTATCTCTGTTAGAGTAAGGTACCAACATGTGCAAACTGAGAGGAACTTAGAAAGTAATTTGTCAAAGACATAGGCTTTTGACCATATAATGCCTCAAATAGGGACACCTTAGTGGAAGGATGATAGGAGGTGTTGTACCACCACTCAAGCAATGGAAACCACTTAACCCACGAATATTGCTCGTCTTGGGCAAAGCACCTCAAATACATACTTAATCATTTATTACAATTTTAGATGCCTTTCTGTATGAGAATGATATGCTAAACTCATGGTAAACTAGGTACAATTGAGTGTGAGTTCCTTCAATAAGTAGCTCATGAGTACGGGATCACGATCACTACCTATAGTCTTTTACATGCTATGTAATTTGAAAATCTGATCTAGGCATAACATAGCCACTTTATTTTTTGTATCCAGATGCTGCAGTACAAAGAAATTTCAATACTTGGAAAGGCAATCCACTATCATAAAAATCATTGTTTTCCCTTTAGATTTAGGAAGACTTTCAATGAAATCCACAAATATATGTTCCCACTGACGTTTTGGAATGCGTAGTAGCTGAAACAAACCTACAGACTTGACATTTTCTCCTTTATTTCATTAGCACACTTAACATTCTCTCAGAAACTATTTTAAATCTCCTTTTATTCCTGTCCAATAAAAGGATCGATTCACCCATTGATGAGTTTTGAGAAAACCTGAATGACCTGTTGAGGGAGACACATACAATTCATTGAGGATTGTATCTTTAACCGAGGATAATTTGATCAAGAACATTCAATTCTTTTCCTCAAAATCTCTCCAGATCAAGAAAAATCTTGGTCCAACTATATGCCTGACCTGCTAAGGAGATGCATGCAATTAATGGAGGATTCTATCTTTAATGTGGTATGATTAGATCAAGAAAATTTGATCCTTATTCCTCAAAATCTCTCCAGGCCAAGAAATGTCTTGGTCCATTAATATGCTTTCTTCAAGACTACAAATAGTAAGCAAAGACTTGGCATCAATCTTCCATTCCTCACAAGCCTATGCAATCCAAACTGGAATCAAACAAGAGACAACATGGATAGTTATAGAATCTTCATATTTGCAAGAGAAAGAGCATTTGCCACCACATTTTCTTTGCCCTTATTATATACAATCTCAATATCATAACCCAACAGCTTAGTCGACTAGTTATTCTGTTCAAAACAAGACAGGCACTGATTCAAAAATTATTTGAGGTTCTTGTGATCAGTTTCAATGATGAAGCACCAACCCAACAAATCAGGTTTCCACTTTCCAGTTGCATGTAAAATAGCCAGCATCTCCTTCTCATAAGTGGATTTGCCCAACAAGAGGGTAATTATCCTGCATAAGCACAACACCATTACCTGTTGCTGATGCATCACATTCTATGGAAAATGGTTTACTTAAGTTTGGAGTTGAGCACATGGCCTCTTTCAAAGCATTAAAATTTGTTGTAGTTGGGATCCGAAACTCAAAATTTCAAGTTAAGGAATATTATGAAAAAGTGCAATTCAGAAATAACAAAGTAATACAATCCAGAAAACAAAAGTATGTAAGCAAAATAGCATAATGATTTTATTGCTCAGAAAACAGAGTACAATGCAAGCAATCTTTGAGAAGAAATGTGAGGCTATAACATTGCATTCATTACTCCTGTCTTTACAATCAGGGGTTGCATCTCTCTTTATACATCTTTGGTGTGCTGGAAATCCACCATATTGAATATGGAATATCACCCACATGGAAATGTGGTGGTTCACCTTCCATGAGTGGTCACCTATATGAAAATGTGGTGATTCACCTTCCACGAGTTACGAAATGCATTTAATTGAAAATTACATACATATGACTTGTTCTTTTGTGTTTTGTCTTCAACTAATGTGTCAACATAGCTAGAGATGCATTTTGGCTACAAAAATCTAAAAATAAAAAATTACTATTTTTAGTAAACATTTGTTTTGCATTTTTGAGGGCCTCTAGAGTGTTTTTTTCACAAAGTTGTCGGCAACTTGTTTGCAATAGAGTTGCCTACTAAAATTGTTGTTCTCCCTCTAATCTTTCCAACACTTCTTGAATAGATCAGAACGGAGTCCCGACCACAAAGTTCTTCCCCTAACAATGTGTTAGTATCAAAAAAATAGATTTTCATGCATAATGCCATGCCCAATGAAGGTCACATGCCTGGATCATCCCCCCTTGAAAAGCAATGGTCCCCATTGCATCAACTTTTGACATCAGGTGCAGAAATTGTTTCTTTATCTGATTTTCTATGAGCCTTTCCCCTTGGTGACCAACTTGTCCTCGCTTGACCACTCTATACATGTGAGTTGATTGTCTTCTAGTGGTCTTACTCCATGTGTCAACAATCTGGTCCTCCTCTACTAATTCTAAACCATCTGGGTTGAGTTCTCAATGTTCAATTGTTCTACTACTACAGGAGTCTCCAATAGATGTAGATGATAGGGCCTGAAAAGTTCAACAATGAAGATTGGATGCAAACCAAGATAAGATGTACGATTCAATTCAAAGGCACTTTCTCCCACCTTCTTGGTGATGGTGTATGGTCCAAAGTGAAGAGGGCAGATCCTCCTACGAGGTCTTGCAAGTCTCTATTTTGAAGATGTGACCATACCTTATCACCAAGCTCGAATTGATGTGGGACCCGATGTTCGTCATGGCGTTGCTTGTATTTGTTATTTGTCTTTTTCAAGAAGCCACAAACATGTTGCTAGATGTGTTGAATCTGTTCCACAAACCATGTTGCCTTTCCTACTTTTTTCAATGAGGTGAGTATTCCATGGGTTGCATAGGGAGAGCTAGATCAGTGGATGTCAAAGGTTGGAACCCAAAATAGACATGAAATGGGTTGTGTTTGGCACAGCTACGTAGAGTAACCACGTTGAATGTAGGGGAGGCTCTCATCCATAGTTGAGAAAATCGGCGGAATCCCAATTTGTTGCCGATTTTTACAAAAAATCTCGAAAAAATCGACCACAACCGCACGAGTAGAGGCTACGACCGATAAAAAGAAAAAGACTTTTTTTTCTTTCTTATTTTTCAACTCACCTCTTGCAAACAAAGAAAAACAGTCTTCCACCTTGCTACCACCCCGACCCAAA
Organism: Wollemia nobilis; assembly: GCA_028583015.1. NCBI lineage: Eukaryota > Viridiplantae > Streptophyta > Pinopsida > Araucariales > Araucariaceae > Wollemia > Wollemia nobilis. Next base: position 3,364,949 of record JAQPPZ010014908.1, read on the forward strand.
CATGCTAAGGCATCCTAGGAGCGAGCGATTGCGGTGTGAAGGAATCCGGCAGCCAACAACAACCGCCCAGAAGATTCATTCAAGGTAAGAAATTCTTTGAAAACTCTTTTTTTTTTTTCCTCCAACTTAAAACAAGGTTTAGAATTATATTAGGGTTGTTTGCCGATTTTCTTAACTTTAAATCCTAAACCCAAAACCCTAGTCTAGGGTTTTGGGTTTAGGGTTTTTTTTTTTCCTCCTTTTAAGTAGATACTTAATTGATATATGCAAGCCGAATTATTAGCTATCAATATTTGTTAAACATTAAACCCCAAACCCTAGTCTAGGGTTTAGGGTTTTCTTTTTCTCCCTTCAAGTAAATAACTAAACATTGCCTAAAACTGCTTGATAACTATGTATGCAAGACCATTTTCAGATATTAATGTTTGAACTTCAAAGTTTAAAGTTTAAACCCGAAACCCTAGTCTAGGGTTTCAAGTTTAGGATTTTTTTTCTTCTCTTTTTAAGTAAATATGTCTGCCTGATAACTATGTATGCAAGCCTATTTTTCAGCTGTTAATGTTTGAAACTTTGAAGTTTGAAGTTTAAACCCTAGGCCCTAGGGTTTTTTTTTCCTCCTCTTTTTAAGTAAATATTGCTGCTTGGTAACTATGTATGCAAGCCCATTTTTTAGCTGTTAATGTTTGAATTTGAAACTTTGAACTTTGAACTTGAAGTTTAAACTCTAAACCCTAGCCCTAGGGTTTTAGGTTTAGGTTTTTTTTTCCTCCTCTTTTTAAGTAAATATTGCTGCCTAATAACTATGTATACAAGCCCATTTTTCAACTGTCAATGTTTGAATTTTAAACCCTAGCCACTAGCCTTTTGGTTTAGGGTTTAGGTTTTTTTTCCTTTTTTTCAAGTGATTGTAACTTTGTTGTTACTAACTTACTTGTTTCCATGTGCAGACATATAAAAAATGAAACCATTGGATCCAGCATGGGCATATCGAACGCTAGGGCCAAGAAAAGAGGATTTTAAATGCAATTTTTATGGCTTAAGTTTTATTGCATTTATCGCCTCAAATTCCATTTGGCAAAGATACCTATAACAATAATGTCAAGGTATGTGATAAGGTGCCAAAAGAAATTAAAAATAAAGTAAACGCCATGATCACTATGGCAGATGAAAATGCTAGTCTCAAAAGAAGTCATAGCGATGCCATTTCATCCCCCCCCTCCAAGTTCCTCGTACTAGTGCCGACTTTAGCCGATTTCAACAGAGTAATTTGAGTCCTTCAAGTGCACAAGCAGCTAGTGGGATGGGGGAGTCCTATTTTGTAGACCGTTCCGTGCCAAGGGCACACTCCACGCTTGAGGGTATGGTCGCGTGGAACCAAGAGAAGCACAATGCAGCAAGGACAGCCATTGCCACTTTTTGGTACTATTCTGACATTCCCTTCAATGTGGCAAGGGCTTCATATTGGCGGCACATGATTGATGCCGCAAGTTGCGGTGCAGGATTTAAGGCACCAACTTATGATGACCTTAAGGGCCCTCTCCTTCGACAATCTGTGTTCAAATTTCAAGTTGTGGCATTGTGTTTGACTAAATTTATATATATATGGCATGACTAATTTTTTTTATATATATTAATATGATAATATCAATATGCAATGTGCATGACTAAATTTTTTTATACTTCAGGTTGTGCTTGACAAACAGCATAGGGTGTGGAGGAGCAAGGGTTGCACTATAATGTCTAATGGTTGGACGGATGGGAGGGGAAGAACCTTAATAAATTTTTGGGTTGCATCTGCAAAAGAAACTACATTCCTCAAGTCAGTAGATGCATCGGCACATATTAAGAATACCGAAATGCTTGTAGGATTGTTGGAGGAAGTTGTGTTGGAGGTTGGGGAGGAGAATGTTGTCCAAATCATCACGGACAATGCAGCAGCGTATAAGGCATCCGGGAGGATTTTGGAGAGATTCCCCACCATTTTTTGGACCCCATGTGCAGCCCATTGTCTCGATTTGCTCCTTGAGGGCATTGGGAAATTACCTTGGGTGGCAGAGGTTGTAAGGAAGGCTAAGGCCATCACAAAATTCATTTACAACCATTCATGGGTCCTTAGCCTCATGAGACGATTTACTAATGGGAGGGAGCTAGTGCGGCCTGGCATTACACAATTCGCCACAAACTTTGTGACATTGCAGAGCATTTATGATGCAAGAGGGTCACTGAAGCAAATGTTTGTGAGTGATGATTGGAATTGTAAACCAAATGCAAGATACCAAACGTCACCTGAGGGGCATAATTTCTATACTTATTTGTTTGAGGACTTCTGGATGGTCATGGATGAGGCCATCAAGGTACAACACTACGCTTATTAATTTATTTTATTTTATTTATGTTGTAAAATATTTTTCTTTAAATTATTTTCTTTTTTTTTCCAGGTCTTACAGCCTTTCGTGAAGGTTCTTCATCTTGTTGATGAAGAACAATTTCCAATGGGATCTGTATATGAGGCTATGGATAGGGCAAAAGAGGCAATTGCTGCATTTTATGGACATGCCCGCACCAAATATGATGCCATTTGGACTATCATTGATAACCGATGGACATCACAACTCCATAGCCCTCTTCATGCAGCGGGTTACTATTTGAACCCCAAAATCATTTATTTTGCTACATTTCGTGTTGATTATGAGGTGAAGCTTGGCCTTCAAGATTGCATTGACCGCGTGTTCTTAGCGAGTAAACAATTGCACGATAAAATGCGTGCAGAGATACAAGATTATAAGGCACTCCATGGCTGCCAATTCCCATTTGAGCAATGCATAAATGCTATTGAGATATTGAGGCCAAGTAACCCTCATCAAATTATTATTTATTGTCTTTTGATTTTGTTTTAAACTTTTAAGCTATTACATGTGAAATATTAATTTTTTTTTGTTGTTGTTTCTAGATTTATGGTGGGAGGACTTTGGTGATTTTACACCCAATTTGCAGCACATGGCCGTTAGAATCTTATCTCAACCATGTAGCTCTTCAAGTTGTGAGCGCAATTGGAGTATGTTTGAGCACATACACTCTAAGAAGCGCAACAAACTTACACAAGAAAAGTTAAATGATCTTGTGTTTGTACATTACAACCTTCGTCTCCACCAAAAAAAAATTTGAAAAAACAAATACTGAGCCCATTGACCTAAGTGACATTGATCCATCATCTGAATGGATACAGATGCAGCACAGAAGCAGCAAGAACAGCAAGAGCGTCTATTCAGCATGGAAGATTTACAAAACTATGAGAACCTAGTGGAGGAGATGGCAGCAAGGGACCAACAAGAGGCCTTAGCACAAGAAGCGGTGTCGGCAACTACAAGCACGCATCAACAAAGAGAGACTAGGGCTTATGCTAGGACAAGGGGCAAAGGAATTGCAAGACATTAGTGTGTGGGGCTATTGAGGCATTTTGAGACATTTTGCAATTTGTACCTTTTCATATTATAACCAATACAAGATGTGTTTTGTGACTTTCATGTGTACTTAAAGCTTGAGCCTTGTATGATGTCTTGACATTAATTGTTGCTTTTATTGCAATATTTGATTTGCATAATGTTAATTCAGTGTATGAATGAAAAAAACGTTTTTTCAATGAAATTTTTGTTTTTTTCAGTTTTTTTTTTTGTCGATTCTTTCCCCGATTTTTAAAAATGCCGATTCTTTGCCAATTCCGATTTTCTCAACTATGGTTTCACCTACATCTTGATGTCTTCTTCTAGAAGCCTGCACACCTCCACATTGTGGCCTGTAACCTTGGTAAGATGGATCGATGCCTGCTTCCATATCTTTGCTGCAATATATATAGAACACTGGATTCAACAAAGAACCCTTTATGCCATATACCTAAGCCTTGTCCCTCCATAGACTTGGAGGATTTGTTGTAGCTTGACTGCCACTACTAGTTCCTTGACCCTCACCCATAGAGGCCATTAGAAAAAGAAGAAATAATGTATGTCTTAGGATATGGCCTTAGAGGTATTAGGAATAAAAAGTTATAGAATAAACAAAGGGAAGAACCCAAAAAAATCCTAAAATTCTATTAAAAAACCAAAAACCCGACCTCTGAAATCTTTTCCCAGCTTGTGCAATCTTCCAAAACCATGAGCAAATCCTTCAAATGCTACTTGAAATGCAGTGGAGAGTGTCTAATCAGCCTTCAGCAATTTGCCACCAAAAGGTGGAAAGAGGAAAAAATTACCGATTTCATGCTTTTATGCTGTTTTTGGCTGTTATTATTCACGGTCAAGTTTTTGCAGTCTCTCCCGAGTTTTTTGGCCAATTTTCTTGCTGACTACTCACCAAAATTTGATGGCAAGTTTTTAGGCAATTTTCTAGCCTATCAAAAAGCTAGCGAGTTTGATGAGTCCTCGTAATTTCCTGGCAAGTGTTCTATCACTATTTTCTTCAACTCATTGTAGTTGGTTCTCCCTTGCTGTGTTCAACACCTCATTAGGGTTGCTCTGCTTCAACCTTGGCAAGGACTTTTACCATGCATGACTTGTTTGCTAATCTGCCTTTTTACATGACCACCCTTTGGATGTCTTATTTGTGATTGTTCAAGCTTTAGGTCTGGTGTTGAAAATTATTCGTGTGGTTTTCAAATGATTTGTCTTCGAATGACTTGAATGTGGCTGAGGGGTTCCTGCTTTATGGTTTTGCCTCTAGAACTTTCTTCCTAACTTGGACATTTTCTAAACTTCTCATTTTCTTCAGGCGCAAGAATCTAGTTTTCCTCTTGAATGGTACTATTTGACCTTAGTTCCTCTTGAATGGGTAACATCTGATTTGGACATGCACTATTATTTGAAAGCCACCCTCTTCTTGTATTTGTTCAACTTCCTTTGCAAAGCTTTGTTGTTGTAAAGAATTTAGAACTCCAAAAAGGAGGTCCAAGTTTCGAATCCTATGGGTGTAGTGTTGTGCACCATGCTCCGGTCTGCTTTGATGGAAATCCAAACCGATAGTGACAGTTCATACCAAAAGGCATTGTCCCATATGGCCTATGGTCTCATGGATGTTAAAAACCACTGCCCTTTTTCCTTTTTTTGGCTGGTAGTCACTACTATGATAAAAAAATAAAGGCAATTAGGGGGGAAATTAAAGACACATGTTTTGCCTTTGTTTTTTAGATGTGCAAAAGGGGCGTATCTTTGTAATAGCCCCCAGTACAACCATGTTGACTATCTTTATTTGATCAGCTTAGGCCCATAGGCTAGGAAGAGTCGGCCCTTGAGCAATTGGGGTAGGGTTTGCTACTTCAGAAGTCTATAAATAGGAAGAGATATATTGTAGTTGGTTCTCATTCATACAATTTAATCTTCTATTACATTTGGTGCAGATATGAGACTTTGCCCTCTCTAAGTGGCTTGGACTTGGTTTTATGATTTGAATTTGGATTGTTGCTTTCATCTTGGATTTCCTATTGCAGATGTCTTGGTTTTTGATATGTTGTGAATTATGGATTTTTTTATTGTTGAATGGTTGTATTTAAAAGTTATTTTGTTACAAATTGTATCAAAGCATCAATTTTGGCGTTCTATGGATGATAAAATTTAGGAACAATGAGTAAGCATGCGCCCACAAAGACCCTTCTTCAACGAAGCAACATTTGTGTATCAACTAATTTTTGACCAATACTTCCAATGTGAATATCTTGCATAATATTGTGATCTATGCCCTTTGGACCCGGGGGACCTATCTGATAACTCTTTATTTGGAAAAATCCATTGTAGCATTGAGAGCTCGTTTCCTACGATTAACAAATTATGGATCCCTATACATCCAGAGGCTAGGAACAAATCCACTGGCATTTGGTAAGGACAAGTAAGAGTGCTAAGGAATATATGAAATCAAGCATTGCTCCTCAAGAACAGGGCAACCAACATAATGTTCCAAAAATTAGCACCTCATCACAATGAGTTTCAATCGTAGTACTCTTTAGCACCTTGCCACAATGAGCTCCTCACCTAATCGGTTTGGTTGAAGTCCATATTTTGATGAATCTATTTTGAGTCCGATGAAAGCAATGTATACAAGAAAACTAGAGGTTGAAACCTCTTTGCATATCAATGTTCTTCACATCAATGAGTCTATAAGTAAGCTCCATGTGTTAGTAGCATCAATCACCAACTTTCTAGATCTACCAAAGAGTTATCAAATATAGAATGCAATCTTGGTTTTGAGTTTCAATAGTTTGCTAACCAATAGATTATAACAGATAACAAAATAGAGGTTGAGAATGATGAACCAAGGCACTCTCTAGAAATGATGCATAATCATTACATCAAGTATGCTAATGATGATTCTTGTATTGAGGTTGATATGGATATAAGTATTGGCGGGCCAATTAAGTTCCTACAATGGTCTTACCATCTACCAGTACCTAGATTTAATCAACCATCATTTTCGGAAGATGACCCTAGAGGTTGGCTTCCTAAAATGTAGTGGTTATTACAATTACACAAGACTCTTGAAAGTGGGAAACTTACTCTAGTAATTTCATGCCTAGATACTGCCTTCAATTGGATTATGTGGGAAATGATCTGTAAAGGTCATGCTCCTTTGTGTCCAAAATTAAAGATGTTCTTGAAAAAGTTTGATAAGGGATTTTCCTCATCCTATGTGGTCAAGCTGTTACAAACCAAACAGACGGGTTTGGTTGATGAATATTGTATTGAATTCATGAGTACTTTCAACTACAACTATAATGTGGATTCAACAATGGTATTATTAGCATGTAGGAATGGGTTGAAGGAGAAGACCTAAAGGGAATTTGATATGCATGATCCTTGCACAATCTAGGATGCTAGAAGTTTGGCCAAAGCAACAAAAAACAAATTCAAGATGTCCAAGTTTAGCCAAATAGGTACTTCAACACAAGGACGCCATATTTCAACCCATGAGGTGATGATCGAGCAACAAGATTCTTTTGTTATAGGTGCAGATCCACACATCCTTGTGATAAAGCGTGTGAAGAAAAGAAGCTTCTCCACATTGATATGGAGGATGAGGTTCTGGCTGCAAAAATTCCTCTTGACGAAACAAATGAAGTCAAACATCTAGTCGAGGACACGATGAAAGAAGATTTACTTGGCTTGTCTATCTTTGCATTCATGAGAGTGCAAAACCATCAAACCATCAAGGTAGATGCCTTTATCAAAAATCGTTGAGTATGTGTTTTGATTGATTCTTGTAGCACTTATATTTCATAGATAGCATGCTTTCCAAGAGGTTGGGCTTGTATGTTTAACAATTGAGATAATTTCAATGTATTGATTGCCATTGGTGGTAATGCTACGACAAGTATCCAATGTTTGACTTACTCTTCGTAGCTATACTTGGACAAGGAATTTGTAGGAGATGGACTTGGGAGGTGCATTTATTATCCTATCTTCCCAATGGTTTGCCTAGTTAGGGGATGCCACTTTGAATCTATAGAAATTATTTGCATAGTGGAAAGGGAATGAGAAGCTTATTAAACCACAACGTATGCAGTCCCCACCCTCCAAGTTGGTCAGTTCTCATCAAATGGATAACATGTTGAGGAAAGGGGGTAATGGCATATATGTGCAACAATTATCATTTGAGGTCTAAGTGGAAGCCTAGGACAGATCAGGCCTTCCATTTGATATGTAGTCTATCATCTGCAAACATGAGAAGGCTTTTGAAGAACACAAGGGACTCCGTCCTAAGTGAATGCATGATCATGCTATACACTTGGTTCAGGGCACCCATCCACCCAATGTTTGGCCTAATAGATATCCTCAATTGTAGAAGAAAGAAATTAATTATTTGATTTAGGAGTTGCAGCAAAGTATTATTCATCCTAGCTCGTACTTTTTGCTAGTATGCATGCTCAAGAAGAAGGGTAACTCTTAGCAGATCTGCCTAGATTTTTGTCGTCTCAACAAATTGCCATGAAAGATACAAATATCCTCAACAACAATGAAAGAAAAGGAGAAAAAAGTCAAAAAAATGGTTTAGGACATGTTGCAACAAGATATCATTCGTTTGAGTGCTAGCCCTTCGATTATTTGTTGGATGAATTGCATGGGGCTCAATTTTTCACTGACTTGCAATCAGGCGTTCACCACATTAAGGTTAAAGAAGAACACATACTAAAACAACTTTTCGGATTCATGGTGATCATTATGAGTTTTGGTCATGCCTTTTGGTCTCACTCAAGGCCCCACCATCTTTCCAAGCATCCTGAAGTCTGTCTTCCATTCCGTTTTGTGGAATTTTGTCTAGGTGTTTTCTGATGATTTTTTGATCTACGACAAATCTTAGGATGAGCATTTTTAGAATGTGAAGTAGGTGTTTCACTTATTGGAAAAGAGTTGTTTTTGATAAATCTAAATGCTCCTTTGAAATTTTAAAAGTAGAATATCTAAGTCATATTGCATCTCTGGATGGTGTGAAGGTTGATTCTAGGAAAATTCAAGTAGTGGAAAACTGACCCATTCCCAAATATCTTAAAGGTCTTTGGGGTTTTCTAAGCATTACAAAATATTACAAGAAGGTTGTCCAAAATTTGCAACACTGTTGGCAACGTTTACCGATAAAGATGCATTTATTTGGACAAAGGTAGCTTGATCTAAGGCATGTGACCTTCTTGGGGCATGGCTTTATGCCCAAAAATATTTTATTTATCCTAACCACATTGTTAGGGGCACAACTTTGTGCTTGGGACTATGTTTTGATACATTCAAGAAACGTTGGAAAGATTAGAGGGAGAAATTGAGCAGGAAACTTTGGTGCAGACAAGTTGTCGACAACTTTGTGGACAAAATGCTCTAGATGCCCTCAAGAAATGCAAAACAAAATGTTTACTAAAAATATATATTTTCTTTTTAGATTTTGTTAGCCAAAATGTATCTCTCGCTATGTTGACAAAATTAGTAGAAAACAAAACACAAAAGGACAAGTCATATGTATGTAATTTTCAAATAAAGGCACTTTGTAACTCGTGGAAGGTGAATCACCACATTTTCATATTGGTGACCTTCTAACTCGTGGAAGGTGAACCACCACATTTCCATGTGTAGGACCTTCCATATTTAGTATAGTATATTTCCAACACACCAAAGATCTTGTATAAAGAGAGATGTACCCCTGATTGTAAAGACAAAAGTAATGGATGCAATGTTGTAGCCTCACATCTCTTCTCAAATAATGCTTGCATTGTTATTTGTTTTGTGAGCAATAAAATCATTATGCCATTTTGTTTACTTATTTTTATGTTGTGGTTTGTTATATTTTGTTTTTTTTTTAATTGCACTCTTTCATGATCTTCCTTAACTTGAAATTTTGAGTTTTGGATCAATGGTATCAAAGCAGTCTATCTTTTGAGTGTATGTCCATAAACATGAGATCAAGATATTGAAAGTTTGGGTATTAGATGTGAGATCCTTCTAATTACCTCCCTTGTCGTTCCAAACGATCTCAGGTGAGAACTAGAATGGACAACATTGAGAGAGCTGATCCTTTCAAGGAGATGTTGAACGAAGCATTTGTGAAATAGAGGAATGAGATGATGGCTCAATTTGCTCAAATTCTCCAACGACTTCCCACTGTAAATTTTGCAACCTCCTTCGCACAACCTTTGACTGCCCTAGCACCATTCAGTGCTCCAACACTTTTTAAGGTGTAGGTGAATTTTGATATTCCTACTTTTGAAGGAAAAATTAATGTTGATGCCCTAGAAAATTGGTTAGGTCAGTTATCTTCATATTTCTCTGTAAATAAATTCACTGACAGTGAGTAAATCACTTTTGTACTCTTGAAAGCTTCATTACCTGTTTGAAATTGGTGGGAAGCATATTGTAACAGGGTTATGGAAGAGAATGAAGATGAAGTAGTGTTCACATGGGATTATTTTATGGAGGTCATCAAGGAAGAATACTATCCTGTGGGAGTCTATGAAGACCAACACATGCGATGGCAACAATTGCATCAAGGTAAAGATCAGTTTGTTCAAGATTATACTGATGCTTTCCATTCCATGCCAACAAAAACTAGGTATTCAAGATATCAATAGGCATCGAATCCTCAAGTACCGTAGTGGGATGCAATGTTACATTCAAGAGGATTGTTAGGATTCTAATCCTAACCATTAAACATTAATTAATCACTTATTATTTTATGGACCATTGTGTCTTTTCACTCACAACTATAGGGTAGATATATATAATCATTCAAATGGGTGTAAGTAAGCATCCAGGATAAAATAATAAAACATATATTTGAATTCATTGGAGGGATCCCCCATTCCAATGCAAAGGTGATTCTATCAATTTCATTTATTTTTTGCATCCAAATCCATTCATTCCAATTGTGTAACCTGCTAGGACCTAGAGTCCTACCATCTTGTATCAGAGTCATCTGGGAAATTGTGATAGACAACGAAATATCATTCGCGACATTTCACTTTGCTAAATAAATCCACAGATCCATTCGATCACTGTGAAGTTCGGTTTCACAAGCCTATGCGGTTTCTATTCATAAAAATCCATTAAAACATCAGCGCCGCCCATATAATCCGTCGCCCACTCACTTTACAAGATACACCCTCCACCGGTCGTTAACAGTCCAAACTTCCCACCTACGGCAAGGCGACGTCTGTAGTGTTTCCACGCACTAAATAAATTCCGACGACCTACTGCGAAGGAAAACAACTACCATTACATTATTCCGGAAAAGGAATCAAGTTTAGATCTCTAAACGTCTTCTATTTTTCAGGAAGATAATTCAAAAAATCCGGTGACCAAAAATAAAAATAAAAAAACAAACCTAAAGTTTTTATCAATTTCTGACCGTCGGCGCATAGTTTCTGACGTCGGAATCGTGTGAGACGAGGAGTAAAATTTTTCAAGGTCCAAATAAAATTTGCACAAAATCCGTCAAGACGTTAAATGAAAATGGCAGTAAAAAAAATTTTTTAAAAACTCTAAGGTTAAAAAGTCTTCACGGCCGCCGCTTTAATTTTTATAGCCAGAACATCGCATAAGAAATAAGATTATAAAATTTTTATTCCCACATTGGGCAAGGAAAAGAAATCTTGTGGTTTAAAAGGCATAACGCGAATAATAGAAGTCGTGACTTCGGTCACGCTATTTCCTCCACTCCTCGCAAGCCCTTGCTTGTCGCTCGCCCACCGCCGCCCGCTACCACCGTTGCTCCGCTTCCTCTCCCTGTCTGCTCCGCCGCCGCTGCCGCCCTTACTCTGCTTCCACCCTTGCCGCTTCGCCGCCCCTGCCCTTAACTGCTCATTCGCTGCTAACGTCACTTTCACGCCAAAATTCAAATTCAAACCCTTGCCCGCTCGTTAAATTAACGTCACTTTCCCACCAAAATTTCAAATTCAAAAAATTTTGACTGTTGAGGGTCAAAAAGTTGTTCAAAAACAAATTTTTTGACCAAATTGTTTGCAAAAATTTTGCTAAACTACATCAAAATTGAGCCAAATTTTTTGCAACCCTCCAATAAAACTCGAAATTTAAATTATGTTTTGGTGAAGAATTGCAAATTAACCCTAAAATGGCCGACGGAAGGAGATCACAGGATATTACCTTCAAGGAATTCTACCAGGATTTTAGCCAGTGGAAGGACGAAATAGTACTATACGAAGGGAGGAGTTTCCCCAATGGAAGGATCAAATTATTAAATATTCTTTACCGAGGCAAGAATTTGACCAAAGAATGTCCCCACAAAATACTTACACCACCCCAAAACTTAACCGAATCTTACCAATTAAACGTATCAGCCCCGAGGAAATGAAGGAAAGAAGAGAAAAAGGCCTTTGTTTTCATTGCGATGAGAAATTTGTACCCAATCATCAATGTATTACACCCAAACTATATATTTTGGATGCAGCTATTCCTTGTAGTTCACCAATGAAGAAAATGAGATTGAGGTAGAAGTAGTGACGGATACACCCGAGGATAGCACTGAAGATAAGGAAGATGAGCAAGAAGTGACCCAAGCACCTACTCACAGCAATGAAGACATTGAGGTCGATGTGCAAGAAGTGATCGATACACCCGGAGAAGATGAGATAGTTGTGTCCAAAATGCCCGGCGCACCTACTCGCAGCAATAAAGAGATTGAGGTCGATGTGCAAGAAGTGATCGCTACACCCAGAGAGAATGAGGAAGACATACCCGCAGTGACCAATGGAGGCCAGACATACACTCTACCCGAACTACACACAAGTTCCTCACCAACATTGAGTTCTCATCATATAAGCAACTTGATTTAGAAAGGAGGCAAAAGAGTGAGTGCACCTTTATTTTCCCTTCGTGCTACACAAGGAAAACCTGCTAAAGTGAAAGCCCACCGTCATCACAATTCTACTATTCTTCCTGGCAACCCCCCACTAACGCTTCGACCCTCAAGATATCCCTGCCTCCGGAAAAGTGACATTAAAATAGTACAAGAACTTGAGCGAATTCTTCTTGGAAAACAAGGGACAACGCTCCTCACTTTGAGCTTTGAGGACAAAGCTCCAATTAAGGACGGTGGCATGTTAAGATTCTAATCCTAACCATTAACCATTAATTAATCACTTATTATTTTATGGACCATTGTGTCTTTTCACTTACAACTATAGGGTAAATATCAGTGTTCCACGGGGACGCGTCCCCCCCCTGGGGGACGCATCCCCCCGTTTCCCACGTCCCCCAGGACGGGGGGACGGCAAGGGGGACGTTTCCCCCCGTCCCCCTTTTTGGGGGACGGCTGGGAAACGTCCCCGGGATGGCTGAGGCCTGTGGCCTCCCGTCCCCGGGATGTCCCCCTCTGGGTGTCCCCGAGGACGCCCAGCCATCCCCGGGGATGGCCGGGCCCCATGGGGGACGCTCGGGCCATCCTCGGGGACGCCCAGCCATCCCTAGGGACAGTCTGGGCGTCCCCCATGGGGCCCAGCCATCCCCCACGGCTGGGCGTCCCCACCAAAGGGGAAAATAAAAAATTTAAGTTTTTAAGTTTTTAAAAAGGCTGGGCGTCCCCCACGGCTGGACTATTTCAAATTTCTTATTGCTGTCATATTTGAACAGTTAGTGACTGAAAATTGTTAAACATGACAGTCTTTGTTTGAACATTGGTGGCTGAAAAAATGATGACTGTTATTACTTAAAATGATGACTGTTTGAACATTGTTTGCACTTGATATCCTTGGCTGAACCTTCAAGTTATAGTTGTTGAACTTGAAACAATTAAATGGCTGCAAATTAGTAACTAATATGAACATGAAAATGTTAAATGACTCAATTATGGCTGCACTTATGTGTTAGTAACTAATCTGAATATGAATGGCTGCACTTACATAATTGATTAGTAATATGAAATATCATTTTTGTTGGGTGTAGAATTTTGAATGTGTAGATTATTCTAAATTTCTAAAAAAATTCATTTTTTATAGTATTATACCAGCCGTCCCCCCAGCCGTCCCCGAGCCGTCCCCTAAAATCGACCTGCCGTCCCCCGCCGTCCCCGGAAACCCGTCCCCCCGTCCCCGTCTCCCCGTCCCCCAGGCTTGTGGAACCTTGGTAAATATATATAATCATTCAAATGGGTGTAAGCATCCAGGAAAAACAATAAAACATATATTTGAATTCATTGGAGGGATCCCCCATTCCAGTGCAAAGGTGATTCTATCAGTTTTCATTTATTTTCTGCATCCAAATCCATTTGTTCCATTTGTGTAACTCGCTAGGACCTAGAGTCCTACCAAGGATGTGGACCTCTTCTAATCTAAGATACTGGGAGAGGCATACAAACTTACTGTCAAATTGGAGCAAAAGCACAAGAACAAAAAGAGAAAAGGAGGAGTAAATAACAAAAACCAGAACGCTAAGTACAAACCAAAGAAAGGCTAGAGTGACTCTCCAGATCAAGACAAAGGAGGTCAACCCTAAAATCACAATTGGAAGTATAAAAAGGACTCCCAAGAAAAGAATCCCCCAAAGGCCAAGGCTTGCAAATGGTGCAATTATCACAAGAGAAACCGACATTCAAGGGAGGAGTGTCAAGCAATTCAATCGTTGTTTGCTGAGTTGCAACACTCTACATCCACTACACCCTTGCCTCCACATCCATAGGATGAGGACAAAGGGAAGCAAATTGTGGAAGCCAAACCAAACATGACCATTACCACCACACATGTTGCACAAAAGGAGTCACAAGAGGAGGAACATCTGTTTCACTCACAAATGTGAGTTAAGGGTAAGCCATTACATTTCACGAGAGTCAAAATAATTTGACTTTTGCTCAGATGGTGAAGGATTTGAATCTACTTATCACACCACACCCACAACCATATAATGTTGGATGGTTACAACAGGGAAGAGACATTTGTGTTACTCAACAATCTCTCCTCTCTTATGCCATCAATCCCTTCACAGATGACGTTTTGTGCAATATTGTGCCCTTGGATGTTTGTGATGTGATTTTGGGCCAACAATTTATGTGGAATAGGCATAGTGTTTATGAGTCTAGGCCCTAAAGCATCATCATCATTGTAGAAGGTCAGCGTTATAGGATACCAGAGTTACCTCCTCCTACCTTTGTTTCCTTAATTAGTGCTAAACAACGTAGTGAGATGATAGCCAAAACAAGGAAATTCATTCTATTAATAATCAAGCCACAAAGTAGAAGGATAACGATCACTACATGTATTGCAGGCTCTACACAATAGAAGCAAATGGGCCAGATTGTAGAGGAATATTATGACTTGTTCAAGTCACTAACTGGGGCTCCACTTCATTGTGAGGTAAAGCATTCCATTGATTTAGTTCTTGGTTCTCCATTTGCCCAGTGTACCTATTTATCGCAAATTAGTCCTTGAAGATGATGAAATCAGGAGGCAAATCCAAGAAATAATTCAGAAGGGGCACATCAAACCAAGTGCTTCACCATGTGGTAGTCCAATTGTCTTGGCTCCAAAGAAAGATGGAATGTGAAGATTGTATTGAGTATAAAGCTTTGGATAAAATCACTGTGAAGAACCTGTATCCACTCCCTCGGATAGATGACTTGCTGGACCACCTCCATGGTGCAAAGTTCTTCACCAAAATTGATCTCAAATTCGGCTATCATCAAATACCCATAGAGCCCACTGATACATGGAAGACTGCATTCAAATCCGAGGGTTTATTCAAGTGGCTAGTTATGCCTTTTGGCTTGACCAATGCACTTGCCACATTCATGAGGATGATGGATGACATCTTGTGTCCCTACACCAACTCATTTGTGGTAGTCTACTTAGATGACATTCTCATCTATAGTAAGACATGGGAGGAACATCTGCAACATGTTTGACAAGTACTTTAAATTCTTCAAAGACACAAGCTATATGCTAATTTAAAGAAGTGTTCATTTGTCATGATAAAGATTCAATACCTTGGGTATATTGTTGACAAAGAGGGAGTCCATGTTGATCCTAAGAAGATTCAGGTAATTAGAGATTGGCCTACCCCAAAGACTCTAATAGAGCTTCACAACCTTTTGGGTCTTGCCAATTTTTATCGAAGATTTGTATTGTGGTTCTCACACATTGTTTGGCCACTACACCAAGTGACCAAAGGAGGTGCCAAATCCAAGTTCCATTGGGGAGATACACAATAGAGGGTATTTGAGAGGTTGAAGGACCAATTGTGTTCAATTCCTACACGTTCCCTACCTGATCTGCATCAACCTTTTAAGGTAAATACTAATGCATCAGAGTATGCATTGGTAGCTGCCCTCACACAACATGGGCATCCATTTGCCTATCATAGTGAAACATTCAATGAAGCAATTCAAAAATACCCCACATATGACAAAGAGCTCTATGTCATTGTCCAAGCATGTAAACAATGGAAGGACTACATCTTGGGCAAGGAGACCATCGTTCATATAGATCACAATCCTCTGGAGTTCATTCAGACACAGAGTAAGCTAAGGAATGAAAGACATCAAAAGTGGGTCACATATCTACGACAATTTCATTTGATTGTCAAGCACAAGAAAGGCAGTGCCAATTCAGTAGTAGATTGTTTGATCTGACCTCCAATCATAGCACTCACCACCATTCTTGATTATTGTGGGCATGATACTTCTAATCGGTCCACCTTGTATGAAGTAGATTCTGATTTTGCATATGCATGCCAAGCTCTTAATGTGGGTAAGCATGTTTTTAATTTTTTTTTGCAAGATAACCTCCTCTGCCTCATGAGACATATTTGTGTACCAGCTAGTAAGCGCTCAGAGATGATTTGGGAAGCACACTTGAGCAAAGTAGCAAGTCACTTTAGGGTGGAAAAAACATTGGCAATAGTTTAAAAGTACTTCTTTTGGCCCAAAATGAGAAACGATGTGGAGAGGTACATCAAGTCATGTATCCCTTGCGCTATTGCCAAACCAATCAACAAGAAGCAGGGAGTCATGAAACCCATGCTTGCCTCCAAAGAAGAGAAGATAGTAAATAAATGAAGTAGGCTTGTAGTTGAAGTGGGACTAGGGCATAGGAGCTATAGTTATGATGTTGATGGTAACCTTCCCAAAGTCTATCCTCGACCGTCGTATTTGACATTCTTCTAGGGAGAGTTAGAGTACAACTAGTAGAGGAGGTTTTTTTGTTTCTCGCATAGATATGCAGGCTTCCCTCGAGAGTATAGCTTGGGAAAAAGAAGCTCAAGGAAAGCCTGAATAGCTGTAGCAATTTTTTGGTATTACTGCAACATTCATATCAATGCCACAAACAACCCTTCTTGGGATGCTTTGGCGAGGGTACTTGGTGCAGTTGGTACAGGGATGAAGCCCCCCTACTACAAAATATTTTAGTGGTTCCCTATCGGAGGAGTGCGTTACAAACATGCATGCTCTTGTAGAAGAGCAAAAAAGAAAAAGAAACCAAAGAAAAATGGACCAAAAAAGGGCATAGTATTTTATCCGATGTGTGGATAGATGCGAGGAAGCGCACTCTCATCAATTTTTAGTGATTTCAATTGGATGGATAATTTTCTTGAAGTCAATCGATGCCTCTTGAGAGGTGAAGAGTGTGTAATTGTTATTCACTTTGTTGGAGGAGGTGGTGGTCGAAGCGGAGTGAGGAACTTGTCCAAGTAGTGACAAACAACGCAATAGCGTATGTACATGTAGGTAGACCTCATGAGGAGTACTCCACTAAGTTTTGAAGCACATGCGTCGTCCATTGTATTGACCTCATTCTTGAGGACATTGGCAAATTGTCATGGGTGAAAAGTAAGGTCATGGAGGCAAAAATTATAACTAGATAAATATACAACGTGCTTAGCTTGATGAGAGAGCACATTGATGGGAATGACTTTGTTCACCCATGTGACCCAATTTACCTTCAACTTCACCACCCTGTAGAGACTTCTAGCTACATCTCCCCCTCTTAAGAGGATGTTTGTGAGCAATCGATGGTTTGGCTCACCATTTCATGCAGAGGATGCATAGAAAGTTGTCAAGCAAGTATTTGACAACAATTTTTGGAAGAGGGCGTGAGAGATGCTTGAGGTAATTTAATTTTATATTTTTATAAAATTATTTGGCTTTCTAGAATCTAAATTTTTACTTTTTATTTCCTAAATTTAAATTCAGATTTGTAATTTTTAATTAAATTTATTTATGATGATTAATTTTTCATTGTTCAACTTTAGGTGATGGAACCTTTGGTCAAGGTTCTTTGCCTTGCAAATAGAGATCAATTGCCAAGAGGATATTTATATAGGGCCATGGATAGGGCAAAATAAAAAACATCGAAAATTATTATGGAGAAGATAGGCACAAATTTGATCCCATTTGGCAAAGTATTGATAGGAGATGGATGAGGCAACTCCATCGACCTTTACATGCAATGTGGAAGTACTTGAACCCCATGTTACATGAGAACGCATCCCGCCCTTCTAAGGGGCCCGTTTTGTTGTCCCTTGTGTTTCGCGGATGTAAGGATGGGGTCGAAACATCCTTGGTACCTCCCAATTTTTGGGAACTTAGGGGAGGTTGTCACGTCTTGGAGCTTCCTAGGCCATTCCCGAAACAAAGTCATCTTGGGACAGCATCTCCATGATGCTCAAGACATCCCACAGTCGTCCCCAAGATGATTGGAAGTCTAGGTGGCATCAAAAATGGGGCACCTGGAAGTTCAACTTTTATCTGGAAACCTCATGCACCATAGCCTGAACCCCAAACTCCATTTCAGTGCTAATCCTCATTGAGTTGCAGGCCTACAAGCACGCTAAGGGGAGAGTGTTTTCATACAATCTTTGTATTCAATCAAGGATGACCTTACAGCTAGGTGAAAGTTTTAAATTTTATTAATTTTACTTCTTTTTTTTTTTTGAATTTACATGGTGGAATCGGTAGCTACCACGAGTCCGGGCAGGCTGTCCGGCTTTTATGGCCACCACAGTATTCTGCGTTGTCTGCCCCGGAAGCCGTCACACAGTTCTTCGCACAGTCCGCCCCTATAAAAACATACAAATTTCTAATTTATAAAAAGTTTTTTTTTGCAGAATTATGGTGGGAAGATTATGGTGCTAAAACACCAAAACTCCAAAACATAGCAGTTCATATTTTGATTCAGCCTTGTAGCGCTTCTAGGTGTGAAGCACGAGTAGTCTCTATTTGAGACTATACACACCAAGAAGCACACAACAAATTGCCCCAGGTGCACCTCAATGACATCGTCTTTGTGGAGTACAATTTTTGGCTTTGCATCAAACAAGTGGAGGGGACTAAATTACATGACAGGGTTGACTTGGATGAGATGGGTCCACTTTCAGATTAAACTGTCAAAGATGTGGATCCTATGCTCATTGAGGAGTTTCACAAGCTAAGTCTGATTGGTTACAAAAAGATGTTGATTTTTTCCCCTTGATGCTCAAGCACAGGTGCTTTCTTTCCTAGCTTTCATAAGGACATAACTTCCTTGTATTATTGGTGCTCAAATTTTGTAACACTGTTGTTTTTCTAGTGTAATACATGAAGCATTTAAAAAAAAAGATTACTTCTACTCCTAAAATCCCTAAAGTCCAAATATCTCACTCAATTTGAAATAACTTTATCAACTGCTTGATCATGAATTGTCCTAATACTTCAACTTGAATTATTTTGAATGGGTTCTTCTTCTTCAATGACTTAAAGTGGATTGAACTTATATTCTAAGTTGTACTTTTAGTGGTATCCATAAACTCAGCATTTATCTTCCTGTTGAATGATGAAGATGGTATCTTGGAATATTAGAGGTATGAATAAGACCACTTAAAAAAAAGTTAATAGGAAATTAATAAGTTGTTATAGTCCTGAGTTTATTTGTCACAAATCCTCTACTCAGGTGCTAAAAATAGCAATTTTTTTTTAATTTATAAATTGCGCGACATCTCGGCTTATAAATAACTTGCCATCTGGCTAAGTCCAAACATCATTATCAAGGAGTCCAATCACAACATTAAATTAAGTGACACCAAACCTTAACCAATCCCTCACTGTCTCCGTCAACCTGGATATGGTTCATCAAGCAGGCAGATCACACTAATCTTTAAGCCTCTGCAGAGAAAGCTCCACAAATCCATGTATGTCCAATTAGAGACTCATCACTATCAATTCCACAAGGACTAGTCACTATGCTTCTATCTAAAGCAGGGTTCTACAACCCTTCAACTCGGATTGATTACCTATGAGAGGATACCCTATTCGTATCTCTCAAAGGCTCCCTTTTGGATTTTAGGTGTCCTTATAGGCATCAACAACCCACTCCTAGCATAATTACCTCTCCAAGGTGTAAATCAAGATGACTGTTGTCATTAGTTTTATCATATACAAATTTTCCAGGTTGGTCCTAGTAAATTGGTTCAGAGTATTGCTGAGTGGGTTTCCCAATTGACTCTAGGATGACTTAACTCTCTGAAGTCCATAACTTGGATAAAACTTCTCTTTCGTCGTTGTGGGTTGTCTTCTTGAATGTGGGAATCCCTTTTAACACATCAGTCTAGATTCTCCTAGCTGTGAAAGTGATCCTATCAAGCCAAAATATCTCACATTGGCCAAACGAAGCTAATAAGCCACATGAAGTCAGAGCATAATTTAATCCGCCATACAGTTGTGTGGCCTATGACATCAAGTGGAGTTTTAAACCATTCATCTTTGATGCTTCAACCAATCATCAAGCATGCATGCTCAAGCAAGGCATACATGTAACCTTAGTCAAATACTAGCAAACTGAGATGTATCCTTATAACTATTCAAAATGGTTATATTGTCAAACTTCCTCAATCAGGTGTGGGTTAGAAACTCAGACATAGCTTCTCCCGTTACTTTTACAAGGTATCTTGGTGCATTTATATATTCAGCACAAAATAATTTCTGGCATTAATTTCCCGATCTCAACAAGCAAGCATACAGCAAATTCATTCAGTTAACTACAGCATGGAATCATAGTACATTCATTTGAATTACTATAAAAATGGTGAGGGCGTCGATAGAACATATAGCTAAGTATCAATAATATCACAACTTGTTCCATCCAAAGCTTATTTAGATGTGGCTGAATGAAAAACAGAAACCTCATATTTCCAGAACATATGACACTCACAAGCGATTGCTTTACACCATTAACCCAAGACATAATTGTCACATACAAGTATGGTGGCATAATCTTGAAAACTCAGCATAGGCAAGATCTATGAGCAACTGTTTATTGTTCTAGATACGTTGTTCTTTACCCAATGTCATTATCAAAGTCAAACTTAACATCTAGTGAGATCAAGAAGATGGTTAAGCAAGTCTATATGTGATTCATATTCAAGACATGTTATAAAATACAGCATGACAATTTTGTTAAAACAGTGCAAACACACGATTAACCCTTCAAAGACATACTAACAGCTTCATTATGATCATTATAGAATATTATATTACAACTGTCTCATTCCTTGAATATAGATATCTACAGCATAACATTCTTTACGTGACATCCATACCATTCCAGGAACAGCGGTTAAACCAAACACAGTTAAAGAAATGATTTATTACAGATGTACAGTAGATGGTTCAGTAGGTACGAACATGATTCTCATTACAAATAACTCATTTCTCCTGAAAAGTGCAGAACCAAGCAACAAATTGCTACCTTCATCCACAACTTCAGAAACATATGTACAATCAAGTAAATGGTCAAGAGTAAATGAAAATACAATGCTCTTAATTTTCCTTCCATCTCACTATAATCAGTCCTTACAGCAATACACCAAAATGATAGAAGCTCTATCTAGAAATGGATGGAGAGATATCCAGTTCTACTAACATTGTTGGATTTACGTCTGTCGACAATCAACCCTGATTTAAACATTCATCAATGGATTCAACCAATGTTGCATGTCAATAGACACAAATCCCCCATGATAGGTTGTGTTGGACCATTTCAAGTTGCCAAAGATGGTCTATTACCTTTGCCTGTGTGTCAATAGGGGGGGATCAACCAGCCAGAGAATTCTTGCATAGAATTCCCTCTGTTCTATTTCCTACCCGAAAGAATCGGCCCTTCAACAAGGAGATCAAATACAAAGCACCAATATGACATAATAGAAACTCATGGATGTGTCAATCTATCTACATGAAATCACACACAAACCATGCAGCTTTACACGTAGTGAATGTATCCTAATAACATGAAGTCCATACATAAATCATGCAATTACCTTAATGCATCATGCATGAAGTTAAACAATCAACTCACACATACTATGAATATAATAATTAATTTAGTCATAGCTTGGGCAAGCTTTTGTTCAAACAACCCCCCTGATTTGTTCTTTGGGGCAAAATTTATCATAAATTATGACTGGCATATATCAACGCCGTGTTCAAAAAACCCCCCTGATTTGTTCTTTGGGGCAAAATTTATCATAAATTATGACTGGCATATATCAACGCTCGTCCTCGGCATGCCGCCCCTGTGTTCACCCACATAGGACCTGATTTGCAAGTACCATCTGCAAACCATCTATGTCATCATAAATCTGTATATCTCTTCCCTTCTCACCAGGTTAAAATTCTGTTTTCCACCATAACCCTACAAGGTACCTCTTCCAACTAGGCAAGGTAACAAATATAGAATGGTAAGTCTCTCGTAACGATTTCATGACAAGGTATCCTTCCAACTTGGCAAGGTAACAAGTATAGGACATTAAGTCACCCATAATGATTTCATAACAGGGTATCGCTACAACTTGCCAAGGTAACAAGTACAGGACATTTTAGTCACTCACGATGATTTCATAAAAAGGTATCATTCCAACTTTGCATGGTACAATAAAGTCACTTATAATGATTATATGTCCAGGGAACTAAAAGTCACTGCCCAGGTGTCAAGTCTCATTGTCTTCCATGCTACTGAGTTGCAGCATCTACATTTTCATTTTGCAAGTGCCATGCAATAAGGCGATCATCATGCATTTCCAACTCAGCCAAACAGTTCAGTCAAAAGAAAAGAGCTATGTTGCTAACTCAACTGGAGATTGAGAGCAGAGAGACAGTATTGTTTATCATATTAACACACTGACTTAACAGGGCAGAGGTGTAATAAACCACTTGCATTCACAATGCTATGTAGTCAAACGTACTTTTAGGCCATTACCAACTCGGCAAAATCGCCCAAAAAAAAGGGCCTTCCATAATGACAGGTGCTCAAAGGCATGCAGTCAGGGTACAAGCATAGCTGTAAATAATGCAATGCTACAATATTTACACCATCATGAGAAGAGTTGACAACTCGCATTTCACCAAGTCCAAGCAAAGTTCTCTTTTGGCATAGTTATCTTAGTTTTAAAAGAAGTTTATAACCACTGTCAGGTCATACAACAAAATGGGTTCATTGGTTATGGAAAACAACTTTTATGAATACAACTATTAAGGAAGTTAACTTCTAGCAGAGACCGAGTTACAGACACAGTAGAGACTACTTTCTACAGTTTGGAATATCAATAAACCAGCACCCCAGCCATGGATATTTGTACCATCGGAAGATAAGCAGCAGTAACAGAGGGTTTCCCAAGTGACCGGTTCTGAGTAACTCAAGCTGGTTCAGGCCACAATTTCATCAGACCATTTACATTGTTAACAACCATTCAAGATAACTGGTATCAGATTTGGAGCAACTGCACATTCAGCCACTCCTGTAGGTTAACCTATCAGAAGATTATGGCAGTTATAACCAAGGTTCAGCCAACTATGCTATGACAATTATTTCCATTGACTGGTTCACTCATCCAGATATTGCACCATGCTCAAAATACTATAAATTCTTCATATAACTTATTTAAGGAATTTAATCAACACTGAAAATGCTGAGATCAATTTAGGCTACATGCCTTTGGGCTGTAGCAGGACGGTTATTTCCTTTATGATGGCTCCCTTCTAACAATAGGAAGGAAAAATTCAGGTTAGTAACAATTTCAACCATTTATAATATGATTGCAAGACAGATTTTTGATTTCCCAAAATGGCGAAGGGCATACTCTGTTTCATTTCTTATAAGCTCATTCATTCACCCAACAACAGAGGAGATTCCCAATTATCCATTCTTGCTCACAGGAATTAGTCTCCAATGTTTCAAAAGATGTTTCATTATACAGCTGTGGTGATTTCCTTACAGTACAACAGGTTTTCAAGTTTCAGGGTTTCGACAAAGCCATAATAAATCTAACTTGCAGCTCACTAGTTAACTAGCTCCTGCTGGGGATTTTACCTTATCAAATCAAACAAGTACCTAGAAGGCATGAACAATACTATACACCAGAAAACAAGCAGTATCTGAAACATAGTCATCAAACCCTCCTTCTCATAGTCATCAAACCCTCCTCACTATTGTCCCAAAGTAAGCATTGCCCATTTTCCCTATTTGGAATACAAGGAAGACCCAGATTTCAACAAGGTGAATATCATCAATTTGCAAAACTTTCCGAACTAGAACAACCAGAAACATGAAGCCCTAGGGATCAAAATTGCAACTTCCTAGGGAGGGGCCTTTACAGTGCCTATTACTTTCTCTTCAGACAAATCCAGGCATGTGTATGCGTTGACGCAAAGAACTCTTCAGCAGCACACCCCCTTTCGCTTCCTTGCCTTGCCCTTCTTGATTAAGCCTCCCGTTTATCTGTCCAAGCAGAATGTGTGATTTCCTTCTTCTGTCCCCTTCAACCTCAAGACAAGGGTAATTTAAAATTTCTTCCATCCCAAAGATGACAAATTTCCAAATTTGGTAGACTGTCCCAAAATAAGAGTGTCTCATCTGGTGACTAGATAGGGCTTTCATGGATTCCATTCAACCATTCTTTCTCTCCGCAAAGACCAGTTCTCTTCCTCCAACCAATTGCATGTAAAAAGGGCTTGCTCTAAAAAGAGATGAGTCTTAGAACATAATTTAGGGTTTAAGGTACTCAGCTTAATTTTGCCTACCAAAAAGCATGGTGCCAAGGTCTATTTTCATGGGGATCCTCCAACATTTCCTTTACCAACTCACAAGGTGGTCTAAAAGACATCGCCCCATTTTAAAATCACAAGGTGGTCTAAAAGATATAGCCCCTTTTGAAAGCTAGCATGGAGACTTATGATCCTTGACTGCTACAAAATGTCCTGAATGTACACATTTCTTTTACTGAAAACTTCTGCATAACATGGTGGATTGTCTCAAAGGGAAGACTATAGTACAAACACACTTGTATGCAGCACAAGCATTAACTATATGCAATTATGTAATGAAATGCATTCCGTTCAGATGTCAAAAATGCCTATTATGCAAAATGCAATTAATAGTGGTGGGTGCATGAGTTTCATTTTCTGATCATTCTGTTAATCGGCATCTGAAGATCTCTCGCCGATGATGCTCTACCCCCTGTCCAAACACTTAATTATGAGGAGAATCATTTCACAAACCCCATTCTCTTGAGATGTGATTTAATCAATTACGGTCATCTAAATGCATTTAAATTTAAGTCTATATGGCTCCAGGACCCTTATTTGTTCCAAATGGTCATGTTATGATCGGATGAAACAACATTGAAGTATCATGTATGTATAGGTTTTTCGAAACATGAAATACCTAAGGGCGCAAATGAAGATTTGGAAAGCCAAATCCTTTGGTAACATATTTAACATATTAGAGGAAATTAAATCCAAGCTGTCACAATTTACAAGAGATAGTAGAAATCAATGGAATGGACCAAGATAACATTCAAGAAAAATTACTCATTGGAAAAAAAATGTTCAAGAAAAATTAGTTGCTTTCTGATTATCATATTGTATTGAAAAATATAGTCATACTAGGTCCAAAAATCTAGGGAGAGATGGCTTAAGGAAGAGGATAGAAAGACCAAATTTTTCCAAAACAAACTTGTCTTTTTGTCGAAATAAAAAATATTACAACTCCAAATGGAAGAAATATTGAGAAAGAAGAAGATATTAGGAAGGAAGCAGTTAATTATGCCAAAGATATTCTGTCAGAAGTTGGGCAAGATAAGGAGGCTAAAGGTACACTTTTACAAAATATCCATCTATTATCACAAAAAGACAGAATGAAAACTTGATGAAGAAGATCTCTATGGAGGAGCAACAAGAGACAGTTTTCTCTTTCAACCCGAGTCAGGCTCGTGGCTTGGATTTGTTGCAAATTGTTTTCAAAAATTTCAGGATTTGTTGAAAAAAGATATGTTGGCTTTGATTGAAGAGGCCAGGGATACAGAAGGCTAAAACAAGTGGATCAATGCCACCTTTATTATATTGGTCCCAAGAAAGGTGAGATAAATATTTTGATAATTCAATTCAATAAGCCTTTGTAATATGATTTATAAGATCATTTCAAAAATTATGACAAACAGATTGAAAAGCATTCTAGATTGTGTTATCTTAAAGGAAAAAGGTGGTTTTATTTATGGTAAAAAAAATTTTGATGGTGTAATAATGGCAAAAAAAGGCCATACATTGTCTTCATTCCATTAAAATGCCAAGTATGCTTATGAAATTGGATATGAATAAAGCATATGATAGGGTTTGCTAGAGTTTTTTACATAATATTCTTAGAAAATTTGGTTTTGATCAAGGTTAGTGTGAATGGATTAGACGTTGTTATAGCACTCCAAAACACTCTAATTAGGTCAATGGATCCCTTGTTAGATAGTTTGAATTATCCCATGGACTTTGCTAGGGTGACCTGCTATCTCCATTTTTCTTTATTATTCTTGATGAGGCATTTAGAAGAGCTTTCTCAAAGGCAAAAATGGAGGACAATTCAAAGGTATTTAGGTGGCAACAAATGGTCCCTTTGAATCGCATCTCCAATTTATTGATGATACTTTTGGGTCATCCCTAAGCCAATGAAGCCATGGAGTTTAAACCAATATTATCATGCTATAAGAAGGCTACTGGACAGTTAGTTAATACTATAAAATCCAGGATCTTTTTAATTAACACTGCCCTATATTTACAATAAATGATTGTGAATATTTTAAGGTTTAAAGTTGGAAAATTGCCATCACCATATCTTGGTATTCTTTTGTCTGATAAAGAAAGGAAGACAGAGCTTTCAGACTCAATTTTGGATAGAATGAAATCTTGTTTGGAAGACTACAACTCGTAAAGACTACATTGCAATTTATCTCTCTATATATGATGTCAGTTTCAAGATTGCTAGCACATATAGCTTATGACATTGATAAGATTAAAAGAATTTTTCTTTGAAAATGAAGTAAGGAAAAAATTAGGATCCCTCTTTGTATGTGGGATACTCTTTGTAAGTGGGATAAGGTTTGTAAAAGAACGAATAATGCAGCGGCAGGCTTGCAAAACTGCATATTTATGAGTTTGGCATTATATGCAAAACTTGGTTCGAGATTATTTAAATATCAAAGAAAACATTGTGCAAAAATGTTACTTCAAAATATATAGGTTTTGTTGATGCAATAAAATTGTATAAAATTCAACCAAACCCCATAAGGGGGGCGGAGGTCCAAGGTTCAAATCTCAGGCCTCGCTGGACTGAACGCTTGTCCCTTTCCTGGTGCTTTCAGTGGCGTAAAAGGTTTTAAATGAATGTGGCATGGTGGTTATAGGGGCGGACTGCGCGAAGAACTATGTGGCGGCTTCCGGGGCGGACAGCGCAGAATACTGTGGCGGCCATAAAAGCCGGACAGCCTGCCCGGATTCATGGCGGCTACCGATTCCACCATGTAAATTCAAAAAAATAAATAAATAAATAAAATAAAATAAAATTGTATAAAAAACAAACCCTAACTAGGGGCTAGTCAACATGGAACTCTGGCTGGATTAGGAGGACTGTGAACCCTATGGAGCATTGGTAAACCCTAGCAAGGGTTAGCAAGATGGTGGAGGCTGCAGGGGGGGAGCCTTCGTCCCCCCAGCCTAAGCTTCCAATGGAACCATGGCAGATCAAGCTACCCATTCACTTTAGGAAGGGGGCAAGAGGTCTAAACCAAATCCGCCTGGCTTTGTAAAGAAATTTGATGATAATTCGGAGATTGAAAACAACCTACAAGAGGTGAGCGAGGAGATCCATAATCTGGAGAATGTTGCACTCATTGGACATTTCTGTGGAATGTGGCCCAAGGAATCTGCATTGAAATCTTGGATAGACTTAAACTGCGCTCCACAGGTTGAAAGGAAAATAGAGCTATCAATGGAAGGCCAAGGGTTCTTCATTGTTGTATTCAGCTCTGCAAATGCTAGGGAGAAGGTGTCTGAACAGGGACCCTATTTTATGAGCAGGAGCAAGCTTTACCTTTCACCATGGCACCTCCACTTCAGCCTTATGGAAGAAACGCCTAAAGAAGTTCCTGTTTGGGTAAGGTTACCTTTTCTTCCCCACTTCTTGAGAAAGCAATCAGTCTTGGAAACCATTGGGAATACACTGGGCATGTTTGTGAGAGGAGTAGAATACAATGGAGTCAATGCAGCAGTAACACGAATCTGTGTGATGGTGGACATTGAGATTGGACTTCCAGAAGCTATTTCTCTAAAGGTAAACTCTCTCCATTTAGAATAGAAGCTGGACTATGAGTCATTACCATTTAGATGTGCCCGTTGCCATGAGTATGGCCATTTTGCTCGATACTGTCCAAAGGGTACAGAAACAAAGAATCCTGATAATACCACCAATGATGGCTACCAACAAGTTAGAAGAAGAAAGGGACAAAAAGTAGATTATCAAAAACCTCGAGGCCCTGAACAAGGCAACTTCGGGATGAGCACTGTTTGAGATTCTTCAACAAGTCACGGAAATAGAAACTACAATAGAGGGACCCCTGAATAACAACACAAGGAAAAATCAAATAGCAGGGAAGGAAAAGCATACTGCTGATACTCCCGAGAACCAGCAGCAGATGAACAAGGGGGGGCCTACAAACAAATGCAGGAATCAAGACTTGTTGAGCAGATGTACCAATTCCTGAACAAGAAATGGCTACTGATGATCCAGGTTTGAGTAATGCTACTCTGATTGTAACTCATTTTGAAAATAATCTGGTAGATATTATTGCCTCTACAAATATGCCTCCAAAACAACAAAACCTAGCCCAAGGTTATGATGCAAAAAACCAAATAGGCAGAAACAAACAGTGTGGCATGGATACAGGGGGATCTCCTAAAAGTGCAGGCAGGCCATCAAACAGAACAGCGAGAGATAAACAAGCCAAAGACGCTATAGCAGAGGGTACCCAACTCACTCTTGAGGATCCGAGGATTCTTAGGGCTAGGTCAGGGAAAAAACCCCTCAAATGAAAATTATAACTTGGAATATTAGGGGTCTTGGTTCCCCTAAAAAAGAAATGCCTTGAGGCAGAAACTTAACCAAGAAAAACCAAGTATAATCTTAATTCAAGAAACAAAGTTGAGTGAGAGCTGCAAGCTTACTGCAGTGGTAAGGGCTTTGGCTTCTCTTTGAGAGGTCCAAGGTTCAAACCCCACTCGGTATGAGGGGACAGACCCAAAAGTGTACATGTGTAAACTCATTGAAAAAGAAGAAACAAAGTTGAGTGAGGAGGATATTTCTCAATTAAAGGACTGCATTTGGAAAAAAACTGTCATCTAGAAGCAATTAGTTCCAATGGCAAATCTGGTGGTTTGGCCATATTGTGGAAAGACAGGTCTCTGGAAGTTCAGGAAGAGTACAGGCAACAATTGACTATGTTTAACTTTCCACGACTCTTCCCTGAAGATCTCGTTCAATGTAATCAACATCCATGGGCCCAACGACACCTCAGCAAAGTTAGAAATGTGGCAACAGGTTTGGAACTTAACAAATAGCATAAATGATCAACATATCATCTTGGAAAGAGATTTTAATACTATTTTGAATAGCCAGGAGAAAAAAGGGGGATACTTCAAAAAAAAATGACCCAGTCCATTTAGAAATATACAAGGGGATACACCAGTTTAATTTAGTTGATATCCTTCCAAAAGAAGGCTGGTTCACTTGGAATAACAGAAGAAAAGGGAGGGCAATGATTGCAGAAAGATTAGATCGGTTCTTAATCTCCAAGAGCTTAATATCTGATTCTTTGGTGGTCGAAACAAGGGTTCTCTCAGGTACCATTTCGGACCATTGGCCAATCATTGTCGAATGTCACTTTCTTCCGAAAGTCTCAAATGCGCCATTTCAACCTCATTGGATAGAACATGAAGATTTTCTCTCCAGGGTTAAATATTGGTGGGACAATGGAAGTCCTTCCAGTACGCTAATGTATCAATTCCACAAAAAATTACTAAATGTCAAGAGAGGTTTAAAGTTATGGACGAAGGAGATCAAAGATCAGCAACAAGCTCAATTAATAACAGCAAGAAAGAATCTAGCTCAGATTGAACAAAAAGCCCTTCAAGAGGGTTGGGAAGATGATCTATTTAAAGAGGAAGAAAAATGGCAGAGAGTCATAGATAAGGAAGAAGAGAGAGAAGAGCAAGTTTTTAGGTTAAATTCCAGAAGATTACGGCTGCCAAAGGGGGATTCAAATACTAAATTATTCACAAAGCAACAAAACAAAGGAAAGAATTTATTCAAATTACTAAAATTAAAAATGGAGGAGAAATAATCAAAGATCAGGATCAAATCAAGACTGAGGCAGTTAAACACTTTAAAACTCTCTTGAATGAAGAAATAGAGAATAATGACGAACAACAATGAATTTTGAGTTCCATTCCCTCAGTGGTGACTCCTCAAATGAATTTTGAGCTCTTCAAACCAGTAAAAGAGGAGGAAGTTTTCAAAACAATCCAAGACATGAAACAAGATAAAGCTCCGGGTCCAAACGGTTTTCAGGTCAACTTCTACCAGGCATGCTAGGATATTATTAAGAAAGATTTGGTGGGTATGGTTGAAGAGTCAAGAACTAATGGAGCAATTTTAGGAGCAGCCATCAATGTGTATTTTTTAACTCTTATCCCCAAAAACCACAATGCAGTTTATTTTGATAGATTCAGACCAATATCTTTACGTAACACATCATACAAGATTATATCCAAATTAATGGCCAATAGACTCAAAAACTTCATTAATGAGTTAATATCAGTGGAACAAGGGGGCTTCATACCAAGGAGACACATTCAAGACAATATTGTCATAGCCCAAGAATCTATTCATTCAGCAGTCATAAATAAAGAAAAAACAATGGTCGCCAAGGTGGACCTATCTAGTGCTTATGACAGGTTGGACAGGAGATTCATACATAAAATCTTGAAGCAAATGGGTTTCAACGAAGGATGGATTAAATGGACCCAAGGCTGCATTGATAAACCAAAAGCAGCAGTGATGATCAATGGTGGACCCACAAGCTTCTTTGAAACGTCCAGGGGCATTAGACAAGGCTGCCCTCTTTCTCCCTTCTTGTTCGCCCTTGTGTCAAAGGGTTTGAGCAAAGCAATTCAAGTGTCCTTAGAACAACTAGACTTTCAGGGTATCAAGGCCTCAACCAATGTCAAACCTACAACCCATAGCTATTCGCTGATGACACTCTTCTAATGGGACGATCCAGCATTCAAACAGCCAAAGCAATGCAGGGCATTCTAAGGGACTTCACTGCAGCCTCGAGTAGTAAGATAAACAAGGACAAAAGCTCCATACACTTCATCAATGTATCAGCAAATCTCAAGAGAAAGATCTGCAAAATTCTTGACTTTCAAGATAATTCGAACCTCTGTTACGAAAATTGGCAAAAAATCACCGGAACGCGAGTCATTCGCGAAATGAGTGACTCGGAAAACTATCGCGAGTTTGGCGATTAATCGTCGATTTTTTCAAAAAATTGGCTGCAGTCGCGCAGGTAGAGGCTGCAGCTGATAAATAGAAAAATCAAAAAAGCAACAGTTTATTATAAAACACTTTCTTGACCTCTTGCAAAGACAAAAAAGCACTTTATCGTCCAATCTGTGACCTAATAATGACCTACTGTCGCCTCCGCCCCCTAGACCCCCCTGGCGACAATAGTTGGGGGGGGCAAACCCTCCCTACACCCCCTTCGTGGAGTGGGTCCAAGTGCAACTGAAAACAAGACCTCTGAATTAGAGAGAGAATCAAGATCCACAACCAACAGATTAGGGCTTGTTTCAAATTAGATTAGGGCTGTTTGAAATTAGGTTAGGGTTGTTCTCAAATTTAAAACCCAAAACCCTAGTCTAATGTTAATTCATTGTAATATGCATGAAAAAAAAATCGTTTGCTTCGGTTTTCTTTTTTGCCGATTCTTTCCCCAATTTTTTGTCGATTCCGATTCTTTGCCGATTTTTAAACCAGCTGATTTACTACCCGATTCTGATTTTCTCTACTATGATTCAAACAACAAATCAATGAATTATCTAAGAATGCCAATCAAAGTGGCAAGACACAAAATTAGTGACTGGAAGTGCCAGGTAGAAGAAGTCAGGAGAGCAATGAGCAGTTGGGAAAATCAATTCCTTAACGTAGTTGATAAGTTAATCTTAATCAAACCAAATTTATCTGCAATTCCAATCTATTGGATGACTTTACTCTTGGCACCAAAGGCCATTAGTTTGCAGATTGAAAAATAAATCAGAGCATTCTTGTGGGCAGGTGGCAAAAATAACAGTAAAAAATACCATTTAGTTAAATGGTCAAAGATAGTCAATCCCAAAACAGTTGGAGGTTTGGGGATAAGGCAAGTCGAGAAGATGGGCCTGGCTTTGGCTACAAGGACTACTTGGAGATTGAGCTCCATGGGCATCCTTTATCATCCATAAGTATTGTGGTGGGGCAAATATCAAGGATTTATTACAGTAGTGTATCCTAAATCCCAAGGGAACATCAATCTGGAAAAACATCTCGGGAGGTCTACAAATCCTAAAAGAAAATCTAACCTGTGGTTAAAGAAGGAAATATAGGCATGTTATCCCAATCAATTGCAGGACTCAAACCCTTGGAGACCTATGAAGACCTATACGTAGCAAGGGAGTACTGTAATCAAAAAAAACTGAGAAAAGTTAAAGATTTCTACACGATGGTGGATCATGAATCAGGTTGGAAGAATTGCATAGTTAAGGAGAGTTTGTTGGAGGATTGCCCTAAAAATTTAAAACCCCAGCTCAATCTTTTCAAGGAGCGACAACAAAACATTCACGTGGTTATCCAAGAGGGTCAGGATATTCCTATGTGGTAAGGGAAGAACAGACCTGTTGAACCAACAGTTAAGAGGGTTTACTCTTATCTTTTGAACAAAAGTGCAGGAAATATTAATCAAAACTGTGAATGGGATTTCATCTGGAAGGGATTCTCAACCCCAAAAATTAAGGTCTTTTGTTGGTTGGTAGCGCATGGCTCTATTCTAACAGCGGAAAACAGAAGGAAAAGGGGTGTGCAGGGCCCGGATAGATGCTTTATTTGTGAGAAGGATAGTGAAACGGTTAATCATTTGCTATTTACTTGCAATATTTCTAAAGATCTTTGGAGAAGCCTACTTGATATTTTCAATCGACATGAACCTGAGCCAATTGTTTACTCTTATCTTTTGAACAAAAGTGCAGGAAATATTAATCAAAACTGTGAATGGGATTTCATCTGGAAGGGATTCTCAACCCCAAAAATTAAGGTCTTTTGTTGGTTGGTAGAGCATGGCTCTATTCTAACAGCAGAAAACAGAAGGAAAACGGGTGTGCAGGGCCCAAATAGATGCTTTATTTGTGAGAAGGATAGTGAAACAGTTAATCATTTGCTATTTACTGGCAATATTTCTAAAGATCTTTGGAGAAGCCTACTTGATATTTTCAATCGACATGAACCTGAGCCAATTGAATTCCGAGATATCATTCCTGCAAGCTTATAAAAACTTTGTGGCAAAATGGATCACAAGGTCTCATGTGACAGATCTGGAAAGCAAGAAACCAGCATTGCTTTAGGGAGCATATCGTGGAAACTGTTAAGATACTGAACATGACTCTGAGATCCTTGGTGGAACAGTCAACAGTTTTTTTTCCCCAAAGAATGCGGAGCAGAAATCAACATACAGAGGAGACTATACGTATCTTGGCAAAATTAAACATAACCTTGATCTAAATAAACAACAGGAATTTGGTTGTGCATATCAATTTCCATAAAGACTCTGCTGAGTAGACAGACTGTAGACATCTACTTGCTACTGAGTAAGGTACAAAGGGTAGGAGGTTGATTTTTGTTTAGGCTCAGACCCTTTGTTATCAGATATGGGGACTGGAACTATTGTTAAAGCCCATGATTGAAGTCTAGTTTGGCTGTTAGGCTGGTATGCCTTTTTTGTGGGCTTCTCCCTAAACTGTTTTCTGGTTTATCTAGCATTGTAGTTCCTGTCTTAGTCATGGCCTGAGTTGATTCTATTGGGCCTTTGTTGTAATATGCTTTGTTATCTATTTTTTTTATTAATAGAAAATCTGCTTTTTTATTTGAAAAAAAAAACACGGAACTTCATATCAAATAGTTTGCAATTAATCAAGAAACATACTAGGGGTCAACCAATGAGGGGACTTCTACAAAGTTTTGGTCTGATGCTTGGTTAAGCCTTATCCTCTTATTTCTAATCCAAAATGGCAACCACTAGCTTGGGCATCTTTAGCTTATATAGGTTCAAAGGTCAAAAGTCACATTAGTGTGAATAACAGATTGTGGATTTATATTAGCAAGTTGGCTGAAGGAGAGGACATCAAACAAATAGCAAATGAGCTTCAAATTATGCATCAAGGGTTCTATTTGTCCATTTATAGCTTAAGGATGAATTGGCTTGGAATCTATCACCAGATGGTGGATGCAATATAATTGTGACATAAGGATTTAGAGCAATTTCTTACTCCCAAAGATTTCCCTTGGAAGAATGTTTGGTCAATTGTGGCCCTCCCTAGGGCTTCAACATTCCTTTGGTTAGAATTCAAAAGCAAAATTCTTATAGGCAAGTCTACAAAGAAGAGGATATCATGGACCTTATTAGCGTGGCTTGTGTAAGAAGGTTCTAGAAACATTAGACCATTTACTCCTTCATTGTCCCTCTACTTACATCATTTGGGGCCGCTTTTTGAAATAATAAAAAAGGGAATATATTGGGTAGCTACATCAACATTGAAAGAGTTGATGAAATGATTGATTAATTGCTTCAAATCCAAAGCATTATACAATTTATGAAGGATTTGTCCAGCCAATATTTGTTGTAATCTATGGCCTGAAAGGAATAATAGAATTTTGAAAACAAATCTCATAATCATACCCAAGTTAGGAACCGTCTTATTACCTGGTCTTGCAAAATGCTTACAAGCATGATGCTTATCACGGAAAGTCTCAAGTAAGGAATAAGAGGTGCTAGCCTCTTGGTTATATAATTTGAATATACATAAGTGGGACATTTATGACCATAGAGTTGATACAAAGGATTTGCATTGGTCTATGGCAAAATGGAAATGCCCGATACTTGGGTTCATCAAAGTTTTGATGGTGCTTCCAAAGAAAATCCAGGAGAAGCTGGTCAAGGTGGTGTTTTTTTGTAATAATGAAGAAAAATTTCTCCTGACTCATAATCACACGGAACTTCAATTGACAACCATGCACAAGCCAAGGCACTTCTTATAGGGATCAAGATTGCCATTGGAATAGGATGAAAATAAATTTCAATTGAGGGGATTCTCAAATTATTATTAATGCCGAGAAAAATGGATGTTGGGATCAAATAAAAAAATAGCATTATTTCTGAAGTCCAACTTTTGTTGGAAACAATATTTTGGAAATAGGACAGCGGATAATTTTGTCAATCACAGAGTTGATCTTCGTCTTGGCGAAATTCAAATTTTAAAAGGCAACTGATTGAGGGGAATTTTATCTCTTAATGAAATTGAAATCAAGGATTTGATTGCAAAAACATGGATTTGAGGATGATGAAGAAGAATATAATTGATTGAAAGGCAAATTAAGAATATCTATGATAAAAAGGCAAGCTAGATATCATCTACTTGACCTAACAGCAAATGCAATATTTTGTTTTTTTGATGGGAGTTGCTCCCAGTAGAAGCCACACACAGCTTATTTAAAAAAAAAACAATAGAAAGGTGTTTCAAAATATTAGTAACTTCATTTAGAAACGAAAACAACTTAATCTTTTACTAGCTTGCAAACATGAAAATCAAATCTTGCATAAGCATAATCCAAGACAAAAAATTTATGCACTAAGATTAAAGGCTATTGTGTCACTTGAGGCATGAATGCAAATGAAGCTTCAGATTTGTACAATGTGAACCGACATAGAAGGCATTGTTTGGGAAGTTAAAACAAAAGAAAAAGACAAAAAAGACAACCAGAGAATGTAACCCTATTCCCTATGAATAAAACAAACTCTTCTCTACATTGCTTTTAGCAGAATAAAATTTTATATTGTACTTGCACTCTTTAGTATCTAAACTAAGGGTTAAATTTGGAATCCTTCAAGTGCAATAACTTACTGTCAAAAATGAACCAAATCCATTCATTATGTTCTTACAGCCTATTGATTGTCATGATTCTAATGCAATGCCCTTCTTTAGTTCATAGGATCAATCAATTTTCATACTTGATACTCACCATCCTGCAACTGCAAGATCTGTTGCCCTTACCAACTTGAATGACCAACTCTTGCCGCAAAGAACCAAAAGCTAAAACCTTAAAGACAATAGTAGATATTTGGAGAACATTGACATTAAATGGTATGAGCTCAACTGGTTAAATTCCTTGACTTTCAAGGATGAGACCCAATTCGAATCTTGTCAAGCGGTATAAATGCATAGTTGTCCAGGTGTTGTAATACCACTATATGGTCATGATGTATTACAGGTGGGACCGGTTTCAAAACAATTAAAAAAATGGAGAACATTGACAGTTATCATCCTTAAGTAGTTAAAACCAATAAAGATAGCACAGTGTTTGATTTCTATTGAAAATGTTAGAGAAACCCAGAAGTAATGGTAAAGAAAGACTAGCTGCAAGCTTACTGCAGTGGTAAGGGCTTTGGTCTCTCTTTGAGAGGTCTAAGGTTCAAACCCCACTCAGTATGAGGGGACCGGGACCCTCATAAAAACCTGTGTAAACTCATTGAAAAAAAATGGTAAAGAAAGACTAGCAAAACTAGTACTCAATTGCAATTAAAGATAATGCATTATAAAGAACATACACTGCATAAATATACTTTTGTTCAATGATTAGCACTCTGACATATAGAGATTGGCTTTTAGTTTTCAAATTCATAATTCTACTTGACACACAGAAGTGAACGATGGCAGTGACACAGAACTACAAATACAAAGATAATAAGTGTGTAAATGCAGGAAAACACAAAAAACATCTAACAATGAAAGCCGGTTGTTATGTATATTTTTCTCTCTATATCATTCAAATTCCATATTGAACTACACCAAACATTTTACCATGTTCTGTTAGAATTAATACCAAGTGTAGAACCATGCATTCCCCTTACCTACTCTTATTTAAAAATAAATAAAGAAAACATAAATATATATTTTAAAGTAAAACACCTTTTTAAATTAATATTTGCCTGTTGGGAAGATATATTCTCCATGCAAGCATTAGAAATTCCCAAAACAGCCTCAGGAGTACATCCAGCTTTCCCATCATGCACAAAGAGCAACCTTGTACCACCACCCATATGAATCTCAGCAAGATCCAAAACATATGCAACCCACATAGGTTCAACAGCCTTGTCTTCAGTGAAAAGCTTGTGGTTATCACAATAACTGCCATGTTTGGAGTCTCCGACATAATGAGGGTACATGATGATAATCTTTTCTGAAAATGTGGCTATTGTTGTTGGACCATTAGCAAGGAGGCATTCTGAAAAGGAAAGAGAAAACACTACATGACTGCCAAGTATACAGAATAGGCATATGTATTTCCCAAAGACACCAGTCTAACATAAACAAAAACCTGGTAATACTTGTAAGGCTTCTTTTGGGTATTTTTATTTAAAAAGAAACGATCCCCAATATTGAATGAAAAAGCTACACCAAATATGGCAAAGGTGACTGCAAAATATTTAGAATAATTTCCATTCAGGAAGCTTAAAATCAAAGACGCAACATTTTATGTAATGATTTTTTTCAACTTCACCTTTAGTCAAACTGGAAGTAGATACACTAGCAGCTGCTCATGATCATAACTACCATGCAGTGAAAACGAGCTAAGACATATATATTTCAAACCATTTGAAATTAAGGTAAAACACCAAGAAGCCTTTGATTTTGAGTAGATTGCAACAAAAAAATACTTAAGGCATTAACAAGAAATTTGCATCAAATACACTAAGAAATAATGATATTCCCTTATTAACTTAACTAAGGTACTTAGAACTTCTACAACCCATAGAAATCATTTTATCCTTGAGCTTTTATTCCTCATCATGCAAATTGTATACTACCGTCTCTCCCTGGTCTTCAAATTCTAATGCAACATTTGACCACAACATTAGTAATAATTCATAAACTTAAAATTCATTATTAATGGATAGTGTTCAGAGTCTCCCCAAGTCTGGGAGCTAGTGATTCTGCTATCCGAGTAACCCCAGCCAAGTCGTTTTGACCCTTGCCAAGTCTCTTTCTTTAAAATTTTACTATACTTTGTTATTTTCTTATTTGTCAAGTTTTCCCCCGAGTATTTACTCCAGCACAAGTCCAGGTCCAAAAAAAAAACAGGCTTGTCGAGTCCGAGTCTCGGCACTATTATTATTAGTATCAATACTCTTAAGTCTTAACCATGTTGATTAAGCAAAAAAATATCTGATACATTTGATTGTCGAATATTATTTAAGCATAATAATTAGGCTTCAGCATCAGATCTAAAGCAATAATTTTGGTTATTATTAACCTAGTAAATAAACAACCTTAAGAAGTCGGTATAATGTTTTTGTTTAGCCTTTGAAACTGTGATGAAGCATGAAAATGTAATTAAGTCATCAAAAATAAAGACTCAAAATAACTTAAAAGGCTACTTTTAGAGGAAAGAAATACAATCTTGAACCTGAAATCTTGCTTTTCAAACTGAAACAAGTTTTAGTCAAGCATTGAACTATAACCTTATTTTACCAATGCCAAGTACACCGACCAGATGTGAAGGTATAAGAGTATGATAGAGAGTGCAGCACCAAAAAGAGTACATAACCTCCTACGTCTTTTTATATCTGATGAATCAAGAAAATAAAAGAAGTCTTTCCAATGTAAAAATCTTATCATTAGCATGCTTTGAATTCTTTGTGACTATATAATAACTGGCAAAATTTGATCGCTAGTCTTTGCCACAAATGTTTATAATGGACCCCTTTTGCTGTACCTATAAACAGGTACAATCATGACAGCAAATATGAAATACTTTGCTTTGAAGGGATCTAAGGATCCACCAAAATTATATAGAGCAATTGTTAGGTTTCTCTGTGGACCCTGAGAGGAATTGTATAAAGAATGACCAACACTAGTTTGGGACTTCAACCAACTTGTCCTCCCTGACAATTTTTAACCTTGATTTGTATAATAAATTTTAACAATTGAGTTGAGGCACAAGCCCTCTTACCAACTATATACAGCCAATGCCCTTAAGTTCTAGGCTGTAAATTTTAATCATATTTGGGATTTTAGGAGTCTAGGTACTGTCCCTTCTTCAATTACTGTGCACAGCCAGTTCTAGCCTTCCAAACTAATCTTGAGCCCCTCAATTACTTTCATTTTATGAGGATTGTAGGTACCATCCCTTGTATAATTATGCACAACCAGCTGCAAATTAAATCTAGTCTATAGAGCCATTTTTAGTAATATTGACCAGGAATTATTTGGTCTTTCATTTTGTTCTGAAATTTTGATTTGTGCTTTTGATTTTTAGCTAGACTTTGTATGAAGGAATTTCATGTGACACCTTTTATCTTATTTGGGCCAAGAATTTCATTTAGTCTTTACTCACATCTAAGACTAATTTCATCTGTATTTTTGTTCCTTTCAAAATTTTCATGCGGAAAGTGCAAGAGTAAAGAAGATTGAAGTATAACAGCACTAGTGAAACTCCATTTTGATGCTGGTGTTTAACAAAGAGCAGTTTTCACTTTAAATTTTGCTCTCTCTAACAACACATCTTTTAGAAACCCTTCCTGCAGCTTTCCATAGCATCTGACATCAGCACCAGACAATGGTACACATAAACCTCCAGTAACAGTCCTCTTTTGGCATGCAAGTCCATAGTTACAAAAATCGGATCAGAATCGCGATTCTGACCAAATCCGATTAAAATCGCATCGGAATTGGCATTTTTGAAAAAATCGGCAAAAAATTGGAATCACGATTTTTTGCCAAAAGAATCTCCTGCGGCTTCCTGCGGCTGCACGCGTAGAGGAAAAGGCATAAATAGTGTTTTCTTTTTTCTCTCATTTTTCTTCCTCCAAGCTTGAGAGAGAGGTCTGCCTACCTGCTACCACACCAAAGAAAACCCTAAAACGCATCCAAACAACAGATTTTTGGAAGTTTGAAGGAATCCAGTAGTCACCAACAGCCACAAAAAAGCAAATTTTTTTGGAGTTTGAAGGATCCTGGCAGCTACCAACAACCACCAACATCTAGGAATCTACCCAAAGGATTCATTTGAGGTAAGCAAACTGATTTATTTTTCTTTTTCTTTTATTCTATTGAATCTTATTCCAAATTTTCAAGCATATTTTTTTTTTTCCAAGTCTAAAACCAAATGCAACAAACTAGGGTTTACAGTTCTGGGTTTTATTTTTTAAGTAGTTTTTTGTTGTTATTTACTTGTTATTTGTTGCCTGAAACATGTATGCAGTTCTATATTTTTAGCTTTCAATATTTAAATTTTAGAGTCTTAGACTTCAACCTAGGGTTTATTTTTATTTTTATTTTTTTTACTTTTTTTTTTAATTAAGTAATTGTTTATTTAATATTTGCTGTCTAAAATTTGTATACAAGTGCATGTTTTCGGCTGCCAATGTTTAAACTTTAAAGTTTCAAACTAGGGTTTAGGGTTTAGTTTTTTTTTATTTTTTTAAAAAGATTTTTTATCGTTACTTGCTGCCGAAAATATGTATGCAAGTCCATCTTGTCAGCGTTGCACTACAATTTTAAACTTCAAGTTCAAACTAGGGTGTAGGTTTTTTTTTCTTTTAAAGTAATTGTTTATTGTTATTTGTTTTTATGTGCAGCCACATGAAAATGTCAGGGAAAAGAGATAAAAAAGATATATCATGGAAGTATGGAGTACAAACGGAAAATAAAGGAGAAATTATTTGCAATTTTTGTAATTCTCATAACAAGGAGGAGTATATCGCTTCAAATTTCATTTGGCAAGGAAACTAGACGAGAATGTTAGATTATGCCCAAAAGTGTCGATTGACGTTGAGAGAGAATGAATGGCAGTTGTCACTAGAAAAGTGGAGAAAAAAGAGAGAAAGAAAAGAACATTTGAAGCCATTTCAACCCCCTCTTCTCAGCCTCATACAACTACTAGTGGGAGCAACACCTTTAGTTGATTTCAACATGAAAATTTGAGTCCATCAATTGCACAGGCACAAACAGAGCCAACGAGTGGGACAGATGAGTCCACTTTTGGGGCAAGGACACAAGCCATACTTGATGGTATGGCCACGTGGAACCAGGAGAGGCATAGGGCAGCTAGGAAGGCCATTGGCAAATTTTGGTATTTTTCTGACCTTCCCTTCAATGTGGCAAAGTTTCCATACTGGCGAGGCATGGTGGATGCCATCACAGGTTGCGGCACAAGATTTAGGCCACCAACTTATGATGACATTAGGGGCCCTCTCCTTCATATAATGCATGGACGACATTGAGGTTATTCTTGAGGAGCAACGCAGGGTGTGGAGCACTAACGGTTGCACTATCATGTCTGATGGGTGGACCGATGGCAAGGGAAGAACCTTAATTAATTTTTTGGTTTCTTCTGTAGGAGTGGCATTCCTCAAGTCAGTGGATGCATTAGCGCAAGCTAAGAGTGTCGAAATGCTCGCAAGGTTGTTGGGGGAGGTTGTGATCGAGGTCGGGCGGAGAATGTTGTCCAAGTCATCATGGACAACACAACAGCATATGTAGAAGCTGGCAAGCTGTTGGAGAGATTTCCCACCATTTTTTGGTCCCCATGTGCAGCTCCTCAAAGACATTGGAAAATTACCTTGGGTGTCCGAGGTTGTACAAAAGTCTAGGGCAGTTACAAAATTTATCTACATCCATTCTTGGGTCCTCAACCTCATGAGGCATTTTACCGGTGGGAGGGAGCTAGTGTGGGCTGGAGTTACACGCTTTGCAACAAACTTCTTGACATTTCAAAGCATCTATAATGCAAGAGGGTCACCGAAGCAAATGTTTGTGAGCAATGAGTGGAATTCTGAGCAAGTTGTTAGATACCGATTCTCCAGTGAAGGGGAGAAGATATATGAAAATGTGTTTGAGGAGCCCTTATGGCAAGCCATGGATGAGGCCATCAAGGTACACGACTAAGTTTTCAATTAATTTTATTATTTAATTTTTTTATTTTAAAATATTTTCTTTTTGCAAATCTTGTATTGTAAAATATTTTTATAAATTTTATTTAAATTATTTTTTCTTTTTTTCAAGTGACAAAGGCTTTGGTGAAGGTTCTCCATCTTGTTGATGGAAAAGAATCACCAATGGCATATATATATGAGGCTATGGATAGGGCAAAAGAGGCAATTGCCTCAGTTTATAGACATGTCCAATCCAAATATGGTCTCATTTGGGATATTATTGACAGGCGATGGACATCTAAGCTCCATAGCCCTCTTCATGCAATGTAGTACTATCTCAACCCCAAAAAATTTTACTCCAGCACATTCCATGCCGACTATGAGGTGATGGTGGGCCTTCAATTATGTGTTGACCGCATGTACCCTGATGAAGAAATAAGTGCTAAGATATAGACTGAGATGCATTCTTATAAGAAATTTGAGGGCATCCTTTTTCCGTCACCAATGTGCATTCAATCAAGGTCAACTATGAGGCCAGGTAACCCTCATTGAATTATTGTTTATTTTCTCTTTTGATTTTGTTTTAAAAAATAATCTCAATTTAGGATTTTACATGTGAATTATTAAATTTCCTTCTTCTTGGTTGTTTCTAGATTTATGGTGGAAAGACTTTGCTGCATATACGCCCCATCTACAGCGCTTCGCCATTAGAGTTTTGTCTCAACCATGCAACGCTTCAGGTTGTGAGCGCAATTGGAGTATGTTTGAGCACATACACTCCAAGAAGCGCAATAAGCTTACATAAGAAAAGTTCAATGATCTTGTGTTTGTTCATTACAACCTTCGCCTCCACCATAAAAAAATTACAGGAACAAGTACCGAGACCTTTGACCTAGACGAGATTGATCCATCTAAATATTGGATCACAAAGGCACAGGAGGAGCAGCAAGAAGATGTTCTCTTCAGCATGGGCAACAAAGGCACAAGAAGAGGCACAACCAAATCAACAAAGAGAGACTAGAGCTTCTACTAGGGCAAAGGGCAAAGGCATTCTCAGACATTGATTGAGATTGTACTTGACATTTGTCATGACTCATGACACATTTTGTAATTTGTACTGTTACATATTATAAGCAATACAAGATGTGTTTTGTCACTTTCGTGTGTAGTAGTTTAAAACTTTAATACTTTGGCTTTAAGCTTGTAGCACTTGCCATTTTCATGTGTAGTTTAAGCTTGTATCACTTACAGTATTAATATTTGATTTACATAGTGTTAATTCACTGTGATATGGATGAAAAAAAAATTGCATTTTCTTCGTTTTGTTTGTCAATTCCCAACTCGATCCGATTTTTTTCCAAGCCGATATGATGCGATTCGGATTTTCTCAACTATGTGGAAGTCAACACAAGTCAATGGAGAAAGAAAATATGAATGATGAATGGACTTCAAGATTAATTAAACAAATTATACTTAATGAATTCAAATTATATTTATTGAATTTTAATGGTGTTGTCTTGTTGTACTAGAATCAATATTAGTACTTCAGTCATTTTATCAGCCTAAGTTCCCAAAATTTAGACCAATTTGACACAACAACTGAGAGAATTCAAACTGTCAATCATGTTAAGATGCCTTCGAATGAACAAGCTGTTAGAAAACAAATATTACGTGCAAGCAAAACAATAACGCAGAAAAACAGTAACACAAAATCTTTATGTGGAAAACCTGCAATGTGCAAGAAAAAACACTAGGCAATGGCAGCTTCATTCTTTTATTCATTTTGGTAATCTTTTACATTCGCTAAAAAATGTTACATGAAAGGGGTCATTCCCCTTTTATAGAAAAACAAAGGAAGACTCCAAAAACTGTTTGTTTCCTTTCCGAAAGGAAGACTCCAAATAAAAAACTGTTCGCTTTCTCTTCCAAAAAAAAAAACGTTCGCTTCCTCTCCCAAAAGAAGACTCCAGAAAACTGTTCGCTTCCTCTCACAACGTACGGTTGTACAAACGGCCAAAAAATTCGGGTCGAGGGCTCCGTCCCCGAACCCTCGGCCGCGTGGGGATGGATCACAATAAACTGCACCACCATACACCTCGTTGCTAAAGAACATTGGAGATCTGGATATTGACTTCACCTCCTAACACAAGCCTTTATACTTGTAATGAATGATAATAAATGAAGATCAACCAATATTAGCACATTGGAAAGTCATGAAATTCAAAGCAAAATAGTCATTTTCTTGTACTTCCACTAAAAATAGGCATACAGTTACGACTCATTAAAAGTTCTCAGCACATATTTGGACTTTATTAAGCTTCTGTTTCTTTATCTTCTATCGCAAAAAAGAGAGGAAAAAAAAACAACTTTTCAGATCCTTAGTTCAGTCCAATGTTGATCATCTGTCCCTCAAGGAAACTCCTCATCCTTAATGATATTTTCTTCCCCCTTTTTTAAACTTTCGAGTTCTTTGTTTCGCAACTCATATTTTATAATAATCATATGATCAGTTACATTTGCCTTCTTATATTTAAGATTTAAATATCGATGTCAGTAAAACTTTGTAAGGATGATTGCAATTTCTCAATACTAAGTTTGTATCATTTAAATATATTTGGTAGTAGCTTTTGTTTGTATGCTATCATATATAGATATTATTAGGGGTCTGTCATATGCTAAAAGGTATTTGGTGTCTTTCCCTATTTGTAAGTCTGTCTTGGAATCAATGAACTGATTAGGTTGTTTATCTCTATAGATCCTCTAATAGCCATAATGTTCGGTCATCTAATCTGAAATGTTTTACACCATGCTTCTTATCTCACTGAAGTTAGAGGATTGTGGATTTAAGTATCATTTTTTAATTAACAGA
This sequence comes from Wollemia nobilis, assembly GCA_028583015.1. Classification (NCBI taxonomy): domain Eukaryota; kingdom Viridiplantae; phylum Streptophyta; class Pinopsida; order Araucariales; family Araucariaceae; genus Wollemia; species Wollemia nobilis. Next base: position 3,409,862 of record JAQPPZ010014908.1, read on the forward strand.
GTATACAGAGACAAAACTCCTCTATAAGGTGTTGTCCACCCCTGTTGATGTATTTATTCAATTCATCAAAAGTTTTTTTTTTCAATTTATGCATAGATTTATTGTGGCTTTAGTTATATTGGCTGACCGATCATCAAAGTTTTTCCTTTCCTATCTTCTTCCAATGTGCTAGAAGACTACAAGTAAACCAATATATTTACTTTTTCTAGAGATTTCTAGATGCTTGCCCACGTAGTTGCTTGGTTTAGACTTTAGATTAGACTGTGGTGTTCTTGGACCTTGAAATAATAAAAAACAGGTGCATAAGATATATGTGGAAGGTACCAATGTACCTAAATATTCAATATACACAGGGGAACACCCTTAAGGTAGAGTCACACTATACACACTAATCCTTTAGGAAGGATCCAATCCAAAACACCTCCCCATATGAAAGTAGGTCCAATCACAATAACTTAATATATCACCTCATGGTTATGAAATATCAAGTCCCCCTGTATATAATCTCTTATCTAATAACATTGAGGAATCATAAACTTCTGAAGCCACAAGTTACACATCTGACTAAAATTAACCGACATATGGTTATACATGCATACCGCATGCAGCTACTCCATAATCACAATATATATTGTAATAATATCATAGGCCAAGGTACATGACAAATGGGTAAAAGGATTCTGGAGTGAGTGCAAGCTAGGAACAAAACTCACATTTTCTTGTTTTAGATCTTTGGAGAAGAGTGTGAGCCAAGAATGAGTGTTGGAGTGGAAGCAAAAAGTAAGTGTGAGGAAGGAGCGAGCCTCACCTTTTCCTGTTCCAGATCCTTGGGGAAATTCAAGTGAATTCTTGTAAGGAAAAGCTAGGTACAATGGAAGGAAAATCATTTTTGAAAGTCCTAACTAGAAGTAAGGATGCCCAAGATGGAAGTATGGATGTCGTAGTTGGGGACAAGAGGAAAAGTGAATCTATGGCAAACCCTATTCAAGTAGCAAATGTTACACCAGAAATGGTAATCAATGATGAGATTATCGAGCATGACATAATGGTTCTTAAAAACAGAAGGTTAATATGTAGGTCCCACGAACACTGGCTAAGTTTTTCAGTAATTCAAAATTGGATCAAATGAAAGTGGAGATTGAATTCAATTTACTCCATGATTTTTCCTCACCATCTTCTCTAGTTCGAAAAGGATTTTTCCTCATCATCTTCTCTAAATTCATATATCAAGGATAAAATAATAGGTGGTGGCCCCTAGTAAAGGGAGAAAGATGCATTATATTTAAGACCATAGAGTGAGATTTTTTTTGTGGAGGCCGAAACTGTTAAAAGACTTGCAGTCTAGATAAGGCTTTTTGGACTTCCACATCAACTTATCGATAAGGAGGTTTAAAAGAATATCAGAAATATTCTAGGGGAGTTCATCCAAGAGGGACCAACTATTAAGGAGCAAAGGCATGTTGTATATATCTATGGATATTTCAAAAACTTTGCCACAATATATTAAAGATTAAATGTGAATCAAGAGAATGAAATCAACAGTGGATTATGATTTGTATTCCGATGCCACAAATGTTATGAGACTCGCCACATGACAAGAGATTGCAAAGTAAAACAATGGAGAAAGAGAGAAAAAAATTTATACGTGAAACAAACTTCAAGATGAAGCAAGGAGATCATACAGAAGTAGAAGCTGGATAAGATCAAGATCTTCCACTCCCCAAAAAGTGGCAAACAAAGCCCATCTATATCATCAGATGGCAAAGGCCATTACAGTTTACTCAAATCAACCATTAGAAGAAACAAAGGACATAAGGGATGAGGAAGTGCAATGCATAAGTTCAAATTCAAAAGGAATTGAAGGTGCGAAGGAATATGGAGGTAAATTTTAAAGCAAAGGAGGCAAAAGAGGTCAAGTTTAATCTAAGTAAATCATCTTCATTCTCCTATAGTAGTATAAAATCCTCTCCTTGCAATAAGAATGAAAGTAGTGTACAGTTTATCCCTTGCACTTTAGGATTTCAAGAGCAGCATAATAAGGAAATGAGTATGGAGGACATACATGGAAATTTAAGCTTTTTAGGGTACCAAAAAAAAAGTAATTACTGTGAAAAATCATCCTTGCACTTTAGGGCTTCCAAGGCAACATAAAGAAGGAAGTGTTTATGTGGCTATTCCTTGCACTTCAAATTCTCCAAGGCAGCATAAGCCTAAGCCTCATTATGATTGCACTTTAGGGCTTCCAGGGCAACATAAAGAAGGAAGTGTTTATGTGGCTATTCCTTGCACTTCAAATTCTCCAAGGCAGCATAAGCCTAAGCCTCGTTATGATTAGACTTTAGGGTTTCAAGAGCAGCATAATAAAGAAAAACGTATGAATGACATCCATGAAAATTTAAGGTTTTTGAGGCAGCATAAAAAAGTACTATGAAGGATGGTCCTTACACTTTAAGGTTTTCAGGGCAATATATAGTAAAGATATATTTTTGAGGCTAATCCTTGAAATTGAAATTCTCCAAGGCAACGTAAACCTATAGATGATAAGTCTCATTATGAACAATCTAGAAAGTTCGATGAAGATGAAGATGTTGGTGGGAATGGAAAAAGGAGAGGAAGACCCTCAAAGCAAGAACAAAGAGAACAAGAAATTCGAACGGATATCAATATGGGAAACTAGAAACAAATATCACAAGTATTAACAAAAACTACGTCTAAGCCCACAAATAAGAATAAAAGGTGATAATATCAACTGGCATTAGATCAACCGATTAGATTCCTCAACTTTCAATGAGAAGACCCAGGTTCGAATCTTATCAAATAATACATGCAAAATATCCAAGTTGTAATACCACTATGTGGTCATGATGTAATACGGATGGGCCCCATTTCAATCCCATATAACCAATTTAAAAAAGAAAAAAAAAGTGAGAACAAAAATGGTATCTTGGAATATTACAGGTATGAATAAGACCCCTAAAAAAAGTCCTGGGTTTGTTTTACTACAAGAAATAAAAATATCAAAGTTGAAGTTATAAATGTATATGCATATTAGAGTTGGGGTTATAAATGTATATGCATATCAGAGTTGGGGTTATAAATGTATATGCTCCAACTATAGTCACTCCTCGAGAAAGATGTTGGAAGGACCTCAATTATTTATTTCAAATTTAAAGATGATTCATAATTGTGATCTACGGACTCAAGGGGTAGAGGGAACTTAAATACAATTCTATGTACTTCAAAAAAGAAGGGTTGTACTCCTAAATGATCTACATCAATGCAGGATTTTGCTTCATTTGTCAATTCAGATGGCCTTTGGGATGCTATTCCTTCAAGCTTTCAATATACAAGGGATAAAAGACATATTCGGCAAACTCATATAGCAGAAATATTGGACACATTTTTGATATCCAATACATGGTTGCAAACAAAGTATATAATCTCTTCAGACATTTTATTGTAAGCATGATCAAATCACAAACCCATTCTCTTGATATGTGATTTACTCAATAATGGTCATTCAAAGCCATTTTGATTTCAGTCTATGTGGCTCCAAGACCCTAATTTCTTATTGATGATTATGTTATGGTGGGATGAAACAAAATTTGAAGATCGTGTATGTACAGTTTTGTTCTAAAGATAAAATATCTAGAGGGGCAAATGAAGATTTAGAATGTCAAATATTTTGGTAACATATTTAAAGCAAAGAAGGAAATTAAATCCAATCTCAACAATTCACAAGAGATAGTAGAAATCAACCAAATGAACCAGGATACTTATATGTAAAAAAAACAATTACTTTTTTTTTTTTTAAAGAAAAAGTTGAATTCAATCAGAGAGAAAAGATACAAAGGAACAACAGGCGCAAGAAAACATTGGACGCCAGCATACAAAAGACACCGGGAAGGTCACTGAAAATCAGAAAGCGCAAAAAAACTAAGGCACTAGCGATCAGCAGCAGAAGAAAAATAAAAAACAGAACCAGCAACATAAAAGCAGAAAAGAAACCTTTTCTTTTTATAATAACGGATGAAGCTCACGCGCATCCTCCTCTTTGCTGAGCTCTATTCCTAGTAATTCTGATATTGGAATATTTGCTTTTAATAGCACTGTTGGCAAGTGCATCTACAGTCTTGTTAAATACCTGATGAGAAAAAACACAATTACTTTTAAATTATAATTATGTATTGTAAAAGGAAGAGTCATATCAGTCCCAAAGATCTAGGGTGAGATGCCTTAAAGGAAGGGGATAGAAATGCCAAATGTTTTCATGCTATAGCCAAAGTAAATTTGTCTTCCCGTTGAATCAAAAATATTTCAACTCCCGATAAAAGAATTATAGAGAAAGAAGAAGATATCAAGAAAGAAGAAATTAACTATTTCAAAGATTTTTGTCAAATGTTGGGCAAGATAAGGAGGCTCGAGGTGAGCTTTTCCAAAATATTCCATCAATTATCATAAAGGGACAAAATGAAAGCTTGAAAAGGAAGATCTCTATGGAGAATCTATATGAGACAATTTTCTCTTTCCATCCTAACAAGGCACCTGACCATGATGGATTTCCTACAATTTTCTTTCAAAAAATTTAGGATTTGTTGAAAAGGGATATGTTGGCTACAGTTAAAGAGGCTAGGAAAAAGAAGGCTACAATAAATGAGATCAATGCCACCTTTATTGCATTGATTTCGAAGGAAGGCAAGACAATATCTTGATAATTTCCTCCAATAAGCCTTTGCAATATGATCCATAAGATTATTTTAAAAATTATAACAAACAAATTGAAAAGCATTCTAAATTGTGTATCACAAAGGAACAAAGTTTTATTCATGGTAAACAAATTTTTGATGGTGTAATCATTGCATAGGAGCCATACATTCACTTCATAACATGAAAAAGCCAGGTATGCTTATAAAATTAGATATGAACAATGAATACGATAAGGTTTCTTGGAGTTTTACACATGATATTCATAGAAAATTTGGTTTTGATCAAGGTTGATGTGAATGGATTAGATGTTATGGCACTTCAAAATATTATTGTATTTTGATGAATGGATCCCCCGCTGGATACTTTCAATCATCTTGTGGACTTCGCTAGGGTGACCCACTATCTTTCTATCTATTTATCATTCTTGCCAAGGCATTGGGGAAAGCTTTCTCAAAAGCAAAAATGGAAGGAAAAATCAAAGGTATTCAAGTTGCAACAAATGGTCCCTTCGAAATGGCATTAGCTCAACAGGTTAATTTCCTCAACTTTTAAGGAGACCTAGGCTCAAATCTTGCCAAGCAATACATGCATAATTGTCATATGTTGTAATACCACTATCTGGTCATGATGTAATATTGGTGGGATCATTTCAATGCCATATAACCAATTAAAAAAAAACAAGTGGTCCCTTTGAATCTCATCTCCAATTTTTTGATAATACTTTTCTTTTGGGGCATCCCTCAATCATTGAGGCCATGGAGTTTAAATCAATAGTATCATGCTATGAGAAGGTTGTTGGACGGTTAATGCCACAAAATCGAGGATCCTTTTTATTGACACTCCCCTAGATTTACAAGGGATTGCTACAGAGATTTTAGGATTTAAATTTGGAAGATTGACGTCAATTTATCTAGGTATTCCTTTGTCTGACAAAGGAAAGGAGGAGATTTGGGACTTAATTTTAGATAGAATGAAATCTTGTTTAGCAGGTTGGAACAGTAAGTTCTTAACCATTGCTAGAAGGCTATGATGACACTTTCAAGATTGCCTATGGGGATAACATCTGAATTGATAAAATTCATTGAGATTTTCTTTGAAAAGGATGCGAGGAAAAAAATATGTTTCTTCTTTGTAAGTGAGGGTTTGCAAAGGAAAGAATATTGAAGAGAGGCAAGCTTGTGAAATTGCAAAATTATGAGTTTGGCATTAGAGACAAAAATAGTTGGAGATTATTAAAAGATCAAGGAAAGAGTTGAGCAAAAATGTTACTTCAAAAATATATAGGTTTTATTGATGCAATAAAATTGTTTGAGAAATGAACCCTACAAGTAGTTTACAATAGATCAAGAAACATATTAGATGGTCAGTCATTGAAGGGGATTCTACAAGTTTCTAGTTTGATGCTTGGTTGAAGCCTTATCCTCTTATTTTTTATCCATAATGGCAATTGTTGGCTTGAGCATATTTAGCTTGTAAAGGTTCAAAGATCAAAAATTATATTAATGTAAGCAATAAATCCAGATTATGGACTTGTATTAGCAACCCAGTTAAAGGAGAGGACCTCAAACAAAGAGTGGATAAGCTTCAGAGGATGCTCCAAGAGTTTTATTTGCCTATTTTTTGGCATATAGATGAGTTGATTTGGAATCTATCAAAATATGGTGAATACTCGATCAAGTTGGGATATAAGAATTTAGAGCAATCAAAATTTCCTACTCCCAAAGATTTCCCTTGGAAGAATGTTTGATCACTCGAGGCTCTACCTAAGGCCTTAACGTTCCTTTGGTTAGCGATCTAAAACAAGATTCTTATAGGTCAGAGTTAGCAAAGAACAGGATATCACAAACATTTCAAGTGTGTCTGTGTGAGAATGATCTAGAAACATCAAATTATTTACTTTTTCATTGTCCCTTTGCTTATACCATTTGAGGCTGGCTTTTCAAAAGTATGAGAATATATTGGGTAGCTCCATCAACATTGGAAGAGTTCACAAATGTTGGATTAATTGTTTCAAAGCTAAAGCATGGTGAATCATGTAAAGGATTGGTCCTGCCATTATTTTTTGCAATTTATGGCCTGAAAGGAGTAATCAAATTTTTAAAAACAAAAATCAAAATCAAGCCCAAGTTTGGAATTGTATTATTGCCTCTCTTGCAAAATGTTTAAACATGGTACTCATCATTGAAAATCTTAAGTGCAGAAAAAGATGCACTAGCCTTTTGGTTACCGGATTTGAATAGACATGGAAGGGACATTTGTGACAATGGAGTTAAAACAAAGGATCTATTTTGGTCTATGCTAAAATGAAAATGTCCAAAAGTTGGGTTTATCGAAATTAATTTTGATGGTGCTTCCAAAGCAAATCCAGGAAGAGTCGGTGGTGGTGATGTTTTTTGAAATAATAAATGCAAAATTCTCTTTGCTTACTCAAAATCGTATGGAACTTCAACTAACAGCTATGCAGAGGTTGGGGGTCTTCTGACAAGGATCAAAATTATCATTGAAAATGATGGAAATATATTTCAATTAAGGGGGATTCACAAATAATTATTAATGCTATCAAGAAAAATGGATGTGGGGATTGGAAAGAAAATAACATTATTTCTTATGTCCATCAACTATTGTCAGAGGTAGTATCTTGCAAATGTCATCATATCTATAGAGAAGAACACCAAGTAGCAGATATTTAGGCAATCACGTTGTTGATATTTGTCTTGACAACATTCAAATTTTAGAAGGCAATTGGCTAAGTGAAATTTTATCTCCTAATGAAAATGACGTGAAAGAGTTGATTGCAGAAATTTAGTGGTTTGAGGAAGATGAATATTTTTGATAGAAAGGTAAATGAAAAAAATCTTTAATAGAAAGGCAAGTTGGATATGGTTTAACTGACTTGACAACAATGTAATGACAGCCATTTAATTTGTTGTTATTTTGATGGGAGTGGCCCCTAGCAGAAGCCACACATTGCTAATTTATTATAATTAAAAAAGAATAACATATAGGTATTAGGATCAATTGTTGTTGCTATTTTTATTGCTTCCATTAGAATCATAGTCTTACCCCTTTTGTATTCAATTGTTTTGAGATTGGATTGATCTTTTGGTTATCTAAGTAAACAAGTTGTTTTGTGGGCTCTAAATTAACTATGAAGGATATGGCCAGGGCAATTTTTGGGGCCACTTGTGATGAGTTTTGGCCCCTTTCTGGTAGTTCAAGTGTGTTTTACCACTAGAGGTATGGTTGAAATATCTGCTAGATTTAGCAAAGCATGATATGATATTTTATTCTTATCGTTGTGATCTAAACCACTCAATGCCATGACAACATAAAACAAACATAATATCTGAAAGAAAAAATTCCTATAACACAAAATCCAAAATGATTTATAGAGTGAGGATAGACGACTTTGGTAAGCATAATAAGTAGAGAAGCAAGAAGCTTGAGAGTTAATATTTAACAATGTTTATGGTCCTGAAATAAAGAAGTGGTGGTCAAAGATTGATGACATCAATGCCTTGAAGCAAAACTTGTTTAAGAATGGGGCTACTGTACTTAAATCCATTGTTCCCGAAGGCAAGATGACCTTTTCCCTTGGAAATTATGATCTTCAAACCAAGAAAATGCTCTCTTCACAGGAAGAAAGTCACATTCTAAATCCAAGTAAATACAAATAATTCAAATTGTTTTAATTTGACTTGTAAGGACTTCCATTGCAATTTCATTTTTCACTTGAACTTTAAGGATTGAATTAGACCAAAATCTATTTTTATTATCATGGGCAGTGAGGTTAGAGGATACATAATGACTACCTTTCATATGCTCCATTTTACCTGAATCCAAAACCATATTGATTGGACAGCTGTATGATTTTCATATGTGATAATTACGAAGTTAAGTTTATCATAAGATATGTAACTTTCTGCAAACCTTTGTCAATGATCTCTGCCACATTCTCTGCAAATCCTTTTATTATTCCTGATTCAAGTGCAAGTATCTAACTTGCTATCTAAATAAGAGCAAATTTATAAGTCCAGGTACAAAAGGTATATTTCTATATGTTTTAATTTGATCTATAGATAATTCTATTAATGTCCACAGATGGCCAAAGTAGGCCAATGGGACTCATTGAAAAGAGCTGTTACAAATTACAATGCATTGTAATAACCACAGAGTACTAAGAAAATAAGCTAGAGTAAAGAATCTAGTGTAAACTACTCTAAAGTGGAACAACTATATGGCATAAAATTACAGCCTCAAGGGTTACCCAAAATGGATAAACCCTAACATGCTAAAATTATGATTAACAGAGCTAGAAGTCGAGACACAACAGAGATTGAAAGGAGCTCCAATAGATCCAAGCACCAACATTAGTCTATAGTAGGATTTAAAAAAGAAGCACAGTCATCACCAACTATCCTAAAGGGCCAACACAATATCTAATGATGCTCCCAAGAGAATGGCTAGGACTAAGAAGGCCTGGTTGGATAATCCTGGGAGGGCATGGAGTTTGACCCTTCAAGGCTCTTCTAGCATCCATGATTGTGGAATCAATAAGTTGTACTTGTCTACAACTCCTCGATATGTGATGGATGGCCAAAACCTGACGCCGAAGAACTGCAGTCTTGTCTTGTCGCAAGCAAGAAGAAAGAATCGAAGCCCTCATGGCCACTCTTGTATGCAAAGTTGCAAACAAGGGTGCATGGATCTGTCACCAACATTTTGGATAGTTGTATGTTCAAATGAGCACTTTTTACTCTCGACTTCAAAGATAGAGAGAAAGAATAAGGTGATTAGTCGAGGAGTAGTATCTCTCCCCTATAATAATTGACGTTGAAGAGCAATAGCTTCCCGAAAGTAAAGAGCCAGGCATCTTTGGTCAAGATTATTAAAAAACGTGGCAAGCAATCCACTTGAGTCTCTATACAAGAAATAGTACATCCCTCAAATTTCATAATAAACAGGACGGCTAAAGATGAAATGTTCTTAAGTCTCCACCTCCCAAATAAAGCAAGGACGACATACCCTATCCTTTCAAGCAATATGGTGGTCTCTCTCCACCCACAACTGATGTGAGCATACTCTAAGTTGACCAAGACGAATACTACGGTTGTGTGTCCAATGTCACTCAACATAATTAGGACAAGTAATAATGACATTCTCAATTCTCATGAAATGCTTAGAGTAGAAGGCCAACTTAGGACTGAGAGGTTGATATGGATCAACCCAAGTGATCTGAATTTATTGTCAATAAACATCATCTCTGACTACTTGATTAGTTACACTCTTATCAGGAACAAGGCAGGGAGGAGCATTTAAAGAGTATTTGAAAGGAGGTAATTGATCTATGGAGATGCCAATTGACTGAAAAAGAAATAACTTTTGAGGACCAAAAGAGCCCATAGATCTAAGGTGCAAAGCACCAAATATGGTATCTTTGTTGGCCTAAGGTGCAATCACCCATAGATCTAAGGCGATGAAGTTGAAAAATAATTCTAAAGATGCTCTCAAGGCAAAGAGGATAAGCGCTAAACTCAGCCTAGACAATACATTGGGGAATTGTTCTTTTACATCAGATAAATCATTGAAGCAATATCGTATAGATGCTCTCAATGCAAGCCCAATCAACACACCTTAGACTTGAACCTCAAATCTCAAATCCATAAAGAACTATGGGTTTGATGATGCAATCAAAGGGTTGCATCTTTGTAGATATGTCTTGAAAGTGTTGTCAGAAGCATTGTCGTTCCAAGACTAAGAGAGATTCATATCCCTTCCAAATACATGACTGTGAAGTTGGTTGAAGATTAAGGAAAGGACCTATAAACTGAACCCCCAAGTAAGTGTGAGCAGTGGTAATCTCAACGGACTCACCTTTATAGAAGAATTGAAACTTAGATAGGGTACTCTTTGATGTGTGTCTTGAAAAGATTGACTGCCAGCTGTTTTAAGTCACAAAAGAGAGCAAGAGCATCCAGCTATCTTTGTAAGCCCTCAAGAGTATGAGCAAGAAGAATGACATCATCTGCAAAAAGCAATATAGCTACCAAGACATGATGGAGAAGGCAACCATCGTCAAAATGTGTGCTTTGATGAATTAATTCTTCAGGCTCATTAAAGAGTGAACGAGAAAGAGGGCAGCCTAGACATCCTTTGAGAAACTAAAAGCTGTCTGAAAAAAGTCAACAACTACCTCATATGGTCTCTTGATGGTAGTGATAAAGATCTCCGAGATGCCAATGTCATGTAGTCTTTGAAATAAATGATGCCTGGAAACAGTGTCAAAGGCCTTTCGAAAACAAAACACTTTAGAAGACCATTGGCGAGCCTCCTCAACAATAGCCATGTGAGTAAAAACATGATCAATCATATGATGATCCCTTCTAAAACCAGCCTGCCCTTTCGCTCTAAGCTTGCCCTGATCCAACAATCCAGAGAGTTTCATACTCAAAATTGTTGCATAAAGCTTATCAAATGTGTGCCAATCATGATAGTTCTGTAGTTATTCAGATCTGAATATTCCCTAGATTTGTGGATGGGGTGAATAATATGTTGTGACCAAGAGGCAAGGAAACAAGAACAAACTCGTTGAAAAATTTTGCAATGGGATAGCCAAGAGTTTCAGCACCATACTGCTAGTGCTTAATTTATGTATAGCTCTGTTGATGTCCCCTGAAGAGAAGAGGTGACATGACGTAGGGCGGGAGAGATATGAATGACGGGTTGCCTCGGGATATCATATAAAGAATTAGCATGGAAGACCCAGGACTTGACATTGATGCACTTGGGTTGGGGCTTCCTAGGAAGAAGAGTGCACCAAAAGGCTTTGAGAGAGTAATGAAGTGCATCTAGAAGCTAACAACGCATAGTGACAAGAAACTCTTGCTTCTTATGTTGAATGAGGCATTTACATTCCCTTCAAGTGGAAGATATAATTGTAGGCTCATGGATAAGAGCAAAACGGAGCTTCTGATGCATGGGCTTACATTCCTCATCATACCAATAATTCATGAAGCAAGCACCAATGCAACAAATAGGCTTTGACTAAGGAAAAGTGTGGGGAAAGAAGTCAAGGATTGCATCCCATAATGTATAAGACAAATTCATATTTGGTTGTTGCCTTGGACATTACAAATTGAATTAACTCCAAAAGTAATTTCTGATTATGAGAGACACTACCTCTGGAGAACGTATCCTTGTCGTATGCTTCTTTATACTTGTCATATGTTTCCTTATACTTGAATCCAAAACCAAATTGATGGAAAGTTATGGATATTCAAATGCAGATAATAAAGTTAACCTGTACGACAAGATTCATTACTTTTTGCAAAGCTGACTTGATGGTGCGTGCCACATACTCTTCTACAACTTTCATGTTTTCTTCTTTGTTGCTCTAGTTCACATCTTTGTTCGAATAGCCTTGTATTTCAACATGACTATTTTTACCACAAATACAATGTTTGTTAGATTTTATAGTGTGACAATTAACAATGCCAATTTGTGAGCTACTTATACCTCTGTTTCGACTTCATTTTGGACAATGTCCTCTACTACTTACGACAAAAGTACATGATATAAAATTACACTTTGCTATGGAGACTTGTGTTAAAGTTTGCAATGCTAATGGATGTTGTAGAATCCATGTACACCATGCATGGGGGAAGATGTTTTGGCATGGGAATGGTTGTTCCCAAAGAAACATGGTGGAATACTTCTATGCAAAAACAAAATGTATACATCAACACACCAAGCCAAATTGTTTAGTATCTTGACAGCTCTCTTCCCTGCTCTACTCTATGAAACTGCATGGTAGGCATGTGTATAGCAGCATTAAAAGGAGAGGGAGTGACTGTGAAAATTGAAGGATCAATTTGTGTGTAGAACCTAGAAGGTCATCATGATATCGTTCCATGTTGCGGTGACAAGTTTTTTGTTGAGATAACATATGATGACAAAGGACCAATTTGAGATTTTACCAGTAGTTTAAAAATCTATGCATTATAGTTGGCTTCAAGAGGGTGTTACCCTACATCCCACTGTTATAGTGTTATGTACACCCCCCCAATTAAATACTAGACTTCAACTTATATAATGTATTTTGTATTTTATAAGTGACCAATAAGACACCAACTCATGGTGTCCTTGAAATCTGTGTATAATTTGCAATGTACAATTACTTGATCTACCTACACCATCACCTCATCACCTTATACATTATTATGTGATCCATTTAAGCATTGACCATGTTATTGATAACACAAGTATCTTTCGACAACTTTCATATTCTTAGTGTATTCTTGTGTTGCATGCTTTGAAAGTACAATCAATCCAATTGCAATGGCATTATGTTTTAGCATGGTGTGATAGCCTAGGATTTTGAACTGTAAAGCTCCTAATATTAACTAGGGGAGACATACTTGGGAGTGTACTATATCATTGAAGACCTGCAGATTGCACTTGAACTCTATAGTTGCCTGGTTTGGGTTTTCACTTGTTTGAGGACAGGAATCAAGGTCTCTAAAGAGACCTCATAAGATGTCTCAATGGATTTTGGCCAGATCCAGTCTGAAGGCCATCTAAGTGAACTTCAATTTGGTGTTTGGTTCAAGTTTAGACTTTATACAGGGTTAATTTGTAATTAACCCAACTACTACAGAGAGAATATGAAATAGTTTGTAAAAAAAAAGAATAATAGAAATTACAGCTGAGGAAGGATACAGTAGGTATAATTAATAAAATAGGGCAAGTGCAGTTGGAAAAGTATAGGAAGTTTAGGTAAGAAATAAGATGAGATAATTCTATTAATGTCCATACATGACAAAAGTAGGCCAATAGGACTTGTGAGAATAAGCTTTTACAATGCACTATAATAACCAAAAAGTACTAACTACGAAAATAAGCTGCTGGAGAAAAAACAAGAAGTGAATAAATGACTCCCTCATCACTAAGTATGAAAGACCTCATTAAGAATCAGTTTTTTGCTGAACTAAAAACTGGTATTCACACTGAAGCAGAGAGAAAATTCATTATCTTCTTGAATCAAGATTAGCTCAACTGTGTGTGGACTGTTCTCTTTACTGGTTGTAAGGAGAATTGATTCTTATTGTTTTTTCCTCCTTTAATTTTGAAGTTTATTTTCAGATCTACTTGATTGTGTATTTCAAATTTCATATTCAAAATCTATAAGAAAGTTCTTGTTCCAAGATTTTATTGATTTGAGTCCAGATTTCAGATTTGGGTACTTACAATTGTAAGTGAGTTTCAATTTTAGATCCACATAGGCTTAAAACAATGGTATCTGAGCCACCGATATTATAAACATGTCCAACTGATATGATAAAGCACAACAAGAGCAAAGTGAAACACAACTATTGACAGAGCATACATGAGGGCATAAACTAATGATGGAAAGAGTAAGGAAGAAGATTTTCCAAGTGAATTAACAACTGATCATATTAAACGGCCATTCTTCTCATGTAGCTAAATCATATCATAGGGTTTGATCCTCACCTCTTTCTCCCCACCAGATTCTGCAAAGGCCGGGCCATGCTGCATCTCCTTCACCACATTACCCTCAACAACAAGCACAAGAATTCAATGATAGTCCCATCAGAAGGCTCTACATTACAGCTAAAGATGGAGACTTTTGTTGAATGTATGATTTCAGTGCCTATAGGGCAATGAGAGGGGATACTGCTGGCAAGATCATACCAGAACAGGACCACAACCTTACATGCCAAAAGTCAATGTTCCCCATTATGATGGTGAATTGAAAATTCTTTAAGAAATATGATTGACTAAATTGGAAGTTTACTTCTAAATGCACCCCATAAATGATGCGAACAAAATTCAGTTTGTTTTGCTTCATATTGAGGAAGATGCATGTGAATGGTGGCATCATGATGACCAAGAAGTGCAGGATGGTGAACATGATGAGTTATGTACATGGCAGGAATTTACTAAGCTAATTACAACTCTTTTCAGCAAAAAGACAACTAAAAGTTTGTGCAACTTAAAAAACTACATTGGAGACAACAAGAGTCCATGAACGGATATAGGTCAAAGTTTTGGTGACGCATGCAAATTTGAGGTATGTCTTCCACTTGTCAAGCACACTTATTTGTTGATGGACAACAGGACGAATTGAAAGGTTATATAGTAGTAGAACTTCACATTACTTAGAGAAGAATGTATGGCCTCAACATGTTATCCAAAGAATTGCATAGAAAGAATGACAAGAAAAGATAGACTCAAAAGATGGAGAAGATTCCCTTAAACACCAATTGTCCTTTTCATTAACAATGAAATGATCTCCAAAATGGATGGTTAGGGAATGAAGTATAAATACTCCTTTAACACACTAGAACATAACTTGAAAAACGTCAAATCGACATGTTATTGGTTAAAACAATATCACATGGATCACCTTACAAGATGCCCATATGGTTATAAAGTACATGCAATCTTGTAGGTGAAGGATTACACGTTTCAACATCCCCAATCTACACTGAGGCACCATGAAGAGAAGACATTACTAAGCATCCCCTCAAAGTTCTCATGCCAATATGCTTTTACAACCAAGAGAAAGTAACGTGGGGCATAACCATCGTGAAAATACTTGTGAGTTTCTGCTGAAGCCACAAAAACTGAAAGCAGCAGTCCTGAGAGTGAAGTTGTCAAATCTTTTGCCTCCAATGCTCAATGTGCCGATGCTCCATAATATTGATGATCAAGTGAATAGCATTCTGGTTGGGATAGGAAAAAGTGGTGGGGCCTTTCCAAGGAAAATCCAACTACTCGAAAAACATGCACATCTACTAAAGATGCTTCTCAACATAATTAACACTACAATATGTTACTTCCTTAGAATACAAAGAAATAGTATCTTACTTCTTGAAACACCAAGAAATATGTCTAGAATTAAGAGAAAAAACAAATAACCCAAACTTCCAACCTAATTTGAAAGAAAATCTTATGGGCTATCATTTTGAAAACACCATCCATAAGCCTTTATCAACCAAATAGAATTATATCTTTATTTTCAACATGCAAATATTTCTACTTTGAAAGTTTCCTCTACCCTTTTATATGTGATTGCTCCGATCGCCATCTAATTTTCGGAGGAATTTCTTCATAAATAAAGAAATCTAAAATCTTTTTTTTTTTTTCGGTTAAAAGATTAGAAAATTATATTAGTTGAAAATCACAGCTGATATGAACCAGGCCCTTGTCTCTCCCTTCAGCAATGAGGAAGTCAAAGCTGCTATCTTTGCAATGGAAGGAATGAAGACTCCGGGTCCTGATGGTTTCCCCTTCTTTTTCCAGAAGTATTGACATATTGTGGGGAAGGATATTGTTGATGCCCTTCGGGAGGTCCAAACCACCAATCATATCCCGTTCGGAGTGAATTCTACTTTTTTAACTTTGATCCCCAAGAATGTTGGGGCAAAGGACTTGGGTGCCTTTAGACCCATCAACTTATGTAACATTGTTTATAAAATTTTGACAAAGGCCCTTGTTAACAGATTAAAACCTTTTCTTCCAGCCTTGATTGACTCAACCCAAAGTGGATTCGTGCCAGGGAGACACATCCTGGACAATATCATAGCTATCCATGAAATCCTTCATTCAGCTGATAAAAGTGGCAGAGCTGGTCTCCTTCTCAAATTAGACAGGGTTTCATGGTAGTTTTTGTTAAAGGTTTTGGGAAAATTTAGTTTTTGCCAAAGAAACTTGTCCATGCTTGTATCTCTTCTGCCAAGTTTTCGGTCTTAATAAACGGATCCCCAATAGGTTATTTTTCAAGTTTGAGACGCATTCGCCAAGGGGACCCCTTGTCCCCTTACCTTTATATCTTAGTGGCGGAAGCTCTGGGTAGGGCTATCAGGTTAGAACCCTTTGTGGAAAGTATCAAGCCTGCTTTGCTGGTGGATCCTATTTCTCATCACCAATTTGCAGATGATGTTCTACTCTCCCTCCTTGCTTCAGTTCCCCAAGTAAAGGTGCTAAAAGGAATCTTGGAGGCATTTGAAATTGCAGCTAGGCAAAAGATAAATTATATAAAAAGCAAAATCTTCTATCTAAATACACCCTTAGCGAGGCAAAGGATAAATGCTCACATCTTGGGTTATGAGGTGGTTGCCCACCCGTCTCTTTACCTTAGAATACCTTTGTTTAAAGGCAGGATCTGGGATTCGCTTTGGGAACCTGTGGTGGAAAGATTGCAGAGGAAGCTGGTCGGGTGGAAAGGATCCCTCCGTTCAGAATTCCTAACAATATTTTATCGAATATTGAACATATTCAAAAGTCGTTTCTTTGGTTTGGGTCTGATGAGAAGAAAAAATTTCACTTAGTTGGTTGGGAGCAAGTCTGCGGACCTAAAAAGGATGGTGGTTTAGGTCTCCATAACATCAAGCAGATGAATAAGGATATGGTTGCAAAACAAGGATGGAAGTTGGCAAATCAAACTGAAACTAGTTGGGTCAACATTGTGTCGGCCAAACTTCAAACAAGACTTTTTTTGCTTGTTGATCCTCCGCCGACCTCTGGTTCAGCCTTTTGGTTGAGTTTGCAAAAGTCGAGGGTGCTAGTCTCCAAAGGTTGCAGGTGGAGGTTGGGTGATGGACTCAAGATTGATTTCTGGAAAGATATTTGGCTGATGGACCAGCCCCTTGCGCAGATTCCAAATCTGGCATGTTTGGAGTCTAGGACCAAATTGGTCTTTGGGTCTAAGGTGGCTGACTTTATCGAGGTGGTCAATGGGCTACAGGTCTGGAAATCATTACACTAGTCTATTCTCAACAATGTTGAACTTGAAGCTTGGATTCTAATTGCTAATAAGTTGAAGTTTCAAGTCATTAAACAGAGAAATGAAGAGGATGAGATCTTCTAGGCAAGGGAAAATAACGGATCCTTTTCAGTCAAGTCCGCCTACAATCCGTTGGCTGTCAAGACTCCTCCATGGGTCCCACCTTTCAAAGTATGGCTTAAGGGTCTAACACCAAAGGTGAATATCTTTTTTTGGTTGGCAACTCATAATAAGATTTTGACCATTGAAAACCTAAAAGAAGAGGTTGGTCGATGCCGAACAGATGTTGCCTTTGTGATGCTAATTTGGAACAGACAAGCCATCTATTCTTTCAATGCTCGTTCCCTATGGAAGTTCTTAACTCTGTTTTTAATTTTTGGGACTGAGTTGGGTGGTGTCAAGTTCGCTTGTTGATGTTTGTGCTCAATGGTCATCTCCTTTTTACTCTCCAAGGCTAAAATGTTTTTGGAACTTCTGTTTGCCACATCTTTTCTAGCAGGTGTGGAAGGAGAGGAATAGTAGAATTTTTAAAAACTTCAAAAGAGATCCTACCTCTGTTTGTGCCAGAGCCTTGGCTTCCACCCTGGAGAATGTGTCCTCTCTGGCTTTGGAGGAAGGCAGATTTGAGGAGGCTAAGCTCGAAACGAAAATTGGCTTTCAATAGAGCAATAGGGTTGCTGGTCTTCCTGGTCCTAATCCTCGGGCCCTTGTGAGGTGGGAACCTCCTTCTCCGAGCTGGGTTAAACTAAACTTCAATGGAGCTTCAAAGGGTAATCCCGGTAATGTTGGCGTTGGTGGGGTGCTTAGGGATGATAGAGGTGGGCTTCTGCTGGCATATGCCGAATTCTTAGATATCCAGACTTACCATGTTGCGGAGGCCAGAGCCCTTTACCAAGGTCTCCTGCTTGTGAAGAAGATGGGGTACCAAAAATTTTGCATTGAAAGAGACTCGCTTAATATTATAAACTTGGTCAAAGGTGATTCAATCCCTGGTTGGAACATTGAGGCTGTGATTATGGAATCTAGGCGAATTCTTCAGGGTAGAGAGTATAGGGAGATAAAGCATATCTTCAAAGAAGGAAACTGCCACACTGACTTTATGGCAAACTTGGGTATAAGTTTCGATGGTCTGTCTATTTGGAGAGAGAATTTTCCCGAAGGCCTTCTTCAATTGGATTTAGCGATGCATGCTACTTGATGCTCTGTAAACTTTTACAATTTATGAAGAAAGGTTTAGTGCACAACCGTGTGGGAGTGTTGGTTGGCTAAGGGGCTCACCAGCGCTGTTTTAATTTTGTTTCTTGTATCAAATTGTAGTTGGTTCACTTGGTGGTGGGTGGCCAATTGTAGTGCTTTATAATTGTTCTTGTCCCTGTATTGCTGGTCTTAGGCCAAGTTTTGCAGGGCTTCTCCTATTGTAAAATGTTTGGGGACCCTGTCAAAACCCCTTCTATAACTAATCAAAAAAATATTAGTTGAAAACCAGATTACATCTCCTACATTTCCAAGATTGAAGGCTTTTAAACCAAGTTTTAATAGAGGATGTGGGACTATTCTCCCCCACATCTAATCTAGTACAGCTATCTATACAGAAAAAGAGTAACCATGTAAAGCAAGGATATATAAATCTATATACAACAAGCAATACTATCATCAATGGTAAGAATGGAAAAAAGAGCTTCCTTGGTCCGTTGAGGCCACCATCTAGGAGGATATCCATAGCAAGTGAAGTCTCCTCGATCAAGAACCCAGTTAGCCATTGCATCTGCCACCCTGTTCTGATCTCTAAAGATGTGTATGAACTCCACTACCTCAAAGCATTGTTGGGTCATTTGTATTTGTTCAAGTATTCTCTGTATTCTCCAATCTTTATTCTTTTGCTTACCTGGTCCTTTTAAGTGGTTAATCATTATTTGGGAATCTGATTCCACCTAAATTTTCCTCCACCCCACCTTCAAAGCCTCTTGTAATCCCCTTAAGATGGCATATCCCTCTGCCAGGTTATTGGATAAGATACCTAGGTTTTTTTTTAAGATAAAAGCAGGGGCTCCATTTGAAAAGCTATTCCCTCCATACTTGCTCTTCCTGGATTTCCCCTTGAGGCTCCATTCGTATTAATCTTACCTAGTCCCTCTAGAGGTTTCCAAATCCCAGTTCTGATTACTTGTGCATGATTTGGGATTACCCTTTTTTATGTGACCACCGTTGGAGACACTTGTAATCTAGATATCATTTTAAGCCACTTTTGGTTAGGATTTTGGGGCTCTTTTAACAGGTATTGGATTGACTCCCTTATATTGGCTATGATCCTTTGCCAGACAAAGTGGTTGTCTCTTTATTCCTAGTTGAAGATACAATTATTTCTCTCCTTCCACAAATTCCATAGAAGGAGAGTCGTCCCCATCCAAAAAATCTACTGAGTGGGTTGGTCTATTTCTTCTTGTTTAGGCCACTCCCTCTAAAGTTGTTCTATAGAAGATATCTCAAACCAACGGATGCCTAGCAAAGTTGCCATCTGTTTCCATAGTTTGATTATGATGACGCATTCTATAAAAAGGTAAGAGATTGTTTCCTCATTCTCCCAACACATCTCACATATGAAAGGTCCATGCATCCCTCTTTTCATCAATTGTTCTCCTATTAGCACCCTTCTATGAAGTAGAAGCCAAATGAAGAATCTAACTTTGGGCCAAAGGTTCTATGCCCATAGCTATGTGAATATATCACTAAACAGGCTCAGGATACTTTGACAGAGGGCTAAGTATTCAAAGGCAACTGTATATTCACTCTGATTTTCCCTGCCCCGACCAAGAATATTTTCCTCTTGAGACCACGAGAGTGATCTCATTTGGATGGTCCTATAGATTTCTTTTCTCTGATCCTCTGGGATTTGGACTGGCCATTCCTCTAATGGGATCCATTGCCCTCCTACCTCTCAGCTACTGCTTTGAGGCTTACAATATTTGGCTACCTTAACCCAATTGTGTCTATGAAGATTCTCCATCAACGGTCTCCAAGTTGGGAATTGAGTTATTAGAGGAGGATGACCATCCCACGAATCTGTCCAAAAGTTAGCCTTCTGTCCATTATGGATAATCCAAAACAATCTTTCCTTGATCATATCCTCTCCTATTCTAAGTCCCATTAAGATGGGAGATCCTCTGCTAGGAAGCGAAAACCGGATAAGCTCTATCGAGGTTTTATTCTCTACATATTTGGCCCTCAAAATTTGAGCCCACAATTCCTCAAGGGATTTTAGCAATCTCCAATATAACTTAGTTGACAATGCCTTGTTATTCTTGACACTAATCTGATTCCTAGTCCTCCCTCCTTTTTCTATAAACATAAAGTATCCCATTTCACCAATGCCCATTTTTGTTCTTCCTTGACTCCATTCCAGAGGAATCTATAACTTATTTGATCCAATTCTTTAAGAACTGCCTTGGGGATAGCTAGCACTGAGGAGACATAAATAGGTATGGCGTTGAGGACTGTTTTTATCAAGGTCATCCGTCCTCCTGTAGAAAGCCACCAATTAGTCCATCTTCCCAATTTGGCTTTCACTTGCTCTGACAACCAAGTCCATTCCTTCTTTTTTTGCCTCCCAACTGTAAGTGGAATTCCTAGGTAGGTGATTAAAATAGATGTCTTCTTGTATCTCAATTTATCCAACAACATTATCTCCTGCCTAGGTGAGAAATGGAAAAAGATGACCTTGAACTTTTCTTCATTTATAAGTTGTCTAGTCACTTTTGTAACCCGTCCTAGAATCATTTTCAATCTGGAGGCCTCCCTTGCTATTGCTTTTCGTAATAATGTAGAATCAACAAATTATAGGTGAGTAAATGGTTTAGCTCCTGTTGTTATTATTATTCCCTCTAAGGCTCTGGTGTCCCTATCCTTGACTAATGTTTTGCCCAAACATTCAGCCAATATGATTAACAAGTATGGGGATAAGGGGTCTCCTTGCCTGATACCTCTAGAAGCTATAAATAGTTGGGTAGGAGCTCCATTAAATAGAACTTAATAGGATACGAAGGAAACACATCCCTTGGTCCATTCTACCCAATCACCCGAGAATCCAAATTGTCTCATATCCTTTAGGAGGAAATGTCAATCAACTTTGTCATATGCTTTGGACAAGTCTAACCTAAAAAAACATGGAGGATATTTTTTGAACCTGCATAGAGTGGATGGCCTCCTAAGCTAATACTATCTCATCCAAGATCTATCTTCCTTCCACAAAACCACCCTGTTCCGGAGAAATAATTTTGTGAAGAAGAGGTTTTGACCCTTTTTGCCATGATCTTAGTGATAATTTTATATAGGACATTAAAAAAGGCAATTGGTCAGTAGCCAGAGATGTGTTCAGTATGGGAAATCCATCTGGGCCTAGAGTTTTGCCTTTTCGCATCTTGAAAACTATTTGTTGTAGTTCTTTGACAGTAATTGGGGCAGTCAAAGTTACATTATCTTCCTCTATGATGAGAGCAGGAATCTCTTAGAGTACTTCCTGTTGTGCCTCCTGATTTAGTGGTTCTGCCTTAAAGAGTTGGGCAAAGTACTCTCTTGCTATATCTTTCATCCCATCCCATGTGTGTATTGAATCACTTGCAACTATTTTCAGGGAAGAGATGTGCGACCGCCTTGCTAGGAGAGATTTATGGAAGAACCTAGTGTTCCTATCTCCCTCCTGGAGCCATTGGATCCTAGATTTCTGTTTCCACAAGATCTCTTCTCTTTTGTCCCATTCCTCTAACTCAGCAATAAGCCTAGCCTCCTCCTTGCTTCGGATCTCAACAGTGCCATTTGTTCGTATTTTCTCATTGAGGTCCTCAAGTTTGGTTAAGATATATCGTTTCTTTTCCTTTATGTCACCAAACTCCTCCCAATTCCATGTTCTCAATTTGGACTTAAGGTACTGAAGCCTCCTACCAAAATTGTACATCTTCGTACCATGCCTAGGTTTACCCTCCTGCCACCATTGTTGAACCTTATCTCAGAAACTACTATCTCGAAACCACAATAGCTGGAATCTAAAAGAAGCACAACTAGGTTTGGTCTGCTACACTTCCACCAACATTGATCAATGATTTGATCCTGCATTATTCAATGTTTGTGCTCATGGAATATATCAAGGTTACACGAGGACGCGTCCCCCCTTTGACGGACGCATCCCCCCGTTTCCCGCGTCCCCCAGCACAGGGGGACAGCATTGGGGACGTTTCCCACCTCCAGCCTCCCATCCCCAAGACGTCCCCTATTTTGGGGCGTCCCTGGGGATGGCCAGCCGTCCCCACGGACAGCTGGGCACCTTTGGAACAGGGCAAAGCCCATTAAATTAAATCTGGGTGGCCTGCTAATTTGGGGAACAAAGCGAAGCCTATTAAGACTGGTTAGAAGAGCAGAATATCATTGCTTCATCAAAACAACAGAATATCAATGCTACCTGTGACTCCCTAAAATGGATTCAATACCATATAAATGCCAGAGCATATTGGTGGCCCCTCGCTCTTTCCAAACCATCCAAATGCTATGGGGCAATAAATCCCTCCAACCGGAAAACAATTTGCAAATCCCAAAGCTATAGAAGTGATGATATTGGCTTTTGACATTTTGGATGAACCGGCTAAAATTAAGCTAGCGTGACACAAAGGTGAATTTTGGACCGGAAGCTTTCAACGTTGCGGCATGCATTCATTCCTTCCTACCTACTCACCAACCTTAGAGGATTTCATGACAGATATTTATATTTAACCGCGTTTCACTTAATCCTACGATTAAATTACGTGTAGGCTGCATGCGGGCAGAGGAATTTGGTGTATTTATGGTAAGCTAATAGAGAGTGGCAGGAGGTCTAGCATTGGACCAACCACACATACCAAACAAGCGGTTCCAGGAATTGGCTTTGACTTTAGAATAGTAATTTCAAGCTTATTGGAGACTCCGCACGTTGATTTTGAGTCGTTCAAGAGCTATTTTTCTAATTTATTAAAGTTTTTTAGACTTGTAGTTTCACACGTCTTTTGCACATAGCAAATCATTAATGTCTGGCTTCTAAAAAGGTTTAATAAATAATTAAATATTTAATTAAATAAAATATATCTATGTTTAGAACGAAAAAGTAAGAGACGTAGTTTATTTAGAGCTCATAAATTGTCAACTGCATTATTAAAAATTTCAAACTTATTGGAGACTCCACGCATTGATTTTGAGTCGTTCGAGAGCTATTTTTCTAATTTATTAAAGTTTTTTAGACTTGTGGTTTCGCACGTCTTTTGCACATAGCAAATCATTTGTCTGGCTTCTAAAAAGGTTTAATAAATAATTAAATATTTAATTAAATAAAATATATCTCTGTTTAGAACGAAAAAGAGACGTAGTTTATTTAGAGCTCATAAACTGTCAACTGCATTATTAAATTATTCATCTAAGGTAAAATCATTTTCATTTTATGGGATAGCAGGCTTAAAGGTGAAAGCTCTTTGTCATTTTATGTTGGACTCTCACCCCTATTAACATCAAGTTGCGGCATGTGTGGGGTAGTTGGTCTTCCTGCTTTCTAACTGGTTTATGTGATGCTGTTCCCAAACTGTTTATTTCAAGTGGCATATTTCTATATTGAATTTCATTCCACTTTAATACCTCTTCTTCACACAAAAGATCACTTTTCATAGAATTCTGAATGTGTAGATTATTCTAATCTCAATATGAATATCCTAATATCATTTTTGTTGTGTGTAGAATTCTAAATGTGTAGATTATTCTAAATTTCTAAAAAAATTCAATTTTCATAGTATTATACCAGTCGTCCCCCTAGCCGTCCCCTAAAATCAGCCTGTCATCCCCCGCAGTCCCCCAAAACCCGTCCCCCCGTCCCCTAGGCTCGTGGAACCATGGAATATATCCATTGCTCAAAAACTCCTCTGATAACAGAAATTTGTCTAGTCTTTTGAGAATGCATGTTGGGCCCTACCTTTTATTAGAGTCATCATACCATTGTCTGGTTTGATATCTACCAGATGAAGAGATCTAATATGCTCCATCATGAGGTCAATACTACTGTCTAGAGTGTGATTTCCCCCTATCTTCTCTTCCAATGAGAGGATGGTGTTAAAATCACCACCTACAAGCGGCCAAGCTCGAGGAAAATGACCAATAATATAAGTTGCATTCCTCCATTGTTTTCATTTTTCATCTAGGCTGATAGGAGAGTATACATTGAGACATAACCAATGCTGAGAAGAATGTCTACTCTAGGCTAGTAAAGCCAAAATCCCCCAACTTTCCATTGTTTGGTGTATCACTATCTCTTTCCGATTCCAAAGACAAGCCACTCCTCCAAAAGCTCTTTGGGACCTTAGAGATTCAACCCTACATGCAAGCCAAATCTTTTTGGCAAAAATCTGCATCTCTTCTATCAACACTTTCGTTTCTTGAATAAAAACCATCTGTGGACAATGCAGTTGAATCATTCATATTAGTTCATTATGCTTTACCAGGCTACCCTTAAGCCCTCGAATATTCCAGGTGATGCTTTACATCAAGCACAAGGACTAAAAATATAGGTAATATCCTTGACCTTACCCATTGCTATCAGCTTTGCACCTTCTTTCCCTATTTGATGTTGAGTAGTCTTCCTACCTGCTCTTTGGTATGTATCTAGCTTCATCTTTTTAGTAGACTCCTAACTCACTCCTATTGGTTCTGGAATGGACTCCAAACCTAGCATTGGTGAGAATACCAACATGGCCCTATCAGAAGATTCCTGGGTGTCACCTCAACTATCTATTCATTTATGAGTTCCTCCATTTGATTGGTTAGAGTCATTGTTTTTCTCTTGGCTTCTGTTTTTTCTTTGGTACCTCTTCAACTTTTGGGGTGGATTCTCTTGTAGGCTACTTAGTAGATCTAGAATTGGCTCAGTATTATGATTTATTTCTTCAACTATTGATTCCTTTCTTAGGGCTTGAAGAGGAGTTTCTAGAATTTTCGTCACCATAATGTTCTCCTCATCATCCATTGGGAGGTTAGCAGACTTATCAGTGGAGATGACTACCCACTCTTTAAATGTTTGTTTTCTTTGTATGTTCTTTTGTTTAGGCAGTTCAAAACCTCCAAAGGTCATTTTCTCTTGTGCCTACTCTAGGATCCAATGTTTACAATCCCTAGCTAGATGACCATATTCATGACAAATCCTACACCTAAAGGGGATGTTCTCATAGTCCACATCTTGTTCCCAGGTATCCTCCCCAAACTATAGAGTAATCTTTTTCGGCAAAGGCTTGTCAAGGTCGATGAGAACACAAATTCTGGCATAGATAATTTGTTCAAATCAACTTGTACTGTCTGCTGTCATCATATAAGATCCTAGAGTTACCTATTGCCATGAAAACAACTTGGTTCCAAAACTCTGCTGGCAACCCAAAAAGTCTCACCCAGACTGGGGCTGTTGAGGGCATTTCCTATTCTGCCTTGAACTTAGTATGCCAGTGCTTCATGAAAAGCCCTGCCTTGCCTAAAAACCAAAGACCCCCTTGGAAAACTTGTTCTCTATCCTCCTCATTAGCAAAAAAAAACTAAGAAATAATCATTGGGATAAGCAAAAATATTTAACTCACCTCTAGTTTTCCATTGTCTAGCAACCCACATCTTAAAAGCAAGGAGACCTGGACAAAGACCCGAAAATCGACAGATTAAAATCTTCTATGTTCCATAACATCGATCCCGGTCTGTATGTGTGACATCTGAAGTTGGACTATAGGAGATCCATCTGCCGCTTTCATGCACCCCAAGGCTGTTTTCCTAGGATCCGTTTTAGGCATTCTCAAAGGTCTGCGAGAAGCCCTAAAGTTAATAACTGCAGTTGTTTGCGGATCTCCTCCTAGCAAGGCATCCCGAAAGATCATCTTTGACAATTTGTCACCAGAATCTCTTCCCATACTAGGGATCGACTCATTTTCCTTGCTATGATCAACAACATCGGTCCCTGCTTGATTACTTTCCTACAGTCAAAAATTATTTTCCTTTTCAGGCATTTCTACTTGTTGCAATATAACCCTAGCTTGTTGTTTTAAAGTCGGTTCTTTACCTTTGCGCTCTTGGTTCTGCCCTTGTTTAAGATTGGTTGCTGTGAACTCAATAAGTCTTCAAATTTAGCTGGAATGGGATTTGATCTCTGGCTTGTATTATCTGTTCCACCTACATGTACTCGTGGTTATTTTGGCCCATCTTGGAATCCACCTCTGGCTTTTGTTGCATATCAGTGTTGTTCCCTGTTGAATCTTCTACCACCATCCAGAGCTATACGGGTTCGTATAAGCCCTCAACCAAGGGTCTCTGTAAACCCTCCTTTACGTTTCTAGCTTGCTACACCTACGTAGCTCTCCCTCGAGCTGGAAAATCTTCTTTATGTTCAAATATTATATGGTAAAATACAAATTTAAAAAGTTTATTGGTAGAGAAGTTAAAAAAAAAATCAAATCATTGAATAAAAAATAAAATTAAATTGAAAAACAAAACTAAAAACCAGATTTCATTTCTTAAATTCATGCATTTTTTAAACTACAATTCAAATAATTTAATTTCATAGAATTGAGAAAGTCTATATCCGTCCCCTATTATATGACGATTTTACCACAAATTTTGGAGCTGTAATTGTCATTGTGAAGGAGACTTTTGTTCAGCAAAGCCTATATAACACTCTATACATGCATAAGCTATTTCGGGCCCTTAGAGAGTTTACTGCCAATTGTGATATGCAATGGAAAATGAAAATGAAAATTCAAACAGTAAATACTAAAGATTTTTCAGCGCATTACCAAGTATCGCGGAAGAAGAATCATCGTATGTAAGCTGAGCAACAATCGTAAAGTTATCTTGGGAGATGTCAACAAGAGCAAGGGCTAGAGAAGAACAACTAGCCAGCACAATATACGCTTCCACTTCCCCATTCTCGTAATTAGCCACGCTGTCAGCTGTTACAAGTTCCATGTTCCCTGGCATCCACGTTCGTATCATATCATGTTATATTATATTGGATATATATATATATAGAAATAAATAAAGCATATTTCAAACTAGAAAGAGACCTGAGACTGGAATGGACCACTTTCTAGGAGGAAGAAACCGATCAAGATCATTAGCCCACCGAGTGGAGACAACCGAGATATCGCGGCCTCTGTTGAGCTGCGCTATAAATGCAATGTCGCATCCCAACGCCAAGCAAAATGTGCCCTTCCAACTGCAACTGCCACTGCCACTGCTACTCTCTTCCATCACTT
The DNA here is from genome assembly GCA_028583015.1 of Wollemia nobilis. Lineage (NCBI taxonomy): Eukaryota > Viridiplantae > Streptophyta > Pinopsida > Araucariales > Araucariaceae > Wollemia > Wollemia nobilis. The sequence goes on from JAQPPZ010014908.1 coordinate 3,437,660, forward strand.
CTGCCCGAAACAATCTCACCGAAAATTTTCGCCGCACCACCACCTCCTAGTTTATGTAGATGCCTGTCACACAGACCAAGGAAGGCGTTTCCATTTAATTTATACTAGTAGCGCATTGGTAACTGATTCATGATTTTTTCATTTCAATCCTCAAAAGAAACATAACGTTGAAGTCTTTGGGTTGGGGGAGGGGTACAGTTTTTTAAGTAAAAATGTTGAACATTTATATTATTAATTATAATAATGTTATATACTTATGGCCAATTTATTTTTGAAAGAAATTTTTTAGAGAAATATTTTAGGAATGTTTGATTGAAATAATTCTTGAATTACTTTGTATTGAAAAGTTTAAAATGAGTGGTTATGTGAAGAAATCAAACAATATAGATGGAGATACAACCTTGTAAAGTCAATCGTTCGATAAGGTGGATTTTTTAAAATCACAAAGAATAAAATTACAGATATCTCTATCAATTAAGATAAGCAAATCAATTGCAGTTTAATTTATTTTTTTAACTCTACATTATTTTTTTGTTAATAGTAAAGAATAGAGGAGATCTTAAAAATTTGAAAAACTCTAATTTTTTCTTTAAAACCTTAGTTGCTTTAGGAATTTTTTTGGGTTGAGATCATGGAGTTACCAATTTCAGTAAAAATGATGATAATGATGCTCAAGAATAGTGGATCAAGTCTAGATCTCTATATTTTAGTGACCATTTTTAGCCATGTCAACTTATCAAAATTTTAAGAGAGGAAGCTTATGATTGGTGGGCAAGTTTTGATAAGGAAAGGAATTATAATTACACTTGGGACGAAATGGAGCATGTATTCTTGAGTCAGTGGGACCCATATAAAAAGATAGCTAGTTTGAAGGTCACCATCAAAAGATATGAAAAATAAATAAAAGGCTTCATAAGGAACTAAAAGAAATGAATAAAGATGATATAATAGAAGGAAAAAATACAAATGACAATGTGTAAGTTTATGGTTGCATTTAGAAGAAAAAGCTTAAGCAAGGATTTAAGGAGAAGCAAGAAGTAGTTATGGCAAAGGAACAAGTTGAAGAACCAACAAAAGACTCAAAAGTTGAATTTATAGTAGCAATAACAATAGAGTCCATGGAAGAAGAAGCAACAAAGTCCAAGGAAGCCCTACCAGAAGTGTACAAAGACGCACCAAACGAAGGGCATAAGAGAGAAGATTGTGAAGAAGAATTTTAAATAAAGAAACAAATTGTTGAAGAATCAAAGGAAATAAAATTTTAAGTTAAGGTTGCAGCATATCAGCACCTGCACCACCCTAAAGTGATAATAATTTTAGAGGTATGGCTTAAGGCATCGCGGTCCCCTTCATGCCACGTGTTGAACCAGACTGACGAAGACGGTGTGAACCCTGTGCGTCCGATGGTCCCCATCTCACGTCGGGTTACCATTAACGAGACGGTGGATGTGTTGGAAGCCTTCGCTGATAGTTTGAACCCTACCAGTTGCACTGACAGTTACTAAAAATTGTGATTGTAACCAATTCATCTATGTAACAAAAAAAAATATTATAGATCTACATGGTGTCAAAAAGGCATCAAGTATGGTAATGTTTGGCAAAAAAAACATAGTGATTATGGATTTCAAAGGTGTGCAATAGCATTAGTGAACAACAGGATCGATTGTTAAAAATATTAGAGTAGAGTAGGAAAAGCACGAAACCAATAGAGCAGTTATAGATATTCGAGTGGCACAATGACAACTTGGCATCATCAAAGACCACCACTAATCAATATTTCACTTTGATGGATGGATGAACAAGATTGAAAATTTTCAAGAGAATGATGTTTTTTTTTACATGGTGGAATCGATAACTGTCACGAATTCGGGCAAGTTGTCCAACTTTTTATAGTCGCCATAGTATTCTGCGTTGTCCATCCTGAAAGCCACCACACAGATCTTCGCGCAGTCCGCCCCTATAAGCACCATGCCACAATCATTTTAAACCTTTTACGACATTGAAAGCACCCGAAAAGGGACAAACGTTCAATTCGACGAGGCTCAAGATTTGAACCTTTGACCTCCACTCCCCTTACAGGGTTTGGGGGAACCAATTGGTCTACACCTCGGACCTCAAGAAGAAGGATGTTGAATATTTGTATTTACAGAGAAAATTGAAGAAGACCCAAAAAATGAATATTAAGAATTTAGGTTTTTTATGAAAATAGATATAGGTATCTAACTATAACATTTCAATCGAGATGATAATTTAATATGTTTGTAAACTCTCAAGCTCTAAAGGAGAGAGTTATTATTTGTCAAGGGTGGAGGACTCGAGTACAACCCCTTCTCAAGAAAAAATAAATATAATGTTATTATATATTTTTAGATTTTGTTAAAAGTTTTTAATTTAAAATAGAATTACAAGTTTTAAATTTAAAATAGGTAGGGTTATACATCATCTTATATCTTGTATTAAAGATTTTGGTATCATACATTGTTTTGGTTTTGTGGATGCAATTAAGATCATTTTATTTTTGTTCAAAGCGTTGTCTAACCCTAAACAAATAAGCCTTTGTATGCACTTTCAATGGGCCTAAAAATAAGACTATAGGAGGTTTAAGGTTTGACTTTTATAGAGATAAGGTTATGTATTATATTTTAATAACAATAATCCTAATTATTGATGAGAGTCTAGATATGACCTTATAAATTTAAAATTATCATCTTAATAGTATATGTTTATTTGTAATGAAACAACTTCCATAAATATAGCAAAAGCAATAACAATTCAATAATGCACAAAAAAAACATCTACTAGAACAATAAATTAGATTAAATGCCAAAATTGTAAGTAACAAATTTTTAGATTCCAAATTAATATAAATCCTAGCCACTTAGAGAGGGCAAAGTCTCATAGCCACCTAGAGAGGATGAAGTCTCATGTACGCAATAGAGGCAACTAAGATTCAACTATGAAAGATATCAATTACAACATAACTCTTGTTTATAGACTATATCAACAATAAATCTAGCCCTACTTGTCATGACCCTCTCTTGGCAGATTTTTTACTTGATGGATTTGTGTTTAGCTAAGATATCTTTCGATGGAATTATTGATTTTGCCTTGTTTTATTTCTACAATATAGATATTTTGTAGAAAATAAAATATATCTTATTGATGAGATGTCTTACAATTTAATTATTTGTTGCTACAAGTAATTGTTTCATGAAAGGATAACCGCTTGCAAATATATGTATTATGTAGATAATAATGTTACTAACGGAAGTGCATTATTACATGAGAAAGTTTTTCTCAAGTTGGGGAAGAAAGATTAATCACCAAATGAGATGTAATAGGCAAAGGAAAAGACATGATGTCTATTTTACCATTCAATCGGTCAACAAGGATAAATGTTCTTTAATTTTAATTGCATATTAATCTTATCTTGGATGTGTAGATAGTTAAAGGAATTACTACCAACATCGAAGGAATAAAGGATATTGTGCTACCCTCATCCTTGTTTTAAAAGAAAATTACAAAACATGTATAAAGGATATAAGGTCAAATACCTATTGGTTTATTATTATAGCAACCAAAAATACCTATTAGGTTATTTGAAATATTATATTATTTTAATATTGTAGCAGCATAACCCTTATAATAAACCCTTATATATCATAACATCAAAATATTGTTAGGATGTTAATAGGTATTACATTATTTTATGGGTTCGTATTTGAGCCATAACCATTATTTGTATGAAGCGTACCTATTTATATTTTTTTCTAAAGGAATAAGTACCAACAACAAAGGGATAAAGGATATTGTGCTACCCTTTGTATCTTTGGTAAGTGTTCTTCCTCTTTGCACATCTCTGCTTTTGAGAAGTCAAATATTATTTCATCTATGCTTTAAGACAAATGAGTACCCTTGCAGGAATTCTACCCACTTCATATGCCTTTGATTTTACGTATTCTGATTGTTAATAAACTGCAAAGCATGATTCTCCTTTTGGGTGATGTAGGCATCCCTCATTGAATGCTATTAACTATCCCTCATTTGAATGATATTAACTAAAAACAACAAGGAATGGCTCTAATAAAATCATCCAAAAGGAGAATCATGCTTTGCAGTTTATTAACAATCAAAGTAAGTTAAATCAAAGGCATTTGAAGTGGATAGAATTCCTGCAAGGGTACTCATTTGTCTTAAATAAAAAATATATGTACACTTCTAATTACTACCAACAACGAAGGGATAAAATATATTGTGCTACCCTTATCCTTGTTTTAAGTTATTGACTGGAGACGATGGTTGTTGATGTCATTAGAGAAATTGCCAATTAAAGATTTCCAACTCAACCTTCTAGGTCATTGTTGATGATGTTGAGTGACTATCTATTTCTTGATGTTTTTTTTAGTTTTAGGTTTTAACGTGTAGTGTAGTTAGTAGTTTAAAGTTTTTTTAATAGTCTATGTGATTATTAATAGTTGAAAGGTATATAATAAATGTAAATAAGTGATTTAAAGAAAACATATAAATAAAATAAAATATTAAATAGATAAATAATTAAGATATCAATTTAATATGAAACTTAAGTTTATGAGTTTTTTTTTTTATTTGATAAGAGAGCTCATTACAACCACACTATTTTTAGTAGTTGGTAAGTGTAGGGTTCAAACCACAGGCTAGAAGGACAAAGTTATTGATTGGAGATGATGGTTGTTGATGTCATTAGAGAAATTGCCAACTAAAGATTTCCAACTCAACCTTCTAGGTCAGCGTTGATGATGTTGAGTGACTATGTATTTCTTGATGTGCTACTAGTGTGTCATCGATTTAGATGGCATGGGTGGTGATAGTGACTTTGAAACTTCTATCAAGTAAAAAAACCTCCTAGGCCTAGGTGTTGTAGTATTTTGAACACGTAACATAACCAACCACTCAAATAATACCTCCTTGGATTTGAATGTAGTCTTCCATACATCAATGGGCTCTATGGGTATTTGATGATAGCTAGATTTGATGATTTCTTGAAGAACTAAAGTAGTCTATCCTTGAGAAAAATAAGATATTGCAAGAGACAATGGTGCAAGTTCCCAATGTGAAGAAGTCAATCTAACAAACATCATTAAATATGGATAAAGCTATCAAATTGATCTATATTGAAGCACTTATATCATGGAAACCAAAAGGAAATTCTTGATGCTTCAATTTACCTAAGTATCAGGTCCGATGTGTAGACCAATTGGTTCGACCAAACCCCGTAATGGGGGTAGAGGTCCAAGGTTCAAATCTTGGGCCTCATCGAACTGAACGCTTGTCCCTTTCCTGGTGCTTTCAGTGATGTAAAAGGTTTAAAATGATTGTGGCATGGTGGTTATAGGGGCAAACTGCACGAAGATCTATGTGGCGGCTTCTGGGATGGACAGTACAGAATACTATGGTGGTCATAAAAAGTCGGACAGCCTACCGAGATTTATGGTGACTACCGATTCCACCATGTAAATTCAAAAAAAAAATTACCTAAGTATCAAATGTGCACCCTAGAACAAATCCCAAGACTCGACGACCTAGAAATACTCCTAGATCAATCTCCAAAGAAGGTCAACTCCTTGATGTTGCTCAAAAAATTAAAAAGAGAATAAGGAAAAAGATAAAAGGGGAAACAAGGATAGAAATAGGATTGATGGTGGTCAGGCCTGGATATGATGGTTGTTGACATCATTAGAGAACTTGCCAACTAAATATTTCCAACTCAACCTTTTAGGTCACCATTAGTGTCATGACAAGTGTTGACATCTTTTTTATCATCACATTTATAGACTATATACATAACGTCATATTAGTCTTTGTACCAAGTAGGAGCAAACATCAAACATTCCATCGTCAATCTTTTGAACTAGTTATTTTCAACCTTCTAATATTTTGTATAATACTAATATTTTATCAACATCAGTCTTGTTGTCAACACTTGTCATGACACTAACGATGACCTATAAGGTTGAGTTGGAAATATTTAGTTGGCAATTTCTCTAATGACATCAACAACCATCATCTCCAGTCAACAACTTAGTCCTTCTAAGTAGCACCTCTTTCCTTATATCTGATGGCACTCTTCCAACACACTAAGGAAAGTAAATATTTTTATTAATATAAATATACTAACTATTAGAGTCAAATATGGTACTATAGAAATAACAACACACTAGTAATATTAATAAATATGTATTAGTCTAATCACTATAAAAATACTAACTATGCATTTGTTTACTTATCTTGAAGTCTTTCCTTCCTTTGAGTCTAGGGTTCTTCCTTCTCCTTCTCACCATCTTATAATATTAGTCTTTCCTTAGTGTTTTGGAATTTTCATGTTCAAATCTTGTATGTGTTCAAGATAAGTGTTTTGTAGGTTATCATTGATAATTGTAGGTTGTCATAGTTAGGAAGCATGGATAATCATTCAAGAAATTTTTTTACAAGGACAACATCATCTTGGAAGAGTGCCATCAGATATAAGGAAAGAGGTGCTACCTAGAAGGACTAAGTTATTGATTGGAGATGTTGGTTGTTGATGTCATTAGAGAAATTGCCAACTAATGATTTCCAAATCAACCTTCTAGGTCACAGTTAGTGTCATGACAAGTGTTGACATCTTGTTTATCATCACATTCAGAGACTATGGTCATACATAGTGAGTGCTAGAGTTAGCCAACTAGGAGCAAACATCAAGCATACATCAATAAAAGGAAAGATTAACTTAGTATGAAATCTTCCTAAGATTAATGAGAGCAGTAATGTTAATTAGAATTGTCATAGATTTAATGATAGGAGCCGTAACAAATCAGCAGCCACATGCATGGCCAGACTTAATAAAGTTGAAGTGGTGAAGTTATAACTCTAAAAGGAATCTAATTAAGCTTTATTTTTAAAATAAAAACATGTCATTGTCTTAAACCTACTTTCTAGCATTTTTCAAAATCAAGTTTCAAACCAACATAATACTATGGTATGACTCGTGCTTTAGAGAATTTTGGACATGGGATCTATTCATTCTCCTAGATATCTATATGATCCAAGGGATATTTTGCATGGTTGTACACCACAACAACATGGCCAAAAGGAATTTTTTGAAGATAAGTAGGTGTAAGGTAAAAAATTCGATTACATTATTTAGTGATTTTATTTCATTGTTATTAGAAGGAATGAGTTGGAAATCTTTAGTTGGCAATTTCTCTAATGACATCGTCAACCATCATCTCCAGTCAACAACTTAGTCCTTCTAGGTAGCACCTCTTTCCTTATCTCTAATGGTACTCTTCCAAGATGATGTTGTCCTTGTAAATAAATTTATTGAATGATTATCCATGTTTCCTAACTATGACAACCTACAATAATCAACGATAATCTACAAAACACTTATCTTGAACACATACAAGATTTGTACATGAAAATTCCAACACACTAAGGAAAGTAAATATTTTTATTAATAATTGCATAAACCGCATTGTCTCCACATAACATGACTATGATGTATGCAAAGCATTTTTTAGGGAAGTCTTTCCTTCCTTTGAGTCTAGGGTTCTTCCTTCTCCTTCTCACCATCTTGTAATATTAGTCTTTCCTTAGTGTGTTGGAATTTTCATGTACAAATATTGTGTGTTCAAGATAAGTGTGTTGTAGGTTATCGTTGATTATTGTAGGTTGTCATAGTTAGGAAACATGGATAATCATTCAAGAAATTTGTTTACAAGGACAATATCATCTTGGAAGAGTTCCATCAGAGATAAGGAAAGAGGTGCTACCTAGAAGGACTAAGTTGTTGACTAAATTCATACATATCAATTGGTTTATCTACATCTATCCCCTCCTCTAAACTAGTCGGTGTCCTCACGATGTAATGTTTGATGTTTGCTCCTGGTTGGCTAACTCTAGCACTCACTATGTATAACCATAGTCTCTTAATGTGATGATAAATAAGATGTCAACACTTGATAATACAACAAATAAAGGAAAAATACATACTGAGTAACTAATATTACACTTGATAGTACAACAAATAAAGGTCAAATGCATAGTTGGTGTTTTTAGATTAATTGGACTAATACATATTTATTAAGATTACTAGTGTGTTGTTATTTCTATAGTGCCATATTTGATTCTAATAGTTAGTATATTTATATTAATAAAAATATTTACTTTTCTTAGTGTGTTGGAATTTTTATTTACAAATCTTGTATGTGTTCAAGATAAGTGTTTTGTAGGTTATCATTGATGCAAAAGATCCCTTGGATCATATAGATCTCTAGGGACTTGAGCACCTAAATAAGAGAGGATAATGACTATATCCCATGTCCAAAATTCTCTAAAGCATGGGTCATACCATAGTATTATGTTGGTTTGAAACTTGCTTTCGAATATGTTAGAAAGTAGGTTTAAGATAATGGCATGTTTTTATTTAAAAATAAAGCTTAATTAGATACCTTTTTAGATTTTTTTTAAATAAAGGGGTAAAAATTTATTGATAAGAAGACAAGATTACAAAGTACAACGAAGCCCCCAACCAGGACTCAAATAAACAACAAAACAGGCTAAAACCACCAGATAGGATCAAAACCCGAAGAAAACAACAGGAAAAGACCACATTAAGTATGGGAATACTTATGTATCAACTCCCAGAGGTGTTGAGAGTCCCTAGCTAGGAGACTCTTCCAATTATCCATAATCCAAGTACCCGAAAGCTCAGAAGTCCTTTTGGCCAAATAATCAACAACCCCATTCCATTCCCTTGGTATGTGCACAAAGGAGATAAATTTGAACTCTTCACTAATTCTAAGAATCTAAATGGCCACAAAGACCAACTACCAATTAACATCCTCTAACCTTTTATTATTTAAAATATTAACCAAAATTTGAGAGTCGGACTCGCAGATGCTCCTGCGCTAGCCAAGAGAAAACCCCCTCTACAAGGCCTCGAGAATCACAAGAGCTTCCATAAAATTGTTGGAGTGAACACCTTTATAAATGAAAAATAAAAATCTGACCACGCCAGCAGAGTCTCTCCCAACACCGACAATTCCAGCATGTCTAGGATTACTCCTTTTTAGAGTTGTAAGTTGACCACTTCAACTTTATTAAGTTTGGTCATACATGTCACTAAAACACTAGTGGAATGGTACTTCAAGAAATATTTTTATTAATATTTCTAATATTTATGAAATATTGGTTGTGATATTTTTGTTTCCTTTCAAGAAATATTTATGTTGCACCATTAGTGTCTAAGACTATGATGTTGATTATCCAACTAGTGTGTCATCAATTTATGTTGCATTCCATCCTTTTAGGGAAGGTTGAATTAGTTATTTTAAACCTTCTAATATTTTGTATAATACTAATATTTTATCAGCATCACTCTTGTTGATAACCTTATGATGGCACCAAGACTAAGGATGGAATGCTTTATATTTGCTCCTAGTTGGATAACTCTAGCACTCACTATGTATGACCATAGTCTCTGAATGTGATGATAAACAAGATGTCAACACTTGTCATGACACTAACGGTGACCTAGAAGGTTGAGTTGGAAATATTTAGTTGGCAATTTCTTTAATGACATCAACAACCATCATCTCTAGTCAACAACTTAGTCCTTCTAGGTACTACCTCTTTCCTTATATCTAATGGCACTCTTCCAATATGATGTTGTCCTTGTAAAAAAAATTCTTGAATGATTATCCATGCTTCCTAACTATGACAACCTACAATAATCAACGATAACCTACAAAACACTTATCTTGAACACATACAAGATTTGTACATGAAAATTTCTTATACAAGGTTGATGAAAATTCCAAAAGTGAAAGTATTAATATTATACAAAATATTAGTATAATCAAATATTAAAGGATGGGGTAAGAGAAGTATGGATAGTGTAAATTTTTGGGATTTATTGAAGAGTGATTTGTTAAATGGGGTTGAAGAGATGGATTATTGTATGATGGTTTTGAAAGATAAGATAATATAATGATTCTTAAGACTCTCTTTCAAAACCATCATACAATAATCCATATTATAAAAGAGAATAACTATTATCATAGAGAATTCACTTCCTAATAACCAAGCATAAAACTTAAAAAGCACATTTATAATTTCCATCTTTCAATTTGCAATCAACATTTTCTTTTCCAAGCAAAGACTTTCATATTTCTTTCAAAACTATAGTGGATCCAAAGCATAAGAAATTACATAGTAACTGAATTCAAAGCCATAACTTTTATAGCAAAACAATTAAGAAAGATCTTACTTCCCTAAAAACTATATATACCAATTAAGGCAAAGACCAAATAAAAAGACAACAATACTCAAAGCCTTCATGGTTGACCCCATGGTTTAATACATGCTAACAACTAAAAAATGCTTTGGTAACTCAAGTATAGTTGAATAAAATAATATCCTCTATGAGGATCATTCCATATGACCAATATCCTCCATAAGGATCATCCCATATGACCATGGAATAACGATGTTAAAAACTACTTTTAAGTACCCCTCTTAATAAAATCCCAACCTCCTTATTTAAACAGGGGTAGAGTGGGACCCCTTTATAAGCATAAGTATTAATGAGTTTAAACCCTTATTTAAACGGGTAGAGCGGGGCTCTTTATAAGCATAAGTATTAACGAGTTGAAGGAGATAGAGAAAACCTTATAACTCCCAAGGTCAAATATTAACTCAAATATAAATTTTAAAAATTCTAAATTTTCTAATCCTTTGATGTTGAAAACATTTTAACTCCCTAATTTGATTTGCAAATTTTCAAAATTTAAATACTTCAAATTTTTCAAAAACTCCAAATTTTAAAAATTCAAAGTTTTTAAAGTTTTCTTTCTAAAAACTTTAAAACTTTTAAATTACCATCCACCTTCAAAACTTCAAAAAATCACTCTAAATATCATTAACTTCTTATATCTCCTACTCTTTCAATTTTTGACTTATTAAATATCTTAAAACTCAAATAATTTAAAAACTTAAATTAACGATTATACCTCGTTTTATAACCTTAGTGCTAAATATAAATTGAAACTTATTTATTTCCTCAAAAATATTTTAGCATTGAATATAATGTAATAGTTGTTATCTAAAGATGCTTGATGAGATTATAATTGAGTTGATTTTGTATTCAATGTTAAACTCGTATAAAATCCACTCAACATTTTTTCTACTGTATTCCTCACCTGCAACTCTACAATAAAAAGCTAAATGACTATACATCCAAAATATTTACCTCTATCCCCTCCTCATGGACATATTTCCACTCTATTTCACTCCATGTGTCGTTCTATCTTCCTCTTATCTTATCTTTATATGCACACCATTCCATCTTCTGTTTCTTATCAATTCCACTTCCTCTTCCTTTTCTCTTTTCTTCCCTACTCTGCATGTCATTATCTCTCCTCCCTTTAAAATGGGATTTGTGTTCATTTATGCCTGTAGGTGATGATTACCATAACTATTGGATACCTATTAGTAATTGCTTTAGTTATATTCTCATTGTTTAGATGCTCCTACATCATACTCATCGAGTAAGAAGAAATACTTCATGAGCTCCAACTCATGAACATGAATTGTTTTCCATGTTATTTCCATTTTAACTTGACTTTCTTCATAGGATCACATATTTGTCTTATCCTTTATTTCTTTTGAGAACAAAACCTCCTATGGTAAAATCCACTCAACATTTGTTCTATTGTATTCCATTCCATTGCATCCATCTAACCACAATCCTACTAGGAAAACTTGTTAATCCCTTATCCTACTAATGAGGGTAGCACAATATCTTTTATCCCTTTGTTGTTGGTACAATATTAGAAGTGCACATATTCTTTTTATTATTTAATAACGAATATATAGGTACATATATATATATATATATATATATATATATATATATATATATATATATATATATATATATATATATATATATATATATATATATAATTAAATATTGATGTATGGATTTGACTTGAAACAAAAGTGTTCTTCTTGTAGTTGGAGAGTTATGAGGAAACATGTTGGTTAAGCTTTATATGCCTTGGTGACGAGAGTGGAAAAAAAGGTAAGATATGGCTCTTAATACTTCTGTAAGAAATTTAGGGAGTAGGAGAGTGGGCAAAATTTTTGGCAGCGTGAATCACTTGGAGTGGGATCTTTGGTTTTGGAGAGAGAGTTGCAGGATATAGAAGGAAAATCAAAGGTTCGACGATTAGAGTTTAAAGGCTCATGGGGCATGACCTTGTTGGATTGTTGTGTGTGTATCGAGTGATGAGAAGCTTTTGTTGGATGGGATGCCATCATTGGAAGGCCTTCCAGGTTTTTAGAGGTATTTTACTTATGATTTCAGACATGCTTGTTTTCTCTATCATGTAATGAACATAGTTAGGGTGTAGGAAATATGAAAGTAAAATGTATTGTGAATCGTTGGTTGGAAATCACCTTGGGAAGTTAAACCTTGTTATATCACTATTATACGTTTAGTCGATAATGAGTGTTGGGAAATGGATGACTATGTATTTTTAAGACTAGGAGTTTAGTAACCTTTAGTTTTCTTATAGGTTAACGAACAGTCAGATGAGATGTTTGTCAACAATAAGTCTATAAAAATTTACAGTTAAACTATCGCAAATGAAGTATTCCCTTTATTGTGATTCATGGGTAAAATGTTTCTACAACAATAAAGGATGGGGCTAGCTATTGCTAGCAGGGATGGTGGTTTCCCTTATAATATGTGATTACGTGTATAGCACCCTATTGTTGGTCATTAGCAAAACATTGTTTTTTTACTACGAATTTAGGGTTGAATTGCTTTGGTTTCATAGAATTAAACCATTAGATATGATAGCCTTGAATGGTTTCAGGAAGGTAGTTGATACATCTTTATGGGAAGCGATCTTCATTCAACTTATAGAGAAACATAGATTTTCTTTGGGTGTGTTGAGTTGTTGCATCATTCGAAAGAGGGGATGAGTGAAGTGTGTTTGAATATTTCTATTGGGGAGTAAAGGTTCCATAGTTAACTTTGTTTGTAGTACAAATCAGGTCGTCGATAGGAAAATTATGTTCACTTATAAATTCTTCCATCACTTAAACCAAAGCTAGAGTGAGGAAAATAGAGTGCTTTAGATCAAAGGGGTGTTGGGTTGTAGAGCTAGGAGTTAGTAAGCTCATGATTGTAGTTTGAGAAAATATTTTATGGTATTCTTTTTGTATTCATTTTTAATGAATATGGGTGACATCATGAGAAGTAATAACAAAGATTTTCTTTAATATCAACCAAATATTAAGACTAGGTGAAAACATTGATACTATTACTAGAACCTAATGAAAGAACCCAATTGGGGGCAGTAAACTTGTGATAGGGTTTGAGAGCTTTTTCGTTACTTGGTAAGATAGGGAAGTTTTAGACTTAAATTTGGAACCAGGCTTCCATACTCATTGGATTCCCAATGTTTGTCTTACGTCAACTTTTTTTTGTGTTAGATATGGACTCATGAGTTGCTGAATTACTCGAGATTACTTCCAGTAATCGTTAGAGCTTGGTTGGGTTATAACCTTTATATTTTGCTGGTGTTGCCATGAAGGGAACGTGAGTGACATAATTCTAAGATTTTTGAATTATGAAGGTAAGAGTTAAATTAGGATTTATATGCGGTGAATAAAGGATTATGAAGAATGGGCCTTAAATGAAGCCAAATGATATTATGGAACATGGGAAACGTCTAATATCATACTGTAAAAGAATATAGAAAAGGTATTAGTATTAGAGAAAGACTTTCCTTAACTTTGACTCCATGGAAAAGAGATTAATTGTAATTATGAATTGATTGACCAATTAATTATATAGAATTAGGGATTATGGAATATCCCTACGAGGTTAAAGATAGATTGAAATGTCTGATGTATGTAAAGAATGGACCATATTTTAAAATAAATGAAAATAGAAATGATTTAGACCGGTTTTTCCCCACAAGGGGATTTTCTAGGGTAAATAATGTGTTATGTGACTTTTTGTGGGCTTTCATTTTATGATTGAATATCTATTGAAATTGTTCATAATGGTGCTATGTTTCTTCATCAATAGAATTAAATAAATTATTTATAGAATAATGGATGTTGGTTCTTTTTACCATGTGGGAATTAATGTACGTTGATGTATAAGGAAAGCAATGGTGAATATGTTAATGTATCAAATAATATCAATCAATGATGGTTATCTCTCTAAAGGAATTTAAGGTATGAATAATTTGTAATGGTGCATGCTTTCATGGAATGTGCATAAAATTATTATAAAGAATCTTTATCAAACTTCTCTAGATTCTACAAGCAATGATCGATTTGGTGATTGTAAAATGGATGGGGTAAACAAAGAATCTGGATAAATCCCTTGGATATGCTATTCAATAAGGGAATACCTTTAGATATTACCTATAATAAACCAAGGATATGAGTTAATAAAGACTTTCTCTTGATAATTCATGTAGCTACATAGAGTTAGTAGAGGTAAGGTATTCATTCTCACCTTTCCAAAAAGAAAGAAACTGAGTAATAAGAATGAGGCTTATGGGATGTCTAACTCAAACTAATATGATATGGATATGCATTTCCCACACACATATTTTTCCCACATATATGGACTTATATGGAGTGGGAAACTTGGTGTACCCTTCCAAAGGAATGAATGGATGGTCAATGTTAGCTCTTTGGATCCATGAGATGGATAGCTTGACCCATTAAATAAGATACCTAATACTTTTGCATAGTTGGAATTATATAAGTTGTAAGGATGGATGTGCCTTAAGGAAGTTCTAGATAAATATAGTAGTAACCTTGTAGTTACCCATGAACTTGGATTCTAGAACCTTTGGAATTGTTTGTAAATAATAATAATAAAAAAATAGGATGGAAAAGTTTGGGTGTATATTTGGTATCAGAGCACTTGGTTCGTAGGGATACAAGTTCCCTTGCACAAAATTAGATAGAGTGCTATAGGACATGCACATTGTAGAGGCTATACCTATAAAAGTAATGCACTTATTAGAGGTAGACCTTGACTGTATAGTTTGATCAACTAAGAATATAGTTGCTAGTAGGAGAAACAATTTAGAGATGAAAATTGTGAAACTGACTCCTCCAATCTCTCCTTGTGTGTGGCTAGGGATAATGCCACCCAAGAGAAGGAGAGGGGGTGTTGCCCCACCGCCAAGGTGAACATGATAAAATAATGGAGAGGATAGGACCATAGATATAGGTTCAAAAAATCCTAGTAATGAAGGGGGTGATCTTGCTACCACAATGGCTTTGCTTCGAGAACAGGTGGAAACATAGAAGCAATTATTGGAAGTTGTGTTGAATAGAGAAGCACAAACTAGAAGCTCTAGAGGTAGGCGAGGTGATGAACCCTTGTTAGAAGCACAACTGGCTTGGATAAGGTTAGAGGTAGAGCTAGGTAGGGACATGAAACATCTTAGATCTTCCAAGTTCAATGGAGAGGAAGGTGGTGACAAAGTTGAAGCTTGGCTGAAAGAGATAGAAACCTATTGTAATATGAAGAACTATTCCATTGGAACTTGAACATCCTATGCCACACTACATCTGCAAGGTGTTGGCTTAGATTGGTGGGAAACATATAGTGAGGAACAAGGACTTGAGGCAACAATCAACTTGAAATGGGAAGAGTTTGTAATAGCCTTTAAGGAAATATTCCTCATGGAGCACTTTTATTCCCAAAAGTTTGAAGAGTTCACTAAAATTCAGTAGGGAACTAGGACAGTGGAAGCGTACTATCAAAAATTTGTCAAGTTGTTGAAATATGTGCTTGCATATAATGAGAAAATGAAGATCCATAAGTTTATACTAGGAGTAGATCCTAGAATAGGGCAAGAGGTAGATATGCAGGAACCTACTACTCTACAGAAAGCCTATGATTTGGCTAGAAAAGTTGAAACATATCTCAAACCCTATTTTGATTATGAAGGTTTAGATGAGTAGGGCAGAGAAGCACTAAGGAAAAGAAATAGTGTAGGTTTTGTAAAGTGGGAAAAGGAGCAAGCAAACAAAAGTCTCCCTAGATAGGACAAAGGGAATAATAAGAAGTGGGAGGATTTTAGGAAGAGGTTCCGAGGAAAGGATCATAACAATGGGAATAACAAAAACCCATCGTAAGGGCAAGTCAATCTTCCACCAGTAGTGAAAATAGAAGAAGGTCAGAAGAAGAAAACTCACCCTGGACCTAAAGAGGGATGCTACAATTGTAGAGGACCTCACTATGCCAACCAATGTCCATACAAAGTTGAATCGAGTTCGAAGGGAAAGGAACTCGCCTACAAGGATGTTGACCAAAAGGAACCTGCACACAAGATCTATGCAACAATAAGGAGCCAGAATCTAGAAGGCCAAGCCACTCCACTTATGATAAAAGGTAAAATATTTGGTAGAAATGTTAGAATTTTGATTGATAGTGGTGCCACAGATAGCTTTGTTTCCACTAGCTTAATTAAAGAAATACCAGAGAGGTCGGGAATCTTAGCACATGGGTGGAAGGTCGAGTATGGCTCAAGATAGACCTACTCTGTAGATCAGTGTTACCCTATGACTAATATTACCTTACCTAGTGGTACAATAGTAGGTTACCTATATGTAGCACCGCTACATGCCTTCGACATAGTCCTAGGGATGGATTGGCTGCAATCACATAAGGTCGTGATCAATTTCCAAGAGATATGGATGGAATACTCAGAGGATGGTAGGAAAGTCCAGAGAGTGTACAACCTACAAGGGGCTTTTCGACCTCAAATCCTCTCTGCAATGCAGCTTAGGAAGGTAATGAAAAGAGGAGGAACTATTTATGTGGTAAAATTGAATGAAATAGAAAGTGAGAAGAAGAATGAAGTGTTTGAAAACACCTAGTTCTCCAAGAATTCAAAGATGTATTTCCAGAAGAGTTACCAGGACTACCCTCGAAGCGTGAATTTGATTTCACTATTGAGCTTCAACCTAGAACAAAGCCTATACATAGGGATCCTTACAAAATGAACCCCATAGAGATGCAAGAGCTAAAGGTACAATTGCAAGGATTATTGAAAAAGGGGCTAATCAGACCTAGTGTGTCACCTTGGGGTGCACCTGTGCTATTTGTTAAAAATAAGGATGGGTCCCTTCGACTATGCATAGATTATAGAATGTTGAATAAGGAAACCATCAAGAATAGATATCCTCTCCCTAGAATCGAAGATCTCTTTGATCAGCTCAAAGATGCTACTATTTTCTCAAAGATCAATCTTAAATCGGGATATCACCAATTGAGGATCTATGAGGAGGATACCCATAAGACAACCTTCAAAACTCGTTATGGACACTATGAGTTTACAATCTTGCCTTTTGGTCTAACGAATGCACCAACAACATTTATGAACCTAATGAATAGCATTTTTAAGAAGCTCTTGGACCGATTTGTCCTTGTGTTCTTAGATGATATTTTGATATATTTCCTAGAAATAAGTTAGAGCATGACCAACACCTTAGGATTGTGTTAGAATTGCTAAGAAAGAATCAGTTGTACGAGAATCTATCAAAGTGTGAATTCTATGTGCCAGAGGTGCAATATTTAGGGCATATCATTTTAGTAGAAGGGATCACGATGGATCCTAAGAATATAGAAGCCATATTGAATTGGTCGTCACCTACTAATGTGATGGAAGTCTAGAGTTTCATGGGTTTGACCGGATACTATAGGCATTATGTAAAGGATTACGCCAAGATAACTGCTCCAATAACTAACCTTCAAAGGAAGGGAAAAGAGTTCAAATGGATGGATAAATGTGAGGTAGCTTTTGATCTGCTCAAATAGAAACTCACCACATCCCCCATACTAAAGATACTAGATCCTCAAGGTAGTTTTTCTATCTGTACAGATGCATCATTGGAAGGTTTTGGAGGAGTGCTCTCATAGGATGAAGTTGTGGTAGCATATGGTTCAAGGAAACTAAAATGACATGAGGTTAATTATGCAACCCATGATCTAGAACTGGCAGTAGTGGTATTTGCACTCAAAATTTGGTGACACTATTTTTTAGGGAAACCCTTTGAGTTGAGAATAGACCATCAAAGCCTAAAATACATATTCACTCAACCTTTGCTAAATGCCAGGAAGAGAAGGTGGATGGAATTTCTCACCGAATATGATTTTGGCATTGAGTATATAAAAGAGAAAGAAAATAAAGTCATTGATGCACTGAGTAGGAGAAGACACATAGTTGTTCTAACATGCATCCATGTTGATTTTATGGAACAAATCAGAGAAATGCAACATCAAGATGTGTTTTGCAATAAAATTTGAGAAAATATGAAGAGCAAACCCAAGGAAAGTAAAGATTTCAGCACCAAGGATGGATTTTTGTGCTTTAAGGATAGAGTAGTAATTCTTGAGAGTGGTGATCTAAGAATAGATGATCATGAATGAAGCACACCGATCTCCATATTCAACTCACCCAAGAGGGGCAAAGATGAGAGAGAATATGAAGAAAACCTTCTACTAGCCAGGAATGAAGAGGGACATAACTGAATTTATCGCTCAATGCCTTGAATGCCAAAAAGTGAAGGTAGAAAATAAACATCCTATAGGACTATTATACCCTCATGAGGTACCCACATAGAAATGGTAGGTTATTTTGATGGATTTTATTGTAGGGTTGCCTAAAACTAGGTTTCAACATGACACAATCCTAGTTGTGGTCGATAAACTGACCAAGGTTACACATTTTATACCTGAAAACACCAAATATGATGTCGTGATTGTGGCTAATAGATTTGCCAAGGAAATATTCAGGCTTCATGGTTTTTTAGAAGTGATCATTTCAGATAGAGACTCAAGGTTCACATCCGAGTTTTGGTAAGCTCTGCATCGTGCTATTGGCACTAGATTGAACATTAGTTTTGCATATCACCCAAAAATTGATGGAAAAACTAAAAGGGTGAACTAAGTGTTAGAGGACATGCTTTGCATGTATTGTATGGATCAAAAAACCCATTGGGAAGACTACCTACACTTGGTAGAATTTTCCTACAATAATGGTCACCATTCGACCTTGGGTATGGCACCATTTGAAGCCCTATATGGTAGGAGATGTAGGACACCATTGTCTTGGGATAATCCAGAGGATAGGGTTGTGCTTGGACCAAATATGGTCAAGGAAATGGAGCAAAAACTAAGAACGATTAGAGAACGGCTTAAGGAAGCTGCGGATCGTCAAAAAAGCTATGCCAACCTTAAGAGGTTGCCAAGAGAATTTTTTATGGGTGATAAAGTATTTTTGAGGGTGAGACCAAAGAAGAGTGTTATTAAATCCATAAAACTTGATCCACATTTTGTAGGACCCTTTGAGATTATAGAGAAGATCAGTCCTGTGGCATACCGACTTGCCTTACCACCCAGTCTATCGAATATTCATGACACCTTTCACATTTCATTGCTTAGGAAATATGTAGCTAATCCTGAACATGTGTGGGACTTTTCTAATTTGTAGATGGTAGATCCGAAGGCTATAGAGGTTTTATCAGTAAGAATCCTTGAGTTTCATTTCAAATCATTGAGAAAAAAACACTATTTGGGATAAAGTAGCAGACATGTAGAAACATTTTCCTTTCTTGTTTGAAAATAATATGTAATGAATATTCATTTCTTTTGTTGATAAACTAGTAAAGACACACAAGATTGTGTTGAGCTTAAGGGAGGGAGGATGTCATGACCCTCCCTTGGTAGACTTTTTACTTGATGGATTTATGTTTAGCTAAGATATCTTTCGATGGAATGATTGACTTTACCATGTTTTATTTTTGTAATTATGGTTATTTTTTAGGAAATGAAATATATCTGTAGACACCAAAATCTAGCACCCTTTAGTTCACATGCACCACCTCACCATCAAATCCTGCATAATAAAGATATATGCCTAAGTTCTAACTTAGGGATATAAAATCCTGCACATCATTATACTTTCCTAATTTATTTAATTAGGAAAATCACCCTAGGATACCCTGTCTACCCATTGGACATGTGTCCTGGACACTTCATCCAACATCCATGCCACATCTTACCCACTCCTGTCCCCTTTGTCCTTGCACATGAGACAGATTCCCAACACCCATGCCACAACTCCTTTGTTGTTGTCCCCTTGTCCCTTCACATAAAACAACATCCCACATCCCACTCCACTTGGAGCCACATCACCCTAGTTAAGTGAGCCACACTGAGTGACTCACTGTAACTGCCCCTTCCACCTGGCAGTCCAGATTTGCCACTTGGCAAGTCAGGCTTGCCACCTCACATTTCCCTCCAAAGCCCCAGGCAGCCTATAAAGACACCATCAATCCACCAAACAAAGGGAGCTGAATCGGCATACCGACAGGCTACCGAAATAGATCTAGATCCAACGAGAAATTGAGAGCGCGAGCTTGACTCTGACCATTGGCTCAAATTTTGAGGCAATCTATTATTCAGCCAAAATCGCTCATCCATGGTTCCACAATCAAAAATGTGCATCCATGGTTTCACAACCGTAGGTCCATGATTTCCAGCCCACAACCGCGCTTTCATGGTTCCACAGTCTCGAGAACAAAAATGGGTTTCATCGACAGAGATTAGCGATTTGAGTATTAAGCAAGGCTTTATTTGTTAATTGTTTAGTGTTATCTACTTTTTCATCCATATCAGTAATAGGTTTATGTGTAGCATTTGGATTTATCGCTTGAATATACGGGTGCTACTAATCCCCTTTGTTGGTTTGCATGTGTGCAGGTAACAGGTATCTTGGATAGGCTGCTAAAGCTGGAGTGGTCCCATGTTGGATACCAAAGCCCACTCACCCTTTGAAGCTGTAACTGGATACGAGGAGAACATTGTACATTGTGAAAGATCTGGAGAACTCCTAGAGAGAAATTTGTATCACATTGAGGCCAAGATTGTAACATTGTACCCAAGCTACTTGGGGCAATCTAAAATATTGCAAATCTGTATCGCAAGAGTCAATATATATAAAGAATTTCATTATTTTGGGCAATCTCTTTGTGTCTATGTGTTTTTATATTGCAAGTGTTCAAGTATTTTAGTTACAAAAATGGCGATCATGGTGGGACCTCCCAAGGGTTTCATTTTATTTTGCCTTGCTTTATTTTAATCTTACTAATCTTTGTTTGCATGTACAGGTGCTAATGATTTGAAACGCATGAGAATTCAATCTCGATTGGCAAATCTATATTGTGCTTAACTTGCATATGAACCGCATCAGTTTCTAATTTGTGAAACCATGCATCCACGGTTTCTAATTTGAGGAAACGCATTCGTGATTGTTGCAGTGTTGAAACGTGGACCGACGGTTGAAAGCTAGGAAGGAGCAGAAAAAGGAACACAGGTATGTACCCTGTGTCATATTTTTAATTTCTCCTTTAGTTCTAGATTTAGGTTGCATTTAAGTAGATTAAGGGTTTCAATTTTGTATGCCAATGCTTGCATTTAGGTCTTAGGATAGAAAAATCTACTTAAATATTGCATTCATAAACACAATAACAAAGCAAAATAAATGAGAATCTGCATATGCATAGTAGGGAATAATCATATTGCATATACCAAGTTAGAAATAACCTAGGTATTTCTTTTTAGGGTTTGGGCTTGTATTCAACTTTGTTCTATTGACAGAAAGGACCCACGCACCCACGGTTGGGATCTCCCAAACGTGCATGTGCGGTTGGCAAACCGCGTACCCATGGTTTACCAGAACTAACCGCCCACCCGCGGTTAGCCCTGTTAAACAGAATTTGGCCGAGTCTTACCTGAATTTGCAATTTTACCCTTGATATGATTTTATCTGCTATTCTATGTCTTTCCTACTTTCTGCATTAGGCATAAAAATAGAATTGCATGTTAGATTTGCATCGCACAATAGAAAACAAAACCTTCACACACACACACATATAATTAAAACATTGGTCCGATTGGATTTCATCACCAACCCCCAATTCAGACCGGTGACGTTGGAATTCATCTCCTTCCACCGGCTTGCCCCCTAGATCATCCGTAGATAGGATAAAAGTGCTCTTTAAGCTGGTATAAGTCATTGGTATTCAAGTTGTCTCCCACTATTGGAATGATTGTTGAATCAAAGTGGAAGAGCTAGGCGAACCCCCCACTAGGATTTAAGCGGTGTACCCTAGCCTCTTTTGAGAAATCACGCTTGGTGCTAGTGTTCTTAATCACCATATTCATTGAGTTCTATTATTCTATTCCAAAAAGAACAAAATCTCTTCAAAAACACACAAAAACACACCAAAAAAATTCAAAAACTTAGTGTAAACTAGGGTCAAACACTTTGTATGTTTATTTGCTTGGCATGTTCTATTGCATTGTACTTTCTTTTTCATTCACATAGATAGCATATTAGCGTATGGTAGTGACTCGTAATCAAGCTAAGAAATTAGTGTCAAGCCGAAGTCAGTGGTCATCCCCTATGGCCTCTCAGTCTGGCAATGTCCCTCACACTTCGATGGTGGGACAAGTAGATGTGCCCCTTTCTATGTCCCCGAGTCTTGATGTAGGGCCTTCTAGTAATGCCCCCAACATGGACATAGACATTATGCATAGAGCTACTCACACAACTATACCTGAGACACCTAGGAGTGAACCTCCTACAGCAGTAGACAGTCAGGTCACCATGATAGATATGGACACTATTAGAATGTACTTGAATGCAGCTGGAATGGTCTTCCCATCATTACCACCACTCTCCATCCCATCACGTGTCGTACCCTCATCACAACAAGAATCCATATTCGCCTATCCACAATAGTCACAATAGATTTTCACCAATCCTCTCTTTGAGTTGGTTGCTGTAGCATTAGCCAATCAACCATTGTCATCCAACCAAATTCCCCCCACATTATCACAACAAATGACCATTACCACTAATCCCTTGTATGAAACAATTCCTATTGTTTCGCAAGCCCCAACATCCATTCCTCCATCCACACTTGTAGGACATACATCTCATACCATTCCACAGTCAGTGGCGATACCCTTTGCTACTTACCCCCCATCTACCTCCACTACCATGGTTGTTCCACAACCAATTCAATCCACCACATCATAGGTAGCAGTCCCTATGTCAAATGCAATTGCTATGCAACAAGCTTTCTTACAGTTGCAGCAAATGATTTTAGATAATGCTAACCGTAGCATGAACCCTGACCCTAACCAACATTTGCAAGGGATTGAGAAAAATCTTCCACCTACATCTCATCAACCTAATGCCTTTATCCAAGATCCATCTTGGGTAATGCGTCCTCCCTCTACCACTATGGTTCACAATCAACCACCGCACCCATATGCTAATGCAGTAGGTCAGCATAATATCATACCTTCATCACCCCATCCATATCATAACATCCCTCAACATCCATACCATAACACATTTCTGCCAAACATGTCTTATCATCCCCAACCTACATACAATCCACCCCATTACCACAACATCAAGTACATTTGAGTGTCAGTCCTGTAGATGATCCTAGATACCCATTTTTATAGAGTCAGATTGATAGTCTTGCCATGCAAACCCCAGGCTTGCAATACCAAAATCCAACTTTAAGGCAACTACTCAATCACCCTATTCACGCTTCGGTACCAGAGCCGCCATATCCACATGATTTCCAAATACCGAAGCTTGAATTTAAAGGAGAAGAGGATCCCCGTGAGCATGTAACAAGATTTGTGAATGCATGCTTTAGAATCAAAAGCAACGATGCATTGCTATTACATACATTTCCTCAAACATTAGGGGGGGAAGCCCAAGACTAGTACAACCATCTCCCGCATCAAAGTATTTTTACCTTTGAACAACTAGCGGACTAGTTTCTAGAAAGATTCGCCCTAAATGTTAGAAAACAAACAACATTGACTGATTTGATTTACCTAAAACAATATGACGATGAATCGGTCTATGACTTTGGCAACAGATGGAGATCAATCATGATCAAGTTACCATTTTCACTCCCTATGCCAGAGATAATACGAATGTTCATGAAGAGTTTTGGTAGACCCATCTCTTCATTGCTACAACTACAACAGTATAGAACATTCGATGAGGCACTCACCCAAGCAAAACTGATTGAAGAAATCAAAATTCAAGAAGGTGAGATTAAGCCTAAGAAGAAAGAGTGGCACAATAAGAATCAAAAGGGGAATAACCACGGTCAGTCCAAGACCGCACAGGTTAATCAGATAGTTTTGAGCCAACCACAGTCAAATCAACCGGCTCAAACACAAATCCAACAACCCCAACAACAACAACAACCACACCAACCAAATTATCAAGCGGTTCCACCCCCACAACAGGCACAAAATTAGACACAACCTACGAAAAGGCAACAACGTCATTTTAAACCAAAAATAAATTACACGCCAGTACAAGAGCCATATTCATTAGTATTTCAGAAGTTGTATGCGGTAAAACTTTTTAATTTACCGAAAATGAAACCTGATGATCCTAACAAACCAAAGACAAAAGGTTACAAAGAACACCTCTTTTGCATCTATCATAGACAAAGAGGACATGATATTGAAGGTTGTCATGGATTTAAAGGAATTGTGCAAGATTTATTGGAAGTGGGTACAATCAAAATTGACAACCCACTAGCCCAAAATAACCAAAACCTAGGCATATATCAGACACCTTTGCCACATCGAGAGGTGAATCAACAACCGATGGGAGCATCAACTTCTACAGTTCCTCCCAATCAGGTTAATTATGTGTCTCAACTACCACAAGGTTTTGTAGGGGCTATCAGTATAGTTACCCATGGACAAAGGTAAGCTAATCGCACAACCCAAGCTCCGACAACATCACCAACTAATGTGCCCATACAACTTGGATCGAGTGGGCCACCACCACCATTCCACAACCACCCTGTTGTTACATTGAACAACCGGTTAACACAGAGTTTGAAGATGGCTTCAACAAAATTGTCAATTTATGAACTAATACAACAATCAACACCTCACAGGGAAGCATTGATGGAAATTTTAAAGTCTATTCAAGTACAATCAGAAGACCCAAATGCATTCAATTCCTTTGTGGGTAGTGTGCAAAAGTGCATGGAACCCTCGATAGTATTCTATGACTTCGAGGAAAAACAAATATCAGTAGATTCACCTGATCCGCCATTGCACATAGTAGCTCACATTGACAGGAAACCCTTCAAGAGAGTGCTTATTGATACAGGTTCTTCAATCAACCTCATTACCACACCTGCCATGATGAAGCTCAACGTCCCATCATCTCACATCACAACATCCACATTCACTCTTAGGGCCTTTAATGATGCTTTATGCTCAACTGTAGGGAATGTTGTTCTTCCCGTCATAGTGGGGGTGAAAACAATACATGTTCTCTTTCACATATTGGAAGGGGAAATGCAATATAACATACTTCTTGGATGCCCTTGGATTAGGGAAATGAAATGTGTGCCTTCAACATTGCATCAATGCTTAAAATATGTGCATGAAGGTAAGGTACATTGCATACCAGCTGACACTGAACCTTTCAAATACTGCAACTTTATTTCAAATCCTTATGAGCCTTTACTCCCATCAACACATCTAACCATCCAACCACTAGTCATTAGAACCATTCCATCAAACACCACATCATCAAAAGCACCCATTCCAGAAGAGTTGCCTATAGTTGATCCAACTTTCACATCTAAAAGCGTTAGCTCAACGCATCCTTCAAACACCGCATTTCATTTTCAAATTACACCCACTCATCCTGCTAATCAATTGCCAACTCCATCTAGTACACTTCCAGATTCAAAGCCACCATTCACATTCAAAGCACAACCCACATCATCAACCACTACTTCACAGTCATTAGAACCCGTAGTCTCACAAATAGGGCCACCTGTTAGAGATAATCCAACACCGCCAGTAGAGCCAAGAGCTAAGGCTCAAGAACCCTCTTCATCCACCGAGCCATTAGCCACACAACCATCTAGAGTTGTAGTACATCTCGCCAATCCAAGTATTGGTGAGTACATTATTGAAAGTGTCACAGTTACACCACCTATCGAGTCAGTCAAAGATTACGGTCGCCCTCGTGACCCACCTTTAGCTATTGGTGATATATATAGAATGGGTTCTCAAACAAATGCAATCAATTTCATATATGGAGGGATGGATTCTTCATCGGACCCATCCCCTCAAAATGACAACTCTTTACAAGAGTTTAATGAAAACATTGATTATCTATCGAACCCAAGTTTCCCAGTCGAGATATTTTTGAAGGGTTAGTTGGCAAGGATATGGACTTGGAAGACATGAACAAGGTCCTCACCACATTATTGAACCAGAATATAGAGAGCCAAGTGACCGCTCCGGTCTAGGCTATAAACCTTCCATCGCAAGCTCTTCGCTTAATCAAGCTTTCCAAGAACTTGACATAGAATGCGAACAAGAGGAGGAAAAGAGCGATGATGAGGATGAACCTAATGATGAGGTAACATAATGATGAGGATGAACAAATAGAAAGTAGATACCAAATCTACAATTTTTACCCTCGAGAGCAAGCTTTACAACGAGAGGCAGATTATGAAGATCCTACTGAGATAGCATACCTTAGGCAAGACCTTGAGCCACTAATGCTAGGACCTCATACAAATGCTAATGGATTCTGGATGAGTGACAGTGATGATGATGAAACTAAAATGATTTTTATCAACCATGCTCTTGAGATACAAGCCAGGAGAATGCTCCAAGATGAAGCACGTCCTGAATGGTTTAATCAAGAAGAAGAAGAACCTCAAGAAGAGATAATATATGGAGAAACCATGCAGAAGGATAACTGGTATCAACAGAAGTTTCCAATAGACCGCACACTTTTTGGCTAAACAAAGAGCGTGAGGGTCCTGAACCAGAACCTCCTCCATCACATTGGCAAAGCATACAACAAAACCAATCACACACATTAGGTCAGTTGCAACCTAGAGAATACGAGTCATCAATTCTTGAATCGCAACCACCTCATTTCCATCAAGTCAACATGATTTCTGTTGATTTGCTCACCCCACTCCGCAATCCATATAATGAGACAAAACCGATCTATATCGACACCAGTCTCATAGCCATGGACAGGATTTCATCCCCACCATCCACTGCTGACTTCATCCTATCCGAAGAGTTGTTGCGCGCTTCAAACGCTTATATTCCGCAACAACCTTCATCATCAAACAATTCAATTTTTCAAACTGAGATAGAAGGGGACACCCCGGACACATTTGAAAATGTGGCAGATGATATCCACCTCATCCCGACTCCGCATCAGCTAGAAGAAGGTTCTCACATGCTAATAGAAGAGTCTATAGATGTGAACCTTAGTGAAGACGTGGATAATCCCCAGATTGTCAAAATAGCAAAAGAATTATCCATAGAAGAAAAAGAAAGCATCATAAACATGCTTATTAAAAAGAAGGAAGTGTTCGCATGGTCCTACAAAGACATGCATGGCTTAGATCCGGACTTGGTAGTCCACAACCTTACGCTAGCACATGATGCCAAGCCGTTCAAGCAGAAGCTTAGGAAAGTTCATCCAACAATCGCATTAATTGTGAAAGAAGAGTTGCAAAAGTTATTGGATGTACACTTCATAGTACCAATCGATTATCCTGAATGGCTTTCAAACATGGTACCAGTTCGCAAACCGAATGGGGGGATACGAGTATGCACTGATTTTTGAGATTTAAACAAAGCGTGTCCAAAGGATGATTTTCCTTTGCCAAATATAGATCAATTAGTAGACTCCTATGCTGGTCATGAAATGCTCTCCTTAATGGACGGTTTCTCCGGATACAACCAAATTTGAATTAATCCCGAAGATCAACATAAAACAGCATTTACAATGCCTTGGGGGACATTCTGCTATAGAGTGATGCCTTTTGGATTAAAGAACGTAGGAGCTACATATCAGCGTGCCATGACGTACATATTTCATGATTATATGCATAAGATAATCGAAGATTATGTAGATGATCTTATTGCTAAATCAAAAATGCGTCTTGAACACATAGATGTGCTAGAAAAGGCATTTGATCGATTAATAGAACATAAGGTAAGGTTAAATCCTAAGAAGTGTGTATTTGGTGTAACATCAGGAAAACTTCTAGGATTCATTATCTCCAAGAGAGGCATTGAAGTAGACCCAGGCAAGGTAAAAGCAATATTAGAAATGTCACCTCCCAAAAACTTGAAAGAGTTGCGAAGTTTGCAAGGAAAAGTCCAATCTATTCGACGATTCATTGCGCAACTCTCAGATAAATGCAAGCCTTTTAATCACCTATTACAAAAAGGAGTGATATTTTCTTGTACAACTGAATGTCAGGAGGCATTTGATGATATAAAGAAATATCTAGCCTCACCATCGGTTCTTACGCCACCAAAAATAGGAGTCCCATTTCAACTATACATTTTTACAACAGATTTTGCTTTAGGAACAATGCTTGCACAAAAGAATGAGAAAAATAAAGAGCAAGCGGTTTATTACATCAGTCGAACATTGGTAAGTTACGAAACAAGATATGCTTATGTCAAAAAGTTATGCTTAGCAGTGGTTTTCGCCACCAAGAAACTTAGACATTACATGCTAAGCAATACCACCTATGTTATAGCTAGAGAAAACCCTTTGCGATACATGATGAATCGCACTTACAACAACACCCGCACTGCTAAATGGATAATGCTTTTAACGGAATTTGACCTCGAATTCACAAGTCAAAAATCCATAAAAGGGCAAGTAATAGCTGATCAATTAGCGGAAGCTCCGCTGCACAATGATACACCATTAATAATTGAACTTCCCGACGATTCAGTATTTTCTATCACAGAACAAGAAGAAATAGTTTCACCTGAGGATGAAGCAGATATGACAATGTTCTTTGATGGATCAAAGTGCAAAAAAGGGCAAGGTGCAGGAGTTGTGTTTTACACACCTGAAGGAATACCTATTCCTTTATCATTCAAACTCGACTTCACATGCACTAACAATAATGCAGAATATGAAGCCTTAATACTAGGTCTTAAATCAGCTATAGCAATGGGAATAAAAAGAATAAGCATTTTTGGTGATTCTCAATTGGTTGTCTACCAAATAAAAGGAGAATACCAATGTAAAGAGCAGTCTTAAAGAAATATCATGAAGTAGCATTACAGTTGCTAGGAAAATTTGATTGGTATGAAATTAGTAACTTGCCACGATCGACAAATAGATTTGTGGATGCAATGGCTTCCTTGGGATCTCTCATCCCTAAAAATGAACATGGAGAAATGCAACCGCTAATCATAACAACAATGTCTAAACCATCAATTCAAAAAGCAGAATCTATAGGTGAGAAGAATGTTTGTTTGATACATGTCGAACCTTACAATTCTTACCTTGATGAGATAAAATATTTTCTCAAATCAGGCACACTACCAATAGAAATGACACGAACTGCAAAAAGAACATTCAAACAAAGAGCCATTCGTTTCACTTTACTTGGAGATGTGTTATATAAACGTAGTTATGATGGAATACTACTACGATGTTTAAATCCAATTGAAGTAGAAAGAGCAATATCAAAAGCCCACGATGGTACTTGTGGTGGTCACTTTAGCGGAATGGCAATTGCAAAAAGAATATTGTGCATGGGATACTATTGGCCGACAATGGAAAATGACTATTGCAAATATGTCAAAAGATGCCAAAAATGCCAACATCATGCAAACTTGACCCATGTGCCATCACAAAATTTGCAACCCATTCAAATTTTGTGGCCCTTTTCACAATGGGGCCTTGACTTGATCGGTAAAATAACACCTGCTTCATCAGGACAACATAAATTCATCATAACTGCTACAGAATACTTCACAAAATGGGTGGAAGCAATTCCAATGACAACTACGACTGGACCTCGAATAGCGGAGTTTATACTTCAACATATTATCTATCATTTTGGAATACCCTCAAAAATAATTTTTGATAATGGAAAGTCATTTAAGAATAAGGATGTTAGAGCATTGTGCAATAAATTCAAAATCCTACACAACTTCTCAACACCTTATTACCCACAAGCAAACGGGCAAGTGAAGCAACAAATAAAATAGTCATATCCATTCTCAAGAAAGTGGTAAAAGATAATCATCGAGATTGGCATACTCACCTCCCTTTAGCACTATGGGCTTACAGAACAAGCATAAGAACGCCAACGGGAGCAACACCATTTTCACTAGTTTACGGTGCAGAAGCAATATTACCATTGGAGCTCGAGATACCATCCTTGCGAATCGAGATACAAGAATTCATGAACGATGATACAACTAGACAGGAGCATCTTGACCAATTGACAATAATTGATGAGAAACGTATCAATGCTCTAGAACATTTACGAGTATATCAAGATAGAGTCAAGCGCGCTTACAACGCAAAAGTCCATCCTCATGAATTTCAAGTGGGGGACCTAGTGCTCAAAGAAAATCAACAAAATACTAATGCTTTACCGCACTTAAGGGATAAATTTGCAGCAAATTGGTTGGGCCCATATATAGTAAAGCAAAAATTGGGACAAGGAACGTACAGACTCTCCAATTTAGAAGGGAAATTGGAGCCAGAACCACTGAACATTATGCACCTAAAGGCATTTTATGCATAAAACGACTTGCAATATATGTATATATATGTACATGGCTAAAAAAATAAAAAAAAAGATTTCATTTTACAATATTGCATGCATTTCACATTGTAAATAGACATATTTTAAATTGCATTTTTCATATTGGCATTTGCATTTCAATTATATGTTCATACATATATTATATATATTTTATATATATATATAGTTGCATCCATCCCATCCCTTGCTCAATAATATTTAATAGTGGTGATGATAAGACCAAGAAAACAAATTCCAAGAATTGGGGGTATTCAACTAAGATTCTTTACAACTCACAAATCATACACATCATATATGATATATCATACAATTTTCAGTCACTCAAACATGTCTAGTGAAAAACCAAACTTCATGAAGTGTCCAATTTTCTTTAGGACCAAAGCACTTTCATCACATTAAGAAAATCTTGAGTATGGTAGATTGACCCAAAAGCAATCTAGAACCAAATACACTTTTACAAATCTTAAAACATCTTGAATAATAGAAAGATAACGCCAATTTGGGTAAACCTCAAAGCAAAAAAAGTCAAATTCTTCGCTTACCCTATCACGCAACATAGTCCAAAAACAAAAATAGTGGTTATCACCACTACCACAGTGAAACAACAAATATAAATAAATGTAGAGTAGTAAGGATAGGGTAACATTCTCATCATACTTCGGTTGAGAATCCGATTCCCCAAAACTCTACACAAAAACAATTAACAACACACACCACAGATCTCTAAAGCTGAAAATATCGTACTATGTTCCCCTCAGAAAGTTATGTAGTCATCACAAAGGCTTAAAGATCAAACCATTGGACTATGGAGTGAGCCTCCACCGGGGCTATAGACGCTTGACTGGAAGTGGAGTAAACTCATGCAAGGCGACATGTCTCTCTCTCAAGAGGGAGACCTCTGAACGCACATACGGGTAAGCTAGCCAAAAGGAAAACCCAGAAAGGTACCATCCAAAAATTACTCAAGATGGGGCAATAAACATCACAATCACATGCACTGGTTCTGGATTGCTTAGGGTCATCGACACGCAAGATTTAGAAAATGAACTTCACTTGCACACAATATGGTCCTAAAGAAAGTAAGATAACATTCAAGAAAAATGGTTAACATTACTAGCTTCTTTGAGTATTTGAGAATATTTTTAGTTACATATCAAAAGCCAAATCATTATCCATATCACCATCCACATACCATTTATACATACCACATACATCACCACAAAGAATAATCAAGTGGGATACCCCCAATTGCAAATATGAATGAGTAAAGGTCAACTACTCTGAGCTAAATAAGATTACATGAGCACCATGCATACCTTCATTCAGTTACATAACTATAAATCAAAATGCATTTTACATGTTCACTTGCATTCATTATCATAGCATTAACATAGAAATATAAGATTGCATAATATAAACATTGCAAAGCATAAACAAGAAGAATACATATACAAATAACGCATGTGAATACCGAAATAAAATGCCATGTATATATATATATATATAAATACGAAAGTCTACAAAGTACAAAATGCCCGAAGGTAGTATACATCGGAGCACTGAGGCTCATACTAAGATAAAATATACAAAAAACAAAAATAAGGCAAATACAACATCTAGCTAGTGCCAGCAAGATCCCTCCATGGACCCTGTGTTGTAGAAGCCCCGTGAGAGCTAGAAGTACGATGAGTCCTACGACTCATCTCAGTCCCTCAGGTAGTAGTGGTAGCAGATGATGAAGGAGGAACAGGTAAAGGAATCTGATGCTCATGAAGAATGTTCTCCAACATCTCGATGTAGACAACCTACTTACGTAGGCTCCTCAAATCAACACCCTAGCGAGCGACCCTATGAGAAATATCTACTCATAGAGAAGCAATAGTCAAAGTGAATCATCACCTCCAGCACCTGACTGCAATCGAGAAAGCTCACCCTATAAATGGGTAATCTCACCATCGAGTCTAGTGATCTCTACATCCTTAGCAGCCACAATAGTGCTGCTAGGTCCAACCCGTAGCCCATCCACCTCAGCCTAAAGATGAGTCACCTCACCCTGATACCATGCTAACTCGGCCTTCACTCGACCCAACTCCAAATCTAGGCTATCTCGCTCAGCCTAGAGAATCCCCCACTCCTCCTCGGACCATCGAGGAGGTAAACCCTCATCATCATCACCACCACCCTCCTCAGGTGGTTGAACGTCCATACCCGTGTCAGCTCTCGAAGAGCTACCATGTCGGTGCTTCATCGACCAAGGAACCCATCCACCCACATCAACATCATCACCACTCCCATCATCATCTACAATGATGCTAGGAGTCCACAGAGGCTGACTCGCAAACCAAGCATCATACTCAGCAGTCATGCCAACATCATCCAAGTCAAGCACCTCCAAGTCTGAGTCATCAATAGGATCATCGACTCACCAAAAATCAAGAGCAACAGGCAACCCCAACTCATCACCCCATCACCTGTACGTAACAGGTGCATCCGAAACATCCTGAACAAGACCAAACTACCATAGTACATGAGAGAACTAGATAAACTCCATATCCCTCAAATGGGTGCCAACAACCCATCATCCTCGCCTAACGCGATGAAGCTCACTGCATCCGTCGCCCAATCCAAACCCCTCCAAGGCCGCCAACACATCAGGTCCCTAGTCAGAGAACTCAAGATATCTCTAAACTCCGATGCACTCGCAGTAGATCGACTGACCTCCTCACTGAGTAACCACCTGTATGCCCGGGGAGAGGTGGCATCCATGCCACAAGGCAAACCAACAGGGCGACCAATGATAACATGCTCCCAACACCAAATCTGGAGCAACAAACTACAGCCCAAGCCCTTGCACCCATGCCTCTTCACCTCATAGAGCTCGCTATAAACCTCGTAGAGAAGAGCGAGAGCCCAGGCTAACCGACGAGGATCAACTATCAAGTCAAGAACAATAGACACCTGGTTCCACGGGATCCTCGATCCCATGGAATTGGGCAACAACATGTTGCTCAAAATGTACATCATAAAGGTAGGCAATGCACCCAAGCTGCCAGCTATAAAGAGATCCAGATACGCAATGTCGCCCCTACTGCAATCAATGTCCCACATCTCACCAAATAGAGGGAAAAGGGCCTCCTTCTTGTCAAGGCCAACACGAACGGTAGGACCCTCGATAGGGACGCGGAAGATACGGTAGATATCCTCGAGAGTGATAGTCAGCTCCCCTGTTGGGAGCTAAAATGTGCCTCTGTCTAGATCCCAACGCTCAACAAGTGCCGAAAGGAGATCCTCATCAGCTCGGACGGTGCCTAACCGCCCGCAACCATCTAAACCAATGGTCTGAAGTAGAGTCCAATCATCATTAGAAAGTGCTTTCCGCACTTTTCGAATGGTCCTCGGCCACCTATGCCGAGCATCAAGAAGCTTAACTTGAAAAGAAAACATATAAAAAAATGAAAATTAGCACAACATGCTAAAAATAAAAGCAAAAAAAATTTTTTTTACCTATGCCATGGTAATAAAACAAAAAATTTTTTACCCTAGTAATAAAAAAAAAAATTTTTTTACCTACCCTAGGTAATAAACAAAAAAATTTTTTTTACCTACCCTATGGTAATAAAACAAAAAAATGATTTTTTTTTTTACCTAACCTAGGTAATAAACAAAAAATTTTTTTTACCTATGCATGGTAATAAAAAAAAAAAAAATTTTTTACCTACCCTAGGTAATAAAAGCAAAAAAACAAAAAAAAAAAAATTTTACCTACCCTAGGTAATAAAAAAAAAAAAAAAAAAAAATTACCTACCCTAGGTAATAAAAAAAAATTTTACCTACCCTAGGTAATAAAACAAAAAAAAATTTTACCTAATAAAAAAAAAAAACTAATAAAAATAATAATTTACCCCACTTAATTATCAAACAAGCAACATAAACGCAAACGAAAAAAAGGGCAACACGCCTACCTCGGCAAACCGACCACCAACTTCCGCTCCAATCGAGCCACCACCACCGCTCCCCTCGCCAACCTCCATCTCACTCATCACTTCAACCAACCAACCAATGACAACTGGCAGAATGATTTTGAAAATGACAACAACCTATAAATAGCCGCTTTTAGCGGAAAAACACGCGCCCGAAAATGCAAACACGCGTTTGGAGGCGCAAAAACACAATTTCATAAAGGAAAACGCAAATCCGCATTTTTTGCCAAAATAACCGCAAGTCAACGGTTTCAAAAAAAATGAAAATTCAATCCACCTAATCATCTGGAGTGAAACTCGTATCTAGTGGATTATCCTATACACCTAGCGGTTGCAGAGACTAGCAATCCATGCAAACCGGTTGGATGGGTAAATCACCATAAGGAAACTCATTAAAAAATCACAAAAAAAAAAAAAACAACAATAAATCAAGTCGATAAGTCCCCTAAATCTATAAGCTTAAATGTGTTCTAAAACAGATTTGCCAAGGTAATCCTACAAAAACCTTCCGTTGGGTCAAAAGCGGAACAACAAACAACAATTTGGTAATAATCAAAAACCGCTAGAGCATCAAATCCTCGATGACTGGTTCCTTAAACCCATCATTTGGAAGGAATTGCTAAAGTCATAGTGGGTGAAAACTCAAAGAGTGGTCAAAATTTTACCATGTATTCTAAACATTAATGAAACCAAAAGCAAAATTGCAAGAACACAAATAATCCCAAACTTGGGGCACAAAGAAAATCAAGACAAAATTCATTAACAAAATCAACATCATTCAATAAACAACCCACTTTCAACATTCATATTTTGTCAATTGGCTTATGGGTGTCAACCTTTACCCAATCGTCAATTGAGGGGGTAAGCAAACAAATCAAAATTCTAAATTCATTCATTCTATGTGTCAAAGAGAAATGAACCCATTCATCCAATAAAGTTAGATGTCATTAGTTTTTGCACCGCATTGTGTTGTACACAACGCAGTACAAAAGGAGCAACTGTAGACACCAAAATCTAGCACCCTTTAGTTCACATTCACCACCTCACCATCAAATCCTGCATAATAAAGATATATGCCTAAGTTCTAACTTAGGGATATAAAATCCTGCACATCATTATACTTTCCTAATTTATTTAATTAGGAAAATCACCCTAGGATACCCTGTCTACCCATTGGACATGTGTCCTGGACACTTCATCCAACATCCATGCCACATCTTACCCACTCCTGTCCCCTTTGTCCTTGCACATGAGACAGATTCCCAACACCCATGCCACAACTCCTTTGTTGTTGTCCCCTTGTCCCTTCACATAAAACAACATCCCACATCCCACTCCACTTGGAGCCACATCACCCAGTTAAGTGAGCCACACTGAGTGACTCACTGTAATTGCCCCTTCCACCTGGCAGTCCAGATTTGCCACTTGGCAAGTCAGGCTTGCCACCTCACATTTCCCTCCAAAGCCCCAGGCAGCCTATAAAGACACCATCAATCCACCAAACAAAGGGAGCTGAATTTGCATACCGATAGGCTGCCGAAATAGATCTAGATCCAACGAGAAATTGAGAGCGCGAGCTTGACTCTAACCATTGGCTCGAATTTCGAGGCAATCTGTTATTCAGCCAAACCTCCCGTCCATGGTTCCACAATCGAAAATGCGCATCCACGGTTTCACAACCGTAGGTCCATGGTTTCCAGCCCACAACCGCGCTTTCGTGGTTCCACAGTCCCGAGAACAAAAATGGATTTCATCGACAGAGATTAGCGATTTGAGTATTAAGCAAGGCTTTGTTTGTTAATTGTTTAGTGTTATCTGCTTTTTCATCCATATCAGTAATAGGTTTATGTGTAGCATTTGGATTTATCGCTTGAATATACGGGTGCTACTAATCCCCTTTGTTGGTTTGCATGTGTGCAGGTAACAGGTATCTTGGATAGGCTGCTAAAGCTGGAGTGGTCCCGTGCTGGATACCAAAGCCCACTCACCCTTTGAAGCTATAACTGGATACGAGGAGAACATTGTACATTGCGGAAGATCTGGAGAACTCCCAGAGAGAAATTTGTATCACATTGAGGCAAAGATTGTAACATTGTACCCAAGCTACTTGGGGCAATCCGAAATATTGCAAATCTGTATCGCAAGAGTCAATATATATAAAGAATTTCATTATTTTGGGCAATCTCTTTGTGTCTGTGTGTTTTTATATTGCAAGTGTTCAAGTATTTTAGTTACAATATCTTAACGATGAGATGCCTGACAATTAATGATTTGATGGTACAAGTAAATATTTCATGAAAGCATAACCACTTGCAAATATATTTATTATGTAGAAAATAATGTTACTAATGGAAGTGCATTATTATAGGAATAAGTTTTTCTCAGGTTGGTTGAGAAATATTAATCACCAAATGAGATGTAATAGGCAAAGGAAAAAGGCATGATGTCTATTTCGTCGTTCAGTCGAGCAACAAGGATGAATGTTTTTTAATTTTAGTTGCATACTAATTTTATCTTGGATGTGTAGATAGTTAAAGGAATTACTACCAACAATGAAGGGATAAAGGATATTGTGCTACCCTCGTCCTTGTTTTAAATAAACAAATATATCGTTACATATATACATATATCTTATTAAATATTGATGTATGGCTTTGATTTGAAACGAAAGTGTTTTTCTTGTAACTAAATATTATGGACAAGAGCAACTCTATAGAAGCACTTGCACTACCATTTGACTTGAAGTCAAGTATGCCATTGAATTGAATTTAAATTGAATCATTGAATTCACAATGTGGGTTTGGAAAGAAGATGGTCGTTGTCAAGAGATGATGGTATTCAACACTGAGGAGAGTTATGAGGAAATGAGTTGGTTAAGCTTCGAATGCCTTGGTGATGGGAGTGGAAGAAAAGGTAAGATATGGCTTTTAATACTCCTGTAATAAATTTGAGGAGTAGGAGAGTAGGCAGGATTTTAGGTAGAATGAATCGCTTCGAGTGGGATTGTTGGTTTTGGAGAGAGAGTTATAGGTTGTAGAAGGAAAATCAGAGTTTCTACGACTAGAGATTTTGAAGACTCGTGGGGCATGACCTCGTTGGATCAATATGTGTGTATCGAGTTATGAGGAGCTATCGCTAGAGGGGATGCCATCGTTGGAAGGCTTCCAAGTTTTTAGAGGTATTTTACTTATGATTCTAGACTTGCTTGTTTTTTGTGTCATGGAATAAACGTAGTAAGGGCGTAGGAAATACAAAAGTAAAATGTGATGTGAACCGTTGGTTGTAAATAACCTTGGGAAGTTAAACCTTATTATATCATTGTTAAATGTTCAATCAATAATGAGTGATGGGAAATGGATGGTTGTGTATTTTTAAGACTATAAGTTTAGTAAGCTTCAGTTTTCTTGTAGATAGACGAATAGTCAAATGAGATTTTCGGCAACAGTGAAGTCTATAAAACTTACAGTCAAATTGCCATAAATGAAGTATTCCTTTTATTGTGATTAACAGGTCCAATATTTCTACAACAATAAAGGATGGGGCTAGCTATTGCTAGTAGGGATGGTTGTTTCCTTTATAATATGTGATTACTTGTATAGCGCCTTATTGTTGGTCATTAGCAGAACATTATTTTTTCAATTAAGATAGACTTTAGGGTTGGCTTGCTTTGATCCCATAGAATTAAACCATTAGATATGATAGCCTTGAATGGCTTTAGGAAGGTAGTTGATACCTCCTTATAGGAAGCGATATCCATTCAGGTTATAGAGAAACGTAGATTTCCTTTGGGTGTGTTGAGTCCATGTATCATTCGAAAGAGGGGATGAGCGAAGTGTGTTTGAATATTTCTATTGGGGAGTAAAGGAACCATAGTTAACTTTGTCTATAGTATAGATCAGGTCATCGATAGGAAAATGATGTTGGCTTATAAATTCTTCCATGACTTAAATCGAAGTTAGAGTGAGGAAAATAGAGTGCTCTAGATCAAATGGGTGTTGGGTTGTAGAGTTGGAAGTTAGTATGATCTTGTTTGTGCTATGGATAGACACGAAAAATATATTAAATTTCTAGAATATTAATTTTTAGTTTGAGAAAATCTTTTCTAGTATTCTTTTTGTATTTATTTTTAATGAATATGGGTGATAGCAAAATAAATAATAATAGAGCTTTTTCTAATATCAACCAAATGTTAAGACAAGATGCAAATGTAGAGACTATTACTAGAACCATGTGAAAGAACCTAGTTGGAGGCAACAAAATTGTGATAGGTTCTAAGATATTTTTCATTACTCGGTAAGATAGGGAGGTTTCAAACTTAAATTTAGAACCAAGCTTCCATACTCATAGGATACCTAATTTTTGTATTACGTTAGCTTTTTCTTGGATTCGATGTGGACTCATGAGTTGCTAAATGGGCCGAGATTACTTCCAGTAATTGTTAGAGTTTGGTTGGGTTATAACCTTTATATTTTCCTAGTGTCTCCATGGAGGGAACGTGAGTGGCATAATACTAAGAATTCTGAATCATGGAGGTATGAGTTAGATTAGGATTTATGTGTGATGAATCAAATATTATGAAGAATGGGCCTTCAGTGAAGCCAAATGATATTGTGGATCATGGGAAATATCCAATGTCACTGTAAAAGAATGCATAAAAGGTATTATTTATTAGATAAAGACTTTCCTGAACTTTGACTCTGTGGCAAGGAGATTAATTGTAACTATGAATTGATTGACCAATTCATTCTATAGAATTAGGGATTATGTAATATCCCTATGAGGTTAAAGACAGATTGAAATGTTTGATTTATGTAAAGAATGAACCATATTTTGAAATAAATTAAAAGGGAAATGATTTAGGTTGGTTTTTCCCCACAAGGGGGTTTTCCAGGGTAAATAACTTGTTATGTGAATTTTTGTGGGCTTTCATTTTATGTTTGAAATGTCTATTGAAATTGTTCATAATGGTGCTATGTTTCTTCAGCAATAGAATTAAACAAATTAATTATGGAATGATGGATATTTGTTCTTTTTACCATGTGGGAATTAATGTACGTTGACGTATGAGGAAAGCAATGGTGAATATGTTAATGGATCAAATAATATTAATCAATTATGGTTATCTCTCTAAAGGAATTTAAGGTATGAATAATTTGTAATGGTGCATGCTTTCATGGAATGTGCATAAAATTGTTGGAAAGAATCTTCATCAAACTTCTCTAGATTCTAAAAGCAATGATCAATTTGGTGATTGTAAAATGGATGGGGTAAACAAGGAATATTGATAATTCCCTTGGATATGCTATTCAAGAAGGGAAACCCTTTAGAGGTTACCTAAAATAAACCAAGGATATGAGTTAATAAAGACTTTCTCTTGATAATTAAGGTAGCTACATGAAGTTAGTAGAGGTAAGGTATTCATTTTTCACCTCTCCAAAAAGAATGAAACTAAGTAATAGGAATGAGGCTTATGGGATGTCTAACTCAAACATATATAACATGGATAGGCATTTCCCACATAGATATTCTGCCCACATAAATTGACTTATGTAGATTGGGAAACTTGGCGTACCCTTTCAAAGGAATGAAGGGATGATCAATGTTAGCTCTTTGGATCCATGAGATGGATAGCTTGACCCATTAAATAAGATACCTAGTGCTCTTACATAGCTAGAATTATATAATTTGTAAGGATGGATGTGCCTCAAGGAAGGCCTATATAAATATGGTAGTAACCTTGTAGTTACCCATGAACTTGGATTCTAGAACCTTTGGAATTGTTTGTAAATAACAATAAAAAAATAGGAGGGAAACATTGGGGTGTGATATTTGGTATCAGAGTGCTTGGTTCGTAGGTATACACGTTTCCTTGTGTAAAATTAGATAGAGTGCTAGAAGACATGCACATTGTAGAGGCTATACCTATAAAAGTATTGCACTTATTAGAGGTAAACCTTGACTATATAGTTTGATCAACTAAGAATATAGTTGCTAGTAGGAGAAACAATTCAGAGATGAAAATTATGAAATTAACTCCTCTAATGTCTCCTTGTGTGTGGCCAAGGACAATGTCACCCAAGAGAAGGATAGGGGGTGTTGCCCCATTGCCAAGGTGGACATAATAAAATAATGGAGAGGATAGGACTACAAATATAGGCTCAAAAAATCATAGTAATGAAGGGGGTGATCTTGCTACCATGGTGGCTTTGCTTTGAGAATAGATGGAATCACAAAAGTAAATGTTGAAAGCTATGTTGAATTGAGAAGCGTAGATTGGAAGCTCTAGGGGTAGGAGAGGTGATGAATACTTATCAAAAGCACAACTAATTTGGATAAGGTTAGAGGTAGAGCTAGGTAAGGACATGAACAATATTAGATATTCCAAGTTCAATGGAGAGGAATGTGGCAACAAAGTTGAAGCTTGGTTGAAAGTGATAGAAACCTATTATAATATGAAGAACTATTCCATTGACACTTGAACATCCTATGCCATACTACATCTGTAGGGTGTTGGCTTAGATTGGTGGGAAATGTTGAGTGGTATTTTCACCCGATTGTGAAAACACACTCTCCGATAGGATTTGGGTTCCAAATCCTCTCTTGCAAAGAAATTAAACAAATAACTTCTCCAAGGTCTCCGCTATATTAGCATTTTACATTTGTGTATTAATAATCTCAAATAAAGATATTCAATTTAAATGCTTGGAACACCTTAGTGGTTGCAAGTAACTGAAAACAAGGGGCAATGTTGGTTTATTTTATTGTGAAACTTTAATGATTGTTCATTGAACCCAAATAAAGCAAATGTGATCTGGCCCTTGTATGACCATGCTGTAACTTCAAAGTGGAAATTGATGAAATGCCATAAAACAGAACTCCTTCAATGAAATTGGAATTTTCATGAAGGGAATGTCATCATCGGCTCATGAATGAAAAACAAAACTGAAAAATGAAATTCTGGCCCTGAAATGGAAATTTTCTATTTTCGGATTTTGAAGTTTTTTTAATTTTTTTATTTTAATGCCTGAGAATTAAAAGAAAATTGAACTTTCTGAAACAATAAAGTGCAGAAAATGAAAATAAAATGCAAAAAAGAAAATGAAAAATGCATTCAGTATGATGCTATCCTATTTCGACAAAATCGAAGATATGAGGTTTCCTGCATACAACCTAACCTATTGGACCTGCAAAACATGCACAATCCTAATAAGCTAAGTGCTAGTTCCTAGGGTTTTGAATGGGGTTTTCAGATTTAGACATTCGCTTGGAGCAACCAAGATAACTTGCATTAAACTCCACCTATAAGCCTAAAATCTAAAAAGGGGAAAAATAGACATTAAATCTTGCATGCAGAAAATAACTCCTTCTTTCTTGTCAATGAGGTGCAACTCTCTAAATTTTATGTATTAAAAATTGATCATTTTACAATAACAGAAGTCTCTAGTTTTCTCAAAACCAAAAAAAGGGGAAGAAAAACACTCCAAAGCAGGCCCAGAATGGCTTATCACCCTCAGCTCTGCAACCCTGCTCGCAGCGGTTTTCGACCCTTGTACCAATCTGTGCTTTTGCTTTTAAACTTTCTGGCCATGCTCTCTGCTTTGCCTTGTGACGCTTCATTTCATTTCCTAGATCGCTTCATTTCATCTTCCCGCCTCTTCATTATTTTTGATTTTTGTTTGGTCCTCTACGAATTGTAACCGTCGATCCTGAAGCGTTATCATAACCCCTACACCTTTGTGACACGTGCAACACTTTCCTGCACATTCTATAACGGCCCTCCATGAATCATGACAAAAAATAGCATGTCGCGATATCACGATATTTTATACCTGCAGCTTTGTTATTCTTCTTGTATCACAAAAATGAGACATGTCACGATATCACGACATTTTTCTATCAACCTTTCCCCTCAAAAAACACAAACATTACCCCTTCATGCACCAAAATGAGACATGTCGCGATATCGCGACATTTTTATGTCAGCCTTGTTCGCCTTCATGCACCGTGAAAATGAGACATGTCGCGATATCGTGACAATTTTTCTCTTTCGGGCCGCGCAGATGCAACCTATCGCAAAATCATGACGTTTTTCTCTTTCGGGTTGTCTCGCTGCACTTAGCCACGAAAACGCGACATGTCACGAAATCATGACACTTTTTCATTTCATACCATCTCGCTGCTTTTCTGTCATGAAATCGTGACACTTTTCTCTTTAGCATCTCAGACATGTCACGAAATCCTGACACTTTTCCTCTACATCCATCTTTGCTTCTAGTCTGAAACTCGACATGTCACGATATCGTGACATTTTCCTCTTGCACCTTCATTATTTCAAAACCGACATGTCGCGATATCGCGACATTTTTCTCCTTGCTCTTTTGACACTTTGACCACGATATCATGACATGTCACGATATCATGACATTCTTCTACTTATCTTTCTCTCTCCTCTATGAACCACGATTTCATGACATGTCGTGATATCGCGACATTTTCACTTCTTCTTTCTCTCTCCATCTATGACATGTCACATATCATGACATTGTCTGATATCACGACATTTTCTTGCATTCTTTTGCTCTTAGCCACGAAAACGTGACATGTCGCGATATCGTGACAACTTTTCTTTTCGCTTATCGCCACGAAAGCGACATGTCGCGATATCGTGACACTTTTCATTTCTAGCCGCAACGAAGCAACATGTCATGATATCGCGACAACTTTTCATTTTTAGCCGCGATGGAGCAACATGTCGTGATATCGCGACAACTTTTCATTTTTGGTCGCGACGGAGCAACATGTCGCGATATCGTGACAACTTTTCATTTTTGCTTTTCTTTGCTCTTTTAACATCTGGGCCACTGCAATCTTCTTGGAAAGTGTGCAAAAAAGGGGGTCCCCAATTTTGGGGTGTGTTGTGGAGCAGCCACAACAAATGGCGACTCTGTTGGGAAATGCTCCTGAGCATTTCGGTGAGAACCTAACCTAGAAATACACAAGCTTAGATACAAGCGTCAGCACATAAAAACATAAACAAATGCCGATAGATCAGAAATACATGAAACATTAGAATCATTAAGTATCAGCTCGGTGTGTGCAATGTGTTCCATTTTCTATCGTTTGAAATTGATCAACATTCCATTGTCAGTTTTACATGAATGCATATGTGAGATTGTGAATGATTTGCATAGCCTAATTAATGGTCTAGAGATGTAGCTACTCTTTATAAAGGCTTTAAGACCTTCTAGTATCATACACAAACATTTAAAATTATCAAACCCTCTTAGGATCAACTATATGTATAATGAATTGCTTTATTAGATCCCAAAGTTGGTTATGAGTCACTACTATCTTGAACCCATGTGCAAGTGAAAGTGAAATCAGAGCTTTGGGGAATCGGACTCCCAACCTAATCGAGATGGGAGTTTAACCCTATCCTTACTACTCTGATTTGGAATTCATTACCTCACTTTGAGCAAAATAATTTAACCAGTTATGGATGAAATGGTCATGCTAGTCTATCCGTTTGAACAGTCAGTGGTCTTGTTTTTAGACAAGACATGCTGCCACGCATGGGCATACTTAACCCCATAATCCATGATTTGGCTTCATTCATTCTCTTTTTTTTCTTGGACCTTTGGGATGACTACCCATCCTTGCGAGGGACATGTAGTACGATCCTTCCAATCCAATATTAAGATGAAATGGGAAATATTAATTTTTTACTTCTTGGACCTTGGGGATGACTACCCATCCTTGCTAGGGACATGTAGTACGATCCTTCCAATCCAAGATTTAGATGAAATGGGAAATATTAAGTTTTTATTTCTTGGACCTTGGGGATGACTACCCATCCTTTGCGGAGGACATGTAGTACGATCCTTCCAATCCAAGATTTATGATGAAATGAGACATAGGAGCTTTGGGGAATCGGATTCTCAACCTAGGCGAGATGAGAATTATGCCCTATCCTTACTACTCCATGTAGGTCAAATCAGAGCTTTGGGGAGTTGGATCCTCAACCTAAGTTCGATGAGGATTTAACCCTATCCTTACTACTCCGATTTTAGGCTTTAAGCTTTATGGAAGTGGTAAAAACCACTGTTTTAAGGATCATGTTGCATAATAGGATAGACATGAAATACTTCTTTCGCCTGACCTTTTCTTCCAAGC
Organism: Wollemia nobilis; assembly: GCA_028583015.1. NCBI lineage: Eukaryota > Viridiplantae > Streptophyta > Pinopsida > Araucariales > Araucariaceae > Wollemia > Wollemia nobilis. The sequence goes on from JAQPPZ010014908.1 coordinate 3,482,599, forward strand.
AAGGTTTTGATCATTTTGCTCAAGATCCTTTTTAATGTGTATAAAATGTGCTTGGTTCTAGATATCTCGGGCCTCAGTTCCCAACCTTAGGATTTTTTTCTTATTTATGTTATAGCATAACCCTAAGAGGATTTGACACTTTTCAATGATTTGTATCTGAAATGCATATGCAACTAAGATGGCATGTATATGCAAAGTGGGATGTAATATGAATGCATTGCCTTTTGAATTGTGGATGGAGTATACCACCTATGTTGCCATAATTTGTAAAACTGACAACTTCATGCATCACAAGTTTCAAACGATATTATTTAATGTGTTTGCGTTACTTGTGGAGCTTTCTGCAATACAATTCCAATGTTTCATATTCTCCTGATTTTAGGCATAAGTTGACATCTCAAATTTTTTTTTTTTTTACAAACCAAACATGTCCATAGGACCAACACATAACTTTAAATCAAAACTTATTCAATCCAAAACCAAAATGCAATCCAAAAATGAAAATTTGAAAACACAAACCAAAACCAAAAATCAAAACCTATATACAAATGTACAATATAATACAAGATGATGCAAAGCTTGGACTATCACTTTCCCGGATCCCAAACATGATTAGAACACTTCAACAAAAATATAACGTGATACGCATGCCAAATGTTGTGGGAATCCAACAAAAACAAGACTAGACCAAACAATGCAACAACTTTTAACTTCCCTTGCTCACCCCACCAATTAGATTTAATTCCATTAGTACTCTCATAGGTGAGCGTTAAAATACTAAAATGATTAGACAATAAATGATATTCAATTTTATCTTGTCTATTCTTTAAAGTATAAATCTCATAATTCCATTCATGATTTAGAACTAGGCTCTCTTTATCCAAAATGAGACTTTGTAAGCAAGAGCCTATTTCTAAAAATTTTAAAGCCAAATCATTTTCCAAATTTGTAGGCCAATCAAATTTGTGCAACAGTTTACAAGCATCTAGGATATTTACTAAATTAGGATCATTAACAGTTTTTACCCTAGATTCAATTAGTAATTGTTGATGAATTTGATTTAACAATTCAAGTGCATCAACTTCTTTTCCATTCATTAAAACAATGTTATCAAAGGTGTGATTAGAAATCATACCTTGTTTTTCATTCACCTTTAATGACATTTCACCATAAACATCATTCAAATTCAAAATATGGTCATGCACCCAGTTGAAAACATGGCCCTCCTTTTCAACCTTCAAATATTCTTGGTCAAAGTGTATGTCCAATGACTCATCTTGATGATCCTTCATTTGAGTTGTTTCCAATTGATCCATCTCTTTGTCATTTGGTTCCCATTCTTTGTTCACTATCCATGGTATCTCTTCATGTGAGATAGAAGTTTCAACATCTTGCATATCAAGTGAAATATGAGTTTCATCTATAGGGGTGTGAGAAAAGAATGCATTATCATATCTCCCCCAACCATTGTAAAAATTGTCATCCAAATCCATGATGTTTGTGGCATGATCTTTTGATTCATTCATCAAATATTTTTCTTCTTTGTCCTTGGTAATGGAATCATTATAATCTTTCAAAATTTGATGAGACTTGAAACCCTCTTCCAAAACATCCTCAAATTGTACAGGAGTTGTAATATCTTCCTTTGAGTAGGCGATTGTGTCATCCTGCATATCAATTGGCACACAAGTTTCATTAGGAGTTTTGGAGTGAGTGTAGTCTTCCCACTTCTTCCAAGCATCGTAATAATCATCTTCCAAAATCAAGTGGTGACGTTCAACTACTTCTTCAACATCCTCCAATTCATCAATGTGTTTCTCATCAAATTCACCTTCACCTTCCTTAGATGGTTCAATTATTTCCAAAAGTGGGTTATTTCTTGAATTCAAATTTGTAAGGCTATCATCGTCCAAATTAGTAACCCATGATTCAGTTTTATCATAATTTGGAGGGTGAAGAATTTCTTGATCATTAATTTTACACATCTCATCAATAGTATCTTCCAAGAACAAGTGGTGAAATTCTATCATATCTTCAAATTCATTTATTGATTTTCTTCCAATTTCACTTTCAACCACTTCATTCAATTCTATGGTGGGTTCCGTCCTATCACATATCTCAAACATTGTTGAATTTAGAACCCCTTCATCCGAATAATCGTGTATCTCTATGAATGAGATCATTTCTGCATAATCCTCACTAGCGGATGTTGGTTTAGCACTTTGCACCTCCTCTTGGACTACATCTAAGGTGGTTGTAACATTTGGATATTCAAATTCATCCCCTTGATCATTTACCTTAGATATCATTGGAGTGGAGGGTGCTATATTTGATGGTTGGTGTAGGTTGGCATCAATATCTTTAGAAGGACAATCTCTCATGTGAACATGTTGTGCCTTTTCTTCTTCAAGACCTTGTCGTTCTACCTCTTCTAGGATCTCATAGATTTTCTCTAGAGACAAGCCACCCATTTTTTCCTCAATGAATGAAGCAAGTGTGGGGTGTATGGCTCCCAGGTATACTTCCATGGCTTCCTCTTCTAATGTGTTAAAATTTTCCCACATTTGGGAGTGCAACTCACGAAATCTTCCATTGAATTGACTCAAGGATTCATTAGGCTCCTTACATATGGAGGTAAACTGATTTTTCAACATTTCTAAGTCAACCTGATTATCAAAATGATAAAGATAGGTTGCTTCTAGTTGTATCCAAGAAGTCCTAACCTCCATGGGTAGTTGGCTGTACCAAAAGAATGGTTTATCATCCAAAATGTATGCAAATAACTTACAAGCCACCTCCTCATAGAAAATCTGGAATTGACATAATGTATCCTTGTAGACATACAGTTTTTGCAAGTATCCTAGTGGCACCTCTTGATTAAAACATCGTAGAAACTCCAATAACAATTTAGGAATTTGATAGGGTATCACATGTATAGACAAACCCTTATAATGATCCTCCATTATAGATACCATTCTTTCTCTTAGAGACATCATTTCTTCTCTTAGGGATACAATTTGCTCCTCAAGTGTTGCCATTAGTGAAACTCAAAATGTAACTTTAGAACCAAATCTGTTAGTCAAAAATGACAGAAGGAATCACGACACATCAGCGTGAAATGACTAGCAAATATCCAACCTGCAATGTATAAAAATCAAGTTAGCATCAACTAAGAGATGTATTCATTAAAATCAAATGAAAAGTAATTGCATGGAAACAACACTTCGTTAGTCGAGACCAAAATTTTCAAAATTAAATCAAATCACATTATTTCTGTATGAACAATCAAAAAGCGTTAGAATAATATACAACATACCGAATTGCTTAAAATAGAATAAAGTAAACCAATTCAGGCCCTCCTTTTAACAATCTGTCGAGTGTTAGAGGACTAAAGATAACAATCAATAGGGCATGAAATATACAAAAATTTAAATTTAAATCACACTAAAATAAACCCGTTTCATGCCCTCCTTCTAGCGCCAATCTGTTGAGTGGTATTTTCACCCGATTGTGAAAACACACTCTCCGATAGGATTTGGGTTCCAAATCCTCTCTTGCAAAGAAATTAAATAAATAACTTCTCCAAGGTCTCCGCTATATTAGCATTTTACATTTGTGTATTAATAATCTCAAATAAAGATATTCAATTTAAATGCTTGGAACACCTTAGTGGTTGCAAGTAACTGAAAACAAGGGGCAATGTTGGTTTATTTTATTGTGAAACTTTAATGATTGTTCATTGAACCCAAATAAAGCAAATGTGATCTGGCCCTTATATGACCATGATGTAACTTCAAAATGGAAATTGATGAAATGCCATAAAACATAACTCCTTCAATGAAATTGGAATTTTCATGAAGGGAATGTCATCATCGGCTCATGAATGAAAAACAAAACTAAAAATGAAATTCTGGCCCTGAAATGGAAATTTTCTATTTTCGGATTTTGAAGTTTTTTAATTTTTTTATTTTAATGCCTGAGAATTAAAAGAAAATTGAACTTTCTGAAACAATAAAGTGCAGAAAATGAAAATAAAATGCAAAAAGAAAATGAAAAATGCATTCAGTATGATGCTATCCTATTTCGACAAAACCGAAGATATGAGGTTTCCTTGCATACAACCTAACCTATTGGACCTGCAAAACATGCACAATCCTAATAAGCTAAGTGCTAGTTCCTAGGGTTTTGAATGGGGTTTTCAGATTTAGACATTCGCTTGGAGCAACCAAGATAACTTGCATTAAACTCCACCTATAAGCCTAAAATCTGAAAAGGGGAAAAATAGACATTAAATCTTGCATGCAGAAAATAACTCCTTCTTTCTTGTCAATGAGGTGCAACTCTCTGAATTTTTTGTATTAAAAATTGATCATTTTACAATAACAGAAGTCTCTAGTTTTCTCAAAACCAAAAAAAGGGGAAGAAAAACACTCCAAAGCAGGCCCAGAATGGCTTATCACCCTCAGCTCTGCAACCCTGCTCGCAGCGGTTTTCGACCCTTGTACCAATCTGTGCTTCTGCTTTTAAACTTTTTGGCCATGCTCTCTGTTTCGCTCTGTGACGCTTCGTTTCATTTCCTAGATCGCTTCGTTTCGTCTTCCCCGCCTCTTCATTATTTTGGCTTTCTGTTCGGTCGTGAAACGTTTGGTCCTCTACGAATTGTAACCGTCGATCCTGAAGCGTTATCATAACCCCTACGCCTTTGTGACACGTGCAACACTTTCCTGCACATTCTGTAATGGCCCTCCATGAATCACGACAAAAAATAGCATGTCGCGATATCGCGACGTTTTATACCTGCAGCTTTGTTATTCTTCTTGTACCGCGAAAATGAGACATGTCGCGATATCGTGACATTTTTCTGTCAGCAGCCTTGTTCGCCTTCATGCATCGCGAAAATGAGACATGTCGCGATATCGCGACATTTTTCTATCAGCAGCCTTGTTCGCCTTCATGCATCGCGAAAATGAGACATGTCGCAAATATCGTGACATTTTTCTGTCAGCAGCCTTGTTCGCCTTCATGCACCGCGAAATTGAGACATGTCACGATATCATGATAATTTTCCGTCCTTCGGGCCGCACAGATGCAACCTGTCACGAAATCGCGATGTTTTTCTATTTCGGGTTGTCTCGTTGCACTTAGCCGTGAAAACGCGACATGTCGCGAAATCGTGACACTTTTTCATTTCGTACCATCTCGCTGCTTTATGTCCGGTCATGAAATGTTTTTCTCTTTCGGGCTCTATCTTCCTGCCTTTTTCGCGAAAACGTGACATGTCGCGAAATCGTGACACCTTTTCATTCTACATCATCTTCTTGCTTTCTATCGTGAAATCGTGACACTTTTCTTCTACATCCACTTTGGTTGCTCTCAGGTCACGAAACTCTGACATGTCACGATATCGCGACATATTTCCCTTGCTTAGCTTGTAGGTCACCGCAAATCGCGAAAATGAGATAGGTCGCGATTTCGTGACACTTTCTATCTTCATCTCCGTTGTCGTCGACAGATCGCGAAAATGCAACCTGTCACGATTTCACGACAATTTCTTTCCTTTATTCCTTCCTCACTTTCCTGTCATGAAAACCTGACATGTCGCGATATCGCGACGTTTTTTCTCCTTGCCCTATTTTGACTGCTTTGACCGTGATTTCATGACATGTCGCGATATCGCGACAATTCTGGATATCGCGACAACTTTTCATTTCTGGTCGCGACGGAGCAACATGTCGCGATATCGCGACAAATTTTCATTTCTGGTCGCGATGGAGCAATCGCGATATCGCGACAACTTATCATTTCTGCTTTTCTTTGCTCTTTTAACATCTAGGCCACTGCAATCTTCTTGGAAAGTGCACAAAAAAAGGGGGGTCCCCAATTTTGGGGTGTGTTGTGGAGCAGCCACAACAGGAAACATATAGTGAGGAACAAGGACTTGAATAAGTAGTCGACTTAAAATGGGAAGAGTCGGTAATAAACTTTAAGTAAAGATTCCTCACGGAGAACATTTATTCCCAAAAGTTTGAAGAGTCCACTAAAATTTGACAGGGAACTAGGAGAATGGAAGTGTACTATCAAAAATATGTCAATCTAATAAAATATATGCCTAATGATAAGGAGAAAATAAAGATCCATAAGTTTATACTAGGAACAAATGCTAGAATAGGACAGAAGGTAGATATGCACGAACCTCCTACTCTATAAAAAGCCTATGGTTTAGCTAGAAAATTTGAAACATATCTCAAACCCTATTTTGAATATGAGGGTCTATATGAGCAGGGTAGAGAAGCACTAAGGAAAAGAAACAATGCAGGTTTTGTAAAGTGGGAAAAAGAATCAAGCAAATAAAGTTCCCCCTATATAGGACTAAGGGAACAATAGGAAGTGAGGGAAGTTTAGGAAGAGGTTCCAAGGAAAGGATCATAACAATGGGAATTATGGAAACCCATCATAGGAGTAGGTCAATCTTCCACTAGCAGTGAAAATAGAAGAAGGTTAGAAGAAGAAAATCCACCCTAAACCTAAAGAGGGATGCTACAATTGTAGAGGACCTCACTATGCCAACCAATGTTCGTACAAAGTTTAATTGAGTTCTAAGGGAAAGGAAATCACCTACAAGGATGTTTATCGAAAGGAAATTGCACACAAGATCTATGTAGCAACAGGGAACAAGAATCTAGAAGGCCAAACCACTTCACTTGTGATAAAAGATAAAATATTTGTTAGAAATGTTAGAATATTGATTGATAGTGGTGCCATAGATAGATTTGTTTCCACTAGCTTAATTAAATAAATACCAGAGAGACCAAGATTCTTAGCACATGAGTGGAAGGTCGAGTATGACTAAGGACAGACCTACTCTATAGATTAGTGTCACCTCATGACTAATATTACCTTACCTTTATGTAGCATCATTGCATACCTTCAACGTAGTCCTAAGGATGGATTGGTTGTGATCATATAAGGTTGTGATCAATTTACAAGAGAGATGATGGAATACTCAGAGGATGGCAGGAAATTCTAGAGTGTACAACCTACATGGGGCTTTCCAACCTCAAATTCTCTCTGCAATGTAGCTTAGAAAGACAATGAAAAGAGGAGGAATTGTTTATGTGGTAAAATTGAACGAATTAGAAAGTAAGAAGAAGAATGAAGTGTTTGAAAACCATTCAATTCTCCAAGAATTCAAAGATGTATTTCCAAAAGAGTTACCAAGACTACCCCCGAAGCGTGAATTTGATTTCACTATTGAGATTCAACCTAGAATAGAGCCTATACATAGGGTTCTTTATAGAATGAACCCCATAGAGATGCAAGAACTAAAGGTATAGTTGTCAGGATTATTAGAAAAGGGGCTAATTAGACCTAGTGTATCACCTTAGGGTGTGCCTGTGCTATTTTTTAAAAAGAAATATGGGTCCATTCAATTGTGCATAGATTATAGAATACGGAATAAGACAACCATAAAGAATAGATATCCTCTCCCTAGAATCGAAGATCTCTTTGATTAGCTCAAATATGCTACTATTTTATCAAAGATCGATCTTAAATAAGGATATCACCAATTGAGTATATGTGAAGAGGATACTGGTAAGACAACCTTCAAAACTCGTTATGGACACTGAGTTTACAATCTTGCCTTTTGGGCTAATGAATGCACTAAAAATATTTATGAACCTAATGAATAGCATTTTTAGGAAGCTCTTGGATCAATTTGTCCTTGTGTTCTTAGATGATATTTTGATATATTCTAAAAATAAGTTAGAGCATGACCAACATCTTAGGATTGAATTAGAATTGTTAAGAAAGAATCAGTTGTATGGGAATCTATCAAAGTATGATTTCTATTTGCCAGAGGTGCAAAATTTAGGGCATATCATTTTTGTAGAAGGGATCACGATGGATCCTAAGAAGATAGAAGCCATACTGAATTATTCATCACCTACCAATGTGTTGAAAGTCTAGAGTTTCATGGGTTTGACCAGATACTACATGCATTATGTAAAGGATTACACCAAGATAACTGCTCCTATAACTAACCTTCGAAGGAAGGGAAGAGAGTTCAAATGGATGGAAATGTCATGTAGCTTTTGATATACTCAAAAAAAAAACTCACCACATCCCCCATACTAAAGATACCAGATCCTCAGGATATTTTTTCTATCTGTATAGATGCATCCTTGGAAGGTTTGGGAGGAGTGTTCTCACAGGACGAAGCTATGGTAGCATATGGTTCAAGGAAACTAAAATGACATGAGGTTAATTATACAAATAATGATCTAGAACTAGCAACAATGGTATTTGCACTAAAAAGTTGGTGACACTATTTGTTAGGGAAAACCTTTGAGTTGAGAATAAACCATCAAAGCGTAAAATACATATTCACTCAGCCTTTGCTAAATGCCAGATAGAGAAGATGTAAAAATTTCTCGTTAAATATGATTTTGCAATTGAGTATATAAAATAGAAATAGAATAAAGTCATTGATGCATTGAGTAGAATAAGACACATAGCTATTTTAATGTGCATCCATGTTGATTTGATGGAACAAATAAGAGAAATGCAACATCAAGATATGTTTTGTAATCAAATTTGGGAAAAGATGAAGAGCAAACCTGAGAAAAGTAAAGACTTCAACACCAAGGATGGCTTTTAGTGCTTTAAGGATAGAGTAGTAATTCTTGACAATGATGATCTAAGGAATATGATCATGAATTAAGCACATCGATCTTCGTATTAAGCTCACTTAGGAGGGGTAAAAATGAGAGAGAACATGAAAAAAATATTCTACTAGCCAGGAATGAAGAGGGACATAATTGAACTTATCAATCAATGCCTTGAATGCAAAAAAGTGAAGGTAGAAAATAGACATCCTGTAGGACTATTATACCCTCATAAGGTACTTGCACATAAATGATAGGTGATTTCAATGGATTTTATTGTAGGGTTGCTAAAAACCAAGTTTCAACATGATGCAATCCTAGTTGTGGTCAACAAATTGACCAAGGTTATGCATTTTATACTCGAAAATACTAAATATGATGTTGTTATTATGGCTAAAATATTTTCCAAGGAAATATTTAGGCTTCATGATTTTTTAGAAGTGATAATTTTGGATAGAGACTCGAGTTTCACATTTGAGTTTTGATAAGCTTTGCATCGTGCTATTGACACTAGACTGAACATTCATTCTGCATATCACCTAGAAACCAATGGATAAATTGAAAGGGTGAATCTAGTGCTAGAGGACATGCTTTACATGTATTGTATGGACTATAAAACCCGATGGGAAGACTACCTACACTTGGTAGAATTTACCTACAACAACGGTCACCATTCGACCTTGGGTATGGTGCCATTTGAAGCCCTATATGGTAGGAGATGTAGGACACCATTGTATTGGGATAATATAGAGGACAAGGTTGTTCTTGGACCAGATATGGTCAAGGAAATGAAGCAACAACTAAGAATGATCAGAGAATGACTTAAGGAAGCTGTATATCATCATAAAAGCTATATCGACCTTAAGAGGTCACCAAGAGAGTTTTTTATGGGAGATAAAGTATTTTTGAGGGTGAGATCAAAGAAGAGTGTTATTAAATCTATAAAACTTAATCCTTGTTTTGTGGTACCCTTCAATATTATAGAAAATATTAGTCATGTGGCATATCGACTTGCCTTACCACCTAGTCTATCAAAGATTCACAACACCTTTCACATTTTATTGCTTAGGAAATATGTGGCTAATACTAAACATGTGTGGGATTTTTCTAAATTGTAGATGATAGATTCAGAGGCTATAGAGGTTCAACCAGTAAGAATCCTTGAGTTCCATTTCAAATCATTAAGGAAAGGGACTCTAGAGCAATGCATGGTCCAGTGGGACTGTTATTTTGAAAGAAACACTACTTGGGAGAAATTAGCATACATGCAAAAACATTTTCTTTCTTGTTTTAAAATAATATATAATGGATATTCATTTATTTTGTTGATAAACTAGTAAAGGCACATAGGACTATGTTGAGCTTAAGGGGGGGAGGATGTCATGACCCTCCCTTAGCAGACTTTTTACTTGATGGATTTATGTTTAGTTAAGATACATTTCGATGGAATGATTTATTTTGCCATGTTTTATTTTTGTAATTATGGATATTTTGTAGGAAATAAATTATATCATAATTATGAGATGGCTGAAAATTAATGATTTGTTAGTACAAGTAATTGTTTCATGAAAGGATAACAACTTGCAAATATATTTTACTATGCAGAAAAAAATGTTACTGATAGAAGTGCATTATTACAGGAGCAGGTTTTTCTTAGGTTAGGGGTGAAATATTAATCACCAAATGAGATGTAATAGATAAAGGAAAATACATGATGTCTATTCCGTCGTTCAACCGGGCAGCAAGGATGAATGTTCTTTAATTTTAGTTGCATACTAATCTTATCTTGGATATGCAGATAGTTAAAGAAATTACTACCAACAACGAAGGGATAAAGGATATTGTGCTACCCTCATCCTTGTTTTAAATTAACGAATATATAGGTACATATATGCATATATCATATTAAATATTGATGTATGGCTTCGACTTGAAACGAAAGTGTTCTTATTGTAACTAAATGTTATGGTTAAGAGCACCTTTGTAGAAGCACTTGCACTACCATTTGAATTGGAGTCAAGTATGCCATCGAATTGAATGCAAAACGAATCATTGAATTTACAATGTAGATTTGGAAAGAAGATGATTGTTGTCAAAAGGTGATGACATGGTGGCATTGACACTAAGGAGAGTTTTGAGGAAATGAGTTGGTTAAGCTTTGAATGCCTTGGTGATAGGAGTGAAAGAAAAGCTAAGATATGACTCTTAATAATTTTGCAAGAAATACGGGGAGGAGAGTGGGTAGCCTTTTGGGCAACGTGAATCGCTTGGAGTGGGATCACTGGTTTTGGAGAGAGAGTTATGGGCTATAGAAGGAAAATCAAAGGTTTGACGGTTAGAGAGTTTGAAGGCTCATGGGGCATGACCTCACTAGATCATTGTGTGTATCAAGTGACGAGGAGCTATCATTGGAGGGGACACCATTGTTGGAAGGCTTCCAAGTTTTTAGAGTTATTTTACTTATGATTTCAAACTTGTTTGTTTTCTCTATCATGGAACAAATGTAGTAAGGGCATAGGAAATGCAAAAGTAAAATGCACTATGAATCATTGGTTTTCAATAACCTTGGGAAGTTAAACCTTATTATATAACTGTTAGATGCTCAATTGATAATGAGTGTTGGGAAACATATGGCTATGTATTTTTAAGACTAGGAGTTGAGAAAGCTTCAGTTTTCTTGTAGGTTGACGAATAGTTGGATGAGACATTCGACAACGGTGAAGTCTATAAAACTTTACAGTTAAACTGCCACAATTGAAGTATTTCTTTTATTATGATTCATGGGTCAAACGTTTCTAGAATATTAAGGGATGGTGGTTCCCCTTATAATATATGATTAAATGTATAACACCCTGTTGTTGGTCATTAGCATAATGTTATTTTTTTTACTAGGATATACTTTAGGATTGGCTTGCTTTATTCTCATAGAATTAAACCATTGGTTATGATAACTTTGAATGGTTCCAAGAAGGTAGTTGATACCTCCTTATGGGAAGCGATCTCTATTCAACTTATAGGGAAACGTACAATTTCCTTTGGGTGTGTTGAGTCATTGGGTAATTCTAAAGAGGGAATGAGTGAAGTGTGTTTGAATATTTCTATTGGGGAGTAAAGGAACCATAGTTAACTTTATCTGTAGTATAAATCGAGTTGTCGATACAAAAATGATGTTGGCTTATAAATTATTCCATCACTTAAACTAGAGCTAGAGTGAGGAAAATAGAGCGCTCTAGATCAAAGGGGTATTGGGTTGTAGAGTTGGGAGTTAGTAAGCTCCTATTTGTGCTACGAATAGACACAAAGAAATAAATTTCTAGAAGATTAATTTGTAGTTTGAGAAACTCTTTTCTGGTATTCTTTTTGTATTTATTTTTAATGAATAAGGGTGACAACAAGAGAAGTAATAACAAAGCTTTTCTTTAATATCAACGAAATGTTAAGACTAGGTGAAAATATTGAGATTGTTACTAGAACCATGTAAATGAACCTAGTTGGGGGTAGCGAACTTGTGATAGGTTCTGAAAGCGTTTTCGTTACTTAGTAAGATAGGGAGGTTTCAAACTTAAATTTGGAACTAGGCTTCCAAACTCATAGGATGCCCAGTGTTTATCTTACATCAATTTTTTTCTACGTTAGATGTGGACTCATGAGTTGCTGAATTTCCTGAGATTACTTCCAGTAATCATTAGAGCCTAGTTGGGTTATAACATATATATTAGAGCGACATAATTCTAATATTTTTGAATTATGGAGGTATGAGTTAAATTAGGATTTATGTGTGATGAATCAAATATTATGAAGAATGGGACTTCAATGGAGCCAAATGATATTGTGGATCATGGAAAACATCCAATGTCACTGTAACAGAATACAGAAAAGGTATTATGTATTAGAGAAAGACTTTCTTGAACTTTGACTCCATGGTAAGGAGATTAATTGTAATTATGAATTTATTGACCAATTATTTCTATAGAATTAGGGATTATGGAATATCCCTATGAGGTTAAAGACATATTAAAATGTATGATGTATGTAAATAAAGGACCATATTTTGAAATAAATGAAAAGGGAATTGATTTAGGCTGGTTTTTCCCCACAAGGGGTTTTCCAGGGTAAATAACGTGTTATATGACTTTTGTGGGCTTTCATTTTATGTTTGAAATGTCTATTGAAATTGCTCATAATGGTGTTGTGTTTCTTCAACAATAGAATTAAAAAAATTAATTATGGAATGATGGATATTGCTTCTTTTTACCATGTGAGAATTAATGTACGTTGATGTATAACGAAAGCAATGGTAAATATGTTTTTTTTTTGAAAATTTTGAAAAAACTTGTATTAAAACAAAGATCAATTACAATATGGGAAGAGACTCTTCCCACTGAATTCAAAGAGAACACAAACTTACAATAGAAGAAGAAGACTTGCAATGGAGCCAAATCTCCTAAATCAATAACTAGCTAGCGAGGGATCGACATGGACAGATGATGCAACTGGTCCCAAAAATGCGACATGTCACGATATCGCGACACCTTCTCGCCTTTGGCCGCGAAAAAGCAACATGTCGCGATATCGCGACAACTTTCCTCCAGCGACCACGACGGTGCAACATGTCGCGATATCGCGACAACTTTCCACCAACGACCACGACGGCGCAACATGTCACGAAATCGCGACAACTTTCCTCCAACGACCGCGACGGCACAACATGTCGCGATATCGTGACAACTTTTCTCCAGTGGCCACGATGGTGCAACATGTCGCGATATCGCGACAACTTTCCTCCAGCGGCCGCGATGACGCAACATGTCACGATATCGCGACAACTTTTCTCCAGTGACCGCGATGGCACAACATGTCGTGAAATCATGACAACTTTCTTCCAGCAATCGCGACGGCGCAACATGTCACGATATCACGACAAATTTCCTCCAGCAACCGCGATGGCGCAACATGTCACGAAATCGTGACAACTTTCCACCAGCGACCGCGACAGCGCAACATGTCACGAAATCGTGACAACTTTCCAATGGTGCAACATGTCACGATATCGTGACAACTTTCCACCAGCGATCACGATGGCGCAACATGTCGCGATATCACGACAACTTTCCTCCAGTGACCGTGACGATGCAACATGTCGTGATATCACGACAACTTTCCTCCAACGGCCGCGACGACGCAACAAGTCGCGATATCATGACATGTCGCGATATCGCGACAACTTCCTTCCAGTGACCGCGACGACGCAACATGTTGCGATATCGTGACAACTTCCCTCCAGCGATCATGATGGTGCAACATGTCATGACATCACGACATGTCACGATATCGTGACAACTTCCCTCCAGTAATCGTGATGACACAACATGTCACGATATCGCGACAACTTCCCTCCAACGACCGCGACGGCGCAACACATCGCGATATCACGACAACTTCCCTCCCTTTGCTTTTTCTTTGATCATTTGTTCAAGGACCTTTCCAGACCCTGCCTGATCACCTCATCCCCAATAGCCATATCACTGTGAAGCTGAACCCCTGCCTCCTTCTCAGCACCCATCTTAGCCAGGAAGTCGATCGCGTTGTTTAAATCTTGACTCACATAAATAGGGATCACATCATCTAATTCCTTCCATAATTCCTTAATTTGAGAGACAAGAATTCTCAACCTCCATGCTTTCAAAGCAAAGTTTCTCATGCAATCAAGAGCTCCAACCATTATTTGAGAGTCTGATTCAATAATGATCCTCCTGTGGCCCTATTTCATTGCCCAAATAGAAGCGGATTTAATAGCTATGGCTTCTGCTTCATTGTTTGTGGCTCTTCCCAAGCCTTGTAGTTCCCAATATAGCACTGATCCATCATGATTTTGACAAACCACTCCAATTTCGGCACTACTCGGATTGCCCTTTGCAGCTCCGTCAGTATTAATTTTAATCCAGCCTTCTAGTGGTGGTTTCCAACTAGCTCTGTCCTGTCCCTCTTGCTCTTCAACTCCCTCTTCCATTGGCCCAATAACACCCCGAGTTTCCTCTATAGCATAGACAACAACAATTTCTGTAACCTTGCTCCAGATAATCTGCCAAACTCCATCTAACGAGGAAAAAATTTCTCTAAAAATTCTCGCATTTCTCTCCAACCACACTTGCCACCAAATGAAGTTTAGTCCAAGCTCCCAACCAATTCGAAGAGCTTTAGATTTAAATCTACCCCTCTTCCATGTTTTCCAGATATTAGTCCGATTCAAGTCACCATTAACTTGAATTTTATAGCAAGAAAGCCAACGCTTCCAAATCTGACGCGTGAAAGGGCACTCAAACATTAGGTGGTCAGTTGTTTCCTCATTCTTATAGCATAAAACACATTGGGATGGACCGATGATTCCTCTACATCTAAGATTGTCAAAAGAGAGAATTTCATTGTGCATAAACTGCCAGGCAAAAAAGTTTACTTTCGGCCAGCCCTTGGAGTGCCAAATATTTTTCCAATCCTCAATCAGGAATGAATGGGGGGGAGGCTCTGGGAGGATCTTCTCATATCCGTCCTTCACTGTAAAGACACCAAGGCTCCCATAGCCCCAAGCTAATTCATCCTCCTCATCTCTACCTGTGAGAAATCTTTCAGACAAGATTTTAGTCATGATGGGTGCCAACTCCGGAGGGATTGAAATAGGCCACTCCTCCAGCTTCTTAAACTTCTTAAACTTATACTCCCCCAGCTGACTAGTGATGAAATAACTGTCAATGTGAACCCATCCTTTGGTTTCTATGGTAGTTTTTATTGGTTGCAATTCAAGAAATTCAACAATGATGGGTGGGTACTGATCCCAAGAGTCTATCCATAAATGAACCTTCTCCCCTCTCCCCACTTTCCAAAACAATCGATCTTTAACCACTTGAGATCCTAGCTTGAGAGCCTGCCACACTAGGGATCCAGGGCCATCCAAAGGGAAATGACCCACCTCGTTGGGGTTAACCTGACCCAAATATTTACTAGTTAGGATTCTGCTGAATAAGGAGGTTGGTTGGGAAATCCACCTCTAGTACAGCTTTCCAGCCAAAGCTTTATTATTGAACTTGGATCTCCTCAGTCCCAACCCTCCTTTTACCTTGGGCTGGGTAACTTTATCCCAACCAACTAAGGCCCATTTCCTCTCTCCTTTTGCTCCTTCCCATAAAAATATTCTAGCCATATTGTCCAGCTCTTTCCATATCTTATGAGGGGCAGCCAGGATAGAGAATTTGTAAATTGGCATGGCCTGAATGACTGACTGTAAAAAAGTTAATCTACCCCCATAGCTTAACCATTTGTGAGACCAATGATTCATTCTATCTTTGATACCATCCAAAAGATCCTTCCAGATATCCATTTTTAGTTTTTTGAAATGCAAAGGAACCCCCAAGTAAACCACTTGGAAGAGAAGTCCTTGTGAATCCCAAGATCTCTAAAACTCTGTCCTGGAGCCTTTGATCAAGATTAAGAAAGACCACTTTGGATTTTTTATCATTGATGACTTGGTTTGAAGCCCTAAGGTAGACATTAAGAGTATCTCTGATCACTCTTGCTTCCCTGAAGTTGGCCACTCCAACCAATCCTGTATCATCCACAAACTGTAAGTGAGTCAAAAATTCCTCACCCACCTTGATACCGTTAGCAAACCTTGATGTCTTCTCCTCCAGAAAAGTCTACCTAATCCTTCAGCCAAAATGAGGAAAAGATAGGGAGAGCAAGGATCCCCTTGATGAAGACCTCGAGAGGCTCCAAAAGGTTGCGAGGGAAGACCCTTGATTAATACTGAATAAGACGGCGTTGATACACAACTCATGACCCAATCTATCCAGTCCTGAGAAAAACCAAAGGCTGCCATCATTTTTGACAAGAAACTCCACTCCACCCTATCATAAGCCTTTGACATATCTAATTTAATGAACATTCCTTTATTACCAGATTTTTGCATTGTATGGATTGCCTCCTGAGCAAGAACCACCCCATCCAAGATCTGCCTACCCTCTACAAAACCCCCTTGCTCTAAGGAGATAATGTTATGTAAAAGGGGTTTTAGCCGTTCAACCATTACCTTTGTGATTATTTTATAAATCACATTGCATAAGGCAATAGGTCTATAATCTGAAATGTGAAACCCCTCCTCCCCTTTTGGAATTAAAGTGATGAAGGTATGATTTAATGCCTTAAGCATTCTTTTATTACCTCTGGACTCCTCTACGACAACCAAAACATCCTCATCCAAAGTATCCCAAAAGGCCTAAAAAAACTCAATTGGAAAGCCATCTGGTCCTGGAGTTTTGCCGGTACTCATTCCAAAGACCACATTCTTCAATTCTTCTCTACCAATGGGTTTAAGAAGGGCCTAATTTTCTTCTTCAGAGATAACAGAGGGTATGACATCAATCACTTCATTTTGAGCCTCTACATCTTGCTCCATACTTGCCTTAAAAAGTTTAGAAAAATAATCCATTGAATGGGAATGCATACCAGGAAGAGTATCAAAGGAATGTCCATTCTCATCTTGAAGAGCTTCCATGTTATTCATCTGTCTCCTAGCACAGGTTGACCGATGGAAAAATTTGGTATTTCTATCACCTTCCAATAACCAAGTGGTTCTTGCTCTCTATTTCTAGTAGGTCTCCTCTTGGTTATCAATGTCCTCAACCGCTTTACGCAAGGCATCATCCTCGGCTTTGAGCTGCTCTATAATTGTTCCTTCCCTAAAGTGTTTTTGAACCTCATCCCATCTGGCCACCAAAGGAGCTCTTTGGATCTGGAAGTCTGTCTTGTTAGCTTGCCTCCATTGTTTCGAGTTGAGCTTTGACATAATGAAGTTGTTTGTGGAATCCGAACATTGTCTGTCCCAAAAGGTAGACGACCTTCCTCCCACCACTGTGGAATTTTCTTTCGAAGATCCTCTTTTTGTAACCAAAAATTCTCAAATTTAAAGGGTTTGTGATGTTGCCCTGTCGTAATCCCTCCCTCCAACAAAATGGGAAAGTGATCTGAAATCGGGCCCTCCAAAATCTAGAATTTTGTATTCCATTTTACGAATGCCTCCTCTGAAACCAAAAAATGGTCTAGCTTTACCTTCCGGCTATGTGGCTCCCTCCTCTTGTTAGTCCAAGTAAAGTTGGGTCCAGGGCCTTTAATATCCACTAGGTGAAAAGCCTGGACTTGGGCAATCAGAAGTCGATCCCTTGGGTCCAAAATTGGGGTTCCTCCTTCCTGATCTCTAGAAGATAATTTAGCATTAAAATCCCCAGCAATAATCCAGTCTAAATCTTCCCTTGAGGTCCTCATGTTATGCACAACTTTCCATTGAAGCCTTTGGCCATCAAGGGTTTGAGCCCCATAAAAATTTGTGATTAAAACATGTTCAGCTGTGACATTATTCCTAAAATGAGATGTGAGGACACCCCTCCAGGCTATATGTTCTATTGTAGTCCATTCCAGAGAGTTCCAAAGAGTGACAATCCCCCTTGAGGCACCTTGGGCCGCCACATCCATATGACCAGCACCCCTCCAAATTCTGTTAACTATTTTACACATAAGATCTAACGACATTTTGGTCTCCTGGATAAGCAAAAAATCTGTTTTGCATTTTCCTAAGAGTCTTTGAACAATAGATTGATGGGTTCTACTATTTAAACCCCTAATATTCCATGATTTAATAATCATTGAAAACCTTGAGAGTAGTAAGAATCAATTGTCCTCACCGATCCTCCAATGATCAGCTTGTCTCCTTGAACTGCTAGCAGGTCCTTATTTGATTTTCTGCCCGCTCCTTGAGAGTTGCTATTTTTGGATCTCTTTTCCACCTGAGTTATCCCTAGGGCTGGCCTTTCTCTGTTATTTTTTGCAATTCCCATGCTGACATCCTTGATTATTGGCTGCGCTTGGGAGTGCACTATCAATGCCCCTGCATTCTCTGACTGCGGTAACTCAGTGTACTCAATCACCTATTCTAAGATGGGGGGAGATGAAGGAGAAGCATGAGCGTGGATGTTATTGTCCTCAATATTCCCATCCACTCCTTCCATGACTTGATCCTCTTGGTCCACTAGTGTCTTAAAAATTTCATACCTATTGGTTGGCTTGAGTTGTGATTGCTCCTTACCATTTTTCTTTTGCTTTCTCCTTCTTTTGGGTTGTTCAAAGCCATATTTCTGAACATCATTACCCTGAGGAGTATTGGATGGTTCTTTGGTAAGAGTAGACTTACCCTCTCTGGGGCGATTTGGCATTCCAAGCGGGGCCTCCATTTTTGTGTTCAAAATATTTGGACAAAACCGGGCCAAATGCCCATGTTTGTGGCAAAATTTGCATCTAAAGGGTAGAGCCTCATAATCTAACTGTTGGATCCAAGATAGTCCTGCCAGTTCAAGTTCCACCTCTGCTAGGAGAGGCTGGCTAATATCCATTTCCACACAAATTCTTGCAAAAATAGCTGTGTTTCCTTCTATGGTGTCTTTGGAGACGCCCAGATGTCTACCGAGGGAGTTATCGATCATTTCTAGAACCTGCTCACCCCAAAACTCCATTGGAAGAGCGTACAACCGGATCCAAACCGGGACAGCCATGGGTTCAATACGAGGATCGAAACCCACTCTCCAGGGTTGAACAAATAACCCTGTCGGACCGTGGTTCCTCTTTTCTGATTCAAAAGCCTTGTTTCTATCTCGCTAGAGAAGAAAAACTAACAATGAAATACCCATTGCTAATAAACCATAAGGAGTACTCACCATGAGGCTCCCAGTTTTGTCTGACCCAGGTATGCAAGAAATTCAGGGTAGGGCAGATACCCATGAATTTCCATATCAGATCATGGTTGGCTCTGTATATGATTATGTCTTCGACCATCTTTGGCTCGATGACAATCTTGGGTCTTGAGGCGGATTGCGAAAGGCATCCATTAACTCGATGTTTTGTTGAGCTCTTTCCAATGTTCTTGAAGAGCGTATGAAGAGTATTTCTCTGAGCTTCGTCATTAGAAGACGAAGAATTTTCTTTTAGCAATTCAGCGTAAGAGCTCTTTCTCCCAGAGAGAGGATCCGGAGGAGTCCCCATTGGGCCCTCCTGGGGCAGTAGACTTTCCTTCAGATCCACAGTAACCAAAAAAACACTACGGCAACCCACCTGATGCCCTGGATTTTCCTTCGCTCCACAAACCCTAGAACATCGCCTGTCGCCTGCTCCAGCAATGGTAAATATGTTAATGGATCAAATAATATTAATTAATTATGGTTATATCTCTAAATAAATATAAGGTATGAATAATTTGTAGTGGTGCATTCTTTCATGGAATGTGAATAAAATTATTTGAAAGAATATTCATCAAACTTCTCTAGATTGTACAAGCAATGATCGATTTGGTGATTGTAAAATGGATGGGGTAAACAAAGAATCTAGATAAATCCCTTGGATATGATATTCAAGAAGGGAATACCTTTAGAGGTTACCTAGAATAAACTAAGGATATGAGCTAATAAAGAATTTCTCTTGATAATTCAAGTAGCTACATAGAGTTAGTATAGGTAAGAGATTCATTATCACCTCTCCAAAAAGAAAGAAACTAAGTAATAGGAATGACGCTTATGGGATGTCTAACTCAAACATATATTATATGGATAGGTATTTTCCACACCCATATTTCACCCGTATAAATGTACTTATGTAGAGTGGAAAACTTGGCTTACCCTTTCAAAGGAATTAAGGGATGGTCAATGTTAGCTCTTTAGATCCATGATATGGATAGCTTAACCCATTAAAGAAGACACCTAGTGCTCTTGCATATTTGGAATTATGTAAGTTATAAGGATGGGTGTGCCTCAAGGAAGGTCTAGATAAATATGGTAGTAACCTTGTAGTTACCCATGAACTTGGATTCTAGAACCTTTGGAATTGTTTGTAAATAATAATAATAAAAAAGGATGGAAATGCTGATGTGTGACACTAATGCTCAATGGTTGACTACCTTATCTTAAAGGTCAAATTAACAAAAAAAAAGATAGTCAATGTGGCTATAATGGAGTTGTTACATGCCCCCCAAAAATCTATGTCCTCAAAGTTAGAAATGACTAAAAAATGCTCTTAGGTTCCCACATTGCATATTATTCTAGAAGATCCTACCACTTGACGAGGAACTCCAAAATATGGTGAGTATGTGGATCATGGACTCTAGACTACAATATAAATTATGGCTAGAGAATGATTTGTCCTTCTTAACTGGGTATAAGAAACTCTATCTGGTACTACATCATTTGGCCAATAACTTGGTTAAGATACAAAACATGAAATACAAGGTGGATTTGGAAGACAATGAAAGCTTCGACTAATATGCCACTTTACTAATATGAAAAACCTTGTAAGGGCCATGAAAGTGTGGAGTCTACTTCTAACTAGAGTTGGTCTTCAAGTACAATTGCATATAAGGTTAGATGCACCAAAATACCATACCCACCATGGCAATTTATCGTGCAAAGTGATGCAAGTCCTATTTATGCTTCATGTGGTTTTTGGCCTAGGATAGATTATATTTAAGGGGTTGTAGCACTAGTTGATGTTGCTACAACAAATCATCCACCCACTTGGAAGATCTTGGAACATAGTCTAATACTGATGGATATTTCTAGCCATACAATGCGTCAAATAGGGACACCTTAAGGGAAGAATGATAAGAATTAGTATACCATAATTGAGGTAAATAGAGCCAATGGACCAAATGACACGATTTACCTTGGACAAAATAATGAATGTATGTACCAAAATATCTATTTATAATCTCTATATGGTCATCCAATTAAGGGTGATAAGAATTGGATATATTCAATTGAGTGCCACTAAGACAAAAAAAATCCTTCTAAAAATTATTGGTGAAGACATAGTCATGATCGTTGACGATGGACTTGGACATGCCATGCAATTTGAAAACAAAATCTTGCTAGTTGTGAAGGGATGCTATAGGGCACAAAAATGAGCATACTTTTATTGGTGATACATTACCACAAATATCACCATTGTGCCCTCAAATTTGGAAAAACCCTTAATAAAATCCATGGATATGTGCTCCCATTAGCAATTAGGAATAGACAAGGGTTGTATAAAACCAAGAGATTTGACAATTTTCTCTTGTTCTGCTAACATACCTCACAATTGACCATATGTGTCCTTAGATTAGGAAGAGTTAGTGAAGAGTCAAGCTACAAGTGTACATCAAAGATAGCTCCATATGTGTGCAAGTGATAGTCAAGAGTCACAAGGTATGGAAGAGTCATAGCCATCCAAGAGTCATTATAGGAAGGTTATATATACATTGTTATAGTGAAGCTATGTAGTTGATTATGATATTTATTCTATATCAAGATACTATTTTTCATTAGCATTTTTTAATGGTAATTTTATGAGTTGTTGCATAAGTTATTCCTGAGTTTTATCTAATTATAATATTGCCATTATCTTATATTTCATATAGCAACTTTATTTTAGATCTTGTGGTGATTTTGATTTATGTATTTAGAATCAAAAGCTATCAGAGGATGGGGAAAGATAAATTTGATCCTTCTTGCAAAGAACCCCATTATCATATGAGATAAAGGAAGTAAATGAAGATCCATACTCCACCTCATGAATGATGTGAGCAGTATTTGGGTTAGAAAGCCATTTCTCTCTAAGCTAGGAAAGTTATTATGAAAGAGGACTAGAGATGAAATTGACAACAATAGTTTCCTCATGTTTGTAAGATAGAGCATCAACTACTACATTCTCCTCTTTCTTATTGTACTCAATGATAATATCATATCCTGAGATCTTTGTCAACATGTATTCTATTCTACGTATGAGGGGTATTATTATAGGAAATGCTTAAGGTTGCTATGGTAAGTCTTGATGATGAAGCATTGTCCCAAAAAATAAGGTTATCATTCCTCTCTAACATGTAACATAATTAATATTTTCTTCTCATAATCGGATTGACCTAGATTCTTATTGGAGAGTTGATTTATTTCAAACACCAAGGGATGTTTATCCTACATCAAAACAACTTGAGTACTTATGCTTTAAGCTTCATAATTAGTTAAAAAGGTCTAGTAAAATTAGAAGTAGCCACCCACTTGTTGTATGTGAGTTGGAGAGGGTAGGGCAATACTTCGAGGGAGGTCCCTAGTTCTACCCTGCCAAACGCACATTGGGTACCCAAAATCCAGTTGATAATGCTAGTGTCGTTAGGGCCGGACATGATTATCGAGTGATTTTTATGATGTAGAACCCCCTGGTCATGGTTTCTAAGACTAAGGTAACCCTACAAGGGTTTTTTTGCTAAATTCAAAATAAAAATAGAAGTAGCCAAAACAAGGTGGCACACATAGCCTCCTTTAGGGTGTTTAAGGCTTAAAAAGTTATTTCAACCAAACAAAGGCATCCTTCTCAATGAGAGGAGTGATAATATTGCCATAGTTGTAGGTAAATTTATTGTAAGATAAGGTTAGACCTAAAAATCCACATAGTTACTTGAGGGATTTAGGTAGGAGCCAATCTCACATGGCTTTTATCTTGTTAAGATCCACCTTGACCCCTTCTTGAGATATTATATGTCCCAAGTATTCTACCTCATGGATCTATAGTGCCTCAATACTACATTAGGATTCATAATTTTTAAGAAGCATGAAATAGTGAAATCAAGTTGTAGACACCTCATAAAACCTTCCAAAATTTGTCTAAGTCTAGCATAGGTATCAATTGGTTCACAACTGATTCACTTGTGGAAGGTGTTGATTGGCTCAAGAGTGATTAGTTTGCAAAGTGACCCGATTAGCTCCAAGGAGTGAATTACTTAGGGATACCTAGTGATTCACTTGTACAAGCAAATTATTTGCTTATTTACTAAAGCAAATTGCTTGACAAGCCATTGGGGTTAAAAATAAAGGCATTAATCCCAAGGTAAATATTTTGAAAGTGATATGTTGGCATGTAATGGCACAATAAGTCATTTTAAAAGCCTTCTAGAGGCATCATTAGAGGTATATAACATTTAAAAGTGTGTCTTTTTTTTAAAGATACCCTCAAATGTTTATTTTTACTAGGACTAATTGTTTCTCATCCTAGGTAACTCAAGCATAAACTCTTACTATAAAGAGAAACCTAGGGATCCTTTGTATTCATCTTTTGGCCATGAGAATTAAAAGACACTCTATGAAACCCACATTGTGTTTTGATCGCATGAGATTGTAAGAAATTGATAAGTTTCTATACATTCCATCAATTGCACTACCCTCTTAGTGTGCTAAGTGCATGATAATTGATGCATTTCCCTTCTACTCATCTTGTCATTCGCTTATCAATTTCATATCTAATGAATGGGAGAATATTGGTGTTATTCAAATTCTCATGTGTTGATTGGTCACACACACTTTTCTCATTACAATTTAAACCTGTATTTTATTTGAATCATTTGTACCCTTAATATCTCATGCATGTTTATTTTCCATATTTTATTTTTCATGCAATTAATGTAGGTTAGCATAGAAGTATTCTATGAGGGTAGTGAGGAGCCAGCATAAATTTTAAGGTTGGGATGATCCATTGGTACTCCCTTCGAACTTTTTTAAAGCTAGAATTGGGGAACAACACTAAGTTAGAAGTCAAGACAATTCCCTGATTTAACAAATTTTTTGGCATGCTTGGTGGGCCTAAACCTCATTTTTGTTAAAATTTGCCTAAGTTGGCTAAAATTCCTCCATTTTTGTGCTAAATTTACATTCATCACAAATGAAGCAATTGGATCAAAATTGAGTGAATTTTCTAAGTCCACTGTTAGGATGCGATTTGTTCAGATTTGTTTCATTGGAATCAATTGCCTAAAAACTACCTATCTATTTCTACAAGTGATTTGATTTGTATTACAAGCAATTCATTTTGTTTTTCTTGCATTTTTATAAGTTGAATCCAAAGCAATTAATTAACGTAAGGAAATTGATTTTTATTGTTTGTGCTTGATTTTTGTAGATACTTTGCAAATGGTGACTTAAAAATTCATCATTTATGTTATTTGTGCTTGATATTTATAGGTAATTTGCAAATGGTAACTTTGGTATGAACTATAGAACTTTGAAAATTTTGTAGATACAATGACATAAAAAACATTAGAGCACCATCAAACTTCAAATCTAACCTCATATTCATATCTATAATGGAAAAAAATTATTTAAGGCAAATATTGAGCCATTTAGCCAAGAGACAAATATGTAAGCAATTCACTTAATCTAGAGAGAGATTTTGTCTAAAAAATAATAAAATTTCACCAAGTTAGGTTTGATGAGCAATTCATTCTAAAATTTTGAAGTTATTTGTTTTGAATCTATCAAGAAATTCCTTAGAAAAGATAAGATTCTTCCTCCCTCTCTCAAGAAGGTAATTTGCTCTATTTTTTAAGTCGTTTGCTTGGATCTCTTCATCTAAAATTTTTGTAAGTATATGAATTGTCAGCAAATCACTTGAAATCACAAGAAAATTATTTGAGTTTGCAAGCAAATCATTTCATTCATTAGTGAAGTGCTCAACAAATAGCATTTTAGTAAGTCAATTCTTGCTAGTGGATCTCCTAAAATTGTAAGCAAATTGATCCATAGGCAATTTTTAGAAATTTAGAAATTTTATTCTTGAAAATCTATTCATGTAGGCTCACACATGAAAGCTTGTGTATAAGTGCTCAAAACCATATAAACCAAGAAAATAACATCAATCAACAAAGATCATTGTATACAATTGAAGAAACATAAAAGGAAATAAAAGAATAGGCCACCATATGGGTGCATCAAGATGGTAAATTTGAAGAGATCTGGTGTCTAATCCTATTTCCTCAAAACAAAAAACCTTAATGGATAACCTAGTTAGCCAAAATATCACACCCCCAAAAAATGGCTTCTTAGGTCAACAAATGTATTACTCATATACTTTAGCAAATCAAACAGGGTTCAATATAGGCACAACCTTAACACATACAAACCCCCTTTGATGTATACCAATTGATATAAATAACTTCGTAGGGAACCCATTGTTTAGGAGATAATATTATGTCAACAACATGAACCCACCCCATACCTCTAATATCTAAAACATCCATTTTACAAGTGCTTATTGAATATAAATCCCACTTCAATCTAATTTTTTAAATACATCCAATATTCCACCAAGTCAATCCATGAATCCAAATGTAGGATCTTTAAGGCAAAACCAAAAACAAGGCCTTGCTCAAAATGTGCAAGCGTTAGTTGGATAAATGGGGTCACATGTGTTTGAGGGAAACACTTAGGGCTAACACCATCTCCACCTAGTTAGACATAATAAAACATGCAAAGTCTGCTTCCAAATAAATAAGTCCCAAAACAAGGTCTGCATTACCCTCCACATCCAAATATGCAACCTCCAAATAAGTAGTGGGGTTAGAAAAATCTTCCACCTCATATCTCCCACCTTACTAACCTTCATACCCATATCCTTTGTATCCTCCATACCCATATCATGGTTATGCAATGTATCCTTATCCACCTCCACATCATCAATATGGTCAACCTCCTCAATAAAATAATCCTAGCCCACCTCCTAGGACATAAAATTAACTCCTTGAGTAGACCTACCAAGGACCATTAAAATTAATGGATTATTTTCCATTCCCCTAGCTACTATGAAATCATTGCCTATCCTTGATGGAAATGGGAACAAGATGCCACTTGATCACCTTGATAAATTATCAACACTTAGGTTAGTCCACTGCATCCAAGAGGAAGTCACGATGGTATTCTTTTTAATATCCTCTTTATATGATAAGGTTGCTTTATAGTTTAGAGGATTACTTGATAATTTCATAACAAGTTGGGCATCAATTAGAGATCCTTTTATGCATAGATTTGATAATATGAGAAATGTTTACTCTATGTTGTTTCAATTAAACATAATTTAAAGGTACCCTCAAGAAATTAAACATAATTTTAATACTAGATTCTTAAGAACCTTGAATTTAATCCCTCAAGATGTTAAGACAAGTGAAGAGCAAGCATTACCTTACTACGTCAAGGGTTTAGAGTATGATCTAGACTTGATGGTGTGTAATGATAATCATTATACACTATTTTTAGTGTTTGAAGAGGCAACCCAAGGATGTTATAATTCATAATACTTGCTAGAAATATTTAGGAATATGCATCCACCATGATCATATGTGGAAAATAAGTCAGAGTAAATTAAATATAGCAATGATAAAATAATTAGAGAGAGCAAACATGGTTTGGAAGAAGAAATAGAAGGTGGGTGTCTGTAGGCACCTCAATATTTTACATTTTAGTCACACATATATTTTTCAAATGATCAATCATAAGGTATTTATAGTGATATAAAAATCCCAATTAGTAGTTAATCTCAGACTGATATTAACTTGATTTTGAGGTTAAATTACAATCATAAAATAAAAATATATTACACCCTTTAATTAAGGTTATCCACAAAGGTGGATTAACCAATATCACTAAGGGTGAAATGTGAAGGCCCAAACCAATGACCTTGCTCAGTTTGAAATTTAAATAGGTTTGCATTTGACAAGGCTCATACCAATGACCTTGCTCATTCAAACGAGTGAATAACCCAGTGTGCCACATGCACTTTTGGAAGAAAGTCAACATGATGACAATGAAAAAATGTGCTAAATGTAGCATACCTTGAAAAAAAAAGGGTTAGTGTTAATATTAAATCTTGAGACCTCTTGGTCCAAAATCCACCCAAGTGGATGAGCTGTACCCTCAAGACAACCAAGATTGGAAAATGCAAAATAGCTTATGGATCAGCCTATGGAGTAGGCTAGTTCCTATGGTACTAGCTAAAATAACAATGGGGTCAAAAATTGAAGAAGGAATGAAAAATAATTTGAAGCTAGAAGTGAAATCTGATTGGGATTTAGCCCCAACAAGAGACATAAGAGCATGAGAGTCTCGTGACCTAAAACTAAACTACCTAATAGACCAATTATCATTTTATATTATAAAGCATTAATCAAACAAGCACATACATAGCTAAGCATTCTAGAAACTGAGAAAATAACAATCTAGGGAGATATCCATATAACAGAATACCGTTAACAAAATACACCATTCATCCAATTTTATCATAAATGTTTAACGATAAAATCATCATACATACATGTTCTACAATGTTCTTAGACAGATGCCAAACAAAAATTCAATTTTCAATAAGGGGCATATAGAATTCGATCATACGACTTATGCAATTGTAAAAGTTAAAGTTTCAACCCTTGAAATGGAATACATTCAAGTATATATAGATTTACATTACATTCTATTAGCTCATAATGATTGTTCCAAAATTGATTGTAGACATGTCAGAACAGTATAACATGTGTACATATCTTTCCAGCTTCTTTTGGTATAACTACCATGATGTGATTGTGCTAATGTGGTTTATTCAAATTTCTTCCAAGAACATGGTATCCATGTGCTTCAAGCAACTTCATGATATAATCTATTATATATATATTTTACCACTTTTCTTGATGATTGTTCTAACTTTATATGGATATGTGTGCAATTGGGGACCATCTAATCATTGGGATTCTTTGACACAATAGATTATGCTTGATGGGGATAACCTTGTGCTCCTTGACACTCTGTTGAACTCTTTTACTTAACCAAAATTTGGGTTTGGCTTGTATTTTTCTAAGTGCCAGACTTTCTTGCTCTTTGAGTGACACCATTGTTAGACATATTGAGTTGTCATTGATGTCAAAGGAAGATATTTTGAGTTGTCAATATTATCAAAAGGTGTTTGAGAAAATAAAATGGTGATGTTGATGTATACTTTAATTTGTAAATTAATATTTAAATATTAGAGTAATATTTTACAAGTGGCATGTATTTAAATCAAAGGATTCAAATATATGTTTAAAAATGTGGGATGTATTTAAATCAAAGGATTTAAATTAATATTTTAAGAGTGGGATGTATTTAAATCAAAGGATTTAAATATATTGAAATATTGAAAGGGCCAACCCTAATGTTGAGATTAAATATTACGCTTCATATATTTGATTCTAACTTTATGGTTGAGATGATTTTTGTAGTGCCTCCGTGTTGCTTCGGAGAAAGTGTGAGAATATATGTTCACATTCAAAAAGTGTGCCTTCACTTTAGAGAAAATATTTGTTCACATATCTTTATCTGTGTTTGAAAAGTGAGAGAATTTGGGAAGTGTGCCTTCATTGAGAGAGAGCTTTCATTCATCTTTGTCTGATTTTGGAGAATGAAAAAGTTTAAAAAGTGTACCTTCATTTAAAAGGGAGAGGATTGGTTTGCATGTCATCATTTACGTTCAAAGAGAGAATAAATTTAGTGAAGTGTGATTTTGTTTAAGAGAGAGATTTCATTCATAGTGAGCGCCTTCACTTTCGTTTGAGAGAAGAGCTTTTGTTCATAGTGAGCACCTTCGATTTCATTTGAGAGAGAAAGATTTCATTCACAATAAGCATATTCATTTGCATTGAAATGATAAGAGTATTCACTTGCATTTAAAGGAGAAACCATGTCCAGTAGAGGTGATTGAAGATCTACCAAATCAAATCAAATAAGAGCATCACAATACACGACATTGAAGTGGCAGTGTACATTTTCTTTTATGGTAGAGTATTGTCATCAGAATAGAAAAGATGAGTTCAGATGGAACTCTATGACTAAGGTAGGAAGACATCAAGCTCGAAGATAAAGAACCACAACAATATTTTAATCATAGAAAGGAGGGAGATTCACCCAGGAAGTAAATAATTAAAACATTTCATACAATGTAATTGAGCTTCCACATAGATGGTGCAAAGAGTGTAGTGTGCTTGGTATTCCACACAAAAAGTGTAAGAGTGGAGTGTGCTAGGGTTTCATACAGACGATGCAAAGAGTGCAGTGTGCTCGATATTACATGCAAACAACATAAGAGAGCAGTGTGGTCTCCTCATGGAAAGTGTAGAAGTGGATGCAGATATTTTCGTGTGCGCTACCTCAATAAGATAGGAAGTACATGTGGCAAAGAGTTAGCGCCAAGGCAGCAAGCGAGTGATACATAGCCACATGGAGTTGGATCAGTGAAGAATTATTCAAGAAAACCTTCAAATTCAACAGGAAGACAATCAAACAAAGATCAAATGAATAAAAACATAAGAAATCATTTTTTGCCTTCATAAGTTTTATTATGTTTGTCTCAATAGGAGCAATAAGGGTTTGAAATATTTTGATTTAATATTTAAATCAAAAAGGAAAAATATAGAGTTGAAATGCATTATATTTTGTTGAGATAGATTTGAAATGCATTATCTTATTGAGATAGATTGGGAATACATTGAGGCACATCATCATTGTTGAAAATAGATTTGGAGTGCATTATATTGTTGAGGCATATTTGGAAGTTTTATTTAATAAAGGGATTAATGCACACAAAATAGAAAGGGGGAAAAGTGCATTGGATAGTGAAAGAAAAGCAAGGTATTAATGTCTCCAATTCAATATGCAAGTAAGTGCTAGACTGGGCTACCTTTAAAATATAATAAGTGTGACATTTATGGAAGGAACCAAGGTATTGAATGTAAAAGGTAGCATGCTTATTTGAAGTTTTCAACACAAATATATTATCATCTAGATGTGCAAGAGTTGAATGAATTCTGGGTAGAATATGTCTGAATTGTTTTAGTTGAAGAAAGCACATTGAAAAATTGGTAAAGAATTTGATGACATCATTATGCAAGATTTGGGAAAGATATGAGCATTAGTTGTATGCGAGATTTAGGAAAGGTTTGTGAGCAGGATTGAGCAGGTTAGTGAGAAGATTTAAGCAGGTTTTATGAGTATATTTGAGCAATTTTTATGAGCAAATTTGAGCAGAGTTTATGTGTAGGATTGAGTAGGTTTTGAGAGTAGAGGGGATTGGTGTTTCCTATGGATAGAGGTCTATAAACCAAAGCAGAGGGGATTGGTGTATCCTATGGATAGAGGTCCATGAACTAGAATAGAGGGGATTAGTGTCTCATGTGGATAGAGGTCCATGAACCATAGTAGAGGGGATTGGTGTCTCCTGTGGATAAAGGTCCATGAACTAGAATAGAGGGGATTGATGTATCTTGTGGATAGAGGTCCACAAACCAGAGTAGAGGGGATTGGTGTCTCCTATGGATAGAGGTCCACAAACATTGTAATAGGGAATTGGTTCCCAAGAAATTTGTTGAAGAAATTTCTTTGTGGATCTAGCCCACATTGGATGAACCACATTAAATCTGTATCTCTTATGTGTATGGTAATTTGTTCATTGTTTCATTATTGCAATTGATAATATTGGATGATATTGCTTTGGAAAGAAAAGTAAAAGTTTTATCTTATACTATTCACCCCCCTCTCAGTATAAGCTTGTGTTCTTCAATTGGTATCAGAGCAGGTTCCTTTGTGAAGGCCTAACAACTTGAAGGAAGATCTTACAAGAACACACATGGCTCATAAGGAAGGATATTCATCAAATAAGGCTCCATTGTTTGATGGGACTAATATACTTTTTAGAGGGGAGGTGAAACTTATTTGATGGACAGGATATGATACATGGTAATCCGTTGAGAATGGATTCACACCATCTACAACTCCTCCAGATGCAAGTGGTAAGAAACCATATGAAGATAATGCCAAGGCAATGAATACAATTTTGAGTGGGTTATGTGAATCAAAATTTGTGAAAGTCATGCAATGCACTTCAGCAAAATAAATGTGGGATAAGTTACAGAGAACATATGAAGGAGATGACAAGGTAAAAATGGTAAAACTTCAAACACACAGGAGGAAGTTTGAAGACTTGAAGATGAAATATGATGAAGATATTGCTATGTATCTACTTCATGTTGATGAGGTTGTCAACACTATTCGTGGACTTGGAGAAAATATTGAGGAATCTACTATTGTTCAAAAAATATTGAGGTCACTCCCTATGAGGTATGATGCAAAGGTTTCAACAATAGAAGAGATGAAGGATCTCAAAACTTTAAGCATGGATGAGCTACATGGAATTCTCATAACCTATGAGATGAGGACAGAAAAATAACAAACATCAAAAAAAGAGGCAACATTCAAAGCTTCAAATAAGGAAAAGAATAAATAACAAGAATCAAGTGATGAATCAAGTAGTGAAGAAGAGGCTAACTTTGTGAGAAGAAATAAGAAGGGTCCAAGAAAACACAAAAATATGCAGACTATGAAATTTTTTAGTTGTGGTAACATTGGTCACTATGCAGCTAATTGTCCACAAAATGGAGGTAGTAGCAGTGAAGAAGAAAAGGATTACAAGAAAAAGAAGGAAAGAAAGTTTTATTATGAAAAGAAAAATAGGCATGGTCAAGGCAAGCATGAGAAGAAGATCTTTCAAAGGCACAAGAAGATTTTTTATGCTAAAGAAGCAAGTAATGCTTCAAGTGATAGTGATGAATGTCTCTCAGATAGTGAAAAAGAAGAAATTCTATTTTTGACCATAGAAGAGAAAGAAGATGCTCTTGTTATTGAAGATCAAGAAAAAGAGAAAGAAGATGATTCTATAGTTGAATACATAGAATAAGAGAAAGATTCAGAAAAGGAAGAAGTCATGGTTGATATAGAAGAACTTGATTTTGATCTTGAAGAGTTGAAAAGGGAGAACTTAAGATTGAAGGATCAAGTACAAGAGGATGAGAAAACAAAGGCAAAACTTCTACAAGATCTCATCAATTTAAAAGTTAAGATTAAAGAGGTAAATAAAGTTGAAGAAGGTATGGCTAGAATAGTTAAAGGCAAAAGAATTAGAATGTGAAAGACTAGAAGATGAAGTTATCTCTCTAAAGAAGGGACTTGGAAAATATCTTGATAAGTTATCTCAATTTAAGAAAAGCTCAAAATATTTGGATGATATTATCAAAATACAGAGATCTCCATTTATCAAGATTGGACTTGGTTTTGAAGAAGGTCAAGAGGAACAAAAAGAGGAGTCAAGCTCAAAAGAAATAGAAGCATCAAAGAAGGTATTTGAAGAAGAGCCTAAGACCTATACTAATAAGTTGAGAAGTGGAAGCATCAAAGAGGAAGAAAACAATGCACCATCAAGGAATAGGGACCATCACAGGAAAAGCAAAGAAAGAACCATGCGATCATATCCTCCAAGGCAAGATGAATATCTCTTCCAAGGTTATTGCTACTCATGTAATCATTTTGGTCATAAAGCTATACATTGTAGGGTTCATGGTAAGAATGATTATGGCTTCACCAAGAGAAATTTCAAGTCATTTGTACCTTCCAAGAACTACAACATCATGTGTTACAATTACAATAATTTTAGGCATAGAGCAAAGTGGTGTAGAAAAGAGTTTCTAGAACTTCCAAAGACAAGCAAGAAAAAGGATGCTCAAAATTTTCAAAAAGGTATGATCTCAAAAGTGTGGAAAAAGAAAATAGAAAAAGAAGAAGAGCATTGTAAGTTGGGAGTAGTTTTACTCCCATCCCATAATTAATCACCTCAAGAAAAGGAGGTGGTGAGGGGGCTATGCTAAGTGTCTTATCTTTAGCCCCAAGGAGCCCTTTGCCATTGATGTCAAAGGGAGGAGAATTCAGTGAGGGGGAGCAACTTGTCAAGGGGAGCATATTGGAAATCCAGCTGTAGTAAAATAATTTTTTTAGTAGGGTTGCCATCAATGACAAAGGGGGAGATTGTTAGACATATTGAGTTGTCATTGATGTCAAAGGAAGATATTGTGAGTTGTCAATATTATCAAAAGGTGTTTGAGCAAATAAAATGGTGATGATGATGTATACTTTAATATTTAAATTAATATTTAAATATTAGAGTAATGTTTTAAAAGTGGGATATATTTAAATCAAAGGATTTAAATATATGTTTAAAAAGGTGGGATGTATTTAAATCAAAGGATTTAAATTAATATTTTAAGAGTGGGATGTATTTAAATCAAAGGATTTAAATATATTAAAATATTGAAAGGGCCGACCCTAATGTTGAGATTAAATATTATTCTTCATATATATGGTTCTAACATTATGGTTGAGATGATTTTAGTAGTGCCTTCGTGTTGCTTCGGAGAAAGTGTGAGAACAGATGTTCGCATTTGAAGAGTGTGCCTTTGCTTTAGAGAAAATATTCGTTCACATATCTTTGTTTGCATTTGAAAAGTGAGAGAATTTGAGAAGTGTGCCTTTGTTGAGAGAGAGCTTTTGTTGGTCTTCGTTTGATTTTGGAGAATGAGAGAGCTTGAAAAGTGTACCTTCATTTAAAAGGGAGAGGATTGGATTGCATGTTATCATTTGCGTTCGAAGAGAGAATGAATTCGAAGAAGTGTGATTTCATTTGAGAGAGAGAGCTTTCATTCATAGTGAGCACCTTCACTTTCGTTTGAGAGAGAGAGCTTTTGTTCATAGTGAGCACCTTCACTTTCGTTTGAGAGAGAGAGCTTTCATTCATAGTAAGCATCTTCATTTGCATTGAAAGGATAAGAGTATTCACTTGCATTCAAAGGAGAAACCATGTCCAATAGAGGTGATTGAAGATCTACCAAATCAAATCAAACAAGAGCATCACAATACATGACATTGAAGTGGCAGTGTACGTTTTATTTTATGGTAGAGTGTTATCATCAGAATAAAAAATATGAGTTCAGCTAGAACTATGTGACTAAGGCAAGAAGATGTCAAGCTCGAAAATAAAGAACCACAACAATGTTTTGATCGTAGAAAGGAGGGAGAGTCACCCAGGAAGTAAATAATTGAAATATTTCATGCAGTGTGATTGAGCTTCCACACAGATGGTGCAAAGAGTGTAGTGTGCTTGGGCTTCCACATGGAAAGTGTAAGAGTGCAGTGTGCTAGGGTTTCACATAGATGGTGCAAAGAGTGCAGTGTGCTCAAGATTGCACGTAGACAACATAAGAGAGCAGTGTGGTCTCCTCATGGAAAGCACAAAAGTGGACACAGATATTTTCTTGTGTGCTACCTTAGCAAGACAAGGAGTACATGTGGCAAAGAGTTAGCACCAAGGTAGCAAGTGAGTGATACATAGCCACATGGAGTTGGATCAGTGAAGAATTATTCAAGGAAGCCTTCAACTTCAACAGGAAGATAGTCAAACAAAGAGCAAAAGAAACAAAAACATAAGAAATCATTTTTTGCCTTCATAAGTTATTATTACGTTTGTCTCAATAAGAGTAATAAGGGTTTGAAATGTTTTGATTTAATATTTAAATCAAAAAGGAAAAATATAGAGTTGAGATGCATTATCTTTTGTTGAGATAGATTTGAAATGCATTATCTTGTTTGAGATAGATTGGGAATACATTGAGGCACATCATTATCATTGAAGATAGATTTTGAGATGCATGAATATTGTTGAAGATAGAGATGCATCATCATTGTTGAAAATAGATTTGGAGTGCATTATATTATTGAGGCAGATTTGGAAGTTTTATTTAATAAAGGGATTAATGCACACAAAATAGAAAGGGGGAAAAGTGCATTGGATAGTGAAAGAAAAGCAAGGTATTAATGTCTCCAATTCTATATGCAAGTAAGTGCTAGACCTGGGCTACCTTTAAAATGTAATAAGTGTGATATATGTGGAAGGAACCAATGTATTGAATGTAAAAGGTAGCATGTTTATTTGAAGTTTTCAACACAAATATATCATCATCTAGATGTGCAAGAGTTGAATGAATTATGGGTAGAATATGTCTGAATTGTTTTAGTTGAAGAAAGCACATTGAAAAATTGGTAAAGAATTTGATAACATCATTATACAAGATTTGGGAAAGATATGAGCATTAGTTGTATGTGAGATTTTGGAAAGGTTTGTGAGCAGGATTGAGCAGGTTAGTGAGAAGATTTAAGTAGGTTTTATGAGCATATTTGAGCAAGTTTTATGAGCATATTTGAGCAAAGTTTGTGAGCAGGATTGAGTAGGTTTTGAGAGTAGAGGGGATTGGTGTCTCCTATGGATAGAGGTCCATGAACTAGAGTAGAGGGGATTGGTGTCTCCTATGGATAGAGGTCCACGAACTAGAACATAGGGGATTGGTGTCTCCTATGGATAGAGGTCCATGAACTAGAATAGAGGGGATTGGTGTCTCCTGTGGATAGAGGTCCATGAACCAGAACAGAGGGTATTGGTGTCTCCTGTGGATAGAGGTCCATGAACCAGATCAGAGGGGATTGGTGTCTCCTATGGATTGAGGTCCACAAATATTGTAATAGGGAATTGGTTCCCAAGAAATTTGTTGAAGAAATTTATAAGAAAAATTTCTTCGTGGATGTAGCCCACATTGGGTGAACCATGTTAAATCTATGTCTCTTATGTGTGTGGTGATTTGTGCATTGTTTCATTATTGCAATTGATAATAATTGAAGTTATTGCTTTGGAAAGAAAAGTAAAAGTTTTATCTTATACTTTTCACCCCCCTCTTAGTATAAGCTTGTGTTATTCAATTGGTATCAGAGCCGGTTCCTTCGTGAAGGCCTAACAACTCGAAGGAAGATCTTACAAGAACACACATGGCTCATAAGGAAGGATTTTCATCAAATAAGGCTCCATTATTTGATGGGACTAACTATGATTTCTTGAGTGTGAGGATGAAGACTTATTTGATGGCACATGGATATGATACATGGCAATCCATTGAGAATGGATTCACACCATCTACAATTCCTCCTACAGATGCAAGTGGTAAGAAACCATATGAAGATAATGCCAAGGCAATGAATACAATTTTGAGTGGGTTATGTGAATTAGTGTTTGTGAAAGTCATGCAATGCACTTCAACAAAAGAAATGTGGGATAAGTTACATAGAACATATGAAGGAGACGACAAGGTCAAAATGGCAAAACTTCAAACACACAGGAGGAAGTTTGAAGACTTGAAGATGAAAGATGATGAAGATATTGCTATGTATCTACTTCGTGTTGATGAGGTTATCAACACTATTCGTGGACTTGGAGAAAATATTGAGGAATCTACTATTGTTCAGAAAATATTGAGGTCACTCCCTATGAGGTATGATGCAAAGGTTTCAACAATAGAAGAGATGAAGGATCTCAAAACTTTAAGCATGGATGAGCTACATGGAATTCTCATAGCCTATGAGATGAGGACAAAAAAAGAACAAACATAAAAAAGAGAGGCAACATTCAAAGCTTCAAATAAGGAAAAGAATAAAGAACAAGAATCAAGTGATGAATCAAGTAGTGAATAAGAGGCTAACTTTGTGAGAAGAAATAAGAAGGGTCCAAGAAAACATAAAAATATGCAGATTGTGAAATATTTTAGCTGTGGTAACATTGGTCACTATGCAACTAATTGTCCACAAAATGGAGGTAGTAGCAGTGAAGAAGAAAAGGATTACAAGAAAAAGAAGGAAATAAAGTTTTATTATGAAAAGAAAAATAGGCATGGTCAAGGCAAGCATGAGAAGAAGATATTTCAAAGGCACAAGAAGAGTTTTTATGTTGAAGAAGTAAGCAATGCTTCAAGTGATAGTGATGAATGTCTCTCCGATAGTGAAAAAGAAGAAATTCCATTTTTGACCATAGAAGAGAAAGAAGATGCTCTTGTTATTGAAAATCAAGAAAAATATAAAGAAGAAGATCCTATAGTTCAATACCTAGAAAAAGAGAAAGATTCAGAAAAGGAAGAAGTCATGGTTGATATAGAAGAAGAAATTGATTTTGATCTTGAAGAGTTGAAAAGGGAGAACTTAATATTTAAGGATCAAGTACAAAAGGACACAAAAACAAAGGCAAAAATTCTACAATATCTCGTTGATTTAAAAGTTAAGTTTGAAGAGGTAAAGAAAGTTGAAGAAGGTATGGCTAAACAACTTAAAGGTAAAAGAACTAGAATGTGAAAGACTAGAAGATGAAGTTATCATTTCTAAGGAAGGGACTTGAGAAATTTAATAATAAGATATATCAGTTTAGGAAAAGCTCAAAATATTTGGATGATATTATCAAAACACATAGATCTCTATTTATGAATACTAGACTTGGTTGTGAAGGAAGGTCAAGAGGTACAAAAAGAGGAGTCAAGCTCAAAAGAAATAGAAGCATCAAAGAAGGTGTTTGAAGAAGAGCCTAAGACCTATATTGATATGTTGAGAAGTGGAAGCATCAAAGAGGAAGAAAACAATGCACCATCAAGGAACAGGGACTATCACAGGAAAAGCAAAGAAATAACCATGAGATCATATCCTCCAAGGCAAGATGAATATCTCTTCCAAGGTTATTGCTACTCATGTAATCATTTTGGTCATAAAGCTATACATTGTAGGGTTCATGGTAAGAATTATTATGGCTTCACCAAGAGAAAATTCAAGAACTACAACATCATGTGTTACAATTGCAATAATTTTGGGTATAGAGCAAAGTGGTGTAGAACAATGTTTCTGAAACTTCCAAAGACAAACAAGAAAAAGGATGCTCAAAATGTTCAAAAGGGTATGATATCAAGAGTGTGGAAAAAGAAAATTGAAAAAGAAGAAGAGCATTGTAAGTTGGGAGTAGTGAGGGGGCTATGCTAAGTAAAGGAGGCTATGCTAAGTGTCTTATCTTTAGCCCCAAGGAGCCCTTTGCCATTGATTTCAAAGAGGGAGAATTTAGTGAGGGGGAGCAGCTTATCAATGGGAGCATATTGGAAATCCAGATGTAGTAAAGGACAATTTTTTTAGTAGGGTTGCCATCAATGACAAAGGGGGAGATTGTTAGACATATTGAGTTGTCATTGATGTCAAAGGAAGATATTGTGAGTTTTCAATATTATCAAAAGGTGTTTGAGCAAATAAAATGGTGATGATGATGTTGAGCAAATAAAATGGTGATGTTGATGTATACTTTAATATTTAAATTAATATTTAAATATTAGAGTAATGTTTTAAAAGTGGGATGTATTTAAATCAAAGGATTTAAATATATGTTTAAAAAGGTGGGATGTATTTAAATCAAAGGATTTAAATTAATATTTTAAGAGTGGGATGTATTTAAATCAAAGGATTTAAATATATTGAAATATTGAAAGGGTCGACCCTAATGTTGAGATTAAATATTATGCTTCATATATATATGGTTCTAACATTATGGTTGAGATGATTTTTGTAGTGCCTTCGTGTTGCTTCGGAGAAAGTGTGAGAACATATGTTCACATTCGAAGAGTGTGCCTTCGCTTTAGTGAAAAATTTTGTTCACATATATTTATCTACATTTGAAAAGTGAGAGAATTCGAGAAGTGTGCCTTTGTTGAGAGAGATTTTGTTCGTCTTTGTCTGCATTTGGAGAATGAGAGAGTTTAAAAAGTGTACCTTCATTTAAAAGGGAGAGGATTGGTTCACATGTCATCCTTTGCATTCAAAGAGAGAATGAATTCGAAGAAGTGTGATTTCATTTGAGAGAGAGAGCTTTCATTCATAGTGAGCACCTTTGCTTTCGTTTGAGAGAGAGATTTTGTTCATAGTGAGCACCTTCACTTTCATTTGAGAGAGATATTTCATTCATAGTGAGCGTCTTCACTTGCATTGAAAGGATAAGAGTATTCATTTACATTCAAAGGAGAAACCATGTCCAGTAGAGGTGATTGAAGATCTACCAAATTAAATCAAACAAGAGCATCACAATACATGACATTGAAGTGGTAGTGTATGTTTTATTTTATGGTAGAGTGTTGTCATGAAAATTTAAAAGATGATTTTAGATGGAACTCTATGACTAAGGTAGGAAGACATCAAGCTCAAAGATAAAGAACCACAATAATTTTTTGATCATAGAAAGGAGGGAGAGTCACCCAGGAAGTAAATAATTAAAATATTTCATGCAGTGTGATTGATATTCCACACAGATGGTGCAAAGAGTGTAGTGTGCTTGGGCTTCCACATGGAAAGCGTAAGAGTGCAGTGTGTTAGGGTTTCACACAAATGGTGCAAAGAGTGCAGTGTGCTCGGGATTGCATGTGGACAACATAAGAGAGCAGTGTGGTCTCCTCATGGAAAGTGCAGAAGTGGACGTAGATATTTTTGTGTGCACTACCTCAACAAGATAGGAAGTACATGTGGCAAAGAGTTAGCACCAAGGTAGCAAGCGAGTGATACATAGCTGCATGGAGTTGGATCAGTGAAGAATTATTCAAGGAAGCCTTCAACTTCAATAGGAAGACAGTCAAACAAAGAGCAAATGAATAAAAATATAAGAAATCATTTTTTCCTTCATAAGTTTTATTATGTTTGTCTCAATAGGAGTAATAAGGGTTTGAAATGTTTTGATTTAATATTTAAATCAAAAAGGGAAAAATATAGAGTTGAAATGCATTATCTTTTGTTGAGATAGATTTGAAATGCATTATCTTGTTGAGATAGATTGGGAATACATTGAGGCACATCATCATTGTTGAAAATAGATTTGGAGTGCATTATATTGTTGAGGCAGATTTGGAAGTTTTATTTAATAAAGGGATTAATGCACACAAAATAGAAAGGGGGAAAAGTGCATTGGATAGTGAAAGAAAAGCAAGGTATTAATATCTCCAATTCAATATGCAAGTAAGTGCTAGACCGGGCTACCTTTAAAATGTAATAAGTGTGATATTTGTGGAAGGAACCAATGTATTGAATGTAAAAGGTAGCATGCTTATTTGAAGTTTTCAACACAAATAGATCATCATCTAGATGTGCAAGAGTTGAATGAATTCTAGGTAGAATATGTCTGAATTGTTTTAGTTGAAGAAAGCACATTGAAAAATTGGTAAAGAATTTGATAACATCATTATAAAAGATTTGGGAAAGGTTTGTGAGCATGATTGAGCAGGTTAGTGAGTAGATTTAAGCAGGTTTTATGAGCAAATTTGAGCAGGTTTTATGAGCAATTTTGAGCAGAGTTTGTGAGTAAGATTGAGTAGGTTTTGAGAGTAGAGGAGATTGGTGTCTCCTGTGGATAGAGGTCCACAAACAAAAGCAGAGGGGATTGGTGTCTCATGTGGATAGAGGTCCATGAACCAAAATAGAGGGGATTGGTGTCTCATGTGGATAGAGGTCCATGAACCACAGTATAGGGGATTGGTGTCTCCTATGGATAGAGGTCCACGAACTAGAATAGAGAGGATTGGTGTCTCCTGTGGATAGAGGTCTATGAACCAGAGTAAATGGGATTGGCGTCTCCTATGGATTGAGGTCCACAAACATTGTAATAGGGAATTGGTTCCCAAGAAATTTATTGAAGAAATTTATAAGAAAAATTTCTTCATGGATGTAGCCCACATTGGGTGAACCACGTTAAATATGTCTCTTATGTGTGTGGTGATTTTTTCATTGTTTCATTATTGCAATTGATAATAATTGATGTTACTACTTAGGAAACAAAAGTAAAAGTTTTATCTTATACTATTCACCCCCTCTCAGTATAAGCTTGTGTTCTTTAACCATCCTCCTTTGAGAGTCTGGCCCTTAACTTTACACTTAGCTAATTTTTGTGATATGCTTTGTTAGGTGTTGGATATAAGTCTACCATGCAATTTGACACTTTTTTATATCAAGCTTCATGCCTTAGAAAATTTCTTGATCTATCCTGTCTTTGCTAGACTTTTATGCATTCTATGATGATGTCAACACTAAAAAGGTTTGGCCTTTACTTTTATACTTAGCCAAAATTTTTGTCTAAATAATTGTTACATGGAATTTTTATGCTCCCCTTGGTGACATCAGTGCCTTAAAAGTCTGATTTTTTCTTTAGACTTAATCAAAATTTGAGCCCGACGTTGTAGCAAAATGTTGGACTCTCCTGCCTTAGCTGATTTTGAGATTTAACTATGCTGAATGCCAAACATTTTTCACACTCCTTGATGACATCATCATTTTAAGAGTACGATCACTTTATACATACTTAGCCAAATTTTCATTCCAATATTGCAAAATCATGTTGAATCCTATGCCTTAGTAATTTTTAAAACTCAATGATTGTTTTATATGACCAACCGTGTTGTTGGTATTTTGGTCTGATATCTTAGAAAAATTTTCTCTCAAAGAGATTATATATATTGGTGGGTTAATTTTTTATCCACATTATTAGGGTCTCCTAGGGGGTTTTTATTGCAAAAATAGAGAACTCACGTAGCCTTATTTATTGGCTGATGGAGATAAAAAAGGAGAATAAAAAGAAAATCTAGTATATAGATTGAGACTTTATCTATATGCTTTTCATCTTCATGGTCTCAGTTGTTGTAGTGCCAATAGACTCAACTTGTTCTTCCAAAATTTTTACCCAGGATATTTTACCTTGTTGATCTTTATTGGTTCTTTGGACATTTGAAGGAGCTCCCTCAAGCCAAAATATTTTGCAAATCTTATTCCATGAATTTTGATAAGGGATATAAACTCCCTTGAACTTGTATAAAACATCCTTTAGATAAATATATTTATCATAAGATGGATTACTATACTTTTGAGCTAACTCCTATGACTTTGAAAGCAACAATGACAATTTATGAAAGAGTGCAATAACCTGATTTATTTCAAAGAGCTCAGACCATGAATCAATTTCACTTTCATCCATGATTGTTTGATCTAGTTGTTGGCTAAGCCGCTCCTTAGTGTGAAATTTACCATCTTTGCCCCAAAATTCTAGGAAACCAAGGTCTATGAGTTCCTTGACTAAGACTCTTATTTTATCTATTCTTGCTCTTAGTATAGTTATCACATCACTTGCTTGCAACATTATTTGATTACCATGTACTAGTTTTGAGAAAAAGTTTGATTCACTCAGATATCTCTTAGAACGTGATTCTAGGTATGGGTGTTCTCTTTTGTTCTTCATGATTTGATTTACTGACTCCACTTGCCCCACCTTATCTACTAGATCTTCCCTTCCTTTACTAAATTCCTCCTTAGCCTCTTGGATTAACTTTGTAGTGCCATCTATTTTTTCTACTAGTGGAAAATCCTTTATAGTTGTCTCTTTGATCTTGGTCCAATATTAACTCCAAATTTGTTGCAACACCTCACAAGAAAGGATGGTACTTTGCAACTTCTTCTTCTCTTCATCTAGCTCTAATTGTACTACTACTAATTTTCTTCATGAGCTTGGAGTCTTGACCTTCACTCTTGTAGTTATTTCTATGTCTGGATCTTTCCTACCCCTTGTTGTAATTGCTCTTCTAGACTTTGAATATTTTTAACTTTGATTGAGTTGTTCTTTAGTTGATGTCTTGTATAATTAGAGCTTCAAGTATTTGAATTATTGTTTTAAAAACTTATTTTTTATCTCCTCCATTTTCAATCTTTGCTCCAGGCTCTCAACATTGTTCTTTACAACTTTATAGTTGGCATCCACCTAATTTCCTTAGAGATACAACATGTCTACCTTAGCATAAATAACTCTAAGTGTATCATACATTGGAATATTTGATATGTCATACCTCTACATCTTGATGTTATAGTATATTGTTATCATTTCTAAAGAAATATTGTTGACCTTTGGAAATGTAATTGCTTTGAACTACTCTATGGTAGTTGGATCTACATCATACGTCTAGGAAATTCTCTCTTCTTATCCTCTTGAGGTAATTGTTCCTATGCCCATTTATGGATATTTGTTTTAATTTTTTGTATCATAGAGAAGGCTTCCAACAATTTGTGACTAGAGACAAGGGAAGAGGCAATGAAAAATTGGTAGGGAGACAATGATGTTGAAGGAAATTTCAAAGATAAAATACCAGCTCTTGTGGAGGTATAAGGGTGTGGGATTTTGGGAGCCTATCAACTTTCTTATGATGGGGAAGCAGAGGTTATGCTTGGTGATGGATTCTAAGGAAGCAAAACCTCTCTTGTAGGAGAAGATGGCAGAGATGGTTTCTATGGAGAGGATTATAGAGGTTGTGAAGTATTTTTAGATACAACAAGGATAGAAGCCATGCCTCATCTTTCACTTTTTGGCGTTGCTTCTAAGCTATATCAAACTCTTGAGTTATTGGCTTTGTTCATTGAGCTTCCATACATATTTGTTGCATCTAGATTTTTATAAATTTTCCTTCTATTGGCTACTTGGATAACTTTTTCGTTTAGTCCTCTCATTGGATTGCTTGTATTAGATATGTTGGCTTATACCAGATATAGGCTTATATTTACTAGAAGCTATTGGAATAGTGACTTTGTTTAACTAATATATTGCTTGGACTACCTCTACTTGTTGTTATTTACTTGTCACTGGAAAACTCTCTATTATTGGACAACTGATCAGATGTGCTTGCCTTTTTAGGACCTCTATTTTGCACCTTGATTCCATTAGTCTCTTTTAAGTCAGAATATTCTTTTGAATCTCCATACATGATCAGGGGTTGATTGTGGATGGGATTTAATTTTATTATATCTTCTAAAAAATATTCTTCTTCCTCCTCATATCCTTATTTGATCAAGCTATGATATCTTTCTCCTTTATGTTCAACCATTTGATTTTCAAAATCTATTTCAAAATCTACATCTAAAGGATTGGGGAATGCCTTTTTTTATTTATTTCATTCACACCTTGAGATCCACCACTCTCTAATTT
Organism: Wollemia nobilis; assembly: GCA_028583015.1. Lineage (NCBI taxonomy): Eukaryota > Viridiplantae > Streptophyta > Pinopsida > Araucariales > Araucariaceae > Wollemia > Wollemia nobilis. Next base: position 3,526,890 of record JAQPPZ010014908.1, read on the forward strand.
TTTCTTTGTTCCACTCTAGCTCATATACAATTTTATCTATAAGCTTATCACTTATCCATTGCTATCTATTTTTGGCAGGATCTTAAGACCATACACAAGGATAGAAAATTCTCCATAGAGCTAGATCTTCCAATTTGTTGATATCAATATGAAGAGTTTGATCCTCTATTTTATTTTTGAATTGCTCTATATCTAGCCAAGGAATATGTTCAAACATTGGAGGTTTATTATTCAAAGTTGCTAATCTAGATTTTAATTTACTTTTGGATCATAGTTCCAAAAGTAAATTAACTATCAACAATTGAAGGCCATTAAGCTTTTCATTAAGAATTTTTTACTACTCTTGAGTTGTCATAGTTATATCTTCAAAATTAAAGGGATAATTGTAAGTGCAAACTTTTTTTTTTTTTTTTAAAGTGAAAACCCCTTGCGAGGCCGCCTTGGTCTAAGAGACCACGAACAGGGGGTTCTACACCGTCAAAGTCACCCGGGAGTCGCACCCGGCTTTGTCCGCACCAACATTATCAATTAGATTTTAGGTACCCAATTCAAATTTTTTGTAGGGTGGATATTTGAACCTAGGACATCCCTTGGAGGATTGCACTATCCTCTCCAACTCACCTACAATGCCTGGGTAAGTGCAACCTTTCTTAATTATAGATCTAAAGCTACCATTTGCTTCATCGACTTGTCAACATAACTCTATGGTAAACATCCAATTAGTGATATAATAGGGAAGCAAATAGGGATTTCGAGGGAAGCCATAGACTCTAATGATAGTGTTGCTATGCTAAAAATACTAGTCCCCTAAGTCATGCTTCTTACCACACAAATTTTCCATAGCTTCAAGGGTTAGTTTGGAAATATGACCATAAATGCGAAAAATTGGTTGAACTCTAGATATGAAGTGGTTTCCCTAAGCACAAGGGTCTAGTCAATTATAGGGAGAGGTTTTTTGTTATATACTTATGTTTGAACTTGTAATATTGGCATATTAAGAGCCATAAAATATAGTAAAAATCAAGCTAAATGTGATGAATAATGAAGGTCTCCTTCTCTTTAATATTTAGGGCAATGAGTTGGCTATGAATTTGGTAACTTAAAAACTAGGTCCAATCAAATAACAAAGAAGCATTTAGACTAGTACCATCATAGTTGTGCATATTAATGACTACATAGGCCATAGATATTTAGTAATAATATACATACTGGTCAATAGATAACCCAAGGATGACAACTAACATAGAAAGGAATTACGAATGGATTTCACTAAATGTTGAAGCCTAATTGGTTGTTCTAAAAAGTCATCCAGGATATTTCCTATTTGCTTAATTAACCAAATTTTAACATTATCCCTTTTACAATGAGTAATTTGCTCCTTAGTATGAATTAGTTTAGGAATTATTCCTAAGTGAGCTCCAGTTGTAAAAGCACTCTAGATATTGTTAGCTATGATATCAAACAATTTTTTCCCTATTGTAGTGCATACTATTGTTATCACTAGGTCATAATGATAAGTTACTACTTTTACTAGCTTTGGGCAAGGGTGTATAAATCTAGGCATATAATATGACAAGAGCAAATTCCATGTAGTTGCTTCAAGTCTTTTCAATGAGTATTTCTTCCCTTTTTTGTCTACTCCATCTTTAAAGTTTTTGAACTTTGACTTGATTATGTTATGGGATTGTGAATTTGACTTAATCGATCCTAGAGCTCCTTGGTATTCTTTTACACCTTTTGGCCCTTCTTTCAACTATTGAGTTGGGGAGCTTTGATTGAAAACATAGGTGCAAGCAATAATGTAGTTCTCTGCACACACACAAAATGGCTATGCAATTTTGAAATGTTCTACTACTCAAATTAATTACTTCTCTATTGTACATTGAGCATTCATAGCCCTACTTGTATAGCGTGATACCATCATGGAGCTTAGTAATTGCTACATTAATGATGAAGATCAGATATTCTTAGCTTTTACTACAAAATATTTCCTTGAAAATAACAATTTGTGCAACCACTTGAGATGCATGCCACTTTCAAGATTACCTCACTTCTTAGCCAATTAAAATGTTGGGATTTAAAAATTTATGGTTGCAAGGCTTATATTTCAACCAATAAACTTCTGGCTATTCAAAATTGTTGTGACCACTACTTCTATATTTACATGTGTCACTATTTATATATACATAGCTTAGGGCACATGTTTATAAGCATAATGCTTTAAATATTGGTCATTTACCAGAATTGGATAAAGGTGATCATTCATATTTTCTAGCTCATATGCATTTACTTCACAACTTCCCAAGATTAGGTAAGTCCCAGACCATAATGACTCCAAATTTTATGGTTTCTCGATTTAGCTCTATTTTCATCCCACTTTAAAACCAAATCACCAACCTTAAATAACTTTGGGGAAGCTTTCTTATCAAACCATATTTAATCTACCATCTAGTGTTGTCAGATGCAATTGTATGCTTTATCTTTTTTCTCTTCTAGCAGAAGCAGCTCTGCCATTCTTCTCTTAATTGGATTTGCATTTTGTAACTTTGTTTGATCTATAAGCTTGATAACTGATAATTCTAAATGAAGTGGTAACATTTCTTTTCCATAGACCAAAGAATATCTAGTGGTTTTCAGAGCCTTTTTAATTGTGAATCTATTTGCCAATAGTGCTTTATTAAGCATTAAATGCCAATTTTTTAAATTATCCCCAATACTTCTCTTGATTATTTTCATGAGATTCTTGTTGGTGGATTTGGCTAGCCCATTACCCTATAGGTAATAATTAGATTTTTTTTTCCAAAATATTCCATAGCTACTAGCAAAATTTATGGTCTTAGCACCTATGAAAGTTGAACTATTATTAGAGACTATCATTACTAAGATCCCAAACCTTGTGATTAATATTTCTAGAAATCTAATGATAATATCTTGGTTCACATGCTTAGTTGCTTCCACCTTAGAACACCTAGTAAAATTGAAGATATGCTGATACTACAAGGTCATGTTTATTAATTAGGTTCTAAATTAATTATTATGAGGCTTTAATAAGACCTCATTAAAGTAGGTTATTTTAACGTGTAATATCATTTCATGTTCATTTGAATTTCATGTAATATGGATTTAGGAACCCTAACCCTAATCTCATTTTCTCAATATATAATTCTATAATACAAAGGGAGAGATGTGATTTTTCATTCCATCCATTATCAAAAGTCTTTTTTTTTTATTGTTTCATGTGGTTGATCTTGGGCACATAGCATTGATCCTTTCTAAAAGTGGTATCAAACCTTAGATGATTTCCCCCACCGCAACCAATCTTGGAGAAGCATTGCATTTCCCTCCTCTCCTCCTCCACAAATTTATGTGTTGAGTTGAAAGAAAGCATGAGGATATTGCATGAGGTTTAATAAAACATCCATAGATTTTATTTTTATTGTAGATATAAGCTTGTATCTCTATTTGCAGGTATCCAAAATGTGGATTTGATCAAGTTTTATGACCTTTGTGTAAAATGATCGTGTTCATTTTTACACAGCCATACGGTATCCAAAATCTGGATCTAACCGAGTTGGGTAGCCTTTGTGTAAACTGATCGTGTTTATTTTTACATAGCCATATAGTATCCAAAATTTGGATCTGACTAAGTTCGATGGGCTCTTTGTAAATTGATCATGTTTGTTTTTACATAGCCATACAATATACAAAATCCAAATATGATGGAGTTTGACAGCCTTTGTGTAAACCGATTGTGTTTGTTTTTACACAACCATACAATCAGATCGACATTTATGTAAATTGATCGTATTTTTTTTGACAGCACAACAAGATTCTAGACTCTCCATTGTACTTGTATAAGTGGCTTTTAAATATTCCACATTGCTTTTGGCTAACTTATAGCCCTCATTTGTAAAAGTGATTCCACTTAGATAGTGAGCAAGGTCTAGTAGATCACACCTAACATACATACTACCACATTAGCACTATAGTAGCACTACATCTACACTCCAAGTCTATTTGTCAGTTTTCATTTGCTTTCTTTCATTGCAAATAAATTCACATCTTTGCATCATCCCTAAAAGGAATGCATTTGATGACTCATTTTGTAGCCTAGTCTCATGATAGGGTGCCCATTCCTTGATGGTGGAAAATTTGTATTAAAGGCCCTGTGAGTATAAGCTAGATTGGAATTAATGAGAATACATAGTGAAGGGGATTAGTCATACCCACAAACCTTTGGAAAGGGATTATGTGCTTGAAAAACTAGAAACTCTTAATCAATATTAAAATTAAGTTGGTCCAATATCTGTCATAGTTGTGGAATAGAGCACACACTTCTTTTCAGATATTATATCACTAACCATAGTATATAGGGTGAGGAATGGTAGGACTTGGGATCCATAAAAAATTGGATTTCATCACTAAGCATCTGTACGTGGGCATCTAGGTGAAGGCCTTAATTTGAAACAAGCTCATTGTACCTCTCCAAATTTCAACACCTCACCTACTTGCAGTCATAATATTAAGGTTACTAGCTTTGCACATCCCACACTTTGATATTCAATTGTGTAATCTAGTGTTGGAGATATTAGTCTACACATTCATCTATTGGAGATATTAGCTTTTACATTTATCTACAATATTTTAGTTCGGGCTATATATATATATATTTAGTACTTTAGATTTAGCCACACCATCATCTTGTTGCATCAGGAATCATAGCTACATCATTTGTAAAAACAAATTCCACTTGGATGGTGATCAAGGTCTAGTGGATCACATTCATTCATTATCATCACTTGGCTCATTATTTACTAGCACATTTTGCCTCACTCAGTCATTTTTTCCTTGTTCAGACCTTGAAAAACTTCTTTTACGTCTTTGTAGTGCCACAGGTCACAATGACTTCGAACTTCAAATAAAATATTGGATATGCCCTCAAAGGTAAGGATAATTGGAATTAATGGTTCATAGGCCTTAAGACAACTACAAATTTTGAGAACCTATAACATAACCATTTGGATTCAAATCCCTCACCATCAAAAAATGTTGTTGTCCTAGAAAAATGGTAGATATATGATGACCAAATTTATGTCAGCATCCTACTTGTCACAAAATATCACCTTCATAATTTTATTGGTGAAGCTAAGTATGACACAACATGGTCAGTTCTTAAAGTCTTCAAGAAAAAATTTGATACCAAATATGACCTAGAATTTGTTCATCTTGTCCTCAATATGAATAAAATAAAGATGCAAAAAGTACACTCTAGTTCCACCATCAACCTCCTTCACCCTATTAAATAAGTCATTGATAAATACTTTAAAAATCAATACATCACATGGGATTTCCTCATTCAGTCATGTCTTCACATTCCATACTACAAGAACTTGCTTGCCAAATTATTAGCTAGTGGAACCTTAAAAAATCTTAACTTTGAAGCCTTAGCAGAAAAGTTTGTTGAACTTGATAAAAGCTTTGACACAAACTTCACCAATTTTGACCTTGGTGACTCAGCCTTTCAGGTGGATGAAGATGAAAAATTTTCAAATAGTAAAGGTAACAAAAATCATGGTTGAGGTTATGGTCGAGGTAAAGCCAAAGGATAAGGACAAGGTTTTAATAATGGTCAACATGAACACTCAAAATATCAAACTAGTCAAGGGCAACACAATAAAGAACAAATAAAATAGCCTAGTACCTATAAAGGAACTGACAACTCAAATTTCATGTGTAAACGTTGTAACAAAAAAGGGTACTATGCCACTGGTTGTCAAACTACCACACACAATATCAAGCAGTTTCAAAAGCACAATGTGCATAATGTAAATGAATATGACTCTAATCTAGATGTCTTCCAAAGTGCTCAATTTGTGCATGCCCAAATCATCAGCACATGGGCACCTATATCACCATTTGTTGACCATCCCAAAATATTCATTAAGGCACATTTAAGATATACTGGATATGATATTTTTTATTCCACATCGTAACCCATTGGAGTTGCCCACAACATAGCCTCCACTAGTAGTTCATGGATCATGGATACTGGAGCCACCCAACACATGACTTCCAACAAGAACTTATTTGAAGAATTCAACTCAAAAGTACTTGGTGTAGTTCACATGGCTAACAAATCCTCTCAACCAGTTGAAGGAGCTGGAACTATTTGATTGAAACTTCTTGGATTACATGATTTTTGGCTACTTGATATTCTCTACATCCTTGCTCTAAAGAAAAATCTATTATCACTATCCACACTCATTTATCATGGATTTGATTTGAGTGTCATTTCCAAAGATAAAACTCTTTGAGTCATTCATCCACCCTCCAAAATAGTGGTCATGATTGGTTCCTTAGATGGCAAACTCATTAGACTTGCTAGACATCCTACTTTTGAAGTTCACATTGCCAAAGTTGACATGGCACTTAATGCCACCCTAAATCCCAAGAAAATTTTTGTTGATGCATTATGGCATGCTCACATGGGTCATGTCAAACTTGATCGATTGAGACAAATGGAGTCCACCATAAGGGGAATACCGCACTTCTCTTCCAGACCCATCAAATGTGAAGCATGCATCCTTACAAAATCCTCTCGATAGCCTTTTCCAAAGAGTTAATGGAAGTTCACACAAAAATTGGAGCTAGTTCATTCAGATATTTATAAGCCAATGCCTATTCCCTCATTAAAAGGCAAAAGGTATTATATCACCTTCATCGATGACTTCTCAAAGAAGCTATGGATCAGATTTTTAGAGAAGAAGTCTAAAGCTTTTGAATTATTCAAAGCATTCAAGGCTCATGCAAAATGAGAATCGGGTTGTAGAATCAAGATCTCTAGGAGTGACAATGGTGGCAAGTACACCTCAAATGAATTCACATAGTACTTGTACTCACATGGGATCAAACATCAATTAGCATGGCTCATGCCATTCTTATCTACAAAAATTTACCTCCATATCTTCGAGTCGAATCCACCTGGACTGTTATGCATGTACTCAACACAATGAGTCCCTCAAAACCCAATCCATCACCTCATAAAAATGGATTGGACACCCCCACCGTTAGCTACTTTAGTACATTTGGCTCCATTTTTTTTGCTCATATTCTTCTAGAGCATATAAATAAACTTGAAGCTCAAGCTATTAAAGACATCTTTGTTGGATACCCTATGGATTAGAAGGGACACAAGCTATTCATTCCTTCACACATGAAAGTGATTGTGACACTGATGTTGTGTTTATAGAAACTAAAGAACAATTGGTTACATTAGATACCAGGGGATACAATATTTAGCCTAGATCAAAAGATGTTCATATATGGTGTTCAAATTCTAGCCTTTGGAGGGGAGAATTTGAAAAGTTACTCAAAAATCTAGAATCCGTAAATCAACCTACAAGTCTGGAGGAAACAAACTGTGATACTGAGTAGATGTTTGTATCTTCTATACTTTATACCCCTTCACATAGTAATGCTAATCATGGTAAAATTATTGTTTCACATCCATCTTCGTTAGCATCCTTCGTACCTAAAAATCCATTTTAGGATCATGAAAAAAAAATTGAGGTAGGTGAGACATCTACATTGCTCCCTAATCAAGGAATTTGTGAAGCTCGTTAGCTCTTAAAGGATATTAAACTAGATGAAGCAAGAAAATAGGCATAAGAGGTGCCCTCAGAGCAAGAGTGCACGAATCACTACTTGTTGAATTGGAACCTAAAAAACCACACCTTGCTCTGATTAATGAACGTCTCATGTATGAAAAATTTGTCAAACATACAACTTAGAGACATGCAATGAACCAAGAGTATGAATATCTGATAAAAATGGTGCTTGGGAGTTAGTCAATCTACCACTTGGAAGAAAGGTAGTTCAAAATAAATAGGTGTACAAAAATAAGTATGAATCAGATATCACCCTTGACAAACACAAGGTGATATTAGTGGCTAAAGGCTTCACGTAAAAGCAAGATATTGACTACACTGAGGTATTTGCACCTACCACAAAATGGCCCACAATCAGGACTCTTGTAGCCTTAGTTGCATAACAAAGTTGGAAGATTCACCAATTATATGTAAATACTACTTCCCTAAATGGAAAATTGAAAGAAATATACATGGTACAACCAAAAGGTTTTGAGATTGTAGGATAGGAGCACAAGGTATGTAGACTTAGAAAGTCTTTATATGGATTGAAGCAAGCCCCTTGCACTTGGTTTAGCAAGTTGTCAGATCATATGAAGCAACTTGAATTTGAAGTGTGTGATTACCAAGACATTGATACAACACTTTTTATTAAGCACAACAAAGACAAATTCACATATCTCACAGTATTTGTGGATGACATGCTTCTAACAGGTAACAGTAAACACATCATCAACATAGTGAAAAGGGACCTTGCAAATATTTTTGATATATTTTATTTGGGATTGATGAAATTCTATTTGGGCATAGAAGTAACTCAATAAAATGGTAAAATATTATTAATCCAAGAGAAATACATCAATGATATTTTGGAGAAGTTTCAACTCAAAGATGCATGCCTTGTGATAACACCAATAGAATCAAATCTGAAACTCATCGTGAATGATGACACACTAGAGGTAGATACAATACTATACCCAAGGTTGGTTGGTAGTCTCATCTATGTTACGAATACAAGACCTAACATTGCTTATGTAGTAGGGATTCTAGCAAGGCACGTGACCAAACAAAAGGAGAGTCACTGGAAAGCGACAACAAGAGTGTTGCGGTACCTAAAGATAATCCATAATTATGGCTTGTTGTATAAAAAAAATGTATATTTCAAACTCATCACATATACATACTTAGAATTTGTAGGAGATAAAGATACTGGGAGATCTACATATGGGTACTTGACATTTCTTGGCTCAACACCAATTTCATGGAGATCAAAGTGACAAAATATTATAGTAGATTCTTCAACAAAAATTGAATATATTATTGCAGATGAGACAAGCAAATAAGTGGTATGGTTGAGAAAACTTTTACACAGTCTCGATATTATTAAAAAATGTCCTACAAGATTGTATGTGAAAAATCAATCAAATATCCACATGGTAAAGATTCATGTATTTCAAAACAGAACCAAATACATCAGTACAAAAGTCCACAAGATTTGAGAATTTGTTTAAGATGGCACAATACAAATGCAATACTATCTAACAATAGACCAAATTGTTGACATCTTCACTAAGCCACTCTTGAGGGTGAAGTTTGAACAATTGAGATAGTATATAAGCTTGAGAGCCTCCATCTCCCCTTGATAATAGAGATGCAACAAGACCAGAAAGGCTAATGCTTATTCATAAAACTTTGTGTGGGTGAAAAGTATCGGTCGGTCTCTGCTCTATCACATTTGTAAAAACCCCTTGTGGGGTTGAAATGATAAGGGTTGTGATAGTTTTGGAAAATTGAAATCTATTAAAACCTGAAAAGGCATGGGGGATGACCAAACGGTATATGGAGACCCAACAAATTGGACCCACATTTCATCACTACACCAAAAAAGGTCTTTAACGATGACTAAAATTAGGCAATTTTTTACAGTGGTAGAAAACCTCCCTAATAGATCCTAAGAGGGTAGTTTAAAACCACACTCTTAAGGTCACCCTAAGAGGGTGATATTAAACCGACCTCTTAGAGATAAGAGGACAATTTAAAATTTCCTTTCCTAAGAGGATGATTTAAAATTGCCCTCTTAGGGTGACCTAAGATGGTGGTTTTAAACCGCCCTCTTATGGCTAAGAGGGTGGTTTAGGCAATGCTAAGAGGGTGGTTTAAAACCACCCTCTTAGGGTCTCATCAAAAACAATATAAAGACCATAGGAAAAGCAAAGCACTTATTTATTCTATTTTTCTCAAAGGGGGTGGAGCAGCATGCAACACAACAGACAGAGGGACCGTAGAAAAATCAAAGCACTTATTTATTTTATTTTGCTCAAAGGGAGTGGAGCGGTGCACACCACAACAAACAAGGGGAGGCAAGTGCCAATCGATTCTTTCTCTACCTTGCCTAGTGAAAGGAGATTTTAAGTGGTAAGCACTACTCATGCTTTGGAATTTGGTTATATTTCATTGCAATTTGTTATTCAAGTTTCTAGGGCTTCCTAGAACTTTTATTTCCAAATATTTTCCCCTATTTTCCCATGTTGGTTTTGGTCTATTTGTTATCCATTTCTAGGGGAACTTATTGGCGGGTTTCAAGATTTAATATTTATTGTCATTACAATGATTATAAGATGCCTTTGCCTTCATTTCTTGTTTGGATACCTGAGTATATTTTGTGGAGACATTGGCCCCTAAATTTGTTGTCCTTGGCATTTTGTGGCTCTATAATGGGGACATCTTGTCCCCCTTTTTGGGCCTAAGGTAGGGGTCATTCTAGGATGTTTTACCCCCTTGGAATTCTAGTATTTGAAAGGGGGATTTCCTAGGATGAGGTTGTCTAGATGCCTTGGAGTCCTTAAGATATTGTGACACTTCTATGACACCTAGGGTAATTCCAATGCATCTGATGGTGGTTTAGACTTCCATATTTTGTTTCAATTTTAACATTTTATTTTGATTATGAATTTGGAGTGAGCGGGGAGTTTATGAAACCCTAGGACACCACCAAATGAAGATATTCGGGTGGCTCTACCACGAGGGCATCATGCTAAGTAAGGCAATCGAAATGGGCAAGAAAAGGGTATCCCATGATGGTAAAATGTAGAAGTGGTTGTTTGAGATAATTTTGTACCTTGATCTTGCCATTCTTAGAACACAACCTAATTTTATATGTGAAGTCAAATTCAAAAATTTGCTAAAAATCCGGAAGCCATGGTTTAGTTCAATTCTAAAAAAAACCCTTGTCATGCACTAGAAAATGGGGGTACAAGCTCAAAGGAAAACCAATTTGCAGAAACAAAAGGGGAAGCAAATTTGACCATAGAAATTGGGAGCTGCAACTATAGGGCATCTTGGATTTTCATCCAAAGGAACTTGTCCCAGGTACAAATATTGTGAAACTTCCTTTTTGGTCTTCAACCTTGTGAAAATTTATTCTGTTCACTTTTGCAATTGTTTCATTCGAAAAGAACCCAAAAAATATGACAAAAATGAGGGAAAAATTGCCCACTCTGTAAATAGATTTTTGGATTCTTGTTGTCATGCAAAAATAAGAGTTGTTTAGTTTTTGTTTGACAAAATTGCAAAGGGGAAATGATGTAAATCAAATGATGGGTAGGTAACTTCATCTTCATGGCATTGTTGTTCCTTTCCTTATGACCTTATGATAAACCCTCGTTGGATATGAAGTAACAAAGACTTCTGGATAGTGTGTTGTTTGATTTTAGAATTGGGGATTTTGCAAATGGTCCTTTTTTATTGAAACTCTGGCCTCTTACCCTCGTTTTGATTTGAACAAGGATAAGCTCTGTTTTGCAACAACAGATTTTTGGTAACCCTGAACAAGGTCTTTCACCTACAAGTACCTCTAAATTCATAGAGCTTACTCTTATCTTAGTGTATACCAAAATCATCATAACCAATTATGAATATAGGGATTTCATTGTAATTTTTAAATTTGGTTCTAGCTTTGACTTTTTCTTCAAATTTTGGGTATGGATCCAACCATAAAGACCATGTTGGTTGAAGCCTAACCTTCACTAAGTAATTCCTGAAACCATGACTCTAAATCATTCCAATTTTTCTTTGAGTGATTGAATGTTGGAGTGTTGGTAGGGTTAGAGTAACCTAGAACCTGATGTGTTATTACCTCAAGACTATAAGAGCCATATTGACACTTTATTGTAAATAATTTTCCATGTTGTTTAACCTTCGAGAATAGGAGAAATTTGAATAGTAGAATTGATGGATGTAACCACCCTTCTGGTTGTACTAGCTCTTGCAAATTTGATGCTAAAACTTACTTTTTGAATCAATAAAATTATATTGTAACCAATATTTTGAGTCTATCAATTAATATTGAAACTGACTTCTCAAATCAGTAAAAATATGACAATGTTGTAAACAATCCACTCGACTCTTGGAAAGTTAGTACCATGTTTTATCTCATAAACTGGAAAAGCATATGCCTATAAAGAACCATTGACAGTTAACACAAGATGCATTAATTTGACTCTTTTGACCATGATATATTCGTAATTGTTGTTTACCACATATTGATGTGGTGATGGAATCAATGTAGTTGTGACATAAACCTATTGTAGTTTCTTATTGCAAACATGATATTTTTATGAGGTTTAGGCCTGGAATGGTTGCGCACATACATACCCTATAATGTCAAATTATGATACTCGGAACAACTTGAACCTGAGAGTGGAATTACTTACCAAAAGACTTGATGGCTAGAACTTGTGATACTATATAATGTGTTAGATTGATGGATGGAACTTGTGATATTGTCTCATGTGGAAATGATATTGCTTGCTGACTGGAATTTGTTGATACCATGCATGTGTTTGCTTGCTTGCTAAACTTGTGATCTTGTTTCATGAATGAATGGACAGTTGGAACTTGTTATTACTTGTATGATTGAAGCCTTCAATTATTACAATGGGGTTTTGATTTTTCATCATATAATGTAACTGGAGTACAATTGGTTGAATGTATTTTATTTATAAATATATCTTGACAGCACCCTTGCAATGATTGATTTGAATAACCATTTGGAAGCTTAACCTTAGCTATGTAGTTTCAGAGCTACAAAACTTAATTTTGTGTAAGGGGTGATTGTAAAGCAAGTAATTTGTCATGTGTATACTGAAGGAGCATAGGAATAGAAGAATACTTGTTTTAAAATGGGAAATAGCAAACTTTGGATAGAACAGGTGGAACATATCAGTCCTCCATAAATGCTTGTTATAATCTTATACCTTTGTAAATTTCCATTACCGTAATTGCTTCTCAGATGGAAGTTAGAGAACTGAAATCACTTATTTTTGAACTGTAATCATGGTTGTAGGTCATGCTTCTTGGATTTATTTGAACAAGAAAACACACCTGTCATTGTAGCAAATATCTCATAGCTAACAGGAGTAAAACTAGAATTGTCTTGTATTTATTGATGACTGATGGTTGAAAAG